>JAWXYG010000019.1:0-2998174 GCA_034222035.1 Acacia crassicarpa | reverse complement strand
CTGTACGATCAAACCTTAAATAAGGTTTTTAGTCACACAGATATGAGCGTTTTAACGCTGAGAATGCTCTCAAGTAGCTATAATACTTCTTCTAATTCTTAATGCAAATCACTTTTTAGCTATTTCACAAAAATCTAGAATATTTATATCAATATAATAGTTTAAAAATTGTTTTGATTTCCATCTGTGCCTATAATAAATGATATAAATTTAAAAATCATATTCTGTCTCAAATAAATACATGAAGGGCTTATTTTATATTTGGAATAAATTAATTCATACTCCATAATGTTTTTTTCAAAGTGATTTACATTTTGGTTAGTAATACTCTCCTAAGAGGTGACTTACATAGAGGGAGTTAGGCTTAATAATATCTGGAAAAAATTACAATACAAAATTTTCAGTATGCAAGATTTTTTTGTTTGTTCGTAGCTCCTCCACACTTTTATATATAGGTAAAATGGTAATCTTGCTCTTTTAACTTTATAGAAGATTTTATTTTCATGCTTTAATTTTATAAAGTGTCTTTTTAACCTTCTAACACATAAATCGTTAGTTCTATTTACAAAAAATGGCAATATTAAAAATTTTAAATGTAAGCAAAATTACAAATGCTAATTATTAAGTTTAATCTCTTAAAAAAACAATGATGGTTGGCTCAAAAAATCATCATTTGAGACTAATGGTGTTAAACTTTGATAATTGAAAACATAATTTATAAAATTAAGGATCAAGCTAAATAATTATATAAAGTTTGATGACTAAACGTGCACTTTGATTTTTTCTCATCGTCCGCATTTGGGCTCTTAATTGAGAAAATAAGAGAAAAGTTAAAGTAGTATTGTAGTGAATAGACAGATGTGATTTAAAAATTGTGAGAGATGATGAGAGAAACCTAACCTTATATCAATGTTCTAATTTCTCCTACGGCAACATTAATTCATTATTCATTTAGTTTATATATATATATATATATATATATAAAATCATTTAATTAGTTAAGGCTTTAATATTTGTAAATTGTAATCATAAAATAGAATCAGCTTAGTTTCACCCAAAAAAAAAAAAAGAAAAAAAGAGAAAAGAGAAAATCGTCTTTAAGAATATTAATCAATTCACAATATTACAAGTAAAACCAAAATATAATGTAACATCCTATTAAAGTTAAGGGGACAAATCAAAAAAGGGGAAAAACAGAGAAAAAGAAAACTATTACTTTGGAGCACCTTTTCACGACAACGCGAATGAATAGTTACGAATGATGAGGAATTAAAACTTTATCCCAAAAAGGGGATGAGGAAGGGAATATTGAAGAAATTTTCTCCAATAACAGAACATCTTCGTTTATATTTTGGCTAAGCAATCTTGTACCCACTAAAATTTAAAAATTCGAAAGTATAATATTAAAAAATATAAAAACTTAAAGTAGCAAAGAAAAATAAGTGAAAAATAATAATGAGACCTGTGGATTGTAAAACCCACGCAAAAGTGCATGGAGCGTGGATTCTATCCTTTATCCTTTGCGTCCAAAAATAAAAATGAAAAAGGGCTATTCTTTTCATATAATTAATTTTATTGTTTTCTTTTTTTCATATTAATTTTAGTTTTATTAAAAAAAATAATTTGTAAATCCTTATTAGTTAAATATTAGTTCATTTACTCATGATATGTTAATTTTGACTAATATGATTACCGACCTCACGACATATAAGTTGATTCAAAATACAAAATAAGAAAGATATTTTATTTTTAAGATTAAGTGATGAGATAAAATTCATTTATTATCGACATAATAAAAAATTATTCTGCCCGTAATCATCTCCTTACACACTCACACATACATATAATGTGTGTATAAAATATACTCTAATGGCTAGAAAAGAGGATTATATAGTTAAGAAATTAAATACTCCCTCTAGTCCTTAATGTACAACTTAATTTGGGAATTAATCTTGTGCTTTAATGTAATACTACATATTTCTTGTATTTGTTAATTTTTTCCCTAATTTACCCATATTGATGTTTCATCAACAATAATTAAGTAGAAAAGAGATAAAGTGAATTAAGGAATTGTGATTAGGGTGTTTTTGAAAAAAAGAATACAATATTAACTAACTTTCTTAATATAATTAAATTAGGAAAATATATATTATATTAAGAACTAGAGAGAGTATAATAGCTATAGTTGCTATTGATCAATCCAGCAAGCTAAGCGAGTGGTGGCAGAACTTTCAAGTTTTAAACTTGGCAACATTTTGTTTGCTGATTTACGTTTGTATGCCTTTCTAGCCTTCTAGGGCATAGCCCCATTCATGGTAGTGAAAACGTAGTTTTTATCTAAAAACGGAAGGAAAATAAAAAATCATAAAACGTAAAATTGTAATACAAAACGTAGTTTTTACCTGCATATGTATATAAAAAAATTCAAGAAAAGTAAGGCACCTGTCATTATCTACACATATACTGATCAATACAATATCAATCAAAATATCCAATATTATCATCAAATATATTCAAACAAAGGCAAACAACCTCAATACAGTTCAAAATTCAAGTCTAATTTAAATTCAATACCACAGTAACACTCATTATCCAACTGAATTGTAAATAATTGTCACAAGTCACAGCATAATCTAAGCTAATAAATCATTCAAGTTATTATCATTAAAGACATTATGCTCCACATGATCTTCAACTACATCATGATGCATGGCAACTTCTCTTTCTCTTCAAGTTTTTTCCCCCATGTTTTTTGCAAAAACGCAACGCTTTTACGCTTTTGCGTTTAAACGCTGCGTTTTTACCGTTTTTCACTCTGAGTCTGTTTTTTCTACAACGAAACATGTTTAACCCAAAATAAATGTAAAAACGGTGTTTTTACCGTTTGAAGTGCGTTTTTGACTATCATGGCCCTAGCTTTTGATTCTAAAGCTTGGGTTGCCTTTGTGATTAAAAAAAAAGGGGGGGGGGGAGCTATAACCTTTTACTTTGTATTTTGTTCCCACAAAGAGAAAAATATAAAAAAGTTCATATAACGTGGGCTTATTAGTGTTGACAAAGATATAATATTATATGATTTCCCCACCTTGCACTTAACACGATAACTCCGAGGTCCCAAAAAAAATAAAGGAAACACGAGTTTAACTAACCTCCGAAGGACAAATAAAAAAGTTCATCTGCATGAGTGTGTCTATATATATATATATATATATATATATAGCTACGTAGGATATGATCACCCAATAGGAGAAGGAGGGACTTCAAAATTAAAATACTAAGCAAAAGGACTCAACTAATGGCTAAGCAATTAAAGAAAATACATATGACCGAGATTCGGTTCAGCTACAACAAATAGGATCACACGAAGTTAACTTTCCTGACCCAAACTTAGTTAATAAGATCAAAAAGATCGGAGATGATAAAAGAATGAAATTAACATATTTAACTACCCAATTAGTAGTATGGGAAACTCTCAAATACAATACTTAATTCATTAGAGAACTTATAACTATATAATCTCTAACTAATTAAACCTATTAAAACTAATAATGATTTATTCAAATCAATTCTAGAAATTATACTTAATTAAACAATTAGACAATTTACTAACTCAACTGAACAATCAGAAGCAAAAACATAAATTAAACTTGCAATATAAACTGCGTCAAATTAATAATGAAACTCAATAATTGTAAATTTAACTGACAATGCAAAGTTTTGTTGGTACAAATTCTTGCATGTGGGAAAAAGTAACGAGATAGGGACAGGGAAATAGGTAAATAACCAAAGGAGCTGTACATAAAAAAAAGCATGAAAATTAGAAAAAGTAACAAGATAGGGTAAGAAATTATTTTATTTTTAAATAAAATCATGAAATCTGAGAAAAATTTAATGAGATAGTGATCGTATGTTAAAAAATCATGGTAATGAGATAAGGATGGATAGTCCTAGGTACTGGACCCACGAAATGGAGCAGTAATAATTCCGAAAAACATTCTTCCCATCATATTCACTGTACATTTGATCTTTGCAGCTTTCTACTTTTTTCTGTTAACCAGGCTTATCATTATAATACTTACATTAATATTACATATATTAAATTAAAATGAACAGTATATACTTAAATTACGTTTGTTACATCATATTTAAGTAAACAATTTTATTAGGGATAATTTCAGTTAACGGCCAATGTAATCAATTAATATTAATGGCCCAAAAAAATTCTAAAACTTCACTGTAAGACTTTGGAGACAAAATTAAAATTAAAATTTACATTGAAAAGACGTCACTATTCTTGTTTTTTTGTTTTTTTTTTTTTAAAAGTCCACATGTTCTAGCCATCAGTAGCTGGAAGGGGTAGTGACACCACACTACAAAAAAACTAGATATCAGTGACAGAATTTAGCGATTGAAATTTCGTCTCTAAATAGTTTAGCAACGGAAATTCTGTCCCTAATCCGTTAGCGATGAAAAATTTTTAGGGGCATCATTAATTAAGTTTGTGATAGAATTTTAAATGCCGTCTCTAATTTGTGGAATAGCATATTGCTGATTCGTGACAGATTAGAGATGCAATATTCCGTCGCAAATTTGAGGGATATCCCATTCCATTTTTGGGATGGAATTTTCGTCGCAAAGTTGTGACTATTTAGCGATGAAACTTCCAAATTATTGATGAAATTTTGGTCACTATTTTGTGATGGGTTTGCGTCCGAATATAATTTCCGTTTAGCGACAAAATTTCCCTTACAAATTCTGTGACAAATTAGTGACGGAATGCTTATCCAGGATAGAAGAAATTATTTTTTGTTTTTAAAATTTAGTGAAAGAATTTCTATCCCTAAACATTTTTTTTCATTTTTATTTTCATTTGAAAATTTTCTATAATTTTTAGTTTCATTGTTTTTTTAAAAGTCAACCTTAATAATGGTTGAATGACCAAAAGTAAAATTAAATGGATTAAAAAGAAAACCAATATAAAAACAAATTATAAAAGTATAGTAATATAATGTATCAAACAAGCCAGAAATATCATAATATATGCAAACAACTAGTAACTATCCTATTTTATGGTATGCCATCATTAGGATCATCAGCTCAGCTTCCATGTTTGAATTGTAGACAGCCCATAAAGACAATTGTTGTTTAAGAGCTTGCAATCTAATTAAGATAATTTCATTCTCTTTATATATATATATATATATATATATATATATCAAAGGAGGCAGAGCCTTAAAAATTAAATAACAGAATGAGGGGAACACGGTCCCATACAATCACGGAGGAACGAGGACCTCAAAAATGAGGGACAAGAATCAAAAACGCAGGAACCATTGAAACCTTCGATAATTTCATTCTCTTGCTGTACAAATAAGGTGTGCTATCATTATCTTGGGCTTTAGATCCTAAGCCATTGATGCAACCCTTCTTGTTCTTACCACATGTAGCCTCTAAATATAGGTGATTTTTTCTGCATCTCGCTGATTTGATTGCGCACTTGGAGAATCCATATTAGAACATGCCTTCATTCTCATGTATTAAACCTATTAAAGAAAATAATGAGTACAAAAAGTCACACAACGAAATTTCTTGGGTAAATGTACAACGTCAACAAGCTCAAAAATAAACTTTATCAAGACAGCAAAATAATAATACATTTAGATTTCCAACAAACATGAAACTGAAGTCATACATTAGGTAGCTAGTCTTTGACGCACTTAAAAAACTGGTTTCCATAGAATGTGTATAGTCAAGTAGCTCAAGGGAAATGAAATTGGTAGTTCAAATTAACACGGCAATAACAAGCAATCAACAATAATAATTGTCAAACTTGCAGGATGACTCTTTAAGTTTATCATTTTTATGTTTTTAACTTACAAAATTATGATGTTATGCTTAAACTTGGGTAAGTTATAAATTCAATTAAACTCATGAGTTTGCTATTTTTATATTTTTAAGTTACAAAATCGTGTTAACTACTCACTCTTAAATGTGTGCTAAGTTTTTTTGTTTCAATTATGCTTAATGATTTTATATATGAATTTTATAGAAATTTTTTATTGAATATGATATATTGTCAATGTTGGTGGATTTAATTTCCATTATTTAAATTCAAAATATATTTAAATCAAATTGTTGTTATTTAGTATATTTTTATTATTCAATTATACACTATTGATACTTATTTTTTTATTAATAATAGTGATCACGATATGATGTTACGTCATTATCATGAGTTTGTTTAAACTCATGAGTTTAATAACCTTAATCTTATATGATTATTCTATAACATATAAAATGATTTGAATAGATTATATTAGGAATGTCCAAGGACCGGGCCAGACTAGGTTGGAGGTCAATCTGAGGTCTGGCTCTATAGGACCTCGGGTTGGGAAAATCAACCCGAGGTCCGGTCCAATATGGTACCAACCCGAGGTCGAGTTGGACTGGACCGAACTGGTAGACTGCTTGGACTATTTTTTTCCCCTTCTTTGGAGGTAATATTTAGTTCTGGCTTCACCTGACTTTCAAAAGTAATAAAAAGTGACTGAGTGAAGTGTGCATAATTTTTTTCATAGATATCTATGCAAGTTGTAAAGAAAGAAAATTTTAGAAAGCTTTTATTTAATTTAGTAAAATTTAGAATTTTGTATTAGTTTTAAAAATAGAAAATGAGAGAGAATGTAGAAGGGAATGAATAAGATTTCCTTAGGGGTATTTTAGTATTTTTGATTTTATAGTTTTGTATTTAATCCTTCTAAATAATTACAATTTTTATGGTCATTCTCAATAAATATTTTTTCTGCTAGGTCTTTTATTATAATTTTTCCTATCATTTTCTTATTTTTTTTTCGTTAATATAAGCACTCTAACAAATCCATTTTAATGAAATACAAATGCATTTCCTAAGAATTTGTCTCAATAAGTTTTAATGATGAGATGATGATGATGATGTACTCGATAATATGCCCCCTACCCGGTGAAATATTTTTGGGTTAAGGAGCGATTTTACCAACAAACTATTGGCCCAAGAGCGTCTAACACAATTAACCATTAAGTGGACCAAAAATACCAACAAACTTTTAAAAAAGGAGTGCCCAGCACAATGTCGTTAGCAAAAAGTTAACCTCCGTTATCTAATGTGCAAATTGGTCAACGAACTTTTACTCTAAGAGCGCCCAGCACAAAATTATAAATTTTACTAAATTAAATAATTTTTTGCTCAATTGTTATTATTCAAAACTACTTGTATAGATATTTATGGACAAAAAATTACTCATTCTTCATTTTTGTCAAAATTATAATTTGCTAAAATAAATAAAATTTTTAATTAAAAATATAATTATATGATTTAAATAAAAATCAAAGTGTTTTATTGTTTATTAGATATGTTAAAGAAAAAAATATATGATTTACTTTTACTTTATAAGAAATTTATGTGAGTTAAAAAATTTATTTAATGTTGATAAAATTTTAAAAATCTATTATATCCTAAAAGAAATGAAATGAGTTTCATTTTTACTTCTATAAAAAGAGTTTAATAGATATTAATGTTGATATTTAATAATATAAATTCGTCAACTTGATGATATATTTGTTAATTAAATGACCTATCGCTTATATGGATATGAGACTTTCATAGGCCAAATTGCTCATTAACCTACTATTAAATTGTCCTTCCTCAAGCCTCTTAAGTTATCTTTTTTTTTTTTATAGCAAGTCTCATATTCATATAATCAATAAATCATTTAATTAACAAATATATCATTAAGTTGCCAGATTTATATTATTAAGTATCAATGTTGATATCCATTAAGCTCTTTTTATAAAAACAAAAATTAAACTCATTTCATTTCTTTCAAAATATAATAGATTTTTTAGATTTTATAAATTTTATTAACATTAAATGAATTTTTTAACTCACATAAATTTCTTCTAAAATAAAAATAAATCATATAATATTTTTTGGTTTAACATATATAATAAACTATAAAACACCTTGATGTTTATTTAAATCATATAATTATATTTTTAATTAAAACTTTTGTTTATTTTAGCAAATTATAATTTTGACAAAATTAAAGAATGAGTAATTTTTGTTCATAAATATCTAAACAAGTAGTTTTGAATAATGACATTGAGAAAAAATTATTTAATTTAGTAAAATTTAGAAATTTGTGCCGGGCGCTCCTGAAATAAAAGTTCGTTGGCCAATTTGCACCTTAGATAACGGAGGTTAACTTTTTGCTAACGGCGTTGTGCTGGGCACTCCTTTTTAAAAGTTTATTGGTATTTTTGGTCCACTTAATAGTTAATTGTGCTGGACGCTCCTGAGCCAACAGTTTGTTGGTAAAATCGCTCATTAACCCAATATTTTTTAATTGAAAATATATTTAAATAATTATATTATCATGAATTCTAGTTTGGCCCAAAAAACTAATTTTAAATTATCAAAATTTGAAAATTTTCAATTTAGCAACGGAATTAGAGACGGAATAGTGAAGGAAATTAACACGGAAAGTAATTACATCACAAATTTAGAACAAGTTATCCCTAAAATTAGTGATGGAAATAGTGACGGAATTTATGATGGTTTAGTGACGGATTAGCGATAGAAAAATTCAGTTAGATTAAATATAAATCACATATTGCTAATTAATTTTTAGCCTAGTTTCAATTTGCAAAATCTAATTTTAAAAGTCACTTTTGAGAAATTAATATAGAAATACAAGTCGAGTCCATTAAGCCGCCCTAATAAGCTTTTGTTCAGGTTTGAAAATAAGAGTAGTCACTTATAAATGAGTTTTTGGGCTCTAATAAGTAATAAGCCCAAAATAAAGGCTTCGGCTAGCTAGTTGTATGCCCGTTTTCTTTTTCCTTTTTTCCTGAAAAACTATGAAACCGAAACGCATAAAAGAAATTTTGCAAGTTTCAGTGTTTTTCTTTTTCAATAGAAAGTTTAGTTGAATTAGCTCTTGAGGTAAGTTTTAGTGTTTTTGTTTGCACTTTAATTTATACCTCGTGTCAAAGGAGTAGAGTGAGGTGTAATAGTAGAAAAAGATCTTAAAGTGAGACATATTTCTGAATGAGAAGAAAATTAGGGGATGAATTACTGGTAGGAAAAACGTCTAAAAAATTGTAAAAAAATATTTATATATTTTTGGAAGCTTTCTTTTTGAGAATTTCCTCTTGTTATTTTCCTCTCATATTTTCCTCCTTCCAAACATAGCCCAAGAGTAAATGTTTCTTACATGAAAAACTCAAGAAAGACGAGATAATCCACGATAACATCCATGTAAATAATACAACTACCAATTAAATTGGGAATTTGGTGTTTACTCATAATGATAATTTAATTCAAACTAATCATTAGCAATCAACCAAATCACACACTTGAATTGAAAGATCTGACTATTAATATGTATTAATTAATATGTGCGCTCACACATGGTTCTTAAAAATGAGTTTTTATCTAAAAACAGAAGGAAAATGAAAAATCGTAAAACGTAAAATCGTAATACAAAATATATATTTTTCCTGCATATATATATTTAAAAAAAATTCAACAAAAGTAAGGCACCTGCCATTATTCCTACATATACTGATCAATACAATATCAATCAAAATATCTAACATTATTCTATATCAACACACACACATCCGTGTCGATACTGTTTCTTCCCTCTCCATTTTAATGCCCAATGAGGAAACAAGACTTCCATAGAACAATTTAAATAAAGCATACACAAGACTAGGGACTAAAGTTGCTAAAACAGAAGAGAAATATGCAAGTATTAACTGGCCTCCCTCCCCATGTCCAAGGTTTGAATCTTGCTCCCTCCCCTACCCAAATGTATCAAAGAAGAGAAATATGCAAGTATTGCAGCAATAACGAATTAGGAATAAAGAGATAGTTTATCATAATGACTAGGGACTAAAGTTACTAAAACAAAAGAGAAATACGTAAGAGTTCCTAGCCTTAAAAAAAGAACTTTGTTTTAATCACCGCTACAACAAGCCATAGCAGCAGCAGAAATAGATTCAACACAGTATACACCACGCTTTTCTCCTTTGTCAAACTTAAATTTAGCGCCCGACAAGCCCATAAAGAAATGATTAAGTTGAGTATTGATCACCCCTTTTTCTTCAACTTCTTTTTACTATAAAGAACTAAAGAATATAAGGAAAATTAAATCAATCTTTGAATATGACAGGTTCAGCAAATGACTTGACGCCACAACATAGAAGTAAATCTCCAACAAATAGCAGCACTAAGATCATTTTTTTCATGTTGTAGGCAAATCGTATCAGATTATCCAATTACTTGATGCAGAATGATAATTTTCATAATTAAAATTTTGGTATAGACAAAAATTCCCATTCTCCACAAGATATTCAAACGGCTGGAAGAGAGAAGACCAAAAAACAAAAAAGAGAAAGAGAGGAGACAGCCGAATAAAGGGATAATGACTTTGATAGAAAAGCATCTATTGTTGAACTAATTATGTACAGCTGTAAAAATACCTTCAGAGCAATTACAGAGCAATGGTGGCCGACGATGCGGTAGCTAGCGACTGGAGCGACCAAGCGAGCGAGGAGGCTAATCTGATTGAGTGAGCAACTGAGTAGTGCCAGTGGGTGAGCCTGCGAATCTACGATTTAGATTTTCGAAGGAAACACAAGCAATAAAGAGACCGAGATAGATATGAAATTAGGGTTAGCCGGTTAAGTGCCTCCTGCAGTCTGAGACTTCAACACGATCTGCGATTTAGATTTTCGAAGGAAACACAAGCAAGAAGAAGGAGGAGAGTTGATGGTCAGTAGTGGCAAGGCGGAGAGGAGAGTTGAAAGGCTGGGAGCAGCAGAATTTGTGAATTGCAGGAACAGCCGAACGACTGAATGAGGGTCGAACTCCAACACGATAACCTAGTCCTTTTTTGTGTTTTTTCGCTTTTTTAAAAAACGTTTCGTTTTTGCATTTTTACATTTAAAATCTGCGTGTTTTTCATTTTCACCTGATATGCGTTTTATAGGGAAGCAGAACGCGGGAGGCTCAAAATTAAACGTAAAAACGCGTTTTTTACGTTGAAAAATGTGTTTTTACGGACCATGCTGTCACGGCCTTGGACTTGATCACCCAAATACCGTGTCGGCCTTAGCTTGATCACCCCTCTCGATCTTGCTAAGTCAGTCGAATCCCCTTGAGTAGGCAAGGAAAGGCAAAGAACAAGAGAACTTCTAGAGAGAGAAAGAACTTAGAGAGAGAAGCTATTGAAACAACAATTGCTTGAAGACTCTTGGATGTGTTACAAATGAAGGAGGCATCCCTTATTTATAGCCTACCACCTCCTCAATGAACGGTCGAGATTGAAAAGATCCTACGGTGTACAATGGTTTTCCAGAACCTTCCCTAGAAATATCTAGATATTTACATAAGTTCTAAAGTTCTCTAGAATCATCTACACAACTCTTCAACTATGTACACATATCTACAACATACTAGGAGTTTCTAGACTTTTCCACACTTGAAGTCTCAACCTCCTAGTCCAATGCAGAGTGTCTGTGCACGCGAATTGTCCAGCGTTCCTTTCCGTGCGTGACAATGCGCTCACATAACTTCAAGCATATTAGATGCTATTCACTACTATAGAATCTTACACACACACAACACTTAATAAATAATGGTTATAACGAATAACGATCATATATGTCGAAAAAGGGTTCGCACAATAACATATAACGTTATAATTTAACAGTTAAATATACGTATTATCATATATTGAGAGATAGAATTTGTGTAACAAAAACATAACAATTGTAATAATTAACCATCATATATAATTTAACGACAAAAATGATGGTTCTTACAAACCAACCATTATATAACACTTCCAAATGATTAGTCTTGAGAATTTTATATCAGCAAAAACAAATGCATAACAATTATAATAGTTGCTTATAAAAATATGATTTCTATATAATTTTATTTTTTTAAGAATACTTAATGGTTAAAAATGATAATTGTTATATAAGAAGATATAAGAAGGCACTTAAGGCAGGATTCTGAAAAAAAAAATATTTAATAATATTTGATAGTTCTTTACAAAAACAGTTAGGTATTCTTTTAGAATACCTAACAATTAAAAACGATAATTCTCATATATGAGAATGTGGGATTCAAAAAAAAACTCACTAACAATACTTTGAATTTCTTCATAAAGAACCGTTACAGATTTGAGCATATATAACACTTAATAAATAATTATTACAGTGAATAAATGTCATATATGTCAGGGTGGAGGTCCCACAATAATATATAATGCTAAAACCTAATAGTTAAATATGTGCACCGTCATGTTTTGAGAAGCAGAATTCATGAAAGTAAAAAAATAATGGTTGTAGAATAATTGTAATTTATTTAGTGATAAATATGACCGTTCTTATGAAAGAACAATAATTTAATACTTACAAACAATTTGTCTTCCAACCTCTTATATCAGCAAAAACAAAACATCACAGTCTTCATAATCCACCTTCATCTAACACTGACATAACCTTTCATAACATCATCAGATCTTCATAAGTCATAAGTCAAAACTCTTTGTAGTTCGTTAGACCTTCATAAGTTATAACTCATAATCCTTTATAATTCGTTAAGCCTCTATTTAAACTCACATATTCCTTGTGCTTTTAACTACTTTTCTTTATCAGCCTCCTTATTCTCTCTCTCATCATTTTAAGTTCCTAAGGAGCTCCTCCTCCACCACCGTCTCCTCCTCCGGTCCACCACCACTACCTCCTCCTTTGCCTCCTCCCGAATTGGAGGCTCTGATGCAGATGTTGGCAGGCCTTGACCGCCACACAAGGTGTTTCACAACATAGCCAACAAGATGAATTGGAAGTTGAACCACATACTTCACTACAATGATGTCGAATATGACTAGCAATCAGACCCTTCATCTTCCTCCTCTAATTATGAGAATGAGGAAGAGGAAGAGGAGGATGAGGACGGTAGTGATGGTGATGACTAAACATTATGAATATTTTTATTTAAACTACTAAAAATGACGTTAACAAAAACCAACTTAATAATTCAAGGTTATTAAATAAGAACTGAAAATTATTCTTGCCTACCATCCTCATCCTCATCCTCATCCTCATCCTCATCACTTGAGGAGGGAGATGAAGTTAACAAAAAAAAAACTTAATAACTCATGGTTATTAATTAAGAACCGTAAAGTATTCCTACAAATGCTTTCTCAAATAGACAAAGTCTTCACTATAACAGTTGACAATGCTTCCTCAAATGATTTTGCAATTGCACTTCTGAAAAAATTTTTGAGGGGTTGGAATGGTCTAGTATGTGATGGATAGTTTTTGCAAATGTAGTGTGCTGCACATATTTTGAATTTGATTGTCTTTGAGGGTCTTAAGGAAATAAATACACCCATTGAGCTCATCCGACATGTGGTTAAATATGTTAGATCTTCTCCAGCAAGGGAGATCAAATTCAAAGAGCTTGCTGAAAAAGTAAGTGTTGAATCAAAAAGTCTGCTTAGCTTGGATTGTCCTATAAGGTACTTTAAAATACTTGCATATTTCCTTTCTAGTTTCTATTTTGAATCAGATTTCATATTTTTCATCATATCTCTATTATGAAATAATATGCTTGGTCATGCTGTTAATTTGAAAAGTACTTTTTAATATGTTTTTCAAACGAAATGCTTGTTGATTAAATTTCATAATATGTTGTTAATCAGATTTGGAACGAAATTCATAATATATTGTTAATTATTTATTCTTGTTCAAATAATTGTTAGGTGGAATTCAAATTACCTTATGTTGAACAAAGCTGTTAATCTTGTTAAAGTCTTCACAAGGATTGAAGAAGAAGATCAAGATTACATAGATTACTTCAAAAAAAAAAAAGAAGTTAAGTTAGATTCAAATTCAACTCGCTTTGATAATGGCTTATTTTATCATGATGATGATATCGTTGACACAGCTACAGTGAATAGAGTTGAGCCTCTAAGTGCATATGATTGGATTGTTGCAAAGGAGTTCCTTGTATTTTTGAAGTTGTTCTACAGCATGACTTTAAAATTTTCTGGATCAAATTTTGTGACAACAAACACATTTTTTCAGTATATTGTTGCATTTCAAACACATCTTAATTCAAGTGCAACTACTTCCTACTCTTTGGGTGATTTGGCAAAAAGAATACAAACAAAGTACGATAAGTATTGGGAAAAGCTGAGAAAAGAATCTATCATTGGTGGTTGTAGTGATACTGGACCCTAGATACAAGATGACATATGTCAAAATTTCTTTTGATTTTTTTTCCTAAACCTAAAAAGCATGAATGTATTTTAAAGAGGATTATGGATGTCTTGTATCGTTTGTATGATCATTATTCACCAAATGTCATTAATACTAATGAAGCTTCTGGATCTCAACCAAGAATAAAGCAAGGGCATATCAATGGTGGGTAGAGTAATGTGTTGTTTCCAGAAATTGAACTTGATACAGCCTTGTCATCTTTTGCTGCTACATTTTAGAAATTCTTAGCCACTGCAGACTCTTCATGTAATATAAAGAAAATTTTATAAGTGGATGAATATCTTTAAATTGAATTATTTGGCTTTTGTGATCCAAAATTTGATGTTTTGACATGGTGGAGAGTGAATACTTCCATGCATAAAGTTCTAAATCTGTTGGCACATAATTTGTTGGCTATACCAATCTTTATAGTATCTTCAAAATCATCTTTTCATACTGGGGGTTGAATACTAGATTCTTTCAAGAGCTACTTGCCTTCGAAGATGGTTGAGGCAATCATATGTCCTTAAAATTAGCTATTCAAGGCACCCCTAAATTTAAGGACCTTGACATTGATAATTTTGATGAGAGTGCAAGTGTTATTACTGGTATTTTCAATAACATTCTCAATTTAATTTGTTTCATTTTTTATTTCATACTAGATTATTAATGGATATGCTTTATCTTCATTTATTTTGCAAGGCAAGGTTTTGTGTCTGGAGCTACAACCCCTTCCTCAAGTGAATTTGAAGATGATGGTGAAGATAGAAGCATGCAAATTTAATGGAAGCATGCCATTTTGTTAATATTTGAACTTGCAGAGTGTTAGTTATAATATTTAAATTTTAAATTTGGAGTTTGAACATCAAAATAATGTTGTGATGGTACTTTTTAAATTTAGGTTCTTTTATGTGAATTATGGTTATTGAACTTTGAAAATTCAAATTTTAGAATTTAAAATGATGAATTTGGATGAGTGTTTAACGCTTATGTATGTTTAAAAAAAAAATAATAAGCAGGGGAAATGCAAATGGGTTACCCAAAACTTAGTTAACCTGCCCATTTATATGCTAGCCCCTTTAACACAGGTTTAAATGGGTTGAAATACGAGTATGGGCTAGCCTAACCCAACCATTGCTCTATCCCAGAGAAGATGTCACCAAGTTAAAAGTTTTGAAATTCAACATTGTGATTAGTCATGTACTCTTCAATGTGAGAGTTTCTAAGCTACTTGGTCTCAATTCTATATAATAGATTAATACTTCCCGCATCGATTAGCCATGCAATATGAGACAGATCAAGATTTTCTAGGCTTTATGGCTTGAATAAATTGTACTCCTAATCTATATATGTCATAATGTAAGTGTTCATCACTTATACCTTGTGTCTCTTTAGAAATTAAGCCAGGAAAGCAACTGCTGGTGAAAAAAAAAACACACAAATGTGCATACAGGAAAGGTCGCAAGAGGTAAGCAAACCCTTAAGCAACTCAAGGGTTTGCATATCACTTGCTTTACTTATGGGTTTACATACCCCTTGCGGCTTTTCCAATACAGATATTCATATGTTTTTTCTCCATTCATTACTTTATAGGTTTAATTCATGTGAAGAGACACAATTGTTGGTAAATAGGTACATTATCACTTATATAGGTCAATAGTTACCATTGATTCTCCCCATAAAGCTAGGAACTTCTTGATTTATCCTATATAGCATAGCTACTCGGTATAGGAGGTATTGTTCTATTGTATACAATCTAATCCAACTAGCTTAGAGACTTTGACCTGAAGAGTCTCACAACCATACATCATATTTATTATATAACAACTATCATGTGTTATAAACTTTCACGGTCCTTATTTACACTCACTACTATAGAAAGCACTTTTAACGTTCGTTTTAGGCCCTTTCTACTTCCTTTTTCAAAGGACACCTATGTGAGCAACATAGTAAAGTCTAGGAACAACGTCCCTAAAAAAAGGGATGTCGTAAGAAACTTATCCCGTCCTTTTTTAAAAAGGAATGCCGTAAGTTTTTTTTTAAAAAAAAAATCTTTAGATTTGCCCAAATCTGCCTCCATCGTGGCTATAATAGATGTTATTGGTTTCGATCGGCCTAAATTTCTTTAGATCTGCCTAAATCCGCCTTTGTCGTGGCTATAACAAACACAGTCGATTTCAATCTTCCTAAATTTCTTCATATTTTCCCAAATCTGCCTTTGTCGTGGCTATAATAAATGCCATTAGTTTCGATCTACCCAAATTTGTCACCAGAAATTAATAAAGCACATTAACACAGAGTGAAAAGACACTACTTTGACAAAAAATTTCAAGAATCAAGAAAATGAGATAGAAAACTCTATAAATAGAATCAATGTGTAAAGAATGAATGAGCCTAAAATTCCACTTATTTTTAAATTTTTGACCTTACATCTTGCTAATGAAATGCCGGAGGCAAGGACCAAACCCACAGGGTTTTTCTTGCCGATTGCAAGGTTTTTAATGGTGCCAACGAGGATAAAGAAAAGAGACAACACAAGTTGTGATGGAAAGGGATGGTCAACAGAGAAAGAAGAGGGAATGTGAAGTGGGGGGCTGCCAAGTGTGACGAACTCGAACTAAAGGCAAAGGAGTAAAGGAGGCTAGGGAAAGAATTTTAGTAGAGCAACAACAATGAGAAAGGAGGGAGCATAATCGAGGGAGGAGAACCTTTTTCTTCTTCTCTATCTTTATGGTAGGGTTGTTGAAAAAGGAAAATATACTAGGGTCAGTGAAGATTTCCTTAATTTTCTCGATCTCGGTGGTTGTAGAGTTTATTGGCCTTGGCAACATTGATGAGTGTGAGGGTGTAGCTTGTGGCAGCGTTGAAAACCATCTTAGCTCCGAGAATACTGCCATAGGAGCAGCGGCTAGTGGTGGCGACGACAAGATTGAGCTGGAGAGAAAAAGGGAAGGTAGAGGTGGAGAAAGAGAGGCTAAAGAGGGTTTTAGGGGAGATGAAGTTTCTGGGTAGCCATGTATGTATGTGAGAAAGAGAGAAGACAATGATGAAGGAGAGAGAAGACAATAATGAAGGAGTTTGATGAGAAGAGATGAGATTAACGGTGTAGAATGGCTCATAGCCCATAGGTTATCTTGTGTTAAGGAGTACTTTAGGCATCCTAATTTTGAATTTGGGACAGTGAAAAACCACTTCTGGCGTCCCACCAACTCTAAGGGGGCGCTAAAAGTGGTGCTCTTGGCGCTAAAAGATCTACTTTTGGCGTCGCTTTTATAAATTGGGACGCTAAAATCCCTTTCTTTTGGTGTCTATTCTCTAATTAGGACATTCTATTTTTGTTATAGGAATGCCCAATTTGTCGATATTTCCCCACAAAATTATAAAAATGTCAACACCTTTATTTTTTACTTCCTTTTTGAAAAATAGACCTTTTTTTAAAGAAGTAAAATCCATTTTTTGAAGTAGTGATACTACAAAGTAGGAATTTAACGTCCCTAATTAACGTCCATTATTAAAAAATAGACATTAAAAAGTAAATAGTGGAACTGTTGTAATTTTCTCCTTACTTTTAACATTCATTTTTTAAAAATGAACATTTAACATCCATTTTATAAAAACAGTCGTTAAATGTTTGAGATGCAACAACTGTTTCTAAAAACCAGTTAGAAAACAATCGTTGTATCTCTAACCTAGTCCTTAAAACATTTTTTTAAATAAACAACGATAGCTTTATTAAAAATAGTTGTTGAATTGACTAACAAGTTTCGTCGTGGCACAGTTGGCTATTAACGCCTACTTTTTTTGTCTTTCTTTCACTCATTCATAGTATCTTCCCTCTTCTCATTTTTCACTCTTCTGTTTGAAGGCCCAGCCGAACTCCTTCAACCATGTCTCTCCCAGTCGTTCTCGCCTCCGGCAACGTTGTCACCGCCAGCAGCGATTCCTTCTCCATCAACTCTTTAAGTCGCCAGCTACAAGCACTAACGCAACTTTTTTTTTTTCTTCTTCTTCTACTCCTTCTTTTCCTTTTTTTTTTCCGGTAAACATTCTTCTTTTTCATGAAGTTTTTGAAAAATATAACAGCACCATTTTTTTGAGAAATTTTTGAAAAATTATAAAAATTGAAAACAACTCCTTTTTTTGCCTATATGATATCATATATCACTCATTTTATGTAAAATCAAATAGTTAAAAAAATGAAAAAACATTTGAAAAGTATCCCAAAATTATTATGAGAGGGCAGCTAAAACCCCCAGCCTTAAAAATTATAACCTGGTAACGCACCAACTCGCACAAGTTAGCCGAGTTACCCAATTCTAGCCAAGTTATTCTAGGCCACCCCGAGTCAAAAAATTTTAGGTTTAGGGGTTGACCGGCCATGCCAGGTATGCGGGTCACTAGTTTCCGATCTAACCTGGCTGGTCTCATCTGGGTTTTAATACAGGGTTATTATCAATGATTGTATTATGTTTTATATATTAAATGTTAACAGTAAAACTAAATAAAAACAAATAATAGAAAATAATTATATATAATATGAAAATTAAAGTCACTTTATTAACAAAGAACCATTAAGTATGTCCTCAATACAATATAGTTATTAAAAAAAAATATGTCCTTACTACATTATAGTTATTAACAAAGAACTGTTAAATAGGTCATCAATATATCACGGTTTGAAAC
The DNA here is from genome assembly GCA_034222035.1 of Acacia crassicarpa. Taxonomy (NCBI): domain Eukaryota; kingdom Viridiplantae; phylum Streptophyta; class Magnoliopsida; order Fabales; family Fabaceae; genus Acacia; species Acacia crassicarpa. Next base: position 2,979,172 of record JAWXYG010000019.1, on the reverse strand, counting down.
CTTTATGTATTTGCCATGAGAGCATATATAACGCCTTCATATATGATGGTTCAAAACTGTGATGTATAGTTGAAAATAATTGTGATGAAAAGCCTTTTTTGGAATAGTTTTTAAAAAGTACTTTAGAGTGCTTAATGAAGAAAACTAAAAAATACCGATTAGTCCTGAAAAATATATTTTAGGGTTCTGGATGCAACTTAGTTTTATTATAAAATTGTATAATTAAAAGATCTACTAATAAGCCATTATAAATGGATTTGTTCAATTTTACAAGAAACCTAAAATAATCTTAGTCCAATGATTAATAATAAATTTATAAGACGACCATTAGGAGTTTGCTATCTAATAGGATAGTTTTAAATTTTGCTTGACCTGATCTTCTCAATCTGTTCATGATAATCCCGTCATCACACCATCACCACCATTATTCTCACGTAATTGAAAACCCATATGCAGATTGAACCATAATGAAATATCTTTCCCATTTCCAACTTTTCAATCAAACCCCTTTAAAATTGAAAATGATCTCAAACATTCATACATAATATAATACTCCTCATATTCTTAATATAAGACATATTTAGAAAGTTCATCTTGGTTTAAAATATAGTACATAGTTTTCATATTTGTAAAGGAAATTTACAAATATATATCATATTAACTAACTCAACTAACTTAGGAATAATAATCAAGAAGGAGGAAGAATAAGGAAATTTAGGAAAATGACTAGGATGTTTAAGAAAATATATATCATATTGACTAACTCAACTAACTTTCTTAATCTAATCAAATTAGGTAAATACATTAAGTATAAAAGTATAAATACCCTTCCAATGGATTTACTCGACCCTTCATTTCTCTTTCTACATCCATCGAATTAAGCACTCACAATATTGTATACATTATCCCTCACATGATTAAAAAGTACAAAATAGGGAGAACAAGATGGAGAGAAAGAGAGCACCATGTTTATGCTCTTAGAACCCCTCATGAGTGTTGAATTTTAGATATAGATATATGTTAATGTTGTCTGCCAAGATGACTTAAGTCAATTTTTAAAACCTAAATACCTTAACATTTATATATCTTCAATTTAATGTCCAGCTAATTGACATGTGGCTATCTTTTAATATCCGAGATTCTTCCCATTTCTTTTTTCATTATTTTATTTTATTTTATTTTATTTTGCCTGAGTTTGTAGGCCTCAAGTCCCATGGATCGAATGACTCTTGATATACCATATTTAATTTTAGATATCGATATGCATCAATTATGTAAAAATATTATTTAAATCAAGGGATTTACACTTCTCATACTGCATGAGAAGAAGAAAATTTCTACACACATATGAAATAGTGGGCCGGATCCACATTTTTTTAATATATTAAAAAAAATCAAGTATGAAAATGGTGGGACCACATCTTTTTGTATCTATGACAAAGGATACACTTCTCCTACAATATGAGAAGTGTATTTCCCTTAAATCAAATATATCTCAACCATGCCTTCGCCAATTCAATGTCCAATTAATTGATATGAGACTCATTAAATGAGTTTATTGCCTTTGGGGACATTATATTATTGGGAAAATACTCCTCAGGGTCCAAACAATCAAGAAATTGTCAAAAAGGGCTCAAAAAATGTTACATGTCAAAAATGACTCTAGAGCTTTTCTAGTATTATTTTATAAACATTAACAACTATATCAATACAACATTAATAATTAAATCAGTAGACGTTATTAACAATATCCTAGCAACTAAATTAGTATATGTTAACAACTAAATAGTACACTTTAACAACTAAATCAGTACCCATTAACAACTATATCAGTACACGTTAACAATTATATCAGTATAATGTTTTCTGAAATAATACTGGACTTTTTCGGACATCTGACTTTTCTTGAGGTCTTTTTTAACAATTTTTTGATTCCATGAGCGGTGAGGGGGATTTTCCCTATATTATTTTATTCATGAATCACGAGTGGAATGAACTGTATTGTCGACGTCACTTATCTATGATTAATAATTCCTTATAATCAAAATTTACTTTAAAAAGATATAAAAGTACACAATAATATAATTTTCCATTTCCCTAGGTAGCAATTGATCCCCCCACTATAGCATGTGTCCAAAGGCAATTTTGGCTGTTAACTGATGCGTTCTCATCATATCCCCTTCAAAACAGGTCTTCTCTTTCCCCAATAGTAGATGCTCTCCACCATATATTTATATATATATATATGCTTTTCACCGCTCAAACTTCAATCTCCAGATACCCTTCAATATTATTATTACCACAACAAATTGTAAGACCAAGACTCTCCTACTGCATATATCAGCTAGGTTAGTTTATATATATATATATATAAGACCAAGACTCTCGTACTGCATATATCCAGCAAGGTTAATGTTTCTGAAATTAATGTTGCAGGACATATGGATGATGCTGAAGCCTTCCACGGCCAATTTTGTCACATGATGATGTCTTTTGATGAGGAAGACGAAGAGTTTCTCAGAAACATTCTTCAGCAGCAGCCTGCAGCTGGTGGAAATAATATTAGTAATAATAATAAGAATAATAATCACTTGTCTTCTTCTCCTCAAAGCAGAGATAAATCATCCTCTCCCACGGTCGATTTCTCTATCGACAGCTCTGGCGGCAACCGTCATGTTGTTGGTGGTTCGAATGAGGACGACAAAAGCCGCGTGTTGTCTACTAATAAAGCATGCATTGTAACATTTGATCAATCCAACATATTGCCAGCAGAAGAAGAAGGAATCCCAAAACGCGAAGAATCTAGCACCTCCAAACTTTGTTCATTGAAAAGGAACAGAGATCAGACATGTAATAATGTTGTTGAGCCCATAAAGAAGACTAGAAGCAGTTGGGAGACAGCGAATCACATCATGGCCGAGAGGAGGAGGAGACAACAACTCACAGAGAGATTTATTGCACTTTCTGCAACTATTCCGGGCTTGAAGAAGGTAAGTTTTTTTTTTTTAAAAAAAAAAATCTTCCAATGTCCTTCAAATTTTCAATTTTTTAATGGTATTTTTCTGTGTTATTCATCATTACATTCTACATAACATAGTATCATTTTGATATCTTACAAAGTTGAGTTTTTACGATTTCTCAAAAAAAAAAAAACAATTATGACTACAAAATTTAGAGTTATTTTTAAAATCAAAAAAAATTCAAACTTGCATTATTTTATATCATAAAATATCAATAAAATATCAAAATGTCACTCATATTATGTTGAAACTAATTATCAATTGAAAAAAATATATATTTGCGGGTTGGGGCATTATTAGAGACCCTTTGCCTGTATTTTTCATGTTTATCACAAGAGTAAATGGCAATAGGAAAAAAATACGTGGGGAGAAAATAACCCGAAAGAAAGAAGATAAATGTTGTCTTTTAGAATGTGATTTGTCCGACTTGAATCATATTCAAACTTGTTGATCCCAAATCTAAAAAGGTAAAGTTGGTTTAAAGTGAAATAATAATTTCGAAGCCATGATTGTTGTTGCATTATTATTATTATTATTATTATTATTATTATTATTATTATTATTATTATTATTATTATTATTATTATTATTATTATGTGTTTTTGATAAATATAGATGGACAAAGCCACGATTCTTCAAGAAGCGACGAAATACGTGAAGCAGCTTCAAGAACGAGTAACAAAGCTAGAGAAACAAAACAGCATAATAATAAACACTTCTTCATCATCATCAGATCAGAAAACATCAATGAGATCGATAAAGAAATATTGTGAGCTTCACAGAGTTAATATTGATGATGATGAGTGTTGTGAAGCAAAAAATGAAGTGTTGCCTCAGATTGAGGCAACAGTGTTGGAGAATCAAGTGCTGTTTGGGATCTATTGTGAGAAGCAAAAGGGCTTTGAGTTTAAAATATTGAATTTGCTTGAGAGTTTTCATCTTTATGTCACTAGTAGCAGCGTCTTGCCATTTGGGAATTGCACTCTTGGTATTACCATCATTGCCCAGGTAATTAAAATAATTTAATTTTGTCTTTCTAACTAAGAATAGTATAATGTTGAACGGACCTTAAGAGAAATAGCTGAAAAATCTCCAATTATAAAATTTATTGCCAAAGGTATTCAAAATTTGTTTAAGGACTCGAGTGCAGCTTATCTTCAGGCTGTGCAACTCTTGTTTAGCTATGTTCAACCTGTCTTCTACTATGTGCAAAACCAACCTATTTTCAACTATGCGCAAAACGGAACGCATTTAGATGTACCTAAAAATTTGTTACACATAGCTGAAGAATAATCACAGTTGCTCAAAGAGACCTATGTTCGTAGATACCATTGGGCAATAAATTCGAAGACAGATTTAGTGAGATTTAGTGCTTGCTTGGTATGGGGGGAGAGGAGGGAAAGTGAGAGGAGGATTTTTTTTTTTTTGAGTTTTAATTTTTTTTTAAAAAAATAAAGAGGTGGTGTTAAGAGTTTATTATTATTATTATTATTATTATACTTTTTTTTTTATCTTACATCTTCTATTTATTAAAATTTTGTAAGCCCATGTCGATCTCCAATATTTTAAAGGGAAAATGAAAGAAAAAGAACTTTCAAATTGCAAAATCTCAAATCAAATTTGTTATCAAGAATTGATAGGGTAATGATGAAATTTATTAAGCAATTCATAACTCATTTTATAGGAAATACCTGATTTAAGATTTGTAATTTCAAAATTATTTTTCTGTCCTTTTCCTTTTTCTAAATCCAATTCACAAAAAAATTTCCCTCCCTTCCTTCACATCAAACATACCTTAAAAGTTATTTGTGCTAGGCGCTACTGAGGTAATAGTTTATTGGTCAAATTGCTCCTTAACCCTTTTTAAAATAGATTTTGAACCGAATAGATTTTGTGACAATAGTGATTTTGATAAAATGATTGTGTTTGGATATTATTATCATAATAGTTTTTTCATGCTCAAATTACCCCCCTCCCCCCCAAAAAAAAAAGCATTAGCTTTTGTGATAATTGCATATAAAGATAATATTTTATTTTAAATATTTTAACATTAAATTTTAAAATAAATGCAAGAAATTAAATAAATTATTCTACAAAATTAAAATTATAACATTAGTCAATTATGTAACATGATAAAAAATAGCTCAAATGTATATGTATTAATGAATTGTAGATACTAAAATCATTTATGAACATTAATTATCCAAAAAAATATTATATTTTATATTGAAATAAGTACTTCCTCCAGTTTTAAATATAAGACATAGTTGACTTTTTTGGAAAGATTAATGAAGCTAAATAACTCACTTAATCATATCATATATTGTGTATAATTAAATTATATATCATTTTATTAATCAAACTAATTAGTTTAAGAAAAAAATAAAAAATAAATACTCTAAAATAATTTAATTAGTTTTTTTTATTATGTTCAAAAAAGTCAACTTTATATCATATTTAAGACCATAGACGAAGTTATTTTTCTAATAGCAACAATGATTCTTTTGTTTTTGTGTGAGGATCAAGGTTCTGAAACCTGGACCGGTTATTGAATCGGTGGAGGAACATGGTTAAGGGTTAGTGGGTCAGATTGGAGTCAAATCGGAGTTAGACCGGTGTTAATTAAAAATATAATTTAATTAAATAGGTAAGATTATTTATAATTTAATTAAAAAATATTTTGTGACTTGAAAAGATATGATGTGATAATTAGAGCTGTTAAAACCGGCCGGGCCCATCGGGTCGGCCCGTTTAAGCTCTAACCCTGTAAGGGCCGGGCTTGAAAATTGGAGGAGTGAGGTGATGTTTGGCTTTGAAGGGTTACAGGCCGGCCCATTGGGCCCTTCAATTTTTTTTATATTTTATTTGTAAAAATTGGACACTTGTTGAAATTGGATCCTTCAATAATTTATATGTATTTTTTTATTTGTTATAAAGTTATTTATCCATTTAAGTACAAATACATAATAACTATACTCTAATTTTATGATTTGATTTATTATTTGTTGTAGATAAAAATTATAGATGTGTTCATGAAGCCGGAAAAGAAATTTATGATATTCTTACTCATGAATCAGAGCTTATTACTCAAAGTGAATAATAATCAAATGTCGTTGAAATTAATGATAGTGGCGAAGATGACGACAATAATAGTCATTATACTAATGTCGTTTAGTAGTTAGTAGTATGCTTTTTATGTTTTATATGAGTTATTTGTGAACATAGTTTGCTTTTGATTATGAATTAGTGATTGTATTTATTTGTTAAATGACTTATATTGTAATTTACTAATTATATTTCTTTGAAAAAAAAACGGAGGAAAAATAATTAAAATTTGGAATAGTAATTTTCAGGCCCTGCGGGCCGACCTTGGCCCTGGTGCTCTCGGGTCAGGTTTTGAAAAACAGGTGTTTTTCCTACTCCAGATCCTGGAGGGCCGGTCCTGTTAGGCCCTGACCCTTCACGGGCCGACCCTAATTGACACCTCTAGCGATAATAGACTCTTAGAAGATGTACAAAGGGATCAAAGAGTTTGTGTGGCTAAAAAGAAAAGGAGATCACGGGTTGGTTTACAAGGTAAATGTAGAGCAATAAATGAATCAGCTTCTTCAGAGGTATGCGTGAGTGTGTCAGCCACTACTCTAAAACTGTGCCTATATTCTCTCTCTCCTCAAAAACTCCGATCAATCTCTCTTTTTTCCCATGGCAAGTCTCAGCAAATCTCCCTCTTCTTCATCTTCTTCTTCTTGTGTGCTTCTTCCTTTCTAGTGTTACAAACTTCTGTTGTCCTCTCAATTGTTCTCCCCCAGTTCTTTGTTCCGTCGCTTTTCGGCATTGGCAGCAACTCCGCTCTCATGTGCTCGCTAGTGCTGTCCGCCACTGCAACTGTATGATGACCACCCTCCTTCACCACACCTAGCTCAAATCTCTCTAATCCTTATATTTTTTCTCACCGTCGGATCGACGGTGAGTTTCAATTTCAGGCTACTTTTTCCGTTAAAAAAAAAAAGTTTAGATAGTTTCTGGCTCGATCAATTCGGGCGATTCAGGCTGAATTGACCGAGTTAACTCCGGGTTAGCTCAGGACTCAGTTTCACCCCCAACTTGGACTGGTTTTCCGTCCGGTTCGACGGTTTTCGGTCTGAACTGGCCGATCCGGTTTTCAGAACCTGGGTGAGGATTTGATGAAAAATAGAAAAGAAACAATACCAAGAAGAGAGAGAGAAAGGTTGATGGCGCCCACATGAAAAAGTGAGAATCTTAGCTCCTCCCAGAATCATGGTCTTTGGGAAAAAAAACTTTGGGCCTTTTATCATATGTTTGTGTATTTTTTTTTCTCCCAAATCATGATTTTCCCTTAAATAAAGTACTTTTATCATGTGTTTCGGATGTTGAAATCTTCAGAAGAAAAAAAAAATTGAAATCTTGAATCATTGTCATGAGTTGATCGATTGATTGCAGATGGGGGATGAATACAGAATGACAGTGAATGAAGTGATAAAAAACCTACGACAAGTGTTATCAAAGTCGCAGGAAGCCGTCGATCCATACTAAGGTATCAAACATGTTTGAATTATATATAATTATTGGATAAAGTTTATAATATAAATTGTCTCATAATTATAATATCAGAGATAATACTTATTATATCATCACTTTTATCGATAGAATTGGGGATGTTTTCAAACGATAAGCACAACATGAATGAATAGTCGCTTTTAGACCTGGATTCTCTTGAAGATCGTGCGATCGAAAGAAACATAAATGGCTGAGTTGTCATTTGCTCATCTTTTTTTTTTTTTTTGGCCAACTGCTCATCACATCATCACGTGTATCAAAAGAAACAAAACCATATAATTGTGGGGTTGTACGGTTTGAATTTGTCACCAAACTTTATGAATTTTGTTATTTCCTGAAATTATAAAAATATGAAAGAGTTCGCTTAAGAATATTTTAATATCATCACATCTATATATATATATAACATCTATGTGAGCCTGCTAATTTCCCGTCCAACTTACTACTCTTTTTTCCGATCAATTTACTACTCATTATATACATATCATTGCATATTTTTATATTTTAACCTTTTATAGTACTACCTCCGGTTCTTATTATAAAACTGAGTTGACTTTATTTTTAAAGAAATTAAGTAAATTAAATAAATTATTTAATCATATCATATGTTATATGTATCCTTAGATTATATGTTAGTTAATTAGCCAAACTAATTAGTTTAGAAAAAAATAAAAACAAAATACTCTAAAGTAATTTAATTATCTTTTATAATTTCTCTAAAAAAATTAATTTGATCTTATAATTAGGACCATGGAGAATAATTAGTATTTAAATAATACTTAGATCATGTTCCTTATATTCTTTCTATTAGGTTCTTCAATCACATATAACCATTTTTTGAATGTGGGTTTGTAGTTTAACGATAATATTTTGAAACTAGGATATTCGATTAGAAAGCTTGACATATTGGATATAAATAACTTAAGGTAAGAATTTCTTAGTATTTTCCTACATGGTAAGAAGAATATTCTCTTCACATATGTAAACAAAAATAATGGATAAAATTATATTATTTTTCAATATAGGATTCAATTGTACATATATAATTTAACAATTACTCTTCAGGAATATTTTCATTTGATCAGTTTTTCTTTTTTAAAACGACATTAATTAACATTTTTAAATATAACCATGCACTATTCTACCAGTAAAAAAATTAGACACTTTCTCTCCAAAAAAAAAAAAACAGAGAGAGACACACTAATCCCATGACTTCAATTGATGAAATTAAGGATACATTAAAAAATTTAAAATTAATTTTAAAATTAATTGTATTTCTCAATTATTCCAAACACATACTAAACAAATATTTTTTTCCCCAGAACATAAGAAACAAATATAAAGAAATAGAGAAGAAGCGGCAATAAAACAAATTAAAGTGGCAAGAAAGTCATATGTTTTTCCTTTTGCAGCAAATTAATGTGAAAATAATCATGTAAATCATGACATAAATTTTATAAGTATAACTAACAACAAATATTGTATATATGTCTATATATGAAGACATGATTAATTCTATTAAATATTCTTAATTACATATTACATTATGATTATTAATGCATTATTAATTTTTAAATATTGATAAATTAACCATTTGATATTTCAAATTACATTTAACCCTGATTAATCTGAATTCAGGTCAGAGATTAGCTCCCTCTCAAACTTTCTTTTACATTTATCGAAATCCAAACTCAAAACTCATACTTAAACAATCATATTTTGTTAAATTAGAATTTGTCCTATTATATTTCGCAATCATCTAATTTCAGTTTTGAAAGAGAAACATGAGTACGTCATCCAAGGGTAAAAGATTTTTCCAATCACTAGAGATAAGTTATCTCGAGTGATCCCCAAAACTACGTCATTTTGGATTAATGAAAGACATTTTCATAATTTTGCACTATGCATTAATTCACCTAAAATTACAAATACACTTTTCATTAATTCAAAACAACGTAGTTTTGAGGGTTACTGGAGATAACTTATCTCTAGTGATTGGAGAAATACTTTTCCCATAAATCAAATAAAAAAACTTAGATTTTGGATGTAGTGGGTAATAAAGGAGCGTGACATGAGACATGTAATTTTCAAATTTCTTATTACATGTCAACAATTGAAGATCATATGAAACTAGAAAACAGCTTCCTTTCTTCAAAAATGAAGGGTCTACTCTAGTCGTCAAATATCTCAATAATTTTTCTTTTCGATTTTTTTAAAAATATGCATTTCCTTATTGTTGCATGAATTGTTATTTTCTCTCAATTTCTTTGCTTTTTTATTCCAATTAGAGGAACAATGTGAGATTATAAGTTGGATCAAACTTGCGAGCTCTTATTTTCAGGTGGAAAGCTTTGTATACTTAGATTATGTGTTATAAGGCCAATGACATTTTAATCTATGGGTTATACATAATTTTTTCTCTGGACATTTGAGCATGTGTACTTAAATTAATATTCTTCGACAAACTTTCTCCATTTGTATTTTATATATATACTGTGAAGAATTTAGGGCATACATGTGAGTTCGAGAGAACAATCAAACTGTCCCTACAAGACTGGATCACAATAAAAACTCGGTTTTAGTCATACAATCACGGCAATGGCATATAGAGGATGAACTATGTATAATCGGAAATGCAAGTCGAGTCATGAAGCCACCCAAATAAGCTTTTGTCGAGTTTTTAAAATAAGAGTATTCAATTATAAATGAGTTTTACTAGCGGGAGTTGGCCTAAGTGAAAGGGGTTTTGGTCACTTAAGTAAGAGATCTTGGTTTTGAACCCTTGTGAATGCAAAAAACTCTCTTGGGGGAGGTCCCCACTTTGATGGCCGACAGAACTTCGGAGTGGATGGTTGCATACTTTGCCACCATTTTTTTATTAAAAAAAATTATAAATGAGTTTTTGGGCCCAGCACTAATAAGCCCAAAGTAAAAGGCTGGAGCAAGCTAGTTGTAAGCCCATTTTTTCCCCTGAAAAACCATGAAACCGAAACGCATAAAAGAAATTTCGCAATTTCAATGTTTTTGGGTTTAAGGCCTAATTTGTCATGGAAGTTTTGTTAATGGAACACCTAGTATCCAGAAGTTTTTTTGGTACCAAATTTGTCCCGAAAGTATAAAAAATGTAGCAAATTCGCCTCGGAAGTATGAAAAATGTAGCAAATTTGCCCCTCCGTTAATTTTGACCGTTAAGTTTGACTGAGTGTACACGTGGCATGCCACCTCAAAAACCCAATAAGAGTTAAGTATAATTTTTGCCCCGGAAGTTTTCACTGAGAGCAATTTTGCCTCGGAAGTTTTCACTAAGGAGCAATTTTACCCCGGAAGTTTACAAAACGTATCAATTTTGCGCTTCTTTCCCACATTTTAAATCTGACTATTAAATCAGTCAAAGACCACACATATCATACCTTGAAAAGGTCAAACTTGGAGCTAGATAAGGAGACCCTTGAGATGTTGAGCTCAAGGTGGCCAGAATTTGTGAAGCTGAACTGCTCACAGGAAGCATCACTTATGATCTAAGCAAATAATCAGTCTATACAAACATAAATAGTATCACTATTGATTTGTTTTACTGAACCAACTTTTGGAACAATTCATTTCTTGTTTTGCGTTTCATTTGTTTAGATCATCAGTGATGCTTCCTCTGGGTTTTGCGACACACCTTTCAATCCCTGTGAGCAGTTCGGCTTCACAAATTCTAGCCGCCTTGAATTCAACATCTCAAGGATCTCCTTCTTTGACTCCAAGTTCAACTTTTTCAAGGCATAACATGTGTGGTCTTTGACTGATTTAATAGTCAAATTTAATATTGGGAGAAAGAAGAGTAAAATTGTTACTTTTGTAAAATTCCGAGGCAAAATTGCTCCTTAGTGAAAACTTCCGGGGCAAAATTGCTCTCAATGAAAACTTCCGGGGCAAAAATGATACTTAACTCTTATTCGGGTTGATGAGGTGGCATGCCACGTATACACTCAGTCAAACTTAACGGTCAAAATTAACGGAGGGGCAAATTTGCTACCCTTTTCATACTTCCGGGGCAAATTTGATACAAAAAAAACTTCCGGGTGTTGAGCACTCCCTTAGCAAAACTTCCATGGCAAATTTTTTTCCCAATAGAAAGTTTTAGTTAAGCTAGGTTTTGAGGTAAGTTTTAGTATTTTCACTTGCAATTTATACCTCTTGTCAAAGGAGTAGAGTGAGGTGCAATTGTAGAAAAAGATCTTAAAGTTAGACAAATTTCTTTGCGAATTCCAGTATTCTTAATTCTAACCCATATTTTGAATGACAAGAAAACTAGGGGAAGAATATTAGGAGGAAAAACTTCTAATTTTTTTAAAAATATTATTTCTGGAAGACTTTTTTTGTTTTTTGTTTTTTAAGTATTTCCTCTTTCTATTTTCCTCCATTATTTCCCTCCTTCCAAACATAGCCTAAGAATACATGTTTCTTAGATGAAAAACTCAATCCTTGATAACATCCATGTAAATAATACAACTACCAATTATATTGGGAATTTGGTGTGCATTCACAATGATAATTTAATTCAAACTAATCATTAGCAATAAACGAAATCACAAACTTAAATTGAAAGATCAACTATATACGTATCAATATGTGTGCATACACAATTTCAAACATATTAGATGCTATTCACTACTTTAGAATGTTACACACATGACGCTTAATAATTAACGGTTACAACAAATAACCGTTATGTATTCGAGCTGGAGTTAATAAAAGAATTTATAATGTTAAAATTTAATGATTACAGTTGTAATAATTAAATGTCATATATTTACTAACAAAATGACGGTTCTAATGTAACAACTGTTATAAACGATTTGTCTTCATAACTTTATGTCAACAAAAACAAATACGTAAAGGTTGTAACATCCCAATTTTCTAAAGCGTTTTTGAAATAATTGATCAGAGTTTAAAATAGTTTAATTAGAGTAGAGCATCGGAATAGTTTAAAAGAGCGAGTATCTGATAAATCTTTACTGTTGGTGTGTCTGGTTGCTATTATAGTGGTACAATTCACTGAACATTTACTAATACAGTGATCCAATAATTCATAACTATCTTCTCCGCTCGTGTCCTCTCGCGTGCTAATTATCCTTGCCCTCGGTCCTGGTTCCTCCAGAATCTGAGACTATGAGCTGAGGTTCAATTCCCATTGAACCTCAGGTAACGGTTAACCTCATGCTTATGTATCAGTTATGTTATGACAGTTATTCATTACGTTACAATGATAATCAATACAAAAGCCCATAACAGATGTATGATTAGAAATACATAACCACGTATGTAAGATAATAACAATGTATGTAACATAACCACGTATGCTACAACAATAATTAGAACATAACCTCGTATGTAACATAACCATGTATGTAAGTCTTAGTCGATGAGCACAACCATCATATACAATCATACAATAAGCATTACGCGAATGTACCTTTGTTGATATTCGCGGTACAAGCGTCGGTCTGTATGCGGTTGCAGATATCCTATGGGGTAATTTCACATCTATTAATTTACAATCAATATTCTAATAGGTATTCTAGTAGGTATCTTAGTCCCTATTGACCATTTTGCCCCTAGAGTATTTATTTTCCAATTATTTCTCCTCTTTATTTTGAAAAAACGCTGATCCTTTAAATCTGGACAAATTTTTGCCTAACTTTGAAAAATCATAACTAATTCTAAAAAAATCAAAACGAGGTTCCGTAAAATTATTTGGAATCCTTATGATGTCTACTTTCAAGTAAAAATAACAGCTTTTGCCCAGATTACACAGTTCATTCCCAGGTTTTTAGTTTTGAACATCTGTCCAGAATTTTCCAGAAATTCGTAGCCCCAACTTTGGGAATTTTCATCTCACTGCACAAAATTCATTTTGACATGTTCTTGGCATCTTTGAAAAGCCCTATATGTCTACTTTCATCATGAATTTTTCCAGACTTTTTAGACAACATTTTGAACATAAATTATTAGCATTTTTATGACTGATTTCAGAAATCGCCTACCGACAAAATTTCGCCAGAACTTTGTTACTTCGGTGTTTCTCTTTCGGAAATTTTTCTAACACTCTTTCTTCATTATTTTTTCGAAATAAAACCAATTTTAAACTCAGAAAAACATAAAAACAACTATATCAAAAGGATTTAAAGATTAAACTACAAAATAACTAAAAACTTAAAAGTTAGAGCTCAAGAACTTACCTAGAACTTTGCTCCTTCTTTCCTCAAGGCTCTCACACTCACTTTCTCTCTATATTTCAGATGTTGTTGCTTTGTGAATTGGTGAGGATTGTGAAGAGCAAAGGGTGTGGCATCCGTGAATATCACACATATTATTTCTTCTCTTCCCATTTTATTTTTGTGGGTCCAAATGTTTCCTCTTGTCTACCACTATCACCATTTCATCCGTGACACCACCTATAATTATTTGTATTACGGTGATATCCATATGATTCAATTTTCAATTCTCTTATGCCGACACACACACACACTATCACATTTGTCATTCCCTTTTCCACACATATTATTCTAATATACCCAAGAACCTACTCCATTAATTTTGTCGCCTCTACTTACGGATTAGTCATTACCATTTTGGAACCCATGTGCTTTATTAATCAATTACTTCAATTATAGAAACAAATGGTCAAAAAGGTTGATCCCACTTATTCCTCATTCCCAAATCCGGACGAATGCATATGTATCACGGGTGATTCATAAATTATTGGTGGGCAAGATTAACATTATCCAAAATCCTCTTTATACTATCTGCCATTCCATTTAGTCCTACCATGCCGACAACACTTCTCATTATTTTACTTGCTTGGCAACAAAAATTCATAAGTGCTCTGAAGACCCCATTATCCGTTTTAATTATACATATACGACACATGTTCCTACTTTTTAATTGATTGAATATCATAAGGATGGTGGTTATGGCTTTATTTATTCGGATACGAGAGTAGCCTCTGCTCTTCATGATAATCATATACAAGTGTGCACCTGACACACTTCCGCCGAGAGGAATAGTGAGAGTGTGAGAGCTTCCACAGTGAGAGATACCTTCTTATATTAAATTTGATAGAGAAGGCCGCTCGTTTTAGAAGCAAAAGAAAGGAGAAGCCACTAAAGTCCAAGGAGTAAAACAAGTAAGTAAGGCTTTAACTTGTCTTATGTTACTTTGTGAAGCTGGTTATTATTTTGGGTCAATTAAGAAGTGGTAAAACCGTAAGGATTTTTGATGATTTTAAGATTACCAAAGTGTTTACCACGAACAATGGAGTAAGAATAAGGTTGGAAATGATTTTTAGAATCAAAAGAATTAAATTATAGACGTTACCAAAACTGCCAGATTTTACGGTTTGGAAGGCAGTCGAATTTAACATGGTTTTTGGTCAAGTTAATGATGTCTAAAAATCATGAAATTTTCCAGATTTGAAGTAGACATCCAGAGCTTTCTTTTGATATATAATATGTAATTTTTAGAGCTCTGTACAAGGAGTTATGGATTTTACAATCTGGCCTAAAATACTGGAAGTTCAAGCTGGTCAGCGAAGTTGTTTATTTAAACTGGGAACGATTTATAATTTTATGGCTGTTGAGAATATTTTT
Organism: Acacia crassicarpa; assembly: GCA_034222035.1. Lineage (NCBI taxonomy): Eukaryota > Viridiplantae > Streptophyta > Magnoliopsida > Fabales > Fabaceae > Acacia > Acacia crassicarpa. Next base: position 2,963,937 of record JAWXYG010000019.1, on the reverse strand, counting down.
CGATGAAAATAGACTCACCAAAGGACATTTAGGTTTTGGAAGCACATCATTTGGAGCTTTGTACAAATAGTTATGAATTTTCAAAGTTAATGAAAATTCTGGACAGAAAAGGATTTAATCCGAAAATTGTTGCAATAAGAATTTTAAATGGGTGATTTATCGTTTAAAGGGTCACAAGGATTCTAAATGATAAAAAGAACCCTGTTGGATATTTTGGAAGAAATGGATTATAGTGAAGATTAATATTTATAATGATACTATTTTAGGAGTTGACTGTCAAGTGGTTCGAGCACCGGTGAATTTCTTTTAGCTATTCGGAGTTGAGGTAGTAACTTTTCTCTCACATACTCTGTGTGCCTTTATATGCATGTACGTACCATTGTGATATTTGAATTGTGAATATCTAACCTTATCGCCGGTATAAGCTGGGAGGTAGTGCCCTTGAATGTGGGGTAACCCTGGATGCCATCACGGTTGAGACCGGGGGTGGTACTCCGATAAGTGAAGTTTTATGCAGAAGGGTGAAAGCCCATTTGAATATTTGAATTATCCAGTACTGTGTGTATGAACCGGTAGGTTCTTGAATATTGTTGAACTGCATATTTGAATTTTGTACTTGAAAATTATTGTGAATTATATTTATTGCAACTGGTTGTCTACCATGTACTGTGCATGCATCTTATGTGAGTGATTAACGTTACTACTGGGATTCACTTGAATCCCAGACAATCCCCAAAGTTCAGGACGGAAACCTAACAGCGGTCGTGGCTCACGTGATAAGGCGGTGGATATGGATAACTGACGGTGCTTGATGGAGCAGAGATCTGATTTATTTTCCCTCATTGTGTTTGAAATATTATGTACTTGTTAAATTCTGTTCGAACCTTTTTATGAATTTTGGTTATGTACCAGACTTCAATATCAGTATTACTATGCTGGAACTAGTTTATCCTTTAAGCTGTGCATATTTACTCTTGCGAATGTCGGTATACCGAAGGGGTGTGACATTCGTGGTATCAGAGCTTTAGTTCTGGCAATGTCAGGATAGTATACTGATAAAGTCTTGGATAGATAGAAGTGTGTAGTGGTATATATAGAATGGCATGTGTATGTCATTATTTGAGGATTTTGAGTTAAATTGATATTTACAAGAATATGCACTTGAATAGTGAAAAGACATTATGGTGAATGTTCGAGGAGGTAGCAGTAGCAGAGGCAGAGGCAGAGGTCGTGGTAGAGGCAGACCACGTAAGCAAGTGCAGGCTCAAGAGCGGCCAAATGAACAAGAACAGGAGCGAGAACAATCACATGAACAAGAGCGGGCACAAGAGGAGAAAATACCAGAACAAGATCCTCTTCACTATGTGCAACAAATGATGGAGATGATAAATAAACTACAGGAGGAAATACGTGAAGTAAAGGCTAGGCAGAACGAGGGTGGACAGCGAGCTGCAACTGCGGAAGGGGAAAGATCCACTCAACCCGAGATTCAACAAAATGAACCTGTAGCTGACAGGATGCAACTTGACGTAGAGGATGAACAGTATTGGATTACCAAATTTTGCAAGCATCAACCACCAGTTTTTCGCGGGAGTTTTGATCCCCAGGTAGCTGAGAATTGGGTGCTTAGATTGGAGAAGATTTTTCGAGTAATGCGGTGCCCTACAGAAAGGAAAGTTGAATTGGCAATCTACAAATTGGAAGGTGATGCTGATCGATGGTGGAAGAACACGGAATTAATTCTGCGGGCTCAGAATGTCCCCATCACCTGGGAAATTTTCAAAGATAAGTTCGATGAAGAGTATTTTCCTGAATCCACTAGGGACGAGAAGGAGTTAGAATTCCTGGCTATACAACAGGGTAAAGAAGAGTCCTTTAATGAATATCTGAGTCGTTTCAACCGACTAGCTCGTTACTCTTCAACTTTGAAAATCAGTAATGACGAGAAATGGAAGTCAGGAAGGTTGATTAGGGGGTTAAAATAAGAACTGAGAAAAGAGCTGGTCTCCCGTAAATTCCAAAAATTTAGTCTTGCAATTGAGGAATGCAGGATGGTGGAGAGGAATCTAAGGGATTTGCAGCTGCCTGAGGTTACTACGAATCAAGGTGAGTCCAGCCGAAGGAATTCTTCCCAGAAAAGAAAAGGGGCAGGGACCAAATTCCAAGGAAGTAATAAGAAACCTGTTCAGTCTAGCGAACGTATCAATCAAAAGCCAGCAGAGCCTAGACCATGTCCTCAATGCGGTAAATTCCATCAAGGCAGGAATTGTAGCGGGCAGATCATTTGTTATAATTGTCGCAAGACGGGTCACTATAGCTCGGATTGCCCACAGCGTGCCACAGAGAGGAGGCCACAGAATTTTGGAAGAATATTTGCTATGACGCATGAGGAGGCTAGAAAGTCTCCGGAGATGATTCAAGGTACCATTCTTCTTCATGGAAATACATTACAAACATTGTTTGATACGGGTGCTAGTCATTCTTTTATATCATACGATTGTGTTAGTCGGCTAAGATTGGTTATCCACAAACTGCCTTATGATCTTGTTGTGACGACACCACTTGGTGTTAAATCTTTGACTGCTGATGTCTGTTTGAATTGCATTGTAAATGTGGATGGCCATGATTCTGTGGTAGATTTGATATGTTTGCCACTTCATCGTATAGATGTTATACTTGGTTTAAATTGGTTGACAGCAAATAATGTGCTGTTAGACTGCGGAAATAAAAGGATTGTATATCCAAATCCGCAGAGAGATATTAGTAAAGATGTAAATATGAATTTCCTCTCAGTAGATGAAGCTGAGAAGTGTTTGAGAAAGGGTTGCCAAGGGTATGTTGTGTTTTTCTCAGTACAAACAGAAACTGGGACTGCACTTGAAAATATTCCAGTTGTGAATGAATTTCCTGAGGTATTTCCGGAAGACATTAGTGGATTACCTCCGGAAAGAGAAGTAGAATTCGGCATCGAAATTATGCCTGGAGCTGGACCAATATCTAAAGCACCATATCGAATGGCACCTAACGAGATGGCGGAGCTGAAGAAACAAATTGAAGAATTACTAGAGAAAGGGTTTATACGACCCAGTGTTTCACCATGGGGAGCTCCAGTGTTATTTGTAAAGAAGAAAGACGGGAGCCTGAGATTGTGTATCGATTATCGAGAATTAAACAAGGTGACCGTCAAGAATAAGTATCCTCTCCCCAGAATAGATGATTTGCTTGATCAGTTAGCTGGTTCTAGCGTATTTTCGAAAATCGATTTGCGTTCGGGTTATCATCAACTACGAGTAAAAGCTGAAGATGTTCCAAAGACAGCTTTTAGAACCAGATACGGACATTATGAATTTTTAGTAATGCCGTTCGGTTTGACCAATGCACCTGCCGTGTTTATGGACTACATGAACCGAATCTTCCGTCAATACTTAGATCAGTTTGTGGTAGTCTTTATCGACGACATCCTAATCTACTCAAAGAGCAGCAAAGAGCATGAGAATCATCTGAGGATCGTGTTGAATATTTTGAAAAACAAGCGACTTTACGCTAAGTTGAGCAAGTGTGAGTTTTGGCTTCAAGAAGTTAGATTTCTTGGCCATGTCATCTCACAAGAAGGGGTCTCTGTAGATCCTAGTAAAGTGGAAGCAGTACTGAATTGGAAGAGGCCAGAGACTGTGACTGAAGTACGCAGTTTTCTGGGTCTTGCTGGTTATTACCGACGATTTATATTGAATTTTTCCCGAATTGCCTTGCCATTGACAAAGCTTACAAAAAAGAACCAGTCATTCGTGTGGGATGAGCGTTGTGAAGAAAGCTTTAAGCAGCTGAAAGAGAGATTGACGTCCGCACCAGTTTTGATTATCCCAGATCCCGGTAAAACCTATGTGGTTTATAGCGATGCTAGTAAGCAAGGATTGGGATGTGTCCTGATGCAGCAGGGCAGAGTGGTGGCGTATGCCTCTCGACAGCTGAAACCTCATGAATTGAATTATCCCACTCATGACTTGGAACTTGCAGCAATTGTGTTTGCTTTGAAGATATGGCGGCATTATCTGTACGGTACTAATGTTGAATTATACTGCGACCACAAAAGTCTCAAGTATCTTTTTGATCAGAAAGAATTGAATATGAGACAGCGTAGATGGATGGAGTTGTTGAAAGATTTCAACTTGGAAATCAAATATCATCCAGGAAAAGCTAATGTTGTTGCAGATGCTCTGAGTAGAAAGGCAGTGCAGGTAGCATATATGATGGTTCAAGAACGGAATTTGCTAGGAAATTTTCGAGATTTGAATTTGTTAAATCAGGTAATTTTAAACTCGAGAAGGCGCAAAGAAGTGATACTTGCTAACCTTAGTGTTAGTCAAGGGGAAAGTGATCTACGAGCAGAAATTGTAGAAGCTCAAAGGCAAGACGAACTAGCAAGCTCCATTCGAGAAAAGATCTCACGTGGAGAAGCTCAGGATTTTGATCTTTCTCCAAGTGGACTAATCAGATTCAGGAAGCGTATTTATGTACCACCGAAACCTGAGTTGAGACTAAAGATATTGGATGAGGCGCACAAAAGCAAGTATACTCTTCATCCAGGGGTGGTCAAGATGTACCATAATTTGAAGTCTGAATTTTGGTGGCCAGGACTGAAGAGTGACGTGACTAAATACGTAACCCGTTGTCTTACTTGTCAAAAGGTTAAAATTGAACACAAGCGACCACCAGGACTTCTTCAAAGTTTGGAGATTCCTGAATGGAAATGGGAAAGCGTTACGATGGATCTAGTAGTGGGATTGCCCAGGATCAGGAATCATGATGCGATCTGGGTAATTGTTGATCGTCTCACCAAGTCGGCACATTTTCTTCCCATTGGTGTCAACTATTCTCCTGCAAAGTTGGCAGAAATTTATGTAAAAGAGATAGTAAGACTTCATGGTGTACCAAAGATTATTATCTCCGATAGAGATCCTCGTTTTACTTCTCGATTTTGGAAAGCTTTACAAAAAGCCATGGGTACAAAAGTGAGATATAGTACGGCTTATCATCCTCAGACAGATGGACAGTCGGAAAGAACTATACAGACGCTGGAAGACATGTTAAGGGCATGTGCGTTGGAATTTAAGGGTAATTGGGACCGTAACCTTCCACTGGCTGAATTTGCTTACAACAACAGCTATCATGCAAGCATTCAAATGGCTCCGTATGAAGCACTGTATGGAAGGAAGTGTCAATCACCCTTGTGTTGGACAGAATTGTCTGAGAGAAAACTGCATGGAACAGATTATGTGGATAAAACATCAGAACATATCAAGCTTATAAGAAAGAGGCTCCTAGCAGCACAAAGTCGACAAAAAAGTTATGCTGACAAACGGAGAAGACCTCTAGAATTTGAAGTTGGAGATCATGTGTTCCTGAAGGTATCACCAGTAACTGGAATTGGAAGAGCGATCAAGAGGAAAAAACTAAGTCCTCGTTACATTGGTCCATTTCAGATCTTGGCAAAATTTGGATCAGTGGCATACCAAATAGCATTACCCCCAAATTTGAGTAGACTTCATAATGTTTTTCATGTATCACAGTTGAAGAAGTACATACCAGACCCTGAACATGTTATCGAGTACGAAGATGTTGATGTACAAGATAACCATACGTATGCGGTGGAGCCTGAGCGAATCATTGACCGACTTCAGAAGCAGCTCAGAAATAAAAGTATTCGGATGGTGAAAGTGGTCTGGAAGGGATTATCTCCTGAAGAAGCAACCTGGGAAACGGAAGAAGACATGAAGAATCATTATCCCGAGTTTATGGCTCGGTACACAAGGGACGAAGCAAATTTCGGGGACGAAATTTCTTTTACGGGGGGAGAACTGTGGCATCCGTGAATATCACACATATTATTTCTTCTCTTCCCATTTTATTTTTGTGGGTCCAAATGTTTCCTCTTGTCTACCACTATCACCATTTCATCCGTGACACCACCTATAATTATTTGTATTACGGTGATATCCATATGATTCAATTTTCAATTCTCTTATGCCGACACACACACACACTATCACATTTGTCATTCCCTTTTCCACACATATTATTCTAATATACCCAAGAACCTACTCCATTAATTTTGTCGCCTCTACTTACGGATTAGTCATTACCATTTTGGAACCCATGTGCTTTATTAATCAATTACTTCAATTATAGAAACAAATGGTCAAAAAGGTTGATCCCACTTATTCCTCATTCCCAAATCCGGACGAATGCATATGTATCACGGGTGATTCATAAATTATTGGTGGGCAAGATTAACATTATCCAAAATCCTCTTTATACTATCTGCCATTCCATTTAGTCCTACCATGCCGACAACACTTCTCATTATTTTACTTGCTTGGCAACAAAAATTCATAAGTGCTCTGAAGACCCCATTATCCGTTTTAATTATACATATACGACACATGTTCCTACTTTTTAATTGATTGAATATCATAAGGATGGTGGTTATGGCTTTATTTATTCGGATACGAGAGTAGCCTCTGCTCTTCATGATAATCATATACAAGTGTGCACCTGACACACTTCCGCCGAGAGGAATAGTGAGAGTGTGAGAGCTTCCACAGTGAGAGATACCTTCTTATATTAAATTTGATAGAGAAGGCCGCTCGTTTTAGAAGCAAAAGAAAGGAGAAGCCACTAAAGTCCAAGGAGTAAAACAAGTAAGTAAGGCTTTAACTTGTCTTATGTTACTTTGTGAAGCTGGTTATTATTTTGGGTCAATTAAGAAGTGGTAAAACCGTAAGGATTTTTGATGATTTTAAGATTACCAAAGTGTTTACCACGAACAATGGAGTAAGAATAAGGTTGGAAATGATTTTTAGAATCAAAAGAATTAAATTATAGACGTTACCAAAACTGCCAGATTTTACGGTTTGGAAGGCAGTCGAATTTAACATGGTTTTTGGTCAAGTTAATGATGTCTAAAAATCATGAAATTTTCCAGATTTGAAGTAGACATCCAGAGCTTTCTTTTGATATATAATATGTAATTTTTAGAGCTCTGTACAAGGAGTTATGGATTTTACAATCTGGCCTAAAATACTGGAAGTTCAAGCTGGTCAGCGAAGTTGTTTATTTAAACTGGGAACGATTTATAATTTTATGGCTGTTGAGAATATTTTTCGATGAAAATAGACTCACCAAAGGACATTTAGGTTTTGGAAGCACATCATTTGGAGCTTTGTACAAATAGTTATGAATTTTCAAAGTTAATGAAAATTCTGGACAGAAAAGGATTTAATCCGAAAATTGTTGCAATAAGAATTTTAAATGGGTGATTTATCGTTTAAAGGGTCACAAGGATTCTAAATGATAAAAAGAACCCTGTTGGATATTTTGGAAGAAATGGATTATAGTGAAGATTAATATTTATAATGATACTATTTTAGGAGTTGACTGTCAAGTGGTTCGAGCACCGGTGAATTTCTTTTAGCTATTCGGAGTTGAGGTAGTAACTTTTCTCTCACATACTCTGTGTGCCTTTATATGCATGTACGTACCATTGTGATATTTGAATTGTGAATATCTAACCTTATCGCCGGTATAAGCTGGGAGGTAGTGCCCTTGAATGTGGGGTAACCCTGGATGCCATCACGGTTGAGACCGGGGGTGGTACTCCGATAAGTGAAGTTTTATGCAGAAGGGTGAAAGCCCATTTGAATATTTGAATTATCCAGTACTGTGTGTATGAACCGGTAGGTTCTTGAATATTGTTGAACTGCATATTTGAATTTTGTACTTGAAAATTATTGTGAATTATATTTATTGCAACTGGTTGTCTACCATGTACTGTGCATGCATCTTATGTGAGTGATTAACGTTACTACTGGGATTCACTTGAATCCCAGACAATCCCCAAAGTTCAGGACGGAAACCTAACAGCGGTCGTGGCTCACGTGATAAGGCGGTGGATATGGATAACTGACGGTGCTTGATGGAGCAGAGATCTGATTTATTTTCCCTCATTGTGTTTGAAATATTATGTACTTGTTAAATTCTGTTCGAACCTTTTTATGAATTTTGGTTATGTACCAGACTTCAATATCAGTATTACTATGCTGGAACTAGTTTATCCTTTAAGCTGTGCATATTTACTCTTGCGAATGTCGGTATACCGAAGGGGTGTGACAAAGGGTCCTATTTATAGTAGAAGCTCCATATGCAAAAAGACTCATAATACCCCTCCCTACATCATCTTATCCTCTTCCAAAGCCTTGAAAGTCTTCTACTAGATACATGACTCATGGTTTAGGGTTGTGACTCATCTCTTAACTAGGCTAATGACTCATGCTTGTTTAGGGTGATGATTCATTCATAGAGCTTGTGATTCATCATTTAGGTTAGTGACTCATACATGTTTAGATTAATGACTCATTCATGTGTAGGCTAATGACTCATTTCTAGAGTGATGACTCATTTTACATATGTATAATTAGAATTTTCTACTTCTTCCATTTTGTGTTCCACTAGATAGAAATTCATTTGGGGATCCTAATGAACTTGTATGCTCAATTTCTCATTGGTTTTGAGTTCTTGAAGTTCTTAGCTTCATTTAGAGACCAATATCACTTACTTTCTCATTTGGTATCAATTTGCAAAGTTTGGGGGAATGACTTTGGTTATACTCATTTTCAAGCTTGATTTATGCTTGTTATTGTTCTCAATTTAGATTTGATACTTAGTTAGTGGATTTTAAGTTATAATTTAGTTTGTATAGATTTTCATTTGCTTATGTCTAGATTTAATTTCATGGATTAATCTAATTGTTTTAATGTCTAATTTTCTTATTGGCTAATGCTTTGACTTTTCTTTCTCACTCCTTCCACTAGACTCACAACACTCACAACATTTGCACACACACACATTCACAACTCCCTCTCTCATTGGTAAAAACCTTTTCTCATGGATTAAGAATATTTTCTTGATTTATCATTGGCCAATTCCATTTCACAAGGATTTAGCTTTATGGTATTTAATTAAGGCCTTAGGATTTAACTTTATGTGGTAAAACCTTGGCCCTTGATATTAGTTAAGTTTATTGACTTTTCAAAACTTGATTAACATCTTAATCAAAAGCTTAATTGTCTCTTGATTATTGCATTATTGGTGTTTAGGGTAATTTATGATTGTTGATAACTCATCTTATGCTAATCCTAGCCCCTTATTGGTCTTGGATTTTTAATTAGCTTAATACACCTTTAATTGATTATTATTAAAATTAAATGTAAATAATTCTCTAAATATCCCATTAGCGTAAATTTAATTGGTCATTAATTATTAGTAGCTGCCCCTTAATTATTTCAAGTGTTTTGGTAATTCTTTATGACCCTTTATGAATTAATATGAGCTAGGTATTTAAGATCCTGATCCCTTAATATTATTATCTTGTTATTATCAATGATTATATTTTCTCTTATATATTAAGTATTAACAGTAAAACTATATAAAAAATAATAGCAAATAATTATATCTTATAAAAAAAGTAAAGTTGATTTATTAACTGTTGTTAACAAAGAACCATTAAGTATGTCCTCAATACATTGTTGTTATTTATGTCTTTAATAAATTACAATTATTAACAAAGTACCGTTAAGTATATCCTCAATACATCATAGTTTGGAACTATTATGTATTTGCTCCGAGCAGATATAGTGCCTTCATTTATGATTGTTTGACACCATGATGTATGGTTGAAAGTAACTGTCATGAAATGCCTTTTTTTTACTAATGATTGAAAAATACTCTAGAGTGCTAAATGTAAGGGGAAAAAAAAATCCAAACATACCGATTACTGTTGAAAAATATATTTCAGAGTACTAGATGTAACTTAATTTTATTACAAAATTGTATATTTAAAATATCTAGAAATTGTAAATGGATTTGTTCAATTTTACAAGAAACCTAAAATAATCTTAGGCCAAGGAGTAATAAATTTATAAGAAGACCAATTACAAGTTTGCTATCTAATAGGATAATTGTAAAATTTTGCTTGACCTGATCTTCTCAATCTGTTCATGATAATCCCATCATGGCATCATCATACCATCATCACCATCATTATTCTCTTGTTAATTGCAAACCCATCTGCATATTGAACCATAATGAAATATCTTTCTCATTTCCAACTTTTCAATAAAACCCTTTAAACATTGAAAATGATCTCAAGGATTCATTTATAATATAATATTCCTCCTCTCCTTAATATAAGACATATTTAAAGAGTTCATCTTCATCATGAATATAAGATATAGTTTTCATATTAGTCAATGTTATTTTAATCCACGTTCATTGATGTTCCATCAACAATAATCAAGAAAAAGGAGGAACTGAAGAATTAATAAAAATGAATAAGGTGTTTTAGAAAATATATATTATATTAATTAACTCAACTAACTTTTTAAATATAATTAAATTTATAAATATGTCTTATATTAATTACGGGGGGAAAGAATACCCTTCCAATGGATTTACTCGACCGTCCTTTTCTCTCTCTACATCCATCAAATTAAGCACTCACAATATTGTTTACATTATCCCTCCAATGATTAAAAGGACAAAATAGAGAGAAGCGACAGGGAGAGAGACAGACAAGCGTGTTTATGTTTTTAAAATCCCTCCTGAGTGTTGAAGTTTAGGTATAGATATAGGTTGATGTTGTACATCAAAATGACTAAAGTCAATTTATAAAACCGAAGTGACTTAACATTTATATTATTTTAGTTCTATTTATAAATCTATTTTAACTAAATTTTATATATTAAAAATAAGTAATTAACTTAATGATTATGGGGTAATTTTTAACTTTGCTTTTATTTATGATTGAACATTTTTTTAACTATTTTCTCTCTCTCTATCTTTATGAGTATAATATTTGATATAGGTAAAATTGTCACAATCTTATTTATTACATGAAACTAGTCTTCTAAATAGCATTATTTTTTTTTTGCTAAAATGAACTTATAAATAAGATCAGAGTGGCATATCTTTAATTTAATGTCCAGCTAATTGACATGAGACTCTCAGCTCTTACCTTAACATTTATATATCTTTAATTTAATATCCGCTAATTGACATGTGACTCTCTTTTAATATCCTATATCTCCCATTTCTTTTTTTTTCTTTTTTTATTTTGCTTGGGTTTATAGGCATTAGGTCCACAATATTTTTTAAATGCTATATTCAATTTTTTTTTGCTTTTCCTTTTTCTTGTTTCTTATGTCCCATAGATGGAATGACTCTTGATATACCATATTGAATTTTAATTTTAGACTAGTATCAAAAAATGATTTAAATCAATTGATACAACCTATCGCAACTTTTACATATCTTCCGATCAATTCAATGTGAGACTCATTTAAATGCATTTATTGCTTTTGGGTACATTATATTATTTCATGAATCACGAGGAATGATCTGTATTTGGACATCACTTATATCTATAATTAATAATTTTTTTATAATAAAAATTTACTTTTGAAAGATATATACAAGCACACAGTAATATAAGTTTCCTTTTCCCTAGATAGCAATTGGTTCCCCCCACTAGAGCACGTGTCCCAAAGGCAATTTTCGTTGTTAACTGATGCTTTTTCATCATATCTTCTTCAAAACATGTCTTCTCTTTCCCCAATAGTACTAGTAGATTGTCTCCAACACATATTTATCTTTATATATGTACATATGTAGATGCTTTTCACCACCCAAACTTCAATCTCCAGATACACTTCAATATAATTATATCTTCGGATCTCCACAACAACTTTAGATTTCCTAGCTAGGTTAGTGTGTGTGTTTCTTGTAAGACCAAGACTCTCGTACTGCATGACTCATGAGAGTTTCAAATCTGAGTTTTGGTTGATGTTTCTGAAATCAATGTTGCAGGACATATGGATGACGCTGAAGACTACCACGGCCAATTTTGTCACATGATGATGTCTTTTGATGAGGAAGACGAAGAGTTTCTCAGAAACATTCTTCAGCAGCAGCCTGCAGCTGGTGGAAGTAATATTAGTAATAATAATAAGAATAATAATCACTTGTCTTCTTCTTCTCCTCCTCTAAGCAGAGATAAATCATCCTTTCCCACGGTTGATTTCTCTATCGACAGCTCTGGCGGCAACCGTCATGGTGGTGGTGGTTCGAATGAGGACGACAAAGGCCACGTGTTGTCTGCTAATAAAGCATGCATTTTAGCATTTGATCAATCCAACGCATTACCAGCAGAAGAAGGAGGAATCCCAAAACGTAAAGAATCTAGCACCTCCGAACTTTGTTCAATAAAAAGGAACAGAGATCAGACATGTAATAATATTGTTGAGCCCAGAAAGAAGACTAGAAGCAGTTCGGAGACAGCGAATCACATCATGGCGGAGAGGAGGAGGAGGCAACAACTCTCAGAGAGATTTATTGCACTTTCGGCCACTATTCCGGGCTTGAAGAAGGTCAGTTTTTTTCCCTCCAAAATAAAAATAGTCCATTTCTTCAAATTTTCAATAGATTAATGCGATGTTCTTCATGCAGCTGTATAATCTCCCAAATGTTTTGTTTCTTTTTTATTGATAATTACATTTTATAAAATGAGGGTCATTTTGATATCTTACAAACATAAAATGGTATAATTTTGATTTTTTTTTTATTTTTTAAAGAAGAAAATTAGAGTATTCCTTTAAGAAATTCAAAATTGCATCATTTCATACCCATATGATCTAATATCAAAATATCTCTCATTGTTATGTAGGATCTAATTATAAAAACAAATAAACAATATTTGGCTGGTTGAGGCATCATCAGAGGCCCTTTACTCATATTTTTCTTGTTTATTTGTATTCTTTATCCCAAGGCCCTTTACTCATATTTTTCTTGTTTATTTGATTGCAAAAGAAAAACAAACACGAGACGCGGCTATCGTCTTTTACATATTTCGTCCCTTGCACTCCAATGCCTTCAAAACGACACCGTTTGGTGCAAAATCACATTGTCCCTTTCTTTTTATTCTTTTTTTTTTTTTTAAAGATAGCATTCATCATCCTACAATATTTTTTAAGTACCAATCGTACCTTAAAATATTTTTTTAGTACCATTCAGTATCTTGTACCAGTTAGTACCCTACTAATCAGTAACTTAAAATATTTTTTCAGTACCTGTCAGTATCCTAAAGTATCTTCTTAGTATCATTCAGTACTCTAAAAGATTTTTTCATGATCCTAAAAGTTTTAAGATCATGAAAAATATTTTAAGGCACTAACTGGTACTTAAAAATACTACAAGATGGTAAATGCTATTTTTCAAAAAAAAAAAAAGGAACAGTGTGATTTTACATGAAATGGTGCCATTTCAAATGCATTGGAGCGCAGTGGACGATATATGTATAAGACGAAAGCCGCGTCCAAAATAAACAGAAAGAAAGAAGAAAAAGGTTACTTTTAGAATGCGATGTGACCGACTTGAATCACATTCAATCTTATTGATCCCACATCTGAAAAGATAAAGTTGGTTTAAAGTGAAATAATCATTTCGAACCCATAATTGTTGTTGCATTATTATTATTATTTTATGATAAATATAGATGGACAAAGCCACGATTCTTCAAGAAGCGACGAGATACGTGAAGCAGCTTCAAGAACGAGTAACAGACTTAGAGAAACAAAATAGCATAATAATAAACACTTCATCATCATCATCATCATCATCAGATCAGAAATCATCGATGATGAGATCGATAAAGAAATATTGCGAGCTACATAGAGTTGATATTAATGATGATGATGATAAGAGTTGTGAAGCCAAAAATGAAATGTTGCCTCAGATTGACGCAAAAGTGTTGGAGAATCAAGTGCTGTTTGGGATCTATTGTGAGAAGCGAAGGGGCATTGAGTTTAAAATATCGAATTTGCTTGAGTGTTTTCATCTTTATGTCACTAGTAGCAGCGTCTTGCCATTTGGGAATTCCACTCTTGGTATCACCATCATTGCCCAGGTAATTAAAATTTTTAATTTTGACTTTTTTTTTTTAAAAAAACTTAGAATAGTATAATGTTTAATAATCTTAAGACAAATAGCTAAAAAAAATCTCCGATTATAAAATTTATTGCCGAAATGTATCTAAAATTTGTTGAAGGATTTGAGCACAAGCTATCTTCAACTACGTGCAAAAACAGAACACATTTGCATATAGCTAAAAATATATTGCACATAGCTGAAGAATTATCACAGCCGCTCAAGATAACTATGTCCTTAGATACCTTTAGACTATAAATTTAAGACAGACTTGATGAGATTTATAAGCTTTGTTTGGTATGAGTGAAGGGGAGAGGAGGGAAAATGTTTTTGAGTTGGATTTTTTAAAAAATAAAAATAAAAAAGTTGGGTTAAAAACTTTTAATAAATTTTTCTTACTCTTTACCTTGCATCTCTTTTCTTAAAATTTTGTAACCAAACTTTTCCATTTTTTAAAATCGAAGTCACAAATTTTCCTCTCTCCCTCCCCCTCTAACCAAAAAAAAAAAAACTTTTAATGACTTATAATGAGGTGTTTGGGAAGTTGAAAACTTGTATTATGGTCATGACTTGATTGATTGCAGATAGGGCAGGACTACAGAATGACAGTGAATGAAGTGATGAAAAACCTACACCAAATGCTATCGAAGTCGCAGGACGCAGGTGATCCGTACTAGCGTATCAATCATGCTTGTTATTTACTTACAGTATTATTTTGTGGCTTTAATTTATCGATCGACTTGGGGTGTTTTCTCAGAGAGTACGAAGTTGCCGTTCTATAAATAATTTTGCTGATGATGGGTTTGTTCGTAATCACAACATGAATGAATAGTCGCATTTAGTTTTGGATTCTTTTGGAGATCGCACGATCGAATTATTGCCCCAGCTAATAAAGTTACTATTGGTGAATTAAATTAAAAACATAATAAAACTGAAGTTATGGGTGATATGATATGAGTGTTTTATAGTACTCCTTCTGGTCCTAACTATAAGAGTTAGTTAATTTTTTTGTGGAGATTAAGGAAGCTAATTAAATTATTTTAGATAATTTTTATTTTTATTTCTTTCTTCAAACTAATTAGTTTAACTAATAAACTAATATATAATCTAAAGATAAACAACATATCAAATGATTAAGTAACTTATTTAGCTTTCTTAATCTCTCCAAAGAAAATCAATTAATTCTTATAATTAAGACTGGAGGTAGTATAAGATAAGGGAAAGTATCTGTGAGCTTCTAAGGAAAAGAAAAAAAATATTAATAAAGTCTCAACCTCAAATCCCCTATTAAAAACGTTTTTATGGATTTTTTTTAATATATTAATTACTGAATTTCAATATCGAAAAAGTCCTATTGTGAAAGTAACTTTTTATATTGTTAAAATGGCTTTTCTTGTTGCTAAAATCTTCGTATGAAAATATTGTTGTCAAAATAACTTTTCATGTTGTCAAAATGACTTTTCCTATTGTAAAATATTTTCCGAGTTTTTTCTCTTGTGTGTAGAATTTTAGAAACCTAAAAATTTTTTGACAACATGAAAAACTATTTTTCTAACAATATTTTCATATATAAATTTTAACAATAGAAAAAATCATTTTAGCAATATGAAATATTATTTTGACAACGAGAATTTTTTTTATATTGGATTCTATAATCAATATCAAAAAAGTCTTTAGGGACTATTTTGATAGAGATTTGAGATTGAGATTTTTTTTAAAAAAATATATTTTCTCTTTTTCTTGGGACCTCACTGCTATTTTCTCATAAGCAAAATTGTTGAGTTGTCATTTGCTCATCACATCATCACATATATCAAAAGAAACAAAACAGTAGGGTATAATTGCGCGGTTGTACGGTTAGAATTTATCACGAAATTTCATGAGTCTGGTTATTTCATGAAATTATAAAAATATGAAAAACTTCGCTTGAGAATATTTGCATATCATTACATCAATAAATAATAATAAAAAAATACTTTACCATTATACTTTTGTTTAATAATGTTACAGTTAATTTCCCCTCCAATTTACTATTTTTTATTCCGCCATCAATTTACTACTAATTATATGCATGTTTTTCCTTATATATCCAAACACCCAAATAATAATAATAATCATAACAATAATAAATTCTAAATAAATATCATTTGGACTTAGAAAACTCAAAAAAGTCTTTTCATAAAGTAACATAAATCAAATTGAGATTTTAAAATATTGATGATTTTATTATTATGCCCTCTTTTTTTAAAAAAGAAAGAAAAGATGTCCTTGCCAGAATACTAGCTCTAGTTGGCTTGCCACTAATACAAAAAATGATTTTAAGACCGAACAAAAAAGGCATCATAAGAGCGGACTCGCGGCCGGTCTTGTTCTAAACGGTATTAAAAGTCTAACATTTAAGACCGGACACGAACCGGTCTTAAAGAAAATCTTTTAGATCGGACATTTAAAACATTAAGTCTTAAAAGTCGTACTAATTAAACCTGAAATATTTTTTGTTCGGTCCTAAAACCCAACTTTTAAGACCGGACAAAAATAAATCTGGTCTTAGCAGTTGAAAATTTAAGACCGGCATATTTATTCCGGTCTATATTTTCCCGAATTTTTTCCCTGTTCTTCCTTATCAATATATATACACAAATCCACCACCAAATCCAGCACATAAAAGTCGATACTTTAAGCTATAAGCTATGAACAATTATGAATAAATTGAATTGGGATAAAGAATACAAATATTATTCACCATGAGTTATGTAGCCTCTTAATTAATAATTATACTATGACTACAACACCTAAATTAATTTATACATTAAGATAACTTACTTACAAATACAATGAGCTGAGTTACAAATACAGCACGTAAAAACATACATGCCCAATATAACATATTCACCATGCCTTCATCTGATTCTCACCCAACAACGTAAACATCCTCTTTTATAACATGCCCTTTTGGATCAGATCCTGCCACAAAAATAAAACAAGAACAAACTTTATAGTCAGTAACATTATTTAAGAACATTAAAGGAATATCATAGTATATATCAATACGGCAACACATTATCATCCGAAAGCATGTCCTTAAAAGCCTCAAGCATTTCAGAAAAACTCTTGTTGCTCCATCCATGACGTGCCTTCAAGCTTACCAATTTCAATACAACGTTCTACAATTGGTATTTTTTACACCCAGGGTATAGCGGGGTCTTTGTATCACTGCACACATTACCATATGCATGTGATTGATAAAAAACCTCTTCTCCTATATTACGAATAATGTCCTCTATGCAATCATCCATATCTGTGTCATTATCATCAAAGGCCACTTCCCCATGTTGAGACCCACTTGGCATTTTTTTACCATGCCATACTCATACTGTATAAGTCTTACAAAATCCTTCACAAACTAAATGTGTGTGTATGACTTCAGGACTTAGTCGCCTCTCATTCAAACATCTTATACAAGGGCAATAAAACTTCCCACTATCATCATGGGCATTTTGTCTAGCAAATTCTATAAATTCCCTCGCCCCATTTTGTTTAACAGACATAATTCGAAAAATTTGAAAATTGAATATAAAATAAGCCAACTCAAAATGTATATTTATGCTCAATGTCGGTTAGGTCTTCCTTTTTTTTTTTTTACGGAGAAACTTGCCCATTAAATGCATAACGAAGAATCATTTTTGGTCATAAATATCATAGTGAATCCAAGAAGCAAAATAAATTTCTGAGTTATAGGAAGAACTGAATCAGTTATAGAAATGTTGCTAAATGAAGATAAATTTCTGAGTTTTGATTTTTAGTTTTTCGATTCCTAAGTTTTGAAATAGGTTGTATTAGAAGATGCAACTTTGAGTAAGGTGGATCTGGATATGATATTGACCTTAACTGATTCAAAACTCCCTCTCTCCTGCTCAATGGAGCGGGTATACATTCCAGTGTTAATAACCCCAATTATGATGCCTTCACAATGGTTGGAATCTTTCCAAAGTCTTGATCCCTTTCTGAGCCCCAAGAAGCTTTGGCTATAATATTGGTAGATTTTTTGTCTTTGGGTGCTGGGAGCAAGAAAGAATTTGCACATGGATGCAACTGATATTGCACCCCAAGAAACTTTGTCATCATAAAGGAGAAATCTCAACACTTCAAATCGATTTGTGAAAATGGAGCTAAATTATCAAGAGGGGGGTGAATTGGGGATTTTTAAAACTTTCTAAACTTGTTCTGTTTTGGAACAGCAAAACAGGGGTGAACAGGGATAAATAAAGAGTGGAGTAGAGAAAGCAAGACACAGAGATTTATACTAGTTCGGTCCAATCTTTTGACCTACATCCAGTCCCCAGACTCTCTGGGATTTCCACTATCACAATTGATTACACACTCTGCACTCAAGAGCAATTCTCTCACTAGAATTCACTCCCCCTTACAAGTTGTAATCAATGCACCCAATCACCAAGTCCCCTGACTTGTAATTCTTTACAGTAAATGATTTACAAACAAAAACTCTCTCTAAGAGTGGATAATGATAATTACTGAAGCACAATGTATCAGTAGATACAATACAGATGAAAACTGAAAGAAATGAATGTAGACTTGAATGCAATTCGTTTTCAGCAGATGTGTTAGTTGAGAAGACTTGAATGCAGCTCTATTTATACTGAGAAAACATTAAATGACCGTTGGATTCATCAATATAACGGTTGCCTTCATTAGACAAGGTTTTGGTTAAGCTTTGATCTTCTTCTCTTACTAATCTTCACTTAATCCAGCTGGGCAGAAGTTCAAAGTTGACTTTCTGAAGATTAATCCGTTGGAATGGCACTTGCTGGATGTGGAAATCATTCTTTCATTCAAATATGAAAACTTTGAGATTTTGGGGTAAATAAAAAAACTGGAGGTTTTAAAATAAAACTGGCAGCTTTCAAAATTGGGAAAACGCGAATGCTCGCTGCCTGGACAAACCTCAAGGTTTGTACTCAAACCTTGAGTTTTCACTTAATTGTGAAAATTTTGAGAAAATTGTACTATACTCAAAATTGGAAGTTTTTCACAAAATTTGAGGTTTTGAAAAAATGGCTAAAACTTGAATTCTCTCTACCAAGTAAAACCTCGACATTTTGATCAAACCTCGAGTTTTCTTAATTCTGAGGAAAACTTAGAGAATTTACGTTGAACTGAAAACTGGCGGTTTTGAGTAAAACTGGAGGTTTTCAAATGTTCAAAACTTTAGAGACTCTCTGTATGACCAAAACTAGAAGTTTTACCAGAAACCTCGAGTTTTGCATTTTCCAAAAAATACTGAGAAATCTCTGTGTGATAAAACCTTGAGTTTTCTTTGAAAAGCCAGAGGTTTTGCTTTGTTCAGAAAACTTGGATTCTTCTCTGTAAAGCCAAACCTTGAGGTTTTGAACCCAAACCTCGAGTTTTCCTTTGACAGTGAGTTTTTTTCACCTTTCAAAGGAAAAACCTCACATCTTATTTACAATTGTTAATAATCATCAAAACCCATAGAAAATTAACAATTTGTTCATTCTCACAAAATCCAGATTTCAGGGGAAAAAACAAGTTCCAACACTCATAAAAGACAAAACTTAGCATCAAATCCCACGATGGTGGCCTCTTCTAATAATAAACCAGTGGCAGAGAAGATACAAATGGACCCTTGAGCTTCTCGCGAACTCTGACCGCCTTTTCATTCATTTTCATCGAACCTTTATCGACAATCTTTGTTTTTTGATTTTTGTGTTTCTGGATTATGGAAGGAAACGATGATTATGGGAAGAAGATCTCTGTTTTTTTTTTTAAAAAATTATTATTTTGTAAATCTGACATGTAAATCAGATTTTGGAAAAAAAAAAAAGCTAATATAGATGCCACGTAGACATGCCACATCAACACAATTGGTCAACTAATGTTTGACCATTAGGGTTGTTAATTGAAAGCCAATATTGTTATATTTTTTATTTTCGAGACAACATTGAAACCAAAAAAACATAACTTTCATGACAACATCACTCTTGAGCGTGTACTTTTGGGGTTGATTTACTACTCTCTAATAAATATAGGTTGGTTTTTATAAAATACCATATTGTATCATTACCAAGGCTATCAAACTTGCGAGATTTAGCATACTCATGGCAATGACATAGACTCGTATCGTGAACTCAAACCATAAATTCATAAGAGTTTACTTTTATTATTAGATAGATGTTACTAGTGTATAATTAAATAATTAAAATATAAAAATGACAAAAATTGGAATTAAGTATATTTTAAATTAAAAAATTGAAATTAAATCCATCAACATTCATCACTTATCATATTTAACAAAGAAATTTCTATAAAATTTATATATAAAGCCATTTAACATTATCAAATTAAAAAAGTTAATACAAGTTTAAAAATAAGTTAAAACGGTTTTTTAAACTAAAAATGTAAAAACGATAACCTCAGTCTATAAACTCATGACTTTAACAAAATTTATAACTGGCACAAATTTACCAATGACTCAACTCGTTTTTGTAAGCTATAAATAAAAAAATGGGACAACAATAATCATGACTATCCCTGAATAGGAACTTTTTTATGTGTGTAATCAATAAAGATGCTTTGATAAAAATTATATATTTGAGAGATAAAGTATATTAAGGTCTTATATTTATACTCAAATAAAATCCCTAAATAATACTTATATTAAGGACCAAAGATAGTAGTATATCTCCATATTATCAAATTTATTTACGTATTCAATTCAATTCAATATTAATGATACATCTACTCATCTATGTTATAAAGTATATGCTTCTTAATGCTCTCTTCAATTTTCTTGTTGTTGTTGCGTTGTATGTGCACTTTTTTGTTGTTGGTCAAAGTATGTGCACATCTTATTAGTTTATTTTTTATATAGCTGCTGACATTTATTTCTATGGAAGAAATGGATCGGTTCATGTAAATCTTTTTGCTCACCAGTACATACCAATAAATCGAATATAATTAAATACATAATTAATCAATAAACCACTACTTAAAAATGACTATCCTACTAAAAAATAAAGCGTTGTTAAATGCATAATTAATAATAAATACTTATTATTCAACTTATAAATATGTGTTGTTTGAGTGGTAAATATTTTAGTTATAAATTTGTGTAATATAAATAGTAGATAATACTCATAATTCAACAAATACACTTTGTTTAATGAAAATGATGATTTTAAATCCTTTTAATAATTAATTTATAAATTTAATTCCCGACCATAATTATTCTCCGTACAACATTATATATATATCTATATATATGATCTTATTGAATGCAATTTTGTTCAAGATGCTGTAGAGGGCACTAAATATGGGTACATTTCCTAGTAAAAGTTCAAATATTAATTCATCACATTATAAAGAACTAGTTCATTCCATTAGGCCCGATTCTTATTGGCTCCATGCATAATTTTATTAATGTGCTCGCGTGCATCATGCGTTAGAATCTCTTGTTCATGATTAATTATTGCCTTGGTGTTACGTACAACACCTTTTCTTTTTTTGGTCATAACGTACCATACTTTTTTACTAATCCTAAGTCGCATTCTTCTTCTTCCCAAACATGCACATGCACCTTGACCAAAAAAAAAAAAAAACATGCACATGCACATGCACATGCACGCTATCGTCCAAATCCTCCAAATCTCTCTGTCTCTCTTTTTCCGACATTGACCGCACAGGGAGTATTCACACTCACTTTTCAATTCAATTTTTCGTTCCTTTTATTATTACCAATTGTCGGTGTCATCGTATCATTAGTGGCGGATCCCTTAAAAAAATATTTAAGGGGCTAAATGTATGCTTATTAACTAATTGAAAAAAAAATATTTGAGACTAAATATATACTCATTAATTAATTAAAAAAATATTTGTGGGGGCTAAATGTATAATAATAGTTTTTTAACAAGTCTATTATATAAGATAACATTACTTTTTACATTATATTAAATTTTTTTTTTAAAAAAATTGAACATCTTTTTTTTTAGGGGAGCCATGCCCGCCCCAAAAAAAAAATCTGTCCTAAATATTTAATATAAAATATATTTATTTAATATAAAATTTATACATTTGGCCCAAAAATTCATACATTTGTCCCAAATATTTATACATCTGGCCTCCCCAAATATTTTTGTTCCCCTTAATTAGTTAATGTATATTTAGCCCCCTCAAACATTTATCCCAAGATCCGCTACTGCATGTATCATATACATACAATAACATGATTCCCAACTTTAAATGTTACCTCAAAAGACAAATAATGCAAAGAATAAGATTATTAGATTTAAAGGTACGTATGATGAACCACACATGTCATTATTACTTGCCTCAATATTAAATGAATGTTGCAAATTACGTATCTGAAATATAGAGAAAATTATTGAGATCCCAAAAAAATTGTAATTACTAAATAGTCCTAATAACAAGTTAACATCATTGATCTGTTGCCATTCCCCCCATTAGAACTTGTTATTGTATATGTATCACTTGTAGCACAACTTTTTAGTGATTACATTCCTTCTTTGAACCTTATTTTTATTTTACTTAACATGTATCATGCAAAACATCCCTACCATAGATTAAATATTATGTAATACAAAAATTATATAAAATTTGGAAATTTTAAAAATTTTAAAATATGTGTATGTCGTGGCATATTATATACAAATGTAATAATTATTATAATTAGCAAGTTAACTTTTAAAAGAAAAAAGAGTATTAGATACTCCTTCCGATTCCTATAAGAGTCGCTTAACTGATTTGAAAAAATTAATAAAATAAAATAAATTGGTTAATTTGACATGATCTTTATAAATATTCCTTTAATGTAATATATATAATCTATAAATGTTTAAACAAGCTAATTATTATAATATTAGGCTTTTTTTTTATAATGATTTAGATCGTTTACATATTATATGCCAATTATGAAGTAAGTAAAATGTATACCTTCTACATTTTTTATAACTTTAGAAGTAAGATAAATTCCCCATATGCTTGTCATGTAGTCATGTCAAATAAAGAGCACTTTACCTTTTTGGGTCATAAAAATATAATATTTTCACTTTCTCCATTAAAAGTATCATTGGAGGGACTAAAAGGAACATATTAAAATATTTATAGGACTGAAATGTAATTTCATAAACACTGGTATCTGTAATTTTTACCCTCTAATTTCAAATCCTGGCTCTACCCCTGTAATCAAGGTAGTTAAAGAAATGAACCACTTGTTAGTATGATTATCACTGTAGAAAAGTTTCAAAATCAGTTATATATTGCTTACCATGTTAGAGAAACTAAAGAATAAAAAATACAAGGATTAAGATTCAATTTTATCTTAACAGTTTTCACACAGGAGCTATATGTATTTAGATTTTTTTTAAAAAAAAATCAAAGTTGCCTCGGGTATTAAGAAAGAGCAAAGTTGTTCAAACAATTTTTTAAAAAAAATAAAAAAAATAAAAAAAAAAACTAACACTAACCCTTACAAAGTAAATATAATCACTACTACAGAAGACACTTTTAACATCCATTTTTAGAAACCTAAGATGACTGTTTTCAGGGTGTAATATATGCGAGTGTCCTTAAAAGTTTTAGAATAGTCGTTGTAAAGCCCTAGGTTTTTTTTATAAAAGAAAAAAAAAAAACGTCATTTGGGGTTGTCTCAGTTCCGTGACAGATTTTCTGTTAGCATGTTCTCTTTACGAATTTGAGACGTTGAGCACACTGGAGGAAGTTTCTGGACAAAACAACCACATATATTTAGCTTATTACTAAAATTAACATGTGCGAATGTATAAATAGGACCAATTAACAAAGTAAACCGGCTACTTAATTAATTACTAATTTACTGTCACGTTTATGCTCAAACCGAACAACACTTCCCCTTTCCTTTTCATATACGAGTATATTCGAAGCTGGGTTATGGCGTCTTCATAGCACACAACAGTGGAAGAAGAATTTGAATCAGCGCTGCAGAATTCTGTAAGACTGAAGCTGCTCCAAATCATAGATAGAAAGTAAAGCTGTTGTTAAAAGCAGAAGCAACGAAGTGTGAAATTGTTTTGCCATTGAAAGAATGATTTTCTGTGCTCTTGAGATAAAAGCTTCGTTACGTTTTACAAGACCGTGAACAGAAGCCCTGCAACAATTACCAAGCCATGTCAATTTAAAAGACACTCATCATGACAAGAGTATATTGAATTCATTACAAAGCTTTACAGTTCATAAAGTTATAAATAGGAGCAAATGAATATGATTCAAGGACAATCATGAAACACTACCACGCTTGCTGTCAAAATCAATAGGAGCTCCCAGTAAGTCCTCCAAAAACTAGTCCAAGCCCAGATTGAACGAAGTAAAGAACTTTCATACCATCTCAATCTTGCGCCAAATTCAAAATTTGAAGGAGAGAGGCAATCTGAAAGGGGTTTTTTTTTTTTTTTTTGGGGGGGGGGGGGTGTAAATGATAAATATCGCCAGAAATTGAATAAAATCTTATCATACCACAAATGGCGGCCACAAAATGTTTTTAAATATTTGAATGAGAGGTCGAGAGAGCATGAAATCGAAAATTTTGAATATTTTCGATTTTTAACAATTGTTTTTCTTAAAAATAGTTGTTGAAATTACTAAAAAGAAAAGCGTTAATCAACTGTTCAATGTGGAGAAATTGTGATCCACCCAGTTCCATTGGTTCTCAAAGATCTTCCCAATTTTAAAGATGAAGAGTTTCATTACTATGTGCTGAAAAACCCCAGAAAACATTATATTTTCTATTTTCATGGAAAAATTTGTGATAGTAGATAGAAAATTATATTATAATAAATCAGTTCCCTCAAAATTACATTACAAATAAGTTTATTATAAAAGATTAAACCAATTAAGTCCCAAAATTACAAAGACATTCTAAGTGGCTACTGTCATTTTTTTATGTAAAACACTAAGTCAACATTTTGACTAAACAGTTTACAAATTAGTAGTAAGTCATTAGATTATCATCTCTAGACGTAGCGCTAACGAGTCAAAAAAAATATTATTCTTTTTTTAATAGTTAAATTATAAATTTTTAGGGCGGGCAGGACTTATAAATTAAATCATCGCATTATTAGTTTATTTTACAAATCAACTAAGGTTAAAAAACATCATCACCATATTTTTGTTCCGTACTAATAATTAGTACTCTCTCAACAACAACATCAGAGTTATCAAAACACACATGATTATAGGATTTGACATGAGACAATATC
Source organism: Acacia crassicarpa (assembly GCA_034222035.1). Lineage (NCBI taxonomy): Eukaryota > Viridiplantae > Streptophyta > Magnoliopsida > Fabales > Fabaceae > Acacia > Acacia crassicarpa. The sequence goes on along the minus strand of JAWXYG010000019.1, from coordinate 2,938,618 downwards.
AAGTCATCATCATCAGGGTTCTGTGTAGCGGTAATGCTTGGTTGATGAGGCCGGAGAAGTTGCTCGTCATTTGTTCCCCGCAAAAAAACAAAAAACACAACAACAACAACAACAACGTCGATTCAATCAAATAATAAATAAACATGGGTGATTGTGTTTTGTGTTTATTAATTAATTAATGTTTACCAGATCATGTGGATTCCCCGACACAGAAGGTGGCTGGCGGGCCACAAGATATTCTCCTCTCCATTGGAGAAAGAGCAAGTGCTTTAGCTTCAGAGTTTTCGCTTTAGGCGAGAGAGAGAGATAAAGGGAAAGTCATAATAACATTCACAAGTTATTGGGAAAGAAAGTGAGATTCATATCAGATTTTGCGTTAAGCAAAAAAGCTCAAGGAAGAAATAATACATGCTTTTGTATCCTTTATTTATGATTTTGAACTCCTCCATATGTAATAATTGACACAAGTTGGGCCCTCAATTATGAAAATACGTAATTCTTTCCGATCCATTTGCTTAAGTATGATAAATATATATATGGAGTCTTGCGAATGAGTTGGAAAGCCAATGGGGAAAAAGCCTCTTTTCAAGTATTGGCACTTGATTCAGTTCATTTACAGATCAGGCTTAGCTTTCATCTCCATAAAGTACCAATCAAATAGATATGGCGGAGATTTTCTATTTTCGAAAAAGAAAATTTTGTTTTCTTAAAGATGAAAATCAAACAAATAACATTTACGAATTTATTTATTATAATTTATTTCATTTGTAGTTTTTATTATTCGGAAAATTTATTTCATTTATATGTAAGATAGAGTGGGAGTCTTAGAGTAACAGTGAAAAGTTACTGCCATGTATGTTAAGAGGGCATGGGTTCAAATGCTGATAACAGTCTGGTGTATCATACCTTAACAGGGCGGGTTGGAGAAGAAAAAGACGAATATGAGGTCCCCCTTCGATTGTTGTTAGTTGGGACATGCCAATAGAGTTGATTCAGACGCGGTCAACTCAGATTCAAACTGACCATGTTAAAATAATAGAATTTAATATGTTTTATTTTATTTTATAAAAGTTGTTGGTTAAATCTGGGATATTTTATTTTAAGCATATTTTTAAAGTTCAATTAAATATTAATGATGGAAAAAATTAGGCTTAATGAATTAATGTCGATTTGTGTAAATAGAAAAATTAGGCTCAATTAAATATTAGTGACAGGTGCTGTCTAATATGGATAAGGGAATGTCCGATCCCTTCGCTTAGTTATGGCACTGCTAGTTTATCTGTTTCTTTTATTTTCTTTTGACGATTGTAGTTGCTCTACGATTGTAGTTGCTCTGTTTTACTTCGTCACTGCTGTTTTTCATGTTTTCCTAGTTTCCTGTAATGTTGATTCTGTTATGAATAATATAGAATTGTTCCCAAAAAAAAATTTGAGGGTCCAAGCACATAATAAGATCAAATCAAAACTCGGACCATTTACTTTACTTCCATCACAATGCCATTTTACATCCTGGGTATTTTTAAATTCTAAAATTAATAATATTTTAAGAAAGATTAAATCTATGGTAATTAAAATTTACTATATAGTTACTTAATATGAGAATATATTTTCTTAATTAAAAATTAAAGAAAATATTATAAGCTATATTTTTAGAAAATACTATAACTTATTAAGTATTAAAAAAATTGTATTAATTGACAATATAAACATTTGTTTAGAAATATCTTTTAAATGATTAATTAATTAATTAATTTAAAAGAATGCAAAAAAAAAAAAAAAGAATGCTATATCTATATATTTTGTCTGGCAGGTACCCTGCCACATTTGGATGTGGCAGCGTCCTGCCACTTAACGTGGCAAGGGAGTATTATTATATTTTTTAAAAAAATTGCCATAATCCACCGCCTTAATTGCCTCTCTCTCTCTCTCTATATATATATATATAAGTGTGTGTGTGTAATAGAGAAATAAGTGTGTATGTGCGAGAGATCTGGAAGTGAGTGTTGGAGGGAGAGGGACGACGGGATTGGGAGAAGGAAAAATAAAGAGAAAAGGAGTCTATTTAAGATACGTTATTTATTTTATAAGATTATTTAAGTAATTAAATTAATTTATTCTCAATAAACTTTTTTCAAGAAAGTAATTTTACGTATTTTTCTCTTTCTAATAAGGATAATATAGTATTGATTATTGAAAATTTTGAGATTAGAATATTGGTAAAGTTTCGAGTTTTGATAATAGAAAACCGTATATATGAACAGTATGATTAATAAATAACTTTAATCGATTTAAATTTGTTAGTTTGTTGCTGTGAGAATTTAAAGTTATTTTCTATCTAAAAGAATTAGGATTTATATTATATAGGATTTTTTACCGATTAAATGAGAGTTTAAGCATTTAGTTAGATTACTACAGGTATTATTTAAGGTTTAATCAGTGTTTTGCTAAATCTTGAAAAATATGAAATTATGAACTGGATTTGAGATTTTAAATTATAATTAATACGATTCTGAGCATGTGGAGGTTTGGAGATTGTTTAATAAATTGGGTTATATATATAAAAGTTAGTATTCGGTTAAAAATTGAGGATTAGATAAATTATTATTTTTTTAGGAAAATTAAAATAAAATAATAATTTAATTAATTATTTTATTATGATATTAGTGATTATTGTTAACTCTTTCACGTGACATTATGGAGCACTTAAAGGGTTATAAATATAATAGCTGGCATATGAAATAAAACTCGTCTTAACCAATAGACAGATGAACACAAGGCAAAGAAAAGGGAACATATCTAAGAACACTGGACATGTAGGCTGTTCAGTTGAGCTAGCATTAGATGCCTGTGCATGTTCAATCAGGCCAGTGTACTGCACACATCCAATGCCAACAGTATATAGCAATAACCTAAATAGGACAACATATTCCTAATTATTAGTTCGTTTACTTTTCATGTAAATATATGATTGAGTCCCCTTGTAGACAAAAGGAAAAAAAATAATTACTACCTCCTGTAATAATTAATTATAAGAGTTAGTTGACTTTCTTTGGAGATATTAAGGAAGTTAACTAAGATACTTAATTATTTTATATGTTTTATATCCTTAGATTATACATTAGTTTATTAGTCAAACTAAATAGTTTGAAGAAAAAAATAAAAATAAAAATACTTTAAAGTAATTTAATTAGTTTCCTTAATTTCTCTAAAAAAGTCAACTAGCTCTTATAATTAGGACTGGAAGGAGTATCAAACATGAACAGACCTCCATAGATGAGAAACGACGCCCATTATAATGCTTGTAGAAACCATCTGTAGAATCTTGGTCATCAAAACGAATTAAAACACTATACTGATGATCCTCCATCCCATCATTTCTAAGCCACAACCCAAATGGACGACTAAATCAAATAAGTCAGCCAGGAAAACAAAAAAAGGAACAAAACAAATACAGCAAATTTAGCACCTCCCGGAACTACCAGACCCAAAATTTCTCAATTTTATTTTAAAAAAATTAAGCGACCAATGAATATATATAAAATGACATAACTAATCAAATGATCAAGCGCGCACATCTAGATCTCTTAGAAAAGGTCGCTCTATTTGAAATTCGTCTCATGATCCGGATCAAAAGAATAAATTATGGATTCTAAACTGAATCAGGTTGTTCAGGTGTAACGGAATCGGATTTGGGCTTTATATGTGGCGGTTCGGTATCCAAACCTTTTATGTCGTTTAATGCAGAGTATGCAATTTTCTTTTGGGCAAAGTTTTGCAAGGCTTAGACGGTTCGGAAAATGACCAAAAAAAAAAAAATACAGTTCGAATTAAAAAGCTAAAGTGTCTATTGTATTAGCAAGAAGGATAAATGGATGATAAGTATGAATTTGAGATTTTAAAATTTTAGTGTTTTTATCAAAATGCCTCTCACATTTCTAGAAGGAAAAAAAAAAAAAAAAGCCACCTCGCTGGAACTTTGACGACGGCCACGAGGCACCCTGCAACGGCCACCTGTATCCTGAGCTCCTGCACTAGGGACTGTTTTTGGGGGCATTAATTTCTTTTAAGAAAGAAATTGTAGCCAAAGTGGCAAATGTGGGATTTGAACTCAACCCATCTCGGTTCCAAAAGGTTTGATGGGCATTGGGCTACGAAGCCTCTCTGATTTAATGATGCATAACATGATATATATAATACAAGCACGAAAATGTAATGTTTCACCTAATGACTATTATTGAATGAGAACATTTATAAAGTTATTCACCATTCTAGTAGCGGTATTTGTAAATGTGTACTTATATTGAAATGTATTGATTGAATAAGTAAAGAGATTGACTAAAAGGCCGTAACTGTATTGATTAAATGAGGAAAGGCATCGACTAAAGGTAAAAAAAAGTATTAACTAAATGAGTAAATATATTAACCAATGAACAAAAAATGGGACTGGTACTAAGCTGGTTGAGGCAGTGGCTCAAGGGTCAATGGGTCGTGTTAACTCGCGGGGCTGGACCAGTCATATTAAAATAATTTAATTTAATTGAAATGTAAAAATTAAAATTTTAGATAAGCTAATAAAAACAAATATCATAATATAAAATAAATTTTAAATGATAATAAAAAATAACTGGTAGTATATATTAATATATTTCTAAACTTCTAAAAATAAAAATGAATATCCTTAGAAAAAAAATGCTTAAAATCTGTTTGTACTCCCTCTAGGCTTTATTATAAAACATCAACTAACAATTCTCACAAACCAAGAAAAACAATTAAAGTCAATAAAGTTGTCTTACAATTTAAGTAACTTCCAATATTACCCCTACTAATTGCACTAAATTGTAATATTGTATAAATTATTACTCTCACCTACTACCCTTATTAATTATAGGCATACATGGAAAAAAAATAATTAATACATTTTGAAAATAAGCAAGTACCTTATAAATCACTATATATGGTTGGAATTGAATTCTGTTTATTGGTGAAAGGCTAGCTTATACAAAAGTTTGAGATTTTTTAATGGTTGCTTACATATACTTTTTCTGTTTTTCTGATGAATTAGTATACTGTAATTATTTGTTTTTGTAACATCCTCATTTTTGAAATCCGTTTTCCCAATATTTAAACTAGAGTAGAAGCATTTTTGAAATAATTGATCAGAGTAGAGCATTGGAATAATTTCAAAATTTTGAGTATCTGATAAACATTTACTGATGTAGCATCTGGCTGCTTACACAGCGGTACAGTAGTCTGAAAATAGTTTAACAAAATAACGTTGTAATAAAAATTTCTCTGTCTTCGTCCTTGCGCTGGCTCCTTATCCTTGTCCTTGGTCATGGTTCCTCCAGACCCTGACGCTATGTTAAGAGTTGAGGTTCAATTACCATTGAACCTCAGGTAACGGTTAACCTCATGCTTATGTATCAAATATGTATGACAGATATCCATGGCAAAACAACAATAATAATCACATACAATATTCTCATATTTAGATAATAACATAACACAGTCACTGCAATATGCATGTTATTATAGTCTGCACTATCTCCAGTGCCACGATGGCCTATCGTGTCCTCAGCGCTAGGAAAACATAACGGTATTATCAAAACCATAACCCGTATCAAGTTGTATGTGTATGATCAATTTTCAAAACAGAGTTTCAGACTATCTATCACATATAAGCATACAATAAGCATCATAGTGTTACAGTACGCGTCCGTACCTGAGTCGATAGTCTCGGTACGTAATTGATCGGTCTGCGTTCTTTCGGACAGCCTATCAGAGCAATATCGTCCTATTAATTTAAAGATAATATTCTAAAAGATATTTTGGCCACTATTGACTATTCTACCCTTGGTATATTAAACCATTATTTTATTTTCTCACAATTTATTGAAAAACCGCTGGAATTTAGGGGCAGAATTTCGCCTATCTTTGGAAATTCATAACTAATTCTAGAAAAATCGAAACGAAGATCCGTAAAATGTTCCGGACTCCTTAGGATGTCTATTTTCCAGAAAAAATATCAGGCCTTGCCCAGAATTCAAAAATCATTCCCAGATTTCACGTGTTCATCCTCTGCCCAGAATTTCCAGCATTTTCGCAACATAAACTTTGAGAATTTCTTTCTCACTGTACAGAGCTCATTTCAACCTGTTCTTTACATATTTAAAAAGCTCTACATTTCTACTTTCATCATGAATTTTCTCAGAATTTTTCAATATCATTTTCAACATGAAATATGAGTGTTTCTGTTACTAGTTCAGAAATCGCCTAACCGACGAATTTTCGCCAGAATTTCGTTACCACAGTGTTCTTGACCCGGAAATTTTGCAGAACTACTTTCTTCACTAAATTTTCGAAATGAAGCTATTTTTAACTATAAAAAAATGAAACTAAAATTATTCTAGAATTTTAAAGATTAAAACTACTTCTATCTATGAATATAAACTCAAAACTAAAGAACTTTGCTTACCTAAAGCTTGGACTCCTTCAAGCTCTTCCTCCAACTCTCTCAACTCTCTCTCAAATAAGCAAGTGTTGCTTTGCTTGGTGTGAGAAAAAGTGAATGCCCAAAGCCTCTATTTATAGTGAAAAGGTTGGGCAAACTTGTAATTAAATGTAACTTTCCTCTTGTCAACTTTCCACCATTGGATCTAGGGTTCCCTCTAAACATCACATCCTCACCATACACACACTCATCTGCCCTCTCTCTCTCTCTCCTTTATTCTCTTTCTTCTCCCTTCTCCTAGAAGCTAAACAACTTGAAGTGCAAGTATGCAATAGTAACTTGTATCCTACAAGCTTTTGACTATTTTTGACCATGTGACAAATTTAATTCCTTCTCCATGAAGCTCCCAAAACCGTGCCTACCTCTGGGTTTTTGGGTTTCATTGTTGTTTTGGACTTTATTGATTATTTGGACAAGGGTTTGGCAAGGATTTGAGCTACCAAAAATTGGTCCAATGTAAATTGTTGTGACAAAAAGCCCTTAATTAAATTCTTATTGTTTACTATTTGATTTAGCTTAATTAGGTTTAGTTTGTAATGATTTTATTGATTACTAACTTAATTATGATCCTACTAAATCCATTTGTTTCAATTATTGACCCCTTGTTAAGCTTTAATATAGAATTTAGCTGAAAATACTTCAAATTGTTTGCTAATGTTTGCCATTAGGTTAATTATGAATGTCAATTCAATTAAGATTAATTTTTGATGCCATATAATGATTTTTAGTCTCCTCTAATTATTTTAAGCCTCTTTATATACTCTTACAGCTTATTTTTGAAAATATAAAAATTACATGTTAATATCTTTTCAAATATAGATTTAATTGTTCTTTACTTGTTGGAATTTCCCCATAGTTGTTTTAGGTGTTTTCATGATGCTTTATACTATTTTAGGAACTCCAATTTAATTATAGTCCTTAGAAATTCATTTAAACAACTCTTGGTTAGCCATTGGCTTTTAATCGGAATTATACATCTTTAATTATGCCTATTTTAATTTAGTTAAATTTAGTGTCTTCATTGTTGTAATTTCAATTGCTCATTAATTGTTATTATTCACCCCTTAATTGGTCTTAGTGTGATGATAACTCTTTAGGGCTTTCTATGAGTCAATTATGATTAGTGTGTTAATTAAGGGTATTTTAGTAAATTTCACCTCTTAATAAGTTAATGATGCTTAATCAATTCCTTGATTAGTAATAAAGATTTGGCACAATTATTTAATTTAATGAATACCTAACTATTTATTATTTTTCTCCTATCTTGTTTAAGTATTCTCCATAGTTCCTCATTGATCCTTTTAATTCCATGTGAACCATAATTTAATTTGGTAATTACTTACATTTTATGATATTTTATGGTTCCTAAGAGGATTCAATAATTAATTGCAAAAATTAATGCAATTACTTTAATTAATGTACAATTATTTGTCCAATCAATTATTGACACTTTCCTCTAATTTGTTTGATATTTCAATAACATTTTATGCCCCTTTAAAATTTAAATATGAACTATGCTTCAATATGAAATTTTATAGGGTATTTTATGATCCCTAAATGAACTTAGAGTATTTGAGTTGTTTTGGTTTATTTAACTCTAGGAGAAAATTCTCTAATTTTAAACTAGATAAACTATAATATCTTTGAGACCACATATTCATCTACTTAAATAGGTATTATTTAGTAGTTATGCTAAATAGGATTTTTAGGGTATTACAGTTTTTCTGTAATTAAAGGCTAGCAACCATTAAAAAATCACAATATAGTTTCTGTCTTTTAAAATGTCATAGTATATGTAAACAATTGAATTCTGACTTTTTCTGATGCACATCACAGCATACAACAATACAAACGTTTGAGAAGAAAGGAAGATATCTGCTGGAAGCTTTGCATTTTGCATCAATTGAACCTCTTGCTCTTCTATAGAAGTTTCAGATAACCGGTTAATTAACTGTTGGAAGATTTTCATTTTGCATACTGGACTAGCTTTGTATTATTGTATATATTCTTTTGGTTTTGCTTTGTTAGTTTTGTTATGATTTAGCAACTTGGTTTTGTTTATGATCTTTTGGTTTTGCATTATTGGTGCTGGTATGGTCTTGAATTAGTTCTTTACTTCTTTTATGTTTCTTGTTCTATTGGTTATGAGTTGAATCAGTAGGCACTTTCGTTATTGTTACCTTGTGAACTGGATGTGATGTATTAATAACAGTAACAATATACAGAGGAGTTAGACTGTTGTTAGGAAGTTATGTTAGTTAATGGATTAAGAGGTAGGTAGTTACTCAGTTATAGTTATTAATTAGCCGTTAGTAAACACTTCCCACACGAGAGAATGCAACTTTAATGTGAAGCCTATGCCTATTGTGACAATCCTGAGTTTTATTAAGATCACACACTCTCTTCTCACGTCTGCTCTCTTCCTCTATCTCATTCTCTCTCCTTTTTTATCTCCTTTCTTCATTCTTTCTGCCACTACTCAACAGGATGATACCTTGTTGATTGTCTCTGACTTAGTATTTTGCATTCTTGGTACCTAGGATATCCTTACTGTGTGGCTGTCTTGCTGTTAAACAGACTTTGATACATGTGCCTCTTTAATAGCAATAAAATGGAGAGAAATGCATAATAGTGTCTTATGATGATCTTGCAATGACTGTGTTTATGGAGAGAAATGCATAATACTTTCAGCAAGAAAGCATGGAAGAGCATGAAAGATGAATTCTTTTGGTAAATTCTTGTCAACGTGTCGGCAAATTTTATGTCGTTGATTCTGGATACCCAACAAAGGATGGTTATTTAACACCATTCAAAGGAGAGCGTTACCAATTGAATGACTATAGAGGGAGGCGAAATCAACCCAAATCAACTAAGGAGTTGTTCATCTATAGGCACTCTTCTTTGAGAAATATAATCGAACGGTCACTTGGAGTTTTGAAGAATAGGTTCCCGATTTTATATAAAATGCCTCCATTTTCATTTCGGAGGCAAGCTCTCATTGTGATTGCATGTTGTGCAGTACATAACTTTATTAGAGATCATCAAATAGCAGACAAAAATCTAGCACATTATGAAAATCCCAACACGGCAGCAGCAACCCATACATTTACAGTTATAGATGATGAAGGCCCTTCAAATCAAGTACTGAAATAAACATTATTAAGAAAAATATTGCAAACCAATTAGCTAGAGACAATTAGTTGCCCCCAAATATGATGTTGTTAGATTAAGAGACATATTCTAAATACATTGGAAACTTGTCATATTTTTTTGTTCAATACAAGATCCATTATTTTTGTTTTAAATTATTGTGATATCATGAAAAATTAGTTGAGTCATGTGACTAATAAGGCAGGGACAGAGCCGAGCCGCTGGATATTGGTGAGATGAGGAGAAAGAAAATGGGAGATTGTTGTAAAAAGAACTTTAAAATTATAAAATCTCAAATCATATTTATTAAATGAAATTTAATAAATGATTTATAACTTATATTTTAAAAAAATGCCTTATTTAAAATTTTACAATTTTAAAATCCTTTTTCTACGTTTTTTTTAAAAAAAAAAATTGGAAGGAAAGTGAGGGTTTTTCTATAGTTGGGATTTTTATAAATGGGTTGTTAAAAAGTCCATAAAACACCTATACGTGGATCCAGACATGAGTATTTATTTATTTTAATTATATTATAGTTGTCTCATAAAATAAAATTTTAAATGTATTTGCTTTAAAAGTTATACATCTAATAAAATTTGATTTGATATAGATAATTTCTAAATAATCCATATCCTAGTCTCAATATTTTTAAATCAGATTTTTCATTATTATTTACCCAATATAATATTACTAAATACTCCATCTGGCATTGTTGTAAAACACTAGTGTGTTTTATGTTTTTACTTGAGTGATATATGTTAAGACGCAAGTAAAAACTGTCATAAGTAAAAACTAGTAAAAATTACACTTAAAAACTTTAAAACGACGTTTTTTCTTAAAACAAAAAATTAAAATTAAAATTTAAAAAAAAAACAAAAACCCTATTTTCATTCCCCCAAAATCAAAAGATTATGAATGCTATTGTTTTTGTGATGGCTAATTCAATATTAGGCAAGAGAAAGAAAACTCAAAACACTCATGCATATAATTTTGATGATCTTCTATCGGATGATAATTGGATAGTGGGAAATGAAGAAGGTTGGAAAGATGTAGACAACTTAGTTGTTGATGCCTATAATGAGAAAAGCTTGATTGAAGTTTGAGTAAGGGAACCAATGGTTATGATTTGAATATTCCAAGTTTTGCAAATGAACTTGTTATAAGAGCAAAAGAAGAACACATTGAAGACATGCAAGTTAATGTGTTTGATTTGAATTAACTAATATAATTTATGAATTGTTAAATTTTATTCTTTTGATGTTTTGGAATTTAGTTGTAGGAGTTGTTAAACTCTTTCTGTTTTTAAATTTATGTTTTATATAATTATGTGACTTATATCTTTTAAATATGAAATTGTTCATTAAATATTGTCCGCTTTGGCACACACAAGGCTTCACGGTTTTGTTTTTGACTGGGCCTAGCCCATCAAAACGCATCCCTAAAGGAAAAGTCTCCACACCCTTATAGAGCATGTTTTAATGGGTTAGGCCAAACCAAAAACAAAACCGTGAGGCTTTGTTTGTATCAAAGCTTTGAATAGAGATTTATATTTTTTTACACACACACATACACTCATATGTATTGTACACAGATATACATTACACACACATATTTGTGGCACACACGTACACTCATATGTATTGTACACAGATATACAATACATACACATATATGTATATGTGTGTATATATATAATTTTGTATCTTGACCTTAAATAGTAGAAACTTTACGTTTCATGTCATTTCTACGATTTACGTTTATACCTGTTTCTTTCGTTTCTACGTAAAAACTCAATTTTGACAACATTGTCCTTTGGTTCTTATAGACACCAACTAACAAATATATTTAGCCTTTTTTATAAGGCACTTGTTGTTTCCAAAGAATATCTAATGTGTTTCTCATGTATTCTCATAATTAATAAAGATAGTGGATGAGAATAACAATTAATATAATATTAGAGTTTAATATAATTAGTAAGGATAATATTAAACATTAATTAAATTTTAGTTTAATTTAATAACTATAACTTTTTTTATTAGTTTGTGAAAATTATTAATTGATACGTAGAATAAGGGCGAGCAAGAGAAGCATATAATGACCTTGTAACACAATAAACGAGGTAAACATAAAAGGCTTATAATACAGTAGACGAAGTACCTTTCAATCATAAGGTTGACATGAGACAAAATATTACACAAAAAAGCATAACCAAAAGTTCTTTTATGTGTATGCTTAATTAAAAGGTCTAGCCTTTGTAAACCTTTTAAAATTTAGGTTTTGTGTAAACCAGGGGTGGAGCCATGAATAAAAATTAGAGGACTAAAATTACAAAATAAAACTTAGTGAAGTCAGTATTTGAAATTAGGGGGTGCAAATTATAGAATTTGACCCAAAAATTTGGAAAATTATGCTTTAACCATATAAATATTTCAATATTTTCATTTTAGTCCATTAACGACACTTTTAAATAAGGACCAAAATGAAAATATTGACATTTTTATGAGGTTAAAGCATAATTTCTGAAAATTTTTGGTACAATTATGTAATTTTAGGGGGCCACCCCTAGTGTAAACTGAGATAAATATGTGAAAGAAATTTTGTTTTGATTTGCGTAAAAGGTAGGTTTTGGATGTTTTCTAAACACTACCTATACCTATCAATGTGGTAAAACTCAGGATTTTTACCAAAATAAGCATTTTTTTAAAAAAAAAAATTACCGAATTGATGCACTGTTCAAACTTAATACCAGACTAATGCAATTGAAAACGCAACACAGACTTGCGCCATTAGTGGAGGTTGTGGGTGTAACACCCCTTGATATATCAATTATTATCAGAGTTGTAGCGCACAGCCTAATGAGCATAGTCATTCTAGCATAGTAATACTGATATTAAATTCTGATTACATAACAAAATCCACATAGGGCTATACAAATAAATTTCTAGTCTCTAAAATAGGCTAATAAAAATAACCTATAGCATTTCTCGGTCCATCCCAGCATCACTATTCAACAATGAGTACCGCCTTGCCTTGTGAGCCTCGCTCTCTAAACTGAACAATCCACAGGTAGCAACAAATACTGGGACCCCGAAGGTTCCCAGAGTAACATGTTAATCTTACATTCTAAGCATAGATCAGTATATGACAGATAACCATCACATATACATTCAGCACATACAGCACAAACAATTCATACAGTACATATTTATACATATTGAATGGTACATACAATCATATAAAGACATACAAAGAATGCAAGATTAGAGTTACTACCTGATAGTCTTTCAAATTCTTGATTCGGTTCTCTATCCTTTGGTCATCTCAAATAAATTCCGAATCCTATATTTAAATATTCATGGATGGCAAGTTATTACTTGTCCAAATTCTTTATTTTTTTTTTATTTCCGAATAAACTCCATAATCTGGCAGAATTTCCAATTAACTTTGAAAATTCATATTTAATTGCACAAAACTCCAATTAAGGTGATTCCAAAATTCACGTGTTCCTTATTAAATCTATTTTCAGAGGAAAATACATTTGACTGTCAAATATATGTAAACTATTCCCAGAATTTTCATTCATCATCACTGTTCCAGAAAAACGTCCAGGTTTAATGCTGAACTTGAAAAATCCATATCTGGAGTTCTAGGTGTCCAAATCAGGTGGTTCAAAAATCCATGAACTCCTCATTAAGTCTAGTTTCTAGGAAAATTGGTTTCAAAATTTAATCATACTCCAATAATTCCCAGATTTCAAAAATGTCAACACTGTTCAGAAGATGTTTCAGAAAACGTCCCAAATTTCATACTTGACTTCAAAAATTCATAACTCCTTGAATATAAATCCAATTAAGGCTTGTGACCTATCAAATTAAAGCTTGATAAGTCTACTTTTATTCTGGAAATTTTCATAGGAAAACTAAAATGTTTACTATTTTAAAAGTAAATCCGAAAATCACTGTTCATTCCTGGAAACCAACGTTTTTCAGTGTTCAACTTCTAACTTTGGAAAATCATAACTAATTCTATAGAACTCCGATTAAGGTGATTCAAAATTCTATTTGAAGTTCTATAAGTCTAGTTTATAAGAAAAATATTCATCAAGCCAATTAATAGCTGTATAATTCTCAGAAATTCGAAAAGTGAACGTAACTTAAATCTGAAAGCAGGATTTTCCAGTTTTTATAACCAAACTTAGAAAAATCATAACTTGAGTTCTAGACGTCGGATTAATACGTTCTAGCACTCATTTGAAAGCTTAAGAAGTGTACTTTCATCTTACCAAATTTCACAGTCAGAGGATATCATTTTCCTAGTTAAACTGTCACTTGAGCCCGACTGACTCCATAGATTTTCCATAAGTGACACTGGTTCCTTCTTCCTCTTCCGATGACCTCTTTCTTTTCTTTCATATTCTTTTCTCCAGCTCTCTCTCTCTCTCTCTCCTTCAGTCTCTCATCTTCCGAAATCATTGAGTTGAGAGAGGGAGACTATCAAAATAATAGAAATAAAAGTGGGGAGCACAATAGGCCAAAAGAGGAAAATGAGTGGAAGAGGTGTGCACCCGTGAATGAAATGAAGAAAAGAGTGATTGTGAGAGGTGAGCAATCAGCCAAAAGTGGGTGAATTATGGAGGAAGAAAAGTGAAACATTGAAAATAGTGTGTGTGCTTGTGAGTCCTACGGAGAGTGGAATGGGAATGATAAATATGTTATCTCTATTTTGTCACCTTGTATAATAAAGTATAGGTGAGTGGAGATTAGATATGTGTTTGAATATCTTGTCCCTCCTATGCTGGAAAAATTAAATGGAATCGGAGGATAAGTGTTGAATAATTGTCCAACCAAAATAAAAACAATCCTCTTTGATTCCCCTACTAGACTTTTGTTTGCTACTTGCATTTAATCGCAAACGTTAGATAAATATTATAAATAAATCCTTAAAATATCATTCATCATTTTTCCCCAAATTTCAAAGTCCATGATATTTATAATAATTATCTCAAGCTTTTCCTCAATAAACTTATGACTTTGGAATTTTACCGGCTTAGAAGCTTATTCATCTCAGTCTTATTTCTAAATTCATTGTCCCAAAATTTGGGATGTTACATTTCTCCCCCCGTTCAATAAATTTCGTCCTCGAAATTTGAACATCCATAACTCGAGAAATCATTCTTGATTTTCAATTTATCCTCTTCTATGAATGCTTACTAGCACACAACTTTTTTTTTTTTTTTTGCATCTTAATCAGTATATACCCAAGTGTAGTATTCAATCTCAAATCTTACTGATTCAATGTTACCGTACTAGGCAACAAACACAAGTCTTACAGCCAAAGGACATCGCCCTTATGCAAAGTTGCATACTGGGTTTTACATCCTCGAGTCTCAACTCGTTTATTATCCCGTGTCTGAGCTTCTACAATTAACGCTTACAGACTACTTTCTCTTTCTCAGCTCCAAAGCTGGCTTTTGCTATCTGACCTACTTGGTTCAGATCTCAAGACCATTCTAACAGTTTCTGTTCCAGTATTATTACAAATACCAACTGCACCGCTTTAATTTCAACACATCAGCAATGTTAATTACATCACTGCTTTTCGTTCATCTATGTTGTCTCAATTTCAAATTTTCACACTTTGAAAATCTTTGTGGTTGCAAAACATTTCATAATTCACACTATACCAAAAAGTAATAGTGCTATCACATTTTCAAACTTCGTCGCTGCCAGATCAAATATTCATGTAAACACATTTACTGCCGGATTGGTTTCAGAAAACATTTACTACCGGCACACACTTTTGAGCGGGATAACTTATTTCAAAAAGTTTTCACAATCGAGAACACATGGCACCATTTCAACCTTTCAGTACAGCGACACATCCCAATCCTTTTATACGCAAACCACTGAAGTGGTGACATACCTGTCGGTCAATGTGGGAGAGTTTCCGTCCACAAGAGACCCAGTGTCCACACTGGCACAAATAACGGGTCACCCACCGGAATCCCATACCCGGGACAAGAACCATAATCCAGGAGCCTTGCTCCAAACGCCTGCGTGGGTACCGACCAGACAAGGCAAAATGCACGCCCTCACAAGGCGGAACTACTCAGATTGAGAACATACACTGCTGGTGCGAGTGTCAGCTCTACAAACTAATCCCCTCAAAAGAATTTTCAACAATGGCCAGCGATTTTAAAATTTTTCAAATTCATCTGGCAAGACCCAGCAAACCATGTAAATCTACAATAGTTTCTGGCTTCTTCCAGTTCTGTACTGCATCTACCACAACAAAGTTGAAAACTCAGTTTCAAATTCTGGGTTCTAACAAAACCCTTTTTATGAGACAACACATTTCGCAAACAGACCATTCAAACTGGTCTCAAATTAGGTTGAAAAATATTTCATTCAAAAATTCAATTTCAAAAATTCACAAATTCGAAAATTCAATTCCGCAAATCCACAAATACTGCAGGTGCATTGGTAAATACAAAATTCAATTTTCAACATAACCAGGAACAGACAACTATTACAGAAGGTCTTCACTTCTAAATACACTTCAGGTTCTATTTTTAGCTACTTGAGCAATTCATAGAACATACCATTCATTCCAAGGAGACTTTTTGAATCAAAATCCAACACTATGCTAGATCAACATCTAGAAACCGCAAAATACCTTATACACATTGGTACCATATTCTAGTGCCTTAATTCATTTAAATTAATCGGTACCACATTCTAGTACCTTTGTTCATTCTGGTCGATTCAATGCCTAAAGAATTAGTTCCATTACCAAATTTCATTCTCAAGCCTCAATTCAGTTGGTAACATGCTTTAGTTGTCTCTCCAACATTCAGGTTTATCAACCTAATTCTAAAAAAAAATTCGACCATATCCCATAAACCTGCTAACATTTCCAAGATTCATATCTTACAACATTCAGGCACTGTCCTCAAACATTCAAATAAAATTTAGCAATTTCTATGAGGTTCTACCTCTACCTCATTTCTCAATATCATCAAAACATGTTTTAAATATCATTCTTATGCCTCAGAGGTAATAACCATTCATACACAAAACATTGTTGACAATGCAGCACTGATCACAAGGTTCACAAGATTTACTTTATCACACACTGACCTAAACATTGTTTTGGCTCAGAACAAATTCAAACTTATCTTTAATCATACCGCATTCGTTCTTATATTTTCTTAGCATTTGAAAAATTCACCATTTTTCATACTTCAAGATATTCAGATCTTACACCGAGATATTTCAAATTCCCAATACTTCCAGAGAGTCTCCTTTCTCGAGATGGCTTTAACTGATCAGACTTCCATTTTCAAATGCCAGTCTGACATCTCGAACCAACTACACGCTCCAAGACAGATTTCTAAGAGACACGATCTTGAAATAATCATCGTGCAACGTGTATTTCTTGAAGATACAACCGACAATAAATGCTACACTGTCTTTTATTTGGACCGAAAGTCTATAAGACTCCGACCTATAGAGGTGGCTAGGGCGTGTCAGATTGTATTAGGGTGCGGTGCCATAAAATTTCCACATAATAACAAAGTCTGCACTATTCTGAGCCAACGACAGATGAGAATCCGATGCTGCTTAACAAAATCTAGACGTTACTAGCCCAGCTATAAATCGAGTAAAGAAAGAGTAAATGTTTCATGTTCTCTCAAGCTTCATAAAACTTCCACATATTCATTTCCTCTCCGATCGTAACCTTCACTATAACCTTTCACATTATCCTTAAACATGGCCGGTTCAAGTAACTCTATTCCAGTCTCCGATTCATTCAACCCTTTCTTTCTTGAAGCCTTACTTCATGACTATCAGACTAACATATTGTCTGACTTGTCAAACAATGTATCATACCCATATTCTTCTTTACTTCCCCAAAATCCCGTAAGTATGAACGTTCATTCATCTGCCTCAACGATTAACATTCCTACTCCTCCTCCAAGGATACAAGATTCTATTTTTACAACTACTAACAGAAAGGAATCTGAAGCAGGTCCATCAAGACGACCTGTCCAAAGGTGTCGTAATGTGGCAGAACTTATGGAGTCTACGGTACCTTCTCAACCAAGGAATCCTGCTTCTACCTTGACTGAGACTACTAATCCATTTTCATGTGGTTGCTGCCATGTTCTACGAGAGATTATTCATACCAATGGACTTCAATACCATAAACTTGAAGTTCATGGGAGGATTGGTATGATATGCCACGCTGTCTTTCACCAGGACGTACAAGGAGGTTCTTCCAGTCCTCAAGTATTTGACTTTGGTAAGAAAAATTTAGATGATGTCAAACATTTTCTAGAAAATTATTGTTTGAATCAAAAATCTTTAGGGTATGTCCTGGTGTCAGATCCCCTATCAGCCTACTATGAGGCCCTCTGTGTTGGTTTGGAATGGACTAAAAATCAAAATGAACTCCCTAATAGTTCATTTCCAACCAATACAGAAAATATATCCAATAAAGGAAAAGAGCTCATGGTTGTAAATAATAATCCTTCAGTCCCCATACCTAGTAATCCATACCGATCAAGAGCTGAACAAAATATTAGAGCTGCATCAATGTCAATAAATGATCTTAGAGACTTATTCCATTTACCTCAACAAGAAGCGGCTCAACAAGTTCGTCTATGCAAAAATGTTCTAATGAAAATATGCCATAGGGGAGGAATAAAGCATTGGCCTTATGTAAAAATTCGAAGCACTATGAGGCAAATAGCTAGATTGAGAAAAACAATGTCTTCTGATGGTCCTCTCTCAAGTGCAGCCGCTCAGGAAGAAATTCATAGACTTAAACTTGAGATGGTCAACGCTTGTGGTGGGATTGTACCAACTGTTGCTCTTGATGCTTGAATTCATCTTGTCTTTTCTTCTTAGCATTCTAATTTCTGGTTGTACTTTTATACTAAGATTCACGGGAATTTTCAAGTTTGAATATTTTTCTCACCCATTTTCAATTAATCACATAAGTTCAAGCTCCAGCAGATCAATCTAACCTATTGTCAGAACTTATGTCCTAACCGGACTTCGAAATTCTGAGTTGATAATTCTATCATAAAAATTAATATTCTAATTCCAACTTGTCACTCAGAATTATCTAACTTTCAATACAGATACTTTTCATATCATCAAAGTATTCTAGCCAAATGCCAGAACTTCAGCTCATATATTATTATTTTTAAACTGGGAACATTTCACAAATGCTCCATTTCATTTTCTATAATTCAACCTCTTCCTTTGTACTAGCATGCCAACTAGTGATCAGGGAAAAAATTCTATTTTCTGGGTTTGTCTATCACTCCAATTCTCTTAATCCTGGTACCAATCAGGATTATCCAAGTATCATCATTGATCATAAATCAAAGGATTTCAAATTCTTACAATACTACTCAGAGTTTACCTTCTTGAAAATCTTCTCGCCTAAGCAAGCTTAACCTCAAAGTTTCAATAAAATCTGGGGATCTAAATCATAGTTTGACACAACATTAAGAGCCCTATAGTTAGCAACAGAATCCATTTTCCGTGCTATTTCATTTGTTTATGTAATCCAATATCAGTATACTCTTCCAAAAATGCCAGAACCTTTGCTCTGATACCATTAAATGTAACACCCCTTGATATATCAATTATTATCAGAGTTGTAGCGCACAGCCTAATGAGCATAGTCATTCTAGCATAGTAATACTGATATTAAATTCTGATTACATAACAAAATCCACATAGGGCTATACAAATAAATTTCTAGTCTCTAAAATAGGCTAATAAAAATAACCTATAGCATTTCTCGGTCCATCCCAGCATCACTATTCAACAATGAGTACCGCCTTGCCTTGTGAGCCTCGCTCTCTAAACTGAACAATCCACAGGTAGCAACAAATACTGGGACCCCGAAGGTTCCCAGAGTAACATGTTAATCTTACATTCTAAGCATAGATCAGTATATGACAGATAACCATCACATATACATTCAGCACATACAGCACAAACAATTCATACAGTACATATTTATACATATTGAATGGTACATACAATCATATAAAGACATACAAAGAATGCAAGATTAGAGTTACTACCTGATAGTCTTTCAAATTCTTGATTCGGTTCTCTATCCTTTGGTCATCTCAAATAAATTCCGAATCCTATATTTAAATATTCATGGATGGCAAGTTATTACTTGTCCAAATTCTTTATTTTTTTTTTATTTCCGAATAAACTCCATAATCTGGCAGAATTTCCAATTAACTTTGAAAATTCATATTTAATTGCACAAAACTCCAATTAAGGTGATTCCAAAATTCACGTGTTCCTTATTAAATCTATTTTCAGAGGAAAATACATTTGACTGTCAAATATATGTAAACTATTCCCAGAATTTTCATTCATCATCACTGTTCCAGAAAAACGTCCAGGTTTAATGCTGAACTTGAAAAATCCATATCTGGAGTTCTAGGTGTCCAAATCAGGTGGTTCAAAAATCCATGAACTCCTCATTAAGTCTAGTTTCTAGGAAAATTGGTTTCAACATTTAATCATACTCCAATAATTCCCAGATTTCAAAAATGTCAACACTGTTCAGAAGATGTTTCAGAAAACGTCCCAAATTTCATACTTGACTTCAAAAATTCATAACTCCTTGAATATAAATCCAATTAAGGCTTGTGACCTATCAAATTAAAGCTTGATAAGTCTACTTTTATTCTGGAAATTTTCATAGGAAAACTAAAATGTTTACTATTTTAAAAGTAAATCCGAAAATCACTGTTCATTCCTGGAAACCAACGTTTTTCAGTGTTCAACTTCTAACTTTGGAAAATCATAACTAATTCTATAGAACTCCGATTAAGGTGATTCAAAATTCTATTTGAAGTTCTATAAGTCTAGTTTATAAGAAAAATATTCATCAAGCCAATTAATAGCTGTATAATTCTCAGAAATTCGAAAAGTGAACGTAACTTAAATCTGAAAGCAGGATTTTCCAGTTTTTATAACCAAACTTAGAAAAATCATAACTTGAGTTCTAGACGTCGGATTAATACGTTCTAGCACTCATTTGAAAGCTTAAGAAGTGTACTTTCATCTTACCAAATTTCACAGTCAGAGGATATCATTTTCCTAGTTAAACTGTCACTTGAGCCCGACTGACTCCATAGATTTTCCATAAGTGACACTGGTTCCTTCTTCCTCTTCCGATGACCTCTTTCTTTTCTTTCATATTCTTTTCTCCAGCTCTCTCTCTCTCTCTCTCCTTCAGTCTCTCATCTTCCGAAATCATTGAGTTGAGAGAGGGAGACTATCAAAATAATAGAAATAAAAGTGGGGAGCACAATAGGCCAAAAGAGGAAAATGAGTGGAAGAGGTGTGCACCCGTGAATGAAATGAAGAAAAGAGTGATTGTGAGAGGTGAGCAATCAGCCAAAAGTGGGTGAATTATGGAGGAAGAAAAGTGAAACATTGAAAATAGTGTGTGTGCTTGTGAGTCCTACGGAGAGTGGAATGGGAATGATAAATATGTTATCTCTATTTTGTCACCTTGTATAATAAAGTATAGGTGAGTGGAGATTAGATATGTGTTTGAATATCTTGTCCCTCCTATGCTGGAAAAATTAAATGGAATCGGAGGATAAGTGTTGAATAATTGTCCAACCAAAATAAAAACAATCCTCTTTGATTCCCCTACTAGACTTTTGTTTGCTACTTGCATTTAATCGCAAACGTTAGATAAATATTATAAATAAATCCTTAAAATATCATTCATCATTTTTCCCCAAATTTCAAAGTCCATGATATTTATAATAATTATCTCAAGCTTTTCCTCAATAAACTTATGACTTTGGAATTTTACCGGCTTAGAAGCTTATTCATCTCAGTCTTATTTCTAAATTCATTGTCCCAAAATTTGGGATGTTACATTTCTCCCCCCGTTCAATAAATTTCGTCCTCGAAATTTGAACATCCATAACTCGAGAAATCATTCTTGATTTTCAATTTATCCTCTTCTATGAATGCTTACTAGCACACAACTTTTTTTTTTTTTTTTGCATCTTAATCAGTATATACCCAAGTGTAGTATTCAATCTCAAATCTTACTGATTCAATGTTACCGTACTAGGCAACAAACACAAGTCTTACAGCCAAAGGACATCGCCCTTATGCAAAGTTGCATACTGGGTTTTACATCCTCGAGTCTCAACTCGTTTATTATCCCGTGTCTGAGCTTCTACAATTAACGCTTACAGACTACTTTCTCTTTCTCAGCTCCAAAGCTGGCTTTTGCTATCTGACCTACTTGGTTCAGATCTCAAGACCATTCTAACAGTTTCTGTTCCAGTATTATTACAAATACCAACTGCACCGCTTTAATTTCAACACATCAGCAATGTTAATTACATCACTGCTTTTCGTTCATCTATGTTGTCTCAATTTCAAATTTTCACACTTTGAAAATCTTTGTGGTTGCAAAACATTTCATAATTCACACTATACCAAAAAGTAATAGTGCTATCACATTTTCAAACTTCGTCGCTGCCAGATCAAATATTCATGTAAACACATTTACTGCCGGATTGGTTTCAGAAAACATTTACTACCGGCACACACTTTTGAGCGGGATAACTTATTTCAAAAAGTTTTCACAATCGAGAACACATGGCACCATTTCAACCTTTCAGTACAGCGACACATCCCAATCCTTTTATACGCAAACCACTGAAGTGGTGACATACCTGTCGGTCAATGTGGGAGAGTTTCCGTCCACAAGAGACCCAGTGTCCACACTGGCACAAATAACGGGTCACCCACCGGAATCCCATACCCGGGACAAGAACCATAATCCAGGAGCCTTGCTCCAAACGCCTGCGTGGGTACCGACCAGACAAGGCAAAATGCACGCCCTCACAAGGCGGAACTACTCAGATTGAGAACATACACTGCTGGTGCGAGTGTCAGCTCTACAAACTAATCCCCTCAAAAGAATTTTCAACAATGGCCAGCGATTTTAAAATTTTTCAAATTCATCTGGCAAGACCCAGCAAACCATGTAAATCTACAATAGTTTCTGGCTTCTTCCAGTTCTGTACTGCATCTACCACAACAAAGTTGAAAACTCAGTTTCAAATTCTGGGTTCTAACAAAACCCTTTTTATGAGACAACACATTTCGCAAACAGACCATTCAAACTGGTCTCAAATTAGGTTGAAAAATATTTCATTCAAAAATTCAATTTCAAAAATTCACAAATTCGAAAATTCAATTCCGCAAATCCACAAATACTGCAGGTGCATTGGTAAATACAAAATTCAATTTTCAACATAACCAGGAACAGACAACTATTACAGAAGGTCTTCACTTCTAAATACACTTCAGGTTCTATTTTTAGCTACTTGAGCAATTCATAGAACATACCATTCATTCCAAGGAGACTTTTTGAATCAAAATCCAACACTATGCTAGATCAACATCTAGAAACCGCAAAATACCTTATACACATTGGTACCATATTCTAGTGCCTTAATTCATTTAAATTAATCGGTACCACATTCTAGTACCTTTGTTCATTCTGGTCGATTCAATGCCTAAAGAATTAGTTCCATTACCAAATTTCATTCTCAAGCCTCAATTCAGTTGGTAACATGCTTTAGTTGTCTCTCCAACATTCAGGTTTATCAACCTAATTCTAAAAAAAAATTCGACCATATCCCATAAACCTGCTAACATTTCCAAGATTCATATCTTACAACATTCAGGCACTGTCCTCAAACATTCAAATAAAATTTAGCAATTTCTATGAGGTTCTACCTCTACCTCATTTCTCAATATCATCAAAACATGTTTTAAATATCATTCTTATGCCTCAGAGGTAATAACCATTCATACACAAAACATTGTTGACAATGCAGCACTGATCACAAGGTTCACAAGATTTACTTTATCACACACTGACCTAAACATTGTTTTGGCTCAGAACAAATTCAAACTTATCTTTAATCATACCGCATTCGTTCTTATATTTTCTTAGCATTTGAAAAATTCACCATTTTTCATACTTCAAGATATTCAGATCTTACACCGAGATATTTCAAATTCCCAATACTTCCAGAGAGTCTCCTTTCTCGAGATGGCTTTAACTGATCAGACTTCCATTTTCAAATGCCAGTCTGACATCTCGAACCAACTACACGCTCCAAGACAGATTTCTAAGAGACACGATCTTGAAATAATCATCGTGCAACGTGTATTTCTTGAAGATACAACCGACAATAAATGCTACACTGTCTTTTATTTGGACCGAAAGTCTATAAGACTCCGACCTATAGAGGTGGCTAGGGCGTGTCAGATTGTATTAGGGTGCGGTGCCATAAAATTTCCACATAATAACAAAGTCTGCACTATTCTGAGCCAACGACAGATGAGAATCCGATGCTGCTTAACAAAATCTAGACGTTACTAGCCCAGCTATAAATCGAGTAAAGAAAGAGTAAATGTTTCATGTTCTCTCAAGCTTCATAAAACTTCCACATATTCATTTCCTCTCCGATCGTAACCTTCACTATAACCTTTCACATTATCCTTAAACATGGCCGGTTCAAGTAACTCTATTCCAGTCTCCGATTCATTCAACCCTTTCTTTCTTGAAGCCTTACTTCATGACTATCAGACTAACATATTGTCTGACTTGTCAAACAATGTATCATACCCATATTCTTCTTTACTTCCCCAAAATCCCGTAAGTATGAACGTTCATTCATCTGCCTCAACGATTAACATTCCTACTCCTCCTCCAAGGATACAAGATTCTATTTTTACAACTACTAACAGAAAGGAATCTGAAGCAGGTCCATCAAGACGACCTGTCCAAAGGTGTCGTAATGTGGCAGAACTTATGGAGTCTACGGTACCTTCTCAACCAAGGAATCCTGCTTCTACCTTGACTGAGACTACTAATCCATTTTCATGTGGTTGCTGCCATGTTCTACGAGAGATTATTCATACCAATGGACTTCAATACCATAAACTTGAAGTTCATGGGAGGATTGGTATGATATGCCACGCTGTCTTTCACCAGGACGTACAAGGAGGTTCTTCCAGTCCTCAAGTATTTGACTTTGGTAAGAAAAATTTAGATGATGTCAAACATTTTCTAGAAAATTATTGTTTGAATCAAAAATCTTTAGGGTATGTCCTGGTGTCAGATCCCCTATCAGCCTACTATGAGGCCCTCTGTGTTGGTTTGGAATGGACTAAAAATCAAAATGAACTCCCTAATAGTTCATTTCCAACCAATACAGAAAATATATCCAATAAAGGAAAAGAGCTCATGGTTGTAAATAATAATCCTTCAGTCCCCATACCTAGTAATCCATACCGATCAAGAGCTGAACAAAATATTAGAGCTGCATCAATGTCAATAAATGATCTTAGAGACTTATTCCATTTACCTCAACAAGAAGCGGCTCAACAAGTTCGTCTATGCAAAAATGTTCTAATGAAAATATGCCATAGGGGAGGAATAAAGCATTGGCCTTATGTAAAAATTCGAAGCACTATGAGGCAAATAGCTAGATTGAGAAAAACAATGTCTTCTGATGGTCCTCTCTCAAGTGCAGCCGCTCAGGAAGAAATTCATAGACTTAAACTTGAGATGGTCAACGCTTGTGGTGGGATTGTACCAACTGTTGCTCTTGATGCTTGAATTCATCTTGTCTTTTCTTCTTAGCATTCTAATTTCTGGTTGTACTTTTATACTAAGATTCACGGGAATTTTCAAGTTTGAATATTTTTCTCACCCATTTTCAATTAATCACATAAGTTCAAGCTCCAGCAGATCAATCTAACCTATTGTCAGAACTTATGTCCTAACCGGACTTCGAAATTCTGAGTTGATAATTCTATCATAAAAATTAATATTCTAATTCCAACTTGTCACTCAGAATTATCTAACTTTCAATACAGATACTTTTCATATCATCAAAGTATTCTAGCCAAATGCCAGAACTTCAGCTCATATATTATTATTTTTAAACTGGGAACATTTCACAAATGCTCCATTTCATTTTCTATAATTCAACCTCTTCCTTTGTACTAGCATGCCAACTAGTGATCAGGGAAAAAATTCTATTTTCTGGGTTTGTCTATCACTCCAATTCTCTTAATCCTGGTACCAATCAGGATTATCCAAGTATCATCATTGATCATAAATCAAAGGATTTCAAATTCTTACAATACTACTCAGAGTTTACCTTCTTGAAAATCTTCTCGCCTAAGCAAGCTTAACCTCAAAGTTTCAATAAAATCTGGGGATCTAAATCATAGTTTGACACAACATTAAGAGCCCTATAGTTAGCAACAGAATCCATTTTCCGTGCTATTTCATTTGTTTATGTAATCCAATATCAGTATACTCTTCCAAAAATGCCAGAACCTTTGCTCTGATACCATTAAATGTAACACCCCTTGATATATCAATTATTATCAGAGTTGTAGCGCACAGCCTAATGAGCATAGTCATTCTAGCATAGTAATACTGATATTAAATTCTGATTACATAACAAAATCCACATAGGGCTATACAAATAAATTTCTAGTCTCTAAAATAGGCTAATAAAAATAACCTATAGCATTTCTCGGTCCATCCCAGCATCACTATTCAACAATGAGTACCGCCTTGCCTTGTGAGCCTCGCTCTCTAAACTGAACAATCCACAGGTAGCAACAAATACTGGGACCCCGAAGGTTCCCAGAGTAACATGTTAATCTTACATTCTAAGCATAGATCAGTATATGACAGATAACCATCACATATACATTCAGCACATACAGCACAAACAATTCATACAGTACATATTTATACATATTGAATGGTACATACAATCATATAAAGACATACAAAGAATGCAAGATTAGAGTTACTACCTGATAGTCTTTCAAATTCTTGATTCGGTTCTCTATCCTTTGGTCATCTCAAATAAATTCCGAATCCTATATTTAAATATTCATGGATGGCAAGTTATTACTTGTCCAAATTCTTTATTTTTTTTTTATTTCCGAATAAACTCCATAATCTGGCAGAATTTCCAATTAACTTTGAAAATTCATATTTAATTGCACAAAACTCCAATTAAGGTGATTCCAAAATTCACGTGTTCCTTATTAAATCTATTTTCAGAGGAAAATACATTTGACTGTCAAATATATGTAAACTATTCCCAGAATTTTCATTCATCATCACTGTTCCAGAAAAACGTCCAGGTTTAATGCTGAACTTGAAAAATCCATATCTGGAGTTCTAGGTGTCCAAATCAGGTGGTTCAAAAATCCATGAACTCCTCATTAAGTCTAGTTTCTAGGAAAATTGGTTTCAACATTTAATCATACTCCAATAATTCCCAGATTTCAAAAATGTCAACACTGTTCAGAAGATGTTTCAGAAAACGTCCCAAATTTCATACTTGACTTCAAAAATTCATAACTCCTTGAATATAAATCCAATTAAGGCTTGTGACCTATCAAATTAAAGCTTGATAAGTCTACTTTTATTCTGGAAATTTTCATAGGAAAACTAAAATGTTTACTATTTTAAAAGTAAATCCGAAAATCACTGTTCATTCCTGGAAACCAACGTTTTTCAGTGTTCAACTTCTAACTTTGGAAAATCATAACTAATTCTATAGAACTCCGATTAAGGTGATTCAAAATTCTATTTGAAGTTCTATAAGTCTAGTTTATAAGAAAAATATTCATCAAGCCAATTAATAGCTGTATAATTCTCAGAAATTCGAAAAGTGAACGTAACTTAAATCTGAAAGCAGGATTTTCCAGTTTTTATAACCAAACTTAGAAAAATCATAACTTGAGTTCTAGACGTCGGATTAATACGTTCTAGCACTCATTTGAAAGCTTAAGAAGTATACTTTCATCTTACCAAATTTCACAGTCAGAGGATATCATTTTCCTAGTTAAACTGTCACTTGAGCCCGACTGACTCCATAGATTTTCCATAAGTGACACTGGTTCCTTCTTCCTCTTCCGATGACCTCTTTCTTTTCTTTCATATTCTTTTCTCCAGCTCTCTCTCTCTCTCTCTCCTTCAGTCTCTCATCTTCCGAAATCATTGAGTTGAGAGAGGGAGACTATCAAAATAATAGAAATAAAAGTGGGGAGCACAATAGGCCAAAAGAGGAAAATGAGTGGAAGAGGTGTGCACCCGTGAATGAAATGAAGAAAAGAGTGATTGTGAGAGGTGAGCAATCAGCCAAAAGTGGGTGAATTATGGAGGAAGAAAAGTGAAACATTGAAAATAGTGTGTGTGCTTGTGAGTCCTACGGAGAGTGGAATGGGAATGATAAATATGTTATCTCTATTTTGTCACCTTGTATAATAAAGTATAGGTGAGTGGAGATTAGATATGTGTTTGAATATCTTGTCCCTCCTATGCTGGAAAAATTAAATGGAATCGGAGGATAAGTGTTGAATAATTGTCCAACCAAAATAAAAACAATCCTCTTTGATTCCCCTACTAGACTTTTGTTTGCTACTTGCATTTAATCGCAAACGTTAGATAAATATTATAAATAAATCCTTAAAATATCATTCATCATTTTTCCCCAAATTTCAAAGTCCATGATATTTATAATAATTATCTCAAGCTTTTCCTCAATAAACTTATGACTTTGGAATTTTACCGGCTTAGAAGCTTATTCATCTCAGTCTTATTTCTAAATTCATTGTCCCAAAATTTGGGATGTTACAGTGGGGCCACCATGATTGCTAATAGGTGCAAGCCATGTGTGCGCCAGCTGGCATACTGGCGTGAGGCCCATCCACGCCAGTAGAAGCATGACTGGCCCCCACGTTGCCAACCAGCTACTGGCGTGAGCATGACACACGCCAGTAGTGGCGTGTGTCAGGCTCGCGCCACCAGGCTTCAGGTGCCCTGACACGTGGTCAAGGCCTCACGCCCCTTCTTTATATCCGAGACCCCCCCTTTTTTTAATGCCTGTGACCCCCTCCCCTTTTTAATATGCCCGTGATCCTCCTCCCCCTGTCACTCCTTCACTCTCTTTGCCTCCATCCGTGACTCATTTTCTTTCTCTCCTATCATTCATTCCTTCCTTCTTCACTCATCATCAGGAAACTCCCTCCGACCTCTATCACCATTCACTCTTGCCCTCATCTTGAATACTCCCTCCATCTTCTTCATTCTGTTTGTTGAATTTTTTTTGTTTTCTTCTTTAATTCCATTTATACAGTGTGTTTTTTCTTCTGCTTAGTTACAATTTTTTGTTGTTGTTATTTGTTTTATCTATATTTTAATCTACTTTTTCATAATATAAATTAAGGAAAAATGAGTCAAATTCGTTCATTTATATATTATAATGGTTCAAAAAATATAGGTCCAAACGGATTGAGCTTTGAAGGTGAAAAAATAGGAATTTTTATTGTTCGAGGGATGTCTGCTAAAGAGTTACATGAAAAGATCCGACAAAAGTTAAAGTTGCAATAAAATCAAGTCATATCTTCAGTGACGAGTAGACTGCCTTGTGGAAACCGCAAATATGTGGGTCTTGAGATATCTGATAATAAAGATGTGGATTTTTTTTGTTCAAACATTCAACGAAAATCGTTCATCCTAATTCTCTGAGTTATATGTGGATATTGAGACGTCAGAGGAGGGTGTACCAATACCGACGCATGGACTCCATCAGTCACAGTATGTGGCAGGTACCTCTCATCAGCCAAGACAATCAACCGTTGCGCTGGGAGAAGAAAACGACGACTATATGGTAGATGAACCTGACAATGACAAGGAGGAGCAAGAGGAAGAAGATGAAGACACTTTATTGGAAAATGACCATGATCAAAAAGATAGTGATGCCGATGATGAACATGGAGGTAATTATTATAAAATTTAGTTTTTTCCGGTTACCATGTTTTCGTAAAAATTGAATTATGTGTGAACATGCAGATATTACACCGTTTTGGAATGACATTCTACATTATGAGGCTGTACATGAAGATTACCCGCATGAGGATATACTAGATGTGGAAGGCTTGGGCCGGGGTCCGTGGGCAAGAGGAGATGAATTATATTTGAAACAAGAGTTCGGGTCAAAGAATGATTTACAAGCCGCAATAAAACATTATTGCATGAAGCAACATCATGAAGCTCAAGTGGTTGAGAGCACTACAGCCAAGTACTCAATGAAATGTCGGAATCAAGATCAAGGATGTGATTGGAGGGTACGAGCAATTAAACCGAAGAACAGCAACACTTGGGTGGTAACTAAATGGGTTGGAAATCATAGTTGTGTGAACCAAAATCTCTCTCAAGATCACAAACAACTTGATTATGAAATTATTTTTAAGGTCATAATAGGTATGATGCACAATACTATTTGATAATTTGTGAATTTATTTGTGTTTGTCAGTGAACATAAATAACATGCCTAGTGTACACTTTTTATGATTGGTTTTGCAGGCATGGTCAAGGAAACACCTTCGGTACTTGTTATCATGATACAAGAAAGGGTGACTGGAATGTTTGGTTATCATGTTTCCTACAGGAAGGCATGGAAGGCAAAACAAAAAGCAATAGCTAAGATTTACGGTGATTGGGAGGAGTCATATGTGTTCCTCCCAAGATGGTTCGAGCACATGTTGAAATTTTCTCCGGGATCTATTTATCATATTGAACATGGACCATATATTGTTGATCGACAGGTTGTGAATGGGATTCGGCTTTTCCAACATACATTTTGGACGTTCAGTCAATGTCGTGCAGCGTTCCAATGGTGCAAACCAGTCATACAAGTGGACGGAACACATTTATATGGTAAGTATAAGGGGACATTATTGATTGCCACCGCCTAAGATGGAAATAATGAGATCCTACCGATTGCATTTGCAATTGTTGAAGGTAAAACGAAGGAAGCATGGGAGTATTTTTTGGCTTCCATACGACTATATGTTACAAATACAGTTGGTCTGTGTCTTATTTCTGATCGTCACAAAAGCATAATATCAGCAGTCGGCAATGAGATGCTTCGTTGGCAGCCTCCTAATGCGTACCATGTGTTTTGCATTCATCATGTTGCGAGCAATTTTAATACCCGCTTCAAGGACCAGGGGTTGAAGAAAAAATTAATGAGATTAGGTAATATTCTCCAACTGATGTGTAGTGACATTCAATCTTTTCATTACCTTACACTGTTGTGTCTTTCTTGCTTTTTTACAGGATATGTGCCAAACAAAATTCACTTCAATGCATTGTATGTCGAGTTTTGCAGCTATAGTGATGAAGTGGTTGCATGGATTGAAAGAATTCCAAAAGAGCAATGGTGTCGGAGTTATGATGAGGATGGACGAAGATATGGTCATATGACAACCAATTTGTCCGAGTCAATCAATAAGGTTTTCAGGGGAGCGAGGAATATGCCTATAACATAGTTGGTCAAATGCACCTATAGTCGACTTGTACGTTATTGGGTTAAAAGAGGGACCAAAGCACAATAAGATGCATTGACCGGAAAACCTTTTTCAAACGTTATTGGAGAAGCTATGGCAAAGAATGGAGAGCGTGCTACGTCGATGCATGTTCGGGAGTTTGATGTGGCGTGTACCACGTTTGAAGTTGATGATTCGGATGATACATACTCCGTGAACCTGACCCAGCGGAAATGCCAGTGTGGCAAGTTTCAGGCATTCAAATTCCCATGTAGTCATGTAATTGCTGCATGTTCGGCGGTATCCCATTGTGTTGAACAGTACGTAGATCCCGTATTCTCTATCTACAACATTATGAATGTCTACGCTTTATCATTTCAGCTGATCGGTAGTGAACAAGGAATACCGCCCGCTTCCCAACCAAAGATTATCCCCGACGAATCGAAATTGTGTGGTAGGGGACGCCCTAAAGCTTCACGCATTCGCAATGAAATGGATGAGGTGGAGGTCTAATCTAGCACCAGTCGACTGAGATGTAGTATATGTAAACAGTTCGAACATAATAGGCGTTCATGTCCTACGCGCATAGCGAATTAGTTGACATCTAATAGCTTGTATACTTTTAGTTCACCTTGTCATATTTATACTTACGTGCTTGTAGTGTATAATTAAGAATTTGGGAAAAAAGTTGTTTAATACAGTAATCTATGCAAATATGTCATAATACAGTAGTAATCCATGCATATATGTTATAATAGGCGTAATCCATGCAAATATGTCATAATACAGTAATCCATGCAAATATGTCATAATAGGCGTAAAACATACGAAGATGTCATAATACAGTAATCCATGCAAATATAACAACTAGTAAAACGACACGCTCATGGTGGAGTGTAACTGGGCCACGGTCTTGAACGCGCATCACGCGTAGGGTTCCTACGAATGCCACCAGGTCCGCGCTGTCCATCAAGATTTTGACTGAAATTGAAATCCTCAGCAGCTGTCCGTATAAAGTCATCGGTGTGGTCACCTGTGTCATCGAATGTACGGTGTCCTGACTGGTATGGACTATTGCTGGATCCTGCCTCCGTACAACCGTGTCCAGGTTGGGACGAACAAAAGGCAGTAAAACCTTGTGGCTGCTGGAAAACATTGAAGCCAGGAAAGCCATATGCTGGCTGATAGACACTGAATCCTGCAAAACCTCGTGCAGGATGGGTAGAAGTGGATGTAGCAAAGTCAGTCTGGGAACTCTGTGATGGCCACTCATATGAGTAAGGAACCTGTGTCTACGAAGCAAACATCGTCTGTGGCTGTGGGTAAGAAGGCATCGGTACATATATCTCTGGAGGCACCTGTGGTGGCATCTTTGAAGACACCGCTGCTGTCACATCCTCTGGGTACCATGGAACCTCAGTATAGGCCATATTGGGCCACATGAGTGGTCGATATACACCTCCGCCACGTGGACCAGGTGGAGGTATCTGATATGCCTCCATCTCGTGCCGTGGTCGTCGATGACCTAGTCCCCGTCCTTCCTGGGGTGAGACCGCTAGCGCAAGATCCGATACGCTGACTAAGAGTTCAGTTGGTGCACTAGGACCAAGCTCCGTAACTCGACCAAACTCTCTAAGTGCTCCCATTAGCTGGTCACAAACCTCCTAAACTTGCCTCTTACTGAATTAAGTGTCAAATTGTGGAGAATTCATCCACCAAATCCACTATACACCATCTATTTGCATTTATCCAATGAAATAAATAACAACACCCAAATTAGGTTATGGATAATGAAATTAAATATGTACGATGCAAGGTGGAAGCAAGATCGTTATGTACCACGTGCCCGATCCTGGCGACTTGCCTCGTCATATACCGTCTGGTGTGTGTGAAGAACCAAGTCATGTACTCGGAGTTTGGGGAAATCGGCCCATCTGATGGTTCTGTAGTCTTGATGAGCAAATGTCGCGTGTTCCACAACTGAATAAACTCATCCATCTTGGCCTCCCAATCATCAGTCATCTTACCGTGTAAGGTCAAATCATGTGCACCCTTAAGCTGTGGTGCAGGTCTAGGGATGTTTTGCTGCATGCCAAATTGCCGCATGCAGCGATCTGGTTGGTGCATTTCGACAATGTGGAAACAAAGTACGGGTG
This sequence comes from Acacia crassicarpa, assembly GCA_034222035.1. Taxonomy (NCBI): domain Eukaryota; kingdom Viridiplantae; phylum Streptophyta; class Magnoliopsida; order Fabales; family Fabaceae; genus Acacia; species Acacia crassicarpa. Next base: position 2,905,328 of record JAWXYG010000019.1, on the reverse strand, counting down.
TCACCGCCCTCCACCTGTCCTGCATTTCATCCTCTGTACCCATAAACTCGTATCTGGCATCCCTATATGGCTCCCACTTCACCTGTACATGTAAACAAATGCGAATTAGTTTACCCTTTTGGTTCCCTAATCTCAAATTTATTGTACATACATCGTCTCGACTCATCTGGTCAAGCTCTATCCGATATGTCTTTAGTTGACGTCGCAATAACCGCAGCTCGACATTGTTGAACCTGCAATACGTAACTCAATAACATTAGTGAAGTGACCTTTAAATGACAACATAATCGTCTAACTACTAACAGCAATTCAAATAATTAATCATATCATACTGCTTCCATACCTGCGTCCGTAATGATCACCTACGTTAATGGCCTCTGGAATGGGCGGTGCTATGGCAGGAAATCTGGACCATGCCCATATCTGCAGTAACAACAAACAACCCCCCATGTCTTTAGCTGAAGCTGACGTGGCCTAACATAGCTCGCGAAACAGTATGGTGAGTACAGTTAGCCCCCAATTGTATGTATCAGTCTTCGCAAGGTCACCACCCAGTAATTGTATATATCGGCAAGGGACCTCATGACTGGACTTATCACACAACAAAAAACCACCGAATAGGCGCATGAGATAAGCACGTGTGTACAAAAGCTGACCCTCAACCATAGCTGAGTGCTCCTCCCAGTGGCCCCAATGACGGTCAAACCAGACCATCTTGATGTTTCCGCCAATCAACTCAGATGGGAGTGGAGTCACACCCATGTATTGCTGTATAATTGCTGCCCAGTTGCCATGCGTTTGACTAGAAACTACTCGACCCTCAGTGGACAAACCTAAAATGCCTTTTACATCCTGTAGAGTAATAGTCATCTCACTAACCGGCATATGGAAGGTGTGAGTCTTTGGCCTCCACCTCTCAACCAAAGCAGAAATAAGGTATTTGTCAATCTACAGCAACATAAAAGTAAATAACAAATATGTCAGGGTCTTTTATTATCCATCTCATGTACAAACAACTAAATGCATATAATTAATTACATAAAGAATTTTAAAACATACTGGGGGTTTCTTTATTCGAGCCACGTGCCAGAAACCTACAAGCATAAGGTGGTCCTACAAATCTATTGGGATGAGATCTGGGTCTTGGATATCTGCGGAAGACCCCTGTGAGGCTCACCTCACCCTCAACACATTACAGTCTCCGGTGTTCCACACAACTTGTGATCAGTGGGACAATTGCACCTCCTCATTAAGCACTCTCCACTCTTTGGGGCCGGTCTCAATATTGCAAGCGTGTTGGTCATCCATTTGACTAATAAAAATTTACAATAACTCAACACATTATTAAGTCACTAATTATTACTCTCTAAATAATTAATTACTGAATTAATTATTTGACTAATTATTATTCTCCATTTAAGCATACCTTATTTATCTTTGGATATTATAAATAACAATATACAACATATTTCACAAAATCTTTTTATTAATTCACTAATTATTATTCTCACTAATTTCTTAAATCAAATTTAGCAAAAATAATATTTTACATTTTATCTATCAAATTATTATTTTACAAAATATGAAATAATTAGTTGTACATCTTAAGGTTAATAATTAACATAATAAATAAATAATTAATTGACTAATTAATTAATTTACCAATTATTAGTCTTCTATCCTAAGATTAATAATAAATTTCAAATATTTTAATAATTATAAAATATTTTTAATAATTATAATTTTAATATTTTTAAAAATAAAAAGAGTAAATAATTATAACAGTAAATAATTTTAATAATTATTTACTCTTTTATTATTTATAATTATTAATAATCTGTAACTGATTAGACATCTATCCTAGCGATTTATATATTTATTAAGCAATTAATGTATATAATTAAAAGTTAAATCCTATTTTAAACAATAAACATAACAACAAAATTAAATGTTAAACATCTATCCTACTATTATACATTTATTAAGCATCTATAATAATTTGCATGTATAATAATTAAAAGTTACTTCAAATTATTAAACAATAAACATAACAACAAAATTAAATGTTAAACATCTATCCTACTATTATACATTTATTAAGCATCTATAATAATTTGCATGTATAATAATTAAAAGTTACTTCAAATTATTAAACAATAAACATAACAATAAAATTAAATGTTAAACATTTATCCTACTATTATACATTTATTAAGTATCTATAATAATTTGCATGTATAATAATTAAAAGTTACTTCAAATTATTAAACAATAAACATAACAAAAAAAATTAAATGTTAAACATCTATCCTACTATTATACATTTATTAAGTATCTATAATAATTTGCATGTATAATAATTAAAAGTTACTTCAAATTATTAAACAATAAACATAACAAAAAAAATTAAATTTTACTTGTGCAAACGTGAAGCCACAGACAATTTTAGCCTCCTTTTTCTTCCTCTTCTCTAGTAGTTTCTCAGCCTCTCTCAGTGTTTTTTCATATGAGGTGGAGATTGGAAGGTTGAGAAGGTGTATATCTGTGTGAATGTGGGAGAGGGAAGGAATGAAAAAGATGAAATTGTAGATGATGAGCGAGAGAGGGAAGGAGTGAAAGTAGGTGAGAGTGAAAAATAAGGAAAGAAAATGGAGAGGAGTGCGGATGAGGGAGAGTGAATGAAGAAATGGATGATTGAAAATGGAAGAGTGAAGGAGTTGAATGAGATGGGAGAGTTTGAAGAAAGAAAAAAAATGAATGAGAGATCGATGAGGGCTGGAGGTGAGGCGTGTGTGTGGGGAAAAAAGGAATGAGAGATATGAGAGATGGGAGGGCTAGTGTGTGTGTGTGTTCGCTCGTCCGGGGGGGGGGGGGAGGGGAGGCTTGTCGGGTAGGGGGAGTAGGGGGTGGGTTGCTGCAGATTCAGAGCAGACGGTGGCAGTCTTTGACCGCGTGTGGCGTGGAGGGACGCGCCGCCACTTGTGGCGTGGACATGGTTCACGCCACTCGTGGCGCGACACATGTTCATGCCACTCGTGGCGCGACACGTGTTCACGCCACTTGGCAGGCGTGACCACGTGTCACGAGTTTAGTTGCGTGAAGTTGCATCATGAAATTGCTGGCGTCCACTCCTCACACACCACAGCTCCATTCTGCAATCCTCCCCACCGCCATTGGTCCGTCACGCAAGCCCCCCCACCCCCACCCCCACCCCCCACGCCATGGATGGCGTTAGCATTACTATTACAAATACCTTAAATAGTGCATTAATCTAGTCATTTAAAAAAAAAATCTATTTTGGTAAAAATCCCGGTAAAACCCATGCTAGACTGGATGTCAAGCTGTAAATATTAACAGGTCATGGTTTGTTTTTTTTTGGTCGAAAACAGGTCATGGTTGAAACGATTGATTTAGTCGGATTGGTAATATAATATTAGATAAAAATTAATAAAAATAATTATATGTATATATCGTAGTAATTTTTTGCCAATATATGTTTATATAAGAAAATATTATAATTTAAATAAATTTAAAAACATAAGGTATTTAATACTTTTCCTTTAATTTGTTTAACAAAAATATAAAAACTATCTATTAGAAGCTTTAAAAATAATAAAGGGATTTTCATTAATCCTACAGTTTTCCAAAATAATCATTAGCTATGAACCAAAGCGTGTGGCAGACAGCCACTGCAGACCCTTCACTTCACTCACGACTCACGAGAATATGTCACGGACTCACAAAGGCTTCCCCTCTCTCCATTGTTGTTATCAGCGATGAAGGACGGCCACCAGGACTGGAGGAGAGTGTGACATCGATAACAAATGGCCACTAGGTATTACAGTATATACTTGAAACAGATTAGTCAATTTGTACATAGATTAGTATATACTCTAATACTAGGACTGGAGGAGAGATCACAAATGAAAGATCGGACTTATTGTTTCATCCCCTCTTCTTCAATGTTCTGGTATCCTATTTCAATCTTCGTCTTCTTCCATTTTTTTGACTGAACTTCTTCTGCGTTTTATGTTCAAACTCGTCCAGTTCTTGAATATCCGCTTCGGGTAGCGGCTTGATCCCTTTTGTTCTTACTCTCAACTCTCAAGGGGGGTTTTCTGTTATTGATTTTCAAATCCCTAGGGTTACAAGCCCAGAGCTTCTCTCTTATCTATATGATGTTAGGGTTTGCAAATGGCTCATCAATGCCACATGTGTCTCTGCTGAACCATTAATTGCCTGACACATGTAACACAGGAAGAGTAATATATTTTAAACTGCTGTACTGGCTATTCTAATTATAGATTTGACACGGGAAGAGTAATATATTTTATACTGCTGGCTTGTCTAATTATAGAAATCGCTCGGTATTATAGAAAACCGCCTTTGGATGTTTTTTTGATCATCGCCATTGGATGTTTACTAAAGCCCATGATACCCGTGTGACAATAAAATACTCAAAAATGGGATTAAAGTTTTTTTTTTTTTTTTTGGGGGGGGGGGGGGGGTCAAAGTATTTGTTTTCACTGCATGTGAATATGAACCATTATTGCCCATAAGATACCATTTTTGTATTCTAACTTTTATTTTATTTTTAATCGAGAATCATGAGATTGGAGATATTAGACCTGTTTGATTTTAATATTCTTTCTTTATTAAATGCTTGATCCTGAAATCTCAAAATCTAATTATTTCATTTCCTTTGTCTGAAAACTCGTGGGCATAGATCTCGGGAGTCTCAGGCCAAAAAAAAAAAAAAACAGAGAGAGAGATTGGGAATAATGATCCATCCTTTTATTCTAAATATAAGATTTGATTGATTTTTTTTAAAATAATATTAAGAAAGCTAATTAAATTATTTTAAGGTATTTATATTTTTTTTACCAAACTAATTTATTTGACTTTTAAACTGATATATAATTTAATCACACAACTTATTAACTAACTTGTTTAGCTTTATTAATTTCTTTAAAAAAAAGTTAATTATATCTTATATTTAGTATGAGAGCTAGTATGCATTTACATAATAACGAACACTTTGCAACTTCGGTAACTTTTTAAAAAGCATTTTATTATAATATAATACTCCCTCTGATCTTTTTTATAAACAACTTTTTTTATTGCAAAAATCAAACGACAGTTAAGATTAGTTAAAAACAATAAATGTGTAAAAAATGTCATGCTATTTCCAAATATGAATTTATTTATGAAAAAAGATAAGGAGAGAGAATGAGTAATAAATTATTACATGAGAAAGAATGAGTAATAAATTATTACCACGAGAGAGAATCAGTGGCAAGGTTATCAAACTCACGAGTTTAATCAAACTCGTGACAGTGGCGTAAACTCGTAAGAGTTTACTTTTCTTATTAAATAGGTATTATTAGTGTATAATTAAAATATAAAAATGAAAACAATTTGATTTAAATATCTTTTAAATTCAAATAATTAAAATTAAATCCATCAACATTTATCATTTATTATATTTAATAAAGAAATTTCTATATAAAGCCGCTAAGCATGATCAAATTAAAAAAGTTAACACAAGTTTAAGAGTAAGTTAACATGGTTTTGTAAGCTAGAAACATAAAAGCGGTAAACTCGGTATATAAACTTGTGAATTTAATCGAGTTTACCACTAATTCGACTCATTTTTGTAAGCTAAAAGCGTAAAAACAATAAACTTGGATAGTCAACTCGTAATTTTGACAACAATGATCAGTGGTGATAATAGGGGATATATAATTAGGATAAAGATATGTATTAACAAGGGTAAAAAAGAAAATAATAGTTTAAATTTTAAGACATAAAAGGAAAATTACTTATATTAAGGACTTACCTCAAAAGATAGAAAGTTGCTTAGCGAAAATAATTGATTTAAATTTGCGCCCGAATTACACCTACGCAAAATTATGAGTTATAATTTGGATGGGACAAAATAAAGAAACGACATTGTGCCCTTTAATTCGTAGTAGATTCTACACTAATGTAAATAATCAACGGATGAAAAACAAGTTGCATGCCAAACGAGTCTTCATTTCTTTTATTATCCCTAAAACCCTACCGCAAGGATCATATATAGCTGTTCAATTATCTTGTTCTTCGTGGGACTACTAATTAGTGTTCCACAAACGCTATCTTTTCTTCATCTTAATTCCTAACTTCAATGGAGTTTCCATGGCAGAATTGGTTCTCAGATCTGGTAATAATCATTTATCTAACCCATTTCTTCTATTTTAGGGTTTCATGATGAACATTATCTATATGCTTGTTTAATTAGTTCTCATGGATCTCTTTGTGTTTCTCTCTCTCTTGTGGTTTGATATTTCTTTTAAGGATATGGGCGAGACTGGATTCTTCAATAATCAATCACAATACAAGACTCACTCATTTGATGATAATGATGATGATGATGTGTTTCTTAAAGAGATCTTTCATCAACCTTGTTTCTCTTCTGAGAGTGACAGTACTCACTCTTCCTCTATTTAAAACATCAATGTCACTACCCCCACCGCATCATATGGTGGTGGTTCCGCCTCTGCTACTACCCCCACCACCATCACCGTTAGTAGCTTACCTTTGGATATTGACTCCCGAGGCGGCACCAGCCAGCTGAAACCTATCGACCCGGGCTCATCAATCCTCTCGATACTTGGAAGCTTCACAGACAACAAACCTGCAGTAGCCACATCGTCTCCGTCAACTTATATTCTCTCTTTTGATAACTCAACAATACTACGAGCCACCTCTGACGAAGGTTACAGGAGACATGAGTCCGCCATGAAGATTGGTAATGAAGAGAAATTGGAGAGTAGTATAGGAGGAGGAGGAGGAGGAGGCACAATGCACCCTTCTAAAAAACGAACCCCAGAAAACCATAATAGTGATAGTCATCAGCCAAAAACTAATAATCAAGGGACAAAGAGGACTAGAAATTCATCTGAGACACTTGATCACGTAATGGCTGAGAGAAAAAGGAGACAAGAACTCACCGAGAAGTTTATTGCACTCTCAGCTACAATCCCAGGTCTCAAGAAGGTCAGTTTAATTAATTCATTTCATTATGTCCCATTTATGTCTTAATTTTTCAATACTATATACTTCCTCCGGTCCATAATATATGATGCTTTTAGAAGAATAATCTGTTTAGGTATATAAATCATTTGTAAGGCAATTAATGCTTATTTTTCACTTTTGTCCCTATAAATAATGTTCATTTTCAATTTGCCCACTCATCAAATTTTCAAACACATTTTCTAATAAAGGTAAGAGTAGAAAAATTTATCAATTTAGGACATATCTAAAGAGTGACTGTCACTTTTTATTTCTCGTAAATCAGGGAGTATGCAAGCATATACAAACTCATCTCTATTTAATTATATCTTTATGGCCTCCTACAAACCTGGCTTTGAATTAGTATTTTAAATCCTTTTGAACTGTAGAGGAGTTTTGCCTCCTAAAGTACAAAAGTTTTTTTTTTTTTTAATTGATTTCCAAACACTTGAGCAATTCAAAAGTAACAGTTTTACACCAATACCTGCATTTTGCAAATAAAAAATAGCAAATATTGCTTTTTAGGGAACTGGGGTTTTCTTGTTAACCTTGTAGCCGAACACACACGAATCGTTTCATATATATGTGTGTGTGTGTATATGTATGTATGTATATATATGAGTTTGTTTTGTTCTTTAAAAGTGGAGCTTATATATATATATATATATATATATATATATATATATATATATGAGTTTGTTTTGCTCTTTAAAAGTTGAGCTGATGATTCAGTGATGATTTGGATAAATATTAATTTCACAACTAATGATAGATTGACAAGGCTTCTATACTAAGCGAAGCGATAATTCACGTGAAGCAACTTCAAGAGCGTGTGAAAGAGTTAGAGGAACAGAACAAGACGATGATAAATAGTACTGTGAAGTCATCTTTGTTGTCCAAGATGAAGAAGAAGAAGAAGAAGAAGAAGATGAAGAAGAAGTCATCATTGTTTATTAATGAAGCACTTCCTGAAGTTGAAGCAAGAGTTTTACACAGAGAAGTTCTCATCAGAATCTACTGTGAGAATCAGAAAGGCATTATTCTTAACTTATTGGCTCAGCTACACAGTCTTCATTTCTCCATAGTCGCTCATAGTGCCTTGCCATTTGGTAACTCCATTCTTGATATCACCATTATTGCTAAGGTACACATTCAATCCATATATAAACATTTAACTAAATACCAACAGTGTCTTAGCACCGCAATTTAATGGTTTTGTCCGTAAATATACTGTTACTAATTAATCAGCGACATAATTCCTTCACTAAATCAATTTAGTAACAGAACCCCATTGCTAATTTATTGTTTGTTGTAGTTATATATAATCTCTCTTGGTTTTTTTTTTTTTGGCCATTATACTCTCTCTTGTCTTAAATGTAAGAGACAAATAACTAATTCACATAGATTAAGAAAATTAGTTACATTAATTATATGTTAAAAACTAGTGTTAGTTTCCCTAAAGAATCATTTTCAATAATTTGCATTGGATACTGAAAAAAACCCCTTATTTGTATAATTCGTTGTGATGGTATATCTTTGTACGTATAGGGTGATGAGGAACACAACATACCGGTGGAGGAACTTATGAAAAAGTTGAGAATGATTCTCTTGAAGAAGTCAGTTTTTTTTTTTTATATAATAGATGGCTTGAAAGCCTACATAATTACCACAAACATTACAAAGAAGGGGAAATTAATCCCAAACACTCTTGATCAACCCATGCTCTTAAATGCATAGGACAAGTGCTAAAAATAGAAGACTTGGAAATACCCGACTTAGCTAAAGCGTCAGCTATCTTGTTAGTCTCCCTTGGTACTTGAGCAACCATGACTTCCCAATCCCAGCGCAACATATTCTTGATTCTAGATACTAGGAGACTATCTGAATTGACTAGCTCCCTTGTAATTAATCTAATGACTTCAGCTGCATCAGACTCAACAACTAGCTTCCTAAACCATTTTTTTTGAAGAAGTCAGTTGATTGACAACCAAGAAGGATCCGTGCTAGAGTATCAAACTATCAACTACGGACCTGCCCCAAGTGATGATTGAATGATCCCATGTTTAGTTTGAATATCATGTTTTTAAGAATGATTCAACTATTAAATGATATTAATTATCATTTGATGTTGTTTGTTTGTCATCACAACAATAAAAATTAAAAAAATAAATAAGATTTTAGAATTGATAACTTCCCAATTATATCAAAATATATCTCAAATCCATTAAAAATGGGAATTCATCAATTTATCATTTTATTTCTAAACTATCCCTATTTATTGATTGCATATGTTTTAAAAAAATTGGAAGAATATCATTTAAATCCTAACCAAAGGAAATAATATCAAACAAGTTTTCATTGACAATTGAGAACTATAATTGAACACTTATGGGATTTGTCAATATATTATTTTTCTTGGATGGGAGTTAAATGATATTCTCCCAAAAATATTTGCATCAAGAAATAGTTTTAATAGAGATGATTAAAAAGTGTATTTGAGAAAAACCAATACACATTTTGAATAATAAATTAATTTAATTAATTTTTTAATATATCTAAATTAGTAAAATATATCTTATAATGAGCGTCAAAGTAATTATGGTAGCATGTGATTTACCAATGAGACTCAAGGGAAATTTTAGGAGGATGGAACATTAATCCCAAAAGAATTATGGAAAGTGAGAAAAAGTAGATTTTTTTGAACAATAGAAAAAGTAAAGAGATAGGAACACGGAAATAGGTAATTAATGTGACAGCCAAATAGCTATCAACTACCAAAGGAGCTGTAGAAAAAAAAAATCATGAAAAATGAGAAAAAGTAACGAGATAGGGATAAGTAATTATTTTATATTTAAATAAAATCATGAAATCTAAGAAAAGTTAATGAGAGAATGATCGAATGATTAAAAACCATGGTATTGAGATAGGAACAGTGTATACTTAAATTACTCATGTTACATCATATTTAAGTAAACAATTTTATTAGGGAAAATTTCACTGCCGTTAGCTACAATTAATATTCAGTTATCTTAAAAAATTATGAAATTTCATTGCAAGACCTCAGACACAATATGAAATTAAAATTTACATTGAAAAGATGTCACTACCCAACTTATTCATTTAAAAAAAATAAAAATCAATATTTTCCTGCTGAGTTTCAGAATTTTTTGGGGTTACTAGATATTAATTAAATTTTTTTCCTTATTATATCCAATTTTTTAATGTTTAAAAATGTATTTATTAATAATATATTTGGGATTTATAACTCGGTCATTTTTTCCCCGATATGTCATTCCATATTTACATCTAGGGTTTTATACTTCTCTTGTCACAGGAGAAGAATACTCTCCTGCCACTTTACAAAACGACAGCGTCTTATTACTTAACCCTCTTTTATTCTTTTTTTTTTTTTTTTTTTGGCTTTCTTCGTATTTGCTTTCTTCTGAGGTGGAGTTAAGAATACACATAGGAGTCCAAGATGTCCAAAATCCTAGAGATATATCAGTGGAGGCAAATTTTACGTCTTTAGCTATCGAAGTGCAGCGCCCTGGATCTCCAATCACACTTATAGAGACTAATAATCTTTTTGACAGGATAAAACCTGATGAAACAATATGGGTTGTGCAATTGAATGTTATCAATTTGTGCATCAGGTTTTAGCCTTTGATTCTTTTGGTTGAAATGTCTACTTTGTTTAGGTACATTGATGATGATCAACTGATTGTGAACCTAAAGATGTGTCTGTGGCGTAAACTTATTCACCCCAGGTATGAGCGGTTGCTCTTCTCACTGAATCTTAAAGAATGGCTATCTCTAAATCCTACTAGAAAGATAGGCTTAAGAATGGGTGATTTCTGGGATAGGGTGTTTGCTGTCGGTATAATACAACCACCAATTATAATGGGAATTTGGTGTATATTCACAATGATAATTTAATTCAAACTAATCACTAGCAATCAACCAAATCACACACTTGAATTGATACGTATTAATACGTGTATGTCGACTGTCGAGGCATATTAGGTGCGCACACACAACATCAAACATATTAGCGGCTATTCACTACTGTAGAATCTTACATATATGACACTTAAATAAATACTAGTTACAACAAATATTTGTCATGTACGTCGAGCTGAAGTTTGCTTAAGAACATATAGCCTTAAAATTTAACGGATAAATATGTGTCCGGTCATGTATTGAAAGGTAGAATTTGCTTAAACAAAAACATAAACATTGTAATTATTAATTGAATATATTTACTGAAAAAAATGATATTTCTTAGGAAACAACTGTTATATAACACTTTCAAACAATTTGTCTTCACAACCTTATATCAACAAAAGCAACTACATAACGGTCATAATAATTAACTATAAAGTATAATTCCTAAATACTTTTATTTTTTTAATAGTAAAAATAATAGCCATCATATATCAAAAGGCACTCAAGGAAGGATTTTTAAAAAAATTATTTGATAACATTTGACAGTTCTTCACAAAGAACTGTTATGTTTTCTTTTAGAATATTTAACGGTTACAAATAATAACTGTCATATATATGAATGCAGGATTTTGAAAAAAAAAAAATTATTTGATAATACTTGAATGTTTTTCACAAAGAATCGTTATGTATTTTTCACAAATACTTAATAGTTAAAAATAATAATAATCATATATAAGAAGATGGGATTATGAAAACTGTCAAATATAAGAAAACAATATTCTAAAAAAAAATTATTTGACAATACATTAGAGTTCTTCATAAAAGAATAGTTTAGTATTTTCTAATATAAATAAAGGTGGGATTCTAAAAGACATGAAATATAAGGAGGTGGGATCCTAAAAAAATTATTTGACAATTGATTGAACCATATTTTTATATGATTTTTAATAATAAAATTGGGATTCTTAATGCATTTTCTGGGATATTATTGCATGATTAAGCACTAATTTGAATTATGGACATTTGTATTGAATTAAGTAAAATTAGGAGCAAAAAGATCATAATTTATTAACTATTCATGCAAATGATTCATAGTACTTTTGATGCTATCTTGTGCATAATTTTGCATTCTAGGAATTTTGAAAGGACCAGAATTAATGTCAGAGAAAGACCTCAATTACTGTCAAAGAAGGACCTAAAACAAAAAGCATATCAGAGAAGGACCAGAATTCATGTCAGCGAAGGACCTACAATGGAATTCATGGCAGAGAAGGACCAACACGTAAAACACAGCGTTTTGCACCATTTTGTTTAGGTCAGCAATTGGAGATTGAAGAGGATCCTGATTAAATAACGTCGCGAACTTCATCAGCACATCCAGACCTTCACACAGCGAACTTCAACCTCTCCCTTCCTCCTTCTTGGTCGCTGGTGGCTCCCGATCCGTCCACCATTGAGCTCGCCGGCGACCTCCTCTTTACCACCACCTTTCTTCACCAACTTCCATTCCACTACCATTTCCAACGACGCAAGCACCGTTGACAGAGCACCACTCCTCAACCATCAACTCTTCCATCTGATCTTCATCGTTCACACAACCTCCACCGTCGTTTTTCTGGAAAACCACCGTCAGCGCATCATCCTCCCTCGTCGGTTTCTCTGTGATTTCTGTGGAGTTTCTGTTACTTCCAGCGAGAGCTTGAGTTTTCCGGCAAACACTTCCAGATTTCGGCGACTCTTTTCCAGATTCCGACGAGTGTTCGGATTGCTATGGGTGGCTGATTTTTCCCTTGCTTCTTGGATGTGGATTTGTGCTTGAGTTCTAAAGCTTCAAAAGGGGAGTTTATTTTGTTCAATTTATTTTCTCTAATTACATTTTAATTTCCTAATTTTAGGAATATTGATTTATATTGTTGAGACTTAGTTTACCCGGTTGGATAACTTTGTGGATTGAACTTATGTGATTGGACTGGAATTTTTGTAGCTTGTTGGATTATTATATATGTATTTCCTTATTAATTCAGTGAAATTGTGCTTTCTACGTGGTATTGTTAGATTATATGATTGAATTAGATTAATTGAGTGGTGTGGTATCGCATTCATTTTAAGACGAGGCAAGTTGCATTAATTTAATCTTAATCGCACACTAAGTGGTTTTAAACAAGAGTTAAGGTGTAAAAATACACATGTGCTTTTCTTCGAGGAGCGCCCAGTAGAAAATGTTTTTTTTTGGTGCAAAAGTGCACACGTAATTACAAATTAGGTGCAAAAATACCGTTTGACCGTTAAGTTTGACTTTGACCAATGACGTGACATTTTAAAGGTGAAAAAATATACATGTGATTTGTCAAGAAGAGCGCCTAACAACAATATTTTTTTAAAAATTTAATAATTTTATTTCACGATCCAAAAATAATTTTTTCAAGATTATGAAGTATTTTTTTTTTATACCAGTCAGTATCCTGAAAGTACTTTTTAGTACTAGTCAATACCCTGAAATATTTTTTTCAGATATTGACTAGTACAGAAAAAATACTTCATAATCTTGAAAAATTATTTTAGGATATTGAAAAAATATTTCAAGTATTGACCGGTACTACAAGGATACTGACTGATACTGAAAAATACTTCATAATCTTGAAAAATTATTTTAGGATCTTGAAAAAATATTTCAAGTATTTATCGATACTAAAAGGATACTGAAAAAAATATTTTAAGGTACTGACTGGTACTTAAAAGTACTTTCAGGATACTGACTAGTACAGAAAAAATACTTCAAAGTATCTTTTTAATACCGGTTAGTACCCTGAAATATTTTTTTCAGATCTAAAAATAATTTTTCAAGATTATAAAGTAGTTTTTCAGTTCATGTCAGTATTCTAAATATCTTTTTAGCACCCGGTAGTAATTAAAATAAAATTATTAAATTAAAAAAGTTGTTGTTGGGCGCTCTTCTTGACAAATCACATGTGTATTTTTGCACCTTTGAAATGTCACGTCATTGGTCAAAGTCAAACTTAACGGTTAAAGTCAAACTTAACGGTCAAACGGTATTTTTGCACTTAATTTGTAACCAAGTGTGCACTTTTGCACCCAAAAAAAGCATTTGCTACTAGGCACTCCTCGGAGAAAAGCACATATGTATTTTTGCATCTTAACCCTTTAAACAATATCTCAAGAGATTGTAGTTAGCTACGGTAGTAGGAGCTACTATTAATTGGGAATATTGGACTTAAGTGGTATCTTGGGGTTTTTCATCTAGACTTAGTGAAAATTTACTCCTACATTTAATTGAACTAGGATAGTCACTATTCCATTTCCAAGAGTATTCATTCATACATTTCATATTCCTTCCATTTTATTGAAAATTCCAAAAACAATAGTTTAGCTTTTAATTTAATTGCCATCTTATTTTAGTTTATCAATTGAAAAATCCAAAACCAATTTTCCCCTTGTTTTAATTGCATTTGCATGTCATTTAGATTATTTAGAACTCAATAAAAGGCTCCTCGAGAGAGAGAACGATCCTCGGTTTGCCTATACGCAATCCTTGGTTATTTTTTATTGTGGACCCCAAGGCTAAAGACAAAAAGGCCCTCATCAACAATACATTACTATTATTCACTAGTAACTGTTAAGTATTCTTTAACATAAAAAGGTGGGATTCAAAAAATATAAAATATCATGAAACAGGATTCTGGAAAAAATATATATATATATATATTCGAAGCAACTCTTCTAACTACTTCTCAGACATTTTTTGAATTTTCCTAATGGGTCTCATACTTTTTCTTGATAGGTTTTGTTCTGCCGCTATGGATCTTGTCCTCTACTACTATCATGGGTCTTCACTCTACAACTCCTTCCTCTGGTTATTCTTCCTTGAGCCTTTCATTTTCTTAAATTAATGTTTTTAGTTTCATTTTATGTTTTTATATATAACAAGAGCTCTCTAGTTGATGCACAAAGACACTAGACAAGATTACAATATTTAATTTCTGATTATGGCCATTAGTTTGAAGATTAAAATAGAGAAAAACATAGAACACGGACAAAGAACAATGAGATAAAATGTTAAATTCTTTTATTGTTGAGCATCTCAAGTTCTTAAACTTTAGCAATCCAAACAGTATTGTTGACATTAGGTTCCAAGATTTGCTCAAGCTTTTATATTTTCTAATTTTTACTATATTGTGATTTTGTTAATTATATTATGAGATTTGTTCAAGTTTTTATACTCTTATCTTCATATAATTGTAGTTAAAGAATATGTGATGGTTGGAGGACTGATATGTGATCTATGGATAGTCTATAACAAGGGCATTGCAAAATATGGTGAAATTTTTTAATTGATTTATTTAGAATTCAAAAATTTATAAGATAATATTCTATCATAAGAATGTTTAAGTGATTACTTTCTTCTAAATTTTATGATGTTTATCTATAATGTATTGAATTTTGAATATTATAAATATAAGTATTTTATTTAATATTATTATCATGTTATTATCAATGATTATATTATGTGTTATATATTAAATATTAATAATAAAAGAAAATAAAAACAAATAATAGAAAATAATTATATATAATAAAAAACTAAAGTCACTTTATTAACAAAGAACCGTCAAGTATGTCCCTAATACATTACAGTTATTAACAAAAAGAATATGTCCTTAATACATTATAGTTATTAACAAAGAACGGCTAAAATATATTATCAATACATCATGGTTGAGAACCGTTAAATACTTCTAACGAGTATATAGTATATAAGTATATTCATCTATAATGGTTCGGAACTGTCATCAAGGTCGGACATTGGTGGGGGGCGAGGGGTGGCCCCCGCCCCCTATATTATTTTTTAAAAAATATTACTAGTAGTTTGCTTTCATTCATATATATATATATATATATATATATATATATATATTCGTTGGCTTTCACATATATATTAACTAAGATATAAATATGAAACATCAGTGACAATCAGTATATCTCATCCCACTGTTTTTTTTCCTTCATATAGATTAAAAATAATAATAGTAATAAAAAGGTGGGGCTCACAACCTTTAATATACCTTAACCCCACTTGTTTTCCTCTTTTCCAAAAACTCTTTTGTCTCTTCTTCCTCTCCTAGCCGCCATTTTTTTTAATAGCTTACAACAAATTTTGAGAATCAATAAGATTCTTAAAATTACTTATTTTTATTAACTTTTCTTCATAAAATTTATTATACATGATTTTATCTTTTTTATGATACTACTTTTATACTGATTAGAGAATATTTTAGGGTTAGGGTTTTGGAAAAATTTTGAATTTTGTTAAAAGATGACTATGAGAATATAGATAATGATTAATAGTTAATTTTAATCAGTTTAATTTTGTTATTAATAATATTTAAAATCATATTGGTCATGAAATAGTTCAAGTGAAGTAATTTTAGTTTTTGTAATAGATTTCTTTCAATTTTTTGTATTAGATCTATATCGTATTTTAAGTACTTTTGTTTATGATGTAACATTTCTTACTTTTGCCCTCTCAGTAAAATTCCTAGGTCCGCCCCTGACTGTCATATATGATAGAAAATAACTATGATGAAAAATCTTTTTTGTAGTAATGATTGAAAAGTACATTAAAAGGTTGAATGAAAACAAAAATTAAAAATATTGATTATCATTGAAAAATATATTTCAAGGTAGTGGATGGAACTAAATTTTGTTATAAAATTGATATAATAAAATTGTACATTCAAAAGATCTAGCAATTGTAAATGGCTTTGTTCAATTTTACAAGAAACCTAAAATAATCTTAGTATAAGACGATCATTAGGAGTTTGCTATCTAATAGGATAGTTGTAAATTTTGCTTGATCCGATCTTCTTAATCTGTTCATGATAATCCCATCATCATACCATCACCATCATTATTCTCTTGGTATTGCATATTATTGAACCATAATGAAATATCTTTCCCATTTCCATCTTTTCAATCCAACCCTTTAAACATTAAAAATGATCTCAAGCATTAATTCATATATAATATAATAATACCCTTCCAATTGATTTACTCGACCCTCCGTTTCCCTCTCTACATCCATCAAATTAAGCACTCACAACTCACAAGTCACAATATATTGTATACATTATCCCTCCAATGATTAAAAAGGACAAAATAGAGAGAACGGGAGGGAGAGAAAGAGAGAGCAGGGACCCAGTTTCAGAGAGAGCTCGTCTGCCAAAACCCAGAGTTTAGACGAGAGAGAAAACGGAAATATATTGCTCTGGACTAAAGTCAGTTTACAATGGAAACAGAACACACTATATATAGAGCTATACTGTGTAACTCTATTGATTCAGATGACACCACGTGTATACTCACATGTCCTAGTTACAACTGATCTGTTATATCTAATACTCTGGACCGTCCAGATCAAATCTGGACGGTCTAGATCTGGTTTTTTTTTTTTACTTTCATATTTTTTATCGAAAATAATTTTAATAGGTAGGGGATATAAAATAAAGATAATCTCTCAACTAACATTTTGTAAAAAAATGATTTTTTTCATATAGGAAAAAAATAAAAATGAAATATTAAAAAAAAAAAGATTTGGGCAATCCAGATCTAGATCTGAACGGCTAGGAGCTCGTCCGTACCGATAAGCTCTCCCTGCTCATCCTGGACGAGCAGGGAATCCAGATCCAAGAGAGCAGCATTTTTATTCATTTAAAACCCCTCCTGAGTGTTGAATTTTAGATATAGATGTATAGGTTAATGTTGTCTTTCAAAATGACTTACAATTTATACAACCTAAATACCTTAATTTTTTTTTGTATATTTTCAATTCAAAGTTCAACTAATAATTGACTTTTAATATCCTATATTCTTCCCATTCCTTTTTTTAAAAAAAAAAAAAAAATTGGTTGGGTTTGTAGGCCTTAACTCCACGATATTTCTTTCATGCAATTTTAGATATATTTTAAGGTTGCCTTTCTTTTATATCAAAAAATGATTTAAATCAATTGATAGAACATATCTCATCCTTTACATATATATCTTCATCAATTCAATGTCCAATTAATCCATATGACACTCTTTTAAATGCATTTATTGCTTTGGGGGGCATTATATTATTTTTATGGTTATCAAACCCAAATCCGCCGGGTCAACTCAAAAACCGGCGACCCAACCATGAAACCAATTTAAGAAGGTTTCATAAAATGGTACTGTAGCAACCGAGGGTGACCAAATCTCAACTAGGGCAACCCGCCAAGTTGTCAGGTTTACTCGGTTGTTTTCTTATTAAAAAAATTAATATTTGTTATGGGAGTATGAATTGTAGACAACAATTTCAATTGAAATTAACAACTTTTGTATTGATGACTATTAGTTTAGGGATTAAATAATTGTATGTAGGAATATTTTGTTATCATTTATCGATTTTGATAATTTTCTAGGAAGAATATTTAGTGATTATTGATTATAGTGTTATTGGATTTTAGATTGATATTATATTGTGATGTCAATATGTCAAAGAAATGGTAAAGAATGTCAATGATATTATGATGTCAATATATCTAGAAATTGTTAATGATTCAAGGTATTGAATTAATTTTGGAAGGTATGAAACTATAATGAGAGTTTAAACTATATATATATATATATATATATATATATATTCCTTAGGTTTGGCCTTCAAGTTGACTTCGATATGACCCACTGACCCTTAATCTAATACCTTAACCGGTTCAGTGACCGGTCCAGGTTTAATAACCATGATTATTTTATGAATCACGGGAGGAAGGAATGAACTATCTGGTCGACATCGGTTATCTATATTTGATAATTTTTTATAACCAAATTTTACTTTTTTTGCCAGCAGTCAAAATTTACTTTTAAATGATATACAAGTACATAGTAATATAGTTTTCCATTTCCCTAGATAGCAATTGCTCCCCCCACTCTAGAGCATGTGTCCCAAAGGCAATTTTGGTTGTTAACTGATGCGTTCTCATCATATCTCCTTCAAAACATGTCTTCTCTTTCCCCAATAGGAGAGATGCTCTCCACCATTTATATATATATATATATAGAGAGAGAGAGAGACACACACACACACAGATGCTTTTCACCACTCAAACTTCAATCTCCAGACACCCTTCAATATAATTATATCTTCTGAGGATCTTCCCAACAATTAGATTTCCTAGCTAGGTTAGTTTATATATATTGCAAGACCAAGACTCTCGTACTGCATATATCATGAGAGTTTCAAATCTGAGTTTTGGTTAATGTTTCTGAAATTAATGGTGCAGGACATATGGATGATGCTGAAGACTACCAAAGCCAATTTTGTCACATGATGGTGTCTTTTGATGAGGAAGACGAAGAGTTTCTCAGAGACATTCTTCAGCAGCAGCCTGCAGCTGGTGGAAATAATATTAGTAATAATAATAAGAATAATAATCACTTGTCTTCTTCTTCTTCTCAAAGCAGAGATAAATCATCCTTTCCCACGGTCGATTTCTCTATCGACAGCTCTGGCGGCAACCGTCATGGTGGTGGTGGTTCGAATGAGGACGACAAAAGCCACGTGTTGTCAACTAATAAAGCATGCATTTTAGCATTTGATCAATCCAACATATTGCCAGCAGAAGAAGAAGGAATCCCAAAACACGAAGAATCTAGCACCTCCGAACTTTGTTCATTAAAAAGGAACAGCGATCAGACATGTAATAATGTGGTTGAGCCCAGAAAGAAGGCTAGAAGCAGTTCGGAGACAGTGAATCACATCATGGCCGAGAGGAGGAGGAGGCAACAACTCACTGAGAGATTTATTGCACTTTCTGCAACTATTCCGGGCTTGAAGAAGGTCAGTTTTTTCTTTCAAAAAAAAAAAACGTCCATGGTTCTTCAAATTCTCAATTGATTAGTGGCATGTTTCTATTTTATTCGTCATTATATTCTACATAACATAGTGTCACTTAGATATCTTACAAGGTTTTGAGTTTTTATGATTTCTCCAAAAAAAAATATTATGACTACAAAATGTAGAGTTATTAGTTATTTTAAAAATCATAAAAATTCAAACTTACATTATTTCATACCTATAACACATCAAAATATCACTCATTTTATTTGAAACTAATTATAAACGAAAAAAAGGGGAAAAAATATTTAGCAGGTTGGGGAATTATTAGAGACCCTTTGCCTATATTTTTCATGTTTAAGACAAGAGTAAATGGCCCAAAAAAAAAAAAGCAGGAGAAATAACCAGAAAGAAAGAAGAAAAAGGTTGTCTTTTAGATGTGATGTGACCGACTTGAATCACATTCAATCTTGTTGATCCCGCATCTGAAAAGATAAAGTTGGTTTAAAGTGAAATAATCATTTTGAAGTCATAATTGTTGTTGCATACTTGCATTGTTATTATTATTATTATTTGATAAATATAGATGGACAAAGCCACGATTCTTCAAGAAGCGACGAGATACGTGAAGCAGCTTCAAGAACGAGTAACAGAGCTAGAGAAACAAAATAGCATAATAATAAACACTTCATCATCATCTCCAGATCAGAAATTATCGATGAGATCGGTAAAGAAATATCGTGATCTACACAGAGTTAATATTAATGATGATGATGATGATAAGTGTTGTGAAGCCAAAAATGAAGTGTTGCCTCAGATTGAGGCAAAAGTGTTGGAGAATCAAGTGCTGTTTGGGATCTATTGTGAGAAGCAAAAGGGCATTGAGTTTAAAATATTGAATTTGCTTGAGAGTTTTCATCTTTATGTCACTAGTAGCAGCGTCTTGCCATTTGGGAATCGCACTCTTGGTATCACCATCATTGCCCAGGTAATTAAAATATTTTAATTTGTCCTTTTAACTTAGAATAGTATAATGTTTAATAGATCTTTAGAGAAATAGCTAAAAAATCTCCTATTATAAATTTTTTATGCCCAAAGGTATCTGAAATTTGTTTAAGGACTTGAGCACAAATTATCTTCAACAAGTGCAACTCTTCTTTAGTTGTGTACAATATATCTTCTACTAGGTGCACAACCAAGATATTTTCGACTATGTACTAAATGGAACACATTTACATATATGTCCTTAGATAGCCTTTGGGCAATAAATTTTAAGACAGATTTAATGAGATTTAAGGCTTGTTTGGTATAAGGGAAGGGGAGAGGAGGAAAAATGTTTTTGAGTTGGATTTAAAAAATATTAAAGAAGTGGGGTTAAAAACTTTTAATTAATTTTTCTTACTATTTACTAATATCTTTTCTTTATTAAAATTTTGTAACCCCACAATCTCAAAATTTCTTAAATCCAAGTCGAAAAAATGTTCTCTTCTCTCTCTTCCCCTCCAAATCGGATCCCTCATACCAAGAAGCGGGGCATTAATATTTGGAAGTGAGCTATAAATAACATCATATGAGCATATATATATATATATGTGTGTGTGTTAATGATTTAATTTATAATGAGGTGCTTGGGAAGTTGAAATCTTGAATTATTGTCATGACTTAATTGATTGCAGATGGGAGAGGAATACAGAATAACAGTGAATGAAGTGATGAAAAACCTACAACAAGTGCTATCTAATTAAGTCGCAGGAAGAAGTTGATCAGTACTAGCGTATCAATCATGCTTGTTGTTTTCATATTGTCTTGTCGCTTTTATCGACTTGGGATGTTTTCTCAATTCTAAG
This sequence comes from Acacia crassicarpa, assembly GCA_034222035.1. Classification (NCBI taxonomy): domain Eukaryota; kingdom Viridiplantae; phylum Streptophyta; class Magnoliopsida; order Fabales; family Fabaceae; genus Acacia; species Acacia crassicarpa. The sequence continues at coordinate 2,883,614 of JAWXYG010000019.1, read as the reverse complement.
AGAGTACGAAGTTGCTGTTCTATCAATAATTTTGTTGATGATGGGTTTGTTCCTAATAACAACATGAATGAATGGTCGCATTTAGACTTGGATTCTCTTGGAGATCGTACGATCGTATTATTGTCCCGGTTAGTAAAGTTATTATTGGCGAATTAAAACCAAATAAAATTAAATATATTTAAAAAAATCATGAAATCTGAGATAACGATCGAATGATTAAAAATCATGGTAATTGGAGCTGGGTTGTCACATGCTCATCACATCATCTTTGTATTTTTTTGGCCCAACGGCCCATCGCATCATGATTTGTATCAAAAGAAGCAGAACAGTATAATTGTGTCGGGCTAAAAAAAGAAAAATAATTGTGGGGTTGTAGGTTTGATTCTGTAACGAAATTTTACGAGTCTTGTAATTTCATGAAATTATAAAAAGAAGAAAAAGTTCGCTTGAGAATATTTTAATGTCATTACCTCAATAAATAATTAAAAAAACACTTAACCATTCTACTTTTGTCTAATATATATGTTAATATTAATTTCCCCTCCAATTTACAACTCTTTTTGGCCATCAATTTACTACTTATTATATGCATACCATTGCATATTTTAAAACCATCGTTTTGCTTACAAAAGTGCTTTTCCCCCTCATATCCAAGTACACAAATCAAATGGGGAGTGCAAAAGCAAGTGTGTGTGTGTATCATGAATATTTTTATATTTTAACCTCTTATAGTAATTAGTATTTAAATAATACTTAGGTCAAATTCCTTATAGTCATTGTATATTAAGTTTTCCAATCACATATAATCATGTTTTTTTTGCATGTGAGTTTATAGTTTAATGATAATATTTTGAAAATTGAATACTTGATTGGAAAACTTAACATAATGGATATAAGGAATTTGATACAAACATTTTTATTACTACCTCAGATTCTAAATATATAGGACATAGTTTGTAGTGTAAATTGTGCTAAAACTATATCATATATTTAGGACTAAAAAAGTAGTATTTTCTTACAAGGTAAGAAGAATATTCTCTTCACATAAGTAGGGTTATTAAACCCAGACCGGTAGGTTCAGCCCAAAAACAGGTGAACTGGTCCAATCAAGCATAAACCCAGTTTTGCTGTTTTTTTTTAATCAACTTTTTTAAAATTTCCTTTATAATTTCATATTAATAACCTTGAAATCTTCATCTTTTCACCGGTTTGATCCCGAGTTAGCTTCAGTTTGACTCCAATATGATCCACTAACCTTTGACCTAGTACCCTAGTACCCCGATTGGTTTAATTAGTGACCATCCGGTTTTAATAACCTTGCACATAAGTAGAAAAAAATAATGGAGGAAATTATATTAATTTTTAATATAGGATTCAATTATACATATATAATTTAACTAATACTCTTGACGAATATTTCTATTTGATCAGTTTTTTTTTCCAAAAAAAAAAACATTAATTACCATTTTTTAACTATAACAGTACATTATTCTACTAGTAAAAAATGAGACACTTTTACTGAAAAATAAATTTAGACATTAACTGTATTTCTCAATTATTCCAAACACAAATTTTGATTTGCCAGAACATAATTAGCAAATAAAAATAATAGAGAAGAATCAATAATAATAAATTAAAATTAAAGTAGCAAGATATATAGTCATATGTTTTTCCTTTCGCAGTGAATATGTGAAAAGAATCATATAAATCATCATATAATTTATAAGTATAACTAACAATAAATATTGTATATATATCTATATATGAATACACGATTAATTATATTAAATATTCTTAAAAACATATTACATTATAATGAATTAGGATTTAACCTATTATATTCATAATCATTGAATTCAAATTTTGAAAGAGAAACATGAGTACGTGACCAAAATATACGTATAAATCAAGGGAAAAACATTTCTCATGTTGTAGGAGAAATATTTTCTCATGTCACACACACATAAAATGGTGGGACCCGCATATATATATAATTAGCACTATATATATATATATGTGAGTCCCACCATTTTATGTGTGTGTAGGAATCTTGTTTCTCTCCTACAATATGAGAAAAGTAAACCCCATAAATCAAATATGAAGACTTAGATTTTGTCCGTAAGGGGCCGCAAAGGAGCGTGACCAACACAATATAATTTGCAAATTTTTTTATTACATGTCAACAATTGAAGATCATATGAAACTAAAAAAACAGATCGAGCCCTAGCTTACTAGTTAGGTAAAATTTAAAATAGACTGTACCCAAAAGAGAAAAGTATGTGATGATACCACACGTTTATACTTAACCAACATATACGTACGACTAATTGCGTTATAAAATAATTAAAGTGTTTTTTATTCTTCTTCTTGACCAAGTTGTGTCATATGGAAAGCTCTTTACTAGACTTTACAATCATTTCTTCTTTTAACGTTTTGTGGCCAGTAGTCGAATTCCCCCCTCGTGGTGACCAAGTTGTGTCATATGGAAAACTCTTTACTAGACTTTACAATCATTTCTTCTTTTAACGTTTTGTGGCCAGTAGTCAAATTCCCCCCTCGTGGTGTTCTGTCAAAGATACATTGTACGTTTTGTGTTCTGACAACCAAACATGAAACCATCTCTCCAAAATTTCGGGTTGGGTTTTTTTCATTATCACTTTCTCATTATTCTTCATCATTTTTAAATCCTATCCATTTAATCAATCATAATACCATTTTAACTTTTTTCTCACCTTCCCAATCAATGGCCTAAATGAGCTAATGAGAGAAAATGAGAAAAATGATGAAGAAAGAATCCTCTTCCCAAAATCTCGCCAACTTGTAATATTCCACCCTCACTCTTCAATCTTCACAAATGAATGCTCTAATCTATGTCGTCTAATATCTTAATGTTTTTTCTTTTCGAATTTTTTTAATAAGAAATATCCATTTCATTATTGTTGCATGCAATTGTTATTTTCACTCCATTCCTTTGTTTTGTTTTTTTGTTTTTTTGTTTTACCCAATTAGAGGGACATGTACTAAGGTGTGAGATTGTAAGTTAAATCAAACATGCGAGCTCCCACTTTTAGGGGAGAAGCTTTTGTATCACTTGGTTACAAGGCCATCAACATTTTAATACATGTATTATACATAATATTTGAATTCGTTGGACCCATTGGAGCTTGTGTACTTAATTTAATATTCTTGGACTAACTTTCTTCATTTGCATGTGATCGAGTATGAGTGAATATATGTATTATACACAATTTAGGGCATACATGTGATCGAGTACGAGTGAATAATCAAATTGTCCCTACAAAACCGGATCACCTTAAAAACTCTGTTTAAGTTACACAACAAAGACAATGACAGATGGAGGGTATGAACTATGTATAAACCAACAAGTCTTATACTTTCGACTTGGACCACTTCCCAACACCGTCTACAAAACTTTTGCACACATATAATAGAAAATTTAATAAAAATCATATTACTTATTATGAGCTATAAATTAATAATATATAACTATGTGAAAACACAAGAACGGGACTTAATAGATATATAGTGATATATAAGTGTGAATGTGTACATCTAGGTTCTTTTCTGTAATTTTTTCTGGTTCCTTTTCTTTATTGATTTGCAATTTCTAGAAATTCTAGAGCCCTTTTTTGTAATTTTCCCTAGTCTTCAAAAATATAATTCTAACCCCAATTGACATTTTCCCAAAATCTTCAATTTTTCCCTTAAACATCTATAATACAAGATTAAATACAAGGTAGCATCAAAAGGCCAAAAAATCATTTGCATGAATAATTAACAAATTATGATCGTTTAATTTTGCTCCTAATTAGACTTAGACTTAATTCAATATATATATATATATATATATATATATATCCTTAACTCAAATTCGTGCTTAATTATACAATAATATCCTAGGAAATGCATTTAAAACCCCAAATTAATCATGCCCTATGAAAATATTGTTCAACCAATTCCTCACACTTAGACCTTTGTGTTTTTGAATAAAGGCAATTGAGCACAATTTTCTAAGTTTCAATCACTAATGCATTTGAATGACGAGCAATTTCATAATTAGAAAGCAATGAATTAATTAATCATATTCCTCAAGCCAACACTAGTCATAGTAAAGCAATGCAAAGAAAATTAGCTAACTATATGTTATAGAAACTAGTATTGTAACCCTAGGGACTCAATTGTAAAACTATCTCTAGGGACTTAAGTGAAAAAAACATAGTTAGTGGGAGAGGCTATCATTTATAAATAGCCATCCCCTTCGAATGTACAATCATGTTGGATATGACCTTGCAGTATACAGTTGTGTGAGAGTCAAGATAACTCTCTTCTCTTCTAATCCCTTCTGTGTGTCTTCTCTTCTAATCCCTTCTGTATGTCTTCTCTTCTAATCTCTTTTCTGTGTCTTCTCGATCTCTAATCTCAATCCTATATCAATATTAGCAATATCCATAACAGTGGTATTAGAGCAGCCCTTCCTTGGCTATGTCTTTCGTTGTTTCTGTTCTCATCTGTTCAAAGAAAACGAAGAAAAAAAAAAGAATTACGGTTTCTGGTTTGTCTGCTCTGTTTTGGTTTGTCTTCTACTCTGTTCGGGTTTCAGCGTCGTTTGATTCAGAGTAGCAAGAACCTACCAGGACAATCAAGAACCTCGTCCCCTAACTCGGTCATCGCCTATGTGCATAGCGTCGACTATCTCTGCATCAAATTCGACTGGGTTCGCTGTCATTATACTCGACTGGTCCAAAGTGGCGTGTCGGTGGATTTTTCTTTGACTGGTCGATATAATCATTCAATCAGGATCATAGCGGTTGACGCTGGATTGAGGTGCACGTGGCGTAGTGGATTCTTTTTCTTTCCATTGACTTGTCGGTACAATCCAATTGCCTAGTCGGTGGAATTGTAATTGTTGTCGGTGGATTTTCTGCATTAGGTGTCGACTGTTTTTAATCAAATTTTTAGAGGGTTGTCGGTGGATTTCTGACGTGGGTGTCGGTTGTTTCTGACTTGGGTTCTGTTTCTGCAAATTTCATATCAGTTTTGGTCTCTTGGTTTGTTTGCGTGATTTCTAAATCGGCCACATGTCCGTCCTCTTCTATCCTCTTCTGCATGATTGAAACAAGGCTTCAAGAAAGGACAAGAATGGCCAAAGAAAGGTTTCAGACTATTGAGCAACGACTACACACAATGGATGACACGCTACAAGGGTTGTTGGTAGGATTTAACACTAGTTTGGCTAGAGTTTACATCGGTTTGGCAAATTTACACCAAGAAATGCAAGAATTTCTTGCTGCTGGACAGAATGGCCCAAGAAACCATGATCACCACCAAGAAAGATACCAAGACTGTCGTCAAGGACAACCACAGTACCGTAAGCTGACCCAATTTACAAAAATGGAGTTTCCTAGATATTCCAGTGATGATATACTGACTTGGATCCTCAAATGTGAGCGATTCTTTGAGTTAGATGACACACCGAAAGAAAGCAAGGTAAAAATGGCTTCTCTTAACCTTGATGACAAGCCTTTTCAATGGCATCGTGCACTTGAACGAAGACTCCACAATCGACTGCCTTCTTGGGATGAATATGCAGTCCTCTTGCAAGATAATTTTTGGTCCAACATTCGAAAATCCCATGAGTGATCTCGCCCACTTGAGGCAAACGGGATCTTTGGTGAATTACAATGCAGAATTTGATTTTATTGCTGCCAAACTAGATATTGTTGAAGATTATTTGGTCGGTGTATATGTTTCAGCGCTTAAACTGGAATTGGATGGCGCGGTTCAGATGTTTAACCCTAGAACACTGACTGAGGCAAGATGATTGGCAAAAATGTAGGAGCTAATTGTGGACGGTTTAAATAAAAAGGTATCAACTGAAAAACTAGAGAAGAGTGGAGCAACTCCAACCTTATGGTCTTCATTGACTCGTTTAGGAACTCTCCCCTCCAATACATATCGTTCAGCGTTGTTGACTAATAAACCTCCACCTGTTGAAAAATCTGTCAGTAATGCATCCAAAATGCTGTCTTTAGTACCTAAAACTTCAACCAAGACATTCAAGCCTCTTACCCCTGAAGAAAAATTGGAACACAGAGTGAAAAACCTGTATTTCTACTGTCATGCTCCTTTTTCCCATGAGCACAAGTGTCCTCAAAGGTAGAAATCTCAGTTGCACTACATTAGCCTAGATCTGATTGAAGAAAATATCAACAGTGATGAGGCTGATCCAGAAACCAAAGGAGAGGATGATTATGCCCCTTTGATCTCTTTACATGCCATCAATGGGGTCGACACTTGTGATTCAATGCGTATTCAAGGGAGTGTGGGCAAGAGGGTCATTCAAGTTTTGATTGACAATAGTAGTACCCATGATTTTTTGGATTACAATTTGGCGGTCAGATTGGGATGGAAGGCACCAGCCACTCCTATGGCTGTGGTTCAGGTAGTTGGGGAAAAGAGCTTGGAGGTTTTTGGTGTGTGGCATGGCTTCCGGTGGAAAATGCAAGGTTTGGACTTCATATGTGACCTTCGGATCATCAAATTAAATACATTTCATATTGTATTAGGGTTAACATGGTTAAAGACGATCAAGAGCGCCTTGTGGGACTATGAGAAACTGTCCATGCAGTTTTACTACCAGGGTAAGTTGTATGAGTTACGAGCAAGCCCTACAAATTCTTTAAGGGTGGTTCCCTCCTCCAAATTGGAGTTTAATCAGCATACTGAGCCACAAATATACCTAATTCAAATGCTGCAACCATTACCAAAAGGGGGTGGGACTAATCTGACAGCAAACCCAATAATTCCAGATCTGCCAGTGGAGATTTAGAGGTCATTAGAGAGGTTTGAGGGTTTATTTGATGAGCCTAAAGGGCTACCTCCACTAAGGCCAGGCCATAATCACCCAATTGTGCTTCAAGAAGGTACAAATCCTATAAGCTTGAAGCCATATCGATATTCGGCTGCTCAGAAAGATGTCATTGAGAAGTAAGTTGCTGACTTGCTCCAAACAGGGGTTATCCAAGAAAGTTGTTCACCCTTTTCAGCCCCTATTGTTCTAGTGAAGAAAAAGGATGCAACTTGGCGAATGTGTATTGATTTTCGCGAGTTGAATAAGAAAACAGTCAAAAATTAGTATCCCATTCCATTAGTAGAAGATCTATTGGATGAACTACATGACACTAGATGGTTTACAAAGCTGGATTTGAGGGCTGGTTACCATCAAATCAGAATGAAGCCTGATGATTGCTATAAGACTGCCTTTAAAACTCATTCGGGGCATTTTGAGTGGCTAGTGATGCCATTTGGATTAACTAATGCTCTAGCCACATTTCAAGGAGCCATGAATGATATTTTTAGGCCTTTTCTAAGGAAGTTTGTTCTGGTTTTCTTCGACGACATACTTTTCTACAGTGACACCATGCAAGAACATGCTCACCACCTAGAAAAAGTGTTGGGAATTTTACAACATAATCACTACTTTGTCAAAAAGAGCAAGTGCACCTTTGCTACCAGTAGTGTGGAGTACGTGGGCCACATAATCAGTGAAGGTAAGGTAGCTATTGATCCCAAAAAGATCCAGGCAGTGGCTAATTGGCCTGAACCAAGAACAGCAAGGCAATTAAGAGCCTTCCTTGGATTGGCTGGGTACTATCGACGGTTTATCCAAGGGTATGGCTCACTAGCAAAGCCACTTACTCTCTTGTTACGGAAAGACGCTTTTAAGTGGTCTGAAACAACAACTATAACATTTAAGCAGTTGCAGTCAGTTCTGATTTCAGCATCTGTTTTGGCATTACCGGACTTCTCTAAGGATTTTGTGGTTGAAACTGATGCTTGTGGAGGTGGTATAGGTGCTGTATTGATGCAACAAGGTCAGCCGTTGGCCTATTCTAGCAAGGCTCTAGCTCCTAAACATGTAAGCCTTTCTATCTATGAAAAAGAATTGTTGGTGGTAGTACAAGCAGTGGAATATTGGAATCAATATCTAGAACATGGTAAGTTCATCATTTGAACGGATCAGTAAAGTCTCAAATATCTTTTGGGGCAGAAATTAAAAACGCCATTTCAAATGTATTGGATAGCCAAAATCTTAGGATACGACTATGAGATTCAATACAAGAAGGGAAATGATAATTCAGTGGCTGATGCATTATCCAGATTACATGGTTCCCAAATTTTGTAGATTTCCTTGGATACAACTTCCCCTGAGTTACTCATAGAAATTCAAAACAGCTGGGAGATGGATCCTGAAATTGCAGCCCTCCTAACTATAGTAAAAGAGAAAGATGGTAAATTTCAAAGGTATTCATGGGATGGTAATTATCTAAGGAAGAACAACTGTTGTAGTAGGCAATGTTGCTAATCTGAAACATAAATTGTTGGAATGACTCCATTCTAGTCCTCAAGGAGGCCATTTAGGTATTCAAGGTACTTATTATAAGGTAAAAGGTTTATTTTGGTGGAAACATCTTCATAGGGATGTTGAGGATTTTGTCAAGGGTTGTGACACATGTGCAAGATGTAAATATGAAACTGTTGTTGTGCTTGGGTTGTTGCAACCTCTCCCTATTCCAAGTAAAGTATGGAAAAGTATCTCTACGGATTTTATCGAAGGGTTGCCTAAATTAAGAGGTAAGGAAGTGATATGGGTCATTGTTGATCGAATGACTAAATATGCCCATTTTATCTCGCTTTCTTACCCTTATTCAGCCTCTACTTTGGCACAAGTGTTTTTGGATAAGGTTTATAAATTACATGGTGGCTCGGCTGAAATTGTGAGTGATAGGGATCCACTTTTCCTTAGCAACTTTTGGAAGGAATTTCTGAAGATCCTCAAGGTTCAGCAACACCTTTCTTCCTCTTACCATCCTCAAAGTAATGGTCAAACAGAAGTGCTCAATTGGTGCTTGGAGTCTTATTTGAGATGCATGAGTTGGGAAGTTCTAAAGGAGTGGATCCAATGGTTACCTCTAGCTGAATGGTGGTATAACACTAACTATCATACCTCCACTAAAGCTACTCCTCATGAGCTTCTATATGGCCAAAAACCTTCGGTATATGTTCCTTATATCTCCCGGTCAACTATAGTTGAAGCGGTTGATCGTAGTTTTGAAGCAAGGGAGTGAATGGTTGTTGTTTTAACGTACCATTTGCATCGATAAGCCAATACTATGAAACAAAAGGCTGATATAAAACGATCACATAGAGAGTTTGAGGTAGGACAATGGGTTTTCCTGAAGTTACAGCCCTATCGCCAAATTTCAGCTGCTACTAGAAGCAATCAAAAGCTTGCTCCTCGTTTTTTTGGTCCTTAAAAGGTGCTGGACAGAATTGGTCCAGTTGCATATAGGCTGGAATTGCCTTCGAAAACTAGAATTCACTCTACCTTTCATGTGTCTTTGCTGAAACTCTGTCCTGACCCAAGTGTTAGGCAAAGACATCCGCCAATAGAGTGGCCAACAGTCCCAAATTTGTTATATCCTCAGCAAATTCTATCACAATGTGTTGGTAGGAAGAAACGAAGGATTATTACTGAAGTTTTAGTGCAATGGCAAGGTTATTCGGAGGAAGAAACTACATGGGTTTCATTGTTCAGCTTGAAACACCAATTTCCAGAATTTCCATTGCCAAACCCTTGAGGTCAATGGTTGTTTCAAGGGGGGGCATTGTTATAGAAACTAGTATTGTGACCCTAGGGACTCAATTGTAAAACTATCTCTAGAGACTTAAGTGAAGAAAACATAGTTAGTAGGGGAGGCTATCATTTATAAATAGCCATCCTCTTCGAATGTACAATCATGTTGGACATGACCTTGCAGTATACAGTTGTGTGAGAGTCAAGATAACTCTCTTCTCTTCTAATCCCTTCTGTGTGTCTTCTCTTCTAATCCCTTTTATGTGTCTTCTCTATCTCTAATCTCAATCCTATATCAATATTAGCAATATCCATAACACTATACAATCCAAAATATTAGAATATATGAAGCACAAGAAAACTCTTAAGGTATTGGTATTCAACTCATCTCACGTTATTGAGATAATTCGACTCTAGTTCACTTGGGGCCTAATTGGCAGGAGGGAAATAAAAGGAAAGAAAGGGGAGGGAATTTTTTTAAGAGTTGGATTTAAAACAACTAGAGAAGTGGGGTTTTAAAATTATACTCCAATTCTCTAACTTTTTATAATTCAAGTCATAAAAGGTTTTCCTCTCCCCCCCTCCAAAATTTCTCATTCCAAACAACCACTTAATCAACACCTTATCATAAACTTGTAATAACTCTAACATCTCCACTACTAATAGCAATAAATGTAATGAATTAAGAGGACTTAAAAGACTTATAATGTCTAATGAAGACTGATTGAAATGAATTAATTAGAAAAAGGAATAGTTGATATCACTAGTGCAAAAAAGGCTTTTAAGACCGGACAAAAGAGGCACCATAAGACCAGACTCATGGCCGATCTTGATCCAGACGGTATTAAAAGTCTAACATTTAAGACCGGAACGGAACTGGTTTTAAAGAAACTCTTTTAGATCGGATATTTAAAATATTAGGTCTTAAAAGTAGTACTAAATAAACCTAAAATATTTTTTGTTCGGTCCTAAAACCCAACTTTTAAGACCTGACAAAAACTTGGACGCTCTTAAAAAGATCAGAATTTTAAGACCGAACAAAAATAAATCTGGTCTTAATAGTTGAACATTTACAACCGGCGTATTTATTCCGGTCTAAATTTTCCCGAATTTTTTCCTGTTCTTCCTGATCAATATATATACACAAATCCACCACCCAATCCATCACATAAAAGTCAATACTTTAAGCTACAAGCTATGAACAATTATGAATAAATTGAATTGGGATAAAGAATACAAATATTATTATTCACCATGAGTTATGTGGCCTTTTAATTAATGATTATACTATGACTACAACACCTAAATTAATTTATACAATAAGATAACTTACTTACAAATACAATGAGCTGAGTTACAAATACAACACGTAAATCAATATACATGCCCAATATAATATATTCACCATGTCTTCGTCGGATTCCCACCCAACAACGTAAACATCCTCTTTTATAACATGCCCCTTTAGATCGGATCCTGCCACAAAAATAAAACAAGAACAAACTTCATAGTCAGTGACATTGTTTAAGAACATAGAAGGAATATCATAGTATATATCGATGCGGCAACACATTATCATCAGGAAGCATGTCCTTAAAAGCCTCAAGCATTTCAGAAAACTCTTGTCGCTCCATCCATGACGTGCCTTCAAGCTTACCAATTTCAATACATTGTTCAACAATTGGTATTTCTTACACCCAGGGTATAGTGCGGTCTTTACATCACTGCACACATTACCATATGCAGCATGTGATTGATAAAAAGCCTCTTCTCCTACATCACGAATAATGTCCTCTATGCGATCATCCATATCCGTGTCATTATCATCAAAGGCCACTTCCCCATATATGTTGAGACCCACTTGGCATTTTTTCACCATGCTATACCCAATACTGTATAAGTCAACCAGAAAGTGATTGTCGAGAGAGCGACACGAAGCAGCGACAAATCAACACACAAACACTGGAGATAGAACTTGAGTAATCACTTTCGGCGCGACAAGAGAAGTTCAGAGAGGGAAATTTAGTTTTCAGTGACAAAGGCATCTTTTACTATTTTAGATTTTATTAAGATCGATTAATTATAATGTATCCGGTCCTAAAGATAAGAATTTTATTAATTTAATTTTTAAGCCCGGAGGTTTAGAAGACTCTGGTCCTAAATTTTTATTAATTTTTAGATCGAGATTTATAAAACATCCGGTCCTAAAAGTCAAATACTTTTTAGACCAGTTACTTATAACATATCCAGTCCTAACGATCTATTTATTAACCAAACCGGGGAAAAAAAAAAGAGGATTGACTTTTGCGAGCGTAGCAGCAACTGAATGAATAAAATAAAGGAAAACTGGAGAATTAATAAGCTTCTTTAATTACTAGTGAGGAGTTAGGAGGCAAAGAGGAGTTAATAAGGACAGGGAGGCAGTTTGAGGAGTTAATATAAGGGCAGAGAGCACGAGAGATACACAATTGATGATGAATTTTGGTGATTTTCTACTTTAAGAGCGTATTTTATAAATATTCGGTTCTAAAAGTCTTTTTTCAATTCAATTACTTTTTAAGATCTACCTTTTATACATATTCAGTCTTAAAATACTTTTAAGATCTACCTTTTATAATATATCTTGTCCTAAACTTCTATTATTTATTTTTTCAATCAATTCAATTACTTTTAAAACTGACCTTTTATCTTGTATCCGATCCTAAAATTCATTTATTTTTTTGATCAATTTATATTTTTTATTTCTTAAAAATTTTACTTTTAAGAACGGATCTTTTAAAATATCCGGTATTAAAAGTTAAGCAGAGTCGAAATCCTTACACTCTGTTCAATGAATGATTCAGAGTCTCTTCGGCTTCCAAATAAACTTCCCAACTAGGCGTCTCCTCGTATTCTGAGGAACTATGTGGCTCCTTGTTAAAGTTTCCGGCGTTTCACATTGTTCAGGATGGGTTCTCTATTTAAACTTGTTGTTACTTTACTTTCTTCACATTTTTCTCCATCACTTCTACAACCTCCACCACCGTAATGGCTGCTCCACGACCACCAAGTCCTCCACCATGACCAGGTCCTCCTTTTCCTTGTCCTACCGGTCTTCATAATCCATCCTCCTCTGCTGCCTCCGAACCCGTCAATCTACCAGATGATGCAACACCTCCTGGCCCGCGTCGATCATATAGACCGACGCTTGGGCCAACAGTTTCAGGTCTATCATGTCGTCAAGAACAAGTTGACGACGGTACTCGACGCCCATGACGTTGAGTACTGTCTTTCTGATGACGACGTGTCCGATCTCTCCGACGACTCCCTCCCCTCCAACAACGATGGGGAGGATTAGATATTTTTATGCTTTTTTATGTAAATAAAAAAATATAATAAATAAAATTTTTGTTTCAATTTCTACATGTTTTTCTATTTCTCATCGCAAGTTAACTTCAAAGACCTTAGCATCTCTTCGCTGGATGATAAAGTCAAAGGAAGATCACACTCAAAGGAAATTCTTTGTGGAAATTTTAATTGCTTTTTTGAGGAGAAAGGGGGATATAATTTTTCTAAAGAAACAAAAAAGGAAATTTACAAGTAATATTGATGAATCTCTTGAAGGCAAAGAAACGATATCGATTGCCTTGTCCTTTTCATTCTGTTCTTTTTCTTTCTGACAAAAAGGAAACAACCAAAACATTGTCCTCGTGTGATCAACATTAAAAATTCACAGAATACAGTTAAGACCATAAAAAAAACATTGTCTACCTTATTCGAATAAAAACAAACAGAGTGACAATTCTTCTCAAGGTTGAACCGTTATTGTCGTCGGTTTTACCTCACCCTGATTTGAATATTTTCAGTGTCCTTTTCATTATCTTCATTCTTTTTACAAAGAAAAAAGACAAAGAAAAGGCAAACCGATAATGCTGCTCAACATCAGGAGAGGTGAAAATGACGACATCGAAGGTCCTAGCTTGAGGAGAACGCCAGAACCTCGATTGTCTTGAATATTAATGATTTGCCAGATATTTAAAGGAAGACTATTAAGATCGGATATTTACAACAACACAGTCCTAAAGTTTAAGTCTTTTTTAATTTAGGACTTTTAGGAGCGGACAATTGATATATATATATATATATATATATATATATATATATATATATATATATATACGGTCCTAAAAGTCTTGGGACTTTTAAGACCGCACGTTTAACAAACATACGGTCCTAAAAATCTAGGCAAATTTTTTAGTAATTAAACGAAACTAATTAATTATTTGTTTGATTTTCTTCATTATTGTTGTAACGGCCAAAATTTAAGTCTGGTCTTAAAATATTTAACTTTAAGACCGGACAAATTAGTACTTGGTGTTAAACGTTAACCTTTAAGACCGGTCCATATATAAATATGGTCTTAAAATTAATAAATTTTTTATTTAATCGTTTTATATATTTTGTACCGGCCACATTTTATGTCCGGTCTTATAACTATTAAGACAGGCTATTAAATATGTTCGATCTTAAAATATTAATACCTTAATATTTAAATTTTTTTCTTATTATTTTTGGATCGCAGAAAATATTAGTCCAGCTGTATGAGATTTGTCGATAAAGTAATTGATATTTCAATTTTTTTAATAACATTTTTAAGACCGATTTTTTTTAACGGGTCTGAATAATATATTTAAGACCTATAAAAAAATAATCCAGTATAAGAAGTTCTTTATATTTACAAAACTGCCACTGGTCATACCTTTAAGACCGGGGTGTCGATAGTCCGGTCTAAATAAGGCAGTCTTAAAACCCTTTTTTGCACTAGTGTATGCATGTAACACCCTAAATTCCATACTACTTATTAAGTCCGGTGACACATAGTATCAGGAATATCAACAGAGTTGATGATGTTGACATATGTAAAGTGGAGCGGAGATCATGCATTGACGTTTGGATGATAAGTAATTGATATTACATGCACAGACATATACTAGTAAATTTAAATTCCTTGAGGAATATTCTTGTGATACATTAATACAACCTTAGACCATCCTCTAACTAAACCTGAAGCCATGAATCTATCTCAGATATTCATATCAATTGGCCAGGTATCAAGTGGGAGTCTCCCTGTCTTCCACGGAGACTAATTATTGTAACCATTTCGACCCATCTTTCCTTAGACACCATTGGTATGAACTGACTTGATTAAATTCATCGCCAGAAGCTATACCTTATTAAACTTCTTTAGACTCTTGTCTCAACCAGTGCCTCTTCATGGCTCTGTCATTATTACCTTCCTTGGTCCAAATTCCTTTCCTGAACCTTTAGTCAAGTCTGAGATTCAATCAAATTGAATCTCAGGTAACAGTTAATCTCATATGCAAAGTATAAACAATATATGATAGACAATTAAAACAATATACATTCAGAAAACACATCGGTACCCGACTATAATGGCCTACAGGACATGTATCGTTACCAGCACTTACCAGTGCCTCGTGACTCAGTCACGGGTTCCTAGCCTTAGGAAAATAAGCATGCAGCATTATCATATAAAAACACAATCCATAGGAACTGAATGTAAACACACATGACCCCAAGACCTAGTCTTGTTCACGAGTCCACAATTCATGATTCAAGCAATCATATCAAACCCATACAAGACATAGGAGAGTTAAAGTTACTGTAAGCGAACGTACCTTACTCTGCATAATTAGCAATACACCCTACTTTTGAATCCGACCTCAAACTTTTTGGGTATCTAATAACGTTATCATCGGATTATTTCCTTTTCCATATCTTATATGATATTATAATAAATATCCTATGACTTGGAATAATAACATAAAGGGTTATTTTCACCTCTTTTGACCTTTTTACCCTTAGATGATAGGTTATTCCATTTTTAGAGCCCATTTGGAAGTTACTTTTGAAGAATCGCTTTTGGAATTTACGATGTAAAAATGGCTTTTAAAGAATAGCTTTTGGAAAATAGTATTTGGGATTTACGAGGTAAAAATGATTTTTGAAAAATAGCTTTTGGATAATAGCTTTTGAATAAAATGAGTGTTTGGATAACTTCAAAACTTAGGTTTTGACAAAAGTTTTCCAAACACCATAAAATTGTCCAAAAGCTATTCTACATCAACCCTAAGTTTTGCAAAAGTTTGTCAAACACCCCAAAATTATCTAGAAGGCATTCTACATCAAACCTAGGTTTTGCAAAAGTTTGCCAAACACCCCTATTTTTTTTTCAGATATCAAAATCTAGGTTTTGTCATAACCTTACCAAATTCCAGAAGCTATTCTCCATCAAAACCTAGGTTTTGTGAAAAGCTTTTTTTTTTTTTCAGATTTTTCACTCTCCTTTACCATCATCAGTATTTTTTCAATATCAGTTAATATCCTTAAGATATTTTTTATTACCTTTCTGTACTCTGAAATATTTTTTTAAGATTAGTCATTACCCTAATTTTTTTTTTCAATATCCTAAATCTTTTTTTTTAAGATCAGGAAATATGTTTTCAGTAACTTTTTGTTAGTTCTGACTAGTTTTGATGATGTCTTAAATTGATGCCACTATCTAGAGCAAAAAGTTTGTATACTACATTTATCTTATACTTTGACTAATTATTACATTTAATGTAGATGCAAAGTTTAATATAATAAAGAATAGAGTTTGAAGAAAGAAGAATCTGTTAATTATAATGAAAATATCAATATTCAAGTTTCTGTGATCAAATAGAAGTTGGAACGGGTCAATTCGGAGTTACAATGAGCAAGTTCAAGCTTCCGGAAGAATATCAATTTGTTTTGGGGCTTTAATACAATTTCAGCATTTTTTCTAGAAAGCATGCTTGCAGAGGCTTGAAAGCAAGCTCGCAAAGGATGGGAAGCATGCTCGAGCAAGGCATACTTTCAGGCCATTTTTCGCCCAAAATCCGACCTTGCTCGAGCAAGAGAAAATCCTTGCTCGAGCAAGGTAGTTCCATCAGCTTCCTCTGTTCAGCTCTGTTTCTGGCGACCTTCAGTAATTCGACAATATCTCTCAAACCAGGAATCAGATTGACATGAAACCAGTGGCACTGGAAACTACACTTCCAACACGTATTTGTGACAAATATTCATGCCCAAAGGAGTTCAGATGAATTATCTATGAATTTTACAAGTTACCACAAAAATCAACGTCACAGTCCAGACCCAGCTTTGCATTTTGAGCATATCTTACAAACGACAAATCGGATTGAGATGAAACTAGCGCCATTTGAAACTAGACTCAAATACATTTTCAAAAACATCAAGAACACAGAAAAATAAGATCAATTGAGGAAGTTATGATGTTTTGAAGTTGACTGTCTGTTCTGGATTCTGGAAAAACGCTGGATAAGATCAACCTCCATTCATCTACTGTTAATGGACGAAATACAAATAGTTTGCAGCTGATTCTTATTGAATTAGAAAGAATATTTGAAGAACTTTCTGAGATGGGATGATTTGCTATATTTGGGTTTACACCGAAGACGTTATGCTCGCTGGAAATTGATGTCAACGTAATTGTTTCTTGAAAGTCTGAAATTTAATGATAATGGTAGCTGGAAGCTTGACTCTCAGAGATGGCCATTCAAGCAGAGAACTTAGTGCCCGAGCATCATTGACCTCAGAGCAAAGAAGTACAATTCTGGGAAGCATGCTCAAGCAGACTATGTGGCTTGCTCAAGCAACATTGAAGAAAGAAGAGCAACATGGGAAATCATGCTCGAGCACAAGGGTAGGCTTACTCGACCAACGTTGTTGAAATGGGTCTTCTCGCCTCTGTTTAGATCTTGCCCGAGCACGCTCTTAAGGCTTGCTCGAGCACCATGCTAGAGCAGAAGAATTTGTCTGCCCAAGCAACGTCGGAATAATGAGCAACTTTGGAGTCTTGCTCGAGTAGGATAAAAAGCATGCCCAAGCATCATCGGACTTGAAACGAAGAAGACCAAATTGGAAAGCCATGCTCGAGCAGAGAATTGGCCATGCCCGAGCAGCATGCTCGAGCAAGAGCAAAAGGTTGCCCGAGCAAGCTTTTGTCTGAACTCATTTCCCTCTGTGTCTCAACGTTGCCCGAGCACAATATTTGGCATGCTCGAGCATCAGTGATGATTGAAGATTATTTAAGCTTTTTCCTGAAGCATGCTCGAGCAGAATGAAAGGCATGCTTGAGCAGAGGAAAAAGGCTACTTGAGCAACAGTGATACATAACATCTTCCTAAAGCTCCAGCAATGCTTGCCCGAGCATACCTTTGAACATTGCCCGAGCATCAACAATAGCAATTGAGTTTCAAAAGAAGCTTGCCCGAGCAAGCTTTGGTTCCTTGCTCGAGCAATGGCATCTCCGTTCTTCAAAATCTCCGACTCCGAAAATCATGGATTCAGCTAAATCATTCTATCTCTTTTGATTATTACTTATTATGATTAACAAATGCTTTTAACCAGTTTGCTAATAAGTTTCAGATAATTTAGCAACGGTCGTATTCTGATTGATCAACGGACGGAATTGGATTCGTAAAGCAGAGACAATGCATTGAATTCAATTGAAGCGAGATTAGCGCGAATGGTTAAATGCTAACAACGATCATAATCAAACGGACGAATTCAAATCCTACCAACGGCTATTTCTCCAACTATTATAAATTCACGAAGAACAGAGTTCATCTACATCAACAGCGCATACACAGATAATAGTACTCAAAGTGATCAGTTCTTATACTTGTTCATATCTTCGGATATAAGTGTGCCTCAGTGCTTATCAATTACTGTATATGAGAGATTTATTAATTGTATTCAGTTTAGTTCAAAATCTCAAGGTAGTGGTATCTTGAGTACGGTTGTACAATTACGATCTGTAAGGCGGAGTGATTCTGGAGAGTGAGAGTCATTCTGTATTACAGAGGTTGTAATTGCATTTGTGAGATAGTGAGAAATCCCAGAGTGACTGGGTACTAGACGTAGGTCAAAGAGTTGGACCGAACCAGTATAATCCCTCTGTGTCGACTTTATTTCTGTTTACTGTACATATTATTCACCCATCGCACGCTCAAAGTTTTTTTTAAATCACCTATTCACCCCCCCTTAGGTGATATTCCTCTTTCACTTTTTAGTACTCATTAGTACCATAAAATTTTTTTTTTAAAGATTATCAATACCCTGAGATATTTTTTCAAGATGAGTTGTTACCCTGAAATATTTTTCAATATCCTAAAATAAATTTTTAAGACCATGAGAAGTATCTTTTCAGTACCAATCAGTATTAAGTATATTTTTAATACCTGTTAGTACCTTGAAATATTTTTTTCAAGATCAATTTTGCCATGAAATATTTTTTTAATATCCTAAAATAAAATTTTAAGGCCAAGAGAAGTTTCTTTTTAGTACTAGTCAGTATTAAGTATCTTTTTAGTATTCGTCAGTTACTGAAATATTTTTTCAAGATCAGTTGTTACCTTGAAATAATTTTTTAAATATCCTAAAACAAAATTTTAAGATCAAGAGAAGTATCTTTTCAGTACTAGTCAATATTAAGTATCTTTTTAGTAACCGTCAGTCCCTGAAATATTTTTTTTTAATATCCTAAAATAAATATTTAAGATCATGAAATATTTTAGAGTACTGACTAGTACTGAAAAAATGATTTTCACAATTTACAAGGTAAAAATGGCTTTTGGAGAATAGCTTTTAGGATTTACGAGCTAAAAATGATTTTTGAAAAATAGCTTTTGGATAAAAATAGGTGTTTGGTAAACTTTTCCAAAACCTAGGTTTGATGTAGAATAGCTTCTGGAGAAAAGAGGGGTGTTAAAAGTGTATCAAAGGCTCAAACTCTATCAAATGGATGTTAAAAGTGTTTTTCTTAATGGATTCATTTAGGAAGAAGTTTATGTAGGAGGACATCCTGGTTTTGAAAGTGAATCTCATTCTGATCATGTTTTTCGTTTGAAAAAGGCTTTATATGGTCTTAAACAAGTCCCTAAAGTTTGGTATGAGAGATTAAGTAAATTTCTTCTTGATCAAGGATTTGTCAAAGATAAATCAGACACAACACTCTTCATTAAATGCAACAAGAAAAATGATTTGATCTTAGTTCAAATATATGTAGACGATATTATTTTTGGATCTACTGATGAATCTCTATGCAAGGATTTCTCAAAGATTATGCAGGGTGAATGTGAAATGATTATGATGGGCGAGTTGAATTATTTCCTTGGTCTCTAAATTAAACAAAGAAAGGATGGGATATTCATCTCCCAAACCAAGTATCTGAGAGACTTGTTGAAGAAATATGGTCTTGACCAATGCGATGGAGCAGACACCCTGATGAGTTCAACTACTTCATTGGATGCTGACAAAAAAGGAAAAGATTTCAACATCACTAGATACCGAGGAATGATTAGTTCACTGTTATATTTGACAGTTAGACGTCCAGACATTCAATTCAATGTAAGGATGTATGCAAGATTCCAATCAGCTCCTAAAGAATCACATGTAGAACATATGAAAAGGATTTTCCGTTATCTTGTTGATACTAAAAAACTTGGATTATGGTTTCCCAAAGGTCAATCGGAATATTTGGTGGCATATTTAGACTCGAATCACGGTGAGTATAAGACAGATAGAAAAAGTACAAGTGGGCAATTTCAATTTCTTGGTGGCTCACTTGTATCATGGTTCAGCAAGAATCAAACAACTGTCTCCTTGTCATTTACCAAAGCTGAATATATTGCTACTTCGAGTTGTTGCACTCAAGTCTTGTGGCTTAAACAACAGCTTCATGACTTGAGGATCCATATGAAGGAAATTCCAATTCTCTGTGACAACATTAGCACAATAAGCTTGGCTAAGAATCCAATTCATCATATGAGAACCAAGCATATTGATGTGAGACATCATTTTATTAGAAACTATGTTCAAAAGAAAGATGTCAAGGTGCTGGTCATCCCTATGCATTTGAAACTAGCAGACATCTTCACCAAACCCTTGACCAAAGAACAATTCACATTCATCTGAAGGGAATTGGGAATGGTACATCCCAATGAATTGTAAGTAATGTTAGTTTATTGTTATTAAATCATGTTTTTGATGATAATTAAATATTAACTTAAGCATCGGAGTTTCTAGATTTTATTTTTGTAGGACTCTGTTAAGAAGAAAGAAAACAGAGGCTAATAGAGTAAAGATTGACTCCATTTGCTGATCATCATGCCTCGAGTTACTCTAGCAAATATTGTGTATTTTGGACTAACTTCAAGTTGCAAAGTTGTAACTTCAAGTAAAGGTGCCACAGGGTAAAGGAAAATGACTTCAAGTTAAAACTAATGTATGTTAAATTGTGTAGAAAATTTATTTTTTGGAAGTCAAAGAGTCAACTGCCTCGAGTTTATTAATTACTTGCCTGGAGTCATGGTCAAGCAGAAAGCAACCAGTTTGAGGCTTACTATTTGCCTCGAGTCATGTATCAACTTGCCTCAAGTTATCGTCAATCAGAAAACAAGTTTTGTGCATGGCTGCCTCGAGTTAATTAGCAAATTGCCTTGAGGTAGACTAAGACAGAAAGCACACTGATTTTTTGAGAGTTACTACCTCGAGTCAACCTCTACACTAGGTAAGTATATCGTTTTGCCTCTAGTTAATGTTATCAGATTCTGATTGTGTGCCTCGAGTTAACTTTATTTAATTTGTCATTAAATTGTTGTTGGACTGTTCATCTTCCCTTGAGTTATCCTGATTTCTTTATATGCCTTACTAAATCTTAACTTGAGCTATTTGTCAAACTTCTCCTGTCCTTCTCGAAATTTCTTCAAAAGCTCTCAAATTTTCTTCATTATCCGTTGAAAATTAACTCAAAAGCAGCCAAGCGAAAGGATAAAAGGGAAATCACAATTTCTCCTAGAAAGTTTATTTCAGCTTCTGATTTTTTAGGGCAATCATCATCTAAGGTATCTGGCTCTACTTCTGCTCCTGTGACTGCACCTGATCCTACTTTATCTAAATCCTCAAATGCTGCTAGGACTGGCAGTGGATTTCTTTTAAATCCTATTATTTTATCTGAAAATGATTTGAAACTCTTTCAAGATCGTTATGCAAATAGTAAATTCTGTCCCATTATGAATGTGCCCCATTAAAAACTTTAACTTGGAAAAGCCCAATGGGATAAAAACTTAGCCAAAGAAAAGAGTACATCATCCATTGATACACTTTTCAATGCCGACTCTCCTTTTTGACAACATCAGTATTACAACCTTTTGCAAAAAAAAGGCAATAATTTTACTCATTTTTCCGAGATTATGCTCTTTTTGCTTCCATCATTGATAAAACTCTTCACAACATTGGTGAGTGGGTTTATTCTAAGATGCATAGGTTCAAATTTCATTCATCACTTTTTGATCCTATACCCTTTCCAAACTTAAATTCTCTTATGCTGATTCAAGTTGGGATTTGTCATCTTGAGTTAAATGAACAACCTATCAAACTGATGAGGGCCTTTTTGTCTTTAGCCTTGGGGTCCACAATCAAAAATAAACCAAGGATTGCGTATAGTCAACCCTAGGATCGTTCTCTCTCTCGAGGAGCCTTTTATTGAGTCCTAAGTAATCTAAATGACATGCACACGCAATTAAAGCAAGGGGAAACTGGTTTTGGATTTTTCAATTGATAAACTATAATGAGATTGCAATTTAATTAAATGCTAAACTAATATTTTTTGGTATTTTTATAAAATTGGTGAATGAGTGAATTAAGTGATATGAAATTGGAAATATGGATGATGACGCTCTTGGTGATGAAGAAATGACCATCCTGGTTCAAAAAGATTATGAGAGTTAAAATTCATCAAGTCTAACAAAAACACCAAGATAACACTTGAGTCCAATTATCTCAATTAATAGTAGCTTCTACAAACATAGCTAACTACTATCTCCTGAGAAATTGTTAAAAACCACTTGATGTGCAATTAAAATTGGAATAATGCAATACGAGTCTTCTTAAAATTGAGTACATAACAGTCCCTCAAAGGGCACAAATCAACTACATTAATTAGACAATAACACGCTAATTAATTTAATCTCATTGCAACCACAAGAAATTAAAGCAAATATAATCTTCACATTGCAAAATCCAATATCAATCACAATTATCAAACTAACAGAGACAATAAACATTAATCTCAGTTCCAGAATTTATACAATCCCTAAAACTAGGCAACCTAAATGTATAAATCTAGACTAATAGAATGAATAAATTAACTCCCCTTTGAAGCTTTGGAACTCAAGTCAATATCCACCACCAAGAAAAGCAAATCAACTACGTAAAGCCATTAGAACACCAACTTAGAACTGTAGAACTGAAATCCAAATGTCAATGGAAGATGAAGGTGGCGACGATGGGTGTTTGGTGAAGCGATGGATGAAGGAGATGATGAGGAAGGCCGTTGGTGCTTTGCTGGCTTCAAGAGAAGGAAGACGATGGGGATTGTGGTTGAAGGAGAAGGGAGAATGGAGTAGTAGCTCGCCGGTGACGGAAGGAGAGGGTGGTGTCGCCAGTGAGGTAGGGTGAGGGGTGAAGAAAAGAGAGCGAGGGTCTCAGGTCGTCCCCCCAAGAACTCGCGGCACTGCTGTTTTAAAAGAAATCCTCAGCTGTGATCCCGGATTCAGCTGCCTTCCTCTTTTTCCGCTGATTCTCTTTTTTTCTGTTCGGATTTTGTAATATCCCAAATTTTGGGTCTAAAGATTTGGAAATTGGTCTATATTTGGAAGACTACTAGACCCAGTATTTGAATGTGACAAATTTGGAATTAGTATATTTTGGGACTATGAATAGTAATTTACTATTCATATGTACGTATTTACTATTCACGTATACATTATGAAAATTTGGTCTGAAAGACTATATGAATAATTATTGAAAATAAGGAAATTTTATTGGAGGATTACAATTAGGAAATTCCAAATGCTTATATGGATATATTTTATTGATCAATAAAGTAGGCTATAGAATATTTTTATGATAGCCACATCAATATTCACGTAGCTTCCATGCATGCCCATTTGATTTATTAAGCAGTATCTTTCCAGCGTCATACTTCACTTTAAATGGAAGAATATTTGTACAAGACACACACACTCCATCCTCTTGCCAAACCCACGGCCAACACCCACACACATTCACACTACCCATGATAATTACTCTTGGCCAACATATGGAAAATTGGTATATGTGAATGTATATATAAATGCACCGTAAGAGTTGAGGAATGGGTGAAGTATGAAATGGAGAAAGTCTCCAACCTACGGATTGGTTTTCTCATGCACACATATATATTTAACACCCACTTTTATCCTTATTCACCAACATCACCAAACTCCACCAAACTCACCAAACTTCCTACGTATGCTCCACCATCCCTTCTTCACTCTTGGCCTATATATAGAGGACATTCACACCTCCCCATTTCTATATGTATGTCGTCCAAAAGAGAAAGAGAAGAATAGTGAAGAGGAAAAGAATAGTGGAGATACCAAGAGAGTATGAGAGAATAATAGAAACTGAGAAAGTGTTCGGTGAAGACAAGAAGATTTTATGCAATTGATTTTTGGGCTTAGGTAAGGATTTTAATACCTCTCCCATATTTATTTCAGTTGTTTAATGTTATTTTTGAGGATTAAAAGCTTACTGGAAAATAAGAGTTTTCATAAGAATTTTCTGTCACCGTATAAGACAGTGTTATTTTGAGATGTTTTTCTGAACAATGTTGAGAAATATTTAAACTGGGAATGATACAGAGATTTTGAGTTTGTACCATTATTTTTTCTTGAGAATAGACATATCAAGGGTTATGTGGAATTTTGCAGCACCTCATTTGGAGTTTTGTAGAATTAATTATGATTTTTCAAAGTTATCGAAAAAAAAAAATCTAGGAAGAAATGCAGAAATTCCGTTTTTGAGGAAATGTAAGGGTAAAATGGATCAAAAAAAAAAAAGGAACAGAGTCAAACAGAGTAGGTGCTACAATGATTTCAACGTTTTTTTTCGTAATGCAATAGTGGTACTGTAGCAATAGTGGTACTGTTACAGTATACGGTATGGTACTGTAGCAGTATACGGTTACTGTAGCAACTGAAAGAATTTTTCCCAGAATTGTGAAAAAAATGGTATTTAAGATAATACTTTGCAATTTATAAAGAAAAAATGTTGATGGATTGGGAAACCATGAGAAACATTAAAATAAATTATATTGTGATAGTGTTGCTAGACGTGAAGAAGTGACTAATGACAATGATAAACATTTTAGGCATACCTTGACACCTCTACTGATCCCAATATCTTCAGACGAGTTAAGGATTCAAGCTTGAGGTGGGTAACTGTTATCTTATTAGCATGTATGTATGTATTTCATGTATGACTGATCATGTTTGCTAGATTATTTTGCATGTGAGTATCCTAGCTATGGATTGAGGCTGCGGTCTCATAGGGCTGCGTGTCCTAAAGGGCTGAGGTCCTTTGCCGTTAACTGCGGTTACGGTGTGATTTGTTTACTGCGAATTTTTCTATGCTTATACATGTGTTATACTGCATTTACATTTCATATATGCATATGAGATTAACTGTTACCCCTGGGGTTCATTCATTTGAACTCCAGATCACATGAAAGAGACAGGTAGTGGATCGGGATCAAGAGGAAAGAAGCAGCTGTAAGGGTTCCAACAGAAGGGACTTATATATTATAATAAAATTTATGGTCCATATTATATTGTTTATCATTTGTCTACTCTGGATTATTGTATTAAGAACCCGCTGTGGGATAGATTTGAACCACGAATTATTTTCAATTTACTTATTTAATTCCGCAAATAAGTCGTCCAAACCACTTCGATGTCTGTGCGCTTACACTCTGATATATAAAGGCGTATTAAGGACGGGTGTTACAGATTTTGTGTTGATTCTTGCGTCTTTTCTTTCTTTCTTTTCTTTCGTTCTGTCCCAGCGCTCCTTGCATGTGAGTTCTTCTATATATCATTTAGGATTCTCCCCTCTTCCTGTTTTCACAAATCGATATCTGTGTAATCCCATCTGCGTATCTGATATCTCCAGGACAATCTAGATCAAATCTCTCCTTATTCACTGATTCTGTTTTGCTGCTATATCTGCGTTTTGAAACGTTGAAGACACTTCAGGGGTGCTGTACGTCGTTTTCTTTCTTTTCTCCAGCTGCAGATTTCAAATCTAATTGCCAATGGTCAAAACGCACAACTGCATCAGAGGGACCTAAGTGCACATTTTAAAAACTCTGGAGTAGGGACCAAACTGAAACTTTTAAAACTTGAGTTTAAACTTTCATTTTCAAATTTAATTTAATCTCTTTAGTCATCTACAAATAAAATAATTAGTATAACATCAAATATCCTCAGAAAAATCAATAATTAAGAGAAATTACAATTTCTTTGACAATTTTGCCCTTTTAGCCCTAATTTCATGTATTTACTCTTAATATCAATTTATCATAAGAAATACATTTAAAGCTCAATAACTACAAGAAAACATATTAAAAATCCCCATTTAATTACCAAAAATCATGTAAAAATATGGTTAGGTCACAAACCCCATATGTTCAGTTAATATCACCTGAATCATATGAAGATTACTTTTAAGGAAGGAATAGGAAAGTCAAGGGCTCAGTCTAAATCAAGAGCCTCTCAATCTCGAGCAACAGAAGCTCAATCAACTGCTTCTGATACTGGTGCTTAATCTCAACCCTCTCAGCCTCCTCCGTCCATGCTTCATTCTTCTGTCAAAGCCATTGTGGAGAAGGCTGTATTTGAGGCAGTTGGATCAATTCAAGTTTCTCTCATTGCTCAACAAACTGAGATTACAGTTAACATTGAATCTAAGGTGAGAAAGTTGGTTGACACTGAGATAGAAGAAAGACTTGAGAACATTGAAGGCCACTTGGAAGATTATGGTGCTCGATTTGACAGTCACAACACTGTTTTTATGTTGTTGGATTCCAACATTGATAGGCTCCTCAAGACTTTATCTGATCAGGCTAGTCTTTCTTGTGTTGGTCCTTCTTCTCCCATTCCTTCAGCCTCAACCCCCATTGTAGCTTCCACTCCAATTTTAGCTTCAACCCCCATTGCTGAGTCTACTCCAGCTATTGTTCTAATTCCATCATCTAAGCATTCCTTATTGATCCTACCATAGTTCCTCTGATAACCAATCCTCTGCTTACTCCCCACCTTCTCTTTCTGCTAAGCCCCCTTCTTTGTTTGTTGATGACAAAGGGGGAGAGATCCAGTCAAGATGCTATTTGGTGAAGTTTGTTTGTATTAACAATTCAGGCTATCAGTTTGTTTTATCAGTATAGTTGGGATCGTTAAGTTTGGATACTATGTTTATCAAATTAGTTTATTTTTATTTATGTTTGTCTGAACTATGATGAATGAATTGCATATCTTTTGACTCATTGCTTTCCTATTATTTGTCATATCTAAACTAGTTTATTCCTACATGTGTTCTTTTTTAATTTCAAAACAATTGTGTTTCAAAACTTCAAATTACATTATAAATGTTGTTATCATCCAAAAAACAAAAAAAAGAGAGAGAGAGAATGTTAGTTCTCTATTTTTGATGTTTTGATGACAACAATTATAATGTAAATAATCTTTAAGTTTCAAAAATACTTTGGAGTTTCTGTTAAAATATTTACGTCTAGTTAAGTTTAGTTTGCGTTGAGTTGTATGATTCAAATTATCAAAGGCAAAATGTTTTATCTTCAGTTGCCTCGAGTTAAATTGATTTTAACTTGAAGTTAATAAGTTTGAAAAAGAATTGCCTCAAGTTAAATTCATTTTACCTCGAGTTAAACATATCAACAAGTTCACTTGTTTCTGATATGCCTCGAGTTGAAAGGATTTTAACTTGAAGTTAATTATTTTGTCACATGTTTACCTCGAGTTAATTAGCTTTGAAAGTTTAAAGTTCTTGCTTCGTGCTAATCTATGCCTCAATTCAAGTCAATTAATACCTCGAGTCATATTCGCGTAATTTCAATTTTTTTTATTATCAGAAGACCGTGCCTCGAGTTATATATACTTTGCCTCAAGTCATTTTCACTCAAGGCACTTATGTTTTTAACTCCAATTAATCCTTTGCTATCTTATCTTGCGATCTTGACTTTCACAGTAAATTATTGACTTGAGTCATTTTGACTCTAGGTAATTTTCTCTATATATGATGCTTTAACTTACAAGAGCATTGCCTCAAGTCTTTTTTGCAAGTAAACTTTCAACTTTTCAACATATCAAGTTAACTTTCTCTATATCTTTTAGAAATTGCCTCGAGTCATATCTATTCCTACCTCGAGTCATTTTAACTCAAGGCAACTTTATTTTAATTGGAAGTTAAACTCCTCTAATATTCAAAATCATTGTCTTCGTAAAACCAAATTTCTTAATTGTGATTTCATTTCTTTATATCATTACTCATTACTGTACTTAACTATTTTTATTCAGTTTGCTAATGAGTTTCAGATGATTATTCAAAAGATTAACATCAAAATTATCATAAAGCAATTTGGTTGTTAGAATGCATGTAATGCAGTTTCCTTATCGAGACTCCATCTCAGCAACCATACCTCTGAGCAATCGAAAGACATTCTTGCTATTCCTATCTTGCAATAAATGTTATTTCACAACAGGAAAAACAAAAAGAATGAAGGAATGTTGAGACGACACAAATCCACCTGGAACACTAACGGCGAAAGTGACTATCAAGCTTCATCTGTCTAACGACTATTTTTGAAGAGTCACAATAGATAATCTTCAAGTTTCTCCAATGGTCATTAATGACAATCAATATAAATACCAGAAGCATTGAATTCGCCAACTACCAAAACTCTATGCATTCAATTCGAAGTGATTACTAATTTTTTGCTTCATTAATTTCACTTAGTATCTTCGGATATTTCATTGTACTTCAGTGTTTATTATTTATCTCTCAGTGAGGAGTTTAAAACACTCATTTGATTATTTACTTAGTTGTTAAATCTTAAGGTAGTGGAACCTTAAGTGTGGGTGTACGATTACAATTTATAAGGGGGAGTGAGTTCTAGTGTGAAAGGATCATCCTGAGTTACAAAGTGTGTAATTGTATTAATGTTTGAAGAGTTAGTGAAAATCCTAAGGTATTTGGGGACTGGACGTAGGTTGAGGACTTAGACAGAACCAGTATAAGCTATCTTTGTTCATTTCCTTTCTCTTTCTTTGTTTTAGTGTTGTTGAGCGTATAGCAAAAAGATTTTTATAATCACCTATTCACCCCCTAAGTGATATTCCACCTTCACTTAACATGTCTATAACAAAATGCAAGTCGTAAGATCCAAAGATTGTTGTCACACCACCTATTATGGCATTATGATGATTTGACACAATAGTGAACTCGATTGAACTAACTATATTTTTAATCATATGCCAAACCAAGTCCAATCATCTAGTGTCTCTCCCTTCACAATTGATATTGTAAAAGGCAACAACACATTATCCACATCATAAGCCAAAGATGAAAGCTAAGTCGGGTCCCCTTATGAAGCCCACTTTAATGAGTTCTATCAACATATAGTACATGTCTCACACCTCCCAAGAAACCCTCTATACATGACCCATACACAATGAAAACTACTCATTCAAACCTGTAACCATCTGATACCCATTCAGCAACTATTTTATCATATGTTTCCTTCAACCTTTGGCATATCTATGGGATTAACATGTATGATTGTTCTTGCCTTCCATGTATGTCTTCCATTTCCTTCTCCTTTGCCCTATATGCCTGTTTATATGTTAGCTTCACACCTTACCCCCTTTACAATGTCTTCATAATCCCAGTTGGACGCTTCTTTGTATGGTTCCTAACCTCCTCGATTATTATTATTGATGATGTCAAACTAGATCTAGCATTGCAAATTATCTTCAACAAAATGAATATGATCTTTAATTTTATGAATTTGGTCACACATAGTATTTGAGTACTCTTGCCCATTGCAGTTGCGCATAATTTCCAGGGACAACCTTCTACTTTACACTTGAAATGAATCTTGTCCTTGTTATTCCTCTCGTATTTGTGCACAAACTTGTGCGCAATGCTATACTTGTACAAAGCTGCTCTGAATGCATCTACATGTGGAAAATGTTGACCAACTCCAAAAATTAGTCCTAACCATTGCAAATAGCTAATCTCACTAACACGTATCTGTTCAGTCTCATAAGTTAGACACCACCACCAATTTCAGAAGACACAAGCTCAACGTCATTGTTATGACTCATGGGAGATACCTTTATTTCTAGTGACCGTTGCAAGAATCTCTCGATCCTGCATATAAGAGTTACAACATTTGATAAATGATTACCAACATTTCAATAGAAAATACAAATTTCTAACAGCAAATTATGAACTTACATATCTACATCATTCATTGGCAAAGGTTCGTTCACATTCTCTTTATAGGATACAAACACATAAGCGCTACTTTCATTGAAGCTAAATAGATTTTCAATTTCACCATCACTCTCAAAATCAGTTAATGTCTTCTCATCAAACATAATTGTATGTTTAATGTCACAACTTCTCCCCTCATGACCTATCTATGTTGATATGATTTCCCTTAAATCTTCGAGTCCTATCCTATCTTTATCATTTTTACCTTTACACTACCTCTAATATATTTAACCTTTATTACTTTCAAATTTCCCCTACATGAAAATAACAAAACAACTCATTTGCACAACTTGACCCAATATTTCCATCCATTTTATTAAGTGCTTTGCAATAAATGAGTCAGCACAGTATCAGTTCACCAACTTTTCGATTCCATCAACTTAGATAAACAAAACTAAATGGTCATTGCAATGTTTCAGAAATTTGTATTAGGGTTTATCAACTTTAGATAATTGATTTCCTACAAAATCTACCCCCTTTTTTATCTTCACCCTCAAATCTCAAACTCACCCCATGTATCATCGCAACCTCCTCCCACGCACCTTCACCCATCATCAACATTTTTTTTTTATCAAACCCATCATCAACATTTACCTCCCTCCAACCCAAATACCTAGCTGCGAAAAACCATCTCCCACCCAAATTAAGATGAAAAAAATATATATATAATCATACTTTAGGATCGACTTGGCAAGGGAAGAACATTATGAGGTAAGAAATTACATACCTTACTTCCTTTAGACAGCCCCAACTCTTAGTTTCCCCCTCTTGCTTCCCTGTTTTGTGCCACCATTTCCTTTCTCACTTACTTCTTTTTACTTAATATCAGAGGGCCAAATCTGTAATTTCATTTTAATTTTTAAAAGGATTCATCAGGCACTAACACCTAATGCATACTCATAGCATCTATTTGTCTTTTCACATTTTTAAAGTTCTTTTTAAGGGATTTTCCCTTTAAAGAAACAATTAGTTAATCTGGTCAATATATTTCATTGCGGGTCCTTGAAAACAACGTAATTGCATGAAAGTCCCAAAGAAATATGAAACTCTTCATTGCAAGTCCTAAATCATCAACTGAAATTACATTTATGTGGTTCAACTACTAAAATACTCTTCATTTATTATTATTTTTTTTTAAAGACTCCCCACCGTCATCGTTGGCTGCTGGACCATTGCCGCAAATGACAACTTCTTCATTAAATACTGACAAATTATAATTAGAAAGTTGACATGTTTTTATTTAAATATAGGTTAGCACCATTGTTACCCTGAGTTGATAGAATTTTGGTTTTGATTACTATACTTTTAAATTGTAATTTTTAGTCCCTTTAATTTTATAACATAATTAACTAAGAGGATTTTATTGATGTAAGAATTTTGGGTATACTTAGAATCTAATTGACTTGCTGAAGTATCACATGAAATTGGAGCACCATACAGACTCAGATCAGGTTACAAAACAAATGCACTAAAGAAAGAAAGAGAAGATAAACATTCTTATGAAAGAATCTTTTAGAGGGAGAAGAGTCTTATTCTGCATGTGCTCTTATTCAAATTAATTATTCCATCAACCCCATGTCCTAAATATAGCGTACATATGGTCACATAGGAACAAATATAACTATTAAGCATACAATTACATGGAAATATACATAACTATTAAACCGGGATATTTCTTTTTTTTTTTCCTTTTTTTGTGGTAGAAAAAGTTTAGATGAGTTGGATCCTGAAGGTTCGCCAGAGCTAAGACATGTCTTTGAAAGCAGGAGCTTTATACCTAAGAGGGGGGGTGAATTGGGTATAAATAAAATTTTCGAAACTTGTTCTGTTTTTGATCACTCAGAACAGGGCACAACAGAGAGGATAAGGAGAAGAAGCTAAACACAATGCACTTTATACTGGTTCGGTCCTTTCCTGACCTACATCCAGTCCCCAAGCCTCACTTGGGATTTTCAATCCACTAACTCAACAATATTGATTACACACTCTGCATTAAGAGTTGTTCTCTCACTAGAACACACTCCCCCTTACAAGTTGTAATCAATACACCCCAACTACCAAGTTCCCTGACTTGTAGTTATCTCAATCAATAAATGATTTACAAGTATTTGACTCTCTTACAGAGTAGATATGATGAACACTGAAGTGCTTGTATCAAGTATGATACTTTACAAATGAAAGCTAATACACAATAAATGAACTTAGTAGAATTTCGCTCAGAGTAGGTGTATCCACTGTAAATGAAGTTAATGCTCTCTATTTATAGGTAGAGAACATTAAATGACCGTTGTGAAATGATTTGCTTAAGTTCTGGTCATCTTCTCTCTCTAGACTTCTGCTAATCCAAGTCTTAATGATATCTGATGTGGTTCTCTGAGTTTCTGCCCGTTGGAATTTATTTTACTTGATGTGGTAAGCTTCCTTTAACGTTCACAAGGCGTCTCAGATGGATTAGCCGAAAGTAGATGAGATTGTGCAGGTGCATTAAATGTACTGTTCACCTTTTTGCTTTTTCTCACAAATCTTCAATAATCTTGATCTGTGCTAACTGAAAAACACTCAACAAACTTGTTAAACATATCTGGGATCATGAGTGAATGATATATGAAAGCAATTAGATCAAACAACAAGGTATAGCAGATTTCACAAACTTGAAAAAGCACCAACGGTCACAAACCTTGAGGTTAGTTCATCCAACCTCGAGGTTGACTCGAAAACTTCAGGCAAACACAGGATTTAAAACATCTAACCTCGAGGTTGCAAAGTGAACCTCGAGGTTTCTCTTAAAAAGAAACCTTCTGAAAAATCTTATTAACTTACAAACCTTGAGGTTCCAAAGGTAACCTCGAGGTTTGAAGATTGTTTCAAAACTTCATTTTTCACTGGAGCCCGACAACCTCGAGGTTGTAAATCCATACTCGAGGTTGGCCTTTGAAAATGCAAAGTTCAATATTAAAACATAAAGCTCAGCCTCGAGGTTACAATATTAACCTCGAGGTTTTCAATGCTTTGAAAACCAGTTTGCTCTCTGTATGTCACAATACTCGAGGTTGAAATACCATACTCGAGGTTGGCAGGTTTTTCTTCAAACTTAAGTTTCAAAATAAAATGTCCAACCTCGAGGTTGAAACATGAACCTCGAGGTTTCCATATTTGAAGAAAAAACAAGACCTTTCTGTATGGATTAAACCTTGAGGTTTGCTTTTCATACTCGAGGTTGCAAGTGTTAATGAAGACACTTGGATTTTCCAAGAAGACCAAAACCTCGAGGTTGACTTCTCAACCTCGAGGTTTCACATAGTATTTGTGAAACCAAGTTTTATAACATTAGAGCACTTGACTTTTTAAAGATTCTGTAAGGTCAAACCTCGAGGTTACAAACCCAACCTCGAGGTTTACTCTTAAACAAAGTTTTGACACTTAAGAGCAAAACCTCTTCAATTAATTGTAGTTGTTGACAATCATCAAAACCATCAGAGAACTAACAGTCTTTAGACTTAAAGAGTGTTTATAAAGGTTTTTATATATCACCTACCAATAAGGTTCTCATATCAGTAAAATTTAAACCGACAACCTTATAATTATGAGTTAACACTTTTGTTGGCCGTAAAGGGATATTTCTTTTTATAAACCAATATCTTTCAATAATAGTCTTTCTTGAATTGGGTTTGGGCTCTAATATATTCCAACAATTGATTCAATAATGATAAATATTTTGAGTGTTTTTTTATAAATAAAGGGGATTTAGTAATTGAAATTAAATAATAATAATAATAATAATTCAATTGACGATCTAGGACCTACAGTAGAATTTCATATTCTTTTGTCTTTCATGCAATATACATATTACTCACAAAGCACTTCATAGAAATTCTCCCTTGATTAATTAAGTCACAACATGACGAAATTATCAATCTCTTTCCCTCTTTTCAATAGACCGGATGTGACTTGACATATACCGACACTCAATAACCAGAACATATTCCCAAGAAAATCATTAAAGTTCAACAGTCTCTCTCTCACACTCACACACACGCACATCTTTGTCGTTAAACTTGCAAACATCACCAGGAACATATCAGGCAACCTCACTTAAAGTAAAGAGATCTCGTCTCAAATTCTTCACCAGATCATTCACTGTCAAGCTGTATTCATCACGCATCTGCATAAAATTCAATTCAAGCTTCATCGTGTGAAAATAGTAATAACTATAACGCTATATATGTGATGATATTGCATTAATAATGAATCTCCATGAAGCTGAAAGTATTATAGCCAGCTTAAAATAAACACACATGCACGAAAACAAAACCTAAAGAAAAGAACTACTGTACATCAATAAATATAGGTATATATTGTTTTTGTGTATGTGTGTGTATAGTTCCGAGCAAAAAAAAGTGGCCTGTACCTGGGTGATAATGGTGATGTAGAGAGTAGTGTTTCCAAATGGCAATACGCTGCTATGGGTTATAGTGAGATGAGAGCTTTGAAGGAGAGACACAATGTTGCGCATAATTCCATTTTGTTTCTTACATTGAATTCTTATGAGTACTTCTCTCCCTGAAGCTCTTGCTTCCACGTCAGCAGGCACCACGTCGTCGTCCTCGTGGTCGTGGCTGTTGTTGCGTCCGCAAGTATATGCTTTCTCTATGCTTTTCGTCTTGTTGTTGGCTTTCTCCTCTAACTCTTTGACTAGTTCTTGGAGTTGCTTGACGTAATTGATGGCTCCATCAAGTACTGATGCCTTGTCCTTCTGAATTTAGTAATAATTAATTATGCACAAGTTACAAGAAATGATATGATGACTCTAGATTATGTGTCTGATACTTCATATAACGATGCAGTTCGAAACATCAAATTAAATTTGTGCATATAATATATTTACAATTAGCAACTATGTTATTTCACTATTTGAACATGATGCTGGTGATAATGAACATTAGTTTCCTAAATTTTACTCCATTTGATCCTAAATGTTTGACCTAATACTAAGAGATTTGCTTTGGTCCTAAATGCAAAATCTCAATTTACTTTGCCTCATAAATTTATAATGTTTTCCTAATTAAATAATGCTATTGATTGCATATATTATAGGGGTTTTTGTTGCGGAAGCACAATATAGAGCGTGACTGATTATACTAGAAAATTACCCAAGCTAGAAACAAAGTTTCTAGACGTAATTTAATAATATAATAAGCCCCAACTACTATATCTATATGCAGCTAATAAATAATAAATAAGACAAAAATAAGAGAAATACCAGATCCTAAATTCACTCTAAATAATTTACAAGTGAAATACTACAAGAGAGAAAGATATACAAATGTCTTAAGAGACAATTGAGAGGGGTGAAGAATAAGGGAGGAGGAGGACCTCTATTTATACTAAATCCTCCGCCTCCTCCCTTGTAAACTTTCGATGTGGGACTTTTGGCACCCACATCTCACAAATCTCCACCTTGACAAAATTCCCACATTCTCAATTTCTCCTATTTACAAATTCTAATTGTAACTTCTATTCAAAATACAACGTTCAACAATGTTGATCAGATCCAAACAATGTTGAAATTTAATAGAAGTCACCACCTTTGTCAACATATCAGCAGGATTATCATCTGTTCGTATCTTCCGTATCGTGACTCCACCTTCTTCCAATATTTCTCTTATAAAGTGATATCGGACGTCAATGTGCTTCGTCCTTGCATGGTAGACTTGGTTCTTTGCTAATTGAATAGCACTCTGGCTATCACAAAATACTGTGATGCTTTCCTGACTAACACCAAGCTCTCCAAGCAACCCTTGAAGCCAAATCGCCTCCTTCACAGCCTCTGTAATTGCCATGTACTCTGCCTCTGTTGTAGACAAAGCTACCGTTGACTGTAAAGTTGACTTCCAACTAACTGGTGCACCTGCAAGAGTGAATACATAACCAGTAGTTGACCTTCGTTTGTCCAAATCACCTGCAAAATCTGAGTCACAATACCCAACTAGTTGTTGATCAACATCCTGCTGAAAGACCAATCCAATATCTACAGTATTACAAATATACCGTAGAATCCATTTCACGGCTTGCCAATGCTCTATTCCGGGATCATGCATATACCTACTCACCACTCCAACTGCCTGTGAAATGTCTGGTCTTGTACAAACCATAGCATACATCAAGCTACCAACAGCGTTCGCATATGGTACCCTTGACATATATGCTCGTTCATCTTCATCCTTCGGCGACATATCAGCATTAAGCTTAAAATGCGGTGCAAGTGGAATGCTTACTGACCTAGTTTCTTCATTCATACCAAAACGGTGTAGCACCTTCTTCAAATACTCCCTTTGAGATAAGAAGAGCTTCTTCGATGGTCTATCTCTTGTTATCTCCATGCCAAGTATCTTTCTTGCCTCGCCTAAGTCCTTCATCTCGAATTCCTTCTTCAGTTGATCCTTTAGCTTCTCAATCTCTGCTTGATTTCTTGAAGCAATCAACATATCATCAACATACAAAAGAAGATAGATAAAGGATCCGTCTTCAAGCTTCCGCAAATACACACAATGATCGTATTTGCTTCTTCTATACTTATGCCGCAACATAAACTTGTCAAACCGTTTATACCATTGTCTCGAAGACTGCTTCAATCCATATAACGATCTTTCAAGTTTGCACACCATATTCTCCTTTCCAGCAACTTTGAATCCTTCAGGCTGAGTCATGTAGATTTCCTCCTCCAAGTCCCCATTTAGAAATGCAGTTTTTACATCCATCTGAACTAGTTCCAAATCTAACTGCGCTACCAAAGCCAACAGAATTCTAATGGAAGAATGTTTTACAACTGGAGAAAATACCTCATTGTAATCAACTCCCTCCTTCTGAGCATAGCCTTTAGCTACCAACCTTGCTTTGTAGCGAATATCGCCTTGGTTAGGAAATCCTTCTTTCTTCGCATACACCCATTTGCAACCAATTGCTTTCTTACCCTTTGGGAGTTTGGCCAATCTCCACGTGCCATTCTGATGAAGGGACTGCATTTCTTCATTCATCGCATTCATCCACTCATCCTTTTCTGAGCCCCGGATAGCCCATCGATAAGTTGAAGGAATGCCATCAGTTGCAATTGACGTTGCACAAGCCACCATATCCATAAAGCGAGTAGGCTTTCTTACTATTCGTCGTGGCCTGCTGGTTGCGATTGATTCATGTTGCTGCTGAGGTTCTTGTGTTGAAACCTCCCTTTCAACTGGCTCTTCTTCTACAGGAAAGTCTTTCCTCGTTTCCCCGTTACTTCTCTGTATTGGGAAAGTTAGCTTTCCTTCAAACTCCACCTGCTTCGAAGCACCATCAGTCTGTGTGGTTTCTTCAGATGTTACCGGTTTTAACATAGCAGTCTCATCAAAAGTAACGTCCCTGCTAAACACAACCTTCTTCGTCTCTGGACACCATAAACGATATCCTTTGACTCCAGAAGTGATCCCCAAGAAAATGGATTTCTTTGCTCTCGGATCCAATTTTGATTCTTTCACATGATAATATGCAATTGAGCCAAATACATGTAAAGAATCATAATCATTAGCAGGCTTACCATACCATTGTTCCAACGGTGTCTTACTATCAATAGCAGCAGATGGTAGACGATTAATGAGATGACTCGCATATGTTATTGCCTCAGCCCAAAATTCTTTGCCCAAGCCAGCATTGGACAACATACACCGAACCTTCTCCAGCAAAGTCCGGTTCATGCGTTCTGCCACCCCATTCTGCTGTGGTGTATTTCTCACGGTGAAGTGTCTGACGATGCCATTGTCTTCACAAACCTTCTGGAAAGGATCATTCCTGTACTCTCCACCATTGTCTGTGCGAAGACATTTGATCTTCCTGCCTGTTTGTGCTTCTATCATCGTCTTCCATTTGAGAAAAATTCCCAAAACTTCATCTTTGGTCTTCATCGTATACACCCAAACTCTTCGGGAAAAATCATCAACAAAGGTTACAAAATAATGCTTTCCTCCCAACGAAGCTGTTTTGGAAGGACCCCAAACATCAGAGTGTACATAATCCAAAATACCTTCTGTATTGTGAATAGCTGTACCGAATTTAACCCTTGTGTGTTTCCCCTTCACGCAATGCTCACAAAAGTCCATGATGCAATGCTTCAATCCTTTCAACAATCCTTGACTTGCTAAAGTTTTCAAGGATTTTCCTCCAGCATGTCCCAAGCGCATATGCCACAACCTGGTTGCTTCTGCATCCTTCTCACTACTGGATGTCACTGCTGCCGTGCCAATAACTGTACTACCATGATAATGGTATGTGTTATTGTTCTTCCGAATACCCTTCATTACCACCAATGCACCAGAGAATATCTTCATTACTCCATTTTCTGCAGTGATCTTGAAACCTTTTGAATCTAGAGTTCCCACAGAAATGAGATTCTTCTTCAAGTCTGGTACATATCGAACATCTGTCAATGTTCTAATCAATCCATCATGGTTCCTAAGTTTAATAGAACCAATGCCATATGCGGTAAGTAAAGAGTTATCTGCTGTGTGAACAATTCCACACTCTGCTTCTTCAAAATCAGTGAACCAGTCTCTATTAGGACACATATGATGGCTGCAGGCTGAGTCCAACAACCATTCGTTTGATGGTTTTGACGACGTTGTTGTAGCCAGCGATAAATCTGAATTTTCATCATCATAATCAGCTACATAGGAGTCCATAGCAGCCTTCTCATCTCCAGGTTTGGTTTTGTTCTTCAGCTTAGGACAGTCCTTCTTCCAGTGTCCCTTTTCTCGACAAAAGGCACACTCATCTTTGCTGGGTCTGGACCTTGACTTGGATCGCCCTTTCTTTGATCTCTTCTTGTTTTCAGTACGGCCTCTTACCACTAGAGCCTCTGCATCTCCACCTTTTTGTTTCTCTTTCCTTCTCTGTTCATGGCTGTACAAAGAAGAACAAACTTCTTCTAGAGAAACTTTCTCCTTACCGTGAAGAAGGGTAGTCTCCAGGTGCTCGTACTCATCAGGAAGTGATCCCAACATCATCAGGGCCAGATCTTCATCTCCAAAGGTTTCGTCCATATTCTGCAAATCCGTCACCAACTTGTTAAAGCTAGTGATATGCTCATTCATTGTGGTACCAGGAACGTAAGTGAAGCGAAACAGCCTTTTCTTCATATAGAGTTTATTCTGACAGTTTTTCTTCAGGAACTTGTCCTCCAGTGCCTTCCACAGTCTATATGCAGAAGTTTCCTTTGTGTATGGATACTTCTGCTCTCTTGAAAGGTACGATCTAATAGTACCACAAGCAACTCGATTGACGACCCTCCATTCTTCTTCCTCCATCTTTTCTGGTTTTTTCTCTTCAAGGGCAAAGTCTAGTCCTTGCTGAAAAAGGACATCCAGAACCTCGCCTTGCCACATGCCAAAATGCCCAGATCCATCAAAAATTTCAACTGCAAACTTTGCATTAGACACTATTCTTGTCAAATACGAAGATGCAAACGACGAATTACTGGCACCTGCAGTGGACACATCACCCTTTTTGTCCGCCATTTCTGCTCCAAAAAATTATTTAATAGCTGCCAAAACAAAAGCCCAAAAGTAATTCTTTTCTGATGTGGAAGCTCAGACTAAGCTACAACCACAGAGCATACTCAGACAGAACCTCGGCTCTGATACCAATTGTTGCGGAAGCACAATATAGAGCGTGACTGATTATACTAGAAAATTACCCAAGCTAGAAACAAAGTTTCTAGACGTAATTTAATAATATAATAAGCCCCAACTACTATATCTATATGCAGCTAATAAATAATAAATAAGACAAAAATAAGAGAAATACCAGATCCTAAATTCACTCTAAATAATTTACAAGTGAAATACTACAAGAGAGAAAGATATACAAATGTCTTAAGAGACAATTGAGAGGGGTGAAGAATAAGGGAGGAGGAGGACCTCTATTTATACTAAATCCTCCGCCTCCTCCCTTGTAAACTTTCGATGTGGGACTTTTGGCACCCACA
Source organism: Acacia crassicarpa (assembly GCA_034222035.1). NCBI lineage: Eukaryota > Viridiplantae > Streptophyta > Magnoliopsida > Fabales > Fabaceae > Acacia > Acacia crassicarpa. The sequence continues at coordinate 2,843,439 of JAWXYG010000019.1, read as the reverse complement.
TCTCACAGTTTTCACCAATGAGGACTATTTCTGATGCAAATAATTAAACATGGGTATTTTGAGAAAATCAATATACATTTATTGCAAATAAGGAAAATAATTTCTCTAATCTATGTAAAGTCGTAGTTATTTAGCTTCTATAGTTTAGAAGTGAAAGAGTACTTTGTACTTCTCTGGTCATATTTATACGACACTTTCAACATTTTTCATACCCAAAAAAAAAAAAAAAAACCTCTCAATAATTCTACGAGAAAATATACTTTTCAACTCCATCCCTACTTAATATACATAATACCAAGTGAAAACAAGTTCAACATAATAAAGTGAAGGGTTAAATTATACATTCACCTCAAAAATGTAATGAGGTGTCTTATAACTAAGGAAGGGAAAACAAAAAACAAAAAACTTCTTTCTCTGCCCTACAAATAAGATTGAAGGAGTATGTGTTGTTGATTTCCTTAAACTTTGATTTGTATTACATGATCAAAACATGATGGATATATTACCTACCCGAAAGAGTGCTATATGCACTGAGTTATCTATGTGGTAAGAAATATGTTTGAGCATTATTTAAGAATGTTGCGTTGGGATAAAGTTTTGGATGAACTCAATTATGTAAAATTCCAAGGCTAGTGAAATTTTTGTGTTAGCCAAGTGAAAGTCTTATATTAGTCAAATTCTAGCTAGTTGAGTTGGGGTGAGCGCTTGTAAAAAAACGCAAAAAAATTTAAATAAATAAAACAAAATAAAATAAATCTTTTGAGTATTCCCAAGTGCACCAGGCACGAAAGAGCATGGTGGTGCACTAGACGATGGTAAAGTTGTTTGCAGTGTGAGCCAATGTTCATGAGTTTGAGTCTTGGAACCCAATCTTTTGCAAAAATCAAAGGTAAAGCTACATATAACTATGAAGTTGTAAATTAAAGAACTCTCAAAATATAAATATAGACATTTCAGTTACCACTCTCAACCAATTTATATTTCAATTAATAAATGAGAGTGTAACAATTTTATCCTATCAAAGATAGAGAGAGAAGAAATAGGGGAAAAATACGTATCCAAGAATGAGGGAAAAATTGAAAAAATTTACCAATGTAATCTATATTTATTAAGTTAACTAACTTTCTTTTGTATTTGAGAACTATGTAATTTAAATTTATAAATAAGAGTAGAATGATGTAAATTTCAAAAGTTTAGTTATAAATTATAGGGTCCTTAGTGTCATTATCCCTATGATATATCCAAAGTGAGTCCAACCTTAACTAGCAAGAGCTTCATGCATCGGGTTGTATGTACCTTTTCATGCATCGGGTTGTATGTACCTTAGTAGATTGACATGCCATGCATAATAATTATTGATTATTAAGAAAATAGTATTAAAGTCTCAATCAAATAATAATAATAATATTAGAAAAGTCTTATTAACAAGTGAAAGAGCTATCATTGACAAACTATAGAACTTCTAATAATATTATTTTCCTTAATTGGGATCTTAATAATATTTTTCTTGACTATTTTGTAGGATAAGTTATATATATCTGCAAAAGGTTTAGTCACCTTATATTTGTTGAGAAAATTGGTAAAAAGGCTTTATTTGAAAATTTTATTGACCAAGAAGACTTGATGTACTCCCTCCAACTCACAACATTAAGAGCGCTCCTAGAAAAATAGCTTAATCTAAAAAATAAATTACTTGTAAGATAATTAATACTTATTTTCTAGTTTTGTCCCTATAATTAAAGCTCATTTTCAATTTTACCCACAAATAAAATTTTCATAGCACATTTTCTAATGAAAGTAAAAGTGGAAACAATTTTCAGTTTATGACTTATTTAATGAGCTAATTATCACTTCTTATTTATGTGAAAGAGTTGAAATATTACATATATGAAGTACTTAAATTTCTCATAATGATCTATTTCAGGAAATCAATCATGAGTTCATGAGATGACGAGAGAGAAGGCTGACCTTTTTCAAGCCCGGAATAGTAGCCGAAAGAGCAATGAATTTCTCAGCCAATTCTTGTCTTCTTTTGCGCTCAGCCACTACGTGATCTAATGATGTCGTCCCATATTTAGGGTTCCTACTACGACCACCCTGGATCTTCCTTGTTCCTCCCTTTGTTCTACTCCCAAATAATTGATTCCCAGAAACATCATCATCATCACCACCATATTTTTGTTCCGTACTAATAATTGGTACTCGCTCAACAACAACATCAGAGTTATCAAAACACACATGATTATAGGATTTGATATGAGACAATATCAAGTCGTTATCATCAGGGTTCTGTGAAGTAGCACTGCTTTGTTGATGAGGCCACAGAAGTTTCTCACCATCGTCATCTGTTCCCTGTAAAAAAGAAAAACAACAACAACGACATCGACATCGACATCGATTCAATCAAATAATAAATAAACATGGGTGATTGTGTTTTTGCGTGTATCAATTAATTAATGTTTACCAGATAAGGAAGGTGGTTGGCGTCGTGCCAGAAGATATTCTCCATTGGAGAAAGAGCAAGTGCTTTAGCTTCAAATTTTTCGCTTTAGGAGAGAAGAAGGGGGGGGGGGGGGGGGGGAAGTCATAATATCATTCACAAGTTACGGAGGGAAAAGGTGAGATTCATATCAGATTTTGCGTAAAGCAAATAGGCTCAACGTATATTATACATGCTTTTATATCCTTTGTTTATGATTTTGAACTCCTTTATATCTCATAATTGACACAAGTTGGGCCCTCAATTATGAAAATGTGTAATTCTTTACAGTTGCTTTAATTTTGCTTAAGTATGATAAATATGGAGTCTTGCGAATGAGTTGGCCGGAAAGCCAATGGGGTCACAAGCCTCTTTTCAAGTACATCAGTACGTGGTTCAGTTCATTTGCAGATCAGGCTTTCATCTCCATAAAGCACCAAATTTTTCTTTAGTCAGTAAATTTTGTTTTCTTAAAGATGAAAATCAATCAAGATTTTTAATACCCATTGAGTCTTTTTTATGAGCAACTTTTTTCTGGATTGCATAAAACAAACTGTCCATTAAAATTAGTTTGAAATAATAAATGTGTCAAAAAAAGCCATGTATTTTCTAAATATACCCTTATTTATGAGAAGAATATAGCAAAGAGAATGAATAAAAATATGAAAGACAATGAGTAGAAAATATGAGAAAATAGGTAATAAATGATTAAATGAAAAAGAATTAATAGTGAGTGGTAGATAATTAACATAAAGTTATATATTTAATAGAGATAAAAAAGTAAAAAGTAATTTAAATTTTTTTTTAAAAAAAAGAAAAAGATTATATTAAGGACCAACCCCTAAAGAAGGTTGCAGTACTGTCTTTTATTTCGTCTGACCCAGACAGCTGTTCAGTTGTCTCCCCACCTTCAAGACGAATCCCGAGAACTCGTAACTGCAAAATTTAAGTGTCCCAATAGCAGTGTTGAACTGTTGATTAGATTTTTTGTTATGTGTCCAAATATAAAAACTAGACCAAACTTTAAGAATAAATAAATAAGAGAATCATATGTTTCGCCTGCTCTTCCAGGTAGGGGTGAGCAATCGATTTTTCGGTTCGGTGTTCGGTAAAAACCGAAAAAACCGAAAAGCATGCATTTTTACAACCGAACCGAAACCGAAGTAACAAAAAAAACCGAAACGAATTAACCGAAATATTTCGGTGCGGTTTTCCCTTTAATTCGGTTTTTGGGCTTATTTATTTTGGGCTTTCTTGTTTAATTGAATTCTATGAAATTGGCCTTTTTTTTTTTGTTGCTCAGAATGAAATAGCAAATCTACATCATACATTCCAGTTTTCTAAACTAAAAAACAACCGAATTGGTTTGACTTTGAACCCCAAAAACGAACACAACCGAAACACAATCGACAACCGAAATTGCCAATCGACAATATTACAATCTTTGAGCCAAAAAAAAAAAGCCACAATCAGCCACAATGTAGCAGCTGGTATATATCATCAAGGCAGCACAGATCTTGACAGCAAGCACCACTGCAACATCAAAATTTCTGTCTCTAACCACTGCAATATCACAAATTCTAACAACAACATAAACTCAAAAACAAGTGTAGCAACTTATCAATCAGAGAGGCAGAGACGATGCTGCTTTTTTAGTGCTTAGAAACACTAAAAATATGAGAAACAAGTCACCCAAATGAGTGACGACGCTAAGATCGGAAATACTAACTATCGGCAGATCTGTCTTCTACACATGGAAATACTAACTATCAGTGGAAGAAAAATGCAAAAACTAAAATAAAGTATACCGAGAGCCGACAGAGGGCGGAACAGAGATGAGAACTGATGAAGGGCGGAGCTCAAACGAGGCCAACGGATGGCGGAGCCGAGACGAGGCCGACAGACGGCGGTGCCGAGACGAGGCCGAGTCTGATCACAGCTGCAGATCGTAGAGTAAAAAAATCAGAAAGACCACAAGTGTGAAGGTAGATGAACAGATAAAGAGAGCACAGGGCTTCAGTGAAGGTAGATGAATAGATGTTAGGGTTCAGATGCACAAAAAATTCAGAGCATGAGAGACGTGCCTGAGGTCGAAGGAATAAACTGAAGCAAATAAGCAGCGATGAAGAAGCCGATGGGTTGTGACTTACTTTTAGGGTTTTCAATGGAAAGGGGTGGGGTTATGAGTTACTTTTGGGTTGGGTTTCGTACTGGGCTTCAGTGAGGTGGGCTGAAGGTCATGCATAATGGGCTGATTAAATATTGTAATACAACGTCGTTTTAATTAATATCGGTTATTCAGTTTTAACCAAAATAATTTTTCAAAAACTGAACCGAACACCGATAACCGAACTAAGCCAATTCCATAAATCAAACCGAAACTGAAAACCGAATAGACCAAACCGAAAAAACCGAACACCGAATTATTCGGTTCGGTTTTCGGTTTGGTTTTGCCCACCCCTACTTCCAGGGCCCTTATTTTATCATCCTTGAGTTTTATGGCATTTTTGTCCTTAGAAAAAAACGATTCAATCACCGACTACACTCCAAGAAAAAAAAAATCTATTTGTAGCGGTTTTAACTACTATAGATAACATTAGTAGCGGTTACTTTAACCTTCACGAAACACACCGTTACAAGTTGTTTTGTAGTGGTTACAAGAACCCTTACTATACATATACCTTAACCGCTACTATAGCTGTAACAGTTTCACATTACCACCACTATATGAGGCTAGGCTAATGTCGTGTGTGAGACATTAGCAACGATAAACAAACCGCTACACTGTGAAGTTAACCAAAATTGTAGCGGTTATTTAACCGCTACTAATTATATCACCAAATTTCAAAAGTGGTGCCAAACTTTCAAAATTCTAGTTTTTGAATAATACCATAGGAGTTATTTTCATCATTTTCAAACTTTTCACCCTTAGTTTTTGAAATTCTAGTTTTTTTACCCAGATTTTTCAACAACTTTGAAAAATCATATAACTAAATGCAAAAAATATTCAATTGATGTGCTTCAAAAATCTACATGACCTTGACATGTCTATTTTCATTGAAAAATATTCTCAGACAATCGAAATATCTGAGTCATTCCCAGTTTTAATTTTTTCTCCACCATTCAGATTACATGTCTAAAAACATGGATCAACTTGAAAGATTCACATCGATTTGTCAAAACCCTAAAAATTACTTGTTTTATATCAAAAGAAAGCCCTTTCAATCCTCTATAGTTCTAGAAAATTTAAGGATTTTATACATCACTAACTCGGTCAAAATCCACGCTCAACCGCCACTGTGTAGATTAACTTCCAGAAATGTGGTTCAACTTCAAAATTTAATTTCTCTTTACACAAAGCTCTAAAAATTATGTGTTATATATCAAATTAAAGCTTTGAATGACTACTTCATTTCTGAAAAATATGATGATTTTTAAACTTCATTTACTTATTCAAAAACAGATCAAAATTTGTTGCCTTTCAGAATCTTAAACCGGTAGTTTTATGACTTCTGTAAAATTTATGATTACATGTGCCAAATCTCTTCCTAACTCATTATTTGGCCTTTAAACATGTTTTTAAATCATTTGGGCAGAACCTCCCCTAAAATTTGAGGTTTCCAAGTTAAGGAGAAATTACCATAATTTAACAAGTGAAGGAACATATCAAATAGGGTCAAGATCATCTTCTACCTTGACTTGATTTTGTTTCTTGCAACTTCTCCTTCCTTCTTGGCTCCAAATGTTTCGGCCTCCTCTCCAAAAACACCATGAGAAGATGCTTTTACTAAGGTTAGAGTCTAAAGAAAAAACATAAACACATGAACCAACATATTCAAAAGCAAATTACCTATTGCTTTGAACTTCCTTGCTTCCTTCTCTCTTCTCTTATTTCGTCCAGCCTCTCTCTCTCTCTCTCTCTCCAAGATTAGATTTGTTTCAATTGTGATCAACATGCAAGAGGAGTCATGTGCTTATATATAGAATGAAAGATAAGCCTCTTGTGGGCCCCACAAGTCAAATGACCATCTTGCCCTTGCAAAATATCCTCTTATCTTGACTTAGTTTGCAATTTTTCTCTTCCTTCATCTCATCCCTCCATCTTGGACGTTTTTGATGACTCATTCACGACCCTTGGATTGCTTGACACATATCATCTCCCTATGGTCTTATTTGCTAATAAAAACCAAGAAGCAATTGGGAGATTTTTAGCCAAAAGTCATGTGCTCTTATCTTGCACTTATGGCTACCTTATCTTCAAATCTTGGCTCATTAATCACCCCATGTGCCCTGCTGAAAATGAAGACTTCTTGGGCAAGTTGGTGATGTCATTTGATAACACAATTAAGGGTCTAGTTGTCCCTTAACCCCAAGTGTAATTGTTTAGTTGGTTGATACCATATTAAGGTGTAATTGTGCATTATTCATCAAGCTTTATGGTGTCTTTTTTGGGCCTTTGCTGTTCAAAATTAGCATCCCTTTCAAGGAGATTTTTATTGCTTTCCCAACTTGAAAACACATGCACAAGTTGGATAATAATCAACTAGATATTAATATCTTGCTTGACAAATGCTAACTTAACACAAAATGCACTAAATCCTAAGTGTTTCACTCCCTTTGACAAACACTTATTTTCTTTGTCTCCTAACCCTTGCGCTCAGGCCCAAAATTATAGCCTCATTAGCGATTTAAAGTGTTAGCTTTTAATCTTTAATAAGACAAGTTCATGTGCCAACAACTTCTAAACAATATGTACCAATTTGGCTTTGTGTCATCTATTCCCGTTCTTGAGTCCTTTAGATTAGGAATAACCATTATTTGATGTGTTTCTATGTCACATTAAAAGCCAATTCATATGGTCACATATTCATATAACACAGGGTGTTCAGTAAAGTGAAAATCGGGTATTGCAATTTATGAGAAATTTGGATTAAATGTCAAAGTTTTTTTTTTAAAGAAACTTGGCCTTTAACTTCTATTTATTTTTGAACATTCTGAAACTACTTTTTAATACATCTTTCAAACAATTTTTTTTTACCAAGCTGACTTTTCAAAAGAGCATATACAAATATAAATCATATAATGCTAATTAATTTTTAGAGAAAATTCCTTTTAGCTCCTAAAGGACAAAAAAAATATCAAAAAAGAAAAATTTAGATGTTATAAAATTTCCAAAGAGTTATTAATCACATAAATAGAGTTGTTAATCCGATATATGGAAGTTGTTAATCCCACAGATGGAGTTGTTAAAGGGACTTTTATGAAATCTGAATTTCCGTTGGGGTTTTTTTTTTTTTTTTTGATATTTTCTTGGTTCCTTAGGATGGAAGTTTCCCTAATTTTTTAGGCTAGTTTCAATTGGTAAAATCCAGCTAGATTAAAAAGCTATTTTTGACAACAGTAATCCAAATAACCCCACAAAGATGCCAGAAGTGGCATGTCGTTTGAGAAGTATACCATCGGAAATACAAATCCAGTCCATTAAGCCGCCCAAATAAGCTTTTGTTCAGTTTGGAAAATAATAGTGTTAAATTAAAATGAATTTTTGGGCCCGGCACTAGTAAGCCCAAAATAAAAGGCTTGACCTAGCAGTGGTAAGCCCGTTTTCTTTTTTCTTTTTCCCGGACAAACAATGAAACAGAAACGCATAAAAGAACTTTGGAATAGGATATTGTCATTACTATATTTTGTCATTACCATTTTTTCACCGTCAGATCAGAATCTCATCTACCTTTATCATTTCTCTTTCCTATTGAGATTCTGATCTGACGTTAAAAAAGTGATAGTGACATTGGTAGTGACAAAAAATAGTAATAACAATATCTTATCCCAAGAACTTTTGCAAGTTTCAGTGGTCCCCCCCCCCAATTGAAAGTTTAGTTGAACTAGGTCTTGAGATAATTTTTAGTTTTTTTTAGTTTGCACTTTATACCTCATGTCAAAAGGAGTAGAGCGAGGTGCAATAGTAGGGGGAAAAATCTTAAAGTTAGACATATTTCTCTGCAAATTCTAGTATTCTTATCTCTAATCCATATTTTGAATCAGAAGAAAATTAGGTCGGAAAGAATACAAAGGGGAAAACCTTCTAAAAAATTGTTTCTTTTTTTGAAGTTTTTTTTTTAGTAGCATTTCCTCTTGCTATTTCCCTCCTTCCAAACATAGCCAAGAGTACGTGAATGTTTCTTAGATCAAAAACTCAAGAAAGACGAGATAATGTATCCATGATAACATCCATGTAAATAATACAACTACCAATTATATTGGGAATTTGGTGTTTATTCACAATGATAATTTAGTTCAAACTAATTACTAGCAATCAACCAAATCACACACTTGAATTGATACGTGTTAATGCGCGTATGTCGAGGCATTTTAGGTGTGCACACACAACATCAAACATATTAGGGGCTATTCACTTATAGAATCTTACATATATGACAATTAATAAATACTAGTAACAACGGGAGTTCGCTTAAGAACATAAAACGTTATTTATCACCAAAAAAAAAAAAAGAAAAGAACACATAACGTTAAAATTTAACGGTTAAATATACGTATCGTCATGTATTGAGAAGTGGAATTTGTGTATACAAAAACATAGCAACTATAATTATTAATTGTATAAATAGAATGAAAAAAATGATGTTTTTTTAGAAAACAATTGTTATATAATACTTTCAAACAATTTGTCTTCAGAACTTTATATCAACAAAGCAACTACATAACGGTTATAATAATTAACTATAAAGAATAGTTCTTGAATACTTGTATGTTTTTAGTAGTAAAAATGATGGCCATCATATATAAGAAGGCAATAATCAAGGAAGGATTTTGAAAAAAAAAATTATTTGATAATATTTGACTATTCTTCACAAAGAACTGTTATGTTTTCTTTTAGAATACTTAACGGTTAAAAATGATAACTGTCATATTGATGAGGTCCTTTTGTCTTTAGTCTTGGGGTCCACAATTAAAAATAAATCAAGGATTGCATATAGGCAAACCTAGGATCGTTCTCTCTCTCGAGGAGCCTTTTATTGAGTCCTAAGTAATCTAAATGACATGCAAATGCAATTAAATCAAGGGGGAAATTGGTTTTGGATTTTCAAATTGATAAACTAAAATAAGAATGCAACTAATTAAATGCTAAACTAATATTTTTGGTATTTTTAATAAAATGGAATGAAGTGTGAAAATGTGTAATGAATGAATGCTCTTGAAAATGGATTAGCGACTATCATAGTTCAATTAAATATAGGAGTAAATTTTCACTAAGTTTAGATGAAAACCCCAAGATACCACTTGAGTCCAATATTTCCAATTAATAATAGCTCCTACTACCGTAACTAACTACTATTTCCTGAGAAATTGTTTTAAACCACTTAGTGTGTGATTAGGATTAAATTAATGCAACTTGCTTCCTCTTTACATGAATGCGATACCACGTCACTCAATTAATTTAAATCAATCATACTATCTAACAATACCACGTAGAAAGCACAATATCAATGAATTAATAAGGAAATACATATATAAAAATCCAACAAGCTACAAAATTAAATCCAATCACAAAGGTTCAATCTACAAAGTTATCCAACCGGATAAACTCAGTCTCAACAATACAAATCAATATTCCTAAAACTAGGATATTAAAATGTAAACAGAGAAAATAGATTGAACAAAATAAACTCCCCTTAATTAAAGCTTTGGAACTCAAGTACAAATCCACATCCAAGAAGCAAGGGAATTAGTCACCCATAGAGATTAGAGAACCCCACACAAGCATATCAAGTCTGGAAGTGGAAATTGACAGGTTTAATGGAGAAAGGACCACAGTGGTGTAAGAGAGTGGAATGGTGGAAGGACTGAAGGTGTCTGATATGGTTGTTGGTGAGGTTAAGAGTGAATCAGGAAAATGAAAAAAAGGAAGGTTGTGAGCTTAGGCGTGGTCCAAGCGTGAGGTCTCAATTCGTGGAAGAAGCTCTGGGTTCTGGTTCTTGCTGCAAGTAAAACAGGGAGGTGGTGGAAGAATGGAAGCTCCCCGGTGACGATGGAGGTGGTTGTGCTGCCGGCGAGAAGGAAGGTCCAGGGAGGAAGAAGGACGCTGGGTCGATCGCGATGTGCAGGCGTGAAGAAGATGATTCCCAAGATGAAGCCACTCGCAGCATGTTCCCTTTATTCAATTAAACCGCTCGGGTCCTCCCAGCTGCTCCATGGGTCTGCAAGTTTCAGCAATCAGAAAACCTAATTGCTAATGGTCAAAACGCATGGCTTCATCAGAGGGACCTAACTGCAACTTTTAAAAACTTTCACAGAGGGACCAAACTGAAAAGTTTAAAACTTGAGTTTAAATTTCCATTTTCAAATTTAATCCAATTTCTTTAAGTACCTACAATTTAAACTAATTAATCTAACATCAAATATTCTCATAAAAATCAATAATTAAGAGTAAGTACATTTTTTTGACAATTTTGCCCTTTTTAGCCCTAATTAAATGTATTTACTCTTAATCTTAATTTATTACAAGAAATGCATTTTGAGCTCAATAACTATGATGAAATGCATTAAAAATCCCCATTTAATTACCAAAAATCATGTAACAATATGGTTAGATCACATATATAAGAATGCGGGATTTTGAGGGGAAAAAAATTATTTAACAATACTTGACTTTTTTTTTTTTACAAAAAATCATTTATGTATTTTTCACAAATACTTGATGGTTAAAAATAATAATAATCATATATAAGAAGATGAGATTATGCAAAATGTCAAATATAAGAAAACTACATTCTAAAAAAATTTATTTGACAATATATTAGGGTTCGTCATAAAAGAATCGTTTAGTATTCTTTAATATAAATAAAGGTGGGATTCTGAAAGATATAAAATATAAGGAGATGGGATCCTAAAAAAAATATTTGACAATATATTATGGTTATTACTAAGAACCACTAAGTATTCTTTAACATAAAAAGGTGGGGTCCTAAAAATATAAAATATCATGAACCAGGATTCTGAAAAAAATTTATTCGAAGCATCTCTTCTAACTACTTCTCAGACATTTTTGAATTTTCCTAATGGGTCTCATATATTTTTTTTTTCGATAATTTAATTTTGGCCTCCTCAATTTTTTAAAATACATTTTTCCTTCTTTTTTTTTTCTTTTTTTCGTTCCCTTTCCTGAGATGTTGACAATTTAAAATTTTCGAGCTTTTGGCACTTAGCTCTTATTTGATTCCTAAGGATGTTTATAAAGCTTTCAATATTGATAATATTTGCCCTCTTATTGTAAAATACTATTCTATTGATTTTACTGAGCAAGAGAAAATAATTTTGAAGCCTAAACTTCAACATTTTGTTATTGACGCTTCTAGTAATCCAGATTTGAATAATCTATAAACTCTACTTGAATTATGTTGTGCTTTAATGAAAACAGGGAAATCTAAGGTGTATTACTTGATTCATCGATTGATTCGCCTTTTATTAACTCTTCCAGTTTCAACAGCTACCACAGAATGCTCTTTTTTAGTAATGAAAACAGTTAAGATAAGGTTATATAACAAGATGGAAGATGATTTTACTGCAAATAATATAATAATTCATATTGAAAAAAGAAATAACTGACACTTTCACTACTGATTCAATTATTGATGATTTCAAGTCATTAAAAGAACAAAGAGCATTACTTTCAGTGAAAGTAATTTTTAATTATTTCATTTAGTATAGTGTTTTATTAATTTTGTATTGTAAATTACATTGTTAACTTTTAATATTTTGATATATTATATAATAGGCAATCTTCTGAAATTGCATGATATCTTCTCATTTTGTAATTGATATGATATCTATACTAGAAATGGGCATGTTATCTTATACATTAGAATTGTTAAAATAATTTTATTATAAATCTGAATATTTTAAAAATGTTGGATAATGTTAAAAATTTTAATTAGTTAATGACTATACATTTGCCCCCCCCCCCCCCAAAATTTTTGTCCCAAGTTCCGCCCCTGCTACCATGGGTTTTCACTCTATAACTCCTTCCTCTCGATGTTCTTCCTCGAGTAAGCTTTCATTTTCTTAAGGATTAAGTAACAAATTTGCTCCAGAAGTTTTCACTAAGGAACAATGTTGCTCTGGAAGAATTTATTGTCTCAATGTTGCCCTGGAAGTTTCAAAACGTAGTAATGTTGCCTATTGCCATTAAAAAGTTAATAGTCAACGTTAGTTTCTTAACAGAATAGAGCAACATTCCTATATTTTAAAACTTCTAGGTAACATTGAGACAAAAAAAAACAAAAACAAAACAAAACTTATAGGGCAATATTGCTCCTGAGCCTATATTTCTGAAGCGAATTTGCTACTTAACTCTTTTCTTAAATTAATGTTTTTAGTTCCATTTTATTTTATTTTTATATATATAACAAGAGCTCTCTAGTTGATGTTCAAGGACGCCAGAGCAAGATTACAATATCTAATTTCTGATTATAGCCATTAGTTTGAAGATTAAAATAGAGAAAAACAGAGAACATAGACAAAAAAACGATGAGATAAAATGTTGAATTGTTTTATTGTTGAGCATCTCAGGTTCCTAAACTTTAGCAATCCAAACTGTATGTTGAAATTAGGTTCCAAGATTTGCTCACATTTTTATATTTTTACTATATTCTGATTTTGTTAGTTATATTATGAGATTTATTCAAGTTTTTATATTCTTATTTGGGTTAAGGTGGAAAAGTACAAATGTACTTTGTTCAGAAGAGCGCTTAGCATCAAGTGTTTTTTTGAGGTGTAAAAGTGACCATGTGGTTACAAATCAGGTGCAAAAATACCGTTTAACCGCTAAGTTTACCTTTTTTTTTTTTTTACTGGACGATGACGTGGCTTTCAAGATGCAAGAATACACATGTGGTTTGACCAATATAGCATCAAACACCAAGTACTTTTTTTTATTTTATTATTTTGATTTCTTATTAATATTAATTTAATAAAAAATTCACTATTTTTTATTAATAATAATAATATAGACTTAAAATATAAACTGAATCTTAATCCTTAATGCTTAATAATATTAACTTAATTACATTCTGCACTCTTTTTTCTCTTAGCTTTTGTTTGCAAGTTGCTGTAAGTTTTTGATGAGATCCTTAATTTGAATACATTTTAATAATCTTGATTTATAAGTCAAATAAATTTTATAGTGTGAATCCTCTAATGTATACTTTTTGTTTACAGAGTAGTGATATCTTTTGTTTCTCTTTTCATTTTGGATTCCTATCTAATGATCTAGAACGTAGGACATGAAGAATTAAAGATCATATTTTTTTTATTCTTTTGTTTTCTTTGTTTTCCTTGCTTGTGCTTGATTTTGAAATATTCTTATTATCCATTTTTCAATATAGAAATATAAATTAGAAATATACTTTATAAATACATTTTTAAATTTATTAAATTCAGTATCGAAATATATCAAATATATAAATTATAAATATAAATGAAATATAAATAAATTAGAAATCAATATTTATATTCTATTTTCAATATTTCAAAAATGAAAAAGAAATAAACAAATAATTATATAATTATATTCTATCTATATTAATTATATTATATTATATTATAATAATAATAACATTGTTAATTTAAAAAAAATTCAAACAAAGAAAAGAAACAAAAGAAAGCTAGTATAGTCAGCAAAAAAGTCAAACTAATGGTTAAACAGTACTTTTGCATTTAAAAAAAAAAAAACACTTGGTTTGGGCACTCTTTTGACCAAATCATATATGTGTTTTTGCACCTTTAAAAGCTACGTTATCATCCAATCAACTAAAAAAAGTTAAACATAATGGTTAAACGGTACTTTTACACCTAGCTAATCTGTAACTACATAGTCACTTTTACACCTTAAAAAAGCATTCTTTGCTGGGTGCTCCTCTAACCACTTCTTATTTTCATATTTATATTATCCTTTTGTAGTTAAATTAAAGAATATGTGATGGTTGGAGGACTGATATGTGATCTATGGATAATCTATAACAAAGGCATTGCAAAATATGGTGAAATTTTTTACTTGATTTATTTAGAATCCAAAAATTTATAAGATAATATTCTATCATGAGAGTGTTTAAGTGATTAAGTTCTTCTAAATTGTATGATGTTTATCTTTAATTAATGTATTGAATTTTGAATACTATAAATATAAGCTTTTTATCTAATATTATTATCATGTCATTATCAATGATTATATTGTGTTATACATTAAATATTAATAGTAAAACAAAATAAAAAAATAATAGAAAATAATTATATATAATAAAAAAACTAAAGTCACTTTATTAACAAAGAACCTTCCAGTATGTCCCTAATACATTACAGTTATTAACAAAAAGAATATGTCCTAAATATATTATAGTAGTTATTAACAAAGAACTATTAAATATGTTATCAATACATCACGATTGAGAACCGTTAAGTATTTGCAACAAGTATATATAGCATATTCATATATGACGGTTTGAAATCTTCATATATGATAGAAAATAATTGTGATGAAAAGCCTTTTTTTGTAATAATGATTAAAACGTACATTAAAATGTTGAATGAAAACAAAAATAAAAAATATTGAGTACCATTAGGAGTTAAAAGATTTAGCAACTGTAAATGGATTTGTTCAATTTTACAAGAAACCTAAAATAATCTTAATCTAATTATTATTAAATTTATAAGACGACAATTAAGGGTTTGCTATCTAATAGGATAGTTGTAAATTTTTCTTGATCTGAGCTTCTCAATCTGTTCATGGTAATCCCATCATCATACCATCACCATCATTATTCTCTTGTTATTGCATATTGAACCATAATGAAATATCTTTCCCATTTCCAACTTTTCAATCAAACCCTTTAAACATTGAAAATGATCTCAAGCATTAATTCATATATAACATAATAATACCCTTCCAATGGATTTACTCGACCCTTCGTTTCCATCTCTACATCCATCAAATTAAGCACTCACAAGTCACAATATTGTATTCATTATCCCCCAATGATTAAAAAGGATAAAATAGAGAGAACGGCGGGAGTGAAAGAGAGAGCAGCATGTTTATTCATTTAAAACCCCTCCTGAGTGTTGAATTTTAGATATAGATATATAGGTTGATGTTGTCTTTTAAAAATGACTCAAGTCAATTTATAAAACCTAAATACCTTAATTTTTGTATATTTTCAATTCAATGTCCAATTAATAATTGACTTTAAATATCCTATATCCCCCCCCCCTTTTTTTAAAATTTGGTTGGGTTTGTAGGCCTTAAGTCCACAATATTTTTTTATGCAATGTTTTTCCCCCTTCTTCTTCTTGTTTTTAATGTCCCATGGATGGAATGACTCTTGATATACTATATTGAATTTTAGATATGGATATATTTTAAGGTTGCCTTTCTTTTATATCAAAAATCATTTAAATCAATTGATAGAACATATCTCATCCTTTACATATCTTCATCAATTCAATGTCCAATTAATCCACAAGACACTCTTTTAAATGCATTTATTGCTTTGGGGGGCATTATATTATTTTCATGGTTATCAAACTTGGACCGGGGAGGTCAACTCAAAAACCGATGATCCAGCTATGAAACCAGTCTGAGAAGGTTTCATAAAATGGTACTGTAGCAACCTAGGGTGGCCAAATCTCAACCAAGTCAACCCACCAAGTTGCCAGGTTTACTCGGTTGTCCTTTACAAAAAAGGAATTAATATTTGTTATAGGAGTATGAATTGTAGACAACAATTTCAGCTGAAATTAGAACAATTTCAGTTGAAATTAACAATAACTTTTGTATTAATGACTATAAGTTTAGGGATTAAATAATTGTATGTAGGAATATTTTGTTATCATTTATCTATTTTGGTAATTTTCTAGGAAGAATATTTAATGATTATTGATTATAGTGTTATTGGATTTAATATTGATATTATGGTGTTAATATGTCAAAGAAATGGTAAAGAATGTTAGTGATATTAATTATGATGTCAATATATCAAAGAAATTGTTAGTGATTCAAGGTATTGAATTGATTTTGGAACATATGATACTATGATGAGAGTTTAAACTTTTTTTTTTTTTTTCACTCCTTAGGTTTGGCCTCCAAGTTAACTCCTATATGATACACTGAACCTTGACCCAGTACTCCAACCAGTTCAATGACCGGTCCAGGTTTAATAGCCATGATTATTTCATGAATCACGGGAGGGAGGAATGAACTATTTGGTCGACATCACTTATCTATAATTGATAATTTTTTATAATCAAATTTTACTCTTTTTTTTTTTTTTTGCCAGTAGTCAAAATTTACTTTTAAAAGATATACAAGTACACAGTAATATAGTTTTCCATTTCCCTATATAGCAATTGCTCCCCCCACAATAGAGCATGTGTCCCAAAGGCAATTTTGGTTGTTAACTGATGCGTTCTCATCATCTCTCCTTCAAAACATGTCTTCTCTTTCCCCAATAGTAGATGCTCTCTAGTGTCTACCCTATATATAGAGAGAGAGAGAGAGAGACAGATGCTTTTCACCGCTCAAACTTCAATCTCCAGACACACTTCAATATAATTATATCTTCTGAGGATCTTCCCAACAATTAGATTTCTAGCTAGGTTAGTTTATTTATATAACCAAGACTCTCGTACTGCATATATCATGAGAGTTTCAAATCTGAGTTTTGGTTAATGTTTCTGAAATTAATGGTGCAGGACATATGGATGATGCTGAAGACTTCCAAGGCCAATTTTGTCACATGATGGTGTCTTTTGATGAGGAAGACGAAGAGTTTCTCAGAAACATTCTTCAGCAGCAGCCTGCAGCTGGTGGAAATAATATTAGTAATAATAATAAGAATAATAATCACTTGTCTTCTTCTTCTTCTCAAATCAGAGATAAATCATCCTTTCCCACGGTCGATTTCTCTATCGACAGCTCTGGCGGCAACCGTCATGGTGGTGGTGGTTCGAATGAGGACAACAAAAGCCACGTGTTGTCAACTAATAAAGCATGCATTTTAGCATTTGATCAATCCAACATATTGCCAGCAGAAGAAGAAGGAATCCCAAAACACGAAGAATCTAGCACCTCCGAACTTTGTTCATTAAAAAGGAACAGAGATCAGACATGTAATAATGTGGTTGAGCCCAGAAAGAAGGCTAGAAGCAGTTCGGAGACAGTGAATCACATCATGGCCGAGAGGAGGAGGAGGCAACAACTCACTGAGAGATTTATTGCACTTTCTGCAACTATTCCGGGCTTGAAGAAGGTCAGTTTTTTCTTTCAAAAAAAAAAAAACGTCCATTGTTCTTCAAATTCTCAATTGATTAGTGGCATGTTTCTATTTTATTCATCATTATATTCTACATAACATAGTGTCACTTAGATATCTTACAAGGTTTTGAGTTTTTATGATTTCTCCCCCAAAAAAAAAAAATATGACTACAAAATGTAGAGTTATTAGTTATTTTAAAAATCATAAAAATTCAAACTTGCATTATTTCATACCTATAACACATCAAAATATCACTCATTTTATTTGAAACTAATTATTAACGAAAAAAAGGGAAAAAATATTTAGCAGGTTGGGGCATTATTAGAGACCCTTTGCCTATATTTTTCATGTTTAAGGCAAGAGTAAATGGCCAAAAAAAAAAAAGCAGGAGAAATAACCAGAAAGAAAGAAGAAAAAGGTTGTCTTTTAGATGTGATGTGACCGACTTGAATCACATTCAATCTTGTTGATCCCGCATCTGAAAAGATAAAGTTGGTTTAAAGTGAAATAATCATTTTGAAGTCATAATTGTTGTTGCATACTTGCATTATTATTATTATTATTGTTATTATTATTATTTGATAAATATAGATGGACAAAGCCACGATTCTTCAAGAAGCGACGAAATACGTGAAGCAGCTTCAAGAACGAGTAACAGAGCTAGAGAAACAAAATAGCATAATAATAAACACTTCATCATCATCTTCAGATCAGAAATTATCCATGAGATCGGTAAAGAAATATCGTGATCTGCACAGAGTTAATATTAATGATGATGATGATGATGATAAGTGCTGTGAAGCCAAAAATGACGTGTTGCCTCAGATTGAGGCAAAAGTGTTGGAGAATCAAGTGCTGTTTGGGATCTATTGTGAGAAGCAAAAGGGCATTGAGTTTAAAATATTGAATTTGCTTGAGAGTTTTCATCTTTATGTCACTAGTAGCAGCGTCTTGCCATTTGGGAATCGCACTCTTGGTATCACCATCATTGCCCAGGTAATCAAAATATTTTAATTTGTCCTTTTAACTTAGAATAGTATAATGTTTAATAGATCTTATGAGAAATAGCTAAAAAATCTCCTATTATAAAATTTTTATGCCCAAAGGTATCTGAAATTTGTTCAAGGACTTGAGCACAAATTATCTTCAACGAGTGCAACTCTTCTTTAGTTGTGTACAACCTATCTTCATGTGCACAACCTACATATTTTCAACTATGTACTAAACGGAACACATTTGCATATATGTCCTTAGATAACCTTTGGGCAATAAATTTTAAGACAGATTTAATGAGATTTAGGGCTTGTTTGGTATAAGGGAAGGAGAGAGGAGGGAAAATGTTGGACCAAGTGGTATCTAACATCTTTTCTTTATTAAAATTTTGTAACCCCACAATCTAAAAATTTTTTAACTCCAAGTCGAAAAAATGTTCTCTTCTCTCTCTTCCCCTCCAAATCGGATCCCTCATACCAAGAAGTGGGGCATTAATATTTGGAAGCGAGCTATAAATAACATCATATGAGCATATATATATATGTGTGTGTTAATGATTCAATTTATAATTAATGAGGTGTTTGTTGGGAGGTTGAAATCTTGAATTATTGTCATGACTTAATTGATTGCAGATGGGAGAGGAATACAGAATAACAGTGAATGAAGTGATGAAAAACCTAAAACAAGTGCTATCCAAGTCGCAGGAAGAAGTTGATCCGTACTAGCGTATCAATCATGCTTGTTGTTTTCATATTGTTTTATCGCTTTTATCGACTTGGGATGTTTTCTCAATTCTTAGAGAGTACGAAGTTGCTGATCTATCAATAATTTTGTTGATGATGGGTTTGTTTATAATATGAATGAATAGTCGCATTTAGACTTGGTTTCTCTTGGAGATCATATTATTGCCCCAATTAATAAAGTTACTATTGGTGAATTAAACAAAATAAAATTAAAAATAAAGTTATGGGTGATATGAGTGTGTTTGATGAGATAATGCTGGGTTGTCACATGCTCATAACATCATCTTTTTTTTTTTTTTTTTTGGCCCAACGGCTCATCGCATCATCATTTATATCAAAAGAAGCAAAACAATATAATTGTGTCGGGCTAAAAAATGAAAATATAATTGTGGGGTTGTAGGTTTGAATCTGTCACGAAATTTTATGAGTCTTGTTATTTCATGAAATTATAAAAATATGAAAAAGTTCGCTTGAGAATATTTTAATGTCATTACATCAATATATAATTAAAAAAATACTTAACCATTCTATTTTTGTCTAATATATATGCTAATGTTAATTTCCCCTCCAATTTGCTACTCTTTTTTGCCATCAATTTACTACTCATTACACGCATATCATTGCATAATTTTAAACCATCGTTTTGCTTACAAAAGTGCTTTTTCTACCTCATATCCAAATACAAAAAACAAATGGGGAGTGGAAATGCAAGTGTGTGTATATATCATGCATATTTTTATATTTTAACCTCTTATACTAATTAGTGTTTAAATAATACTTAGGTCAGATTCCATATATTCATTGTATTAAAAGTTCTTCAATCAGATATGATCATGTTTTTGTGCATGTGAGTTTATAGTTTAACGATAATATTTCGAAATTGAAGACTTGATTGGAGAACTTAACACAATGGATATCAAGAATTTGATACAAGCATTTTATCACTACCATAGCTCCGGTCATAAATATAGAATATAGTTTATAGTGCAGTTAATATAGAACGTAGTTTGAAATACAAATTGTACTATAAACTATGTCATATATTTAGAACATGAGAGAATAGTATGTTCCTACAAGGTAAGAAGGATATTCTCTTCACATAAGCAAGGTTATCAAACCTAAACCGATAGGTTCAATCTAAAAAACCGACGAACCGATCGATGATAAATCGGTCCGGCAAAAACCCATTTTTGCTTTTTTTAAAAAAAAAATTAAAATTTCCTATCAATAACTCTGAAATCTTCATTTTATCACCGTTTTGGTCCCGGGTTAGCTTCGATTTGACTCCGATAAGATTCACTAACCCTTAACCTAGTACTGTGACTGGTTCAGTAACCAATCCGGTTTTAATAACCTTGCACAGAAAAAATAATGGAGGAAATTATATTAATTTTTAATATATATACGATTCAATTATACATATATACTTTAACTAATACTCTTGAAGAATATTTTCATTTGATCAGTTTGTTTTTTTCCAAAACAACATTAATTACCATTTTTTAACTATAACCATACATTATTCTACTAGTAAAAAATTAGACACTTTTACTCAAAAAAAAAAATGAGACACTGATCCCTTAACTTCGGTTAATTAAATTAAGGGTACATTGAAAAATTAAAATAAATTTAGACATTAATTGTATTTCTCAATTATTCCAAACACAAATCTTTTTTTTTTTTTTTTGCCAGAACATAAGTAACAAATAAAAATAAATAGAGAAGAATCAATAATAAAACAAATTAAAGTAGCAAGATATATAGTCATATGTTTTTCCTTTCGCAGTGAATATGTGAAAAGAATCATATAAATCACTATATAATTTATAAGTATAACTAACGATAAATATTGTGTGTGTGTGTGTGTGTATGAATACGTGATTAATTATATTAAATATTCTTAAAAACATATTACATTATAATGAATACATCACTCATTTCTTAAATTGTGATAAATTAACCATTTGATATTTGAAATTACATTCAACATTGATTAATCTGAACTCAGGTCGGAGATTAGCTCTCTCAAAATGTTTTTTACATTTATCGAAATCCAAACTTAAAACCTCATACTTAAACGATCATATATTTTAAAATTAGGATTTAAACTATTATATTCACAATCATGGAATTTAAGTTTTGAAAGAGAAACATGAGTACATGACCAAAATATACGTATAAATCAAATATGAAGACTTAGATTTTGGCCGTAAGGGGGGGCTGCAAAGGAGCGTGACAAGACAATATAATTTGCAAATTTTTTTATTACTTGTGAACAATTGAAGATCATATGAAACTACAAAACAGATCGAGCCCTAGCTAGCTAGTTAAGTAAAATTTAAAATAGACTTTCCCCAAAAGAGGAAAGTACGTGATGATACCACACGTTTATACTTAACCAACACATACGTACGACTAATTGGGATATAAAATAATTAAAGTGTTTTTTATTCTTCTTCTTGACCAAGTTGTGTCACATGAAAAGCTCTTTATTAGACTTTACAGTCATTTCTTCTTTTAACGTTTTGTGGCCAGCAGTCAAAATCCCCCGTCGTGGTGTTCTGTCAAAAGTACATTGTTTTGTGTTCAAACAAACAAACAGAAAGAAAAATCTCCCCAAAAATCTCGCCAACTTGTAATATTCCATCCTCACTCTTCAAATCTTCACAAATGAATGCTCTAATCTATGTCGTCTAATATCTTAATGTTTTTTCTTTTCGAATTTTTTTTATCAGAAATATGCATTTCATTATTGTTGCATGCAATTGTTATTTGCACTCCATTTCTTTGTTTTTTTTTTTTTTTGGCCCAATTAAAGGGACATGTACTAAGGTGTGAGACTGTAAGTTAAATTAAACCTGTAAGCTTCACTAATGCAAAAAAGACTTTTAAGACCGCCTCATTTAGAGCGGATAATCGACGCCCCAGTCTTAAAGATGTGACCTGTGGCAATTTTGTTAATATAAAGAACTTTAAAGGTATGACCGGTGGCAGTTTTGTAAATATAAAGAACTTTTTGGACCGTATCCTTTAGCGATGAGTCTTAAATATATTATTCAGACCGCTTAAAAAACAACCGGTCTTAAAAATGTTATTAAAAAAATTGAAATATCAAATTTCTTTACAGAGAAATCTCGAATAGGCCGACTTATATTTTCTGCGGTCCAAAATAATAAGGAAAAAATTAAATAAAAACTTTTAAGACCGGATATCTTATAACAGGAGGTCTTAAAGATCATACTTTTAAGACTGGACATAAATCGTGCCCGGTCATAAATAGTTTATTACTTTTAAGACCGAAGTTTAACAAAGGACGGTCTTAAAACTTAACCTTTAAGACCGTCCTTGTTGTTCATCCGGTCTTAAAAATAAAGTGCCAAATATATCTTCGCGCGAAACGTTACCTTACGACTTATGTTATCCCTCTTAACTCTGAAACCCCTCTTCTTGTTGTGAAACCACTCTTCCTCTCCCACGTACCATTAGCCTCTGTTAGTCTTTCATTTGCTCAGCTTACTGTCTCTTACTGTCTCGAAAATGAACGGTGAAAACGATTCCATTCGTGTTCCGGGAACACCAGTTACTGGTGTGAATCAGAACAAACCCTCTTCCACTGACAATGTGCCTCGTAACCACCCTGCACGCCGTGGTAGAAGAGGCACACGAATGATGGATGTATCTCTAAGTCGAACTTTTGGGTCAAGGCTCGAGATTCAGTTCGATGAAAAGTTGCGGCCTTTCGGTCCTAATAAAACCAAATATAATAGTTTTGTCGGCTATCTTGCACGCAGCAAGGTTAGCATCTTGGAAGATGAGTGGAAAAGTGTTGACTTTGACAAAGTAAAGCAACCTATTTGGGACACTATCCGGCTTACATACACTGTCCCTAAATCTGAGGAGTTGAAAGACATGACATTGTCTTATTGTGCTGAGCGGTGGAGGAAGTTTAAGACCTCTCTCGCTAACACGTATATTTTTTCGAGGTTGCGCTTGCCAAACAGCCTTGGGAACAGTACACATATATTGATGAACGAATTTGGCGACAATTTGTTATGCTGTGGACCACTCCTAAAGCTCTGGTAAGTCTATATTTAGTTTTGTTTGCTTATGTAACCTGTGAGCTTATATTTGTTCATCTAATCCTGTTAGTTAAATTATATTTTTTGGTGTGTGAATAGAAGTATACATTTCCTGCCTTTGTCTATGCAAGTCTGATATGTAAACCCTGAAAGGGTAAAATACTAAGGAGGTAATTGTGTAATGGTTTGTCTTGCAAAGGAGGAAATGAATAGTCTTAAAAGGGGGAAAATTCATATAATCAATTGTTACTATCTAATGTGGACTGATGATCCCATTGGATGCCTTATAAAGGATCAAGTTTGTATTATTTTGTAAGCATAATTCTCTTTTGTTTCTTAACTTATCTATCTAGCAGTACAAAACATAGCTCTTTTGTAAGCATAATTCTATTTTGTTTCTTAACCTATCTACATCTGCCTTAAATAAAATGTTGAAACTTGATCAAGTGAATTTGACTAGTGTTTGAGGTTCATATCAAGCAGAAGTTCTCTAATTTCTGTTAGTGAAATGGCTGGAATTCATATTTAATAGTTGTTTTCAATTCTGATTCACAGGAAAGAAGGGCAAAAGCACAGGAGATAGGGAGAAACAATGATTGCCCGCATAGGGCTTCTCGCGGCGGATATGAAAAGGATGAAAAAGAATTGATGGCGGCCAAGCGGAAGAGATTGGAAGATGAAGCAGAATCCAATCCTGAGACGGAACATGGTCCACCATCTCCAATACGTCGCGAGGATTTGTGGTTGCACATTCGGCAAAAGCCAAGCGGCTCCTACACGAGTGAACAAACTCGTGTAGTTGCTGAAAAAATTGTAAGTATCGTTATTGCTGTTATTTTTTAGTTACTAAACATGATTCATTACTAAGCTTCTCGTTATCTGTACCTTACAGGAAGATCTTAAGAAGAAAGAGGCAGAGGGATCTTTCATGTCGTCCGGTAGGAGTGATGTTCTCACTGTTGCCACCAGAAAACCGGACCACGGTGGGCGTTTAAGGGGGGTTGGAAGACGGGTAGGCCTGAAGGTATTCTTTGGTTCATCCGCCAAACGTCATAGGAAAGAGGTGGTTACCCGGGAGGAGATACAACAGACAGTGGCCACAATAAATGAGGAATCAACGGCTAAAGAAGCAAGGTATCAATCTGATATTAGCCAATTAAGGGAGGAATTGAATCAAATGAAGCTGCTTTTGAGCTCACGTCAAGAGACCAGTAGTGTTCCCTTCACACACTCACCTACAACTGTGCAGCAGAGCACTGGAGGGAGCTGTATTGTTGGACAGTCAGAGCAACCTTGTGACCTTTATGTGGAGGATCCTGATCATCATGATAGACTACTATTGGTTGCAAAAGGGACTATCCACAACTTTTTGGGATCAACTGTACACCACCAACAAATGTCTGATGATGAAGTCAGAGTGTCAGTTGTAAAGGTGATCATTGATGCACCTCTTCCTCTCCCAACTGATGAGATGAAGATTGTGAGTGATGTCAAGGGAACCTTCATCTTGGCCAGTGAAGCTTGTAGATGTCTGTACTCCTCCTGAAGCTTCAACCCCTCGTCCTCAAGTTCCATCCCCTCGTCGCGCTCCATCCCCTCCTCAGGCTCAATCCCCTCCTCAAGCTCAATCCCCTACTGCTAAGTTGACTGGCCGCGAAAAAATAACCGATATGGTGAAAAGTGGAGGTTTTAAAGATAAATCGTGGGATGTCAATGAAGTAGTAGGCCTCGCTCATCCCCTACCAGTCCAAGTTGACACCGTTGATATTGACTCCCTGCTGCTTCCTAGGCAGGAGCTTAGTGATGCAATTATTCGAATTTGGATGAAGTACGTATGTTCTTCTATGAGTACATAATTTAAATGCATCGTTTAGACACACATACATATACTAATTCCCTGATCGATGTAATTACTGTAGGTTCTTGTATCAAGAATTGGAGAATAAGGGCAGGAGCAACGATTTTGGATTCTTGTGCCCTGTGTATTCAAGTCAAACAACCATGGTGGAAAGACAAGAGTACATATCAAGCAGGTTGTGTAATGTGAGAAGAAAGGTGTACTTTTTGTCATTCTTCCACAGGTACATATCACAAATCTTGTCTACAATTCACTTAATTCTGCTACATATATATATCACTGAGTATACTTGACTGCTTTGAATTTTCAGCCGCCACTGGCAGTTGGTCATCATGTGCATGGAAGAAAATAAAGTTATCTTCTTATGCTCCACTCACACCGAGCCAGTGCCTTCGTTGACGCAGACCATCAACGAGTAAGCATGTTATTTTGATTCTCTTGTCAGAAATCTCTGCTGTGAATTTTCATTGAACATTGATAAATATGCATTTTTTATGATAGTGCCATGAGGACGTTCCAGATCGACGCACTCAAAAGGCGTTCTTCTAACGCCAAAGAGCCTAAATGGTTCAGACCAGAGATTGGTACAATATTTGTGAGACACTGTATCGATGTTACAATATTACTTATATATATATATTTCTTGTTCTTTTTAGACTCGTTAGCAACCAGTGGCGTCCAACCTATGTGGCCAATACGTTATGAAACACATGTATGATATTGTCACTAAAGGAAATACTAAATTATATGCAAAGGTAAATATTTGATGTTACATATTATGCACACAAGTTAATTCGTCAGTTTCTGGCTTAATATGTTACATATGAAATATGGACGCAAGTTAATTCAGTTTCTGTCTTTGATGTTACAGATGTTTCAATGCCCTGCCCCCTTTTCGGATGCTGAACTCGAGCACATCCGTAATTTGTTTTGTGAATATGTGTATGACCTGATCCATAATAAATAATGATGTATTCATTTGTAAATATCTTGTAGCAACAATAATCTTCTATAAATTTGATTATTTTTTCGAACAATTCATTTGTATATATACACAGGCAATGTAAAATTCAATAGATAAATTTGTTTAACTTTTCGAACAATTTTCTTGTGTCCATTTTGGGTATCTGAAATTGGATGGATATAGCTATTTAGTGCTTGAAATTTGAGGTTCAGGATGCTCTAAATTAAAGAAGCAAGAGTTCGCGACTTTAGGACCGTATATGGGTAAACTTCCGATCCTAAAAGTATTCGGTTTAAATAATATGAGACTTTTAGGACCGCATATTTTAAACTTCCGGTCCTAAAAATATTCGATTAAATATTGGTGAGACTTTTAGGACCGTATATTGTAAAATGACGGTCCTAAAAGTATTCGAGACTTTTATGACCGTTTCTTCTTTTACGGTCCGCTCCTAATAGTCTTCCTTTAAATAGAGTTGACTCGCTTTTTGGAAAAATTAAGTTTTTAAATGTTGAGACTTTTATGACTGCATATTTTAAGAGTCCGGTCCTAACAGTATTCGGTTAAATAATATGAGACTTTTAGGACCGTATATTGTAAAATGACGGTCCTAAAAGTATTCGAGACTTTTAGGACTATATCTCATTTTACCGTACGCTCCTAATAGTCTTCCTTTAAATAGAGTTGATTGGCTTTTCGGACAAATTAATTACGGTTCAAGGCAACCGAGGTTCTGACGTTCTGCTCAAGCTAAGACCCTCATTGTCATCGTTTTTACCTCTCCTGATGTTGAGTAGCGACATCGTTGTCCCTTTTCTTTGTATCTTTTCTTTTTGTCGGAAAAAGAAAAGAGACAAAGAAAAGGACACTTTGTTTCTAATCAGGGCGAGGCAAAACCGACGACAATGACAGTCCAACCTTGAGAAGAATTGTCACTGTGTTTGTTTTTATTCGAATAAGGTAAACAATGTTTTTTGTTTTGTTGATATGATGTTAACTGTATATTGTTGGATTTTTTAATGTGCGAGTTTTTAATGTTGATCAAACACACGAGGACAATGTTTTGTTTTCTTCCTTGTCAAAAACAGAAAGAATCTTTTGTTGGATCTTAACTGTATATCGTTAGATTATTTAATGTGCGAGTTTTTAATGTTGATCATACACACAAGGACAATGTTTTGTTTTTTTCCTCCTTGTCAGAAAAAGAAAGAATGTACTGAGAAAGACAAAGGCGATCGAAATAGGAAAATAACAAATTTATTATATATTTTTTAATGCTGCCCCGTGGGGGGCAGGGGCAGCGCAGTACATGATATAAAAAAAAATTTACTCCTCCCCATCGTTGTCAGAGGGGAGGGAGTCGTCGGAGAGGTCGGAGACGTCGTCATCGAATGGATTGTACTCAACGTCCTGGGCGTCAAGTATCGCGTTGATCTTGTTGTTGACGGCGTGGTAGACCTGACAAAACTGGCCCTGTCGTCGATCTATATGATCGACGCGGGCCAGGAGGTGGCACAGTAGCTGTTTAGTGGTCGGGTTCGGAGGCAGAGGAGGAGGGTAAGCATTGTTACGCCCAGCGGGAGGAGGAAAAGGAGGACCTGGTGGTGGTGGAGGACCTTGGGGTGGTGGAGCAGCCATTGTAGAAGTGATGATGAAGAATGTAAAGAAAGTAAAGTAACAACGGTTTAAATAGAGAACCCATCCGAAGTGAAACGCCGGAACCTTTAATGAGCAGACGCATAGTTCATCAGAATACGAGGAAACGCCTAGTTACGTTGGGAAGTTTATCTGGAAGCCGAAGAGATCCTCTGATAGAGTGTAAGTATACGACTCTGCTATCGGA
Organism: Acacia crassicarpa; assembly: GCA_034222035.1. NCBI lineage: Eukaryota > Viridiplantae > Streptophyta > Magnoliopsida > Fabales > Fabaceae > Acacia > Acacia crassicarpa. Next base: position 2,815,154 of record JAWXYG010000019.1, on the reverse strand, counting down.
ATTTGAAACAATGAACTTTTTTTACGAAATTAAATTTTACTTTAAAAAATAGGAAAAAAAATAAATAATATACTTTTAGGACCGGAGAAATGATAAAAGGTCGGTCTTAAAAGTAATTTAATTGATTAAAAAAGTAAATGAATTTTAGGACCGGAAAAATGATAAAAGGTCGGTCTTAAAAGTAATTTAATTGATTAAAAAAAATAAATGATATACTTTTAGGACCGGGGAAATGATAAAAGGTCGGTCTTAAAATTAATTCATTTAAAAATATAAATAATATTTATAAAACCCGCTCGTAAAGTAGACCATTCATCTGCTCTTTACCTTTATTAACTCCTCAGTCCTCATACCTCGTAACTCTGCACTGCTCTCTGCCTTTATTAATAAACTCCTCATACCTCTTTGCGCCAACTGCTCAAACCATGGTTAGATACAAGAGAACCACTCGTAGGGGTGCTCTTACTCATGATGCTCGTGCCTTCGTTTGATCATTATACGGTGCGCCTCCTCCATCGAGAATGCGGTCTATTGAAACAGAAGAGTCTCGGGTCGTTGGACCCATTGTTATTTCCGATGATGAAGAGATTGCCGCATCCCCCCTCCAGCCTTCCGACCATGAAGAGGTTCCTGCTGCTCCACCTCTCCAACCAGTTGGCCCCAGCACGCCTAAAGCTGACCCTCGTCCTCTTTCCTCTAATGACCTGATACGAATAAGACGGGAACTTGCTGATATCCGGCTGGAAATTAATGCTGCTCAAGCCGATATTGACTGGGCTTTGAAGGATAATAAGCTTTGATAATTTTCTGCTTTTTTTTTATTTGAAACAATGTGTACAACATTATTATTAGTAATTAATAATAGCATTAATTAAGAAACATAAGCTTGTCTCTTTTTAATTTTTTGTCCAAGTAATTAATAATAGCATTGATAATTTTCTGCGCTCGCCAAAGCCAATACTTTTTTCTTGAAAAAAATAATTAGGAATTTATTTTCTTAGTTTTCAGATAAAGTTATATATTTAGGACCGTCTACTAATAATTTTCTGCTTTTTTTTTTTATTTGAAACAATGTGTACGGCATTATTATTATTAGTAATTAATAATAGCATTAATTAAGAAACATAAGCTTGTCTCTTTTTAATTTTTTGTTCAAGTAATTAATAATAGCATTGATAATTTTCTGCACTCGCCAAAGCCAATACTTTTTCTTGAAAAAAATAATTGGGAATTTATTTTCTTAGTTTTCAGATAAAGTTATATATTTAGGACCGTCTACTAATAATCAACCAGTCTTAATAAAATCTAAGAATGAATAATAATAGTAACATATTTAGGACCGGACAGGATAATAATTCAGTCTTAAAAGTAATACCAATATTTAAGACCGGACTGGATAATGATTCGGTCTTAAGAAATTATTAAAATATATTTAGGACCGGATGCTTTATAATTAATCGGTCTTAAAAAATTCCAAATACAAAAACATGTCCCTGTCGCGCGGAAAATTAAATTTCCCTATCTGAATTTCTCTTGTCGCGCCGAAAGTGCTTACTGTGGAGGTTCTCTCTCCAATGTTTGTGTGTTGTTCCGTCGGTACTTCGCGTTGCTCTCTCGACAATCACTTTCTGGTTCCTCAGCTAAACGTATATAGACCAAGCTGTAAGAGGTGTTTCGGTTATATAACTTCATGGTTTTCCTACTTATCATTCTGGGTTTTTCATGGGTTGAACGAAATCGATGAAATGCTCTTGTGGGTTTCTCTGTTGTTAATGAATATTCTATTTTAAAGATTATATTTGCACTTGAGACATAGCCAACTGACCAACAAATGTTTTTAGGGTACTCTTGCTGTCTCCAACATCAACGTTCATGGCGGGAGAAGAAAGACTCTTATTTCGCATTTGAGCTACAGGTGAGTCCTCAAGACATTCATGCGAAGCTTTTAATTTCCTCGTCATGCATTTATTTTGTTTCGTGATATTTTATTTTGGATTCACTGTGATATGCAACACAGCCAAAAGTGGATCCATAGTAGATATTCTTCATTATGCATTTACTTTTGCCTTATTTTACGTATGTTAAATCTTTCCGTCCATAGGAATTCTACTATGGATCACAATTGGATAAATGCTTTATGGACAAGCATTGAATATCAGAATGGGATGAGGGACTTTATTGAATTTGCTAAACAAAATGGAAGTGATGATAGTGGGAAGTTTTATTACCCTTGTGTAAAATGTTTGAATGATAGGCGACTAATTCCCGAAGTTATACGCACACATTTAATTTGTCATGGATTTTGTAAGACTTATACAATATGGGTATGGCATGGTGAAAAAATACCAAGTGGGTCTCAACATGGGGAAGTGGCCTTTGATGATAATGACACGGATATAGATGATCGCATAGAGGACATTATTCGTGATGTAGAAGAAGAGGCCTTTCAACAATCACATGCATATGGTAATATGTGCAGTGATGCGGAGACCCCGCTATACCTTGGGTGTCAAAAATACCAATTGTTGAACGCTGTATTGAAATTGGTAAGCTTGAAGGCATGTCATGGATGGAGCGACAAGAGTTTTTCTGAAATGCTTGAGGCTTTTAAGGACATGCTTCCTGATGATAATGTGTTGCCGCATCAATACTATGATGCTAAGAAAATACTTTGTCCACTGGGAATAGAGTACAAAAAGATCCATGCATGCCCGAATGACTGCGTATTGTATAGAAAAGAGTTTAAAGAGAAGTAGAATTGTCTGATATGTGAAACCCCAAGGTACAAGTCAAATAAGGGGCGTGCAAAAGTGTTGTGGTATCTTCCAATCATACCAAGGTTCAAGCGGTTGTTTGCGAATGAAAATGATGCAAAAAATTCGCGGTGGCATGCAGATGAGAGGATTTCTGATGGAAATCTTCGTCATCCAGCTAATTCTTCTCAATAGAAGAAAATCGATCAATTATTTCCCAACTTCGGCGAAGAACCTAGGAACCTTAGGCTTGCCCTTACCACGGATGGCATGAATCCATATGGAAGCCTTAGCAGCGTACATAGTTCATGGCCTGTACTCCTCATTATTTACAACTTATCTCCTATATTATGCATGAAGAGAAAGTACATCATGCTGTCTATGTTGATTTCGGGACCAAAACAACCCGAAAATGACATTGATGTTTACCTTCAACCCTTGATCGAAGACTTGAAGGAGTTATAGGAAGAAGGTGTTGATGTTTTTGACTCTTTCAAGAAGGAGGTCTTCAAATTGCGAGCCATGATATTCTGTACTATAAACGACTTCCCAGCTTATGGTAACTTATCAGGGTATAGTGTAAAGGGCCATAAAGCATGTCCGATTTGTAAAGAAGGCACATGCTACCATCAACTCCAACATGGAAGAAAAACGGTTTACCTTGGACATAGGAGATTTCTTAGACAGGGCCACCCATATCGTCGAATATGATCTTCGGGTCGTTTTGACTAGACTTTGTGTCTTCTTCAATGCGGTTTGTGGTAAAGTTTTTGACATCGAAAACTTGGATGAATTGGAGAATGAAGGATATCTTATCTTGTGCCACCTTGGGAAGCTTTTTGTTCCTACATTTTTTGACATCATGGTTCATCTAATTGTTCATCTCTTGAGGGGGATAAAGTTGTGCGGCCCTATCCATTTACGATGGATGTACCCAATTGAAAGATCTATGAAACTCCTTAAAGGGTACGTGAAGAATGCATACCGTCCAGAAGCCTCGATTGTTCAAAAATATGTTTCTGAAGAAGCCATGGAATTTTGTCAAAATTATTTGGCCAAAGTAAGACATATTGGGCTTCCAAAACGTCAGCATGCTGAAGGGGGTAGGCGAGGGGCTTCAGTAAAGACTGTGGATCCTGATGAATTGTCACAAGTTCACTTATACATCTTGAATAATGTTGATGAAGTTCAAGCCAGCATAGCTGCACATAAAAAAGCTGTGAGGAAAGAAAATCCTCGAATGACTAAACAAAGGTTGATTAGGGAGCATAACAGAACTTTTGCACATTGGTTCCAACAAAAGGTCGAGGGAGAGGAATGTGTTTCTGATATCCTCAAATGGTTAGCACGTGGTCCTGAGGTTGATGTCATAAGTTGGAATTCGTATGTGATCAATGGTTATACATTTTACACAAAGTCCCTAGATGATAGGATCATAGTTCAGAACAGTGGTGTTATGTTAGAGGCTGAATCTATGCACTTCTCCAGTTTGAAAGACAAGAGCCCTTTATTGGCAGTCATGCCATATTATGGGGTTATTGAAGAGATATGGGAGGTGGACTATGTGAAAATTAGATTTCCCATTTTCAAATGCAAGTGGGTTAATGTCAATAATGGTGTTCGGATCGATCGGCTAGGATTTATATTAGTCGATGTCAATGGTAGAAGTTTTGGAGATGAACCTTTTATAATGGCAGACCAGGCGAAACAAGTGTTCTATATCGTGTTCTATATCACCGATCAAGAAAATAAAATGTGATCTGTAGCTCTCCAAAGAAAGAGGGTCATTGATATTGATGAGGAAATTAATTCAAATTATGGTATTCCTAAGAGTACTCCTTTTTCAAGGGGTCTACCAGACATGAACGAAGAAGATGAAGCGGATAATGAACCCGGCATAAGAAATGATCATCAAGAAGGAATATGGGAAGATATCACTTTATAAAAGAGTCAATTCATAAGGTAATATATTCATATATATGTAGATTTCTTTGTAAACTACTTTAAGTCTTTAACTATAACATTCATTCCTTCTATGTTCATCATGTCTTTGACTATGAAGTTTGTTCCTTGTTTTATTTTTGTGGCAGGATCCGATCCAAAGGGGCATGTTGAACTGGAGGGAGCTGCATTGTTGAACTGAATCAGATGAAGGCTTAGTGAATATTATTTTGGGCGCATGTATATTTGTAACTTATTGTATTTGTAAGTAAGTTATCTTATTGTATATGAATTAATTTAGGTGTTGTAGACATAGTATATATAATCATTAATTATAATCATGAGGCCAAATAACTCATAGTGAATAAATATTTGTATCATTTTTCCAATTCAATTTATTCAAGTAATTGTTCATAGCTTGTAGCTTAAAAGTATTGACTTTTGTGTGCTGGATTGGGTAGGTGATTTGTGTGTAATATAATCAGGAAAACAGAACAGGGAAAAATTCAGGAAAATTTAGACTGCAAATAAATGTTCCGATCTTAAAAGTTGAGAATTTAAGACCGGATGTATTTATATATCCGGTCTTAAAAGTCATATCTTTTAAGAGCGGCCAAGTTTTAGCTGCTCTTAAAAGTTGATATTTTAAGACCGGACGTATTTATATGTCCGGTCTTAAAAGTCGCTATGTTTAAAACCGCGTATAATTAGTCGGTCTTAGAAGTCGCTAAGTTTAAGACCGTATTTATTTTTGTCCGGTCTTAAAAGTCATATCTTTTAAGAGCGGCCAAGTTTTAGCCAGTCTTAAAAGTTGAGTTTTAGGACCGAACAGAAAGCAAGTCCATGGATTGTTTAGTACGAATTTTAAGACCGCATGTTTAAATGTCTGATCTAAAATAGATTCTTTAAGACCGATCGTAGTCCGGTCTTAAATGTCGACTTTTAATACCGGCTGATACAAGACCGCTCGCGGGTCCAGTCTTACAAGTCTCTTTTGTCCGGTCTTAAAAGCCCTTTTTTCCACTAGTGCTCCCACTTTTAGGGGAGAAGCTTTTGTATCACTTGGTTACAAGGCCATCAATATTTTAATATATGTATTATACATAATTTTTCGTTGGACCCATTGGAACTTGTGTACTTAATTTAATATTCTTGGACTAACTTTCTTCATTTGTATGTTATAAAGAAATATATATACTATGAAGAATTTAGGGCATACATGTGATCGAGTACGAGTGAATAATCAAATTGTCCCTTCAAAACCAGATCACATTAAAAACTCTGTTTAAGTTACACAACAAAGACATAATGACTTATCACTACAAAAAAAAAGGGGGGGGTCATTTGTAGCGGTTAAAATCGTACATTTGTAGCGGTTTTTGCCGTAACTAACGACATTTATCGCAGTTACAAAAACCGCAACTAAAACCACCGATTCAAATAGATTTTTAGCGGTTAAAATAACCCGCTAATACATCGACATAAACCGCTACTATAAGTGTAGCTTTTCGAAATGACCGCGCACTATATAAAGTTGTGCTGACAACTTATGTTCACATTAGTCACGGTAAACAAATCACTACCAAATGAATTTAATAATTTTGTCGTGGTTAGATAACCGTTACTAACTATTTCGAAATATTCTGTAACGGTCAAAAAACCGCTACTAACATGTCCAAATTTCTTTTAAAAAAAAAATTACGCCAGAATATTTGTAGCGGTGAATAACCACTACAAATAATTCCCGCCTTTTTTTTAAAAAAAATTGCCGCCATTTTTTCATTTTTATATTTGTAGCGGATTCGAAACCGCTACAAAGTATTGACGTCATTTATCTGAAAAGTAGTTTTAGTGCATGTGTTGGTATTTTGGTATTTGTAGCGGTTGCATAACCGCTACAAATGGATGAAATTGAAAAAAAAAATAACAATTCTTATTGTAATAAAAAAATGTTATATTATTAATCATTTATATTTTTACTGAATATAAATAATATTAAAATATGATATTCAATTGTATAAGGTCTATATATGTGTAAAACAATGAGAATATATAAGTATAATAACAACAATTTATAAGTTAATTAAAATAAAATTAATTATAAAACAAAATTGTGGGAAAGTGGATCGAATGATATGTATGTGAAAGTAGAAAGAAAGTTGAAAATTGACAAAATGCACCTGTAAAATAACAGAAATTAATACCAACAAGGTAGAAGAAAAAGCAAATATTTCGATAATCACTAGATTTGATCCGATTGAATGACACTTACCTCATTCAAACACTTAACCTCGTTGAGAAAACGTAAAAATATGAGAGAAGACAGAGAGAAAACGTGTGTAGAAAACAAAACTGAAGCATATGTGGTTTGGTGGAGGTATTTATTTTGATATTAGCGCATCACTTTGTAGCAGTTGGGGTGTCGGTTTTTGTAGTGGTTTTATTTAGTAGCGGTCTTTTTGAGATTTTGTAGCGGTTGGCTATTTGTAGTGGTTTCTTTGTATTTTGTAACGGCTATAAACCGCTACAAAAACTATTGTGGGTTTTTTAAAAAATAAAATAAAATGAAGAGTAGGGATAATTTTTTTCTCTCAATCTTCGTCAGCATCCTTACAAAGAAAGTTTGTATAAAAAGTTACGTGTGAGTTGAATATGTAATAACACATATAAAACTTTAGCTAAATGCTATTATTATATTTAATATTGTGTATATTAAAAAACGTAACGAACTATAGCTAAAGTGTCATCGCCGTCTGGGAAGAAGTTTTCAAAACTAGCGGGTTGGAGCGACTCACAATCGTATGCGACGTTCTCACCATCGCCCATATCGTAAAGGTCCCGAGGCTTTAAGTGAACCACCATATTCCAATCCCTGTGCCTCTCATCGGCGATATAATAAACCTGATGGCCCTCTGAGACAAGAATATACGGCTCGTCATCTTCAGACTGACCAGTGTGAATAGGCCGGGAGAAATTCACTGATGTGATGCCTAAGTCGTCAATTGTGAGTCCTCGGGACGTTGTCGTATTCGCCCACAAACGCTTGAAGAGCGTCATAGAGAAAAGACCTTGGTAAGTTTTCCTGGCCACATCAAGCAGCTTTCCATAATACGGGACGTCACCGAACTGCATGTTCTCGTCTCTGCTGCTCGCATAACTCCTCATCCCAAACATGCCATATACACCTGAGTTTTGGGTCAGCAATCCTTGATCTCGTGAAACCGTGCAAAACTTAAAACCATTGACATTATTTGCCGTAAATCTTTAAACGTGGTCAAGTGGGCCGTAAACCATTGACATTGACATTGGTGAGTGGGAGTTGTAGTCATTCATTATTCTCCTCTTAAACCAACCCTGGAATTCTCTGTGGACCTTTCTATTAATTTCAAAGGATGTCTGTGTATGGATCCTCAGTTGACTCTTCACATGACTCCTGAATTCCCTGCAATTAAACATGCAATGACGAGCAAGAAATGTGACTATAAAATGTAAGGAAACATATAGGATAACATATATATCTGTGTGCAATCCTTACTGAAGGTACGGTTCAACTTTAGTGCAATTAATCAAAACATGTCTATGTGCTTGAAACTTCTCAAGTGCCGGGAGTTTAAAGTTCTCACATCCGCCAACTGATTTACCAACACAAGGGAATAACAACTCTATGGTTGATGGCTCTGGCTCTAGCTCAGGAAAATCGTCTACACGAGGCGGTCAGTTGAATGACGTCTCAATGTCATCAAAGTACCTGGAACAAAAATACATGACCTCATCCCCAATATAACCTTCTACTATTGAACATTCAGGCCACGCCTTATTCCTCATGTAAGATTTCAGTTTCCCAAGAAACTTATAAAGTAATGAGGAAAAATGTCGATACATCAATGGTTAAATGTGCGACTGGAGGAGTAATGCTAAAGTAATTAATTTTAAATGAGTACCTCTTACTAGGATACATCCATCGGTAATGAACTGAGCCAGCAAGCTTGGTTTCGTGAACAAGGTGTACTGTCAGGTGAACCATGACCGTGAAAAATGATGAAGGAAAGATCATCTCCAAATGACACAGCGTAAGAATGATTTTCTGTTGCAGCTGGTCGAGCTCCTCTACCATCAAAACCTTGGAACACAACTTCCGAAAGAAAGTACAAAGCTCGACCAAAACGATCGACACACCGAGAGGCAGCGTATTTTTTATGGCCAATGGAAGTAACTGCTGCATAAGCACATGTGAGTCATGACTCTTTAGCCCAGTAACCTTTCGAGCTTGCACGTCAACACATCATGAAATGTTGCTTGAATACCCGTCAGGAACTTTTATATTCTTCAACATCGCGAGGAAGATTTCCTTATTCGGTTTTGTCAGGGTGAATTTTGCTAGTTGAAATCTGTCATGCTCATCCGGCCACGCATCTACATGAACTCCCATCTCCCATAAATCTTTCCTCGCTTGAAGATGATCTTTTGACTTGCCTGGTTCATTTAGAATCATGTACAACATATTGTCACACACATTCTTTTCAATGTGCATGACATCCAAACTGTGTCGGAACAAATTATCTGTCCAATACGAAAGAGTGAAGAAGACGCTTCTCTTCCGCCATTGCTGGGTCGTAGAACCAGAAGCCCTGGCCGTCTTTGTCCTGGCCTTTGCTGGATCGTCTTTTTTCCCATACCCAAATTCAACATCCACAAGCTGCTCTATGATTTCTGCACCAGATAAATTCCGAGGAGGTCCTCTTTTTTCCTATTGCCCATTGAAACGATTGCGTTGCAACCTAAACCTTTGCGTACCATCGAGAAACCTCCGATGACCCATGAAGCACCACTTACGACTGTGGGGAAGGCGCATTGACTCAGAGTCAAAATTGCAAGCCGGACACACAAGGCCGGTATGCACATTCCACCCAAATAATGTTCCAAGTCCAAGGAAGTCACTGATAGTCCATATCAACGCCGCACACAAGTTGAACAGTGTCTTCTCATGCGTGTCATACGTCTCGACGCTTACATTCCACAACTCCACCAACTCCTTGATAAGCGGTTGTATATGCACATCGATGTCATTTCCCGGTGCCTTTTTGTCTGGAATGATCATGGACATAATGAAGGAGCTTTGTTTCATACACATCCAAGGGGGCAAGTTGTAAGGTATCAAAACAACTAGTCATATACTATAACTTGTGCTAAGATTCCCAAACGGATTAAAACCATCGGTCGCCAAAGCAAGACGAACATTTCTAGGGTCCGCCACGAAATCAGGAAAGTGTGAGTCGAACGCTTTCCACACTTCACCATCCCGTGGATGTCCGAGTTTGCCATCTTCGTTCTTGTCGGCTTCATGCCACCTCATATGCTCAGCTGTCTTAGACGACATAAATAATCTTTGTAAGCGAGGTTTTAAAGGAAAGTTGATGAGTGTATATTTATAATTAAATAGGTGTATATTTTATGAGAATTAATTGGAATGATTGATATTATATACCTATTTAATTATCTTTTATTGATTTTTCCATCAGTGAATCAAATTTGGGATAAAAGAATAAATCAACATAAATCTACTCATATCCTATTTTTATTGTGCAGGAAATATTAGCTGATTTGGAATGAAGTAGAAAAAGCAATTAAGAGGATATGCAATCAATCAAATTCAGTGGTCTCCCGCAAGAAAAATAGAAACAAAATTAATTGTGTGATCTGATGGAGTAAATTACAAGATACAAGATATCTTTTTAATAAAAAGAAAAAAAGAATTAGTGACCCAAGACCTCAATTATAAATAAGGAGGCAGAGACAAGCAAACAAGGGGTGCAAAAAGAAGAAGCGAGGAGTAGCGGCTAAGCGTTTCGGTTCTCTTCATCATCTCCACGGAAGGACGGAAGGACTGTGGAGGCGACGAAGAAATTTTCTTTCCTCTTCTCCTTCTTTAAATCTGAATTGTTATCTTTTCATTTTTTTTTTTGTTATGGATTTTATTAAACCCATGTGTGGCTAGTTGGTTTTGCAACCTAGAGTATTATGAACTTGTTTAGGTTTTAGAGATTATTTGCACTAATTAGTTTTGCTTAATTTTATTTCAGTTTATTTAATCCTGAGTTCATTGTTATTGCTTATTGATTGGCCACCATTGAGCATGTTTTGGGGATTTAGGGTTGGACTTGAAAGAGGGAATCCTAAATTGACCTTGGGAATAAATAATGTGGAATTAGGTTTAAATTTAACGTGAAGTTAGGTTTTAATCTAATTTGCGTCTAGGATAGACATATACCTAGAAGCTCCGCATAGTCAAATTAGAGTGAGCCCGATTTGAATTGCATCTTAATTAATTGTGTGAGACAGTGCATAATTATTTGAGGTAGGTTATAAGTGGACCGACAGGCACTTATAAACATTAATACTCTAGATTAACTGATTAAATTAAGTCAAAGTTAATTTAATGGGGATAAAATCTAAGAATCAAATAAGGGATTAATGACTTTAGGTTGCTCGTTTATTAGTGTGTAGTTTGTTTGTTTTAATTTTAGATTTTCTTTTCTTTTCTCTTACTTAAATTCAATTTTGGTTTTCTCAACTTAAACGAAATTGTGAGGTTAATGCTTAACCAAAGTTGTAATACTAAGTCCTCGTGGGAACAATACTTTTCTTATCACTTTATTACTTGATACGGCCCGTACACTTGTGGAGTTTATAGGCTTAAAGTTTTGCCCTATCAAGTTTTTGGCACCGTTGCCGGGGACTTGTGTGCCACAACTGTCTTGGTTGGAATTGATTGAGCATTAGTAGTTTAAGTTTGAGTTCGTAAATATTTTATTTTATTTTTTTAAGAAAAAAAATAAAATAAAATGGATTTCAATTGGCAACCAACTGGTCTTCATATTGAAAAGGAGATGAATTCTTTGTCTTCTACACAAGATGGATTGATTGCTACTTTGAATGAATATTGGCAACGTAAAAGGAGCATAAATGATGGTTGTATTCCATATGTTGATTCTTCTCAATATGTTTGCATGTCTTGTGTTTATTGTGGAGGGAATCATTTATTTGAGCATTGTCCATATAGTACAACTAGTCATTTTATGAGAGATGATTTCACTAAGAACCAAGCTTGTTTTGATAACTCATTTTGTCCTAGTGAAGGTTTTGAGCAACAAAATTTTAGGGATCCACATGTCTATTGTTCTTATGAAAATACACCTCCTTGTTACTGTTATCCATATGTTGAAGAACACATCATTGAGTACAAGGAAAAATCTAATTTGGAAAGATTAGTTGAGGAGTGTGGGGAAGCATTAGAGAAATCTAGTAGAGAGCAAAGGGAGATTCTCGCTAGCATTGACTCAAGTGTTCAAAATATGAAGGTAAATGCGAGTCAAATTTTTTCAACCCTTGAGACTATAATGCAAAATAATTCCTTAAACCTGATGACTACTTCTTATGCTGATAATGATTATTGTGAGGCAGTTGAAGGTATGGAATTACATGAGACTATGGATAATATTGAAAGTGATTGTGAGTTTGAAATTGAGTTAGATGAGAATAATGGATGTCTAGATGAGGTTCTAGCTGTGGAGCCTAAGGATTGTGATCCAATTGATGTAGATGTCCCAATTGTTGTTGTTCATGACCCTCCTCTTGAAGTGTTGATTCTTACTGATGAGAGTCAAGTTGATTTTATCAGATGCTCTAAATTCTTGGATGTGCCTATATTTTTTTTCAAAGATATGCATGTTGTGCTTAATTTGAATTCAATGATTGCTTGTAATTCAAGATTGTCTATGATTAAGGAAGTACAAGTAATTAACTGGAATGATCAATTTTTGTGTGAGATACCTTATCATTTGAAAAGGAATGAAGACAAGGTAATTATGGTGTTTGATACTTATGATTAGTGGTTTGTTTTGAGAAGTCTGGCTGAAGACTATAAATTTAGTGTTTCTTGGGAGGCAACCCAAGGGTTTTGCTTGCATATTTTATTATTATTATTTTTCTTGCTTTCTTTCTTTCTGTTTTATTCAGGTTTGAAGAAGTTCACTTCTCTTGTTACTGCAAGGTCTTGCTTTAGCACTCCACATCAAAATTAGAGGCCTAAACCAGGGGAGTACTAGTTCCTTTCCCTCTTTATATTTTTGCAACATTGAGGACAATGTTTGATTTAAGCGTGGGGGAGGGATATAATTTCTTTGGTTATGATATAATTTCTTTGAATTATACTTGTCCTTATGCAATTGAAAAGATTTTTGCATTGTTGAGGATTGACCTTAATTTTGAGCTTTCCTCATCTTAGAGAATATTATCAAGTCGAAAATTAAAATAGAAAAAAAAAATTTAACCAAGTCTCTAAGCCTTGAGTTTTTTTTTTTTGCAATCTTGAGATAGACTATGAAGAATAAGGATTAGTTTGTAATGTGATCAACAAATTATTAGTTCAATAATATTTTGCTACATGATCTCTTTAGAAAATTAGATGATGACCTTTGCTAGCTAAGGAAAGCTTTTGTGTAGGGAAATGACTCAAAAAAAAAGAGAAAAAAACAACTCCAATGACTTCTCTAGACTATACTTAGTAACCGGGGGCACTTCATCACCAATGTTGGCACTCGCGTCAAACGGTAAAGTCAAAGAGGGTTATGAGTTGGGCTAAAAGCCTCTTGAGGTGCCTGTTGGAGTAACTGAGTAACCAGTGCTGCATCACCCATGTGCAAGGTCGCGTCAAAAGGGGACCTACAACGACTCAAAAAACAAAAGAAAAAAAGAAAAAAAGTGCAAAATGAGTTATTTCCTACCTGAGAATTCTTAATAAATTAAATGAAAAGCTTGGTTTGGTGGGGACATTTGAATTTTTCTAGAGAAATTGAGTAGCGTAATATTCTTTTACTAATCTTATGGTTGAACTTATTGCTTGTCGATCTTTTGATCATGGGACGTTAAAAGATTGTTACACTCTTTTGGCTTAGTGACTTATTTTTATAAAACATTAACTTAAATAAGATTTGATGATATGATCTAAGCGTGGTGGTTTATTGCTCTTTGTTTAGGAATGTCATAAGCAATGTTCTTTTCAGATAATGAATTCTCTTTATTTTCCTTGAGGACAAGCAAATGTTTAAGTGTGGGGTTGTTATCAAAAACTTGATAGGGCAAAACTTTAAGCCTATAAACTCCACAAGTGTACGGGCCGTATCAAATAATAAAGTGATAAGAAAAGTATCGTTCCCACGAGGACTTAGTATCACAACTTTAGTTAAGCATTAACCTCACAATTTCGTTTAAGTTGAGAAAACCAAAATTGAATTTAATTAAGAGAAAAGAAAATAAAATCTAAAATTAAAACAAACAAACTACACATTAATAAACGAGCAACCTAAAGTCATTAATCCCTTATTTGATTCTTAGATTTTATCCCCATTAAATTAACTTTGACTTAATTTAATCAGTTAATCTAGAGTATTAATGTTTATAAGTGCCTGTCGGTCCACTTATAACCTACCTCAAATAATTATGCAATGTCTCACACAATTAATTAAGATGCAATTCAAATCGGGCTCACTCTAATTTGACTATGCGGAGCTTCTAGGTATATGTCTATCCTAGACGCAAATTAGATTAAAACCTAACTTCACGTTAAATTTAAACCTAATTCCACATTATTTATTCCCAAGGTCAATTTAGGATTCCCTCTTTCAAGTCCAACCCTAAATCCCCAAAACATGCTCAATGGTGGCCAATCAATAAGCAATAACAATGAATACAAGATTAAATAAACTGAAATAAAATTAAGCAAAACTAATTAGTGCGAATAATCTCTAAAACCCAAACAAGTTCATAATACTCTAGGTTGCAAAACCAACTAACCACACATGGCTTTAATAAAATTCATAACAAAAAAAATGAAAAGATAACAATTCAGATTCAAAGAAGAAGGAGAAGAGGAAAGAAAATTTCTTCGTCGCCTCCACAGTCCTTCCGTCCTTCCGTGGAGATGATGAAGAGAACCGAAACGCTTAGCCGCTACTCCTTGCTTCTTCTTTTCGTCCCCCCCCCCCCCCTTGTTTGCTTGTCTCTGCCTCCTTATTTATAATTGAGGTCTTGGGTCACTAATTCTCTTTTTCTTTTTATTAAAAAGATATCTTGTATCTTGTAATTTACTCCATCAAATCACACAATTAATTTTGTTTCTATTTTTCTTGCAGGAGACCACTAAATTTGATTGATTGCATATCCTCTTAATTGCTTTTTCTACTTCATTCCAAATCAGCTAATATTTTCTGCACAATAAAAATAGGATATGAGTATATTTATGTTGATTTATTCTTTGATCCCAAATTTGATTCACTGATGGAAAAATCAATAAAAGATAATTAAATAGGTATATAATATCAATCATTCCAATTAATTCTCATAAAATATATACCTATTTAATCATAAAATATACACTCATCAAAAGTACCTTAGAATCTTTGCGGGTTTCTTGTTCTGCTTTTTTCTCTTCTGAACTATCTTGAACCTCGAAGTGTGACACTTCTTACAAGTCTCCCTCTGAGCGTCCTCCCCCCAATAAAGCATGCAGTCGTTGGGGCAGGCATCGATTTTTTCATAGTTCAAGCCTAATATGTTGATTATCTTCTTGGCCTCGTAGAAGGTTCTGGGAATGTCCGTGTCAGGGAAAGCATCTCGTAGTAATTCCAGCAACATCGACATTGCCTTATCAGTGATCCCACACATGTACTTGATATGGTAAAATTTGATCAAAAAGGATAATTTTGAGTATTTCTAACAGCCTTGATACAAAGGACGATCCCTCTCATCCATGAGGTTGAAAAATTCCCGAGTTGCTTTATTCCTGAAGAAAACTAGTTCTGGACCCTAAACTTCTACCGTGAAGTTGTTGTCTTGAACACCAAAAGTGTCGCGAAAAGCTTCATTAACCGGATCATCTTGATTTAGTCGATTTCCTACTTGTGAGGTTTGAGGAAGATCATCCCCATATCTCATACCACGTTTCTCACCATAAACACCCTAGAATATATATGCTTCTGGGAAAATCTTAATAAGAAGATGTTCCATAGCACCTTCTCATGTTTGCCACTTCTTAAACTTGCATCTACAACAAGAACACACGATCTTGCCATTAATGCTAGCGTGAAAGAAGGCGAAATCTAAGAAATTTTTCAATCCCGCTAAATATACAGGAGAACTGTACGACAACCTGATCCATGACTTATCCATGTGTAGTAAACAAAGCTAGGATAGCATATAACTGTGGAGACAATGTTTAATTACTTTCATTCCAGCACTTGAGATCTTTAAATGCAACGTGGAACACTTTGTAGCGGTTAGGAACCACGACGAAAACCGTGACCAAAATGAAGAAGCAACTTTGTAGCGGTTCTTTAACCGCTACAAATTTGAATTGAAAATCCCGCCATGAACTAATTGCAATTCCAAAACCGCTACATCAACCGTTACCAAATGATGACCGTTTGAGTTTTGTAGCGGTTTATGGTGAAAAATCAAGTGAACATGCACACATGAAGAGAATTAGACAATCAACTAACCTTCAAACAAGGTTTTTCTTCAATGCTCACTCTAACGCAACAATTGCATTATAAGCTAATGACAAAGCATCTTAACTAATGCTAAACTTACAAACACAATCAATCGAAACATTGAAATCAATTATAATAATACTAAACTCTTAAAAGCACAAATGATATGGAAACTTTTGCTTTCTCAAAACAAGGAGTAAGCAAAAATCCACTTATTGGTTCATTTCCCTTCCCATTCACTTAAAAAACACAAAAAATGAGTTTTTTTAAAAAAAAAAAAGCCAAAACACTAGATCTTATGAAAACTTATAGAATTTTCCACAAATCACACTTCCAAAGTGGCAAATGTGACCATTTACCACTTAGGACATGCATCAAAACAAGGTATTCTCAAAAACTTTTTGAAATTTTTTATAGTTTTAAGGTATTTTCTCATTTTAAAACAACCAATCAATGGGATTCAAAAATATATTTTTCGACCCCACACTTAATCAACACATTGTCCTCAATGTGGAACAACCATTCTAAAGAGAATGCTAAGCAAGTTGAAATTCAAGGCATATTGGTAATTAAGTAGGATAGTAGCCAAAAATGCAAAGCATACATAGGAGTTTCTTATTCTACTTACTAAGTGACACTACTTCTACTTTTTCTTTTCTACTGGATTGTGTCCCTCCCCACACTTATTTTCCTCATACAACAATTAAGCCCAAGTAATCATAGGAATTAAGAAGAAAATAAATGAGGAGAGAGACAACCTCTATTAGAGTATCTTGAGTAGCTTGAAAGAGAAGTTCTTATCCCCGATGAGAATCATGCATTTTTCTCTTGAAACATCTTCTCCCATATTGAATTTCATTGGTGGAGGTGGCTCATGATCAATCGGAAAAAAGTCCAAGAATATACAGTAAAGATTGACTCCTTTGACGACCATTCCAAGAATATGCCTACAAAGAAAACAAGCAAACAACATGTCATCCAAAAATAAAGACATGAAGATATTTCAAGTCAACTAAAGACATTTTAGGAACTAAACTCTCCAAGTAACTGTCACATCCAAGGAAATCAGTAACACTTACAACAATAGGAGTTAAACAAATAGTCATACTTTGAAAATTCTCTTGTGTATACAAAGTGAAAGATGTAGAATCTAACCTAGTGTTGGAGTACACATATCATCATTGCAATCACAAGATGGGAGACAACATTAGAGTACAAGAAGAAAGAGAATTGATGAAGTCATCACACAAATATTTTGAATTTTCAAAAGAATCATTTTTCTTTTTCATATCGGGTGGCAAATTACAAAATAAAAATAAAAATAAAAAACCATATGGAAGGATTCATTTTCATTTGCAATATTATCAATCAAAACATTTGAATCTTCCGTTATTAAACTATCATGCAATTCATTGGAATCAAGAGAAATATCTATTTCTAGGCTATGGTCTTTCTCACTCACATTAACCATATTGGTATTCATACAAGATTCAACATTTTCACAATTGTCATGCTTATAATCATCAATAATAAAAGATGATGCATCATGATTAATGGTAAAATCAACCAATTTTCGCAATTAGTGTTTTAACAACTATGAGTAACAAGTGTCAGTTAAATTATTTATAAGTACAAATGAAATTCTCCTACTTTTAGTTTTAACTTCTTTTATAAGAGCTATTTGACTAATTTGAAGTAGATTAAGGAGGTTAATTAAGTTAGTTATTTGTAACAAATATATATTGGTTTTTCTAAAATACCATACTTCATGTCTATCCTTAGATAGGAACTCCTTAATGTGTGCAATTAATTGAAAAAAATTTACATTTTGGAGATAAAGTGGATTGTTGTGTTATACACTACTATAAAAAATGGTTTTTGCGTCTCAAAAAGACGTCCTTTTAAAAAAAAAGGAAGTAAAAAATAAAGGATTTTTGTAATTATATGTGATAAAAGTTGACTTTTGGCGTCTAAGTTATAAACTTAGACTCCAAAAGTCCCACGAGAGACACTTTTGGAGTCTAAGTTTAAAACTTAGACTCCAAAAGTCATGTCGTACAGCAGAAAAGAAGGTCATGTCGTGCAGTAGGGGTTCACGTCGTGTAGTAAAGAAGGTCATGTCATGCAGTAGGGGTTCACGTCGTGCAGTAGGGGGTTATGTGTGGGGCCCGTGAGAAACACTTTTGGAGTCTAAGTTTAAGAATTAGACACCAAAATTTATACTCTAAGTTAAATATTTCACTTTTTTCATATCCCACGTCATTTTTTCATATCCCGTGTCTCGTGACCCTCTAGCTCCCATCATATCATTTCACTTTTCATTTTCTTTCTCTCAGTTCATTTCTATTCCTTCACCATCGCCCCTATAAGTCACTCCTCCTCCTCGGTGATTTGTGAGTCACGTCCGAAAGCTCTGAATCCGTAAGCCCTCTCTGCCTTTGATTCCTTCTCTGCCGTTGTTTTGACTTCATCACCGTGCTCCAGAAAGCTCCAGAATCTCGTCCTCGTCCGCCCGCTCTAGATCCATAGCGTTCATGACCCACTAGCCCGTCGGCGACAACGACGACTACGGCCGCGACCTCCCTCTCCATCCCTTGCAGCGACAGCGTCTCTAGGTTGCAGATCTACAGATTTGGGTTGCAATAGCTTCGATGGTTGACAGATTCATCGACGACAAGGCGCGGCACTACCAGATCGAGGTTAAGTGCAACTTGGATTTTCCTTTGTTTTGAAATCTTCATGGTTCTAGCCCTCTGTCTGGGTGTCTATTCCGTCGACATCCCTTCTCTGATTTTGTGTGTGTAGATCTGATTAAAGTTTCTGGTTTTATGTGTGTAGATATGATATTGTTTTGCCTTTTTTCATTTTTTAATTTCAAGCCGTTGAGCACTGATATTATTGATTCAAGTTTCTGATTTTGTGTAGTCGATTGTTGCTTTTAGTAATCTATCTTCTTATCATCTAGTTGTGGGTTCTTCTTGGTAGCAGGTTGCCTACCTCTCGAACCTGAGTAGGTTTGGGGGTTTTTTTGAAAAAAGAAAAAAGAAAAAACAATAAGGTGTCCTAAAAAATATAGGACGCCAAAACTCTCCCTTTATGACGCCTCACAAATACGCGTCCCATAGAATAAGGACGCTAAACATGTCAAAAATAGGACGCTATTGGGGTTTTTTTGTAGTAGTGATATTTATCACCAAATACAATCCCTAAGTAACTCTTATATATATCAAAGACTGGAGATAATATTATATTTTCATATTATCAAATTTATTTACTTATTTAATTCAATTCAAAATTAATGATGCGTCTACACATCTATATCAATATTATATAGGATATGCATCTTAATGCTCTCTTCAATTTTTTGTTATTGTTGTGTTGTATGTGCATCTTATTAGTTTATTTTTCTGAATCTGCTGACACTCATTTTCTATGCAAGAAATTGGATCCGTTCATGCAAATCTTTTTGCTCTCCAGTACATACCAATAAATCGAATATAATTAAATACATAAATAATCAAAACCACTACTTAAAAATGACTATCCTACTCAAAAATAAATTGTTAAATGCATAATTAATCATAAATACATATTATTCTACTCATAAATATGTGTTGTTTGAGTGGTAAATATATTTTTCTGTTATAAATTTGTGTTATATAAGTAGTAAATACTCATAATTTTTGCTCAGGAGTAAATACTCATAATTCAACTAATAAACTTGCTTAATGCAACTGATCGATAAATTTAAACTCTTAATAACTAATTTGTAAATTTAATTCCCAAGCATAACTCTCCGTACATCTTTTTTTATAAGTACAAGTATCCTCTTATTGTGAGCAATTCCGTTCTATTCGTTATAGGGGCACTAAATATATATGAGCACATCTCCCAATAAAATTTTGAATATTGGTTCAACATAGTGAAAAACTAACTCCTTCTATTATATCTAATTCTTATTGGTACGTTCCATGCATAATTTTATTAATGTGCCAGCGCGTGCATCACGTGTGGTTCAGAACAAGAAAGAATCTCTTGTTCATGATTTTTTTTTTCCCAGATTTTCATGATTAATTATTGTTTTGGTGTTACGTACTATGATTTTTTTATTAATCCAAAGTCACATTCTTCTTCTTCCCATGCATGCACATGCATGCTATCATTATAGTATATTACCAAAATCCTCCAATAATCTCTGTCTCTCTCTTGTCCCCTTCCCTCACACAATTCAATTTCAATCTTTCGCTTTCCGACATTCTTTGCACAGAGAATATTCATACACACTTTTCAATCCAAATTTTTTGTTCTTTTTAATATTGCGAATTGCCAGTGTCATCATATCATATACATACAATAACATGATTCCCAACTTTAAATGTGACGTCAAAAGCCAAATAATGCAACGAATAAGATTATTAGATTTAAAGGTACGTAGGTTGAACCATGCATGTCATTATTACTTGCCTCAATATTAAATAAAGGGTTAATACTACTTTTAGTCCTTGAAGTTTCATCCAAAAAATTTTGGTTTTGATCCTTTAAGTTTGAAACTTGTGGTTTAATTTTAGTCCTTCAAGTTTACTCTATTTATAACCATTGGTTCTTGAACTTTGAAAATGACTTGGAGCTACATTTGACGGTATTAATTTATCCTATGTGGCACTAACTCCGTTAATTTGGCTTATGTGGCAAGATGATTAGGAAAGATCCCCAAAAAATTGTAATTACAAAAAGGTCACAATAACAATTGAGCAGCATTAACCTGTTGCCATTGTTTGCATTAGAACTTGTCATCATATGTTACTCACTTTCACTTATAGCAAAACTTTATAGGGATTACATTCGTTTTTGGGACCTTATAATATATTTATTTTACCTAAAATATATCACGCAAAACATCCGTACCACATATTGAATTATATAATACATAAATTACATAAACTATGGAAATTTTAAAAGTTGTAAAATATGGGCATATTCAATACACATGTAATAATTATTATAATTAGCAAGTTAACTTTTAAAAGAAAACATACCATTAGCCACTCCTTCCGATTCCTAAAAGAACTACTTAACTAATTTTTGAGAAAATTAAGAAAATAAAATAAATTGGTTAATCTAAACAAACACGACATGATCTTTTCCTTTGAACGTAATATATATTATCTATAAATGTTTAAACAATCTAATTATTATCAGGTACAAAAACAAGCTAATTATTATACTATTGGGTTTTCTTGGAATGACTTCTATCATTTATATATCATATGCCAATTATAAAGAAAGATAAAATATTGGGAAAAAAAACGCATAAATACCATGTCAATTAGAAAAACCCCAAAAAGTTTGTTAACACCATGGAAATGACAAATGGGTCACAACGGAGGAATGTGGGTTTTTGAAATGTTGTGCTTTTACTTAAAGGCGCCTCAAGGTTTTTTTAAAGGAAAGGACCCTCATCGGCAGGCCTCCGACGTCTAGCGGCCGGAGCTTCAGTGACAACTTAAGTACAAGGATTAACTGCTTGGGTATAAAAATTGACTACTAATTGAGCTATCTATCAGGCATCATTGACAAGTCAAATAAAGGCAATGACAACTTAAATATAGCAATTGACAACTTGCGCTCTCCTAGTTACAAATGGATTTACTCAAGTTGTCATTCGCTATACTCAAGCTGTCATTGTCGTTGTTCAATTTGTCAATGATACCTGATAAGGCTAAGGGAGCTCAAGTAATCAATTTATATACCCAACTAGTTAATCACATTACTTAAGTTATAACTAGAGCTTTGGCGGTCAGCTAGCGGGGTGATGCCGGACGATGGAACTCTAGTGGTGGCGG
The DNA here is from genome assembly GCA_034222035.1 of Acacia crassicarpa. Classification (NCBI taxonomy): domain Eukaryota; kingdom Viridiplantae; phylum Streptophyta; class Magnoliopsida; order Fabales; family Fabaceae; genus Acacia; species Acacia crassicarpa. The sequence continues at coordinate 2,793,071 of JAWXYG010000019.1, read as the reverse complement.
AGCTCTAGCATCAGCGAGGGTCCTTTCCTTTTAAGAAAACCTTGAGGGGCATTTTGGTAAAAACAAAACATTTGAAAATCTCAGATTTGCCCCTTGAGACATATTTCTCATTTTCATGTGTTGATAGACTTTTTGGGATTTCCCTAAAATATATATACCTTCTACTTTTTTAATACTTTATAGCATATATATCATATGCCAATTTGATGATAAATTTCCAATATGCTTGTCATGTAGTCAAGTGAAATAAAAAAGTTATTACTTTTTTGGGTCCATCTGTCAATTTTTAATAATAAATATGTGCCGGTAAAATATTACGAAGGCGGGGGAGAAATTGTCCTCGTCAAACATGCAACTTGTATTTGTACCGTTGGATCGCTTAAATGTGATCTGGATACTATTGTATTGCTCTTCTTTTAAAATCTATATTTTAATTACTCAACCAAGGTAGTTAAAGAAATTAATCAGTTGATATTATGATTATCTTTGTAGAAAAGCTTCAAAATCAATTATGTAATGCTTACCATGTTAGAGAAACTAAAGGAAAAGAAATACAAGGGTTAAGGTTCAACTTTGTTTAGAAGATTTCACACAGGAATTACAGGTATCGAGAAGTTGTTTGTTTGGAGTAAAGTTACCCTCTATGAATTTAAAAAGGAGCAAAGGTTCTTAAAGAGTAAAAATAAATAATAAATAAAAAAACATTAACATTGACCGTGAAAAATATAATGTTGACAGTTAACCCTTGTAACGGTTAAGGGCAAGTAACATTGCTAATTTTTGTTAATACTTCTGGTTGACTATTCATCTAAAACAAAACTTCTAAATACCACATCTTAATTAAAAATTCTGAAATAAAATTAGATATTAACCTTTAATAAAATGAATAAGATATACTATTGTTGGAAAGAATAGAAGGTAATAGATGACTACATATTAACTTAAACATAAAGGTCCCACCTTAACCCCACATCATATATAACATTCAATCAATAACCTTTCAAAGCATAAAATTTTATCCATTCAGGTCCATTACTTTAAAGCAATTCTAAAGTCATAACATATTCTAAGTTTCATCATATCCCAAGTGCACTTGGACTGACATAAAATTCAAGAGTTCACGAGTATAAGATCTTAAAAATCCACAGTAACTATCTACTCTTAAAAGAGTCAAATATATATGCTTTAAATTGACAAAAGATCCCCGAGTGAAAAAAAAAAAAAAAACATCATCAAAGACATGCTGGTCATAAATATAGAAGCTGGACAAGGACTTTATTTTGGTATTAAATATAAAACCTCAATCTAATTTATCTTATAAATTTATAATTATCCCCCAAAATCTATGTATTGATTGCACAAAGTAAGGGAGTTTATATCAAATGATAGTTACAATATTAAAAAAAAAATGTACTATAGCGAAACCAATAAACATTTGTCACAAATAAGTAACTTATTTTGCTAATATTCGCAAATTGATTATCTAGATCTTTTATTAAGCAAGCGAGAGTCATTGATACAAAATGAAGCTTTACAATAATACTACCTCCAGTTCTAAATATAAGACTCAGTTTACTTATTTGAAAAGATCATGGAAGTTAATTAAATTACATTAAAGCATTTAAAGATTTTTTTAAACTAATTTGTTTAATTTATAAACTCATATATAATCTAATGATACACAATATATGATATGATTAAATAACTTATTTTAAATTCCTTAATTTTTTTCAGGAAAAAAAAAAAGAGTCAATCTATATTTAAGACTTTTTTTTTTTATACACATAGTAGGGGAAGGGACAAGGTTCGAACCCTGGACATGGGGGAGGGAAGCCAAGCTCTCATGTCACTGCACTACTAAGGTGCTGGCTATTTAGGACTTGAAAAGGAGTAAAAGCCAAAGCCTCAAGATTTGAACGCCTTGCCCTTTCAACCGCCTAATGAACCATCCCCTCAAAAGTATTAAAATCCACAGCTCGCAATTCAATGCAATGCATATGCAAGAGTGTTAATGGGGGTGTCAAGTATGATATACAATAATATAAAAACACATGTAATACACACATGCATACTTTATGTTTTTCAAATACTGTTCTTATGTCCTCTTTAAAGCCTTTGACTGAACTCATGGGTTAAGAATTCTTCGTATGATCACTAACTAATTCGTTTGCGGGAATGTAAATGCTAGAGATGGTTTTTAATAAGAACATTTCTATCAAATTACTTAGTGACGGTTTTCAAGAACATCAAGAGAAGCTTAATAGTAATTTTTGTCTTAAACTACCACACTATAACACGCACAATTGTTTATCAATTTTGCTCGTATTCTATTATTACCTCTAACTGCCTCTAATGCTAGTAACAAACTTTTGCAGCGGTTAATTAGAGCCTTTGCTATTGCTTTAGTGGTAGCTTGTCATTCATAAAAACATTTTGGCAATGCAATATTTAGTGTGAACTACCACTTTTCACCTCACCTTTTTAATAACAGTAGTTTAATTACTTGAAATTACTAGAACCGCGACTTAAAATATGTAATTTTTATAGCTCAAAATTTTATTTGTTCAATTGGCCTGGTTCAAGCATATTCATACTCTCTTTTATTTTATTTTATTTTTGTGAGTTACAAGGGCAAACACTTACAATCTAAGTTACAAACGGGATCAAACCTGTAACCTCGGGGAGCATACATACCACTAGGGTATAAAATCTTTGGCATATTCATACTCATTATTACTTGTAGTTATCTTGATATATAAGACGAGAGTTGCAATACTTTCATTCATAAGCAAACAAAATAGTAACCAGTTTCATTAATAAGAAATTTTCTCTCACGATTTTCTCAATGAACAAAATTTACCAATAATTGACAAAAATAACAGAAAATTAATATAATAAGAAACGGAATATTCTTTAATTATTTCTTCAATAAATTAGAAAGAAAAACTAAACAATATATTCCCTTTTCTTTTTCCGACATTCTAGCTTCATACACAGAACATTCACACGCACTTCAATTCAATTTTTCGTTCCTTTTAATATTACGAAACGGTCAGTGTCATCATATCATATACATACAATAACATGATTCCCAACTTTAAACGTGACATCAAAAGCCAAATAATGCAACGAAAAATATGATTAGATTTAAAGGTGCGTATGATGAACCATGCATGTCATTATTACTTGTCCTCGTTAAACATGCAACTGATATTTGTGCTGTTGGATCGTTTAAACGTGATCCGCATACTACTACTGTGCCACCCTTCTTTTTAAAACTATATTTTAATTACTCAATCAAGGTAGTTAAAGAAATAGACCAATCGTTAGTATGATTATCAGTTGGAGGGGCTAAATCTCTGAGGAGTACAAGAATAAGAGATGAAAAAAAAAGTAGTACACAATGTCTTCAAGGTGTGTGCAACACTTTCCTTTATGTATAATTTGTCCCCACCTATTCCTATCTAATAGAATGCAATTTGGATTGACAGACAAATTTCTTGTAGGATACAATGAAAGCTCTTAAGTATGGATTGCACTCCTAACACTCAAGCCATGGCAACAATGACTTTTACAAAATAATAATTTGACTTTATTTTTATGTACACTCAAAAACAAAAGCAACGAGTTTGATCTCTTGTTCTTGTGTGATTTCTGATGTTGTATTATCTGCCACAAATGAATTGATGGTGTAGGGTATTTATAGACCATAAAATGAAATCTTGAAGTGGTGTCTCTTAAAGCAACACCTATTCAATTAAAAGTCATAACTATATGTTAGATTTATGACTCCTCATGAATTAACATGACTTAAATAACTAATGATTATTCAAAACAACTCTTCCATGAAAAGTTATGCCTTTATAATATATAGGATTTTCTAAAAAATCCAACACAACCTTTCACCAAAAACTTATGGTCATAACCTTTCATATATACCTCAAGAAACCAAATAGACATAACCTTGCTAACCTTTAGTGTGCTAGCTCCATACACAACCTTTCATATAAATTCTTTAATCTATAAGAACATGACTTTTCAACAAACATACCTCATCATTTTAGAATATTTCAACAATATTATGGTAGAAAAGATCAATTATGTAATCCTTACCATGATAGAGAAACTGAAGAACAAAAAGTACAAATGTTAAGATTCAATTTTGCCTTAGAAATTTTCTGTATAGGAGCTATATAGATATCTGGAAGGTCTTTTTTTATATATAATTAAATTTGTCCCGGATGTGTTAAAAAAGGAGAAAAGTTACTCAAAGGGTTAAAAAACTTATATTAATTATTAAAAATATAATGTTGATAGTTAACATTTTTAACAGCTAATGGCGTCTTTACTCCTTTTACAACACTTTTGGGGTGATATTGATCTCCAAAAACTTCAAAATTCCCACATTTTTTGCAAAAACTTTTAGGACAAAATTAGCCCTTAACCCTTAATATATATCATGATTAAGATCTACTAATGTAGAAAAGAATACAAGTTAATAGATGCCTACATATTATCATAGTAGAAAACAGACTATTGTGATAATGCAAGAATTCTGGTGGTTAACACTTACAAGATGAGAAAGTGGGGTTGTGCACATTATTTAAGACCTTAAACATGCAGGTCCAACCTTAAGCCCACATCATATATAACATTGAATCAATCAGGTCCATTATTTTAAACAAACTCTAAAGCCATAACATATATTCTAAGTTTCATCATCTCCGAAGTGCATTTGGCCTAACAAAGCATTCAACAGTTCAGGAGTGTAAGATCTTAAAAATCCGAGTTAAATGTCACATATACTCTTAAAACAGTCCAATATGCTTCAAATTGACAAAAGATGCTACATCATCAAGGTACATACTACCTCTGGTCCTAAATGTAGAAGGTAGCCAAAGAGTTCATTATGGCTTTAAATATAAGACACCAATCTATTTTATCTCATAAATTTATAACTGGGGGAATCAAAATGAGTTTCCAAGAAAAGGACTTAATTACAAAAAAGTTTCTCATTATAATTGCCCCCAAATTAAAATATCTCTATTGATTGCACATAGTAATAAGAGAGTTTATATCAAATGATAGTTCCAGTACATTATTAGCTAGAAAAAGTATTTTAGGAAAACTGATACACATTTATTTAAATAATTAAGTTAACTAATTTTTTTAATATATGTAGTTTAATCCCCTATCTCATATTAAGGACTGAATGGAGTAATTAATATGAAATATGAGGCTTTACAATAATAAAAATAAAAGCCTCAAGATTTTAATGCCTTTTCCTTTGAACCGCCTATTGAACAATTGCCTGAAAAGTACCAAAATCCATAACACGCAATTCAAGTCAATGCACATGCAAGAGTGGTAATGAGGGTGTCAAGTAGGATATACAATAATATAAAAACATGTAATACTCAAATACTTCATGTTTTTCAAAAGTTAATACTCTCTCCGATTTTAATTATAAGACTTAGTTGACTTTTTTGTAGATATTAAGAAAGTTAAGTAAATTACTTTAGAGTATTCTTATTTTTATTTTTTTCCAAAACTAATTAGTTTGACTAATAAACTAATATATAATCTAAAGATACACAACATATGAAATGATTAAGTAACTTATTTAGCTTAATCTCAAAAAAAAAAAAAGGGTCAACTAGGTCTTATAATTAAAACTGGAGATAGTATCAAAGAAACATGTTTAAACCTCTCAGTACTATCCTTATGTCTTCTCCTGAACCCATGGTTTAAGAATTTTCCGTATAATCAATTTGGAATATATTGCTAGAGACGGTTTTCAACTAGACAATTTCTATCAAGTTTTTTTTTTTTTTTTTTGACTCAAAACAATTTCTATCAAATTACTTCATGACGGTGCTCTCAAGGACAACAAAGAGAAGCTTAATACTACCTCCGGATTTTAATATAAGATCTACTTTGTAGTCCGATAAAGTGGATCTTCTATCAAAGATATATAGTAGTAATTTTGCCTTAACTACCATTATAACTTGCACAATGGTTATCACTTTTGCTCGCATGCATTACACGATTATCTCAAACTGCCTCTAATGCTAGTAGCAAACTTTTGCAGTAGTTAATTAGAGCCTTTTGCTGTTGCTTTAGTGGTAGCTTTTCATTCATTAAAAACTATTACATTGAAATATTAGTGTAAAGTTCCACTTTTCACCTCACTTTAAGCATATTCATGTTTGTTATTACTTTTAGTGATCAATTTAATTAACAAGAAATTTTCCCAACGAAAACAAAATAAAAATATATAATCAAGAAAATCCTCTCACTGAATAACAACTAATGAATATAATAAGAGACAGAATATAATCTTCATTCTTTCTTAGATAATTCAGCAAGAAAAACTAAAAAATTTCCTTTGTCAGTTTTAAAACTTATTGTAGGGCTACGCTGCTAACAACCATTTACATATTTTCACAAAAGACGCTGTCCATTTCCCTTCATATTTATCTGTGAACTCTATTTTCCCCTTGATCTCCCGCCTTAATTATTGTAGTCTCAACTCACCTTTTTCTATAACACTATTTAACCTAATGACAACTATTTTAGTTTGTTTGATTGATCTTTAATATACACCTAAGAATACATTGACAAAATCATACTGTTTTTATAAATTAATTTTGTGTCTCACTGCCAAACTCATATCAAGTAGTTCTTACGAACCTCTAAAAAAATTATTAATTAAAATCAATATTATATTCCCAATTCTTGGTCGTGGTCTAGTGGGTTTGCGCACAACCTCCTGAGTACAAGTAAGTACACTTTCCCCTCTCGCTGTTGCTATTGAGAATACTTGAGTTACGGTATATTTTTTCCCTACGTAACATACTTGGTTTCGTGCATACCACATAAAATCTAACAGATAAAAAAGGAAAACAATATTCAGCCTTGAAGGAATCAGAATGATTATTTAACCAAAGTTGAAGCCATTGAGACATATTCCAATTTGAATTCATATTAGTTTCAAAACCTAAGAAACTGCCAAACCAGCAAGCCGTAGGAAAAGGACAATAAAAGAACAAATGAATGATTAAATTCTTGGTTTCACCTTGAGCTTCCAAATAGCGGACCGCATATTGAACAACAGGTTATTATATATGCTGATCCCTTGTATTTGAAAGTCTTGTCAAGGCCAACAACGAACTATAACCATCATTGACAGTACAACTACTAGAAAAATCTCGATTCCATTTCAAAGAATCCCTTATTTGGGTTCTAGGAATTGGAAGATTCTTAATAACAACTACAACAAAGCTTTGTCTCACTAGATGGGCTTGGTTGCATATATCACATAGGAATGATACAACAAAGCTTTGTCTCACTACCATTATATCGAATGATACTTTCTACAAATCTTTATGGAGTCTCTTGGTGGGTCAGTTTGGTGCTTTCTGTTCTCCAACAGATCCACCCATAACATCAGCTAAGGCATCACATGCATGTATTCCATGAGGTCCCTACCTTGTATCTCTATAAAAGTAGATGATGTCGTACTAGTCTTATTAAGATCATCAATATCCTTTCTTAGTGATTCAAGACTAAAAACAAATTTCAAGCAATAGACATTTAGTCTTCTCAAGTCCTCATTATCATAATCCCTATTATAGATCCTCAAGTAAACACATGTTCTATTCCTAGGATTTTTATCTTTAAACGCATATTTACTTTAAATAAAAGCGAGACACAAATATGTAGATAAAAGATGCTCAATTTTATTAATATAAAATATTAAATAGAAAAAGGTGTTTCTCTATCAAAACATATTGTCTCTAGAACACCTATTTACTAATAGATAGAGGTTCAATGTTTTGGATGGATATCTCTAATCACAAATATGATTGAGATGAAACTTATTTTATATGAAATTATACTCAAATTAGACACATAGACTCCAAGATCTAGCTCAACAGAGTTCATATGAAAAAGCTATGAGTTTTGAAAATTGACACTGAAATTTCTTGCATTATTCGAGAACAAGTTGAGTAATTTGGACATATCTCCTAGACCACAACTTTCAATGAAGTGAAATTAGTTGCATATGAAACGACGCTCAAAATTCATTTCATAGAAGTTAAGATCAAGCTCGAAGAGTCTTAGACAAAAGATATAAGTATCTCAAAATTTGACACTTGATGTTCTCACAATGTTTCAGAACGGCTGTCATTCTTCAGATCATAACTTTCAAAAGACAATGATTTTAGGGCTGAAACTTGTTGCATATAAAACTAGACTTAGGAGGCGTTTCAAAGACTTCAAGATCACACTCAACAAAGATCAAATGGAAGAGATATTAATTTGGGAATTTCATGGTCATATAAAGATGTTGTTATAGACCAACTGCTATGAATTTGATTGTAACTTTCATAATTTTGAGATGATTCTTTTTGAATTAAGACATAGACTTTAAGAGCTTTTTGATGATAGATCACTTGGCAGATTAGGATTCAAAATGAGTTTATTACTAGCTGATCACTCGAGTGGTCCCATTTTGTGCATCACTGGCATATCACTCCAATGATCCATCTAATGCTCTTTAAAACTTTCAAACTTCCAAGAAAAGATCACTTGAGTGATGCATTCCCAAAAAATAGAGCATTGCTTCGAAACTTCTACGAATCATTGGAATGATTTTGTAACTTATTCTTCTTGTTTCTAATCACTCTAACTCTTTATTATATGAGTGCTTAAGTGTTTTCTAGGTGATCAAACAAGGATTATCATGCAAATTGGAAAAAGAACTTTCGTGTCATAAGCAACAAATATGAAGGACATACAAATGAACAATGGACATTCTTTCTGCTCCAACGGCTAATTCTAATAATATTCTTCTATAAATATATAATATAATATTATAAGGTATACTATTAATAAATATTATTCCATAAATACTAATATTCTATAAATAATAAATTATTATAATACTTTTATTTTAACACTCTTTTTATGAAATTTTTTAATATTTTTCTTGATATTTTATTTAAACATATATTTATGTTATTTATTTTTAAATCTATTTTAATTTATTTGTATAATTATAAAGTTTGAGTTTTAATAATAAAATTTTATAAACAATAGAATATAATTATAATTAATTAATTAAGAATTAATTATTTTTTATATTAATTATTTTTATAACTATATTATTTTTAATATTTTTCATTTATTGATTTAAAATTAAATTTATAATTTATAATCAAAAAAATCCTACAAGAAATTGATTAAAAATCAAATGAAACAATAAGTAAATTATGAAAAGTAAAACAAACAAACAAACAAAAAAACCACAAGAATCTTATTACAAACAGGTGAAAGTATAAAGACTTGATAAAAAGTGGGGGGGGGGGGTAAGTATAGGGACCTAATTAAAAATTGGTTGAAATTATAGGGACTTGCATATTAATTATCCCTCTTATAAATAAAAGGTATTTTAAACTACCAAATTAATTCAATTGAGGATCAAGGCCTATAGTGAAGTTTCATATTCTCTTAGAGCCCATTTGATTCAAGGAAAGGGTTGAAAAGGAACGAGATAGAATAGACTGGAATGGAATGGACAATATTTTGTCATGTTTGGTTTGCACTAAAAAAGAAAATGGGTGGATGTGAAAAATTTTGTTTGGTACAAAGAAAATGAGATAGGAAAATTAGCCAAAAGATATTTGTGCCCCTATTTTAAAAGCATTATTCAAAGCATCTTGTTTTAAAAATATTATTTAAAGGCTCACAGTTTCACTTTAGTCCCCTTTAATTATATGCACTCCAAGCGCAACCCATAGTTATGAATCACTTCAAATAATTCACGCACAACCACAACTTAACTATCATGGGGTAATAAGAAATCAATACTCTTTTTACCCCTATTTCCTGAAAATGTAAAAGAGCAATAACCATGACATACTCACAAGTTACTATCAGTCATATATGAGTGTATGGACAACTTTAACCAGATGTCTCTAATAGGTGGCTCATGGCTACGTGCAATCAAAACAACTTTACTCCAACAATTACTTACCCATCACCCTCTTGTGGTCACAACGACTTTTTCTGTGGTTTAGCTTTACTCATGGGTACGTCACATCACTTTTTCAATTATCCAACTAAAATTTGGTTCCAGTAAGAAGCCATTTTCAGCTGGAAATTGGGAACCAAAAGTCCGCCATCGACAAGAAAATTCAATTTTCCCTTTCATGCCTCAAATTTTTCCCCAACCAAAGGGGCTCTCAAGTCCTTCATGTAATTATATGTTGCTTCTCGGAGCTTCAATACGGAATTCTCCCAAATTAAGTAATTAATTAAGTCGTCACATCAAATTTTCAATCACTTTTTTACCCTGTTTTCAAATAGAGCGGACGTGACACACCCCAACCCTAATCATTCGTCTTTAAAACACACCCAACTCAATTGTGGACTTATTCAAGATATATATTTGAAACACATTGGTCCAAACTTAATTTTTATGCACACAACATAATACTCCTTCCGGTCCTAATTATAAGACATAGTTAACTTTTTTAGAGAAATTAAGGAAGCAAATTAAATTAACTTAAAGTATTTTTCTTTTTATTTTTTTCTTCAAAGTAATTAGTTTGACTCACATACTAATATATAATCTAAAGATATACAACATATAAAATAATTAAGTAACTTATTTAGCTTCCTTAATCTCTCCAAATAAAGTTAACTATGCTTTATAATTAGGACCGGAGGTAGTACTATATTATTATAGCCAGTACGATCATAGCAGGGATCATGTCCAAAAATTGAGTACTTTTGGGCGCATGGATATATTTAAAGAAGGGAAAATCCTTTAAAAAGATCTTCTATGAAAAGACAAAAAGTTGATCCAAAAATGCATATTCTTAACGAAGTATTAGGGCCTGGATTGTCTTTTTCAAAACTAAAAGAAAATAGCATAATTAACCCTTAGATTAAATAATAATAATAATAATAATAATAGAGAGGGAGGCGTTATATCAGCTCTCCCTTCGTACAAAACATTCGCCATTAGCAAACACTCTCGTTTCCCAAGTTGCTTGTTATTGAGGATGGAAATTGTTGTCGTGAGACGTTATATTGGTTACATTGAGAGAGGAGATTGGTAGGAAAGAGTGGATGCAACAAAAAAATCCCATTATTATAAATCCTTTCTCGGACCCCTAATCATGTGCATTAAGATTAGAAAAAGTTAATGTAACAAAAAAGTCACAAATGTAATGAGTAGATATTTTAGATCCACTTAAAATATTTTTTGTGCTGAACGCTCCTGTAGTAAAACTTTTTTGTGTTGGGCGCTCCTAGAGTAAAACTTTTTTGTGCTGGGTGTTCCTAGAGTAAAACTTTGTTGGCCAATTTACACCTTAACCCTTAGAAAGTTTGTGATTTTAACAGAGATTGATTTTTTTCTAACAGCATATGGCTAACTTTATATTTTTAAAAGTTTTTTGGTATTTTTGGTCTACTTAAAACTTTTTTGTGTTAGGTGCTCTTGGAGTAAAACTTTGTTGGCCAATCTAAACCTTAACCCGTATTTAAATGTAGGTTAGCACTATATTGTTACCCTGAGTTGATAGAATTTTGGTTTTGATTACTATAGCTTTAAATTGTAATTTTTAGTCCCTTTAGTTTTATAACATAATTAACTAAGAGGATTTTATTTGTGTGAGAATTTTGGATATACCTGAAATCTGATCTGATTGACTCACTAAAGTATTCACATGAAACTGGATCACCGATACAGACTCAGCTCAAGTTATTACAAAACAAATACATTAAAAAGAGTAGTAAGAAAAAAATAAACATTATTCTTATGAGAGAATCTTTTAGAAGGAGAAGAGTGTTATTCTGCATGTGCTATAACTAGTATTCAAATTAATTATTCCATCGACCCCACGTCCTAAATATAGCGTACATATGGTTACATAGGAACAAATGTAGCTCTTAAGCATACGGTTACATGGAAATAGACAAAACTATTAAACCATCAGGGTATTTCTTTTTCCTTTTTTTTTTTGTGGTAGAAAAAGTTTAGGTGAATTAGATCCCGGGGGTTCACCAGATCTAAAACATGTCTTCAAGCTCAAAAAGTATTTATAAAGGTTTTTCTATATCGCCTATAAATAAGGTCCTCACATCAGTAGGATTTAAACCGACAATCTTATAGAACTATGAGCCAACACCTTTATTAGCGGTAAAAGAATATTTCTCTTTATAAAGCAACGTCTTTCAATAATAGTCTTCCTTGAATTGGGCTTCGGCTCTAGTATATTCCAACAATTGGGGTTCAACAATGATAAATATTTTCACCAGTATCCAAAAAAAAAATGATAAATATTTTGAGTGTTTTTTAACAAATAAAGGGAATTTAGTAATTGAATTAAAAAAAATTAATTCAATTGAAGATCTAGGACCTACCGTAAAATTTCATATTCTTTTAAGTATTTCATGCAATATACATATTACTCATAAAGCCTTCATAGAAATTCTCCCTTGATTAATTAATTGAGTCACAAAATGACGAAATTATTAATCTCTTTCTCTTTCCCTCTTTTCAATAGACCAGATGTGACGTGGCATACATCGGCACTCAATAACCAGAACATATTCCCAAAAAATCATAAAAGTTCAACAGCCTCTCTCCGTCTCTCTCTCTCTCTCTCACTCTCTCTCTCTCCCCCTCTCTCACACACACACATATTCGTCGTTAAACTTGCAAACATCACCAGAAACATATTAGAACTTTTTTAAATCTCCAGCCCTAGCATGCACCCTCCCGTAAATTAAAGAGGTCTCGTCTCAAATTCTTCACAAGATCATTCACTGTCAAGCCGTATTCATCACGCGTCTGCATAAAATTCAATTCAAGCTTCATCGTGTGAATATAATAATAACTATAGCGCTATATATGTGATGATATTGCATTAATAATTATGAATCTCCATGAAGCTGAAAGTATTATAGCCAGCTTAAAATAAACACACAGGCACGAATACAAAACCTAAAGAAAAGAACTACATCAATAAATATAGGTAAATATTATATAGGCCTGTACCTGGGTTATAATGGTGATGTAGAGAGTAGTGTTTCCAAATGGCAATATGCTGCTGTGGGTTATAGTGAGATGAGAGTTTTGAAGGAGAGGCACAATTTTGTGCATAATTCCATTGTGTTTCTTACACTGAATTCTTATGAGTACTTCTCTCCCTGAAGCTCTTGCTTCCACGTCAGCAGGCACCACGTCGTCGTGCTCGTGGTCGTGGCTGTTGTTGTGTCCACAAGTATATGCTTTCTCTATGCTTTTCTTCTTCTTGTTACTGGCTTTCTCCTCTAACTCTTTGACTCGTTGTTGAAGTTGCTTGACGTAATTGATGGCACCATCAAGTACTGATGCCTTGTCCTTCTGTATTTAGTATTAATTAATTAAGCACAAGTTACAAGAAATGATATGATCACTCCAGATTATGTTTTTGATACTTCATACAATGATGAAGTTCGAAACATCAAATTAAATGTGTGCATATAATATATTTACAATTAGCAACTATGTTATTTCACTATTTGAACATGATGCTGGTGATAATGAACCTTAATTTCCTAAATTTTACTCCATTTGATCCTAATTGTTGGACCTAATACTGAGAGATTTACTTTGATCCAAAATGCAAAACCTCAATTTACTTTGCCTCATAAATTTATAATGTTTTCTTAAATAATGCTATTGATTGCATATACTATAGGGAGTTTTCACCAATGAGGACAGTTTCTAATGCAAATAATTAAACATGGGTATTTTGAGAAAATCAATATAATTTATTACAAATAAGGAAAATATTTTTTCTAATCTCTTCAGTTATTTAGCTTCTACATTTTAGAAGTGAATGAGTACTTTGTACTCCTCTAGTTATATTTATATGACACTTCCAACATTTTTCATACAAACTAAAGAAAACCTTAAACCTCAATAATTCTACCATAAAATTCAATAGCTTTTCAACTCTAACCCTATTTAATATACATATTACCAAGTGAAAATAAACTCATCAACATAATAATAAGTGAATGGTTAAATTATACGTTCATCTCAAAATTTTAATGAGATGCCTTTGCCTTATAACTAAAACAAAAAGAATCTTCTTTCTATGCCCTAAAAATAGGACCAAAAGAGTATGTGTTGTTGATTTCCTTAAACTTTAATTTGTGTTACATGATCAAAACACGATGGATATATTACGCTCCAAACTTAAATATGGGTGAGCTACCCGAAAGAATGCCATATGCCCTATGAGTTATCTAGGTGGTACGAAATGTGTTTGAGGATTAATTATGTTGTGTTGCGATAAAGTTTTGGGTGAACTTAATTATGTAAAATTCCAAGGCTAGTGATTTTTTTTTTTTTTGTTAGCCGAGTGAAAGTCTTATATTAGTCAAATTCTAGTTAGTTGAGTTGGGGTGAACTTGTAATTAAAAACAAAAACAAAAACAAAAAAACAAAAAAATCTTTTGAGTATTCCCAAGTGGATGAGGCACGAAAGAGCATGGTGGTGCACTAGACAACGGTAAAGTTGTTTCCAGTGTGAGCCACAATGTTCATGACTTTGAGTCTTGGAACCCAATCTCTTGCAAAAATCAAAGCTAAAGTTACATATAACTATGAAGTTGTAAATTAAAGAACTCTCAAAATATAAATATAGACGTTTGAGTTACCACTTCGAGCCAATTTATATTTAGATTAATAAATGAGAGTGTAACAATTTTGTACTATTAAAGATAGAGAGAGAAGAAATAGGTGAAAAATACATATTCATGAATAAGGGAAAATTGAAAAAAAAAATATTACCAATTTAATCTATATATACTAAGTCAACTAACTTTCTTTGGTATTTGAAAACTACCAATATGTAATTTGGACTAATAAATAAAAGTAGAGTGGTGCAAATTTCAAAAGCTTAGTTATAAATTATAGGGTCCTTAGTGTCATTATTCGCCTATGATATATCCAAAGTGAATCCAACCTTAATTAGCAGGAGCTTCATCCATCGGGTTGTACCTTCGTGGATTGACTTGCCATGCATAATAATTATTGATTATTAAGAAAATATTATTAATATTCTAACTAAGAAAAATAATATCAAAAAAGTCTGATTGACAAGTGAAACAGCTATCATTGACAAATTATAGAACTTCTTATGATATTATTTTCCTTTATGGGATGTTAATTGTTCTGTATGAAAAACACAGAGATTGGACTTGACTAGGGTGTCAAGCCTAGAGCCTACGTACCCTCGAGGGGATCAAAGTCCACGTAGTTCGCAACAAACTTGAAGGCACGTAGCCAGGGGAGTGGGGTGTGTGCTCTGTGTGGCAGAAAGTAACAAGAGCATAAGATAGAACGTGTGCACCTGTTTAGGGTTTCCTTCTATTTATAGAGGAGCTTGGTGCCTGTATCTTCCCATTGATGGGCGATATCCATGATTGAGCCCTTGAGGGCTGATTGGCTGGTGCCATGATTGTAGGAGGATCTCCTATTAATGAGTTCCTAAATATAGGGGATCTCGGATCCTTTCCAAATATAGCGCGGATCCCTTATAGGCGCTGTTGGGCCAGGGTGTGGACTTAGGCCTATTGGGCCGGTCCGTAACAGTTGCCCCCCAGCTTGGTCGTTCAGGCTTCTGGACGGCCGAGATGCTTAGTGCCCCGTGCCCGTTTACGTCCGAGGTCCTCTTTTTCGAACTGGGCCGGCTTTCGGATGCCGTGGCCCTTAGCTCGGCTTGGGACTGTGGTCGGCTCCCTCGGTTCTCGCCCCGCCCAGAACGTCGGTTTTGCTTATGCCCGGGCGGTTTTTATCCTGTCCGGGTCCCCAAGCGTTCTCTTGCCTTTTGGGATTCTTCGTACGCTTCGGTTTTCCCCCTACGTGAACCGTCACTGTGGTTTTACAGCTGTCAGACCCTTAGTGGAGGGAGTCTGCAACCGTCGCGCCTTTTCGTTTCTCGAGGCCCGTGCGCATTTATTGCGCTGGCGTCGTGCTGCGCCAATCTCGTTTCGTCTGTATGGGAAAATACCGTTGTACCCTTCTTGTGTTAGGATTTCGGTTTAAATAGCCTTCTCTGTGCTTCTTTCCCACTTTTCCCGCTATTACATTTTCTCTCTCAGCTCACTCTCTGGTTTCTCTAGAGCTTCAGAGGGGATTCTTTGCGCCCGGAACTTTCGCCGTCTTCCAGCGTTCTAGTTCCTTCCTCTTTCACATAACAGGTATTGTGCCACTTTCCCGTCATTTTGTTCGGTATTTCTTTCTCTTTTACCGTTTATTCTTCTTTGTTTGCGTCATCACTCTTCCCTCCTTCCGGGTCTCCTGGGTTTCTTTAGAGTCAGTGCACCCGAAATTCGTCCCATCGTTTCCTTAGACACTGCTCTTAGCGCCTTAGGTTTCTGACCATGGTGAGGGGTAGAGGTATTCCTGGTTCTGCAGCTCCATTGACGCCTGAGGAGGAAATGCTCCTTCGTGCGCGTCTCCCGCGGGCTACTTACTGGGTTCTTGGAGGTGAACCGCCTGCTTCGGGAATCCTGGATCCTTCGCGCCGAGGTGGCGCCGTGCGTCCGTGGCGAGGTGGGGCTCGCCCGTCCGCGGGAAGGGTTTCCGTTTCAATTCCACGCTCACCCTTCCGGGCGCTTGCAACCGCTCTTCCTCCAGAATCGCTTGGTGGGACCCTGGTGGGTTCCTCTTCCAGCTCCCAATCTCCGGTGCTGATGGCTCGGCCACTGAATTTTTACGAGGGTCCCTCTACTGCTTGCCCGACGTCCGCCCCAGAGGGTTATGTCGGCCCCTGCTGGGACTGTCTGGCGGAGGCTTCCGTACTAATGGCGGGTGATAGAGATGTCGAGGCCTTGTCTATTCTAGGCTCCTGCCGGCATTGGTCTGTCCCGGCTGCTCCCTCTCGTGTCCCTATTCGTCCTAGTCGGCCTTCTTTAGTACCTGCTGTTATGCCTGTGCCAGGTATTTCTGCTTCTTTGCTAATACCGGCTTTGTTTATTTTCATATAGGCTTATTTATGGCTCCCAAGTCGGGGTCTTCAAAAAAGCGTTCGGAGGCCGGTGGTTCGGACTCACCCAGTCCGTCCGAAGCCCTGATTCGCCGATACGGCTCGGTATCGCACGACGTGCTGGCAACAACGTCATTGATGTCGGAGGTAGACATAGCACGGCTGGAGGTCCCGGTCATGCCCGGATGCGTCCTTAGGCGTCCGGGTCCTGAGGAGCCTGTATGTGCGGCTCGGACCGAGGGTCAGCCGGACTTTTTCTTCTTTTACCGGGACTACTTGACTCGGGTCCGAGTTTCTCTTCCTTTCACCTCCTTCCAGATGGAGGCGTTGCGGCATCTTCGTCTCGCCCCGACACAACTTCATCCGAACGGTTGGGGATACCTAGTTGCCTTCGAGCGGTTATGCGGCCATTTTCCGCTCCCCATCCCCTGTACCGCCAACCTCTTTTTCCACTTCTTCGGACCTTTTGCCCCTAGTTCGTCCGCGAGGGGTGACAATCTGAGGGGCATGGTATCCCTGCGGATCAACCCAGACCGTCACTTGATGACGCCCTTTTCCGACTCCTTCAAACGGTTTAAGGGGGCTTTCTTCAAGATCGAGGCCGCCCCGAGGGAGCGGCCGTGGTTCTTAGAGGATGGTGGTTGGTTCCCGCTGTATTGGGGGGAAGGTCATTACAAGGCTAAGGCCATCTCCTACCAGGTTCCGCTCGAAGACCTGGTGCCGGAATCGGTTTCTGCTTTGCCACGGCTCGAGGCCCTGGTGGCCGAGTACTGTGTGCAGCCGGCTGGCTTCTATATTTCCGCCGAGCCGGCTCCTTCCTCCTGTAGGGTCACTAGTAGTTGTGTTTGTTTTTGTTTTCAGTATTGTTCCTATGAATCGGTGGTTTCTGATCTATTTTGTTTCTGTTTGTTTGCAGCTAGGGCTATGGACGACCTGCCGCTATACTCTCGCTTGTCGAGGGCGGCCGCCGCGCCTACGAGTCGTCCCAAGAAGCGGGCGGCTTCTTCCACTGCCGGTGTTCCTTCTGCCCCGGCCCCTAAGAAGGCCAAAGGCCCTGCTGCTGAAGGCCTTTCTTCCGCCTCGGCTTCACAGGCTGCTTCCTTGGGGGGGTCTCCGGTGCTTGAGGGCCGGGAAGTCGCTGCTGTGGACCCAAGCCCGGTGCCCGGTTCGCAGGCTTCTGAGGGGCGTGAGGCCCCGATTTCCGATGAGGAGGTTGAGGCTGAGTTTTTCGCCGATGATCCTCCTTCCTCTCTGCCGGATCTGCCTTCATCATCTTCGCTTCCGCCACCACCGCCACCGAAGTCTCTTCTTGCCCGTGGCCGTCTTTGGCATGATGGGGTAGTTCCTGAGGTTTCCACCGCCTTCCTCCCCCCCCGACACTTCACTGGCTGCGCTGCCCTGACTCGACCGGCCCTGGATGAGCTACACAGGAACCAGGCAGAGCTTTGCCGGGCGGTGGGATATAACCAAGCCCTGATCCTCGTCCGGGAGCACTATGCTCGTGCCCACGCTGATGTCCAGAGGCTGCGGGCACAGGTCGAGGAGTTGACCAAGAGTTTGTCGGCTGCGGAGGCCAAGGCCGCTTCTGCTGGCGAGCTGCAGGAGGAGCTTGAGGTAGCTGAGGCGAAGGCTATGTCGGCCGGGGAGGAGCTGGCCAAAGGCCTGGCGGCGCGGGATGCGGCCCTCGCGGAGCTGGAGGGGGTCCGGGCGGAGCTGGAGGCCGCGAAGGCCGCGGCGGTCCGGGCAGAGCGGGAGCTACAACTGTCCCAGGAGCATGCCGAGTCGGTTGCCGTGGAGTGCACCCGGGCCGTGAAGGAGAGGTCCGAGAGCCTGGCTGCGGCCAAGGCTTTGGAGGAGCGGCTGGCTGCTTTGGCTGGGGAGGAAAAGGCGGCTCGGGCAGCCCTTGCTGCTGAGAAGGTGTCCTCCCGAGAGCTTACAGACGCCCTGGTGCAGACTGCCGAGGCCTGCTTTAAGCAAGCCTTGCTCCAGATCCAGTACCTCAACCCCGGGGTTGAGCTTCGAGTGGAAGGATATGATCATCGTGCCTTTGTCAAGGACGATGGATCTTTCCTCCCATTCGAGCCTCAAACCGCCGAGGACCCTGATGAAGAGGCCGTGGAGGGTGCTACCGGGACCGGCCTGGAGGAGGAAGCTGATGCTGGGTCGGGCTCCTCGGCTTAGCTTTTATTTTTTCTATTTGCATTTCTTGGGGTGTTAGAGCCCTTGTAATTTTTGCTTTTCTTTGGCCTTGGTGCCATTCTTGTACAGACTTTGAACGACTAACAACAATTTATCTTGCCTTGTGCCGCGATCTGTACCTGTTTTAATTTTTACCGTCACTTTTGTCTGGATTCGACAATGAACGATTTAACTTTGTATCATCCTTTTTCGTCAGTCGGCTGTGTGGACGTTTAAATAACTTAGACAATGGGTGAGCTTATCTCGCTTTTGTCTAGGTTTGGGTGTTCTTTTGGCCGTATGGTTGCAGGCCGTCTGGATGCTCTAGACAATGGATTTTGCAATCCTTTTGTCTGAGCTTAAGAGTCGGTCGGCCGTGTGGGTACGGGCCGTGTAGACAACTTAGGCAATGGATAATTTTATCATTCTTTTGCCCAAGCTTTAGTGTTTGTCGGCTGCATATGTACAGGCCGCTGTTTCTCTACCACACTTAGTGCGTGGGAGGTTGGGGCAAGGTTGTCTTGTTTCAGCCTCGTCAGGCATAACTAACCATACTGCCTCGGCCCGGCTTTCAAGCAGCCGAGCTCCAACTTTCTTTTAGTTGGATCAAGTTGTACCGGCGTAAGGGCGGGACTACCACGTGTCAAACCGAGGCTTCGTCTGCCTGGAGTCGGACACTTTGACCTGATCAGGGTCGGCATGGCAGGCTGCTTGCTTAGCTGGGCGAGCGTTGACGCGTCAATTTCGCAAAGGGCCGTGTTCGATTCCTTTGCCGAGCTCTAACCAATGCCTGTCGGAGTACGACGGCCGGTTTTTGTACATCTAGATGTTTTTGGTTCTGGCCGGGTTTGTGACCTCGGGGCCGTCTACCGGTGCCGGGGTTAGTAACCCCGGCTTTTGGTTTCTTAGCCGGGCTTCATTGCCTCAGCCTTGTTGCCTTTGGCTGAGCTAAGCGGCTCAGGCTTTATGCTTAAGCTTTGTGCGTTTTGGTAAATATTCCCAGCGGGATCCTTTATTGATGAAAAGAAATAGCCCTACGGGGCCTTACAAAGCATCATAATCAGAAATGACATAACTTGGACTCAAGACGAAAGGAAAACAAATGCGAGGAAAGGAATAATCGTAAAAGCTAACAAACGCTGCCGAGAAAGGGTCTAGCTATAGTAGATCTTCAGCTTATCGGCATTCCATGTCCTTTTGATTGGCTTTCGTGCCAAAGTCTCGAGGATATATGCTCCTCCGTCGAGCTTTTCCTTAATCCGGTAGGGCCCTTCCCAGTTCGCCGCCAGCTTCCCGTCCTTGGCATTCTTGTTGCCTATGTCGGCCCGTCGGAGTACTAGGTTGCCTCGGTTGAAAGACCGGGGTCTGACCTTTCTGTTGTACTTAGCCGCGAGTAGCTGCTTGGCGGCTAGTTCCCGGCAGTGCGCTGTAACCCAGATTTCATCAATGAGGTCCAAGTCAGTCTTCAAGGCGTCGTCATTTGATCCCTGCCCCTCTTGCCCGGCTCTCACCTTTCTCCAAGATGGCTGTCCGATTTCAACCGGGATCATTGCCTCACATCCATAGGTCAGCCTGTACGGGGTTTCTTGAGTCGAAGACTGTACGCTCGTGCGGTACCCCCAGAGGACACTGTGGAGCTGTTCGGTCCAGCTGGTCTCGGCTTGCAACATTCGCCTCTTTAGTCCGTCGAGGACGATTTTGTTGGCGGCTTCAGCCTGGCCATTGGTCTGGGGGTGTTCGACGGACGAGAAGTGCTGCTTAATGTCCAAGTCGGACATTAGTGCCTGGAAACGATGGTCCATGAATTGGGTCCCATTGTCCGTGACGACCTCGGCTGGTATGCCGAAACGAGAGACGATGTTGTGCCTGAAGAATTTCATCACTCTGGCCGACGTTATTGTGGCGAGTGGCTCTGCTTCGATCCATTTGGTGAAGTAGTCGACTGCGACGATGAGCCATCTACACTGCCCTTGCGCCGGCCGAAAGGGTCCGAGGATGTCCATGCCCCACTTGAAGAAGGGCCATGGGGCTGGCATTCCTTTAAGTTCAGAGGGTGGTGGCCATATGACCCTGGCGTGCTTCTGGCAACTGTCGCATGTCTTGGCCTTCTCCATGGCGTCCTGACTCATAGTCGGCCAGTAGTAGCCGGCGCGCAACGCTTTCCGGGCTAATGCCTTGCCCCCCATGTGGTGGCCGTTAGCGCCTTCGTGTAGCTCGGCCAGCACATATTTGGCTTCGGAATCTCCAAGGCATCGCATCATTGGGCAATGGAGTCCCTTCCTGTATAGTTGGTCGTCGACCATAGCATAGAGGGCGGCTTCTCTGATCAACTTTTTTGCGTCTGTCGGGTCGGTGGGGATAATTCCCCTCTCGAGGTAGTCTTCAATAGGCTTTCTCCAGTCGGCCCCTCCAAAGATGGCCATGATGCAGCTAGGCTCGGCCAGGTTCTGTTGTATCACGGTCCTATGGTTGTCCGGCCCCTTAGTGCTTGCCAACTTAGAGAGGATGTCGGCTCTTGCATTCTCTTCTCTGGGGATATGGGACACTGTGACCTCTTCGAATTCGGCCATCAGCTCTTTGGCTTTATTTAGATACTTTGCCATGAGCGGGCCCTTCGCTTGGTAGGTGCCGTTTATCTGAGCCGCGACGAGCTGCGAGTCGGTTAAGACCTTTACTCGTTGGGCGCCATTATCCTTTGCCTGGAGTAGTCCGGCCAGTAGGGCCTCATATTCGGCCTGGTTATTAGAGGTCTGGAATTCTAACTAAAGAGAGTGTTCGGTGGCTACTCCCTTTGGGCTTTCCACGATGACTCCTGCACCGCTGCCCTTCGCATTGGACGATCCATCCACATAGACCTTCCACGTCCCGTCACTGACTATGGCCGGGGTGAGTTCCCTAATGAAGTCTGCGAGTACCTGGGACTTGATCGCCTGCCGGGCTTCGAAAGCGATGTCAAACTCTGACAGCTCTATGGCCCAATTGGTCATCCTCCCTGCCAGGTCCGGCTTATGCAGAATTTGCCAGATCGGCTGGCTGGTTCGTACGACAATCCGGTGTCCCTGAAAATACGACCGGAGTCTTCTTGCGGCTGTGAGTAGAGCAAAAGCTACCTTCTCCAGCTTCTGGTACCGGATTTCAGAGCTTTGCAAGGCCCTGCTGGTGAAGTATATTGGTGTCTGCCCTGCCTCGGACTCCCTTACTAGGGCGGCGCTCACGGCTTCATTGCCGATTGATAGGTAGAGGAATAAGGTCTCTCCTGGGTCCGGCTTCGTGAGCACCGGAGGGGATGCCAAACATCTCTTAATTTCCTCGAATGCTGCGTCACAGTCCGGGCTCCATCCGCCCCTGGTTTCTTTCTTTAGCAGCTTGAAAAGAGGTAGGGCTTTTTCGGCCGACTTCGGCAAGAAGCGCGTCAATGCGGCTAGTCGGCCCGTCAGCTGCTGTACCTCCTTTTTAGACCCCGGGGGCTGCATGTCGAGCACGGCTTTGCATTTGTCCGGGTTGGCCTCTATCCCTCGGTTCGTTAACATGAAGCCTAGAAATTTCCCTGCTGGGACCCCGAAGGCACACTTGGCCGGGTTCAACCTGATTCGATGTCTTCTTAACTTCTCAAACATCTGTTCTAGGTCCCGGATGTGATCTTCTGGGAGTTTTGACTTGACGATCATGTCGTCTATGTAGACTTCTATGTTACGCCCGATCTGATCCTCGAAAACTCGGTTCATCATCCTTTGGTAGGTGGCCCCGGCATTCTTCAGTCCAAAGGGCATGACGTTGTAGCAATAATTTGCCTTATCGGTTATAAAGGCGGTCTTTTCTTGGTCCTCGGGATGCATGGCGATCTGGTTATAGCCGGAGTAGGCATCCATGAAGGAAAGAAGTTGGTACCCAGCCGAGTTGTCCACCAGCTTATCAATGTTGGGCATCGGGTAGGAGTCCTTAGGACAGGCTTTGTTGAGGTTGGAGTAATCGACACACACTCTCCATTTGCCGCTGGGCTTGAGGACCATGACTACGTTGGAGAGCCAAGTGGTGTATTGTACCTCCCGAATGAAGCCGGCCGCTAGGAGTTCCTCAATGTGGTCCTCCAGGGCCTTCTGCCTATTGTCCGCGATGTTCCTCTTCTTCTGTGCCACGGGTCTAGACCCTGGCCATATGCCGAGCTTGTGACAGCAGAAGTGGGGGTCAATGCCGGGCACCTCGGCCGAGGTCCATGCGAAGACGTCACGGTTCTGCCTTAAAAAGCGTATCATGAGGTCTCTCAGGCCGTGGTCCATATTACGGCCAATTTTGGCAGTCTTGGATGGGTCCTCGCCTAGCATTATCTCCTCCAGCTCTCCCTCTGGTTCGGGCCTCGGATTGTCCGGCTCCCGGAGGTCCAACTCGACCATGTTGACTTGCTGCCGCGGGCGTCCACCCGAGGCGGCTTCGGCTACTTGCTCATTAGATCCGAGCCGGGGTGGAGACGATGCTCCTCCTTCCTCGACCCGGAGAGCTTCGTAGTAGCACTGTCTCGACTCTTTCTGGTCCCCAGAGACCACGACTATCTGGTTTTTACTATTGACCATCTTGAGCTTCTGATGCTTGGTGGATACTAGGATATCCCAATTGTGGATCGTTGGTCGCCCCAGGATCACGTTATAAGGGGACCGAAAATCAGCAACTACGAATCGTACCCGCTCCGATTTGAAGGCTTCTTTGGTGCCCAGAGTTAACCGGAGGTCGATGTAGCCTTTTGGGAAGGATTGCTCGCCATTGAAACCCACCAAGGTGGTTTTGCAAGGCTTAAGGTCCTCTTTGTCGAGGTGCATCCTTTTGTAGGCATCCCAACTTATGATGTCCGCTGAACTTCCTGCATCCACAAAAATTCTTTTAACACGACAGTTTATCAGGGTTCCGGTGATTACCAGTCCGTCCAGATGTCCGGGTATGACGTCTTCCAATTCTTCATCCGTGAAGGTTAGGGCAGGCGGCCGAGGCTTCTTTGGGTCTTCCTTGAATTTAGGGGGGTCTCGGACGGTCAATACCTCGCGGAGATATTTCTTTCGCTGGCTTATTGTGTCTCCTCCTCCCCCAAATCCTCCGCTGACGACGTTGCACTGGAAGTCGACGTCGGGAAATTCGTCGTCCGAGGCCGCCTTCTGCTTTTTTCCCGGAGTTCGGGACTCCTTGGGCGGACTTCTGGAGCGGGCGCGGTCGTTGCGTTTCCCGTTCGTCCTTCCCTGAGTCTTGATCACGTACTGACGCAGTTTCCCATCCCTTACGAACTTCTCGATTGCGTCGCGGAGGTCATAGCACTCGTCGGTGGTGTGGCCGTTGCAGTCGTGGAACTTGCAGAACTTGGAACGGTCCGTGTTGGAGCGTCCTCTGATCGGCTTTGGCCTGTCCACCCGCTTCATCTCGGTCTGGGCTACCTCCTTCCATACCTGGGACCGAGGGACGTTCAGCGGGGTGTAACTGTCGTACTTGGTCTTCTGGTCGGCCCGGTCAGACTTTGTAGCTGTCTCGGGTCGGTCTTCGTCCTTCTCGGGCGTTCCTCATCGCTGGGCGGGCTCTTCCTAGTTCGTTCAGGTTCATCGGCATTGGCCGCCTCCATCTGCTCCATTTCCAGGTACTTCTTCGCCTCGGTATAGAATTCGGTCAAGGTGTACGCTGGATTCTTGCATAGGTGACGAGCCAGCCGGGATGCTGGATCCAGTCCATTTACCAGGCAGTGTACGTGGACATCCTCGGGCAATGACCGTACTTGCATGGCCACGTCTCGGAACCGATCCAGATACTTCTGCAAGGCCTCACCCTTCTTCTGACGTACTTTGCTCAAGGTGAACGTAGTCTTCGGCTGTTTTTTGCTGGTGGCGAAGTGCAGCTCGAATTTTCGTCCGAGGTCTTCATAGTCTCGGATAGAGTTGTCCGGAAGAGATGTCAGCCACCTGTGTGCCGGCCCGTCCAGAGTAGCCGCAAACAGGCGCTGAATGACCGGACCGCTGATCTGTCGGACCCACATGAGCTTCTCAAAGGTAACCAAGTGGTTCCGGGGGTCCTGGCTCCCATCGTATTTCGGCAGGCTGCTTAAATCAAAGCGTTTTGGGAAACGGGCTGTTGCCGCCTCCCTCGAGAACGGGGATCTTCCCGTCTCTGATAGGTACGTCACCCGATATTCCCGAGGCGATCCGTGGCGAGGCCGGGGAGGTCTTTCCTCAGCGCAGGTTTCTTCCCGATCACGGTATTCCCTTTCATGCCGATTGGTGCGGTTAGGACCGGCACCGTGGTTTCCTCTGTCTCCCGGGGACCGTGGTCCGCCGTGGTCTGCAATCGGGCGCCGCCTTGGTTCGCCGTCGTCGCGGCGTGGATTCCTCGGCTCAGAGTTGCTCGAGGAGCTGCTGTCGCCTGCCGAGGCTCTCCTTGTATGACCGCGACCCCTGTGGCGGCCTCTTACGCGGCGGTCATTCTCGAGCGCTTCTTGGATCATCTTTCCGATAGCTTCGAAGTCAGCCCGCCTCTGCAGGTCGTCGTGTTTTTCCTTGTTCTCCAGGCGTCGCATGAACGATTCCTGAGTCCTCCTCATCATGCGGACGTCGGCATCAACTGCTCGGACATCACGCGTTGGAGATGGCGCGAGTGCTTCTTCTGGATGCCGGTCTTCATGCCGCGGCTGCTCGTCACGGAGCGGCTGCTCCCTGTCCGGGGAGGAAGTCACCGTATCAGTAACATGTCCTTCTGGGGTGCTTCCTCTCCGAGGTGGTGCCGGCGGCTGGTCTGGCGGCGGGCGGCTGGCTTGTGGGTCTCCTCCCACCGGTTGGGGATTTCTGCTGTGGCTTCTAGTGCTCACCATTAGTAGTCACGGGGATTGAAGTTTACGGTTTCCCCACGGACGGCGCCAATGTTCTGTATAAAGAACACAGAGATTGGACTTGACTAGGGTGTCAAGCCTAGAGCCTACGTACCCTCGAGGGGATCAAAGTCCACGTAGTTCGCAACAAACTTGAAGGCACGTAGCCAGGGGAGTGGGGTGTGTGCTCTGTGTGGCAGAAAGTAACAAGAGCATAAGATAGAACGTGTGCACCTGTTTAGGGTTTCCTTCTATTTATAGAGGAGCTTGGTGCCCGTATCTTCCCATTGATGGGCGATATCCATGATTGAGCCCTTGAGGGCTGATTGGCTGGTGCCATGATTGTAGGAGGATCTCCTATTAATGAGTTCCTAAATATAGGGGATCTCGGATCCTTTCCAAATATAGCGCGGATCCCTTATAGGCGCTGTTGGGCCAGGGTGTGGACTTAGGCCTATTGGGCCGGTCCGTAACATTAATGATATTTTCCTTTGACTATTTTGTAGGATAAGTTATATATATCTGCAAAAGGTTTAGTCATCTTATATTTGTATGTTGAGAAAATTGGTGAAAGATTTAAAAATTTTATTGACCAAGATGACTTGATGTACTCCCTTCAGCTCACAATATTTAGAGTGTTTCTATAAAAATAACAATCCAAAATATAAGTTACTTGTGAGATAATTAATGCTAATTTTCTAGTTTTATCCCTATAATTAATGATCATTTAAAAATTTGCCCACTCATAAAATTCTCAAACACATTCCCAATGAAGTTATTAAAAGTGGAAACAATTTTCATTTAGGATATATTTAATGAGCTAATTATCACTTCTTATTTCTATGAAATAGTTAAAGCGCTCTATAATATAGATTGAAGAGTATTTTTACATATACCAAGTACTTAAATTTCTCATAATGATCTATTCCAGAAAATCAATCATGAGTTGATGAGATGGCAATAGAGAAGACTGACCTTTTTCAAGCCAGGAATAGTAGCCGAAAGAGCAATGAATTTCTCAGCCAATTCTTGTCTTCTTTTTCGCTCAGCCACTACGTGATCTAATGATGTCGTCCCATATTTAGGGTTCCTACTACGACCACCCTGGACCTTCCTTGTTCCTCCCTTTGTTCTACTCCCAAATAATTGATTCCCAGAAACATCATCATCATCATCACCATATTTTTGTTCCGTACTAATAATTGGTACTCTCTCAACAACATCAGAGTTATCAAAACACACATGATTATAGGATTTGATATGAGACAATATCAAGTCGTTATCATCAGGGTTCTGTGAAGTAGTACTGCTTTGTTGATGAGGCCACAGAAGTTGCTCACCATCGTCATCTGTTCCCTGCAAAAAAGAAAACCAACAACAACAACATCGATTCAATCAAATAATAAATAAACATGGGTGATTGTGTTTTTGTGTGTATCAATTAATTAATGTTTACCAGATAAGGAAGGTGGCTGGCGTGCCAGAAGATATTCTCCATTGGAGAAAGAGCAAGTGCTTTTAGCTTCAAATTTTTCGCTTTAGGGGGAGAGGGAGAGAGAGAGGGAAAGCCATAATATCATTCACAAGTAACGGGGGAAAAAGTGAGATTCATATCAGATTTTGCGTAAAGCAAATAGGCTCAACGTATATGATGCATGCTTTTATATCCTTTGTTTATGATTTTGAATTCCTTTATATCTCATAATTGACACAAGTTGGGCCCTCAATTATGAAAATGTGTAATTTTTTACAGTTGCTTTAATTTTGCTTAAGTAAGATAAATATGGAGTCTTGCGAATGAGTTGGCCGGAAAGCCAATGGGGTCAGAAGCCTCTTTTCAAGTACATTGGTACGTGGTTCCGTTCATTTGCAGATCAGGTTTTCATCTCCATAAAGCACCAATCAAATAGCTATGGCGGATTTTTTCTTTATTCAGTAAATTTCCAATCAAATAGCTATGGCGGAATTTTTCTTTATTCAGTAAATTTTGTTTTCTTAAACATGAAAATCAATCAAGATTTTAAGTATCCCTCGGTCTTTTTTATGAGCAACTTTTTCTTGATTGTGTAAAACGAACTGTCAATTAAAATTAGTTAAAAACAACAAATGTGTCAAAAAAGCTATGTATTTTCTAAATATGCCCTTATTTATGAAAAAATATATATATAACGTAGATAATGAATAAAAATATGAAAGACAATGAGTAGAAAATATGAGAGAATTGATAATAAATGATTGAATAAAAGAGAATTAGTAGTGAGTGATGGATAATTAATATAAAGTTATGTATTTAATAAAGGTAAAAAAGGAAAAAGTTGTTTAAATTTTGAGACAGAAAGAAAGTTGATTATATTAATGACCAGCCCCTAAAACTTCGCTTGCTCGATTGGGCACAACTTGCCTATTGACAGAAGTCACTTATTTGCTCATTCTTCAACTTATTTATTTTCTTTTGCTTTTAACTTAATTAATATAGCTCTCGTACAAAAAAGAGAAAGAAAGTTATTTATAAAAATGATTAGATAGAGTAACATTTATGAATCTATTTACAAAAAAATTATTTCATTTTTAGTTATAATTCGGAAAATTTATTTCATTTCTATTTATATGTGAGATAGAAGGTGAGTCTTAGAGCAACAACACAAGTTATTACCATGTAATTAAGAGGTTATAGGTGCTAAGCATGAAAACAACATTATGTAACAGGGATGGTTGGAGAAGGTGAACGTTGCTAGATCTAAAGAATGTGGAACAGTGATGAGGATGATGATGGCTGGAGATGAGGTAGCTATATCAGAAGAGGAAGACGAAGATGAGGTCACCCTTCAATTGCTGTCAGTTGGAACATGCCATGGAGTTGATTCAGATTTGCAATTTGCAAAAGGGGTGGGCGCCAGATGTAAAAGAGCAATGTGATGGACATGGAGTAAATTGTCCCCAAGTTTTTTTTTTTTTTTGATACAGCCAGTTGGGGGAGGGGAAGATAGGGTTCGAACCCTGGACAAGGGAAAATGTCAGCTCCTAAGGCTGGCACTGGTGCCATCGCGCTACGAGGCGCTTGGCTAAATTGTCCAAGTTTTGATTTAGCCTCATTATGTGCTTGGGCCATCATTATTTTTTTAAAAAAAATAAAAATAGAATAACAAACCTGTCCCTAATTTCTATTTACACAAATTTACATTAATTCATTTAAGCCTAATTTTTTTTCATCATTAATACGTAATTGAACTCTAAAAATATGCTTAAAATAAAGTAATCTTCAAGATTTAACCAATTAATTTTCATTAAATAAAAGTGGCCAATGAAATAATATATAATATATTATATTCTACCATTTTAGCATGGTCGATTTGCATGAGTTAAACCCCATCTAACCAGTAATCAATGAATCACTGCCCCAATCAATTCATTGTCCGGTCTTTTTCTTTTTTTTTTAAATTTCTGAACCTCACTAAAGGATGCCAACAGGACAGAGATAAAGAGCCTGATGATGATAACAATGCAAAATTGAATAGTTTATTAAAGAGAAAAAAAAGGTACGAAATTTAAAATTGATGAAAAAAGTAGCCACTTGCAAAATGTCCCCCCTACTTTAACTAAAAGAAAAATAAGGAGCAAGTTAGCTAAAATTTTTGGGGCCCCGGGGGGGGGAAGGTACGTTTACGAAAATTAAAGTTATTTAGGTATCCATTGACCAGGCATGAAGAATATCGAACTGTGTGGTGATGGGCTGAAAGTACTAGTCAAGTTTTTATTGTAAAAACGTCCAAAATAAAATCCCAACCCATAACCATATAGCAAAACGGCACACAATTAAGACAGGTAATGAATGCTTATACACCACAACAATGATGACATATACAGCAAAAGGTTGAAGCTATACTCTCTTTAGGCTATGTTTGTAAGGGAAAAGTGAGAGGAAAATATGAGAGGAGTACTAAAAAGGAAAACTTGCAAAAATAGTACAAAAGAATTTACTGTTTTTATTCTTTCTTGCCTAATTTCCTTCCCATCCAAACTAATAGGTGGTGGGGAACAATCCACTAGAATGGCTTGCTATTGCTATGGCTTGCTCTTTTTTCATGATCCACCTAACATCTATATGAACCCCCCTGTAAGAGATAGGTATCATTCTATTTACATAAAAACTATAACCTTGATATGGAACAAGCTGTACGTGAATTAGGAGACCTGAGCTTTGAGAGTACACAAGTCAGATAGAAAAATCCCCCTTCCTATTTAAACACCAGCAAGTTCGAAGTCCTGGGAATAATCTGTTTCTAAGCTCCAAGCATCATCACAGCACCTTTGGTCATACCAGATCTACAACCAAAAGAGACCAGCTATATATGGATGAACTATTCTTCTAGCTTCTACCCTTGTCACCTTTCTTGTGAAGCTTAGAGGCATAAGAAGATGAGGATTCTACTTTGGTGGGAACAGCAGTACTGTCTTTTATTTCGTCTGACCCGGACAGCTATTCAGTTGTCTCCCCCACCTTCAAGACGAATCATGAGAACTCGTAACTGCAAAATTTAAGTGTACCAATAGCAGTGTCGATTAGATTTTTTGTTGTGTCCAAATATAAAAAATAGACAAAACTTCAAGATTAAATAAATAAGAGAACCATATGTTTCACCTGCTCTTCCAGGGCCCTTATTTTATCATCCTTGAGTTTTATGGCCTTTTTCTCCCTAGAAAAAAGCAATTCAATCACTGACTAGTTTGTGAAACTCTCAATTTCATAACTTCCTAAAGCAAGTTGTAGAAGTCAACAAGATTCATGAGCAAGCCTCAAAATAGAAAGCCGAGAAAAGAAATATCCCTAAAATTAAGTCCCAAAAAAAGTGATGAAGATTAGAAATGTAATGTTGACTATAAGGCTAATCACAAATTCAATGATACCTGTAACTGACATTCATGTTGCAGTCATGGACACGATGTACATGTTCATGACGCCATACAAAGAACAATGGCAGGAAAGCATCTTTAAACTATATTTACTTACAATCAAACCTAAATAAAATTGACAAAAAGAAACTAAATGTAACAAAATCATGGTGTTGCAGGGGAATTATAAAGATCAGCAATATTAATTATTTGAATTTTATTGGAGACATTGACACAAGGTAAATGCACCAACTTCTATATGCATCAAACAAATTCAGTGACCAGTTTTTTGTAGCTGAAACCTCATGAGGAGGCCATATTCTAGAGAAATGAAAACATTAGAGGAAACATTAATGGCATACCTTTCTTCAATTTCAAGCATCTTGGCTTTCCAGATCTCATGATTTTTCAGTAGATTCTCATTTAGCTGCAGACAGAGACAACAACAAATTAACTTCACATCAGCAGCAAAAGTTCATAACAATCACTCAGTATTACTGAGAACAAAAAATTTGTAGCATGGTTACATATCATGTCTTCTAATAAATCCAAGCAGCTTCTCAGGTATTTCAACTTACATCATCCAATAATTTCTTCTCCTTATGACATCTGTCGAGCTTGGACTGCAGCTTCTGCAGTTTAACAGCAATGGCCTTCTCAACAGCTTTAGAAATTTCTCTCTCAGTTTCTTCTTTTACTTCTTGAAGTAACAACTCAAAGTACTACCGTTAAAGCAGGAAAAGAGTTAACACATGTTCAATATTTCTAAGCCATTTATCCTAGACTAGCATAGCAGCCTTGACAGAGTCACTGAAATAAACAAACGTGAACTTACTAATTTTTGGTTTTCAAGTTGTGTAGCAAGCAATTCATTGTACTCATTGACAATCTGTCAAAGAAAATGAGAATTAAAAATCAGCAGATAAAAGAAACTAGGTCTAAGACATTAAACAAGTCTTGCAACATTACAGCTTCAACTTTGCTGTTAAGTATAGCCTCACTCATAGCATTATCCTCACAGCTGCAACTTCCACATTCATTTCCTGTATGCTCACAGTGAGAGTTTAACTCAACTAACTTCCCATCAGTTTTGGACAGGATTAGTCTATGAACATAGTTATCTTTCACATAATCCCATACTCGCTGTGTTTCCACTTCTTGGAAGTAGCAATGCTGTGTCTCTTTCCAGTGTACTTTGGCATGTCCTGCTTTGTATCTGAAAACTTTGTTAGGAATTCCAAAATAGCCATAATCGGGACCAAGTTAAAGAGCAAAAAAAGACAAAAAAGAAAATGAAAAGGAAAGGGGGGGGGGGGGGGAAAGGACATAGGAGAAAGAGTTCTTACTTTCCACAGCCAACAAACCCACAAATAACACATATGCTGAGGTTTTCTGTGGTTTGACAAACAAAACATGTAGATTTTTCAGCCTGCTGCTGACAATACCGGCATACCTGGAATAAAATGCAGGAGACCAGTAGATAATTGATTGACTAATACACACCAACACTGGGTAAATTAACTCTTACAATCAAACTAATAGAGAAACTACAGATGAAAGCAATAATAAATTCAAAGACAAATAGGGCCCCAAGACATCCCAAACTCAAAAGCAGCCCGAAGAGTACAGATGAACTTTTTGCAGTCCTAGGCATGTTCTATAACATCCAAATGTATGCATGGAAAATAAATAAATAAAATAAAAAAGACAGTAGAGAAAATTACAGGACAAGAAGAATCTGCCCATTTTGAAATACAGGAACAATGGAAAGAATGATTGCAAATGGTTGTAAGAATTCCACTTGTATCTTGATCCAATCGCTCTGCAGGTAAAGCATATGTCAGTGACTCAAAGACGTCAACAAGCTTCCTTATATGTGACCTTATGGAGTACTTAAATAATAGCTGGCATATGAAATAAAACTCATGTCATAACCAAAAGACAGACGAACACAAGGCAAAGAAAATGGAACATACCCAAGCACACTGGACATGCAGGCTGTTCAGTCGAGCTAGCATTAGATGCCTGTGCGTGTTCAATCAGGCCAGTGTACTGCACATCCAATGCGAACATAACACGGCAAACTTCCACCTATATATAGAAAAGATAAGCATATAGCAATAACATAAATAGCGCAACACATTCCTAATTATTCGTTCATTTACTATTCATGAAAATATATTATTGAGTCAACTTGTAGGAAAAAAAGAAAGAAAATAATTATCAAACATGAACAGACCTCCATGGATGAGAAACGACGCCCATTATAATGCTTGTAGAAACCATCTGTAGAATCTTGGTCATCAAAACGAATTAAAACACTGTACTGATCCTCCATCCCATCATTTCTAAGCCAACCCAAATGAACGACCAAAGTAAATAACTCCGACAGGAAGACAGAAAAAGGAACAAAACAAAACAGAAATTCCTCAGCAAAAAAATGAACCTGACAATCCGCATCTCTAAGATATGCAGAATAAATGAGCCACAGAACTGGCAAAAATCTGCATATGTCATGTGATTTGGCACTCCAAGCACACAGACAAGTGGTTTCCTTAAAACCTTCAACAAATGGAAATTTAATATCTTATTATCTGGTTTTCCAAGTAGTTTGACAATGATCACAGCTAAAGAGTAAGGATATGAAGCTTATTTAAAATGAAATATATGTGCATCGTTTTAACAGTGAAATCAGTCCTCAGTCGACAACAATATTAAACTTGAAACTGTGAGGGGACTTGTTCTTTATTCCAATGTATCCTTGAGGTACTATAACTGGACCCAAGACAGCAAACTCAGCAATTCCCGGAACCACCAGAACCACAATTAATTAATCGACCAATGAATGTATAAAATGACATAACCAATCAAATGATCAAGCGTGCACATATAAATATCTTAGGAGAGGACGCTCTGTTTGAAATGCATCGCATGATCCAGATAAAAAGAATAAATAATAGCTTCTAAAACTGAATTTAACTTATCATCAAGACTTGTAGAAATGACTTTAAATGCCACAACAGTAGAATTATAACGTACCAGCCAAATCAATTGCTTAAGAAACTACATTAGAAATTTGTGGTCTCCCATTGCCAACAATCAATTTTGCCCAGGTAAGTAAAACTCCACTTAATTTCATTTAGCATATATAATTGAAAGAATGAGCTCACAGGAAGATCAGAAGGCGATGAGGAAGTGGGATCCTCACGATAGAGATGCATGACGCCTCTAGTCTCCTCGATTCTAGGGTTTCCAGAAGAGAAAGGAAAAGCCTGAGTTATATCAGACAAAGAGAATGACGAGAATGAAGATTCACTTCGCTCGCCTGAAAGGATAATTTCGTCCGTCGAGGGTCCAGCCATCTCTGTACTCGAACTGGGTGTTATTGCCTGCGTCAGCATCGTTGCTTGTTTTCAGTTTGAAATAGAGAACCAGGCTGTTATGGGCAACAGCGTGATCCGGCCATTATTATATGTGGCGGTTCAGCATCCAAACGACGCAAACGTTTTACGTCGTTTAACGCAGAGCGTGTCATTTTTTTTTTGGGGGAAGGTTTTGCGAGGCTCAAATTGTTCCGTTAAAACTTAAAAGTCTAAAATGACTCATATCCAAAAAAAAAAAAAAAAAAAGTCTAAGATGACTTTTGAACAACAATAATAAATAATAAAGTTTTATCCTAGGTCAGTGCAAGAATCATATGTCACCATCATACTTTATTAAAAATCAGATATTTAGATTGCGAGGAAAATAACTAAAGGAACACCATCTGAATTACAAAAACCCAAAATGTTTATTAAATTAACAAAGGAATAAATAGATAATAAAATTTAGGTACTTTTGCTAAAATTCCCCTACATTATTTTGAAAAAGAAATAGCCACCTCATCGAAGCTTTGATGGTCCTCACGCACTTACTGCTAGCTACTAAAGCTCGAAAATAGGGTCAACCCTTAAAGAGTTTGGGCCTAAATTAGGCCCGGAAAAAGTAAAACATATGTTTTCAAGTATCGGTTCTGCAGGGTAGAAGTTATTTGTCTAAATTTTAACTATTTTTTTTTACTTTTTATTAAAAAAATATAATTAGTAAATTACGAAAATTAAAATCATAATTTAACAAATAGAAATTGTCAACATTAAAGTCTAAATAACATATATCATGCAATAAATAAACGCAGTTATTAAGTCATAATTAAACGTAAACTATTGTCCACATACCACAATTACAAATAATTAATAAGAAGACTTAACAAAATTAAAAATACTTGTTTTAAATATGCCTTGAAAAGTGTAAAAGACAACAAAATAAACAACACAATATATGAATTAAATAATAACTAGAAAATAAGTCAAAAAATACAAAATTAATAAAAATATTTATGAAATAAGAAATATCTTTTATAAGTTTTTAACTTTTAGAATTATTAATACAAGATGTTCTTATGAAACTTAATTCTAAAAAATACAATAACAACTAAATATTTGCAATATCATTAATAAAGTATAAAAAATCAATAATATTATTATCATATAAATAATTTTTTAAAAAAAAAAAACACACGCACGCACGCACACACACATGCCTAAAAGGGTTGGTCCATGACCCTACAGGGCCAATCCTTTCACGCCTGTTTTTTTGGCTTTAACGGCCATTGGCGGTTAGAGGTCTAGCACCAAGGGTTGTTTTTCTGGGGGCATTAAATTTTTAAGAAAAAAATTGGAGCCAAGGTGGTAAAGATGGGATTTGAAACCACCCCACCTTTTGTTCTAAAAGGTTTAATGGTCATTGGACTACAAAGCCTCTTCGATTAATAATGCATTATGCATATCTATGTATATCATGGTTATCAAACTCGGACCGGACCGGCCGGTTCGGACCGGAAACCGCTGAACCGGCCATGGAACCAGTCCGGTGTACCATAAAAACCGGAGTCAGAGTCTTTTTTTTTCCCGAAAACGTTGATCGAAGAGTGAAGATGATTATTGAGAAGAGAGATGAAAGAAACATAGACAGATCTGGTGATAACATTAAATCTAGCGAAAACAGAACCGGTGTGAGTAGATCCGGTGGGCTGAGATAACACTGAAAGAGGAGAGAGACGGTGACAAACTGAGGAGCAAGGAAACGATCTGAAGATTGTGTGTAACTTCATAGACATCAACAATGTTGTGCAAGGGTGCTTGGGGGCGCTGGACACGGCGAAGAAGAGCACATAAAGCGATGGAAAGTAGTGATGGCCCAGAAGAAAGAGAAAAGGAAGAAAAAAAGAGGAAGAGAGAAAGAGAAAATGGCGATGGGTCCTGTAATATCCCGAATTTTGGGTCTAAAGATTTGGAAATTAGTCTATATTTGGAAGACTACTAGACCCAGTATTTAAATGTGACAAATTTGGGATCAGTATATTTTGGGACTATGAATAGTAATTTACTATTCATATGTACGTATTTACTACTCACGTATACAATATAAAAATTTGGTCTGGATGACTATATGAGTAATTATTAGAATTTAAGGCTTATTCTCTCAATTATTATGATAATAAATATTGGCTAAGGAATTTTAAAGTCAATATTTTATTGTTTAAAGGAGCTAATTGAGAAAGAAGTATCCTATATGGGATTGAGAACTTATCTCTGATATATAAAGGCGTATTAAGGACGGGTGTTACAATTTTTGGTATCAGAGCAGAGATTCTGGCATTTGGCTAGTATGCTCGAGTGAATAGTGAATAATACGTATACGTGAATAGTATCGTATACGTGAATAGTAACTAATTCTTAGATAATTCTGAGTGACAAGAGTGAAAATTATGGAAATTATCTACTCCAAATTTAGAAGTCCAATCTTTTTCTTGGTCCTAACAATAAGTTAGAATGACTTGCTTAAGTTTGAATTTAATAAATAAAGTTGAGTTTGGCAGAAAAGCTTGAAAATCCTTATGAATCCTAGAATAGAGATTACAAACATTAGCAAGAAGGCTAAGAAGAGTAGACTATATTATTTCAAGCATCGAGAACAACAGTTGGTACAATGCCACCGCAAGCTTCGACTATCTCAAGTTTAAGTCTATTAATTTCTTCCTGAGCGGCTGCTCTTGAGAGAGGACCATCAGGAGACATTGTTCTTCTCAATCTAGCTATTTGCTTCATAGTGCTTCGAATTTTTACATAAGGCCAATGCTTTATTCCTCCCCTATGGCATATTTTCATTAGAACATTTTTGCATAGGCGAACTTGTTGAGCCGCTTCTTGTTGAGGTAAATGGAAGAAGTCTCTAAGATCATCTATTGACATTGATGCACCCCTAATATTTTGTTCAGCTCTTGATCGGTATGGATCACTAGGTATGGGGACTGAAGGATTACTATTTACAACCACGAGCTCTTTTCCTTTATTGGATATATTTGTTGTATTGGTTGGAAATGAACTATTAGGGAGTTCATTTTGATTTTTAGTCCATTCCAAACCAACACAAAGGGCCTCATAGTAGGCTGATAGGGGATCTAACACCAGGACATACCCTAAAGAATTTTGATTCAAACAATAATTTTCTAGAAAATGTTTGACATCTTCTAAATTTTTCTTACCAAAGTCAAATACTTGAGGACTAGAAGAACCTCCTTGTACGTCTTGGTGAAAGACAGTGTGGCATATCATACCAATCCTCCCATGAACTTCAAGTTTATGGTATTGAAGTCCATTGGTATGAATGATCTCTCGTAGAACATGGCAGCAACCACATGAAAATGGATTAGTAGTCTCAGTCAAGCTAGAACCAGGATTCCTTGGTTGAGAAGGTACCGTGGACTCCATAAGATCTGCCATATTACGACATCTTTGGACAGGTCGCCTTGATGGACCTGCTTCAGATTCCTTTCTGGTAGTAGTCGTAAAAATAGAATCTTGTATCCTTGGAGGAGGAGTAGGAACGTTAATCATTGGGGCAGATGAATGAACGTTCACACTTACGGGATTTTGGGGAAGTAAAGAAGAATAAGGGTATGATACATTGTTTGACAAGTCAGACAACATGTTAGTCTGATAGTCATGAAGTAAAGTTTCAAGAAAGAAAGGGTTGTATGAATCGGAAACTGGAATGAAGTTGCTTGAACCGGCCATGTATAAAGATAATGTGGAAGAATATAGGGAAAGTTACGATCGGAGAGGAAATATGTATGTTGATGTGAAGCTTGAGAGGATGTGAAGCCTGAGAGAATGTGAAACAATTACTCATGCTTTACTCGGTTTATAGCTGGGCTAGTAACGTCTAGATTTTGTTAAGCAGCATTGGATTCTCATCTGTCACTGGCTCATAATTGTGCAGACTTTGTTGTTATGCGGAAATTTTATGGCACCGCACCCTAATACAACCTAATGCACCCTAACCGCCCTTATAGGTCGAAACCTTTTTGAATTTTGGTGCAGGCGGTAATCGACACAACATTTATTGTTAGTCATGTCTCAAGGAAATTAAGTTTGGACGTTTACAAGTCACATGGTGATTACTTAATGACCAAATCTCCAGGAAATCCGATTTAGGTATGCAGCTGATTTGAGATGTCGGGACAGACATTTGAAGATGGGATTCTGAGTGTAAGCGTGCTAAGGCGATAGTAATCTCGGATAAGGTGATTGTTGACAGAGTTTGAAATTTGAAACTTTTTGATTAAAGGTTGAGTACCTTGTAGAGAGAAAAATTGAATGAGCCGGAAGGCTAGAATGAGATAAGCTGAGAGGCAAAATGTATCAGGTTGTGATGCCTGTGTAACCAAGCACTTGGAGAATGGACCAGAGAGTCATATATTTGAAAACTACATACTGGGATAGGATGAATGATTGTGTTACGTGAATAGTAAGCATGCATATGGAAGAATAGACTGAAAGTCTAAGGTGTTTTCGCTCAGGTTGTACGTTCAAATTTCGAGGACGAAATTTATTGAACGGGGGGAGAAATGTAATATCCCGAATTTTGGGTCTAAAGATTTGGAAATTAGTCTATATTTGGAAGACTACTAGACCCAGTATTTAAATGTGACAAATTTGGGATCAGTATATTTTGGGACTATGAATAGTAATTTACTATTCATATGTACGTATTTACTACTCACGTATACAATATAAAAATTTGGTCTGGATGACTATATGAGTAATTATTAGAATTCAAGGCTTATTCTCTCAATTATTATGATAATAAATATTGGCTAAGGAATTTTAAAGTCAATATTTTATTGTTTAAAGGAGCTAATTGAGAAAGAAGTATCCTATATGGGATTGAGAACTTATCTCTGATATATAAAGGCGTATTAAGGACAGGTGTTACAGGTCCAGAGAAGGAAGAGAAAAGGATATAGAGAAAGGATGAAGAAAGTAGCGATGGATCAGTTTTCACGAATGAATTGTAATTAAATTTACTTTGGTGTCCGGCGAAGTCCACCATCTGAGACTATGATTATAGGGTAGTAGGAGTGCAATCACACAGGCTTTGGAATGCGCACGATCTTGGAGATCACAAAATGGTGGGGGGAAAAAATCTAAAATTAAAAAGTAAAATTTAACATAAATTGTTAATATTAATATTTCAGTCAAAATTATTAAAGAGAATTATTTTTTTTATAATTTCAATTAATAATTATGAATTTTTTATTTTCTTACCTGTTTGGCCCCGGTCTGACCCCGGTTTGACTCCGGTCTAACCCACTGACTCTTAACACAGTACCCCAACCGGTTCACTGACCGGTCCGGTTTTAATAACCTTGATGTATATCTATATGTACATATACATGTAAATGTAAATTTACCTATGGACACGCACACACACACACACATCAGAGAAGATCTAGGTATAACGATATGATCAACTATAGGTAAAACCCTAGGAGTTGACCGTATATGATCCAGGTTATGAAAGGATTCATGTCCTGTTGTATACAGTAAAACTTTTACAGAGTCTTCCCAACACATGGGTAGAGTCACTTGCTCTTATCGGCTTAGACCTTCCTCCTTCAAACCATACCAGCATAGCCTGCCTTCATTTTTTGTAGAAGGCGTAACTGAGTTTCTATCATTTAATCATCACAACTAGATCTTAACCTTAAAAGAACATATAACCATGAACATTCTCATTTATAGGATTATCACAATCAAATATGATAATACCACTCCCGAATTTGACCCCTCATGAGTTTAGTGATTAATACCTTATATGACTGAATTAAAGCTTCGGAAAATTCTTCAAGACACACACACATACATACAAATAAGAAATGTAATGTTTTAAAAACTAATTATATAAATGACAACATTTTTAATGGGATTAACCATTTCAATAAATGAGATTTTTAAATAGATACTTTTTTTGAAATGTATTGAGTATTGACTAACGGCATAAATATATTGACTAAAAATATGTAAATATATTGATTAAATGAGGAAATGTTTTTATTAAAGGAGTAAATGTATCAACTAAATGAGAAAATGAATTGACAAAAAGCATAACGGTATTATCTGACTGAGTAAAGCTATTGACTAAAAGTACTCACATTGACAATTCAAATTCTCCAAATGTTATGCGTAACATCATATATGTAAATTTATGTGTTATTACTTTAAAGAGGCTTGGTAGCCCAATGGCCACAAAATCTTTTGGAACCAAGGAGGGGTGTGGGTTAAAATTTCACCTTCGTCATCTCCGGCTCACAATTATTAATACAAAAATTAATTAATTAATTAATTAATTACAACGCCACCCAAAGCAGCCACCAATGCTGGAGCTTTGACAGTGGTGCTCCAGCAAGGTGGCTCCTTCTCTTGTTTTTGTGGAAAAAAAACATATGAGGAGCATTTTGGTAAAGGTATTACCTAAAACTGAGTAAAGCTATTGACCAAAAGTATCAATATTTTAATGCAGAGTATGCAATTTTCTTTTGAGCAAAGCTTGCTAGGTTTTAATTGTTTCGTTCAAGTCTAAAATGACTTGGGATATTTTGGGTTCACCAAAAGAGAAAAAAAAATTAAAAAAACTTATTGGTATTTAATATATGGCTAATTAAGAGTTAATATTGATCCTAAATACATAACATATTCTTCATATTTTTCAATATTTTTTAAATTTACTTGTATTGATATTCTTTCAACAACAATCAAAATATCCTAAATACTTAATGGTAACAGTGAAATATCGTCGGTTATAGAGCGGAGTTGGCAGATATAAATGAATGGTGGTTCTAAACAATACCGTTAAATATCCTTGTTAAATATTTAACAGTTAAAGAGAATAACTATCGGGAATGGAAAGACGAATTCCACAAAAACTAATAACTAATGATTTTAAATAAAATCATAGGATAATTAATCTGCTAGTTCTTATAATTTCAACCAATTTTTAATTAGGCCCCTATAATTTTTCTTTTAATCAGGTTCTTATGCTTTCACATGTTTTAACCTTGTCCTTATAGTTTTTTTTCCTTTTCATTAAGTTCTCATTGTTTCATATAATTTTTAATCAAGTCCTTGAAAGTTTTTGAACTTTAATTAAAAATTAAAATGAAAATAATAAAATATAATTTACTAATAATAAATTTTAATTAATAATTAGATAATTAAAAAATAAATATAATTATTTAGTTAGTTACTATAATTAAATAAGGGGTTTAAATTTCTCATGTTACATGAGAAG
Source organism: Acacia crassicarpa (assembly GCA_034222035.1). NCBI lineage: Eukaryota > Viridiplantae > Streptophyta > Magnoliopsida > Fabales > Fabaceae > Acacia > Acacia crassicarpa. Next base: position 2,751,440 of record JAWXYG010000019.1, on the reverse strand, counting down.
AAGATTCCTACACACATGAAATGGTGGAACCCACATATATATATAATGCTAATCATATATATATGTGGGTCCCACTATTTTATGTGTGTGAGACATAAGAATACACTTCTCCAACAATATAAGAAATATATTTCCCATTAAATAATTATAATTCTACTATATATATATTTAGAAAATTTGATATATAATTCAAATTTATAATTATAAAAATAAATAAAATTAGAATTAAAAATGAATAATATAAATATATGTTATATTAAAAAATTAATAATCAAGAAGAATTTTAAAATAATTCATTAAAAAGAGTGTTAAAATAAAATTATTATCATAATTTATTAATTATAGAATGTTACTCCCCCTTTCCTTTTTTTTTTTTTTTTTATAAGAAACAACTGTCACACATACCTTATTCCTTTTTATTAAAAAAAAAAAACATTTAGGGAATGTTATATTTCTTACTTCTTACTTTTTTCCATTTTGCCTTTATTTAATTACCTCTACTTAATGTTAATATAATAAATTTTCACAACTCTAGAAGATCTTTTACCATTACCATACCCCTTTTTTGTGCTAACAATTCTCACAAACCAATAAAAACAGTTAAGGTCATTAAATTTATCCTAAAATTTCAGTAATTTTCAATATTACCCCTACTAATTATACTAAATTCTAATATTATATTAATTATTACTCTTATTCACTACCCTTATTAATTATGTGCATACATGAAAAATAATATTTAATGCTCATTGGAAACAAATAAGTGCATTTAAAAAAAACAAAACAAACAAACAAACAAATACACTTATTAGTTATTACTTTATAATAAAGACTATATAGAGCATTTATTTTCTTATTCTCCCTATTCTACAATCCCCTTATTATAATAATTTCATTATTTTGTCTCTTATTCCCTATATCATCATAAATAAGGGTATTTTAGTCAAAAAGGATTACAATTTTGACACATTTATTGTTTTTAACCTATGCTTCAGACCATGAGTCTTGTTTAAATGTTTCTTATAAAAAGAACTATGGGAGTAGTATTTATGGAATAATATTTAATAATATTATATCATATATTTATAGAAGAATATTATTATAATCTATTGGGTAAATAATAAAAATTACATGGACCTAATTAAAAATCATGTGAAACTTTCAGGACTTGATAAATAAATATATATATATATATAAAGACCTAATAAAAAACAAGTAAAAGTATGAGGAGCTGATTAAAAAGAGAGAGAGAGAGAGAGACTTAATTAAAAATTGCTTGAAACTATAAAGACCTACAAATTAATCATCCCTCAAATCATTAAGTATGTTGAGTATTATTCACGTATACTTAACGGTTCTAACTTAATAACCTTTATATATTGATCACATATTTCGTTTCCCAAAAAAAAAAAATCTTAACTACAAATGTGTGAAATTAAATGCCTAACATGTTTAATTCACAGCGGTTGCTAATTAATAATCATTAAATAATGTCAAGCGTCTCGTAGCGCAATGGCATTAGGGCCAGCCTTAGGAGTTGGCCTTCTCCCTTATCCAGAGTTCGAGCCCTGCCTCCCCCTCTCCCCACTGGCTAAATAATTAAAAAAAAATTGTCAAATAATACTTTCAAAATATTTCGTCTTTCCCACGCTGATATCTGTGCTTCTTTGTTCTCATATCAGCACGAGAACTAAATACCTCTTCATTACCTACTATTACACACAAGTGCTTGTTCGCCTCGCAAGTGTACGAGTTTCGCAAGTAATAAAGTGATTAGTAAAGTATCGTTCCCACGAGGATTTGTTTAACAAATTGGTCAAACAAGAGGCATAGTGAATTCAATCAAGTTGAGCTAGAACAAAGTTTTGAGTTGGAATGAGAATTTTTAAAGACTTTTTCTAAAACTGAAAATTGCTAAAGGAGAATGACTTTTGACTTCAAGAAATATGGAGCCTAGGATTCTTCTTCCCCTTTTGCATTTCATAAAACTTGGTTAACTTCCTCTCTACTAGCATTTCAATACATATATGTGTTAGTCTAGGGTTCAAAAACACTTGAAACGCTCTCTCAAGTCAAAATCAAGTTTCTCTTCTCACTAAAATGCACAATCTCTTGCTACAATTAGTAAGAATCAATAATTAAGCAACAACCCTAATGTGACAATGCAAGGTTAGTAAATATATCTCTATTTTACCAACAAACCATCCATTTATCAAGTAAACTTCAAGACAAGCATGATTTCAATCAAGTTCTACACCTAGATTAGCTCTCTCGAGTCAAAACCCAAGTGAATAAATCATCTAAATGGAGGCCAATCACTTAGAAGCATTAAGCCAAGGTTGAAATCAACACATATATATATCTATCTACCAAAAGAGAGGAAAGTTCAAGTATTAATCCATACAAAAGGGTAAAACAACCCTAGAATGAAAGGTTTAGCTACTCATGTTCAAATACAAAGAGATTCTAAGCAAAGGAACTGAATACATGAAGAAACTAAGAAGAAAGGAGAGGAAAAGAGGAAAAACCAAGGTGAAATCTCCAAAATCTCCTTTAGGATGAGCACCCAAGCCTCCAAGATTGTCCAAATCTCTCTCCCAAGCTCTTCCCTTGTGTGCCCACTTGTTTCCCTAGGTCAAGAGTGTGTTTTTCGGCCCTTCCCTTTGGTATAAATAGGGTTTTTCTGTTTCTGAAATGAAAAAACGCGCAGCTGTACTTTCAGCATTTTTCACGACTGGCTGCGGCCAGTTGTGACTTTCCGCGGCCAGTTGTACAGGTTCTTCTAATTTTGCACTGCTTCACCTCCTTTCTTTCTTTCCTTGTTTCTTGATTCCTATAATGCTTCAAAGCTTGTTTCCACCTTCCTACAAAAGAGGAAGGAATTATCAATTTTCAATTAAATCACAAACTCTATAGGATAAAACAAGGATTTCTTTGATATTTGCTTTATACTTTGATATGCACATTTTCCTCTATAACCTCATTCCTATGCACATTTTGAACCAAAAATAGATAAAAGGAGAGAGAAAATGTGCTGGAATGTTGTCAATTTCTAAGAGTTAACAGTGCTCCTCTTTAATTTCCAATGCATGCAATGATAGTTTGAACCTATCCATTTTTTTTTAAAACTTTTTCTTTAGTCTCACATGTTTGCTTTTATTTTGATTTTGGTCTCTCAAAAAGCAAAATGGTCCATATTTTTATTTAATGATAGGAACTAATATATTAAACGGGATGAAATTTATAGAAAAAAACTTCTTATTTGCAATTTGAGGAATTAAAACCAAAAAATGAAAACTTGAGGGATTAAAGATTATATTAACCCTTTCATTTTTTTAAAAAAAAAAAATTCATCTCACGAAACTTGACTATAATTATTGATAAATTATAAGCAAGTAATTATGTCATCGGGGCTAATTATTTTGACCTTTTCATTTGATACCTTTTTCCAAGTAACATGCATGTTTGATTTTTAAAAAATAATGGTACGCCGTTGAGAATTCAATCGGTGATAATTGCTCACTTAGCTTCAATTCTTAATGTAATAGATATTTACTTAATTTAATTAAATTTAAAAAAAATTAATTAAATTAATTGATATAACATGTATTTTTTAAAATACTTTAATTATCTTTGTTAGTTCTCATATTCCCTTCCTTCATTGATTATTATTGAGAAAAAATCTATAGCTTATTCCTTCTCGTCCTAACTAGTGTAAGCTATAACTTTTGGGATTTTTATAAATTACAATCTGTATTTATCTTTGAATTTAATTCACTTTTCTATTTTTATTCCCAACTAAATATATGTTTTTCTGATTCTTTTTCCCACTCATCCTCTCCAAAAATAAGGTTTTTTTTTTTTGGGGGGAGGAGTTCTTCTTAAACATTTATCGTCTTTAATAAATTTTAATCAAGTTCTTATTTCTGTAATTCATTATTTGTGGCTTATATATAGAATTATAAGGGGTATGATTTCTCTCATTGTTCATTTTCTCATCATCCCTCATAATCTCTAAATCATGTCTATCCAATTAAATTTGAAAAGTAAAAAATGAGCCACGTCATCAAGTTATCTTTTTTTTTTTTTTTTACTTTTCTTCTCTCTTCTCAATGAACGGTCCATTAGCTCCTCTTTTCAATCAACAATCCATATAAGCTTAAGAGAGATTATAAGAAATTGAGATAATGAGATAATTTTCTCCTAATTATAAGGAGTAGTAATTAATAAGCGGGAAAGGTCTCTCATTTTCCTCCTATTATTACTCTCCTTCACTGGTTCATTTTTGTTTTTAAAAAAAAATGATGTTATAAATATCATGATTTGGTGACAGGTCATTTGCTTCCAACAAAGACTATATGTCTGTAAAATTTAATGATATATTTTTATATAAGCAACATTATGTATAATAAATTCCACATTATTATATGAATTATTAAGCAACACGTGATATATTTTTAAATGTAGATAATGCCCGGGATTAGACTAACAAAAGAAATTTAAGCTTTAATGTATGCTATCTATTAGAATGTCTGTGAATTCATGCACATAGGAAAATAGAGGATAGATCTTACAAATTGTTGCATTCATAGCATTATCTTGCTCATGTGCGCAAGAAAAGAACCACTTTATGGTTTATCATGAAAGCACATAACGAAGTTGATCCAATGCCATAGTATAGCGCATGCTCACATCTATGCCAGCAATACATTGCGGTCGCTGTGTTATAGCATCGTAAATGAGGCAGAATTATACGCTAAGTTATTCTAACTTTTCCTCGCAAGTTTTCAAGAAATTAAGACAGGTCACACAGACACATGTAACGACGGTGATTGACTGAAGCTAAATCTAGAAGATGCAGAGAATCAAAAGAACGATTTAAAGAATCCCATGTTATTAAAAGGAGGATCAATCAACCGAATCTAAGATCTTGGACTTAATAGATTTGGAAGACTCAGCTGACTAGACATGTGGCCAAAAAGACCTAACTATAAGAGGAAAGCATGGCAAAACCTAAAGGAGTCAGGAGTCGGGAGTCGTGAGAGTCAAGTAGTCAACACAATTCCCATCTGACTAAACTCACACCGAAGAAACCAAAGAGAAGACCTACTAAGAGGACAGTAGACCAAACCAAATCTTTTCCTGGAGCAAAACGAATTGTAGAAAACGTAGAGATATCACGTGACAAGAGGCCTCTTACATCGTCAACCTTACAACGAGCTTCTTTGTTTCTCTTTTGTTATTTTATTAATTCTACCATGGGTTGTTCTTTGCTATTCTGATTTGTTTGTCCCCCATCAGTTATAAACTAAATTTCCTTCGGCTGAGTGAGGATAAATTTCTAATGAACTCAGTTTGTTAGTTTTTATTTTAATAAATTCACTTTGTTTAACAACATTTTAATTCATAGCCGATTAGTAGACGCTAAAGATTATCTCAGTGGTCTTGGCTTACTGGACGGGAATCAAGGTTAGACCTCTGTTAGACCGTGCTTGTTGGGTGAGCCCGTGCACGGCTAGACCTAAATTGTAGATGCTAGGAATAAATTTACCCCTCATAAGCAGGAACACCTAGGTTTGAATCGATAGACTAAACTTAAAATCGCCATAGGAATATGGGAAAGCAGAGCGAGAATTGTACTTACAAGATTGCGGAAGCTTTTGTACAGGATAATGATGAGTCAACTTAATATCGTTGTGAAAGGCAGTTATGCTATAACATTGCGAACGCTATGCAGAATAATTGCTATAGCAATATGTATAGGCGACCTGGCGAAATGACACAAGTTGGGATTAAATCTAAACTCAGCCAACATTTAAACTGATATCTTCCTTTGACTTTCGATCATTTATTTAATTCTTGTTTTTAATAATAGCAAAGACCACCAAATCAAATATAATTTTCACTCAACACATCTATCATTTAAAACTGTCATCATTTTCGATATCGCCAGTTTCTATGAGACGATACTTTATTCATTCTTTATTACTTGTTCGACTAATTCACTTGCCATAAAGAAATTAACCAACAATATACATGCCCTTCTTCAAGTTTTATATAATGAATGATGTTTGGCCGTAAATAGTTAAATTTACAAGCAAGTCGTTGTTGCATCACATAAAAGAAATTGGGATAAACTAATCAAGGGGTTTTTTTGGTGGCCCGAAAAAAGTGACAAGTTTGAAATTCAAATATATAACTCACATCAATATAAAAATCGAACATAGAACCTCTACCACTCTGGTTCTATTTATAAATCCAGTTTGACCAAAAACATTTAGTCCTATTTATAAGTCTAGTTTTAGAAATAAATGAGATTGTGACAATTTTACCCATATTAATTACACCCATAAAGATAGAGAGAGAAGAAACAGTAAAAAAGTACCCAATCATAAATGAGGGCAAAGTTGAAAATTTACCCTATAATCATTGCGTCAACTAACTTTTCTTGGTATGTGAGATTTGGTCAAAGTAGACTTATAAATAGGACCAAAGTGGTACTAGTATAACTTAATGGTTGAGAAACGAATTCCCATAAAATTATTTATTGTATCCTAATGAGATAATTATTACTATTAGTAAAAGTGCAAAACAAATTAATGTTGATATTACTCTGAATTAAGTTATGGACGTCAACATGAAACATGCTTCCAAAAATATCCCTAATAGAAAATCTAAATTACTTACCCCCAACCTTTATATTTAAAAATGCACTCTTTTCCAGGACATTTAGTTGAGAGTAAAAATTGGAAAGGAAAAAAAGATCAATTTTTACATATTACATAGGCTTGATTTGACATTAAAACCACTGATGAAATCACTGTAACACAGCTTGTTGCATCAATTCCAAAGTAAAAAACATAATGCTCTGCTATAGCATTTAAATGACTTGTGAGAACTTGAAGAGAGCTACATCTCTTGAAAAAAAATGAAAACCATACATCTTTCAACTCCTAAAGAAGCAATCAAGAAAGAAATTTAGTATACCCCCATAACTTGAAAAATCCATCATAGTCATCCATGCGAGCTTATTGTAGGAGATCCTACAACTTCCTGTTAATTTTCTGCAACTCATCTTCTCAAAATAGCAGGGACCCTATTTTGCTGCAATGCAATGCTTACTTAGATTATGCCCGATCACACCTAGCGGGATCAGGCTTTGACACTGCTTAGATGATGCACCCGAACTCATGTGTTTTTTGGGATTTGGTTTTCTTTCGGCTTGAATACATTTATAAAACTATAGACCTGCTGCTCATATGAGGGTAATTTTTTGCCCATCCAAGGAGAAACATAGCCGCTATCGGAAATTTGTAGGAATGCTATAATATGCTCCATTATTCCTTTGAACTTCTTCAGTTTCGGAAGTTTCGGAAACATGTCTGACTCTGACTCTGCTCTCTGTGGAAGGGAGTCAAGTTGATAGAGGGGGACAAATTCACGGTTATATACCATTAGATTAATAGATTTCATATATAAATATATCTACTTTCTACTTATTACTATTCCTAAACTCTTGTCATCAATTTACAATAAAAAAGGATGGCCCAACGCATAAGGCTTCCCCACTAGGTGGAGTCTAAGGAGAGTCAGATGTACGTAGCCTTAACCCACAAGCAGGAAGACTGTTTTTAGGATTTGAACTAGTGAGCTCTCATCAATTTACAATATAAATAGATAAATATCTTTCAGTTTTTTAATTATACTACCTCCAATCTATAATATAAGTCTCAGTTGAATAATTTATAAAAAAATTAAAGAAGCTAAATAAATTAGTTTAAAGTATTTACATTATCATTTTCATCTAAACTAATCTATCGAACTTATAAAATGATATATAATCTAATGATATAAATGAATATTTCAAAGAAACCATGAAACATATGCTATAATTAAGTAACTTATTTAGCTTCCTCAATTTTTCTCAAATTAATCAACTGGATCTTATATTCAAAATTGATGGTAATATATATATGTATGTATAGGATGTGATTAAAAACAGCTCAGAATTGCATATTACTATCACTAATTCAAACCTGAATTAGTCAATGATGTCATATCGAATATTAGACCCCAGAAAAAGAGAAAAAAAACAGGGAGAACCTAAGACCACCTGTTGGATTCTATTGAGAACTTTCTGGTAGACTACATTCAATTCTGGCAAGTACAGTTCCTTCAACATTTTGATCTGTCAGTTGAAATACAAATAATCAGAAAATCAAAACATTTGATATATGTCAAGAATGCAATTCAAAATGTTATAAAACTGAGTTTACATTATTCTGTAATTTTCCTCAACTAAAAAGCAAAATCAAGAGCTCTTTCAATACTAACTTAAGGTTGATTCCGCCAGCTTTATTGAGAAAATAGAAATGGTAAAAAATGGCATATTTATCTCTCTATCTCTCACCAAAGCATATTTACCTTTTGGTACGCCTCTTCTTGCATTTTCCCTGTTATTACAAAAAAGATCAGATAACATAATATAATTGTTACAAAAACTCAAATAAAAGTATTATTTCACCAATCACTGAAAGAAAAAGACATGTGGCAATATATCAGCTTTCTTCACTAGACAGCTTCAATAAACATGGAGTACCCAACGAGTTACAGGCTCCAAAGTAAGGGCTCCATATTATTGAAGGCAATAGGAACCACCAACTCAAGTTAACAACACATTGAATGGGCATAGTTACAAAATTGTTGCTTAACAAATGCACAAAATTTTGAGTGAAATTTGAATCAATAATATAGAGTGCAAAATTGATATGCCCTACAAAATAATTGGAAATTTAAGAAAATGTTAGAAGATTCTATGGATGAAAGTCAAATCAGTAGCGCAAAAAAAAAAACAAAAACAAAAAACAAATATCTTGTCAGCAACAAATAATAAATGCACATGAACAAGAAGTGATTGAGTCATCTACGGTCTATTTTGGATCTCCGAAACCATAGCTTAGAAACCTCAAGAGTAATGAAACCTCAAATAACCAAAAGCTAATTTGATGCCATTGAGTTGCACGTCCAGTTTAGAGACTTACCAATAATTGAATCCTCCTTTGAAGTTATGCTCAGAAAATAATCTAACTGAAATTTGGAATATACATGAAATAAGTGCAAGGCAATCCATGTAGATGAAAACAAAAGAGGGCTGCCTCATAACCTCCTCAATCTAATTTGTTCAGATAGGTACCTCAAAAGTCAAAAGATAACAACTTGGAGATCCAAAAAATGCGCATACCTGGCTTGTTGCCATAGCAAAAGTCTTGTGCTCAAAATTTCGAGAAAATTTTTCAAGTTCTTGCATGACGTCTTCATCATCCTCATCAAGAGGGTTATATAACTTTACAGCATTCATTCTACAAAGTCAAGAGAACAGTTATCTTGCAACTCATAACATGGTGAAGAGTGAGGACATCAAACAATCCTCAAAATATGGTTCTTAAACAATTACAGGTTCCAAAATACTATTACACATAACGAATAACAATATGCTCATACAGTAGCAAATTTAAAAATTTCAAATATGATTGATAAATCACTACTGCTTATATATAGTCGCTCTGTTGTAAGAGTGCCAAAATAGTCCCCAAAACATAACAAAACAAGTACAGCCAGCAAGAATGAATAGGAAATTCTTTGGCTTTGATATTAATGTTCAAGAAACCAAATCAGAGTTATAACTGGCAATCCTCTGATTCAAGCTAAAGCCCTCTTCCTTTCTAACACATCAAAATATACCACAAACAGCAGCCAAAATACAACTAACGAAAGCAAAGACTAGACACACAGCCAGTGTTGTTAAAACGTAGAGTCTACATTGAAACCGTAAGAGTAAGCAAAAACGTAAAATCGGAAAACGTAAATGAAACGTAAGAGTTTACTGCGTACTACAAAAAAAAAAAAAAAAAAATCCAACATATATTAAACCAAAACACACCAATACATTAAAATCATCACAAATTTAAGTCCAAAAACTCAAGGAAATAATTAAGTTCAAACTTAGTCATCATAATTAAGAACAAGTTGCTCTTTAATCTACTTATCCACCTTGCTGCACACATAAACATCGTCATATATCTGTTTTCCGCTAGTGCGTACAATCACACACACTTGTTGTTGTTGGAGCGAGTTGTCCCATTGAAGATGGAGCTAGTTGATTTAGGCATGAAGCGAAATCATCAAAACTGAAGCACCCAGCAGCCAGCAACAGTTGATGAAGATTGAAGAAGAACTGAAGAAGCAGCAGCCTTGTTTGCACCAGCGATCAGCAACGCGAAGAAGCAGAAAGGAAAGTCGAGTCGACGGTAAAGGCAGAGCATAGGGTTTGCATTTTGTTAATTTGGGGAAGGAAAAAATGAATTTGCCAAAATACCCTTTAAAAAAAAAAAAATCAGAACTGAGTCAACTCTGTAAACTCGCCGTTTCGACAATTTACCGAGTTGACACTACGTTTCGACTGTTTCAGCTCCATTTCCGTTCCTACCACCGTTCTGACACAATTTTCAGGAAAAAGACATAGAAACGTCCATTTCTATGTTTCGACACTACGTTTTAACAACACTGCACAGAGCAATAGGAACTTCTCTGGCTTTCAAGAGGCCATAGACTCTTCTCTCTTGACTCGCTATTTCAAAATAAGTCTCTAAAAGGCATTCCAGCCGGCCCAAGACACATTATACTTTCCAAAATGCAACTCTACACACCCCTACATAGGTAACATCTATGATGCACGGACATGGCAAATTTGGGAATTAGAACGAGTCGGACACGCGAATTACACTGACACGCGAATTGGACTAAAATTCGCGAATTAGGCAGTCAAAAATTCAAATGGCAGTTTTGTAATTTTATTAAAAGTTGAAGGCTAATTTTTTAGCTCCAAATTTTGGCACCTAAATCCCTAATCGACTTTTTGACAAACCAGTCGAGCAGTATCTTCCCCAAAATCATCTCTCAGTGAAATCGACGACGACGCTCTATGTTTCTTCTTCGATTGGATCATGCCATCTAAAGACTGTGTCTCGCTCTCTGTTTCTTCTTCGACTGTGTCTCGCTCTCTGTTTCTTCTTCGACTGGATCACGCCATTTGAATGACTGTGTCTTCGCTTCTTCCTCAGTCTTAAACTGATTGTGATTGTGTTTTTAATATTTGTGATTGTGTGATTTGTGTCTGTGATTTTGTTTCAGTGTCTCACTCTCTGTGTCTAACTGCTATTCTCCTATTCATGAATCACGATTTCCCTCCCTGTTTCCCTGTCCTTTTCTGGTTTCCTATTGTAAATAAATTCTGTTGATTAAGTTTGTATTTAATATGATTTTTCTTTTGTTATATTTTGTTAATGTGAAATACAATCTTTATATTAAAAATATTATTTAATACTAATACGTGTCGGAACGTGTCGAAATATTAGTATTTTTTAAGTAACGTGTCGACGTCACTTATCGGTAACGTGTCGAAAATGCCATGTCAGTGTCGGTGCAACATAGGGTAACATAGCCCCAAACCTATTAGACTAGTCTAAGAACAAACTAGAGTGGTTCCTTATTTTCTGGAGCCTTAGAATAATTACTTGGACCAACAGATTCTTCTCCTCCTACCCTTGGTGATTTCCTCAATCTCCTCTCATATGTTTTCTTAACACCGGTGCCTTCACATAAGGACTAGATATTGAGGTGAGAACCAACCTACCTAAGTACATCAGAGCATCCCAATTATTCAACGTGAGAATTCAATATTTCACGCTGCCGCTTAAGTCCTCATTAAAATCATAAGTTACAGTAAAGAATAAACTGCACACCTCGTAAACTATACCAGATAATAAACTATTGGGCTACCAAAAAAACACCAAGGTGAAAATAAAAAGGCAACACAAACCTATCTTGCCAAGCTACAGTGAAATGAAACATCATATATTGGAAAACCCCAAAACTATAAGAAACATATTAACATTCAACAACATGAACATGAAAAGAATACGGCAAGCAAAGTTTCCAAATGCTTTGTGTACAATATGAATGCTCAAAACTTTTTTCTTTTTTTTAAAAAAAAAACTGTACTGAAGTGTACACTTCATAACTCCAAAGTCAATCTATTAAACATTTAGATGGAAAGTATTATAGTGGCAATGCAATGATAGAAAAAAATTCTTAATCGGGCTTCTTCTTGTGCGTCATGTCATGCTCATCCTGCTATGAAGTATGTGTAATACTACCTTGTCAAATTGCACAGACCTCAACTACGATATCATAATATTAATGTTCATGGATTAAAGATTTGAGAATAAAGAATATTGGCATTTCAAAAGAAGTTGGAAAGGTTCAATTATAGTTCTGAATTCTCAACTACCATATTCATAGAGAGAATTAAATACTTTTGTAAGTTGGCCAATCACACACAATGGCACCAAGAGTCTACTTCAGCTCCTTCACCGTATATGTATGATTGTATGTTTTATGAGAAAATTATATTTTTTATGACAAACAAGAAAAGATTGATGGAAGACTATCAATAATAAAGCACCTATAGCATCAAAGAAAAAATGATTCAGACAAGAAATTAAAAAGAGAGAGATTAAGACCTACATTCTTTGGACACCTCCTCTACGAACATGAGGCTGCAATTCAGATCTCCAATCATTTGCATGCATGATTGCTTCTCCACCAGGTGCAAGTCTCCAGTAATTGGAACCTACCAAATCTAATTTAACTCAGAACCCAAAACGAGAACATTTAAATCAAATCAGACCTCAGAATGGTTAACACATGTAGATAACACAATGCAAGGGCAATGGACATAAATTATTGTTTTACCCATTGCAACAGAGACAAAATAACTCTCACAAATCATTAGACATTTTATTGTCATATTCTACTGAAACCAATGCACAAAGCTTTGGATGCAATGACATCAATTATGAAATATGGCCAAGAATTCCATTTGATTAGATAACTTGTTCTCAATTCTCAATGAAAAGGCTCACCGACGTTTCTTTCATAAGATACTGGCCTTTGGTTTTCATGGCCTGACTGACTAAATATACTAGGCTTGCAACAGCAAATCATTCCGGGAAAATTAGGTGTACATTCCAACCAAGGGAAATAATACCAGAAAAATATCATGAGGTTGCTAATAACAAGTAAACCATTGGATCATTTCCCATTAATAACTTATTAATGTGAAACTTTTCCGATATTATTTCTTTTGGGAACTAAACGTGATTTTCCCTTTTCTAAAGGAAAGTAAAAACTCGATACTATCCCTCTACAGCTCTACTCAAAGTGAGTGTCCCTGTACAACCCTACTTTCAAAATTGCTTCTGTCACACAAAAGAAATGAAATATTTCAGTTAAAATTGGCGTGGTTATTCAAATCAAAGTCGATACCTTAAAATACTTTCATTTGGAGAAAAGCCAAAGCTGTGTGAACAGATGATCGAAGCTGTTTGGAGAAGGTCCCCAAAACACGCGGCGGATGGCAAAATCTCAGATTCTCAGTGGCTTATGAGCGCTGGCTTCAGAGCGTTGAAAGAAGGCGTTTGGGTAAGCTTTTTCCTCGCCGAGATTCTCCAAAAAAGCTCAAGATTTCCAGAAGCTGGATCCATGATCGTTGGGGTTGGCATTTATCTGAAGCTCAGCTAGTCTCTGACACCTCTTCCCATCGTCCTCGAAGCTCACACCTCTTCGCTTGGTGATCTTCTTGAGGTGGAACGTAGATTCGGCGACAGCGTGTTTTACGGCGCGGCCGCGGAGCTCGAAGGAATGGTCATAGGTCAACAGAGGAATAGTGGACGAGTGTTATTCGCGAACGGGAGAGTTCTTCCTTCGGCCACCGACGTTGACGACGGAGCTCGATGGCAAAAGTTGCGCCTATAGAGGACAACTTCACTGCCGTCGCAAGATGAATGTGATCGCTCTCTTCTTCTCTCTGTTCGGCGGTCCTCAGTTCCTTCTATTATTTCCTCTGCCGTCCAGATCTCTCTATTTCTTTAATTCTTTTTTTTTAACCCTTGAATAATAAATATGAAGGTTATTAAAACCAAACCGGTCAGTAAATCAGTCAGAATATTGAATTAAGTGGATCAAACTAAATCAAACTAGAGCTAAACCAAGATCAAACCGGTGATAAAGTAAATATTTAAGGTTATTAATATAAATATATATATATATATAATTGGCAGATTGACCAAAATAAGAAAGAAAGAAAAAAAAACGGATTAATGCACCTTCAAAACTATTTTCCAAATTAATACTAACGCCACCAGTCACGTGAGAGGGGCTCACGCCACTGGTGTCTCACGCTTCTGGTGGTGCGAGACTGTCTCACGCTACTGGTGGCGTGAGACAGTCTCACGTGATTAATAAAAAATTAATTAATTAATTAAAATACTTTAATTAAATATAAAATTAATTATAAATAATAAAAAATTAATAATAGTTTAAATTAATAATTAAGAAAATTAAAATATCTAAAATTTATTATAAACTTTAGGAACAAGATTAATTAGTAAATTAATTAATTAATTATTATAAACCTCAAGATAGATAACTAATTATTTAATATTTTGTACATTAACAATTTGATAAGCGGGACTGGAATCTGATCTTTGCTGTAGCTTGCTGGAGCCTATGGAATTGGAGAAATAAATGCATATTTGAAGTGGATTTTTAGCTGCCTGTGAGTTGTAGTCAGCGTGTGCTGGGGTATGCTAAGGAAGTGTGCAAGGCGAGACTATATTCTGGTGGACAAGGGGTTAAACAGGAGACCTTTATCAGGTGGATGCTGCCTTTGGTGGGCTGGTTAAAATTAAATGTGGATGGATGTTCCAAAGGAGTGGAGAAGATCGTTGGTTGTGGAGGAGTAATAACGGGAGATGATGGGAGGTGGGTGACTGGATTTGCCAAAAAGATTGGCGCGTGCTCAGCCTTGAGAGCTGAACTGTGGGCTGTGTTGATTGGCTTAAAGCTAGCTGCTGAATGTAATCTGTGCAATCTGATTCATATGTTGTGATACAACTGCTGAAGAATTTGCAGGATGGCAATGAAAATAGAGATGCAACGAGATTGCTGACTGAGATTGGCCGCTTGCTGCCAAGGTTTCCCAGGTTGTGTTTTGTCCATGTGTTTAAAGAGGGTAATGTTAGTGCAAATGCCCTTGCAAACTTAGCTGTTCAGCAGGAGATTTCGTATGTTGTGTTTGACAGACCCCCTGATTGTGTATATAAATACCTGTGTAGGGATGTAATGGGAGTTGCACTTCCAAGACTTATTCTGATGCAATAATATAGATGGGCAGATTGGCCCCGATATTTTACCCAAAAAAAAAAAAAGTATCTATCTCAGATAAGAGAAGTTTAAATAGAAAAAAATAATTAGTTAAAATGGGTATTTAAGAACAAACGTGATGAAATAAAAAATTTAATTTTTTTATTAAATTATTTTTTGGATTAAAAAATAATTTTTTATTAAATAATTTTTTTTTTGAATTTCCGAACGTTAAAATAATCTCATTGTGCCTCTCCGACCTGCATCTGTTCGCACAATACACCAGTTCGCAGACGAGTCCATCTGATCGTGTTTTTTCAGAGTCTATAAATAGGGCGCTCTAGTCACAGATTTAGATACGTTTTTCTACATACTCTCTCTCTCTCTGCATTCTGCATATACATTCTGTGCATTCCAAAAGCAGACTCGTTTGATTCGCTTGGGCTTCAGACAGACAGAGCCATCTTTCTGGAAACGAATAATCCGCTCTATCCTAGGAGGCAATTGCTCAGAAAACCTTCGGCATCCATATTGAGGAAGCAAAATTATCTTGAGAACACAACGAAAGTTGGGCCCGGATTTTTGCATTGTTCATTCGAAATACGGTCTTGTGAGTTCGTTTTTATAGTTTTTTTTTTCATATTATACAGACTTATTATATATTTTCTGTATGTTCTATTTAATTAATACAGATTCTTGTTATGATATTCTGTTTACTATATATTCAATTTCTACATACTCAATACATTAGAAACAACACTATCAACTCTGAAATTTGAACGGACCTCTTCTCCAAATATTTTCAAGAACCCTAGCGAGTCTTTACTCTTTATGGCCCTCTTATGTAGCTTCAAAACGGAGATGACATATTTTCTCAGTTTTGCTCAAGAATGGTTTATAACGTCAGACTTACTTTTCAAAAAAATTTTATAGGTATTTTCGTTCCTTGACACTTTAATATATTTATTTTCTTTACTTGGTCCTTAAGACCTTAAAGGAATTTTTCTACATATATATATATGCCTTGCGCCCTTGCTTATTGCCACAGAAAAAAGTCTTGTACGCAAAACTCTCAGAATATTTTTCAAGTTCTTGCATGACGTCTTCATCCTCATCATTTTTTTTTCTCGGATCTTCATCCTCATCATCAAGATGGTTATATAACCTTACTGCATTCACTCTACAAAAGTTAAGAGAACACTTCTATTATACAGTACTACCTCCGGTCCTAATTATAAGAGCTAGTTAACTTTCTTTGGAGAGATTAAAGAAGCTAAATAAGTTACTTAATCATTTCATATGTTGTGTATCCTTAGATTATATTCCCTCCGGTCCTAATTATAAGAGCTAGTTGACTTTTTTGGAGAGATTAAGAAAGCTAACTAAATTACTTTAAAGTATTTTTATTTTTATTTTTTTCTTCAAACTTATTAGTTTGACTAATAAACTAATATATAATCTAAGAATATTTAACATATGAAATGATTAAGTAACTTATTTAGCTTCCTTAATCTTTCCAAAGAAAGTCAACTAGCTCTTATAATTAGGACCAGAGGTAGTATATTAGTTTATTAGTTAAACTAATTAGTTTGAAGGGAAAAAATAAAAATACTCTAAAGTAATTTAATTAGTTTTCTTAATCCCTTCAAAAAAAGCCAACTAGCTCTTATAATTAGGACCGAAGGGAGTAATTCATAAGATGATGGACATTAAACAAGCGTCAAAATTTTCTAATGCTAATGCATATAAATAGTCGTTAAACAAAAAATGATTCACATATGAAATACAAGAAGCGACTTATCAATGAGACGTAGGATTCTTTTTACAAGCACGAGGCTGCAATTCGGATCTCCAATCACTTGCATCCATAATTGGTCCTCCACCAATTAAGTGTAATTAAATCTCCAATAACTGGGAACCTACCAAATCTAATTAATTATTTAACTCAGGTCACAAAACAGGAACGTCTAATTTAATTTTAATCAGATTAGACTTCATAAGGAAACATATATAATATAAAATGGGGCTAGCATTGAGCACATATTGACTTTGTTGTCAAACTCACAAGTTGATTCTTCGAATTTACTGTTTTTATGTTACTAGCTCACAAAAATGAACCGAGCTACTATTAAACTCGTGCCAATTTTAAACTCGGTTAAACTCACGAGTTTATATATTGAATTTATCATTTTTATCTTTCTAGCTAACAAAACCGTTAAATTTGATAATTTTATAGAAATTTCTTTGCTAAATATGATAAATTTTATAGAAATATTATAATCTCAGTATGAGGAGTTTGTCTTGATTTCTACATAAAAAAAGGTAAAATCCAATTTTACATGCCAATACTTGTTATGTTTAGTTGAATTTAGAAAAAATATATATTTTTTATATTGGTTCTTCTTATTCCTACGTGCTTAGACAATTACGGTCACTAAGTATTCTTTTTCTTATAAACTCTTCCATTGCAGGTTAAAATAAAGGGAAAATTGCAATGAAGTACTAATTAACAAATTTAATGGCAACCAGGTCCTTCAAAAATCATCAAATTGTAGTAAAGTTATAAGAGACCTGGGTGCTACTAATTCCAAACATAAAAGTATAAACCTACCCCTTTGTTAGAAATGACAAGTTTGGAGCAACCAATAACAAGTTCAAAGCATTCAATGACAATTTACATAACAATAAATGACTACATAAAATATTAGTTTAAAAAGCAAATACAACTTACGCATGTTTCTCTCTTGCATTATCCCTTGGTGGTTGTATATTGTTATCTACATTAGAGCTTAGAATAAGGCACGGCCTAGCCCTGTAAGGTCGGCCCTTCACAAGCTTGGGTTGGCTAGTTTAGGCCTGCCTTCCGTACCCTCAATTTATGAAGCCCAACCCTTATACTATCAGCCAAGGCCTCGACCCGTATGCTTTAGGCTCATTGAATTAAAAAAAAAACTATTTTTTAAATCTTTTTAAAGAAATAAAGTTGAAATGATAAATTCCTAATTTATGACATAAATATTATTAAAATTAAATTACAAAGAAATAAAGTTAAAATGACAACTAGCCTGGATGAAAATTTTAACAAATTTTAACACGTTACACATTGCAATCTTTATTTTAATTCAAATAAAGTTCACTTTCAAGTTTTACAATCTAGCTATTATTTTGCTTTAATTTGAGATGCATTATTGTTAAAAATCATAATTTCTAGTTAAAATGACTATCTAATATCCTAATAAGCCTATTTTTTTAGAAGTTTGAATGAATAAATTATTGTGGAAACCCAATAAATCAAACCATTTTGTAAAATTCAATTAAAAAAAAAGATAATAAGAATTAAATATTTGCAACATCATTAATAATATGAAAATTCTAGTATTATATGAAAAAAATTTAAAAATAAAAATAAATGGGTCGTTCCTCGACCCTTTAGGGCCAACCCCTTTAGACCTGGTTGCAATTTGAGAGGCAATTTTTTAAACCTGATCCTTGTGATAAAACGGCCGGCTAGACAAGATTTGCTCGTTTTCCTAGCTCTAATATATATTCTCTCCTACATACACGCAAACACTTTCTCCATGAATTTAATAAAATGTTCGACTCCTTCATCATCCATAAGGTCCATTAAGGTTGTTCGCATCAAAGGTCTGCGTGAATTTCATAGAAATTTTACTAGATGCTACAATTATTACCAATTCCTCATACGTAATCCCTTCTTTATGGTTTTTGTTCTAACTCTATCCCCCACATATTGCAAATTATCTTCCCCTCCATTTAAAAATTGTCCTCTTATATGCAAGAGACATAATATGGCCTTTTTAGATGTACTTGTCTTTTTTTTTTTTGTCATCCTATAGAACAAAAGTTGTTATTAACAACTATATAAGTAACATTAACAATTTAGAGGAGAGAGAAGGTCTAACTTCTCTCTTCTCCTCTGCCGCGTCTCTTCGTGATCTTTTTTCCCTCGCTGGCGACTTGTGATGAAGGTCACCGGCAAGCACCCTTCTCGTTCCTGGGGCGAGTTTCTCCCTCTCCTTCTTCAGATCTGATCTGCCAAGGTGAGGGTTTTTTGGTTTTCTGTGTTTTTTCTTCTTTTTTTGTGGTATGGGGTTTTGTGGTGGTGTTATTGTCTCTAGAAATAAACAGATCTGTCAGATCTGAGATCAAATCCTCTTGGTTGGATGGCTGTTTGGACGTTATGAGGTCCAACTACTTCTTGGTAGCCCGGATCTGCGTGCTTGGGGGAAGATCTAAAGAGGTGTGGTCTGATTTGTGGTCGATGTCACCGGATCTGTTTGGTCAGAGGAGCAGAAGTGTTCTTCAGAACATCAAGAGTCTTCTTTCTTCGAAGGTTGGGTTTTCTGGTTTCTTTACCCCAAGATGGATACCCAGTTAGCTGATTTAATTGTAGTTACTGCTTTTAAGATTTTGTGCCCTTTAGGGTGGGTTTTTCAACCAACACTTTCTTGTTCGCCACTTCTAACCTTGGGTTTCAAGGAGGTCGATAATGTTCATGATTCTACTTCTATTCTTATATTTTTAATGTACGGTGCTTGACTAATATTGTATCCAGTGTATTTCGTTGTTGTTATGCTGGTTGTATTTGTTTTTAAATCTGTTTGTTGTTACTTTTATGTATTGTATCGTTTTGGAGTATTAATATATATATCTTTGATTTTTTTAAAAAAAAAAAACATTAACAATTTAGAGCATTGTATTAACGACACGTTTTGAAATCGCATCATATGAGTTATAAACACATAAAACTTCATCATTTCCATTTATTTTCCATTTATTCTTGTCTAAGCACATAAAAACAATGCACAATTTCCGCAATAGAAATTCATACCTTCTCACACACTCAATGAAACAACATAAATTACAAGGGCAACCTACAATTAACAATCATTGAATGTTTTAAACTTGTGGTTACTCTAAACTTGTCCTTACTAACATAGGGGTAAAATTGTACTTTCATTTTGGAATTGATAGCACTTAGATTCCTTAGGACTTCACTGTAATTTAATGATTTTGAGGAACCTCGTTGAAATTTCTTCAAAAATAAATCCTGTTTTAAAACTTTTATTTTTAAATAGGTTTGAGAGATTGTAAGTGAACTTGTATGCACAAGTTTTACTTTTAAACCTATTTAAATGGATACATTTTAAGTTGATCAATCCTTTTAAAGGCTTCAACTGGAGTGTTTAAAAAAATCTTATAGACTCAGCCAAGCTCAATCTTTAAATCTTTATTATCATGCCTATTTAGTTTAAAAACTACTACCGTCCGGTTTTTCTCCCCATTCTCTCTCTGCCCATCTCGCTTCATCCTTAGATCTAATCGTCGAAATTTTGATCCAACGATCGATTTAGATTTTTTTTTTTTTACTGTATGCGGTATTTCAGAAAAAATAATCTGGATCAAAATTTTGAGGAGGATGTGCACAGAAAGGATGGGAGAGCATCTGGTTCCACTTCGGCTAGCGTATTTCCACGGGGCATCTAGTTACAATCAAATGGACAGTCTGTAATTTATTCCGTTTGATCTCTGATAATTCCGTTTGTTCCCTATCACCCTTCACCCTCCGCTTGAATCTCTCGTCTATCGGTCAAGTTGCTCCTCGACTCACAGCATCGGCACCTTCTTCGTTGTAGAAGGCAACGATCGTAGGCTTTCTGTAATCCTACTGTTCTTCTCTTTCTTTCTTTATTTGTATTGATAATTTAGTTTTGTTTGCTTTGGGAGATATCATATCTTTATGATTCGTTATAGCATACTTTTCTAGGGCTTATTTGCCCTTAGGCGAAGCTCTGTACCTCTCGTGA
This sequence comes from Acacia crassicarpa, assembly GCA_034222035.1. Classification (NCBI taxonomy): domain Eukaryota; kingdom Viridiplantae; phylum Streptophyta; class Magnoliopsida; order Fabales; family Fabaceae; genus Acacia; species Acacia crassicarpa. Next base: position 2,730,348 of record JAWXYG010000019.1, on the reverse strand, counting down.
TGGCTGGTGTGTAGGAAATATTTTCTGTCTTTGAAAGTACGGGGCATCTAATCTCAGTTCTCTAGACGGTGGATGATCAGGCACACCATTTATTTTTAGTTTTTAAAGGAAGTGAAATATATTCTAAACTGTTTTGGTGTATGATGCATTAGAGTGGTACTAGTTAGGGTCCGCAAAGATGGGGACGGGGAATTTCATATTTCACATCATAGTGATTCATCACTTGACTTGAGGAATGTGCTTAATCATGAACTCCAGCTGAAATCAGGAGCCTTTTTTTTTAAAAAAAAAATTTGGGTTTTGGTTTTCATGAGAGAGGATAGCATAGAAAGCAGTAGTTTCTATTGACTCGTTTACGAGTAACTGCTCAATTTCTCTGTTTGCTTTTAAAGTTTGATGTCATTTAATTGGTCTGTTTTTGAATGCTTTAGCTGATTTAAATTGAATAGGTACGATCATTGGCCATCTCCGCAAGGTGCAGACTTACTATGGGTACACATGATTGGAGAGCTCAATTGCCTCCTCAGACTCGCCAAATAAAAGTTGATGAAATGTAGGTCTAAATTCTCTATTTAATTAATAAGATGATCTGAGTAGTATATGCTTCGGGACATCAGTTCTGTAAACTATTGATGCTGTCACAGCTTTCCCCTTGTTAGTCATGGAAGATCAAATTTATTTCATTACAAAACATATATCAATTTGATAACTAAACATATATCATTGTATCCATGGTAAAGGAGCTATAGCAGGTATTGTATATCATTGACAGAGTCATTGAACTACTGATTCTTCTATTGGCCGGTTCAGGAACCCTACTACTTTTGATGTATTAAAATCCTCATGACATGCTAGTGTTCTCCATTTATAGACAATGCTGGACGTTTATACTTCAAACTTTCAATGTCGTATGTGAGCTCCATTCAAGAGTTTTAGCAGGCAGTGTTATGTTATCTTTGTCCCTAGCCTTAGCTGGGTGAGTGGGAACTTTTTGTGTTTTATATATTGTTGTAATGACCTTGAAAGCCTCTGATATTTGTTGTTACACTTCACTATAGCTCAAAATATTTAGAATAAAATTTTTGTTTGAGGCCTTTCTTGGTTATGGACTAAGGATTTGGAACAATTCTGCTTTATTATTTAATTTAGTTGATTTGGGAGAAGGAAGAAGTTTATGATAGTCAAGTGCCAGGATGATGACACGAGTCTTTCAAAGCCTACTCCAGATATAATTTGTTTTCTTTGCATTTCTTTTCAATAAAAGAAAAAAACACTCAGCAAAAAAAAAAAAAAAAAGAAGAATGGGCTGAACATTTACATAACGACCATGGTTTTTCTGTTGACCGTTGTATATTGTTCTCAACTTCTTGATGCCATATCATTGTAAAACAACTCTTCATTTTGTAGAACGTATAAATTAAACTATTATCAGTCTCATGGTGGTGGTGATGATGAATTAGTTGAAGTTCAGAAAATTGCACGATGTTATGAGCAGAAGACTTATGCTGGTGCAGCTAGCCAGGTACACCATTAGTGTGTAATCTCAGTTAATATAATAATTTGTGGTCGTCTATGCACATGGTTGAATCATGATGGATATTGTGGGCGTGTTTTTTTTTTTTTTTTTTCCTTTCCAGTTTTGGTGTCTTCCCCCAGCTTTGGCGTTTTTATGTCATTGCATGTAGCTTTTGCCCCCACCCAATACCTCCAAATTTGAAACACTGATTTAGCAGGGTCAATTTTAGCAGTGAGCCCACTTTTTTCCACCCTGTCATAATTGCTGTGATGCTAATTTTCTTACATTTCGGCATTTCCTATTTTCAGGAGGATTATTTACAGAAAATTTCTTCAATGATACTGTCATTAAGTGAGAGTAAGTTCTAGAACATCAAAGTCACCATAATGCCATCAGATTCAGTTATTAACCTATTTTAGCTTTCGGTAGTTTTTAATCCTAAAACCTCTGAATCCATTGTATTGAGTTTGGGGTCTACTCTGACATTGTTCTAAGATATTCAGCCATAGTTTTCCATAAACAAAATATTCAATTTGCTGCTATTTTTTTATTTGATATCATATATTGAATATTTGCTAGGTTTTATTATGCTTTCGATTAATTTTGATCTCAAAGAAATACCTTATTATTTAATTTGAATAACATCCAAATTTTGCACATTTACATTGTAATTTTGTCTGTTAGAAGTGCTTTTCTATTGTAATAATTTATTACAGTTTTATTTTGATATATCTATTGATGTTATTTTTATTGTCTTATGCGCTTGTAACTATGATACTAATTTTTTTCCATCTCCAGTCAGATATGATTTAAGTAATCTGTTATTGATACCTCAATCTAAATTTAGAGTATGAATAATTGGAGATATACTCAAGTTGGATGATCCTTTACAGAGTGGAGGTCTCTTCTGCAACCTGCTATTCGCCAAAGAATCATCAACAAAGTGTATAATTTTTTTATGTTATACTTTTGTTATATATTGCATGATGGGGAAAAAATCATATTCCACACTTCATTTGGGTTCTCTCATTTGTCATGTCAAAATAAGCTGATAACCAACATAAGATTAACGCTCCAATTATTTTTTATAGCTGAGGAACTCTAAATCATGATTTTCCTTATGATTATTGAATTGTGTTTTTGGCATTCTTTATGTTGTTTTGAACTTATTTTTAATTTAATTTTTTTAAGTTGTTCCCCCCGATTGGATATTTGGGAGATTTCTTAATATACTTATTGTTATGTGTTTTTTCCACTTATATTATGCTTTTGGTTTGGTGTAGTTAGAGGATTTCTTATTGTACGCTTTTTATTGTGGATAGGAGAGCATTTAAGATGCAAAAGAGATAATCTCTGCCAATTAGGAAATTCCTTTTATGGTGTCCATGCATAATTCTCTGCTGAACTTGATGCGGCCATGCTAGTGTTTTGCTTTTTGGTATGAAAATGCACAGGAAGTGCATATTTCTGGAAAGTAAAAATAGCATGTGATACTATCATCATTTATATTTCTAATCAAAATCTACATTCTTTGTACTTCTTTTGGAAAATGTGAAGTACTTGTGTAGTTGATTATGATCATGCTTGTTATTTCGACTGTCCAATGTTAGATGCTTTCCAATGACTAGAAGTAATTTAACTGGTGTTATTCGTCTTATAGAGTGGAAACATTACGAAGGCATTTTCCTTATTCTGGCCAAGAGGTAGATGAAGTTCGTAAAATTGCTACAAGGTTTGAGGAGAAGATTTATCGCGCAGCAGTAAGCAAGGTAGAGTCATCACAGTTTTAATTCTGACAGCCCTCTTGATGGATCATTATAATCTAAGTAGATGAATTTTGATGGAAAGTTGAGCAGTATTTGAACTTTTTCTAGTACAATATCAAGGATTGCCGAGATTTCTTATATCTCTTAATTTTCCTAATTTCAGAGTGATTATCTTCGGAAAATATCGTTGAAGATGCTGACACTGGAAGCTAAGGGCCAGAACACTGGAGAACTATGCCATCAAACTTTGGCTACAATGGGGGGTTCATTGGTGCATGTAACACCCCAATTTTCAAAAGCGAAATAATTTTTTTTCCCCCATCAGAGTGAAGCACCGGAGCAAGTAAAAGAGTGAATAACTGATATATCATTAACTGTGCCGTATCTGTCTGTTTATAATGTAAAGTACATTTATTTGAGTAATGTCATAATGGTATAAATCTGAGAATAGGATCCTCAATCGGGTCTTTACGTGTGTTGTTTACTCTGCTTACTCCTGTCTTCGGTCCACGGTTCCCCGGACCCTGAAGTTATGGTAAGAATTGAGGTTCAATACCCATTGAACCTCAGGTAATGGTTAACCTCATGCTTATGTAACAGTTATGTATAACAGATATTTATGACATTACAACAATAATCAATATAAAAGCCCATAACAGATGGATAACAGTACACAGCCACTGCATATGTTCGTTATCTCTAGTTTGCACTAATTACCAGCGCCACGATGGCTTATCATGTTCTCAACGCTAGAAAAACTCAACGGCATTATTAAGACCATAACTCGTGTATAGCTAAATGTATATGAAAAACTTTAAGACGGAGTATTAATCTATGAATATATCTATTACATATAAAAGTATCATAAGCATCAGAGTCAGTGTAACAGGACGCGTTCGTACCTTAGTCCGTTCGGATAGCGGTACGCTTGCTTGGTCGGTACGTCTCCCGTTTTTCTCGGATATCCTATAATAGTATTATCGCATTATTACTTTGTAAATAATATCTTAAGAGATATTCTAGCCACTACCGGCTTTTTTACCCCTGGTGGATTTGTTAATCCAATTATATCCCTTTATTTTCTTCAAAAACGCTGATTCAGCATTTCGAGACAAAATTTTAGTTAACTTTGAAAATTCATAATTAATTCTAAAAAAATCGAAATGAGGATCCGTAAAATTCCCCTGACTCCTTAGGATGTCTATTTTTGAGAAAAAATACTAAGATTTGCCCAGATCTTAAGAACAATTCCCAGTTTCCACGTGTTCATCCCTTGCCCAGAAAAATTCCAGAATTTTGTAGCCTAATTTCTACAATTTTTATCTCCTTGCACAAAACTCCAATTGACACACTCTAGGTATATTTGGAAAGCCCTATATGTCTACTTTAACCATGAAAATTTTCAGAATTTTAGAATTTCATATTCAAAACAAGATATTGACCTTTTTATAATTGACTTTCAAAAACGCTTAATTGTAAATTTTGCCAGAATTTCACTACTTTGATCTATAACTTCCAAGAATTTTGCTTCATAATATTTTTCATCATATTTCAAAATAAAGACTTATTTAACCATTAAAAACATGAAATCAAAATTATAATGGAAGATTAGAGATCAAATTAACATTTAATCTAAGAATTATAAGAACTTAAAACTTAAAACTCAAGAACTAGAAAACTTACCCTTGAAGAACTTCCTCCTTCTACTTCCTCTATGATTTTTACCCCTTTATCTCTACTCAATCCATTTGATTTGAGTTAGTTTTGGTGTGGAGAATTGAAGAGAGTATTGCTCTCTATTTATAGAGAAAATCCAAAGTCTCTTCTTTCCTTACAACCCTTAGATTTAAACTTAATTAAGAAGTTTTAATCTCAACCATTGAATCTCAACTTCTTCAACAAGTTGCTTCTTCTCTCTCTCTCTCATCTTTTTCCTCCTTGCTTCATAAGTCTTCCAACTTGTTCACCAAGTTTCACAACTTGGTCTCTAAGTTCCATAACTTGTTCACCAAGTTGTTGACCCTTCTAGAAAATTCTTTCTTCTTCTCCAAGATTGCTTGAATCCGTCCCCCCCCCCCTCCTTCATCCTTTTAATAAATTTTGTGTTTTTATTTTAGCCTAATAGATGGTGCATTAAGGTTTTCTATTGGTTCACAACTTATCTCTTGGATTTAGCTTTATTGTGTAATTAATCTAGGCTCTTGGATTTAACTTCATGTGTTTAAATCTTGGCTCTTTACTTATGTAGAAAAATCCTACTTGCTTTGGTAGGTTTTTATCTTATATTATTGCTTAATCCTTTGTTCCTTTATCATCATGAATTTTACCACCCATAATAACCTTAGGGGTTGTTAATTTAATTCAAGTTAAAATCCCTAATATAGTGTTTTAGTTGTTATAATGCTTAATTGTAAGTGCATGATTGATTATTAAATCAATTATGATTTTTAGAAACTCATTTGTTACTAATATTGAACCTTTATTGGTCTTTAATGCTAAATTAAGCCAAAATATTTGTTGATTAATAATTGCCACTACATTAATTGTGGAAATTTATGCAATTATTTTAATCAATGTAAATTTAATTACCCTTTAATTGTTGATAATTTTTCTCTAATTGGTTTAGGTATTTTCATAACATTTTATGGCTCTTTATAATTAAATATGAACTATGCTTTAATATGAAAATTATAGGGTATTTTTATGATCCCTAAATGAAATTAGAATATTTGAGTTTTTTTGGTTTATTTAATTCTAGGAGAAAATTTCCTAATTAGATAAATTATAATATCTTTGAGACCACATATTCACCTATTTTAAAAGGTATCATTTATCAAAATGTAGTGATTATGCTAAATATGTTTTTAGGGTATTACAGCGCCCCCTTGACTATTTGGGGAGTCTTCGGGTGGATTTCACTTGTGTGTTTGTGCGGTTGTTGTATTGGACCTTCAGATACAGGCATTTGCATTCAGAAGCTTCATGGTTTGATCTGTTTGCTTTAAATAACCTATGCAAGGTCATAAACCTATACTTTCATAATTTGTTTTTTTGGTAGTGGAGCCCTTTGATACTTTGGTATTTGAATAAAGATTTGGATCTCCTCAATTGAGCTCACTCAGTTAAGCCTCAATTGAGTGTCATTAACTAAGATGGTGATTTAACAGTGTTGAGGGAGCCATAGTTTTCCATAAACAAAATATTCAATTTGCTGCTATTTTTTTATATATTTGATATCATATATTGAATATTTAGGTTTTATTATGCTTTCCATTAATTTTGATCTCAAACAAATAGCTTATGTATTTAATTCGGTTTCAATGCTAAGCACTGTGCTTAGCACTTCCAACTCATAAGGTTTGAGCTGTCCAGATTTGATTTTGGATGGTCTATATATGAGTTTTTAACAAGGCTCTGAAACTCAGATTGATCACTAAGCCGGTTGGAGTGCTGGGTCAATGGTCAGTGGATTAAATCGGAGCTAATGAGGCCAAACCGATAAGAAATTGAAAATTTCATAGTAATTAATATGAAATTCTAAAGAAAATTTAAAAAAAAATCGATTTTTTTTAAGTACTGAATCGGGTTGATGCCTCGATTGGATGGTTTATTGACCGATTCAATGGTTTCTAATCTGGGTTTTAGAACCTGATTTTTTTAAAGTCTATATTTTTTAATAAAATTATTTTAATAGGTATTGAATCTAAAATAAAGATAATCTTCTAACTAATGTTCTTTCAAAAAATAATTTTTTATTTAAAAATATCATTTTAAAAAAACTCAAATATGAACCGTCCAAAATCAGATTTGGATGTCCCATATTTAACGAGCTGAGAGAGCTAAGCAGAATGCTTAGCATCGAAACCAAGTTCGTATGGTTGTCCATTACAATATTGTATGATATTAACTACTTTTCATTAAAAATAACAAATAATAGTAATATATACATTCAAAAATAAAAAATTTTAATTACTCCCTCAATCCTAAACATATGAGCCAATTGAGAGTTGATTTTGATCTTAGTACTTGTTTGGAAAACAACCAAACTATAGTTTTAGAAGGTTTCTTCAGCAAGCCAAAACAAAACTCCTTATATACTTCATAAATTTTAAAAGCACTTTTAAAAAGCTAAAACAAACAAACACTTATGTCGGATCTCAATCTAATTAAGCTCCCATATTAATTCACTTTGCCCCTAAACTACTCCTATTCATAATTCTCCAACAATTGTAGCAATCCAATTCAAATACTTACAAAAAATTACCCCATTATTTTATTTTATGGAGATTATCTTAAATTTGTTATAATTAACTAATCTATCAAACTTCTTTAATGTCCTCACATCACATCAGTTAAATAGCTCACATTAAATACAAGATGGGTATTTATTAATTTACTAATTACTAGTTTTAAATTAATTTTTTTATTTTATCATTGTGCAAGCTTTTAGGGTTTGGTTGGTTTAAGGGAAGGGAGGGGAACGTGAGAGGAAATAGAGGGATTTTGTCCTCTCTCCTTATTTGGCTTATCATATTAAAACCTGCATTTTTTTTATTTCTGAGGTCTAGAGGCTATTTTTAATAAGAAATTTTATACATACAGCAGCAAATTCCCATTTTAACAACAACTTTTTAAAACCTGCATTTTTTCATTTCTAAGGTCCAGAAGCTATTTTTAACAAGAAATTCTATATTTAGAACAGTAAATTCCAATTTTAACAACAACATTTTAAAACCTGCATTTTTTTCATTTCTGAGGTCCAGAGGCTATTTTCAACAAGAAATTTTTTATTTACAATAGCAAATTCCCATTTTAACAACAACTTTTTAAAACTTGCATTTTTTTCATTTTTGAGGTTTAGAGGCTATTTTCAACAAGAAATTCTATATTTACAACAGCAAATTGCTATTTTAACAACAACATTTAAAAACCTGCATTTTTTCATTCCTGAGGTCCAGAGGCTATGTTCAACAAGAAATTTTATATTTACAACAACAAATTCACATTTTAACAACAACTTTTTAAAACCTGCTTTTTTCATTTCTGAAGTCCAGAGGCTATTTCCAACAAAAAAATTCTATATTTACAATAGCAAATTCTCATTTTAACAACAACATTTTAAAACCAGCATTTTTTCATTTATGAGGCTCAGAGGCTATTTTCAACAAGAAATTCTATATTTACAACAACAAATTCCTATTTTAACAACAACTTCTGAGGATTTTGACAACTATATAAGGCTAGCTGAAGAAGTGAATATCATTTCAAAATATTAAGTTGTATGAGTAAGTGGGTATTTGAACCTAATCATTGAACTTAATATCACATATAGTTTCACATCCATGTGTAAGCTGTATTTACAAGTTCTTGTCCACCCACCAAAATACAAAAAGGTGTTACAAGAAGTCACTAATACAAAGTGTGTATAGACAAAATGACTAAGCAATTAACAATCAAAAGCATGTACATTGTGTTTTTAGTTGGGATTTGGATTTTTGCATGTCTTCACCGTGTGTCCATCCTCACGGCATCTCCCACAATGATAAACCTTCTTGTTTTGAAATTGAGATTCAATTCTTTTTTTTTTTTTTGGTTGTGCTTCCTTTATAAATTTTGTTCTTACCAAACCTCCAACATATTGACTTTTATCTCCCCCACCATTTAAACCCCCCTCCCAAAAAAAAAAATGATAGAAACAAAATACATTTTTCCCAGAAGTACCTACCATATTTCAGGACAATCTGCAGCAACAAGATTGTATCAACAACTGAAAAAGCCTATATTTACAACAATAAATACACATATTAACAACAACAACATTAAATCCTATCAGAACTTGTAACTAAACGTTCCATCATCACATCAACCAAAAACCAATAAAACAGAGTAGTCCCTCTGTTATTCCTTTGTTACCTTCCCAGAAAACATAGTACAATGTCATTAACCCTACCCAATAGCATGAAACCCCAACTTCAATGGTAAAGATGATATCTTTAGCAAAATCTTAGCATCACTTACTTAGGTACCATCTTATAGTCCACTAATGAGCTCAAACTTCAACCCTTCACCAACCCTTCACTCTCTGAATGCAAAGAACAAACACCCACAGAATAAATTATTCATCAAACATAGAGCACATGACAGCTGCATATTTTAAGCTTTCCCTAGGACATGAAAATGTCACTTACTTGCCTTAAATGTCGGAGATTGATCCACCTATCTTGGTTACGTGATTTCTCCGTTTTTCCCTTTTTGACAAATCCAGTTCTCCTGCGCACAAAATGTTTGCTCTGATTGTTTCCTTTTTTATGCACTATGGGCAAAAAAGTAATTTTATGTTTACAAATAATTACACAGAAGTCCCTAGGGACTTCTGTGTAATTTTGTCATTTGAAGGGACCTAAATGTAATTATTTCTGTTCCTTGGGACCTATGTGTAATTTTCCCTATATATTTGGTGCCTAAAGTATTTTATGGTACGTCTAGTAGTTTCAAGTATTTTTTTCATGCACCTACCACCCTGAAGTATCTAGTATCCTAAATATCTATATTATTAACTACAAAATTACATAAAAAAGTATATTATGGTGATTGACACACCTAAAAAAATGCTTGAGGGGGCTGGGTGCATCACAAAACAGTAGATGCACCTTAAAAAATACTTTAGGGTATTTCACACAGTCTATTTAGATTATTGGAAGTACCTTAACCCTTTATGAAAATACAATATTCTTTGCATCTTCTATAAACTTTTTTAAAACAAAAAATTCACAGCATTCACTCTACAAAACTTAAGAGAACACTTCTCTTATACAGTAAAATTCATAAGATGATGGACATTAAACGAGCCTCATTATAAACAGTCATTAAACAAAAAACTATTCATGGGTGAAATACAAGAAGCGATTGATGAGACCTAGGACAGCTCTTTTCCGTGCACGAGGCTGCAATTCAGATCTCCAATCACTTGCATCCAGAATTAGTCAGCCACCAAATCTAATTAATTATTTAACTCAGGTCCCAAAACAAGAACGTCTAATTTAATTTCAATCACATCAGACTTCATAAGAAAACAAGCAACCAAAATATTGTCAAAAAAAAAAAAACTCAAAAAAAGTAAGATATTTAGGGTCTTTTTTGGTATTATTTCAGAAAACGTTGTATTGATATAGTTGTTAACATGTACTGATTTAGTTGTTATGATATTGTTGTTAACGTCTACCGATTTAGTTGTTAATGTTGTACTGATATAGTTATTAATGTTTATGAAATAATATCAGAAAAGACTTTAGAATTCTAGAATCTTTTTTGACATGTGATTTTTTCTGGAACAATTTTTTGATTACTTGACCACCGAGGGGTATTTTCCCTTTTATTGACCCATTTCTTTAGAGCCAATTAAACAAATATCACAAATCATTAGACAATTTATTACTGTCATATAATTCTAGTGACACCAATTATATATGAAATACTAGAATTTGTTAATTACACACAATAGAAATATATGACCAAGAAATTCAATTTGACTAGATAACTACTTGTCATCAATGAAAATTAAAGGCTCACTGACACACTTATTTCAATTATGTTTATTTGAAATAACAATTGGAATTTTTTAAAAAAGTAGCTTTTTAATTATGATTTATAATATGTGCGAGATAATTATATGAGAAAAATTTTATCTCGATTTATATGAATAAGCGTTTTCGGGGTTCCAAATATGATAAAATAATAATAATAATAATAATAAGCACAAGCCTTTAAATATTTCAGTTAAAATTGACGTGATTATTATTCAAATCAAACACAATACCTAAGACAATAAACTGATTTTAACTAATTTCTGGTCTAGGTGGAGTCGCTGAAGCTCTCATGTTACCGTAGTCTCATACAGACACAATGCTTACTTAAGATTTTTTTTTTTGGACCAAAATGTTTACTTAAGATGAAGGGAGCTCTTTATATATATAAAGAGACGAGCAAGGAATGACAGACCTTGGAATAAATATTTGGGGGTCAAATGTCTATCATTAACTATTTTTTAAAAAAAAAAAATATTGGGAGCAAATGTATAATAAAAGTATTTTAACAAATATAATATATAAGATAACATATATTTTTACATCATATTAAATTTATTATAAAAAATTGAACAATCCTTTAAATATACTTCTTCCCATTGTCACTACTAAGATCCGCCTGAGCAAGGATATTTAATTTGGGAATGCAATATATCTATATCTTATCCTTATGTGTTAATTAATTTAGACTCATTGCTGGGAGAAAAAAAAAATGGTCTCATTCAAATTTTATCATGTATTTGTGATATCGGACAACGGATTAAATCATAATATATATATATATGGTCCATAATTATGATATTGAATTCAATCTCATTTAAATTAAATCATATAAATTCGTCGTTTAGATTATTCGGATAATATAAATTAAGTAAGGTATTTATTTTATATTATATTTAACTAAGTAAATAACCATATAAAATATCGTGGTCGATCAAAAGCAGATTTGAAATCTAACATATGGATTCATGCAAATAAGTTAAAGTAGTACTTTATAAATAAAAATGAAAATATAATATCTTTTTATTAGATCTCGCATTGAATGATTGAATTTATTTATATTAATATTGATGATTTATAATTAAACTTTTTCCTATTTATATCACTGGGAAATTGACCAAAATAATTATTTTTTTAAAAAAAATTACCAGATTGATGCACTTTTGAAACTATTTACTGCACTAATGTTGTTAAAAACGTCAGACAGACTTGTGTCAGTAGTGGCGTGAACCTTATTTGCGCCACTAGTGATGTGACCTGCCCTTGCGCCACCAACTGCATTACTTTGGTAAAATGTTTCCAATCAGCTTTAATCCGGTAAAAAAAAAAAAAAAATCTTCTTATTTTGGTGAAAAAGCCTTATATCACTCTTAGTTCATAATCGATTCTCAGAATTTTCTCGAGACTTTACGTCACCATGTCATCACATCACCCCGGTCAATTTGAACTAACAGCGAGTCTGCAACAGATGAGTTAACCAGCCAAAAAATAAGGATTGAATTGAAAGAAAAAAATGCTTTAGGGACCTAATTCAAAAGTTGGTAAAATTATAGGTACTGATAAATTAATTTTTCTATATACTTCTTCCGATCTTTAATATCAGACTTAGATGACTTTGTAAAAAAAAAAATTAAGAAAGTTAAGTAATTAAGTTATTTTAAATTAGTTATATCGATCGTTTTCTTTAAACTAATTTGTCTAACTTATAAACTAATACATAATTTAATTATAATCTCTAGAGAAATTTAATTGGTTATTATATTAAAGGTTAAAAGGAGCATATAAATAAACATTCAATCATAAGATAGACTTCATTAACCAATGACCAATCCAACACAACCTATCAAGAGAATATGACAACATGCAAGTCTGTTGCATGTACTTGCTTTTTCTTTGTCATCAGGGTAGAAATATGATATATCAGATTTTGGCTAAAAAGACATGAGCCAATAATATATGCTTAGAATTTGAGTTTGAGTCTAAACCTGTATACATGCTTTCTTTATGTTTATGTCTGAGCCTTAAAAATGTCTAATCATGTTTGAAGCCTTTTTAAATGCTTACTTGTTATATAAACCTTTAAATAGGCTTAAAATGGTAGGTCTTAAAAGCTTCAAAATAGACTTAAAGGTCTATAATTTAAAGCCTACAAAGTTATTTAAATATAATTTAATTTGTATAATTTAATAAATCTAAATAAAAATTATTCTTAAAAGCTATTATTTGAGTTTTAAATTATAGAAAACCAACCCACATTGATGATTTAATATTTTTTTAAATTAAAATGAAAAATATAAAATGACACACACATATAATAAAATGAAATTATATTTTAAAATCGGTAAACATGCAAGGTTTGAAGACTTCCGGATCCAGATTCTCTCAGTATTCCCTAGTATCTTTGCATCTAAGCCGTTCAAAAATTGATCTAAGGGTCTACAATTATTAATGTTAAAAAACCGCATGTGGAAAATATAAAAATTTTAAAAGTCACTCTTTGAACGTTAGATCAACTTTTGGACGGCCTAGATCAAAAGATACTGAGGGATGAGGAGGGGAGGATACTGAGATAATCTGCTTCTGAAGACTTCCAGGCTATATCTCTACAGAATAGGCCTAGCCTATTTACATTTTTAAGCCTTTAAATAGGCCTTAGCCTAACCTCTTTATTAAATAAACTAGACTAGGCCAAACTGTAGGGCACTTGATAGAGGTCTGACCTATTCTTACCCCAAATATTTATCATTTCTTCCCCCAAGGTAGGAAAAATGTCACCTTTGGAAGTTTGTATTCTTTGAGAAGACTAAACAAGTCCTTAATTTTTATTCCAAAACAACTTTTATTTTATAAAAAATTCTTTTGAAAATATAAAATCAAATAGACATTTTTTAAAAAAAATAATTAGAGGTGAAAATAGGCTATGCCCTTATTAGGAGCGTAAGGTCTAGCCTACATTAATCTTAGCTTAGCCTATTTAGTAAAATAGGTAAGGCTCTCACTCAAGCACATGGCCATGCCTATTTAGGTAAATAGGTTAGGCATATTTTCATAAGGCCTAGCCTATTTATTACTTTTTTATTTATTTATAATATTATATATAATTATATATGAAATAATCTAAATCAATTTTAGAAAATATTTATAAAGTTACTAACTTAGTCTTTATCTTAAATTTCACATCTAATCATTCACCCACGGAATCAATTTTTTTTATCCACAAGCCGAACATATTTATCTCTCTTCTCTTTAAAAACTCCATATTGTAATGTTAGATCATTCCTTTTCCATTGATTTGCGTTGTTTTCTAAAACATAGTAATTATTTTAAGTTTATTTTAGTGATGCCCTAATGAAATATTATAATCTCAACATCAAGATTTTGTCTCAATTTCTATAGAAAATTTTTAAAAAAGTAAAATCCAATTTTACATGCCACTACTTGTTGTGTTTGGTTGAATTTAGAAAATGTATATTTTTATATTATTTTTTCTTATTCCTTTGTGCTTAGACAATTGTTATCACTAAGTATTCTTTTTCTTACTAAACTCCTATATTGCAGGTGAAAATAAAGGAAAAATTGTAATCAAATTCCAATCAACAGACTTAATGGTAACCAGATCCCTCAAAAATCATCAAATTACAATGAAGTCATAAGGGACCCAGGTGTTATTAATTCCAAACATGAAAATACAATTTAACCCCTTTGTTAGTAATGACAAGTTTGAAGCAACCAATGACAACTTTAGAACATTTAATGACAACTTATATGACAACAAGTGACTACAAAAATAATTAGTTCAAAAAGCAAATACAACTTAGGCATGTTCCTCTCTTGCATCATCCCTTGTTGGTTATATATTGTTATATATATTAGAGATGGGAATAAGGTCCAGCCTAGCAGGGCCGGCCCTTAACAGGATCAAGCCTAAACGGGTCAACTTGTTTTGGGCCAACTTCTGTAAAACCCTGGTTTATGAAGCCCGGCCTTTATACTATCGGTTGGGTCCGGACTCGTAGGCTTTAGGCCAATTTAACTAGAAAACGCTATTTTTTTGAAAAAAAAATCTTTTTAAAGACATAAAGTTGAAACAATAAATTTCTAATTTAGGACATAAATATTATCAAAATTAAATTACAAAGAAATGAAATTAAAATAACAAGTACTATGGATGAAAATTTCAACACGTTACACATACATGCTTTCACTATCACACATAAAAAATGTTATTGGTAGCCACAAGATAGTAGACTCTTTTTTTTTTTTACCAAAAAAAAAAAAAATTTATAGGTATCCATAACAAAGAATTTATCCTAGGTGATAAGTGAAGCTGCAACATAATAATTTGAGAAAAATGTAACTCTTTTTTTTGGAGGACTTTTATTTATACTACATACTCATTTAAGTTTTGCAAAATGAAATATTTATTTTAATTCGAATAAAATTTACTGTCAAGTTTTACAATCTAATTATTGTTTTGTTTTGAATTGATATCCATTATTAGTAAAACTCATAAACGTCTAGTAAAAATCATTATCTAAAGTCCAAATAAACCTATTTTTTAAAGTTTAAATGAATAATTTTACTGTGAAAAACCAAATAGATCAAACCATTTTTTAAAATTCATTTTTTTTATAAAAATGATAATAAGAACTAAATATTTACAATATTGTTAATAATATAAAAATTCTAGTATTATATGAAAAAAATTTAAACTAAAAGTGCCCAAACAAGCTGGCTCTTGACCTATTAGGGCCAACTTTTTTAGGCCCAGTTGCAATTTGAGGGGCAATCTTTCAAGCCTAGCTCTCGTGATGAAAGGGCCGACTCCATGGACTCGGACCATTTTCCTGGCTCTAATCTATATTCTCTACAAACACATGAACACTTTTTCCATTGTATTTAATAAAATGGTCAACTCCTTCATCATCCACAAGGTTCGTAAAGATTGTTGCATCAAATGCCAGTGTGAATTTCATGGAAATTATACTAGATGCTACAATTATTCTTAACTCCTCATACATAATGCCTTCTTTATGATTTTTGTTCTAAAGCTACCCCCACAAATTGCAAATTGTCTTCCCCTTTATTTAAAAATTGTCCACCTATATACAAGAAACATAATATATATTTTTTAGATGTGCTTGCCATATTTTCTATCATCATATAGGAAAAAAGTTGTTATTAACAATTACATGAGCAACATTAATAATTGGGTTAAAGTTCAGATTGGCCAATAAACTATTACAACAGGAGTACCCAACACAACAAACTTTTAAGTGAACCGTATGTACCAAAAAACAATTAAAAAGTTTAAAATAACACAATGCTATTAGGATAAAGTAACGCTGTTGATGATGCAGTGGCTGGAAGGATAGTTGTGCCTGCGGTTGCAAAGTTGCAACCTTTTCGAAAATTTGGAACCCCAACCGAATCCATATACGCATTTAGGAACGGCAAGTCCATCACATTCACTACAAAATTAAACCAGAAACACATGAAACTCCATGAAAACAGGGCAAGCAAGCTTCCAGTAGAGTGATCATTTATTAGAAGATTACAGAGAAAATCAATAGTTAGACAGCCAACCGATTACAGCTGCAAGATCTCCAGTGTAGGAGTTTGAATCATGAAGTTGAAAATTGCTGGGAAATTGAAATCAATGAATTTTGCTCAACCGATTATAGTAGCTTCTTACACTATTTCACTATGAACAGTTAAAGAAGTGCTTATTATCAGACAAATCATCTCAGCTTAAAGAAGTTCATGCTTAGTAAAGGGGCTTCCTGGGCATTTTGGACTGAATCTAAAGAACTGAAAGAAGAGCTCTACCCAAAATAAGCACAAAGAAAGAGTGAAGCAGCTCCCACCACATTCTATCACAGCGATGGGTTCGGGCTTGGCTCTGACGACAATTATCTACGGCAGATTCACCCCCCACCAAATTCAACAAGCTAAAACACACCACAAGAAGGCTTGAAACCATTTATCTTGACTTTCGTGATTGTTTTTGAAATTTTTCTCTTCCTCTTGGTTCACCAAAATTTCGGCTCCCTCCTTGAAATACCATAGAAAAGTTCTTTTAGGGATGAGAAGTGGATGCAAGAGGAAGAGATAGAGGGGATTACACAAGACTTACCTCTTGATTCTTGATTATTCCTTCTCCTTCTTCGTCTTGATTTTTGATTAGCTCTTCCTGAGTGTTTGTGGGTGTATATGTCTGACTTTGGAGAGGGAAGAAATGGTTAATTAGGGGTCCAAATCGGTTGGGAGAAGGGAAAGATATTTGGGCTTCAACTAGCCCCCTATTTACAAATTTGCCACTTGGTTCCTTTCCAACTAATCGGTGTTACTTTATATTGTTAGTAATGTGATATTTTAAACTTTTTAATTGTTTTTTGGTAGATATGGTCTACTTAAAAGTTTGTTGTGTTGGGTGCTCCTGATGTAATAGTTTATTGGCCAATCTGCATCTTAACCCTTAATAATTTTAGAGCACTGTATTGACAAACGTTTTCAAATTGCACAACATGGGTTATAAACAAATAAAACTTCATCCTTTCCATTTATTCTTATCTAAGCACACAAAAACGTAGCACAATTTGCGCAGTAAAAATTCATACCTTCTCACACACTCAAAGAAACAAAAACATAAATATAAAGGCAACCTACAATTAACAGTTATTGGATGTTTTAAACTTATCATTACTAACAAAGGGGCAAAATTGCACTTTCATATTTGGAATTAATGGCACTAAGATCTTTTGGAATTTCACTGCAATTTAATGATTTTGAGGAACTTGGTTACCATTAATTTTGTTAATTGGGACCTGATTGCAATTTTTTCAAAAATAAATCCTAAGTTTTAAGACTTTAGGTAGGTTTTTAAATAGGTTTAAAAGGTTGTAAATGAACTTAGATGCATAAGGATTTTTTATCTCTCCTTTACGCGTTTTCTCCAACCTCTCCCCTCTCTGCACTCCCCCTCCCCCTCTCATGCTCCCTCACTGGCGGCTTGTGCCTTACACACAAGTTGCCGACGACCACCGCTTTTGTGCCACGGACGAGTCAGAGTGGTTGTTGCGAGTCAATATCTTTGATCTGCGGTCCTGGTGTTTTGGAGTCCAGATCTTTGATCTATGGTCCTCTCCCTTAGAGTTCTGTCAGATGTGGCGTTCTCTCGTCCTTGTGGCGAGTCCTCTCCCCTCCTTCTTCAGATCTGATCTGCAGAGGTGAGATTTATCTGGTTTTTGTTTCTTTTTTTGTGATACTGGGTTTTTTGGTGGTGTTCTTCGTTTAGGAAATAAAAAGATCTGTAAGATCCGCGTTCAAATCCTCTTGGCTAGAAGGCTGTTTGAGCGTTTTTAGATTCGATTATCATCTGGTAGCTCAGATCTGCGTTCTTAGGAGCAAATCTGAAGAGGATTTGTTGCGTGTGGTCAAGGTCGGGAGAGGATTTTCTCATAATCTTGTTTCTCCTTTTCTCTCATTGGCCCTATTTGGGCCATTGATTGGGAAGATGAGAGAGAAGTTAAGATAGTATTGTGATTGATTGGATAGATATGATTTAAGGATGATGAGGGATAATGAGAAAAAGATGGGGAGAGAAACCCAACCCGGTCAAGGTCACCAGATCTACGTGTTCAGAAGCGCAGAAGTGTTCTTCAAGACATTATGAGTCTCCTTTCTCCTGAGGTTGGGTTTTCTTGGATCTTCACCCCTAAACGGGGTACCTGTATAGCTGTCTTATTTGTAGCTTATGCTTATAAGGAGGTGTACCCGATCGAGTGAGTTTTTCAACCCTTACCTTCTTTGTTGTCACTTCTAACTTTGGATGTCCAAGAGACTGCTGTTGTCCATGATTTTCCTTTTACTCTTATCTTTTTAATGGGTGGTGACTAGTACTTCTTGTTTTTTGTTTGATTTTTTGTATTTGTATACTGTCTTTATGTTATTCTTATGTAATGTACTGTTTCTTAATATTAATATATATATATATATATCCTTTTATTAAAAAAAAAAAGAAAAGAAAAAAGAACTCAGATGCATAAGTTTTACTTTTAAGCCTATTTAAATAGTTACATTTTAAGAAGGCGTTTAGATAAGTGAAAAAGAGAGGGAGAGGGAGGGAGAGAGAGAGAGGCCTATACCAGGCTTATTAAGTTCAAACTTAGCTCGGCACCGGTGCACCCTGGTTACAATCAAATGGACACCGTAATTTATTCCTTTGATCTCTGGTAATTCCGTTTGTTTCCTATCACCCTTCTCTTGACTCTCTCGTCTATCGGTCAATTCGCTCCCCGACTCACTGCATCGGCACCGTCGTCGTTGTAGAAGGCAACGATCGTAGGCTTTCTGTAATCCTACTGTTCTTCTCTTTTTTTCTTTATTTGTATTGACAATTTAGTTTTGTTTGCTCTGGGAGACATCATATCTCTATGATTCGTTATAGCATACTTTTCTAGGGCTTATTTGCCCTTAGGCGAAGCTCTCTACCTCTCGTGATGGCTGGTGTGTAGGAAATATTTTCTGTCTTCGAAAGATTTTGAAAGTACTAGGCATCTAATCTCAGTTCTCTAGACGGTGGATGATCAAGTACCATTTTTTTTTTAAAACGGAAGTGAAATATATTTTAAACGGTTTTGGTGTATGATGCATTAAAATGGTACTAGTTAGGGTCCTCAAAGATGGCGACGGGGATTTCATATTTCACATCATAATAATTCATCACTTGACTTGAGTAATGTGCTTAATCATGAACACCAGCTGAAATCAGGTGCTTTTTTTTCGGGTTTTGGTTTTCATAAGAGAGTATATCATAGAAAGCAGTAGTTTCTATCGATTCGTTTACGAGTAACTGCTCAATTTCTCTGTTTGCTTTTAAAGTTTGATGTCATTTAATTGGTCTGTTTTTGAATGCTTTAGCTGATTTAAATTGAATAGGTACGATCATTGGCCATCTCCGCAAGGTGCAGACTTACTATGGGTACACATGATTGGAGAGCTCAATTGCCTCCTCAGACTCGCCAAATAAAAGTTGATGAAATGTAGGTCTAAATTCTCTATTTAATTAATAAGATGATTTGAGTAGTATCTGCTTTGGGACATCAGTTCTGTAAACTATCGATTCCCCTGGTTAGTCATGGAAGATCAAATTTATTTCATCACAAAACATGTATCATTTTGATAAATAAACATATATCATTATATCCATGGTAAAGGAGCTACAGGCATTGTATATCATTGACAGAGTCATTGAACTACTGATTCTTCTTTTGGCCGGTTCAGGAACCCTATTACTTGTGATGTATTAAAATCCTCACGACATGCTAGTGTTCTCCATTTATAGACATTGCCGGACATTTATACTTCAAACTTTCAATGTTGTATGTGAGCTCCATTCAAGAGTTTTAGCAGGAAGTGTTTTTTATCTTTGTCCCTCGCCTTAGCTGGGTGAGTAGGAACTTTTTGTGTTTTATGGACTAAGGATTTGGAACAATTCTGCTTTATTATTTAATTTAGTTGATTTGGGAGAAGGAAGAAGTTTATGATAGTCAAGTGCCAGGATGATGACACGAGTCTTTCAAAGCCTACTCCAGATGATAATTTGTTTTCTTTGCATTTCTTCTCAATAAAAGAAAAAAACACTCAGCAAAAAAAAAAAAAAAGAATGGGCTGAACATTTACATAACGACCATGATTTTTCTGTTGACCATTGTATATTGTTCTCAACTTCTTGATGCCATATCATTGTAAAACAACTCTTCATTTTGTAGAACGTATAAATTAAACTTTTATCAGTCTCATGGTGGTGGTGATGATGAATTAGTTGAAGTTCAGAAAATTGCACGATGTTATGAGCAGAAGACTTATGCTGGTGCAGCTAGCCAGGTACACCATTAGTGTGCAATCTCAGTTAATATAATAATCTGTGTCATCTATGCATATGGTTGAATCATGATGGATATTGTGTGTGTTTTCGGTTTTGGGGGGCGCAGGGGGGCACCTTCCCCCAGCTTTGGCAGTTTTATGTCATTAAATGGAACTTCGCCCCCCCCCCCCCCCCCAAAAAAAAAAAAAAAAAAAAACCCCATACCTCCAAATTTGAAACATTGATTTAGCAGTGGGCCCAATTTTTCCCACCCTGTCATAATTGCTGTGATGCTAATTTTCTTACATTTCAGCATTTCCTATTTTCAGGAGGATTATTTACAGAAAATTTCTTCAATGATGCTGTCTATAAGTGAGAGTAAGTTCTTGAACATCAAAGTCAACATAATGCCATCAGATTCAGTTATTAGCCAATTTTAGCTTTTGGTATTTGTGAAAATCATAAACACTCTCAATGTTATATTTATTCATAGGAAAGGATTACACTTATATAAGCTCTAAGAGAGATATCAAAGGCAAGATTAAAGGGATTACAACATAAAGAACTGATTACAATCAGTCAGAAATCTTTCCTAAACTAATACAACTAGAATCAAGGGATATGATAGAGTTAGGATCATGGGATGAGATAGAGCTAGGATCATGGCTAGTATCATGGGTAATAATCTGATTTCCAACACTCCCCCTCAAGCTGGAGAGTATATGTCGTCGATCATTTTCAGCTTGCCTCGAAATCCTTCAAACTTTGTTCTGCCTGCTTCAATATTAAAAAATTGTTAGGCTTGTACTTCTTGAGTCTCAATGGCCCCATATTTTTGTTTTGGGCTTGTACTCATTTTTGAGTCTCAGAGGTCCTATATTTTGTTTGGGCTTGTACTCATTTGTTGGGTCTCAGAGGCCTATGAATTTTTGAAATTACAGATTGGTCCCTCAATTTGATAAATGACATATTGGTCCTGTGAATTTCAGAAATAACAGTTTGATCCTCGAATTTCTGAAAGGCAGTTTAGTCTTCTATTAAAACCCGCAGCGTTTTGATTTTTTAATTTTTTTTAAAATAATAACAATAATGATTTAGGTCAAATCCACTTCTTCCTATCGTGACTTCTTTTCCTTCTTCACAATGCCGCGGATGAGAATAGACCGGATCCTTCTTCTTCACCGGACACACTTTCTTCTTCTTCATCTTCCCCTTCTCTTTCCTCCTTCTCCTTCAATCTACAACGACAGCGATGGTGGAGCGCTCCTAAGCTCGCTGGAAAATAACCATACGGCGTTGATAACGTGATTTCCAACGCCGACAAGATTCTAAACTGTCCGGCGAACCTCGTTAATTTCAGCAAGCTTCTCTGATTTTCCGGTATTGAGGTTGAGGTCGTCCAACGGTGAAAGTGGCAATCGGCGTTGCTCTGAGTACTCCTACCGTGGCGCTCTCTTCTCTTTTCCTCTTTCTGGAATGCTCACCGGAATCTGGAAATTTCGCCAAAAACTGGAAGAAGGTGCTAGACGTTGGGAGTTGAAGACGAGGACAACAAAGGTTAGATGACAAGTTGAAATCACAGACTGGATGACTGGCTGACCCAACAGAAAACGATGGTGAAAGGGGTGTTTCCCGGCGCTGTGTAACTCACTGCCTCTCTAAAATGCTGAACAAAGCAGCGAGTCACCGGCACCGGAATTTTCTTCAGGAATTAATCCCACTTTAATACCATGTGAAAATCATAAACACTCTCAATGTTATATTTATTCATAGGAAAGGATTACACTTATATAAGCTCTAAGAGAGATATCAAAGGCAAGATTAAAGGGATTACAACATAAAGGACTGATTATAATCAGTCAGAAATCTTTCCTAAACTAATACAACTAGAATCAAGGGATATGACAGAGTTAGGATCATGGTTAATAATATGATTTCCAACAGTATTTCTTAATCCTAAAACCTCTGAACCCATTTTATTGAGTTAGGGATCTACTCTGACATTGTTCTTATCAATTCAGCCATAGTTTTCCATAAACAAGATATTCAATTTGCAGCTATTTTTTTATTTGATATCAGATATAGAATATTTGCTGAGTTTTATTATGCTTTCCATTAATTTTGATTTCAAACAAATACCTTGTGTATTTAATTTGAATACCATCCAAATTTTGCACATATACATTTTAATTTTGTCTTTGTTAGAAGTGCTTTGCTATTATAATAATTTATTACAGTTTTAGTTTGATATATGTATTGATGTTATTTTTATTGTCTTATGCGCTTGTAACTATTATACTAATGTTTTTCCATCTACAGTCAGCTATGATTTAAGTAATCTGTTATTGATACCTCAATCTAAATTTAGAGTATGAATAATTGGAGATGTACTCAAGTTGGATGATCCTTTACAGATTATTGGAGGTCTCTCCTGCAACCTGATAGTCGCCGAAGAATCATCAACAAAATGTATAATTTTTGTTGTTGTTGTTGTTATACTTAGGTCATTTATTGCATGATGGGGAAAAATCATATACCATACTTCATTAGGATTCTCTCATTTGTCATGTCAAAATAAGTTGATAACCAACTTAAGATTAATGCTCAAAATTATGTTTTATAGCTGAGGAACTCTGAAACAAGATTTTCCTTATGTTTATTGAATTGTGTTTTTGGCATTCTTTTTGTTGTTTTGAACTTGTTTTAAATTTAATTTTTTTAAGTCGTTCCCCGGAATGGATATTTGGGAGATTTCTTAACATATTTATTGTTATGTGTTTTTTCCACTTATATTATGCTTTTGGTTTGGTGTAGTTAGAGGATTTCTTATTGTACGCTTTTTTATTGTGGGGAGGAGAGCATTTAAGATGCAAAAGAGATAATCTCTTCCAATTAGGAAATTCTTTTTATGGTATCCATGCATAACTCTCAACTGAACTTGATGTGGCCATGCTAGTGTTTTGCTTTTTGGTCTTTTTGGTATGAAAATGCTCAGGAAATGCATATTTCTGGAAAGGAAAAATAGCATGTGATACTATCATCGTTTATATTTCTAATCAAATCTAAATTCTTTGTACTTGTTTTGGAAAATGTGAAGTAGTTGATTATGATCATGCTTGTTATTTGGACTGTCTAATGCTATATGCTTTCCAATGACTAGTAGTAATTAAACTGGTGTTATTCGTTTCATAGATTGGAAACATTAAGAAGGCATATTCCTTATTCTGGCCAAGAGGGATTAGATGAACTTCGTCAAATTGCTGCAAGATTTGAGGAGAAGATTTATTACTCAGCAACAAGCCAGGTAGAGTCATCACAGTTTTAATTCTGACAGCCCTCTTGATGGATCATGTGAGAATAAATGCATTTATTATGATTATTTCCTATCTTAGGATATTTCCTATTATATCGCAATTAGTTTAATTGATTTTGATTTGATTAGATGTTATGAGATTCTAGGGTTAATTCTAGGTTTGCCTATATAAAGACCTATATGTACTCTTTCTAATTCAAAGATTAAGATTAATGAATTCAGATTATTCAGATTGATTTTTCTCTCTCAAATTATTCCACATGGCATCAAAGCCTACAAGAAATTAATCAGTTTAATTTCTTCTCGACCTGGTCCTCTCGAGCGTCTCTGCAAACTCACCTCTGCAAACACTCAACACGTCCGTGATCCTATTGAGCGTCTCTGCAAACTCAGCCTTTGCAGACCTTGAACTAGTCTGTTTATAGTCGAGCATCTCTGCAGACCTTCCTGTTCGAACAGCCTCTGCAGACCCTCAACTCTGTCTTTTAGTCAGCATCGGCGTCCTCTGAAATCAGCATCGACGCCCTCTGGCTCTCTCAACGTTATCATCTCGGCACTCCCTGGGATTTTCCATGAGACCCAGCGTCAGTAGCCTCTGTCTGACCCAATGTCAAAACGCCGCATTCATCCTTAATCTCGTCATCTGCTTCTGAGTTCTGATTCTGAAATAGAGCGAAAAGGTTGAACGAGGAAGTCGTCCAACGATCATAGTTCAGACCGTCATCCTTCTTCTGTCATCTCCAGCATCCTATTGTGACGCTGCTGTATCAGGTATCTCGTCCGAAAAAAGGTCTCATCTTTTCGCTCAGGTCCGTCAGACTCATCCGAGTTCTCCCTCGGTCTCTTGTGTGAATTCAGGTATCGGGTGTTTCTCTTTTTTTTTTTTTTTGGGCCTCATTCGACGTCATCTCAATAAGTCCAAAAAATTTGGTCTGGGTCCAGAAGTAATTTTTGGGCTAGGTATTACCAAAATTGCCCCTCACTTTATAAGGCAGTGTTTGCTTGGTGACTTATCACAATGTCCACCATCTCTGACGCCTCTTCGTCTGTATCGCGATATAGTTCGAATGACATCTCTACTTTCCTCCTTGTCTTTGAGAAACTTACAAGTGACAATTACTGAGGGGGTCTCAATCTATGATTCTAGCTCTTGATGGCCGGGATAAACTTGAATATATAAATGGTGAAGCAAAAAGGCCCTCAAAATCGGAAACCAAGGAGTTTCAAAAATGGAAGTCTAAGAATGCATTAGTATCCTCTTGGTTGATCAATGTGATGTCTTCCCCATTTAAGAAGAGTTTTATGTATGTCCCATCAGCCCAAGAAATTTGGGAAGCCCTTCGTGAGACATATAGCCCTCTAGGAAATAGATCTCACATATTTGATGTTAAGAAGGAGTTGTGGCAACTGAAACAGGATCACATGCCACTTGATAATTATTATCTCGAAAAATCAGCTCTTTGGCAAGAGTTTGATGCTCTAAGGAACAAAACTCATCATTGTGCAGTTGATGCTAAATAAGATCTCAGAGAAAGAAGAAGAGTGAGTATATGAGTTGCTGGTTGGTCTTGATGTAATTTATGATGATGTTCGGGCTCGAATTCTCAGTCAAGAGCCCTTACCCTCTGTGTGTGAAGTCTATACCATTTTACGCAATGGAGAAGATAGGCGCAAATCAATGCTTCAGAATCATTCCGCTACTACTACTCCTACAACTCCTGAGGTCTCTGCTCTCGCTGTTAGATACACGAACTCAAAAGGTACCCAAGGTCGACCAGTCTGTGATCATTGTAAGAAACAGGGGCACACAAAGGATACCTACTGGAGCCTTCATGGTAAACCTACTAACTGGAAGCCAATGATAGAGAAAGGAAGCAATGATGTAGCTGAAGCTTCCAAAGAATCATCCCAAAATGACCACCTCACAAAATCATGGAAATGCTAGTCGCACTTCAGACTACAAACCAACCAACTGCCAGCTGGCCATGGCGGCCATGGTTGTCAAAAGAGAACCTGCTGACATGGATGATGATTGGGTGTGCTAGGGAAGTTGAGAGTTGTATAAGCAAGTTGGACATGATTCCCATCCATGATCCAACTTGAAGGGGAATGTGAGAATAAATGCATTTATTATGATTATTTCCTATCTTAGGATATTTCCTATTATATCGCAATTAGTTTAATTGATTTTGATTTGATTAGATGTTATAAGATTCTAGGGTTAATTCTAGGTTTGTCTATATAAAGGCCTATATGTATTCTTTCTAATTCAAAGATTAAGATTAATGAATTCAGATTATTCAGATTGATTTTTCTCTCTCAAATTATTCCATAGATCATTATCATATAAGTAGATGAATTACGATGGAAAGTTGAGCAGTATTTGAACTTCGTCTAGTACAATATCAAGGATTGCCGAGATTTCTTATATCTCTTAATTTTCCTAATTTCAGCCTGATTATCTTCGGAAAATATCCTTGAAGATGCTGACAATGGAAACTAGGGGCCATAAAACTATAGGAAACTCTATGCCATCAAACTTTGGTTACAATGGGGATGGACCTTCAGATACAGGTATTTGCATTCAAAAGCTTCATGGTTTGGTCTGTTTTCTTTAAATAACCTATGCAAGGTCATAAACTTATACTTTCATAATTTGTTGTTTTGGGGAGTAGAGTCCTTTGATAGTTTGGTATGTGAATAAATATTTGGATCTCCTCAATTGAGCTCACTCAGCTAAGGCTCAATTGAGGGTCATTAACAATTAGATGGTGATTTAACAGTGTTGAGGGAGGAGTTATAATTTAATATTTTTATTTATTTCTTAAAATAAATTTATAAGAGGTGAGCCTCAGAGTAACAGTAGAGGTTGTTGGCATGTGACCAAGAGGTCATATATTCAAATCTTGAAAATAACGTTTTCTTTTACATGGGTAAATTTGTGTACATCTGACCCGACCTCGTGGGAAGTCTTATGCCTTGTCTAAAATAAATTTGTGAATCCTCGCTCGACATTGTTAGATTGTAATTTAAAGATCGTTTGGAAAATATATGGTATATAATTTAAATGAAGTTGAAAGATACTCATCAAATACTGCAGGAAGACGGTCTATAAGAAAGAGGAAGCAACCACAATGGCTGGCTGACTTTGTCACTTATCAGTAGATAGCTTTATTTTCATATACTCATTTCCTCAGGCCATTGCAAATAATGGGGACCAAATGTTATGTACAAGCCATTATTTCTTTTCTTTCGACTGAAAGTCCAAGCCACTATTTGGATGATAGTGTTTTCTGTGTATGTACTCTGTATTGTATGGTTTTGCAATATTGGCTTATAAGGCCTCTCTGGTGTAATAAGAGGAAATAATGCTTGCATATGAATTGGAGTGGCTTCTCTGAACTGTTGTGCTGATGATTTCCTTCTCAAATCTCAAGATTAACCTTTTAACGGCCTCGTTGGCCGAAAGAGTAAATGTCTGATCAAAATTTTTCTTGCGCAGAGAATCCTTTCCTTATATATGGATGATGATGATATTTTTTACAGAAAATCAAAATAATTGGAGAATAAAAAAACGTAATATAAAGCAAAAATACATAAGCCCCTCCAATTTGCTTAATTGTAGATAAGCTGTAAGAGACTTGAGTATTATTGTATTATTTTGGGTCTAAAAAGAATCATAAAAATAACTTTAGACTTTATTCTCTATTTTTATATTCTAAGAACAATTCTACAAAATAATTTTTTCAGAACAAATTTTAGAAATGAAGAATTAAAAAACAAAATCTGTTTGATTCATCATTTTGAGAAACATATCTGAAATAGTGAAGCGAATGGTAAAGAGGAGTTTTGCTTTATCAGTGTAATTGTCATTTATGAAAGGATTAAGGTGCATTTAACGTGTACTTTTCCAGGTATATTTGGTGCCTAAACTATTTTATGGTGTATCCAGTAATCTAAAATATTTCTAAAATATTTTTTCTGGTGTATCTACCACCCTAAAGTATCCAGTATCCTAAATATCAAAATTATTATTTGTAAAATTGCATAATAAAGTACTTTACGGTCCATCCAAAGTGCTGGATGTACCTTAACCCTCTATGAAATTATAATATTCTCTACATCTCCTCTAAACTTTTTTAAAACAAAAAATTTTATTGTTCAGAGAAAATTTTAATTTGTAAATTTTATAATAAATGAATATCTTCGAACTTTCTTCTATGGGTTAAGGGGAAATTTTTCCCTGAAAGTTTTTTGATAGACAATTTTGCGCAGCCGTTATCCCAATTAATTTTGACCACTAATTGACCAAATATGCTAAATTGACAGTTCACATGTCATTCACGTTATTTCTATTAAGATATAAACTTTCTCCATAATCCATGTGTCATCTACTTTTTTTTCCCCCCCTCAAAGTTAGATTTATAATTTTCAGTGTAAATTTACATCTTAAAAAAATGGTGTGGATGATATAAGGACTGCTAGTTCAGCATATTTGTTCAATTAATAGTCAAAATTAACCGAGATAACGGCTAGAGCAAAATTACTCCTTGAAAAACTTATAGGACAAAATTACCCATCCGTTAAAACTTCCAATACAAGATTGACCCTTTATCCAACTTTTATTGAAAATCGCTTATGAAGATGTGCCAAATTCGAAAAGAAACTCAAAAGTTTGAGTTATGACAAAGCCCATAAGTCAGCAGAGGATGAGTGTCGGGTTCACATTAGGTGCTTCTCCTTTATGTGCTTCTTATATGCTTCTCTCTCTAATTAGAGGGACAAACAATTTTTTTTAATTTTTTTTTATATATTCTATATATTTAGATTAAATTATATGCTGCTTTCTGGAAAAAAAAAAAAATTGACGCCCAGTATCTCAAATTAATTAGTTTCTAGTAAACATGGAATGGAAGGAGACAGATAGGGAAAGGAGTAGAATGCATGAGGTGGAACCTATAAATTTAATTTATTATTTAATATTTAATTTCATGGTATTATCATGTTTTTACATAAATTTAGTTTTAGAAATATTCTCTCTTAATTACTCCCTCATTTAACTGAATAACAAAGACTAAAGCGACTGTTAAGGATAATAAATATGTAAAAATTATTACCTTTCTGACAAAAAATGCCCTTATTTTTATAAGGACATAATGAATAAGAGAAAGAATAAAGAAAATTATTATAAGAATTGTTTCTTATAAAAAGAAGTGAAGAGGGTATGTTTTTTTGGTCATGCTCAAAGGCTCTTTAGTGTTTTACATCATAAAACTTAATACAAATTGGATGTACTTAGAGTATGATCGTTTATCTCTAAATATCCATGCTAATCCAATTACAATTATAATTATAGACACCCAATAAATACACAATTAAACTCCTCATGTCTATATATAGTATTCTACCTACGTAGCCCTAACTCCACTAACATACCTTTTCTTCAACAGAAGACTTACAAATTGTTCAACAATAACAATTTGAATAATTGGGGAAAATCATGGTCATCGACCCATGCTTCTCTATTATTTATATTTTTATTCTAGCCCAATCTATTAAAGGTAGATCATGCTATTTTCCAACATCGATATTAGAGAACTTTTGTCTACCGTTGGGATTTAGTTTCAATGCTAAGCCTTATTCTTAACTCTTTCAACTTATCAGATTTAAGCTGTCCATATCTAATTTTAGACGGTCTAAATATGAGTTTTTAACAAGGTTTTGAAAGCCAGACTGACAACTAAACCGACTAGAGTATTGGGTCAAGAGTCAGTGGATAAACCGGAGCTAATCCGAAGACAAACTGATAAGAAATTGAAGATTTTAAGATAATAAATATGAAATTTTAAAGAAAATTTTTAAAAATCAAGTTTTTTTAAAGTACGAAATTAGGTTAATGCCTCAACCAGATGGTTTACTGACCAGTTCGAAAAATGTCATTTTAAAAAAACTCAAATCTTGACCATTCAAAATCATATTTGGATGTCCTATATTTGATGAGTTAAGAGAGTTAAGTATAATGCTTAGCACTGAAACCAAGTCGCTACTGTTGTCCATTACAATATTGTATAGTATTAACTACTTTTCATTCAAAATAACAAATAATAGTAATATATACATTCAAAAATATTTTTTTTAATTACTCTTCCAATCCTAAACATATGAGCTAATTGAGTGTTGATTTTGTTCTTAGTGCCTGCTTGGATCCTCTTTTTCTTTTTTTAGCTTCTCTTCTCCTTATAAGCAGAAGTTAGGCCAACAGGTTTTTACAAAAGCTCTTATAATAAAAGAGTTTTTTTTTTTTTTAACAATGAAAAAAAAAAGAAGCTAAAAGCTCTTTCAGAGGAGCTTTTTTTAAGCTCTTATTAACTTTTGTTTCCCCCACTATAGCCTCTCATCCCCAAAACCTCACCTCCAATTCCCCAAATCCTCTTGAGATTTCTCTCCTTGTGTCTACGTTTTCGTCGATAAGAAGAACAAACGCCATTGTCTTCCAATCCTAAACATATGAGCTAATTGAGAGTTGATTTTAATCTTAGTGCTTGTTTGAAAAACAACCAAACTATTGTTTAAGAAGCTTTCTTCCGTAATTTAAAATAAAACTTCTTTCCTACACTTCATAAATTATAAAAGCACTTCTAAAAAAACTAAAACAAATAAGCACTAACGTAGGATCTCAATCTAATTAAGCTCCCATATTAATCACTTTGCCCCCAACTACTCCTATTCATAATTCTCCCACGATAGTAGCAATCCAATCCAAATAACTACAAAAAATTAACTAATCTATCTAAATTCTTTAATGTCCTCACATCACATCAGTTAAATAGCTCACATTAAACACACTATGAGTATTTATTATTCCCTCCGATCCTAATTATAAGATATAGTTAAATTTTTTAGAGAGATTAATAAAGCTAATTAAATTACTTTACAGTATTTGTATTTGTATTTTTTTAAAAAATTAATTAGTTTGACTAATAAACTAATATATAATATAAGGATATATAACATATAAAATGATTAAGTAATTTATTTAGTTTCCTTAATCTCTCCCAAAAAAAAAAATTATTATATCTTATAATTAAGATCGGAGGTAATAATTTACTAATAGTTTAAAATTAATTTTGTTATTATGTCATTTTGCGAGCTTTTAGAGAATCTAATTCCTTTTTCCGACAAAATAATCAATTACATGCGAGTTGCGAGGATCTGATTCTAACGGTTTCTTTTGTATCAAGGCAACTACGGTCTAGGGTGGCTTAAGCCACTTTTTCCTTTCGCTCCGCTTTCTCTGTTTCTCATCAATCGGTGTAACTCACTTCTCGAGTCGCAGCATCATCATCGTCGTAACTTCCAGTAACCCTACTTTTATTCTATTCCTCTGTCTTTCTAATTTAATGTTGTTTTCTTTGGGAGACATCAATATTTCTCTGATTCGTTATAACACACTTTTTATAGTACCTATTAGCAATGATCAGATGAACCTCTTTACGTTTAGTGATGGCAGGCATATGGGAAATATTTTCCTCTTTGAAAGAATTTGAAAGTATTGGAAAACTATTTTTAGTTCTTTAGACGATAGATTATCAAGTCTAGCATTTTTTTAACGAAATTGAAACATAACTAAAAAAACGAGTTTGGGGTATGGTTAGAGCCCTGAAAGATCGGGACGGGGAATTTCATGTTTCACATCATAGTAATTCATCACTTGATTTGAGAAATTTGCTGAATTATGAACCCAAGAGGAAATTAGGTGCCTTTTTTTTTTTTTTATGGGTTTTGGTTTTTCACCAGAGAGTATTTATGATCTTAAGTCCATAATTTTCATAATAAACCAATAGTTTCTATTGACTTGTTTGCAAGAACCTGCTCAGTATATATGTTTGATTTCATTTCATTGGTCAAATTTTGGTACCTTTGCTGATTTAGATGGAATAGGTACAATCATTGGAGACCTCCGCAAGGTGCAGACCCTACTATGGATACACATGATTGGAGGGCTCAATTGCTTCCTCTTATTCGCCAAACAAACGTCAATGAAATGTTGGTCTAAATTCTTCATTTAATTAATAAGATGACCTGTTTGCTCCCAAAAAAAAAGTTAATAAGATGATCTGAATAATATCTTCTTTGAGCGATCAGTTCTGTAAAACTGTAAACTTTCAATCCTGTCATAACATAAGAGTATTAAATTTATTTCATCACCCAACATATATCACTATATCCATGGTAAAGGAGCTATAGCGGGCCTTCTATATATTTGGTTGATTCATTGAACTACTGATTCTTCTATTTGCCGGTTCAGGAACCCTATTAGTTGATGTATTCAATTTCTCTTGACGCGCTAGTGTCCTCTGTTTATAGACAATGCTGGACATATATATTTCAAATTTTCAGTGTTGTATGTCAGCGTCATTCCAGAGATATAGCAGGCAGTATCATCTTATCCTTATTATGGGCTTAGCTGGGGGAGAAGGAACTATTTTTGTGCGTTATATATTGTTGTTATGACCTTTGAAGCCGCTAATATTTTTAGTAACATTTCTATATATCTCAAATATATGGAAGACAGATTTTAGTATTATAGGCCCATCTTGGGTATGAACTAAGAATTTGGAATGGTTCTGCTTTATTCTTTTTAGTGGTTTTAGGAGAAGGAAGAAACATATAATTGTCAGGTGCCAGGATGATGACACAAGTCTTTCACAGTCTACTCCACATGATAATCTGCTTTCTTAGCATTTATTTTGAAAAAAAAAAGAAAGAAAGAAATGAAGGAACTGGACTTATACATAATGATCATGCTTTTTTAGTTGACTATTGTATTGTCCTCAACATCTTGATGCCATGTCATTGTAAAACAATTCTGCATTTTGTAGAATGACTAAATTAAAGATTCATCAGTCTCATGGTGATGATGATGAATCACTTGATGTTCAAAAAATTTCCAAAAGTTTTGAGCAGAAGACCTATGCTGGTGCCTTAAGCCAGGTACACCAACAGTGTCTAGACTCTGTTATTTTAATAATTTATGGTCATCAATGCACATGGATGGATTTGGGGGGTTGTTTCTTCATCCCAGCTTTGGAATGTTCATGTCATTGCGTGTAACCTTTGCTCCACCCGGTATCACCTGATTTGAAACATTGTTTTAGCAGTGGTCGGTGGGCCCACATTTTTTACCCTGCCATGGTGCTAATTTTCTTATACTTCCTAATTTCAGGAGGATTATTTGCAGAAAATATCTTCCATGATGCGGCTAATTGATTGTTGTAGATGTAGTAAGTCCCAGAACATTAAGTCAATATTATGTCATCAGATTCAGTTACTAGCCCACTTTAGCGGTTGGTAGTTTTTAACCCTTAAAACCTGTGAACCCAATATATTGGATGAATGTTTGGGGTTTACTCGGACAGCATGCTTAGTGATTCAGCCACTTTATTCCATTTACAAAATATTCAATCTGCAGCCTTTTTTCCCATTAGATATCATATATATCATGTTTTCTAAATAATAATCTCAAGCAAATATCTTATGTATTCAATTTGAATACCATCCAATTTTGCACATTTGCAATGTGATTTTTGAGTCCGTATGGGCAGCAATTTTCAGATCTCAAATGTGCTTTTGGGAGAATTTCAAGGCAACATTTGCGAGAAACAATAAAATGGAGCTTTTGGCAAAGGTCCATTTGAATCTGAAAAAACAGACACAGCCTTTGATCACAATGCTTTTCCTTAATAATAATTTATTACAATTTTGGTTTGATATATAGTTAAATTTGATCCATAGTAAATCTAGAATATCTATTAATGTTATTTTTACGGTCTTATGTGCATGTGACTACGCTTCTGATGGTTTTCCATCTTCGGTCAGATTTTATTTAAACTATTATTTATTGATACCTCAATCTAAATTTGTGAGTATGAAGAATTGAACACATGCTCAAGTTGGATGATCCTTTACAGGGTGGAGGGCTCAACTGCAACCTGCTAGTCGCCAAAGAATCGTCAACAAAATGTAAAAATGTTTTTGCTTTTTTACTTTCTTTTTTTACTTTGGACGTATATCGCATGATGGGGGAATATCATATACCATATTTTGTTAGAGTTCCCTGTTTTGACGTGGAATTAGAAGAATAACCAACTTAAGATTAATGCTCAAAATTATTTTTTATAGTTGAGGAATGTTCTTCACTTAAAAATCTAGCTGTGTTGCAATTCTTCAATAATTTAGTCAAGCTCTATCTGAGTTTTATGGGGACAACATTACTAATTTAGTGGCCATGTGATTGGGGTTTAACTGCCAAATATGACTACGGAGTTTTTTAATCACTTAAAGTTGCAATGCATTGTTGCTTTGAATTTCACATTTTCTCCTGTATGCTTTTATAATTTTGTGTAGTGCTGGTTTATTCATTTGAGATGTTTTGGGAGAAGGGATAGGAGTGCTCTTTTTGCTATCTATCTTGCAAGCCTCCCAATGGTTGGTTCTGATGTCACTAATTTTTTAACAGACAACTTGCTTATGATTATCAAAATGTGTTTATGACATACTTTATGTTGTTTTGAATGTATTTTTAATTTAATTTCGTTTAAGGGATCCCCCAGCCCAACTGAGTAGTGGGATATTTGGGAGATTTTTAATATATTAATAATTATGTGCTTTTTCAATTATATTTTCTTTTTGGTTTGGTGTAGTTAGAGGATTTCTTATTTTGTGCTTTTGTACTGTGGAGAGGAGGGCATTTTATACTATCCTTGTATAACTCAAAACTGAGCTTGATGAGTCCATGATAGTTCTTTTGTTGTTTTTTGGTCTTTCCAATATTAAAATGCAATTGGAAGGTTATTTTCTAGAAAGGAAACATATTATTTGGTACTGCCATAATTCATATTTCTAATTAAAGTCTAAATTCTGTGCATTTCTTTTGGAATATTTCAAGGACTTTAATAGTGCATTATGATCAAGCTTGTTATTTTGAGGACTGTAATGCTATATCTTTTCGGTGACAGAGTAATTAAGCTTGTGTTACAGTTTTAGTTTGATATATGTATTGATGTTATTTTTATTGTCTTATGCGCTTGTAACTGTTATACTAATGTTTTTCCATCTATAGTCAGATATGATTTAAGTAATCTGTTATGGATACCTATATCTAAATTTAGAGTACGAATAATTGGAGATATACTCAAGTTGGATGATCCTTTACAGAGTATTGGAGGTCTCTCCTGCAACCTGATAGTCGCCAAAGAATCATCAACAAAATGTATAATTTTTGTTATTGTTGTTGTTATACTTAGGTCATTTATTGCATGATGGGGAAAAATCATATACCACACTTCATTAGGATTCTCTCATTTGTCATGTCAAAATAAGTTGATAACCAACTTAAGATTAATGCTCAAAATTATGTTTTATAGCTGAGGAACTCTGAAACAAGATTTTCCTTATGTTTATTGAATTGTGTTTTTGGCATTCTTTATGTTGTTTTGAACTTATTTTAAATTTAATTTTTTTAAGTCGTTCCCCGGAGTGGATATTTGGGAGATTTCTTAACATATTTATTGTTATGTGTTTTTTCCACTTATATTATGCTTTTGGTTTGGTGTAGTTAGAGGATTTCTTATTGTACGCTTTTTTATTGTGGGGAGGACAGCATTTAAGATGCAAAAGAGATAATCTCTTCCAATTAGGAAATTCCTTTTATGGTATCCATGCATAACTCTCAACTGAACTTGATGTGGTCATGCTAGTGTTTTGCTTTTTGGTATGAGAAAATGCACAGGAAATGCATATTTCTAGAAAGGAAAAATAGCATGTGATACTATCATCGTTTATATTTCTAATCAAATCTAAATTCTTTGTACTTATTTTGGAAAATGTGAAGTAGTTGATTATGATCATGCTTGTTATTTGGACTGTCTAATGCTATATGCTTTCCAATGACTAGTAGTAATTAAACTGGTGTTATTCGTTTTATAGATTGGAAACATTAAGAAGGCATATTCCTTATTCTGGCCAAGAGGGATTAGATGAACTTCGTCAAATTGCTGCAAGATTTGAGGAGAAGATTTATTACTCAGCAACAAGCCAGGTAGACATCACAGTTTTAAGAGTCATCACAGTTTTAATTCTGACAGCCCTCTTGATGGATCATGTGAGAATAAATGCATTTATTATGATTATTTCCTATCGTAGGATATTTCCTATTATATCGTAATTAGTTTAATTGATTTTGATTTGATTTGATGTTATGAGATTCTAGGGTTAATTCTAGGTTTGCCTATATAAAGGTCTATATGTATTCTTTCTAATTCAGAGATTAAGATTAATGAATTTAGATTATTCAGATTGATTTTTCTCTCTCAAATTATTCCACATGGCATCAGAGCCTACAAGAAATTAATCAGTTTAATTTCTTCTCGACCTGGTCCTCTCGAGCGTCTCTGCAAACTCACCACTGCTGACCCTCAACACGTCCGTGGTCCTATTGAGCGTCTTTGCAAACTCAGCCTCTACAGACCCTCAACTAGTCTATTTACAGTCGAGCGTCTCTACAGACCTTCCTGTTCGAACAGCCTCTGCAGACCCTCGACTCTGTCTTTCAATCAGCATCGGCGTCCTCTGAAATCAGCATCGACGCCCTCTGGCTCTCTCAACGTTATCATCTCGGCACTCCCTGGGATTTTCCATCAGACCCAGCATTAGTAGCCTCCGTCTGACCCAGCGTCAAAACGCCGCATTCATCCTTAATCTCGTCATCTGCTTCTGAGTTCTGATTCTGAAATAGAGCGAAAAGGTTGAACGAGGAAGTCGTCCAACGATCACAATTCAGACCATCATCCTTCTTCTATCATCTCCAGCGTCTTACTGTGACGCTGCTGTATCAGGTATCTCGTCCGAAAAAAGGTCTCATCTTCTCGCTCAGGTCCGTCGGACTCGTCCGAGTTCTCCCTCGGTCTCTTGTGTGAATTCAGGTATCGGGTGTTTCTCTTTTTCTTTTTTTTTTTGGGCCTCATTCAACGTCATCTCAGTAAGTCCAAAAAATTTGGTCTGGGTCCAGAAGTAATTTTTGGGCTAGGTATTACCAAAATTGCCCCTCACTTTATAAGGCAGTGTTTGCTTGGTGACTTATCACAATGTCCACCATCTCTGACGCCTCTTCGTCTGTATCGCGATCTGGTTCGAATGACATCTCTACTTTCCTCCTTGTCTCTGAGAAACTTACAAGTGACAATTACCGAGAGTGGTCTCAATCTATGATTTTGGCTCTTGATGGCCGGGATAAACTTGAATATATAAATGGTGAAGCAAAAATCTTCCTTCCTTCTAGGTAATACCGATGTTGGGCAGGAGTTATCCTTTTGGTTCTTAATATAAAACATATTTACCTAATTTGATTAGATTAAGAAAGCTAGTTGATATGACTTGTTTTTTCTAAAGCACCCTAATCTTTCTTAATTTCATCCATCTCTCTCTTACTTGTATCATTGAGGGTGGATCAATAGGGTTAAATTAAAAAAATATTGATAAATATAGGAAATAAGTCTTACATTTATGACTATGATCAGTTCTCCAATTAGGTCCTACGTTCAAGACTAGAGAGAGTATGATAAATTGTCATATTTGCATAAGAGTTATGGTAGAAATTCTAGCTTGATTGAACTTCCCATGTACTACCAACATATATATATTATATTTCCTAATTTCAGGCCGATTATCTTCGGAAAACATCCTTGAAGATGCTGACAATAAATGGCCAGAACACCGTAGCAAACTCCATGCCATCAAACTTTGGACCTTCAGAAACAGGTATTTTCATTCAGAAGCTTCATGGTTACTGTTTGCTGCAAGTAGCCTATGATAAGGAAATCAAGTTTTTTTTCCCCCATTGGTGGATAGGTTCTGCTAGTGGGGCTCAAGTCTAGAAGGACAGGTGGCATTATCTGAGATAGCGAGAGAAATGCTGCTGTAAGTCTGTCTGTAAGAAAAAGGAAGCAACCACAGTGATTAGCTGACTCTGTTATTGGAAGTGATGTGGACCAAATGTTTGTTATGTCTACAAGCTATTGTTTGTAATGTGAAGAAATGTCTGAATTGGATTTGGAGTGACTTCTCTGGACCCGAAAGAAAGAAATTATGTTGTGCTGTGCTGATGTTTTCTTTCTCAACTTCAAAGTTTTAACAACCTCTATATAAAATTGGCAGGAACCAGTTTTAGTGCTCATCTTTAGAGTTTTTTACTGTGGTGAGATCTAACAGTTCAAATAAAAGTTTAACAATTTAATTTTAGATTTTTTACTAATGATTTTTAAATACAAAATCATTTATTTCTAAAAAAAATGGTATTTAAGAGATGTGCACGCTAAAAGGTAAAAGTTAAAAAAAAAAAATTTGAAACCATCTAAATTAGATCTAAACGGTTCATAGTGGTTAAGAGCACTGAAACAAATTCCACCGAAAGAGGAGTAAAAGAAGCCTCTATCAACATAATGAAATAATGTTGTGCTGTTGATGTTTTCCTTCAGTGTGGATGATGATAATAAAAGTTTGGGTAAGTTGAATCTTAGGCCCTTAATAGTACCTATTTGGTAACTTCTTTTGAAAAGCTATTTTGCGCAAGCTAAAACAAAATTCCTCTCACAACTTACTTCGTAAATCTTAAAAGCTATTCTCCAAAAGTGGTTTCCAAACGATCACTTAAGATTAGAATATGTCTTTGAGCTTAAAAAGCGTTTATAGTGGTACATATAAATCATCTATCAACAAGATCCTTACATCAATGAAATTCGAATTCAACCATTTGTCATCATCTTTACGAATTGAATCAACCTTTGTTGGCAATGAAACACGTTGTTAAATGTTTGTTTGTGCGTATTGGAAGTGTATCCAATTAAGTCAAGGTTTCTATTGTGATTCCAACATAATCTAGATTTAGGATTAGTACAATCTTTAGTTTCTTAAATTGCTTTTGTTTTTGTTTTACTCCCTCAAATTTCATTCAATATAAAAACATTGGTCCATATAATTTTATAAAAACTTGGATCATTTTACATCTTGAGAGACTAAAACCTATAATTTGAAACTAAAGACAATAAAACCAAAATAAGGACAAACTTAATGATTAAAAAAATTTATTAAGCCCTAAATTTATTTGGAAGTTTGACATAGAAAAAAAATCAATAATGAAATAAAAGCACCAGCATGATGGGATATAGTCTCATGTAATCAACATTTGAAGTGGTGTTGGTAAGGTGGCCCACCTTCAACCAAAAAAAAAAAAAAAAACGAGTATCTTCGGCACTTGTCTGCTACGCACGAGTGTCATTCGCCCAACATTTTCACATTCTAGATGCCTTGTCACTACCTCCGGTCCAAAATATGAAGGGTCTTCATTTTGTTTCAAAATATAAGAAGTTGAATAGTTGATGGGGATAAATGATAATGAACGTTTTCCACTTTTATCCTTTATGGATGGATAGGGGTGTGAGGGTAAGGTAGTTAAAACGTAGTTTTTACGTAAAAATGGAAGGAGAATGAAAAATCGTAAAACGTAAAGGAGTTTTTACCTGCATATGTATATAAAAAAAATTTAAGAAAAGTAAGGTACCTGTCATCACACACACATGTATTGATCAATGCAATATCAATCAAAATGTCCAACATTCATTGATCAAACCATATTTTTTATATGATTTTACATGATTAAATTGGGATTTTTAATGCATTTTCTGGGACATTATTGTATGATTAAGTACTAAGTTGAGTTAGGAACATTTGTATTGAATTAAGTGTAATTAGGGGTAAAATGATCTTTATTTATTAATTACAGAAAAGGACCCAGATGTTTTTGAAATTTTAGTTCTGCCCCAAAATAGTTAAAAATTCTCACTTTAATCCCTTTTCAGAACTTTTAAAACTTTCATTTAAGTCCCTTAGTAAAAACTGCGTTTTTTGCAAAAACTCGCCGTTTTTACGCTTTTACGTTTTTTCGCGGCGTTTTTTGCGTTTTTATGTCTGCAGTGTTTTTTCTCAATGTAACACGTTTTGCCCTGAGAAAAACGTAAAAGCGGCGTTTTTACGTTTTACAACGCCGTTTTAACTACCATTAGTCAATCCATTTTTGAAAATTACATTCTTTAATAAGAGTAAAATAATAACCCAGTCTTATATATAAAACAATTCTAACATATTTCTGACGTACTAAGAAAAACATTAAATTTCATTCACTCTTTCAAAAAATTCAATAACTTTTTAACTTTTTTGTTTTGTAAAAAAAGAGGAAAAAAAGGTGGGAGTAGACAATGGTATTCCACTAGGGCTAGGGTATGCCTCCAGGCTCAAAGAGTGTTTACAGAGGTACTTATAGATCGCTCACCAACGAGACCCTCACATTGACCAGCGGGTATCAAACCTCCTCCTTTTTTGGGGTGAAGGCCGACGCCTTAGCCAACTGTGTCGCTCTTCATTAGCACAACTTTCTAACTTTATTCCTATTTAATACTACCTCTGGTCCTGATTATAGGACCAAGTTTGTAACATAATTTGCACTATAAATTTGATCCTATAATTAGGGCCAGAGGGAATATGTATTATACCCCTCCGTCCCTAAATATAAGATCTTTTTTTAATGGGTTTGTCCCTTTTTATAATATCTTATACTCTCTCTGGTCCTTTATAAGGCACTAACTAGTAAGTTTATTTGGTCATTTTTATAAGGTACTTGTTTATTCTCAATGAGCATTAATTATTTGTTTCCATATCTGCCCCTAATTAATCAGGGTAGTGGGTGAAAGTAATAATTAATATAATATTAGTTTAGTATAATTAGTAGGGATAATATTGGAAGTTACTTAAATTGTAGGGCAGCTTTATTGACTTTAACTACTTTTATTGGTTTATAAGAAAAGTTAGTTAGTGCCTTATAATAAAGACCGGAGGGAGGGAGTATGACTTTATCTTAATAATAAATACATTTTTATTCATGTTTCCGACATTCTCTCATATCATTTATTTACTATACATTCTCTTTCTTCATTCTCTCATCATATTGCTAAGAGATAGTAGGGAAAATCACCCATATAGGCAGCACATTGAGGAGACAAGACGGTTTATTACTTCAATTATGAGGATTGGCATGTGAAAATACCTCATGTGAACAGGGAAATATTGCTGTGTGCTGAGTCTTGCACGGAATGCACATTCAGAGAAGGTTCTTTTCAATGACTATATCACCCAAGGTGGCTACTTGTTGCAAGGATCAGATTTTGGAGGAAGCACCAATGATTGAAGGGACCGCGTTTTGAGCACTTCTCAAATGGGTCGTTTAGATGAGATCTAGTCATCTAGACGGTTTAATAGAATATGGAAGGTTTAAATTTTATTTTATTTAAATAAAATTATTTTAATAGATACAAAATCTAAAATAAAAATAATATTTGAACTAACGTTAAAAAATGATTTTCTTTATATAAAAAATACCAAATAAAAAAAAATAAACGGTATAAATGGGAGGAGTTTTCCCTTCTCATCCTTTGGATGAGCAAGGAAATGCATTCCATAATTTTTGCGGATTTTTTTCTCCTTTAGTATTTTGGTGTAGTAGTTTACCAATCAAGCTTTAAGCTTGCCAGTTGTAATTAAAAAAGACAATAATATATGAAATAGTAATAAATATACTAATATTTTTCTTTCATTTTACATTTTATTTTTGCCTCATTATTAAAATAACTTTTTTTGTAAGTCATTGTTCAAACAACTTCAAGTATTCAAGATTTAATCTAGATAAATCAAAACAAAGCTAACGCTGGAAAAAAAAAAAATATTTTCATGGATGTTTGGTTTGACGGGAGGTATGGGAGAGCACGAGAGGAAAGATATTGACTAAATTGTTATTAATGAGAATTTTTTTTTTCAGAGTGTATTTTTTAAATATTAAAAATTTTTCATGAATAATTTGATCAATATGAGGTAAAAAATTTCTCTCTCCTCTCTCTCTCTTCCCTCAAACCAAACACATTAGATATTTGTAAATCTCTTGAAATTTGCAAAAACCTTAGCTGACTCTTGGACAAAAAATTCGTATATTTTATAAATCTCAAAGATAACCTTGAAATAATGGTTTAAAAAAGATAACGTTGAAATCTTATTCCTCACGTCACAAATCTCCAAATAATAGTAATGAACATTCATTATAAATGTTTATGGCTCCTTTTTTCGGCCAACTATTTATGGGTCCTCTCAGTATAGGAGACTCAACCATATCTCAAACTGTCCGATAAAATTAAGGGTGAAGGAGTAAATTGGCCAATAGACTTTTATTTCAGAAGCAGCCAACACAAAAAACTT
Organism: Acacia crassicarpa; assembly: GCA_034222035.1. Lineage (NCBI taxonomy): Eukaryota > Viridiplantae > Streptophyta > Magnoliopsida > Fabales > Fabaceae > Acacia > Acacia crassicarpa. The sequence continues at coordinate 2,687,948 of JAWXYG010000019.1, read as the reverse complement.
TTAAATGGATAATTTATACCAAACGATTTTTTAAAAAGTAAAAATAATACAAAAAATTACTTTTTACCAGCAACTCCGTTAGTTACTATTACCTTTTAAAAATCTTTATTGTGCCTCTTTTTCCTTCTCCATCCTCTCTCTCTCGTTTCAGACTCACCCCCCTCTCTCTCTGGTTGCTAGCTGACAGACACAGAGACAAGACAAGGACATCTTTGTTAGGTTTCACCCCCATGAGATTGAAAACTAGAGGACCCTAACACTGTATTCCTACATTTACCAAAAATCACTGCTAACTTCCATCAATGGTGGCTGGCAAGGTCAGGGTGGCCATGGGCCTCCAGAAATCGCCCACCTACATTCAGAAATCCGACACTCTGCCGTCGCCGCCCACCAAGCAACACACTCCGTCCTCCACCACCGCCGGCTCCGGCAATAAAAGTTCTCACAAATCTACTTTCTCTCGTTCCTTTGGCGCCTACTTCCCCCGCTCCTCCACACAAGTCCAGCCTCGACCGCCTGACGTGACGGAGCTCCTTCGTATCGTGGAGGAGCTGCGCGAGAGGGAGCCTCGGTTGAAGACGGAGCTTCTTGAGCATAAGCTCTTGAAGGAGTCCGTCGCGATTTTGCCTGTTCTGGAGAACAAGACTAGTGCCAAGGAAACCGAGATTGTGATGAATGCCAGGCGGGTGGAGGAATTGGAGGCATAGAATTTGAGAATGGTTACTGAATTTGACGAGTTGCCACGTCTGCATTTTAATTTTTATTTCAACTCATTATCTCCCCAACTTCTCACCCATTAACGGTGTTGCCGGCAAAAGTAACGTTTTTGTTTTCGTGTTACTTTTATCTTTTAAAAAGTCGTTTGGTATAAATTGTCAGTTTAAAAGTTTTTTTGTGTTAATCACTCTCGAGATATAAGTTCAGTAGCTAATTTACTCCTTCACCCTAAAATTAAATTACTAAGAATAATGTCCAAGAATAAATGAAATATATCATAATTAAACTAAATAAATTGAATAAATATTTCTTCTCAAGACTATTGTCAACGTGTCTTCCATTGCCTTTTCCACTAACTTCACCTGGCAGGGCGAACTATTAGTTTTTGGATACGAAATATCTATCCTAGTCATTATGGACAGATTTGCCCAATTGACAGAAGGAATTAATGTTGGACTTATCGGATCCTTAACAATTCATGTGGGGATTGTTCATTGGGGGTCTAAAGAAAATCCATTTTATGTCAACATGCTTCTTTTGCCTTTTCCACTAGCTTCACCTAAAAGGGCTTAGTAAGATGGGTGGGAAAAATCTTAATAAACACAAATCTAAGTGTGAGTTAACTTGATTTTATAAGTAAGAAACGTAAAAATAGTAAACTTTATGTGTAAACTTACAAGTTTGTCTGAATATACAAATAGCATAAGTTTAAGAGTGACTGTCACTCGTACACGAACTTTTTCAACGTCTCGAAATTGCGTGAAAACTCACCCACCCTCCTCATTTTTCATGAGGATTCTAGAAAAGCATAAATTTGTTGCGAGATTCCTCCGTTTGGGCCCTGAACGGCCAAACAGGCCATTTCGGCCTACTTGAGGTCATGCGTACACGAACTTTTTCAATGTCTCGGAATTACATGGAAACTCACCCACCCTCCTCATTTTTCGTGAGGATTCCAGAAAGCATAAATTTGTTACGAGATTCCTCCGTTTGGGCACTGAACGGCCACACAGGCCATTTCGGCTTACTTGAGGTCACGCGTACACGAACTTTTTCAATGTCTCGGAATTGCGTGGAAACTCACCCACCCTCCTCATTTTTCATGAGAATTCCAGAAAGCATAAATTTGTTGCGAGATTCCTCCGTTTGGGCCCTGAACGGCCACACAGGCCATTAGTAGGCACGCTTTTATAAGTTAGAAATGTAAAAACAATAAACTCAAAAAATCAACTCGTAAATTTGACAATAATGCAAACAGAAGAAGCTAATCTCTCATAACATATCCCTACTAAGAGAGGCACCCGAATTCAGCAAAATATTTTTATTGATTATTAATGGCAATAACTAGGGTGAGTATGGTGTTCAGATGCCCAATATGCCCGCCTAAGCCTAATAAAAAATTGCTTAGCCCTGCCCTAAAAAAGTTGCCGGAAAAAAGTTGGACAGTTTTGGGCTGGGTCATTAACTTGGCAGGGCTAGGCATTGGGCAAGCTAAGGGGTCCTGTCCTGCCCATTTGGCCTTACCCGAAAAATTAAATATATTTAAATAAATATTGTTCTATATATATTATTTTATTTAAAATATATTATATTGTTATGTCTAAATATATTATAAATATATTATATTATACTTCAGTTATCTTCAAAGCTTTGAAATTCTATAAACTGTGTACTAGAATTTTCAAAAAGCAAGGCAAAGCGTCACTACTTGGGCAAGAAAAGCCCGCCCTGCCCAGCCTGCCCTTACCCAGCTCGAAAATGGTTAGGGCTTTTATCGGGCTGGGCTGGGCATCGGGCTGCAAATTGCAGCCTGTTCATTCTTCAGGCTGGGCATTGGGCAGGGGTCTCGCTCTGCCCAGCCCTGCCCATGCCCACCCCTTGCAATAACAATTTAAAAAGTAATATTCCTTTCGGTTCTTAATATAAGACTCGATTGACTTTTTTTGGAAAGATTAAGAAAACTAAATAAATTACTTAATCATAACATATGTTGTGCATTATTAAATGGGTTACTGGACAATTGTGTCCTGAAAAGTGTAAAAAATGGAGCACTATTGCTATAATTGTTATCTCATTTACTTTTAATTGTTAGTTGACTAAATATATTGATCTGACGATCTATATGTTATCACGTCATTTTTGTTAAGTTACAAATTTGCTCTGAAAGTTTTGAAACATAGACTTGAGGCAAAATTGTGTCTTAACAAAAATAACATAGATGATTTGTGGACTTCCAACTTAGCATATTTGTTCAACTAACGCTTAAAATTAGCTTGGATAATGACAGCAAAAGATTGCTACCTTTTTTATACTTTTGAGGCAAAATTAGCCCTTAACCCTTATTAGATTATATATCACTTTATAAGTCAAATTAAGTAGTTTAGAGAAAAAAAAAGATAAATACAAATACTTTAAATTAACTTATTTAGCTTCTTTAATTTCTTCTAAAAAAATCAACTAGTCTTATATTAAGGATATGAGGTAGTAACTTTTAGTTTTAGCATGCCAATAACTCACTGGCAGCTATTAATTTATGGGAAAAACACTTCTCATGTTGCAGGAGAAGTGTATTCTTATGTTACACACACATGAAATGATGAGACCCACATATATATGTATATATATAGGGAAAATCATTTGTCCAGTGACTGGACCTAAGACATTTTCCTGTGAACCACTAAAACTATGCCGTTTGGTTAAATGAGGGTGCGCTAAAGATTAAACAAGAAAAAAAAATCTTGCAATTTCTTTGTTCAATAATAAGAATCAATTTCCAGCAAACCGGCAGAATTCTCTGTTCAATGATAAAATCAATTTCTAGCAAACCTAATTCATTGCAACAATACGTGGGATCAATTTCCAGTAAACCTAATTCCTAAATTCTCTGTTAATTCATCGCAAGAGAGTAATCGGGACAATAATCCCCGATTATGGATTTTGGATTATGAAACAGAAATCCAAAATCCCGATGAAACAGTAACCGGGACAAAAATCCACAAAAATCCATAATTGCCATTTCATTAGGATTCATCACAAGAGAATAATTCATCAATAATATGACCTTCACATTGAAACAGAAATCCCCGATTTATCTGCTTTCTTCAATTTCTATCTTCCACCACCACAAGCCCTACAACTTTGAGGTCAATTGAATGATTAGTTACTAAAATAATAAAGGGGGCAATTTCTATCATCCACCACCACAATCAGCAAGTGAGGTGGTTTGATGCAGAGATTGCCGACCACAAAGAAGACATAGGAGATGAAGATGCACATGGTGGCGAATGAAGAGAGGAAGACGCTAACAATGGCTCCGATTCCTAGAGGGCAATTTGTTTTTTTGTTTTTGTTTTTCTATTGTTCACTAAACCAAACGACGTAGTATATTGCTCACTAGACAAAGGCTTATATCTAGTGACAGGATATATCATAAGCCCATATATATAATTAGCATTATATATATGTTTGGGTCTCAAGTGTGTAGAAATCTTTTTCTTCTCATGCAACATGGGAAGTTTAAACCCTTTAATTTATTTGAATTAAGAAGATTTCAAAGGAATTACTAATCATTCTGAGAAACCATTATGATTTCCCCCCATTTTCTGATACGTTTTGAATGTCCATCCTTTTGAGGCTCAAGGTTCATTAGGCTGCCTTGTTCACGAAGATAACGAACGGCCGAACGGAATCTGTCCAGAAACGGAATTAAATTAAATATTTTTTAGTCCTGTCCTTTTCTTGCCCGAACCGAAAACGTGGGGATCATGTCATTTCAAGCCTCTGCATGTATATATCTCGCGATTACCCTCACACTCTTCACTCTCACTCTCGCCCTCAGTTTGCTGCGTCTGCGTCTAGCTTTCTCCAATTCAATCATCTCATCATACTTCTTGGGCTTCTTTCCGCTTAAAGGTATTTTAGGTATCCATCCATTAGTTTTTTGATTAATCTCGTCGCTTTTCAGTGAAACATTTGTCAGTTTTTCCCATGAAAGAAGTTATCTTGAAACAAGGGTTTTAAAGGTATGCTCAATTTGAATAGAAGAGCGGGATTGAACTGTTTACTCTGCGAAAGTGTAAATTGATGAAGGCCAGTATATTTTGATAGAAATGTTTCATACCATGGCGTAGCGGTTAATCATATGGAATTCTGGGCCGTCTCTCTATGGTCTATCAAATATCTGTAACAAATAATTTTATAATAGATTTGATTGCATTTGAAATTGTATCGGTGATTTTAGAATATGAAAAAAAATGTACAATGATTCGTGATGGCTGGTTTGGTTCTGAGGTTATGGGAGAAGGCAAAACAATAATTTCCATGATTGCCTTTGCATTGATATGGCTTTGGTTCAAATAATCTAGTTTTGGGATCTAAGTTAATTTAGATCTGATAGGTGCCATTAATTGGAGACTTACTCTAGGGGAGCACCAGCTATGGATAACACTGATTGGAGAGATGAATTGGAGCCTTACGACCGCAAAAGAGCTGTCAAACGAATGTAGGCCTAAATTTCTTTTTGTATTACTTAAACAATCTGAACAGGTTTTGCTTTGGTGCTGTAGCTGCTGTAAAATGGAAATGCTGCTATGAAACTGCCTATGTTCATATAAAATTAATTAAATAATAAAATGTTCATTATTGGTGAAGGAGCTATGATGGACTCATGGTGCCATTGTGAATGATTGGCCAACTCTTGACACTATTTCTCTATTCTCTGTTTGAATGTGATGGTTTAGAATTCGGAACTACAATTAGATTCAGATCTTTCTAACTTCTTTTGATGTGCTGGTGTTCTTCATATATGATCATGAAGTTGTAATCCATACTGAACATTGATGCTATAATATTGTAGTTGAGATCCTTGCAGGAACTTTGTCAAGCCAGTGTTCCATGAACTTATTGCCAGGGCGAGCAAGACAGCATATGCAAAATGAAGCCCTGTTAAGAATTTTTGCATCATTGCTGCTACTGTATTGTCTATTAGACATTGATCGACAAGAATTTAGGGTTATGGAGCATACACTCTACGAAAAGATTTGTTTTTGACGTGTTTTTCATAGTCCGTGTTTTCCTTGATAGGTTAATATTTAACCAGTGAACAAGTTCCTATTCTTCCTTTTGAGTTTTGTTGCTAATATGTTATTTTCATCGCATCATATTCAGTGACTGATTACATATATTTCTAGAGAGCCAAGCTTAATGAGTCATTCAACTATTGAAGGCTTCTTTTTCTTTCCTTTTTTTGGTTTTATTGGTTCATCTTAAGAAAATCTTGGTCATGGTTAATGTTTTTCGGGAAAGGAGTTATTGCCAGTATCTATTTGTGTCATTAAATCACAATATTTTTGTGTATCTTTTAAAATAGAATTTGAAAAATAAAGAGAAAATTGAAATTACATGTTGTTGATGTATTTTCATTTGAGGCACAGTTATTAATAGCTATAGTAGTTCATTGCAACGGAACTTGGTGCTTCTTCATTTGTCTTGCATGGAAACTTTCATTCAGCTCTGACGCTGCTTTGCTCTAGGAGCTACTTTGAGTTGCTGTAAGTCTATAACCCTTGCTGCATATAAATAAGGCAGCAAGAGTCCTACTTTATGTGATTTTGCAGAGGCTATAAAGGGAGATCCACTTGACTCATTCATAAATCTCTTCTTGTACCCTTGATGTGGTCTTTGAGCACTCGAAGAAGAGAAGATTGAAGGATTGGTTATTGATGATCGCCATGAACCTATGATGATTTTAATCTGATGAAGAAGAGGAATTGGTTTGCAAATATAAGGATAAACCTTCTGCTGAACTTTTGTTTGACATTGATATATTAAGTGTCAAGTTAAAGTTTTAATTTATGTATGACTATCATGTTGTTGTGAGGATCTGCGTTGTTATTTCTTAGTGGTATATATAGACACTAGCCACTGTCAATTATATTTTGAGTTGTTGAAAATTATGAGCCATTCGGGCACAATTCTATGCACTATATGCTATAGCATTTTGGAGTGTATTATTGTTTAGTAACTTTATCAGCAGCCCTGTACTATGTCCTCACTCCTCACCATCTTGATGAATTGAAGAAGAACTGTTCTTTTTCTTTCGATTTTGTAGAATGAATGCAGTAAGGCAATATCACCAGTTGGATGATGATGAAACGGATGAACTTGAAAAATTTTCACGAAGTGTCGAGCAGAAGATTTTTGCTGTTGCAACAAGCCTGGTATGCTCATATTTCAGTTCTTAAAATTTTCATTATCATCTATGTTACCTATGTTGACAAATTTTAATTTAGAAGAGATGTTTTTGACATTTAATTTATGGTTTTCAGTTTTCACTTAATGTTGCCTTATTCATATTTCCTTTATATTCCAATTTCAGTCGGATTATCTTCAGCAAATAACAACAGAGGCAGTTTCAATGGAGAGTAAGTCTCTAAACTTGATGGTCATGCATATGGCATCAAATTCAGTTATTATCCTATTTCAGATTTTGGTTGTTATATTTTTCTTTATTTGTAAGGCATCTGAAGGACCTTTTGGTAAACAATACATCTAAAGATTTGGTTGTTTACAGTGACTTTGTGCCATCCATGTAGCCAACTCCACTTGATGGGATAAGACTTGTTGTTGTTTTTATTGTTATAAAGCATCTGAAATTTATATTTTTGGTACGTGCAAATAGTCTGTAAATAATTCAAGCTCTGCTTTTCTCATGCGTTGCATTTGTTCATGATGAAAGATGAGTTCTTGCCGTTGATTTGACTTTCATTTTGTAGGGAATATCAATTATGTGGGCTATATTATTGATTCAATTAGCTTGTTAAGTGTGTAACTATGCTTTTGCAATACGTTGTTAAGTAAGTTTTGACCAAAAAAAAAATACGTTGTTAAGTTGAGTTGGTGATTCCTATTCCCTCAGTAAAACAGAGCTTTGCCTTTCGGCCTGTAACTTTATGGGTAACTTATATCTATTGAAGGTGTAAAATGAGGAGATTTGATATTGCCATATGTCATAATTCATGATTGCTGTTTTAGAAAATAGTGGAATCATATTTTCTTTATCAGTTTCGTACATTTACCTTATCTGTTCTGTTTCCTTTTAAATAAGCAAATGATGAATGCTGTGTTACTTTATTTATTTGATCGATATGTACTCATGTATGTTTAATATAATATCTGTTATAGGGAAAATGAAAGAAGAATTATTCCAAAAGGTAAATATCACATTTTTTTTATCAGTTATATTTCATAATTAAAATTGGCAGAATAACAGAAAATTGTCAAATAAACCCAGAAGTAAGCAATTAAGACTCAAGAGCCCCTTAGTTGTTGAGGAAAATGTTCAACTATGACGCCAAGTCAAATTATTTGCCATATTGACTTGCCCCGTAATGAAAGAGATCTAGTTGCAGGGTTCAAATGTCTTGATTTTATGATTGTGTTTATGTCAACTTACAGATACAAATGTTGAAGGAAATCTACTTGTCAGATTTGAATGAAATGCACCAAAGAATTTCATATGGACTTCAGCAGGTATGTTAGGTACTCTTTTTTTAAAGTTAACAATGTTAATACCACCATGGATAAAGCTGTCTTTTTTGAGTTTTTCATTGTTATTATGGTGGTAATCGTGACTTGCCATTCTTGAGTGATACATGTGCTGTTCGGCCATATTAACCAATGCCAAGCCCCATGAAACCACTTGATAGAAGATTTGTAAAGATTTACCCTAGAATAAAAAATCAGCTTTTATGTTCAATGCTTTTCTTTCAAGTGGCAGTGTGAGTGTCTATTACATCACCACTTCCATTGAGTTTTTTTTTTTTTTCCCCTCCTTAAATTAATTCATGTAATTGTATTAAGCCTTGTTTCTGCATGTCTGTCTATCAGCTTGACTTGCTTCCCAAGTTGAAGATAATTTATATGTCGAATTGTTTATGAGTTTGCTTATAACTTGTTCATATAATTATATTTGTCTCCATTACTCGATCAGCTTGACTCCCATTTACAGGCAGAGTCAGATAAGCATGAAAAGTTGAAGATATTTAAAGCAATGCTCGAGGATTTCATACCATTTCTACTGACTACCCAGAGCGAGATTTCTCCGGCCATCAAGGAAAAATTACTTTTCTATGAGAAGCAAATTAAAAATTTTATAGATATAAATAGACCCTGGATATTGTCACTGCAGCCAGGACAGGTTCTTCCCCCACACGCCATGCACCCCTTGCCCCAGCCACCATCCCAACCTACTCAAGTGCAGTCCCATGAAAGCCAAATAAACTCTGAAGGGCAATCCCAAGAAGCATACCAAAGGGTAATTACGACATGTTATCACTCCAACTCTAAAATGAAGTACTGAAGAGCACCGTGATTGTTTTAATTGTGAGCAATTTACATAATAATGATAGGAAAACGAACATCTTTCATGGAATATTTATATTTTCTTTCAGCTGTTACCATAGATATGTCGTGTTCAATCAATATATGCATTAATATTAAACCCGGGGGAACATATCGGATTGTATAGGAATTCTCAAGGTTTCAAATTGTTTTGATATCTGATTCTGTTCATTTCAACTTACAGATCCAAATGCTGAAGGAAATGTACTTGCCAGAATTGAACGAAATTCACCAGAGAATGGTTGATAAAGTTAGGCAGGTATGTTAAGTACTTGGTTTTAGGACCAAACAATTTAACACCATCCGTAGATAAAGAAGTCTATTTTGAGTACTCTTTTTTTCTTTTTTTGCAAAGGCTTGGACTTTTATATATCAGACTTAAAAACATTCTTGACCAGGTCTGAGTGAACCAGCCCAAAAAATAAAAACACAGAAAGCTAAAAACTGAAACCTTTTATGGAAAAAAGGCCAAGTGGGTTTAGTGGTTAGTCAATCCCCTCTAATACGTTGGACAACTTCTGCACATAAGGGTCTTCAAGAAAATGTCAAGTATGGCTGCAAAACCCTTGAATTTAACCAAAGCCTTTTTTGCCAATGAGTTTACTTATCATTTGATCCGGCAAGTTTACCCTTATTTTGGTTTTGGTTCCTTTAAGGGCAAAATAATCCTAGTTTTTGTTAAACTATAGGACTAATATTTTAAACAAAATGAAACTTGAGGAAATAAAACTAAAATGAGGGAAACTTGAAGGACTAAAGATTATATTAACCCTACTTTATTAATATGATTGTATCTAACCTTGAATCTGTACCCCGACCAGTACGACTCTGATCCACAGCAGGCAGGGTCAGTTGCCTGTAGAATGGTGAAGATGCTTAAGGAAGAGATGGAGCGTAATATAGCATTCTTACAGACTTCTAAGAGTGACATATCTCCAACCTTGGGGGAAGAATTACCTTCACATGAGAAGCAGATTATGCATTTTATTGATATGGGAAGGCTTGTTCCTGCCAGCTACAGAGCTTCTGTAATTGCAGAATGTTCTCGAGCTTCATCATCATCTAGAAGCAAAGCAGCTCAGTAGTGTGTTGCTCTGCATTTTTGAGCAAGAGCAAGTGTAATCTGCAACAAACTTGTGTGTTTAATGTCATACTCTCTGGGTTATAAATTTGTGGATTCAAATTTTTTCTAAGGGAATCAGTTGAGGTTCCATATCTAGAATATCCTGTTTGATTTTAAATTAGGTTGTGTGTGATTGGTCGTTGGAGTCTATTTTTCTTGTTCACGAGTGTGAGAAAAAATAGTTTGGGTCCATTAAAAACCACAGTAGATTTTTTCAAAAAATTCATTTATGTTAAAATTGTATTTTTTTTTTCCATGAAAAAGTAATTTTTTCATGTAAATTTTTGCGAAGAAAAATTCCTTGAATTTGCATTGATTAAAATTAGTTTCTTAGCTGAATCAACTATATGTAGTTAAATTTCATAATAATTCTAGTTATAAAGTGACAGACAATGTATTCAATAATGAATCAACTTCTAGAACAACCTATCCTTTATCCTTTATGGGATTAACATTTCTGCAGTTGTGGCAGGGAAAAAAAAAAAACTGCAGCAAGGGTAAAACGGCGCCGTTTCTTCTCCTCCTTGTTTTTTTGCTCAGACGTTTCTTCTTCTTTTCTATACACACCCGTAACCTGCATCATGCTGCTCCCCTGCAACACAAGTCCAGATTTTGCGTACATGGCGTGCCCATATGTAAGGAAGAATACGCCACAGGTTTGTTGCCATTTAGGTATTCAAGCTGGGAGGCATCGACCCACGTGCCTCCAATATGTTCTGAGAAGTAGATTTGATATAGTTGGCCATTGAAATTGCTTATTCTTAGGGTCACATGCTCCCAGTCCCCCACGTGGTCGCCGATTTTCCCCAGTGAGACATTGATGAATTCCACTTTTGCTCTTGCTGGTCCGTTGAAAGGGTAGAATATCCACATGGCTAGGTCTGTAAATGTTCCTCCCAAGTCAAGAAAACTCGATCCGACGGTCGAGTACCCAGTGGGAAACAAAGCAGCCATTGAAATGAAGTCTTCGACCGTCGCCAGAACCAACAAGTGTCTCTAATCTCGGCTGCGACTGAGAGGAGTATGTATTCCGGCGAGAATGGTGATGGAGATTAGGGACATGGTTAGGCTATGAAGGGCGAGTACGGGCCAGAGAGGAATGGTGCACTGCAGGTTGGGCGGAGGAGGAGAGACAGAAATAGATGGAGAAAGAGAGAGACGAAGAGATATGCTGCTATGGAGGTGAAGAGGAATAGCCACGTGAATCAAAAATAAAGGAGGAGAAAATATAATTTAAACGGCAGCGTTTTGATCTTGCTGCAGACTTATTTTCTACTGTAGATGCAGAAATGATTTCCCCAATTGAGTATCATTACTTTTTGTAAAATTTTAAAGTACATATTTATTGTACACATTTTCCTTCTATTTATCTATTTATTAATTTTCAATATCTCCTTTGTCCTAAAGGACAAAATTTAGGTTAAGTTACTTATATCTGTAAGCTAGGTCAAAATTTTCAATTGCATTTTCATTTTATTAATGTTAGTTGTTTAAATATATATGTGCACTTGTAAATTCATATTTATGAAAATTGTAAATTTGTAAATTTCTACATAGCCACTTATTATTTTTGTTATTATTAGTTGTTAAAAGGTATATATGCATTGTAAATCTATACTCCTTCCATCCTTATATATATAAGGTCCTTTTTTTAAAAATGTATTTGTTCTTTTTTTTATAAGATTTCGTTTGACTTTGTCTGATTAATAAAGACATTTTTATCCACTTTGCATTTATTTTCTCATATTATCTATTTACTATACATTCTCTTTCTTCTTTTTCTCATCACTTCCTTCTCTCTCTTGCTCATTTATAAATAGGGGAAATTTTTTTTATAAAAAATATATTTCTTTCATATTTACTACTTTGAAATAATTTTAACTATTTTTTTAGAATCCCGCAATTCGGTTGAAAGGACCTCATATATAGGGACGGGAGAGTATAACACTAAAATCTCTTCCATTGTTGTCAAACTTGTAAGTTGACTTTCTGAGTTTACCGTTTTTACGCTTCTAATTTACAAAAACGAGTTGAGTTAGTAGTAGACTCGTGCTAGTTGTAAATTCAGTTAAACTCACGAGTTTATACACCGAATTTACCGTTTTTAAGTTATCTTTTTTTTATTTGATCATACTCAGCGGCTTTATATAGAAATTTTAGAGAATTTTCTTTATTAAATATAATAAATGATGAATGTTAATAGATTTAATTTCAATTATTTGGATTTAAAATATATTTAAATCAAATTGTTGTCATTTTTATATTTTAATTATTTAATTATACACTAATAATACCTATTCAATAATAAAAATAAACTCTTACGAGTTTACAATTCAAGTTCATGATACGAGTTTATGTCATTGTCACAAATTTATTAAGTTTGACAACCTTGAGTATACCTCTAAAAAATAGTTCATAGTTGACTTTATGAGATTTGATGAATCTTCTCCTCATTAAAATCAATAGTAAATATGACGAAGCTTATTATGTACTTGAATTAATGTATTCACATAAAAGATTTACCTATGATGGACACTATTTTGATTTCTTAGATATAAACTTTAATTAGTGTCTTCAATTAAGGGCCCATTTAGATCGCAAAAAATATGGAAGGGAAAAGGAAAGTTGAGATTATCCGTTATATTGGTAGCTGAATACAGAGAGTCAAAGGCTTTATTAAAGTCCACCTTGAAGGCTACAAGTTTTTTTTTCCTTTCATTGGTAGCTGAATTAACTTGACTCATTAAATCAGTGGCAAGAAGGATATTATCGGTAATTACCCTTCCTTACAAAAAAGCACATTGAAATAGAGCAATGTATTTATGCAACACTTTCTTCATTCTCATACGTACTAAATCGTTCTATAGCGAATCAGAAATCTTTTTTCTTATCTAAAAATTCGGATACTTTTTAATGCATATACCAATAATCCATGGATCATCCCAATCAAATTCCTTTTTTTGAATATTAATGTAAATAAAAATGTTAGTGAAAAGAAAAAGATCACGGAAAAGAATAAATCAAAATATGTCAGTCGACTAAATCTTGAAGCGTCCCTTTAATAGAAAGAAAAAGATGTTATAGAAGATTATGGAAGATCCGACATAAAAAAGAGTGCGAAAAAAGATAGATACATGAACAAGATAGAAGCAGAACTTAATTGCTTTCTAAGAAGGTATCTATTACCTTTGATACGATATGTATATCATATTATAGAGACTAATTGGCCTACTTGATCGGACTTAAAAAAAGAAAATGATTTTTCTTCTGTTGAAAGATTTAAGAATGAATTCTATTTCCCATAAAGAATGAATCATCCTGAACAGATAATCCTTAATCAGATCCTAGTACCTCTGAAAAAAATTTTGCATGTACACCATCAGGACTAGGAGCACTATTCTTTTTTTTTTTTTTTTTTAAATATACAAAAGAGAAACCTCAACAAATACCTAGATCAACATTACAACTGTTCCAATCCTTGGAAATTAAAACCTGTAGGGTATCCGAAGGAAGATAGATTTCCTGGTAGCCCTGATCACCTTCCAGTCCTTTCTTAGCTAAGAAATCCGCAACATTGTTACACGAACAAGGCACATAGGTAAGCTTCGTCATCCAGTCTCTGTCAAGCATGGCTGTCACCTGTGTAAGTAGATCCACATCCTTATGGTCAGTGGCGGAGCCACGTTGGGGCAGGTGGCTGCAAGTGCAGACATAAGATTTTAGGATATGTATATTATGTAGCGGAAATCCACTATGATGAATGGGTCCATAGCTTAGTGGTAGAGCATTACTCTAAACACAATGAGGTCGCTTGTTCGAACCTGTGCGTGTTCCCTTTTCTTTTTTTTTCTTTTGTTCTTTTTTTCCCCTTCCAAACCCCCTCCCTTTTCATTTCTTTTGTTTTTTCCCCCCTCCAAACTCCCTTCCTTTTCATTTCTTTTGTTTTTCCCCCCTTCCAAACTCCTTATGAGATCCTTATGAGAAACATATGCAGATCATTTTTTTTTCCTCCAAGTTTTTCCTCCTTATAAAAGCTTATTTCTTTCCCCCCCCCCCCAACATTTCTTGTTTTTCTCCAAGTTTTTCCTCCTTATTCTCCTTTGCTCCATTGTTGATATTTGACTTTTTAATACTCTATCTCATATGCCAAACCATAATAATTTTCCCTTCCATGTTATTTTGGAATTTGATTGTGTAACATCTGGGTATCTATATGTCATGGGATCAAAGTATATTGTTATGTTTTAATTGATTTCCTCAGAAATATTTTTCAATTGAACCTCATTTCTGATCCTAAACTTTACGAAGGAGTGGGTTGCTTTTTAATTAAGTTGAAGTTTTATTTTCTTTTATTATTTATATTCTTTTGTTTTTTTAATGCATTTAAAATTTTCCTTAAAGAAAACAATTCGGGGGCGCTACCCCCGAACTTCCAAACCCCACCACTAATTATGCACCCATAAATATTAAATCCTGGCTCCGCCACTGCCTATGGTTATGCTCAGGTCCCTATAGAATCAAATCCTGGCATTCTGTGGAATCCGTCTCAATTCAGATTTTCCTGCACCCCATCGCCGAGGCCATTCGAAGCCCAAGGAGGCACCCCCAAATTTCTGAAGAGAGCGCATCTCCTTTGTCAATATGATATATAAATCCTTTCAGAAACTTCCCTGAGGAGTAGTCCCCCACAAGCACTTTTAGAAGTAACTATTGAATGAGGGAGCACTGTTCTTTGCCACTGAGAAAACCACAATTTTGATTTCCTCCACAGAGAAAGAAGTGAGGAAGCTTTGAAAATCTTCTACCGAAAGCATAGGAACATATACATTTTGAATAGCAGATAATAAATTTGGTACAGATGTTCCATCATTAGAGCAATATACTTGTTCAAAGTGAATTCTTGCTAACAAAGAAATTTCATTGAAGTTGCTTGTCCAGGTATCATTCTCTTTCTTAATATCCTTCACTTGGTTCCTAGCTCTTCTTCTCGAAACTGAGGCATGAAAAAACTTGGTGTTTCTTTCACCTTCAGATAACCATTTAAGCTTGGCTCTTAGAGCCCAGAAATTGTTTTCGCACTCATAGAGGAACTCCAGATACTGTTTGGCACTCAAGAGATCTCTTTCAGTAGATTGATTAATTGGAGCTGTCAAGCTAATATCAGAAGAAATCCTGCTCAGAGTTGTCTCAGCTTGTTGAGTTCTTCTAAAAAGATATTCAATGGAGGGGTTCTTCCAATTGACTAAAGAAGTCAAAGTTCTGAGTCTGTTTGGCAAAATTGTGTAGCTATCCAGAAGTTCAACAAACAGTGAAATAAGCACTGTAGAAGAGAAAAAAAGCTAATCTTGGACCGTTTGTGATAATTTCAAAGGTTGTTGACCTTTTGTAAAAAAAAAAAAGGCCACTTCTAATAGGGACTGAGTTGTAATAATTAAAAACCATAATTAAAAATAGTAGAGTAAACGTCCGAAACTATAGGAACTGAGTTACAGAGAGTTAAAGCTTAAGAGTTGAGTTATAACTGAATTAAAACTATAAGAATTAAGTAACATTGAGTCGTATGGATTGAATTAAAACTAAGTCAAAATTGGAAAAAAAAAAAAGAAAAAAGATGAATATTCCCAAACAAAAATTGAACAAATAGCTGCACTCAATCTACCGTGATAATCACTCTTCAGTGTTCACCCAAAAATGGATCTTCTGCAACAAGTCTTGTCCCTTCATGGATATTCCAATGGGCCTCAGTACATAACATATCTTTACTGATATTCTTTCCTCAGAAAGTTCCTATAAACGTATACAAATAGACATCTCATGACATGCTTTGACTCTACAATTGATGTAGTCTATATTTAAAAATCTCCTATGCATCTTACAACACTTTGACCAAAGTCTCTTATTAATAAACTAATAAAAATTCCTTCTGCCGAACCCATCATATCCCACCAAATTCAAGCTGCGTGTAGGATTACGATGGAAAAAAAGGGAAATATCAGTGAAATCCCAAGTAGATAAGAAATATTAAAAAAAAAAAAATCAACCCTAAATCCTCTCACCAAAAAGTCTTGAGAGATTTTTTTCATATTAATTATAGAATTCCTCTTGTAGAAAAGTCTCGTTGTCAAAATGACTTTATTAATTGTTAAAATGTCTCTATAAAAATCTTATTGTCAAAATGACTTTTCCTGTTATCAATTTTTTTCTAGTTTTTCCTTTGATGTGTAAAATTTTAGAAACCTGGAAAATTTTTTGTAACAAGAAAAGTCATTTTGACAACATGAAAAACCATTTTGACAAAGAGATTTTCATAGGGACATTTTAACAACTAATAAAGTTATTTTGACAACAAGACTTTTTTGGGAGACGAATTCTGTAATTAATATCAAAGAGAGGGGATTTGGGGTTGGAACTTTTTTGATATTTTTTTAATCTACCTTGGGACCTCACTGATATTTTCCCAAAAAAAGGATATATAAGTCCCAACAAAAGGAAATAATTTATTAACAAGTCTTTTAAGTTATTAATGGTAACTGATTCACTTGTTAATTTCCTCTGTTGATTTGTTAATAAGAATTTTTTTATGTTATTTCCCTTAATTGGGACTTAAAAGCCATTCTTCTAAAGAGAAAAAAAAAGGAAAATCTCTTTAAGGTCTTAAAGGATAAAAAATAAAAAAATAAAATAAAAAAGGCCACCGAAAATTCTAATGTCAAAAAAGTCCATTAACAATTTTTTCAGCAGGTGATTAACAATTCTATCTGTAATAACTCTTCAGGATCTTTTTTACATCAGAATTTTCTATGAGACTTTTTTGACTTTTTTTTTTTTTGCCTCTTAAGACCTTATATATATATATATATATATACACACACACTTAAAGAGATTTTTAGAAAATTCCAGAAGGGACCTATGTAAGCTACCTGCCAAACCCATATCCTGGTTGGAAAAAGGGTTACAAGTCGCGCCTTCAAAGCAAAATATCATTTGAGGACTCCCTCTAGTTTTTAGTTCTTATTATGAGGGATTAATTAGCAATTCTCACAAATCAATAAAAATAGTTAAAGTTATTAAAGTTATAATAAAATTCAAATAATTTCCTATATTACCCTATTAATTGCACTAAACTCCAATAATTATTATTCTCACTCACTACCCTTATTAATTATGGGAATATATGAAAAAAAAAACAATTAATATTCTTTGGGATCAAGCAATTGCCTTATAAAAAAACTAAATACTTGGTGTCTTGTAATAAAAACAAAAGGAAGTATTTTTCTAAAATTCAAAGGTTAAAAAAAAGTTAAAAAAATTTAAAAAAAATGTTTTCAAAAAAAAAAAAAATTCAAAGGTTCAACGAATCGGTTAAGAAAAGGTTCAACGAATCATCTTAAATGTTTTCTCCTAACATTGAATTCACCCCCAAGATTCATTGTCACTATTTATTATCCATAATTACATAACGCCATATCAAAGTTTAATCAGTTAGTGACATTTGCGAAGGGCAAGATAGTACTTGTCCAAATTGCATTTTATTTTTGAAAAATTAAAAACACGGCCATTCTTTGAGGTGGTTTTTAAAAGGGTTAATAACATCTTTATCCTTCAAGTTTGTCCTTATTTTGATTTTAATTCTTTAAGTTTTAAACCATAAGTTTTGGTTTTAGTAGGAGCAAAATGATTTAGGTTTTTATTCAGTTATAAGGACCAATGTTTTAAAAGAAATGAAATTTGAGGGACCAAAACTTATAATTTGAAACTTAAGAGACCAAAACCAAAATGAGGGCAAAATTGAGGGATTAAAGATTATATTAACCCTTTTTAAATCCATAACATATTTTTATACTCCTTTGGTCCTATTTACTAGGCACTTCTAACATTTTCATATTGACCAAGAAAACCTTAAATCTTGTTAGTTCTATCATAAAATTGAACAATTTTTCAACTCTACCCCACTTAATATATATAATACCATATGAAAACAAAGTTAGTACAATAATAAGTGAAGGGTTAAATTATATATTTACCTAAAAAATAAAGCTATAGGCAATACAACTTAAAATATATTTTTTTCAAAGTACATTTCATAAAGAGTGATTATACTATTTTCCATAGTAAATATAGGATTTAGTTGAATAGTTTGCTTTAGTATTATAATATCTCAATTTACTATTTCTTTTTAGGGATAGGATATTGACACTACCAATTTTATGTCACTACCATTTTTTCACCCTTAGATCAAAATCTCAATAAGAGAGAGAAATGATAAAGGTATATGAGATTTTGATCTAAAAGCGAAAAAATGATAGTGACTTGGTAGTGACATAAAATTGGTAGTGAAAATATCACATCCCTTTTTTTTATACACATACTTCAATTGACTTTACACATAAAATACATAATTTTTTTTTTCAAACTATCTCTTTTTTGACCTCCACACATTCTATAAGCAATTAACTAAACTTTTGGCAACAAAATTAAGTAAATTAATTTTCTTAATATACTTGAATCAGTTATCTAGTTCCTACATTTAGGATTGGAGGGAATAAATTTTTTCCTTCCTTCCAATTTTTGTTTTGATATAATGGTGGGAGAATAAGAGATCGTTGTGAAGTGTGAGAATGAATAAATGGTGTTGATATTAAGAAGTTGTATAGAACAGTTTTACAAAAAAAAAAAAACATTTTTATGTTTTATTTAAAATAAACTATTTCAAACTAGTCCAATTAGGGTCTGTATTGTTAGATTATAATAATTTATGTATTGGATTTGGATGCATAAACGAAACGTGTTGTATTCTATATATATATATATATGTATGTATATATATTATAATGTCATCTAGTATCTCAATCCGAATTGGAGTTTGTAACTTCATTTCTTAGTATAAGTGTCACTTTTAAAAATTCTTAATATTTTTTAAAATAATAAAATAAATAAATAATAAGTATCAAACCTTCGACTTTGAACGACCGGATTAGAACAGTGAATCGGATTTGGACTTAGGAAGGACCAACTTGAAAAGACATTTTATTTTGGAGTCAAAATATGAACATATGTCCAATTTCGTTTGCCGGTGAAGTTACTTTTGTCTGAAGCCTCTATAAATAATTCAATCTGCACCACTCGACAAGAACCTCCAGCCTTAATTTGTCCTAAAAAATTTCATTCTGATCTTCGACGTTGGCTCAGGTCGTTAGAATCACCTCCACCCGCCATGTCACCGTGAGCCACTGCCGGACGATTTTCCTGTCTTCCTACGCCACCGGGTCAATTTCGCCGTTATCGTTGACCACGGCGGTGGCCTTTTTGCGTACAGTTCTGTGTTCCTCAAGTTCTCTCTCTTTCGGGTTATTGCCTAATTGCCTCATCGTTGTTTTTTCCCCTTGTTTGTGAATTTTTATTGGGTGGATATATTTTTAAAATTGATTTTTTCTAATTTATTTTGGTTTGGCTCCTTGGATTGTGAGAGATTTCGCTCTTTCAATTTCTATATTAACTTGTTTATTGTTATTCTTTGGCGTGTTAGAAAAGCTTTTTGCTTGCAAAATTGTACTGGATTGATCATGAGAAGTTAGTCTTCGATCAAAGAGCGGGAAGGAAAGAAAGGAGGGGGGGGGGTGCTAACGATCAAGAGGTAGAGCATGATATAAAGTTGAGACCTTTGGATGGTAATGATCATGAAATTACTGAGGTCTGAAGAGTAGAAATTGTCAAAAGCCAATATAATTTCAATGAGACGTAACAAAAATAAATAATTGAAAGCAATCTTAATTCTTAAGTATAATAGACTACAAAGTTGAGAACTCTAGAGAAAAGGCTAAGGTGTCAGGATTTGGGAGAGAAAAAATGGGAATTGGTTGAAATCCTCAAACACGGGAATAGGAACAATGGGGAAAGTATTTTAACTTGAAGACTTTGATGTAGGTATTAGGAGCTGAAAGTGATGGGTTGAAAGGGACTCAATACCCTTTAACATGGTCTTGAGCTTAATCTTAAATCTTTGTTCATCTTAGTCTCATTTGGAACTCAGATGGTTGAATTTGGATTAGTCAATAGTGCTCAACATCCGTTAGTATTGTGTGTGTGTGAAGTGATATAGAAATATTCGATTGAGAACGACTTAGGTCAAATCACAATATAGAGAGAAAATGGTTATCATTTAGATGACACCACAACAGTGAAGTATCGTTAAACTGTTAGCCTTGGGCTTGAGGTGCTTGACTCCAAAATACCCAAGAAAAGAACTGGTTTACTGTAAAATGTTTACTGGAGACTAACTCTGCATATTAACGATCCAAGACTTTAAAACGTTCTCTTAGGCACACATATTAATTTTGGCCTATGTAGTTCCTATTACCTTAAAAACATGATTTAACATATGCATTTTGAGGAAATTTTCAAATATTTCTTGATGTTTGATATCTATATATCAATATTTAAAGTATGAATCTGAGTTTCTAATGACATGGTCATGCTGAATCTTGTCCTTTAGTTTTTCATTTTGCCTATCTGTTCATTCAACTATGATCCTTTGGGAGAATTTGAGAAGTGCTTTTGAAAAACCAAAAACAATTTCAGGGCATGGTTAACTAGTGCTTTATGGCATTAATTTTGTTTTTAGTAAGGATGATTCGGACAATAATCTGAAGAGTGATTATTGTTTACGAATGTCTTCCATAGAACTTTCTAAAGCCACAGCTAATAAATGCTTTCCTGCCTTCTATTATCTTAAGGAATTTATGGATCATATTATCCCTTTCCTTACATTTTTATTCATCTTTTTTTAAATTACTGATGGAGGGAAGGGAAAAGGAATAACTTACACCATGGTGACTTAAATTCTAGCTTCTCCTCCTCATGGATAACTTTCCATATTCTGCTATTTGAATTTGTATCATTACGATCTTAGGGTCTCAAATGTTATTTCATCAATGGCCAATTTGGGTCTATGAGACTATGACAAACCAATAATTTTATCAATTATCTTCTTATCTCTCTTGTACATATCTGCTCCTGTTTTTTCACAATCTGATTCGTTTGGAATTTGTATTTTTGCCATTCAGTTAGTTTAATTTTGATGGATACCAATAATTGGAGACCTACTCAAGGCACTGAAGCACCTATGGAGGCAAGTGATTGGAGAACTCAGCTACAAGCTGATTCACGCCAAAGAATTGTCAACAAAATGTATGTTTCAATTCTAATATTCTATTGCTGAGTTGAATTGAATTAGATTTTTCCTTTTTCACATACCAAACATAATCATTGATTGTGTCACTAATGTAGCCCAAGGGTTCCAAAATGCTGTAGTGTGAAACCTCAACGTTGTGAGGGCATTTTCATGTAGTCCATAGTTCTAAAAAATTCATAATAGAACATAAATTGATAAAAACCACAAACTCATTAAAAAGAAAAAGCATTGAAATTCGAAATAATGAAAAAATTGTATTTGGTTAATTCTTCTTCTTATTTTTTTTCCTGGTATTTGCCATACATGGATACCTATAGACATTGGGTAGAAAAGAATGATTAAAAGATTTCATTTCCTTCCATTCGTAGAATGGAAACATTGAAAAGGCATATTCCATTTTCTGGTCAAGAGGGATTGCATGAGCTTAGAAATATTGCTCAAAGGTTTGAAGAGAAGATTTATACTGCTGCCACAAGCCAGGTAAATTCACAATAAGGAGCATCACTGATATCATTACATTAATGTTTATCTTTGCAAACATGCTGATATATGAGATTGATGATATCATATTGTACCCACTTATTGCAGCCTGATTATCTACGGAAAATATCTTTGAAGATGCTTACAATGGAGACTAAATCCCATAACAACATGAACAACAACAACCCTATGCCATCAAATCCAGGTGGCCCTAGTAATCAGCCTACTGATGCAGGTTAGGTTTCAGGGCCTTGGGTTGGGTATGATGTTATTAAGTGGTTCCAAGCCTATATATAGACAAACATGTGCATAGATCAAGGCATTTGAATATATTTTGCCATTTTGTTCTTTTAGTAATCATGACTGTTTGAGTTTTGTCATTGTTTTTAAGCTATAGTACTTTGTGCAAGTGCAATTCTAGACCTTAAGTAAAACTGACAGTGGATGTGCTGATTGATAGGTTGGACACATTGAGACAAATTTCTATTTGCTTTATAGTCCATATGTAGAGAATCTTTGTACCATTGCTCAAGATATCATTAATATATTGTGTTTTCTTTATTAGTTCTACACCAAATCTTTGACATTCTTTCTTTATTTTTCTATTATTTACTTAAAACTCTACATTGCCTGAAATTTAAAACTTCAAAGTTTACATTGACTTCATTTAACCATTGTTGAAATTTAAATGCTTCCCTTTTCTGGATTATGCCTTTTTTTAATTGATTTTGATTCATATTCATTGTATATATATAGGTAGTTTATTTTTTAGAAATTGAATCCTCTAGAGGCATGAAATCTTATAGTTGGGAGAGTGACATAAATGGTGGGAGCTTGTATGGGATTCACTTTCTCTCTTTATACCCATTATCTCTTCTCTATATCTCTCTTTAACTGCACTATATGCAGAGGACTTGAGTGGTGAAATATTTTAACAGGACTCTTGCAGCCTCATGTTCAAAATCCAGGGCAATCACATCCAATGCCTTTGCCTAATCAACCCCAATCACATCAACAGATTCTACCTCAAAATATTCAAAATAGCATGGCACCTCAATCTAATCTGTCATCTGCAGCCAATATAGGCCAGACTCCGATGCAGAACCTTGCCCAGAATTCCAATATGCAGAACATGCCTGGACAGAATTTAGTGGGGACCACTATTAGCCAGAATTCTAACATGCAGAATATGTTTACTGGTTCACAGAGACAAATGCCAGGAAGGCAGCAGGTTGTTGGCCAACAGAAACCACAGAATCCACAGCAGTATCTTTACCAACAGCAGCAGCTCTTGAAGCAGAAGTTCCAGCACTCACACTCACTTATGCAGCAGCAGCAACTGCAGCAACAACAGCAGCAACCTCAGTTGCAGCAAAACCTTCTGCAACCGAATCAGTTGCAGTCTAATCAGCAATCTGTTATGCAAACATCATCAGTCATTCAGCCTTCTGTGATGCAAACTCCTCTATCTGGCCTTCAGCAGAATCAACAATCTAATAATGTTCAATCATCAACACAATCCATGCTTCAGCAACATCCCCAGTCAGTTATTAGGCAGCAACAGAATTCTATGATTCACCAGCAACAAGCATCAATAACCCAACAGCCAATATTGCCTTCACAGCAGCAGCAGCTTATGGGGCAACAAGCAAATGCAACAAACCTGCAACACAGTCAGCTGCTTGGGCAACAGGGTGGTGTTGGTGATATGCAGCAACAACAGAGGTTGATTGGACAGCAAAATAATCTTACAAATCAGCAGCAGCAACAGCAACAGCAACAACAACAGTTAATAAATCAGCAAAACAATCTCTCGAATATGCATCAACAGTTGGGAAGTAATGTCACTGGGCTGCAGCAGCAGCAGCAGCAATTGCTTGGACCTCATTCTGGCAACTCTGGCTTGCAAACTACTCAGCACTCTGCACACATGTTGCAACAGCAACAACAACAACAACAACAACAACAACAACAACCGAAGGTTCCAATGCAGCAACAGTCACAGCAAAATACATCAAATTTGTTACCACCTCAAGTGCCGCAGCAACAACCACAGGTTTCACAGCAGCAAATGATGTCTCAGGTTCAATCTCAGCCTGCACAGATTCAACAGCAATTGGGCTTGCAGCAGCAGCCAAATTCCTTGCAACGAGATATGCAGCAAAGGCTTCAAGCATCTGGCCCCTTACTTCAACAGCAAAATGTACTTGATCAACAAAAACAGTTGTATCAATCACAAAGAGCCCTTCCAGAAACATCATCAAGTATTTATTTCCATTTATGCATTGCTTTCTGTCTCCTATGTTTGCATATCTTTTTTTTTTTTTTGGTGAAAAAAATGTAGGTATATCCTCACTTATGTTGTTGTTACGTCTCTACATCATTGTCTATTTTAAGCTAGGTTTCTATCTCTGTCTTCTTTGCTGTACTTGAACATAGAAACTTTATTGTGTGCTTCTCCTGCTCTTCAAATTATGAGAACCATCTTATTCCAATAGAAATTTTGAGTTGTCCTCCTTAAAATTTGTTGAGTCATGCTTCCATTGTGGATATTGTCATGATTGCATATCTCATGAATTCAAGAAATGTTACTTATTATTTTGCTGTATTTATTTGAGGCTTAATGATCATGTATGTATTATAACC
Organism: Acacia crassicarpa; assembly: GCA_034222035.1. Taxonomy (NCBI): domain Eukaryota; kingdom Viridiplantae; phylum Streptophyta; class Magnoliopsida; order Fabales; family Fabaceae; genus Acacia; species Acacia crassicarpa. Next base: position 2,663,391 of record JAWXYG010000019.1, on the reverse strand, counting down.
TCTGTTGTAGCTTCCCTGGATTCAACAGCACAGACTGGACAATCAAATGGGGGTGATTGCCGAGAAGAAGTGTACCAAAACGTAAATATGTCAATTTCTTATTTTTGTCTTACGGAAATTTGCTGGAACAATAGAAATTTGTTGAATGAACCCCAAAATAAAAGTGAGAAGAGTTCCTTATTTTTATATCAATGTACTGAATTGTAATATGAGCTTATGCACCTTATGGGAAGGTTATGGAGAAGTATGCTCGTTTCTGATGTCCTTAATTCATACTTCTGTTGGATTGAATGATTGCAACTTGACCTATGAAAATATCTGCAGTGCAGAAGAGGGAACCGATGCCTATAACTGGAGTGGAAATATTGTTTATCGTGCCCATTTTATCATGTTTGTCCCATCAGGAAATGCTCTTTGAAATCATTAATCTAATGATATATTTTGATATGAGTGATATTTTTCTGTGCAAGCTAATGTTTATAGGTGGTTAAAGTGACTTTGTTAGAAGTTAGGAACGCTGGAATACTTTGTACATTCTCACCTAAAATGTAAAACTTGAAATTTATGATAACTTTGCTAAATGAAAAAGAATTTATTGCCATCCTGTCCATATTATGAATGTAACAGCGAAACCAATTTGCTTGCACGGATGATCTCCAGGGTTCAAATGTTTGATTATCTGATTCTGGCAATTTCAACTTTCAGATTAAACTCATGAAAGAAAAATACTGGCCAGAATTGAATGAAGTGTACCAGAAAATTGCTGCTAGGCTTCAGCAGGTATGTTGAGTATTGATTTTTTAAACATGAAATTGCCAACACATGTATGGATATCTTTCTTTTGTTGACAACTAAGGAGGTAATGTTGGCTTTAGCTCTAGCATCTCACATGTGCTGTTTAACTATTGCAACTGTTGCTAAGCGTCATCAATCCATATCCTTTTCTGAAATTTCCTATGAATTGGCTGGTAACTTAATATTTATTTGGATTTCTACATCAGCATGACTCCCTTCCACAACAACCAAAGTCAGAACAACTTAACAGGCTGAAGATGTTTAAAACAATGTTGGAGAAACTTCTAGCATTTCTGCAACTTCCTAAAGCCAGCATTTTGCCTGGTTTCAAGGAAAAGTTGGCTCCCTATGAGAAACAGATTGTTAACTTTATAAATACAAATAGGCCCAGAAAACTTCTACAACCAGGACAACATCCCCCTCCTATCCACTCCATACCACAGTCACAATCCCAACTTTCTCATGAAAATCAAATAAACTCTCAGTTGCAACCAACAAATAATCAAGGTTCTGTTGCAGCAATGCCTCAGAACAATATGTCAAGTTTAAATTCAATGTCAGGTGTGTCAACAGCACAGCAGAGTATGATGAATCCAATGCAACCTGGTGCCAGTTTAGATTCAGGGCAAGGAAGTCATTTGAACTCCCTGCAGCATGTTCATGCAAGCTCCCTTCAACAAAACACTGTCAGTGCTCCACAACAGACTAATATGAACCCCATATCATCACAAGGTGGAGGAAATGTGATCCAACCTAATCTAAATTCCTTTCAGTCGAGTTCCAGTATGCTTCAGCACCCACAACTGAAACAGCAGCAGGAACAGCAGATGTTGCAGACTCAGCATTTCAAACAGCAGTTTCAGCAGCGGACATTGATGCAGAGACAGCAGATCCTGCAACAGCAGCAATTACACCAACCAGCAAAGCAACAGCTGCATTTACAAATGCCACAACCTCATCAACTGAATGATGTAAATGATATGAAGATGAGACAAGGAATGGGTGTTAAGCCAGTGATCTTTCAGCAACATATTTCCTCCGGTCAACGGCAAGCTTATGCCCACCAACAGTTGAAACAGGGAAGTCCATTTGCTGTTTCTTCACCCCAACTTTTGCAGACTGCATCTCCTCAGATTTCACAACATTCATCCCCCCAGATCGATCAGCAAAATATTCCACCTCACACAAAAGTTGGGACCCCTCTGCAATCTGCCAACTCGCCATTTGTGGGTCCCACTCCTTCACCTCCCTTGGCTCCATCTCCTATGCCAGTAGATTATGAGAAACCTATCTCTGGTGTTTCATCAATAACAACTTCTACAAATCTTGGGCATCAACAAACAGGAGGTGCAGCAGCACCAGCTCAATCCCTTGCAATTGGGACTCCTGGTATATCGGCCTCTCCTTTATTGGCTGAATTTAGTGGTCCAGATGGTGCTCATGGCAATGCTTTACCTTTCACTTCAGGAAAGTCAACTATTACAGAGCAGCCCATAGAACGCTTAATTAAAGCGGTGAGTTCAGCTGATTTTATTTTAGTCTGATCCATTGAAAACTCTGGAGTATGAGACATTATAGTTACTGGAAGTCTGGAACCACACTGTTGAATCAATGAATAGACTACATCTTCAGGTCTCTAATTGAAATAGTCAAACTGGTTCATATTTATTCATATTAATTTATATATTTGAAATTTAAATGAAAAGTTATATAGCATTTTTTAAAATAAAAATAGTTTAATAATTTTTAACTTTTACATTAATATATAATGTATTAATTTACATTCATTTAAATCACACACGTAATATGAAATACAATCACAAGTTTGTGATTTATCTAACTGCAACAAGAAATTGAGATAAAATATGTAGTAGTTTGAACAAACCTGTAATTGCATTAAATGCATTCCCTGTGTCCCAAAGCATCCATTTGTGCTACGAATTTAAGAAAACCAAAAGCAAAAAGGGAGTGTATCATTGTTATAACTCCCACATCAATGAAGTAAGACCAAAAGAATGCTCCCACTTCACTATAAATTGGAGCTCAACTATGGAAAAGCGAGTGGGCAAGTCTGGTGTGATTTGACTATGACCAACCATTGAGTTTATTATTTCATTAAACCCATTGGTCAATCAACCCATTTGATAGGCTGGTTCATGAAAGTTAGTCAAACAACATAGATTTGTTGAATTTTAATCGATTTAGTTATTCTTTACTGAACAAATGCTTAGACTGGACATGGGGTTATTGGTTCAACCAGCGATTTTAGTCTGAACTCAAATAGAAAGTTTTCTTTTATTATTCTTCTTTTATTTTAATTATATTTGAAAAATTTATTACTAAATCATGATTCCAGGTAAACTCAATGTCATCTAAAGCATTAAGTGCTGCTGTCAGTGATATTGGCTCAGTTTTCAGCATGTTTGATAGAATAGCAGGATCAGCACCAGGCAATGGGTCCAGAGCTGCAGTTGGTGAGGATTTGGTTGCCATGACTAAGTGTCGTCTTCAGGCTAGAAATGTAGTTAATCAAGATGGAAACAATGGAACCAAGAGGATGAGACGATACACCACTGCCTTGCCTTTAAATGTTGCATCATCCGGTGGGAGCATGAATGATAGCTTCAAGCAGTTTACTGCTGCAGAGGCTTCTGATCTGGAGTCAACTGCAACATCAAGTATCAAGAAACCAAGGATTGAGGTAACTTATGTTCTATAATATTTTTATTAATCGTCATTGCTTTCCTTTTGGCTGAACATTAGATTATATGAAAATGGGCACCTAAGCAAAGGATTATAGTTTGCATTTAGATATCAACTGTATTAATTCTCCCCTTTCGTTTGTCAGGAATGGAATGTAAAATGGGGAGAGAGGGACATGAGGGGAAGGAGTAACAAAGTTGGTCTTATTAGTTGTGTTGCACTTTTTTGTTGAACAGATGTTAGTTTCTACTGTTATAAAAACAACTAAATCAAAAGGGGAAGACCTTAGTATTCTGATTAGAATTTTTTGGGGAACCACCCCCCAAAACCGACCACATAGTTAGAGAGGTAACATTCATATAAACTCCACCGCAGAATCTCATACTTCAACTGTGGGACTCAAGTTTCTTACTTCGCTGCTGGATTCTAACATATGTTCATTAAGTTAATCAAGACTTTGATGCAGTTGTCAATGCCTTTACTAAAGATATGAGATTAGAATGAGAAGTATTACCAATTTTAAATGCACCATATTTTCAAACAATCCTTAATGATAACAAGTTAATTGAGACTTTGGTGTAGTTGTTAATGCCTTTAGTTAAAGATATGAGATCAGAATTAGAAGTATTACCAATTTTAAATGCAACATATTCTCAGACAATCCTTGCTGTCGAAGATTTGAATGTGTTAATGATGTAACGAAATGGTAAGACAACAGACAATAAATAACAATAGCAGCAACAACAAATGATGATGGCAGTTGTACTAGTGTCTAGTATTTAGGCTGATGTGCTTTGAATTATTGCTTTGGTTGATAATTTGTCTCATGTTTACCATTAACCTTTACTTGCCTCATTCAAGAACAATAATTAAGGTTACATGAGTTTGAAACCTCATTCCTTATATGATCTTAGAGAACTTAATGCTGAAAAATACTTGCTTGGAAATTTTATTGGGTTTGATACATGTAATGACTAGGATTCTCCATCTGTAATCTAGATTGTCTATTAAAATTCTTCTGATAAACATGATGTTTTATCAGATTGTAAAGTTTATAATAGTTATAATTGCCAAGTAATGACCACGGCATGTTTGGAAAACTAATTATGAAAAACAAATCATTTGAAACGCAAGTAATTACATAGATGGCCTGAATTCTTAATTCAAGGTTACTTCAAACAACTTTCATAGAATCTTTGTATATAACTAGAGGATTTACAAGTAGTTTTACTTTTATATATATTGTCCTTGATAGCCGATCTAGACAACTTTAGGTATAAGGAACTTATGTGACGTATGCTACAGGCTAATCATGCCCTATTGGAAGAGATAAGGGAGATTAATGAACGACTTATAGATACAGTTGTAGCTATCAGTGATGAGGATGTTGATCCAACTGCTGCTGCGGTTTCTGCTTCTGGAAGGGCAGAAGGGACCGTTGTTAAGTGCTCTTACAGTGCGGTAGCTCTCTGTCCAAGCTTGAAATCACAATACGCTTCAGTGCAGATGGTAAGGTTATAAAATATTTGCAAGAACTGTACATGTTAATTTTTGTTGATTTTATCCCTTGTGGAAATTGTACTGTCTTCTTTCATGTTTTTCCATCATGCAGTCACCAATTCAACCCCTATGGTTGCTTGTTCCTTCTAATTATCCCCATTGTTCCCCCAAACTCCTAGACAAGTTTCCAGTGGAATCCTGGTGAGAAAATGCGCATTTTGTCATCTCATGTTTAGCTGAAATCTGCTTGGCAATTTGTTGATATTGATCAAGAATTACAAAGTGATATGACTTGTCATTCTGTTTTAACAGCAAGGAGAGTGAAGATTTGTCGGCAAAAGTGAAGTCAAGGTTTAGCATATCCCTGCGAAGCTTATCACAACCTATGTCACTTGGTGAGATAGCAAGGACCTGGGATAATTGTGCTCGTACAGTTATTTCAGAGCATGCAAAACAGAGTGGTGGAGGGAGCTTCAGTTCTAAGTACGGGACTTGGGAGAGTTGCTTGAGCGCTGTGCAGTGATCGATCCAGGGTAATGGGAAGTTCTTAAGTACAGTCCTTCCTTGTACAGTAAGATGGGACAAGGAGAGAACAAATATTTACCAAAGTAGGCTTGTCAATATATGCGCCTTTTACCTCCTAGGCGTTATTTTATGTGCATTTAATAAGTATTGTCCCTGATAGACACTACAATAAAAGTAGTCAAAGATTTTGTTGGAATAACTGCAAAGCAGCTTAAAGTATGTAGAGGAAGGCAGTTAAGACGATAACATAGGATAATTTTTTGGTCACTTGCAGTATTCTTCCCCCCCCCCCCCCCCCTTTTTTTTTTCCCTAGATGTGGTTGAGATGGCATGCATGCTTCATTTATCTGATATGGTTGATATTTTATTGGTCATTTGGAGTGGTTTTTTTTTTTTTAATTATTTTTTTTTATGTGGTTGAGATGGCATGTATGCTTCATTTATCTGATATGGTTGATATTTTATTGTATTGGTCACTTGGAGTGGTGTTTTTTTTTTTTTTTTTTAAATGTGGTTGAGATGGCATGTATGCTTCATTTATCTGATATGGGTGCGTTTTATTAACGTCTTAAAGGTAGCCAAAGAACAAGATCTATTAGCCATGAGGATTTTGGTGCCTCTAAAATGTATTCGGCCCCACAAGATAAGAGGAAGTATCATGCGTGATTTAGAGAAGCTAACATTGCATAAACTCTTTAAAAAGGGAGATCAAATCATTTCGTTCAGATAATTGAGTTCAATAATATAAAAAATGGTGAAAATGTTAAGGGAGAATCAAAATTAAGGAACTGGAGGAAAAAATATTTATTAAGGACCATAAAAATTGTAATTACTTAAAAGGATCAAATATCGTAATATAAATTTAAAATTATTAAATTGTCTTTAATCAAATTTCCTACATTATCTATTGTATTTATAAATAAAAAATTGACTAAAATGAAGATTAAAACCGTAAATCATCCACATGTTATATTATAATATCTCTTTTATTAATTTTTATTTTTCATCACGGTTCAAACTCATATGTTTTTAAATTTTAATTTTTAACAAGTTCCATATTTATATAATCAATAAATAATTTAATTAAGGAACATATCATCAAACTACCATGTTTATACTAGCAAGTATTAATGTTAATATCAATTACGCACTTTTTATAAAATAAAAAATAAACTCATTTGATGTTTTTTCAATATATAATATATTTCTTTTTTATTTTATTAATTAAATCCATTTTTAGCCCACATAAATTTCTTCTAAAATGAAAATAAATCATATAAACTACTTTGCTTTAAGATATATAGTAAATCATAAGAGACCTTAATTTTGACTAAAATTACATAAATATATTTTTAATTAAATTTTTGTTGATTTTAAGAAATTTTAATTTTGAAAAATTGAAGAGTGCATAATTTTTTTTCATAGATATCTATGAAAATTGTGAAAAAAGAAAATTTTAAAAAGCTTTTATTTAATTTAGTAAAATTTAGAATTTTGTATTAGTTTTAAAAATAGAATATGAGAGAGAATATAGAAGGAAATGAATAAGATTAGGTATTTTAGTATTTTTAATTTTATAGTTTTGTATTTGGTCCTTCTAAATAATTATAATTTTATAATCCTTCTCAATAAATATTTTTCCTCTAGATCCTTTATTATAATTTTCCCAAATGTTAATCATATAATTTAAGTGGGGGGATTTAATGTAGAAATGCTTTAGGTGTTATTTGTCATCAGAAAGCATCTAATAATATTATTTTATTTTATTGCTATAAAAATTGAAATCCATATGCTAGCGAAGATTAGGCTCATTACGAGTATAAAGTAGTTGTAACTTATAGGGGTTGTTGACATCATGTAAAAAGAGGGGGAAACAAAGTTAAGCTTATTTTTGCCTGGGAAGATTTTTTTGGTAGTAATGTCACCTCAGAAATATCAAATTTGCCTTGGTCATCTTTTAAATTAAGTTTGACCGTTAGTTGACCAAATATGTTAGGTTGATAGTTTATATGACATATATTATTTTTGTTTTGGATTTACGTGTAACGTTGCCGCGAAAGTTTTTATTTAAAATCTATGTTGCTCTAGAAGTTTTCAAATTATAATAATTTCACCCAGCTGTTATCCAAGTTGGGCTTACCTATTATTTGGCCAAATATGCTTATTTGTCAACTCCATTTGTCATGTACTACATTTTTTTCTAAGCTAGATTTAGAAATAATTTTTTTTTTTTGGAAAAGAAAGCACCCCATCTAAATGATTGGAGAAAATCAAATAGGTAAGAGTATCTTATACGATGAAGAGAAAACCAAAGAGGTGTATGACGACAGAGGGTTACGAGTAGCCTTGCTCTTGGTAATCTTGCTTGGTGCGTCTTGAATTTGATAATTGATATTTTTCTTCCTTACACTTTAACAAACATGAGATCTTTTTCTATTTGTGACTTTTTCTTCAACGTAGTTTATACTGTCATCTTAGTTCATTTAATTAACTAATAGTCAAACTTAATTTTATAATTGTTAGGACGACACTTCTGAGGCAATATTAAACCTTTTTTTTTTAAGCAATATTGCTCATAAGTGAAACTTTCAGTCCAAATTTTGCACTCTAACAGAAATGAAGTGGATAATAAATGGACTTGTCAAGTCAGCATATTTAGTCAACTAATAAACAAATTTAACCTGGATGACGACCGGGGCAACATTGTTACGATCTAGAAATTTCCAAGATAACATTACTCAAAAAAAAGAAAAAAAACCTTCCGCTTAACAAAATTGAGATTTTTAACAACTTTAGGATTAAAAATCAGCCCCAATGAATCTCTTGATGTTCAATACTCTTTATATTACTCATCTTCGCTTTAATTTGCATGGTGTTTCGTCAGTCTTTTAATCCCAAGAAGGAAAAAGAAAATCAAATCCCCATAATAAATTGGATTTTATATTTAATGATTGATTTGCTACATGGACGGGGGAGCCTTTTCCAACGCAAAATTTCATGCCACTTTGTATTCAAACTTCCTTGTTCATTGTTCAATTGATCTTTGGGTCAATCCTTATCCTATTTTTCTTTAATTTTTGTAGTTTGGACATTAACCCGGTTTCATATTTTTTTTTAAACCGATTCTTTTTATTTTTTCTTTATTATTTCATATTAATAATCTTAAAATCTTCATTTTCTTATTGCTTAGGATTCGGGTTAGCTCCAGCTTAATTTTGGTTTGATCCTTGAATTAGTACCCCAACCAGTTTAGTGACTGGTCCAGGTTTAATGACCTTGTTCTATTCTCAATGACACCTAATCTCCATCATATCAATGATTCAAAATAATATTACGTCTTCATCATAGTAATTATGTATTCCTAAACCGGACATATTTAAGTCATAATAAAATATTCTTTAAAATAGTTTTAACTTAGTTCACATAAACTAGTTTAATCAATTTAACAGTTCATTGTTATCAAATAAACATATAGAAGTTATCCCCATTGTCTTTTCATTGTGCCCTTCTTTATTTAAACACCTCATTCTACATCACAAATATTAAATTCTTAAAAAAGCTGGCATTGCCTCTTTGGAACATATAATTGTCTTGAAGTGTTTGGCATATATATATTCATTCATGTCCATAATATATATATACATAATTTATACACCCACATTACCACGTCGTTTCCCCTGTAATATTAATGTTAGCTCTCTCTCTCTCTCTCTCTCTCTCAAAACTGAACTTCACGGGCAGCACAAGTTAAAGCTGGAACTGATAGGGAATGCTTTCAGATTGTATTTACAATCAGATCAAACAATATCAAACTAATTAAAAATTTGTAATATATATATATATATAGTATATAGTGTCTCTAGTTCTAAATATAAGAGTCACTTAACTAATTTTAGTAGATTTAGGAAACTAGGTAAATTAGTTAATTATAACAGATGTTGCATGAGTTTTTAAAAATACCCCTATATAGTATTAGATTGTATATTAACTTATAAGTTAAGTAAATTAATTTAGGCAAAAATGATAAATATGAGAAATCAAATGACTTCAGGTCATATATTTATGAGCAAATTCAATTAGCTCTTATAAGACTAGAGGAAGTGATATTTAATATAGGAGTTAGAGTACAGTGATTAATGAAATTAATTATTTATAAAAATATGTTGATTTTTCTCAAAAATTTATATTTAATATTTATTTGTATTAGAACTACTTTTTATGTTTTGTTTTTTGTTTTTTGTTTATATGGACTTAATAGGCATAGTTTGGGGGAAATGTTATAAAATTCAGAAGACAAAAATAACTTAGGTTTTATAAATAAACACACATTTTTTTTATAAATAATTAAATTAATCAATTTATTTTTTAGAAATCATTTTATCCCTCATATTATCATTTTTGCCTAAACTAATTTACCTAACTTATAAGTTGATATGTAATCTAATCCTATATAGAAGTATTTTAAAAAAAATCATGTTACATTTGTTATGATTAACTAATTTATTTGGCTTATTAAATCTACCAAAATTAGTTAATATATTTAGAACCATAGATACTATATAACTATAATTAATTATTTATATTTATATTATAAATTTTTAATTAATTTGATATTGCTTGATGTGATTGTAAATGCAATTAAAGCATTCCCTCTTGGTTCCAGCTTTAACTTGTTCTGCTCATGAAGTTCAGGTTTTAGCAATTAAAAAAGGGGGGGGGGGGGGGGACTTAAGGGCCCGTTCGGTTGAGAGAATTGAGTCATGTTCCCGGGAACTTAACACAGTTCCCTTGTTAGCAACGTGTTTGGTTCACTCTGTTCCTGGGAAGTGAATTTGCCGCCATCGACGAAGCTCCCACAACCGAGGGAAGTTTAGATCCCTTTAAAAATGGCGGGATCTTGAAAACGTTCCCGGGAAACTAAATTTTGAGACAAAAAAGCCCCTCTGAAATTATAAATCGCATGCTTCTCGCCTTCTTTCCCAAATTCAGCGTCACCATTCTTCTTTTCTTCCTTCAACCACCACAATCGACGCTGCCTTGTAGGCATGAGGGATCGAGTACTTCTTTGTGTTTCTTCTTCCTTCTAGTCGCATCTGTGTGTGTGATTGTGGCATGGGTTTTGGCTAGTTTTGTCTTTCTTCTTCATCGTTTCTGCTAGATGTTGTGGGTTTGTGGAGCTGCATTTTCCTTCCCATATTTCGCTGATGTGTGTGATTCAGGAGCATTTTTCATTTGCTTTTGCTCTTCGGCTCAATATATGTGGGTGGTAGATAGCTTTTCAATGTAACTTGCTGTCGGCGCTTTAAGACTCTGCAACAGGGGAGACTCATGGAGCAAGGTTCTTGCAAAAATTTGAGAGATTGTGTACATGTTTATTTTTCACTTACCTCCTTAATTTTACTGTACTGGTTGACATTTTGTGTTGTGAGTTCAAACTTGACTGTTGTCCATGAATGGTTGGCAAATTCTTTTAAATGATTTTGGTCTTGCTTGTAATTATTTTCATATTTGCTCTGCTGATATGTCTTGCTGTCAAATAACACGTTCGAACATGTGTGCTCGTAAAGTTTGTAAGTTCGAACTTTACGCTTACGTTCGAACTTTATGCTTACGTTTGAACTTCTTCATGTTGCCCTGTAACATCAGGAGCATTGGTTTTTATGCTGAAGTTTTCTTTTAAGTAACTGTTTTTTCTTACCAACGTAGTAATTTATTTCATCCACTTCACAATTTCAAGGTTTTCACACTGAGTAATTCCAATTTTTGATTTTTCCCGTTAAAGCAGCAACTGGGTTCATTGTTCATAGATCCCTAATCCTCTTGCAATATTCATGTCCACTTCGATTTGCTTCATTTCGTGTTGTCCCCCTCTATTTCTTTCCATGTCCAGTGTCCTTCTCACCTTCCGTAGCCATTATGCTTGTTGCAGTTGCAGATCCCTTCAATGCTGGTTGCAATTTTCTTTCTCCACCAAGACGCGATTTAGTTTGGCTCTCTGTCCAATTCGCAAAACCAAAAAAAAAAAATGTTTTCTGGCTTTTTTTGTGGGAGGGCATTCTGGGAATTTTACCTAAAGTTCCCACTTAACCAACACCCAATTCTTCAAACCAAACAAATTATCTTCCCTCAACTTAATTAAGTTCCCATGTCTACCAAACAACCAAATTTTTTAAAGTTCCTCTCAATCTTCCCTTCAATTCCTTTCCCTCCTTTTAAGTTCCTTTTCCTCCTTAAAAGTTCCCTGAACCAAACGGGACGTAAGTCTAAAGGGAAGAGTCTCTCTTGCTACCTCAATGATGTAAATTCTACATGTAAAATTACCTTACAATCCTTATTAACTGATATTTAAATATTACATGATATTAAGTTACATGACTAGGTTCAGCTACTTGTCTATCATCACTTTATGACTTGTCAAGATAGACACATCCACAGGTAAACAAGAGCTGTTTTAATTAACATATGTGGTCTTGTCAATGGTCACTCTATGACTTATCAATATAGTCATATCTACTTGCCAACATGAGCTATTTTAAATTATACTAGAAAAACAATAGTTAACATAGATGGGCTTATCAAAAGCCACTCTTTGACTTGTCATTATAGGCATATAAAAGCATATATGGCTCTCACGCTCATCTCTCTCGCACTTGTCTCTCTCAACTTCCAAACATTAGGGTTCCTCTCTTGCCGGTGGCGTCCTTGTCGCCAGCGAGCACCATCACAAGCCATTGCTGTGATAAAGAAGCATATCAGAGTTCAAAGAACCAAAAGAAGATAGTGCTGGAGAAAGTTGGAGTCACAATTCAGATCGAAACAAAGACCAACAACAACGAGCCTCTATCTTCATCAGTGTCGGCCTCCTATATTCTTTGTTTTCACCGTCACTTGGCGTCACTCTGATTTCTATGTGCTGCTGTGGTCCTCTCTCGCCTCTGGGGTGAGCTTTCCTTCTCCCCCTCCAAATCTTTCTTGAGGAGGTGGGAGTTTTCTTCCTCGTTGTGTGAGCTACTATTATGGTGTCTCCCTCCCCAGTGGTCTCTATTGGCGAAGGGGGCGTTTGTATTTTCCTAAATTTTTTGTGGTTTTGAGTTTTAGTGGTGGTGTTTTCTGTTGTGGTTTGGATTCACGTTTTTTGGGGAAGGGTTTTGTCGATGGTTGTGTCTTCTATATGCCTTATCTCTTAGAGGACCATTGTAAGTCTTGTTCGATGTTGGTGAATCCGAAATGCTAGTGTTAGCCATAGTTTGTTCGGTTGGTGGTTGATGTCACTAGATTTTCTTGATTGGAGGAACAGAATATTGTTCAAGACATCATTTGTTTTCTTTCATTTGAATTTGGGTTTTCTCTTTTTCTCACCCCAAACTGGGGCAATTGTATAATTGATCAATTTGTAGCTTATACTTATAATTGCAACTAACACTTTCTTTCATGTCACTTATAACCTTGGACATCCAGGAAGTCGGTTCAGTCACTGACGCTACTTTATTCTTGCCTTTTTAGTGATGATTAGTTTTTGTTACATTTGACTTGTTTTGTTTTTATTTGTTAGTGTTTCCGTGTTGGTTTGCTTTCCTTTAGTGTAATAGTTATGCTTTGATGTGCCTTTTAATATAAGTACCTTTTGAGCAAAAAAGATTATAGGCATATAAACTTGTTTAAATAAGCACTTACACTTGTATAACTTGCCATTATAAGTACATAAATTTTCCAAAATATGCATAGAAATTTATCAAAATAGACATATAAATTTATCAAAATAAACACATATACTCATGTACAATTGTCTAAATAAGCACATACACTCACCAATGTATAACTTGTCTTATAGTCACATAAACTTGTCAAAATATGCACATATGCTTGCAAATGTATAACTTGCCATTATAGGTACATAAATTTCTCAAAACATGCACATATAGTTACCAATGTAAAACTTGTCAAAATACGCACATTGACCTTTTTGTCAAAACCCTCTTCTCCAACCACGGTTCACACAAAGAGGAACAAGTTAATGTATATATTTTGACAAGTTATATATTGGTAACTGCATGTGCCTATTTTGATAAGTTTATAGGTTTATTTTGACAAATTTATGTGCATATAATAGCACGTTATACATTATGAGTGCATGTGCCTATTCTGATAGTTTTTATATATACATATTTTGATAAGTTTATGTGCGTATTTTAACAAGTTTATGTATATATTTTGACAAGTTTATATGTCTATAATGACAACTATATATTGGCAAATGTATGTGCTTATTTTAGTAAGTTTATGTGTCTATAATGACAAGTTAAACGAGTAGTCATTAACAAGGTTCATCTATGTTAATTATTGTCAGAATAAAAACAGTTTAAGTCAATAAAGTTACCCTATAATTTAAATAATTTCCAATATTACCCTTACTAATTCCATTAAACTTTAATATTATATTAATTATTACTCACACACACTACCTTTATTAATTATGGGTAGACATGAAAATAAATAATTAATACTCATTGGGAACAAACAAGTGCCTTATAAAAAGGATCAAATAAACTTACTAGTCGGTGCCTTATAATAAGGACCAGAGGGAGTAGAATAGAGTAGATCCACCAGTGGGGCAGAATCCAGATGATGTCGCCAAAGAAAGAAGTACACGTGGCACATATGTCGACCTCTCAGAATCTTGGGACGGCACGGTGTGACGCGTTTTATGTTTTAAATTAAATGCAAATGTGGTTACCTCTTTTATATAAAAAAATAATTATTTTTTTATTAAAAAAATAATATTATTACCAATTAAAAGAAAGAAATAACAGCCCACAATAAATCCAAACGATGGGCCGGCCCCCGCCGAATGTTTGGGAAATACTGCGTGCCTTCTTCTCTGTTTGCTAATCCTCTCACACTCACATGTTTACTTTAGTTTAATATTGAATTTTTTTAATCAAAATATCTTTAATACATAGTACTCTTCGGTCTTAATTATAAGAGTTAGTTGATTTTTTTTTTTGGAAAAATTAAGGAAGCTCATTAAATTACTTTAGATTGTTTTTATTTTTATTTTTTTCTTTAAACTAATTAGTTTAATTAATAAACTAAGGGAAAAAGATTTCTCCTGTCACTGGAGATAGAGTTATCTCCAGTGACCCCAAAACTACATCGTTTTGAGTTAATGAAGGGTTTGTTAGTAATTTTAGGTGAATTAATGAAGGGTGTTTTGGTAAAATGTATATGATTAAAAAATAAACAGAATTACAGAAACACCCTTCATTAATTCACCTAAAATTACTAACAAACCCTTCATTAATCCAAAACGACGTAGTTTTGGAATCATTGGAGATAACTTTATCTCCAGTGACAGAAGAAATCATTTACCCATAAACTAATATATAATCTAAGAGGAAAAAATATTTCTCATGTTGTAGGAGAAATGTTTTCTCATGTCACACACACATAAAATGGTGGGACCCGCATATATATATAATTAGCACTATATATATATGTGGATCCCACCATTTTATGTGTGTGTATGAATCTTATTTCTCTCATGCAACATGAGAAAAGTAAATCCCAATCTAAGAATACATAACAAATGAAATGATTAAATAACTTATTTAGTTTCCTTAATCTCTTCAAAGAAAGTCAACTAGCTCTTAACTAGCTCTTATAATAAGGACCGGAATATTTCCAATTTAAAAAATAAAAACTTCATACGTATTTAATTTTAAACGAATATCTTCTTAAAATCAATAAAAATCTGAACCATAATATTTCCAATTTAATTTTGAAAATTAAAATAAAGTAACATTTTTAAATTAAATTTTACGTTTAATTTTGTTCAATTCTTTATGGCTAATCCTGAAAAATTCAAATTCAAATTCTAAAATTTATTAATAGTTAATAATTATTATAAAAAAAAAAATTATCACTATCAACAGTCTCAAGAATGTGCGTGGCAAACCCCCAAAGTGCATTAACCAAAACACACCAAAATAAGATCCTCACCGGTTACGCTTCCCTCAGTCTCAAGAAACGCGTGTTTCCTACGCACTTTTATCCAAATCTGGATAATCCGAATGTGAGGTGCACTTTCTTTGAAATAGCGCGTGAATCAGAGAAGTTTCCTATTCCCACCCATAGAATCTGAACCAGACTCGAGGGCGAAACCATGTCTTCACTCTTTCTTCATTACCACGTCTCCGCCGTTTCACTAACGTGAGAAGTCCTAACCGCCCTCGGAATCTGAACTGAAATTACAATTCTACCCTTATCTACCTCCCTTATATAAACCAACCTTCACAAGAAAACCGCTTGCGCAGTTGATTTTCAAAACTCTGCTTTAGCGCTTTCTCTCTCCAAAAGTACTCCAACGATAACTCTCTCTCTCTCTCTCTGGATATGGCTTCTTCTAGTTGTGTGGTTTCTCCCCCTTCGAGAAATAAAACGACGACGTCGCGTTCCTCATCGCCGGCGTTTGCTTCGTCGTCTTCGAGTTTTGCTCCACGGTCGTCTCTTTTTTCAAATCACTCGTCGTCCCCCTCGCACCTCAGCATCTTCGGCCGTCCGTCTACGCCCTCGTCTTCGTCTTCGTTCTCCTCCTCATCCTCTGTGAGATTCTCAATCGATAGGCCGACGTCTCCACAGCGGTCGGTGGCGAAGCGGACGAATGATGCGGTGTCGAGTAACAAGAGGATGTGTATGTGTTCTCCTACGACGCATCCTGGCTCGTTCCGGTGCTCCTACCACAAGCGTCTCGCCGAACAGCAGAAGAATCGAGCAACCTCACCTTCTATTCAGTCCTCGAGTACGAGTCTCAATCTTCGTCGATCGGCGATGAAGAACTCTTTGGTGAGAATCGGAGGTGTGGAGGGCGAATTGGTGAAGAGGACGTTGACCACTCTGATTAGACCTTCGTCGCACCAGCTACGGCGGCGAGAAGCCTTTCAACCAAGGCGGAGTCGATTCTGGATGACAGAAGAATAGTGATCTCTGGCGGTTCCGATTCCATTGTTTGACTTGTCCTTTTTTTTTTCTTTTGGAAGATTACTCTATTCCCTGGATCAATACTGACTTAGGAGAATCTATTTTTGTAGTGGTGAATATGGTAGAATTGTTTGTAAATCTGGGCGAATCGTGTGAAGAAATTTTGCTTCCAATTGGTTCATGCTATTTCATATTCGAATTTAGGTTGAATCTGGGATTTCGTTGTTGTTCATAGTAGTAACCTGGGCTTTTGAAATACCCTAAAACTCTTATTTATCATAAATACTATATTTGATAAATAACACATTTAAAATAAAGATGAATATGTGTCTTAGTTTGTTAATTATAATTTTAGGTAATTTTTTTTTAGAATTAAATTAACAAAAGGCTAAATATAAGATCAATATTAAGTAGCATAAAATGGGGTTTTTTTTTTCTTTCTATTTGTCACTCTTTAAATAATTAATTACGTTTTTTTTATTTGTCACTTTTTAAATAATTAATTGCCATTTTACCACTATTTTTAAATTATTTCTTAATATGCCACTGTTTAGTCGACTAAATCTTGGTTTAGTTGACTAAAACACGGGGACTTATTTTTTTTAAATGTCATGCGATTTAGTCGACTAACCTACTTGTCGGTAGAGAGTTTTTTTAAAACCTCATTTGCATCATAATGGAACTCTAATCCACCACAAAACCTCCCCAAACCTCTTTCCTTGTTTTTCTCACCAAATCCTTACTGAATCCGTTGGTAGGTAGTGAAGGAAACTTCGTTCTAGCATCATTTGTGTCGATTTCGATATGTTCTCATCTCCATTTTGAATTTCCATCATTGTTCTCTCGTTTATGCGAATCCTCATTTCCTAGAAGCTAGACAAATTAATTAAAAGTCAGTGAGGATCAAGTACATGACTAAGGAATCTAAGAGAAAAATCCCAATATAAAATCTTAATTAAAAATATTAATTTTATGGTTTCAATCCCCAATATAAAATCTTAATTAAAAAAAATTAATTTTATGGTTTCTTAACTAAAAAATTAATTTTATGGTTTCAATCCCCAATATAAAATCTTAATTAAAAAAATTAATTTTATGTTTGGTTAAACCTGATGATGAAGAAATATTTTTCAAAATTTATAATTTATATTGATTACATCCAAAATATCAAATTGAGTAGTTAAGATATTGATTTAAAATAGATATGAAAATCCCTAATGATATCTTCATTTTCAAACTTATCAACAACAACCTGTTGAGATACTCAACCTCGGCAAGCATTCATAGCTTACTCATAATATATTAAAATAGAGGAAAATGATATCCTATATGAGATTAGAGAGGATAAAAAAAGTTACTATATCAAAATATAGGAAAATAATATCCTCATTATCCTCTTTTATATCATCATCTCATCTCTATATAATGAAATGTATATTTTAGATTTAATATTTTATAAAATTATTATTATTATATTTTATAATTTAAAATTTCTTTATTTATTACAGATTGCAATTATGAAGGGTATAGATCAAATTTTAAGAGTTTAAATTTACTTATTTATATTTATAGAAACAATTTTATAAAAGATTGAATCTGAATAGTATATTGTTTCAATCTAACAGTCTATATGAGATTATGAGAATAAAATGAAAAAAGAAGACAAAAAAATAACCCCAAAATAAAAGGTACACAAATAATAAAAAATAAAAATGAGTTTTACAAGGTTCCAAAGTTCAGTGAAGACTGTGGACATAACTAAGAATCGTAACAAAAAAATACTCAATATAAAAACTTAATAAAAAAAATTAATTTTATGGTTGTTTTATAGCTCCACACGCCAATAGAATCCGAACTGCATGACAAAAGGAGTTGATTATCTAACGAGTCCCACAATATTATCGAGCGTGTTATACATGCATGAACATGATAAAGAATTTTACGTTTAACCCTATAATTTATACTAAAATATTAATAATATTAATAAATAAATAAATAAAAAATTGGATGAAGAAAAGGTAAAAGCCCTGCATAAACGAAAGAACAACGGCGGAAATTCGAAATGGAGATGAGAACATATCGAAATCGACGCAAATGATGCTAGAACGAAGTTTCATTCGCTACCCACCAATGGATTCAGTAAGGATTTGGTGAGAAAAACAGAGGAGAGAGGTTTGGGGAGGTTTTGTTGTGGATTAGAGTTCCATTATGATGGAAATGAGGTTTTAAAAAAACCCTCTACCGACATTTAGTCGACTAACCCAAGTGGCTAATTATACTTAAACATAATTAAGCCAATAAGGATGGAATAATACTTGCCTAATTGAATACTGATTTTTATGATTAGTTAAATGGCAAAGGCAATTAAGGGTAAGGATTTAATCTAAGCAAGCACCAAGAAATCCAATGGTTGTAATTAAAGCCAACAATTAATTTTAATCCTTGTGTAATGGAATTGACCAATGATAAGTCAAGAAAATATTCTTAATCCTTATGAAATTAATTAATCCAATAGGAGATTAGCAAATAGAAGGCCAAAATTTAATCTAATAAAGTTTATCCAAATGCTCTAATTAATTCTCCAATTAATCCATGTGAGTTGGTATGAATCAATAGGAAGCTAGAATGCTTGTTCATGTGGCATATTAGGAAACACAAACTAAAAGCCAAGGAGGAGGAAGGGCCACGGTTTTGGCTTGCAAAAAGAGAGAGGAAATTGATTAATATTATGACATCATAAACTTGTCAAAGAAGTAGGAGGAAACTTGTTGAGGAAGGGAGGAAACTTGTTGAAGAAGGGAGAGAACTTGTTGAGGAAGTAGAGACAACTTGCAAGGTAAATAAGGGCTTGGATTTTCCTTATAAATGGAGAAGCAATACTCTTCATTTCTTCACACCAAATCAGCTCAAAGCATCTGATTTTAGAGTTAGAGAGTGAGTAGAGTGAAGTCTTGGAGTAAGAAGGAGGAAGGAGTAAGAGATTCAAATGTAAGTTCTTAAGTTTGAGTTTTAGTCTTTAAATTCATAGTTAAATTATGCTTTGATATTTAATCTTCAAAAGTAGTTTTGTTTGCATATTTTTATGGTTAAAAATGAGTTTATTTCGAAAATTTGATGGAAAATATGGTGGAGCAAAATTCTTGGAAGATGAAGATCAAAGTAGCGAAATTCCGGTAAAGTTTACGGTTGAGAGTTTTCTGGAGTCAGCCATGTTGAGGCTATCATTTTATGTAGCAAATGAAATCATTAAATCATGAAATTTTACATAAACAAAGTAGACATGTAGGGCTTTCCAAATATATAAAATATGTACCGTTTTGATCTCCGGTCAAGGAGATATGAATTTTTGAAGTTAAGCTATTTTTCTGAACGAAAATCTGGGCAGCGTTTAGAAACGTTAAAACTGGGAATGATTCACTAATTCTGGGTGAAACCAGTATTTTTCCTAAAAAATAGACATGCTAAGGATTTCAAGGAATTTCACGGAACCTCATTTTGATTTTTGTGGAATTAATTATGATTTTTCAAAGTTACTGAAAAATCTGCCCAGAAAATACTGCACTGCGTTTTTAAATAAATGTAAGGGCAAAATTGTAAATAGCAAATCCACCAAGGTTAGAGAGGTAAATAGAGGTGGAAATACCTCTTAGGATATTATTCTAAGTGATATGGTGATATGTTAGGATATCCGGGAAGTCCGGGGTCGGATTCAATGGTTAGGCATGTTGGTCGTTACACGGTGAAAGGTACGTTCGCGTACTAGTAACTTTAATCGTTTATATCTTGTATGATTATATATGATTGATTGATTCATGAAGTGATGGACAAGACTAGGTCTTGGGTCATGCACTATGACTAAGTTTATGAGGCTTAGATCACCTGTTTATACATTCAGCTTTACACGGGTTATAGTCTTGATAATGCCATTGAGTTTTCCTAGCGTTGAGGACACGATAGGCCATCGTAGCACGGTGAGGTGCAGACATAGATAACTTTACATGTGATGTGTACTGTTGATATATTAATCTTACATCTGCTGTGTGCTTATGTGTTGATTAATGCTATAATGTCATGAATATCTGTCATATACTATCATATCTGCTATAGAGGTTAACTGTTACCTGAGGTCCAATAGGTATTGGAACTCAGATGTGTCTAGGGTTTAGGAAAGGAACTAGGATCGGAAAAAGGGCAACAGTGGACAGAGTCGTGAAAAGGCACTGAAGGGAGAAGAGAGGCAACGGTCAAAGCAAATGTCGGAAGAGCGTCAATAGAGCATTCTTTCTAGCATGAATTTAATGAAGTTATTTCAAACCATTTGGTGTCTAGAAAGAGTTCGTCTATATGATTTAGTCAATCAGTCACCGTGAACTTGGTGAGACTTCCACTAGACACCGGCCTGGTCAAATTGTCTGATTAACTGAGTTAGGTTCATTGCCCAAAGTCTAGCTGAGGCTTGGTCTAAGGTTGTATAGTTATCGTGAAGATTTGTAATTATACAAAGCTCTGTAATTGTATCACATGAATTATTCTTTCGGGATTATTTATATATATAAGCTTATGTCAGGGCATCAGCATATGTCCGGACATTTTGTATCAGTTACTCATTGTCCAAATGTCTGCATGCTCTCCGTTTCCGCATTATACTGAGTGGTAGAACCTCAAACTCTGTCAATTTTTTTTCTTCTAAAACTAAGTGTCAACCGACACGATTTGAGCTATGGAATTTGGGTTGTTACAGCCTCAGCTACAAAGATGTATTTTGGTCTTCTAATTCTATTCTCTTCTATATATTTTGGCAAAATTACATTTAATACCAATTTGAAGAATTTGCAAAGCCTCGAAATGTCCTTTAAATTTATTAAAGCTTAAAGGTAATAAGGATCATATTAGGATTTTCGAAATTTAACCTTTTGTCTTTAGTTTTTAAATAAATTAAAAAGAAAAAAAATGACTCTCGCTGGAGGGCCACCGCGGCCGGTAGCTAGAGGACCAACCGCTAGATGGACTGTAACCACTGTCCACTGGCCACCAGTGGCTCGACTTGAGATCCGGCAATATTTTTGGGTTGAATCTTTTGTTTTTGTTTTTTTAAAAAAGATTCATTGAAAGTAAAGATCAAACCCCCCACCCCACCTTTATGGGGCCAAGTGGCCCAACCACTGGGCCACTTGGTTCTTTTAATATATATATATGCATTAATAAATGTATATATTCACATTTTTTCCATCAATAAACACTCTTATAAATCTCATTATTGAACTTATAAATGCCATTAAAGAATTTTTTTTTTTGGTTTCATTAGACACATATGGTAAACTTGAAGAACGAATTGGTAAATACCATTGCTAAAACTAGTAAATGCTATTGAAGAATTGGTAATTGCCATTAAAAGATTTGTTATAATTGCATTTTTTTTTAATCAGACACATGTGGTAAACTTGAAGAACGAACTAGTAAATACCATTGCGAAACTAGTAAATGTCATTGAAGAATTGGTAATTGTCATTGAAAAATTTGTTATAATTGCATTTTTTTTCTATCAAATACATGTGGTAAACCTAAAGAATAAACTAGTAAATACCATTGCAAAACTAGTAAATGCCATCAAAGAATTGATAATTGCCATTGAAAGATTTGTTATAACAGAAAAAGACAATTTTTTTTTTTAAAAAATATGCTCATATCTCTAATAAAGGTATGAACACATAAGAAGCACATAAACTATATGCATATAATGTGAATTCTATTTGTTATGGACCGGTCCAAAGGCCCAAATCTGAGATAGGGCCCAGCAATGGACATATCTGGAAGTATGAGGCGCAGATCTAAGGGGAGGATCCGGTATCACAACAGATTCGATATATCAGCATCAGCAGGAATATCCGGATCGTAACTACACAATACGCATCCCAAGATACTCGCCCCAGATATCACGCTAGGCCGGGATATCTGTTTCGGACACCTCTATAAATACGAAGGTCGACTAACCAGGTGCACACATTCTAATTCTCCTCTTTACTTTCTGTCACACAAAGCACACACACCACCCCTCTAGCTAACGCCAACCCGTATTGCAAACTATGTGGACTTTGATCCTTTCAAAGGGTACGTAGGCTCTAGGCTTGACACCTAGTCAAGTCTAATCAGTCCTGTTCCCAGAACAGAACACTATTCCCGTATTGCAAACTACGTGGACTTTGATCCGTTCAAAGGGTACGTAGGCTCTAGGCTTGACTCCTAGTCAAGTCCAATCAGTCCTATTCCCAGAACAGAATACTATTCAAATTGCGTCGTTGAAGCTTCCCCCCCCCCCCCCCCCCCGGTTTTTTTTAATAAATATTTAAGGGTTTTAATGGGTATAAAAAAGATACTTCAGGACTTCATGATCTTGAAAAAAGATTTTAGGATCTTGGAAAAATATCCTAAAGTATATTTTTAGTACTAGTTAGTATCTTGAAATATTTTTTTAAGATCATATCACTATCCTAAAATATTTTTCCAAGATTCTAAAGTAATTTTTCAAGATAGTATTTTTTTAGTACCAATCACTATCCTAAAAATATTTCATGGTAGGGTATTTACCGTTACTAAAAATATACTTTAGGATATATTTTTTTAAGATCCTAAAATATTTTTTTCAAGATCATGAAGTATTTTTTAGCTCCAGTTAACCTGAAATATCCTTTTAATATCCGTTAATACCCTAAAAACTAAAGACAAATTCGTTTTCATTTAATTAACGAAAAACAGCAAAAAAATATCATTGAAACTTTAAAATCTTATATCGGTTTTGTTGCCAGTAGGTATTGGCTATAAGAATATAGTAATTGACACCATATTTTAGTAGGAAATCATTAATTTATTATTTTAAAATTCAAATGGTAGTTTCTTATCTTTTTTTTTTTATAACAAGAAAGTTTTAGGTGAATTTAGCTCGTAGCTTACTAGGTTAAGGTATGCCTCTGGCCTCAAAAAAACGCTTACAGATGTACTTAAAAATTGTCTACCAACAAAGCTCTCACATCAATGGGATTCAAATTCATGACTTTATGGTTACGAGCCAACTCATTTATCACCTAAATCAACCTTTACTCTACTGGCTCTTATCCTTTTCCCTTTAATTAAACCCCAATGGCTGCTAGAAAACGTTTTTGTTTATGGAGCCAAAAAAAAAAAAAAAAGACTACAGATGTCGCGTTGAAGTAGAATGAAATCCACCACCGGCGGTGGGTGGCCAGCAGTGGCGGTGGGGTGGCTGGTGATGGTCGGCGGCCGACGGTGGTTGGCCGGCGGTGGGGGCGGGGTTATTTATTTATTTATTTAAAACTAAGGGCAAAAAGGTAATTTCACCTGAATTTGCATATCTCTCATAGGTCCCTGGTATTTTTCAGTCTTTTTACAAATTCGACAGATTTCTGGGAGTTTTGTAAATTGAAACGGTATTTATTTGGAATTTTCCTCATTCAGAGATACAAGCATTTATATTGCATATTTCTTAATGCAATAAAAATTAAATAATATTGTTCGGTTTTGATTAAAAAATTGTTTAAATAATTTTTGATTCAATTTGTTAGATCAAAAAATTAAAATTATTTTTAAGTAAATATATTATTTATAATATCAAATACATAAATTCTCATTTATTAATTATTAAATAGACAATTTAACAAGGATTTAAAAAAAACAAAGAAAATAAATTATGGAAATAAAAATTTTACCGTTTTTACCCATTGAATAAATCATCCTTCCAAAAATGATAAATTAGGAGAAAAAATTTGGCCTCCCAAGAATTATACTTAGAGATATAATAATTTTCCTTTAATTGAAATAAAATTGTTAAACTTTTTTTTTAAAAAAAGACACTTGGTGTTGGACGCTTTTTTAGCTAAACCACGTGTGTATTTTTTTCACTTTTGAAAGCCACATCATTGTTGCAAAAAAAAAGTCACTTTTGCACTTGAAAAAGTGACTTGGTGTTGGACACTCCTCAAATAAAACAAATTTACATTTTTGCACCTTAACTTTTCAAAATATGTGTTGTACTTTTAAAGGAAGAGAATGTGGGTGCAATATTCAAATTTTATCTAAATCCTCCAATCACCATTCTAGAATAATAAAGGTTAAGTAGAAATTTTGCCAAAAGTCTAAAAACATAGCCATATCATCTTTCACTAACAAGGTTGGCATACTCGAGTGTGAGGGCATCACACTCTCCCTCACATTCACAAGCTAACTGTTGAGGTGTGTTCTTCCAATGTTCCAGTTCTTTTTCTTGTCAACAATTGATAACAATCAAGAAGATTATCAACACATACCAAGGGTTGATTAATAAGATTATCATGCATGATGCATAGACTGAAATTTGGAAGATTATCATCAAGAAAAAAAAAAAAGGAATATTTTTGACGCATACCAGGCTAGAACGAGGCACGATCATGTCGGTCCGAGGAGGTGATGCACCTAAGATCATGAAGCCACTAGTCTGTCCGAGTTTGAACGCCTTAGCTCTGCTATCGGTCTGTCTTTCGAATGCCTTAGCTCCGCCGATCGGGTTTGGGTCTACCCGTTTCAAGCTTCTGTCTTGGTAGGGAAGGTCTCTGTGAAGATGAATTGGATTGATCTCAGGCTCTCTGCGGGGGTTTGGGTTCAAATAGGAAGATGAGGTTTCGGCATTTGGAGGAGCTAGGAGGTATTTGTGGAGATGTATGCGGTGGTGGCCGGTGGGTATGCTATAATAGATAGCATTGAATCACACTCTAGTCTGATATTATTATTATTATTATTTACTTCTCAATTTCATTTTAATATTTTAATAAAATATAACAAAAAGCGATCTCATTTTCTTTTCTATTTCAATATTAATAATTGATTATTTACTAAAATTAATAATCATCATTGAAATTAGTAATAAAATTATAAAATATTGAAATCTTATAGTTATAATAAATAATAAATATTCCTATTTGAAATTCAGAAATTAAATAGAAAAATGAAATTGATATGTATATAAATTAGAAATCTATTTTAAAATTTTAAATATTATAAAAAATTTATAACAAGTTAGTTTATCACACTGAGGAAGTTTGTATGGCAGTAAGTGAGTGAGAAGGACATCATACTCAAGTGTGAGGGTATCACACTCGAGTATGGAAGTTTGTACAACAGTGAGTAAGTGAGGAGGACATCACGCTCAAGTGTGATACTCTCACACTACTCAAGTGTAAGGGTATCACACTTGAGTGTGGAAGTTTTTACAGCAGCAAGTGAGTGAGGAGGACATCACACTTGAGTGTGCTAACATGACTCGAGTGTGCCAACGTGGCAAACGTCAGTCGGTTAGTCTCACCGTTAGTGGAAGGCTATTATGTTTTTAGACTTTTTGGGTAAAATTGAGTATAAAAAATTCCAGGGAAACAATGCTCCTGGGTTGCTATTTAACCTAATAATAAAAGCAGTACTATACAGTAAATATTCTAAAATCGATCTTATGCAAGTTATCCACTTTTAAAGGAATATATCTATCTGTTGTTTATCTAGTTAAAACAAATATATATATATATATATATATATATATATATATATATATATATATATATATATATATATATATATATATAAAATGAAGCGACAAATATTCTATTTAATTTTAGAATTAAACTAAATTAACATATTTAATTCAAATTTTATATTTTCTTTTTCTTTTTCAATTCTTTATCTCCAATAAAATCTTAAGAAAATCAAACTCAATCTCAAACCACAATTCTACCAGGGTTATTACACTCGAACCAGCCTAACCTAGAAACTCACGAATCGTTCCATAAATTGGTCCAGTTCGAGCATCAACCAGGTCCAACTTTTTTAAAAAAATCAATTTATTTTTGTTTTTTAGAATTTCACATTTAGAACCATCAAATCTTCACCTTCTCACATGTTTGACCTCAGGTTAACTCTGGTTTAATTCTGATCCACTCACTCTTGACCTAATCCTGATTGTTTCAGTGTTGGTGCAAGTTTAGGGCCTGTTTTGATTTATCTTTGGGGAATAACTTTTAGGATTTACAAGGTAAAAATGACTTTTGGAGAATAGCTTTAAGGATTTTACGAGATAAAAATGGCTTTTAGAGAATATCTTATATAAAAATAATAGTATTTAGATATTGTTATCAAAATAGCTTTTTGAAGGTCAAATTCACTAAAAAAGATATTAGCTTTTCGTATAATTGCATATAAAGGATAATGTTGTATTTTTAATATTATAAACATTATATTTCATTATAAATACCAAAAATTACATAAATTTGTGTACAAAATTAAAATACATAAGGGTACTGACTAGTGTTAAAAAATACTTCATGATCTTAAAAATTTATTTTTAGGATATTAAAAAAATATTTCAGGTACTGAGGGGTACTAAAAAAAATATTTCAGGATAATGATTGATTTTGAAAAAATATTTTAAGGTATTGACAGGTATTAAAAAGATACTTAATACTGATTGGTATTGAAAAATATTTCTCATGGTCTTAAAAATTTATTTTAGGATTTTGAAAAAATATTTCAGAATACTAATGGGTACTAATGATATTTAAGGATATTGAAAAATACTTCATGATTTTGAAAAAAAAATTAGGAGATTGAAAAAATATTTCAAAGCACTAAGGGTACTAAAAAATACTTAAGAATACTGATTGGTACTAAAAAAATATTGATGATGGAAAAAGAGAGAAAAATCTTTTTTAAAAAATAACTTTCTCCAAAACCTTGGTTTTAATGTAGAATAGATTCTAGACAATTTCTGGAGCACACAATAAAGTTTCTATGTTCAAGTACAGCGAAGAAGACAAAGATAGAAACCTAGCTCACTGCAAAAAAAAATCAGATTTTGCGACGGAATTTTTCCGTCGCAAAATAGGGGTTTTTTTGCGATGGATTTGGTCCGTCGCAAAAAATCGCGTAGCAATTTGCGACGGAATGGCAATCCGTCGACGGAAATTAAATCCATTGCAAATCCTGAGGATTTGCGACGGAAATTAAATCCATCACAAATCCAGAGCATTTGCGACGGATTTTCATTTGCTGCAAATTTCGGATTTAAAAAATAATAAATTTTTTTATTTTTAAAATTTCGATTTTTAAAAAAAAATATTTATTTTCCTTTTTCTTAAAGATTCTAATTTTCATTTTTAAATTTCGATTTTTTAAAAAATATAATTTTTTATAATTTTTTTTTAGATTAGTGACTAATTTTAAATTTTAAAAAATATTTAAATTACAAAATTCAAATTCTATACCTAATATCTAGGATTATAAAAAGCAGATACTAATATCTAAGAATTATAAAAGGCAAATCCTAATATCTAGGAATTATAAAATAGAAAAGCAATTACAAAATTCAAATTCCATAATCCGGTTAGATCCAAAAATATCTCTAACTACCAAGATTATATATTATACAGAAATTTAACATATAACAAGAAAAAAAATAAGGTTCCACAGAGTACAAATTAGAACAAGTTTTAATGATATTCAAATTAGGGAAAATTATAATAAAGGACCTAAGAAAAATAATATTTATTAAAAAGGACCATAAAAAGTAGTAATTATTTTGAAGGACCAAAAATTAAAACATTAAAATTGAAAGACTAAATTGCCCTTAATCAGATTTTCTATATTATCTCTAATTAAATCAGAATCTAATTAATTTTTTTTTATACGTAGAATCTGATTGATTGAAAATAATAAATGGAAAGTTTCAGTATGGGTCTTCATATGCCGCCGATCAAAATGGCCCTGTTACTACTATTTTTGCCCTTATAAAATCCGCCTGCTGTTTACTCTTTTGGAATGAGATCCCCCTTTTTTTTTCAAAATTTTATCACTGAAATGGGTTTTCTTTTGAAAAAAAAAATGCAAATTATTTTTTTCACCAGAGAAAAAAAATGATACATTTAAATAAATTTAAAAACAACGATGTCACAACAAATCTTCCATAAACATGTCATAAATCCTTTAATTTTCACTCAAGAAGTCAAGAACTTGTGGAAAGGTACCGAGAAAGTAAATCTTACAGATAAGAAAATATTATCATGACTCTTAGAATATTCCAAATTTATATTAAAGTTACATTTTAATATTAAAAATAAAAATTCAAATTTAAATATAATAATTTTGAATTGAAAAATATGATATATTAAAAAAAATTAATGAAATATTAAATAAATTTATATCATTAAGTATTGTGGGAGGTTTCATTCAATATATTTATACAATACTTAATAATATAGATTTATTTAATATTTCAATAAGAGTAACATGGTCATATTGATCGGCGGTATAGGAAGACCCATACTGAAACTTTCCATTAATTATTTTCAATCAATCAAATTCTACATATATTAAAAAAAAACAATCAGATTCTGATTTAATTAGGGTGTGCATGGAAACCATTCTGTTGCCCAGCACTGTTTCTGAGATGAAACAATTTTTTCTGTGCTTTGGAAGAGTTTTGAGAATCAGAATTACGTTTGTTAACCTATTTTATTTTTACTCCGAGAATCAGAATTACGTTTGGTAACAAATTTTTCCTTCCCTTATTTGGGAGTTAAAAAAATAGTAAGGGAGGGAGATGAAGGATTAATGAGTTATTTTTACCATTTTGTCTTTTTCTTTAATAATTAATATAATTATTATACTTTACAAATAAACTTAAATTTAAATTTCCTAAAAAAATTACTTATGTAATTTTTATAGTCAAAAACTTATTTATGTGGCGGAGGCGATGGCAGTGGTGGTGGTGGGGTGGTGGCGGTGGCGGTGGGGATGGTGGCGGTGGTGGTGGTGACGGCAGTGAGGCGATGGGGGTGGGGTGGTAGCGGTGGGGGTGGAGGCGGTGGTGGTGGTGGTGGCAGCGGTGGTGGTGAGGCGGTGGCGGTGGTGGTAGGGCGGTGGTGGGGCAGTGGTGGTGGCGGTGGTGGCGGGGCAGTGGCGGTGGGGCGGTGGTGGGGTGATGGCGGTGGCGGTGGTGGGGCAATGGCGGTCGTGGTGGTGGTAGGGCGATGGTGGTGGGGTGGTGGTGGGGCGGTGGCGGTGGTGGCAGTGGGGCGGTGTTGGTGGTGGTGGGGCGGTGGCAGTGCTGGGTCGGTGGGGGTGGCGGTGGTGGTGGTGGCGGTGGCAGTGGCGGTGGGGCGGTGGTGGTGTTGGGGTGGCAACGGCGGTGGTGGTAGGGCGATAGTGGTAGTGAACGAGGGTAAATTTCTGCTTCGATTGGGGAAAAAATAAATTATGATTTTTTGCCCTGAAATAAAGAAGCCAAAATTTTTAGCTTCTTTTTTTTACTCCCCAGCACAAAAAATAAACCGGTTCATCCCAGGAGCAAGAAAAAAAAAACCGGATTTACCAAACACAATTCCCATCCATTTTTATTCTGGGGCACATAAATTAAGAAAAAAGTCATTCTGGGAGTGTTACCATGCACACCCTTAGAGATAATATAGAAAATCTGATTAAGGGCAATTTAGTCTTTCTATTTTAACGTTTTAATTTTTGGTCTTTCAAAATAATTACTACTTTTTATGATCCTTCTTAATAAATATTATTTTTCTTAGGTCCTTTATTATAATTTTTCCTTCAAATTATTCAGACAAAACAAATTAAAGAACAAGCAGTTAGCAGATCTAACCAAAGGAAATTAACAAATAAGAGGAACAAAAGCAAGAATTCCAACCACAAACCTCTGAGGTAGATCACCTCCAAAGCGCCAAATCCTAGCAAAAAAATAAAATAAATTAAAACCAAATTTTGAATTACGTTAATGTAAAGCAACATGAAAATATTATACAGCATGAAAAAAGAAGAGGATTTAAAGCCGAAATTTACAAAGTGATCGTGAAGTTGACGAACTACAGAGTCCTCCACAACAACAAGCTTCCCCATTCCTCTCAACAACGGCCAAAGAACACAAATAAAACCCACACAAGGAAAAAATACTCTTTTTCTATGCCAGAGATTTCCAAAGAGGTCCGTTTGATCCTTGTAACAACAATCAGAGACAACGTCGACGATAGACAAATTGCAAGAAACTTTCTTTAGTTCAAAATCTTTTCTCCAATTTATTTACTAGTAATCCATTTTTTTTCCTTCCTCTGGGCAGAAACATAATCCAGAGGAGGGAGGAAACAATGCACACAAGAGAGAAACGGAGGAGGACAAAGCACACAATGTGATGATATGTATGTGTCTATGCGGATATATGCAAATTGAGAATTTGAGAAATAATACTAACACAAATATTTCCAAATAGTTTTAAAAAAAAAACTTCAGACTAACATGGAAAATGGCAGCGGCGGTGACCGGAAGGAGGAGCGGTGGAGGCGACCGGAAGGAGGAGTGGTGGCGGCGGCGACCAGAACAACGAACGGTGGTGGCCAGAAGGGAGAGGACGAGCGACGAGGTGGGAGAAGAAGAAGGATTTCAACAATGAGACGAAGGAAATGTCCTGAAATTGGGACTTAAAGAGATTTTGCGACGGAAATAAAGTTCCGTCACAAAAAGCAAATTTTTTTTTGCGACGGAACTCATGTTCCATCGCAAAATAGGGGGAACTAGTGCCCTTTTTTGCCGCTAGTTAGCGACGGAAATATAATCCGTCGCAAAACCGTGAAAGGGATTTTGCGACAGAATTCGAATTCCGTCGCAAAAAGCAAGGATTTTGCGACGGAATTCCAATTCCGTCACAAAAAGCAAGGTTTTTGCGACGGAATTCTGAATCCGTCACAAAACCCAGAAAGGTGTTTTGCAAAAAAACAAGGTTTTTGCGACGGAATTCAAATTCTTTCGCAAAAACCTTGCTTTTTGCGACGGAATTCCAAATCCATCGCAAATACCCCTTGATTTGCGACGGAAAAAATTCCGTTGCAAAATCCGTCAGTGATTAGCTTTTTTCTAGTAGTAAAATAGACAATGATGTAGAGACGTAACAACGACACAAGTGAGGATATACCTACATTTTTTTCACAAAAGAAAAAAGACATACAAACATAGGAGACAGAAAGCAATGCATAGATGAAGATAAATACTTGATGATGTTTCTGGAAGGGCTCTTTGTGATTGATACAACTGTTTTTGTTGATCAAGTACATTTTGCTATTGAAGTAAGGGGTCAGATGCTTGAAGCCTTTGCTGCATATCTCGTTGTAAGGAATTTGGCTATTGCTGCAAGCCCAATTGCTGTTGAATCTGTGCAGGCTGAGATTGAACCTGGGACATCATTTGCTTTTGTGAAACCTGTGGTTGTTGCTGCTGCACTCGAGGTGGTAACAAATTTGATGTATTTTGCTGTGGCTGTCGCTGCATTGGAACCTTCGGTTGTTGTTGCAACATGTGTGCACAGTGTCGGGTAGTTTGCAAGCCAGAGTTGCCAGAATGAGGTCCAAGAAATTGAAACTGCTGCTGCTACAACCCAGGGACAATACTTCCCAACTGTTGTTGACGCATATTCGAGAGACTGTTTTGCTGATTTATTAACTGTTGTTGTTGCTGGTGCCGCTGCAGATTCGTAATATTACTTTGCTGTCCAATCAACCTCTGTTTTTGCTGCATATCACCAACACCACCCTGTTGCCCAAGTAGATGACTGTATAGCAGGTTTGTTGCATTTGATTGTTGCCCCATAAGCTGCTGCTGCTGTGAGGGCAATAATGGCTGTTGGGTTATTGATGCTTGTTGCTGGTGAATCATAGAATTCTGTTGCTGCCTAATAACTGACTGGGGATGTTGTTGAAGCATGGATTGTGTTGATGATTGAACATTATTAGATTGTTGATTTTGTTGAAGGCCAGATAGAGGAGGAGTTTGCATCACAGAAGGCTGAATGACTGATGATGTTTGCATAACAGATTGCTGATTAGACTGCAACTGATTCGGTAGCAGAAGGTTGATAGCGATGCTCGTCATTATGGATCAGTTTATTCTAGAAAGAATAAACGTATTAGGATATCTTAGGAAGTAATTGAATTTATTTAATTATTCCTTATTTATCGAGTCTGTTTCCTTATTTATCAGTCTGTTTTATTATCTTTATTATTATCTCTATTATTTAGGAAATAAGTGGACTATCACAACTAGATTGATTTAGTTAGGATTTCGAGTTGTTAGGATTTATTGTTTATCTTTTTAAATTTCTCATAGAGTCTCTCTCTGAAAACCTAGTCCTATTTATTGGCTCTTAGCCTGTGAATAAAATCATCGAACGTTTTAGAGAGTAACCTTACTCTTGGAGATTCTCCTGGGCTGTTATTAGGGATCAGTCAGATACTAACTCCTCCCTAAAACAGAGTATTGTTGTTCCACCTGAGTTCCAGAATTAATTATTAAATCTGAACTTATCAATTTGGCATCAGAGCCGTCGATCCTCTCACAGATGGGCAAGACACGTTCATCTCACAAACCCACCCAGCCACCGAGTTCATCACGCAGACCCTCCCAGCCACCAAATTCCTCTCCACCACCTCACGAACGCTCGGTTTCACCTTCCAAGGCCCATCGCTCGGTTTTGCCTCCCACAGCTCTGGACCTGCTGGCTACCATTGCCGCCAGGTTGGATACCATCGATGAACTATGCGACAAAGTGCTCGCCCTCGAAGCCCACTCTGCCCGCCGTCACCGACACAGGGGACGCTCTCCGCCTTCATCCGATGACAGCAACGATGACACAGATGGCCACCACCGTCCTTACGCCAAAATCGACTTTCCAAAGTTTAGTGGGGGTGATCCTCGTGGTTGGCTCCTCAAAGCTGACAAATTCTTCCGCTACTACCACACGCATGAAGACGACAAGGTGGACGTTGCCTCCCTGTACTTTGAAGGTGATGCCCTGGATCTCTTCTCTTGGTTGAATTCTCAACGTCCTCTCCGTTATTGGCCAGAACTTGTCGCTGCACTGCAAGAACACTTTGGGCCACCTGAATATTTGAATCCTGATGAGCACCTCTGCCAAATACGCCAAACCGGGACAATCCAGGAGTACCGCCAGGAATGGGCACGCCACGTTTCCCGTGTTTCACTTTGGCCAGAGCACTGTCTCCTTGGTGTATTTCTGACTGGACTCAATGAAAAGATCCGCTCTGAGGTACGCCTCCACAAGCCGCATAATGTATACAGGGCAGCAAGTTTGGCACTTGAATTCGAGCACCAACTCACCATTGGAAGACACCCTCAGCCTACTCCCACAGCACCTAGGACCACACCGGCCTCCTCCTCAACAACTTCCGCACGTGATTCCTCTACAACGAGCTTGTCCGCTTCCCCAGCTGCAAGCCACATACCGACAGTGGACTCCGAACGCCAGCGCCGACGTGACAAAGGTCTCTGTTTCCACTGTGCAGAGCCTTTTCGACCAGGTAATCGGTGTGCATCAACCTCCTTCTCTTTGCTGGAAGTCGACGATGATGGTCTTCCCTTGGAGGACCAGTATGACGCAGACCTTAGCTATGCATAGGATGACTTGAGCCCTCCCGTTGCTTGTAATGCAGCTTTAAAGGAAAACACTCCAGTAGCCTTCAACGCCATCTTGGGATCCTCATCGGCATCCACAATGAAACTACGTGGCACACTTCACAATAAATCTATATTGCTCTTAGTTGATAGTGGGTCCACACACAACTTTATATCCACCAAATTACTTCAGCATCTTGACCTTCCTACGACTACAGTGCCCTGTTTTAGAGTTCAAATTGGTGATAGCAGTATCGTTCATTGCAACCAAATGTGCCAGGGTTTGCTAGTTCAACTGCCAGGGATAATTATTAAACAGGATTTCTTTCCTTTCACATTGCCGGGATCTGATTTGGTTTTGGGAATTAAATGGCTGGCCTCTCTCAACACAGTGGAAGCAAATTGGAATGAGATGTTTCTAATTTTTAAGATTAACGGCAAAAAGTACAGATTACAAGGTGAAATTCCGCAATCCACTTCTCAGGTAAGCTTTCAAAGTTATGAGTTCTACCAAACAGAAATAGCAAAAAAGGCTGCCCTCGACATGACACAATTTTACCGAGAATTCTTTCATGTGTTCGAAGAACCACGATCATTACCCCCATCTCGAGGCCATTATGACCGAATTCCTTTACAGCCGGGGTCGTCACCTCCAAACCTACGGCCCTACCGTTGCCCCCACTATCAAAAGGATGAGATTGAACTTCAAGTAGAAGCATTATTGGCACGTGGGTTTATCCGACCGAGTTCCAGTCCATTCGCAAGCCCGGTGTTATTAGTCAGCAAGAAAGATGGCTCATGGCGCATGTGTGTTGATTATCGCCGTCTCAACCAGATCACGGTACCAGATAAGTATCCTATTCCGAATATTGATGAGTTACTTGATGAGTTACAGGGGGCAAAGTATTTCTCAAAGATTGATCTACGGTCAGGATATCACCAAATAAGGGTCCTACCCACCGACATTCACAAAACCGCATTTCGCACGCACTCCGGCCACTACGAGTTCGTTGTCATGCTGTTCGAACTCACCAATGCACTGGCCACATTCCAAGCCGTCATGAATGATCTTTTTTGCCCATATCTACGACAATTTGTGCTGGTCTTTTTTGACGATATCCTGATATATAGTGCTACAGCCTCCGACCATTACCGACACCTCACCACTGTTTTTCAGATCCTGCAACGCCATTCATTCTATACCAACGCCAAGAAGTGTCTATTAGGTCAAGTTTGGATCGATTATTTGGGCCATATTGTTACTAGTCAAGGGGTCGCCATGGTACCTAAAAAGATAAAAGTTGTCGCTCATTGGCCTACTCCTTCCTCTCTTCAGGAGTTACGGGGATCTCTGGGCCCCACAGGTTACTACCAACGGTTTGTGAAAAATTATGGGATTATTGCTCGACCTATAACTGACCTGACAAAGAAAAATGCCTTCCAGTGGTCTCCGCAAGCTCAATCCGCTTTTGAATCTCTCAAGATTGCTCTCACTACTACACCGGTTCTTCATCTACCCAACTTTCGACAACCGTTCATCGTTGAATGTGATGCCTCGATGGAAGGAATTGGCGCGGTTCTCATGCAAAATGGCCACCCCATCACCTATTTCAGTAAGGGATTCTCATTTTCAAACCGCTTTAAATCTACTTATGATCGAGAATTGCTGGCCCTGGTACTATCCCTTCAGAAATGGCGCCATTACTTATTAGGGCGACCTTTTGTGGTAAACACCGACCATCACAACCTGAAGCATTTGCTCGACCAGACGATCGTCACTAACTATCAACAACGCCTTATGGACAAATTACTCCCTTTTGACTTTACCATTCGCTACAAACCTGGTAAAGAGAACATTGCGGCAGATTCTCTCTCATGACGACCACAACAGGTAGACTTCTTACATATGGTTATTCCTCTGGCAGATGAGCTAGAACAACTACCACAAGCTTTGCTTGACGACCCTGAAACCAATACCCTTATCCAAGCACTGCAGAGTAACCCGGACCACCATCCTGACTTCCACCTAGTGAACGGTCATCTGTTCTACAAGACACGATTGGTCATACCCAACCAATCTCAATTGAGAGAGAAGTTGTTGGCTGAAGCTCACGCCACTCCTACAAGGGGACATGGGGGATTCCTTAAAACTTTACGTAGGCTCGTTGACCAGCTGTACTGGCAAGGAATGAGGCAAGATGTTAAGCGTTTCATCCAACAATGTCAGATATGCCAACAAAATAAGTATAAAACATTGGCTCCTGCTGGGCTTCTTCAGCCCTTACCCGTTCCAGACCGTATTTGGGAGGATATCTCTCTTGATTTCATCACGGGCCTCCCCAAATCCTGAGGTTTTACTGTCATTCTGGTAGTGGTCAATCGCCTTAGCAAGTACAACCACTTCATCGCCCTTGCTCATCCCTATTCTGCAAAATCAGTAGCCACCACATTTTGCCAGGAGATTGTTCGCCTGCATGGTTTGCCCTGATCAATCGTCTCCGACCGAGATCCTCTATTTCTCAGTCACTTTTGGCAGGAGCTTTTCCGTCTAAGCAACACACGCTTAAACATGAGTACGGCCTACCACCCTCAGACTGACGGACAAACCGAAGTAGTCAACCGTTGTCTGGAAACGTATCTTTGTTGTTTTACACATGAGCAGCCACGACTTTGGAGTACATTCTTGTGCTGGGCCGAATTCTCTTTCAACACCGGATATCACACCGCCGCTGACACCACTCCCTTCAAGATAGTCTATGGACGTGACCCACCTCAACTCCTTCCCTATGTGCGGGGTGAAACATTGGTGGCTGAATTGGAAGACCAACTGGAGACCTGGGATGCCATGCTCCAGGTCCTCAAGGATAACCTTCTTAAAGCTCAGCACCGGATGAAGATGCATGCGGACCAACATCGTAGAGATCTTGAACTCACCCCGGGTGACGCCGTCTGGCTAAAAATCCACCCCTACCGCCAGAAGTCCTTATCTCGTTCCCGCTGTGAGAAACTCTCGCCACGTTTTTATGGTCCATACAAGGTCTTGAGGCGTATCGGCAAAGTGGCATATGAGTTAGAGCTCCCATCAACTGCCAAGATCCACCCGGTCTTCCATATTTCTTTACTACGCCCTGCCCCAGGCCTCCACACCTCCCCCACCGCTATGGAACTCCTCCTTACTCCTTCCAGGGTACTTCAACATCGCTGGACTTCCGCGAAGCACCTGGAACTCCTCATCCAATGGGAAAACCACACTCCAGAGGATGCTACATGGGAAGATTATGATCTGCTTTCTGCTCAATTTCCTGATTTCCGACTTGAGGACAAGTCGATTTTCCAAGGGGGGAGAAATGATAGCGATGCTCGTCATTATGGATCAGTTTATTCTAGAAAGAATAAACGTATTAGGATATCTTAGGAAGTAATTGAATTTATTTAATTATTCCTTATTTATCGAGTCTGTTTCCTTATTTATCAGTCTGTTTTATTATCTTTATTATTATCTCTATTATTTAGGAAATAAGTGGGCTATCACAACTAGATTGATTTAGTTAGGATTTCGAGTTGTTAGGATTTATTGTTTATCTTTTTAAATTTCTCATAGAGTCTCTTTCTGAAAACCTAGTCCTATTTATTGGCTCTTAGCCTGTGAATAAAATCATCGAACGTTTTAGAGAGTAACCTCACTCTTGGAGATTCTCCTGGGCTGTTATTAGGGATCAGTCAGATACTAACTCCTCCCTAAAACAGAGTATTGCTGTTCCACCTGAGTTCCAGAATTAATTATTAAATCTGAACTTATCAAAGGTTTTGCTGCAACTGAGGTTGCTGCTGCATTTGCATAAGTGAGTGTGAGTGCTGGAACTTCTGCTCCAAAAGCTGCTGCTGTTGGTAAACATACTGTTGTGGTTGCTGTTGGCCAACAACCTGCTGGATTCCTGGCATTTGTCTCTGTGAACTAGTAAACATATCCTGCATGATAGAATTCTGGCTAATAGTGGTCCCCACTAAATTCTGTCCAGGCATATTCTGCATATTGGAATTCTGGGCAAGGTTCTGCATAGGAGTCTAGCCTATATTGGCTGCAGATGACAGATTGGATTGAGGTGCCATGTTATTTTGAATATTTTGAGGTAGAATCTGTTGACGTGATTGGGGTTGATTAGGCAAAGGCAATGGATGTGATTGCCCTGGATTTTGAACTTCAGGCTGCAAGAGTCCTGTTAAAATATTTGACCACTGAAGTCCTCTGCATACAGTGCAGTTAAAGAGAGATGTAGAGAAGAGATAATGGGTATAAAGAGAGAAAGTGAATCCCACACAAGCTCCCACCATTTATGTCACTCTCCCAACTATAAGATTTCATGCCTCCAAAGGATTCAACTTCTAAAAAATAAACTACCTATATATCGAATGAATTTGAATCAAAATCAATTAAAAAAGCAATAATCCATAAAAGGGAAGCATTTAAATTTCAACAATAGTTAAATGAAGTCAATGTAACCTTTTAAGTTTTAAATTTCAGGCAATGTAGAGTTTTAAGTAAATAATAGAAAAATAAAGAAAGAATGTCAAAGATTTGGTGTAAAACTAATAAAGACAACACAATATATTAATGATATCTTGAGCAATGGTAAACAAGATTCTCTACGTATGGACTATAAACCAAATACAAAATGTTCTCAATGTGTGCAAGTTATCAATCATCACATCCACTATCAGTTTTACTTAAGGTCTAGAATTGCACCTGCACAAAGGACAATAGCTTAAAACAATGACAAAACTCAAACAGCCATGATTACTAAAAGAACAAAATGGCAAAATATATTCAAATGCCTTGATATACGCACATGTGTATCTATATATAGGCTTGGAACCACTTAATAACATCATACCCAACCCAAGGCCTTGAAACCTAACCTGCATCGGTAGGCTGATTACTAGGGCCACCTGGGTTTGATGGCAATGCAAGCATCTTCAAAGCTATTTTCCGTAGATAATCATCCTGCAATAAGTGAGTACAGTATGATATCATCAATCTCATGTATCAGCATGATTGCAAAGATAAACATTAATGTAATGATATCAGTGATACTCATTGTGAATTTACCTGGCTTGTTGCAGCAGTATAAGTCTTCTCTTCAAACCTTTGAGCAATATTTCGAAGCTCATGCAATCCCTCTTGACCAGAAAATGGAATATGCCTTTTCACTGTTTCCATTCTACAAATGGAAGGAAATGAAATCTTTTAATCATCTTTTCTACCCAATGTCTATAGGTATCCATGTATGGCAAATATCAGGAAAAAATAATAATAATAACAAGAACTAACCAAATAGAGTTTTTTCAGTATTTCAATGCGTTTTCTTTTTAATGAGATGTGTTATATTATGAATTTTTTAGAGCTGTGGAATACATGAAAATGCCCTCACAGCGTTGAGGTTTCACACTACACCATTATGGAACCCTTGGGCTACATTAGTGACACAATCAATGATTATGTTTAGTATGTGAAAAAGGAAAAAACTAATTCAATTCAACTTAGTATTAGTGTAACACCTCAAATTCAACACCTGAAAATTTGGCCAAAATATTTGAAATACCTTTAACAGGGATAATCAATATCCAAATCATTAAATTATATAACCATTTTTAAATAAAATTCATACTATATAATCAAAAAAAAATTCCAACGATGTTTCAGCTTTTAATACAAAGCGGAGGTCTTAGGTTTATGGCAAATAAAATAACATAACATAAACTATAGGAGTACAAAAAAGCCTTCAAAACTCACTCTATAGGTTCCTTCCCTTGCTCCCTATTAGAATATTCACCTAAAAAATGTTAATATAGGATAAGATTCCACGTCTCAATAACTACTGAAAGTTTCTACGTACACAAGTAAATTACATATGACAAAAAAAAAAAACAGGGGCCGATTTTAAATATATTTGTATATACCATAATTTCTCATACAAAAATTATTTTTGCAAAAGTAATCATCATTATGTTGAATTGTAAACTATACAATATGCAATATGCAGCCTCCCTTATATCACCGTTCACCCTTGTACCACTAACTAAAGCCACAGGCTAACACATAGTCTAATAGAAACTCATTTATTTGACTGGATGGTTCCAAGCTCATCAAAACTTAAAATACACCCGGTCAAAGATATAGAGCTTAAGTCTGACTATGGCTTCCCTCCTTAAGAATAACAACTAAAGAGGTGTCACGTATCCCATAACTCTAATGAAATCCATGCCAAAGGAAAACATGGAAGATGGGACCCTGAAAAGTACCATCCACTGTGCACCAAGTAGTGACATAAAGAAATCTTATCAATGAAATTCCTCCTTACCCTAACTCATCACACATTCGGCCGCCATTATAATTATTCCAATAAAGTATATTAAAACAAACTTACATTATATAAAATATCATCACAAGGTAAACCAAACATCTCATAAAACTTATCGGTCCAATTTGTCGTTCTTGAAATTTGAAGGTCCAAACTATCATTTCTGAAATTCGGGATCAAACTGTCATTTTGTAAAATTCGGGGGGCAAAATCTTAATTTTTGCTGGGCATGAAACTGTAATTTTTTTGGGTGAAACTGTAATTTTCGTAGGTACAAAACTGTAATATTCAGCTTTTATTAAAATAATATTATAATACATATATACATAATTTAGTCTATAAAAATAATATAATTTACAATCATACACAATTCATAAGTATATGAAAAAATATTCAGAATTACATGTTATTCGCTAAATCTTAAATAATCACTAAAAAGTTATTATATGACTCCTAAGCAATTACCACCTTACTCTCATTCTCTTTTCTTTCTCTCCCGCTATCCTCACGAACCGTGTGTATGAGTGTAATTGTAATACCCCGGATTTTAATGATGATAATAATAATAATAATAATAATAGAAATAGAAATGATAATGATAGATTAAAATAATACAAAATAAATAAATAAATAAATTATATTAATGGTGTTGTATTGTTCCGGTGATAACCATATTATTTTGTAAATAATATTATTAGATTGAATAAGAATAGATCCTAGATTCTAGGAGTTAGTTATATCAAAATATAATTTTAACCTTTTTTTTGAATTCATTATCGGATTCAAAATATATCTAATAATTAAAAGGTCCAGCCCATAGCCAAAACCCTAAATTTAATTATAAGTACTAGATCTGGCCGCTTAAACCTAGAAAACAAAAACAAAATCACCCGACACTTTTCTCTGCTCGTTCTTCTAGGAGGCTAGCAAACACGGCGACCAGGTAATCCTAATTCCCATAAGTCCTAGGTTAGGTTTATATAAATTTTGATAGGTAGATCCAATCTCTGAAACACTTGTACAAACCTTTTTGTGCGTTCCGTTGCTACTGATGGTTATTAATTGTATTATGTTCCTTCTGATCAAAAATCGAATATGTGCAGAGTCTCGTTTACAATTTGCGTGCTATATTTCATTCCTGTGCATTTTTATTTGTTGCGTATTGACTGTAAACGGGTTGGCCTTGGGTAGCGTGCTTGAATTGTATATATATATTATATGCCTGCGTGTTTCCATCCGAAATTGAAACCAAAAGAAAAAAAAAAGTTGAAACCCATTGATTCGCCTTGGGTTGCGTGCTGCAATTGGATAATTATCATGGATTTCGAATTGTTGTACAGTGCCATCTCGTTTTGTGATTGGAAAAAAAAAAAAAAAGAAACAAATTCTTCCCTCGGTCAATGTGCTCAATATTAGTTTAAGATTGCATTTTTCCCTTTCCTGTGCGTTTTTTTGAAAAATGCATGTACATACCTATCCTTATTTTTTTTATTTTTTTTTTGGATCTTTTCTTTTTCCTTATATAATACCTCCTACGTAATAGGATAAGTCATCATGAACAGATTTTAGGTTAGAATACCTTTATAATTACATTTAATTAAAATAATAATATAAGAATAAATATATAAGATAATTAAATAATGGAGATAATTTAGGAATTTGTTTTGTGTATGTTTAAACAACTTAACAGTGGGAGGATAGCTTTGGGATGGTACCCCCAAAGTGATGAACACAACCCTTAGGCTTTATGCCTCGAAATATTATGTGATGAGAAAATTGAGAATCCGTTCTTCCCAAAGTGGTGTCTGGCAGGTTTCCGGGACACTAGTAGCAACTTTGGGAAGAGGTGTGCACACTAGGAAGATATGATTATGATTATTATGTTTATGGCCAATTGATTGTGACTGGCAGGTTTCCGGGTCACAGGGTAGACTGGCAGGTTTCCGGGTCTACCATGGTTCTCTTCCCACTAAACTAAATGGACTGGCAGGTTTCCGGGTCCAAATAAAATTTAATAAAAACTAATGAATGACAAATGATATAAAACGAATATTTTAGATTACATATAAATATATAATTTTTTAAAACATGAGAATATTTTATGGTTATTTTTGTATTATTTTCGTTTATTAGGATTACTAGCGTTTGCTGATGTGTGTGTGTCTATGGGCTGCGACGATCCTTCGGGGGAGCAGATTTTCATTGAAACAGGTCTCAAAGCTGGGACCGCTGGGGCTAGCAGTGAGAAGTGAGAATGAAAAGCCTTAG
Source organism: Acacia crassicarpa (assembly GCA_034222035.1). Lineage (NCBI taxonomy): Eukaryota > Viridiplantae > Streptophyta > Magnoliopsida > Fabales > Fabaceae > Acacia > Acacia crassicarpa. Next base: position 2,620,771 of record JAWXYG010000019.1, on the reverse strand, counting down.
CTAGTTTCTTTTCTTTATTTTTTTTATTTTTATTTAGATGAGACATCTTTATTTAAGTTTTAATTTATTTTAATGTAATAAGTAGCCTTGCGCTTGTCCCAGTACAAGTGCGGCGGTAACACTTCCCAAATTTGTTTATTTTGAATTTCAGGGATTATTTATTAAAGTTATTGCAATTTTATGTCATTATAATGGTTAGAAATTTGGGGGTGTTACAAAATGGTATCAGAGCCAGGTTCTCCTTAGCTCCGCTTTTGATACTAACTCAGGGATCAAAGATCCCAGAGTTTTAAAATAATAATAGTAATAATAGAATAGATAAATAAATAAGTAGAAAAAAATATATATATTAAAATCAAGTATGAGAGATGGGTAGTGAAGGGTTGTTCTCTTGTCTTTTAAAGGGTCCATTTCTTTTAAAGATATATATATATACGTATATAATTGTATGTTTGAAATTATTTTGTGATTCACTATGCAATTTAGCGTTTTGTTGACTTGTAAATTTTATGTTATTTTGCCCTATTTGATTTTAGCAAATGGAAAATTTAAGAAGAGATGTGGGAGAGGTGATTAGAAGTGAGCCATCAAGGTACAAATGGGATAAAGAAGTGTCAGTAGAGCTGAATGCCTTACGACTGTGGGTCATAATTCAAGCCTTCAATAAGGAAAGCAGACTACACACAATTACCCCTTACACTAGGACTAAACACTTAATTAAGGCGCTACCAAGGAATGGAAGTCTTGGAAAGGTAAGGAAAATGCTAGAAAAGAAAATCCCTCGTAAGGGTTGGTATCCTTATGGTTATCAACAAGTGATATAGTTTGTAAGTGAAACCATGGAGGAGGTTGAAGAAATTGAAGCTGTGATAAAGAGAATATTAAGAACTTCTGGACAACATAAACGTCCCCAACCACGAAGTAGCATGTTGAAAGACGCATTAAGAAGTTGTGAAGAAAAGCTTGAAAGGGTAGAAAAACCTCCACCACTAGTCCCTAGGAAGCAGTGGGAATGTGAGCAAATGGGTAGAATTACCTATAGGTTAAGGGGTTCCTTCTAGATCTAAATTTTATTTTATTCTATTTTTGAGTAATGAAGAATGATGTGATTTTTTTGCTCTTTTAAATAAAAGATGTTAGTTTACGATTTGAATTCATGTTAGTTATTGTTTGATTTTATATTGCATTAATTGATGATTGATTTTGATATATATAAAACAAATATGTGTTGTAAGTGATAGCTAGTGTTGACCCGCACATAGGATTCTAAAAACGTATGCCCTATGATTAGGTATTATACCCGTCGTAACCCTAGGATGGCCGCGAACAATGGTGCTGCTGAGGACATGGATCGACGTCTGAGGGCCATTGAAAATCTTGCTTTGGCTCTTGGACAACAAAATGTCCAACAGGCTAATGCCGAGAATACCATTTTTAAGAGAGTGGCGTCTCATCATCCGCCTGCTTACAAAGGGACGATTAATCCAATCGCTCTGGAAAACTGGATTCGCGATATGGAAAAGCTGTATGAAGTGACAAATTGCCCTGAGAATATGAAGATTAGCATAGGCTCGTTTTATCTGAAGGAGGAGGCAGATAGTTGGTGGTCCACAGTAAAGACGGGCTACGTAGCTGAAGAAGGATTTGACTGGGAAACTTTTAAGGAACAGATTCGCAATAGATTCTACCCCGACGCAATTAAGTGGCAAAAACAGGAGGAATTTGCGAGGTTCAGGATGGTGGGAAGGATGACAGTGCAGGAGTATACGGACAAGTTCATTGAACTCTCGCGTTTCGCTTCGAATCTCATTCCTACAGAGAGGGAAAAGGCACGGAAGTATGAAAAAGGGCTGAAGTTCAAAATTCAGAAGTCCTTGGGAGGCATACCATCGAAGACCTTCCAGGAAGCTTACGAACGAGCTTTGAACATTTTTGATATCCTACAAACCGAAGAGGAAGTCTTGGAGAGGAACAAGAGAAAGCAGTTTGGAAGCGGCCCTCAACAAGCTAGTGGCGACAAGAAGCCTCGTTATGACAACAAGGACAACAACTGGGGTGGCAAACAACCACAAGGACAGAAGTATGCTGACAGAGGCGATTATGGTGGGAATCAATTCAAGACTCAAGCTCAAGGAAAAAGATCAAATCCTTGTAGAGGATGCGGCAAGGAGCCACACCCTGGGAGAAAGTGCAATGGAGAACTTATAACTTGCTTTCAATGCGGTGGCAAGGGGCATAAGGCGAATCAATGGGTTTCAACTTTTTTTTTTCTTTTGGTTTCAATTTCGGATGGAAACACGCAGGCATATAATATATATATACAATTCAAGCACGCTACCCAAGGCCAACCCGTTTACAGTCAATACGCAACAAATAAAAATGCACAGGAATGAAATATAGCACGCAAATCGTAAACGAGACTCTGCACATATTCGATTTTTGATCAGAAGGAACATAATACAATTAATAACCATCAGTAGCAACGGAACGCACAAAAAGGTTTGTACAAGTGTTTCAGAGATTGGATCTACCTATCAAAATTTATATAAACCTAACCTAGGACTTATGGGAATTAGGATTACCTGGTCGCCGTGTTTGCTAGCCTCCTAGAAGAACGAGCAGAGAAAAGTGTCGGGTGATTTTGTTTTTGTTTTCTAGGTTTAAGCGGCCAGATCTAGTACTTATAATTAAATTTAGGGTTTTGGCTATGGGCTGGACCTTTTAATTATTAGATATATTTTGAATCCGATAATGAATTCAAAAAAAAGGTTAAAATTATATTTTGATATAACTAACTCCTAGAATCTAGGATCTATTCTTATTCAATCTAATAATATTATTTACAAAATAATATGGTTATCACCGGAACAATACAACACCATTAATATAATTTATTTATTTATTTATTTTGTATTATTTTAATCTATCATTATCATTTCTATTTCTATTATTATTATTATTATTATTATCATCATCATTAAAATCCGGGGTATTACAGTAATCCTCACGAACCGTGTGTATGAGTGTAAGTTTTTGAGTGTGTGATGTATGTATGGTATGGGTGTGACTAGTGGAGCTATTTATAATCCCCCACCGAAATGATTAGGTGCAATGACACCTAAATTGGGGGCCCATTTTTCAAAAGGGTGTGGCAACCCCCCCCCCTCACAAAAAAAAAAAAAAAATCAAAGGGGGTTGGCCCCACTCCCTTCTTTTCTTTTCTTTCTTTCTTTTGTTCCCTCCGCCCTCCTTCCTTTTTTCCTTTTTCTCTTCTTCTTTCTTTCCTTCCAACGTCCAACCCCCACTTTCTCTCTTAATATATTATCTTAATATATTATATCATATTATGATAATAATAAATATAATTATATATATATATAATCACTTTTTTATTTTATCTTCTATATCTCTTTTAAACCTCAGAACACTTAATAAATTATATCTGAAAAATACTTAATTATTACAAAGATTTAGGATGTTACAAGTAGAATATTAGAACTGAAACATACATTTTGTTGACAATTCTTTGGCGTGAAATAGGTTGTAGCTGAGTTCTCCAATCACTTGTATCCATAGGTGCTTCAGTGCCTTGAGTATGTCTCCAATTATTTGTATCCATCAAAATTAAACTAACTGAATGGCAAAAATACAAATTCCAAACAAATCATATTTTGAAAAAAAAAAAAAGGAGCAGATAAGATATGTACGAGAGATAAGAAGATACTTGTTAAAATTATTGGTTTGTCATAGACCCAAACTGGCAATTGATGAAATAACATTTGAGACCCTAAGCTCGTAATGATACAAATTCAAATAGCAGAATATAGAAACTTATCCATGAGGAGGAGAAGCTAGACTTTTTTAGTCTTGACTAAGTTATTCCGTCAGTAATTTAAAAACAGATGAATAAAAATGTAAGGAAAGGGATAATATGATCCATAAATTCCTGTAATATAATAGAAGGCGGGGAAGCATGTATTGGCTGTGGCTTTAGAAAGTTCTATGGAAGACATTAATGTTCATAAACAATAATCACTCTTCAGATTATTGTCCGAATCATCCTTACTAAAAACAATATTAATGCCATAAAGCACTTGTTAACCATGCCCTGAAATTGTTTTTGGTTTTTCAAAAGCACTTCTCAAATTCTCCCAATGGATTATAGTTGAATGAACAGATAGGCAAAATGAAAAACTAAAGGACATCATTCAGCATGACCATGTCATTATAAAGTCAGATTCATGCTTCAAATATTGATAGATAGATATTGTTATGATATGGATTAGTTAGATCCACATTTGTAAGGATTACTGTTAGTCTCTTTTATATATATATATATATATATATATATATATATATATATATATATCCATGTACTTACCTTAATTAAATAAGACTTTCTGATTCTCAGATTACATGGTAACAAATATCAAGAAATATTTGAAAATTTCCTCAAAATACTCAGCATGTGTTAAATCATGTTTTTAAGGTAATAGGAACTACATAGGCCAAAATTAATATGTGTGCCTAAGAGTACTTTTTAAAGTCTTGGACCGTTAATATGCAGGGTTAGTCTCCAGTACACATTTTTACAGTAAAACAGTTCTTTTCTTGGATATTTTGGAGTCAAGCACCTCAAGTCCAAGCCTAACAGTTCAATGATACTTCACTGTTGTGGCGTGATCGGCCTTCACCCCAAAAGGGAGGAGTTTCAATTCCCACAAGTCGATATGAGGGCCTCATTGGTGGGCGATCTGTAAGTACTTCTATAAGCGCTTTCTAAACTTGGAAGCATGCCTTGGCTCTGATGGGCTACCAGTGTCTACCCAAGGGCGGACGCAAGTTATACACAAGGGGGGCAAGTCCCCCCCCGGGTGAATTTGGTATTTTCTTTTAAAAAATTAATATATGATTACCCACCCTTAAATTAAATGTCCACCCTTAATACATCAAGACTACACTTCATAATCAAATGGGGGATGAATGGTTGAATTATTGTTTAGTGCCTTATATTGAAAAAAATGTATTTAATAGCATTGATAATAAGGTAATTATAATGAAATTTGAAAAAATGAGGCCTAAAATGATGACATTGTAATTATTTTTATTGTAATATACTTTTGTTATTAAAATATATGTATTTGAACTTATTGAATGCCTACCCTTCATTGTAATTTATGTAACTGCATTTCTAACCACACTTAGCCTTACTTTTCTAAATAACATGTTTGTAAAATAATTGCCTCTTTTATTACATCATCAGTATTCACTTGATTGTATAAATATTTTTTTTTCTTTTCTTGTTTATATTCCTTTATTTTTTTAATGCATTTAAAACTTTCCTTAAAAAAAAAAAAAATTCGAGGGCGCTGCCCCTGAAACCCCAAATTCTCTACCAATGGTGCCCCTCTGGTAAATTTCTGGGTCCGCCCCTGTGTCTACCCCCACCTAAGCTTTTTTGTATCAAAAAATAAATGATAACCATTTTCTCTCTATATTGTGATTTGACCTAATTCGTTCTCAAGCAATTATTTCTATATCACTTCACACACACAACACTAACGGATATTGAGCACTATTGACTAATCCAAATTCAACCATCTTTGAGTTCCAAATGAGACTAACATGAACAAAGACTTAAGATTAAGCTCAAGACCATGTTAAAGGGTATTGAGTCCCTTTCGACCCATCACTTTTAGCTCCTAATACCTACATCAAAGTCTTCAAGTTAAAATACTTTGCCCATTGTTCCTATTCCAGTGTTTGAGGATTTCTCCCTATTCCCATTTTTTCTCTCCCAAATCCTGACACCTTAGCCTCTTCTCTAGAGTTCTCCACTTTGTAGTCTATTATACTTGAGAATTAAGATTGCTTTCAATTATTTATTTTTGTTACGTCTCATTGAAATTATATTGGCTTTTGGCAATTTCTACTTTTCAGAACTCAGTAATTTCATGATCATTACCATCCAAAAGTCTCGACTTTATATCCTGCTCTACCGATTTTTTGAAGACTAAATTGAAAACAAATTGATCACCCAACATGATATGCGAAATCCTAAAGTTAATCTTAACATATACCAAAATTTGAATTTTGATATTTTAATTGGATTTAAATGGGATTCTCCCAAATATTTATCTGAACCATATTAATACATTTTTTAATCACAAGGAAAAATAAATTTAAATTGCAAAAAAAAAAAAAACAAATCTAAACGAACATGTCTTTGGTAACCCATTCTGTCAACAAGATTAATGAGTACTATTTTTATTTTTGAAAAAAAACGTCGAAGGTGAGATATAGGAGTGATTATGTTTGATACAAGCTCTCTTTGATACGAGGAGGATTTGTAGTGAAGGGGAATTTTTTATGGATTAGATTTAAGAAAATTAGATAAGTGGAGTTATAAATTTTTATTAAGTAAATATGCAAAATAAAAGGGTCAGAAAAATTAATTAAAAACTCTTAACCCACTTCTTTTTTTTTAAAAAAAAATCCAAATTAAAAATTTTTCCCCCACTCTCCTCCCCTCATACCAAACAAGACCTAAATTATCTGTTCTTTTTTTTTTTTTACTGCACCCGGTTCACCAGAGCTTTGCCCTGCTCTTTTTATTTTAATACAACACCTTTTCAAATTTACCCCCTTAACCACCCTATCAAATTAACATCATTAAATGAGAGAAATAAAGTTAAACATTAATCACAAGGGTATTTTAATGGGAAAATCTTTAAAGGACCCAAATTCTAGAAATGGGTAAAATTACTTTCATGTAATGAGTTACTCATCCTATTCTTAATATAAGATATAGTTAACTTTTTTTTTTTTTGGGAAAAATTGAGGAAACTAAATAACTTGTATCTTGTATCATTTAATTAGATGTTAGTTCATAAGTCAAAATATTCACAGTGCTTTAATTTTCTATTCTAAAATTATAATACCAGAATTCATATAGCCTTAATTTCTTATTTTGAGATAATATAACTAGAAGCCATATTCATTTGATTCCTTATTATATGGCCACAAGCCATGTACATTTTCATCTTCTATCTTATTGTGTGGTTGGAAGTCAAATACAACTTTTATTTATTTTGATAATAAATGGCAGGAAGCTATATGCTGTTTTTATTTTTCATTTGCTTGAGAAGAATTTTTAAGATATGTTGAATCCCTTACCAATATTTCATTTGTTTGTTTTTTTTAGCAATTTTCAGTTTTTTTTGGCTAATCTGATTCATCTTCCTGTGATAACAGTATTAACCCAGAACTAATGTCAATGGATTACATAGATTCAATCCCAGAACGTCAAAAACAGACCCAGCTTTTGTGTGCAGAGAATCATATAGATCCTTATAATAATGCTGATGCTACTGGCATTGCCAATAGATACTTTAGATCAGATTCTTTGAAACAGAATTTGAATGAAAAATCCGGTAGGAGGTTCGGTGTGTCTGAATATCCAGTCAAGACATGTTGAAAGTGTATGCTACTTATTTAGAAGAGGAGTCCTCAAGAATGCAAAAAAGGTTGAGGAAGGAGGTGATGTAACCCAAACTTATAATCATATTATCCTTATTTAGGAAGAGTGATTAACAGGTTTAAGGGTAGAAAGTAAAAGGATGGAATAAAAAGAATAAAAAAAAGTTTAAAAACCTCATTTAATTCTGAGAAAAAAGGGAAGGATCTAAAAATTACATTTTTCTAGAAAAAAAGAAGTACAGATATCCAATTAAAAATTGGAAGAGAGTGTAATACTGCCAATAAATGGGTGGAGAAAAAAGATTAAAAATATCAGGAATAACTTTTTTTTTTTTATACATAGTAGGGAAGAGACAAATTTGAACCCTGGACATGAGGAGGGTAACCATGCTCCCATACTACTGCATTGCTAATGCTCTGGCGGAATAACTTGTTTTTTGACCAGAAAGAATAAAGCAAGCTTTTTTTATATGCTCTATGAGCCTTCGGTTAAACCCATTAATAAAGAACAAGTGGAATAGTCTATTTCAGCACAAGTGATCCTATGCAATGCTTACTAGTGATGAATGAAATAAAAAAAAATTCGATTTTATGCAAAATATAAGGCTATTGACAGAAGATACCATTTAAATTTTAAAATTCTGTTGATAACAACAGTAATTAGATTTTAAAAAAAAAGAATAAAGTAATCGAGAACTCATTTTATTAGGAAATCACTTATTTAAGATTTTGAAATTCAAGTAGTATTTTCTTATGATTTTCTCTGAGGTTAATTTGTTGCATAACAAACACAGGGACAAGACACAAACACAGTATATACCGAAATTTTAGTTAGAGTTAAAAAAGGGAAACAAAAGGCATGTGGAATATCTTTTCTTTGGAGACTAAAATTAATTTAGACTGCAATTTCTATGAACAATAATATATAATTTAAGCCTCAAAGATAAAGCCTAACTTTAATGCTTAATACATTTTTCTCTCATTCACAAAATAATAATAATAATAATAATATTTAATGCATCTACTTTTACTAAACAAGGCTCATCTTGTGCTTCTAAAATCTTAATGGGAAATAGTGAGAGTTTAGGCTTTAAGGTATCACATCCATAAAATTTCTGTCTTTGCAAGTTGAGAGGTTAAATAATTACATTAAAATATATGTGTTGTTCTTTTAAAGGAAGAGAACTTGGGTGCAATATTCAAATTTTAACTAAATCCTCCAATTACCATTCCAGAATAATAAAAGCATTACTATACAGTAAATATTCTAAAATCGATCTGATGCAAGTTATCCGCTTTTGAAGGAATATATCTATCTGTTGTTTATCTAGTTAAAATAAATAAAAAAATATGAACCGACATATATCTATTTAATTTTAGAATTAAAATAAATTAATATATTTAAATTAAATTTTACGTTTTATTATTATTTTTTCAATTTTTTATCACCAATAAAATTTGAAGAAAATCAAACTCAATCTCAAACCACAATTCTACCCTGATTATTGAACCTGGAACCGGTCGGAAATTGGCCCAGTCCAGGCATCACCAGTCCACCCTTAAAAAAAAAAAAAAATCATTTTTTTTAGTAAAATACTCTAACCACCTTCCTATTTTACCTTAATCATATAGACCTCCTTCTATTTTGAAAACATTTTGCCCTTAAGTCCAAACAATTAAATCCGTTAAGAATATTGCAAAAGATTCCAAAAATATATTTTTAATTAAAGCTTATATAAAAATAAAATTTATTTACTATTTTACCCTTGATACTAAATCCTTGGTTTTACTTTTATCTTACATGTATTTATTTTGTCTTGCATATTTTGACTAAAATTGTTTTAAACAATTTAAGATTTTTTTTTTATATGTTCCTTAATTTCTATTTTTATCTTTACAAATAGTTATTTGTTTGATGATTTTAGTATTGGTTAATGTAAATATCACAAACATTCAATATTCAAGTAAGTTTTTAAATAAACATGTGCTTGATCAAATGTGTTTGTAAATATTGGTGAAAAATTATTAAATTATAAATTTAAATGACACTTACAATCTCAAACTTATATAGTCTATTATATTTGATAAAAATATTTGATTCATATATATTTTAAGTCAAAATTAATTTATAATTTCAAAACTAATCAACTTTTAACAACTTAGAAAGTGAGAAAATCTATTAAAATACATTGTTTAGTTCTATAAATTTTTCTTAGTCCGTCCATATATATACATATATGGGAAAATTTTTTCTCAAGTAATTGGAGATAAGTTATCTCCAGTGACCCCTAAAACTACATCGTTTTAAATTAATGAAAGATGTGTTTGTAATTTTAGGTGAATTAATAGAGGGTGCAAAATTACTGAAACACCTTTCATTAATCCAAAACGACGTAGTTTTAGGAGATAACTTATTTCTAATGACGGGAGAAATCATTTACCCTATATATGTATGTGTATCTAATTCTAATACTAAAAAGGGACATTTTAATTTTTTTAAAAAAAAGTTTAAAAGTCAAACTTAACGATCAACTGACAATTTAAGTAGATGGAAATATAATCTTAAGATAGAAGGGAGATTTGTGTAACATACATTTTAATTTTAAGAGAAATTTATATAGGTTTCCAAAATAGAGAGGAAGTTTGTGTAATTAAGGCAAAACATGAGGATGATCAGAATATTTTACTCCCTTTTTTTCTTAAGTATTTCATATTAATAACTATAAAATCTTTATTTTCCTTCATGTTTGGCACTGAATTAACTCTAATTTAACTTTGTTGTGTCCCAATATCCCACCATTTTCAGTGTGGGTGCGGTTTTTTTTTTTTCAAAGGATATATATATCAATACTCCAAAACGATACAATACATAACAGTCACCACAAACAGATCTAAAACAAATACAACCAACATAACAACAACAACAACAAAAAACACTGGATACAATATTAGCCAAGCACCATACATTAAAAATATAAGAGTAGAAGTAAAATCATGAACATCATCGGCCTCCTCGAAACCCAAAGTTAGAAGTGACGAATAAGAGAGTATTGGTTGAAAAACCCACCCTAAATGGCACACAATCTTAAAAGCAATAGCTGCAATTAAATCAGCTAACTGGGTACCCCATCTTGGGGTAAAGAAACCAGAAAACCCAACCTTGGAAGAAAGAAGACTCTTGATGTCCTGAAGAACACTTCTGCTCCTCTGACCAAACAGATCTAGTGACATCGAAAAAGCTCCTATATAAACCTGCCTTCACTAAAGAAACGTTTGCCCAAGTGATCTCCGAAAAAGCTCTTTACAGAAACGGTTGTGCAGTTTCCCCTCCAACAAAAAAGACGACCCCGACGCGTTCCTCACGGTCGTCTCCTTTTTTGACGTTCATGTCGTCTGATGAGTATATATTTTAGGATTAAATAGGTGTATATTTTATGAGATTTAATTGGAATTATTGATATTATATACCTATTTAATTATCTTTCATGAACTTTTGCATAATTGAATAAAACTTGGGATCAAAGAATAAATCGATATAAAATCTACTCATATCCTATTTTTATTTTGCAGGAAATATTAGCTTGGAAAGAAGTAGAAAAAGCAATTAAGAAGATATGCAATCAACCAAACTTGATGGTCCCCGCAAGAAAAATAGAAACAAAATCAATTGTGTGATCTAATGAAGTAAATTACAAGATATGAGATATCTTTGTAATAAGAAAAAGAAAATCAGTGACCCAAGATTTAAATTATAAATAGGGAGGTAGAGACAAGAAAGAGGAAGAAAAAGGCAGATCAAAGAGACACGGAACGAGAAGGAGAAGAAGCAGAGGAGTAGAGGCTGAGCATTTCAGTTCTCTTCATCATCTCCACGGAAGGACTGTGGACGCGACAGAGAATCTTTCTTTCCTCTCTCTCCTTCTTCTTCGAACCTGAATTTTCATCTTTTTTATGGATTTGAATAAAGCCATGTGTGGCTAGTTGGTTTTGCAACCTAGAGAATCTATGAACTTGTTTGGGTTTTAGAGATTATTCCCACTCATTAGTTTTGCTTAATTTTAATAAGTTTATTTAATCTTGTTTTTATTATTTATTGCTTAGTGATTGGCCACCGTTAAGCATGTTATGTTTTGGGGATTTAGGATTGAACTTGACGAAGGGAATCTTAAATTGACCTTGGGATTAAATAATGTGGAATTAGATTTAAATTTAATGTGAAGTTAGGTTTTAATCTAATTTGCGTCTAGGATAGACATATACCTAGAAGCTCCGCATAATCAAATTAGAGTGAGCCCGATTTAAAACGCATCTTAATTAGTTGTGTGAGGCATCACATAATTATTTAGTTGTGTGAGGCATCGCATAATTATTTGAGGTAGGTGTATAAGTGGACCGACAGGCACTTATAAATATTAATACTCTAGATTAACTGATCAAGTTAAGTCAAAGTTAATTTAGTGGGGATAAAATCTAGGAATCAAATAAGAGATTAGTGACTCTAGGTTGCTCATTTAATTATTGTGATAGTTTTCTTATTTTTATTTTAGTTTTAATTTCTTTTATCTTAATTAAATTTAATTTGGTTTTTTCAACTTAAATGAAATTGTGAAATATGAGAACGATACTTTTCTTATCCCTTTATTACTTGATACAGCCCATATACTTGCGGAGTTTTTTAGGCTATAAAGTTTTGCCATATCATCATCCTCCTCACCTTCTTCTTCATCCTCGTCCTCTTCTTCTTCTATGAGATCCTCAATCGATAGGCCGCCTTCTCCACCGCGATCAATGTCGCTGGCGAAGCACACGAATAATGCGGCCTCCAGTACCAAGAGGATGTGTCTGTGTGCTCCTACGACGCACCCTGGTTCGTTCCGGTATTCCTACCACAGGTGTGTCGCCGTACAGCAGAAGAATCCAGCGGCGTCGCCTTCTATTCAATCCCCGAGTACGCTGACCACTCTTATTAGACCTTCATTGGACCAGCTACGGCGACGAGAAGCCTTTCAACCAAGGCGGAGCCGACTCTGGATGATGTCCGAAGCCAAAGAATCAATAGTCATCTCTGGTTCTGATTCCACCATTTATTAGCAGATCCTTAATTTTCTTTTGGCAGATTTTTTTTGCTCGAATTTCTTTTGGCAGATTACTCTTTATCAATATACTTACTTTGATAGAATTATTTGTAAATCTGAGCCAATTTTGTAAAGAAATTTTTCAGTCAATTGTTAATAGTATTGTCTTCCTATTTTTTAAAATTTGAATGAGTCCAGTCATATATATATATATATATAAAAGGGACTAATTTCACATATAGCTACAGAATCTTGAGGGATGCTGAAATATTAATAATTACGGAGTATTACCATTATAATCCACGGGTAAGTGTTTTGAAGGGAGGAGGTCGAGTGTGCTATCATCATCAATGATAATAATAAAAAGAGTTATTCAGCTGCTTTACTATCCTGATCCATAATATTTGAAAGTTAGTTTTGGTCCTAATTATATGACAATATTTTAATTTTTATCAATTTCTTTCTAAAATACTTAGTGATACTTTCTCAATAATAATTTAATAATGTACCTATATATTCTACAAAGTAAATAATACTTACAACTCATCATTAATGTCATAGACACTTTAATTCTACTTTTTTTTTTTAAGAAAATAATTTTGAACAATTTTTTCCCATATTTTTCCCATATTACCACTATTAATACTTCATCCATAATAATTAATTTAATAACAAGCTTATATCAAATGAGATATTCTACTTTCTTTTTTTACTCAAATTTTTCATTGAACTTTCAAGAGCCGTAAGGTTAATTTAATCGAGGCGGGCAATATTAAAAAAAAAATTAGCAGTAACGGTTTTGAATTGATACATGAATTATGGAATACGTCATATAGGATGGTGATATATAAAATTATGAAGTTTAAACCGAAATGTAAGTTATTTATTTATAATATAAAGCACAATTCAGATATGAACGAGAGATTATTTAAAATCAGCAAGGTAATTGAAGTGCAAAATATATATGAAAGCATTTTAGAAAAATGAGTAAAATTAATTAATTTAACTCTTATTCTTAATTCCTTCAAAATTAGTTAAATATGTCCTATAATTAAGGTCGGAGGTAGTAGCAAATTTTTCTTTCAATTATTAAGAGTAATTCATTCGTTGTTGTTCATAGTAGTAGTCTTTTTGGGTTTTGCTACGTACAGAGATGAATTCTGGTTTTCTAATCCTCCTTTCTCTTTTTCCAGATATTTATATTTGTGTGTATATATGCATCACTTTCTTTTACCAGCATTTTTCTATATTACATCACTAAATTTTAATATAGTGCTTTCTTTAATTAATATGGTTTACCCTGGCCAAAATATATATATATATAGATGGTTTAGAAATTTGGTGAGTGGTACGTAGTAGCATTTAGTTTGACCAAGAAAGATTGAGGAATTAAATGATCAAGCTTTGAAGTTTTAAATCCTTCATCCAACTCGTTGATTACTATGAATTGATAATTTCAATTGGAAAATAGTTATGTTAAGGTCGTCAATTTCCTCAGATTCTCTAATCACATATATATGAGTATATGATTATGTGTTTTGTTTTTGAATTATTATCATTTAATTATAAACTCATATTAAAAAAAAAAGTAAGTCATGTGGTGATGTGTGATTGGAGAATTATGGTTCATTTCAATTTAGTCTATTTCACCGATAATTTTTTTTTTTTTACCAAAATAACACCGATAAATAATAAAAGGATTTTTCATGATTGTAATAAACTAGATATTTGATTTTTTTTTTCAAAAAATAATAATAATTCTATTTTCAAAACGCTTTGAATCGATCTCAATCTTGTAATCTCATTATTAATGCTATTATTTCAATTTTCAATTACTGTAAAATAATTTTAAGTTTTGAAAAGAAGGAAAGTATATCTAAATGATAGATTTGATCAAAAATTTGTCAATAAAATTCATTAGTATTATAATATTTAAATAAAAGGAAAAATTAAAAAGAAAAATGGCATCTTTTGAAGTATGGTAGAATTATTTGTATTCGTATTTTAAAAAAAAAGAATTATTTTGTATTAGCCGGATAAATAAGTCTTTCATTCAAATCGTTAATTGTTAGATAAGATCATAAGAATGAGACCTGAGAATTTATTTTAATTTGAATTAAATTTATCGTTTTATTTTCTTAAGTCTTATCACGAATCAAATTCAAATCATATATAAACCGACGAGTCCGGATCCTCTCCTCATCATTTATCTGTCCATTCTTTATCATCAGTAAATCCTCAACTATAATCATGCATTTTAGAAAGTGCATGATTATAGTTTAAGACGGTTTAGTTTAGAATTAATATATAGGAATCAATTAAGTATTTGGATTTTTTATATTAAAATTTTAGAAAAGGAGTTGGACTCACCCAGTGCAAGGGCCCTTGTTTGGTTCTTAACATCAAGAAAGTGCATGATTATAGTTTAAGAGGGTTTAGTTTAGGATTAATATATAGGAATCAATCAAATATTTGGATTTTTTATATTAAAATTTTAGAAAATGGGTTGGACTCATCCACAGTCCAAGGGCATGGCGCTTGTTGCTTGGAGCCCAGTTCGCAGGGTATACTGGGTTAGAGAGTACACATACCTCCACTTCTTCCCAACGTTTCCACTGTTCCTAGACCCCTAAGATGCCTTCCTCGACACCTTAACTAACTCTAGGATCGAACCTCCTTCCTTTTAATAAAAAAGTCCATTGGATGATTTGGATGATAGATGCCAGCCCTAGGTGCTCTTTCAGCCCCATCATTGTAGAAAAATTTTCCTCAAGATCTTAATAGATCAATTATTAGATGTCAAACATTTCATAGTCTATCTTTGATAAGAATGGACACCAATATGCATATTAATTATTTTGTCGGAAAAGGGAATTAGCTAGATTCACTAAAAGCTCGCAAAATGATATAATAACAAAATTAATTTTACTCCAATTAGTAAATTAAATACTCCCCAGTGTTTAATGTGATGTGAGGACATTAAAGAAGTTAGATAAATTAATTAATTCTAACAAATATAACAATCCCCATAAAAGCTCGCAAAATGATATAATAACAAAATTAATTTTAAATTAGTAATTAGTAAATTAATAAATACTTCTCCGTCTTCTTATGTGAGCTATTTAACTGATGTAATGTGAGGACATTAAAAAAATTAGATAGATCAGTTAATTCTAACAAATATAACGTAATCTCTATAAAATAATCTTAGGTAATTTCTTGTAATTATTTGAATTGGATTGCTACAATTGTTGGAGAATTATGAACAGGAGTAGTTTGGGGGAAAGTGATTAATATGGGAGCTTTATGTTTGTTTGTTTTAGAAGTGCTTTTACGATTTATAAAATATGTGAGAGAAGTTTTGTTTTGGGTTGCAAAAAAGAGCTTCTGATATCATAATTTGGTTGTTTCCAAACAAGCATATACAATTAGCTCAAATATTTAGGATTGGAGTAGTTAAATTTTTTTATTTTTTTGAATGTATATATTATTATTATTTGTTATTTTTGAATCTTGTAATCTCATTTTTTGACCTCAATCTTGTCAACTCGTTAGTACCCCTACTGTTGCGATTTTAAATGATAATGATCCTAAATTTGTCGACAAGATTAATTAGTATTAATAGATAGATTTTAATAAAAGAAAACAACGAACAATTTTCAAAAATTAATAAAAACAGTTCAAGTCATTAAATTCATCTTAAAACTTAAGTAATTTTCAATATTACCCTTATTAATTACACTAAAGTCTAATACCATATTAATTATTACTCTCACCCACTACTCTTATTAATTATGGGTATAGATAAAAAAAAAAAAAAAAATTAACACTCTTTAGAAACAAGCAAATGCCTTAGGAAAACTATTAGATATACTTGTTAATTTATGTCATATAATAAGAACAAGAGGGAGTATAAGCAACATCTTCTCTCATAAAGGTGGTTTTTAATACTCCATCCAATCTACAATATAAGTCATTTCCACTAATTTACTAAGAACTAAGTAATGATAGTCAATTCATTAAATTTATCTTAAATTGAAAGAAAGTTCAAATTTTATCCATATTAAATGAGGTTTTGAATGAGAGAGAAAAATTCAATGAGTCATGTTTAAACATTAACTATAAGGCGAAATTGACAAATAGACGATAATTACTCTTTAAGTGACTTATATTATGAACTAACTCATTCTTCTAGAAATGACTTGATTGCTTTGGTTCTTATTATAAGGACTCAACCAACAAGTGTATTTGATTCTTTTTATAACGAACTCCTTTGTTTCCAAGGAGCATTAATTTCTTTTTTTTAATGTATGCCCATAATTAATAAGGTTAGTCAGTGAGAGTAATAATAAGTGGTTTCCTACAAAACTGGTTTGTCAATTGCTATATTCTTGTGGTTAATAACTCAATACTTATATTCTTGTAAGCAACAAAACTGGTTTAATATTTTAAAGTTCAAGTGACATTTTCATATCTTTTTTCCGGTTAAAAAAGTATGAACATTACAAAGTATCAATTATAAGATTACATAAAGGAAAGTTAACTACATTATAAAAACAGAGGGATGGGGGGCACATGAAGACAGAAACCGTGTGGGAAAAATCTTGAGAAGGGAATTCAAATATTTAGTTAAGAATGGGGCATGAAAAAATCATTGGAATTTGGAATTTTATTTATTTAATGGATTTTATGATTTATCTGTGGTCTAAAATTTTAAATTTTTGGGAAGATGTTGAGAATTTAGGTTCACAATGAACGTAAAACAGAGGGATTGCATTGTTGGCTTTCTTTGATAAGCTGATCATGGAGTATGAGAATGAGATATTGGGAAGGGAAGGTTGGACTTTACTACAAAATTTATGCCCGGTTCATGATTACTTTAGGATTTCCATGCTTCTATTTCTCATTAACTGTGTGATACTGTTTTTCTGTTGATGCGGGGTGTAGACTTTTCTTCTCCTCTTAGTCATGTTCATGGTAGAAAGATTTGGAATTTTTTCATTTATATGACCATCGGCTATGTTGAATTTAGCATCATTTGACAATAGGTGCTACTCTCTCACTGTTATTTATTATAAAACACCAACTAACTCTTTACACAAATCAATAAAAACAATTAAAGTTAATAAAGTTGTTCTAAAATTTAAATAATTTACAATATTACTCCTATTAGTTGCATTAAATTCTAATACTATATTATTACTTTCACCCACTACCCTTATTAATGACATGCATACATGTACTCTTCGAAAACAAACAAGTGTTTTATAAAAAAGACCAAATGTAGTTGCTAATTGGTGCCTTATAATAAGGATGAGAGGGAGTATTTAGCTAGCTAACCAATGCAGCAGCTTGCACCTTACTTTCCAGTTTGCAGTTATACTTTAGCATCATTTTTTTTCATTTATATGACCATCGGCTATGTGGAATGGTAGAGACCGTGATGGATCCCTTTATTTGTAATGTGCTATTTTTAATAATGTATCTAAGAACAAAATACGGTAGCAAATAAGCATTCTGATGTTCTACCCCGCTAGCAGTGGAATGATGTTAAGAAGAAAAGTTGCAAGTATTCTGGACTGATGGCTTTCTAATGTAGGTTCATAGATGGTAAGATTATTACAATCAGACGACTGCACCGCGTTCATTCCGTGAGTGTGAGATGCTTCATGGAAGGTCCGGCAATGTAGAGATTGTTTTGCTGATTTATTAACTGTTGTTGTTGCTGTTGCTGCTGCTGATTTGTAAGATTATTTTGCTGTCCAATCAACCTCTGTTGCTGCATATCACCAACACCACCCTGTTGCCCAAGTAGCTGACTGTGTTGCAGGTTTGTTGCATTTGATTGTTGCCCCATAAGCTGCTGCTGCTGTGAAGGCAATATTGGCTGTTGGGTTATTGATGCTTGTTGCTGGTGAATCATAGAATTCTGTTGCTGCCTAATAACTGACTGGGGATGTTGCTGAAGCATGGATTATTGGATTGTGTTGATGATTGAACATTATTAGATTGTTGATTCTGCTGAAGGCCAGATAGAGAAGGAGTTGGCATCACAGAAGGCTGAATGACTGATGATGTTTGCATAACAGATTGCTGATTAGACTGCAACTGATTCGGTTGCAGAAGGTTTTGCTGCAACTGAGGTTGCTGCTGTTGTTGCTGCAGTTGCTGCTGCAGTTGCTGCTGCTGCATAAGTGAGTGTGAGTGCTGGAACTTCTGCTTCAAGAGCTGCTGCTGTTGGTAAAGATACTGCTGTGGTTTCTGTTGGCCAACAACCTGCTGCCTTCCTGGCATTTGTCTCTGTGAACCAGTAAACATATTCTGCATGTTAGAATTCTGGCTAATAGTGGTCCCCACTAAATTCTGTCCAGGCATGTTCTGCATATTGGAATTCTGAGCAAGGTTCTGCATCGGAGTCTGGCCTATATTGGCTGCAGATGACAGATTAGATTGAGGTGCCATGTTATTTTGAATATTTTGAGGTAGAATCTGTTGATGTGATTGGGGTTGATTAGGCAAAGGCATTGGATGTGATTGCCCTGGATTTTGAACATGAGGCTGCAAGAGTCCTGTTAAAATATTTCACCACTCAAGTCCTCTGCATATAGAGCAGTTAAAGAGAGATATAGAGAAGAGATAATGGGTATAAAGAGAGAAAGTGAATCCCATACAAGCTCCCACCATTTATGTCACTCTCCCAACTATAAGATTTCATGCCTCTAGAGGATTCAATTTCTAAAAAATAAACTACCTATATATATACAATGAATATGAATCAAAATCAATTTAAAAAGGCATAATCCAGAAAAGGGAAGCATTTAAATTTCAACAATGGTTAAATGAAGTCAATGTAAACTTTGAAGTTTTAAATTTCAGGCAATGTAGAGTTTTAAGTAAATAATAGAAAAATAAAGAAAGAATGTCAAAGATTTGGTGTAGAACTAATAAAGAAAACACAATATATTAATGATATATTGAGCAATGGTACACAAGATTCTCTACATATGGACTATAAAGCAAATAGAAATTTGTCTCAATGTGTGCAACCTATCAATCAGCACATCCACTGTCAGTTTTACTTAAGGTCTAGAATTGCACTTGCAAAAAGTACTATAGCTAAAAAACAATGACAAAACTCAAACAGTCATGATTACTAAAAGAACAAAATGGCAAAATATATTCAAATGCCTTGATCTATGCACATGTGTGTCTATATATAGGCTTGGAACCACTTAATAACATCATAACCAACCCAAGGCCCTGAAACCTAACCTGCATCAGTAGGCTGATTACTAGGGCCACCTGGATTTGATGGCATAGGGTTGTTGTTGTTCATGTTGTTATGGGATTTAGTCTCCATTGTAAGCATCTTCAAAGATATTTTCCGCAGATAATCAGGCTGCAATAAGTGGGTACAATATGATATCATCAATCTCATATATCAGCATGTTTGCAAAGATAAACATTAATGTAATGATATCAGTGATGCTCCTTATTGTGAATTTACCTGGCTTGTTGCAGCAGTATAAATCTTCTCTTCAAACCTTTGAGCAATATTTCTAAGCTCATGCAATCCCTCTTGACCAGAAAATGGAATATGCCTTTTCAATGTTTCCATCCTACAAATGGAAGGAAATGAAATCTTTTAATCATTCTTTTCTACCCAATGTCTATAGGTATCCATGTATGGCAAATACCAGAAAAAAAAATAAGAAGAACTAACCAAATACAGTTTTTTTCATTATTTCTATGCTTTTTCTTTTTAATGAGTTTGTGGTTTTTATCAATTTGTTATATTATGAATTTTTTAGAACTGTGGACTACATGAAGATGCCCTCACAACGTTGAGGTTTCACACTACAGCATTTTGGAACCCTCGGGCTACATTAGTGACACAATCAATGATTATGTTTGGTATGAGAAAAAGGAAAAAACCAATTCAATTCAACTTAGCAATAGAATGTTAGAACTGAAACATACATTTTGTTGACAATTCTTTGGCGTGAATCAGGTTGTAGCTGAGTTCTCCAATCACTTGTATCCATAGGTGCTTCAGTGCCTCGAGTAGGTCTCCAAGTATTGGTATCCATCAAAATTAAACTAACTGAATGGCAAAAATACAAATTGCAAACGAATCAGATTATGAAAAAACAGGAGCAAATATGTACGAGAGAGATAAGAAGATAATTGATAAAATTATTGGTTTGTCATGGACCCAAACTGGCCATTGATGAAATAACATTTGAGACCCTAAGATTGTAATGATACAAATTCAAATAGCAGAATATGGAAACTTATCAATGAGGAGGAGAAGCTAGACTTTTAGTCACCATGGTGTTAGTTATTTATTTTTCCTCCCTTCCGTCAGTAATTTAAAAACGGATGAATAAAAATGTAAGGAACGGGATAATATGATCCATAAATTCCTGTAATATAAGGAAGGCGGGGAAGCATGTATTAGCTGTGGCTTTAGAAAGTTATATGGAAGACATAAACGTTCGTAAACAATAATCACTCTTCAGATTATTGTCCAAATCATCCTTACTAAAAACAATATTAATGCCATAAAGCATTTGTTAACCATGCCCTGAAATTGTTTTTGGTTTTTCAAAAGTACTTCTCAAATTCTCCCAATGGATTATAGTTGAATGAACAGATAGGCAAAATGAAAAACTAAAGGACAAAATTCAGCATGACCATGTCATTATAAAGTCAGATTCATACTTTAAACATTGATAGATAGATATCAAATATCAAGAAATATTTGAAAATTTCCTCAAAATACTCAGCATGTGTTAAATCATGTTTTTAAGGTAATAAGAACTACATAGGCCAAAATTAATATGTGTGCCTAAGAGTGCTTTTGAAAGTCTTGGATCGTTAATATGCAGGGCTAGTCTCCAGTACACATTTTACAGTAAAACAGTTCTTTTCTTGGATATTTTGGAGTCAAGCACCTCAAGCACAAGGCTAACAGCTTAATGATACTTCACTATTGTGGCGTCGATGATAACCATTTTCTCTCTATATTGTGATTTGACCTAAATCGTTCTCAATCAATTATTTCTATATCACTTCACACACACAAGACAAAATCAATTTTAAAAATGTATCCACCCAATAAAAATTCACAAACAACGGGAAAAAACGATGATGAGGCAACTAGGCAATAACCCGAGAGAGGGAGAACTTGAGGAACACAAAACTGTACGCAGAAAGGCCACCGCCGTGGTCAACGATAACGGCTAAATTGACCAGGTGGCGTAGGAAGACAGGTAGATAGTCCGGCAGTGGCTCACGGTGACATGGTGGGTGGAGGTGATTCTAACGACCTGAGCCAACGTCGGAGCTCAGATTGAAATCTCTGAGGGCAAATTAAGGCTGGAGGTTCTTATCAAGTGGTGCAAATTGTATTATTTAAAGAGGCTTCAGACAAAAGTAACTTCACCGGGAAACGAAATTGGACATATGTTCATATTTTGCCACCAAAATAAAAGGCCTTTACATGTTCGTCCTTCCAAAATCCAAATCCGATTCACTATTCTAATCCGGTCGCTCAAAGTCGTAGGTTTGATATTAATTTTTAATTATTTCAAGTTTCGTTGGTAATAATTAATAAAATAAAATAAAATAAAAAGGTTCTACTATAAAAGGGGGTGTGGAACAATTTTACACATGTGTTTTTTCCCAAGAGCGCCTAGCACCACGTGCTTTTTTCTGGACCAAAAATACACATGTGGACCAAAACGTAACCACATGTGTATTTTTGTTCCAGAAAAAAACACTTGGTGCTGGGCGCTCATGGGGGAAAAGCACATGAGTAAAATTGCTCCTTATCCCTCAAAAAATTTCTGTCATTGTTCTTTCGTTTATGCGAACCTCATTTCCCTAAAAGGTAGAATTAATTAAAAGTAAAAATGAGTTTTATATTTAAAATCAAAATTCACCCAAGATGGATCGAGGACATGACTAAGAATCCTAACAGAAAAATCCCCAATATAAAATCTTAATTAAAAAAATTTAATTTTATGGTTTCTTAAACCTAAATATGAAGACATATTTTTCAAAATTTATAATTTATATTGATTACATTCAAAATATCAAATTAATTAGTTAAGATACTGATTTAAAATAGATATGAAAATCCCTAATGATGTCTTCATTTTCAAACTCATCAACAACAACTTCTTGAGATACTCAAACTACCTCCGGCAAGCATTCATACGTTACTCATAATATATCAAAATATAGGAAAATGATATCCTATATGAGATTATAGATGATAAAAAAAAGTTACTATATCAAAATATAGAAAAATGATATCCTCATTACCCTCTTTTATATCATCATCTCATCTCCATCCTTAGATAATGAAATGTATATTTTAGATTTAATATTTTATAAAATTATTATTATTATATTTTATAATCTAAAATTTCTTTATTTATTACAGATTGCAATTATGAAGGGTATAGATCAAATTTTAAGAGTTTAAATTTACTTATTTATGTTTATAGAAATAATTTTATAAAAGATTGAATCTGAATAATATATTATTTTAATCTAACGGTCTATATGAGATAATGAGAATAAAATGAAAAAAGAAGACAAAAAAATAACCCCAAAATATAAGGTAGACAAGTAATTAAAAATAAAAATGAGTTTTACAAGGTTTCAAAGATCAGTGAAGATTGTGAATATAACTAAAAATCGTAACAGAATAATCATCAATATAAAAACTTAATTAAGAAAATTAATTTTATGGTTGTTTTATAGCTCCACGCGCCAATAGGATCCGAACTACATGACAATGGAGTTGATTATCTAACGGGTCCGACAATATTATCGAGCGTGTTATACACGTATGAACATGATAAAGAGTTTTACGTTTAACCCTATAATTTATACTAAAATATTAATAATATAAATAAATAAATAATCGAACAAAGAAAAGGTAATAGCCCCACATAAACGAAAGAAAAGCGGAAATTCGAAATGGAGATGAGAACATATGGAAATAGACTGCTAGAATGAAGTTTCCTTCGCTACCTACGAACGGATTCAATAAGGATTTGGTGAAAAAAAAACAAAAGGGGAGAGGTTTGGGGAGGTTTTGTGGTGGATTAGGGTTCCAAATGTCGCGATTGGAATTTTAAAGGGGAAAAAAAAACATGGTCGATATTTAGTCGACTAACTCACTTGGGTTAGTCGACTAAATATCAGGGGCATTTAAAAAAAATCAGTTCCCCACGTTTTAGTCCACTAAACTCAGCCAACAAAGGAGAGGCCGATATACCAGGCGTCCCAATTGCAAGGGATTGAGCCGGTGCTGCTGCACCTCCTGTTTGTTGATGCCCAAGATTTGTAGTTGTTATTGATGAAACACAGAGAGGTTTCTCGGAATCTACTGGCATAGGAGATGGAGCCAAGGGAGGTGAAGGAGTGGGACCCACAAATGGCGAGTTAGCAGATTGCAGAGGGGTCCCAACTTTTGTGTGAGATGGAAGATTTTGCTCATCGATCTGGAGGGATGAATGTTGTGAAATCTGAGGAGATGCAGTCTGCAGAAGTTGAAGTGAAGAAACAGCAATTGGACTTCCCTGTTTCAACTGTTGGTGGGCATAAGCTTGCCGTTGACCTGAGGAAAGATGTTGCTGAAAGACCACTGGCTTAACACCCATGCCTTGTCTCATCTTCATATCATTTACATCGTTCAGTTGATGAGGCTGTGGAATCTGTAAATGCAGTTGTTGCTTTGCTGGTTGGTGTAATTTTTGCTGCTGTTGCAGGATCTGCTGTCTCTGCATCAATGTCCGCTGCTGAAACTGCTGTTTGAGATGCTGAGTCTGCAACATCTGCTGTTCCTGCTGCTGTTTCAGTTGTGGGTGCTGAGGCATACTGGAACTCTACTGAAAGGAACTTAGATTAGGTTGGATCACATTTACTCCACCTTGTGATGATATGGGGCTCATGTTATTCTGTTGTAGAGCACTGACAGTGTTTTGTTGAAGGGAGCTTGCATGAAAATGCCGCAGGGAGTTCAAATGACTTCCTTGTCCTGAATCTAAACTGGCACCAGGTTGCATTGGATTCATCATACTCTGCTGTGCTGTTGACACACCAGGCATTGAATTTAAACTTGACATATTGTTTTGAGGCATTGCTGCAACAGAACCTTGATTATTTGTTGGTTGCAACTGAGTGTTTATTTGATTTTCATGAGAAAGTTGGGATTGTGACTGTGGTATGGAGTGTATAGGAGGGGGATGTTGTCCTGGTTGTAGAGGTTTTCTGGGCCTATTTGTATTTATAAAGTTAACAATCTGTTTCTCATAGACACCCAACTTTTCCTTGAAACCAGGCAAAATGTTGCCTTTCGGAACTTGCAGAAATGCTAGGAGTTTCTCCAACATTGTTTTAAACATCTTCAGCCTGTTAAGTTGGTCTGACTTTGGTTGTTGTGGAAGGGAGTCATGCTGATGTAGAAATCCAAATACATATTAAGTTACCATCAAATTCATAGGAAATTTCAGAAAAGGATATGGATTGATGACGCTTAACAACAGTTGCAATAGTTAAACAGAACATGTGAGATGCTAGAGCTAAAGCCAATATTACCTCCTTAGTGTCAACAAAAGAAAGATATCCATAAATATGTTGGTAATTTCTCGTTCAAAAAATCAATACTCAATATACCTGCTGAAGCCTAGCAGCAATTTTCTGGTACACTTCATTCAATTCTGGCAAGTATTTTTCTTTCATGATTTTGATCTGAAAGTTGAAATTGACAGAATCAGATAAACATTTGAAGTTTTGAACCCTGGAGATCATCCATGCAAGCAAATTGGCTTCGCTGTTACATTCATAATATGGACAGGATGGCAATAAATTCTTTTTCATTTTGCAAAGTTGTCATAAAAATTAAATGTCACATTTTAGGTGAGAATGTACAAAGTATTCCAGCGTTGCTAACTTCTAGCTAAGTCACTTTAACAAACTAAAAACATTAGCTTGCACAGAAAAATATCACTCATATCAATTTTTATATATATATATCATTAGATTAATGATTTCAAGGAGCATTTCCTGATGGGCCTAACATGATAAAATAGGCATGGTAAACAATATTTCACTACAGTTATAGGCATCGGTTCCCTCTTCTGCACTGCAGATATTTTCATAGGTCAAGTTGCAACCATTCAATCCAACAGAAGTATGAATTAAGGACATCAGAAACGAGTATAGAAGTTTCCATAACCTTCCCATAAGGTGCATAAGCTCATATTACAATTCAGTACATTGATATAAAAATAAGGAACTCTTCTCATTTTTATTTTGGGGTTCATTAAACAACTTTCTATTGTTCCAGCAAACTTCCGTAAGACACTAAAAAACAAAAAAAAGGAAATGGCATATTTACCTTTTGGTACACTTCTTCTCGCCAATCACCCCCATTTGATTGTCCAGTCTGCGCTGTTGAATCCACGGAAGCTACAATAGAGGTTGTAATACATACATGATCATTAAGCCTCAAATAAATACAGCAAAATAAGAAGTGACATTTCTTAAATTCATGAGATATGCAATCATGACAATATCCACAATGGAAGCATGACTCAACAAATTTTTAGGAGGACAACTCAAAATTTCTATTGGAATAAGATGGTTCTCATAATTTGAAGAGCAGGAGAAGCACAAAATAAAGTTTCTATGTTCAAGTACAGCAAAGAAGACAGAGATAGAAACCTAGCTTAAAATAGACAATGACATAGAGACGTAACAACAACATAAGTGGGGATATACCTACATTTTTTTCACCCCCCCCCCCCCCCCCAAAAAAAAAAAGATATACAAATATAGGAGACAGAAAGCAATGCATGGATGGAAATAAATACTTGATGATGTTTCTGGAAGGGCTCTTTGTGATTGATACAACTGTTTTTGTTGATCAAGTACATTTTGCTGTTGACATAAGGGGCCAGATGCTTGAAGCCTTTGCTGCATATCTCGTTGCAAGGAACTTGGCTGCTGCTGCAAGCCCAACTGCTGTTGAATCTGTGCAGGCTGAGATTGAACCTGAGACATCATTGTAGCACTGATAGTGTTTTGTTGAAGGGAGCTTGCAAGAAAATGCCGCAGGGAGTTCAAATGACTTCCTTGTCCTGAATCTAAACTGGCACCAGGTTGCATTGGATTCATCATACTCTGCGGTGCTGTTGACACACCAGGCATTGAATTTAAACTTGACATATTGTTTTGAGGCATTGCTGCAACAGAACCTTGATTATTTGTTGGTTGCAACTGAGTGTTTATTTGATTTTCATGAGAAAGTTGGGATTGTGACTGTGGTATGGAGTGTATAGGAGGGGGATGTTGTCCTGGTTGTAGAGGTTTTCTGGGCCTATTTGTATTTATAAAGTTAACAATCTGTTTCTCATAGACACCCAACTTTTCCTTGAAACCAGGCGAAATGTTGCCTTTCGGAACTTGCAGAAATGCTAGGAGTTTCTCCAACATTGTTTTAAACATCTTCAGCCTGTTAAGTTGGTCTGACTTTGGTTGTTGTGGAAGGGAGTCATGCTGATGTAGAAATCCAAATACATATTAAGTTACCATCAAATTCATAGGAAATTTCAGAAAAGGATATGGATTGATGACGCTTAACAACAGTTGCAATAGTTAAACAGCACATGTGAGATGCTAGAGCTAAAGCCAATATTACCTCCTCAGTGTCAACAAAAGAAAGATATCCATAAATATGTTAATAATTTCACGTTCAATAAAATCAATACTCAATATACCTGCTGAAGCCTAGCAACAATTTTCTCGTACACTTCATTCAATTCTGGCAAGTATTTTTCTTCCATGATTTTGATCTGAAAGTTGATATTGACAGAATCAGATAAACATTTGAACCCTGGAGATCATCCATGCAAGCAAATTGGTTTCGCTGTTACATTCATAATATGGACAGGATGGCAATAAATTCTTTTTCATGATTTTAATCTGAAAGTTGAAATTGACAGAATCAGATAATCAAACATTTGAACCCTTGAGATCATCCATGCAAGCAAATTGGTTACGCAGTTACATTCATAATATGGACAGGATGGCAATAAATTCTGTTCCATTTAGCAAAGTTATCATAAATTTCAAGTCTTACATTTTAGTTGAGAATGTACAAAGTATTCCAGCATTCCTAACTTCTAACAAAGTCACTTTAACCAACTAAAAACATTAGCTTGCACAGAAAAATATCACTCATATCAATATATATCATTAGATTCATGATTTCAAAGAGCATTTCCTGATGGGATTAACATGATAAAAAGTATTCCAGCATTCCTAACTTCTAACAAAGTCACTTTAGCCAACTAAAAACATTAGCTTGCACAGAAAAATATCACTCATATCAATATATATCATGAGATTAATGATTTCAAAGAGCATTTCCTGATGGGACTAACATGATAAAATGGGCATGATAAACAATATTTCACTCCAGTTATAGGCGTCGGTTCCCTCTTCTGCACTGCAGATGTTTTCATAGGTCAAGTTGCAACCATTCAATCCAACAGAATTATGAATTAAGGACATCAGAAACGAGTATAGAAGTTTCAATAACTTTCCCATAAGGTGCATAAGCTCATATTACAATGCAGTACATTGATATAAAAATAAGGAACTCTTCTCACTTTTATTTTGGGGTTCATTCAACAAATTTCTATTGTTCCAGCAAATTTACGTAAGACAAAAATAAGAAATTGGCGTATTTACCTTTTGGTACACTTCTTCTTGCCAATCACCCCCATTTGATTGTCCAGTCTGTGCTGTTGAATCCAGGGAAGCTACAGTAGAGGTTATAATGCACACATGATCATTAAGCCTCAAATAAATAAAGCAAAATAAAAAGTGACATCTCTAAAATTCATGCGATATGCAATCATGACAATATCCACAATGGAAGGATGACTCAACAAATTTTAAGGAGGACAACTCAATTTCTATTGGAATAAGATGGCTCTCATAATTTGAAGGGCAGGAGAAGCACACAATAAAGTTTCTATGTTCAAGTACAGCACAGAAGACGGAGATAGAAATCTAGTTTAAAATAGACAATGATGTAGAGACGTCACAACAACATAAGTGAGGATATACCTACTTTTTTTTCACCAAAAAAAAAAAAAACAAAAGATATACAAATATAGGAGACAGAATGGAAATAAATACTTGATGATGTTCCTGGATTTTGAACTCGAGGCTGCAAGAGTCCTGTTAAAATATTTGACCACTTAAGTCCTCTGCATATAGTGCAGTTAAAGAGAGATATAGAGAAGAGATAATGGGTATAAAGATAGAAAGTGAATCCCACACAAGCTCCCACCATTTATGTCATTCTCCCAACTATTCATGCCTCTAGAGGATTCAATTTCTAAAAAATAAACTACCTAAATATAGAATGAACATAATCAAAATCAATTAAAAAAACAATAATCCAGAGAAGGGGAAGCATTTTAATTTCAACAATGGTTAAAGAAGTAAATGTAAACTTTTTAAGTTTTAAATTTCAGGCAACATAGAGTTTTAAGTAAATAATAGAAAAATAAAGAAAGAATGTCAGAGATTTGGTGTAGAACTAATAAAGACAACAAAATATATTAATGATATCCGGAGCAATGGTACACAAGATTCTCTACATATGGACTATAAAGCAAATAGAAATTTGTCTCAATGTGTGCAAGTTATCAATCATCACATCCACTATCAGTTTTACTTAAGGTCTAGAGTTGCACTTGCACAAAGGACAATAGCTTAAAAACAATGACAAAACTCAAACAGCCATGATTACTAAAAGAACAAAATGGCAAAATATATTCAAATGCCTTGATATATGCACATCTGTGTCTACATATAGGCTTGGAACCACTTAATCACATCATACCCAACCCAAGGCCCTAAAACCCTAACCTGCTTCAGTAGGCTGATTACTAGGGCCACCTGGGTTTGATGGCATAGGGTTGTTCATGTTATGTGATTTAGTCTCCATTGTAAGCATCTTCAAAGATATTTTCCGTAGATAATCAGGCTGCAATAAGTGAGTACAACATGATATCATCAATCTCATATATCAGCATGTTTGCAAAGATAAACATTAATGTAATGATATCAGTTATACTCCTCATTGTGAATTTACCTGGCTTGTTGCAGCAGTATAAATCTTCTCTTCAAACCTTTGAGCAATATTTTGGAGCTCATGCAGTCCCTCTTGACCAGAAAATGGAATATGCCTTTTCAATGTTTCCATCCTACAAATGGAAGGAAATGAAATCTTTTAATCATTCTTTTCTACCCAATGTCTATAGGTATCCATGTATGGCAAATACCAGAAAAAAATAATAATAAGAAGAACTAACCAAATACAGTTTTTTTCATTATTTCTATGCTTTTTTCTTTTTAATGAGTTTGTGGTTTTTATCAATTTATGTTATATTATGAATTTTTTAGAACTGTGGACTACATGAAGATGCCCTCACAACGTTGAGGTTTCACACTACAGCATTTTGGAACCCTTGGGCTACATTAGTGACACAATCAATGATTATGTTTGGTATGTGAAAAAGGAAAAAACTAATTCAATTCAACTTAGCAATAGAATATTAGAACTGAAACATACATTTTGTTGACAATTCTTTGGCGTGAATCAGGTTGTAGCTGAGTTCTCCAATCACTTGTATCCATAGGTGCTTCAGTGCCTCGAGTAGGTCTCCAAGTATTGGTATCCATCAAAATTAAACTAACTGAATGGCAAAAATACAAATTGCAAACGAATCAGATTATGAAAAAACAGGAGCAAATTTGCACGAGAGAGATAAGAAGATAATTGATAAAATTATTGGTTTGTCATGGACCCAAACTGGCCATTGATCAAATAAAATTTGAGACCCTAAGATCGTAATGATACAAATTCAAATAGCAGAATATGGAAACTTATCAATGAGGAGGAGAAGCTAGACTTTTAGTCACCATGGTGTTAGTTATTTCTTTTTCCTCCCTTCCGTCAGTAATTTAAAAACGGATGAATAAAAATGTAAGGAAAGGGATAATATGATCCATAAATTCCTGTAATATAAGGAAGGCGGGGAAGCATGTATTAGCTGTGGCTTTAGAAAGTTATATGGAAGACATAAACGTTCGTAAACAATAATCACTCTTCAGATTATTGTCCAAATCATCCTTACTAAAAACAATATTAATGCCATAAAGCATTTGTTAACCATGCCCTGAATTTGTTTTTGGTTTTTCAAAAGCACTTCTCAAATTCTCCCAATGGATTATAGTTGAATGAACAGATAGGCAAAATGAAAAACTAAAGGACAAAATTCAGCATGACCATGTCATTATAAAGTCAGATTCATACTTTAAACATTGATAGATAGATATCAAATATCAAGAAATATTTGAAAATTTTCTCAAAATACTCAGCATGTGTTAAATCATGTTTTTAAGGTAATAAGAACTACATAGGCCAAAATTAATATGTGTGCCTAAGAGTGCTTTTGAAAGTCTTGGATCGTTAATATGCAGGGCTAGTCTCCAGTACACATTTTACAGTAAAACAGTTCTTTTCTTGGATATTTTGGAGTCAAGCACCTCAAGCACAAGGCTAACAGTTTAATGATACTTCACTATTGTGGCGTCGATGATAACTATTTTCCCTCTATATTGTGATTTGACCTAAATCGTTCTCAAGCAATTATTTCTATATCACTTCACACACACAAGACAAAATCAATTTTAAAAATGTATCCACCCAATAAAAATTCACAAACAACGGGAAAAAAGGACGATGAGGCAATTAGGCAATAACCCGAGAGAGGGAGAACTTGAGGAACACAAAACTGTACGCAGAAAGGCCACCGCCGTGGTCAACGATAACGGCGAAATTGACCAGGTAGCGTAGGAAGACAGGTAGATCGTCCGGCAGTGGCTCACGGTAACATGGTGGGTGGAGGTGATTCTAACGACCTGAGCCAACGTCGGAGCTCAGATTGAAATCTTTGAGGGCAAATTAAGGCTGGAGGTTCTTGTCAAGTGGTGCAAATTGTATTATTTAAAGAGGCTTCAGACAAAAGTAACTTCACCGACAAACGAAATTGGACACATGTTCATATTTTGCCACCAAAATAAAAGGCCTTTACATGTTCGTCCTTCCAAAATCCAAATCCGATTCACTGTTCTAATCCGGTCGTTCAAAGTCGTAGGTTTGATATTAATTTTTAATTATTTCAAGTTTCGTTGGTAAATAATTAATAAAATAAAATAAAATAAAAAGGTTCTATAAAAGGGGATATGGAACAATTTTACACATGTGTTTTTTCCCAAGAGCGCCCAATACCACGTGCTTTTTTCTGGACCAAAAATACACATGTGGATCAAAACGTAACCACATGTGTATTTTTGTTCCAGAAAAAAACACGTGGTGCTGGGCGCTCCTGGAGGAAAAGCACATGTATAAAATTGTTCCTTATCCCTCAAAAAATTTCCGTCATTGTTCTTTTGTTCCCATTTCCCTAGAAGGTAGACAAATTAGTTAAAAGTAAAAATGAGTTTTATATTTAAAATCAAAATTCACCCAAGATCAATGAGGATTGAGGACATGACTAAGAATCCTAACAGAAAAATCCCCAATATAAAATCTTAATAAAAAAATTTAATTTTATGGTTTCTTAAACCTGAATATGAAGACATATTTTTCAAAATTTATAATCTATATTGATTACATTCAAAATATCAAATTGATTAGTTAAGATACTGATTTAAAATAGATATGAAAATCCCTAATGATGTCTTCATTTTCAAACTCATCAACAACAATTTCTTGAGGTACTTAACCTACCTCTGGCAAGCATTCATACGTTACTCATAATATATCAAAATATAGGAAAATGATATCCTATATGAGATTATAGATGATAAAAAAAGTTACTATATCAAAATATAGAAAAATGATATCCTCATTACCCTCTTTTATATCATCATCTCATCTTCATTCTTAGATAATGAAATGTATATTTTAGATTTAATATTTTATAAAATTATTATTATTATATTTTATAATCTAAAATTTCTTTATTTATTACAGATTGCAATTATGAAGGGTATAGATCAAATTTTAAGAGTTTAAATTTACTTATTTATGTTTATAGAAATAATTTTATAAAAGATTGAATCTGAATAATATATTATTTTAATCTAACGGTCTATATGAGATTATGAGAATAAAATGAAAAGAGAAGACAAAAAAATAACCCCAAAATATAAGGTAGACAAATGATTAAAAATAAAAATGAGTTTTACAAGGTTCCAAAGATCAGTGAAGATTGTGAATATAACTAAAAATCGTAACAGAAAAATCATCAATATAAAAACTTAATTTAAAAAATTAATTTTATGGTTGTTTTATAGCTCCACACGCCAATAGGATCCGAACTGCATGACAAAGGAGTTGATTATCTAACGGGTCCGACAATATTATCGAGCGTGTTATACACGTATGAACATGATAAAGAGTTTTACGTTTAACCCTATAATTTATACTAAAATATTAATAATATAAATAAATAAATAATCGAATAAAGAAAAGGTAAAAGCCTCACATAAACGAAAGAACAACGGCAGAAATTCGAAATGGAGATGAGAACATATGGAAATAGACTGCTAGAATGAAGTTTCCTTCGCTACCTACGAACGGATTCAATAAGAATTTGCTGAAGAAAAAAAAAACAAAGGGGTAGAGGTTTGGGGAGGTTTTGTGGTGGATTAGGGTTTCAAATGTCGCGATTGGGGAAAAAAAAACCTAGTTGATATTTAGTCTACTAACTCACTTGGGTTAGTCGACTAAATATCGGGGGCATTTAAAAAAATCAGTTCCCCGCGTTTTAGTCGACTAAATCTTGGTTTAGTCGACTAAATGTGGCACATTGGGAAATATTTTGAAAACAATGACAAAATGGTAATTAATTATTTAAAAAGTGGCAAATAGGGGGGAAAAAAAGCCCGTGGTACTAGATGCTCCTAAGGGAAAAGCACATGTGTAAAATTGCTCATTATCCCTAGTTTTGAATGGTTCAAAGTTCAAATGTTCATTTTTCAGTTGTATTTGGACTCAAATAAAAATATTACGAATTTTTAAAAGAGAAGTTACCCTAATTAAACTAGTTTGAAATAGTTTATTGGGGTTTATTTTTCTCATGTTGCATGAGAGAAAGAAGATTCCTACACACACATAAAACGGTGGGACCTACATATATATATAATGCTAATTATATATATATGCGGGTCCCGCCATTTTATGTGTGTATGGCATGAGAAAACATTTCTCCTACAACATGAGAAATGTTTTTCCCTAGTTTATTTTAAGTAAAACATAAAAATGTTATTTGTAAAACTGTTCTATACAACTTCTTAACATCAACACCATTTATTCATTCTCACTTCTTCTAACAATGATATCTTATTCTCCCACCATTATATCAAAACAACAATTTAATATATATATATATATATATATATATATATATACTCCCTCCAATCTTAGACGTATAGGAACTAGATAATTGATTCATGCATATTAAGAAAATTAATTTAGTTAATTATTTTGCCAAAAGTTTAGTTAATTACGTATAGAATGTATGGAGGTCAAAAAAGAGATATTTTGAAAAAAAAATAATATATTTGATATGTAAAGTAGATTGAAGTATGTGTATAAAAAAAATAGTAGAATGAAATATTATATTAATATTAAAGCATACTATTCAACTAAATCCTATATTTACTATGGAAAATAGTATAATCACTCTTTTTGAAATGTACTTTGAAAAAATATTTTTAGTGGTATTGCTTATAGCTTTATTTTATAGGTAAATATATATACCTTTCACTTATTATTGTGCTGACTTTGTTTTCATGTGGTATTATGTATATTAAGTGGGATATAGTTAAAAAAAAATTTGAATTTTATGATAGAATTAGGGAGGTTTAAGGTTTTCTTTCGTTTAGAAGAAAAATTTTAAAAGTGCTAGTAAATAAGACCGAAAGAGTATAGATAAATGCTATGGATTTAAAAAGGGTTAATATAATCTTTAGTCCCTCGAGTTTGCTCTCATTTTAGTTTTAGTCAGTGCCTTAAGTTTCAAACCATAGGTTTTAATCCCTCAAATTTCTTTTTTTTTTTTAAACTTATGAATAAAAACTTAGATCGTTTTGCTCTTGTTAAGATCAAAACTGATGGTTTAAAACGAAAGGAACAAAAATTAAAATAAGCACAAACTTAAGAGATTAAAGATGTCATAAACCCTTTTAAAAACCACCTCAAAGAATGGGTGTGTTTTTTAATTTTTCAAAAATAAAATGCAATTTGGACAAGTGCTCTCTTGCCCTAGGTAAATGTCACTAACTGATAACCTTGATTATTCTCCCTCCTCCCTCATCCTAGCCTCTTTACAGAGGTCACAACACGTTCCTCACGGTCGTCTCCTTTTTTGACGCGCCCATCATCCCCCTCACCTCCTTCTTCATCCTCATCCTCTTCTTCCTCTATGAGATATCCTCAATCGATAGGCCGCCTTCGCCACTGCGATCAATATCGATGGCGAAGCAGACGAATAATGCGGCCTCCAGTACCAAGAGGATGTGTCTATGTGCTCGGACAACGTACCCTGGTTTGTTCAGGTGTTCCTACCATAGGCGTCTCTCCATACAACAGAAGAATCCAGAGATGTTGCCTTCTATTGAATCCTCGAGTACGCTGACCACTCTTATTAGACCTTCATCAGACCAGCTACAGCGATGAGAAGCCTTTCAACCTAGGTTATTAAAACTAAACCTGTAACATCTTAGACGCCCGCTTGTGGATATTGTTAGACCTTCATCAGACCAGCTACGGCGATGAGAAGCCTTTCAACCTAGGTTATTAAAACTAAACCTGTAACATCTTAGGCGCCCGCTTGTGGATATTGTCCACTTTAGCACACACAAGACCTCACGGTTTTGTTTTTGACTAGGCCTAGCCCATTAAAACGCGTCCACAAGGGAAAGGTCTTCGCACCCTTATAAGACATGTTTCGTTCGCCTTCCTAGTCGATGTAGGACTTCACACTCCACCCCCTTGGGGCCCAGCGTCCTCGCTGGCACATCGACCCGAGCCTTGGCTCTAATACCAATTGTAACATCCCAGGCGCCCGCTTGTGGATATTGTCCGCTTTGGCACACACAAGGCCTCACGGTTTTGTTTTTGACTAGGCCTAGCCCATCAAAACACGTCCACAA
The DNA here is from genome assembly GCA_034222035.1 of Acacia crassicarpa. Taxonomy (NCBI): domain Eukaryota; kingdom Viridiplantae; phylum Streptophyta; class Magnoliopsida; order Fabales; family Fabaceae; genus Acacia; species Acacia crassicarpa. The sequence goes on along the minus strand of JAWXYG010000019.1, from coordinate 2,584,889 downwards.
GGGAAAGGTCTCCGCGCCCTTATGAGGTATGCTTCATTCGCCTTCCCAGTCAATGTGGGACTTCACACTCCACCCCCTTGGGGCCCAACATCCTCGTTGGCACATTGACCCGAGCCTTGACTCTGATACCAATTGTAACATCTCAGGAGCCCGCTTGTGGATATTTTTCTCTTTGGCACACACAAGGCCTCACGGTTTTGTTTCTGGCTGGGTCTCACCCATCAAAACGCGTCCACAAGGGAAAGGTCTCTGTTGGTCAAATTCCCTTATGGCAAGCGAACCAGTCGAACAAGTAATAAAGTAAAAATAGAGTATCGTCCCACAGAGACTGAGATACTAAAGAGTGACGCTCAGCTGCTAATATAGTTGCACTGACTGAAATTGAAGTAATTGGGTTGAGAGGTTCTAATACTATGCTAATAGCAAAATTAAACGACGTAAATTAACTTGAAAAGATATCAGTAAGAGGTCAGGCTGGACTTAGAAGTTCCCTTAAGTGCTTTATTCCCCCAATTGCTTCACTCAATGCTATAGCGTCTATGCTGCACAGCTTCCGCAATGCTACAACATAGCTACTATCTACAAAGCTATTTGGTTAACCCACCACGATAGTCTACTGAAGCTTCCGCGTCCGATACATATGACACTAACTATACTCATTCCATATTCCTATGACAACTTTCTAGTCAGGACTACTTTACGCTCAAGGTGTTATGATTATGAGAGGTAGACCCATTCCTGAAGCCTACAATAATAGGTCAAGCCGTGCACAGGCTTCCTAGCAAACACTGTTTCTCAGAGGTCTAACCTCAACTCCTTACCAGTAAGCTGAGGCTACAAATCTAGCCCTTAACTTCCGTTAACCGACTAGTAATTAAAACACTGATAAGAAAACCAAATTTATTAAATCAAGAATGTGCAACTAGGTTCATTCGACAACTTAAGGACTCATCCTCGTCCAGCCATATGGAAATTAGTTCATGACTGATGAGTGACACACAAAACAGACACTAACAGAATGACCCATGATCAGAAAACAAAATGAAACAAAAAGGGAAAACAAAAAGTTTGATGGAATTTCCGTCGGCGTGAACGCGGCCCTGTCATGACACCACTCCACGTCTTCTCCGTTCCGTCGTACTGCAAGGGAGGATGTTGGGTTGTCTTGGTAGTCTCGTGCTCTTGTGAAATCTCTCACTCTTCTCGGGAGTCTGCCGAAACTAGAATCTCGTTCTAGGGCTCTCCTCTCCTTAGGGTTGGCTCTGATGTTTCCTTTTATAAACAGTCTTTCTTGCGGCGTAAGTTACACGAGTCGGGCCTTTCCTAATCCGTCGGGATCTAGTGTATCTCTTGATCCGAGTAGATTGCTTCTGCTGATCCTGCGGGATTCTCCAAATCTTTTAGTTTCGATCCTCCGCATCTTCTATTCTGTTATGTCAGCAACCTATCCGTCAGTATCGGCCTTTTATTTTATTCCTGAAATCATCTGGGTAAAAAGGTCAGAAAATATGCCGCATAGCATTGCGTCCTCTACTTTGCTATAGCATTTGGCATGCCTTGTATTGCGTTCCAAGTCGCTGTCAGATTGCTATAGCATCGTATCAGCCTTGCTACACGTTCTACCTTAAAAAATCATGCAATTTGTTCCGTTTGTGACACATGCAGATGATTGCTTACTCTTCAGTCCCTATATCATGAATGTATGATTTTTTGCTTAGATTATCTGCAGTTAAGCTTGCATTTACCATTCAATTCAATCATAAAGTATAGGGAAAACATGGTACGATTTGTGCTTATAAGTCTCCGCACCCTTATAAGGCATGCTTCATTCGCCTTCCCAGTCGATGTTTTGATGGGCGCCTTCCCAGTTGATGTGGGACTCGTTTCCCTTGTGAGGAGACCTTATAAGGGTGCGGAGACCTTTCCCTTGTGGATGCGTTTTGATGGGCTAGGCCCAGCCAAAAACAAAACCATGAGGCCTTGTGTGTGCCAAAGCGGACAATATCCACAAGCGGTCACCTGGGATGTTACAATTGGTATCAGAGTCAAGGCTCGAGTCAATGTGCCAGCGAGGACGCTGGGCCCTAAGGTGGGGTGGAGTGTGAAGTCCCACATCGACTGGGAAGGTGAACGAAGCATGCCTTATAAGAGTGCAGAGACCTTTCCCTTGTGGACGCATTTTGATGGGCTAGGCCCAGTCAAAAACAAAACCATGAGGCCTTGAGTGTGCCAAAGGGGACAATATCCACAAGCGGGCACCTGGAATGTTACAAGACCGGTCACTGCGGTCAAACAGGTGAGAAAGTATATATTTCAAATTATTGAAATGAAATTATTAAAAAATTCCATTTTATATTTAAATAATATTTAGGAAATGGAAAGTTGTCATGTAGGACAAGCTTCAATCGACGTTTCTTATTTTTATTTTTTTTTTAAAAAAAAAGTTGAACCCAGTTTCTATAGCTAACCGGATCGGTTCCATGGTCGGTCCACCAGTTTCAGGTCCAAATCGACCGGTCCGGTCCAAGTTTAATTACCATGTTTTCAACCAAGACGGAGCCAACTCTGGATGATGTCCTAAGCCAAAGAATTAATAGTCATCTCTGGTTCTGATTCCACCATTTATTAGCAGATCCTTAATTTTCTTTTGGAAGATTACTCTTTATTAATACTTACTTGATAGAATTATTTGTAAATCTGAGCCAATTTTGTAAAGAAATTTTTTAGTCAATTGTTAATAGTATTGTCTTCCTCTTTTTTAAAATTTGAATGAGTCCAGTTAGTTGTCTTTCATATAAATAAATAAATAAGACTAATTTCACATATAGCTACAGAATCTCGAGGGATGTTGAAATATTAAATTATTAATAATTATTACCATTATAATCCACGGGTAAGTGTTTTGAAGGGAGGAGGTCGAGTGTGTTATAATCAATGATAATAATAAAAGAGTTATTCAGCTGTTTTACTATAAAAATACTTGGTACTCCTTCTGATTCTAATTATAGGATAACATTTGGGTATTGGTTTTGGTCCTAATTATATGACAACATTTTAATTTTTGTTAATTTCTTCCTAAAATACCCTTATTGATACTTTCTCAATAATAATTAAACATAATAATAATTTAACAATGCACCTATATATTCTACAAAGTAAGTAATACTTACAACTCATTAATGCCACAAACTCCTTAATTCTACTTTTTTTTAACTGAATAATTTTGAGTAATTTTTTTTTCTTCATATTTTTCCCATATCACCCTTACTAATACTTTCTCCATAATAATTAATTTAATAACATATTTATATTCTATCAAGTGAGAAATTCTATTTTGTTTTTTCCCCTCAAATTCTCTATTGAACGTTGAAGAGCCGTAACGTTAATTTAATGGAGGCGGGTAATATTAAAAAAAATAGCAGTGATATTTCTGAATTGATACATGAATTATGGAATACATCATATAGGATGGTGATATATGAAATTATGAAACGTAAATTGTTTATTTATAATATAAATCACGGTTCAGATATGATTAATAAAGGATTATGTGAAATCAACAAGGTCATTGAAGTGAAAAATTTATATAAGGGCATTTTAGGAAAGTGGATATTAACAAATTTAATTCTTATCTTTAATCTCTCTAAAATCAGTTAAATATGTCTATAATGAGGACAGGAGGTAGGAACAAATTTTTCTTTCAATTATTAAGAGTTGTTCATTCGTTGTTGTTCATAGTAGTAGTCTTTTTGGGTTTTGCTGCGTACGGAGATTAATTCTGGTTTTCTAATCCTCTTTTCTCTTTTTTTTTTTAGATATTTTTATTTGTGTATATATATGCATCACTTTCTTTTACCAGCATTTTTATATATTACATAACTAAATTTTAATAAAGTGCCTTATTTAATTAATATGGTTTACCCTGGCAAAATAAAAATTAAGATGGTTTAGAAATTTGGTGAGTGGTAATGGCATTTAGTTTGGCCAAGAAAGATTCAGGAATTAAATGATCAAGCTTTGAAGTTTTAAATCCTTCATCCAACTCGTTGATTATCATGAATTGATAATTTCAATTGGAAAATAGTTATGTTAAGATTCTCATATTCATCTCGTCAAATTCTGTAATCACATATATATGATTATATAACTATGTGTTTTATTTTTGAATTATTATCATTTAACGATAAACTCATATAAAAAAAATAAAAAAAATACGACATGTGATAATAGGAATATGATATTGTCACTACCAATTTTATGTCACTACCAAGTGACTACCACTTTTTCACTGTTAGATCAGAATCTTATCAGGAGAGAGAAATGATAAATGTAAATGAGATTCTGATCTAACGTTAAAAAAGTGGTAGTGACATAAAATTGGTAGTGACAATATCATATCTCGTGATAATATGTGATTGGAGAACTATATGGTTCATTTCAATTTAGTCTATTTCAGAGATAAAATTAAAATATTTTTTGAAGAAAATAACACCGATGAAGTAATAAAAAAAATATTTCATGATTGTAATAATGTAGATATTTAATTTTTTTCAAAAAAAAATAATAATGCTATTTTCCAAACGATTTGAAACCATCTCAATCTTGTAATCTCATTATTGATTTTATTATTTTGATTTTGAATTATTATAAAATAATTTTAAATTTTGAAAAGAAGGAAAGTACATCTAAATGATAGATTTGATCAAAAATTTGTCAATAAGATTCATCAGTATTTTAATATTTAAATAAGAGGAAAAATTAAAGAGAAAAATGGCATCTTTTGAAGCATGGTAGAATTATTTTGTAAACAAAGTTTTCTTTATTTAATTTATTAGCCGGATAAATAAGTCTTTCATTCAAATCGTTAATTGTTAGATAGGATCATAAGAACGAGACCTGAGAATTTATTTTAATTTGAATTAAACTTATCGTTTTATTTTCTTGATTCCCTTTATCACGAATCAAATTCAAATCATATATAAACGCTGCTTCAGATCTTTCTCTCTCCAAAACTAGCTTGTTCTAGTTGTGTAGGAGGGATCATCCCATGACGACGCCTTCCTCTTCGTCGGCGTTCGCTCCACAGTCGTCTCCTTTTTTGGCAAGCTCCTCGTCGTCGTCGTCCCCTTGCACCTCAGCATTATCAGCGGTCCATAAGAATCGAGCCGCGTCGCCTTCTATTCAATCCTCCTCGAGTACGAGTCTCAATCTTCGGCGATTGGCGATGATTCGATGAAGAACTCTTTGGAGAGAATCGGCAGTGTGGAGGGTGAACTGGTGAAGAGGACGCTAACCACTCTGATTAAACCTTCGTCGCACCAGCTACGACGACGACGAGAAGCCTTTCAACCAAGCCGGAGCCGACTCTCGTTGATGTACAAAGCCAAAGAACAATGATCTCTTCCGTGGTTTAGCTAATCCTTTATTATTACCTTAGTAGAAACAATTTTGTACAGTAGTAAAGAAATTTTGACAATATATCTTAGGATATCAGATATTAATTTTAGGGTTTAGGGTATCAGAAATTAATTTTCGTCGAACATAACATATTTATTCTTAAAATATGTTAATTTATATCTTTTTACTTTATTTAGATCAGAATAACTAGGATGATTCATGATATTGTCAATATCACAATAATTGATCGTAAGAATCTTCTGATAAACCGTTCTTAATATCAAGAAAGTGCATGATTATAGTTTAAGAGGGTTAGTTTAGGATTAATATAGGGAAAATCTCCCTCAGGTCCAAGTAACTAAAAAATCGTTAAAAAATGCTCGAAGAAAAGTCAAATGTCAGAAAATACCCTAAGTCTTTTTTGGTATTATTTCAGAAAACGTTATATTGTTATGTTAACGTCTACTGATTTAGTTGTTAATTTTATACTAATATAGTTGTTAACGTTTATGAAATAATATAGAAAATACCCTAAGGCCTTTTTAAACATATATGTGAATTTTTCTTAAGGCTTTTTTTTACAATTTTTTGGTTATTTGGGCGGTGAAAGATATTTTCCCATTAATATATTTGGATGATAGGTGTTAGCCCTAGGTGCTCTTTGCGCCCCATGGTTGTAGAAAATATTTCCTCAAAATCGTAATATAGATGAATTATTAGATATCAAGCATTTCATAGTCTATTTTTTATAAAAGTGGATATCAATATGCATATCAGGTAGGGGTGGGTATAAGCAGGGCTAAGTAAGGCGAGACCCCTACCCAATACTTAGCCCGAAGAATGAACGGGCTGCATTTTGCAGCCCGATACCCAGTCCTGCCCGATAAAAGCCCTAACCATTTTTGGGCTAGGCAAGGGCGGCTGGGTAGGGCGAGCTTCTCTTACCCAAGTAGTGACGTCTTGCCTTGCTCCTTGAAGATTTTAGTTCACAGTTCACAGAATTTTAAAGCTTTGAATATAGCTGAAGTATAATATAATATATTTGTAATATATTTAGACATAATAATATAATATATTTTAAATAAAATAATATATGTAGAACAATATTTATTTAAATATATTTAATTTTCTGGACAGGACCAAATAGATTCAAAACTTTGAAGATAGCTGAAGTATAATATAATATATTTGTAATATATTTAGACATAATAATATAATATATTTTAAATAAAATAATATATGTATAACAATATTTATTTAAATATATTTAATTTTCCGGACAGGGTGAAATGGGCAGGGAAGGACCCCCTGCTCGATGTCCAACCCTGCCCAGTTACTGGCCTAGCCCAAAACTGCCCAAATTATTTTCGGGCCACTTTTTTAGGGTTGGGCTGAGCAATTTTTTACTGGGCTTGGGCGGGCATACTGGGCATCTGGGCACCATGCTCACCCTAACATCAGGTAATGATAGTGATACTATCAATGCTACAAGAGAGAAAAATATGGTATTGTGATTTCTTGCCTTGTTTAGGGTTTAATTTCATTGGTAGTACAATAATGTAACATGCATGATACTTTTACATTGGGTTGATGAAGTTATTAACATGCATGTTTGTCTCCATGGGGCATTATGTGTTGGAAAATAGTATTTGATTTTCCTTAACAAAGTTTGAAAGAGCGTCCACAAAAACAAAAACTGCGTTTTGCAAGAGTTACATAATTACACTGGATAATAATGAAAACAACGTTACATTTGAAAGTGAAATGGCCTACTAGGTGTTCTTGATAATTAATATCCGGCAAAGATCGCACAAGATCAAATCTAGAAAGAAATTAAATAAGAATATACTCAAATAAGTATATGAACTTAAGCCCCAAGTTCTTCATTGTTGTTAAAATAAAGAAAATACTTAACTTAGAATTTTTTTTAAAAAAAATCTCCAGTAAAAAAACACCCCAAAAGTCGATCATCTACTCCTGAGTCCTTATTTCAAAATGTGTGTTTTTTCACATCATTTTAAGGGAGTCTTATATGTCGCATCTAGCTTGGACTGGGTTTTGTGATTAACATTTAGTGATTTACAGTTAAGCTTCTATTTGGATATGTTCGATTGCGATTCCTAGGGCCCGTTTGGTACGCGGATTTTGGCAAAGGGAAAGGGAAGATCAGTGTCTTCCCACAGGAGAAACATGTTTGGTGCGCCATTGTCCTGGAAAATGCCTTTCCCGCCAGCCTCCATCTTCCCACACATGGGGCAAAGTTGAATCCCTCCAAATTTGGCGGGATAGTGATTTTGTTCCCGGGAGAATGAAATTTGGGACAAAAAAGCCCCTGTACAGTGCACTTTGGGTATTAAAAAAAGGTATTCGTCGGTTTAGGTGTACGAAGGGTGCGAACCTGAAATTGAAGACACTGGAGTTGGAGACGCAGCTCAACTTGGACGCAGGTGCAAATACAGGTGAGTTTCGATGGGTATGAGAATTGTTTGCTGTTTTATCCATTGTTGGCAATGCCCCCTGTGCATTTGTTTACATTCGTCTCTTTCTGTGCTGATGGGTATGGAGTTGTCGATGGGTATGTGAGTTTGTAGCTGAAGGTTGGTCGAATAATATGCATGTTGTGGGTTAATGGGAGTGAGGTTTTGTAATAAAAGAGAGAGGCAGCTGGTACAGGGCATCTCTGTTATAATAAATGTGGTCATTAAAATGTGCTGTGTTATATAAATGAAAGTGGTTTGTGTGTGGGTATGCGCATTTATTGTTGTCTTGTCATTTATTGTTGTTTTGTCCATTAGCTGTGGAGACTCGAGAATGAGTTCTGTTTGGTGCTTGGGCAAAATTTGTTATCTAGTTAAATGTCTGAAAGCGTAGAAGAGAGGCCAAAGCCACTGTGACATTGTTCAACTGTTTAGTATATAGGTGTTTTTTTTTTTTGTTTATCCTTGCATGTACTAACAATAAAACCGTATTTGCTGACCCCTGAATTAGAAAGTTAAAATAGTTGAATTATAGAATTAATGTGATTTTATTTTAGTCACGGTGTGATGTTTGGGTGATGTTGCTATAAAAATTTTGGGTTGGCTGAAAATGTGATATGTTTGAATGTAAATAGTGGTTGTTTGTAAAGAGGAGTAGTAGATCATAATGAAAAGGAAATGAGTTTCCACAAAAATTGTGTAGGTATGGAGCCACATTCTGAAGAGGAAATTTTTGCAATGTTGGTGGTGTGCCTAGCTTTCCTTATAGCAGTGAGGAGGTTGATTGTCATTATGATAGTGGCAGTGGGAGGAGGTAGACCAAGGCATTTACCGGATAGGTCATTTAGATTAGATTTTCATGCGAAGAGAGCAAATTTGAGGGCTATGATATATAGTAGCGACACCACTTGCTTCAACCAAATTAGGATGTACCGGGCGACGTTTGATAAATTGTGTTACATGTTAGACACAATTGGTGGGTTGAAACCAACTAAACATATGCTAGTTGATGAGCAAGTGGCAATGTTCCTTCACATCTTGGGTCATCACGTGAAGAATAGAGTAATTCAGTTCGAGTTTGGGAGGTCAGGCGAAACCATTAGTAGATACTTTAAACCGGTGCTCAATGCTACGATTAGATTGCAATCATTGCTTCTGAAGAAACCGGAGCCCATTCCGGAGGACTCAAATGACAATCGCTGGAAGTGGTTCAAGGTACGTAGAATGTGTTATTGTGCAACTCACTTTTTGCTTGACGAGAATTAAACAAATTCTCCATTAACCTAACCGGTGACACTGTGGTTGTCTTTTCAGGGGTGCCTTGGTGCATTAGATGGTACTCACATAAAGGTACAAGTACCTGTGGCACACAAGGGTAGATACCGAAATAGGAAAGGAGAGGCAACAACCAATGTCCTTGGTGTATGCTCACCGGATGGCGAATTCATTTATGTCTTGCCTGGGTGGGAAGGGTCAGCTGCGGATGGGAGGGTGTTACGGGATGCTATAAGGAGACCACACGGCTTACGAGTGCCGCAAGGTATGTGTTTACAATGGTGTAGTAAATGCTGAAATGGTGTGCTGTCCCTGTTGATTCAATATTGGAAAAAACAATTTTAACGCACTTTATCCTTTTTCCAGGAAAGTACTACTTGGTTGATGCGGGGTACATGAATTGTGAGGGCTTTTTAGCGCCATACAGAGGGCAACGGTACCACCTTAATGAGTGGAGAGAAGGATACCAACCCCAAACTGCACGTAAGTGCTTCAATATGCGACATTCAGCTGTGAGGAATGTTATTGAAAGGTGCTTTGGCATACTAAAGTTGCGTTGGGCCATCCTGAGGAGTGCCTCCTATTACCCTGTGAAAATCCAGAACCGATACATCGTCGCATGTTGTTTGCTGCACAACCTTATCCGTCGAGACAATGTTGAAGACCCCCTCAATCATCATCTTCATACGTTTGAACCTGCAACAGATACAAATCTCAACACTCCTATCGTGCCTATGGAAACCACCGACTTGTGGAATAATTTTAGGGAGCATGTTGCAAATGACATGTTTCAAGCTTTTGTGACGCATAGGGACAATTGATAATGTAGTTAAAAATTAAGAGTTCCGGATTTAGCATGGCCTTCTAGTACTATGAGCCAAAAACAATGCTGTGTTTTGTTTGTTTTAATTCCATTTAGTGACTTCGTTTATGGTTTTGTTCACTTGTGTTGGTTGTTGCTTTAACGGTTCATTATCGGTTGTTTCTTATTATGTCAAACATATTGTGCCTTAATTTGTTTTCTGTGCATCAGTTTGGGTGTAGATGGAGTCATCTAATCGCAGGATGAAAATGTGGTCTGCTGAGGAGGACAAAGTCCTTGTTGACTGCTTAGTCACTCTTAAGCTTGAGGCAAGATACATAGCTGATAACGGCTTCAAGAATGGGTTTGCCAATGCCCTCCAAGAGATGATGGAAGCAAAGCTGCCTGGTTGTGGTATAAAAGCCACTCCACACATTACCTCTAGGTTGAAGACCTTGAAACGACTGTGGCAAATAGCTCATGACATGGTTTATGGTCCCAACACTTCCGGATTTGGTTGGGACCCCGACACCAAATTTATTACTGCAGACCCAACAGTTTGGGATGAGTATTTGAAGGTATGTTATACTATCGATGTGTTCATCTTAGCTTAACTCACAAACTGACATGCGTGACACAAATTTTTTTTCTCATAGGCTCATCCAAAAGCTTGTTATTTTCACACCAAGACCTTACCCAACTTTGACGGCCTGTGCTTCGTGTGGGGAAAGGACAAGGCTGTTGGTGAAGAAGTTCAATCCCCGATTGGGATGGAGAAAGAGGTCAATCTTGAGGATGATGGCCTACCAGAAACGCCAAATACTGTCCCTGTTGATTCTGATTTCTCACCGGGCCATCCTAACATTGGTTTCACACAAATCCCTGCAACTGAAACTTCTGTGCGTTACAGGAAGAAGCGCCGACTTAACCATTCAGAAGTGATGGCTGAGGCTCTGAGAGATGCAGTGACAGCGCTTGACAAGACCATGGAGACTGTGTTTGACAAACTGGGGAATCGAATATCCACACAACAAAGGCAAGTAGACCTTGATGCGAAGGGGGATAATATGTTCATGGAGCTTCTTCAGCTTGAGGATCTGACATTTAATGAGAGGAACTTGGCTCATATGAAGATAATAGCGTGTGACAAAGTCCTTAGCTCATTTTACAAGATGCCTCTTGAGTTTAAGACATCATGGGTGCGAACCTTGCTGCAGCAGTAAACCAACTATAGGCATATATATATATATATATATATATATATATATAGGATCTTGTATAGGCATATATATATATATATATATATATATATATATATATATATATATAGCTCAGAATGGCCTTGAAACTGTCTTTTTTGTGTAGCCTGATGCAATACAGATTGTCCTAATTTCTGTAGTATTTTGTATAGCCATCTATGATGCAGGGGTGTCGTTCACTTTTTGGGACAAGTCTGGCTTTTGTATGTTTGTGCCAGCAAAGTGTACACCATGTTAACTTAGGAAATTTACAGTTGGACATGGGATACACTTTGTGTCATTCGTCAATGTACTTGAAAATGTTTTGTGCTGCTAAGGTCTGTGCAATGTATATGCAGCAACATTGTAGAATGTTAATCATGCACAAGTTAATGAAAGTTAAAAGTACCTTTGTTACGTCCGCATTTTATGTTTCACTTTATGCAAAGTTGCTGTATGTCTTGTGTTGATATGGTCTTATTTGTACAAGGTTAGGTATCTGGTTTAGCACAAGATGAGGTTTATGGTTTAGCACCGATGTCGCCTCTGTCAATTTTTACGTTCGAACGCGTCCCATTTATTCCCATTTACGTTCGAACGTAATCAATACGTTCGAACGTAAATATGTCCTTCCCAGTTTCCTCTAAATTAATCACAGGAAGACATGTGGGTGATTGCGTTCGAACATGGGTGATTGCGTTCGAACGTATTCTGAGTCAGCAGTTATTTCTTATGTTTTTAAAAAAATTGAGTATTCCCCCAACTTTGCCGAAATTACAAGAAAACCATCCCCATTACTTTGCCATGGAAGTCCGATCGTCTTCTTTGAAAAAACCTCCTCGCACAGTTACTCTGTTTTTCATTTTGCGAGTAACCAACCACCTGCAACAAATTTCTTCGTCAATCAGAACCCCCAGACCTGCATTGCCCTAAAATTACCTAAGCCCTAATCCTAAAATCGCAATGGCTAGGGTGAAAATGACGACGAAGCGGTTGAAGGAGATGGGAATCACAATGGAGGATGTTCGTCAGTTCAGAAAGCACAAGGCAAGCCTTCGGCGTTGTGGACGACGTGGGCGTTCAAAGTACAAAACAAAAGAGGACGACTGGTATGCGGACTATGAGGCAACTGCGAAGTGGAAGAAACAGCTTGAGGCAAAGGCCGCCAAACAACAAAAACAGCAAGCAAAGCAAAAGGAACCGCCAGGGGGCTCCAGCAACGATACTGAATCTTCTGACTCTGATCAAGAAATGGAGGCGAGAAAAACAAGAATGAGCAAAAAACAGAAGCTACATGACATTAAGCAAGGAAAGGCAAAGGCCGTGGTTAGCGAAAGTGAAAACTCAAGCTGGGATGAGGAAGAAGACAGAGAACACGACTCAGAACAGGGGTCATCGGAATCTAAGGAGGAAGAAAACGTGAAGGCCGCAGGGGGAAGTGTCAGGGCAAAGTTGTACAAGCAACTTCGGAGGAAACAGAGGACAAATGTGGTGCCACAGCCCACACCAGAGTTCAACCAACTGCAACTGGAGGACTTCGACATGCGGTACGTTGGTAGATCGTTATGTAAAATGAGTAGGATAAACCTTGACACATTTGATTCTGAGTACGATTTTGGCCTAACTGACATTTTCATGCCATTTAAGGGCATTCTAGAGTTGTCACTGCCATACAGTGAGTCAGTGGTTAAGGTTTTTTATTCAAATCTAAAAATATCAAGGAAGGGAGTTGTGTATACATGTGTGTGAGGACAGACCATTGAGATCAATGAGGAAAAATTACTAGAATGGGTAGATGTTACGACACCACAAGCGAATGACACGAGTTACACTGGGGAAGAAAGTGATGCCATATTGAGGGACACACACCAGATGATGATTCTTCTCTGTGCAGACCCAAACAACTCCCAGATAGATACAGGGTGTTGCATTATCTGTATAGTAGAAATTTTGTGAATAAAGGGGGACACTACGCAACAATGAGCCCTGAGGACAAACGTGTGCTAGCTTGTTTGATAAAGGGCAAGCCTTTTAAATTGGGGAAGATAATACTTGACACCATGCTGAAGGCTGCCACTGTGCGAGACAAAAACTCATATTTACCTTACCCCTCAGTTGTCTCTCTGATTTTAGAGAAGAACAAAATCTGGTATCTAGAACATGAACATGGTCCAATATGGAGCCCCTAATTTCGTGAAGAAGCGTTGAACCGAATGAAGATTCATGTTGCTGTGAAAGAGGTTTCATCTTCTAGCAAAGAGTGTAAACAGACTCCTCAATCCAAACCTGAGGGTGAGAGACAAGCAACTCAACAGCCACGTGTTCATGAACCAGCATTTGAGGATACAAATGGTGACATGGCAGAAATAGTTGGGAAAATTGTGGAGGAGAAGGTTCAGCCATTGAAGGATAAGTTTGAGACAATGGTTGCTCAATTGGGAAGCATCGAATCGCGAATGAGCACCATTTGTATTGAGATGGTTTTCCTGAGAGAGTTTATTCAGCTGTATGCAACTAATGAGTGCAGAGAGTACGCAGCATTCAAGGCAAAGCAAAAGGCATCTGTTGCACCTGATACAGAAGCTGATAATCCAAACACTTCCACTCACAAGCACACTCCAGCAAGTTCAAAAACTTGTGACCGTGCCTCTCCACTGTTGTCCCACCACTCACAATAAATGGATGATCATCATGAAGAGGAGGTGGCTGGTGGTAAGGGTCCTGTAGAAGTTTCACAGCATGATGAAGAGGTGCCTGGAGCCAAGGGTGCTGATGAACCTTCATAGCTCAATGAAGAAGACATGGCTGATGATAAGGGTGGACATGCACCTTCAAACAATGACAAGAGTCCACCGGCAGAGTCAGAAGCAGCTGTGCCTAATTCCAATGCTGAGGAAGAAGCTTCCCGCCTTCATGACAGTACACAAGCTGATGTTGCTGATGAGGAAGAGGTGCCTCACTCCACGGCAACACAAGAACATGTGGTCCCCGATGAAGACACATCTCATCCTGCACCACAATCACCACTTCCCACCCCCACACCAAATACTGTCCCTGTTGAAGACCATGTGCCTGACCCCAACTCACCAATTGACGTTGAGGAGTATGAGCCAATCACACCTCTGTCTATTGTGCCTCTACCGGAGCCTGTAAACCCTCCTCCTGCGCCTTCGAGGACAATAGCCGCGCCTGTGCCTTTGAGAGTTATCCGACCAACCAATTTTAGGTCCGGGGCAGCAGCTGAGAATTCGCCCCATATATTCTCTACTGCCACACCCTTTCCTTCTCCTCCTATGACGTCTGCTTCCCCCTTATTCATCCTAGTCAACCTCCCTGGTTCACAGGCAACATCACCAAGGCGGTCCACTAGCAAGAGGTCCCCAGCAAAGAGGAAAAAGAAGGCTTAGGAGACTTTTTATATTGTAATGTATGTTGTTTCTTTTTGTAACCAGTGGATAGGGTTTTTTGCATTTACCCTGGTTTTTTCTGCTGTTTCAACTTTTGCTGTCACGGTGTAGGTCTACCATATTGCGTTCGAACTGGATTGTTTCGTTTGAACGTCAGCTTTTGTGTTTTTGGGCAATTGAACTCCGACTCAGTTGTGTTGATGTTGCTGCTATGTGTTAAGTGCTATCCATTATTTTGACTTCTGTATACTAGCACTATTGTTTTCGCTTGTTTAGGGTGTTTTATGTTTTGCCTCCTCATATGCTTTCATTTCTCTGAATTACCCTTTTGACTTTTCATCCAACATTGCCTTCCTTCTTTTGAAGCATTTGACAAGGCCAAATTTGATTATGTTATTTGATTCCATCTGTCAGAACTTCTTCTCAACTAGCCATGTGCCTTGTAATCCTACATTGCCTTCCCTCTTTTGAAGCAGTTGAGAAGGCTACATTTGATTGTGTTCATTGATTCCATCTGACAAAAGTTTGCCTCAATTACCCATGTGACTTGTAATGCTACATTGCCTTCCCTGTTTTTAGGCATTTGTGAATGCCAAATTTCATTATTCGTCGCTTGAATCAGTCTCAATTGACCATTTGAGTTTTATTACACTATTGCATCAATCTATCTTTGTTTTGCATTTGTGTGCATTATATTGGTTCTATCTCTGATCTTCTTCTTTAAGCTGATATTTACTTCACAAATATGCTGATATGGTTGTGGAATCAATCATTCTATCTTCTTCTCCATCCTCACAAGTCCACAAGTTTTTTTGTTTCTGTACCACAGTAACGCAACAGAGGTCATTATTGTTGTTCTGATATGGAATTATTTAAGTAACTTAGCCCCTAGCTGTGAAGGGTTGCCCACATGTTCTGAGTTCTGACCACTACCTCTCTGGTTTGTTTTTCAATTCAAAGCAATTGCACCCAATTTGAGAATTATATAATGAACTTTGGCCAACTGAATCCAACGAAAATTGAATTTTTCATAGTTGTTGAGAACAGTTGAAAGAGGTCATAATTTGTTTTTCCTGTGCTTTTGCTTACTACAAAATTGAAAGTGTCAACTTGAAATAAGTTGTAAAATGTGAGATGCCCTGACATGGTCGCAGCAAGTGGTGGCTGAAAAGAGATTCTTGCATGAAAGGGTGCACTAGCATCATACATCTATTTATTTTAATCTTATGTCTGGCTATATTAAAATCTTGAAGCCAATTTGGTTGTAAAATTTTATTCACTATCAGTTTGCCTTTTCCTCATATCTATTCAGAGGCGTCGGTTTGAGCAAATAAAAGAAGCGATGCCTATCATTCTTGTGCTGATGAGTTATTAGGTATATTAAAAAAAGCAATAAGTTCTTTTCCTGCTTTACATTGTCGGAATGCCAAATTTGATCATTCATCGCTTCAGTTCATTTTTCCTTAACGAAGGAACTCCAATTCTTCATGGACTTCACACTTTTCAGGGTTTTTTTCTTTGTCTTTATTTTAATTCATTTTTCCATTCTCTACTAATGCATCAACTGGGTTCAAAGGTTTGCTATTTTTTCCATTGTTCCTTTGTCACTATTTTCCCAACCAGTTTCATCGTTATCTGTTCTCACCTTCTAATTCCAATCATGTGCGTCATACTTCTCAACATCTCGAATCCATTCATTGGCGCAATTCAATTTCACATGCACGTCTACTTCCGTTTTCAATCTGCACATTGACACCATCTGGTTTAGGGTTCATCATTCTCCCACCGCGAAAAAACCAGAACTGAACTTCACATTTGTTTTTTTGTTTTTTTTAAAATAGGGGCTTTTTGGGTATTTCACCTCATATTCCCATTTAACTAACCCCCAATTCTTCATACCAAACAATTCATTTTCTATCAACTTAAGTTCCCTTCCCATGTCTACCAAACAGCTCAACCTTTTAAATTTCCCTTTCAATCTTCCCTTCCATTCCTTTCCCACTTTTAAATTCCTTTCCCTCCTTAAATCTTCCCCATACCAAACGGGCCCCTAGTAGTTTGAGTGTTTATTTTTCTCTTTTTCTATGTGAATATATAATTTTCATCGAATTTGATTTTGGGAAAAAGACAAATAAATACCTTTTGAACTTGCAAAACCCCCCGTTGAATTTGTAAAAAGACTGAGAAGTACCAAGAACCTATGAGGAATATGCAAATTCGAGTCAAATTATCTTTTTGCCCTAAGTTTTAAATAAATTTTTTTTTAAAAAAGGAAAAATGCCCTCACTGCCGTCAGCCACCGCCACTGCCGCCGCCGTCCACCCCCTGTCGCCATCCACCCCCTGCCGCCGGCCACCACTGCCAGCAGCCACCCCCACCCGCCGGCCATCCCCACAGCCGGCAGTGGTGGCCGGTGGTAGTGGTGGTGGTGGTGGCCGGCTGGCTGGCGGGCGGCGGGCGGGCGGTGGACGGTGGACGGTGGCGGTGGTGGCAGCCAGCGGCAGTGTTGAGGGTATTTTCCCTTTTTTTAATTTATTTAAAATGAAGGGTAAAAAGGTAATTTGACACGTATATCCCTCATAGGTCTTTGGTACTTCTCAGTCTTTTTACAAATTCAACAGACTTCTGGTGGTTTTGCAAGTTCAAAAGGTATTTATTTATCTTTTTCCCAAGAAAATATAACCACCGATGAGAAATGTATGGAGACAAAGATACAAAAGTAGCATCTAAAGAATGAAGCTTGATTTTCTTTTAGGCTGCGTGGGCCTTTGATTAAACCTAATGATAAGTAATCAATGAAGTTATTTATTTTGTATTTGTGTAAAATATGTGGTTAATTTGTTGCGTAACCGACACAGGGACGAGAGACAACACAAAGTGAAGAAAGAGATTCAAAAGCATGTGGGGTAACTTTTCTTTGTTGACTAATTCAGCAATTAATTTAGACTCCAATTTCTATGAACAATAATATAATTACATTTTTCTCTCATTCAAAAAAGAAAAAGAGTTATTCAATGCATCTGCTTTTGCTGAGCCAGGCTCATCTTTGTGCTTTTACAATCTTCATGGGGAAATTATATTCCTAGTTAGCACATTTAAATTTCATGAACCCAAAAAAAAAAAGAAAAAAGGAACATTTAAATTTCAGTATCTGTAAATGCTATATCAAAATTTTATGGTCAAGTTAAAATAAATAAAAAAATAAGAACCGAAATATATTCAATTTACTTTTAAAATTAAACTAAATAAACATATTTAAATTAAATTTTACTATTTCACGCTAATTTTTTTTTCAATTTTTTTATCTCCAATAAAATCTTAAAATACTCAAGCTCAAACTAGGATTCTACCCTTTCCTCCTTTATTTTATTCTTGCTTCTCCTTGCCCTATGTAAACCTACCTAAGGATTCTTTTTTTTTTTTTACTGTCGATTTTTAAATAAAAAAATATTTTTTAAAAAATATATTAGTTAAATGATTATCTTTATTTTAGATTATCTACCCACTAAAATAATTTTTTTAAAAAAGAAAAGGTACAAAAAATTTAGACTGTCGCTTTCCGATCCACCTACATGGAAACAGATATTCTCAGAAGGAGTTCCCTCAGAAGCAAATCTGAGCCATCCAAAAATAAATCTAACGGCCAAAGAGGGATTTGAAAAATTTTTATAAAAATCGCGTGCGGTTTTGCATTAATGATTCTGGATCTTCAGATCAACTTTTGGACGGTCCAGATAAAGCGATACTGAGGGATACTGAGGGTTCCGCTACTGAGAGAATGCGGACCGCCACCTGCATAGTGCCATCACTAAGGGCCGGCTTGTTTGGTTTAAAGGGAGGGAGTGGAAAGAAAAGGAGATAGAAAAGAGGATATTGACCAAATTGTTATTAATGAGAAAAATATTCATTTTTGTTGGGAGTATATTTTTAGAATATTGAAAAATTTTCATCCAACTGTTAGTAAATATTCTCTCCCTCCCTCCTCATCCCACAACAGGCCTAAAGAACCATTGGCGCAACTGATCTTGGAAAACGCCGCTTTTGCTCTGCTCTCTCCACAACTGCTGCAAAGTTGCCCCTCTCTCCTAACAAATGGCTGGCTTCCTCTAGTTGTGCAGTTTCCGCTCCTTCAACCAAAAAGACAACGACGCCGCGTTATTCTTCGTCAATGCTTGCCTCATCGAGTTTCGCTCCACCAGCGTCTCCTTTTTTGACGCGCACGTCGTGCTCTTCGCACCTCAGCATTCGCTACTCGCCTTGGTCTTCGTCTTCTTCATCCTCCTAGCTCTTTGTCAAGTACCAACAGGATGTGTTTGTGCCCCTGCGGAGCACCCTGGCTCGTTTCGGTGTTGCTACCACAGGCATCTCGCCATACCGCAGAGGAATCCAGCGACGTCGCCTTCAATTCATTCCTCGAGTTCCAGTCTCAACCTTCGGAGATTGAGGACGAAGAACTCTCTGGTGAGAATCGGCGATGTGGAGAATGAACAGGTGAAAAGGACACTGATCGACCACTCTAATTAGACCTTCGTCGCCCAAACTCGGAGTTGGATTATATGGGCTTTTGGGTTTTCATACTCGGTCATAGGTAGTTAATAATAATCATGGCTTGGCTTGAGAATTAATGACTTATACTTGATATAATTGAATCTGAATAAAGCAGGTATATTATATATAAAGAAAGAGCTTTTCATTTTTGGCTTTTCAAGCTATGTGATCCTTCTAAATATGGATCATCTATTATTTTGTTGAGAACTAAAGTAATTGATGACTAGATGGTTAATGGAGTTGAGGGTGACCTATTCAATAGGAGGTCACTTGAACCATTAAATTTGGATGAAGAAAATGCTTTGTGCATGATCATAATGAAGACATTTGGATTTCAAATAAAGAAAAATTACTTGAAAAGAATATAAGAATTCAAGATAAAAAAATAACTCAAATCAAGCTAAGATTGGGAAAAGAAAACGAGACATTTAATTTCTATATTTTGACTATGCATTGTTGTTTTCCTGTAGCTAGATTGGGTTAATTTTCGTGCTTTTATGTATAGTCCATTGTTGTTTGTTTATGTATCATTTATGAAAGCAGGTGGAAATCGATAAGAATACCCCTACTTTTTTTAAGAAAAATGTTGCAGATATTAAATGACTATTAGCTAGGACCCAAGGACCGTAATATATGTTTTCAAAATACCTAACGGTTTCTTACAATAAATAACCGTTACACACACACATGTATGTGTGTAACAACAGAATAACACATTATGGGTGTTATATTTAAACAATTGTAAAGTTAAATTTTTCACTCTATTTAAATGTCTTTTCGCTTTTCCACTTCATTCATTAGCACACTCATCTTAGGCAAATATAAACCTCAAACCCACCAACCTCGGAATGTAACATCTCTTTTTAGCATTTAGAGTTAATTGTCGTTTTAGTTTTGTTGAATCAAAGAGTTAGAATAAATTAGTAATAAAAAAAGAATCAAGTTCTAAAAAAAATATTATTACTTCATAAAAAAAATACAAATGAAATACTTCCTGAAAATAATATTTTTTAACATAAGAGTGTGTGTGTGGGCTTACCTTATTATTGGAAAGTACAATAGAAAAATGCTAAAATATACATTTAATCCCTTATGTTTGTTGCTGGTAAGTTTGTAAAATGCACGTCTAGCCACTTAATGTCAACATTGTTAGCATGACTTAATAAAAAATGCTGACTCAACAATTTTGAGTAATGACTATGCAATTAAATGTTGACCAAGCATACTTATATGTTAATATTTTAATAAATTAATATTTAATCTTTTTGCTAAAAAAATTAATTTTCACAAACAGTGAAAAGCTGTAAAACAGTATGTGATGATTAAATATTTTTCAATTAATAGGATTTAAAATATAAATTCATTAAAATACTAACATATAAACATGCTTGGTCAACATTTAATTGCATAGTTATAGCTTAAAATTGTTGAGTCAGAATTTTTCGTTAAGTCAGACTAACAGTGTTAACATTAAGGGACCAAAAGTGTACTTTACAAACTTAAGAAACTAAAATTATATCAGAGACAAACATAAGGAACTAAATAGCCTAGAAAAAAATACATATGTGATTTTTTCAAAAGTGCACCCAACACCAAGAGCTTTTTTTAAGTGTAGAAGTGACTATGTGGTTACAAAAATGAACCAAACTGAGACTTTTAGGGATCATTTCAATCTTCCTGGATTTAGATAACATCCGATCGGGAAAGAGCTACTACTTGGTTCAATAAAAATATCCATTCATTGTTAGTTTAACTTTTTTGTATTTCTAAAGTTGACATGGACGATAACTCAACTAAATTTCATCCCAACTGGCAGTAAAGAACTGGAAAAAATCATAGAAAATGACATAGATATTTTGAAAATTACAGTTCAGTCATTCTCTCTCTAATTCCCCTTCTCTCTCTCAATACCAATCTTACCCATTGGACCGCCCACCTTCGCCTCCTCACCACCGTTGTCGCCTTTTTGTAATTTTCAATTCTATCTAGGCCTTTTCTATAATTTTCTCCAATTCTTCACTACAAGCTGGGATGAAATTTAGTTAAACCATCTTCCATGTTAGCCTTAAAAATATAAAAGATTCAAACTAATAGTCAATAGATATTTTTGCTCTACTTTTGTAATCATAGTCACTTTTACACCCCCCTCCAAAAAAAAAACACTTAATGTTGGGTGCACTTTTGAAAAAATCATATATGTATTTTTATACCTTAACCCTTATTTTAATAAAAAAGCAAAGACTAACCCTATCCTATAAAATCTCATTTTCCTCTCACACCACCCACAACACCTTAGGGACCACACAAGTACTCTTCTTCTTCGATTCTTTTTGAAAAAATCTCTTTAAGATTCCAAGGGAGTAAAAAAATATTTTTTTAAAAAAAAAATCAAATCTTACGTTTTATTTTCTTGAATCTTTATCACCTATGAAATTTAAATTCAAATTCAAAACTTAATTTATAGTAAATAATTATACCTGTAAAATAAGGAATATCACTCAACTCTCAATAACCATATCAGGGCGGTTCTATTCTTACTCTCCATTTGGAGGGAAAATTTTTATGGACACTTGGCAGAGCAATATGGTAGGAAAAATTTTATAGCGGGGTTACAATTTTTTAATAGGGACTGACACCCAAGTTCTAAAGAAGAGAACTAATTACAAGCATATTTTTTGAAATCATCAAATTATAAAAAGACGGATCTCTTAAAATCATCAAATTACGTGAGTTATATTAATTCCAATTAAGAAAATATCGCTTTGTCTTGGCATCTTGACTTCTCATTGGTTGCACAATGATGACTGTAGTGCCATGCGATGCAAGTCAGATAGTGGGGGAAATTTATGAAGGGGACGCCATGGAAGGCTATCATTCAGATGAGGGAGCATCTAAATAGAGATTATATTGAACAGTGGAACTAAGGAATGGTTGAGCTGATAAACTTGCTAAGCTAGGAGTGAAATTTCATAGAAAAAGACAGTACTCCACCATAATGAGGTGCTTAATATTAACAAGAATCTGACTTGTATAATTTGAGATTGAGCAGAGAAAAGGACATGGAGACAAAAGGTTAAGGATATAAAGAGGTAACTTGTCCTTAAGCTAGCTTTTGCTTATACGCTCTATGGGATATGGGCCTTTGATTGAACCCATTAAAAAAAAAAACAAGTGGACAGGTCTTTTTCAGCCCAAGTGAACATATAAATGCCATACTCCCAAAAAAAAATAATTTTTTTATCAAAAAAAAATATATTTATTTTGGATTTCTTTGCAAAATATAATGTTAATTTGTTGCGTAAAAAACCCTGGCACAAGAGACAAACACAATATCTACTGTAATTTTAGTTCAAGGTTAAGAGAGAGATACAAAAGCATGTAGAGTAACTTTTAGACTGCAATTTCTATGAACAATAATATAATTTCAGCCCCAAAGCTAAAGCCTAACTTTAATGGTTAATTACTCTTTTGCTAAACCAAGCTCATCTTGTGCTTCTGGAATTTTCGTTGGGGAAATTATATAATCCTAATTAGTTCATTTAAACTTCTGCATCTGTATGTGGCATATCAGAATGTTATTTTCATTAGTAATGAGAGATTATGCTTTAAGCTATATAAAAGTTCTGTCTCCGCAAATTGAGTTGTAGTTTTAAAGGAATAGAAGTTGGCTGCAATTTTTAAACTTTATCTAAATCCCCCAGTGACCATTCCAGAATTCCAAAGCAGTACTAAACACCAAATGTTGTACTCTGCAAATAATATGTTTACAATCACCATGAATGATTCCAGCAAAAGCTAATCCAAACTGTTTCATTTGTTCCTGAAACTATATACTTTGGAAAAATCTCCAAATCTGAAGGGAGTAATCCACTTTTGAAGCTGAACATATTAAAAGAGGGGGGGAAAAAAAGCAAAAGAGACACACTAGTTACAGAATCAGACAAATGCTAAAGTTACTTATCTGACTACTAAAGGAAATTAATAAAGAGTCTCAAATCTCTATGCTGATATAGAAAATCCCAAAGAAAAGAAACTTAATTTCGTTTCAGTTTGGCTTTAGATCCTGAAACATAGAATCCCACCTGATCTCTTCAAGAGCAGCTGACCAATACCCATCATCATCTTCTTCAGCTATCTTCATCTCCTTCTGCAAAGTTTTCACCTTTGGGCTAGAAACTGAGAACCCATCAAGAACAGATACTGTAGGAACTATTGCAGAATTCCCATTTGTGAGAAGAAATCTCTCTTGCTTATAATTATTATTATTACAACTATTCACTGTCAGCCTCTTCTTACTATTATTTCTGCTTCTCTTCATCATGCAACTCTTCCATCTTGTTTCCTGATGATCACTTGGCCTACTAGTAGTGGTGGGGACCACCACAAGAGCTGATTTTTCTCTGTGAATCAGAGAAAATATGTAATTGGAGATGCAATTCTTGGTCTTCTTGACGAGCCTTGATAGTGGATGTGATGAGCTTTTTCTTGTGGGATTTTGCTTCTTCTTCTTTGCAAGCTTGAGAATTTCAAGCCTGTGCTTGGCTATGGAGATTCCCATGCTCTGGAGAAACTCATGGTTGAAGTAAACTATGTCTTCTTGTTCAAGCTCGTTCTGAGCAAAAACCAGGCCATACTCATAGACTAGAGATGGGTCAAGGCTTGTTTTCGAAAGCCATGAGAACCAATCCATGGCTGCTGCTGCTGAACCAGAGTTCCTGAAAGAGGGAAGGAAATTAAAGAGAAAGTGGTTTAGAGTGAAGAGTGTGATACAGAAATTAAGTGGAGTGGTCATATATATATATATATATATAGAGAGAGAGAGAGAGAGAGAGAGTATATATGCTTTTGTAAAATGTATCACAATCTTGAGAGTGACTAAAGGAAAAAATAAAAGATGGGGGGTGAGTAGGGCATGTTACCCCACGTTCCTGTTTAAAACTAGGGTGGCTAGTGTGATGTGATCAATTCTTATGATGTGAGATCAATTTCAAATGATAATAAATCATGATATAAGGTAAATTAATTTTTAATTTTATTTAAAGTATACAAAATTCCTTTTTATATTTTTAGACTTCTACATACTTTTCCTAAAATGAAAAAGATCAATTATCTTGAACTGTCTCTTTTTATTACATCTCTAAAAATTATACAAGATATGAATTGTTGTGTGACTTGTTTATCAAATTTCATATGATACACAAACCCCACTTAGTTCATAAAATTTTACTAAAAGATATACGTATTTATTTTCTTGCCTATGTGTAAAATTACTCTCTCTCTCTCTCTTTAAAGAATGTAAAATATTACTCTTCAAATTACTAGATTTGGTAAAAAAAAAAAAAAAAGGAGACAAAGTGAAATTATTAATGAGAGATTCATATTGTTTTAGTGGTATGAAGAATCATGTAAAGTGATGAATGAATACCAAACATGAATATCTCGAATGCATCTTGACATTTAAAAAAGCAGTGAAAAAAAATGAGTTAATTAATGCATGGCATCTATTGCGGCTAAGGAAAAGAACTCAAGGTGGGGCAGTACATGTTGCTTGGTGGATTGAAAATCTGTGAAAAAATGTAACATTTGTAGTAAAATCTTTGGTACTTTTAAATTCATTCATTAGTTGTTTTTTTTAATTAAAATATCAAAAATACATTATCACACGATAAAACTATTACACATAAACTTGGGACACATTACATAATATAGAAATACAAAGTAAGCAGCACAAAAGAACTGAAGCATTAAAAGAGAGAGAGAGAGAGAGAAAGGGTTTTGTCCCTTCCGGGACATCCGATAAAATTCATTCATTAGTTCATGCCTTGTGCAGAACACTCATAGGCTATTGATTGGGAACTCTAAAAGATATGCACTAGGCTCTCATCTCATATGAATCCTTTAGATGAGATCTAAACCGTCTAAATTTGATTTTTTAAAAAAAAACTGGTAATTTTTTAATAAAAAATCATTTTGAAAAAAAATATTAGTTAAGAGATTATCTTTATTTTAAATTTTTTTACTCATTAAAAAAATTTTAAAAAAATCAAATCTAAACAATTCAGATAGGAACAGCACATGATGGCGATCATCAAAATTCCCCATTGATTGAACTGAAAAGGAGGCATGCTTTACCACACACTGAATTATCATCATAACTCTTCTTCACTCCTTTTCTTTTGGGGAAAAAAATATGGATATACATCATACCTCCTTCCTTGATTGTAATAAAGCTCTAGAGGGAAGACCAAATTAAACCATATGTGTTTAATGATTTATCTCTCTCTCTATATATATATATTACTACAAAAAAATGTATATCTCAAAGACTTGTTAGCGTCAAAGTAGTTTTACGACTTAATGAGTTAGCCCAATAAATTAATTAGTTTATAAGTACTCACCAATAAAACCTCCTATATATTGCCAATGATAGTAGATGGCCAGTATGACGGCCTCCCTAATAGTAAGGCTGGCAAGCGGGTTCGGTTCTTACCAACTTTGTTGACTTTGACATTAATGCCAATTATATAAGCTAATGTCAGGATGCAAAAAGTTATACTAGCTCTGGTTCTACTTTACATTACAAAAGTGTTCCTATAATTAGGATCGGAGGGAATATAATTTATTGACATATCTAACTTTTCACACCAATGAAAAAGGAAAACTCCCCTACCCTACCCTACCCTACCCTATCCTACCTTCCTTTCAAACCAAACATGCCCTAACTATAAGAGAGTTTTCATGAAAAATAAACTTGATCTCACTAATGTTACCACGCTTGAGATTAGTGTTGTATTCTTGAAGGTCTGAAAATTTATTGGGATTATGATTTTCATAGGATTGTGATTGATTGTAGCAGGGACTTTCTACGCTTGTTCTAAAGAGCCTTCTGCATGGATTCTAATAAGACTAAAAGTGTGTGTTTGAATTAGTTTTTGATAAATAGTTTTTACAATTTACAAAATAAGTATGTGAGAGGAGTTTTATTTCGACTTGCATAAAAAGACTTTTTCTAAAACCACGACTTCTCAGCTACTCAAACTAATAGGCATGTGACATAGTAAGTACACTTATATCTTTGTTTGTTTTAAAACAGAAACATGACAAGAAAAATTGAAGACCTTGCCTAACTTGTACCTAGCAAAATTTTTGGTCCTAAATAAAAATAAAATAAAGAAAATTGTTGATATTCATCATCATGCATTCAAGGCTAGCTACGTACGACTTGTTTTCTTTCTCTTACCCCATAGTGAAAAGAATCTTTTAAAATCTTTTTGTAAGTCAACCGAGTGCCAAAATTTAAACCTCCACAAAGTAGGTTAGAGTATTGTTGTCAAACTCGGATTGACTTTGCGAGTTTATCATTTTTATGTTTTAAGTTTATAAAATCGACTCGAGTCATAAGTAGAGCAGAAAAATTGGGTCAAGTCCATTTAAGTCTTAGCCTGTTAAGGGATAGGCTTGTAAAATATACGAGATATTTGAAATTGGCCTTGGAGGGCCGCCCTACAAGTGAACTCGTGACCATGTTAAACTCACGAGTTTATAGATCGAATTTACAGTTTTTACATTTCTAACAGACAAAACCAAGTTATCCTTAAACTCTTATCAACTTTTTCAATTTGATCACATTTAGTAACTTTATAAATGAATTTTATAACAAAAAAATGTTAAATATAATAAATTATGGACATTGATGGATTTAATTTCAATTATTTGAATTTAAAATATATTTAAATCAAATTGTTGTCATTTTTAATTTTTTAATTTTTTTAATTATACACTATAAATATCCATTTAATAGTAAAAGTAAATACTTACAAATTTACGATTCAAATTTATGATACGAGTTTATGTCACTATCACGAATTTACTTAAACTTGCGAGTTTAACAACCATGATTAGAGTGTTAATATATCTTTCAAGAGGTTTAAGTGTCTTTCTTAGTCAAGTATTTTATTTTGAGTGAACTAGCTTAAATTGCAGATTTTTTTTTATTTGTTATTCTAACTTTTATATAATGTGTTATGTGTTGTCTTCGTTTTTCTTTTCTTTTCCTTTTTTTGGGTAAAAATTGAGGCTTAATGGCCCATTACTTCAATTAAACAATTAACCAGGATTTAGGAGTTGTTTACAGTATCTTGAACAGAAAATCTACCACCCCTGCTAAAAGAGCATCTAAAATAGTAAAATCATCATTACATATAAAACTATGCTTAGATAACCAATCTGCCACAGCGTTGCCTTCTCGCAAAATGTGAGAGAAACAAATTTGTAGCTCATTGCTGCTGTCTCGTAGTCATGCATTCAGAATTTTGTCTCTCGCCCTTCTTTGGATCCATGCATCCTGAATCATGTGTAAAGCCATCGCTGAGTCACCTTCTGCAATGATCTTGTTGAACCCCAATCCCTGTGCCAACCTAATACCCTGTACGAACCCCTAAATCTCAGCAGCCAACGCCTGACATTGTCCTAACTTCCTACCAAACCCACAAATCCAACTACCATCACTCCTTCTCAATACCCCTCCACACCTTGCCAAGCCTGGACATCTCCTAGCAGCACCATCAAAATTTAGTTTTACCCACCCCTCATCTGGGAAATTCCATTTAATTTCCCTAGGTTTCTTCAACAACCCAAGGTTATCAAATCTATTTAGTGAAGTAACACACTCTTTAATATAACTTTGAATAATAAACTCAGGACGATCAGGCATATTAAAACCTTCTTCAAATAGTAACTTATTCCTCCATCCCCAAATTATCCAGTTGCACATCGAAAATACCATGCTCCATTCTTCTCCAGTTTGCAAATTATTTAGAAGCCAACAATCCTTGTGCTCTGTAAAAAATTGCGGACATACCTTTAACACCTTTAAAGCCAGTCATATCAGACGAGATTTCGGACAGCTTCTCAATACATGATCCAGGTCCTCAACTCCTCCACCACACCTGTTACAAGTAGATGCTCCTCCTAGGATACGTGCTCTTCTAGCGGCTGTAAGTAGCCGATCATGTGCTGCCAACCACAAAAACACCTGAATCCTTCTTGTGGTTTTCACCGTCTAAATCATCTTCCAAATGGCCCCTAGCTCCATGTTCACATCTCCCCTCAACTGCTGATACATTTGAGATACCGAAAACTTGTTTCCATCCCCCCTCTCCACAAAACCATGTCGTCACCATCCTTTTCTATTGTTATATATACGATACCCGTCTTTTTTGTTATTTGTCTTTTATTTTATTTTATTTTTTTGTCGATTTAAATCGGAAAACTACATCAAGCTAACTCCAAGATGGCTATTTAATTATTTTTTTAAAAAAAAAATACCAGCCTCGCTAGCTCTATGGAAAAATGAGAAGAAAAGAAAAAGGGAAAAGAAACAGTTATTTCCCAAGCAATACATCATTTTCTGATTGGTTCAATCCATCATTTTTTTTCTCATTTTGTCATCTTATGAACACCAAGAGTCAGGTAATATATTGTGGGAAATTTTACTTTTGTCTTGAACTTAAGCCATAATTCATTATGATTCTCTAAATCATCTCTATTAATTTTTGCTAATAAATTATCTCTATTAATTACGCATAGTGAGAGAGTTTTTACTAGTGTTGTTTCTTGTGCAAATTATAAAAGGAATATTTTAGGAAATCAACACACATTTCTCTTATAAATATTAAATTAATTAATACTCCGCTTATTCACCGAATTGTGTCATCAAAAAAAATAAAATTATTTAAAAGTAATAAATATGTATGAAATATACTTGTTTTTTTCATATATACCCTTATTTATAAGTAAATAAATGAGAAAGAGTAATGGTAAGAAAAAAAAAATATATGAAAGAGAGTGTGTGGAGAAAATTAATTAGGGATAATATTGATAAAAATGCATTTAATGTTCAGACAATTTAAGGAAGACCTTATAAAATGGGACGGACCAATTCAAAAAATATGATCTTATAAATAGAGACAGAAGGAACATTTTCTAATCTCTACAACGTAGTTAATATAATTATAAGTAACAAGATTTTTGTAACTATATACTGAATAATCTCAATCTTAGAGAGCCACTCAAGCTAATCCAACACTGAGATAAGATTCCTATCCTAATTAATTAATAACATAAACTTCCAAAACCTCTGATGCATGTATCTAAAAAGTGAAGGTGTGAATGAAAGAACAAAAAGCAAGACACGCCATTTTTAATTTAGATATAGCTCCATGACAAATCACTTTTATTCCAAACCAGACAAGTTTGTCACAATAATGCTTAATGAATGACTCACAAAAAATAAGTGTTTATATATATATATATATATATATATATATATATATATATATATATATAAAGTTTTGTTGTGTCCCTTTCACATGCATGCTCCTATCATTCCATCTTTGAATGTAAGTGAGGTTCACGGGATGGCGTTTGAGGGGAAAAGATATTACTGTTGCCATGTGAGAACAAGACATATAACAACGTCGTCTCTGATCTTTCCCAATGTAAGTGATGAAGTATTAGGTGTGTTCATATATATATATATATCTATGGTTTAGCTACCTTGACTGTGTTTATTATTAGGGTTGGATTTTGAGTTTTATGAATCAAACAAGAGTTGGTAAACAAGGACATGAGTTGGAATCTCTCTGTCGGTTTAAAGATCTTATTGGTAGTTATTTGTAACTGTAGTAAGAAAATATGTCTTTGTAAGTGTTATGAATTCAAATATTAGACCCAATCAAGGTGTGACCCAAGAGGGCAAACAAACCCTAGCCCTAAGGTACCCTCTATAAATAAATGGTAAACCCTGAAGTATACATCTTCTAAGCTCTCTCTCATCTACAATTCTGCCTACACTGTGCACACACCACACCCCCTTTGGTTGTGTATGTTGATCTTCTATTTTTAAAGATATCTCATTCATGGATACGTAAGAGGGAGTTATTCGATGCAAGATAAACATACTAGCCCACCTAGGGTTAGATACTTGTATTCTTATGACCGAACAAAGT
Source organism: Acacia crassicarpa (assembly GCA_034222035.1). Taxonomy (NCBI): domain Eukaryota; kingdom Viridiplantae; phylum Streptophyta; class Magnoliopsida; order Fabales; family Fabaceae; genus Acacia; species Acacia crassicarpa. The sequence goes on along the minus strand of JAWXYG010000019.1, from coordinate 2,554,736 downwards.
ATTATTTGACCTACAAAACTTATTCTCACATTGAGAAACATTTGGGACTCGATTCATTTAAACTAAGTTGGTAAACAACTTGATTTAATTGTAATTTAGAAAACCTAGATAAAATTTACACCATTTAATTTTCTCTTCATGAAAGCAATATATATTATTTTTGGAAAAGAAGACCAAATTTGACAAAAATTATGTTACATTTTTTTGAAAAAATTATAATTATCCTTAAAGAACAAAAAGCCATGTTTATGTCTCAGTGCCTTGCTATAATGTTTAGAAAAAATACAATTTAAATTATTTTGATAATAAGTTTCATAAAATTTTACGGGGTATTAAAAATTTCATAATTATTTGTCCTTACAATTTGGCTAAGCTTGGGGCTTTAATTTAATTTCAATTTGGAATTTTTTTTTAGTTTGGTAATAACCTTTTTTATGCATATAATGGAATTAAGTTTTTTTTTTCTGAGTAATTCATAATTTTTAATACTTTTAATAAGATTTTGTCGCAGTTTTAACTAGTCACATTTTTTTATGCTGCAGTATGTGGAACAGGTGGTATATTACCTCCAGTCGTTATTATAAGACTGGGTGTTTTTTAGAAATTAAGGAAGCTAAATAAGTTACTTAATTATATCATATGTTGTGTATTCTTAAATTATATAGTTTATTAATCAAACTAATTAGTTCAGAAAAAAAAAAAGTAAAAATACAAACACTATAAAATAATTTAATTAATTCCTTAATTTCTCCAAAAAAATCAACTTAGTCTTATAATTAAGATCGGAGGGAGTATTATTTTTTACACGTAAATATTATAACTTTTCATAAGTGTTGCTATATGTATTAATATTGATATACTAACTTTGATATTGGTATATTGATTTAATTTGGCGGTATTTTTTGAAATCTTTTACATAATAAGCCCTAAAAACATTATAGCAAGCGTGAGGCTTTGAATTAAATTAATTATGAATTTTTAGATTTTTCAAGTAATTCTTGCAAAGTTTGAGTTTGAGTCTTTGATATGTAACTTCATATAATTACTTTTTCTTTCTTAAATTATGACCTCACTATACTGATTGAGAATAATAATATATATATGCGTATTAGCACTGAGAAAATTGAAGGCAAGAAATATTACAAGTACAAGCTTTATTCTCATGGTAACAAGGTACCTATCTTCCTTGAGCAAAAAAAAAAAAAAGTTACCTATCTTAGAATTAATTAAAGAGAAATTTGTTCGTATCTGGGAAAAAACACAAAGAGATGGGCAGTGCTTCATTATTAATTGAAATGAGTTATTTTCATCTACCAACCATTCAAGTAACGCACATGGTAATAATAGTTTTTACTGTATATCTACGTGAAATTTCTTGAGAAAATCCCTTTAAGGTCTACAGAGACAAAAAAAAATTAAAAAAAAAATATAGAGTAAAATACTCTGACCACCCTCATATTTTGCCTTAATTACACAAACCTCCCTCCTATTTTGAAAACCCATAGAAACCTCCCTTAAATTAAAATGTATGTTACACAAATCTCCCTTATATGAGTAAAATACTCTGACCACTCTTCTGTTTTGCCTTTATTACACAGATCTCCCCTCTATTTTGAAAATATACACTTAAGTCGAAATAATTAACTCCATTAAGAATATTTTAAAAAGATTCTAAAAATATAGTATTTTTTAATTAAAGTTTATATAAAAATATAATTATATATTATTTTACCCTTAATATTGTACTTAATCCCTAGTTTTACTTTTATATTTTGACTAATATTGTTTTAAATAATTTAAGAGTTTTTTATCTTTACAAATAGTTATCTATGATTATTTTAGCATTGGTTAATGTAAATATTGAATATTCAAATAATTTTTAAAATAAATATGTGCTTGATCAAATGTGTCAATATAGATTTGTGAAAAAAATTTAAAAAATTTAAATGACACATGAAATCTCAAACTTATGTAGTTTATTATATTTGATAAAAATATATGCGTTTAATTTATATTCTTAAGTCAAAATTAATTTATAAGATCAAAACTAATAAATTTTTTAACAAATTAGAAAGTTAGAAGATCTATGAGAATACATTTTTGGTTGTATAAATTTGGTTTTATATACTTAAATAATTCTAGTATTGAAGAGGGACATTTTGGTTTTTTAAAAAAAAGTTCAAAAGTCCAACTTAACTGTTAACTACCAGTTTGGGTGGATGGAAATAGAATATTAAAATATAAGGGAGGTTTGTGTAACATAAATTTTAATTTTAAGGGGGGTTTCTATGTGTTCTTAAAATAGAAGGGAGGTCTGTGTAATTAAGACAAAACAAGAGGGTGGTCAGAGTATTTTACTCAAAAAAATATCAATAAAGTCTCACAGAAAACTATGATATTAAAAAGGCCTTAAAAAATTGTTAAAACACATAGATGAAGTTAATCACCTATTAAAGAGTTGTTAATGAGAATGTTTTGACATCAGAATTTTCTGTATGACTTTTTTGACATTTTTTCATTCTCTTGAGACCTTAAAGGGATTTTCCTAATTTTCTTCTTGTAGATGTGCAGTAAAAAATATTTCTATTTTCTTAAAAAAATTATTTTTAAAAATATGTTTTTTGTAGTTTTAAAATTGGGAAAATCCCTCTCAAGTCTCAAGGGACCAACAAAATTTAAAAAAAGTTTTAAAGGAAAGTGAAATATCATAAAAGTCCTAAAAAGTTGTTAATCGCACCGTCTGTGTGATTAACAACTTCTAGATTTTTGCTTAAAAAATTATGAAATGGTATTAGATTTTTTTTATATACGTTTGAAATTAAATATTATTTAATGAATTGTAAATACACACGATGTTAGGATAAAAAATTCTAAAATATGGCCAAGCGCCTCGTAGTGCGATAGCACTAAGGCCAGCCTTAGGAACTGGCCTTTTCCCTTGTCAACCCTGCCTCCCCTTCCCCCATTGGCTGAATAAAAAAAAATCTGAAATATGTTGTTAAAATTTTTAAAATTGTTAAATTACAAAAGGTAACAAATTATTAAATAATTTTGTTCACGTTATTATCTAAACTAGATTTTAAATGGAAAATACTTACATCAAATTGAATGTGTGTGGAGTAGTTATTGACTTATTGTATATAATTGAATGTGGGACTTAAGTGTTGATGAAGAGTGAGTTTCTGTGGTTTTATTTTATTTGAATTTTTAAGGGTTGAGAGAGAAAGTGATAATTATAGTTTGGCTGCTTTTGGTTGGTAAAGGTGTGTTTGTTTGTGGACATCATAATTGAGTTTACGTGTATTCATTGAGCATTAATTTGTTAAACATCAGCTCAAAATTCTGCAAGCCTAACTATTAATTAATATCTATAATATTAATTTATTTAAACGCAAAACCCCACACACTTGTTTCAGGAATGATTATTTTGAACTCCACGTTATCATTATCTAAACATGCAAACAACCAAGCAGTTATCCCACAAGGGACACCATCGGGAAAAAGAAAAACTCAAAATAATTATTATATATATATATATGAGTTTATTGTTTGTCATGTCATTTGACAAGATTGTGTCAAATCACCACAAAACTATGTCATTTTGGGAGTTAAAAGAATTAATTAAGGGTGTTTTGATATTTTTGTTTTTATATTTATTATATGAATTTTACCAAAAGATACTTCATTAATTACCCTAACCCCAAAACTACGCGTTTTGAGGGCTAAAAGAATTAATGAAGAGTGTTAATTTGACCAAAACACCCTTCATTAATTCCTCTAATTCCAAAAACGGCGTAGTTTTAGAGTAACTTATTATAATCTTACATCAAGTGATATAACAAATGATAAACCCTATATGTATATATATGGGTGACAAAGTATATATTTATTAGTGATTTATTTTTCAAGATCCCTTTCCTTATGATATTCAGGATTAAAATTTTGTACTTTACAAGCACAATACTTTGCAACGTTCTGTGCTTTTTTTCAGTGTAAGGTTTTCTAAAATCTCGTTTTGATCTAAAATACAAAGGTTTTCTATGCTATCAATTACTCCTTGTTGTTCTTTTTTATAAGAAACACTTAATTTAATCAAAAAGTTAGTTAAAAAATAAAAATGTTAAAAATGTAATTTTTTTGGGAGGGGGGGTCAAAAATGCCCTCGTTTAAGTGGAGGGGAGAGAATGTATGGTAGAGAAAATATGTGGGAATTAAATATAACGATATTTGTAATATGAGTAATTAATTGAGGTTAAAATGGGTAATCAACAAAAAAAAATCTGAAACAACCTCTAAAATTTCTTATAAATAGAAACAAGCCGTAGGTGGTAGTTGTTTCTTTTTTTTAAAAAAAAAAAAAAAAAGAACAGAACAGGTACTAGTAATCTAGTATATGCTACCTCCAATCTTAAGTATTAAAAATGAAAAATGAGTTTATTTTAATTATAAATATATAAGATATCAATCAACTTGCAACTTTACCTCCATATTAATGTATGTGTAGGTCAAGAGTCATTAAAAGAAGAAGACATCACATGCAACAAAAGAATCAGAAATTTTGATGAACTAAAAGCCATAATATTATTAAATCTGGTGTTGATGTAATAATAAAGCAAAGAACAAGACATCACATGCAACAAATTAAAAGACTGCATGCAGTGACATGTTAATCCTTTGAGTTTGTAGGAAGTTTCATTTTGATCCCTCATTTTATAAAATATATTTTTAGTCTTATAATCTTAACATTGAAGAAAAAGATTGATTCAACAGATTTAAATGATGTTTATATAGCTGACAAAGCTCTAATTTTAAATACCATTAATAATAATTTTAAAACCAATTTCACATAATAAAAAACTCATTTATGTTTTTTTTTAATCTAATGAAACAATGACATGTATGTTTTTTATATTTAGAGTAAAATATATTAAAAATTTTAATTTCTCTCAAAATAAAATTATCTACTCTTTTGCCCAATTTTAATAATTTTAAATAATTAAGTATGGTTACATTTAAATTAATAAACATAAACAAGGGAAAATTATAATAAAGGACCTAAGAAAAATAATATTTATTAAGAAGGACCATAAAAAGTGGTAATTATTTTAAAGGACCAAAAATTAAAATATTAAAATAAAAGGACTAAATTACCCTTAGTCAGATTTCTTATCTTCTCATTAACTAAATCTGGAATGATTTTTTTTTACATGAGAATCTAGAGTAATTGATAGATAATAATAAATAGATATCAATTCAAATAATTCTTTTTCCATTGTAGAATCACAAATAGATATCAATTTAAATAATTCTTTTTCCATCGTAGAATCACTCAAAATTATTATGTTAGAGAAAAAATAGGAAATATGGAGCTTTTTATTGTTATAGCGAAAGGAAAGAGGGATTTAGTTTCTTTAACCACGTTCTTCTCTTTTAATGGGGTTTTTTTGAGTTAAGAGTCTTTTGCTTTATTTTCTGTTTCTTTGAGAATGGAACAACTGGTAATATTGAATGAATATCATGTACTTTTAGTTGCCTTAGCACAAACAATCTCAGGTCTAACACAATAGACGGTTGCACAACAACTGGTAATATTGAATGAATATCAGGTACTTTTAGTTGCCTTAGCACAAAAAATCTCAGGTCTAACACAATAAACGGTTGCACAACGCACGAGGCTTCTTCTGCCACAACCATAAAAAGCTCTACCTTTGCTATCTTTTCTCTAGCATAATAATCTGGAGTGATTCTGCGATAGGAAAAGAATTATTTGAATTAATATCTATTTATTATTATATATTAATTACTTTAGATTCTCATGTAAGAAAAAATCATTCCAAATTCAGTTAATGAGAAGATAGGAAGAAAAAATCATTCCAGATTTAATTAATGAGAAGATAAGAAATCTGATTAAGGGTAATTTAGTCCTTTTATTTTAATATTTTAATTTTTGGTCCTTTAAAATAATTACCACTTTTTATTGTCTTTCTTAATAAATATTATTTTTCTTAAGTCCTTCATTATAATTTTCCCCATAAACAAAACTAAAATTGATCAACAAATTAAAATTATATTAAAAAGTAACATTTAAGTATATTTTGTAAATTATACAATTTTCACTTATGTTGTTAAGTTTGTATTTTCCTTTAGTGATATTCACAGTTTTAAGATTATAGGATTAAAAGTTCACTTGATGATTTAAGGGATTAAAAAAAATGTCATGTAAATTTAAAGAACTATACATATATTTTAACTTATTTTTTCTATTCAGATTCAATATTTGGGCTACATTGGGCCCATACTGAAAACGTGTTCATGAAAGATATTGGGCTTCCAACCCAAAGTGGCCTGAAGCCCTTTGTTGTGTGATATAATAGTTCTAATACCATTTAATCCACTCCCCGTTGGTGAAGGGTCGAACTTCCTCACCTAAAAGGAGTGGGTTCAATTTTAGAGTTGGACAAGGCACTGAAAAAACATCCTAAGGATTTATGAAGCAGTAGAAACGTTAGGTGGAGGCATATGTACTCTACGATCCAGTATGTCCTGTGGACTGGACTCCAAGCGTCCTGCACTTGGATTGTGGGTAAGCCCAACCTCTTTCCTAAAATTTATATATTAAAAAAAATACCATTTAATCAAAATATCCTAATAGTACATCAATAGGGGGCTAAGTCTAACGAAAAGATCTAGTTTCTCTCAACGTGGTAAATTTGGATATCCGCTTACCACCTTCTTTGAATTCGCATAATAATACAAAAATATGGGAATCTTTATAAATTTTATTTTAAATTTGTAATTATTATACAAGAATTTTCTTTTCTGGCAGAACTATATAAGAATTTATTTGTTCTAAAACATACAGAATTTCCATTTCTTCTTTTATTTTCAAGCTTCCCCCCCCTAAAAATTCAAAACATTAAACTCAGATCATCAGAATTCGCAGCAAAGTTCTTTCAAGAAGTCCCTGAATAAGGAAGGACCTAATGAGTCCAGGAGGATCAAAATCAACTGCGCTTGGCAAGGTGACACCGTCTAGAGAAGTAGTGCATTGGAGTTTTGGGGGGGGGGGGGGGGGGAAGTGCATTGGAGTTCATTTGTCATGTGTTTTTTTTAATTATTGTTAATTAGGCAAATTTAACCTTAATATAGTCGTCACCTTAAAATCCATTTAGAGCACAATTCTATGGATTTTGTTCATAGGATGTCCGGAACTGTAATACTTCCTTCCATCCTAAATAAAAAACATAGTTGACTATTTTGAAGAAGTTAAAAAAGCTAAATATATTACTTAATCATAGTATATGTTGTGTATAATTAGATTATATATTAGTTTATAAGTCAAACTAATTAATTTGGTGAAGAAATGATAGATATAAATATTTTATAATAATTTTTTTAACTTCCTTAGTCTTTCCCAAAAAAAAAGGTCAAATGATTTTTTATTTAGAGTTAGAGGTAGTATTTCATTTTGGCTATGGCCCGATTGTAACTTGGTGGTTTATTAAAAAACCATACTCATTTTAGTTCTTAATATAAGGCATATTTACTTAAATTGATTAGATTAAGAAAGTTAATTAATATGCCATGTGTTTTCTAAAATACCTTAGTCATCTTCATTAATTATCTCCCTCCCTCTCATTCTTAATTATTATTGAGGAAGCATCAATAAGGATAAATTAGTAAGAGATTGACAAATGTGAAAATGCGTCATATTTTTAGGATAAAGATCAACTCTCTAATATATGTCTTATATCAAGAACCGAATAGAGTATTATCATTCATAAACTAAGGACCGAATAGAGTATTATTATCATTAATAAACTAACATGGCTTGTTTAAATTAACGTGCAGCACATGAAAACAAAATCATATATACACATGATGTAACATCCTAATTTTTAATTTTATGATTTAAGATTAATTACTTAAATTATAGGGTTTATTGTTCTTGAAAATTTTAGGAAAGACAAAATTCAAGTAGGATTTATTTTGGAAATTTAGGCTTATTTTTCCTTTTGGGGAAAAGGATAAATTTAAGTAAGGGATAAGTTAGGTCTAAAAATTATGGGATTAATATTCAAAGACCAAAAGAAATTTAAATTGAGAAAGAAAAATACTTATATGGAATCAAGAATTTATTCTTAACACTTATTCCCCTATTTTCCCATTATTCTTATATTACATGTGTAAAACACATATGTACACACAAACATGTATCACCATGGAACCAATTTCCCTGCCTATCCAAAAGATAGGTAGGGAGAGCTTGTCTCATCTGGACCGTCCAGATGAGATCTGGACGGTCTAGATTTAATTTCTTTTTACTTTTTATTTTTTTAAAAAAAATATTTTAATAGGTAGATAATCTAAAATAAAGATAATCTCTCAACTAATATTTTTTAAAAAAATAATTTTTTAATTTAAAAATCACCAGATAAAAAAATATTAAATCTGGACCGTCGATAGGCAGGGAGAAACTGGTTCCATATGACCATTGTGGATTTTTTTTTTAATCCCACCGAACCCCAAACTCAACCCATTAGTTAAGAATTTCTAACCCACATACAGACCCATTACTCTCAAACTCACCATGCTTGGCCCAACCACTACCCAACCCACTACCATTTCCCTTCTGCGTGCTAAACCCGTTGTGGCTGTGCTTAATGTGCTTCAAGCACTCAAGTCTCAGTGTGAGAACCGTTCCGGTTAGGATTCAGTGGAATCGTAGCAACCAAACCAGAGGAAGCTAACCACGATTTTTGCCTCTGCAACACGCCACGCCCAACTGGAGATATCAGCGCCGTCCTCCTCAGTAAACATATCACTTTCGGCCCCCACTGCACACGCAACAACTTGAGGCCAGCGCCGAAAATGCAGAGCCAGGGAGACACGCAACAGTGGTCTTTGAATTAGCAACGGTAACACCACACTTCATACCCGCGTGCTTTTGGTCAGCTCCCACGTCTTTATATATATGTGTGTTTTGTTCAGTTTCATTCATACACCCCCAAGAAACCTACGAGTAACCGAGATTGAAAACTGAGAAGGAGAAAGAGAGAAACCGAGAGTGAGAGAGTTTCATTTCCTTGGTGCTCTGCGTGGTGATCCTGAAAACAGGGGTGTTCGGTTCTTGCTGGAATCCCATCGTTCAAACCAGCAAACTGAGGTAAATTATCAAGCCTCCTTTCTTCTGATCAACACAAGTTTCTGGGTTTAAGACCGTTAGGAGCATAGCTAGAAATCTTCATGAGTTGCTGTCATGACATCACTGTCATAAAAGAAATTGCTGCTACCTTGTGTCTAGATACATAAAACATTGCACTTATGTCCTAGTGTATTTATTTATATCTAGGTTGTAATATATGATGAACCACGTTGCTGTTTGGTTAGGAGAGAAACAGAAATGATAAACACCTCTGCTTCTCGGGTTGAAAACGGAGAATCTTGCATGCATCTGTTCCTATGGAAAACGTGTGAGTTTTTGCACGAAATTTTTATGGAAGATAGTAGACATCTTAAGCTTTAAAACGAGTCCAAACCCAGCCAAAACGGACGTGTATAATGAGAGTAACAATTTTCCAAAGTTCAGCCAAAAACCTGGAACTTTTCTGCAATTCCAGTAAACAGCAACTTTCGTGCTTGATTTTGAAATCGAAAACATCTGTGTTTTTCCTTGAAATTTTTACGGTAAACAGTAGACATCTCCAACTTTACAACAAGTCAAAGAACACCCAAAACGGAGGTCTGTAGCTCAAGATATGATTTTTCAAAGTTAAGCTAAAAAAAAACCTGCAAATTTTCGGTAGGGTTCTGAAGCAGCAAAATGGCGAAGCATTTCGGACCCAGTAAAGATTTGATTTTTTACCTGAAATTTTCCATTTAAATAGTAGACACATAGAGGTTTAATTTGATAGGTAATTCGTTGAATTCCGATAAGAATCGAGGGAGATATGATTTTCCAAAATTTAGCCAAAATCTGAAACGTTTTTCTGCAACTTTTGGTGAACAGCGATTTTTGAGCTTGATTTTAAAATGGCAAACATTTGAGTTTAATCTTGAAATTCTTACAGTAAATAGTATACATCTGGACCTTTCCAACTAGCCAAAGAACACCTAAAACGGAGGTCTACAACTTTAGTTATAATTTTTGGAAGTTAAGTCACAATTTTGGAAAGTTTTCTGGAAAACTTTGTATATGGCTTGTGTTTTTCAGAAGTTGGAAATTTTCTCAACCATAAATTGACTTTGTAACTTTAATTTATGAAAATATACTAATCAAGGTTTAAGTAGAAATTGGAATCACTCCATTTGAAGTTGTATAGGTTCAGTTATGAATTTTCTAAATTCTCAGAAAAGTTAGAAGCTGGTTTTATATAAGTATATATCATAATATTATTACTATTAGAATTTGCATTTGTTTAGTGGAAATTATAAGTTATAATTGTGATAATGTAGAGCCTTCTTGTGAGCGGTGATTGTGCGGGTTGTGCACCTCACGCTAAGGTTAAGCTTGGAATTGAGGTAACCGGGGTTAATTTATTTTGTATGTTTGTTTTGGACTGTGAGGTATTTTTCTAAGTCTTACTTTTATATATATACTACATGTATGTGTTTTGCAAAATTTTGTGTATGAATATGAAATTATTTCTGTGAAGCAGTGTATTTTCCAATCTGTTTATTTAAGCGATTATTATTATTATTGAAATTGTTATTGTTTTGATGGTTATGATGTTGTTGTGAGATGTTGTGTATGGAATTGTAACTTAATAAAATATTGTTGAAAATTTTAATGTTATATTATTTCTTCTGTTGAGATATATTGGGTTGTGTGGAAGAGATTGAGGGTGAAATTGTGTCCATCGGCTCTCTCATTCCTGGCCCGGAATTTGAGTTGAGTGTTTTGGGCGGACACCTCCCTGTTACGGTATATGGGTGGTGACATGGGAGGGGACAGTATTCTTGAAGTGACTAGCTAACCTTGGCCAGGTATACTAGCACCGATAGGCTGATCCACGTCCACGAGGAGATAAGGAGGAGCAGGATGGATGAGTGGGGATGGTTAATTGTTATGGTTATTATGTATCAATGGTCTTAGTTGTGGATATTTAATTATTGAAATTATTAATATTACTCTATTATTACAAACATGCTTCTCTGACTTGCAATCCTTTCTTGCATATTTGATAAATTAATTTCGGTTACGGGGACTTTATGTCTCACCTCGTCATTATCAAATTTTTCAGGCGAGACCTCTAATCTTAATAGAGGACAAGGGAAGCAACCAGAGGCATAGACGTCGTGAGACTTGTAGGCCTCCTTTTGGTATTAGTGTTGTATTGATCTATATATTGTCATCTTAGGGCCCTCATGTTTTGAAAATACTACATCAATTATTTTTGGATGACTGTTTATTATCCGAAGGCCTTATCTATACACTATCATAACATTGTGGATCCACCATTATATCCATGTGACCACTGTTTTGTGTAGACCCTTTTGTGTGGGTTCTTATTGTCTGACTCATGGGCTATAAATCTCCTGTTCAATAATTGTGCCCTGAGCTATAGATTTTTCTGTTATGGGTTTGTGGGCGAAGTTTTGTGCCCTGGACCCGAGGTGTGTGTATTTGAGAAGGAAGGTTTTCCTATAATTACCTACTAATCCGGTTCTGAGAAAAACCTTATGGTTAATTGTTATCTTGTGAGAAGGGTCTTTTCACATGAAGTCATGAAAAATTTGTCCAAACTATAAAAAAGAATCCAACAACTCAATGTCATCGCCTAAATGCATGTGTCATTGGTAAAACCTTTGTGGTGGATTAGTCAAAGGAGTGCCTTAAATTCAAATTGAGCAACAGGTCAAATATTTTCCAAATGATTTAAATATGCAATTGGCTATTATAAGTGGTAGAGTTGTTTTACTATCACAATATAGATCTACTGAAATTCAACCCAAGTCGCTTTGGTTTACTCCAACCTTTGGCTAGTAAATCCGTACATGCTCATGCACAAGCCTACAACTTCTGATGAACATGTCTCGACCTCCTCACGAGCAAACTAAAGGCAAGTCTAAAATTTGCTTGGGGCCAATTCCATGGAGTGCTTGAGCAAAGCTATAATATGAACCATTTTTTACTGTTGATTATAGGTTGTTGAATCTTTCTTTTTAATGTTAGAGTTGGTCAAGATGTTGGTGAGGCATCCTAGCTCCTGAACGCCTAGGTAAACGCTTAATGATAATAGACGGCTCGCCCTGTACAACATTGGTATCGCCTAGAAGAAAGAAAGATATCACCTTACCCTTAGATTGTGGATGAATCCAATCCCTTTCCTAAAAATTTTCATTAAAAAAAAACATTAACAACTTAAAAACATTGTGAAAATAAGTATAGAATACTAATTTCTCCTTCCAAAAAAAAAAAGAAAGAAAAAAAGTCTAGGACAAAATTTACTCCAACACTCGTTAGAATTGTTCAACTAACAACCAACGATAGTCAAATGTTACTGTCGAACGATGTTGCACCATTTTTGTAAAGCATTTAGAGAGACATTTTGTCAACCCAAAGCTAAGAATATCAATTACACCAAGAGGAAAACTTTTAAAACAGATTTACCCTTTAACTCTAAAATTTGATTTTGTTACTTTTTCAAAAGAGGGAGACAATAATAGTTTAAGATTACAGGCATGATGGAAGATGCCACCTACTTGCGGAGAAACTTTCATTCCACAAGATCACAGCGTGATTTGCAGATTTTTGTCACTTTCAGAATAAAGTTAATCACGCATATTGCTACCTCCAGTTCTAATTTGCACTATAAATTAAGTCTTATATTTATAATAAGAAAGTACTTTTTTCAAGGTTTTGAAACCCAGACTGGCCGGTCCTAGACATAGGATATAGTTTACAGTGCAATTTGCATCACAAACTATGTCTTATATTTAAGTCCGAAGGAGTACTTTTTTTTTTTAGGGTTTTGTAACCAAGATCGACCGGTTTAGACCGAAAACAAGCGAATTGGTCTAGTCCGGGCATCAACCAAGTTTTGTATTTAAAATGGTTAAGGTGCGATATTACCAACGAACTATTAGTCCAGGTGCAGCCAACACAATAAACTATTTTTTGGACCAGAAATACCAATCAACTCTTTAAAAGATTAAGTGGGCACAATGCCGTTAAAGCTAAACCTAACACCGTCTCCCTCTCTCATTCATTCATCATCTCCCTCTCTCATTCAGCGTCTCCCTCATTCATTCATCGTCTCTCTCTCATTCAGCGTCTCCCTCTCATTCATCGTCTCCCTCGTTTTCTTCATCCTCTTCACCAAATCCTCCTTGCTGTTCACCGGATCCTCCTTCTTCTTCATCTTCTCTCCTCCGATCTGTCTTGAGTCTGCGGCTCCAATGAAAACGTGACGGTGGAACAACGGTGGAGCTTCGCTGAAGCACCGGTGAAGCTCGATCTGCTCCGATGAAACTCGAACACGAGACGGCTGAAAGATCGACTTCTCTTTCCTCTAGTTTTTGTCCATTCGCACGGGTGAAGGGCAAATCTGGTAAGTTTCATCGATCTGCTCTGATGAAACTCGAGATCGCCGAACAACGCTGTGTTTCTGGTTAGGGACACCTGCCTCAATAGTATTTTCCACCATTTTGATTCTGATGGTGGATTATTGCATGTGGATTTAGTCTAATTGTGCTTTCGAACATAGAAACTTTAGATTTCTGAATCTGCTTCCTTCTTTTATTTAGCTTAATTTGTGGAATTGAGAGGGAGTATTTACTTATTTCTGAATCTATTTCTTTCTTTTATTTAGCTTGATTGTGGAATTGAGAGGGAGTATTTACTAATTTAGATTTGTGCCGGTGTATGCTTGGATGCGCTTCTGATTCTATTTCCTTCAGATTTTGCCTTCATTGATTTGTTTTCTGGTCTTGTGTTTCTGAACTTCAACTCACAAGTTTCTCTCACTCACTCACTCTCTTCTCTATTTCTCCTTCATTTCGATTCAAAATTTTCACACAATTCCCTCTCATCTTTTACTCCATTGGCTCCTCGGAGCTTCAACCATATTTGCCCTGAAAGTTCCTTTTTTTCAGAATTTTCAGACAAATCCAATGCGAAGGAGGAAACACTGTATCTGTTTCTCTTTATTTTCTTTTTTTTTTTGTGAGTACTATGGGAAGTTCTGGACAGGAATTTGGGTCGATGAACATGGATGAATGAGAGAGGGAGAGAGATGAAGTGAGACGGACGTTAGTTTCACCGTCATTTATTGTGCCCACTTAACCTTTTAAAGAGTTGATTGGTATTTCTGGTCCAAAAAATAGTCTATTGTGTTGGCTGCACCTGGACCAATAGTTCGTTGATAATATCGCACCTTAACCCTATTTAAAAAGAAGAAAACGATTTTTCTAAAATTTTCTTTATATTTTTATATTAATAACCTTAAAATCTTCAATTTTTCACCAATTTGGCTTTAGGTTAGTTCTCGTGTGACTCCAGTTTGACCCACTGGCCCTTAACCCTATTCTCAGAACGGTTTAGAGGTCGGTCCGAGTTTAAGAACTTTTTTTTTTTTTTTGCATATGCATCCGGTATCTTGGCCTACCTCTTTTTAATCACCCTAGGTCGATCTCACTAGTGGAAGAGAAGAGCTACCAATATCATCTGCTCCATTCGCAACCTCAGTAACAACCTCAAACTGAGGACTTGCTTAAAGGAGAATAAATGCTTATTACCCGATCACAATAGGAGTTGGTAAGAACCTTGCTCTTTTTTTTTTTTTTTTTTTTGTAATGCATATTACTACTTTAAACCAAAATCAACGGTTTTTTTTTTTTTTTTGGTAATAAAGAATCAAGGAATTTCAAACCAGACAACTGGCTTTACTGGAAGAAAGAAAATCTAAATTGAAGAATTTTGTTTTAGTGCGTGGATGGGGTAGCGCGTGAGGAGGGAATGTGATGTGGAAGTATGTGCCTTACATAAAAAGCAAAATGGAAGAAAAAGAAAAACATAAAATAAAATGTAGCTTTGAATGTTTCAGATGCAGCAAGTCACATCACACACCACACTCCGCTGCTTCTCACTTACTACCGCGGGCCCCACATTCTGCCGTGGGATTCGTGCCCTCATCTCTTCTCTCCCGATTTCTCCCCAATATATCGTCTTCTCCTCCAAATATCACTTTCTTTCTTTAATTAATCAATTATTGAGGCGGAATGTGCGCGCACTTACTTTTTTTTTTTTTTTCCTTCAAATCGTTCGCTTTTTTAGGCCTAACAGTTTACTTCTTTTTTTTTGGTCAGATCTTCTTCTTATTTTTTTAGTTTATATTATTTATTTGTCTTTTTCAATGCAGGAATTGAATATGAATATGTGATGCGACTTCCAATTGTGAATTGGAGATGGCCTTCAAAACTCAATCCTATCCATACGTTTAAGTTAGTTTGACTAAGTCAACGACTTTTCGTTGCATTGGGTTTCACGTTAGTCTCGTCTCTTTCATTTTAGTTTTCACCTTCGTTTATTCATAATCTTATATTAATGACTAAAAATAGTATATAAATATACTTTATGAGACAACTATTTGCACATATTTATTTCGTTGGGAAAATACTTCTCATGTTGTAGGAGAAATATTTTTTCATGTCACACACACACATAAAATGGTAGGACTAACATATATATATAATGCATATACATATATAAAATAGTGGGACTAACATATATATATAATGCTAATTATATATATATGGGTCTCACCATTTTATATATGTATATGAATCTTCTTCTTCTCATGCAACACGAGAAGTTTAAACCCCTATTTCATTTTATAATAAAACCAAGTAAGCACAGTAACCAAGAGAACTTCTGATGTTATATTCTAGTAATATATAGTATCCTAATTTTATTTATGATACATCTATTACCCCTAATGTTATTTTTTAGTGCATATACCACCCTATATTATTTCTTAGTCACATCCTGCACCATAATTTCAACTATACCCTGCAGAATAAAACCAAGAACAAGTGAAATTTTCTTAGGAATAACAAATTATTTTTTGGTTGTCAGAATGTTGACAACTTGCTGGTGGCGGTAGTTGATCGACAGGGGCAGACCCAAAAAATTACAGAAAGAGGACACAATTGATAGGGATATTTGGAGGTTCGGGGGTAGTACCCCCGTTTTTTTAGAAGGAAAGTTTTAAATGTATTAAAAAATAAAAGAATATAAACAAGAAAAAATATATTTAAAAAATATTTATGAAATCAAGTGAATACTGATGATGTAATAAGAAAGGCAATTATTTTACAAACCTCTCAGAAAAGTAAGACTAAGTACTGTTAGAAATAAATTCAGTTATATAAATTACAATGAAAGATAAGCACTCAATAAGTTCAATTACATATGTTTTAATAACAAAAATATATTACAATAAAAATAATTATAATGTCATTCTTCTAAGCTTTATTTTTTGGAATTCCATCATAATTGTTTTATTATCAATACTATTAAATACATCTTTTTTCAATATAAGACACTAAACAATCATTCAACAATTCATCCCCATCCAATTACGAAGTGCAGCCTTGATGTATTAAGGATGGGTATTTAATTTAAAGGTGAGCAATTATTCAAACATGTATTAATTATAACAAAAAAAAAACCTCAAATTCAAAGGGCACTTGCCCCCCAATCCAACACATGGGTCCGCCGCCTATGATGATTGATCGCCAGAGCTCCGGTAAGGATCATACTTTTTTAAAAAAATAAATAAATAAGGTATTATTAAAGTTTTACAAAACTTATTTTTATTTTATTGGTCCTGCCATGTGAATTTTTAATGAAATTTTCAGTATTTTGATACTTACTTTTTAAAGAATTACAGCTCAAATCTAAGAAACAATGAGTATGTCACTTTCTCTGACATTTCACAGAGTATAGTACTATTTGTATTTCGCAGTGGGCTGGGCACACCCTTCAAAAGAAATTTTCACGCAAAACCCTTAGTACTCGACAAATTGAATAAATCGTAGGAGTAAAAGTGTAAAACTAAAGCATAATAAATATATCGGGAGACATTATGGCAGTTCGTGGCGAGTTGGGATGGTGAATTTATCAGGTGAAAATGAAAGATTCGTGGTCTGTACCGCACGAGATTAAATCGTGGTTAATTGGCGATAAATGAATTGACGTAAATGGAATAAGTCTGGGAAAGTAAAAGATGCCCTTGGAAGATGTAGATATTGAATGATTCGTTGACTTTACCCACAATATCACTATTGTGTACGAAAATTTGCGATGGGTGGCTCCTCGTTCCACCAATAGGGGGTATAGGTATAGGGTTGTCCAAAAAAAACCAAATAGTCTGACTAGTCTTGTCCAACCCGATTTAATTTGGGTAAAACATTTTTGGTCCAAGACAATTTGATTGGACTTGATCGAATTAAATTGCTCGGGTTGAATCCGACTTCAGTCCAGGGGCCTTGGATTGGTCTGATCTGACCCAATTTTTTTTTTTTAAAAAAAATCACCACTATACTTTACACTCAGCCACTCATTAGAGTCTAGACATCCTAATATGTTTTTTAATTTATAAGAATCACTTTTCACTCAATTACCTTTTATTATTTTCAAAAGTTAAGTCAAACCAGAACTAAAATATTGCTTTCCAAGAAGGCAAAAAAAAAAACACTAGAAAAAAATTGGATGGCCTCAATTGGTCCAGGTAGTCCGCTGGCAGTGGCGAACCCACACTGGTGCCTGTGTGGGCAGGTGCAGACAGAAAAGTTGAAAAAATATATATAGTGTGAAGGAAACATATGACAAATTGTCTGATTGGAGTAGATGGTTATGACATTACACATTTACACCGAGGTCCGGGGTTCGAACTTCCGCTCTTCCATCCATTTATCCTCTTTTTTGCTCCCTTCAAATCGTGTTTTTCTCTCTGCCCTCCAAATCCCTTTTGCTCATCGTGTTTTTCTTTTCTCCTTGCTCTCCAAATTCTTCCAAATTGACAAATCGATCCCTGTGAAGCCACGCCGCTACTCTCCAAATCTCTCCAGCTCCTCCGTCATTGCTGTTCGCTGTCCAGCTTCATGGCCAAGTATTTGTCTCATTCCTTCATCTCTATTGCTATTCTGTTCTGTCTCTGCATTTTTGACAATAACAAGTAGATTCATTTTGTTCTGCTTGATTTTATTGTGGATTTTGTAGGATCGCGACTGGAAATTTCTGAAGAAACCCGTATAATGTGACTAGGGTTTGCAACCGAAGCTTGTGCCCTTTGGCCAATAGTCGCTATGCCACCATTCAAGATGAGAATGGTATCATGTTTCTTTTCTTTATTCCTTACTCTATGTGTTTTATCTGCACTTAGGTCTTTAGATTTCATTGATACTGTTAGTTTTGGGGAGAAATTGGTGGCCATGGGGTAGAAGGAAATCGAGAAAAAGCTTCTTGATTTGCACCAGGTTTACCTGCACAGAGATCTTAATTTCACATTTCAATAATCTAGATGATGGTGATGATAAACGGTTTGTCTAATGCTGTATATGTTACTTCTCAGATTCACCTTGACGTGGCAGTCTTGGTTGATGCTCAGGGAGAAATTTTAGATAACATTGAAAGTCAGGTTTGCCTGTGTTCTCGCTCCCCTGGTCTTAGCTTATGATTCAGTGAATTAAAGATTAGGAGCCCATCCTATTGCTGAAGCAATCTTGAAATTCTTAAATCTACTGGTTGTATATGGCTTCTTGGTACAACACAGAGAATTGTTAATTAAATATTGAGAGTGGAAGCTGGAAGGCTAGCTGGAGCTCATAATGGCCTTTCATGGTGGGAGAAGCCATTTGAGAAACTCTGATAATATGATATCTAATAAAGAATAAGCAGGTAGACTAATGTATCATTAAAATGGACTCAAAAATATGGTGTACTATTAATGTTATATATAATTAAGTTGATGGTTCCTGTGTTCAATCTCCAAGATCTTTTTCCTTGTATGTTGCTTTGCAATTTGATTATATAATATTTGAGTATATGTATGCTATAGGATTAGAATATATTGTTCTGTTTAAATTAATTTCCTTGAAAGTACTTTTCAATTGAGCCCCATTTATGGTTCTAAACTTTACGAAGGAATGAGTTGCCTTTTATCCTTCGTAAAAAAAAAAAAAAAATCGGGGGCAGAACCTCTGAATTTCAATACTAATTGTGCACCCACAAACTTTAAACCCTGGGTCCGCCACTGTCCGCTGGTCCAGTCTGGTCTAGCTTGACCTTGAGCTGGTACTAGACCGGACCTCAAGCTATCTTATCTAGCTAAAGTTCTATCGAGCTAGACCTTAGGTTGACCTTTAAACCAATCTAGCCCGATCCTTGAACATTCTTAATTAAGCATGTTTGGTTTGCTGAAAATAAAGGTGGGAAGGGGAAAAATCAAATTTTCTCCGCATGCAGCGGACGTACGTTTGGTTTACATCTTTAACTAGAAAATGGTTTTCTATCGGAACCTATTCTTATTTATTAATAAAAAATATGCTCCTACAAAATTGATGGGAACCAACTTTTAAGTGGAAATGAAAAATACCTAAAGACACAAAAAACTCTTAATGTGACATTAGGTGTGATCTAAAAATGTGAGTCGGGTATGTGGATCCCATAAACATTTAAATAATAATGACCATAGCAAAGTGGTCTTTCAACTCATTTTCTTCAAACCAAAAAAAAAAAAATCTATTAACTAATTTTCTTTTTCAATGCAAACCAAATACTGATATGATAAAATATTTTTCTTTCCTTTAGATTATTTTCCTATGTATTCCATATCATTCTTGCCATTTCTTTAAGCCAAACGAGCTCTATCTCTTGTCGGTCCAAAGCAAGTTGTTATGTGAAAATTCTTATATGTTGCTGTGATCTTCGGAAGGAATCATTGCTTGTTAATTTTTTTAGATAACTTGAAATTTGATTTTAAAAATGCCACAGATAATAATTAAAGACTAATTTAGATCTGGTTGTCTATTGCAAAATTGGTAGTTAATACCTTAAGTTCTTAATATAATACATATTTATAGATTTAATTTTAGTCTATATATATATAATATATTTTTCACATTTATCAATCTTTGCTTTACTCACCCCTATTGATAACTAGACATTTTAGAAAATATATATAATATTAACTAACTTAACTGATAAAAATTTCAATTAAGCCCCAATATAGCAATTTTATTTCAGTCAACCCCCAAAAATTATGAAACTTCACCACACCCTATAAATCAAAATGAAATTAAATTTTGTGGATAAAAAAGTAATAATGCTCTTTTTTTTTTTAAAAAAAAAAGAATGTTCAATCGCCATAAGAGTTCCGAGGACCGGTCACTAGCAACCGCTTAGCCAGAGTTGTAACACCCCAACTTTTCTAAAGCATTTTCGAAATTATTTGATCAGAGTTCAAAATAATTTAACCAGAGTTGAGCAACGAAATGATTTTAAATACAAAGTAACTGATATTCAACCACTGTAGTGTACTGGTTTGTTGATACAAAGAGTTCGAAAGACTATACATATCTACAGGACTTTCTCCAACTAGTCCTTCTGCCTGCTGCTTACCCTTGTTTCTGTTTCTGTTCACTCCGAAAATCCTGAAGCTACAGTAAGAGCTGAGGTTCAATACCCATTGAACCTCAGGTAACGGTTAACCTCATGCTTATGTATCAAATATGTATGACAGATATTCATGTCAAAACAGCAATAATCACATACATTATTCTCATATTCACATAATAACATAACACAGCCACTGCAATATGCATGTTATTATAGTCTGCACTATTCACCAGTGCCACGGTGTACATCCGTGTCCTCAGCGCTAGGAAAACATAACGGCGTTATCAAGACTATAACCCGTATCAAGTTGTATGTGTATGATCAATTTTCAAAAACAGAATTTCAGACTATCTATCACATATAAGCATACCATAAGCATCAGAGTTAAGGTTACAATACGCGTCCGTACCTTCCTTCCACGTGAATAGTAAATTACTATTCATGTATACGGCACTATTCATGTATACGGCACTATTCACGTATACGGTACTATTCACGTATCCCCAAACTTCCTTTGAATCTGACTCCGGAATCCTCGGATATCCTATAATATCATTTTTATCAGTGACCATTAATTTTCAGCATTTGCGGAAACTATGTTGGATATTCACTATTCATGTGAATAGTACCAGTAAAAATATTTTTACCGTGCCGGTAAATATTTTTTACTGTGCCAGTAAATAATATTTACTGTCCAAGGATAATTCTTTTCTGATGTGACAGATCAGACTAAGCTGCAGCCACAGAGCATACTCAGAAAAACTCTATCTGGCATTTCTACTATAATTACCAAAAGAAACTACCAAATCTTAAGACTAGAGACCAAAGAACTTACCCTTGAAGTTCCTGCTCATTCTCTCCAGCTTCAAGAACTTTACTCTAAACTCTCTCTCTAACTCTAAGAATTCTCACTCTTCTCTTAAACTCAACTGTTGTTCTCTGAGTTTGGTGTGAAGAAAATGAAGAAATGAAGCTTCTATTTATAGTGAAAAAGCATGACACTATTCATACTTTATCAGGTCAGATTTTGGCCGTTGGATCTTGACTTTAAATATGGCTTCATCTCAACCGTCCAATCCATTTGCTTACGTCATCGATGACGTCATCAAGATGCTTACGTCATCGATGACGTCATCATGACGATGACACTTTCTTACTCTTTTGCATTTATCCTATAAAGATTCCCTGATCGGTGTTCTAATCGCGTTATATTAGAAATTCTCAAGAATCCGGAAGCACAGCCTTGTAGTTCTATTTTTCCTCTTCAGAAATATCTGGGTCAACTAAATTTTTGATCCTATTTAGGGTATTCCGTAACCTGCCGAAGATTTTAAGTCGGACACTGACGGTTACAGAAATTACTTCGGGTGACACCAACTTCTAGACAAAAATTCACTGATTCATAATATGTCCAGTTGTTTACTACTTAATTCAAGGAGTTTGAGTTATGATTTATTTCCTACAGATTCCACTATCTGTCCTGCTTCAAAATATCGGTTTCAACCTATCTCAATAATCATTCCGCCGATTACGGAAATGACTTTGGAGATAACCCACTCTGAGATAGAAATTCGCTTGTTTATAATATACCCTTACTTTAAAAACCTAATTCACGGTTTATTGGAAATAATTTTATTTCTATTATTTTCCAAAGTATAAGATATTATATTATAATAATATTATTATTGAGTGGGTCCCGCAAACAATAATTTCAAAATTTCTCCCGTGAATGTGTCGGCAGGAGGAGAATTATTTTGACGTGGGTCCCGCATGAATAGTAAATACGTATTTTCAAAAAGTGAATACGTATTTAGGAATAGTAAATACCGTATTTTTGAATAGTAAATACCGTATTTGTGAATAGTAAATACTTTTCATATTTCTCAAAATATCGATTAAATACCGTATTTATAAAAAGTGAATACGTATTTGTGAATAGTGAATACTATTCATGTACGTATTTGTGAATAGTAAACACTATTCATGTCCAATAAAATACTGATTCTAAATTCATTTTCAAAAATAGGGTCTAATAGTCCTCCGAAAATAGGCTAATTTTCTAGTCTTTAGGTCCAAAATTCAGGATGTTACAAGAGTGACCTTCGATGGTCGGCCATCAAAGCTTCAGCACCGGCTGGCCAAAGCTCCAACTACCAAAAATTAATTCATGTTGTTTCTATTTATTTGCATGTCACTGTTGCACACTTGCAAATATGATTTTTTAATTTGTGTCGTTGACATCTTTATTTAACTTGTTTATGAAGGATTGACCATTTGTAAGTAAGACTTGTCTATAATCCTATGTTATCTTGTTAACCAATTAATTTATGTTGTTTTTATGTCTATTTCACTTGTTTATGAAGAATTGTAAGTGTCCAACTCTTCTTAAATAAATGAAATAAACATATGAATAAGTTTCATTTGCCCAACTGGACGGCGCTGAAGATTGTCGGCTGTCAGAGCCACTCAGGTTGGACCATGGCAGTGAAAACGCCGTTATAAATCGTAAAATCGCCGTTTCTACGTTTTTATTTTAAAGCAAAACGTGTTACGTTGCAGTCAAAAATGGAAACAGAGTGAAATCGCAAAAAACGCTGACTTTAAACGTAAAAACGCCTCGTTTTTTAATAAAGCGGAAAAAAAAAAGGAGAAGGAGACGGACAGAACGAGGCCCACCGGAACAGATCGAGTTTCAGTAGAGCTCCAACTATGTTCGGCTGTCGCGAGTTCTCCTCTGTTGTTGCAGATTGAAGGAGACGGACAAAAGAGAAGCTGTTTCCGATGATGAAGAAGAAGGATCCGGTTCATTCTCATCTGCGGCGCTGTGAAGAAGAAGAAGAAGAAGAGAAGGAAGTGAGAGTAAGACAAATGAGAAAGAAAAGACAATTAATTGCCCTTAGAGAATTCAGTGTATAGTCACTCTGCATTCACGACTCACGAGGAAGAAAAGAAAAGTGATAGGTGATGGAGATTAAATTTAATAATAATTTTTTAAAAAAAAAAATCCACGGACGGAAGCTTGCCTTTCCATTTTTTCATTATATACTTCCATCCAAGTTAAATAAGCAAATATCAGGTACACTACACATCTGGCCATGGTAATATAATATATGTGTGGTCCCTACGTCACTTCTAATATAATATATTATATTGCATCCTTTTCAATTTAATTTGTTACTTTTCTTAGATCACATAATATTCTCTTACAATAAAATAGGATATCAATAGATTTTCTGTTATAATATTCTTTTATCCTATATTTAATTAAAAAATAATTAATAAGTATAATATTAATAAATTTAATCTAATATATCTCAGAATCTATACTTATTTAATTATAAAATATCTATTTATCACCTTACTTTTCTCGAATTTTTTTTATATACATATGCAGGTAAAAACTCCGTTACGTTTTACGATTTTTCATTCTCCTCCCGTTTTTACGTAAAAACTACGTTTTAACTACCTTAGGTTGGACGGCTACTAATGACCTCGGTGGGGAATGAACTTTTTTGTTTTTCAAAAAATAAAAAATAAAGTATGAGTGTAGTTGTTTTTTCATTAAACCAATTTAAATTTTATAATTTTTTAGGATTGACTGAAAGTCTTTCCTAAAAAATTCTATACTCCAATATAGCTAGGCGGCGATGGAAGTGGGAGAATTTCTCGCGAGATAATAAAATGTGAGAGAAATAGGGAACTGTAGGGAGAGGGTAGCGTGTGGTCCAAAAAATGGAGATTGACTCCTTTTGGCCTTAACATAATTATAATTATAATTATTACTCCATTAAATAATATTTTAGTATTTTACCATCCAATTTTCCCTTTTTTATTGTGACAGCGGCATGTTCATTGTTCATCCCCACCCTATTCTTATCTCACGCTCCACCTCGGTCATGCAACCCACGCGCTCAACTTCTCTCTCTGAGCTCTGGCCCGCTCTCATGACAACCTAATACTTCGTGCTAGTGTTTATTATTATACTCTATCAGATTAAGTTTTTTTTAAAACATTATAAAATAATATAGAGAAAATTCTAAATAAATACCATTTGAATTTACAAAACCCTCAGAAGTCCATCAAATTTCTAAAAAGACTGAGAGGTATCAAAAACCTATGAAGAATATACATATTCGGGTCAAATTATTCTTTTGCCCTTAGTTTTAAATAAATCAAAAATAAAATAAAATACCATCCACCCTGCCGGTAGCCACTGCTACCGTCGACGCCGCCAACCACGTCCGCCGGCCACCGCCACCTCCGCTGGCCTGGCCAGCGGTGGCGGTGGGGTTTATTTATTTATTTATTTAAAACTAAGGACAAAAGGCTAATTTTACCTGAATTTTCATATCCCTCATTGGTCCTTGGTACTTCTCAATCCTTTTACAAATTCAACGAACTTCTGGGGGTTTTACAAATTCAAACGATATTTATTTGGAATTTTCCCTATAACCATATCTCTCTCAGTATTAATTTTTTTTTATTCGTCACGTGTTTGAATTATTTTTTAAAGAATGCTTGAGCTCTTGACCTTCTTTAAAGAAAATTAAATCATCTGTTTTTATCAATGAATCCGTTTATTTCATTGAACTATTATTGGTCCTTTTCTGTCGTTTCTCTAATATAGAATCTATCTAATAACTAATATTGAGAGGAAGAGGCACAAATTAATATTGATTTGAATAAAAAGCTGAATTAAAATTTAAATTCATTTACTATAAAATGAGAAAGATTAAAATAATGATATGATAAAAGATTTATATTACTTATTTTAAAATTATAATTAATTACTCCTTCTAGCCTTTATTATAAGGTATCAACTAACAATTTTTACAAACCAATAAAACAATTAAAGTTAATAAAGTTAGCTTACAATTTAAATAACTTCCAATATTGCTCATACTAATTGCACTAAACTCTAATACCATATTAATCATTACTCTTACCCACTATCCTAATTTATTAGGGGCATACATAGAAAAGAATAATTAATATTCCTTAGAAACAAGTAACTGTCTTATAAAAAGGACCAAATAAATTTATTAGTTGGTGCCTTTTAATAAGGGTCAGAAGGAGTATATGATTGTTTTGGATTACTTTTAGGATTCCTAAAATTGTTTCTTTACGTAAATTGAGATAATGCGCACCTCACGTACTTATCTCGTTTGCTGTAAATTATAATTGAAAAAATACTTTTAAAAGCTTCAATGGCTTTGATATGGAGGGAGAGAGAGAGAGAGCTCTAATCGAATTAAAATATTGTGGTTGCGAGGCAATTAATGGAAAGTGACATTATTTCGAGTTTGGACACATGCAGTGCACTAGATTCATTTGAATGTGCCTCGATGCTCTGAAACAAATTTTTATTAGTAATTTAGGACAAGTAATAAACTCCATATGATAGAATAATATTTTTCATCAAAAAAGGCAATTTTTTACTCAAATTATTTGTCGCCCTTTCTATCACTTTAGTTTGTCCCGAAGGCACCAATGATGGCTTTACAAATAAAAAGTTGACGTTCTTTTGATTAATTCAATTAACATTTTTTTATTAAATACTCATAAGGGATTTTTCCCCCCTTTTGGACAATTATGTAGTCTCTTGTGAATTTTCAATCAATCAACATCATATAAAATTTGTAAAAGCATCTTACTATTCATATGTTTATAGAAACTGCTGGGTTCAGCTACCGTCCATTGCAATGAACGGTTCGCTGCCTAAAAATAAAGGAATTAATACCGTATGCGGTAAACTATTAAAAAAAATCTGGACCGCCCAGATCTTCATCTGACGGCCTAGATAAAGAAGAGGATGGAAGAGGTTGGAAAGGGAAGAGAATGGTAGCCAGATCCGAAACTCCTATTACCATTAGGTGGCCTAATCTAACTTCTCATTGGTTTATGGGCAAAGATACATCAATTGGTAATTGTATTTGATCTTTTTATATAAGGCACTTGGTTATTTTTAAAGCCCATTAATTATTATTTTTTCATGTATTTCTAAATTAATAAAAGTAGTGGGTGAGAGTAATAATTAGTGTAATATTAGAGTTTAGTGCAATGGGTAATATTGAAAGTTACTTAAATTGTATAATAACTTTATTAACTTTAACTGTTTTTATTAACCTGTGGGTATTGTTAGTTGGTACCTTATAATTAAGACAAAAGGGAACATGTTTTTAATACTAGACTCAACCATAATTCATCTAACTCCACTTTTATTCTATTTGTAACTTTTCACATATTTCAATGATATTTAAATGTTAAAGAAGAAGGGTGTACTTTTTTAAAAAAGAAATTAAAATCTGTAGTATTTATTCTTTTTTCATGAAGATAAGTGTTACCAAATAGTTAACCAATCCCTTGGTCAGTTTAATCAAGACTTTTGAACGGGTGATACAAGTTGGTTAAGTTATATTTTATTTTTTTTTCTCCTTGATGAGCTTGAAATGGAACCATTTTGAGTTTAGAAAAAAAGAATAGTTAGTTAAATTTGTACTTTACTAATTCTATTTTGTTGGATTATATGTTATTTTTACATTAATATTTTAATTACTTGTGGATTGATGCCGTTATTATTCAAATTTTTTTAAAAGTTATATATATATATACACGATGTTTTTGTATATTTTAATTAAATTATATTATTTTACTCATGATCAGCTTAACCCTTGTTCAACTATGGTTAGACCATTTATTCTTAAAACATTACCTTGATCGGTTTAATGATTGATCCCATTTTTAGTATCTTAAGAAAAACAAATACATTATGTCGAAAATCCAAATTGATTCTACTGTATTTTTTTTATTATTATAAACGATATATTTTTTTTAAACAACTAACATAGTTTTATTTTATATTATGTACCTTTTAAAATTGAAGAATAATGCAAACAAGCGTAAGCCGCCTATTTCACTTTTTTTAATGGATATTTCGCTTTTATTTTTGAACTAGTACCGTGGGCTTTTCTGTATCAAAAAATAAAGGGTTAAGTAGCAAATCCATCATAAAGTATACGTCTAAGAGCAATGTTGCCCTGGAAGTTTTTCAGGTTCAATCCCATCCTAAAAGTTTTTAGACATAGTAATATTGTCCTTTTTCATTAAAAAGTTAACAATCAACGTCAGGTTTTAGGGAACACTATTACATTTTAAAACTTTTGAGGTAACATTGAATCTAAAAAAACTTTTAAAGTAAAATTGCTCCTCGGTAAAAACTTGCAAGGTAGATTTGCTACTTAATAATTTTTTTTTAAAAAAAGTATCATGTGCTTTTAAATTATTTTTTTCATTCATGTAAAATATGATACTACCCCCGGTCCTAATTATAAGACATTGACTTTTTTTTTTTAGAGATTAAGGAAACTAAATAAGTTATTTAATCATTTCATATGTTATGTATTCTTAGATTATATATTAGTATATTAGTCAAATTAATTAGTTTGAAGAAAAAAATAAAAATGTAAATATTCTAAAGCAATTTAATAAGCTTTTTTAATTTCTTTAAAAAAATTAACTATATCTTATAATTAAAATCAGAGGGGGTATAAGTGAAACAGAATGTTGACATCGACTCTAATGGCCACTAAAAGAGTAATGGAAACACAATGAACGAAGGTGGGGCAAGTTGATCCATTAACAGGAGAGCCACAATAAATATTTTAGTTTATTAAATTAACCAAAAAGTGATTTTGTCAAATAAAATAATTATTTGTGCCACTAAAGCAGTTATCTGAAAGTGACACGAGACCATTCATATCCCATGCACTCATGCAGTGCTTGCATGTGCTTTTAATTAATTTAATCATTAATAATTAATGTTGTTTATAAACATTTCAAATTAAAAGCAATCAAAATAAAATACTCCATCTTATTCTTATTATAAGATACCAACTAACAAATCTCACAAACCAATAAAAATAGTTAAAGTCAATAAAGTTGCCCTACAATTTAAATAACTTCCAATATTACTCCTACTAACTGCACTAAACTTTAATATTATATTTATTATTACTCTTATCCACTACCTTCATTGATTATGGGTAAACATGGAAACAAATAATTAATGCTCATTGGGAACAAGTAAGTACCTTATAAAAAAGACTAAATAAATTTGCTAGTTGGTGCCTTATAATAAGAATCAGAGAGAGTATAGGTCTTAAAAGCCTTTTCCCGTAAACTGAGATAAAACTCTTATTACATACATACCTTATAAATTAAATCGTAAAAAGTATTCTTTAAAACCTAACACAAACACACATGGGTTTGTTATGATTGGAAAGAGTTTTTAGCTGCTTAAACCCCAATACTCGACTCTCATCCAGTACTTTTAAGTTTTTTTTTTTTTTTTTCATGTAATACTAGTTTTTTATGCAAGACAAAATGATACAACATCGCGTCCTAATTATAAAACTAAGTTAATTTTTTTGGAGAGATTAAGGAAGCTAATTAAATTATTTTAGAGTATTTGTAGTATTTTTTTTTTGCATTAGTGGAATTACAATATTTTTTTTATTGCTGATATGCAAGGAAATGGCCACCGTACCGGAGACAAAGGCATATATAATAGAAACGCAATGAACGGTGGGCGTTGGTGATGGTGGGGCAAGAGGACCTATGAGGAATTAATAATTATATAAAGTTTAAAAGTTTAAATTAAATTGAACAATATTTATTTTCAATTAAAATAATCAAACTTTTGTTTGACCAAAGAAAATAAAATTTACTTTTAAATGTCAGATGAAAGATCTATTTTGTATTAATGATTTTAAAAATCTGCGAGAGTTTTTGTTTATCTTGCAGTCCTTCCTTATTACTGTTTTCATTTTAACAACTAATTAATTCCACTCCTTATTTTAACAAATCCTCAACTAGTGTTGTTTTTATTCTGCATACTTTTTTGCTAATTTTAAGACTTTTCTTAGTCAATTTTAAAAAGTTTTCTATTTGATGTTTAATATATTAATAAAATAAAATGTCTTTTATTTGGTGTTTGAAAATGTCTTTTATTTGATTAAAACAATCATTTCTTTTTATAAGTGGAAGAGTATTGCCTTGAAAGTGACATGAGACAATTCAGATTCCATACAATCCCACCCATTAATTAACTCCATGCCATTCTGCATGTAGGTGGTCCCTTGTCTGTCGACACTCTATATGTATATATAGACACACACATATATAGTGTCACAGCCAAAATTAAGAAAAATGTGGGAAAAACATAGAAAAGTACTATCCCTCAATTTTAGATTCAACTAGTAAAAAGGTTGGACACTCTCACCAAAAGAAAGAGGGTTCGATCATCAAGTTGATCAAGACGCTAGAGGAGACATCCTAAATGTCTATAAAGCAATAGTAACCCAGGCTAAGGTGGAGGCATCTGTACTATTAGTCCTAAGTTCTTTGCGGAGTAAGCTCCAAACGCCTTGCCCTTGGACTGTGGATGAACCCAACTTCTCTCCTAAAATTTCATTATCGAAGAAAAAAAACATAGAAAAGTACTGTCAAAATTAATAAAACATAAATAAGTATGTTGAATTTCAAAAATTTTAAAGGAAATGATTTGAATGAATTTTGGATAACTGTGAATAATTACCTAACTACTATAACTTTTTTTAAAATAAAATATCTTAACACACCCCTTGTCGGCCACTGGAGCTCTGGCGGTAGTGACCGAAGGCTGCGATGCTCTAGTGATGGTCGCCGCCTCTAGTCACCAGCACCGGAGCTTCAACAGCCGGTAAGGAGTACATGAGGAATTTTTTTTTTTTTCCTGGAAAAAAAGTGAGGATACTTAGATAATTTCTCACATTAATCCAAAAATTCAAAATTTTAAATCAGCTGCTTTTAAATTATTGAAATTTAACTTATTTATTTGTCATTTATCAATTTTGACAATAATTTTCTATATTTTCCCCAAGAAATCTCGTATAAAGCCATTCGAAATATTGAAATAGTTCACTCAATTTAACAAATCCCAAATCAATTTCAGTTTAATTAAGATTTGTGAATATTATGCTTTTACCACAATATCCTTCACTTTATTACTTTTTTTTTTTTGGGTTGTAAATATGAATTACATTGTAGTAAATACTTAACGAGTTGCTTTTATTCACTTACACTAGAGATTTTATTAAAGTTTGTACGTAATAGGATTGTATGTATTAGTGTTACAAATCAAAATAGTCAATTATTAATTTGTTATCATGAATGTGAGTTGTGTTGTAATAAATATATAACGAGTTTTTGTAATTAACTTATAGCAAAGGTTTTTATCAAAGGTTGTAATGTGACTGTGAAAGTGTTGTATAAAATAGTTAACTGGGGTTTGAAAAAAAAGGGGTTAGCAGCCTAATGCACAAATTTATCCCATAAGTGAATAATCACTCAGAAGTTGTTGGACGTCCAGAATTTTTTTAGGTTTAATTTCACTTTAAAAGGTTTCAAACTATAACAATATCACCTATGCTATTATCTAAGTTAAGTTTGAAAGTGGAGTAAATCACCAAAATGAGATGAATTGTGGATTTTAAAATTCTTTTCTAACTGTTCTGTTTTTTATAATAAAAACAGGGTATAACAGAGTGAAAGAAGAAGAAGCAAGACACCGGGAATTTATACTGGTTCGGTCTAACCACTTGACCTATGTCCAGTCCCTAGACACTCTGGGATTTTCACTATCTCAAATAATTACACATTCTGTAACTCTAAAGTAACCTTCTTACTAGAACTTACTCCCCCTTACAAGTTGTAATCAAATATCCCAATCTCCAAGTCCCATGACTTAAGATACTTATAATAAATGATTTCAATGAATAAAACTTTATCTAAGAGTGGATATAAATAAACACTGATGTACAGATGTATTAAAAGATACTTTACACAAGAAAACTCAAAGCGTAGTTGGAAACTTGAATGATTTTCGTTTTCAGCTGATTGGTTGTTGAGAAGAATTGAATGTAGCTCTATTTATATGAAGAGAGCATTAAATGACCGTTGTAATCTTCAATGTGACTGTTGCCAACATTAAAAAAGGATTAGGTTAAACTTTGGTTTTATTCTCTCTCTACTCTTTGGCTAATCTAGTTGTACAGAAGTTTATGGTTGACTTCTTGACTTTTAATTCATTGAAAGAGTAGCTACTGGATGTGGAAAGAAAACATTAATCCTTTTGCAATGTATGTAAAATGATTGTCCAAAAGGATGCAAGTTTTCTGGACATTGCATTTAATATGTTGACATCACTTTTTGCTTTTGTTCTAATATTCATTTAATGTTCTCTATATCATCTGAAACTCACTAACAAAGTGATTAAACATAGCTAGGAATAGTAATGAGTGATGATCAGAAGTATTAAGATCAAACAAGAAAATTTTACAAATTCGAGCAATTTGATTTTCAAACTCAACGACACAAACTCAAGTTTGTTTATCCAAACTAGAGTTTGTAATTATGTTTAGAAGACAAACTCGAGTTCTTAACTCGAGTTTCCTTCTTCCAGAGAAGAATGTCGTGTTTTGAGTTTAAAAGCACATTTTGAATCATAGAGCAAAACTCGAGTTGATTAATGACAAACTCGAGTTTTGGACTTTTATAGTGAAAACATGTTTAAGTCCAAAAATTCAAAACTGGAGTTTCCAAATGTAAACTGGAGTTTTCAAAAACACTGAAATGAGCAAGGCTCTCGGCTTGGCCTATACTTGAGTTTGTAAAGATAAACTCGAGTTTTCTCTGAAATTGAAAAACCTTTGAAAACTCTCTACCAAGTGAAAACTGGAGTTTCTAAAACAAACTGGAGTTTTCTCAAAGTGGGTAAAATAAGAAATCTCTTTGTCAAACACAAACTCGAGTTTGCAAAGTCAAACTCGAGTTTTTTCTAACCTTTGGAAAACTTAGAAAACTCTTGGTCAAGTATAAACTGGAGTTTGTATGAGTTCAAAACATGGAGACTTTCTATATGACCAAAACTCGAGTTTACTCTCACATACTGGAGTTTTGTTTACTTTGGAAAATATTGAAGAGTCTTTGTATGGAGCAAACTCGAGTTTGTAAACCTAAACTCAAGTTTCCTTTAAGTGTGAAAAACTTGGAGTGCTCTCTGTGTTTCACAAACTCGAGCTTGCCTACGCAAACTTAAGTTTTCACAATTCATTAAAATTGAGCTATTCTCTATCAAGTCTAAACTCGAGTTTTCTAACCAAAACTTGAGTTTGTCTTTAACATTAAGTTTTTCAACTTACCAAAGACAAACTTCAACTTGTGTTTACAATTGTCGGTTATCATCAAAACCCACAGAGAACTAATGAAGTTTGACTATTATTTCATCCGGTCCTAAATATCATACAAAATTGATTTTTTTTTTTAGAAATTAAGGAAGCTAAATAAGTTACTTAATCATATCATATATTGTATATCAATATATTATATATCAGTTTATATATTAGGTAAAATAGCTCGGAGGAAAAACTATAAATATAAATATTTTAAACTAATTTAATTAGTTTTCATAATACCTCTAAAAAAGTCAACTATGTTTCATATTTAGAACCGGAAGAAGTAGTTTACCAAATTATATCAAACTGATAGGTCCACGTGTCACTTACTCAAGTATTAGGTAAAAATTGATCCTGAAAATTTTCACTCAAAAGTGTGGTTATTTTTTTTTAGGTTTAATGTTAGTCCAAATTTTTTTAAATCATAACATAGCAAATATTCCCTTACTTTTGAAATGTGCTGATTTTGACTGTTAATGCGTTTGTTTGATTATGATTTATGCGCACTACCACATAGCACATCATCTATCATTAAAGCACTTAACATATTGCAAGTTCGATTTATTATTATTAAAGACCCCAACACCATTTTTGTTTAAAAAACACAACTTTTCATGCGCGTTTCTTAGTTTGATCACTTTATCGACCACCTTCTCCTTGACCTTTAACAAAACATCGGCGCATGAAACGAGCAGAGCAACCGCCTAGCAAGAGAAGAAAAGAGGTTTCTTGCGGATGCGGATTCTTTTAGAATCTACCTTTTCTCATTTCACAGTATATTTTCATCTTAACTGTTCAAAAATTAATCAAAATGTCCAGAAAGAAACACACATTATCAATTTCAAAAAACCGCTTATAGTAAATATAAAAATTTTAAAAGTAGATGATATATCTCTCTATCTAAACGTTTAGATCAATATTTGGACAACTAAGATAAAAAGATATTGAGAGATGAGGAAAGAAGAGATTCTAAGATAATCTGCTTTCGGTTCTTTGCTCCTCTTTTATATGTTGCATGTTATTTTTTTGAAAGGGGTAAAAATTCTTGTATTAAGGGACAATATTTCCCTTCGTTAAAAGAGTAAATGAAGTAATCAAACTAACAAATGCGTAGAAAGAGTTATTCCTCCGCGGGAAAAATGGTGTTGGGGCTCTTATTAATAATAAATCAAACTTGCTATCTGTTAGGTGCTTTAATGACATATTAGTGACTTTAATGGCTTGAATTGTCATGGCTTGATGTCACGTACGTGGGAGTGCACGTAGTTTTGTTTTGTTTTTTTGGTTTTTTGGCCCACTAGAGTGCACATAGTCAAGCAAACCAGCTTATTTAATGGTCAAAATCAATATTATGAGATAAACGAATGTAGTCTAATATTTGGTTTTTTGTAAACCTTAAGCCTTTGCCATGCCAATGTATTACCAAAAAAAAGGTGGGTCAACATTGTTACTCTCCCTCTAGTCTTTATTATAACATGCCAACTGTCAACATATTTTGGTCCTTATTATAAGGCATTAACTGTCTTTAAATGCGAGTTTTCCCATTTTATCCTCATTTTTAATAATCTTTAAACATGGTGAATTATCAGATGCTACACTCTAAACATTTACTCCCAATATGCATGTTTCTCTCTCCAGTACAGCTGCACAGTAATATTTTTTTAATTGATTTTTTTTTTTAAATTCCAATGGGCTGTTTCTATCTACCCCGAATACTACTTTTAGTATTGTTAAATCTTTACCTTTAAAGTAGGGGTAAACATGGAAGTATTTATCAACTGAACACTTTTTTAATGACTAAAATTGTCCTTTCTTGGTCTAAGACAAATGATAGTTGGTGCCTTACTATAAGAATTAGATGGAGTATAATATAAAAACTTTTAGTATAACGGAAGGAGATCTTCTCCTCATCTTGTTTCTCATTTTTCTCATTGGCTTCATCTGGGCTCTTGATTAGGAAAGTGAGAGAAAAGTTAAAGTGATATTATATTGATTAGACTGATGTGATTTAGAGATTATGAGGGATAATGAAAGAAACCAAACCCTTAGTATAACATTAAACCTAAAAAAACTGTTGGATTACCAGCACATCTGAGGGAAAACTTCAAGGACAAGTTTGCACATTAACCCAATGAAATTGATGAAATATGGATTTGTCAACTCAACATATTTGTTCAATTAACAATCAAATTTAAGTTAGATAATAGCCGGAGTGATATTACTACAGTTTGAAACTTACGAGGCAATATTATGAAATTGAACTCAGAAAACTTCTTAGTATCCAGTGCTCCTAATGAAAAATTTTGAACAAATTTATATCTTAACCCAAAAAAAAAGTTAATTGCTTATTTGTTATTGAGAATATGAATAGGGTTGGATGACATTTTGTACTTTTGGGAGATTGATTTGGTTTTGACTAATTTAGAAGTATTTACTTATTATTTAATTTTCTATAAATTCAACAAGTAACTTATGAATCTTTTATGGGTGCTCATACGATAAATGAATTTTTATACTTCATTAATTATAGGGTGAAGGATCAATTTTGCCAACCAATTATTAAGTCAGGAGCGGTTTTGCCAAATAACTTTTAATGAGACCAAAAAGGCCAAAAAGACAATTGAATTTCTAAAAAAAATACAACACCGTCAAATCCCACTAACTTCCGTCTGCCATGTGGGATTATGAAATGGGTGAAGGACCAATTTTGCCAACCAACTATTAAGCCAGGAGCGGTTTTGCCAAATAACTTTTAATGAGACCAAAAAGGCCAAAAAACAATTGAATTTCTAAAAAAAAATACAACACCGTCAGATCCCACTAACTTTCATCTGCCACGTGGGATTATGAAATCCAGCTGGTCCCTTATGTTTTTTGGTCAATGCCCAGGTGGTTTTTTTACAATTTTTTTTTTAATGAATCCCAATTTTTTCTCAAGCATGGACAAAACTAGCTTATGACCTTCAGCTGGGGGCGCCGCGAGAAAAATGTGCAGACCTTCACGCCTTCATCGCTGGGACCTTCTCACCGAGACCTTCGACCCTTGAGAGCGAGACCTTCTTCTTCTTCCTCCACGGTCGGAATAGCCCAAAATACAAACAGGAAATTCATGAATACTGGGGTTAAAAGGAAAATCAAAAGATCTCACGGGATGAATCTATGGATCAGAACAGATTAAGAATGAAAATACCTCTGGATGAAGGGCTTTGCAACTACCACAACCAGGAGAGAAGAAATCAACAATGACTAGCCTATCCCCTGCATTTAGCAGGGAGTCCACAAGGTCTTGTGCCAAAGTCACCTTTCTCATGTTGGGTTGAAGTCCTTTTTCCCACCATTTTTTAGCTTCCCCAAATACACGGCCCATCTATAATGTTTCATAACAAGTGAAAAACGTTTTCCTCCGCAATTATTTGTTCTCACGTTTTTAGGAAAGGATTCTAAAAATTCGAAAGATTTGTAAATTGCAAGTTCCAAAACTCGTTGCCTGAGGAAAGGTCTCGCTCTCAACTACATCTCAGGGTGGTAATCTTTATTCCGTGGAGGAAGAAGAAGAAGGTCTCGCTCTCAAGGGTCGAAGGTCTCGGTGTGAAGGTCCCAGTGATGAAGGCGTGAAGGTCTGCACATTTTTCTCGTGGCGCCCCCAGCTGAAGTTCATAAGTTGGTTTTGTCCATGCCTGATAAAAAATTGGGATTCATTAAAAAAAAATTGCAAAAAAGCCAACTGGGCATTGACCAAAAAATATAAGGGACCAGCTGGATTTCATAATCCCACGTGGCAGACGGAAGTTAGTGGGATCTGACAGTGTTGTAT
Organism: Acacia crassicarpa; assembly: GCA_034222035.1. Taxonomy (NCBI): domain Eukaryota; kingdom Viridiplantae; phylum Streptophyta; class Magnoliopsida; order Fabales; family Fabaceae; genus Acacia; species Acacia crassicarpa. The sequence continues at coordinate 2,518,027 of JAWXYG010000019.1, read as the reverse complement.
TTTTTTTAGAAATTCAATTGTTTTTTTTGGCCTTTTTGGTCTTATTAAAAGTTATTTGACAAAAACGCTCCTGGCTTAATAGTTAGTTGGCAAAATTGGTCTTTCACCCATTTTATAATCCCACGTGGCATGTAACATCCTGAATTTTGAATCTAATATCTTGAACATAAACCTATTTTGGGAAGACTACTAGGCTCTATTTTCGGAAAGTGATAAATTTGAAATCAGTATTTCGTGGGACCCATGAATAGTATTTACTATTCATGTATACGTTTTTACTATTTACAAATACGTATTTAAAAAAAATATATATATATATATATGTTATTCGCAAATACGTATTTAATACTTGAAATTTGTGAAATATGAATAGTGTTCACTATTCACAAATACGTATTTACTATTTAAAAATACAGTATTTACTATTCCTAAATACGTATTTACTATTCATGCGGGACCCACGGCCAAAATAATTCTCTGCAAACTTTCCCGTGAGTGACAAACTTTCTTGTGACTTTGAAAAATTTGGCCGCGGGACCCACTTAATATTAATTATAATAATATTATATTATTATTATTTTATTTTATTATTTAAAATATTAAAATATTATTAAAAATTTTCAAAATTTTTCACGAGGCGGCTGAGAGGTTCACGGGGTGCAACTTTTTGATTTTCGAGAAAAATTACGTAAAATGACCCAGAGACGAAAATTACACTTAAAGACCCATTTTCCAACTATAAATAGACCTTCCATTTCATTTCATTCTTCACAACTTCTAAGAGCCATAGAGAGAGGAAGAGAGAGAGAGAGAGAGTATAGAGATATTAGCTTGAGAGTCTTATAATAGCTGGTTGGTGATTCGGGTATTAGCAAGTAACAGGTAACTCTGAATATTCTTCTTTATACTTGTGAATTATGTATGATTATAAATTTGTTTGTTTACTATTTTGGCAAGAATATTTAGAAAATATTTATGGTTTTAAGATCTGGTGTGGAAACTTTGATTTGCAAATCTGCAGAGGTACTATTTATACGTACATTTACTATTCACGTATACCGTATTTACTATTCATTTTACTATTCACGTATACCGTATTTACTATTCATAATACTATTCACGTATACATACCGTATTTACTATTCACGTATACATACCGTATGTACTCTTCATTTTTACTATTCATGTATATATACCGTATTTTACTATTCACAGATACGCATAGTATTTACTATTCATAAATACGCATATTGATGTATAAAACTTTATGGTATAATAATGCATTATTTTGAGTGAACATATTCATCATGGCGGTTGTATTATGATGGGTGGAGTAAGGAGGGATTTGAATGATAAGAATGATTTATGCCATCACTCGGTGCACAGTGGATGGTACTTGTTTCAGGGCCCCATCTTCCATGTTTTCCTCTGGCCGGGATTTCATTGGAGTTGTGGGACATGTGACACCTCCTTAGTTATTTTAAAGGAGGGGAGCCATAGTCCAGATTTAAGCTCTATACCTTTGGCCGGGTGTATCTTAAGATTTGGTGAGCTTGGAACAATTCAGTCAAATGAATAAGTTTCTATTGGACTATGTGTTAGCCTATGGCTCCAGTCAGCGGTATACGGATGGAGGTGGTATAAGGGAGGCTGCATACTGCATAATGCATTTCTGAACAGATCAAGGATTTGATAGACTGATGAATGATTTGTAAAGACATATGATGAGAACTTCTGAAAAAATATATTTATATATATAAAGTCATATTTTATATTGATAACTACTTTTACAAATAATCTTTGTAAGAGAAAGTATGGTATATATTTATATTTATGAAATAAGTTTATGCCTTTTTATCATACATTATTTACTTGTATGCGGTGGAAATATTTAGTAGTTACTGAGATGTGTAATCTCACCCCATATTATCATTTTTCAGGTGAATAACTTAGTAGAGATCAAGGGAATGCACCCATGGAGTGAGCTTTGTAGGCTCTTCTGTACTCCTTTAGTTTATGTTGTGTTATTTTATTTGCCATGAACCTAAAAGACTTCCGCATTTTAAAATAACTCTTATTTATTGGATTTATTTTGGCCCTGTATAAATGGATTTCTACCTTTGGCCATAATGTAAATATGTGTTTGAGTGTTGAATATCCTATATTTGGAGGTGTTACTAATATTTTGGCCAAGATTTTGGTATTGAAAATGAGGCGTTACATTTTTGGTATCAGAGCAAAGGTTCTGGCCAATCTGTAAATTTCCTATCAGTTTTCTAAATAAAAATTTTGAGGTCATGGCAAATTAAATATCATAACATGTGCATTTTCCTTTATAGCTTTGGATTCTTTTTACCAATTTTCTTGTGACATTCATGATAGGAGAAGAATGGGTTAATCAAAATATTCAAGTGATTGATAATGAGGATTTATGATTTGAGGATGTGATTGAGATTAAATTTCAGAGCTGCGTAGCGGAAGTTGGTAAGTAGAAAATTTATTGAATATTGGATTCTGTAGGCCCAAAATTACTTTCTAGGATGAATATTTTTATTGGTGTCTAGGAAAGTGATTGAAAGACTAAGCCCCTATTTGATGTTTATTCAATTAGTTGCCGTTGTAAAAAGTATGAAGAGATTTTCGCTAGATTTTCACTTACCTAGCTAATTTATATGAGTAACAGATGACAATACCATAACAGAATACGGGCATAGTCTTGATTATACAGAATAACTGGCTTAAGTTTGAATTTAATAAGATAAAGTTAAGTTTGGCAGGAAAACTCGAAAATCCTTATGAATCCTAGAATAAGAGATTACAAACATTAGCAAGAAGGCTAGACTATATTATTTCAAGCATCAAGAGCAACAGTTGGTACAATCCCACCACAAGCATTGACCATCTCAAGTTTAAGTCTATTAATTTCTTCCTGAGCAGCTGCACTTGAGAGAGGACCATCAGAAGACATTGTTTTTCTCAATCTAGCTATTTGCCTCATAGTGCTTCGAATTTTTACATAAGGCCAATGCTTTATTCCTCCCCTATGGCATATTTTCATTAGAACATTTTTGCATAGACGAACTTGTTGAGCCGCTTCTTGTTGAGGTAAATGGAATAAGTCTCTAAGATCATTTATTGACATTGATGCACCTCTAATATTTTGTTCAGCTCTTGATCGGTATGAATCACTAGGTATGGGGACTGAAGGATTATTATTTACAACCATGAGCTCTTTTCCTTTATTGGTTATATTTTCTGTATTGGTTGGAAATGAACTATTAGGGAGTTCATTTTGATTTTTAGTCCATTCCAAACCAACACAGAGGGCCTCATAGTAGGCTGATAGGGGATCCGACACCAAGACATACCCTAAAGATTTTTGATTCAAACAATAATTTTCTAGAAAATGTTTGACATCATCTAAATTTTTCTTACCAAAGTCAAATACTTGAGGATTGGAAGAACCTCCTTGTACGTCCTGGTGAAAGACAGCGTGGCATATCATACCAATCCTCCCATGAACTTCAAGTTTATGGTATTGAAGTCCATTGGTATGAATGATCTCTCGTAGAACATGGCAGCAACCACATGAGAATGGATTAGTAGTCTCCGTCAAGCTAGAACCAGGATTCCTTGGTTGAGAAGGTACCGTGGACTCCATAAGATCTGCCATATTACGACATCTTTGGACAGGTCGCCTTGATGGACCTGCTTCAGATTCCTTTCTGTTAGTAGTTGTAAAAATAGAATCTTGTATCCTTGGAGGAGGAGTAGGAATGTTAATCGTTGAGGCAGATGAATGAACGTTCATACTTATGGGATTTTGGGGAAGTAAAGAAGAATAAGGGTATGATGCATTGTTTGACAAATCAGACAACATGTTAGTCTGATAGTCATGAAGTAAGGCTTCAAGAAAGAAAGGGTTGAATGAATCGGAGACTGGAATAGAGTTACTTGAACCGGCCATGTTTAAGGATAATGTGGAAGGTTATAGTGAAGGTTACGATCGGAAAGGAAATGAATATGTGGAGGTTTTGTGAAGTTTGAGAGAACGTGAAACATTTACTCTTTCTTTACTCGATTTATAGCTGGGCTAGCAACGTCTATATTTTGTTAAGCAGCATCGGATTCTCATCTGTCGTTAGCTCAGAATCATGTAGACTTTGTTGTTATGCGGAAAATTTTATGGCACCGCACCCTAGTGCACCCTAGCCACCGTTAGGGGTCGCAGTTTCCTAGACCTTTGCAGACAGAAATCGCTATGACATTTATTGCTAGCTGTGTTTTCAAGAAATTAAGTTTGGACGTTTATACGCGCATTTATCTAAGAAATCTGTCTTGGATGTGCAGCTGACTCAAGATGTCGGAATTGACATTTGAAAATAGGATTTTAAGCGTAAGCGTGCTAAGGTGATAGTAATCTTGGGAAGGGTGACTTCCTAATAATATTAGATGAACCGGAGAGAATCCGAAGATTTGAAATGATGATGAGTTGTGCCAATTAACCCGAGAGCATTCTTCACTCTCTGAGTATCCGAAGAACTCTATGAATTTGTCACAGATAATTCAAAGACTAAGGTTTTTGGATAAACATGTTGGAAGATCGATGGAAAGGTATGAAATGGTGATCCTTAGGAATGCCAGTAAGATGTTAGAATGAATATAGTAAATGTTGAGGATAGGCTTTAATTTAATCTAAGCTGAAATAGAACTTAAGAACGAAATGAGCCTTTGTGATATTGCAGGTTGAGGTAGAATTAGAACCTTGTGAATGCTGCTGAGGTTGTAGATAGTCTTCGTATAATCCAAGAATTAGATTAGGAATTGTGAATCATGATCTTAGTATGTATAATGGGTATTTTTGGGGAAACACGAATTATCAGTTGATGTTGAGGTTATAAGAATCAAATTGTAAACTTGACTATTAATGTCTGGGAATATTTGAGAATAGACTTGAATTCAATCTGAGTTAAGATAGTATGTCTAATTATGAAAGTATGAAATCCGGTGATTTATGTTACAATATTAGTATGTTATTTGGGTGTGATTAATAGATAACTATGAGAGGAACAGATGATATTTAGTATATGTCTTTGAGATACTAAGGATTGAATTCGAATCATGTGAACAATGCTGAGATTGTGAGAATAATATTTGAATGTTTTAGATCTTAGTCTAGGAATTGTGAAACATGAATGTTCTATGGATATTATTGAGGACACATGATATCTCTGTCTTGCTGATATTGAAGTTCTAAGAGTTGATTTGTAATTTGACAATTATCATTTTTGGGGAAAGTTTGAGGATAGTTCAAAAATGATATAAGCTATGGAGTATGATGAATCTAGTATGAATAATCGGGGTTTTAGAAATAGGATGATGAATCTGAAAGTTGGTAGGGGATCTAGAGGGTTGCTACTAGTAGAAATGTAATATAACAGTTCAACTTAACAGTTGTATTGATTCTTTAGGAGACTGAATTGATTGAATAAATTGAGATATTAGAATATGGTACTAATTGATTGGAGAGAAATAGGGAACAAAATGTGATACCAACATGTGTAAGGTGTTCAGAGAATTGCCAACTGTTTATCTAGCATAGAAAATGATCTTGATAATAGAATCTTTCTTTAGAAATAATGAATTGAGTGTTTCATGGATGAGTTGAGTAGAATAAGTTGGAACCCGGAATGTATTCGGAGTTGGTGACTATTTAAAATAAGTTGCTAGGTCCCTGAGTATTTGAATTTTGAACTTACCAATGCACTTGCTGTGTTTGGAAATTTTTACGCAATATTTACAACAGGATTTAAGACCAGTTTGTAATCGACATTTATAAACTATGATGTCTCATGGAATGAATCTTTGCGAAATTCGAACAAGAATTGACTTTTACATTATGATTGTGGTGGAAGGTGTACAAGCTAGAAGAGGTTGGAAACTGTTGTGGATATACTTAGTTTGCGGAATCTTGCCAAATGTACTTGTTTTTGAATTACTTGCCATTGGTGAAAGCTAGATTTAGTAAGTCAGTGTTTTCTTAAACTTGAATTGAGGAAGCACGGGTATAGGATAGACGAGCAGAGGCTTGAAGCGGTAAGACCCGTTGAGCTAGTTTGCATATGGTGGTATCTCTAGGCTATAAGACTTATGTGCCTAGTATTGTGTTTGTTGCCTATCACGGTAACATTAGACCTGTATGTCTAAAGTTTATCTTAAGGTTGGCAGAATAATCAGATTATATCATGTGGTGGTTATTATGGCCTGAGGGTAACTCCTTAAGCTGTAAGATCTGAATATCCAGCGTCGTGGTAGTGCAATGAAATAAGCAGAAAGGAAGAATGAACCGGCCTGTGAGGCCAGTATAACCAAGCGCTCAAATAAGGAACTAATGGATCTTGTGGTACAGGATGAACGAAAATTGTGTTGTGTGCTTGGTGAGCATGTTTGGGAAAGAGATAGGACTTAGGGATAATATGATATATAAAGCTGAGTCGGAGCGGATTGTTGATGCGGGGGATAAGTAATTGAGGAACAAGGCTATTAGCTTGTAAAGGTTGTGTGTAAAGGAATGGCTCCCGGAGATGCTACTTGGGAAACGGAGGAGAGCATGCGACAAACCTATCCTCATTTATTTAAATAGGTTAGAATTCTTATTATAGCGAAATTTTGAGGACAAAATTTTCTTTTAGGAGGGGAGAAATGTAACATCCTGAATTTTGAATCTAATATCTTGAACATAAACCTATTTTGGGAAGACTACTAGGCTCTATTTTCGGAAAGTGATAAATTTGAAATCAGTATTTCGTGGGACCCATGAATAGTATTTACTATTCATGTATACGTTTTTACTATTTACAAATACGTATTTAAAAAAAAAATATATATATATATATGTTATTCGCAAATACGTATTTAATACTTGAAATTTGTGAAATATGAATAGTGTTCACTATTCACAAATACGTATTTACTATTTAAAAATACAGTATTTACTATTCCTAAATACGTATTTACTATTCATGCGGGACCCACGGCCAAAATAATTCTCTGCAAACTTTCCCGTGAGTGACAAACTTTCTTGTGACTTTGAAAAATTTGGCCGCGGGACCCACTTAATATTAATTATAATAATATTATATTATTATTATTTTATTTTATTATTTAAAATATTAAAATATTATTAAAAATTTTCAAAATTTTTCACGAGGCGGCTGAGAGGTTCACGGGGTGCAACTTTTTGATTTTCGAGAAAAATTACGTAAAATGACCCAGAGACGAAAATTACACTTAAAGACCCATTTTCCAACTATAAATAGACCTTCCATTTCATTTCATTCTTCACAACTTCTAAGAGCCATAGAGAGAGGAAGAGAGAGAGAGAGAGAGTATAGAGATATTAGCTTGAGAGTCTTATAATAGCTGGTTGGTGATTCGGGTATTAGCAAGTAACAGGTAACTCTGAATATTCTTCTTTATACTTGTGAATTATGTATGATTATAAATTTGTTTGTTTACTATTTTGGCAAGAATATTTAGAAAATATTTATGGTTTTAAGATCTGGTGTGGAAACTTTGATTTGCAAATCTGCAGAGGTACTATTTATACGTACATTTACTATTCACGTATACCGTATTTACTATTCACGTATACCGTATTTACTATTCATTTTACTATTCACGTATACCGTATTTACTATTCATAATACTATTCACGTATACATACCGTATTTACTATTCACGTATACATACCGTATGTACTCTTCATTTTTACTATTCATGTATATATACCGTATTTTACTATTCACAGATACGCATAGTATTTACTATTCATAAATACGCATATTGATGTATAAAACTTTATGGTATAATAATGCATTATTTTGAGTGAACATATTCATCATGGCGGTTGTATTATGATGGGTGGAGTAAGGAGGGATTTGAATGATAAGAATGATTTATGCCATCACTCGGTGCACAGTGGATGGTACTTGTTTCAGGGCCCCATCTTCCATGTTTTCCTCTGGCCGGGATTTCATTGGAGTTGTGGGACATGTGACACCTCCTTAGTTATTTTAAAGGAGGGGAGCCATAGTCCAGATTTAAGCTCTATACCTTTGGCCGGGTGTATCTTAAGATTTGGTGAGCTTGGAACAATTCAGTCAAATGAATAAGTTTCTATTGGACTATGTGTTAGCCTATGGCTCCAGTCAGCGGTATACGGATGGAGGTGGTATAAGGGAGGCTGCATACTGCATAATGCATTTCTGAACAGATCAAGGATTTGATAGACTGATGAATGATTTGTAAAGACATATGATGAGAACTTCTGAAAAAAATATATTTATATATATAAAGTCATATTTTATATTGATAACTACTTTTACAAATAATCTTTGTAAGAGAAAGTATGGTATATATTTATATTTATGAAATAAGTTTATGCCTTTTTATCATACATTATTTACTTGTATGCGGTGGAAATATTTAGTAGTTACTGAGATGTGTAATCTCACCCCATATTATCATTTTTCAGGTGAATAACTTAGTAGAGATCAAGGGAATGCACCCATGAAGTGAGCTTTGTAGGCTCTTCTGTACTCCTTTAGTTTATGTTGTGTTATTTTATTTGCCATGAACCTAAAAGACTTCCGCATTTTAAAATAACTCTTATTTATTGGATTTATTTTGGCCCTGTATAAATGGATTTCTACCTTTGGCCATAATGTAAATATGTGTTTGAGTGTTGAATATCCTATATTTGGAGGTGTTACTAATATTTTGGCCAAGATTTTGGTATTGAAAATGAGGCGTTACATGGCAGATGGAAGTTAGTGGGATCTGACGGTGTTGTATTTTTTTTAGAAATTCAATTGTTTTTTGGCCTTTTTGGTCTCATTAAAAGTTATTTGGCAAAACCGTTCCTGGCTTAATAGTTGGTTGGCAAAATTAGTCCTTCACCCTTAATTATAAAATGTATGCACAGTTCATAAGTAATCACTAGTGAAATTTTGGCTAAACTGTATTTGTATTTTTGGTCCTTACTTACGTGAGATTTAGTTTTAGTTTATTAAATTTTTGAAGTGCACTTTATGTCCTTAAAAATTAACATTATTAATGTTACTAACGGAAAATATTAACTAGACAAAATAACGGCATTTGGGATATTTAACTAAAATGACATTTTTGCTCTGTTTAGTTCATAGGTATCTTGAAACACAAAAATTGTTTATGGTGTCAGATGTTCTTTTTAAAAAAGATCATGAGCATTTGATAAATTTAAAGTACTAAAATTAAACTTTATATAGTTAAAAGAATAAAAGGATAAGTTAGCCAATAACTTTCCTTTTGAACTCCACTGTAATATAACAAGGCCCACTGATATATGTATGTACATATACAATCCCTTCGGTCCTAATTATAAGACCTAATTGATTTTTTTGAAAATATTAAGAAAATTAATTAAATTATTTTAGAGTATTTTTATTTTTTCTTCAAACTAATTAGTTTGACTATAAACTACCCTCTCTGGTCCTAATTATAAGAGTTAGTTGACTTTTTTTGGAGAAATTAAATAAACAAATTAAATTACTTTAAAGTATTTTTATTTTTATTTTTTTCTTCAAATTTATTATTTTGACTAATAAACAAATACATAATCTAAGAATATTTAACATATGAAATGATTAAGTAACTTATTTAGTTTCCTTAATCTCTCCAAAGAAAGTCAATTAGCTCTTATAATTAGGACTGGAGGTAGTAATATATAATCTAAGGATACAGAACATATAAAATAATTAAGTAACTTATTTAATTTCTTTAATTTCTCTAAAAAATTAAGTAGATCTTATAATTAAGCCTGAAGATAGTAGTATACTAGTATGTGTGTGTGTGTTTTTTATACATTGACGATGATGAGTTGATGACTTGTAATTATATGAGCGGTCGTGGGACCACCTCTCACGGGTGAATGTTCCCATTTGTTAGTCTTCTTTATCTTTTTATTATTATCTCCGGTCCTAATTATAAGAGTTAATTGACTTTTTTTGGAGAAATTAAGAAAGTTAAATAAGTTATTTAATCATTTCATATGTTGTATATTTTTAGACTATATATAAGTTTATTAGTTAAACTAATTAGTTTGAAGAAAAAAATAAAAATAAAAATACTCTAAAGTAATTTAATTAGCTTCCTTAACCTCTCCAAAAAAGTCAATTAGCTCTTATAATTAGAACCAGAGGGAGTACTATTTCCGGTTCAATATATATGATAAAATTTGTAGTCTAATTTATACTACAAATTTTGTCTTATATGTAGAACCAAAGGAAGTATACAAGTTACTCCGATCTACAATGCACAATACAAGACGCTTCAACTATGTTACGGAAAATAAGTAATGACGATTAAATTATTTAATGTCCTAAAATATAATTTTTTTCACTTCTATCCTATGTGTTTAATTATATTGAGAATGTTATTTTAAAGAGAGAAGCGATATAATGAGTGAGTAAAGTCGAAAACTGAGTATTCATCACATAGGTTAAAAAAAAAAACATTAATCAAACTAGATGTGACTTATACTCTAGACCATACATTTCTTTTATAAGTGTTCTATATTGTGGACCAAAAAGAGTATACAAGTTCTTCTACTTGATATAAAAGCTCTTAAGTATAATTGCTCAATCCCCTTTATCTTTTAAATTTATAATTTTTTATAATATCACTATTGATTACAGATTTACACAAGATATCTTTATCCAATGATAATCATAGTGGAAAGATGACATTTTGACCTACGTTTCTTATAAATAACTAACAAAAGTAATTTTCTTTATACACCCAAATTAGTCTATTAGCTATTATATTATAGATTGGAGGTAGCATTTGCATAATTATTTAAGGGGCAAAAATATTTATGAGCTTTTACTTAAAAGTATGACTATTATTACATGCTTTTTGGAGGTGAAATAATGCCCATGAACATTAATTCAAGATGGGAACAAAAATATAAAGACTGTTAAATATAACCTAACATTATTGTATATGGGAAAAATATTTTTCCAGTCACTATAGATAGAATTATCTTTAGTGATCTTAAAACTACGTTGTTTTAAATTAATGAAGTGTATGTTTGTAATTTTAGGTGAATTAATGAAGGGTGTTTCCGTAATTTTGCACCATTCCTTAATTCACCTAAATTATAAACACACCCTTCATTAATTTAAAAGAATGTAGTTTTAGGGTCACTGGAGATAACTCTATCTTCAGTGACTGGAGAAATTTTTTACCCATTGTGTATATATATATATAAAGGGAAAAACATTTCTCATGTTGTAGGAGAAATGTTTTATCATGCCACACACATATAAAATGGTGGGACTCACATATATATATATATATATATATACATATATAATTAGCATTATATATATATGTGTGGGTTCCATTATTTTATGTGTATGTAGGAATCTTCTTTTTCTCCTACAACATGAGAAAAGTAAACCCTATATATAAAATAGCATGGGTCCACCTAGGGACAAATCCAGAAAATTAGTGAAGGGGGCACCATTGGCTAGGGGACTGCCCCCAATTTTTTTTTAAAGAAAGTTTTAAATGCATTAAAAAAAAGAATATAAATAAGAATAAATATTCATGAAATCAAGTGAATACTGATGATGTAATAAAAGAGACAATTATTTTATAAACCGATCATTTAGAAAAGCAAGGCTAAGTGCTATTAGAAATGCAGCTACATAAATTACAATGACGGGTGAACAGTGAACACTCAATGAGTTTAAGTATATATATTTTAATTAAAAAAGTATATTACAATAAAAATAATTACAATATTATCATTCTAAGCCTTATTTTTTGAAATTCTATCATAATTGCCTTATTATCAATCTATCAAATACATCTTTTTCAATTTAAGGTATTAAACAATCATTCAACCATTCATCCCTCATCCGATTACGAAGTGCAGTTTCGATGTATTAAGGGTGGATACTTAATTTAAGGGTTGACAAATTTTTTTTTTTTGAATACGAAGGTTGACAATCATTCAAATATGTATTAATTTTTTTTTTTTTAAAAAAAACCCCAAATTCAAGGGGTCTCTACGACATGGGTCCTCCCATAGGTCCACCATAAATTGAAACGGTGCTAATCTATATTTGACCGTCATGATTTTTTTTTTTTAAAAAATTATTTTATTTTGAGTGTTATTGAGTATCTTTTACACTTCCAACAAATATATAATGCTAGATGTACTTTAGATACATGTTCTTTGCTAGTTTTGCACCTTAGTATAATTTTTTGCTATACTTTTATTTCAATATAAACCTATGAATAATTAAAAACATGTTTTCAGAATGGTGTATTGCTAAACCTGCCAATCATGGCCTCTTATAAGTTATGATGATCCATTCATAAAGTATGGTTTATCAATGTATTTTTAAAAGTAATGATAGTTTCCATGAAAACTTTGTTGGAATAACATCTATATTTAGATTATATTAAATTAAAATTTTAACACTTGTCACTTTAAAATATTTATAAAATATTGATAAATATTATAATAAAATTAAAAAATAACTACGAGCTTTATCTTAATAGATATGGTTCGCTATATAGATTCCGCAACTTTCTCGTATTCCATAAGGAACTAGATTTCTGAATGAGTTGTTGATAAAACGTCGCACTCAATAATTAAATAAATAAATGAATGAGAATAAATAACACCGACATGATTGAGCTTATATTAATAACCTTTATAATTAATACAATTTTTTTTTAAAAATTAATATACCACTTGGTTCTATTTATAAGTTTCTTCTCATTAAAAAATTGACTTTTAAGTAATAAATGAGATTATGACAATTTTACATATACTAATTATACCAATAAAAATAGAGAGAATAAAGGGTTGAAAGATACTCATTCATAAATCAAGACAAAGTTAAAAATTTATGTAATAATTATTGAGTTAGATACCTCTCCTTAACATATATTATCTCCAGTTCTAATTATAAGAACTATTTGACTTTCTTTAAAGAAATTAAGAAAATTAAATAAGTTATTTAATCATTTTATATGTTATATTATAATAATGTGCCTTTTACCTACTTTTTAAAATAAGTCGCATGTATTGGCGAAAAAAGTCATTTATCGCGGGGAAAAATATAAGTGGCATGTTTATACGGTTATTTATGATATTGATGTGTCTTTGTTTATATTAATTTAGTTACCATAAACTGTGTTTTTGTTTTTTTAAAAATGAATATTGGGAAATAACTAAATAAACGAGGGCTTGGCTCCCCACTTTCCCGTATGCGGACAACTCGGCAACAGCCCCACGAAGACGACATCTCTGACATCTGACAGCTGCAGCTGACAGATTGACACCGACATCAAGGCATCCTCTCTCTCTCTTATATATATATATATATATATATATATATTTTTCAGGTTTAAAGTTGATCCAAAACCTTGGATTATAAACAATTTTACAAAGAATTTTTTTTGAGAGATAATTTTGCCTTCAAGTATAAAAAAAGGAACAATTTTGTCTAATAGTTATCTTGACACATTTTGACTGTTAGTTGACTGAATATGTTGAGCGGACAATTCTCTAATTATCTATTTCATTTTTGTGAAGGTGTAAATTTTCTTTATAAATTTTAAATGTAACTTTAAAAAAATGAAATAGATGACACATGGACATCGGGAGCAAATATGCATTTAAACAAAAACGATATTGATGACATGTGAATTGTCAGGTCAACATATTTAGTCAACTAAGTGTTAAAATTAATTGTGATAACAGCAAGCAATTGGTTGAGGTGGTAAGAAGCCACACCCTTATAAGGAGGAGAATATAGATTTGAACTCCTAGAAGCACACTAGTTGGTAGATATAAAAACCTTTTGTCATTTAAGTCTCGAGGAAAAACCCTTGCTCAAATTAAAAAAAAAATTATGATAATGGTCAAGTAGGGATAGAAATATGTCAAACTTTTAAGAAGGCATATGACTTAGCCTATATTAAAGCCTAGCCTAATCTATTTAGGAAGTAGGACAAACTTAGACTTAGGTCTTTTGCCATGTTTATTTTCACAAGCCCAACCGTCTATCAAGAGTGTTCATGGGTAGGGCTTAATGAGTCCGGATTGTCTCAGAAGCCCCTCGCTCAGGATCCTTCAGTATCTTTACATCTGAGCCGTCCAAAAATTGATATGAAAGTCCAGAATCACTGATTTCAAAAACCGCATGCGGTAAGTATAAAAATTTTAAAACTCTCTCTGGTCGTTGGATTTATTTTTGGACGGCCTAAATTAATATTCTGAGAGAAGAGGAGGGAAGAATACTGAGATTATCTTCTTCCAGGGCTTAATAGAATATGAGCCTTACTCGATACCTATGCAAAAATATTTTAGAAAGATGATGACACATATGCTTTAATAAAATAATCTATTTAGCCGTCTTAAACCTAAATCTTTTCAAAGTAAATAAATAAGTATTATATATCATAGGAGGCAGTCACATGCAATTAATGGGGAAAAAGGGAAAAAAAAAGTTAAGATTTCATATACCACTGTCATTTAATTATATTTTATACATAAGGCTAGACTATTAATAAAAACAACTATTTTTCCGCTCATTAATATAAGATATATTTGAGGAGAAAATATTAATAAAAAAAAAGATATTTTATCTAAAATATAAGATATAATTTTCATAAATTTTAATCTTTTTATAATTTACCCTGATTAATACTTCATCACAATAATAATTAAGAATGCGAGAGAATGAAAAATTGGAAAAAGAATAGAGTGTTTTTAAAAATACATATTATATCAATTAATTTAATTAGCCTCTTTATTTAAATTAAATTATATTACATGTCTTAAATTAACAACCGTAGAAGTAATAAATTTTACAGATAGGACAAAGGAGCAGCCTATTTCCGGTGGCAATAAAAAAATAGTGGCACCTTTCAAGAATCGTAAAAAGGGCGAAAAGCAACTTTCAAGCTTCAAGAGACAAAGTTTGTTCCAAAAAAAAAAAAAAAGCAGTTTCAAGAGACAAAGAAACATAAACTCCAATATCTCATATCGTATCGCAATCATGAAGTAATGCGCGTCTATCACGTGATACAATCAAAGTGCGTCTATCTCTTGAACTTGATTGTCACAAAATGACGATGGCAGGCATGGTAATATTCTTAAATATAAAGGGTCAAACATTCTGACAATCCCACTCCCACGTAGTTTGTCGTTTCCCGAGGGATATATATATATATATATATATATATATATATATATATATATATATAATATTGTCTTGGGCCATCGTGACTGCCTCTTCCAATATAGATGTCTTATTTGGGACCCAAACTCGATACCCAAAGAAATGTTAAACCTCGCGTTAATAGACCAACTTATTATAACGCACCAACTAGTACTTTTTCTGGTCCTTATTGTAAGGCGCCGACTAACTTTTCTTACAAACCAATAAAAGTAGTTAAAGTCAATAAAGTTGACATACAATTTAAGTAATTTTCAATATTACCCCTACTAATTGTATTAAACTCTAATATTAGATTAATTATTACTCTCACCCACTACCCTCATTAATTAGAGGCAGACATGGAAACAAATAATTAATGCGCATTAAGAACAAGTAAGTGCCTAAAAAGGACCAAATAAACTTGCTAGTTTGTGCCTTATAATAAGGATCAGAGGGAGTAAGTTTATTTGGTTCTTTTTATAGGACACGTACTTGTTTCCAAGAAGCATTAATTATTTTTCCATATATGTCGATCATTAATAGGGGTAGTAAATGAGAATAATAATAATATACCACTCTGATCCTATTTATAAGTCACATTTTGACCAAATCGCACATATAAAGGAGATGCAGTTAGTTCAATGATTATGAGGTGAATTTTCAACTTTACCTTTATTTATGATTGGGTACTTTCAACTCTTTCTTCTCTCTCTATTTTCATTGGTACAATTAATATGGGCAAAATTGTCACAATCTCATTTATTTGATCAAAGGGGACTTATAAATAGGGCCAAATTTTTTGGGTCAAAAGCGACTTATAAATAGGACCAGAGTAGTAATATTAAAGTTTAATGCAACTAGTAGAGATAATATTAGAAATTACATAAATTTTAGAACAACTTTATTAACTTTAACTATTTTTATTAATTAGTATGAATTATTAATTGATGTCTTATAATAAAAAATAGAGCGAATACTTTTTATTCTTCGTCACTTTTCATCCGTCCGATCCATCACCATACCGACCTTTTTGACTAAATATATGAATCCAACCGCCAAGTTAAGGAAAAAATGTTTATTTATTGTTTTTGGAAAATTTGGACATTTCTGTTTTTTTTAAAAAAAAAACAAAATGGGGACAATTTTTTTTGGTTTGTTACATCATGAAACTCTTCATCTCTATCCACAGGTCATTCTTTCCTTGCAACTTGATCTAACTCTAAATAATTAAAGAGATGTAAAATTTATATACTTTATTAATAGAGGCGACTTTATTAAATTAAAGAAGATGTTACAGGTAGTTTACAGGCGAAAAAAGAGGTTACGGATTAATTAATTAATAAAATAACATGCTTGTATTACTTTGATAGAAAAGATCAGAATATAAGTTAAGTATCTAATTTTTTTTTATCAAATATACCTTTTATGCTCTTTTTCATTTTTTTTAGTAATAAGATCTGTAATTAATTTGTAGGTATGCAAAATCTTTTTTTTTTTTTATACTCAAGTAAATTAAAGTTGAAATTCTAATATTTATAGAGTATAAAAAGAATATTTTTTGAGGTAAGAGTAATTATGTATTCTTTGAAGTTAGTAGCATCCTTTGATTTAAGAAAAGGTAGCACAATTGAGTCAAGGGTAATCTTAATTAGTGAAAGAAAAAGAGATTTTAACCGAAAGCCAAATGTTTCTTTAGTAAATAACTAAATACTGATCTCGTTGGGACAAATTTTTTGATGAGATATATATGGAAGATATTTTAGATCTTACATATACTACTCTGGTTTTTTTTTTATAAGTCTTTTTTGATAAAAAAATTCGGTTATACTTATAAACATTTTTTCAGGTAATAAATGATATTGTGATAATTTTATCTATATTAATTCCATCAATAAAAATAGATAGAAAAGAAAGATTTAAAAGATACTCATTCATAAAAAATGAAAAATTTATCATATAATCATTAGGCTAATCATCTCTTTTTGATATGTATAATTTAATTAAAAGAGACTTATAAATAGAATTAGATCATATTTAATATTGTACTACCTGATCTTAATTATAGGAATATTTTTATAGTATACGACCGAAAAAGTAGCGTATAAATTGAGTAATCATTAATAACAATTTTGTTGAAGATCTAATCAAATTTACCTTAACATAGTGAAACTGTCCCGAGTTTTACTCCAAGCTTAAAGACAGCTGTCAGCTCGAGATTCCGGGTCGACTCATGTAGATAAATTGGAGCCGGCTTGGTGGGCCCCTCAATGACTGCACTTATAATATATGTCACTGCAATTATCTGATAGCTTATCAGACTCAGCTAACCTTTCAATGATAAGTAAACTTGATTATCACTCGCAAATCTGCGGCATCCTATATAAAAAAACACATATCTGCAAGTTCAAATGTCCTGTATGTATTTCTAGAGAGAGGAAGTTTTTTCTGAGGAGCGAGAAAGAGAGTATAATAGTCCATTTCAGGAGAGAGAACCCGCTCTGTTCTGGTGCTTTCTGGCTTTGAAGGTGAGAGACCTGAGAACTTCCTCAAGAATCACTGCTTTAGGGTCGACAGGCTTTTCCACGTGATTTTATTTTGTTTTCGCCATTCTTTTCTCTTTTTCTGAAGCTTTTTCGCCTCTTGCATCATGGATTCTTATATAGATTAAAGCCACTTTGTTGACCTATCTGACCGTCTGAGACACAGTCAACTGTTTTTTTTGTTCCTTCCTCGATTTTTAGATAAATTTTTAGTTCTGGGTAGTTTTCTCTCTTAAATGCTATCTGAGTCTAGTTAATGATTTCATTGATGTTTTGGATTTGAATTGTTAATCAATTCATCTGATTTGTAAGGTTGTTCAGGAGAGATTTGCAGATCTAGTTTGCTATTGCTCATCCCTGTATCTGTATTTCTAATCGAAGCTGAGGCGGTTACGATGTCGTCTCTCAGTAGAGAACTGGTGTTCTTGATTTTACAGTTTCTGGAGGAGGAAAAGTTCAAAGAGACGGTTCACAAGTGGGGCTTATGCTATTTAAGTTTGTTATTTGTAATTTAGGATTATTTTTCATATTTATTTATTTTTAACCACATTTATCACTTTTTTTTTTCTTTCGTGTAATGATAGGCTTGAACAAGAGTCTGGGTTCTTCTTTAATATGAAATATTTTGAGGATGAAGTGCACAATGGCAATTGGGATGAGGTAGAAAGATATCTCTCTGGATTTACAAAAGTTGATGATAATCGGTACTCAATGAAGATATTTTTTGAGATCAGGAAGCAGAAATACCTTGAAGCATTAGATAAGTAAGCTTACAAGTCCACTTTAGACGTGGTTGGCACTTAATGTTCGGAAATTAGACCCTAATTTTGAACTGTTTAAATTTTTATAGGCATGACAGGTCCAAGGCTGTAGAAATATTAGTGAAGGACTTAAAAGTTTTTTCCACATTCAATGAAGACCTATTCAAGGAAATCACACAGCTCTTGACATTGGAGAATTTCAGGTACATATATGCCCATATATACTTTGTTCCAGTCTTACTGTAAAACTTCTGTAGACGCAGACAATGAATTTCTCATACCACAGGGAAAATGAACAATTGTCAAAGTATGGCGACACAAAGTCTGCTAGGGCAATCATGTTGATTGAACTTAAAAAGCTGATTGAAGCAAATCCCTTATTCCGTGACAAATTGCAGTTTCCCAACCTTAAAAACTCAAGATTACGAACTCTCATCAATCAAAGGTAAATTACTCGAAAATTACAAATCCCAACATACTATTATAACTCTCAATTTAAAAATTGTGCTATGTATGTAATTGCAATATGTAGTCCAGCCATTGAACTCTTATTTAAATAGAATCTATCTCCTGTACAATGTAATATAGTATTTGGTTGAGAAGTGTGTTCTTCAATTCATCTGGGCAGTGTAAGTTGGTGAGAAAGAGGAGCTACTGTTTATGCTTTTGCATGGCATATCTTTTCTCAAGTCCTTTTTAACTTTCTAATCTTTTATAATTACCAGCTTGAATTGGCAGCATCAGCTTTGTAAGAATCCACGGCCAAATCCAGATATTAAAACTCTTTTTGTGGATCACTCATGTGGACAGCCAAATGGTGCACGGGCTCCATCGCCAGCTAATAATCCACTACTTGGATCCTTACCAAAGGCTGGAGGGTTTCCTCCTCTAGGTGCACATGGGGTAGGCTACTAACCCATTACCTATATGCTTTTGGTTTTATAGGCATTGTGTAGTTCTTATTGGTTTTCATTGTGATCTTTGCTTTGGCACTGACCATTTTGTTGGGTTAATTGGTGTATAGCCATTTCAACCTACCACAGCACCTGTGCCGACACCCCTGGCAGGATGGATGTCAAATCCTACCACTGTAGCTCATCCTGCAGTTTCTGGAGGAGGGGCTATAGGTCTTGGCGCTCCTTCAATCTCTGGTAAATGCATTGTTTTGCTTTCTTTTATCTCCTAGTGTTAATTTGTTGTGGTGCTTGATTATTGAACTAAATATTTAGTTTGATCTGTGAACCTGAACATGCTTTATTGTCGTTTAAAGCTGCTCTGAAGCACCCTAGGACCCCTCCAACTAACCCATCTGTTGACTACCCATCCGGAGATTCTGACCACGTATCCAAGAGACCAAGGCCAATGGGAATGCCAGATGAGGTGATTTAGTATCAGTTATTTACGCCTTTGTCTTGTACTAGGCTTTTATTACTGGATACATCTCTGGCCTTTTCTCTAAGAGGTGCCAAAATCATATGAATCTCAATTCTGTTTTGGAAATATTCACTTATTTCCTTGGGACCAGAAAATGACTGAAATAATCTCAAGACTCAGTAATATTTCTATTTATTGGTTTTTGTTTTTTGAAAAACTCTACTACTTTATTTTTCATCAAAATCATAAGTTTAACTTCTTGTGATAATTTGATACATCATTGCTTATGTTTCTTGATATAGATTTAAAACAAATGTTATTGTTGAAATTAAACTATTAAATTTAAACTACTTGTCACTTAATTACTTAATACTAAGATATATTATTTGGATATTTCCTTTTTTATTAATATATTTTCTTATGATTTTATCAAATGCTTATAGAATATTGTGGTTTAATAAGAATAGAATTTTCTGTATTTTATATTAGTCCATTATAATTTAACGTCTGTTACATTATATAGTGGTGATCAGGGTATATTGGTCAGTGTAGATCTTTTTGCATCTTAACTTTTCTTTCAAGAATATAATGCATATTGATAGATTTCATCAGAGAGGATTTTACGTTTTTAAAATATACATGAGAACCGTGTGATATAATTGAAGTATCTCGTGAAGACTGATTTGCATTTGTATTATCAATGCCCAATCATTATGTGCAGGTGAATCTACCAGTTAACGTGTTGTCAGCTGCATTACCAGGTCATGGGCATAGCCAATCTTTTAATCCCCCTGATGACTTGCCAAAGACTGTTACCCGAACTCTGAACCAGGGTTCATCTCCAATGAGCATGGACTTTCATCCAGTTCAACAGAGTTTACTTCTTGGTCTGCTTCTTTTCTAAGGCCTATAGATAGTTTCATCAACATGCTTAATAGTTCCATGTATTTGCTGTTTAAATTGGCAATTGATTATAGATTTATGTATGTGATGTCAGTTGGTACCATTGTGGGGGACATTTCTTTGTGGGAAGTGGGCTCGAGAGAGAGATTGGTCTCAAAGAACTTTAAAGTTTGGGATCTGAGTGCCTGTTCCATGCCACTTCAGGTTCTCTCTTCATGTCATTGATATCCTTGATTTATAAATGCGCCAAACTCCTAGATCAGTAATATTGCAATTACTGAATTGAAAACTAATCATGATTAAAATCAGACTTCTCTGGTCAAAGATCCCAGTGTTTCTGTCAATCGTGTGATTTGGAGTCCTGATGGTGCTTTATTTGGTAAGCTGAGCGTATCTGGACATTTCAATGTTGGCTTTAATTATGTAATTAATATGCACTTTCAAAAATCAACCTGATCCATTGTTAATGTCTGTTTATTTAATTAACAGGAGTTGCTTACTCGAGGCATATTGTTCAGATATACTCATACCATGGTGGGGATGATGTGCGCCAACACCTGGAGGTATACTGTGGAGAATGTTTTCCCTCAGCTGGCTTTTTGTTTTATTGATGCCCATTTGTTCTGTGATTATTCAATTGTGAGCCTCTTATGTAGATTGATGCTCATCTTGGTGGAGTGAATGATCTTGCATTTTCCCACCCAAATAAGCAATTGTGTGTCATAACTTGTGGTGACGATAAGACCATCAAGGTAAGTTTGTGTTTTTCCAAAATGAGTTTGGTTTCCCTAAGTGGAGATTTGATAAATTTTTATAACTTTGCCTCTGAATTTAAGGTTTGGGATGCTGCTACTGGTACAAAACAGTTTACTTTTGAAGGTCACGAGGCTCCAGTCTATTCTGTTTGCCCTCATTACAAAGAAAACATTCAGGTTGAAAGTCAGCTTCAGAATTTTTGCTAAGCATTAAAGTGGAGCTAATGATTCCTTTAGCTATCCCATTTTTCCCAGTTGGTTTACTTGTCTGATGCCCTATGCATTGTTGGTGTAGTTTATATTTTCAACAGCATTAGATGGAAAAATAAAAGCCTGGTTATATGACAATTTGGGTTCTCGTGTTGATTATGATGCTCCTGGCCGTTGGTGCACAACCATGGCTTACAGTGCTGATGGTACAAGGTTTAGATCCTCACCCATGGCTACTTGTCTTGTGCTGTTTTTTGTTTTGTTTTGTTTTTTTTTGTTTTATGGTTAAATCATAGTCAGTTTCATTCCTCGGGTAAAAAGTGCTTCTGTTTAATGTATGTTCTAGGCTCTTTTCATGTGGGACAAGCAAAGATGGGGAATCCTCGATTGTCGAATGGAATGAAAGTGAAGGAGCTGTCAAAAGGACATATCAAGGATTTCGTAAAAGATCAATGGGTGTTGTGCAATTTGATACAACCAAAAATCGATTTTTGGCTGCTGGTGATGATTTCTCCATTAAATTCTGGGAGATGGACAACGTTCAACTTTTGACAACTATCGATGCAGATGGAGGACTACCTGTAGGTTCTTCTGTTTTTGCAAACTTGAAAATTGCCCTCTGGAAATAGTAGTAAATTAAGTAGTTGTTGCCTTCTTGATTTCTAGGCAAGCCCACGTATCCGTTTCAACAAGGATGGAACCCTCTTAGCTGTTTCTGCAAATGAGAATGGAATTAAAATTTTAGCCAATGCAGATGGAATAAGATTTTTACGAACATTAGAGAATTCTGCATACGAGGCATCAAGAACATCTGAAGCCATAAAGGTAAACTTGTAGATGTCAAGGTTTCCTTCTTTTCGTGTCGAACCAACCCAGATTAACATACAATGTTCTGTGGCAGCCCACATTAAATCCAATTTCAGCTGCTGCAAGTAGTGCTGCACTTGCAGAGAGGGGCTCATCTGTAGTAGCTATTGCAGGAATGGTCTGTCAATCTTGTCCTCATATTAATGCTAAGATGCAACTCTAGTTTCTTTGGTTTTTATGCTCATTAATACATTCGTTTCTACACCTTCCCAATAAAAAAGGATTATCCTTTTAATTTTATCAGTTGTTATTAATAACTACAAGTAAATCTTATTTCACCAGAATGGGGATGCTAGGAACATGGGTGATGTTAAACCTAGAATAGCCGAAGAATCCAATGATAAGTCAAAGATATGGAAGCTCACTGAAATCAATGAACCATCTCAATGTAGATCCTTGAAGCTGCCTGAGAATCTGAGAGTAACCAAGGTATGTTAAGTGCTCAGTATTTGATTTTCAAAATTTTAATCGAATCAGTTACCTTTCACAATAACATTTCAAGTATCAATCTTACAAAAAAAAATCCTGCCTTGAAAATGCTAGCTTGTCAAATAGAAATTTTTTAAAGGCAACAAAACTCCATTATGATTTGAATTACTGCTTATGACAGCATATAGTTTGGCATAAGTGCATGGAAAATGAAACCAAAAAATATCAGATTACATGCTGCCTTTCCTGCTTAGTTTTATTCTTATATTTAACACACATATTCATTTGTGCTAACTTCATCAATTGGATACTGGAGCAATCCTTCTTTGAACTTCCTCCTTATAATGTTTCTCAGCCCTCTTCAAAAATCGTTGTTCTGTTTCTCTTGCTCCTACAGATATCAAGGTTGATATATACAAATTCAGGTAATGCAATACTGGCATTATCATCAGATGCAATTCATCTGCTCTGGAAATGGCAGCGAAGTGACCGAAATTCTTCAGGCAAGGTGAGAATGTGTGAAGGTACTTTTGTCAGGATTTCCTTTACTCAAAATTCAGAATAACATTGACATTGTTTCTGCATTTTGGTCCTTCATCCTGCAGGCTACTGCCAGTGTCTCACCACACTTGTGGCAACCATCAAGTGGCATCTTGATGACCAATGACATTTCCGACAGCAATCCTGAGGATGCTGTGCCTTGCTTTGCTCTCTCCAAAAATGATTCTTATGTGATGTCAGCATCAGGAGGGAAGATTTCGCTGTTCAATATGATGACTTTTAAGGTGACTTACGGCCCCTATTTGCTTATGAATTTTATTTGTGATGCAATTAACCAACCTTAATCTTGGCCATGCAGACAATGACAACTTTCATGCCTCCACCACCCGCAGCAACCTTTCTTGCTTTCCACCCTCAGGATAACAATGTTATAGCTATTGGGATGGATGATTCCACCATTCAGATATACAACGTCCGTGTGGATGAGGTAGCAATGCTGTCTGTTGAGAGTTTTCTTTCTCACTTATGATTTAAGATATAAGATATTTAAGGTTTACACTGAGTTCTTTGTGCAGGTTAAAAGTAAACTGAAAGGTCACACCAAAAGAATAACCGGCCTTGCTTTTTCTCATCCACTGAATGTGTTAGTTTCATCTGGGGCAGATGCTCAGGTTATTGTTTTTTGTTGATCTGTCTTCAGAATCGTGCTTTTCTATGATTAAATTGGTTTTTGCTAAGTTCACACATTTTGCTGGAACTTCTATTACTTTGTATTTAACTGAGGTTTCACGAAGCATGCATCTCTTTTCGCCTAGCCAAGAATTCTGCACTCACAAGTTCTTATTGATTGTTCAGCTTTGTGTGTGGAATACTGATGGATGGGAAAAGCAGAGGAGTAAATTCTTGCAGATTCCTGCTGGGAGGACTCCAACGGCACAGGCAGAAACCCGTGTACAGTTTCACCAGGATCAGATGCACTTCTTGGTTGTACATGAAACTCAGCTTGCCATGTATGAAACAACAAAACTAGAATGTCTAAAGCAGGTAAGCTTAATAAGTTCAACGTGTTGTGCTTGTTGGATCTTTTCCTATCCCTGTATCTGATTTTAAGAGCTTGAACTGCAGTGGTTTCCAAGAGATTCTACCGCGCCAATATCAGCGGCAACTTTCTCATGTGATAGCCAGCTGATATATGCCAGCTTTTTAGATGCAACAGTTTATGTCTTCAGTGCATCAAACCTCAGATTATGTTGTCGTATCAATCCTTCTTCTTATCTCTCTGCCGGTGTCAGGTAATGCCATCTCTTACCAGTCAGTTTTTCTCACTAGGCATGATCCCTGTGAATTTAGGCAATAAGCTGAATGCGCCAGCTGATGGAAATCCTATAGGCGGAGGAAATTATAAAATTTCATTAATGTTAGGTTAAGGACTAATATTTTGCCAACTTTTATCTTTACATCAAAGAACATTAGTTATCAGCTTAATTATTGTACTTAATATTAAAATCTAATTTTATCTTTTGTTTTGAAATTATTAGGAGTCATTTCATGGGCTCTGTATAGAGCCTAGGTTTAGTATTAGAGTATTAGAATATTATGGATTATCTAGATTACTCACTATCTTATTATTAAGTTTGATATTTATTATATCTTAAGATTAGATATGGATATATTATATCTTAATTATTTTGATTTGATTTATTTTAATTAATTAGATTAGATTAGATTCTAGGGTGGCTCTAGGGTTGCTATATAAAGGCATATGTGTACTCTCTTTTTATTTGGAGATTCAGAGATTAATAGAGAGTGTTTTATTCCTCTAAATTCAATATGGTATCAAAGCTAGATCTGCCTCCAGACTTTTGCCCTTCCCTCTCACCAACTTCCTTTGTTTAGTCACAGAAGAGAGGAGACTCGAGAGCCTTTGGTGTCTTTCCCAAGGTAAAAAAAAATGGTGTCATTGAGACTCAAAAAGGAGTACAAGCCCAGACAAAAATATTGGGCCTCTGAGACTTAAAAAGGAGTACAAGCCCAGACAAAAATATGGGGCCATTGAGACTCAAAAAGGAGTACAAGCCCAAGCAAATAATAATAATAATAAGGGGCCTCTGAGACTCAAAAATGAGTACAAGCCCAAAAAAAAAAAAAGCCTCTGAAACTCAAGAAGTACAAACCTGAGGATATTGGAGTCGTGGTCAATTTAATGGACAATTGCAATCAGGAACTTCACATATAAGCTATGACAACCTTTTGTTTTAGAATTGCATATGAACCGACTTCTAAAGAGGCATGGTAGGTTTTTGAAGATCGAAGCAGGCATTATGACTTTGTTTCACAGAAGATCTGCAGACCAAATTGCAGATATCTTGACTAAACCACTAGGTAAAATGGAGTTTGAAGGATTTTGAGGCAAGTTGGGCATGATTTACATATACTCTCCAGCTTGAGGGGGAGTGTTAGAATATTATGGATTATTTAGATTAATCATTATCTTATTATTAAGTTTGATATTTATTGTTTCTTAGGATTAGATATTGATATATTATATCTTAAGGATATTATATCGTAATTATTTTGATTAATTAGATTAGATTAGATTTTAGGGTTAGTTTTAGGTTTACTTATATAAAGGCCCATAAGAGTCCTTTCATAAGCTCTGTATAGAGCCCATAGCGGGTTTAGTATTAGAGTTAACACCACTTTAATCCGATAAGTTTCTTTCTCCCTCATTATTTCTTCGGGTTAAGGTGCATTTTTGCCCTTAAAGTATGCTCTCAGGAGCAATTTTGCTCCTGAAGTTTTCGGCATAGCAATGTTGCCCCTGAAGTTTAAACACGGAGTAATGTTGCCCCTCCGTTAAAAGCCCTAACGGTCAACTAACAGTTAACGTTACGGTTTTTAACGAAGGGGCAACATTGCTCCTTTTTTAAATTTTAGGGGTAACATTGCTCCCAAAAAAAGTAGCAATTTTGCCCCTGAAGTTTAAAAACGGAGCAATGTTACCCCTCCGTTAAAAACCTTAACAGTGAACTAATGGTCAACGTTATTTGACCGTTAGGGTTTTTAACGGGGGCAACATTGCTCCATTTTTAAACTTTTGGGGCAACATTGCTACGCCGAAAATTTCAGGGATAAAATTGCTCCTGGGCGCATACTTTAAGAGCAAAAATGCACCTTAACCCTTATTTCTTCTGCATCTCTCTCCTCTCTACATCCTTGCAACTGTCACTACTTTGCCATCGCTATATTTGTGTCAAAATACAACTATTTGTGTTTTTAACAAATTTGTTCTATAACTACCTAAAAAAAAAAAATCTTTTATGAAGTTCTTATTGTTGAATGCTATCCCTGGTTCATATGCTGCAGTTCCAAAGTACAACCACTTGTGGTTGCGGCACATCCACAAGAACCAAATCAGTTTGCTTTGGGATTGTCAGACGGCGGAGTTCATGTGTTTGAGCCCCTTGAGTCTGAAGGGAAGTGGGGTGTGCCTCCTATTGAGAATGGATCAGCAAGTAATGTGATAGCTACTTCAGCAGGAGTTTCTTCAGATCAAGCCCAGAGATAGTCTGTGTGAGCCAAAGTTTCTTTTACATACTTGGCTTGCTGGCTATTTCCAAGAAATAGGCATATACACCTTAGTTTTATGCAGAGACTAATCCAACCACACTCTAAAAGATCCACTGCATTTTCTGGGCTGTTGACAATCACATTATCATGCATTTCAAGCTGAATCACACTGCAGATTGGGTAAATTCTTTTGGCTAATCTTCAAGCTCCCAAATTCTTTGCCTCATGCAGTCTGCAAGTAACTTGCTAAGTTATTCTCTTCTTATGCCTTCTAGTCTAATATAGATAAGTATTTGTATTGTGCAGTTTTTAATTTTATGACATGTAATGTACTGAAGAATGAGTGACAAAGATGTGGATTTTGACAAATTTGTTATAGGATTTGTCTAGGTCAGCAAGTCATTTGCTTTAGGAGACTCAAATAGCATAGTTTCTCTAAACTTCATTGGTATAGTTACCTGTTGTGTTTCAATGTAAAATGCTGATTACTGGTGCTATTTAATTTTATTTCTTTTATGTTATTATAAACTAATTGATGTGAACCTGAAGAGAAATTCAGTTACACTGTGGAGGAATGCCAAAAACAGAAGATGCAGATTCACGAGGCTCACATGTTTCTGAATCCCAAAACACTGTATTGAAGGCCCAAAACAAAAATACACTTGGAGGGGGCAAGTTGGGCCACAATCTTGCGTGTTAAGTCTAAATGCATGTTCTAACTTGTCAGGGAAAGGGACCCGCTCTCCTTTAACCACGTCTTCGGTTTGAGGCTTGAGAATGGAGAAAATGATATTGTTAGCTCTTCCTTCACAACCGTGGGCCTGACATGGGGGCGAAATCTGGATTAGTCGGAACCAAAGGTTCCAGTGAATCAGGTAGGATACAAAAAAACTTGTCAGGGCGAGTCACGAATGTGAATCGTGATTTGAAGCATCTTAATGGGCTCAAAGAAGGTTTGTTGAGAGCTTTAGGAAGCATTACTTGAAGATTAGTTCAACCCGAGTCTGTTTGAGTCAAATTTTTCAGTTTTTTTTTAAAATGATTTTTTTAAATAAGGCCAAGGGTCGAATAAGAGGACGATTCAGTTTCTTTGTGAGAGAGTATTGCTTGTTTTTTGGTGTTCTGGATTGAATACTTTATAGGTATTCGATAATAGGTGTTTTTAAGAGAATATATCGTGGCGTTTTTGTGAGATATCCATCATTTGGTATCACCTAACTATATCTTATAATTAATGCCATATGAGGTATTATATCGAGAACACCTATTACTGAACATCCATGAGGTATTCAGAATACTGAAGAACAAGCAATATTCTCTCACAAAGAAATTGAATCGTCCTCTTTATTCGGCTCTTGGCATTTAGCCCTATTATAAAAACAAAAATCATCAAATAAATTATTACAAAAAAAAAAAAAACTGAGAGATTCAGGTTGAATTGCTCTTCAAGTAATGCTTCCTGAAACTCCTAGCAAATCTTCTTCGAACATTAAGATGCTTCAAATCACTATTCACGTTTGTGACTTGCCATGACAAGTTTTTTTTTTTTGGTAAATGAGAGGCTATCGCCTTATATATTAAATCAGCAAACTAGGGGAGGGTAGAGGACCCATACACTCAGATAAATACACAGCCCGCAATGAATCTGGGCAACAGTTCATAGAGGAAAACAAAAAGCCCTCTTTTGCTAGTGCATCTGCTAGACAATTTATAGTTCTAGGCATATGCTTTAATTTGACCTCCCATTCCTTGCCATGACAAGTTAGAACATGTATTTAGGCCTAAATACGCTAGACTGGCCCAACTTGCCCCCTCCAAATCTATATTATTGTTTTGGGCCTTCAATACGGTGTTTTGGGCTTCAAAAATCTTGAATACTCCATGTGCGAATAATACCCCTAATACTTATCACCGAGGACAGCAGTGCAGTGGTACAGTTGGTGGTATTGAGATGCCTTATATCTCCCCTCAGGTCCCGTGTTCGAATCCCCCATCCCCTCGCCTTGTACCAAAAAAAAAAACCCCTAATACTTCTTAACAAAAAAAAAAAAAAAAACCCCCCTAATACCAGCGAGCCGAAGGTACACTACTACCACGTACCTTTTCTACGGTCAGTAACCTATGAATACTCCATGACTTGCTACTGCTCAAGACTATTTGGTGTGGGGACCTAAACATAGTTATTAAAACCGAATAGACTCTATGGTTTGAGCTGGAAACTGTGAACCAGTTACATAACCATAGCAATTAAATTGGCTTGGTTAATTATTTTTTTAAATTTTATTCAAAATTATATATATATTTTTTCGGACTGAGCCCTTTGGGCCGACCTGTTTAAGCCCTTTTAAGTCGAGGGCCAGGCTTATATTGGAGCCTCCAAAGAAATTCAGGCCTAAAAGGGCTAGCCTTGTGGGGCCGAGGGCTTAAAAGGACCGGCCTGTTAAGGCTGTTAAATTTTTTCCCCTAACTCTCCCTACTGATAAATAGATATTTTATAATTAAATAAGTATGAATTCTGATATATATTGGATTAAATTTATTACTATCATACTTATTTAATTATCTTTTATATATTTATCTATCTTTTAATTAAAATAGGATAAAAGAATATTATAATAGAAAATTTATTGATATCCTATTTTATTTTGTAGGAGATATTATGTGAAGGAGAAAATATAGGAAAGACGATAAACATCACCAACAAATTAAATTAAAAAAGTATTTAATATAATATATTGTTATATTAAATAATATAATTGATGATGTACCTTGCGAAGGAAAGAAGCAGATCACGATATATCATATCCATTGAACAATTGGGATAGAACGTGTGGGACCCGCATGAAAAGGCGCATATATATTAGACCGGAGATTACATCGCCGGGGGGGGGGGGAGTTCGCGGGACACAATTCAAAAGGTGACGCACAATTAGGACGCGCACACCGAGCAGCGAGGGGAGCTTTTGGTTATTTTCATCATCTTCAAGAAAGGACGAGAGGATTGTGGAGGTGACGGAGAAGCTTTCTCTTTTTATTCTTTAAACCTGAAGTTTTATCCTTTTATTATGGATTTTATTAGAGCCATGTGTGGCTAATGTCTCTTTTCAACCTAGAGAACCTATGAACTTGTTTAGGTTTTAGAAATTATTCCTATGGTTAATTTTGATTAATTTTATTCAGTTTATTTATTCTTGTTTTTATTGCTATTGCTTAGTAATTGATCACTATTAAGCATGTTTTGAGAATTTAGGGTTGAACTTGGAAGAGGGAATCCTAAATTGACATTGGGATTACATAATGGGGAATTAGGTTTTAATCTAATTTGCGTCTAGGATAGGAATATACCTAGAAGCTCTGCATAATCAAATTAGGGTGAGCCCGATTTAAAACGCATCTTACTTAGTTGTGTGAGGCATTACATAATTAATTAAGGTATGTATATAAATGGATCGGAAGACATTTATAGACATTAATACTCCAGATTAGCTGATTAGATTAAGTCAAAATTAATTTAGTGGGGATAAAATCTAGGAAACAAATAAGGGATTAGTAACTATATGTTACTCGTTTGATTAGTGGTAGTTTGTTTATTTTAGTTTTAGTTTTAATTTCTTTTCTCTTAATTAAATTCAATCTGGGTTGTTCAACTTAAACGAAATTGTGAAATTAATAATTAACTGGAGTTGTGGGTACATAGTCCTCGTGGGAACAATATCTTACTTACTCTTTATTACTTGATACGGCTTGTGTACTTGCGGAGTTTTCTAGGCTATAAATTTTGCCATATCAAGTTTTTGGTGCCGTTACCGGGGACTTGTGTGTTACAACTGTCTTGGTTGGAATTGATTGAGCATTAGTAGTTTAAGTTTGAGTTAGTAAATATTTTATTTTTTTTAAGGAAAAAATTTTTTTAAAAAAAGATTTCAATTGGCAACCAACTGGTCTTAATATTGAGAAGGAGATGAATTCTTCGTCTTCTATACAAGATGGATTGATTGCTATTTTAAATTCTTTGAATGAACGTAGGCAACGTAAAAGGAGCATAAATGATGGTTGCATTTCGTATGTTGATTCTTCTCAATATGTTTGCATGTCTTGTGTTTATTGTGAAGGGAATCATTTATTTGAGCATTGTCCATATAGTACAACTAGTCATTCTGCGAGAGATGATTTTGCTAGGAACCAAGCTTATTTTGATCATTCATTGTGTTCTAGTGAAAGTTTTGAGCAACAAAAGTTTGAGGATCCATATGTCTATTGTTCTCAGGAAAATACCCCTCCTTTTTACTCTTATCCACCTATTGAAGAGCACACAATTAAGTATAAGGAAAAATCTAATTTAGAAAGATTAGTTGAGGAGTGTGCAGAAGCATCAAAGAGATTTAGTAGAGAGCAAAAGGAAATTGTCACTAGTCTAAAGTCAAGTGTTCTAAATATTGGGGGTAAGTGTCCAAAATATTGAGGTATATGCGAGTCAAATTTTTTCAACCCTTGAGATTATGAGGCAAGATAATTCCTTAAGTTTGATGACCATTACTTATGATGATAATGATTATTTTGAGCAAGTTGAGAGTATAGAATTGCATGAGACTATGAATTATGTAGAAAGTGATTGCAAACATGAAATTGATTTAGATGAGAATAATGGATGTCTAGAAAAGGTTTCGGCTATGGAGCCTAAGGATTGTGATTTTAGTGATCAAATTGATGTAGATATCCCAATTATTGTTGTTCATAACTTTCCTTTTAAAGTGTTGACTCTTACTGATGAGAGTCAAGTGGATTTTGTTGGATGCTCTAAATTCTTGGAAGTGCCTATATCTATTTTCAAGGATATGCATGTTGTGCTTCATTTGAAGTCAGTGAATACTTGTACTCTAAGATTGTCCATGATTAATAAAGTACAAGTAATTAACTTGAATAATCAATTTTTGTGTTTGAAACCTTGTTGCTTGAAAAGGAATGAAGACAAGATAATTGAGGTGTTTGATACTTATGATTAGTGGTTTGTTTAGAGTAGTCGGGCTGAAGACTATAAACCAAGCGCTTCTTGGGAGGCAACCCAATAATTTTGCTCGCATCTTTATTATTATTATTTTCTTTCTTTCTTTCAATTTTATTCAGGTTTAAAGAAGATCACTTCTCTTGTGGCTGCAATGTAACACCCCTAATTTCTAACAGTTATAATAACAAAAATTTAAATGATTTTCATAAATGATTTAATGAAATTCGAAATAAACAACCTTGGGAAGTGTTACCGCCGCACTTGTACTGGGACAAGTGCAAGGCTACTTATTACAAAAAAAAAAAAACAAACAAACAAACTTAAGCAAAAATGTGTTTTATTCAAAACATAAATTAAAATAAAATAAACTAGCTAGAATACTGATGATCTTCCTCACTTCTCACGGCTAGCCCCAACCCTTGGCACCCGTTTCACTGAAATTCTGCTCCCCCGAAGGATCATCGCAGCCCATGAACACAAACATCAGCGGTTGCTGGTAATCTTAATAAACAAAGATAATATAGAAAAATAATAATAATAAATAAAATATTTACATGATGAATATATATATATATATATATATATATATATATATATATATATATATATATATATATATATATCATACACACATATATAATCTAAAACATCAGTTTCAATATCAAATATCATTCATTAATTTTTTTATTAATTTCATTTGGACCCGGAAACTTGCCAGTCCATTTAGTTTAGTGGGAAGAGAACCATGGTAGACCCGGAAACCTTCCAGTCTACCCTGTGACCCGGAAACCTGCCAGTCACAATCATCAATTGGCCATAAACATATCTTTCTAGTGTGCACACCTCTTCCCAAAGTTGCTACTAGTGTCCCGGAAACCTGCCAGACACCACTTTGGGAAGAACGGATACTATCATTTTCACATCAAATATATATCGAGGGCATAAAGCCCATAAGTTGTGTTCATCTCTATGGGAGGTATCATCCCAAAGCTATCCTCCCACTATTAATTCATTTCAATCACACAAAATCATGAAATTCAATCTTGTCACAATTATTAATTTCTTCATTGAATATATCTCAAGGGCATCATGACTTTCCAAATTATTCAAGAGTATAGTAATTCAAATATTCGATACAAGAACTAACACATATTATAACTCAAATATTTGAGTAAAATCTAATTATTTGAAATACACACATAATAAAATCCCTACATTATTTCTATGCACTAAAGTGCCCAAATTGAATTTATTAATATTTTATACTTATTTAATTATCTTTCATACACTTTTCTATTATTTAATTAAATATAGGATAAAAGGATATTTTACATATAATTTGTTCATATCTTATTTTATTGTGAGGAGGTATTATATGAAGAAAGAATAAATAAAAGTAATATCAAATAATATAGCATAGGCAAACACAGCTAGCATAAATATTAAAATTAATGTATTGATAAATAATGAATAATATATAACCATTACATTGTGATAGCACGATTCTTTTAACATAGTTAGCATAGAAAGGGTAAATATATAAAATATAAAATAAAATATTCTATATGATAAATAGAATATATAATAAGATTTTCTAATATAAATAAAAAAAAATATATGTATAATATGAAATATTAATATAATTAATAGAAATAGAAATAGATTACATTATATAATCTAATTAATAATAATATAATTAATATATTCCTATTACAATTTATTACAACACAATATATTTAATATTTTAATTACATTTTATATTTCTATTTATTCTAGCTAAAATCTAGGATCATTAATATCACTGCCCAACAGACTCGGTAAGGTAAAATTAAAATGACTCCACTCCTCCCACGATTAAATTATTTTAAATACACACATAATCAAATTCCCTATTTAAACTATAATTTAATTACTCACTATAGATTCCTATAAGGTTGTCATGAGAAATTTCCATGACCATCATTTCTACCCATTATCCCTTTTTCTCATGGGTTCCTATGAGGTTGTCATGAGAAGTTCCCATGACCATCACTTAAATCCTTAATTTTTCATTATCCATTTTACTCATGGGTTTCTATAAGGTTGTCATGAGAAGTTCTCATGACCATCATTTAAATCTTTAATTTTTCATTATCCATTTTACTTATGGGTTCCTATAAGGTTGTCATGAGAAGTTCTCATGACCATTATTTAAATCCTTGACTCTACTCATTATCCCTTTTTACTCATGGGTTCCTATGAGGTTGTCATGAGAAGTTCTCATGACCATCATCTAAATCTATGAACTTCTACTTATCATCCCTTTTTGGCTTTACTTCCTATAAGGTTATCATAAGAACTGTTAACTCTTATGATACTCATGATAATAAGTATCTTTTAATATTTTCAGACTTCTAATCTTGTGATTAAAATAATTGGTACTTTGGGAATCCCATCTAAATCTTTAGGAGCTTTATCATCATCTGAATAACAAAAACGCACCAGGGAAATTCAATCCAAGAATTGGATATTTCATTAAATGCGTATACAAGTCAAGCACGAAATATTGCTCAATCACAAAAAGACGCATGGGTATTCATATATAATTGAGGTACGCAAGCCGAGGCAAAACTATTACATTCATTTGATAAAGAAGGAATTGAATTCGACAAATTGATCACAAGTTATATTGTTCTAGGGATTAAGATTTCACACATAACAGTCCTATCGAAATCTATATATAAAACTAAATTATTGTTCATGGGGATTAGGATTACCTGGTCTCCGTTTTTGCTAGCCTCTAATTTGATGAGAGTCTGGAAGGAGGATTTGAGAAGAGAAGGTAGCGGAAGAAAAAACTATGGAGTGTTGCTAGGTTTAGATGGCTAAACCTAAGTTTATAATTAAAATTTAGGGTTTAGCTATGTGCTGGGCTTTTTTTTTAAAAAAAACTATTTCCTATGTTAATAAATTATAAAACAATACAATTAAATTCTAAATTTTTATTATCACTATAATTATTTTCAATTAATAAATTATAAAATAATACAAACATTATTAAATTCTAAATCTTTATTTACTACATTATTGTTATTATTATTATTATATTATCATTATCATTATTATTATCATCATCATCATCATTATTATTATTATTAATCCGGGGTATTACATGCAAAGTCTTGCCTGTGCACTCTTTTATCTCTCAAAATTTGAAACATCATGAATGGTACTTGTTCTGTTCTAAGAACACAGATGAACTGGACTTATCACCGAGGATAGCAGTGCAGTGGCACAGCTGGTGGTATTGAGATGCCTTATATCTCCCCTCAGGTTCCATGTTCGAATCCCCCCTCCCCTCGCCTTGTACCAAAAAAAACAAAAAGATGAATTGGACTTGACTAGGTGTCAAGCCTAGAGCCTACGTACCCTTTAAGGGGATCAAAGTCCACGTAGTTCGCAGTAAACTTTATGTCGTGAGGCCAGAGGGGGGTGGTGTGTGTACTCTGTGTGATAGAAAGTAAATAGAGCATGAGTTAGAACGTGTGCACCTGGTTGGTTTCCTTCTATATTTATAGAGGCGTCCGAGGCGAGTATCTCGGTCTGGCGCGATACTCGGGGTGACAAGATCCGGGTCCGAGATATTAGGGGCGAGTATCTCGGGGTGTCGGTTAGGATAGATCTCATCTTGATAGGATCCTGTCAATATATCAGCTATGCTCACATCGGCTATGGTTTTTGCCCATGTTGGGCCGTGGCATGGATATGGGCCGTTGGGCCGGTCCGTAACAGTACTAAAGGAAGAACTCCACATCAGAGTTAGAGACTTAGACTAGGGGAATACTAGTTCCTTTCCCTCTTTATTGATTTTTGCAATATTGAAGACAATGTTTGATTTAAGTGTGGGGGAGAGATATGATTTCTTTGGTTATGCTTGTCCTTATGCAATTGAAAAGATTTTTTATTTGAGATTTTTGCATTGTTTAGGAGTGACCTTAACTTTGAGCCTTCCCCATCTTAGAAAAATATTATCAAGTCAAAAATTAAAAAAAGAAAAAGAAAAAAAAAATGTTCCGATTAAGCCTTTAAAGTCTTGCAATTTTTTATTTTTTATTATTATTATTTTTTCAATCTTGAGATTGACTATGAGAATAGAGATTAGTTTGTAATATGATCAACAGATTATTAGTTTATGAATATTTTGCTACATGATTTCTTTAGAAAATTAAATGATGACCTTTGCCATCAGCTAAGTAAAACTGTTGTTTGGGGAATGACTCAGGTAGTAAAAATAAAAAAATAAAAAAAAATTCACACACACATACACATGCACACAACTTTAATGACTTCTCTAGACCTTACTTAGTAATCGGGAGGCACTTCATCACCAATGTTGGCACTCGCGTCAAATGGTAAAGTTAAAGAGAGTTATGAGTTAGGCTAAAAGCCTCTTGAGGTGCCTGTTGGAGTAATTGAGTAACCGATGCTACATCACCCATGTGCAGGGTCGCGTTGAAAGGGAACCTACAATGGCTCAAGGAAAAAAAAAAGAGTTATTTCCTACCTGAGGATCCTAATTAAATTAAAATGAAAAGCTTGGTTTAGTGGGGGAATTTGAATTTTTTTTGGAGAAATTGAGTAGCGTAATATTCTTTTACTAATCTTATTGTTGAACTTATTGCGTGCCAATCTTTTGATCATGGGATGTTAAAAAATTGTTACAATTGTTTAAGACTATTGGCTTAGTGATCTATCCTTATAAGACATTGACTTAAATAAGATTTGATAATATGATCTAAGTGTGGTGGTTTGTTCCTTTCTGTTAAGGAATTTCATGAGCAATATTCTTTTCAGATGGTGAATTCTCTTTCTTTTGCTTGAGGACAAGCAAATGTTTAAGTGTGAGGGAGTTTGATAAGTAGATTTTTATAATTAAATAAGTATGAATTTTGATATATATTGGATTAAATTTATTACTATCATACTTATTTAATTATCTTTTATATATTTATCTATCTTTTAATTAAAATAGGATAAAAGAATATTATAATAGAAAATCTATTGATATCCTATTTTATTTTGTAGGAGATATTATGTGGAGGAGAAAATATAGGAAAGACGATAAACATCACCAACAAATTAAATTGAAAAAGTATTTAATATAATATATTTTATATTAAATAATATAATTGATAATGTACCTGTGTGAAGGAAAGAAGCAGATCACGATATATCATATCCATTGAACAATTGGGATAGAACGTGTGGGACCCACATGAAAAGGCGCATATATATGGGAGAGGATTTTCTCATTATCCTTTTTCTCTTTTTTTCTCACAGGCACATCTGGACCGTTGATTAGGAAGAGGAGAGAGAGATTAAAGTAGTATTGTGATTGATTGGACGGATATGATATAAAGATGATGAGGGATGATGAGAAAGGGATTATGAGAGAAACCAAACCCTATATATATTAGATCGGAGATTACATCTGGGGGGAGTTCGCGGGACACAATTCAGAAGGCGACGCACAATTAGGACACACACACCGAGCAGCGAGAGGAGCTTTTGGTTATCTTCATGATCTCCACGGAAGGACGAGAGGACTGTGGAGGCCATGGAGAAGCTTTCTTTCCCAACTCTTTTTATTCTTTAAGCATGAAGTTTTATCCTTTTATTATGGATTTTATTAGAGCCATGAGTGGCTAATTTCTCGTTTTAACCTAGAGAACCTATGAACTTGTTTGGGTTCTAGAAATTATTAATTTTGATTAATTTTATTCAGTTTATTTATTCTTGTTTTTATTGCTATTGCTTAGTAATTGATCACTATTAAGCATGTTTTGAGAATTTAGGGTTGAACTTGGAAGAGTGAATCCTAAATTGACATTGGGATTAAATAATGGGGAATTAGGTTTTAATCTAATTTGCATCTAGGATAGAAATATACCTAGAAGCTCCGCATAATCAAATTAGAGTAAGCCCGATGTAAAACGCATCTTACTTAGTTGTGTGAGGCATTACATAATTAATTAAGGTAGGTATATAAATGGACCGGAAGGCATTTATAGACATTAATACTCTAGATTAGCTGATTAGATTAAGTCAAAATTAAACAAATAAGGGATTAGTAACTCTAGGTTGCTCGTTTGATTAGTGGTAGTTTGTTTATTTTAGTTTTAGTTTTAATTTCTTTTCTCTTAATTAAATTCAATCTAGGTTGTTCAACTTAAACGAAATTGTGAAATTAATAATTAACTGGAGTTATGGGTACTAAGTCCTCGTGGGAACGATATCTTACTTATTCTTTATTACTTGATACGGCTCGTGTACTTGCGGAGTTTTTTAGGCTATAAATTTTGCCATATCACCTGCCCATTGCCTTGACTGACTGCTCATCGCAATTGAATGCATAGATTCACATATGACAGGAATTTACTATTCCCTCTAGTCCTTATTATAAGGCACTAACTACCATTTCTCACAAACTAATAAAAACAGTTAAAGTCAATAAAGTTGTCCCACAATTTAAGTAACTTCCGATATTACTTATACTAATTGCATTAAACTTTAATATTGTATTAATTATTACTTTCATCCACTACTCTTATTAATTATGGGTATAAATTGAAAAAAATAATAATAATTAATGCGCTTTGAAAACAAGCAAGTGCTTATAAGAAGGACCAGAGGAAGTACTTTATATGTATTTTGTATTTGTTATAGAGTTATTTATCCATTTAATTATACATACATAATATATATACTCTAATTTTATGACTTGACTTATTATTTGTTGCAAATAAAGATTGTGGATATATACATAATGCAAAAGAAGAAACTCTTGATATTTTTACTTATGAAGTAAAGCCTACTACTTTAAGTAAAACATAATCAAATGCCTTTGAAAATGATAGCCATCATACTCATTGCTTAGAGATTCACTTTTTATACTTGATGTGAGTTATTTGTAGACAATAGTTTACCTTTAATTATGAATTTGGAATTGTGTTTATATATTGCATGATGTATATTGTTTAAACTTTAATGTTGACAACATTTATTTGTGAAATTAAAACTTTAATTGTTGTAATGTACTAATTATATTTCTTTAAAAAAATACAAGAAAAAGAGTTAAAATTTAGAAAAATAACTTTCGCTTTGCAGAGCCAACCCTAGACCGTATGCTCACGGGCCGAGTTTTAAAAAATATAAGTTTTTTTTCCCTCAAACCTAAAAAAGCCGGCTTTTTTAGGTTCTAGCCCTGATTCCCAACTTTAGTTTCAATTTGACCCACTTCCTCATTACCGGGTCTGGATTTAATAACTTTGCCTCCAATGTAAGCACAATATCTCAGATGCCCTCGTAATTTCCAAACAAGTGAGCTCTATCAATCGAAGTGCCGTTGGCTTCAATAATTCACTACCACCGTCTTCCGGTTCAAACATGAGCACTTTTTGAAAAGTTCTATTTTTCAATTTTAATATACAAGTTATTCTTCATAATGTTATATGTAATTAATATCTTTTTCATAATTTTATAAAAGTTCTATCTTTAACTAGTTAGTTTTTGTGTGTGGGTGTGGGTGTGCATTAGATAAAACTAACTAAAATATAAAATTGGTGGGAGTAAAATTTGATTGTTTCAAAAGCCAAATAATTTATCATGTATAGTGGTTCCCTACCATCAATATGTAGCATGAAGAAGTTAACTAGAAGATTGTGTAGATGGGCAACACAAGTTGGCACAATTTGACACAATGGAATTGACGTAACAAGGATGTCAAAAAGCTCAATAAAAATAACTACAATTCAAAACAATCTTAGGCATGTTTCAACAATATTAGCAAATCGATCCATCCCACTCCTTAATGTGGTCCAAGAACACCCTGAGATCATTGTCTATGGTGTTGTCAGCATTCAACAACCTCGTGCTCTCACAATTTAAGGGTTTTCCCCACCTTAAATGCATAGAAAGCCACCAGCCCAACGGCCCAAGGTCAAGAGTCTATATACCTATCAAAGCGAAGAAAATTTTCCAGTTATGGGGAGGCTTCGACCGTAGAAGATAATCTGCATCCATATTCCGTAGCCACCATATTTGTTATTCCATCTTATCCTAAATATAAGAAATAGTTAGAAAATTTATCTTGATTTTAAATATAACATCTAAATTTCACTTAACTCACCCCCCCCCCCCCAAAAAAAAAAAAAAAAAACTTTCCGGTCCTTTAGTAATGTATTTTAAGAAATCAGTTAAAATAATAAACAGGTAAGAAATAAACCTTTTTATAAAAACCCAATTTTTGAATTGGCCTGATCCTTTTTCCCCCCCCCCCCCTCCTTTCAAGTATCCCCTTATTTATAGAGGCAAGAGGGATAAATAGTGATGAGAAAAATAATGAAATATAACGTATGGGAAAAAGAGAGAGAGAGAATAGAATTAGTAAGGTTGACATTCAGAAAAATGCATTCAATATTCAAACAAGCTCAAACTGGATCTTAAAGAAAATGACCAGACCAACTAAAAAACTGGGATTTTATAAAAAGGACAGGAGGGAGTAAAAGTTTCCATCAAGAGGTAGTTTTAAATCAAAGGATGATTAAAAATGGTATACTTTACAAATACTAACTTGACTAGTTTTTTTAATCTCTCTAAATTAGTTATTTCACTACTATCAACTAAGGAGTTTAGGGAATAATTTCTAACAGCATTTACAACAGGTCGCACACTATATTGACACAGTAAGAATCTTCTTACCTCGACCATCCCAACTTCACGAATCACGACAGAGCAAAGGAACAACTTTTGCCGAGTAAATCATGTGCATTTCTTTAACAGAATAATAACATGAAAGCAAGCTGCACAGATTCACTGCTAGTTCACGCACATGGCACCAACCCACCAAAAAGTTTTATGTACAATTTTAACTAGTTCCCCCCCAAATTTGTCATATCCATACATGAAATACTTAGATACCCCCTTCACAAACCAAATGACCAAATCTGGTCAAATAAGTTGTCTACATGATAATGTCATGCTAATATCCAGTAAATAGTATTATTTACACATCCAGGAAGAACATATGTACACAAATAGAGTGTAACAGAATACCTCGCTAGCTATTCTGGCCGAAAGTTGACCAGATCAGGGAGGTCTTCTTTAAGTTTCCTAATGTCCTTTGCAGTCACCTTGCAGGACTCCATGGTCAGAGATCTCAAGTTTTTGAGCTTTTTAAGATGCTGTAGACCGGCCACAGTGACATTAGAATTGGAAACGTTCAAAGAGATCAGCTTCTCGAGCCCTGAAATATAATAGAGATTATTGTTATAACCAGCTTTAAGGCTTGAAACCTCTGACTAAGGCATTAATTAGAACGCAAACCATGTAATTTTCATTTTCATTAAACACTAAATAAAGGTGAATTTGGGGGGAAGGATGGATAATGTACAGATATCATTCACAAGAGTGTCTAGAGCTGACTTTTTGCTTTAAAATGTTCAAGCTTGACTTGGAAGTGACCACCAACCATCATACTCCCTCTTGTCCTTATTCTAGAAGCAAGTTTTGGTCCCAAATATAAGCCACCAACCACCTCATTGATTACTTTTTTCTCATTTTTCCCTTGCTATTAATTGAGGTTCGAAGTTAGAAAAATTAAATCACATCATTTAAAGAGGGGCATAGTTGAAAAAATTTATCAACTAAGGACAAGCACAACGACTTAACTGTCATTCCTTAATATGTGAGAATTAGTTAGAAGTTCCCAATAATAAGGATTATAGGGAGTACCAGGCAACAATAAGAAAATCTTTTGTGTTATACGCAGGACCTGACAACTCTTTTTCCATGCATTGTTTCATTTCTATTTAATACCCGAAGAAAAATAACACAAAATGAGTCCATGTTTCTCAAGCAAAGCAGAGGTCTGTGAATATACCAGAAATTAATTCCAGGGATTT
The DNA here is from genome assembly GCA_034222035.1 of Acacia crassicarpa. Classification (NCBI taxonomy): domain Eukaryota; kingdom Viridiplantae; phylum Streptophyta; class Magnoliopsida; order Fabales; family Fabaceae; genus Acacia; species Acacia crassicarpa. The sequence continues at coordinate 2,475,884 of JAWXYG010000019.1, read as the reverse complement.
GTCTGTAAGACTGCAGTTCTGTGATAAATTCAAGCATATCAGAGATGAAAGCTCTTTGATATTTTTGACACCATCATCAGTCAATCCTCCACCACATATTTCCAGTGACCTCAGGTTCTTAAAGTCTGTTTCACCAGGTAAAAAAATGTTAGTTAAACATTGAACAAGAAAATGACATGAGCTCAAGCGAAGAAGCTCGTCAAACGTTAATTTAGTTGACTGACTTGATTGTGCAAAACATGGCTGTTCCACACATGAAATTATGTAGAAGTTTTGAAGCTTGTTCTATAAGTACAGTCCACAAAAAAGTCCAAGAAACATTATGGATACCATGTTCCACACATGAAATTACGTAGGAGTTTTGAAGCTTGTTCTATAACAACAGTCCACAAAAAAGTCCAAAAAACATTATGGATACCAGAACCATAAGTGCATAATGCTCCCTCCAGTCCTTAATATAAGACATATTTTGAGAGTTTATCCTGATCCTAAATATAAGACAAAGTTTATATTTATCTATTTTTCCTAATTTACCCCTATTGATACCCGCTTAACAATAATCAAAGAGGAGAGGGAATGGGGGAACTAAGAAAGATGATTAGGGTGTTTCAGAAAATAAAAGTCATATTAACAAACTCAACTAACTTCTTTAATCTAATCAAATTAGGTAAACATACTTTATATTAAGGGCCAGAGGAGTAATTACTTAAAATTAATGACTATTGAACCTCGACTTGGAAAGTAGAAGATGAAGAGGATGCACTACATATTATAGTTGCTGAATCAAGTCTCAGAAATCAGATCAAACTTGGACGCACACAACAGTTAAATTTCCAAAAAAACCTTATCTAATAAGTTGATACATGCATTTCAGTGATTCTCTCGGATCAAATCAAGTTCAAGTTAGGAACTGAGCTGTTCTTCATTATGAATATGATTAAGAGACAAATTGGGGATGAAATTATAAAATTTTACAAAAAAGGGCAGGAAATGGAGGAAATTAAAAGAATGAACCAAATAGCATGAGAAAGGTAGACTAAATGTATATAATGTGAAGTTCAGCATGCAATCACGTCATGTTTAAATGGAATATCTTGAAGTAATTTTAGAAAACTGAAATTAGTTTCATATCACATACTTTTCAAATAGTTCGTTCCAGAATCTGTGATTCGTGCACAAAACAAATCCAGGTCAGTAAGCCCAGTCAAACCTGCATCAGTAAACTCAAGTTATGCATTCTTCCAAATTGAGCTTTCATCTAGAATTAGGAAACATAAAGCTGAGAGGGCACAATTTAAAACGTTTTTTTCCATTACCAAAAGAAAAGATTTAGCACCAAATCTATCAGAGCGAAGTGGATTTAAAGCCTATGAACTATGCAAAAATAAAAAAAGCATTCCTCAAATTGCATCTTTGTGCATAGGGTCAGGGATGCATACTTGTAAGGGCTTCTAGTCCAGAATCAGTAATTTGGCGAGCATCCAAATTAAGCGACTTCAGAGATGAGAGTCCAGACAATTTCCTCAAACCACCATCACTAATCATGGTGAATGACAAGTTTATCTTCTCCAGCCTAGACAATCCTATAAGAAATCAAATACCAAAAACATCAGCATGGCAAGACTCTTGACGGAAAGATGGTAAGACAAGTTCAAATTATAATCACAATTGCATATACAGGAAACATGCAGAGGCTATTCCCAAAGAACTTCTCATTGCCAAGTACGGTTCCAGATTCATCAGTCCATTATTTCAATAAAGATTACAGCAGGGAAAAAAAAGGCAATTTCTAAGTAAAGTCATGAATAAAAGGATTGCATGTTAGTAGCCCTGGAAGATACTTTAACAAGAAGGCATACAATTCAAAACACACACCGACAATCACTCTCTCTTAAGGAAATAGGAACTATACCCTCAAGCAATTTAATTTAAGTAGCCTTGGAAATCCAAAACCAATGAAATATGAATAATGACCATATAGAATTGTAGCATTCAAGTTATCTAAAAATGACATTGATAATCCAGACTGCACTTCACATCAAAAGCCCAAGAATAAGTCATTGGCTCAAGCTTAAGATTTTAAGTGAAGGCCTATGAAAGGTTTCATCATGAACTCTACCAGGTTTTGTCGAACCAACATCCCTTGGGCTTGTAGGTATTAACATCAAAAAGACTTACCAAACCTTGAGCTCGCATCTCATATCTTTTTAATCAAGAGAATTGGAAATGGAAGAGAACTTTGATGAAAAAAAAGAGGAACATGTGTCTATTCAGTTCACTAATCACCGCGTACTGGTTGGGGGGGGGGGTATTTATAATTGAGCCCCCCTCTAACTACTTGACTGTTATGCAATAGACGTGGTTACTACCACTTGTATTATTACTAACTAACAACTTATCAGACTAATGAGTCTCCCTAATATACAAGTACAGTTTACAATTCAAATTGACACGTAACAAACTTACTAACAACCATATGGTTATGAGGCTTTGATACCATGCCAAAATCATTTCAACTCCAAGGCTTTAGCTCGAGTAAATGGCCCTTGGATAGTTTTATTACTATTACTAACAAATTGAACCCACCAGTATCGATAACCTTCAAGTTTCTTAACTTGCCTTTTTTAGTCCCAAAATAAAAGTGTTTCCAGGACAGCGATCTTCAAAAATCAAACTAAAGGATAACTTACGAGGCCATTCCAATTTTAGTCAACTTAGTCAGTCATTAACTGAAAGCAGAAATTACTGGGGAAAACAAGTTATTTGTCACTGACTAAGTATATGAATTTCTTTTAGGAGCTTTCACTAATGCATGGAAGCCTGTTTTGGAAAGAACGACTAGCAGCAACCAAAACAATTAATACCAACTTGATATTTAATAAAATCAAATGCATGAGGAGAGTATCTTACCTGATATATGGTGGAGCCCACTGGGGCTACCAACTTCCGTATCAGACAATTCCAAGCATTTCAACTGCCGAAGGCCTAAAATCAAAGACAAGCAAATGTAAGTTACACCTGACCTTAAGGACGGAATGTGCAAATTATAAATGATAAATCATATGAAATAATTCTTCTTCAATTGAATAATTTGCAATCAATTATTTAAAGAACATGGAGCTATATTGCATATTGCAGTTATCTTTCAGCATATTCTTTTTTTTTTTTCCAAAATGTTCTGAAAAATACTATCATCCAGGACATCATCACAAAAGGATTGGGAAACTGAAGATAAACAACCACTTACCTGACAGATTGATCAATCCTTCATCACAAATCCTACATGAATCAAGATTCAAGCTCTCTAATTTTATCAATCCTGATTGAAGAAATATATCAAACAGTTAGATAGAAATATCCTTTTTTAAGTATGCTACTTCTTTTCATTCGGCCCCAGCAAGTCATCATAACTTTATTATGAGAAATATGTTAACTAGAAGGAAAATGTCAACTGAAAATGAATGTGCATGAGAAGTGCAAGATTAAAATCTTGCAACTCAAAACTGGAATCATGGTTGCGCCAAAGCAGAATTTCTTTTTTATACATGTGGATTAAAAAAACCCTGCTTCTACAGAATCAAGGTAATGTGGTGGGCATTCTACAACAATGCAAGTAATATCATAAGCAGAATCATGGGCCTTATTAGAACCAATCGGCTCCACAAATAGCCTGATGATATCAATGCAGCCAATCAATACCCACCAGTCATGAGCCAGTAGTGCCTTGATATTGTCAATCATCATCTATGTATGGGGGGTTATGCTACGACGAGACTCTAGCTTACAGGTTTATAGCTCTTGAAGTGTCACTGTGAAGAGAGATGTGTTTGTATCCTCTTTATCCAGCAAAGGGAGAGACCAGGTTAATGTTTCTATATACTGCAACCATGGCAAGGCTAAATATTGCTCCAAGCTGCCTGATGGGATGTAAATCTCCATACATGGACGGTAAACAGTACAATCTTCTATGGTTTGGTTTCTAATGGTTTGTTTCCTTACTATAGTCATGAACAAAATAAGTTGAATCAGGGATGCATCCAGGTAAAACTGGAATTTTTGTGTGCGTGTGTTTTGTTTTTTTGTTTTTTTTTTGGGGGGGGGGGGGGTATCATTGGAGAAATATTTAAAATCACCTTTTACGTATGCTAAACATGCGTCTGTTATGTCATTGAATCCCAAGTTTAGCACTTTCAAATTTTGCAGTCCTGCCAGTAAACAAAGCAAAGCTACAAATTCAGTGCTTAAAGAATTCTAATGAAGCCAAGATATGAAAATTAATAAGCATATTTTAATATGCATAAGTACAACCTGAAAGAAGTAAATATTTTAATTTGCACAAGTACAACCTGAAAGAAGTAAACACACAAGTATTAACAACTTACGCGAAAACTTTTCACATCCATCATCTGAAAGATGACATCTATTGAGATTCAAGTTTGACAGGGCAGGAAGCTCTGGAAGAAGAGAATGGCAAATCAAAACTTGAATGCGCAACAATCTTATCATATTTCAAAGAAATAATAAATTAAGACTTCTTATATCCCACAAACAAAGTTCATTAGAGAGCATATGATAATAGCGGCACGCCGGCACCTAATAGCTACTAAATAAGGCAAAGGCCAAACACTTTACGGACAAAATTGGAAACAACAATAAGGTTCACTTCATATGCGTTAGAGCACTATAGTTTGAAACCTATTTATGACCTTCCCCCTTCTGAGCCCCAAGAGAGAATTTAAAAAATAAATCTTCAGATATGACCCTTAGAAAATGTCCCCTTAACCTCACCCCACTACCCCATTTCTTCTCTTTAGATTTCACAATTAACAAACTCTTTTTCTTCTCAAATCACTTTGCTGAAAGTTATAGCATCCCAAAAAGCGCTGGAGTGGCTTGGCTTCAAGCTTAAAGCATTAACAGACCAAGATTATAGAGTGTTAAAACAAGTAAATATCGTAACATTGGTTATGTTAGGGTAAAATCCTATGAAAAAAGGCAACCTGCAAGAGAATCCAAGCATGCAGCTGTGACAAGGCAACCTTCCAAATTTAACAGGGCAAGCTTTTTTAGTCCTGAAATGAACCAAGACATTAGTGAAAATTAAAGAGATACAGAAATGACAATACTAAGTTGAACCTATCAATTTCAAACTTTAATATATCATTAATACAAACCTTTTTCCTTACAAAAATTTAAGAAAAAAATACCTGGCACGTGATAATTATATATCATTAACACTCAGAACACCACAGTGACATAACGTCAGGCAAAATACCTTTCAAGAAAGTGACGCCAAAATCTGTCACTTTACTGCATGAAATCTCTAGACTCTTCAAGTTTGTAAGCTCTGGAAGAGAATTATATTTCACTGTTAGTTATTGAGCCATGAATTCTTTTCAGTGATAGTAATACTACTAGGCTAGACCTTGAATGCATAACAAATCTTGAAGTACTATTTCCAAATCCCATGACCAAATCCACACACAATTTGCCTGCTAATAATTATGCTATTGTCAAACACAGCATTTTATCAATTGCCTTTGTTCTCTTCCAGCTCCAGCCTCTAGTGAATGAAAATAAATTTCTAAAGCAATACAGTAATAAACATATCAAGAATGTTTATGCCAAGTCAACATTGTAATAAAAGGGAAGCAAGATGCGATTGACCTGATAAAGGCTTCATGTCAGCATCTGTTATGCAATTACACCACTTCATATTTAGAGATTCAAGCTTGGTTAAACCTGAAATATGCAGCAAATTAATAAATTTCTCCAGCATGGTACAATCAACGGGATTAATGAAGTGCACTAGACCTAGAACAGTGGATATACTTGTTTTTGCACATGACATTAGAACCAACCTTGAAGATGAACAAGGCCCCCATGAATCCCAGGACATCTCTCCAAATCCAACTTAATCAAGTTCACAAGAGCAGAAAATGAACGTATTCCTTCTGCAGAAATGGCATTGTTTCTTCTAAAACTCAAACTTGTCAAGTTTGACAGACCTAAAAGATTCAATTACAATCAAGGTAAATGTTCAGTAAATCAGCAATCAATGGACAAAGTCTTTGGCCACAAACAACTATACATAAATATTAGCACTATATGGTAACACAAAAATTTGAAAACATTGTCCCGCAGCTATTTAAAAAGAGTAAGAGATACTTTCACAAATTGGCAGCACTAAAGAGTAGATACAGTGCTATGTTATCTAAGAGAGATCTTTTGTTCTTTTCTTCTGATAAATCATATATGAAAGATGTGAAGGGACCAATGCTTCAGTAACAAATAATGGATATTCATGAAGGATGGCTGACACATAAATTGCAAATCCATAAAAAAGGCCTAAAGAAAAGCAGAAAAGGAAAGACTACCATTGATATGCTCCAGACCATGGTCAGAAATCTGGTCACAGTGATTAAGATTCAAGGTTAAAAGATTTGGGCAATCTTTGAGATAAGTCAACCCATGATCAGTAACATCAGACCCAGAAAGATCCACAGATAGTACAGAGGACCCTTGCGATGAGATAACTTGCATCCAACTGTCATCTACACCAGGATATTCTCCCAAGTAGAAATCCTGTTGAATGCAGAATAACACATCTGGCCACTTAGATCAAGAACATATGATAGACTTGAGTTGAAAATTTTGCAAACAATTATTTCAATAGGCTGTTCAATTTAAAATGATTTACCTGGAGAGAACAATCTTGAAAAGCTTTGAAGGAAGCACCAGTTAGACGTTGGGAATAAACCAATTCATGAAGAATTTGCTGACTTATGTCCCGTGGGATAGAAGAAAGTGGGATAGAAGAAAACGTGCTATGATTATGAATCTCCTGTTGAAGAAAGACTTTTAGATCTATTATTTAAAAAGGAACAAAAAAAGAGACGAAGCATGATAAAAGATTTTCAGATTAATTCTTCAAAAACGAAAAGAAAAGGGATCAAGCATGATATAAGCTTTTCAGATCAATTCCTCCGATAAAAGGGGGGAAACAAAAGGAACTGAGCATGATATTTTGTGTAAAAAGTACCTCACATTTTTTCCGGATACACAAGTCCAACAATGATGGACATTCTCCTTTCTGCAAATGATAATCTATAGAAGGGTAAAAAAATGATGAATTCAACCATTTCAAACTCCCACATTTGCAATATCTTTGTGAAAGTCTTCTATGAGAACTATCTTCACTGTCCTGATCTCGCTTCCTAGAACAAGCTCCCCCCATTGGAAAAATATCTTGCAATCAATATATGTCATAAAAATTGCAGGAGAACACTAGTGTAATCCATTCAATAACCAAACATGAATATATGCACTCTACTTCACCCTGTAAAAATACAAAAAGGGAAGAGCGCAGCTGAATAAGTATTCAGCAGACTTGATCATCATGAATTGACATCTTTAAGACAGTTCTAAAAAATATTAAAATTATGAGCAGCATGAACATTTATATTTGCAGCATTAACACCATTTACTAAAGCCCAGAGAATACAACTGCTAAATCAGTTTAAGAATATGAGCATCGATGCATAAAATCACATTTAACATCACAGTTTTAAGTAACCTTTCCAGAGCATATTCATAGTAAAATATAACTAACAGCTCACCGCACATGCCAGATAAAAATCAGATGAGCGGAGGACATAATAGTGTTCATGAGGGGATTCAAAGCTGTGCATCTTAAGACCAGACATCTATATGTAATGATTATATCAACACCATCCTTCAAAAATTCTAAGCAAGACCCAGTAAAATTTCAATGTACAAGAACAACTAATTGCATATTTTTTCCTGATAAATACCAACTAATTTTTAACACCATCCCTGGTTAAAATTTCTAATTCTGATTTCCGACATTACTGTCGACTTTAAACACAAGAAAACAAGCAGCCTTTCTCCCGAACAGGTCATTTTTATATGATTTTTCTTCAAAACTCGCATAAAACCAATATATTGCCTTTATGCCTCTCTATATAGCTTGAAGTAACAAGCTTCTACCAAAATTGGAACGCGATCACCGAAAATTACAGTTAAAGAAAATAGCGCCCGCTATCATAATCAAACGACGTCGAACTAAACTACGATAAAAAGCCATGATCGAACCGCAAGGCTCCAAACTCTACTGATATTCTTCGAACAACAGCCACTAATATATACACAGTAAAATAACAAAAAGAAGAAGAAGAAGATAGTATTCAAAATTATGATATCTACAAGGCATCAGTTACTCGCATCGGGATGAAGAGCACGAGAAAAACAGAGTGATCATCAGAAAAGCGAGCGAAAATCGCCGTTACTCTTTACACAGAAACAAACAGATCATAATCGAAGAAAAGAAAAACAATCTGAGCAAGTAACTGTACCCTGACATGATGAAAAATTTGGTGCGATTGAATTTCTCTCAGGTAGAAATGATCACGGAGGAAGCTGTTCTGAAATAGTAAGGATGAAGTTAGTGGGAGAGAAGACTGGGGGGGTGGGATCAATAAAGTGCAACATGGCCATCACCGAACCGAAATCCGAATCAACGGATAGGCGACACGTGGCGATGGATGAAGGATTATGGGCGTGCGAGAGTAAGGGCCCGTTTGGTACAGGGAAGATTTAAGGAGGGAAAGGAATTTAGAAGAAGGAAAGGAAGGGAAGGGAAGATTTTGAAAAATGAGGGAAGATGGTTTGAGGGAAGATGAGTTGTTTGGTAGGAAGAAAATGAAGGGGTGGTAGTTGGTAAAGAATTAAGAAATGTCTATTTTACCCTCAAAAGTAATAATTTAAAATAAAAAGAAGGTGGGTCCGGGGGTAAAATTGTCAAAAGTGTGGGAAGATTGGAGGGAAAGGTGAAATCCCTCCAAATTTGGAGGGATTTGATCTTCCCACATATGTGGGAAGATTGGTGGGCCCGGGGTGGGCCCGGGAAGATGATTTTCCGGGAAGATTGGTCTAAAACGCGTACCAAACGAGGGAAAATTCTAATTTTCCTTTCCTTTCCCTTAAAATCTTTGTACCAAACGGGCCCTAAGATGAGAGGAAAAGAATCGAAGAGAAGGGTGAGGATTCTCATTATTATGGGGTTCTTGACTTTATCCACTCGGGTATGATGTGGGTCCCACAGGATGCCTTTGGAAAAATTTTCACGCAAAGGCTTTTTATATGTTTATGGGTGAAAAATGGACAGTGGTTTTGGGCCCATCCATGTACATTATGTTCCTGCCACGTAATGACCCAAAAAAAAAAAGTTTATAATGAAAATTAAGTAAATGTTGCAAAATCTTTTTTGAGTTAAAGAGCAAATACTTACAAGATAAAGTTATAAGTGAGATCAAACTTATAACTTTCTACTTATAAGAAAGTATCTATAAATATTATAACGTCAAGACGTATCTTTTGGACTCAAAGATCACCTATAAAAGTTTTTTATAGGTCACTGGGCCAACAAAAGTCTTACATTGAAGGAATGATTTGAACATTTAACACTGCAGGTTATAAGCCAATGTGAGTTGGCATAAATGGTAAGGGATCTAGGATTAAGTTCTTAGGTCGTGAGTTCGATCCCCTCTCCCGTCGTTGGGACTCCTTTGATAGGCGATCTCGTAAATCCCCAATAAGTGCTCATAGAGCCCGGGGCCGTGCCCTGACCTTGGTGGGGGACTGATGCCAAACCCCTCCAAAACTTTTCTATATCAAAAAAAAAACTGCAGGTTATAAGTCAATAGTCCTATTCATTATTCATTATTGTTAAACTCGCAGGTTGACTCTTGAGTTTACTAGGTTGACTTTCGAGTTTACCGTTTTTACGTTTATATCTTATTAAATCGAGTTGAGTCACTAATAAACTCGTATCAGCTGTAAATTCGATTAAACTCACGAGTTTACACACATAATTTACCATTTTTACGTTTCTAACTCACAAAATCGTGTTAACTTACTCTCAAACTCGTGTTAACTTTTTTGATTTTGTCATTCTCAACGACTTAATATATAAATTTTATAGAAATTTCTTTATTAAGTAGAATAAATTATGAATGTTGATATATTTAATTTCAATTATTTGAATTTAAAATATATTTAAATCAAATTGTTGTCATTTGTTATATATTAATTATTTAATTATACATTGTTAATACCTATTTAATGATAAAAGCAAACTATTATGAGTTTACGATACAAGTTTACGTCACCATCACGAGTTTACTTAAATTCTTGAATTTGATAACCTTAATTCTACTAATTGAACCACGATGTTAATAAAAGTTGGCCCAAATGATAAAAATTTTACTTATAACTCAAAAAATCGTGAGATAAAAATCTCGTTATTAATATTGATGAATAATTTGTAAGTATTTATACAATTTATTGTTACCAAAACAAAACAAGAAATGTAAGAGTTGCAATATTTTGGATCTGGTACCTCATTTATATGCCTCTAAAAATGGTTGGCAAAAAAATAGAGTCTCTAAAAATGGCCCGAAGTGCTTTTTAGGCTCGTTTATTATTTGTTTAAGGAATCCGTTACTCTTTGTGGTGTAAGAAAAGAATAGATTTGTCCCATTCTTTTAAAAGTTATCCTTTTAATCAATTTCATTATTAATGTTAATTGGATAATGATTCATACTTTGTACCAACTATAAAAGTAAAATGTGTGGCATTATTATTCATAACTTACAATAGTACTGCCTTTATTGTAATTCAAATAATGAAAAGAACAAAACATAACACAGTCATAAAACTTGCCTTAAATTTTACACAAATAAACTAAGCCCAATTCAAAGGTTGTAAATTCACATGCCATTCAGGTCCCAAAAAAAATTAAAGGGAGAATGACATAAAGGTCCCTACTAAAAAAAATAATTAATTGACAAGTCTCATAAGTTGTTAATAGTAACTGATTCACTTGTTAATTCCTCATGTTCGTTTATCAATGTAGATTTTTCTGATATTATTCTCTTTAATTGGAACCTAAAAATGATTTTCCCAAAAAAAAAACATGTCAATCTATTCATAGAACTAATTGGATGACATTTTAAATGTTTTATATATTGAGCTATTATTGGAATATTTTGTTCCAAATTTTTTTAACTAAATAGAAGCCAATTTTTTTTTTTTTGCTCAGAAAATATAAGCCAATTCAGTGTACAAAATAATGAGCGATACCATTCAATATTCATAGTGAATCTTTCTCTACACACACATATTGATTTATAACAGAAATATACTATATATGAGCTATAAATAAGATAATTTTTTTCTACTTCAAACTTTATGTAATAATACGCCGCATTTAGTTTTAATGTTGATCCTTTCCTGGTAAAAAAAAACATTGATCCTTTCATAATTTGTAATATGTTAAAATTTTTAACTTTATTTTTTATTGGCGCATGCGGGCACAATTTCAATTTTATTATAAGTTTAATAAGTGTTTGCGAAACCAAAAAACCGTGGTTTCAGAAACCCTTTTTTCACAAACTGAGATAAAACTCCTCTTATATACATACATCGTAAATCGTAAAAACTCTTTTGTAAAAGCTAATCCAAACATGCACGTATTTAACATGGAATGTCGTGTATGACTTATAAGAATGAGAAATGAGGTGTAACAGTAATAACTTGTGAATTGTATAATTTTTTTTTAATGTTATTTATATATTTCATGGATCTATTTGTCCTTGTTAATGAAGTCATCAACTAATATAATTCCATGACTAAATTAGTAAAATGACTCTATCCACAGTGATTTTGAAGGTACTGCTTACACGCTATGTGTTCATTTGAAACCACGAACGCATAATAATTATTTATGACTAATCAACAAAATGCTAAGACACTTGGACAAGTAACGTTTCTTTTTCAGTGACCCAAGTAATGTTATTCTTTTTATAAAAATTAAAAAAATTGAAAAGAAAAAATCTTGTGATTTCTGATAAGGCAACACTTCGTACCTATATGTTGACTTATTGAGAACTATTATTTGTGAAGACAAAACCAACCTCTATAAACTAATCATGGTTAAATATAGAATAAACTATGCTTATATTTTACAGGATTCAATTAAATTATATTGATATAATAATTTAAACAAAAAAAGTGCACATTCGGTTTTCAATCCTCAAGCCTTAACACAATTGATCTCAAATGATGATCTTTTTTTGCTACTTCTTATTATTTAAAAAAAATTAAGCTAAATATGTCCGTATTTGAAAATGTTTCATCAATATTTAAATTTTCATTGTCAACGTTTTTTTGTTATTAAACGAACGATTTAAGAGTTAAAGAACTGCAAAGACGCTCTAAAATTAGAAGAAGAAAAAATCAAAATGAAACATCGTATAAAGTTAGAGGGTTAAAAATGTATTCTCACCTAATTCTACTAACAATTTTTTAAGCGTTAAAAAGTATTTTTACCCAGTAGTATTTTTTAAGAAAAATTAAAATAAAGGACCTAGAAAAAATAATATTTATTATAAAAGACCATAAAAACTATAATTACTTAAAAGGACCAAACATAATAGTATAAATTTTAAATTATTAAATTACCCCTAATCAAACCTCATAATATATCATATCTTTTTCTTAAATGGCCCCTAATCAAACCTTATGATAAATTTTAATATATTATCTCTTGTATTTATAATTAAAAAAATAACTAAAATTAAAAACTAAAAATGCCCATATGATATATCATATCTTTTTTTAATATATTATTTAATTAACAAAAATAAATCATACAAAATTTCTTAGTTTAACATATATGATAAATTATAAAAGACCTTAACTTTTATTAGAATTTTATAATTCTATTTTAATTAAAAAATTTGTTGATTTTTAAGAAAATTATAATTTTTACAAATTAGAGGATGCATAATTTTTTTTTTTCATAGATATAAATTCAAGTTGTGAAAATAAAAATTGACAAAACTATTTTTTTAATTTAATGAAACTAAAAATTTTGTATTAGTTTTAAAAATAGAATGGGGAAGAGAATACAGAAGGGATTCCAGAAGATTTTGTTAAGGGTATTTTAGTACTCTTAATTTTATATTTTTATATTTGGTCCTTCTAAACAATTACAATTTTTACGGTCCTTCTCTATAAATATTTTTTTTTCTCTAGGTCCTTATTTCTAATTTTCCCTATTTTTTACCTAATGGTACCCCGGAAGTTGTAAAAATATAACAATGTCACCCAACCATGACAAATTAAAACAGTCAACGTTTTTTACCCAATTATGTTGATGGGGCAACCCTCACTATTTTTTCCTTCCAACTTAGATTTTTCTTATTACATGTCCAACTCAGATTGAATTAAACGAAACCCAGAGGCTTCTGAAATCATGGTTTTCTGGAATAATATCATTTGCACGCCCAACAAGCTTGTTTATTAATTGAATTAAGGAAACCAAAGAAAATTTCTGGATTGCTATCCACTTTATGGGTTTAGTTGATTAGTTGGGATTAGCTCGTTATGTGAAATTAGGAGGCACAAATCCCTTATTTTGCAAAGAAATTCAAGTTTATTTTGTGGAAGTAGTACTCTCTTCTGTTCTAATTATAGGAATACTTTTGTAGTGTAAAATGCACTATAAAAGTATTCTTATAATTAAGACCGGAGGTAATATTAGATTTTGATGATTCTTATTATATAATTTATTGCGTGGTTATAGTTGTGTATTGCAATGTCTGGAGGAACACCAGCTGGGGGAAGAGGGTTTATGAGAAAGGGACACAACTAGGGGGCAGTGACGATGACTTTGAAGAATGGGAGATTTCTCTTTGTATTGCTACATCTTTTAGTTATTTCTTTCTAGTTGTGAATTAAATTTTTGGGTTTTTTAATGTTTTCTTGTGGTGCATTAGATTTCAAGGTTCTTCAATGCCTGCAATTTTGGGTGAGAGGGGAAAGGAAGCTTCTAAAGAAGGTTACAATATATGGCACTGTATTTATATGCAAAGCCACGTCAACAGTTATTAGTCAAACTAACGATTGACCATTTGGTAATGTTTAAAAAAGGTAACATTACTATGAAATTGTTACTTTTAGAATAATATTGGACAAAAAAAATTACTTCTCTGACTGTTCCTATAGCTCCCTAACAAATACTTCCAAAACAAAAATGTTCTTCAACCCTTTTTTAATATGAATGATTTAGATGTCAAACTTTTATTGACAATTTTTTTAATATGAATGATTCAGATGTTAAACTTTTGTACATTTTAATTTGAGTAATAATATTTTTTAAAAAAATAACGTTAACTTTTTTTCATTCCATGTTCTATTCCTTTGAATTTTTTTTTTTAAACATCAATTTCTTAAAGCTCAATAATCAGCAACATACCAAATAGATAAAGTAAGGGTTAAGGTGTAAAAATATACATGCAGTCTTTCTAAAAGTGCGTCTAACATCAAATTTTTTTTTCTTTTAGATGCAAAAGTAACAAAGTGGAGCAAAAGTCATATATTTCATTAATGTAGAAGATGTTGACCATAAAGTTGGATTATTTGACTAAAAATGGTGACATGTACGGTGAGGTGGAACTCTAACCTCACCACCCCACAACAGCTTGGCACCAGTGCTTCCGGGCAAGCACCAAATACCAAAGGGTAATGGTGGTGGTGGAAAAGGGAGGGAGGATTGCTGGAGTAAAGGGCGAGAGGGGGGAGAGGTACTTGGAATTGAGCTGGGGAAATATGAACCAGAAGCACGGGAAGGAGTTTCGGATATTGTGAGTAGCAGGGAGGACAACAGGAAAACCCCAAGAATGATATTCAGTGCAAGAATTGGATCGACACTATGAAAAAGAAGTACAAGTTGGAGAAGTCTAAGATCGCGGCCGGCGGTGGACCTAGTAAATGGTTGTTCTACGAGAGGTTGGACTAGTTGGGAAAAGCACCAATGTAGTAATTTTTATTAAAAATTGTACCTAATTAAAGTACTTAAAAAAAAATACCGAAGTAATGCAGACGCGTCAAACATTTTGATACCACTATTGACGCCACAGAAATTGACGCCACTCTGTGGCATCAATTATATTAATTGACGCCATTGTAGCGTCTTAGTCCCCTAGCTTGGTGTTCTAATAATAAATATTTTAAATATTTATTATTAATTATAAATAATAAAAAGAGTAAATAATAATTCTAATTAATAGTTAAGGGAATTAAAATATTTACAATTTATTATAAACCTTAGAATACAAAACTAATTAGTAAATTAATTAAAGCACCTTGAAAAAATAAAGAACAAATATGTAAGCGTCCTATATTATCTGTATTATGTACAAACAACTAAATGCATATAATTAATTACATAAAGAATAAAACATACCGGAAATCTCTTCACCTTATACATGCAAGTTTCTAACACGTGTCTCGCATGAAGAAACTCCCGGTATATTTTATTCTTTATATAATTAATTATATACATTCAGTTGTTTGTACATGACACGGATAATATAGGACACTTACATATTTGTTCTCTATTTTTATGTTGGTATATATTAACAAAAACCATATTTGTTCTCTATTTTTCCAAGGTGCTTTAATTAATTTACTAATCAGTCTTGTATTATAATGTTTATAATAAATTTTAAATATTTTAATTCCTTTAATTATTAATCAAAATTATTATTTATAATTATTAATAAATATTTTAAATATTTATTATTAGGACGCCGAACCAGGGGACTAGGACGCCACTTGCGTCAGCAACGTCAAGAATCCTGACACCGCCACGTGATGCTTTTGACTGTATTACTTCGGTAGTTCTTTTCCAACGTGCTTTAATTGAGTACTCCTCTGGTCCTAATTATAGGACAACATTATTGGCCCTAGTTATAAGACAACATTCTAATTTATATCAATGTCTTTCTAAAATATCCTATTTTATTTTCTCAAGTGTGTTTGGTTTTTGGTGAATATATATATATATATATCGGTGTGTGGACTTTTTTAATCAGTGAAACTTTTAAATATATGTATGTGTGTGTGTGCTGTGCGCGTATCCATATATGTAAATATGTGTATGTCTGCACACAAATATATATAGACACACATACACATGCACATATACATGTTTTGTGTGTGTGTGTATGTATGGGTGTGTCTGTGTATATATGTGTGTATCTATACACAAATATATATAAACACACATGCACATATATGTGTGTGTCTATGTATAAATGTACGTATATATGTATGTCTACACACAAATATATATAGACACAAGTGTGTGTATATCTGTCTGTGTGTGTAGGTACATATATAAACACACACATATATATATCTTTGTGTGTGTTTGTGTATGCATATATATGTGTCTAGATATATGTATACACATATATATACATATTTATACACACATATATGTACCATTATTTCAATTAGGTAGGGTGTGGAAAGGAAACTTTTAGGTTAAAGAGGTATGTGGCCGCAACTATTAATTCAATTTTACTTATGTCATTTTAAATTTATATAAGGGCATTTTAAGAAAATGAGTAAAATTAACTAATTTAACTCCTTTCCTTAATCTTCACAAAATCAGTTAAATATGTCCTATAATTAGGACCAGAGGGAGTATAATTTTTTTTATAAAAGTTGCTACATTAGTGCTTTTCCCTAGACTAGTTGATCGGTCCCGTCTGCGAAAATTCCTGGGTCTTCCGATAGCGATGCCGCCAGAGCTAAAACGGCGAACAGTTTGTCAAATCAGAAAATGCCTCTGGAACCACATGTTTATCTTTGCATAAAGTAAAACAGAACTCTCGTAATATTTGACCAAAACAATGTTGGAAAACAGAACCCTCAACAATAGAGCAAGTTCTTTTCATATTTACAGTTAATTATGTTGATTTAAAACTATATTACACAACTTCAAACTAATCGGCAATACTTAATTAATACTAGTAAATACATGATAGTTTGATTTAAAAGTTGTGAATAGGATAGCACACTTATGATCCCTCAAGAAAGTGAATTGTAGTCTCTTCTATTCAACAGGAACTTCAACACGCATTTTCAGGTTTGATTGGCCAAGAACCTGTGACAATTTAAAATAAATATATAAACAAAAGACTTACATTTTCATATTTGATTTATTCAGAATAACAGACCTAATTATAACTAATTACTTGCACAAATCAGTATTAAGCCATAGAATCAGCTTTTTTTCATATCATTTTCTGTTATTCGGTTTGAGGTTCGTGACTGTCCTTCTCACTACAAAATGTCTCCTCTATGACCCAAACTCAAGACTCAGAGAAATCTAGCGTGGCCCTATACTGTCAAACCAACTTTGTATTGGTGGCCATAGAAATCAATTTTAACTCCTTATGCTTATTAACATGATCAGAAAAGCAAATAATTAAAATTCTTAATAATCATGACAGTTCTTACTTTCCGATAACTAATCATTTGAATTGTTTATTTTAGGTATTTAATTAAGGGAGAAAAACACAAAAATCCCTCTAAATATGTAAATCCCAATTTAGGACCCTGAAATGGCCTAATGAATGTGAAATTTCTCAAGAACTTCTGGGATTAAATTGTATAGCAAAATTACCTAAATGCCTTTGATCTGAATAATAAAACTAAAGAAATTAAATGACAGCAACATTTTAGCAACTAATAATTTTAACTTATCAAATGACAACTAAGGCAATGACAATTAATTTTATCCAAAAAGAAAAAATCCGAATATCAGCAACAAAAGCTTAACAATTAACAAGTTTTAACTTATCAAATAGCAACAACAATAACAAAGGAAGTAGTAACAACTAACTTCACTGCGAGCAATAATGTCATTTAACAGGAAACTTAATTTCAGAATAATCCCTAAGGACTTAATAGGAATAAAGCCATTTTGATTTTGAGAGACCATTTTAAGATTATCATATTTTGGTAGTCCTCATATCTCTTTCTCCCATTAATTAATTAATTAAAGATTAGCAACAAGATGTGCATACTGACCATTAAAAAAAAAAAAGTATTGCATAATATTTCATGAAAGGTAACACTAATGCAAACAACAACAAAGAAAAATTATAATCCAATTGAAATTCTGTTGGATAAAAAATATTGACATTTCATTTATCTTTGAATAAACAAGCCAGACAAAAGAAACCAACGGATCAAAAAGAAAAGAAAGAAAGAAAGAAAGTATAAACCAAATGAGATTTCAAATCAGTAACATGCACAACATGACATATATACTCCCACCTGTCCTACATGTAGGAGTTAGTTGAGGATTCTATATGATCTTAAACGTAAAACTTTAATCTACTTTGTCTCTCGAATTTATAATGTTTTTCTTAAACTATCACTATTACATTGCAGATGTAAAGGGAGTTTTCATAAATGGGGTAGTTTCCAATACGAATGAATAAAATGGTAGTTTAGAAAAATCAATACACATTTTTTTATAAACAAACAACTTACTTAACTAATTTTTTTAATATCTACAAATTCGTCATCTAGATTTTACATTTAGCACCGGAGGAAGTACATATATGTTTGATCATACCTCTCTCTGTTCATCAGATATGAATGGACCTGACAGATCTTTTAGTACTTCCACCATATCTTTCAAAGACACCTTCCCATGACGATCTGAATCATACACCTTGAAAATTACTGAAACAGATGAAGGCCATAAGCAAATAAAAGCAATTATACAAATACAAGTCTTGTGATCACTAAAACTTTAGATAAATGACTGGTCATTAGTAGAAGATAGCACCACAATGGTCAATGAATGAGAAGAAAATAAAATATATAATGAAAGATGATACACTTCGGCCAAAATTACTACTCCGTCCTTTCCATTTTACTCCCTCCTGTCCATTTTCCAAGATAATACTCTCTCTGCCACACATTTTTTCCCACCACATATTCTCTCCCTTCCACATAAATGAGGGCATTTTTGGAAAGATTTTTTTTTTTTTTACATCTTTATTACCCCTAACTAATTTTAACAAACTTTTCGAATCACACAATTCAGTTCTATTGGAAACTTAAATTCTTCTTGTGAACATGTGAATATCAATTACAGAATCTGCTCGATAACTGACACATACGTTCTATTTTCTGCTGTGGGCTAGCTTTGGCACTGAAAGCAGACAAGAAGGCCACAAAGTCCTTAAAATTCAAACCATCAACCATCTTGAGCAGCCTCTGTAAAATAACCACGTGAAGTATCAAACACATCATCCAAAATGACAAATAAGTACCAAAACGTATTCAATATATGTGTGAGGATTGTTGGTAACACAGGTAGAAAATGTTGTTCGAGTTGTGCCCAATGACACTTGATCCAAGAGTTATTCCATTACACATGGTAAGATATGGCAATTCCCCACAATTAAACGAACCTTTCTTTCAGGAACAAAGGTACAAAACAAGTTTCTACCTGAGAAAGTGGATTCATTGCAAACTCAGGGACAGATAAGAACTCATCCGCTGAAATAAATCCTTTGGCATTATGATCAAGCTGGCAGAACCTTTGGTACAGGGCCACTATTTCCTCCTGGGAAACTGAATTTCACAACAGAAACACACACACACATGTATAACTAAGACAACAGAAACAATAATTTAACAACACTAAAGGCAAACCCATATAAATATAACTTTATGAGGATAACCTACACAAAGTATTGCAGTACTTTTGGACTTCCTCAATGTCATATTGAGTTAGCATTGATGGTACACTCCCCATTAATTCTCAGCTTCAAACTATAAACTGAACAACAATAGTTCACACTAAGTCAAACAAGCTGACAAAACAGTTCCTAATTCTTGAACTCATTTAACTTTACAAGCTCATTTACATATTCCCCGGACTAGAACTAAATGTATACACTACTACAATTTATGGCAGAAATTGTTAGTTTTCTAAACAGTGGGGAAAATGTGGTTGAAATTAAGCTAGCTTTACTCTTTTCTTTGTGTATCAGAATTTTCTGGGCAGGCAAACCAGTCGTAAAGAGAGGAGCGAGAGAGAACCTGAAATACGTGAGAGCTATGAGCTTCAAGGGTTATTTACAACAAGCGAGGAGTGGAGAAATATACACTTGGATTTTCACTGTCAACATCGACTCAGTGGAAAAGAAGAATTTATTTTTGTTGTGATTCTTATGTGGGGACGAAGAACATTTCCATGTTTATCCCCATTAGAGGAATGGTCAGTGATAACGTGTACAAAGAACAAACTACAAACAAACAAACCCATTGACAAAAATCGAACCTTTTTCTAGAAAAGGGGGAAGTAAATAACCACTTTGTAAACCGAAGAAAATGACTTGTGAGGATGAAGCTTTGAGGGTTATCTTATATTTTAAAAAGATGGGTTTTTGAGGTATTGATAATTAAAAGGATAATCATGAAGAAGATTGTAGGCGAGGGGCGTTAGACGGATGAGAATCATGAGTCATCTTTAGGTGTATTCCATGTTAATTCATTTGATGTTTGATGTCTGACGATATCGTTGATTTAATGACTGAGTCACTGCTAATTCAGGATCTACCAACTTTATCTTCCACTTTAAAATTGATATCGATCATCAAACAGCCAATCTCTTTATATTTCGTTTTCTCCTACTAACAATTCAACTCCCAGTCTCTCCAAATTAGGCTATTGCATTCCTCTTTTGCTCTTTCTTCCCTTCCCCCTGTTTTTTTCCTGTCATTTTTCATTGATTGGTCGTGCTTCATTACTGTTTTTATTTTTACGTTGGAGATATATTGCATTAAACGCTTGAATCATTACAAAGTCTAATCAATATAACATAATTTTTTACAGCAATTTTAAAAAAGAACTATACAGTTGACAAAATGGTGATCTAAGTCAGCAGTTTTATAAAATTAAGTTTTAAGGAAAAAATAGTTGTTCCCGGACCACAGCATTCAGATACATATTACCTTCACTTACACTTCTATCGGTTTTCCCCTTAGTTTCTAATGACTGTTGAAGAGCATAGTTTCTTATTGTTCAATTGCTATTCTTAACTTGAGATTCACAATGATTTAATATTTGATCATCGATATGTGAATCTTGAGAGAACCAATTCAAACTTGCCCAGAACACCACCCAACATATCAAATAACTTCAAAACTTAACACTCCATGATTGGATAATAGAAATTTCATTTCGTCAATATCAAGGTAAAAGCAAGAGTTTATGTAACAAATCTGAAGTTCTCAGAATTAAGGCGCTGCTGCCAAGGGGTGAGGATGCTATTGGGTACAAGAGAAAATTGCTTGAGTTTGTCAATGGCAGACCCTATTCTCATCTGAAGGGGCGAAAGATAAGTGAAAAAAGATACCTCTTGATCCTTCTACATATCTCCCATTCCCTTATTCCCTTAAAAGATCTTAAATAGTAAACCACCATGAGTGGCGAAGAATGGAGCAAACACGAGTGACTCCACCGCCATGAGCTTAATCAGGATGTTGAGTGATGGGCCAGAAGTGTCCTTAAGAGGGTCTCCAATGGTGTCACCGATCACAGCGGCTTTGTGTGGGTCAGATCCCTTTGGGCCCAAGGTCCTCGCGTGCTCAGATGCACCAGCCTGAGTAATTTCATTAATCACTCATCAGAAACAGGAAAATCATGCGACAAAAATATTTTGTGTAAGATGCAGTTCATAGAGGTTAAGTGGCAAGCATGAACTTTTACCTCAATGTACTTCTTAGCATTATCCCAAGCACCACCGGTGTTGGATGCTGAAATTGCAATCTATTGGGGAAAATGTAAAATGCAGAATGTTAAGCAAACTTCAGATCAAAAGAAAATATGTAAAACCTCAATGTATCATGTTTAGTAAAGAGTGTTACCTGAACACCAGAAACTAAAGAGCCAGCAAGAACGCCTGAGAGAGTTTCAACACCGAAAAATGTACCAACGATGAGTGGGGTGAGCATGACAAGGGCACCAGGAGGAATCATCTCTTTGATGGATGCGTCAGTGGAGATTTTGACACAGGTAGCATAATCAGGCTTGGAATGACCCTCAAGAATGCCAGGAATGGTGTTGAATTGCCTGCGGACCTCCTCAACCATCTTCAAGGCAGCCTTTCCTACACTCTTCATGGTCATGGCAGAGAACCAGTAGGGAAGCATGGCACCAACTAGGAGCCCAATGAAGACCTTAGGGGTCAAGACATCTACAGTTGAGATGGCAGCTCGGCTCACAAAGGCACCAAAGAGTGCTAAAGACACTAGTGCAGCAGATCCGATGGCAAAGCCCTGATACAAAGGGGGAAAGCTAAGTGATGAAATACATAACACATAAGCATATTGTTACTCAGTTAGTCTACTTTCAAATAAGGCAGGCACACAAGCTCTTGTTTCATAGAGGCAGATATCAACTCAAGGACAGGAGCATTTTAATACAGCTGGGCAGATAGCTATTACGATGCAGGAACATCCATCAAGGCTCACCCCTCAGTTGAGCCAATAAATCTCGTGACCAACATCTATATTATGAGAAAATAGCCACAAAGAAGCAAGATGATATGGTGTGACTCAGCACACACAATGTACTACCCTGATCCCTATGTGGTTTGAAGAAGCAAAATCGGAGAGGATTTTCAGACAAGAACAATTAAGCAACCCAAGAAGAATCAGAATACCTTTCCAATGGCAGCAGTTGTGTTCCCAGCAGCATCAAGGGCATCAGTTCTCTCACGGATGCGGTGGCTCATGCCTGCCATCTCTGCAATACCTCCAGCATTGTCACTGATGGGCCCATAAGCATCAATAGCCAGCCCAGTGGCAATGGTGCTCAGCATCCCAAGGGCAGCCACAGCAATGCCATACATCGCAGCAAAACTGAAGCTAACAAAGATACTGACTGCAATGGCAAAAATGGGAATGATAACAGATTTGTATCCCAGGGCAAGGCCAAAGATAACATTAGTTGCAGCTCCAGTCCGGCAAGAATCAGCTACATCTTGTACAGGGCTGCAAGAAATTATCTAACTGGTCAAAATCTTTAAGACAGCATGAAATATAAGCTTGCATCCATACTTGGCAAACATTAAGGTACCTGTAAGCATTGCTAGTATAATACTCGGTCACAAATCCAATAATAAGTCCAGCCCAGAGTCCAACTCCCACACATAGGAACAGTTGCCTGGTAATTTCAACCATGTTAGTAGGTGAAGTTTGTTATAATAACCAGACAAAAAACAATTAAAAAAAAAAGTCCATGAGCATGAAGTAAACAAGCTTTAAAAAATAATTACCAGTTCTTAACATCTTTTTGTGAGCCAAAGTTGAAAATTGTGAAGGATGAAGGAAGAGCAATCCAAGAAACAATTGCAATTCCAATGGTCATAAGAACTGTAGAGATAATAAGTTGCTTCTTCAATGCTGGTTCAATTTCCTTAACAGCCTTGATCTCAAAGAAGTCAGTAGCAAAGAGAGTAGTGAGCAAACAGACAAGAATGCCCATAGAACTAATAAGCAAGGGATATAACATTGCTGTAAACTCATGGTTGACTCCAAATGAAGATATGGAAGCAACAACAAGTGCAGCACAGGATGATTCAGCATATGAGCCAAACAGATCAGAACCCATTCCAGCAATATCTCCAACATTGTCCCCAACATTGTCAGCAATCACCTGAAGAGGCAAAAGAGAAGACTTGTTAATATTAAAGATAGAACAGAGACAAAATTCTTATGGAAAAGCATCAATCATAAATTAATTGAACAATTTATCACAGAGGAGCACTAGTTTCAAAATGGAAACAGATGATAGAGGGCCAGTATTGCTTACAGCTGGGTTTCTTGGGTCATCCTCAGGAATATTTCGCTCAACTTTTCCAACTAGATCGGCACCAACATCAGCAGCCTTGGTGTAGATACCTCCACCAACTCTCCCAAACAGAGCCATGGAAGATCCACCCAGACCATAACCAGTAATAGCCTCAAAAAGGCCTTCCCAATCATCGCCATAATATATCTTGAAAAGATTGATGGCTATGTAGAGCACCAAAAGACCACTTGCTGCAAGGAGGAAACCCATCACTGCACCAGACCTAAATGCAGTAATAAAAGCCTTACCAACTCCCTTTCTTGCTTCCAATGTTGTCCTTGCATTGGCATAGGTAGCTATTTTCATCCCCAGAAAACCAGAAAGGACTGAAGTTAAAGCACCAAGCAAGAAAGACACGGTGCTGAAGACTGCAGTTGCAAGTGCTGGCTTGCACATCTTCTCCTTAGCATATGTGCAGGGCTGGCTCTTGGTGCTGAAACCCTCCACAGAACCCAGGAAAAGGAAGATAAGAATTGCAAAAGCAACCATGAAGACTCCCACATACTGATATTCAGTAAATAGAAACGATGTAGCACCTGCAAGATTACGTGCACATTTGCGTAAGTACACAATACATCCTCACAAATTTACCAATCACATCACACCAAGACTTTACAAGCTAAATCAAGAGCACATAGAAACAGCAAAGTGAGTAGTAAACCAGAAATATATTCGAAAAAAGAACGAAAACAGCCATCTCCTATAAGAAGATACACATAGCACTAGCTCAATTCCACGAACCAATACAAATTCACTAGAAGTTATAGCCGCATGCCTTTGACCGAGATAAAAGTCGAAAACAACTTTTCTCCATAACGTATGCCGGAAAAATAATCTTTTAGAAATGCCAATGTCGTTATCAAGTAGTAGTATACTATCCATTGTTCTATTTCCTGGATAGAACCTCTAAATTAATGGGAATGTGTAGAAGACATTTAAACTCGAATTTTAAGCCAAACATCAACACCCCGTCACCAAATAAATAATAGTAACACAGATCACAACGTGGACAAGAAAATATCATCAAATCACTGGAAAATATAGTTCACGTGCTGTGCACATGAGCAGAAACAATTGTTCCTTTAAAATTACTAACAATAACAATCGCTTATTGCTAGAAATATATAAGAATCCAAGCCCTTAGGATAAGAGTATCATATCACACATTTTATTTATCCAGAGCAAAATCAGCTGCACATAATGAATAAAATTCAAGACGAATACATAAATAAAAAATTTGAGGAGAAAATAGAAAGCAGATCTGATATCAGGTTCAAGATCATTCAGCCTCTGAATCTCTGATCCAAACGAGTTATTAATAAGGAATAAAATATCCCTAAAAGGATTCAACTTGTAAGAAACATTAAAAAAAAAAAGGCAGAAGCTTTATAAATTCCTTTCACGTAATAACAATGAAAAAGAAATTCTTTTCTCCTCGTAAACTGCCGAGTTTAAATAATTCCCAGGTGATCCAAACCAGGCGGGCTCCATTCAAATCATCATACAAACGACACAGCCAGATAAGAACAAATTTTTCGCTTAATTAAATGTTCTCACAGCATCAGAAAGGGGCTCCAATTAAACGTTAGAATTAGAAATCTGAAAGAAAACGAAACATTTAAATTCCCGCCGTTCACGAAATTCATTTCAGAAATTTTAAGACTCAAAAACCCTAACCAGATCTCAGACAAATCTACAGATCTAAAATTCAAGCTCACCTTCGGAAATAGCACTCTGAATCTCAGCACATTTGACAACGACATTGTGGTCATTGATACCCTCCTCTTCTTCAATCAGGAAGTCTCCGTAACCATTCTTGTTACCCGGAGACGACGACGGGCCGTGACGCTCGGGGGTGAGCTTCACACGCGAAACAAGGAACCACTGCACCAAAGAGAAAACGATCCCGACTACCGCACAAACCGGGATCAAAATCTCTGTCGCAAAGTCCGACAACAGAGCACCACCCATCCTCGCCGTGAACCTATCAACGTCGGTGACCTAAAACGGGAAAATGCAAACTCGAGGCAGCAACGAAGGCAGCAACCAAAATACGGAGAGACTCTAACAGAGCAGTCGAGCTCCAGTACCGCTAGAGAAATGGGCATTTATAGTGAAACCAGAATAGCCGTTCTGAAGAAGTTGTTTTTCTCTACGCTCAACACCATGTAACAAAATTTACCCGAAAAAATTACCCGAATTCTCAGCCGTCCGATTTTCCAAACAGATTAATTGTTATCCAGAAGAGAATATCCAGTTACGCTCCCCCAATGTAGGGGTGACATGTCATTTTTTGAACAATTCGATTGGGCCAGGAATAAAGGCGACAAGGGATGGAAGAATCTAGACCGCTGATCTTGTCGGTTGACGGTGATGATGAAGATTCAAAGGTACAGATGGTGGGATTAAATTTGTGTGGTAGCAGAGGATTGTAAGGCTAAAGAAACTATAGTTGAGAATATCATGGGAGTATTGACCGAAAAAAAATAGTAGGGAGAGAATGTGGTAAGTTTTTTTAGAAACGGCTTGGTTATGCTGACGTAGGATTGTTGAATGGCGTGCAAAGCATCCTATCGGATAAAAGTCGTTTTCTTTTTCGTTTTCTTTTTTTTCCTATAATTTTAATTCCCCTAAATGTACCGGTTTATACCAATCCGTATTTTGCATGTATATAGGTTTTCCCCCTAAATTTGGTCAGTTTGTTTTCAATTTATTTTAATTATTTTGTTTAAAATATTTTTTATTATTTTAGTAGATACTAAATATTAAAAAGTTAAAGTATATTTTTAATCCTTTAAATTTTACATAAGATATATTTTTTGTCCCTTAACTTCATAAAATATATTTTTTGTCCTAAAATTTTAACGTTATTAATGTTGCTAATAGAAAACACTGATTAAGCGAATTCAAATGATAATTAATACTACGTAGCATTTAATTACACAAATTTTATATATTATTCAGTTTAACCATATTTTAAATTTAAGTATAATAGCATTTAATTACACCGTTATCATTTAAATTTACACCGTTATCACTTGAGTTTGTATTTTCCGTTAGCAAAATTAACAGTGTTAAAATTATAGGAGTATACTTTATAAAGTTAAGAGACCAAAATTAACAGTGTTAAATTAACAGTGTTATGAAGGGCGCTTCCGTAATTTTGCACCTTCATTAATTCACCTAAAATTACAAAAACACCCTTCATTAATTCAAAATGAGTAGTTTTAGAGTCACTGGAGATAACTCTATCTCTAGTGACTGGAGAAATTCTTTACCCTAAAATTATAGGACTAAAAGTATGCTTTATAAAGTTAAGAGGCCAAAAGTATAACTTAAAAAACTAATAGCCATATTAAAACAATAATTACTCATGTTTCCAACTATCACATTTTAAAAAAGAAAATTTATTATTCAAAAATCGTTAATTAAAACTTCAAATTCGTGTAGATCTAATCGCAATGACGTGTAATAAACATCCAACTTGGATATATTTTGATATTTTTTAACCAGATCTATCTTGTTGAGAACTTAGAAATTTATTTAATCAAAAAACAAAAACTATTTGCAAACAAAAAAAATTATTTAAATTTTTATGCAGAATAAATACTCATAGGTAACATTCATGGTTTAATTTTTAAATGCATTTTGTATGCATATTGCGAAGGTTAAAAAAAAAAAAAAGTTATCCATTGAAACACTTGAGTTAATTTTTGACCAAAAGAACACTTGTTATTTTCATTAAAACATAGTTATCCATTGTAATGGATCAGCATGTCTCTGAAAATACTTTAAAGAAATTTTTTTAAAACGCTATTAGTCTTTTGTTGTTCATATTAATCACTCTATTAATTTACTTGGTTATTAGTATTCCCACCTATGGAAACAAATTTTCATTTTATAGAAAATATCACCAGGTTTTTAATTATGGTTGTTAAATTCATGAATTTAGATGAATTCGGATAAGGATGTAAATTCATGCCGTGAATTTGAATAATAATTTTGTAAGAGTTTATTTTTATCAATAAATATATATTGAAAGTATATAATTAAATAATTGAAATAAAAATAATAACAATTTAATTTAAATATATTTTAAATCTAAATAATTAAAATCAAATCTATCAATATTCATAATTTATCATATTTAATAAATAAATTTATATAAAATTCATATATAAAGTCATTGAGCATGATCTAATTAAAAAATTTAGCAAAGCTTAAAAGTGACAAATTAATATAATTTTGTAAATTAGAAACCTAAATCGATAAACTCATGAAATAAAATTATGAGTTTGACTGAGTTTATACATACGACTTTAAAAATAAGTTAACACGATTTTATAAGTTAAAACATAAAAAATTAAATTTGAAGAGTCAACTTGATTTGGGAAAAATGTTTTTAACGTGTTGGAGTCTGTAAAGATAAAATAAAATACTGGTAAGATGATGAAGGCCAATGTGTCTTTGCTTGGGTGTTAAACAAATTTTTTAATATATATATATATATATATATATATATATATATATCTTTTGAAACTTCCTATTTTTCCTTAGAACATTTATTATATATAATATAGATCGAGATTGGGCCTTTGCGTGTATATACATCACCATTGATTTTTTCTTCGATATTTCTAATAAAGTAATTGAACCAGCAGAATTAAAAAGCTGTTTTAAAAAAACAATTGGTACGCAGGGGAATAAAAAAGAAAGAGGTGGAGTTGAGAAGAAGCAATAGCCAACAGGTTAGAAAGGAACAAAGGCTGGGAAAACGAATTGCAGCAGAAATGGTGGGTCGGTCATCATTGTTAATTAATCATATATCTATATGTATGGACGTATATATATAAATATACATACATACATACATACATACATATATATATATATAACTTAAATTTTAAAATGTTATAAGATATTTAAAATTCTTCTAAAGAATTGTGGAAAAAAGAAGAAATCGTAGGTCTATTTACCTTACCCTTTGGTCCAATTCTCCAATCAAATTTGTAATATATTGATTTTTCCCCCCTCTAGCCAATATCCTCTGGCCAATAGTTAGAGACTAATATATACTTTAGTCGTAGAGATCATCAAGGTGAGTTTTTCCTCTCCCAACAAAGGTTTCTTTATGCATAGGGTTGTTTCGAACCCATAACTATCATGACATCATGTTTAAGTGACCTAACCATCTACCAACTATGTCTGACATTTCTTGGTTGTTATGTATAATTTTTAGGTTTTATAGTGGTATGATACAACAGAATTTTAAATTTTTATGAATTTTTATTATTAAGAAAATAGAAAATCTCATGTACTAATATTTTAATTGGGGAATTGGATATGATGAGTACATGTAAATGAAAATTTTAATCCTAAAAAATTAATTATCAATACTATTAAACATTGGGAAAAAGATAAATAAACATTATGTGAACTTTCAAAACCTAGAGAAGTCTATTAACGCTTGCAAATGATAGAGAGGCCATTAGGTAGAAATATAGAATTTTGACATTTATGTGATTTTACCAAAATGCCTATAATATTTTAATTAAAAAAAGGCAACACCGTCGGCTGCCAAAGCTATAGTGTTGGCAAGCCGGCACACTAGTTGATGGTGCTTCAACACCGATTGTTGGAACTCCAGTGACAACTTTGAGAATATGATTAACTACTTTGGTGCAAAGATTGACAACTTAAACTCTTAAAGTTATCAATATGTACTCTCAAGTCACTAATTGATATTCTGAAGTTGCAATTTTCTATGCTCAAGTGTCGTTGACTACTTATAAGCAGTGACAACTCAAGTGTAACAATTAGCAACCACCCATATTAAGCATAGTTGACAACTTAAGTATAGACACTGACAACTTGACATAACAATGAGCAACTTAGGTATAGAGATTAACAAGTTAGGTATAACAATTAGCAACTAGCTCGAGTTATCAATCCCCATACCCACGTTGTTAATTGTTTATACCCAAGTTGTCGACAGCTCCCCTCTTCAAGAGAAAACCAAATCGAAGAGATTCCCATAACAAACAGTGAAGTACAGAATTCAGTTATCAAAGAACTCACCAAAGCAAATAAAATCAACTAATGCTAATCAGTTCCATCACCATCAAAGGTGATAAAACAATCTCAACTAATATTTTTCCTTTTCCTCACCTTTCAACAAGAAAACAAAACCCCCAAAAAAAATTAATGATGTTTAGCTCGAACCCAAAAAATTAACTTTGATAAAAGGTGATAAAACAATCTCAACTAATATTTCTTGGAACCTTTTTGCATTTCCTCCTCCTCTTTTGCTACTGAATCGAGTTCAAGCATGGTGGTGGAGAGAAGAGCTGAAGAGAGAAAACAAAAGGGGAATGAGAGAAAGGAAATTTGTTAAGAACAACCTTGTATGATCACAAGGATTTGGACTTCTCAATGGATATGTCGGTGCACGAAGTCCTCGTGAAGCTTGTATTATGACCTTTAGCTCAAAAACTCGACAGAGTGTAACACCACAATTTTAATATCCAAAAACTCGGTCAAAATATTGAAAATACCTTCAAAAGAGTTCAACAATATCCAAATCCTTTTACAATGTTACCATTTCGAATAAAACCCGTAATACATAATCAGAGTAAATTCCAGAAAATATTTCAGAGTTTAATACAAAACAGAAGTCTTAGGTTCATGGCAAATAAAATAACATAACATAAACTATAGGAGTACAAAAGAGCTTCCAGAGCTCACTCCATAGGTGCCTTCCCTTGCTCTCTACTAGAATAATCACCTGAAAAATGTTAATATGGGATGAGATTCCACGTCTCAGTAACTACTGAATATTTCTACCGTACACGAGCAAATAATATATGACAAAAAGATATGGGCTGATTTCAAATATATATGTAGATTCCATAATTTCTCATACAAAATAATTTATACTAATAGTCATCAATATAGAAGGTAATAAAACATATATATCTCAAAAGTTCTCTTCTCATGTCTTTACAGATTATTCATCATTATATCAAATTCTTGAACTGTTCAGAAATGCATTATGCAGTATGCACCCTCCCTTATATCACCTTCCAACCATATACCGCTGACTGGAGCCATAGGCTAACACATAGTCCAATAGAAACTCATTCATTTGACTGGATGGTTTCAAGCTCACCAAAACTTAAGATACACCCGGCCAAAGGTATAGAGCTTAAATCTGGACTATGGCTCCCCTCCTTTAAAATAACAACTAAGGAGGTGTCACATGTCCCACATCTCCAATGAAATCCCGGCCAGAGGAAAACATGGAAGATGGGGCCCTGAAAAGTACCATCCACTGTGCACCGAGTGGTGGCATAAACAATTCTTATCATTCAATTTCCTCCTTACTCCACCCATCACATTACAACCGCCATGATGAATGTATTTACTCAAAAATAATGCATTATTATACCATTATATACATTGATATGCGTATTTATGAATAGTAAAATACTATGCGTATCTGTGAATAGTAAAATATGGTATATACATGAATAGTAAAATGAATAGTACATACGGTATGTATACGTGAATAGTAAAAATGAATAGTAAATACGGTATACGTGAATAGTAACATGAATAGTAAATACGGTATACGTGAATAGTAACATGAATAGTAAATACGGTATACGTGAATAGTAAATGTGAATAGTAAATACGGTATACGTGAATAGTAAATGTGAATAGTAAATACGGTATACGTGAATAGTAAATGTGAATAGTAAATACGGTATACGTGAATAGTAACGTACGTATAAATAGTATCTCTGCAGATTTGCAAATCAAAGTTCCCACACCAGATCTTAAAACCATAAATATTTTCTAAATATTCTTGCCAAAATAGTAAACAAACAAATTTATAATCATACATAATTCACAAGTATAAGGAAGAATATTCAGAGTTACCTGTTACTTGCTAATACCCGAATCACCAACCAGCTATTATAACTCTCAAGCAAATATCTCTACTCTCTCTCTCTCTCTACCTCTCTCTATGGCTCTTAGAAGTTGTGAAGAATGAAATGAAATGGAAGGTCTATTTATAGTTGGAAAATGGGTCTTTAAGTGTAATTTTCGTCTCTGGGTCGTTTTACGTAATTTTAACAAAAATATAAAAAGAAGAACCCGTGAACCTCTCAGCCGCCTCGTGAACAAATTTTAAAAATTTTTAATAATATTTTAATATTTTAATATAATATTATTTAAATAATAAATTATTATTGAGTGGGTCCCGCGGCCAATTTTTCAAAGTCACAAGAAAGTTTGTCACTCACGGGAAAGTTTGCAGAGAATTATTTTGGCCGTGGGTCCCGCATGAATAGTAAATACGTATTTAGGAATAGTAAATACCGTATTTTTAAATAGTAAATACGTATTTGTGAATAGTGAACACTATTCATATTTCACAAATTTCAAGTATTAAATACGTATTTGCGAATAACATATATATATATATATATATATTTTTAAATACGTATTTGTAAATAGTAAAAACGTATACGTGAATAGTAAATACTATTCACGGGGCCCACAAAATACTGATTTCAAATTTATCACTTTCCAAAAATAGAGCCTACTAGTCTTCCCAAAATAGGTTTATGTTCAAGATATTAGATTCAAAATTCAGGATGTTACACAGAGGGGTCGATGGATGACCTTGTTTGATCACAACACCGAAATCCAAGTGCTTCTCAAGTTCACGGACAATCCGTCCTTGGAAGGGCAACACATCCTCGATGAGCAGCGTCGAGCAAATCTAACTCGTCAGGATCTCTGAGGCCTCGCCCACTGTAATATCCCGAATTTTGGGTCTAAAGATTTGGAAATTAGTCTATATTTGGAAGACTACTAGACCCAGTATTTAAATGTGACAAATTTGGGATCAGTATATTTTGGGACTATGAATAGTAATTTACTATTCACATGTACGTTTTTACTATTCACGTATACATTATGAAAATTTGGTCTGAAAGACTATATGAGAAATTACTGGAATTAAGGAAATTTTTATTGAAAGATTACAAGTAGGAAATTCCAAATGCTCATATGAATATATTTTATTGATCAACAAAGGAGGCTATAGAATATTTTTATGATAGCCACATCAATATTCACGTAGCTTCCATGTATGCCTATTTGCTTTATTAAGCAATATCTTTCCATCGTCATACTTCACTTTAAATGGAAGAATGTTTGTACTAGACACACACACTCCATCCTCTTGCCAAACCCACGGCACACACATTTACAATATCCATGATAATTATTTTTGGCCAACCTACAAGGAAAATTGGAAGAAGTGTGCCGTAGGAAAAGAAAGTTTGGTGAAGTATGAAATGGAGGAAAATTCAATCTACATAAAACACCTACCACTATCTTACAAGATGCACTACATACACATACAACATATTTCACCTACTTTGGAATTAACCACCAAACTTCACCAAATTGTCTACGTATGCTCCACCATCCCTCATTCACTCTTGGCCTTTATATAGAGGACATGCACACCTTGCCATTTCTATATGTATGTCGTCCAAAAGAGAAAGAGAAGAATAGTGAAGAGGAAAAGAATAGTGGAGATACCAAGAGAGTATGAGAGAATAATAGAAACTGAGAAAGTGTTCGGTGAAGACAAGAAGATTTTATGCAATTGACTTTTGGGCTTAGGTAAGGATTTTAATACCTCTCCCATATTTATTTCAGTTGTTTAATGTTATTTTTGAGGATCAAAAGCTTACTGGAAAATAAGAGTTTTCATAAGAATTTTCTGTCACCTTATAAGACAGTGTTATTTTGAGATGTTTTTCTGGACAATATTCACATTTTTAAAATCTGGGAATAAACGGCATGTGATAAAATTATGAAATTTTCCAGATATAAAGTAGACATCCAGGGCTTTCCGTTGATATATAATTTGTAACGTTTTGAGCTCTGGACAAGGAGATTATAATTTTTGGAGTTAAGCCTTATTTCTGAAGTTACAATCTGAACAATGTTGAGAAATATTTAAACTGGGAATGATACAGAGATTTTGAGTTTGTACCGTTATTTTTCCTTGAGAATAGACATATCAAGGGTTATGTGGAATTTTACAGCACCTCATTTGGAGTTTTGTAGAATTAATTATGATTTTTTCAAAGTTAGAGAAAAATCTGGGCAAAATGCTGGAAATTCCGTTTTTGGAGAAATGTAAGGGTAAAATGGTCAATGCTGATATAAATAACCCTTAGAGCATTATTCTAAGTGATACGGTGATATGTTAGGATGTCCGGGAAGTTTGGAGTCGGATTCAAAGGACGGGCATATTACTATTCATGAATAGTGACGTATACATGAATAGTAAACTACTATTCACGTGGAAGGAAGGTACGTTCGCGTACAGTAACGTTAACTCTTATTAGCATGTATGTATGTATTTCATGTATGACTGATCATGTTTGCTAGATGATTTACATGTTTATTTCCTAGCTATGGATTTGAGGCTGCGGTCTCATAGGGCTGCGTGTCCTAAAGGGCTGAGGTCCTTGGCCGTTAACTGCGGTTACGGTGCGACTTGTTTACTGTAAATTATTCTATGCTTTTACATGTGTTATACTGCATTTACATTTCATATTTGCAAATAAGGTTATCTGTTACCTGAGATTCAATGTGTATTGAATCTTAGATTTGGCAAAAGCTTCAAGAAGAGAAGCTAGATGAAAGAAGGAACTATTCAAGGAAGTACGTGAAATGTTACCAGACAGAACGAAGTTCGGAAGAAAGACTAGTTCTGGAAAGAATATTCGTTCGAGATTTTTAATATGCCAGCTTAAGTTTGGGCATTGTATCGGATACTCATTATCCAAATGATAATGTATGCTCTATCATCCGCATTACTCTGATTTGACAATACCATATTCCTCAGTATTATGTGTTTATGAACACAATAAGTGGTATGGAAATTTGGGGTGTTACAATTTTGGTATCAGAGCAGAGATTCTGGCATTTGGCTAGTATGCTCGAGTGAATAGTGAATAATACGTATACGTGAATAGTACCGTATACGTGAATAGTAACTAATTCTTAGATAATTCTGAATGACAAGAGTGAAAATTATGGAAATTATCTACTCCAAATTTAGAAGTCCAATCTTTTTCTTGGTCCTAACAATAAGTTAGAATGACTTGCTTAAGTTTGAATTTAATAGATAAAGTTGAGTTTGGCGGGAAAGCTTGAAAATCCTTATGAATCCTAGAATAGAGATTACAAACATTAGCAAGAAGGCTAAGAAGAGTAGACTATATTATTTCAAGCATCGAGAACAACAGTTGGTACAATGCCACCGCAAGCTTCGACTATCTCAAGTTTAAGTCTATTAATTTCTTCCTGAGCGGCTGCTCTTGAGAGAGGACCATCAGGAGACATTGTTCTTCTCAATCTAGCTATTTGCTTCATAGTGCTTCGAATTTTTACATAAGGCCAATGCTTTATTCCTCCCCTATGGCATATTTTCATTAGAACATTTTTGCATAGGCGAACTTGTTGAGCCGCTTCTTGTTGAGGTAAATGGAAGAAGTCTCTAAGATCATCTATTGACATTGATGCACCCCTAATATTTTGTTCAGCTCTTGATCGGTATGGATCACTAGGTATGGGGACTGAAGGATTACTATTTACAACCACGAGCTCTTTTCCTTTATTGGATATATTTGTTGTATTGGTTGGAAATGAACTATTAGGGAGTTCATTTTGATTTTTAGTCCATTCCAAACCAACACAAAGGGCCTCATAGTAGGCTGATAAGGGATCTGACACCAGGACATACCCTAAAGAATTTTGATTCAAACAATAATTTTCTAGAAAATGTTTGACATCTTCTAAATTTTTCTTACCAAAGTCAAATACTTGAGGATTGGAAGAACCTCCTTTTACGTCCTGGTGAAAGACAGCGTGGCATATCATACCAATCCTCCCATGAACTTCAAGTTTATGGTATTGAAGTCCATTGGTATGAATGATCTCTCGTAGAACATGGCAGCAACCACATGAAAATGGATTAGTAGTCTCAGTCAAGCTAGAACCAGTATTCCTTGGTTGAGAAGGTACCGTGGACTCCATAAGATCTGCCATATTACGACATCTTTGGACAGGTCGCCTTGATGGACCTGCTTCAGATTCCTTTCTGGTAGTAGTCGTAAAAATAGAATCTTGTATCCTTGTTGGAGGAGGAGTAGGAACGTTAATCATTGGGGCAGATGAATGAACGTTCACACTTACGGGATTTTGGGGAAGTAAAGAAGAATAAGGGTATGATACATTGTTTGACAAGTCAGACAACATGTTAGTCTGATAGTCATGAAGTAAAGTTTCAAGAAAGAAAGGGTTGTATGAATCGGAAACTGGAATGAAGTTGCTTGAACCGGCCATGTATAAAGATAATATGGAAGAATATAGGGAAAGTTACGATCGGAGAGGAAATGTGTATGTTGATGTGAAGCTTGAGAGGATGTGAAGCCTGAGAGGCTTGCTTTACTCGGTTTATAGCTGGGCTAGTAACGTCTAGATTTTGTTAAGCAGCATTGGATTCTCATCTGTCGCTGGCTCATAATTGTGCAGACTTTGTTGTTATGCGGAAATTTTATGGCACCGCACCCTAATACAACCTAATGCACCCTAACCGCCCTTATAGGTCGAAACCTTTTTGAATTTTGGTGCAGGCGGTAATCGACACAACATTTATTGTTAGTCGTGTCTCAAAGAAATTAAGTTTGGACGTTTATACGTCACATGGTGATTACTTAATGACCAAATCTCCAGGAAATCCGATTTAGGTATGCAGTTGTTTTGAGATGTCGGGACAGACATTTGAAAATGGGATTCTGTGTAAGCGTGCTAAGGCGATAGTAATCTCGGATAAGGTGATTGTTGACAGAGTTTGAAATTTGAAACTTTTTGATTAAAGGTCGAGTACCTTGTAGAGAGAAAAATTGGTGATTATTAGGGATGCTAAGAAAATGCTGATATGAATTCGTATAATTGAGGATATATTTGAATATGGTCTAAGTTGAAATGTGACTAATGATTACTTTTGAGGTAGTATTAGAACTTTGTGGTAATATTGACATTGTGAGAAGAGCCTTTGTATGTTTTGAGGATCAGATTAAGAATTGTGAATCACAGTCCTAATATGTACAATAGGCAATATGATTTCTTAGCTCAGTTGATATTGAGGTTCTAAAAGTCAAATTGTGAATTTGATGATTGTTAGTTTGGGAATATCTGAGGATAACATTTGATTGTTGTAAGCTATGAATCTTGATAATTCTAGCATGTTTATTGAGTATGGTCGAGATTTCAAAAATAGATTGATGAACCTAAGAATTGTTTGGGTATCCAGAAGGTTGCCACCAACTGAATTTTGATCTAAGAATCAAACTTTATTGATGAGTGATTCAATAGGTGTGTGAATCGACCAAAATAAAATGAGCTACTAGAATGTAGTACCAATGTATATGAATGGTTTGAGTAGCCAAGGATAAAGTTTGTTAGTGTTGACCATCTAAGAAATTAGTTGTTTGGTTCCTGGATATGTTTAAAGGTTGAATTCTTAAACTTGCCAATATACCCGCTGATTTTGTTGAAATTTGAACTTGTGAACTTTCGAAATTGAGTTTTCGAATGAAATGTTTTTCAACAAAATTTGAGACCAGTTTGAATGGTTGATTTGTGAAACATGTTGTCTCATTTAAAAAGGGTTTTGTTAGAACCTAAAATTTGAAATTGAGTTTTCAAATATGTTGTGGTAAAGGTACGCACAAAAACTGGAAGAGTCCGAAAACTGTTGTAGATGTACACGGTTTATTGGATCTTGCCAGATGTTTTATAATGTTTGAAATTGTTGGCCATTATTGAAAGTTCTTTCGAGGGTATTAGTTTTTGAAAAGCTGATTTTCGCACCAGCAGTGTATGCATCCAATCTGAGAAGTTTCGCCTTGTAGGGGCGTGTGTTTTGCCTTGTTTGGTTGGGACCCATGCAGACGTTTGGAGCAGGGCTCCTGGACATTGTCCTTTTTCCCGAGGAGGGATTCTGGTGGGGTGGCCCATTAATGTGCCAGTGCAGACACTGGGTCTCTTATGGGGGGGACGGAAATTTTCCCACATTGACCAACAAGTACATTACCACTGCGGTGGTTTGTGTATGAAAGGATTGCGATATGCTGCTATATCGAAAGGTTGAAGTGGTGGCGAAAGCTTTCAAATGTTGAATTTGTGAAAAGAATAATCCCACTCATAAATGTGTGTCGGTAGTAAAGTTCTTTTGAAACCGAACCGGCAGTGAATGTGTTTTCACTAATTTTTGTTGGCAGCAATTATGTTTGAAAATGTGATAGCACTATTACTTTTTGGTTTAGTGCGGATTGTGAAATGTACTGAGACCACAGAAAATTTTCGATGTGTGAAAATTTGTAAATGAGACAACAAAATAGTTTTTGGTAGCAATGACATGATTGTCGATGCTATTATATTGAAAAGAGAAGCGGTGTAGTTGGAGTTTAAGACATAGGAACAGAAACTAATAGAGAATTTAAACCAGATGGGTCAAATAGTATTGGTCAACTACAATACTTTGAGAGCTTGAATGAAAGAAGCTCAGATGAAACAGATGAGCAGAGACTCAAGGCAGTAAGATCAGAATATCCAGTGCTGTGATAATTGAATGAGCCGGAAGGCTAGAATGAGATAAGCTGAGAGGCAAAATGTATCAGGTCGTGATGCTTGTGTAACCAAGCACTAGGAGAATGGACCAGAGAGTCATATATTTGAAAACTACATACTGGGATAGGATGAATGATTGTGTTACGTGAATAGTAAGCATGCATATGGAAGAATAGACTGAAAGTCTAAGGTGTTTTCTCTCAGGTTGTACGTTCAAATTTCGAGGACGAAATTTATTGAACGGGGGGAGAAATGTAATATCCCGAATTTTGGGTCTAAAGATTTGGAAATTAGTCTATATTTGGAAGACTACTAGACCCAGTATTTAAATGTGACAAATTTGGGATCAGTATATTTTGGGACTATGAATAGTAATTTACTATTCACATGTACGTTTTTACTATTCACGTATACATTATGAAAATTTGGTCTGAAAGACTATATGAGAAATTACTGGAATTAAGGAAATTTTTATTGAAAGATTACAAGTAGGAAATTCCAAATGCTCATATGAATATATTTTATTGATCAACAAAGGAGGCTATAGAATATTTTTATGATAGCCACATCAATATTCACGTAGCTTCCATGTATGCCTATTTGCTTTATTAAGCAATATCTTTCCATCGTCATACTTCACTTTAAATGGAAGAATGTTTGTACTAGACACACACACTCCATCCTCTTGCCAAACCCACGGCACACACATTTACAATATCCATGATAATTATTTTTGGCCAACCTACAAGGAAAATTGGAAGAAGTGTGCCGTAGGAAAAGAAAGTTTGGTGAAGTATGAAATGGAGGAAAATTCAATCTACATAAAACACCTACCACTATCTTACAAGATGCACTACATACACATACAACATATTTCACCTACTTTGGAATTAACCACCAAACTTCACCAAATTGTCTACGTATGCTCCACCATCCCTCATTCACTCTTGGCCTTTATATAGAGGACATGCACACCTTGCCATTTCTATATGTATGTCGTCCAAAAGAGAAAGAGAAGAATAGTGAAGAGGAAAAGAATAGTGGAGATACCAAGAGAGTATGAGAGAATAATAGAAACTGAGAAAGTGTTCGGTGAAGACAAGAAGATTTTATGCAATTGACTTTTGGGCTTAGGTAAGGATTTTAATACCTCTCCCATATTTATTTCAGTTGTTTAATGTTATTTTTGAGGATCAAAAGATTACTGGAAAATAAGAGTTTTCATAAGAATTTTCTGTCACCTTATAAGACAGTGTTATTTTGAGATGTTTTTCTGGACAATATTCACATTTTTAAAATCTGGGAATAAACGGCATGTGATAAAATTATGAAATTTTCCAGATATAAAGTAGACATCCAGGGCTTTCCGTTGATATATAATTTGTAACGTTTTGAGCTCTGGACAAGGAGATTATAATTTTTGGAGTTAAGCCTTATTTCTGAAGTTACAATCTGAACAATGTTGAGAAATATTTAAACTGGGAATGATACAGAGATTTTGAGTTTGTACCGTTATTTTTCCTTGAGAATAGACATATCAAGGGTTATGTGGAATTTTACAGCACCTCATTTGGAGTTTTGTAGAATTAATTATGATTTTTCAAAGTTAGAGAAAAATCTGGGCAAAATGCTGGAAATTCCGTTTTTGGAGAAATGTAAGGGTAAAATGGTCAATGCTGATATAAATAACCCTTAGAGCATTATTCTAAGTGATACGGTGATATGTTAGGATGTCCGGGAAGTTTGGAGTCGGATTCAAAGGACGGGCATATTACTATTCATGAATAGTGACGTATACATGAATAGTAAACTACTATTCACGTGGAAGGAAGGTACGTTCGCGTACAGTAACGTTAACTCTTATTAGCATGTATGTATGTATTTCATGTATGACTGATCATGTTTGCTAGATGATTTACATGTTTATTTCCTAGCTATGGATTTGAGGCTGCGGTCTCATAGGGCTGCGTGTCCTAAAGGGCTGAGGTCCTTGGCCGTTAACTGCGGTTACGGTGCGACTTGTTTACTGTAAATTATTCTATGCTTTTACATGTGTTATACTGCATTTACATTTCATATTTGCAAATAAGGTTATCTGTTACCTGAGATTCAATGTGTATTGAATCTTAGATTTGGCAAAAGCTTCAAGAAGAGAAGCTAGATGAAAGAAGGAACTATTCAAGGAAGTACGTGAAATGTTACCAGACAGAACGAAGTTCGGAAGAAAGACTAGTTCTGGAAAGAATATTCGTTCGAGATTTTTAATATGCCAGCTTAAGTTTGGGCATTGTATCGGATACTCATTATCCAAATGATAATGTATGCTCTATCATCCGCATTACTCTGATTTGACAATACCATATTCCTCAGTATTATGTGTTTATGAACACAATAAGTGGTATGGAAATTTGGGGTGTTACACCCACCTCCATCATCACCACATCGTTCACAAAGACATCAAGCCATCAAATCTTCTTATCAACTCACGCAACCAAGTTAAAATTGCAAACTTTAGTATGGGTCAAATTCTCGTGCAAACTAGGGTTGATCATGAACCAGAACAGACCAAACCGGGTCTGGCCCCTACCCGAGGTCTGGTCCAGGTATTTCCT
This sequence comes from Acacia crassicarpa, assembly GCA_034222035.1. Classification (NCBI taxonomy): domain Eukaryota; kingdom Viridiplantae; phylum Streptophyta; class Magnoliopsida; order Fabales; family Fabaceae; genus Acacia; species Acacia crassicarpa. The sequence continues at coordinate 2,434,719 of JAWXYG010000019.1, read as the reverse complement.
CGGGCTGAACAAATCAGCCCGAGGTCCTGTCTAGTCCAACACGAGCCCGAGCTTGGGTTGGACCAGACTGGACAAGGGGGACTGTCTGGACCAGTTCAGAACCCCTTGTTCTTGTTATTTTTTTATTTTTATCAAAGTTCAAGACCTGTTTGGGATATATATCTATATTTTTTGGGAGGCAATATTCTAGACTTCTAGTTCAAACCTAACGGAAGTTTTAAATTGAACCTAATAAGAACAAAAGAAATTAATTTATTGGAGGCCTGCTGTTAAATAAGAAGCGAAACTATAAGTTTTTCCAAACTATTAGATCCTTAATTCCCTTCAAATTCTCAGTTATAATTCAGAAGGCCATCAAAACATGAGTGGTCCTCTAAATCAAACACTTGTAACAAACCCAAAATATTTTTAAACAGATTAAAAACAAAAGCCATGGTTTAGGATTACAAAGAATAGCAGAGCAAAGAAATCGAGATTAGAAAGAAAAATATCAATGAAATATTTCAATAGTGGAAAATTCAACGGTTAAATTCCTTCTAAAGACAAAATAATTTGCGACATTTACAAAGAGGATTTAAATTCCCAGAGATCAAACAAGAGGTAAAAGACGGAAACCAACGGAAACTGACTTGTCGAGGTAGAAGACGGAAACTGACGACGGACGATCAAACAAGATAGTAAACTAACTTGCCGAGGTAGAAGACGGAAACTGACAACGGACGATCAAACAAGAGGGCGGCAATAGAGGTTGGGGTCTGAGGTTTCTGAGGAGGAAGAAGCCGGTGACTCGCTGAGAAAGGCAGATGGAGACTGAGGACGAAGAAGTCAGCGATGGAGTTGGAGAGCCAAAGAAAAATGAAGTAGAGCGACACAAAGTTGAAGAGTGAAGTTGAAGTGCGGAGTCAGGAGTGGATTACCTAAGTCCTAACCCTAATTGGCTAAAGAAAAAAAAAATAGTCGGGCCAGACCAGACCAGACCAAGTGACCTGATCCCCTGGCCCGAGGTCTGGTCTGCTCAAGTTGGTTCGGACTGTTTTTTTTCCAGCAGACCAGACCAAACCGGGTCAAACCGGGTCGGGTTACCCCCGGACCACTGGACAACGTGATCAACCCTAGTGCAAACCATAGATCCATGTAATTCATCAGTGGGAACGATAGCTTATATGAGCCATTATTTCGCTGGAAATCTCCATTCACCTAATTTGGCGTAGGGATTGATTGACTTCACCACGAGTTATACTTCTATTGTGGCTGCAAATCGATTGATCGACTGATTAAGGAAGGGAAAAGATGAGATATAGAAGGAGATGTCAGAGAGAGAGGCTGAGAGCGATGGAGGTGGGTGCCAGTGGGGAAGAAAATAGAAAAGAAGAGAGAAGAAAGTGAGAAATAGAAAGAAGAGAAAGGAGGGCATTTAAGTCCTTTCACTCAAACTTTGATATTCCAGATTCCTACCAAATGACATCTTTGTCTTTTGCCAGTGTTAATATACTTTTTCTGGGTTTTGGAAGTTCACATGATATTTATTTATCTTTTTCCCTTTAACATTCATACTCTTACATAAAATGTATAGTGTTTTCAAAGTTTAGTTTGCAAGTAATTTTTTATTAATTTATTTATATAAGTTTTTATTTCAAATTTCATACTATCTCCATATCTCTTAACTTTGACACTTTCAATTTTAGTTCCAACTAAAATTTTTATTAATTTCAATTTTTTTTTTGGCTAAATGGTGGTTTGTTTTAGTTTTTTAGAAGTGTTTTTACAATTTACAAGATAAGTATATGATAAGAGTTTTATCTCGGCTTACGAAAAAGTGCTGAAAAAAGCACTTTTCCCAAGTTACCAAACGATAGAATTCATACTCTCTAGATATCTCTTAATTTTGACACTATCAATTTTGGTTCCAACTAATTAAAATTGAAATTGCCAAAATTAAGAGATATTGATAGAGTATGAATTGAAATTAAGAGATCCTCCAACATAAATAAAACTCAAATAATTAAGGGAAAAAGATATCTAAATACCATTTAGATTTGAAAAACCCTAAAAATTTGATAACAAAGGGAAAGGAGATAGAAGTGATGGAGGAGGAATCTCGAATTTGGGTGGTTGAAGGAGGAATAGAAGATGCATATGAAGCATTATATCAACATGCCATGGAAATCGCCGGCGGAGCTCCAGCATGGTTGGGCGACGAGGGTTCTTGGCATTTTTATTAAAAAAATTGAGGGACATTTTGGTAAAACTTCCCAAACTTGAAAAACCTAGGTTCTTCCCGGTCACTTCTCTTCACTTTCCATTTCTTACAAGACCTTTTGGGATTTTGTAGTTTCAAATTGTATTTAAATGTTTTTTCTTCAAATACATAAAAATCTTCCATGAATCATCATTATTATAATTATAAGCTGTGAATATTACAACAAATCTTAGTATTATAAATCAAAAGGTAATACTACTATGTAATTTAGAGAAGAAATGTGTTTACAAAAGAATATAATTGGTAAGTTATAATTTTAGGATTTTTGAGGAGTATGGTATATACAGACAAAATACGTAGGCGTATTTAAAGGGGGTGTGGGGCCCATTAAAGTGGGTGAGGGGGAGACATTAGCTGTCATAGGGATGGCCCATGAGGTAGTGGGACCATGTTCGGGCATTGGGCTTAGAACTACATAAACCTAATCATAAATCAGAGGCTACAGTGAGACTGAGACTGAGACGCTTCCCCGGAGAGGATTTTCTCATAATCTTGTTTCTTTTTTTCTCTCATTGGCACTATCTGGGCCATTGAATGGGAAGAGGAGAGAGAGATTAAAGTAGTATTGTGATTGATTGAATGGATATGATTTAAAAATGATGAGGGATAATGAGAAAAAGATGGGGAGAGAAACCCAACCCCGCTTCCCCCACCTTTCTTGCACTTGCCATTTTGATTCTCTTGTTCTTTTCACTCTCTCTTCCTTTTGTCTTCTCTCGCCTCCTTTCCCACAAGCCCTAGTTTACCACTTTATCCTTTTTGTTATTATCCTTTTTTTTTTAATTATTTTCCCCCAAACAATTATTTGATCCATTAATGGTATTATTGTGTTAGATTTAAGTATCATCAAAAAAATTATTGGCATTCATGCCAACTCAAGCTCAAGATCTAACACTTCAATGTTTCTAATTTATTCAACTAAACCTATAGTTATGTCTTTTTATAAAGCTAGGAGTATATCTATCAAATAGTGTCTGGTTGGATTAGGAGTTGCTTTTATTATTATTATTATTATTATTATTATTATTATGTGATTAATTTATGGTATACGAGATAAGTCCACTCTGGTCCTATTTATAAGTCCCTTTTGATCAAAAAAATTTGGTCCTATTTATAAGTTCTCCAAATAAATGGGATTGTGACAATTTTATCCATATTATTGTACCAATGAAAATAGAGAGAGGAGAAAAAGTTAAAAAGTATTCAATCATAAATAAGGGTAAAATTGACAATTTACCCTATAATCATTAAGCTGCCTACCTCTCCTTGGTATGTGTGATTTGGTCAAAATAGAACTTATAAATAAAACCAGAGTGGTATATGATAAGAGTTTTATCTTGACTTTATGTAAATACTCTATATTTTTTAAACGCCAACTCAAATGGGCTCTCTGAGATAGGTTAAGCAATTAAATCCAACGATGAATCAACCCATTTACACATATTTAACTTAATGGTAAATTTTGAAGTTTGTATGGTTTTAGGATCATTCAAGCTTTAAAATAAATGGGCTAGCCGTTTATGGTTATAATTAGCTCGTATAAACTCATGTAATTTTTTTAATCACTTGACAAAGTGAGCATTGGAGTAACAATAAACTTGTTGTGATGTGATCTTTATCTCATAAGTTTAAACTATAGAAACAACCTCTCTCTTGTGGCGCCGGCAAAGTTGTATCGGTCTATATTTCTCTAAATCCCACTTAATGGATGCCTTGTAAATTGGACCTTTTTATTATTATCATTAAAAAAAAAAAACTCCTCTCACTCAATCTCAGTCCATTGTTAGCTCAGTTTCACCTCTGGTGTCAAGTTAAACTTGCACTGCGATGGCGCAAGACCAAATGACGGAGGCACACTTGCACACGAAGATACATACATATACCTACTCAACTTGCCCAACATTCTCAACTCATGAACATCCCTTTTATTCAATTTTTTTCAACGTTTTATTACTACCTTTGGTCTTAAATACAAGACCCAGTTAACTTTTTTGGAGAGATTAAGAGAGTTAAATAAATTACTTAATCATATCATATTTTGTGTATGCTTAAATTATATATCAGTTTATAAGTCAAATAAATTAATTTAGAAAAAAAAATAATAAATATAAATATTTTAAAGTAATTTGATTAATTTGTCCAATGTCACTAAAAAAATCAATTATATATTATATTTAAGAACAGATGTAGTACTTTGAAAGCATATATAAGGGCATATTCGCATATCTTTTATTTTCCATTGACAAAAAAGGTTAATATCAGCCCGTATCTGTTAGTCCTAGTGAAAAAGAGTTGTCATTGCTTAAACACGATGTCTAATTCCATACAAATGAGGGGAAAAAAATAGATGAGCTATTACAAGTGGACTTGACAATGTTTAAATTTAACTCAATATATAAAAATAGTTAATATCCCTTTTTTACACAAAAATTTTAGAGGTTCACCTAAGACTTAAGTGTATCGTGAAATCTCTTTTCCTCCTAGGTGATATCAATGTTGGGTATAGTGAGCTGTCTATAACCTCTAGGTTATTATCTAGGTACATACGAGTTAAGATACCTCTTTCAGTATCTTGACCAACTTCAAAATCAAACTCTCTCATTTTAATCCGGTCCTTTTATCAATTGAATTCAAAAACGAGGTGTAAATAGTTAATATCCCTTGCATAGATAAAAATAAAATGTAGTTGTGGAGGTAAAATGGGAATTTCATCCACGAAGAAAAAGTGGGAGGGGAAAAGAGAGCATTGGATTCATATAGTAGCTGGCAGTGCAGTTTCTTGAAATGGAGCCCTATTTATTATAATTATAATAATTAAAAAGCGATCACCCAACGTTTTATCTGGTATATAATAATAATAATTTTTCAATTATTATAATTGTAATAATTATTATTGATGATTGTCCACTCTTCACTGCGATGCCATGCCACTCCGTTACAATCCGACAAAGTGGACCGCCATCGATCATCCCTTTTTTCCCGCGATATATTCCGGCTCAGTTCCTCGCCAGCTGCAACATATTATTTGTGGGGTCCACGGCCCCCCACTCCGTCGAAGTGTTCGTGTTGGATCCTATGTACTCCAGTCTCCAAGTGGACTCTATGCTTTGCCATTGATACTATAATTGAATGGTGAAGATATTTTTTTTCCCCCACCATTTTCTTATAAAATATAATGCAGAGTGTTTATTAGAATATTTCTGAAATTTTAAAATCTTAAATAAGTGATTTTTTTATTAAAATGAGTTGTAAGTTTTTTTTATCAAATATAGTTAATTCCTTATCAATTGCATGTAAGAAAAAAATCTCATTTGAGATTTTGAAACTTTGGAAGTCATTTTCTAAAAATTTCCTTATTTATGAGCAATTATTGTATATGCTTATATTCAATTTTTATAAGAGAAAATAACACCAAAGTCCCAACTAAAAAAGTTAATATCAGAAAAGTCTCATAATTTATTAATGGTAAATGAAATAGATATCACTGACAAATGATATAGCTATCATTGATTAGTTATGAGAATTTTTTTATATTATTTTCTTTAAGGGCCTATTTGTTATGAGGGATTTTAAGGGAAGGAGAAGGAAAATATTTATGAGTTGGATTTAGAAAAAATTATGAGTTGGATTTAGAAAAAATTAAAGTAGGATTATAAATTAAAAGACTATGTATAATAAAAGAGTAAGAAAAACTAATTAAAAATTTTCAACTCCACTTCTCTACTGTTTTTTAAAGTAGTTTATATGAACATGTTGTTCTAATATGACTAATATGAGATTCTTCATCATCTTCTGTATTATGTGTCTCTAACTGTTATTGTTAACAAATTCTACGTATATACAAAGGTTACCCTCATACTTTAAAAAATTATAGGGAAGATTTTTTTTCACCCTTTCTTTCATTTTTTGTTATGAGATTTTCTTATAAATTATAATGCAGAGTAGTGTTTATTAGTTAAAACAAATAATGGGGATGGTTTTGAAGTAAAAATTGGTGAAAAATATCTATTTAAAAATTTTATTAGTTAGAAGAATTTAGATTTAAGGGTTAAGGTGCAAAAATACACATGTGCTTTTGTCTAAGGAGCACCCAGTAGCAAGTGCTTTTTTTAGGTGCAAAAGTATACATGTGGTTACGAAATAGGAGCAAAAGTCACAGTTACCGTTAAGGGGATGGACGTTGATCGTTTAGTTGGATGGTTTGACCTAAATTAATGACGTGGACGATGACTAGGAGTGTGTAACAGACAAGTGGAATCTGAGTAGTGGATGACTTGGAAATTGCATGATTTATTTATCTGAAAAATGTAATTTCTTGATATGTTATTCCCAAAAATTGATTAATCCCCAAAAATTTATCTGTTATCCTCATAATCTTCTCTCTGTTATTTATAACCACCCTCACCCGAAGAATCCTCTACTTCCTTCTACCTCAGCCCTTCAACTTCACTCACCGTCAACGCCGCCGCCTGACTTTGCTCAACATGGTCACTGAAGATCTCAAATCAAAGCCTGTCCAGATCCATGAAGTATGGGCTTCTAATCTTGAATCTGAATTTCGACTCATCCATGATTTAATCGATCACTACCCTTTTATCTCCATGGACATCGAGTTTCCCGGTGTTATCTTTCACCCTAACGTCGATCCTGCTATTCCTTATCACCACCGCCAGCTTCTTCCCTCCGATCACTATCGCCTCTTGAAGGCTAACGTCGATGCCTTGAATCTCATCCAGGTCGGCCTCACCCTCTCCGATGCTGATGGCAACCTTCCCGACCTCGGATCTGAAAACCGCTTTATCTGGGAGTTTAATTTCTGCGACTTCGACTTGGCGCGTGACGCCTTCGCCTCTGATTCCATCGATTTGCTCCGCCAGAAGGGGATCGACTTCGAGATAAACGTTGAGGACGGAGTCGACTCCGCGCGGTTCGCAGAGTTGATGATGTCGTCGGGGCTCATCTGCAACGAGTCGGTAAGTTGGGTGACATTTCACAGAGCGTATGATTTCGGGTTCCTGGTGAAGATCCTGACCCGACAGAGCTTGCCAAATGGGGTGGAGGAATTCTTGAGATTGTTAAGGGTGTTTTTCTGGAACAACGTTTATGATATCAAGCACATGATATGCTTCTGCAAGAGCCTATATGGGGGGTTGGAGACGAGATGCAGATGAGAAGCTAGTAATTCTGATTATATTATGTCTTAGATTTTGGGGATTAAACAATTTTTGGGAATAATAGATAAATAAATTTCATTTTTTTTTCAGATAAATAAATCATGCAATTTCCAAGTCATCCACCACTCAGATTCCGCTTGTCTGTTACACACTCCTAGTCACCGTCCACATCATTAATTTAGGTCAAACCATCCAACTAAACGGTCAACATCCATCCATTTAACAGTAACTATGACTTTTGCTCCTATTTCGTAACCACGTGTGCACTTTTGCACATAAAAAAAGTACTTGCTACTGGGCGCTCCTCGGACAAAAACACATATATATTTTTATACCTTAACCCTTTTTTATACAAAGACTTATAACCGATCTAAGAAGGGAAAAAAGAAAAATGAAAGAAAGGCAAAAGACCCTCAAAAGCGCCCAACATAATGAATAGTGGGTAGGAGTAGGACGGAGGGCGACTTAGTAATTTAACGTAAGATATTTTAAAACAGTACAGTACAGGTCATAGAAGCATCGATCATGTGGGAGATCAAGCTATGGAGATTAAGTAAGTACATTCGTAATTAATAATGGATTATTAAGTGAGTTCATTCTCACTTTCATGTCGGCTAATGTGAAGCATCCTTTCGAGACCATGATCTTCCCTGTTCCCAACTTTAATTTAAATAAGATTAGAGAATCACCTCCCTTATAACGACCAAAAAAAAAAAAAAACTTAAATCTAATTTAGTAAGATAATGTACAAGTTTGTCTTTCTACTTTTGATTATATTAATAATTTGTTGAGTATTTGGATTTCTGTATGATGTGTGTTTAAGTTTTTTTTTTTTTTTTTACTTTTATATTTTTGGGGTAGCAAATGTGAAAGCGTTTGAATATTTTTTATTAAAATAAAATGTTTCTAAAAAAAGCCTCCAAATGCTTCAGCCGGCCGCATTTTAGATTTTCATTGGGGGAAATTTAAAAATTTGATTTAAAAACATAATTGATTTCAAAATAGGGTGTTTGAATAACTTTTTATGAAAATATAATTGAAAAGCGGCTAATAGGAACTTATAGGATAACTATAACTTTTAGTTAATTTTGCATATATATATAAGAATCTTTGATAGTTTATTTCTGAATGTGTGTATATATATAGAGAGAGAGAGAGCGTTTAGTTAGTTTTAAGGAACCTCTCACCCTTGGTGAGGGAAGTTAGTTCTATTTCCTTGTAGTCATTGTTCTATTGTACATTTTGTGATTTCATCAAATCCAGTTTTTCATTAAAACAAAACTATTATTCTTGTCCTGTTTATAAGTTTATTTTTTTATAAAAAAATTTTAGTCTTATTATAAGTCTAGATTTAGAGTAACAAATACACTTGTTATATTTTTACCTCTATTAATTGCAATAAAAAAAAATATTTGTGTTGACTTTTGGAACTAACCATAGATAAGAAAAAAATCAGAAATTTAGCCCATAACTAATGAGTTAACGAACATTCTTTAATATGTGAGAGTTACTAATTTGGACTTATGAATAAGACCAGAATACCAGGGTCTAGGCTTCTCTATTTGGCGGCATTTTCAATTATATCCAAATTTAAAATCAATTTTATAAATATATTTTCAAAAATCATAAGAGTTAAGTAGTAAATTTGCTATGGAAGTTTTCGCTGATGAGCAGTGTTACTTTTGAAGTTTTTCTTATCTCAATGTTGCCCCTGAAGTTTCAAAACGTAGCAATGTGGCCCATTTCCGTTAAACAATTCACAGTCAACGTCAATTTTTTGAAGCTTAACGTTAGTTTTTTAACAGAATAGGACAACACTATTACGTTTTAAAACTTTTAGGGCAACATTAAAACAAGAAAAACTTCCAAAGCAACACTGTTCCTAAGCCTATACTTTCAGGACGTATTTGATACTTAACATAAATCATAATCATAAAATTAATTTTATTTTCAATTTATTCTCTTACTGCTAATCTAAACAAACCTGAAAATATAGTTGTGTCCTCATATTGAAGAGGCAAAATGGTCATTGATTACTAGACACTTTTGAGTCTAGTGATATTAGATGTATCCTTTATGTCACTAAACTTTAGGGTTTGATCTCCGACTCCGACAATATGCCCGGCTGTCCAAACTAAAACTTATATGGAAACAGCACACCAATCACGTGGAATTTGACATCCGTCCATGGTTCCACTTCCATGAAGCCCAAATGCCGACTATCAAACCGGGGATTAAAGTTTGTTTTCTTTTAAATAGCACATGATATATTCTAGTAGTATTAATTATGATTATTTGAACAATGACGTGACAATTTAATTGAAAGCTAAAGACAAGGTATACTTCGGGCTAATTTTTATGACTTCTTCCCGTTTTTTTTTTTTTGGATACATTATGGTAGGGGAGGGGATAGGGTTCGAATCTTAGACATGAGGGAGAGAGGTCAGTTAATACTGGCTCCCATACCACTGCCACTACTAAAAAAAACCAAAATAACGACGGAATTTGCGACGTAAAAAAATCCGTCGCAAATTGCGACGGAAAACAAATTCCGTCGCAAACTCTTACCCTGGAACATGAATTCCATCACAATTTGCGACGGAAAATGAATTCCATCACAATTTGCGACGGAAAATGAATTCCGTCGCAAACTTTTGCGACGGAATTCATTTTCCGTCGCAAACTTTTACTATGGAAAATTAATTCACCACAATTTGCGACGGAAAATTAATTCCGTCGCAAATGTGAGATATAATTAACTCTCTTGCTTTCTGATCTATTTGCCCTAGCCGCGCGAAATCTCTCGGCCTCTCCTCTCATTCTTTTTCCTTCTCTCGCTTGAGCTCTTTCTCGTCTCATTCCTTGCCTACCCCTTCCAGCTGCTCACTCTGGCGACTCTCTTCTTACTGTCCGCTGTCCGCTGACCGAAGATCACCCAAAAGCCCAATTCTTGAGGTAATTTTTTTCGAGCTCTGGGCATTGAAACTAGTTGCGACGACATTGCCGCCGTCGTTGTAAGTTTTCGGGTTTTTTCTTCTTTGGGTAAACTATGTTTAATACCTCTAACTAAGCCCTAATTACTCAAATTTGTCCTATTCTAGGGCAAGGGTGTCATTCGAAGGATCTACCCCTGTAAGTTGCCTTTATTTTCTTATTGTAATCTTATATTACTAATTATTAAGACCACGTTATATTGTCTATCAAGTGGCATATTGTTTTGGAAACTAGTTATTTCCATTGCGTGTATGCTTTTGAAGAAGCGGCTTATTTTATTTATTCCATATTAGTTTGTACAATAAGGGGATGATAGTATTTGTCATCCCACGAACAGTTTCTTTCCGTATTAGGATGTGGTACTGATGATTTTCCATTTTATGACTGAAATTATGATGTTATAATTTGAACCCATGTTTATGTTAATGATGTTTTGATTTTCTACTGCTAAGTTGCTAGTCTTTGTTTCCACGATTTTGTGATCTGATATATGGATTCTTTGTAGGATACTGCTGGTTCATTGAAGTTGTGGGAGCTTACTAGAGGTGCTGTAACTGAAGATTATGGGAAGGTAAAATTTGGTTGTATTTTTCAATAATTTTTGGTTAGACTAGTGGTATGTCAAGCTGTTCTGTTTTAAAAGTAGCTTGGCTTTTGGACTTGTTTTTCCAATTAAATTTCAATGGTGGCTAATGAGGAATTTCACTATTTAGATTTCATTTGAGGAGCAAAAGAGAGAGCTGTTTGAGGTGGTATGGTTACTAATTTGCATTGGCATCATAATAATTTTGGTAGCATAATTTTTTTCTAATGACATTTTATTGCAGTTTGTTTGTACTGGATGGTTTTAATATTCTTTCCACGTGGTTTCAGGTTAGCATTCCCACTTGGTTCACAGTGGACACCAAGTTTGGATGTTTAATGAGAATATGTAAATTATATATACTTTTTTCTAGAATTGGTTGCAGAGTTGGTCACAGTCAATGGATTCAGAGTTGCTTATGCAATTAAGGATGGTGTAGAAGGACCACGAGGATGGATGGTATTTTTGTCTCTCTCCAATTGTATTGGCTTAATGTTTATCACATTTGTATCTAATTTTCTTTCTCAGCTTCTTCAGTTCCTGACATGGATTGAAATTTTGCAGAGTAGTGGTCTTTATATATCACATTTGTATCTAATTTCACATAATTAATATTGTGAAAATCTTGTTGATGTTTGTGCTCAGAGATCCAATCTCTTCTCATGTTTCCATTGTGGTGTAATTGACACACACTTAGATCATGGTTTGATTAACAACTATTTTAAATTTTGCTTTGCTGGATCATGTTTATTGTTATGTATGCCTGCATGTTAACTCAACATTGCTTATGTGTTTTTAATCTGTAATATCACCTATCTAAACATGGATATTCCAGTGGGCATGCCCACTATTAACTACACGCACACCCTTTTAGACTTCGTGATTTTTGAATTTGGGTTTGAATTTGCAAGGTTAAGATGATTTTGATGATATATTGTAGTGAAGCCTGGGCGCCAGCCTAGCATCTTGCTGCCTACACTCTGTCCATAGCATAAATGGGTTGTTTCAGCTCTAAAGTAAGAAGGCAATTTCTAGGGCATGAGGATTCTGTGACTCTTGCATCACTGACAGCTTGTAAGTAGACTTTTCCCTTTTTTGTGAAAGTATAATTCTTGCTGTCATTTTCATGACCATGGAAAAGTAACATTCTTGCATCACATGTAAATTTTGATATGATGCAACTTTAAATAAGAATAAAGGAAAAGTAGACTGGGAAACTTATAATTGTGAGTATTAAATAGGATGCTACAGCTTACTCGAGAAGCAAAAAAGATACAATTGGTAGTGTACTACTATATAAGCTCATATTTTTTTGAATATAGTTAGCATTTTAATTATAATTTCTGTTAAACCTTTGTGCTACGTAAGGACATGACACTCATTTTTGGTTGTATCTGCTTTAAGAGAAGCTGGTTTGGAATCTTCAAATTTCATACATGGTATTGACTTCACCAAAAGCAATGAGTGGACGTGTTATTCATTTTAAATAAGAACTTGTTAATGTACATCCATTTACCTATAATGAATGCAATGAAGTCACCTCTTGATAATTGTAGGCAAGTACTCGTTTAACAGGAATTTGGTTCTCGTCTCCATATTCTCAAGGTTTGTAATAAGATTATATGATCGAGTTCATATTTGCCCACTTATAAAATGGCTGTTATTATTCTTGTTTTAAATAGTTAAAACACTTTGGCATTGTTCTGTAATGGGCTATATTATTGTTTATGGCTCTGTATTGTCTCACCTTTTTTTTTAATAAATCTAGTTTTATCCAGGAATTCAATGCTAGCCTCTTTGATCATCTTATGGCAATTGATGATAGCCACATAAATGAGAAGGATGAAGCAACTAAAGAAAATAATGGTGAGTTGAGGTGGTCCAAAAAACTTGTCAAGCGTTTCAGAAAGACCGATTGGTTTGTCGGTCATAGCGTTTAGCTTTTGTACTGGATTAGGGGCTAGATTATCATAGTCTTCCCCGCCCTTTGTATCAAGCTTTGGCTTGCCTCTTCTTGTTAAAAAAAAAAAAAAACTTGTCAAGCAAAATTTAGATTCTTAATATGGAGTCGTGAGGGGAATCGACTTTAAAAATGTTTACATGGCACGCAAGTTATCTCTCCTATAAGGATCGAGATATGCTACTTTAATTTTTCCAGGAAGTTCATGTCACTTTTGTTCTGGATAGTCACTAAGAAAGTCTTGTACATTCTTCAGTTTGTATTTTTATTTAATTGGTGGTGTTAATGTTGCAGATGGAGAGAGTGAAGTGGGGGAAGAGGAAAAAGATGGATATAGATGGTTAGAACGAAGAAATTGAGATGCCGAAGAACTCTCAAATAGAAGAAATTGATGATGACTATATTGTTACTTTTAGACTATTTTTTGTACATATTGTTTACAACATTTTTATTACTCTTTATGATTGTTACTATACATTTTTATGATATACAAGTTTTTTTTTTGTAATTTTTGTATATTTTTATGTCATTTTTATATTTTTTAAATAATTTTTTATGTAATTTTTATATTTTTAAATATTTTTTAATTTATTTTTAAAATAAAATGAAATTTGCGATGGAAAATAAATTCCGTCGCAAAAATCTGAAATTTGCAATGGAATTCAAATCCGTAGCAATAAAACAAATAAACAAAAAAAAAAGAATTTGCTATGGAAAAAATTCCGTAGCAAAATTCAAATTTGCTACGGAAAAAATTCCGTAGCAATTTGCTACGGATTCTTTTTCCGTAGCAAATTTGCGACGGAATGGAATTTCCGTCGCAAATTGCGACGGATTTTCCACTTTTGCTACGGAAAATCCATATTTTTCCGTAGCAAAATCATTTTGCTACGGATTTTGCTACAGAATTTTTCCGTAGCAAAATCCGAATTTTTTTGCAGTGTGCGCTACTAAGGCACTGACACTTCTTCTGGTTTTTTTAATAATGAACAATTATCAAAATTGAGCAGTTTATAATGTTAATTAAAAATAATAAATATATAAAATATATATACCTTTTTCTTTCTAATTATACCCTTATTTATAAAGATCGTACATGAGATATCATGAGTGAAAATTTAATATAGAGAAATAATGAGTGACATAAATTTAATGGGAGTAAGAGTGAAAAGACCGGTTTAAAATTTTAAACAAAATGAATTTGTTCATTATATTAAGGATTACCCTTGTAAGAGAGAGTTCCTTATAACTAGGAAAGACTTTATTAGTATCTCCCCTCTCCACCCTTATCCAAACAAGGGATGATAAAAATTCTTTCCCTCTAACAAAATAAATATCATAATGTTGAAATATAATCTCTCTCTTCTCTTCAAATCAAACACACCCTTATAGAAGATGATCGTCTCTTGTTATGTCACACATTTGCCTTTGCAAATCAAAGAAGCAGATATTGACATCATTGGCACGTAAGAGTTTATTGTTTTAACTTATAAAATCATTTTAACTTGCTTTTAAACTCGTGTTAGTTATAAATTTAATTGAACTCACAAGTTTGCATATTTAGTCATTCATGCCTTACACAATCGTGTCAATTTGCTATTAAACTCGTGGATGCTAATTTTTTTGGTTCTATTTGGCTATGTTTAATGACTTTATATATAAGATTTTTTTTTTAAAAGTATGACAAATTATTAATGTTGATGGGTATGACTTTCATTATTCATATCTAAATAAGTTAATTGTTATTTTTAAAAAAATATTTTTACTCTTTAGTTGTATACTTTTAACACACATTTATCAATAAAGTAAACTCTTGCAAGTTTATATTTCAAGTTTACATTTTGACAACCTTGATAGCTAATAAGCCATTTATCGGCTTGTTTGGGAGTTATGTGAAAAATTAATTATCTACTAAAACCTTAGATTTGACATGCATTCGCTCAAGTCATTTTGATTAAATAAATTATGATACCATCTACTAAACACCCGTATTTTGATCACTTTAAACCAAACATTCATATTAATTTTAATCAAAATTAATCATGAGACCATTAATAATGTTTCTAATAAAAAAAAAAAACCTCCAGAAGCTTCAGCCGCATTTAGATTGTCATTTGGTGCAATAGGGTTGATAAATTTGATTCATAAACATAATTGATTTTAAATAGGGTGTTTGGATAACTTTCTATGAAATTATATAATTAAAAAGCAAGTAATAGTAACTTTTGCGATAACTATAATTTTTGGTTCGTAGTTAATTTTGGATGTGTATATGGATGCTTGATAGTTTATTTATGAGAAAAGCACCAAAACACACACAATGATGGAACCCTATGGTGAGAGAAGCTAGTTTTGTTTCTTTGTATATAGTCTGTGCTCTATTAATTGTAATATTGTACATTCCTTGGAGATAAGCATGAAAACATATATATATATACTTTTTCTCTGGTCTTTATTATAAGGCACCAACTAACAAGTTTATTTGATCATTTTTATGAGGCATTTACTTATTCCCAAGGAGCATTAATTTTTTTTTTAATGTATGCCCCCAATAAACAAGGGTACTGAGTTAGAATAATAATTAATATGATATTAAAATTTAGTGTAATTAGTAGAGGTAACATTGGAAGTTACTTAAATTGTAGGCTAACTTTATTGACTTTAACTGTTTTTATTATTTTGTAAGAATTGTTAGTTTGTGCCTTATAATAAGAACAAGAAGGAGTATATACTACCTCCGGTACTAATTATAAGACTTAGTTGACTTTTTTTGGAGAGATTAAGGAAGCTAAATAAGTTAGTTAATCATTTCATATAATACTCCCTCCGGTCCTAATTATAGGAACTATTTACCAGAATTTTGAGAGATTAAGGAGAGAAGTTAAATTAGTTAATTGTAATTATTTTTCAAAATTACCCCTGCTGAAAATTAAAAATTACATAAGGTAAAATTAATTGAATCGTAGTCCCCACACACAGTACTCTTGCGTTATCTCTGAGCATAACACTCCGTCTTTGATTTGTAGGCGGTCGTTGGGGCAGCTAGTCATTGACACAAAAGTTTATTTGTATGCCGTGTGATTTTTAAACAAGTCTGCATGATATTATAAATAAAACTTTTTTGTATGATACAGTTGATTATATCAGAAATAAAGTTATAAATATTTTTATTATCAAATTATATATTATTCAATCAAAGTGGAGAAATATAATTATATGTAAATAATTATAAAAGATATCATACTGCGTTTAATATATATTTTTGGACAGATAATTTAGTTTTTTTTCCTGATTATGAATATTATAATTAGGAAAAATCCTAAGAAAATACCACTTAAATTTTAAAATCTCAAATATGTGATTTCTCAATTAAATGAATTATCAATTGCTTTATTATTCTGGTTAATCTCATTACTATTATTGTCAATAAGTTTTTAAAATTCAAGAGATTTTTTTTTCCCATTATAATTACTTGTCAAGAGATTTTAAAGGGTGTTTGATAGGATAGATGATGTCTCTAAAACAGTCGGCCTTTAAAAGAAAATAAAGTAACTTAAAGATAAAGCATTTATGTTTTGTTTACAAATAAAAAATAAAGTAGATTCTCTCACTTGATAGAATATAAATAAGGGTATTATAAGAAAAAATTGACAAAATTTAAAACTTGCTCTTATAATTAGGACCAAAACTAACTCCAAAAAGTGTTCTTATAATTAGGACCGGAGGGAGTATAT
Source organism: Acacia crassicarpa (assembly GCA_034222035.1). Taxonomy (NCBI): domain Eukaryota; kingdom Viridiplantae; phylum Streptophyta; class Magnoliopsida; order Fabales; family Fabaceae; genus Acacia; species Acacia crassicarpa. Next base: position 2,418,014 of record JAWXYG010000019.1, on the reverse strand, counting down.
ATCTTTAGATTAAATATTAATTTATTAATCAAATTAATTAGTTTGAAGAAAAAAAACAAAAATAAAATTACTTTAAAATAATTTAATCAACTTCCTTAATCTCTCCCAAAAAAGTTAACTAAGCATTTTATAATTAGGACCGGAGAGTATATATATATCTCTATTGTAGTATTGTACATTCCTTGGAGATAAGCATGAAGACTAATATATATAAAAGGGCCGTTTAGATAGTTTTTTAAGAAAACTATGGTGAGGGAAACTGGTATGATCGAACCCTATGGTGAGAGAAGCTAGTTTTGTTTCTATGTATATAGTCTTTGCTCTATTATACATTCCTTGGAGATAAGCATGAAGACTTTTTATGTGTGTGTGTGTATATGTAGATATAAGGGGCGTTTTGTTAGTTTTGAGAAAACTATGGTGTAGTGGTCAAAAAGAAAAAAAAAAAGAAAACTATAGGAAGGGAAGCTGGTTTTGTTTCTTTCTTGTCTTTGTTCTTTAGTACATTATTTTGTGATTTAACTAAGGGGTTTAAACTTCTCATGATGCATGAGAAGAAAAAGATTCCTACATATACATAAAATGGTGGGACCTATATCTATATATAATTATTATTATATATATGTGGGTCCCATCATTTTATGTATTTGTGACATGAGAAAACACTTCTCCTACAACATGAGAAGTGTTTTTCCTTTTAATGAAATCAATTTTTCATTTAAAAAAATTATGGTCTAGGCTTCTCAAACTCGGTTTTTTTTTTCCAATTATGTCCAAAATCACTTTTATAAATCAATTACAACTAAATCTATTTTCAAAAATAGTAATTATAAAATAATTTTACGTTAAATTTATTCTCCGGTCACTAATCCAAACACACTTGAATGTACAAGTATCTTTATACTGTAAGGGCTAAGGTTGTCAAACTCGTGACAATGACGTAAACTTATATCGCGAATTTGAAATTTACTTTTATTATTAAATAGATATTACTTGTGTATAATTAAATAATTAAAATATAAAAATGACAACAACTTGATTTTAATATATTTTAAATCGAAATAATTGGAATTAAATCAATCAACATTTATCATTTATTATATTTAACAAAATTTTTTATATAAAATTTATATATAAAGTTACTGAGCATTATTAAATTAAAAAAGTCAATACAAATTTAGAAGTAAATTAACACAATTTTGTAAATTAAAAACGTAAAAACGATAAACTCAATGTATAAACTCATGAGTTTACCCGAGTTTATAATTAACACAAGTTTATCAGTAACTCAACTTATTTTTATAAGGTAAAAACATAAAAACGATAAATTTAGAAAATTAACTTATGAATTTGACATCAAGTGATCGTGATTAATTAGAGTTCCTTAGAAACAGCATCCCGACCGCAATCATATGGAATTTGACATCCGTTCATAACATTGTTCCACGATATACCCAATTGCCATGCACCAAACGGGGGATCGTACCCGATATTATTCGAGTAGTATTAATTTAATTATGATTATTTAAACAATGACATGACAATTTAATTTAAAAAAAATAAATTAAAGACAGGGATAATTCCGGGTATTTCTTTATTAATTAATTGGCACGATAATTGCGTGTAATTAAAGTTAAGGGGAGGCAGTAACTGGGAAAGGCATTATTCGGACAGGGGCTATTTAGGAAACTGGATTAACGAGTTAAAATGATGCCACGTGTCATATAATAGTACTAAATATCAGCATTAAGTTGGGATTATTCTAAGCCGTAATTTGTTATTCTAAACTTTTTTTGCTTAAATAAACCCAACTTTTTTTTTTTTTTGGCAATTAGTGTACGTAAGCGTCAATCAACTAATGAAGAACCAACTGCTCCAACTCATTCATGATTGATTTGCCACGACATACAAAATGAAGAAATTTCCTTTTCATGAATATTACGTAAGGCCCCAAGCCAATTTCATCATTTAGTGCTTGAAAAAAATGATACTATGATCTAAAGTTTTTGTAATCAATCATTTATATTATATATACATACATTCAAAGTTCAAACTTATAATTTGAGAAAATGATATCAAGGTCCCAGTTAAAAAAATAATATCAAAAAAGTCTCATAACTTATTAATAACAAGTAAAAAGGTAGTCATTAACTTATTAATGGAAATATTTTTTTTTTTCTAAGTATGCCTTTATTTATAGGGGAATAAATACGAGAGCGAAATAGAGTAAATATAAGTATCATAAACTCTTTAATTATTGCAATTTATAATTAGCAAGGGTCATCAATGGAAAAAAAAAACTGATTAATTTTGAGACAACTTTTATCAGGTTCTTATAAAAAAGATCAAAACAATTCAAATTTTATGCTTTTATAAAAAGTATCGGAGGGAGTAAAATATAAAAAATGACAACAATTTAATTTAAATATATTTTAAATCCATCAATATTCATAATTTATCATTATCAACAATTTTTTAAATAAAATTTATATGTAAAGTCACATAACATGATTAAATAAAAAGATGTAAACAAATTTTACACTATATTTGGTTTGAGGGAAGAGAAGGTAAAGAGAGAAATTTTTTCTCTCCTCTTTACTAAATAACCTATGGAAAATTTTTAATATTTCAAAATACACTCTCAACAAAAAAGGAATACTCTTCTCATTAATGATAATTTGATCAGTATCCTTCCTAGGGTTTGTTCCCCTCCCCTCAAACCAAACATGTCCTTAAAGTATGTTAACATGATTTTATAGGTTAAAAATGTAGAAATTGTAAACAAATATGTGAACTCACGCGTTAACCGAGTTTACTGAAATACAAGTTTAAGGATGATTTAATACAATTTTTTAATATAGAAACATAAAAATGTTAAACTCATAGAGTCAATTTGCGAGTCCGACCCATCTTTTATTTGATTTTCACCAGAGCATACAAATAATAAAATTACTTAAATAAAGTTTGTTAAACTTTGCTAAAGATATTATTATCAAACTCACAACTTGACGTACTAAATTTACCATTTTCGAGTTTTAACATACAAAATCGTGTTAACTCGTTTTTAAACTCATGCCAGCTATAATCTTGTTTGAGCTTATGAGTTAATTGTTTTTGCCTTTTTAGCTTACTAGCATGATAAATTATTAATATTAATGGATTTAATTTCAATTATTTATATTTGACATTCTTTAATCTTACATCTTTCCTTTATAACCCCTCTTTTCCAATTTTTTAAAATTCAACTTATAAAATTTTTCCCTCCCTTTAAAATTCCCATAGTGAATGATTGGAAAAAAAAAAATTGATGCAACGAAATTATCCAATAATTGATAATGGCAAAAATAAATAAAAAATATATAATTTTTAGTGTCGTATATAAATAAGAACAAATTATTTCTAAAAAATTTCTCTTATATCAGCATCCCTGAGGGAATTAATGCGTACTCCACTTTGAAGGAGTATAAAATTTTAGAATGACTAACGTACGAGTCACATTTTGCATCACTTGGTGCAATATTTTTACGTTTTACAAATAATTCATTTTGTTTCTTTAAAATTTTGAAAAATTATCAACATCAATGTAAATCGATATTGGTAATTTGGCAAAAATCTAAAATTGAAAGACAACTGCACTGATCTATAAGTTGCGGAATATATTGGCATCATGACATTTTTTGTTAATTTAATTTTTCCATATTATAATTTTCATCATATAATTAATGTTTATGATTTATTAATCATGGTTACTTGCCAAATTATTAGAGTATACCGGTCAACGGGTCAACATACTAATTGTATTAAATCTGTGCAACTTTTTTTTTAAAAAATAAAAATAAAAAATTCTTTTACTACTTTTCTACGTTTGAGTAAAATTTAAATAAGGTTCTTATCATGGTTGGTCTTCAATTTAATCAATTTTTTATCTTGCCCCCTGTACTTTTGAATTGCTGGTTTTGATGCGTGGATTTGGTCTGAAGTTAAGAATGTGACCAAACCCAAAAATCATTAAAAATAGGTTAATGGGCAATTTTTTTTCTAGTGCTATCCTAGTTAATTTTGACCGTTTGTTGATCAAATATATTGAATTGGTCGTCTATATATCATTCACGTCTTTTTTGTTAAGGTGCAAATTTGTATCAGAAGTCCATGTGTCATTTACTTCATTTTTATTCAAAGTTAGATTTCAAACTTGGGTAAAGGATTTTTCCAGTCACTAGAGAAATTAACTACGTCGTTTTGGATTAATGAAGGGTGTTTCTGTAATTTTGCACCCTTCATTAATTCACCTAAAATTACAAACACACCCTTCATTAATCCAAAACGACGTAGTTTTGGGGGTCACTGGAGATAACTTATCTCTAGTGGATGGAAAAATACTTTTCCCTTAAAACTTATGGGATAACTTTGCACCTTAATAAAAATAATGTGAATAACCTGTGGACTATTAGCTCAACATACATATTTGGTTAATTGATGTTTAAAATTATCCGGGATACCGGCTAAGATGAAATTATCTCTCAAAAGACTTCCAGGTAAAAATACCCCTTAACCCTTAAAAATATAAGGATTATTCGTTAAATTTAGACAAAATATTTTTAAATTATAAGTGACCAAAACCAAATTCAAGTAAACTATGACGATTAATTAAGGTGTTAACCCATTTAGATACTAAAAAATAGGCACAATTAGTTTATGCTCTGAATTTCATCAGCAGTGCCACTGTGCCAGCATTCATAACTTTTTAATGATATAATTTGTTAGAGTTTAATTTTGTATTATATAAGTTTCTTAAATAGTTCATATAAATTATTCATGTATCAACCCCAAGATAAGGATTTGGAAATTTAGATTAAATGTTAACACTTAAGATCATATCAACAGATCATGCCTTGCTGTGTATACCAGGTCTCATACACTCACATACATATAATGATATCAAACTCACGAGTTTAAGCAAACTCATGATAGTAACGTAAACTCATAATAGTTTTCTTTTATATTATTCAATATGTATTACTAGTATATAATTAAATAATTAAAATATAATTGATAATAATTTGATTTAAATATATTTTAAATCCAAATAACTGAAATTAAATCCATGAACATTCACCATTTATCATATTTCACAACAATATTTCTATAAAATTTTTATATAAAGCCACTAAGCAACATCAAATAAAAAAACGTTAACACAAGTTTTAAAAAAAGTTAATATAGTTTTGTAAATTAGAAAAGTAAAAACGGTAAACTCGATGTACAAACTCGTGGATTTAATCGAGTTTATAACTAATACGAATTTATCAATGACTCGACTCGTTCTTGTAAACTCAAAACGTAAAAACGGTAAATTCGAAGAGTCGACTCATGAATTTAACATTATGCGTGTGTGTGAGAAAGAGGAGGGCATTTTGTAACGTTGGATTATAAATCTTTGTCTTAAACTCACAATATTTTGAAAACAATGTTCCAGTATACAATAGGGAAATTTTGAAATCAATAAAATAAGAAACAGAAAAATACGATATTCTTAATATTTACCACAATAATAGCACATGAAGCGGGCAAAGATTTACGTATTGTATTCATAAATAAAAAATTAATGAAGATTTATTCATATTATATGTAGATAAGTATATTAGATATCAAGAATGTAAATTGTGGATCCAGTATTTTTGCATGTCGGTGTCTCATTATTAAAACGCTGTCTTGATATTAATTGTTATTTTTTAAAAAAAACAAATTTTTGTTCAAATTGTTAGTTGACAGTTTATGCATGGATCTTGGACGACAGCAATTTATTACTCGTAATATTAATTTTCAAATCTTTTATTCACTTGATAACAATTGGAAGGCTGGAAAAGAAGAAGATAAGGATTGAGGAAGGATAGTATTCACAATATTAAGATATTTTTTTTCCCTTGATAGACAATTCCAAATATGCTCTTAGAGGTCATCTTAGGAATATTACATATTCTTGAGAGATTCTCTATATTAGGAACATTACAAGTTGTCAATAAAAGTTGTTGTAGCTAGTCAAGAGTTGACTCAACTCACTAGATGATGAGTTTAAATTCAATTAGCGATATGAGGATTTTATTAATAAATAATTTAATTTTAAGTGTTTTTTAAGCTTTGGTATATATATATATATATATATATATATATTAATTTTGGTTCTTCATAGGATTCAACTCACTCAAAATTTTCATTTAGCAAATTAGCTTTCTAAAATTAAGATAATTAAATTAAATATTAAACTTGTATATTTAAGTTAATATAACCTATGAATAGAGTCAAGAAATCAAGCAAGCCTTAAGCTCTGACCTTTCAAGGGTCGGATTTGAAAATTAGAGGAGTTAAATAAATTTGACCCTGTAGGATTGGCCCCACAAGGCCTCGACCCGACTTGTTAGGCCCTGCAAGGTCTCGGGCAGCCCGTCCGACCCTTTTATTGATTTTTAAATTTTTTAAAAATTACCTAAACTGCTTAGATTTGAGAAGTAGGAATCCTACAAATTTCAATTCGGTCTCTCTTTCCTTTTTTTCTTCGGAAACCTCATTCATACTTACAGACTCATTCACAGATTTGAAGCACAATCAAATATCTTTGAAATTGATGATAGTGGCAAAGAATATGACAATGATAGTTATTGTACTAATGTTGCTTAGTGATATGTTTCTTATGTTTTATATGAGTTATTTGTAGAAAATAGTTTGCTTTTGATTATGAATTAATATATGTGTTTATTTGTTGAATGATTTGTGTTGTTTGAATATTAATGTTGGCAACATTTATTTTATAAATTAGAATTTTAATTGTTGTAATTTACTAATTATATTTCTTTAGAAAAAAAATAGTTAAAACTTGAAATAATAACTTTCACGCCCTGTAGGGCCGATATTTATCCCAGTATTCTTTGACCAAACTTTAAAAAACAGTTTTTTTTTTTTTTTTAACTCCCCGTGGAGCCGGCCTTGCCTCTTGATTCCTGGCTCTTTCTATGTAGATTTTTTTTTTTGGTCAAACTATCTATGTAGATATGACAATGATTAAATCAAATTATTGAGAGATGACTATGATGGGGCCGGCCACCTGTTCCACTGTACTTCTCTTTAACCCCTAATATTTTTTTAAAAAATGTTGTGTGAGTTTAAAAATTATGAAACTTGGTGTTTTATTTCCTTATAACAAATTGCTTGGAAAAATTGAAATAAAAGTGTGCTGTGCTTAAAGCATTATTGATCAACCTCTTCCAATGTGATAATAAAAAATAAAAAAATAATCACAAAGGAAAAAAAAAACTATTGTAAGATTGAATCCATAAAATTACAAAAATGTTTAGTGCAGTCTCAAGAAATGAACACGCTTAGAGGAAAAAGTGACAATTGGGCCTCTGATGAGCCCAAAATAGAAATCACTAGATGATTGGGCTTATACCCACTTGGTCGTTTTTGTACAACCTATTAAATGTTTAAAAGTGAGGGGGTTCGATTTTGGAGTTGGTCAAGGCGTTAGAAGAGACATCTTAATTTCTAGATACCTAAGTAAACGCCTGAGGTAATAGACGGCTTGCCCTGCCCAATATCGGTATGACCTAGGAGGAAGGGAGATTTCGCCTTGCCCTTGGATCGTGGGTGAATCCAACCTCTTTCCTAAAATTTATATATATAAAAAAAAAGTGATAAAATTTGCTAATGAGTGGCACAGTTAGCTCAGGTATCGGCCTTCACTCTAAAAAGGAGGAAGTTCGATACCCGCTGGTCAATGTGAGAACTTCGTTGGTGGGCAATCTGTAAGTACCTCTATAAGCGCTTTCTGAGCCTAGAGGCATGCTCTGGGCTCTGGTCTTGTGGGATACCAGTGTTTGCCCCCATCTAAATTTTTTATAGCAAAAAAAAAAAAGATAAAATTTTTGACGTGTTGAGTTTTTATTACTCATTATAAAATGAGTAGTATTAGTGGTAACTTAATGTTTTAAAAGTTTCAAATTATGAAATCTTAACGCCAAATTTTTGAAATTAATAAAAATGTGATTATTTAATGGTTTTTCCATAATTAAATATTTAGCATTAATATTCCCTAGTTTGCAGCTCATATTCCTCATTCAACATTGAAAAAAAAAATGGAAATTTAACTTATCAATTTTTTTTTTAAAAAAATGTATGAGATACTATAAATGACTTTAGGCTAGAAGCAAGATTGAATATATCTCCTTGTTTTCTTTAATATCAGTATGGTGTCTCTTATGAGACTCAAATTCGAAACCCAAAAGATCTCACAGAGCCATAAACCATTGGACTAACTCTATGTTAGTAGATTGAATATAAGGTTTCGGATTCGAGCTTTGTGAATGCAAAAAACTCCCACTAGGAGACTCTTCTACCATAGCCAAGTGGACGTCGGTCAGATCCGGATTAGTCGGGGCGAAGCTTCGGTAAACCGAATGGACAACCAAAAAAATATCTCTATTTTGAAGTGGCCGGGCATGCATTCTAAATGATGCCTACCTCAATGGATCTTAATAAAGCAACAGCTTGCGGTGACCTTATTCGGAATGATCCACAATTACGTTGAACGCAATCTTTATACTCCCTCCGATCCTAATTATAAGAGCTAGTTGACTTTTTTGGAGAGATTAAGGAAGCTAACTAAATTACTTTAAAGTATTTTTATTTTTATTTTTTTCTTCGAACTTATTAGTTTCACTAATAAACTAATATATAATGTAAGAATATTAAACATATGAAATGATTAAGTAACTTATTTAACTTCCTTAATCTCTCCAAAGAAAGTCAACTAGCTCTTATAATTAGGATCGAAGGTAGTAATAAATAATGCTCCCAAGTTAAATGTTCTTATGACCCGATGGACACCCTTTTTATCATCTAAAATGAATAATATTCATTCCTTTAAGCAACAAACACTTTTTTTTTTTTGGTAAGGAAAAAAAAGAAGAAGCAACAAACTTTTTTTTTTCTTTGTAAGGAAAAAAAAAGAAGAAGTAACCAACACCTTTCAGCTTCAAAGAGAGAGCAGCTTTCAAGAAAATTCTGAAACGGCTTCTATCTATTATTGTCAAATTCGCAAGTTGACTCTTTAAGTTTACCGTTTTTTATTTTCTAGTTTAATAAATTGAGTTGAATCACTCGTAAACTTCTTACTGTCGTAAACTCGATTAAACTTACGAGTTTATACATTGAGTTTACCGATTTTACGTTTCAAACTTACAAACTTGTGCTAACTCACCTTTAAACTCGTGTTAATCTTTTTTATTTGATCATACTTGGCGGCTTTATATGTGAGTTTTATAGAAATTTCTTTGTTAAATATGATAAATTTTGAATATTAATGGATTTAATTTCAATTATTTGGATTTAAAATATATTTAAATGATAAATTGCTGTCAATTTTTTATATTTGAATTATTTATTATACACTATTAATATCAATTCAATATTTAAAAGGCTAAAGTATACGTTTAGTCCTTTAAATTTTATATAGGACATATTTTTGGTCCCTAATTTAATTTTTATAAAGTATACTTTTGATCCTAAAATTCTAATACCGTTAATATTACTAACGGAAAACGTTAATGCCACTAACTCAAGTGATGACTATAATAGCATTTAATTACACAAATTTTATATATTTTTAAATTTACCCGTGGTTTAAATTGAAGCTTAATAGTATTTAATTACACAGTCATCACTTAAGTTTACACCGTTATCATTTGAATTTACATTTCTTGTTAGTAAAATTAACGGTGTTAGAATTATAGGACTAAAAGTATACTTTACAAAGTTAATGGACCAAAAGTATACCTCATGTCAACTTAAAGGATCAAAAGTATATTTTAGCCTAGTTAAAATAAATTCTTATGAGTTTACTATTCAAATTCACGATACGAATTTATGTAATTGTCACAAGTTTACTTAAACTCGTGAGTTTAACAACCTTACTCTCATATATTTTCCATCGGTACTCCTCAACACACCGCTATACATTACAATATGCTGTTGTTCTCTAACATCCATCAATGTTGCATTCAGTCCATCGATATGGTGGTTTAACCCATAATCCACTCATATGTTAAATAAGCATTAATTATTCAACGAGTGACTTATATGACTTATATTGTGGATGAAATCATTCTTTTAAAAGTGACTTATATTATGAATTCAGATCACATTGGCCCATGAGAAGTGAAGAAATCACTTACGGTTGACACCTGTTGCCGATTGAGCCTAAAACACATAGCTCTTGTTTATTATTATTATTTTTTTTAGAGTTGAGAATAAGAGTTGGCTTTTCACGGCTCGGTGTTAAACTAGACTGCCCGTTTAGGCTCGACTTCCATAAAATCTCTAATTATAAAGTCCGACCCTTATACTATTGGGCTAGGACCAGGCCCTCTAGATTTAGGCTCATTTAACTTTTTTTAAAACAATGGCTCATTTAACTTAAGAATACCAGTAGGAGTTGGCTCAAGTGGAAGGGACTAGAGCCGCTTAAGTAGGGGTCTAGAGTTCGAGTCTTTGTGAATGCAAAAAACTTCCCTGGGAGAGGCCCCCACATATGCGCCTTACAGAACCTCGATCCGGACTAGGCAGGGCAAAGCTCTGGTGAACTGGGTGCAATAGCAAAAAAAAAAAAAAACTTAAGAATACTATTTTTTCTGATCCGTGAATGACGAGGGGATCATGGAAAGCTTTTTATTGAATAATAAAAAGTAAAAACTGACTTTTATCCAATACATCGGTCGATCTTACCAGGAAAAACATGCATTAAATAATTAATTCATAAATGAAAATTCCCTATTACTCTGGATCCATTGTTTGCGGCTTGACTTTACCAACTATCCGCTGTTTATGGTGCCAGGATTCCTCTCAACGTACGCAAATATCCACTTGCTAGTTGCTACGTAGTCAAATCCCTCTATGCATGCTTATCTAAGTTTTATAAATTGTTATATTCATTTTAATTTAAATAAAAATTTACTTTCAAATTTTACAGTCTAGTTATTATTTTGCTTTAAATTGAGATAAATTGTTAATAAGACGATGGATCCTGGAACCGGTTTTGGTGCCTATCTTTTGAATAAGCACCAAGAGCTTGGCTCATCTGGACCGTTCAGATGTGATCTGAACGGTTTAAATTTTATTTTTTTAAATGGTTGCTTTTTGAATTAAAAAAATCATTTTTTGAAAAAATTTAGTTGAGAAAGTATCTCTATTTTAAATTTTGTACCCATTAAAATAATTTTTTTAAAAAAATAGAAAGTAAAAAAAATAAAATCTGGACCGTCCAGATTAGATCTGGACCTTTGGATAGGCAGGGAATCCAGTTCCAATGGATCACACCATGAAGAAAGTAATAGACACGGTGTTTTTAACCGTTGCATCATTTTTTATCTGATTTTTAAAGTTCATGGGGTGCACTTGAGAAAAGTTTATCAATATTTTCACGTATTAAGTATAAGTTCATAGATACCTTTTTTTTTTAAAAAAAAAATCTTAAATCTATATAAAATAACCAAGTGTAAAAAAAAAAAGTATAATATAATGATATATCATCGTTAAAAGTGAAAAATCAAAAAAAATTTCCCCTCATTTTTTATCCTTATTGACCAAAACAATGTAAAATGAAGATATGTATTTGTTAAAAAGTTATGTCCTTAAAAATTGAAGAATTTCTATGAAGGGTTAAGTAAAAAATTATAACACTAAAAATCACTAAGGTCATGTTTTTTAATTTCTAAAGACACCTAAGAAAAGGTGTGGTATGTGCCTATGTGATAAGTGAAAAATTTTGTTGGTTTTTCATGAAGACATTACATATTACAAAGATGTAGCTCATCATGGAAGAGTTATTTAAGTTATGTTGGTTCATAACAGTTTATAAATCTAACATATGCTTATAGTAGTAACTTTTAATTGAAGAAGTGTTTTTTTAAGAGATACTACTTTAAGATACTACTTTATGATTTATAAGTATCTTGTATCGTCACTTTATTTGTGACATACGATACAACATCAGAAATCACAAAACAAGAGATCAAACTTATTGTCTCTGATGTCCTTGAGAGCACATAAGATAAAGTTAAATTATCACTTTGTAAAAGACATTGTTGTCTTAGCTTAAGTGTTGGGGGGTGTAATCCATATTTAAGGATTTTTATTGTATCCTGCAAGAAATTCGTCTGTGAATCCAAATTGCCCCCTATTAAATAGATATAGGTAGGGGGAATAAAGCCTAAAGAAAAGTGTCGCCCACGCCTTAAAGGTATTATACACTGTTTTATTCTTCATCTCTTATCCATGTACCACTCTGGTACTATTTATAAGTTTTTTTTTGACCAAAAAATTTAGCCCTATTTATAAGTCCCCTTTGACCAAATAAATGAGATTGTGACAATTTTACCCATATTAATTGTACCAATAAAAATAGAGAGAGAAGAAAAAGTTGAAAGCACCCAATCATAAATGAGGGTAAAGTTGAAAATTCACCTCATAATCATTGAGCAAACTACCTCTCCTTGATATGTGTGATTAAGTCAAAATAAGACTTATAAATAGGACCAGAGTGGTACTCCATAGAGATCCAGCCTCCCCAACAAACCAGGTTCACCATAATCCATACATTATTAAGTTTTGACACAAGAAAAATATAAGCAATGAAAATTTGCCTAAAAAAAGTGTAACGAAGGATTTTGTTTTCGGGCCCAAAATAACCGAATGGAATTTGTTTGAACCAGAAAGAGCAACCTGACTTATTCAAATGGGAAAAAAAAAAAAAAAGGTAAAAACCACCTGACACGACAAGTCGACGTGGCAGGTGAATATCGTTGAAATTTCAAATGCAAAGTCGTTTAGCCAATCAAAGAAATAAAGATACCTATAGTTGTTGAGTGTTTGGATTCCTAATGATTACAGAAATATTTTTTCACAAGTTGTGACAAATTTTTTTAAATATAAATCGTAAAAATTATCTTCAAAAACTATTTCTAGTTAGTCAGTTAAAGTGCTAACTATGTTTCTTTTTCTTTATCAAAATCAACTAATAATAATTAATGTTGTTCACAAATTTTTGATCAAATATATCATTTAGATCTACTATCTCTATTTAAAAATTTTAAATGGAAAAAATACTAGTAAGAATGAAATTTGTAATTTCAATTCTACTGAATTATACTTGTCCCATTCTTAACTAACTATTGAATGCAAGACTTATTTATCCGGCTAATAAATGGATAAAAGTTTGTTTACAAAATTCCTAAGATTTACAAAATAATTATATCATATTTTCAAAAAATGACCTTTTTTTTCTTTTTATTTAAATCTAATTAACCTTGTTGACAAATTTTTGATCAAATATCTATTTTCCTTTTTTTTTGAAAGAATTAAAATTATTATTTTACAATAATGGAAAATCGCAACAATAGTATTATTTTATTTTATTTTATTTAATACGGCTTTATCCTTTCCTTTTCTCCTTCATCGGCTTCTACACTCCTTTCCAGCTCAGCCTCGTGACCTCCGAAAACCTTTGATTCAATCTCGTTTTTAATCTAATCCATAATCCATTTCTTCTATTTGACCGGCAATCGAATCGGAAATGGAATTGCTACGGAGAGTTTTATTTTATTTTTCTACTACGCTTTAACTTCAATTTTTAATTTGATTACTGGGGATAATCTGGTCATTTGAATTTCAAGGAAAATATCACGCTCCTGATATATCGGAGTTTAAACTCGATTCGTTTATTAATAATTAACTAATTCCATTTTTTTAGTTGCCGGCACCGTTTATAAGTCAACTATGTGAAAGCGGTGGTTCACAATTCCGGCTTTAAAGGAGGAAGCAGAGAAGGAGGAGGAGGAAGACGAAGAATTGTGAAAAATGTCGAAAGAAGAAGCTTTCATTGGGTCGATTGATCAGGGAACCACAAGCACAAGATTCATCATCTATGATCGCTCTGCAAAAGCCATAGCATCTCACCAGGTCGAGTTCACTCAGCACTATCCAGAAGCAGGGTAAACCACGATTCCTTCTCTTTCTTTCTCTCCCTTTCAATTCGTCTTCCAATTTTTTATTTTGTGATAATTTGTGGCGGTGGTGGTAGATGGGTGGAGCACGATCCAATGGAGATTTTGGACAGCGTCAGGGTGTGTTTCACCGGTGCTCTCGACAAAGCCAAGGCGGAGAGAATCAACGTTGTCAAGGGATTGAAGGCGATCGGTGTGACCAATCAGAGGGAGACTACTCTACTTTGGAGCAAATCCACTGGGCTTCCTCTGTATAACGCGATTGTATGGATGGATGCTCGTACCAGTTCTGTTTGCAGGTGCTCCTTTTGTATCTTTTCGTTTTTCCGTCAATAATTCTTCCTCCGATCGATGATATGTATCGTCTTATCGATTTATTTCTCTGTCGTTTATGAGTTTTGGATTTTGATAATGAGCTGTTTGTTTGATTGTTTGATGGAGTCAAACATCAAGGGATTAGCTCTTCCATAATACTTTCTTAACAACTTGGGATTGAAGCAATATGACAATTATTAAATTCTCATTGTTCCTAGGCGGAGCTAGGGAGGGGCTAGGGTGGCCCCCGCCCCTCATAAAATTATAGAATAGCACCCATATTTTCAAGAAATTCTATTTCTGCCTTATAAATATTTCAATCATTTGGTCCCTTTTTTTTTAACTCAACATTTGGTCCCTACTAAACTTAAATGTAATTTTATAAACACTTTGGTTTATTTCATAATCTTCGCCCCTCCTAATTTGGATTCCTGGCTCCGCCGTAGAGTGTCCAATGAAGAGAGTGCGATTCTTAGACTGTCAGCCGAGGAAATAGCTTGAACAAATTGATAGGATGACCTTCAGTATCGCGTGCGTGTATATATATATATATTGATATTGTCTGTGTGTGTATATATGTATTATTGGTCGTAATGACTATATTGATATTCTTGCATGTTTGGAGCTGGTTTTTCTTTTATTCTGAGTTTTAGTCGTAATGACTATATTGATATTCTTGCATGTTTGGAGCTGGTTTTTCTTTTATTCTGAGTTTTAGTTTTTTGTTGGCATTTGTATTTATCATTATCGGAAGATGACACTGATTTTTCTTGAATCATGGGCAAATAGGAAATTGGAGAGTGAGTTATCAGGTGGCAGAACCCATTTTGTGGAGACTTGTGGTCTGCCTATAAGCACTTACTTCAGTGCCACCAAACTGTTATGGCTAATGGAAAATGTGGAAGCAGTGAAGGATGCCATTAAGAAAGGAGATGCTCTCTTTGGAACTATAGACACATGGTTGATATGGAATTTAACTGGTGGGCTGAAGGGAGGATTACATGTCACTGATGTTTCAAATGCATCACGGACAATGCTGATGAACCTTAAAACTCTTGACTGGGATGCACCCACATTAAAAACCCTAGGCATTCCTGCTGAAATTCTGCCAAAGATTGTAAGCAATTCTGAAATCATTGGAAAGATTTCTCCCGGATGGCCAATTACCGATGTTCCAATCGCTGGATGTTTAGGTGATCAGCATGCTGCAATGGTAGGACAAGCGTGCCGAAAAGGTGAGGCTAAAAGCACGTATGGAACTGGTGCTTTCATACTCCTAAATACTGGCCAAGAGATAGTTCAGTCAACACATGGTCTTCTGACTACTTTAGCCTTTAAGCTGGGTCCAAATGCTCCGGCAAATTATGCACTCGAAGGATCAATTGCAATCGCTGGAGCTGCAGTGCAGTGGCTAAGAGATAGCCTTGGTATTATTAGTAGTGCTAAGGAGATAGAGGATCTGGCTTCACAAGTTGAGTCCACTGGTGGGGTTTACTTTGTTCCTGCTTTTAATGGATTGTTTGCTCCGTGGTGGCGAGATGATGCTCGTGGTGTTTGTATCGGAATTACAAGGTTTACAAGCAAGGCTCACATTGCTAGAGCTGTGCTTGAGAGCATGTCTTTTCAAGTGAAAGATGTCTTGGATTCAATGAAGAAAGATTCTGAGGATACCGATAAAGATAAGAAAGAAAAAGAAGCATTGTTGCTTAGAGTGGATGGTGGGGCAACTGTTAACAACCTTTTGATGCAGATTCAGGTTTGAGTTTATTTCTTCAATTATTTATCCAGTTATGCAGACAGACTTACTGCCCTGTTCTTTTGCCTCTTTTTTTTCACGTGCCTTGTCTTTTATGTCACAAATGGAGCTTCAATATAGATTCTGACTATGAATTTTTATTTCATGTTCATTTTTGCGTCTCTATGCAACATATGATCAGGTTTATTTTGTAATATACTAATATCTGGATGCCTGTAAAATTATAAATGTTAAAGAATAATGCAGAAAAGTTGTGTCATGTTCAGCTACTATGTGGAATATCTTGTCTCATAAATTACTGAAAATCTTCATACCAAAAAAAAAAAAAATTACTGGATATCTTTTTAGCAACAGTTTGTTGCAAATATTCTGTAATTGACACTTCTGATGCTGCATTCTGTTAATTAGTAAATCTTTTATTATAATGTTCTACAGGCCGACTTGTTGGGAAGTCCGGTGATTAGACCAGCCGACATAGAGACAACAGCACTTGGCGCGGCCTATGCAGCTGGGTTAGCTGTTGGAGTTTGGACAGAAGAGGAGATCTTTGATTCTGGTGAGAAGGTGAAGACTTCTACTGTTTTCCGTCCAGTATTAGATGAACAACTGAGGAAGAAGAAAGTGGAATCTTGGTGCAAAGCAGTAACCAGAACATTTGACTTGGCTGATCTTTCTCTTTGATTTGTTTCTACTCAATAATGTTTAACTTTAAATTATATGCACTTCTATTCTACAGCAGCTCGTAGAAACTAAATTGGAATGAATAATTATTGTTAATGCTTTAACATATGGATTGTTTCCTTGTTGGTTGGTCCATTCCTCTTGTCTGAACTTTTTCTGGAATCAACAGAAAAATGAAATGAATAATTCAGTATTTGGAATAGCGATAACAAAAGTGATATTTTTTGTAATATGACTTTTTTAAACTTAAGATTGGAAAAGTCAAATTAAATAATATGATTTATATTTAGATTGGTGGTAGCGTGATTTTTCTAAAACTGAAACTTGTTTGGATGGTATTTTAAAAAGTAAGTTTAGATGAAAAATAACAACATGAATCTTATTAAATAATTTACATATATCATATGTGTGTGTATATATATTGTGTAAAATACAAAAAAGTTGTTTGGATGATTAAGGATTAAGTAGCAAATACGCCTCGGAAGTATAGGTTCAATGTCACAAGTTTTAAAACATTGCAATGTTATCTTTTTTTGTTAAAAAGTTAACAGTCAACTTCAATTTTTTAATGGTATTAGGCTACATTGCCATGTTTAAACTTTCGGGATGATATTGAACTTTTTAGAGCAACATCGCTTTTAGGTATATATTTTTGGGATAGATTTGCTATTTAACTCGATGATTAACAAAAAAATCAAGTATATAGCTAAAAGACTAAAAAAGACATAAATTTTATAAAAATAAAATAGGTAATGAATTATTTGGAAAATACTAAACTACTAAAATTTTTAGGAAAATTGGGGAAAAGTCCACTGAATTTAATTGGTGAAAATGACCTAAATTAAAGTATTGTCATGATTTTTATATAAGAAATTATTAAGTATTTCTCAACAATTAAATTTCTCATGTACCTAGATCAGAGTGTTATCATGATTTTTAAATTTAAGCGAGTTTATATTTAGGACAAAAATTTTCATCTATAAGGATTTATAATGATGACCATAATAGTATTTCAATTAAAAAAGTGGAATCAAACATTTTTCTTTCATAAGCTACTTTTCTTTCTCTATGGTGAAAAAACCAATGGCAAGAAATGTCATTTTTGGATCTTGAAAACAAAAAACTAGGTACCACTTTGGTCCTATTTATAAGTCCTTTTTTGACCAAATCACACATACCAAGGAGAGGTAGTTAATTCAATGATTATGAGGTGAATTTTCAATTTTACCCTTATTTATGATTAGGTACTTTCAACTTTTTCTTCTCTCTCTATTTTTATTGGCACAATTAATATGGGCAAAATTGTCACAATCTCATTTATTTGGTCAAATGAGACTTATAAATAGGACCAAATTTTTTTTGGACAAAAAGGACTTATAAATAAGATCAGAGTAGTACTTGTATAAATTTCAAGTCCCAAACTTAGAAGCATCTATGGATATAGTGGTTCTTTATTTGGTAACTTGTGCTTTAATCATTCTTTTAACTTAGGATGGGCTGAATTATAGACATTACTTACAGTCTATTTCAGTAAACACTCTTAAACTATCTCTAGGTAGACCAACTTAGTAACTCATGCTAGACCGAGGTTGTAATTATGCCCATGGGCCATATACATAGCCCATCATAGGCCCAATAAACTAATTCAAGGGTCTAGATCTTCAAACGGGAATATTTGACCACACCAACGACTCTTAGAGCCAATGAGGATTGGTACAGTTAGCTAAGGCATCAGCCTTCATCTTAAAAAGGAAAAAATTTGATACCCTCTAGTCGATGTGAGAGCCTCATTGATGGGTAATCTGTAAGTATCTCTATAAGTGCTCATTGAGCCTGGAGGCATGTCCTGGCTTTAGTGAGATACCAATGTCTACCACCACTTTAACTTTCTTTTTTTATATTTAAAAAAAAAAACGGCTTTTAGAATACAAGGGTTTTTTTTTTTTTTTTTAACAAAGAATACAAGTTATTTTAAAAGTCCCATATTTCAATATGTAAATTTTTTTTAATGAAATATTAATAATTTATTATTTATTTTTAATGGGAAGTAACTAGGGTAAGCAAATTAGAACTAAAAACCGAACGGGACTCAATTCGGTTTTCCGTTAAAGATTCTTTTTTTCATTCTTTAAAATTTGCAGTTTGATTATTGGAAAAATCATTTTTAAAAAACTGAAATATATAATATTTATATTTAATAGATATTATTTGACAAGTGAATATTTTCTAATTAAATAGGTGTAGATTGTGAATTATATCGCATCAAATTTATAAATATTTTATACCTATTTAATTTATTATATATATTTTCTCCCTTAATAAATCTTGAGGATAAAATGTAATATTTCTGCAAAATATATTTATTTATGTATGTATGATACATGCATGTATCTATTTATTATCCTCTATAAAATAAATAAATAAAAATCCCTTATTAACCAAACTGAACCAAAATTTCAGTTTCGTTAATTTGGTTAATATGTTTGATTAGGTATTTATAATTAACACTATATGGTTAATATGGTTTTCACCTAACATCCAACCAAAATGTTAGGAATTTTGAGGCATTTTGACTATTTTACCCTTTATTAATTAATTAATAACTATTTTGCCCCTATTCGAAAACTATACACCAATCTGCCCCTATTTAGTTTATTACATGATCATTTTAGTCGATTAAATATAAAAAACCATTACATGGTCTTTTTAGTCTATTACATCATATAATCGACTAAAAAGACCATGTAATCAATTAAATTATAAAAAGAAATTAGGTTAAAACTTCGGAAGGCTATAACTTTTTGTTTGGGAGTCCGAATTAAGTGATTTTTTTTATTCAGCATAACTTTTCAAAATCTACGCATTGAAATGATTATTTTTTTTTAATTTTTGAAAAGCAAAAATAATAATAAAAAACTAATAAGTATATATTTTATAATTAAATAACATCAACCACAAAAAAAAATATACAAAATTGATAAGTATATATTTTATAATTAAATAAGTGTATATTTTATAACATAATTAGTTGGATTTGTTAATATTATATACCTATTTAGTTATTTTTATATACTGTTCTATCATTAAATTAAATATATGATCAAAGTACAGTTGGACATAAAATATATTCATATCCTATATTTTTTGTGAAGGAGATATTATGTGATCTAATAAAAAAGAAAACATCAAATTAAAGGACACAATTCATTATATATATATATATATATATCAAAATCTAAGACGTGGGACACAAGCCAAGCATTAATCATTGAGAGAAAAACAAGAATTAGAGATTGCATGGCTCAAACCTAAGTTATATATAAAAAGATCAGAGACACAAGGGGACACGAATTGGATGACAGCAAAGAAAAAAACAGAACACAGCAGCGAAGTAATTCAAGAAGCAGAGGAAGACGAGACGCAGAATGGATCGGAGAGCAGCGCTGAAACAGATTTTGACGGCAACCAAGGCTATTCTATCCCAAGGTGCAACCTTTAGTCTCTCACGTTACAACAGCTGGCTGAAAAGCTAATCTGTGTTCTTCCTCCTTTCTCTTCATTAAATATGAAAGTTAATTTTTATGTCAGTGCATATATCTCAAAAAGTTATGTGGAATTAAAAAAAGAATCACCTAATTCGAACTCCCGAATCAGAAGTTATGGCCTTCTAAAGTTTTAACCTAGTTTTTTTTTAAAATGATGTAATCAATTACATAGTTTTTTTAGTCGATTACATGATTTAATTGACTAAAAAAATATGTAATCAACTAAACAGGGTGTATAGTTTTCGAACAGGGGCAAAATGGTTATTAATTAATTAATAAGGGATAAAATGGTCAAAATGCCAGAATTTTGATATGCTTCTGTTAAATTTTAGGTAAAACTATATTAATTATCTTTAAAATTTCACAAAATACCTTGCCTTTTCAAACATAAAACTTTTTAAAAATTGCCTTATATTTAAAATGGAGGTGGTATTATTTTAACAAAATAAGGTTATGTTTTTCGTCTATATTTAGACAACAACTTATTTCAAATCTTATAATCTATTGCTAATTCATGTCCCTAGTATAAGATTTTCTAAACTAATTTGGGTTAAGTTAAGAAAATTAGTCAGATTAGTTATTTATAAAAATTTGTGTTGTTTTTCCTAAAATGTCCTATTTAATTATTTGTGTTAAAATTACCTTGACGGAAATTTCCTTTACATGTGCAATCAATAAGAATGATTTAGAAAAAAAATAATAAATATGGTGCGATAAAGTGAATTGAGTTATTATATTTAATATTAAATCTAATATTTAAACTAACTCTTATATTAAGAACGGGAGGTAATACTATACAGGTCACACCAATAAAACTTTAGTCAAGATGAAATAAGACTCAATAATAATGCTGATTAAATAAAGAGAACAGTTTATGTATTAATAATACTTCCTTTATCCTCAAAGGTCAAAATTTTTTTAATGTGTTCCGTACAGTTTCACTATTATTAATCCAAACGCTCCAACAACTTGTTTGTCTTCCTCCACACCTAACCCTTGTCCCTAACACAATTCTATCCACTTTCCATATATAGCAGACTTATAGTAACATTATATATACTTTCTCTGGATTTTATGTTTATTATAAGACACCAATTAACAATTATCGTAAACTAATAAAAAAGTTAAAGTCAATAAAGTTGTCATAAAATTTAAATAACTTTCAATATTAACCTTACTAATTATACTAAACTATAATATTATATTAATATTGTTCTCACCAACTACCTTTTTTATTTTTCTTTTAATTAGTTAACACACCACTCTTTGATTCTGTGAACATATTGGGGAATCATAGTATCCTCCACAGACGCCTCTAAATTGACTAAGGTAGGATCGGAGTGAGTAATTTTTTCCCTGAATTAAATAAACTTTTTCTTACTATTATAATAGTTACTTCTTCTTTCTTATTTACAGACAAAAATTACTCCTATATTACTTTGGCTATCTAAGCTTATATATATATATAAACTCTGTAGGTGCTGAAAAAATGGATCAATTCTTGTTGAGATAGTTATTTAAGAGTTTGTGGTTCAAGTCAGGGTTGTTTAACACACGAGTTTAAGTAAATTTTTGACAGTGAGGTAAATTTAAATCATAAACTCTTAAGAGTTTATTTTTACCTTTAAATAAATATTAATAGTGTATAATTAAAATATAAAAAATAACAACAATTTAGTTTAAATATTTTTTCAATTCAAATAATTAAAAGTTAAATCCATAAACATTCATAATTTATTATATTTAACAAATAAAGTTCTATACAATTTATATTGAAACCCGTTGAACATGATCAAATCAAAGAAGTTAACACGAGTTTAAAAGTGAGTTAATATAGTTTTGTAAGTTGGAACCGTAAAAAATAGTAACTTTGGTATATTAATTCATGAGTTCAACTTGAGTTTACAACAATTATGAGTGAACAAGTGACTCAACTTGATTTTGTAAGGTAAAAATGTAAAAACTTAAAAGTGTTAAACTTGGAGAGTTAACTTAGAGTTTGACAACAATGATTCAAACTAGGCCAACATGGAATTAATTAGATCGGCGTAATTAAAATAATGTTTAGATAAAAAAGCATTACTACATACACATGTAGAACATTTGTGTATAAAATCATATATAATCAAATAAAATATAGTTAACGGGAGGAGAAAGCAAGTTAGGTTTGACTCTAAAAATCTTCACTAAGCCAGGGAAAACAAGATGTACGTCCTTCTCTGTTTCTAATGACTAGCTAGCTGCATTGTCAAGGGTGTCAAACCTAGGGCTGTTGGTACGCATGATAAAGCCTGTGACTTTTACCATTTTCCACCAGTTCTATTGGATTTTTTTTAGTTTACTTTTTTAAACAAGGGTTTATTTTAATTCTAAATATATTATCTTAATTCACTTTCTTTTTCACATTTATAATTTTTTTAAAATAAAATTATCCCTATTAATTATATATATTGAGAGGATTTTTGTCGAGAAGTAGGTTTGTTTGATTCAAATTATTCAAAAGAGATCGAGTAGTGAATTTGCTATAATTGAGTGAATTAATTAACCCTATGAATTTTTTTTCCTATTCATAATACTTGAACTTAATTAGAAGCTTGATTAATGGGTGTGAAGTCATTCTCCATTTCAACGTATCAAAATGCCATTATTTGGTTTTGATCAAAAGAAATTTTCCCCAAAATAATAGTCTTTCAATTGTGGCATCTGATTAGGATGTTCCTCAAATTTCAAAGTAGTGAAAGACTCAAATTATTAATTAAACTATCATCACAATGTCTTTTTCAATCCTAGACAGGTCTCTTCACATAACATTCCATTTATAAGAAACAAAGAAGCACATATTTGACTTCTTGGAAATTTTATGTTATATCATAAATCATTTTTTTTTAAAAAAATAAAATTTAAGATTAATCTCTTTAGTTGACTTAGTAGCATTTAGCCAGAAGTTACAAATGGCAATTGGTCAACAAGTTGCTTTAATTTACCAAATTTATCATAAAAATTTGGAAGATTAGATTGGACTGACGTGTCATATACTCATATCTCTCTCAAAAAATCAATAATAACATTTTTATTTATGGCTAAAATATTTTCATCATGTAAATTTATATCAAGTTTGTTTGTTTTCCCTAAATTGTATTTTTAGTCCCGTAATGTTAATATTATTAACCTCATCAACGCAAAAAATCCTTACACAACAAATTTAAATGACAACTCTACAATCAAATGCTCACATATTAAAATTTATTTGGTTGTATTTTCAAAACTAAACATATAATGCTTGACTTTAAATAGAAAATAAGACTCAACATAAACTAAAACCCCGAAAGCCCAATAAACTGACTCAAACTATAACTCTTCTAAAAATAATATTTTAATATATCTAAACAGCCCAAAAGTATAATGAAGGATAAATGATAGATATGATTAAGGATAAATGAATATATTGAAGATATTTCAATTAGATTATTTGAATAATCTAATTAATTGGGTGAATGTGTTTAACAAATAATGGATTATTAAATTTAACAAAGGATGATCAGAATATTATATATGAAAGGATATTAGATTATTTCAAATAATCTAATTTATAAGGTTCGCAGGATGAAAAAGATATTTAATTTTATGATGGGTAAATAAGATCATTATGACTATCTGATTACAGGAATATAGTATCAAATCATAAAAGACAATCTGATTTATGGAGATGATATTATGGGTAATGACTCTTAATAGCTTATGGCCTTATATTAAAAAAAACGAAAATTACAAAATAAATAGAAAACAAAATGACTTAAATAGACTACTCTAGCTGAATTGATCTTCAAGTAATAGCTTCTCGACTAAACTAAACTCTTGCAGATTGACAGAATTTCCCTCAAGTTTACATTATGGACTAAATTCAATTTCAACCAACACATACACCCATTCTTGTCAAACTCGCGAGTTGACTCTCCGAGTTTACGTCTTTACGTTTCTACCTTACTAAATCGAGTCAAGTCTCTAGCAAACTCGTGTCAATTGTAAACTCATATAAACTCACGAGTTTACAGACCGAATTTACCGTTTTTACGTTTGTAGCTTACAAAATTGTGTTATTTTTTTTCAATTTTGTCATCATCAGCAACTTTATATATGAATTTTATAGAAATTTCTTTATTAGGTATAATAAATTATGAATGTTGATATATTTAATTTTAATTATTTGAATTTAAAATATATTTAAATCAAATTGTTGTTATTTTTATATTATAATTATTTAATTATACACTATTAATATATGTTTAATGATAAAAGTAAACTCTTACGAGTTTACCGATTTGAGTTTACCGATTTGAGTTTACGATACGAGTTTACATCATTGTCACGAGTTTGCATAGACTCGTGAGTTTGACAACCTTGCATACACCATTATGTGTATATATATACAGATTAAAATCTAGAAAATGTGTGAACTCTTTTATTTCTTTCCTTTTCCCTTTGGTTGGGACCAAATTGAAAACGTGGATTAAATTGTCAAAGACAAAACATGATGACAGATTCAAATGTGGGAAGGAAAGAAAAAAAGCCAGAAACATGATTGAGGAGCCAACAAATGATGACAATGTGGGAAGAATGCAATTCAAATCTTACAAGAGATCATTGCAAGTTCAAATCTCATTATTATCAATATAAATTAAAGATCTTGTTTGTACGTAATTTATAATATAGATGTTTTTGTAATATTCTTTTGAACTATATATTAGGTTTATCTTGATTACTATTATCACCCAACTCATATAGGATTTTTTTTATAATTATTTTTATTTTATTATCAGACATGATAAATATACTGCAACCTTCTTCTGTTTATGGTATTTACGAAAAAAGAATCCCTTATAAATAACCATTGGATTCTCTATTTTCCGATGAACATACAATTGGTCCAACGCAACTACATATTTTTAGGTAAATTAAAATAGAAAAGATAAAACTCATTTTTCAGACACAAAAACTGTTTCTATCTCATTATTTATGCCTAACTAATTTGTTGTTTATGTTTTTATAACGGATGGACTAATATATATTTTTTAAAGAACATTAATAATTGTAAATATATACCCCTTTAGTGTCCTTAATAAAGTACATATTTAACTAATTTATGTAGATTAATGAAGCTATAAATAAATGGAAAATCTTAGAAAAAATAGTTTAAAATGGGGGGGGGGGGGGGGGGAACAAATAAAAGAGTCTAATATCATAAATCCAAGGTCATTCCTAGACAAGGAGTCTGAGATTAGTAAATGTTTCCAAATAATTAATCTGCCCCTTAGTTATTTGGGAAGCTCAAACTGTCAATAAAAATACTAAAATTCTTAATTACGATTTGCAGGTTCTTATTCTCTGTACGTGAGTAGTCAATAATGACTGACAACATTTGGGAAATTCAAGTTGTCATTGTAGATACTGAAGTAATTAATTTCGATTCTTTAAGTTGTTATTTAATTTTTTATACCTAAGTAGTCAATGACGTTTGATATATATGACTTCATAATGTTACCTATAAACTAAATTGTTGGTATTTGTGGAGCTCAAGTTATCAATATTGATATTAAAGTTATTAATTGAGATTGTTAAGTTGTTATTCTCCATATCTAAATAGTCAAAGGAATATGTGTAATAATCTGAAAACATTTAGAAACCTGTAAGGGGCATATTCGCCATTTGGCAATATTTGTTAATTACAAATTCGTACCTCATGTCTGATTTGTGATATTAGAATCCCTTATTTGTTTTTTTTCTTTATTTTAAACAATTTTTTGGGATTTATTTTTTCTAAATAAATTACTTAATTATAACATATCTATGTGACATGATGTCATGATCACTCCAAAATACTTCTATATAACATTAAATTATACATAATTAATTTATAAGTTATGCAAATTAGTTTGGAGAGAAATACTAAATATGAGAGGTAAAAATTGTACTCACTTTAGTCTTTAATATAGCACCTATTTGAGGAGTTGATTTTGATCCTAAATATAATATCTGATCTATTTATAATATTTGTTATTTTTTCCCCTAATTTATCCTTATATATGGATGCTTCTTAATAATAATTAAGAAGGAAACCGAATGAAGGAGTTAAAGAAGGTGACTAGAATATTTTAAAAAATACATATTATATTAACTAACGTTCGTAAAATCTAATTAAATTAAGTAAATTTGTTTTATATTCTTATTATAAGGATATAATAAGGACAAGAGGCAGTATGAAGAAGAACTGTAGGAGGTATATTTAAGAGTAAAATCCATTATATTCCTAGATTTAGCATAGGGGGAATAATTAAGATTTGAAAGAATGTGATGAAGTGTGGTGATAAAGTGAAAGGCACAGCAGGACAAGAGTTGAAAAATAATTAAGGGGTGAGAGAAGAGGAAAGGAACTAATTAAAATGTCAAAAAGGGGTCATTCGTTTCGGTCACTCCTAACCAAATACCAATCCACAACGAAAACGAAGTGTGGAAGAAGCAACCAAACTTCAACGAAGCAACTCCGAAACGCTCTCTCTTTTTCTGTCATCAATTGTCAAAGTTCTGATTTCTCACGCAATCTCAGATCAGGGCACGCAGAAGGAAAATTGCTGAGAAAGTGAAAGGAAAGAGTAGAAAAGTTGAAAACAATTGGACCCCATAACAAGATTCACAAACAAAGAAAGAATCACAAGCCACACACTATATATCTTCTCTCTCTCTCTCTCTCTCTCTATATATATATATATATATATATCCTTCAATGTCTCTCTGACTCTGCAACCCCTCTGATCTCATCATTCTCCCTTTCAAAATTCTCATGCATGCATGAACCACCATTTTCTTCATTTCTATATATATATATATATTCACACACACACACACATTAAATTAAACTTGTGGTCACTTAACTACGGGAGAATGTTGCCAAGAGTCTTTAGTTTAAGTGACAATTCATACTCTCTTAGAAAGGATAGTTCGTGAGAACAAACGCTCAGTGATATAGAGGGAATGATTATATGTGAGCCATCTTTTCCTATTAAAAAAAATATGGTGGGAAAAAAATATTTTTCCTGTCTTTAATTTAATATAAGATCTATTTTGTAGTTTAAATTGATCACTATTGGTGCTTGCTTGCTTGGATGGGAATTGAGATTGAAAGTTCAACACGTGAATTTTAGAAAACTTATATCCAAAACTCTTTTTTCTTTAAAAGAAAAAACTACATTTGAGCCCCTAAACTAAGTTATATGAGGAGCAATTTTGATTTGTTTATGTGTGTTCTGATTAAGTGCATGTTTGGAGAATGACTTTTATGATTTAAGAAGTAAGTATGTGAGAGTAGTTTTGTTTCGACTTGCAAAAAAGGCTTCTAAAACCACGATTTTTGTTATTTTCCATACACTTATTTCTGGTCATGCTTGTAAATCAATTTTACCCAAATTCTATTTTACTTAATGCTAATTGATCATACACCCTAAATATTCGAATATTATGCGTTAGACAAAATCATGTTGGAAGAACTACTTTCAATTAATTAAGTTTCATAATGCTCAAATTTAACCCAATAATATCAGATATTACACAGTCTACTAGCTTCGTATTGGTTTAATAATCTTACAACTTCCGGTAATATGTTAATAACGCTAACTAAAAAAAGATTATATATGTAAGTAACACCAATATTTAGACATTTTATATCTAAAAAAAATATTATACTTCTTAGGTTTATTTTTTTCCCAATATATTCATAATTTTAGTTTTTAATATCTTATTTATATATACTTAATTTGTGATAGTAAGAAATTAGGTCCATACTTCCCCGATCCCTTCATTACTTCAGGTGAAAAAGTAATTAAAAGCCTTTTTTTAAAAAAGGAAAATCATTTTATTGTTCCATTATTACCTCATGACTTTTCTGAATCAATATGGGGCCACTGTTTGAAGTTCTTGAATCTTGCCTTCATCTTCTTTTATATATATATATATATATATATATATATATATATATATATATATATATATGAATATGCATCAAACTTCAAAATGACTCGGATTAAAAGGTTAACCTTAATGATAATGAATTTTCACTTACTCTTATTTAAATAAGATACTCAGTTCCACTCATCCCAAAGTTTTGCACTTTATTAGTTTCTCTTCCTCCTTCACTAGTGCTAGTAACTTCCAAATAAGCTTTCAGGTTTTAAATAACTTGGAATGAAATATATATTTATATAAACATGGCAACATCATCACTAGCAATTTCATGATCGATGTAATGATTTTAATTTAGTGTAAATAATTATATATTTATGCTTTAGCTAGTAGACAATTGTTTTGTTTTCAAACATTCCCCTCTTGTAAACAAATCATAGAGTATATAATTATTTCAAACATTTTTTTTTCACTATTGAACATGTGTTTATGTGTTGTATCATATCATTTTCAGCAAGTTGACGACAAAAATGACTTATATATTGTTTAAAAGATTTGTGGAACATATTAATATCAATAACGCCAATATCAAGTATGCATTTGGAGCTAGCTAGGTTGTAAGAAAATAGAAATGGGTACAAAAAGAAATTGTTGTATACTTTTTAAAATGCTACTTCATTAATTAAGCTGATAATTTGCAACATTGATTCTAAAAACTAATAGTGAATTTAGGTAACAGTAATAAATGAAAAGTAATTCTTCATTCCTAATGCAGTACCTAGTTAACCTAGTTGGCGAGTTAATATTATCTTCAAATGTAAGACCAATTTTATATATTTATCAATTTTTTTTAAAAAATTAACATTATTAATATCTATATACATTAAGGATAGAAGGAGTATTGTTTTTTGTGAAAACAATATTTTTAAAAATACACTAACATAATTCTAAGTGTGACTATACTACACTAAATTAAAGTTATATATATATATATATATATATATATATAAAGTAATTATTCTCCACCTAATAAATCTTATCATTGATAGATGAAAAGCATCATGATTTATTTTTATTTTAATTAGAATGATAGGCTCTAATTAACAACTTGATGAGGTTATAAGGGGATTGAATCCACTACTTCTCACTTGCTTGTAGAAATTTTTTTATCTCACTATGTTATTCCCTCTGGTCCTTAATATACAAGAGCTAGCTAGTTGATATATATTTTTTTAAGAGACATTGAGAAAGCTAAATAAACTTTTTGATCAGAACATATATTGTATATTATTAAGTTAAATATTAGTTTGTAAGTCAAGTAAATTTATATAAAAAAATGATAACCGTAAATATTTTAATGTAATTTAATTAGTTTTCTTAATTTTTTTTAAAAAAAGAGTTGACTATTATAACCAGAGTATATAAGGTGTTGTGGTTTATGTTTTTGAAGCTCATTAAATAACACGAAGAAAAAGAAAACGCGTGTGGTGAGGAAGACAAGTGTATTGCAAAGAGAAGAGTCCTTAATTTTCAGTTTCTTTTGCTTCTGACAATCACTTGCACCACACACCACTCCTATTAAGCACCCAAGCAAAGCAAACCAAAATCTCAAACAACATACAACTTTTTAGGCCCCCCTTTATTATACCTCCTCCAATTCTTTTTATAAACAACATTTTTTTTTAATTATACAATTGAGACTAGTGATTAAGATCAGTTAAAAACAATAATAAATGTGTAAAAAATACCACCTTTTTTTAAAAATATGTCTTTATTTTTTTAAATAAATCATGGTAAGGGAGGGGGTAGGGTTCGAACCCTGGACATGAGAGAGGGAGATCAGTTAATTATGTATTTATTTATATATAAAAGATGCTTGCTTAATTATGTCTTTGTTTATTTATAAAAGAATGAGTAGAAAATATAAAAAATAAATAATAAATGATTAAATGAAAGAGAATAAGCGGTGAATAAAGATAATTAATATAAATTTATTTATTTAATAGGACTAAAAAAAAGATACTTTAAGTTTTGAGAAAAAAAGTTGTGTATATATATTACGGATCGTCCAGGGAGAAATTTGCAAGGAAGATACGAGGGAGCGTGTGTATATATATATCCTCATACTATCATTCATCTTCCGGCTTTCTCTTAAACTCTCACACAGTCTCTCTCTCTACAGTTTCATGGCTTCTTCCCACCCCACTGCCACCAGCAGCTCCACCGCCTTCCACCACCACCCACCCACCTATGGATCCGACCCCAACACCACCTTTGTGCAAGCCGACCCCTCCAATTTCCGCGCTGTAGTCCAAAAGCTCACCGGAGCTCCCGACGACCCCTCCTCTCCAAAACTCCCCCTTACACTCCCCTCCCGCCTCGCTGCCTCTCCCGACATCGGCCCCAAGAAGCCAGCCTTCAAACTCCACGAGCGCCGCTACAGTGCCGCCGCCAGGAAGATGATGGACCTCAGCATCGGAGTCTCCCAACGGTCCACCGTGTTCAGCCTCACCAGCCCATCTCCGTCATCGTCTTCATCCTCTCCATCCTTGTCTCCGTCTTGTTATGGATATCGAACCAGTAGAGGATTGTCGGCGTCGCCTGTTTCGCCGTTGGAGATGTTGGAAGAAAAAGCCATTGCAGAGAAAGGGTTCTTCTTACACCCAAGTCCGTTAAGTACGCCGGGAAGATCTCAGCCGCCGCCGGAGCTATTGCCACTATTTCCTCTGCATTCTCCTTCGCACAATAACGAACCCACTAAGTCTTAAGAGAGCTTCCTCACCAACCTACCCCCTCTCTCTCTTTCTCTCTCTCTCATGGGCCTGCGTGTAATTTATGGATGGACCACTATAGCTTAATTTTTAATTTATTTTAATATATTAGTTATTATTGTCGTTGTTGTTATTAATTTTCAGGGATTTTAGGTGGTTTAATTTTGGCTGTTTTCCTCAACGGATTTTATAATTAATCTTGGCACCTTGTAGTTAAATCGGTTTTTATTATGTTACTCGTCATCTTTAGTAGAAGAGCTAGCGAGCAAGTTAAATTAATTACGTAATTAATCACCGCATATCTTTTGACTTATATGCATGATTATATTATATATAAGTTTATAAGTCGATAAATTGGTTTGAAAGAAAAAATAAATACAAATATATAAAGACTTAATATAACCTATTGAATTTCTTTAATCTTTTTTCTAAAAATTATTTGATTCTTATATCAAGGGTTTACTTAAATTTTCAAAGTCTTTTAGATAAATTTTTGCTATATAGCTAAGCTTTGAAATTTGTTGGACAAAATTCTCATTTAACATGCGCATAAGCTAACTTCAATCACATCTTAATTCAAAATTTTAAGAGATTGAGATTATATATTTTTTATTTGTATACTTTATTTAATATAACTCTATCTAATATATATATATAATTTCTATAATTATTCGTAAATTATATTTGATGAGCAAATGTTATCTGCGTAACCCATGTATTAATTAAATATAATTTATTTTGAGAAGAGGTGTAAAATTAACACCACTGTAAATAACTAAATATTGAAAGGGAGGAAAGGGGAAAAAAAAAATCAGGGAAAAAAGGGTAAGTGACGTGACATCAGAATTCAGACATTCAAATTATATTTCTATATTATCTTATTCTTCACCTTGAACTATACGTAATGATTTTTCAGTTCATGATAGATAAATAGGGAAAAAAGTTTTTTTATTGGCTCCACACGCAATCTCACCTTTTATTTCCAAAAGAAGACAAGAATAGAATCATACCATTTATATTGCATATTCATGGTAACATATTATGTGTTTCCTAGCCAATAGCCATGCACAAAGTGTCAAGAATATACCAATGAATTATATTATTCAAAAAATTAATTCTTGCATCCTTGTAGCTTCATATGTGACTTTTATTCAAACCCCAATAGCTTTTTATTAGCATTAGTTCTTATGCTTTGTAGCATATTAATTACAGCTAATGTGGATGTTGATTAAGAGACGTGTAAATTGTCACAAAATATAAAATAAGAGAGTTTTTTAAAATAAAATGATGGGATATAAAATATTTTTATCAATATAAAAATAACAAATTGTCATATTCATAATAATCAATTTGCATCTATGTATAATATGTAATCGGTTGATTTTGATATTTTTTACATCAATGTGGCAAAATTATTTTGTGTAAGTTTGAGTGAGTAGAGCCACATCAGTTACATTATTACATAGTAACATTGCTTCTCTTGTTGATTACTTAATTATTAATATATGAACCAATACTTACAATTAAGAAAGCTATATATATAATGACCTAATAATAGGGGAAAAACATAATTTAAGAATGAGGTTAAATTATATGGACTTGCCAATATAAATTGTGACATGTGGCCGATCAAACTAGGAAGTGGGTAGGACTGCATAGAGTATAGATTTTTGGTTGGATTTTATTCCACCAGAGGCTTTCGTTGAGGTTGTGGATTTGGTCTTGGACTGACAGTGATGGGCTTTGTCCAGTGTGTCATTAGGAGGAAGAGACCAGCTTACATGCGTTTAGGGACTGCCCAGAGGTTCGTGCACTTTGGTATGAGGTTTTACTTGCTGCCCATTTCCACTCGTTTTAGCATTGTGACTGGATTGATTAGTTAAGGGACAATTGGATGTGTGACAAACAAGGATTTGGTGGATACCTCTAGCATGCTTTATTCCTTGTCTCTTACTGGTTCATCTGGAAATGGAGGAATACTTCCATCCATAACCTGCAAGATAGAAGTGACATATATAGTTCTAGGATCATCCTTGAGTTTTTGGGAGGTATTACAATATAATGTTAGTTGCAGACATTGGAATTAGAAGCCTACGAAAGTATCCCTTTATTGTTCATTGGTCCTTCCCTCAAGCTCCGTTTGTGAAACTTAATTCTAATGGGGTATCAAAAGGCCCTTACAAGTGGCGGCCTGTGGAGGTTTGATTCGAAACTATTCTAGTGCATGGCTTGATGGGTTTGGGGTAAGGCTTGTAATGTGTTCTGTGCTAACAATTGAGTTATGGGAAGTTTTGAGAGGTCTGGAGATGATATGAGAGGTAGGTTGGAGGTATATAGTGGTTGAAAGTGACTGTCAAATAGTTATTACATTACTTTCTAAAAAAGGTAATG
Organism: Acacia crassicarpa; assembly: GCA_034222035.1. NCBI lineage: Eukaryota > Viridiplantae > Streptophyta > Magnoliopsida > Fabales > Fabaceae > Acacia > Acacia crassicarpa. The sequence goes on along the minus strand of JAWXYG010000019.1, from coordinate 2,384,554 downwards.
GCTCGTGAGTCCCATTTGGTGTCTCAAATACAAGCAGTTTCTCAACGACAATGGAATATACAGTTCTCTCATGTTTTGCGAGAAGGAAATCAGTATGCGGACTGGTTGGCTAATTTTGTATTATCTCATGTGGAGTTTCCCGATGAAACTCACTTCTCGGATCCTCCTTCTGGCCTCAACCGTTTTCTCCTAGTAAACCTTATGGGAGTCGAGCACTTTAGGCGTGGTTTGGGTCCTTAATCCCTTTATTCCTTTTGTGTGTTTTTCCTTTTTCTTGCATAAAAAAAACTATATGGATTTGCATATTAATTTTTCTATTAATTATCACTAAAAAATAATTTAATTTATTATAAGTGTTATATTATGTTAGCAGTTATATATTATAAATAAAAATGAATCATAGGACTTCAACACTCGAGAGTCGAGACCCATATATTAGTTAAATTTAACTACGCTGTTTACCACATATATTGTAATTGTAATGTTTGGTTACATCATGATAAAAAGAAAGATATTTGGAAATGTCTATATATTATATTCTCATAATTTCAATTTTTATTTTAATTTGCATTTCATCCTATATATCTTGTTCTGTTTTAGGAGTATATGAGTAATGGTGAGTATAGAAGATTAACTTTAATTAATTTGACAAGTTTTTTGGCTGCTTCAAGAGCTAAATATCTCCGAATAAATTATTTTTTATTATTATTATTTTTTTTTGGTATATAAAAGTTTTGGAGGGTTCGGCATCAGTCCCCCACCAAGGCCAGGGCACGGCCCCGGGCTCTATGAGCACTTACTGGAGACTTACGAGATCGCCTATCAAAGGAGTCCCAGCGACGGCAGAGGGGATCGAACCCACGAATAAATTATTTAATCCCTATTTATTTCTCACACTTTTCTTGGGTGAAAAATGCTCAAATCTATGCTCACATTTTCGAAACCTTTTGAAAATGAATCTTTTAAAACTTTCAAAGTAAAATTACTTATAGTGACAAGCACCATGGTGGTGTTCATCATTATGGTGATTTACACGATCTAAATATAGTTTTTAACGCTTGATATTTAAAATTTTTAATTGATGATTTTTAAATGAAAAAAATTATTTTTGAATGATTGATAGTTAAAAATTATCTTTATTTTAAATTATACACCTATTAAAATAATTTTTTAACAAATAAAAATTAGAAAAAAGTAAATTTAGATTGTCTAGATCTAATTTGATTGGTCCAGAATGAGTGCACCTCATCACATATAAAAATGTATTCATGCATGCCACTTGTGTAGGAACTCTTTTTCCCATCGCAATAGAAAATGTTAATGGCCTTGAAATTTAACAATCACAAATTAATACATGTTTTGGAAAAAAATATTTAATGCTCCTTATATTTTAAAAAATGATTTAGATTAAGAATATTCAAAATATTCTAACCTAATATATATATATACTATTGAAATTAGTTATATGTTTAAAACTATTGCAAAATCATTATGTTTTTATTTTCCAAAAAAAAAAAAAAACTTGTACTTACAACAAGAACAACCTTTGGCTCTACTTTCTTTCTTTTGTTTTTTGTTTTTAAACAAGATGCTTTTACCAATCTTATTTAGTTTAATTTGACAGACATTTGAAAAAACAAATTTGAATATTATTACAAATATGACTAAAAGAGACGCGGACAAAATGAAGGTGCTTATTTCACTATCAGCACCTTATGTCAAATTTAGCGTCTTATTTGCGTCACCAACTCACCATATTATTGAGATCTTTTCTATATGTTATTTTTCTTGACCGAAAGTCAATTTTATTAACTTCTATATTATTGTTTGAGCCAAGTTAATTTGCACCTATATTTAAAGGCGGACTCAGAAAATTATTGAAGGGGCACCATTGGCTCAGAAGGCCCCCGATTTTTTTTTTTTTGAGAAAGTTTTAAATGTATTAAAACAAAAGAATATAAATAAGAAAATAAAAAAAATATCAAAAAAAATATTCATGAAATCAAGTGAACACTGATAATGTAATAAGAGAGACAATTATTTTACAAACCTGTCATTTAGAAAAACAAGACTAAGTGCGGTTAGAAATGCAGTTACATAAATTACAATGAAGAGTGGACACTTAATAAGTTCAAGTACATATTTTTAATAACAAAAGTAAATTACAATAAAAATAATTACAATGTCATTATTCTAGGCCTTATTTTTTGGAATTATATCATAATTGCCTTATTATCAATGCTATTAAATACATCCTTTTCAATATAAGACACTAAACAATCATTCAACCATTCATCCCCTATCACATTACAAAGTGCACCCTTGATGTATTAAGGGTAGATATTTAATTTAAGGATAGACAATCATTTAAATATGTATTATTATTTTTTTTTAAAGAAAATCTTAAATTCAAGGGGAGGCCGGCACTTGCCCTCCTTCTATATAACCTAGGTCCGCCTCTGCCTATATTTTCAAAAACTGTTTGTGTCTCTGGTTCAAATATGCTATGTTATATTAAAGACTAGAAGTAGTTTTTCAAAATTTTGAAATATATCAAACAATAATACATTTCAATGTAACATATTATTTATAAGAAATGATATCATATCCATGATTGAAAAAACAATGATGATACTATTGTTTGATTGATTCAATTACGAGTTCTTTAATTGCTTTTAGCACCCACACCCATCCAGATCCTTTGCAAGATGTTACCAAATCTTGCCCGTACTTCATCTGAAATTGTTAAACCTCGTTCAACCATGTTACCACCTTATTTAATTAAGATGAAAAATTAATATCTAATTCGGTATTAATCATTAATGATCAATGACAATTGACTAACCTATCGTGATTAAATTTGTTACATATTCAAACCTAGAATCGAGTTTGATGATAAAAATCTCTATCATTCATGTCAACTTATGCTTACATCATTCATCTCGAATAATCACACGATTCAACAAGAGAATATAATATAGAAAAAGTAGTTGTTGATTTTCTTCTAAATTCATTTTCTAAGACTGAGTAAGCTTATGTGAAAGTTTAAAAAAAAAAAAAGAATAAGAGGAGTTAACAAGGTAATAATATTCTAATAAAAATTCTTAATTATACTAACAGTTATTACCATATTTTTTAAAAAAGAGAAAAGTGGGGAATAAATACAAAAACAAAAGTATAACTATATATGATCGTCTCCTATGTATTAATTTTGTGTCATTTCATGATATATAATTGGAATATAGGATCATAAAAATATTAAATTTAACAAAGAATCTTACTAAATTTAAATAGAGGAGTGAGCACTAATAATTTATGAGTGACAAATCAGTCGTTTGAAAATCTAATTCAAAGTTAGCCCAATGAGTTCTGAAAAATCACTTTAATTTTACGTTAATGAATTAAATAATCTATGTGAAATCATATATTCGTGAGTATCTATCATTATAACGACTTTAACCATTATATCTTTTAATAAAAAAGTGGATAAATTTGACTAACAACAGCGAATCAATAAAAAGGAGTTTCGTTTTAATGAGTATTTTCTGTTTACATTACATTCATATCGTCAATGCAACTGTAAAAATAAGAAATTTTTGCTCAATTAGTTGATATTATTTATATTTTTAAATATATATGTATATGTGTGTACATGCATGGAGGCAGAAAATAAGCTTTCTTTTAATGAAAATAGCCACATAAATTGATCGAAGACTCATTGCGTCTTACATGATATTAATTCATTGTATCAACTCTATAAAATTGGGTTGATTTTTTTTTTTTGGAGAGATTAATGAAGCTAAATAAATTACTTAATAATATCATATGTTGTGGATTCTTAGATTATATATATTAGTTTATTAGTCAAACTAATTAGTTTGGAGGAAAAAAAAAAACAAAAACACTCTAAAGTAACTTAATTATCTTTCTTAATTTTTCCAAAAAAGTCAATTTGGTCTTATAATTAAGACCGAATGGAGTATTTTTTATTTTTCAAAATATAAGAACATCAATCAATTTAGCCATTGTTTTCTTTAATCTATATGTCGTTCTCCCAAACCAGTTGAAAAAAAATAAAATTGATCTTTTTTCGGCCATGAAATAACTTGATTCTTTGATGATTTATCTTATAAAAAAGGATGTTTTACAGTGATAATCAAATATAGCTAAAAAGTCATTCTCACTTTTGACAGACTTTTAATGTAATTTTTGGTAACTTTTAGTGTAATTTATTGAATATATACTTTTAAAGTGTGGGAATGATTTAGAGGTAAAACATTATGAAGCACTAATTAAGGGACAAAGCAAAGTCCTTTTAGATGATGACATTGTTGTTCTTCTTATTATTATTATTGGTAGTAGATGATCACACAGTTGGCTTTAAATTGAAACAAATGAGAAGGAAAAAAAAAAGTTTAATGTTTCTCTTTCTTCTCTTTACAATGAGATCCGCTCACTTTTATATAAGTGTGGCAGAAAAAATGTTTACATTAAAAGCAGAAACATTAAACCAAAAAAAAAAAAAAAAGGTCAGATCTTTTTGTTTGAAAAAGACATGTTTACTTTCTTTTCTTTTCTTTTCTTTTTTTTTTTGGATACTAAAATTTTAGGAAAGAGGTTATACTCGCCTACAATCCAAGGGCATGGTGAAGTCTCCTCTCCTCTTAGGTGATACTAATATTGGGTAGGACGAGCCGTCAATTACCCTCAGGAGTTGGACTCACCCACAATCCAAGGACATGTTTACTTTCCTTTGGAAAATATGTGATTTTCTCATTCCCTTGTAATTTGAGGCTATCTTCTTTAATTAGGAAATAAACAATGTTGTGATTTTCAGGCCCCCCCCCCAAAAAAAAAAAAAAACTAAGAATAAAAAGAAATGCCACAAAAATGTCATGACCTCTATTGAGCGTGGCAGCCTTTAGATTTTTTTAACCTTGATCAATTGAAGAGATAATGACATAGAGACTTAAAGTTAAGCCAAACTCTTATTAATTATGTCTGTTTAACGTACAAAATTGATTATTATAATATTAATGCTCTTTAACAACCTTAACTTTATATTAAGCTGGATAGTGATATGGTATCAAACTCTGGTAAAGAAAACACAACTTGAACTATATTATTTATTTGAGGGTATGGGGTTATTGAAATGATTAAAACTTATATTTGAGGCCAATAGTCTTACAATTTAGTGGGATATAAGCTCTTATATAAGTGATAAGTTGCGAGTTTGATCCCATTTATAATCTCATGCCATCAGTTTGTCCCTCTAAATACACTTGTACAAAGGTCTTATATTCGAAATGAATATGTAATTATCCAATGCATTACTAAAAACATGCCACATAAAAGTACATGAATATTTTTTTAAAAAATAAAATATACTTTCTCTGGTTCTAAATATAGGATAAAGTTTATAGTATAATTTACACTAAAACTTTATTATATATTTAGGACTTGAGGTAGTAATAAATTCCCCACTCCAACAATTTGGATCGTTTTTTCTGTTTTCCTTTCTTCCCCCTAAATTTAGTGTCACCTTTGAAAAACAATGTTGAAGAGAATCTAGCTACCAAAGTCCAAAAAATTCATGATGCACTATTATTATTATCATAATCATTGCTCTCTTATTTTCATCTTCAAGCCAGTGCACTCCCACTAGGTAGTGATTCTAACCCACTTAGATGTGATGTGTCTCAACTTTTAATCAAATTTGTTTAAAATAAATTAAAGTGATTCAATGATGCTTTAATTATACCTCTCATCCTCGTGTCTAATCCACAAATAACACATGAAAGCATGGCTATTTCACTGTTTCTGAAGCATGAAGGGGTGCAACCCAAGGGTATATTTGGTTAGGGGTAGACTAATTAGACTATAAAGTGGACAGATTAAGTTTAATCTCACCTTATTCAAAAAGACCCATAAGGAGAGGCATCCTGACCTCAGTCTGAATTAGTCAGTTGCCCGGACACGTGATAATAGAGAAAATATGTTGGATGTTGGGTGCAGTAGCAAGCAGCAAGCTCCAGGTAGGTCCAAATGAGAAAAAACATATTCAATGAGTTTCTCTCTATTATGCCCCTACCAGTTCTAAACTGTTTGATTAAATTTTAATAGCATTGTAATTTCAAAAATTTTATCAAATCTTAATCATTATATTCTAATCCAACACTACAACTCTAGTAGTCCTTTTAACAAGGAGAGTAGCCATTTCCAAAACCAATGGCATCGATGATCACCACTAACAACAACAGTAATACTCCCTCTATTCCTAATTATAAGATATAGTTTGTAGTAAAAATTACACTACAAACTATATTCTATATTAAGAATAGAAGGTTGTAGTAAATATGAACTTGCCAATAGAATTTTTATTTGATAAAACAACATATATTGAGGGAAAATTTTACTATATGGAGTGGAGATTCAACAAGCCTCCTAAATTATTGACCAGGGGAAAAAAATGCGCTGGGCATTAATGGCCAAAACTTGTAAACCATGGGATTTATACATTGTTAGAGAGCGTATATTGTCAAGAAAACCTCAAACGAATAGAAAACTTATTTTTGAGCAAAAAAAGAATAGATAACTTATGGCTTACTGGGAATGCCATTTAAAGTAACTATTCAGAGGACTGAAGCACAGATAGACTGCTGATTGCACAAATCTGATACTCCATTTGTGAACTTCTGCCTGCTTTTCTTTTTCTTAGTCACAACTATAAACCCTTCATCTCCGTTGTTATCATTCCCTGCATCAATTTTTTCTTCCTCTTCGCTTCCATTTGATTCAGGATTCATCTTATTTTTTCCTTCATTAGTATATAGGATTTTTATAATAGCCCTGTCTTTGGCTATTGCATCAGAAGAATTTTCCATTTCCTTATCTTTTTCTTCACTGACTTTGGATTCATCATCAGCAGAATCAATATTTTGCTGAGCTGATTTCACAAGCAAGCCAAACAAAATCTGCCTAGCCAGTTCAGACCTCTCAAATTCAGAAACACGCTTTCTTGGGGAACTTCCCTTCAAATCCTTGCCTATGTTTTCGTCTAGATTGTTGTTTTCTGCCATACTTGTTTCATTGGTCTCCTCCGTTTGCAGAGCTTTTCTGGGAACAAACTCAGGTGCATGTGGATTCATGATCCTTGGAGCCCCGAATCCACTTCTCTCCCTGATGGGGGTGTGATTTTTCGAATAACCATGTTTCATGCGAAAAGTATAGTTGGTTCTATAGTATAGAGGTGATCTAGGCCCACAGGGGACCCTGGCAGCGACAGGTGGAGGAGGCACAGGATCTGCAAGCATGCCTTGACTAGCATTTGAATCATAAATGTTTGTGATGGGAACCGAACTTAAGTGGTGATGCATAAACAACATTCCTGGGCTGAATGGTTCCGCCGCAGCCGAAAGCTTACTACCATTGGTTTCTGCAGCTTTTTCCTGATCAGAAGAGAGGGACCCCTCCTCAAGCTCAGAAGAAGAATTTTCTCTTTGAATGTCAGGTTCACAGGTCCTCTCCTTTTTGTCTTGCTCAGAAACTGCTTCAACTACAGAGTTTTGGCAGCTTTCTTCAGCTGCATTGCACTTCTCACTTTCAGTCTTTACATTGTCCCCTTCAGCTTTCTCCAAAAGGGGCTTTAAAACAGTACCTGGTGGTGCTAGAGCTACCTCTTTGTAAGATATGGACTTTGAAGCCAAAGGACTAAGAGCTGCTGGAGTAGAAGTAGTTTTGGACATTGAAGCTCTTGTTGGATGATTGACATATTCCTCTTTTACAATGGAGCTTCTAGCTTTTAATTGTCCAGGTGAAGATAGTGTGGCTGGAGTGACTTTTGGAGTTCCTTTATTTGGCGATGTAATGTCGTTCCTGTAACTGCTTTCTCTGACGATGTAATTCTCAGAGTTGTTCACCCTCAGCTTTGCAAGAAGAGGTCTCCTCCGACCAAACTTGCGGTTGGCTGTGTTTCCCGACCGCCCTTTAGGATTGGCTTCTTGCCACCCTTCATCGGAAGATATTTCCTCAACAACTTCACTTGTCTCAGGCACGCATCTAGTGAACTCACCATTCTGTTTCACTTCTTCCGAATGAAGCATGGTTTTTGTTTCTTGAGTAGTGTTGGTTTCTTCCATGCTTTTATCATCTTTTGATCCGTCTAAGGGAATGTTCTCATCAGCTATTGAATAATCATGTTCTTGATGGTTTTTGTCAGTTATAGGGTGTATCTGCCACATATATAAAACACACAAATGTCAAAAGGAAAAATGATACTATTCAGAATGCAACATCTTTTGAAATTCTGCCAGGTATAAAAAACTTCAAGAAAGCTCCAAATGAATATAATATGGGGGAGTAACCGACTGATCCCTATGGTTCTACTTAAGACATGTTTTTCCCTAGCCTCAAGCCCCCCTTCCCTATGGGTAATTACTCGCCTTAATATAGTACATAAGGTTTTTGCTTGTTATAAGTTACTCCCCCATATCCTAAGCACAAGACATGAATTTAACCAGAACCATAGGGAACAGTGGGTAACATACAAACTCATGAAGGAAAATATATGTACTATAAAAAGCAGCTAGAAATATATTAGCCCACCTTTGCACGCCGCTGTTTCCTTTGAGTTTCATTTCCTTTTGGCTCTTGTTCAGGATTAATGAAATCCAGGAGATCTGACACACTGCGTAAAAATGGTCACATATTTTTGTATCCCGAAATATAAAATCCCATTTGAAACCAGGTAGACTATTTCAGTACCATATCAGTACCTAAGGTGACCTTTACTTGCAATAGATGCATCAGGCTTTGGAGTTCCATTTTTAGCTGCTTCTTGTTGCTCTATTGCTTTTGATTCAAAATAGTCGAGCCATGCAGCAGCATCCTGCATTGGGGAAAAAGACAGGTCACGCTAAACATCAATTATCACCACCTTATTGGGGAAAGCCTTTCTTTCATAAATTCCATGACAATAAATACACCATTGAAGTTTAAAACCTTGAGAAAAATAATGACCTGTGTACGAAGATCTTCAGGTCCAAGCTTGTCTTGAAGTATCTTAAGGGTTGTTTGCTCATGTTGCACACTCAGGGAATATGCTTCCATCAACGAAAGAGCAATGGCAATGGCATGGAAGCTCGCAGCAGTCTAAAATATAAAGAACATTAGAACAAAACTTTATGCCAACCATGAGGGAAGGGGATATGTAAATAATCTCAAACAAACAAGCAAAGAGAAGGAGAGAGACCTGGATATGATCTTCTCCTAACAATCTTTTGTTGCATTTAAGAGCTTCATGCAAATATCTGAGAGCCACATGAACATTTCCCATACCCTCTTCCATCATTGCCACATTTATATATGTCGCTGCTGTGTTCGGATGAGACAGTCCACATGTGAAGTGAAGGAGGAAGAGGGCACGGTTGACGTACCTGCCAAAGGATATATTAAATTCAATGAAGAAAAGTGAGTGACCCATCATAAGTAGTGAACTAACGAAGGTTATCCAAGCAATTGGCTAATTAGTCGTAATGGTGATGGAATTAAAGGGACTTGATAGCATAGAAATATATGAATTTAGTCAGACTTAAAATAATCGACAGAAAGTTGTTGCCTAAGAAATAATACTAGTACAACACAGTCACTTTTTCTTACTTCAGAGCCAGCTCCATGTGCTGCAGACGATAATAAAAGACAGAGAGATCCCCATAGCTTTTCATTGTGTCTGGATGGTCAAGCCCAAGCTCCCTCTCATTTATATCCAGGGCCTTTTGCTGATATATGGTTGCCTAAAAAGGGAAAGGTAATCAAAATTTGATATAAATAACTGGTCAATCTAAAACCGTCTCCCTCAGGATTCAACATAGCACACAACCCCATAGTATAATTTGAATATTTAGTGGATGCAGAGGCACATTACAATTTTTTGTTGTTCTTTTCTTGCTTTATGTCGTTTTGGAGGAACCAGTCATAAAAATGAAAACTCGACACATAAATCATTATGCAAAATTAGTTTGAAACTCCAATTCTTCTAAGAGTATATTACTTCATCAACTTCCTTTGTAATTAAGAAATGATTACAAGGAAAAATCTTGGCGAGGCAAATCAAAATTTGTAAAATAGCTGAGGCATAAGAATGAGAGTTTTTCTTTACTTGATTAAAATCTCCAGTGTGGTAAAGAACCACCGCTAGAAGACTATAAGCACTCGCGGTAGTTCGATGATAAGGACCACAAACAGCCATCATCTTTGCCAACGCCTGCAACATGGATGGCTTACAAGGTCAGCTATTGGACCATTTTAACAATGAACAATATAGTGTTGCTTCATATAGAGAATGAACAAAATGATTGGTACCTTTGTTCCATAATTTACGGCATCCTCAAGCTTTCCTTTATCAAGAGCCATTTTGGATGATTCCAATAAATTGCGTCCATCTGCTGAGGAGCATCCTAAGTACTGTCGAACAAAATACGTTCTTGCTGATATAAATGCCTCAATGATATAATAATTATTGGATCAAACATATAACTGGCTTGCTATTGTGGAAGGGGCAGATAGAGAGACAAGATCCCACCTTGCAAACAGGAATTAGGCTGATAATATCGTATTTCCCAAATGGGTGGGAGGTCTCCATGTCATAATCTCTTGGGAACAATTCCAATCCAACCTAGGGGGAAAAAATAAAGTCTAATTAACTTTTTGGTTAAAAAATTCAATTAATGAATACATCATACAAATAACGTATGCATAAGAAGTCAAATATGTGATGCCTTATGACAAAGCCCTCTCAGGATTGATAACTTCCTCAAATGTTGAAATTCATCATTTAATGTCCATCCAAATTTTTTGCTTAAATATTTCCGTAGCCACTGCAATCTGAGATGATTGTCTTCAATCAAATTTTTGTCAGTGTTTTCCAATTGACAGCTCCCAAGTAAGAAATTCAGAGTTGATGCAATAACGGGAGATAAGTCTGCTACATTATCAACTGAGGCAATTACGGCTTTGAGTAGATGCTTGAAAGCTCGAGTTACCATCTCATGAATACAAAGAGATTGAATGTGTGGAAGACTTTCTGCAAGCTTAACCTGAATAAAACAAGAAATTAGAAACAAACAAAGATAAAATTGGAAGCAAGATTTAAGCTAGAATAATAGCTTTCAAATTGTAATTGCTGAGGTTTAGGCTTGTTCACATTTATTCAAACAGATGTATTGAAGATGGAGCCTGGAGGAAGCATTACTAGAACAGAAGGCTCATCTTCATTTTGCAAAGATGTGTAGAGAGAGAAAGGAAGCAGAGTTCATAATGCTTACTACTTCACCAAGGGAGCGCATTTTTAATCCTCTTAGATGCATGAAATCAGTTAGTGTACGGCCATCAACTGGAGAAAGTTCAAGTGATCCAAAGTCTGTAACCTATAAAAATAAGACATACAGTTTCTTCAACAATGTCCATGAGATTAATTGTAGTAAATTATCAAATGTATACTCCAATTAAAATATGACGTTACCAGCTTTGGCAAGGCGATTTTGTCATAGTACTTGTGTGCCATGTTGATAAGCTCATCAACTGTCTGTTCAGAGAATGAAATTCAAATAGTAAGTATTAAAAAGCTGAAGTTGTAACATAAGCATATTAAGTATAACAAAATATTGGATTTTACAAATAAAGAAAGGTAAATCTGAGTGTGAAAAGACTAAAAGAAAATGAGAATGATCAAAAAGATGCAAAATATTCCGGAAGGGGAAAAAAGGCCAAGAGTTAGAAACTGAAGAGAATATAGTAAGAGGCAGCAAGGTTATCTTCAAAATGTTTCACAAACCTCTAGATGAAGACCAGTTCCAGATTCTTTCAGTCGTAAAAATGCTTCTTCTGAAAGAAGGTTCTCCAATTCAGCAGAGCTATTTAAGTCACCATTGTTTAATTCCGCTTTATCAGTTTCCACTTCAAAAGGTCTAGAGTCATTCTGCTCTCTATGGTCTTTACAATTTAAATTAGCTGGTTTCTTTTCCCTCTTCTTCAAAAATTTGAATTGCTTTCCAAGACCTTTGACAGCTTGTACAGCATCATGGCCATCTTCCTTTTTTTCAGAACTTTTATCTGTTGAAGTTTCCTGCTTTTGCAGATATTGCACCCAACAAGAACCGAGTTCCCACCGAATAGACCTTTCTAAATTAACTGCCTCCTCACTTTCCTTTTCCAAACTTTCTTTAATCACCGTCCGAACAACATTTCTTGAAGAGTCTAAATCATCCAAAGTTGGTACTGATGATCTCCCTTCGGATGGCTCAGCTCCAAACTTGTGAAACAGTAGCCTCAAGCTGTAAAGAACTCATTCATTTAGTAAAGATGACCCTTATCCATAAAATCAGCATACTGATATAAATAGAAATGAGAAGAGGTTTGGGCATACATAATCTTGTTCTGTTACTTTGCCCCTTAGAAAGTAAAAGGGAGGGAATAATGCATGGAAAATAGTGGGGCCAAACATATACAAATTTTTAAAAAGAAATTTCCATTTAAGGAAGGAGGGAACCGCTACCCCCCAAAGGCAGCACAGTTCTATCTTGAGTATTTTAAGTAAACAAATTCATTAGAAAGATACTATTAGGAACATGTTTTGACGTCCACCCTTGAATTACTATAATTACCAAGGACCATATCAATATAGAGGAAGGAAAATTTTCTTGCTTGGTAAGATATATTTTCTGAAATGCATGCATGATCAGATTCTTAAAAAAGAAAAGAGAATGGGCAAAACAGCCAATGGTTCAGACCTATTGACATTGAGAGCATTTGCCCCTCCATCTGGTTGATCATCGATTTCAATATCTTGAAATTCAGGCTTCCTTGTGTTAATGTTGCCCACCACACTTACTGTTGCAACATATCCACAGTAGCGTACAACGACGACAGCCAAGGAAGAAGTATCCTGTAGAAATCATTGGATATCTTTAAAAAGGAATACATGTCTAATGTCTTTAAGATTTGAAAACTCCAGTTTAGACCTTTTGTTTTAAACCCTTGATTCACAATTTCAACTTATTGAGAGTAGATGTGATTCAAACATGTGTCATAGAAATAAAAACTTCATCTTAATTGATCTGGAAGAACAACGGTTTAAATTCCTAAGATATAAGAATGGGAACATGATTTCAGGCTGATGCCTAGCAATTGACACATGGACAAAACAACGAGAGATGAAAGTAGATTTGTTTCTCAAATTCTGAGTGAGGTCAATGTGAAAATATATGTATGGGCATATATGTAGATGTACAGGCACATGGGATAATGACTTACACGGACAATTACACTTTCATCTGCAGTCAATCCCTTGAGCAAATTCTTTTGAGCATCTTCCTTACTAGAAAGTTTCTTATCATCCTTATGGTTTGTGTCTCCGATATCACGTTTGACTACTACGGACAAGTCCCCCACACGATCTTCATGAAGGATTGAATCCGGAGAACAGTGCAATTTGTTATTTTCATTGGACTTTGACTCCATGACATGTCTTATCGCTGCAACAGCTTTAAATATTGAGGTATCTACAAATTGACTATGAAGAAGAAAAGCTTTTCTGTCTCTGACCACCCTCTCCTCTTCAGTTTTGCAAGGGAGAGAAGCCAATATAGCGTAGTCCGTAGCCCATGGTCTAAGATTGTATTCACCATTTCTTCCCTGGCCACCACCATTACCACCCCAGCTTTCATCCTCAGTAGGTAGGGCAAGAAAATTTGAAGAACTCTCGGTAACACACGGAGGGACAAGCCAAGTATTTGCTCGGAATCCATATGGAAGATTACCAAACTGAAGGTGCAAGGATATTAGAAAATGCACAAGTGTCTAGTGGGAAAAAATTGTAAGTAATATTATTTCAGTTGGGATATGAAGTGCCACCTTATTATATTCCAAAAATGCTTTCATCAAAGATCCATATGCCTGCATTAATCAATCATAACAAGTGTCACAATAGAAAACAACCAACTAACAACTTGCTTCAGATGAACATCTGCCACAAAAGACATACATTAGCAAAACCTCTGCTCAGCTGTTTCAGAAGTTCCACTAAAGAATGGCTCTGAAGCGACTGCTTCCCCACAGTATAAAAGCCTTTTTCTGATGCCACCACTTCTATCAGCTTCCCGTTGCCGATTTTAATCTGCATGCATCAATAGCAACTTTAGCTTTAGTCCAGGTCTGGCATGCAAGGAAAGAAGGTCAAAATTAAAAAACAACTAAAAAAAAACTGTTACTTGAAGCTGAAAGTAATCTCCTTTGCGTCTATCATCCCCATTCTTCAGTTCACATCTCTTCAAGTCTGCAAGAGATTGATTACCCATGCAGCCAAAATCATGACCTCGTAAAACATAATCTCCAATCTCCACTATACATTAAATTATTTTTCCCAACACCATTACACATAAATTCAAGCCTATGATTTTTAATTCAGCTTTTGGAAACAATATTTCAGCACTATAGATAAATCCGAGACAAAATTTTAAAATGGGACAAAAAGTTTTTTTTTTTTTTTTTTGGAGAAAATTGGGGGAAAATCCCTCGTTGAATATTTTATAGGCGGGAAGGACTTGAAAAATTTTTAAACACAGAAAGCACGTTGTTATGTGAATTTTGTACTCACAAAGGAACTTTACTCTGGCATAAGTCCTTTCCAAAATAAACTTTTCAACGGAGACTTTTTTCCAATTTTCCCAAGTTTTTTTTTTTAAATTTTAGACTAAAAATAAAAATATTAAATCTCAATTTTAGCCTTACATTATATTTTTTGGTATATTAAATTATGATTATAATTAATTAACAATTAATAGGTTGAGATCGGAAGTGAACAAAAAGCACAAATATAAAATCATCTTTGGGGATAAAGCTAAATTTATATTTAAGAATTAGGTTAATTATAAAAAATTTCCCTAAATTTTGAATTATCCACAAATAACTATTCAACCTTTAAAATTCAATATCAAACCTCCTTAAATTTTCAAATTATACGGAAAAACCCTCATTCATTTTTTTGAACAATAAAAAAAAAACCTAATTCTAAATAACTCACTTATATTCTAAAACCTCCTTAAATTTTCAAATTATACGGAAAAACCCTCATTCATCACTTATATAATAATCGTGTGCATATAACCTTCCAAACTCTAAAGTTATAAACAAGTAACCCTCTTCAACTTTAATTTATACATAAAAATAAATAATGAGAAAATATAATAGTAGTGGAGTTATATGTAAATAGCCCTCTTAAACTGTAATCTACACACACAAATAAATAAGGAGCAAATATAATAGTAGTGGAGTTATATGCAAATAGCCCTCTTAAACTGTAATCTACACACACAAATAAATAATGACCAAATATAATAGTAGTGGAGTTCTTTGCATAAATATAAGAGTTTAGAAGGATTGGTTATTAAAGTTCCAAAGGTTTGACAATTGACAAATTATCTATACATAATATAAAGTTCAACAAGTTATATATAATTTAGTCTAAAAATTCTGATCAATTTTCGCAACTCAAATATTTACTTTTAGTGGAAAATATTTTTAAAATCCAAATAAAAATCAACAACAAAAATATTATTTTACAAATAAAGAATTGTATAATTTTAAGTAAGGTTAAAAAAACATTAAGTTAAGAATTTAATTTAATTGGAATTGATATTTTTAATTTAATTCTAAATTTTAAAAATATTTCAATATTGATATATCTTATTATAATTGTAATTAAAATGAACAATAAAATATGATTTTCTACCCAATTTTTTTGGGCCAGAACTTCTCCCAAACAAAATGGACCAACAACCATTTTCAACCCAAAAAAAAAAAAAAGACCAAGAATAATGGAATGAAGGGAGAAAGAGTAGTACACAAAGAACTAAAGGAATACTCACGTAAAATCGGAGGAGACAGATGAGAGAAAGAGAAGAACTCGTAGAAATCTGAAAGCTTGGGCGTGGGATGAATGGCTACCATGCCTACATTATCGGAAATTGGCGAGACAGTCGCCGGCGACCCGACCCGGGTTTCCTCATTGGGCGTAGTTGGTGGTGGGCTCTTCTGATTATTTTGGGCCTTACTAGTTTTCTTAGCTTTGGTATCTGGGCTTATCAAGGCCCGCCTAGGCTTCGTAAACTTGGTTGTGCAGGCCACAATATCCAAGAGTCGCCTCACATGTGCAATAGCTTGGGCTTCCTCTATGTAATTCTCTACAATAATAGCATTAATGGAAAAGATTCAAATATTCCAAGTCCAATAGGTCTGAGCAAAAACAAAAGTCCAATAGGTAAAAAAATAGAAAGTTTGGGGGGAAAGAATCACTAAAGGAAGAATAAGGGAAAATTCCTTTCTGGTTCTAAGCACCAAGAAAATGTCAAAAAAGTCTAAATCGAAATTCAGATGTTAGAAAAGTCCTATTAACAACTCTTTCTGTGGGATTAACAATTCTCATATATGGGATTAACAACTCCATCTGTAAAATTAACGATTCTTTAAAACTTTTCTGATATTGAAATTCTCCTTAAGATGTTTTTGACATTTTATTGGTCTCTTAGGACCTGAAAAATGAATTTTCGCAAGAATCTATGATTTGGTTCATGAATTTTTAAAATACTAGACATCAACCACTTCTTATTCTACTGTAGAGTTTACGGCTAAATATTAAATTTAAATATTCATCACCGAAGTAAATATTTTGTTTAGCATAAATTAGAATGAAGCTTAATTTCATTTATTTAATTCTATAAAAACCTGGTTAAGGACAAAAAATTTCTCACAGAATGAAACGGTATCACCTAAATTGTAAGCAATATAAATGTTGGCTGCCAAAAATAATAAATAAGCAATAAATAAATGTGACGTATCCCACAAAAAAAGAAATATAATATATTACTACCACATGTGGTGACATTTTCTACCGATTAAAATCACGTGGTTAGATTGTGATTATTTGAAAAGTGTAAAATTCTACGAGGGGGACCATCTTCACATAGACCATAGTAATTAATTAAAATATATTTTCTTGAGGCTTTGACCTTATTGGTCGAAGACAAAACTTATTTAACACTTCAATAGAGGTGGATGGACTGAAGGGTACAATTCCCCAACAACTTTCAACAAAAAAAGATACGACCTTCACATTTTATAAAAGATTATCAATCTCAAATACATCAAAATTGATTAAAATAATTCAAAACCCGCCGTATAAGATGTTAAATAAAAAACCAAAGCCATGGATTAAAAATACTTGTGGTTCAACGCGATACTAGATTACATCTTAGACTTCTTTTAATAAAGCCTCTGGTTTTATAAGATTATATATTATTGGTTGTATACGGGATTCTCTCATAATCCCTCCTCTTAGTATCCGTGTATCTTGAATGTTCAAAAATTGATCTAAACGTCCAGAAAGAGACACCTCATCTATTTTTTAAATTTTCATCTTTACCGTATTCATTAGTTTTTACCCCATACGGTAATTTGAAATAAATAAGGTGTTTCCCTCTGGATGTTTAGATCAATTTTTGGACGGTCCGAATGTGCAGATACTGAGGGGTGGGATTCTGAAAGAATCTAGATCCAGTTGTATATTACCCAAAAAGACCAGGGACAGGAGGTTATTAAATGCGATTTGGACCGGAAACCGACAAACCGTCCGGTCTGGGCATTCACTTGTTTACTCTTTTTTTTTTTTACAAAAAAAAATGATTTTTTTACTTCTTTATAATTTCGTATTAATATCTATGAAATCTTTATTGGTTTGGTCCCGGATTAGCTTTAGTTTAACTTTGATTTGACCTACTGACCTTCAATCCACCGGTTTAATGACTGGTCCGATTTTAATAAGGTTGGAAAAAAGAGTGAGAGACGAAAAAGGGTTTGTTTTCCTTCAACAAATCATTTGTGTTGCCATTTTGACAGATTGGAATTAAAAAAGTGCACGAAAAGTTACAAAGAGGCACATAGAACAGCAAAAGTGGGAGATTCAGCCAAAACAAAAGTAAAAGCACTTGTGATCCTATGAAGCTACTACAAAAGAGGGAGATTACTAGTACTATTTTATGGTATACTATAAATTAAAGCTAGTTTCAGAGAATCGAAGGGCCCAGATTATTGCTTTAGCATCCATTTAATCACTCTGAAGAGTCATTATTGATAAACAGCATTCCAAATTCCAAATAGAGTCTAAAGATACTAGCTAGTTAATGAGATTTTAATCATTTCATTAAAAAAAGGTAATCTATCAATGAAATTTCTTCCTTGATTACTTAGTGACAGTTTATTTGATCGTTATATTTCGTCCTCAATCCACTGGTTTTTTTTTTATTAAAAAATATTTTTTTCATTTTCTTTGAACAACCCTTGAAATTTAAAATTATTTGTGATAGTTAATTTCAAGGGTGTCTGAATTTTCTAATGAAAAAAGAAAAGATATTGAATGGAGGTTGATGCTGAATGACAAAGCATGTGAACTGTACCTACCTTCAACCATTTTTACAATACATGGCTTTAGAGTAACAACCTCTACTCTGTCATTTAATCTCTGCCCTTTAACCTAACAGAGGAAGATTGGGTCATCAGTTGAATTATATATTGCTGTAACCCAAATAAATTCAATATTGCAGATTCAATTACGTAAATAAATTATTATTTATTATTTAAATGATTTTAAAAAAAAAGGAAGAGAATTAAGCTTACCTCATGCCAGAGAGAATAGTTAGTAAAATGGCAGGTTTCGACATTTACAGCTAATAGCCTTCTCATATCGAGAATCTTATCAGTAGAGATACCCTTCAGAAAATTTCCAACAAAGGAGAATTTAATAATGCTAGATTTTATATTGTCAGTATCGGTATTTGAAAGGGAAATTCAGAGATATGAACCTTGAGAACAACTTGAGAATCATCAGGAGTGACGACATTGATGTCGATCAGAGAAGGAACTGATGCTAAAATAGAACAAGAAAACAATTCAAGTTATCTTTAATTGTTGAATAATCCAGAACTAATTAAGCAGAAAATTGAAAAGAAAACTTGATATAGCATCTTGAAAATCTGCAGGTGAAGGATGATTTTCCAACCAACCTTTCTCTTCTCTCTTCTTCTTCTCTGCCTTGGCTTTATTCGATTTACCTCTGCCGGACCTCGGCGCCATTTTCTTCTAAGACGAAATGAAATCCGATTGCGAGGAAAAGACCGAAGAAGCTAAACTGGAAGCCTCACTTGAGAGAGACAATCGCAATCAGGAATCGGAGCGATTAAGTAATTAATGAAGCTCGGAGAAATGAAGAGAGGAAGAAGAGGAATTACAGAGAGAGAGAGAGTGAGAGTGAGAGAATGGAACGTTTTATAGGCGAAGTTGTATCGGAGAAGAAGATAGGATAAGGATGTTATAAGTTTCAACCCTTTTCAAGATTTGTAAGCAATCCTGGCCTCTCCTTGTTGCTAATAACCTGATTCTCACTCTCTCTCTCTCTCTCTTTTCTCTCTGTGGAGACCATGTGAAGGAGGCCTGGCAGGACTATATAGCGAGGAGGCCTGGCAGGAGAGGAGTGGGCGAAAACAAGAGGGGAACTGGGTGGCCGTTGATGTTGTGCCACGTGGCGGGAGTATAGTCCTGCTGATTTAGTTTTGTTTTATCACGTGTTTGCGTCCTAAGAATTTTCACCGGTGAGGGGAGAAATCAAATTAATCGTGGACCGTTTGATTGGCATATTTGGCCGCACGATTCGAGCTCGTAATACGAAGCTTGTCGTGTTGTAAGTGATCGCAAGTGATACTCCCCGGCCAAAAATTACAACTCTACAATTTATTATTTCGTCGTCCTGTCTTATGCCGATTATACTGATAGCGAAATCAGTTCAAATTGGTTGAATAATAAATACCCCTCTTATTACATATTCAGACAATTTTTAGCGAGTTTTTATTAAAAAAAAATTAAGACAATTCAAATTATTATTTCATCTTGTCTTATACCAATCAAGAAATAAGCTACAATTATTTGAATAATAAATAGTATGTCATAAGTAAGCCTTTTTGTATATAATCTCTGTCATATTTATAAGAACTCGGTAATTTAATTATATAGTTTAAGAAAATGGTTAAAATCAATTAGCCATAATAAATATGTCTTGAAATAAAATTTTTCTCAAGTATGCTTTTATTTAATTATAAAGGGTAAGTAAAAGAGAGAAATAAAGTAATCATAAGTATCACCAACCCTTTAATGCAATATGTGTAATTAATGAAAATAACAAATGAAAAAACTCGTTAAATGTTGAGATCATTTTTATCTGACTTATTTTTTTTAAAAAAAAATGAATAGAGTATGAAAACATGTAATTATTTATAAAAAAACAAGTAAGGACCCATTTGATACGCGGAAGGTTAGTCAAAGGAAATGAAAGATTGCAATCTTCCATCACAGAACGCCGTTTGGTAGCACAACCTTTCGGGAAGTCATCTTCCAACGACCTCCGATCTTCCTTCAAACGTGGAAGAGTAGTTTCCTTCAAAAAATTGGTGGGATTTGTTCTTCCCAAGTTGGGAATTTCCAAATATCCCTTCACCATCAACGCCGTCGCACTCTCTCTTCCCCCAGCGACTCCGTCGCACTCTCTCTTCCCCCCACCGACTGTTGGGTTAATGTGCCTTTTAGTCACTTAAGCCCAATAAGGCTTAATTGAGACTACAGCCCAAGAACTCTATGGCCCATGTGGTTTAGGGTTAGGTCTTGGGTGTAGTAGCATATAATCATACTTTCACCTACTTGAGAGTAACAGACGCATAAGGAGGCTCTCATCAGAAACAAACCCTAGAGGCAGACGTTCATCATCTGAACGGTTGCCTACACAACCATCCTATTCCCCTCGAGAGATAGTCTGGAAGATCGATCATAGAGCGGGCGAGGACTGTTCGTGGAGAGGCTTTCAGATCGCTCTTCAGATACGAGGACTGTTCGTGGAAAAGCTTTCAAATCGTTGCTTCAGATCGCTGCATCTTTCCAGGTAATCAAAACGATGAAGGTTTTGACTTTTCCTATATCGCGTGGTACAATACGCTTCCGCGTTTCTGGTGAGATTCCTACAATTGGCATCAGAGCTAAGAGCAATGAGGAAAAGAACCGAGTTTTGATATTAATTTATATTTCATGTGATTCTTTTCGAAAATATGGCATCTTTTTCTATATTTGTTATTTATTTCATGGTAGCTATTCGTTTATAATTCATATTTGGTATTAGTTTTAATTTCAATTGGTTAATCGCTTTAATCCATGATTAGATTTTCTCGTGTATTTCTTGATTTGTAACAAGGAGGCTAATCCCATATGATTAGGTTTCCTCCTTGCTGTTTTTAATTTTATTTTGGAATTTCTATGTATTTTTCAAAATTCTGTAAAAGTTGGAGATCAAGAAACTGCGAAGAAGATGAGATGACTTCGGCTGAAGGCGTTGGTAGGAGTGACGGCTAGGGTTCCTCTTGTGTATCCTAGGGTTTCTAGCTAAAGTATGGGTATTTGGGCTTGTGGGCCCATAGATACCCTAAAGGGGTTAGAGACAGATACTATGGGCTGGACAAAAGAGGAATTCCAAAGTTGTAATTTTTTGTATTCTTATTTTTTTAAGGAAAACCATGGATTAAAGTTATTTGTTTAATTACTTAATGCTTTTGTTAAATTGTATGAATTATATTTGCGATTAACATGATGTTGGTAAATAATATGTCATATAGAATAGGAAGGTGCCATATTGTTGCATAATCACATGTCATAATTGCATAGTAGCTATTATGTCTTGAATCGACTAGTACGATAGTTATTATGCGAGATTATTTAGATTGCCCATTACATTAATTATTAATTATTATGATTTTAAATTAAAATCTAGAATAATAATTGGATTAATTGATTGTGAAATTAAAATCTACACATTAATTATCAATTATTATGATTTTAAGTTTTAAAGTCTAGAATAATAATTGGATTGATTGATTGTGGAATTAAAATCTACAAATTAATTATCAAATTATTATGATTTTAAATTAAAATCTAGAATAATAATTGGATTAATTGATTGTGGAATTAGAATCTAGCCATTAATTGTCAATTATTATGATTTTAAATTAAAATCTAGAATAATAATTGGATTAATTGATTGTGAAATTAAAATCTACACATTAATTATCAATTATTATGATTTTAAATTAAAATATAGAATAATAATTGGATTAATTAATTGTGGGATTAGAATCTAGACATTAATTATCAATTATTATGATTTTAAATTAAAATCTAGAATAATAATTGGATTAATTAATTGTGGGATTAGAATCTATACATTAATTATCAATTACTATGATTTTAAATTAAAATCTAGAATAATAATTGGATTAATTGATTGTGGGATTAGAATCTAGACATTAATTATCAATTATTATGATTTTAAATTAAAATCTAGAATAATAATTGGATTAATTAATTGTAGGATTAGAATCTAGACATTAATTATCAATTATTATGATTTTAAATTAAAATCTAGAATAATAATTGGATTAATTAATTGTGAGATTAGAATCTAGACATTAATTATCAATTATTATGATTTTAAATTAAAATCTAGAATAATAATTGGATTAATTAATTGTGGGATTAGAATCTAGACATTAATTATCAATTATTATGATTTTAAATTAAAATCTAGAATAATAATTGTGAAATTAAAATCTAAACAAATAATCCAGGAAATTTCCTAAGAGAATTGTACCTTTTGGAGTAGTTTGTGGGTTATTTAAAATGGCCATATGATGTACACTCTGCCAGATCATGACTAGTTTTTAGATACCTAATAATTTATTCTAAATTGAACAAATTCTTGGAAATTGAAAATTCTAAATTTGAAATATTGAATGGGTGAATGTTTTAAATTAAGTATTTAATTTTAAAACCTACGGGCCCCAATTGTGGGTTTATTAGTGAAATGGTTATCGCTGAAGCCCCATTGGATAAGGATAATCGGATTTCGCTAAATTAAACCTTAATATTTTCAAAATTTTAGTAAAGTTTTGTACGGCCCATCGTCGGCAATATTTAGACACTAAAGATAATTTTGAAAGTAAACAATGGTTAAATACATTCAACTTTGGTAAAATTGTTAACCCTCCCATCGAGGCTCTGGCAATGGAACTGAAGGCCCAAATTAACAATATTAGTTTTACAAGAATCTTGCCCATCGTAAGCCTTGTAAAGATAACTAATGGATTGTTAAACAATAAACGAATAGTAGTTATTAGAATCTACTAGTGCTATATCTGTTTGTTGTTAATTATAGTTTGTAATTAGTGTGTTTTTCCTTATTTTCAGAAAAATGTCTTCATTCAATCCTTTAGCTATAATCTTGAGCCAAAAACCTATGGATTGTACAAACTACAAACAATGGAAAACTAATTTAGATATTGTTCTTCAATATGAAAAGCTCAACTTTGTTCTCACTACCCCTATGCCAGCGCACCTGTTGCAGACGCATTTGATGCAATTCGGACTTGATTTCAGCAGGAGAAGGAAAGATGGGAGAAGACGAATGTGTCAGTTCGCTACTACATTTTGGCCAGTCTCGCCAATCACCTTCAAGAGCAAATGAGCATGAATGAGAGTGGAGCAACAATGCTCTAGACTCTTGATGGCATGTTTGCTAGCAACTCTGCTAGGGAAAATACGCTGAATTCAGTCACCAAGACAGTGATGTCTGGAGGAAGTGTGCGGGATCATTGTCTAACAATGATAGCGAACTTCAAGAAGGCTGATAACCATGGTAATTTACATGTGATTAAGGCTTGTTTAGTGGAGAATCATGATGATAAATGGATAGTTGATTCAAGAGCCACTAACCATGTTTGTTACTCTTTGCAGTGGTTCAAACATAGCTTGCCTGTAAGTAAATGACAAAGAGATTTGAAGCTTGGAACTGAGGAGCTTGTGTTTGCACTAGCAGTGGGACAAGTTATTTTATCTTTTGATAATTGCAGGACTTTGGTTTTAGAAGACTGTTTATTTATTCCAGATTTTAAGAGGAATTTAATTTCTGTTAGTTGTTTGGATAAACATAGTTAGACAGTTCAGTTTAATTCCTCAGTTTCAATAAGAAGTTCATCTTCTTTTATTTGTTCTGGTGTAAAGTTTAATTGTCTTTATTTCCTTAATCCTGTTCCATGTGAAGTTAATCATGTTGAATTAAAAGATGTTGAGCATATTAATTCATCAAAGAAAAGAAAAGTTTCCAATGAAACTTATCTTTGACATTTAAGATTGGGTCATATTAACTCTAATAGAATACAAGGTTTGGTCAAAAATGAGATTTTGAAATCCCTGAACTTTGAACCGATACCAGTATGTGAATTCTGTTTAGAGGGTAAAATGACCGAGAGATCTTTCAAGGCCAAGGGAAAACGTGCCACACTTCAGCTGGAATAGGTACATACTGATGTATGTGGACTAATAAATGTCCAAGCCAGAGGCGGGTATCAGTATTTCATCACATTTATTGATGATTACTCTAGATTTGGATATGTGTATCTGATGCGTCACAAGTCTGAAGCTTTTGGAAAATTCCAAGAGTTCAAGGCTGAGGCAGAAAAGCATCTAGGTGTTCAAATTAAGACTCTTCGATCTGATCGAGGGGGTGAATACCTATCTGGAGAGTTCAGGTCTTACCTGACCAAAGAGGGGATAGTTTCACAATTATCTTCTCCAAGGACACCCCAGCAGAATAGAGTTGCTGAAAGGAGAAATAGAACCCTTTTAGAAATGACAAGATCTATGCTCAGTTATTCATCTCTTTCTGATTCATTCTGGGGATATGCCTTAGAAACAGCTATGTATCTATTGAATTTAGCTCCGTCTAAGTCGGTTTAAGAGACACTAATAGAATTGTGGAAAGGGTGTATGCCTGCCATGAACCATATTCGGATTTAGGGTACTCCGGCACATGTCTGGCAACAGAAACCAGATAAGATGGACTCGCGTACTGAAGTATGCATATTTATAGGCTATCCTAATGGAACCAGAGGTTGGTTGTTTTATAGTCCAAAAGAAAAGAAGGTCATAGTGAGCACTCACGCGACTTTCTTAGAGGAGGACTATATGACAAATTATAAGCCAAGGAGTAAGGTTATTCTTGATGAGCTAATCTCAGATCAAGTTTCACCACAACCTCAAGGGGTTCCAGCTTTTGTTCCTGTGGTTGTTCAAAGAGGGGAAAATGTACTTGAACATACATAGGAACCAGAGACACACAGGAACCAGAGACAGAACCAGAAGTTCAGCATAATGATGAAGTTCAACATGATGATGAACTTAATGAAGAACAAAATCATGAATTGGTTAATCCACTTAATGAGGATCCTCATCTAGAAATTGTTAACCCACAAAATGTGGACCCCTTTGTAGATGCACAACATCAAGTGCGACAAAGTCGTAGTGGGAGATTGATTCGTAAACCTGCAAGATATCTCTTGTTGGGTGAGTCAAATCAGGATGTCATCATTGATGAAGATGGTGATCCCACGAGTTGTGACGAAGCACTAGGAGATGTTGATGCTCAGGAATGGCTTGAGGCTATGAATCGTGAAATGGATTCTATGTATTCCAACACAGTTTGGTCTCTTGTAGATGCACGTGAAGGGGTAAAACCCATTGGGTGTAAGTGGATTTACAAGAGAAAGAGAGGATCAGACGGGAAGGTTGAAACCTTCAAAGCTAGATTGGTGGCGAAATGGTACTCCCAAAAGGAAGGTGTGGATTATGATGAAACTTTTTCGCCGGTTGCCATGCTCAAGTCCATCCGGATTCTCTTAGCTGTTGCAGCAAATCTTGATTATGAGATTTGGCAAATGGATGTCAAAATTGCTTTTCTAAATGGAAATTTGGAAGAGGAAATCTATATGCAGCAACCAAAAGGGTTTATAGCCAAAGGACAAGAAGAAATGGTATGCGAGTTGCAAAGGTCCATTTATGGACTTAAGCAAGCGTCCAGATCATGGAACATCAGATTTGATCAAGCCATTGAGTCTTATGGTTTTGAGAAAAGTCCTAATGAGCCGTGTGTGTATAAAAGGATCCAAGGTAATGCGGTATCTTTTCTAATACTTTATGTGGATGATATACTCCTTATCGGAAATGATACAGAGGTATTGTTAGGCATAAAAAACCTGGCTGAGCAAGCATTTTGATATGAAGGACCTGGGGGAAGCCAATTATATTCTTGGTATTAAACTCTTGCGAGACCAGATGAATAAGGTTTTGGCATTATCCCAGGCTAAGTACATTGACAAAATACTTGCCAGGTTTAGCATGGAGAATTCCAAGAGGGGAATTATACCCTTCAGGCATGGGATTCATCTCTCTAAGAAGCAATCTCCTAAAACTCCTAAGCAGAGAGAACGCATGAGTAGGATACCTTATGCTTCAGCAGTAGGTAGTCTCATGTATGCTATGCTATGTACCAGACCAGATATCTGCTATACAGTGGGAGTAGTAAGCCGGTACCAATCTGATCCTGGAGAGGAACACTGGGTAGCGGTTAAACATATACTCAAGTACCTACGGAGAACGAGAGATTATATGTTGGTCTATTCAAGTGGGAGTCTTGAAACCATTGGTTATACGGACTCAGATTTCTAAGAAGATATTGACTCAAGTAAGTTCATCTCGGGATATGTGTACACTCTTAATGGCGGTGCCATTTGTTGGAGAAGTGTAAAACAATCATGTGTGGCTGACTCTACCAATGAGGCTGAGTATGTAGCTGCTTCTGAGGCTGCAAATGAATCAGACGAGAGCCTTGCTGACCCTTCTACTAAGAGTTTGCCTGAACGTGTGTTCGAGAGACATGTTTCATCTATGGGTCTTAGGAGGATTCCAGATTTGCTATAGCTTTAGGTAGTTGTTATTTCACTTTGTTATTTTGTGCCTTTTGAGCAAGACATTATGACATTGCATTTTTTTCCGAATGTTAATAAATGAGGTGTTTTTCATTTATTTCGCACACTATTTACAAACTCTATGGTCCGGATCAATTGTGGAGTATATGATCGTATGGATACGTTCATAGAGGACATGGTCATAAGTTCTCATAATTGATGAATTGGTTCACAGCTATTAAATTAAGTTGGACACTTTATTTAGGCTGCAATATTTTATGAAATGGTTTTGTCCAAATCATTATGAAATATTGGTGTGAGTTAATACTTACATTGAATGGATCAAGGAGAGATTTGATTAAGGCTGTTCTTTCTGTCATAAGGAATCAAATCTCCAGATAACTATAGTCATGTAGTTACTCTTAATCCTGAGTTTATTTTAAATAGGTAGTCGAATGGTTTTCATTCTTTGATTTACCAATGGGTGAGGTTTGATCTATATGACGGCCAATAACTCGGTATTTTGGGATTGAGACCATTTGGTTATCGGTGTTTATGAGATCAACAATATGGAATTTATAGGAAATGTCCCCTTGATATGTTTCGGTACTTGGATATTTAAGACACTGGCCAATGCATGTAATCCATTAGAGAAACTGTTAAAGTCAAGGGAATAAATAATTGATTGGGTTATAGAAAACTAATCAATCAATTATAGACATTCTATAAAGGGTAATGCATATTCTTGTTATAAGTGTCATTATTCTTGGAGATCACGTTTGGGCTTTTAGTGGAATAGCACCAAACTAGATAATCTTCTGTATATTATCATGAGCCTTGATGAATGACAAATGGTAGATCCCCAGGCTAGCTTGAAACAAGGGATAGGGTATATAATCAGATGATGATGGCTTATGGGCTACATGGTCTTGGGTTTACAAACTCAAGTTTGTATCTTAAAGAGCAAGTGAGAGATTGTTGGGTTAATGTGCTCTTTAGTCACTTAAGCCCAATAAGGCTTAATTGAGACTACAACCCAAGAACTCTATAGCCCATGTGGTCTAGGGTTAGGTCTTGGGTGTAGTAGCATATAATCCTACTTTCACCTGCTTGAGAGTAACAGACGCATAAGGAGGCTCTCATCAGAAACAAACCCTAGAGGCAGACATTCATAATCTGAACGGTTGCCCACACAACCATCCTATTCCCCTCGAGAGATAGTCTGGAAGATCGATCATAGAGAGGACGAAGAATGTTCGTGGAGAGGCTTTCAGATCGCTCTTCAAATACGAGGATTGTTCGTGGAAAAGCTTTCAGATCGCTGCTTCAGATCGCTGCATCTTTCCAGGTAATCAAAACGGTGAAGGTTTTGACTTTTCCTATATCACGTGGTACGATACGCTTCCGCGTTTCTGGTGAGATTCCTACACCGACTTCGTCGCACTCCCCCTCTTGGCCAACTCCGTCGCACTCTCTATTCCACTTTTTCTGCTGCTCTGTTGTTTCTGTCTTGTGGTTTGTGTTCTGTAGCTGAGAGAGGGAGAGGCAAACGTTGTAGAGAGACGTGGGTGGAGAGTGATGGTGTTGATGGTCTTGTGGTCTATATTCCTGTCTCAATTTTTTACTTTGTGATGCTGTTCATTGTTGATGATCGGGGATATGAGTCGATGTTGGGGAAGAAGGGGGTTTTTTATTTCCAAAGGGGCATTTTGGAGATTTCATATCTCATCTTTTAATTTTTACTTTTTTAAAATTATCATTTTTTATTTCCATTTCCATACCTACCAAATAGAACACTCAAATAAGTTCTCATCCAATCTTCTTTTCCTTTCTTTCCTTTCCCTCTTTGAAATTTTCCTTTTCCGGTAACAAACAGGGCCTAACTGAGAGTAATGAAAGATTATTAAATCGTACAGACCACAGAACCAATTGAATCAATGGTTCATATTTGAGCCAACCAAGGTCAGACCTGTGATTGATGAGCTCTGGATTGGGGGTGGCAGTATTCTCAGCTCTTTTATTATTTCCACCAAAAAAAACCAAACCAAACACACCCTTTTCAATCACCAATACAAAAGCAAGCAGCAATGAGATTTAAGCTCAGAGAGCCTGCAACTTAACGATCGGTGTCTGGCGATGATGAATCGACCCCAAAGCTCAGACCTTACAAGATAACCGTCAAGGCAACAAGGAGATTAAAGCTCAGAGAGCCTGCAAAGATGGCGTGAGCAAGCAAGGCAAGGATGATCGAGGAAGAGGAAGAGTCAAGTCTAGGCTCGAGTGAGAAGAGGAATAACCCAAAAGCTCAGACCTTGCAAGCCAATGGTCGAGGCAACAAGGAGATTAAGGCTTAGAGAGCCTGAAGCGATAGCACGAGCCATAGGCCAAGGTTATCAGGGAAGAGGAAGAGCGAATTGAGAGGCGTCTGGGTTAGGGAGGGTAGATTGTTTAATCAAATTCTTTTTTTAATTTTCAATATATATATATATATAAAGAATGACCCCGTTCGTGCCTCACCCGGACCAGTTAAGGGTTCTGTTTGCTGGCCTTCGGTCCCAATCTGCTGATTCTTTCCGAATTTAATAGTCATGGATAAATGAAATAGTAATGAGAGGAAGTACGAAATAGAACATAATATATTTGGGAACAAGGTATGGAGTTGGAATAGAATTTTTTATACATAGGAAAACTATAAATTGTTGCTAGCATTGTTGTTAAAAACTAATATAAAAATGTAAAAACTTATGTTTTTACTACAATCATATGTGCTGAAATTCAAGTAAAACTGTCTTGAGTAGAAATTGGTAAAAACTCCGCTCAAACACGTAAAAACTTACGTTTTTACTTGAGCAAAAACAAGGATGGAAAGACTCTTTTTTTTTTTTGCCCGAAAAAAGGATGAAAAGTTGAAAACCCTATTTCCATCGTGCATCTCGGACTCAAAATTACTGGATAATGAAGACTTGATAGTTATATATAGTTTTTAACATATTTCCATAATTATAAATGTACGTTTTTAACGTAAGTTTTTTTAACATAAGTTTTTTTTTTAAAAAAAATATTTTATACAGTTATATGACTAATATATATATATTTTTTTAAATATGAAGTTATTCATTGAATTTTGAGTTGTGGTCTATGATTTTTTTTCCATGTGCACATATATAATTTTGGACTCAAAATTACTGGATAATGAAGACTTGATAGTTATATATAGTTTTTAACATATTTCCATAATTATAAATGTACGTTTTTAACGTAAGTTTTTTTAACATAAGTTTTTTTTTTAAAAAATATTTTATACAGTTATATGACTAATATATATATATTTTTTTAAATATGAAGTTATTCATTGAATTTTGAGTTGTGGTCTATGATTTTTTTTCCATGTGCACATATATAATTTTGAGCTCTGACCTTAAGTAATAGAAAGTAGAAACTTTATGTTTCATATCATTTTTACGATTTACGTTTCTACCACTACTTCCATATCTACATAAAAACTCGATTTTGATAGCATTAGTCGCTAGGTGCCCTTAATTAGCAACATGCAAATTAGACAACATATCTGAACTTAGTAAACAAAATCACCCAAATGATCTCGGGTGACTAGTTTTGCCAATAATTGCATATATTTTGATAACATTCTTCAATACCCTATTGAATTCAAATCCAGAAACTTCATAAAAATACATAATAAGTCAAGCAACAATAAGCATTATTCTAAAAGCTACTTTAACCAAAGTCACCCAATTGTTTTTTCTATAAAATAAATGTTAAAAAGTACTGAAATCGAAGTCACCCCCTTCTATATCTACATAAAAACCCGATTTTGATAATATTAGTCGCTAGGTGCCCTTAATTGGCAACATGCAAATTAGACAACATATCTGAACTTAGTAAACAAAATCACCCAAATGATCTTTGGTGACTAGTTTTGCCGATAATTGCATATGTTTTGATAACATTCTTCAATAGCCTATTTAATTCAAATCCAGAAATTTCATAAAAATACATAATAAGTAAAGCAATACCACTCTGATCTTATTTATACGTCTCTTTTGACAAAAAAATTTGATCCTATTTATAAGTCTTTTTTAACCAAATAAATGAGATTGTGACAATTTTGCCCATATTATTGTACCAATAAAAATAGAGAGAGAATAAACAGTTGAAAAATACTCATTCATAAATAAGGATAAAGTTAAAAAAATTACCTCATAATCATTGAGCTACCTATCTCTCCTTGATATATGTAGTTTGGTTAAAAGGGATTTATAAATAGAACCAGAGTGGTAAGCATTACTCTAAAAGCCAATTTAACCAAAGTCACCTATAGAAATTTTCTACAAAATAAATGTTAAAAAGTACTGAAATGAAAGAACATAGGATGGCGCCAAGCGCCTCGTAGCGCGATGGCACTAAGGCCAGCCTTAGGAGTTAGTCTTCCCCCTTGTCCAGGGTTCGAACCCTCCTTCCCCCTCCCCCACTGACTGTATTAAAAAAAAAAACATAGGATGGGGGTTATTGCTCGCGACTTGAAGACGTAGAGTGTGCAAGGACGGCGTCCAGCACAACATAGATGAGGGTTAAAAAGTACTAATAATTATAATTAAGATATTAAAACTAAATGGCTGCTTAAAATTTCCTTGCGAATTAAAGACGGCGGCTTAAGTTGCACACATACATTTTTTTTTTATACATAGGCGATAGGGGATGGGGGGATCGAACCCAGTACAAGGGGGTGTGAAAACTATTCCCAATACCACTGCACTACTAGTAGTGCCGGTAGTTGCACACATACATTTATTTGCCAGGCCAACCACAATTTCAAACCTAAGAGCCTAATTAATTTAACGTCGCTTATGACAAATGAACTGTAGAGTGAGCCTACTTCAAATTAAAAATATCCTCGTATTATTCAAATTATGTGACGTACAAATATAGTTGGATGTTGGAACTAATTAAAAACGTGATAAATGAAGCACATGAAATTAGCTAGCTAGAGAATCATATATGTAGTGTGTTTAGAATCATATTTTTTGTTTTGACTTTTCACAGAAGCAATAATAAGATAATTGATTGTACGAAAACGTCAAATAATATACTACCTCTGGTCCTAATTACAAGATTGGTTGACTTTTTTTTGGAGAGATCAAAGAAACTAAATAAGTTACTTAATCATATCATATATTATGTACCCTTAAATTACATATTAGTTCATCATTAGTCAAACTAATTAGTTTAAAAAAATATAAAAATACTCTAAACTAATTTAATTAGCTTCCTTAATTTCTCTAAAAAAGTCAACTTGATTTTATAATTAAGACCGCATGGAGTATAATGTCAGAATAAAACTGAGTCAAAATTATATTATTCCAATGTGATTTTAAACACACATATATACATAATATCATACGAGTGGTATGTAATAGTATATGAATCATCAATGGGGTGGCGTGCCATTTTGAGAAATTTGACTACTATCGAATACTCTTGTTATCTTATTTATAAAACAGTGAGAGAGAAGGTATTTTTTTTATTCTATTTATAAGGCCCATCGTTATTAAATTTTTTATATGAATATACGTTTTTATCCTTCACTTATTGTTTTTGTAGATTGTTATTTTTCTGGAAAGTGTGCAGTTAAGTAAAAGTAAAATTAGAAAATATTTAAAATTTAAGGCAGAGGTAGTGAAATTTAAGCTTTTTCTTAGTTTATATGAGATAAGATAAAAGTATCTTATAAATAAGAGCATATGAGAGTTCTGGGGATTGTGGTCTTAACATTTATGGGAGCAATTGAACTCGAAAATCCACGTTAAACTTAAAATAGTTTTTTTTTTTACACTTTTAAATTTTTTTTAAAATTTAAATATTTTGAAACCGACTTTTTAATATATAATTAATTTTTACCCCAACTTCATATATATAAAAAGTCAGTTGGAGTAAAACTAACTTTTATAAACATAAATCCAAACAAGAACATCTTTCCATCCACAACATCTATTTTTTGAGGAAATAACTTAGTTTAAAGTGGGGTTGGATTATTGTAATGGACAAAAGAATTCCAATATGCTATTTGTAGAGTGCAGAGGAGATAGGTTTTTAAAAAGAGAATAAGAACTTATTTTAAACAAAAAAAAAAAGCTAAATTACTTATAAAATTTAGATGAACTTATGGAAAGCCATGTGCAAATAACTTTTTATAATATTTAAATCTTAATAACAAACACCCTTGAACTTTTAAGTTTATATAAATTGGAAATGTTTGGACTTAATAAAAGGCTTAAGGATTTATTATATATCTTGATCAAACCTATATACATTTTCAGGATTATACCGATCAATATAATATATATTTTCTAATGTCATTTTATGGTATCCTTATTATATATTTCTTTCGGTCATAATTATAGGAACACTTTTGTAGTGTAAATTACACTATAAAAGTGTTCTTTTTTTTTTTTTGGTTACAAGGCGAGGGGAGGGGGGATTTGAACACGAGACCTGAGTGGAGATATAAGGCATCTCAATACCACCAGCTGTGCTACTGCACTGCTAAAGTGTTCTTATAATTAAGATCGGAGGTAATATATGTTACTCGCGACTAAATCTTTTTAGAGAGCATTTTAATTTTGTAAAATTTATAATAAAAAACGGTCCTAGAATTGATTTTTATTAAAATAAGGCTAAATCTAGAACCATGATACACACAGGGTCCTACACAGATTTCATGGAAGCATTCCAAATGATCATGTTGGATAGTGGTTCAGGTCAATCGTTGAGACTTCATGGAAGCATTCCAAAGGATCATGTCGGATAGTGGTTCAGGTCAATCGTTGAGAGCTGACATTGCCCCGATTCGACACTTGGTTTATTCAGGCTGCGAAGTTAAAGTTAGATATGCACCCCACAAAAAAAGGAGGAAAAAAGGCGGATTGGTGAAAATGAGTGACCGAGAGAAGAAAAAAGATCCGGCAAGTGGTGGGAAGGATGGGTCGGGAGGAGGAGACGGTGGAGGAGATGGAAGCAGCGTCTCTGAGAAGGGCAAGCAGGCTATCGGTGAAAAGGGCTTCTCCTTCGGGAAGGTTCCTGAGACGAAACGGAGTAGCAGTAGTATACCAAATCTGAAAAAGGGGGAATCCAATCTGTCATATCGGGATAAACTTATGGCACCTGGATGCGCGGGATTTTTGGTTCAACATGCTGAAGAGGATGATATTGTTAAGGGATGGAAGGACTACTTCCACAAGATGAATTTGAAAGATTTGCAGAATGGACAGGATGAGTTGGATGAGGAAGATAATCTGGAAACGCAACGATTGGAGGGCAAGCCTGGGAAGCTGAATTTCACCGCTGATGAGTATACAATATGGTGCATGCCTTGGATGAATTCCCTTATCATTAAGGTCCTAGGTGCAACCTTCCCCACCTATCTCGTTCGTGATCGTGTCAACAGGATGTGGAGGCCTAAAAATCCTTTGAAGCTTATCCCTTTAAGCAATGGTTATTATATAGTATCATTCTCTGATAAAGAAGACCGTAAGTATGCTTTCCAGGAGGGTCCATGGATGATCAAGGATCACTATTTGATTGTGCAACGTTGGCGACCTAACTTTAATCCTTGGAAGGCTGATCTAAAATGCAATATCGCAGCCTGGATTCGTCTACCAGATGTACCATTCGAGTTTTATAATGTTGAGTCGTTACGTAGGATCGGCAACATGATAGGAAGGATGATCAAGATTGATCGGTCCATGTCGGTTTATGACAAAGGGGGCTTTGCGCGGATCTGTGTGGAGATTGATTTGAAGAAACCCCTTCTTCCATCGTATCTGGTGTTCGGGGAGGAGCGCCCTATCATTTACGAGGGACTCCACCAAGTGTGTTTTGGATGCGGGAAGTATGGCCATCAGAAACAGGTGTGCCCGTTGAGCCTACCTCAGACTCCGATCCTAGTTAATGAGACGAGAAATGGAGTCGTAGGTGGAGGGGAATCTGGTGGTGGACAGGGGTCGGGTGCCGAGAAGGGTAATGGGAGTATGAGGTTTGGAGCTTCCAGTGAGGAATTAACGGAGAACGAGGCTTACACTGGTGGTCCTAACAGTGTTACCGGAGGGGTGGCGGCTCATCATGGCGGTGGTCCGACTGTCGTTACTGGTGGGGATGCGGCTGAGGGAAACCCTTTTGGGAAAATTTAGATTTTAAGGCGGGAGTTTAGGGGGAGTTTCAATAAGATTGAGATCAAAAAGGAAAGGAAGGAATCTCGGGATTTGGCAGTTAGTCAGGGAGCTATGGGGAGTAAGAAGGATGATAGGCGTGATAATAGGGGTATTAAGGAAGGGGTAGTTATGGCGGGATCCCAGGCTGCGTTGACTAAGGATGTGGGGCCACAAAAATCTGAGTGGGTCCAGGTGGGTGTGAAAAGGAAGACGACAGCTAAGGGGAGAGCTAAAGGAAAAGAAAACAGACCCCCAGCGCGTGAACGAGCCATTTGAGGGTCTTCGGTGGGCCAAGACATTGGGCTTTCTAGCAACAATTCTTTTAACGTGCTGCAGGTTATGGAGGCCTAGCGGGTTGTGGACTTGCGGGAGGAGGATCAGCAAGCTAGTTCTGAAGTATCTAAATCCGTGGTGGGGGCAGACACACTCGGACCGAGGAGGAGACCCAAGAAGACTTTGTCTGGGAATTGTTCTAATTCACCACATGTGTTGCCAGAGCTAATTAACTTAGAAGCACAAGCACAGGGTATTGAGATGCCCCAGCAGCAAGGTGATGAAATCATGTCAGATCAGGATAAGGCTGAGGGGAAGGCTTCAACACCCCAACAAACAACTACTGTTTCCCAATGAATTATCTAATATGGAATTCTAGGGGCACTGGAGCACGAAGCTTTCCTGCTCTTATTTGTGACCTAAAAGCTCACTACCAGTTAGAGTTTATCGCTATTTTGGAAACAAGGTGCACTAAGGAGATGTCTGTAGGAAGAGCAAGCCAGTTTGGCTTTCCGAATATGGAGTTAATAGACTGTGTTGGATATAGTGAAGGTATTTGGTGCTTATGGGAGCATAACATTGCAGCTATCTCTGTGATTGAACAACATCACCAATTTATTACTTTTCAGATCACCGGGGCAGCAGGTAATGTTTGGTTCCTTACTGTCGTCTATGTTAGGCGTATTTTATGGGAGGAGCTCTCTCGATTTGCGATCTCGATTCAGGGTCCCTGGCTGATTGGTGGGGATTTTAATGGCACTTTATTGCACTGTGAGAGACACTTGTTGGCTCCCTTTCATCGCTCAGTTGACCGTGACTTCGTTAGCTGGATTGATTCACATGACATAAGGGATGTAGGGTTTGTTGGTCCAGTATTTACGTGGAAACGGGGCAATACAGAAGCAAGATTTGATAGGATGCTCGCTAATAACCAGTGGTTTGACCTCTTTCCGAATGCTTCGGTTGCTCACTTGCCTTTCTTCAAATCTGATCATCGACCTTTGCTCCTTCAACTTGATTCGGCTAGGACTTCTCCTAAGCCTAACCGACCATTTCGTTTTATCGCCGCTTGGGTGCTTCACGATAGGTTTGATGAGTTTGTTCGTGGTTCTTGGGATACTAAAGTTCCTTAGGTGCAGAATAGTTCCCAATTTGCTGAGGCATGCTCTAAGTGGAACAAAGAAGTTTTTAAACACACGGAGGGGAGGAAGAAGCAAATTTTGCGCCATCTTGATGGTTTGAACAGGGTAGTAGCTCGATATGGAATGGTACCGAAATATGAGGCGCTTCAGTTAGAAATTTGGAAGGAGCTAGAGGATGTATTGCTTCAGGAATCTCTCATTTGGACACAGAAAGCTAGAGCGGAGTGGTCTGTGTATGGGGATCGCAGCACGCGGTACTTCCACGCACGTGCTAACCGACAGCGGAAATCCTAACGTATTGAGGCTATCAAGGATTTTGAGGGCTCCTGGATTTATGACACCTTGGCAATAAAAGGCATGGCGACCGTGTTCTTCTCAAACTTGCTTACAGAAGATACCCCGGATAGGCCAATGTTCCAGTGTCCTATGTCATATCCTCTTGTGGAGGAGGACCTCCTTAAATGGTGTGACCGAAGAATTTCTGACTCTGAAATCAAGGAAGCAATTTTTAGCATGGGCCCCTTTAAATCCCCAGGCCCAGATGGATTCAATGCCCTATTTTATCAAAATCAATGGAGCACGGTTGGTCCGTCCGTTGTAAAGTATGTTAGGCACCTATTTGAAAATCCGCAGGATATCAAGGACATAAATGGTACTTTGATAGTTCTTATTCCAAAGAAAGACCACCCGGAGATGATGGGGGACTTGAGGCCGATTAGTCTATGTAACATCATCTATAAATCCATTTCAAAGATTATTGTGAATAAACTTAAGACAATCATGCCTCAAGTGATTGCTCCAAACCAGTGTAGCTTTGTTCCGGGAAGACATAGCAGCGATAATATAATAATTGCACAGGAGGTTATTCATTCCATGAGGAGCATGAAGCAGAAGAAGGGGTTCCTGGCGATTAAGATTGATCTTGAAAAAGCTTACGATCACGTCAACTGGGAGTTTCTTCTAAATTGTCTACATGACCTCAACCTCCCCAGTCATCTTTCGGAGGTAATTAGACATTGTGTGTATAGTTCTAACATACAGTTATTATGGAATGGGGATAAGGCCAAGCGTTTCCAGCCCTCTAGGGGGGTTAGGCAAGGGGACCCCCTCTCGCCTTACTTATTTGTCATCTGTATGGAAAGACTGGCTCACCTCATCCAAGCAGCCATTCAGGAAGGCCATTGGAAACCGATTCGTCTCACTAGATCAGGACCTGCAATTTCTCACTTGTTCTTTGCAGATGACATCATTTTATTTGTAGAAGCCTCAATGGATCAAGTTCAAATGATAAACGAGTGCCTAAATCAATTTTGTGCAAGCTCTGGTTTGAAAATTAACTACCAGAAAACCCGGGTGTTTTTTCCCAAAAATGTGCACCATGTGAGAAGAAGTGAGATGTGTGAATCTCTTGGTTTCTCCATCACCAGTGACTTGGGAAAATACTTGGGCGTTCCACTCCACCATAAGCACGTCACTAAGGAATCTTTTCACTATGTGGTTGATAAAGTGAAAACCAGGTTGTCATCATGGAAAGCACACTCTCTATCCTCTGCAAGGAGGTCTACTCTCATATCTTCAGTTACAACTGCTATCCCCGGCTATGTAATGCAAACTTCTCTCCTACCTGCTAGTACTTGTGATTCTTTGGAGAAATGCAACAGGCAATTCTTATGGGGCAGTACAAAGGAGAAAAAGAAGATCCCTCTGGTTGCGTGGGATGTTGTTTGTCAACCTAAGGTTAGAGGTGGTCTGGGAATCCGGCACACAAACTATTATAATCAAGCCTATCTTATGAAGGTTGGTTGGAACTTATCAGCAAGACGGGACGATCTGTGGGTGAAGGTGGTTAGGAATAAATATAATTGTGGGGCTGATTTGATGCCGAAGATTGATATGGGCAAGCAAGGGTCAAATTTATGGCGTGGAATTAAGCAAACGTGGAATAAAGTTAGGGAGGGCAGTGAGGAACAACCAAATGGGACACTACGTTGGAAGTGGAAGAAGAGTGGTATGTTTATCGTTAAATCAGCATATGAGGCGTTGACCCCCGATGCTATACAGCAAAATCTAGTTTGGGGAAAAATCTAGAAATTGAAGGTGTCGGAGAAGTGTAAGATGTTCCTGTGGCTTGCATTTCATAAACGCCATTTAACAAATGTCTCAAGATGCAAACGTGGTCTAAGTGAGGATAAGGGCTGTCTGGTATGTGGTCGGGAGAGGGAGACGCTGATACACACCCTTAGGGATTGCCCAGATACAATAATGCTATGGAAACAACTCGTCCCCCCAGCTTTTGGCAGAGGTTCATCATGGCTCCTTTGGATAGTTGGCTCTGTTGGAATCTCAATTTCAGGGATCGAAGTATGCATAGACAAGATTGGGGGCAGCTGTTCACGCTAATTTGCTGGTGGCTGTGGCGTCGTCGTAACATTGCTATCTTTGAAGGGAAGAAGACGTCCAACTCCACTATTATTTCAAGCGCATCTGCAACTGTGCGCTGTGTAAATGAAGCTCGTGCAAAGATTCACATGGGGCTAATAAGGGCCCTTCGTTGGAAGATCTTGGGAAGCATTGGCAACCCCCACTGGCCGGATGGGTGAAGGTGAACACTGATGGGGCCTTCTCACCGATGCACTCTGGAGTTGTGAGTGGAGGTATTCTACGCAACGAGCACGGGGGCTTCTTGTCAGCGTTCTTGTTCAAGGGAGCGGTGGGAGATTGTCTGTCGGCTGAGCTTTGGGGATGCTTGCATGGGCTGAAGGTTGCATGGGATATGGGCTTTAGACAAGTGATTTTAGAGGTGGACTCTTCGAATGCGGTGGATTTGCTGAGACACCCAGTACCAGACACCCATGAAGATAGACAACTGGCAGAGGAGATAAAGAACATGCTCGGCCGGCAGTGGAATGTGGAGATCAATCTCATCAGCCGCTGGGCGAATGGCGCAGCGGACAGATTAGCGAAGAAATGTTTCTCGGCGTTGCCAGGTTTTCACGTTACCACGTATGCTGATGCAGAGTTGGAGAGGATCCTAGCTCAGGATAACGGATAGTGTATGGTTTGGTTGCTAAATTGTATCCAAAAAAAAAAGAGGAAAAAAGAAACAGAAAAAACAAGAACAGAAAAGAAACTCTCAACATCCTCAAGCTATAAGCTTGCCTTTTGATTCGAAAAGAGGAGGTATTTTTTGGGTAAAACTCAAGAATCCTAAGGCCCCGTTTGTTACAAAGAAGATTTTGGGAAGGAAAGGAATGGAAGATTAGGAGAGAACTTTAAAAATGTCAGCCGTTTGGTACACTAGGGAAAGGAAGTTAGTTGAGGGAAAATGATATGTTTGGTATGAAGAATTGAGTGTTGGTTAAGTGGGAAGATTAGGTGAAATTCCCACAATGCCCCTAAACCGTTCGAACGCTGGCGTCTGGTTCGAACGTAAAGGACTGAAGGGACAACGCAGTTCGAACGAAAAATTGGACAGTAACCAAACTTGTGCAGCTGTTTATATCAGAACATTTGAGGAACAACAAAACGACAAAAACAGAAGTAGGCATTTTTGACAGAAACAAAAGTAATATAAATGCAAGACAGTAAAAAACCACAACACAGACCCACACATCGTCTTCTTGTTCTTGCTCATGTTATTCCACTTCCTCTTCGCGGTCGTTCTCGTTGATTTTCTCAAGAACTTTGTGGTGGGTGTTTTGGGTTTTGGGTTTTGGGTTGGGTTTTGCAACTGGACACATCGGAGACACGATTGGAGCAAGAGGGTCAGCAAAATTTCAGAGAGTCGAAGCATCAAAGCAAGTGGCCATGAAATTGCCGATCTTAGTCTGCTATATCTGATGAAGAAGAAGCAGGAAGAAGAAGAAGAATTGCGTACAAAATTTTTCAAGGCCAATTTCATCACAGAATTTCACTCTCCCGAGAAGATTTAAGCTTTCCCTCCATTTTTGGATGGAATGCAAGTTACCACGTTTAAAGGAATATCGAAGGTTGTTGGAAGATGGTTTCAGGGAAAGCAGTGCTACCAAACGAGTTCAGTGACGGAAGATTTACAATCTTCCCTTTCCTTCAACCTATCTTCAGCGTAACAAACGGGTCCTAAATTAATTTGGGGTTTATCTAACACTTTTAAAGTATTTTTTTCACTAGTACTCATTATCCTTAAGTACTTTTCAATAATTATTGGTCCATCCAATGTTGGAGGGGCAAGATCTTTGAGGAATAGAAGAAGAAGAAGAGATAAAGAAGAAAGTAGTGCACAATATCTTCAAGACATGATCATCACTTTCTTTTAGGCTTAATTTATCCCACCTATTCCTATCTAATAAGGTGCAATTTGGATTGATGGGTAATTTTTTTGCAAGATACAATGAAAATCCTTGAGTATGAGTTACACTCCCAATACTTAAGCAAGACAACACTGACTTTTATAAAATGATAATTTAACTTTATCTTTGTATGCACTTAAGAACAAAGGTAATGGATTTGATCTCTTGTTATGTGATTTCTAATGTTGTATTATATTGTCATAAATGAAGTGATCGTATAGGGTATTTATAGACCATGAAGTGGTGCCTCTTGAAGTAACACATCTTCAATTAAAAGTCATAACAATTTGTTAGATTCATGAATATACATATGAAGAGTTATACCTTGATTTTATGTAGAATTTTCTTATAAGCACAATACAATTTTTCATCAAGTGGTGCCTGCACGGGTACAAAAAACACTTTTAAGATCGGACGAAAGAGGTATAGTAAGATCGGATCTGCAACCGGTCTTGTTCCAGACGGTCTTAAAAATCTGTAACTTTTAAGACCGGATGACCGACCGGTCTTAAATATTTAGACCGAACTTTTGAAATATCCGGTCTAAAAAGTGTTTCAAAATAATTTTTCAAAAAATGAAACAACCGGTCCTAAATCACCAGATTTAGCAACATTTTGAATGTCCCCCATCATCAGCTATGGAGAACCAAGAGAAGCTTGAAAGCAACACCAACAAGAAAAACAAAAAAGAAGAGAAGATTCGAAGCAACACCAACAATAAAAACAAAAAAGATGAATACAAAGTTTAGAAATAAGAAAACATAACAAGAAATAGAAATCATTCACCATGGAAATCAAATTTGAATCAATATAAAATCAGAGGTGAAATTGAATCCAGATCTACAAAAAAATCACAAGCTTAAAGCAACCAAATCTGATCAGGATCCTCTTGTCGATGCTGGCAAAGCTTCAAGTAACCAAAATCGAAGTCCAGATCTGAGTAGGAGCGGTTAAGGTAGGAGCAAACAGACTTCAGCAAGAAGAGATCTGGGTTTGATTATAAGTCGGATCTGTGTGAGGGCAGCATGAGAGGAGCCATAGATCGAAGAGGAAGGAGCTGCCGTCATCCAGAATCCTCGAAGCAGTACGCTTGTGCCGTTGTTGAGGATTGGAGTTGATGCCATCGCAAAACCCTCAAAACATTTCACTGCCAACGTTGCTAAGGATTTGATTGTGTGGCTCTTAGAACGACTTACGAAGATTGCGAGTAGGTTAGAGGAAGAGGATGTCATTCTTGTTGAGGATTTGACTCGTGAGGCTCTTAGGACACTCGTTGAATCTATAACTAAGCAAATGTTATATCACCAAGAAGACAAGCACACTTACAGACTTAACGAGTTTAGCGAATTTAGGTTTTTTTAAAAAAAACATTTTTAAGACCGGTTGTTTGTAAAAACTAGTCTTAAAAGTACATTTTTAAGACCAGATCCATTATAATCCGGTTTTAAAAGTGTTCTATATGTTTACAAAATTGCCACCGGTTATACTTCTAAGACCAAATCTTTTATAATCTGGTCTT
The DNA here is from genome assembly GCA_034222035.1 of Acacia crassicarpa. Lineage (NCBI taxonomy): Eukaryota > Viridiplantae > Streptophyta > Magnoliopsida > Fabales > Fabaceae > Acacia > Acacia crassicarpa. The sequence continues at coordinate 2,342,131 of JAWXYG010000019.1, read as the reverse complement.
AAAAGTGTTCTATATATTTACGAAATTGTCACCGGTCATACTTTTAAGACCGGATCTGTGATAATCCGGTCTTAAAAGTGTTCTATATTGATTTGACAAAAACCTTAGTCGTCTCAGGGTCAAATCACAATTAACCACGAATTAAAATGCAATATAGTGCAAACAACTCGGGATCGTTCTCTTATCAAGGAGCCTTTTATTTTGAATTCCCTAGGTTAAACTAAGTGCAAAAAGAATGATTACAAAAGGGTTTTGAAATTTATTTTCTCTAAACTAAAATTCATAAAAAAAAATAAAAAGAAACTAATTCTAATTTTTTTTGGTATTTTTTGGAAAACAATGAAGAATGCTTAGGATTAAAAAGAATTAATTATGGATGTTCTTGGTAATGAAGAATATGGCTATCATTGCTAGAAAAATATATGGGAGTTAATTTCTCATTAAGTCTAAAGAACAACCTCAAGATAACACTTGAGTCCAATAATCTCAATTAATAAGAGCTCCTACTAACGTAGCAAACTACTATCTTTTGAGAAATTGTTAAAATCCACTTAATGTGTAATTAAAATTGGAATGATGTAAATTGTTCTTCTAAATTAGAATGTTCTAACGAACCATTCAAATACTGAAATCAACTATGATTACCAATCACAAACATGACAGCAAACATAATTTTATCAAGCATATAAAGGAATTTGGAAATTTAAACACCAAAATAATCATCCAATAAAAATCACAATATTCAATCCTCTTGGACACATAACAGTCATCCAAGTCTCAAAACTAAATAATGAAAAACCTAAATTAGGAAATCAAATAGATAGTCCAAGAAAAAAATTAAATTAAAGAACTCCCCTTTAAAGAACAATTGCTCAAGCCACAGTCTTTACCACCAAGAAGTTAAAGATTTAGCCACACATAGCCCTTGGAATAAACTCTTCAATGCTTGCTGGAATTATTCAAGAAGACGATGAAGGGGAATAGAGGTCGCTGGTCTGGAGGTGTAAAGAGGTGGATTGATTAAATCACGTGGTTGGCGGTGGATTCATTCAATTCACGTGGTGGCTGATTCTAATTAATGGAATTAGAAGCACTCCTTCTGCATGTTTCTTTTTTTTTTTTGGTTTTCTTCTTCTTCAGTCCGCCCTTACCTTGGTTCAGCGTGTTTCGTTTTTCTGTTTTATTCCCTGCTGAATCTTGCGTCCTTTTTTTCTTCTCTTTCAGCGTTCTTTTTTTTATTCTTGCTCACCCTCTCCTTGTTCTTTAGCCTGCTTCCTTTTAATCCTCTCGTTTCAGTTCTGATTCTTCCGGATCTCCAGCTCTCCCGTCTGTTTCTGCGTGTTTTTTTTTTCTTCATCTCTGATGCATCTTTTTAATAGATATAGGTAGTATAATAAAATAAAATAATATAATATATCTTTTTCTTATAATATAATATATCAATATATTCTATTATACCCTTTTCAATTTAATTTGTTGCTTCTCTTCTAGATCACATAATATTTCCTGCCAAATAAATAGGATATCAATAGATTTTCTGTTGTAATCACATTTTATCCTATATTTAATTAAAAGATAGATAAGTATATAAAAGATAATTAAATAAGTATAAGATATTAATAAAATCAATCAATATATCTCAGAATCTATACTTATTTAATTATAAAATATTTACTTATCAAAACTTGAATTAAAAATTCTATTTTCAAAATTAATTTAATCTTTTCAAGCATCTACAATCAAAATAATTAATCTAGCATCAAATATTCTCAGAAAAATCAATGATTAAGAGTAATTATATTTTTTTGACAATTTTCTCCTTTTTAGCCCTAATTTGATGTATTTACTCTTAATATCAATTTATCACAAGAAATACATTTAAAGCTCAATAATTATGAGAAAACACATTAGAAATCCCTATTTAATTACCAAAAATCATATAAAAATATGGTTAGATCATATATATTTACAAAATTGCTAGCATTCATACTTTTAAGACCAAATATTTTATAATCCAGTCTTAAAAGTGTTCTATATATTTGTTGGAAGTTCAGATTTAATTAGTTAGCATATACGATTATATTATGCAATTATCTTAATTAAGTTGTTAGAGAGATTTTAGGAATTAAGTTAGCAGATTATGGTTTTTTGAATTTTGTAATTATATTTCTAATTGTAATCCCTAGATTATAAGAACTGCCTAGGTCAGAAGATTATTTACTTATTAGCATCTGTATATAATTCCAATTAAGCGAAGGAATAAATCATCGCATTCTCGGACTCATCTTTGATCGGCATCTTCTCACAATATTTATGAAATTGCTATCGGTCATACTTTTAAGACTGAATCTTTAATAATCCGGTCTTAAAAGTGTTCTATATATTTGCGAAATTGCTAGCAGTCATACTTTTAAGACCGGATCTTTTATAATCTAGTCTTAAAAGTGTTCTATATATTTACGAAAGTGCCACCAGTCATATTTTTAAGACCAGATCCTTTATAATCTGGTCCAAAAAGTTCTTTATATTTACAAAACTGTCACCGGTCATACTTTTAAGACTTAATTCTCTATAATCCGGTCTAAATAAGACAGTCTTAAAACTCTTTTTTGTACTAGTGCTGCCACACTTTTGGCTATAACCTTTCACATGTGCCTCTATAAGCTGAAGAGACATAACCTTAGTAACTTTTAATATTGTAACTCCTTATATACAACTCTTCGTATAAATCCCTTAATTAATGAACACAACTTTACAAAAAAACACATCTTTTCATTTTAAAGTATTCCAACAATTTCTCACCATTTTAAAATGACTACAAACTCTTATCACTTCAAAACTTTCACGTTGTCAATAAAGATATCTAGAGCATTTAAACATTTACCTAAGTAAAACATGGTTTCACCCATCCGAAATAATATGGTAGACTAAGTTTTGAACTAATCATTCCATCTGAACAGGTGTGCATGAATTATACGCACGGGATCTCAAGCCACTGTATGCCACTTTAAATGGAACATTTATTTGAGGCCTTGTGTCTGTATCCTTTTCATGAGAGTTTTTTAGAGTCAATTCCTTGGACTCTTAGAAGTGGCTGCACTTCATTTTCATATAGGTAGGCTCCGTCAAGAGCATCACCATGATAAATTCCCCAACAATTATATGCTTACAGGCTCATTAAGAGCCAAATTAGGGCTCAATCTACCTCCTTCTAATTTTATGGTTACTAAGTACTTTTCCAACTTGGGATATATTAATAGTCAAGTACCTGTAATTATTGTTGTTAAACTCGCGAGTTGACTCTCCGAGTTTACCGTTTTTATACTTCTAGTTTACATAAACGAGTTGAATCAGTGGTAAACTCGTGCTAGTTGTAAACTCGGTTAAATTTATGAGTTTATACACCGAGACCATTTTTACGTTTCTAGTTTATAAAAATGTGTTAACTTACTCTTAAACTCGTGTTAACTTTTTGGATTTTATCATTATCAGCGGCTATATATAGAAATTTCTTTATTAAATATGATAAATGATAAGTGTTGATGGATTTAATTTTAATTATTTGGATTTAAAATATATTTAAATCAAATTGTTGTCATCTTTATATTTTAATTATTTAATTATACACTAGTAATACCTATTTAATAATAAAAGTAAACTTTTACGAGTTTACAATTCGAGTTTAAGTCACTGTCACGAGTTTGCTTAAACTCGTGAGTTTAACAACCTTATCTGCAATCACTTGTAGTTTTTCCATTGAACTCAAGACTTAATATGATGGTCAAAAGTGTGAGTTAGATTGATTTCTACTATTGGTGATCAAAGTTTATAGATCTTTAATCCCATCTCTTTTAATGCTTTTAACACCAGCCAAATCCTTTGTCAGACTTTTCTTTAAAGGATTTACAAGATTTAATTCAGATCTTATATAACTAATGAAAATTACTCCATTCAAAATCAAATATTTCATGTAGTTATGTCTTAAGCTAATACGTTGCAATTGTTCATTATAAACTTGGCTATACGCCCTTGCAATAGTATACTTACTAAGCCATAGATGTAAATAGAATTTATAATTCTATCATTCCCTTTTCTTTGAAGTCTTATGAAACTGTCATTCCCCATTGTATATACATTCTCATAAGCATTGACGCCTTTTGTATCATGGATCTTTGCCAAACTCCTTTTCTAAGAAAAGAAAATCCCTAATTGCTCAGAAGAGATTTACTTTTTATGTTTAGGACTTGATGCTAAGTCTTTCCATGAAGGAGGAAGTTTATTTATAATTGATAAGAAAATAATAAATTCATCCACATAAATGTTATTTGTTTGAAATTATTCAAACCATGTTCAACTCATACATTTATTTGACAACAAACTTTCATCAATCATTCTAATTAAAATTAGAACAGAACTTGATAATTATCAACTCATCTAATTGATCATAGAATTTTTTATGATAATTATCAATTTACTAAATGCAAAATTTGTGATGTTCCTTTTCATTTTTTAATCATGATTACCATGATTCCGCACGTCAATAACCATATGATTTAAAGCAAAATATTGCATCAAACCAATCATGAATGTATAAACCATATTCAATAAAGAAATGTGAATAGAAACTTACCTCTCTCCTTTTCTATTGGCCAAATGAATTCAAGATGACTTCTTTACAAAGCTCTCCAATCAAGGCATCCATTTCTTCTAGCAAGTAATATTGGTGTCATCTCAGAAAGTTGCCTCCTTCATATTTTCACAAAGTTTGTAGTCAACTCCCTCAATGATGTCATTTGTATTCTCAAATTAAGCCTAAAGATTGGGGGAGGGGCCAGATCTTTAAGGAGTACAAGAATAAAAAATGAAGAAGCAGTGCACAATGTCTTCAAAGCATGGGCAACACTTTTCTTTAGGCTCAATTCACTTACCTATTCCTATATAATAAGGTGCAATTTGGATCGACAGGTGAATTTCCTGTAAGATACAATGAATACTTTTGAGTATGGATTGCACTGCCAATACTCAAGCCAAGACAACAATGGCTTTTACAAAGTAATAATTTGACTTTATCTTTATGTGCACCCAAGAATAAATGTAATGAATTTGATCTCTTATTTTTGTGTGATTTATGATATTGTATATGTTTCGTATGTTGCAAATGAAGTGATAGTGCAAGATATTTATAAGCCTTGAACTGGTGCCTTGAAATGGTACCTCTTGAAGCAACACCTCTTTAATTAAAAGTCATAATTATTTGTTAGATTCATAAACCCTTACGAACCAACATAACTTAAATAACTAATAGTTATTAATAAACCTTCCTTGAAGGGTTATGCCTTTATAGTATATATGATTTACTTAAAAATCAACACAACATTTCACCAAGAACCCTTAATCATAACCTTTTATATGTGTCTCTAAGAACCAAACAAACATAACCTTGATAACATTTAGTGTTATAACTCCTTACACAACTTTTCAAATAAATTCCTTAATTTATAAGGACATGATTTTTCAAAAAACACTTCTTTTGCATTTTAAAATATTCCAATATCTAACACCCTAAAATAATTTTTTAAATTGTACTTAGTATATAAGTTTAAGGTGGCCATTGCTATTGAAAAAATACTTTAAGGGTAAAATTGCACCAAAAACTCTTTAGGTGTTATTGAAAAAATAGTTTATGATAATAGATGAAGCAAACATTAGTTTTAAATGCTGAATGATACTTGAATAGTATATCTAAACCCTTTAAATTATAAATAGATCATTTAAAAGATAGCGCCCCTAAGTGCAATCCTCCGTTTTTTATATGCGAAACCTCATTTTGAATAACTTTTAAATCTTTATATGTTTAAAGAAAATATTGTATTAATATCTCTATTAAAATAAGCATTTTAGTTTGTCTAATAAATAAATAAGTTACGCAGATATCCTGGAAAAACAAAAAAAAAAAAATCAACATTAATTGAAAATATAAAAGTTATAACAAGTTAAAATGTTTACACACATATATAAATAATAAGAAAAGGATAAATCCGTAAATTACTTATTTAAGGGGGAGCCTTGTTTTCTTATTTTATAGAGAGAATTTCTCTTGAGCCGATTATGGGAAGGGGAATTTTAACGCAGACATCAATTCCTTAATTTATAGATTAGTAGTACCCCCTTTTTTTTTTTTTTTTGGAAAATCCATATGGGGCATTTTTAACAAAAAAATCTCAAAAAAGGCCTAAAGATTTTAAAAATATCAAAAAGGGCCCCAAGGCCGTTTTTGGTATAAATTCATTAAAACGTTAACAACTAAATCAGTTTCATTAACAACTAAATCAATTCCCGTTAACAACTAAATCAGTCACATTAACAATAATATTTTAACAACTAAATTAGTCACATTAACAACTATATCAGCCCTGGTTAACAACTATGTCATCTTTGTTAACAACTAACGTTTTAATGAATTTATACCATAAAAGACCTTAGGCCTTTTTTGGGATTTTCAGAATTTTTGGGCCTTTTTAAAGATTTTTTCTGTTTAAAGGGCCCTGATATGCATTTTCCCTTTTTTTTAAGTAATTTATTTTTCTTTTAACTCCGTCTAATCACCGTTTCTTTTACAACTTCATTTATATGTGTGTGTGAGGTGGTCTATTTGTGCTTAGGTGCAATACCACGGTACCAAGAATTTTAATGATATGAGGGTGAAAAATAAAAAATAATATATCATAAATAAAAATACTTGAAATACAATACAGACCTAATATACAAAAAATTGAAAGAAATTTATTACTTAATAGCCCCACTTGTATTGGGTTTGAGCGGCTCTAATCTACAAAGAATGGAATATGTATATTCCAACAAATTACTCCCTCTAATCCATAATATAAGACATATTTAGGGAGTCTATTTTTGTTCTAAATGTAAGACATAATTTTCATATTCGTCAATAATAATCAAAGAAGATAGTGAATAAAAAAAATTAGGAAAGATGATGATTATGATGTTTTAGAAAATATATGTCAAATTAACTTACCAAACTTCCTTAATCTATCTAAATTAAGTAAATAAATCTTATATTTAAGATCGAAAGAATATTAACTAGATTTTTACAATACAAATGATGAAATCCAATAAAATCACACAAGCTTAGCTTATATATACATATAGATATCTCCTTATATTTTGTTAACATACGACAATTTCAAACTCAAAAGTTAAAAACCAAACATAAATTAAGATTATGCAAAACTACTACATATTAAGATCAAAAGATAAACAAGTTATATATAAAAACTTGCTTATCATTGGAATTGGATTTGTTTATCGTAGCATGGATGCTGATGTGTTACCTACTATGTTGAAGTTATCTAACTATAGTCCTATAATGACTTGGACTATTTTTAATATATTTTTTTTTCAGTATCTCTTGCTCAGTTTTCTCTCTATTCATGTTTTCACGTTATTCTTGGTCTCTGTTTTTTTTTTTTTCAAGTTTTCAGCTCACCACATGCTCACTTGGCCTCTAATATATTCATGGGATCGGTTCTAATGCGTGTGATCATTTTATTTTATTTTAATAAAGTTTGATTTTATTTTTTAAACATATGGGGCGTATCTATTTATGTTTTGATTTTATTTTTTAAAAATATGGGCGTATCTATTTATGTTTATCTCAAAGAACCCACATCCAGGCCTATATAATTGAAGATGTTAAAATATACTTTTGATCTATTAAATTTATACGAAATATCATTTTAATTCCTTAAGTTTATAAAATACATTTTTAGATCATAAGACTCAACACCGCTAATATTACTCATAGAAAATGTTGATTAAACAACATTAAGAGGTAACGTCTTTATGTGACATCGACAAAGCAAACATAAATCGCAATAACAAGTCAATAAAAATATTTACATCATGTCAACTCCCAACAAATTTTCATTAATTTATTTTATTGTTTTAAACAAATTATAATGTCTAGGGTTTGGTAATTTCATTTGCCGTCCATTTCTTACTCCGACTCAATCTCTCTTCCATCCACCCTTTATATTTTTCCCATAATTTTAACTGTTGCTTTTAAAACTCAAATACCTACCTTCTTTTTTTCATTCATTTGTGCAATTCAATGACTCATGTTGATAAACTACATTCTTATTCTCTAGAGCCAATCATGACCCTTATATATGATGGACACACAAATAATGGAACCCAAGAAAGCAACCATTGATGATCGAAGATTAAGATAAGATAAGGATTTTCCCAGCATACATATCAACAATTGTGACACGAGCAAATTAAAACCAACCAAAAGGTTAGATTGTGACAAGAGGAAGATATATATGGATTGAGAGTGAGGCAAGAGTGGCGATAAATGAAATTATCAAACCTTAAACATTTTTATTTGTTCAAAATAATAAATAAATTAATAAAAATTTGTTGGCACATAACATTTTTTATTAATAGCATTAACGGTATTAAGTCTTAAGGATTAAAAATACAGTTTATAAACTTAAGGGACTAAATCGATATCTCATGTGAACTTAAGAGACTAAAAATATACTTTAACCTAATTAAAGATGTAGAGATAAACCTTCACTCACAAATTCAAGCTCCATCATTTCGAGTTTGGGTTGGGAAAAAAAAAAAAAAGTGTTTTCCATGTACGTTCGCATGTTTCACGTGCCTAAAATCAAAAGTAGAGTCAATGATATTTTTAGACTCGAAGGAAAGTGGGTGAGTAACAATTTTTTATAGTCAAAAGTAGGTGAGTAAAAATGAATGAACTTAAAAAACAAAGTCCCATGAATCACATCCATCGCCCTCAAATTTTTAGGTGATATTCAAATATCACTGAGCTCCCATCTGTTTCACGATATCTAATGTGGACTACGAATAAATAGAGGTAAAATTGATTTTCACGTACCCTGCATTCTATTTTATTATCTTTCTTATTATTTCTTTCTCATTTACCCACTTATAAATAATAATTTTTTTTATTCAAATACCATTTAAATTTAAAACACCTCAAAAAATCTGTTAAAACATGGAAATAACGCATAGCATAAGTCACAAGGGCAAGAAGGGGCTTGTTGGCGAAGCTTCGGTCAGCAAAGGGACATGTCTTTTTCTTCTTCTTCTTTTTTTTAAAAAAATAAAAAAGTAGAGGATATTTTAGTAAAACTACAATATTTCAAAATCCCATATTTCTCCATTGTAACTTATGTATCATTTACATGTTTTAACATATTTTTTGAAAATTTTCAAATTTAAATGATATTTAATTGAAATTTTTCCTATAAATAAAGACACATTAAAAAAAAAACATTTTCTCCATATTTATTGCTTTTGATTAGTTTTAACAAATTTTTTTAAACTACGCAGTTTGGTTATTTGGACAAGAAGAGTACTCATATAGTCATATCAAATCATTTCTAACATGTTTTACAAAAACCAAGAAAAATCTCAAATTTCATTAATTTTGTTTTAAAGTTCAATAACTTTTTAGATTTATCTCTATTTAACAATACATATACACTTAAAAAAACAGTCTACACAATAAAAAAAAATAAATTGTAAAATCTTACATGCATCCATCTAAAAAATTTAATGATATGATTTGTAAATAGTAGAAAACACATCGTCACTCTCCAAGTTATTAATAGGCTCTATATGTTGCTCTATATATCTTGGATTAAAAGGAGGAGAAATACTTACATAATGGGTTTTTTTAGTTGACGTTAAAAAAGTACGTTTACACATGTTGAGACTAGTCTTATTTCACAAACATACTTTATATATTGTAAATTACATTAGAAACTTCTAGTATTAATTCAAATACGTCTAATAACTTGGCAAGTAAAACCATCCTTCATTCACATTTCACAAAGCTCCAAACCTAAATCCATCAAATTTGTCTTGTCTTTACTTGAGCAAGATATTCCGTCAATTCTTAAAAGCATATTAAGCGGCTATAAATTATCTTCAAATCATGCTTATCCACGATAATGACATTAAAAAAAAAAAAATCCAAAATGATGGTTGTTGGATTTTATTTCACTTTAATTCAACTTGAACAACGAGACAAAGACTAATCACTAGTGATCAAACTATTTATTTTTTTAAAAAAAAAAGTTGTAATTTTATCTTTTTTTCTGGCGTCTACTTATTATAATCGTAAATTTGTAGTTTTTATGAAATCTCTGAGGAAAGATTCTTAAAAGGAAGTTAAAGAAATTTTTTGACCTGGAAAAGGGAGTTAAAGGATTGCATTTTATCTTTGAGTATTTAATTTTAAATATTGAGGTTACTAATTAAAAATATAAACTTATTATTGCATAATTTCTCCATGAATATGAATTTGTGCCTTTCAATTTAAGTATTGCGGATAAAGAAAAAAACAACAGCAACAAAGTTTTATCCTATTAGGTGAAGTCAGCTACATGAATTGTATGACACCAATGTACTCTATTTTTTAAAAAAAAAAGACTTTTATGAACATGGATCAGAAAACACATTGAAAAAGAATTTAAGTTAATACTCGCTCAAGTTAGGTGTGCCCAATTGGGTGGGTAGGAATACCCTTACCTTCTTTGTCTCGGCTTCTGGAGGAAGATTTGAAGAGCATCAGATATCAGCAAGCACAAGCCTCGATGTCCACCAGTAGCATTGAACTGGGTTGAGTTGTTGTTTTATTTTAGGGTGTATGCATGTTGAAGTTTTCCCTAGTTATTTTCTAAGTAGTATGGCTTGTGTGTGTCTTGTTTTCAACTATTATTTCCTTTGTTGGTTAAGTACTGTCCTGTGTCGTGTCATTCTGCTTTGTAATAGCTGATTCCGTTTTCCATAATGAATATTTTAGAAGTGTTCCAAAAAAAAAAAAAATACTCGCTCAAGTTGTTATTATAAGCTTCAAATTTTTTTTCCCCTTTTAATGAGTGTGGTTTTATTATAAGCTACACTTTGGAGGTGTCCAAACATTTAATGCATTTTTTTTTTTACTTTTACTTCTAATTAATTATATGTCTCTAGCATACTCCGATGCTTCTTTTTATAAGAGTTTAAAATTTGAATTGCTTTAATCTTTTTTAATAAGAGATTGACAAAAGTTATCTGAAATATAATGAGGTTTTGTCATTTTTACCACTCTCTAATTGTACATATTACATTAATTAAAATATTGGTTATACTTATATTTAATCTATTTCTCTTTCTTACATTAATTAAAAGATTTATTTTAAACATACTTATTATTTTTAACTAAGTTTAACCACTTTTTTAAACTCTATAATTTGGTTGTCAAGCTTTTATAAATAGGATAAGAGAGAGTGGGCTTTTTTTCTAACTCATCCTCACTCATCTCTTTTTTTCACTCAAACTTTTCTTGTCCTACTCACCCTCCCCATAAATAAGGGTGTTTTTGAAAAAAAAAAAAGTTATATTTTTTACATATTTATTATCTTTAACTAAATTTTAATTAAGTGTAAAAATTTATTTATGTGATTCAGTTATTTAAAGCTTATAAAAGGAACTAGAAGGAGTAGTATTTTGTTGGTCCCAGTGATTTGGTTCTAAAATTTTAAAATGGGTTACATTGACGATGTGTTTAGATCCACGATTGGATGTGCTTATGTAAGTCACAAAATTTTAATTATTTTAGGTCTTGTTAATAGCCGTTAAAATATTTGAATTACTCCCTTTTATTTTTATTACAAGATACTTTTTTAATGGGGCAAAAAAAAAGGCACTTTTTTTTAAAAAAAAATGTAAAGACAACACCAGAGCATTACAACATAACTAGATCCCCTTTAAGAGTATTCAGTAAAAAAGCAGGGCTAAACTTCCCTTCTAACTAATTCATACATACCAACAAATACAATTAAAAGTATTAAATATTATAAAATTAATCATTACCCTTAGTAACTTCTAACACACACAAACACACTACCCTTAGTAACTACTAATTCTCACACACACACACATACATATTGTTCTGTTCTAAGAACAAGATTTATTGGACTTGACTAGGTTGTCAAGTCTAGAGCCTACATACCCTTTGAAGGGATCAAAGTTCACGTAGTTCGCATTAAACTAGGAGGCTATTAGCCAGGGGGTGGTGTGTGTGCTCTGTGTGACAGAAAGTAAAGAGAGCATAAGTTAGAACGTGTGCACCTGGTCGCTCTTCCTTTGTATTTATAGAGGTGTCTGAGGCGAGATATCTGGGGTGAGTAAGATCCGGGGCCGAGATACTTGGGGCAAGTATCTCGGGATGTTGGTTAGGATAGATCCTATCTTGTTAGGATACCGGATCTTCCCTGCTGATACGCCAACTATGCTTCCTGGCTCTGTTAGGCCATAACATGGATTTGGGCCTTTGGGCCAGTTCGTAACAGTTGCCCCCCAGCTTGGTCGTTTAGGCCTCTAGACGGCCGAGATGTACATTGCCCCCGGCCCCTGCTAAGGCCGGGGCATTCTACTTCAGCTGGACCGGCTTATAACTGTCGCGGCCCTTAAGGTGGCTTTAAGTCCAGGGCCTGGCTTCTCATGACTTTGAAAGGTTCAACTCCCGTCATCGTGCCAAGGATGCCTTGCTTTAAGTGGTCGGGTTGTTACCTGACCTGGATCGGTCCGGGACGCCTTGCATTTGAATCCAGGTGTCGATCTCGGCTATTGAAGTCGTCTACTCCACAGATCTGAGGTAATGTCTCCAGGATCTGGGATAATGCTGAGGCGGTTCGCCTGTCTCTGAGGTTGGAGTCTTTCTCCAGGTTTCCTGGGCTAGATTGTTGTGAATCTATACCCTCTTGCCTTTCTACCGCATAGTGCTGGGTTGTGTCATATTGACCCCGGTTACCGATGCCTTTTGCTCAAAGATCCGAGGTGATATCAAGGAGTTACCCGACTTCAAGGTCGGGATTCTTATGCATTCGTCATTATCATCGACTGACACCTGGTGGTTTGTGACTTTTGCGCGGACTTGATGCATCCGTCGTACTTCAGCCCTTCCTCCTGGGCTTAGAGGTCTCTAGGCTGCCGAGGCGCCTTTATGGTCTCTAGGCTGCCAAGGCGCCTTTATTTCGTATCCATCTTGATACGCTTTTGTTCGAGTCTTTGATGAATTCGGATTCGTATCCTTCTATTCATTTGCTTGTTCGGGCGGCCGGTTTTCTCCCTAGGCGGGATCTATTTACCTTCCCTTTGCACTTTGCTTTTGCTTACCTCAGCCTCGGTTCTTTGTCTTTGCTGACTTCGGCCTCAGTTGATGGTTTGCTTTGTGTTGTTGACAGTCTGATGGTGCCACTCCTGTCTTGTTGCCCCCCAGCCTGGCAGTCGAGGGCTCTGGGCTGCCGGGGTGCATTGACCGCTTAACCTAGATCTCATGTCCGAGGTTTAAATTTCTCTCCCTCCATCGAGGTGGTTCCCGCAGATGATGTCGTTCCTCCGAGTTGCTCTCCTGGCCGTGCATCAAGCCCATTCTGACACGACTTCCTCATTTGAAACAGACTGCCTCCGACTGCCTCGACACGGCCTTCGATCTATCCAAGCACTTGAATCAGACTTACCCCTGAACCTTGTCGGGTATGACTACTGGGCTTACGTGAAGGATGGTGTCCAGGTTCAGCTCCGTCTTTCAAGGTGGTGATGAGGCTGGGTTAGGAGCTCCAGAGGCTAGTCTGTCCGACGAGCTGATGTCTTCTGGTGATTCTGCTTTCCCGAGCTAGGGCGCCTGTGCCCTGTCACTCTTCTATATACTCGACCGGCGTTTACGTCTAGGAGTTTAATTTATTGACCGCATTAAGTACAGGTCTATATACTCGACCAGCGTTTACGTCTGGGAGTTTGGGGCAGGGTTGTCTTGTTTCAACCTTCTCAGGTATAACTAACCACACTACCTCGTTCCAACTTTCACTAGTCGGATTCCAACTTTTCTCTTAGTCGAATTAATGGTAACCGACGTAAGGGCTAAACTACCACATGTTCAACCGAGGCTTCGCTTGCCTCTAATCAAACATTTTGACCTGATCAGGGTCGGCATGATAGTCCGCTTGCTTAGTTGGGCGAGTGTTGACATGTCAATTTCGCGAAAGGCCACGTATGTCGCCTTTGCCGAGCTCTAACCAATGCCTGTCGGAGTACAACGGCCGGTTTCATACATCTAGATGTTTTTGTTAGCGGCCGAGTACACGACCTCAGAGCTGTTTTTTGAACCGGGCTTAATGGCCTCAGTTCCATGCCGGGTTTCAGGACCTCGGCTTCACGCCGGGTTTATGGACCTCGACTTCACGCTGGGTTTACTGACCTCGGCTTCATGCCGGGTTTATGGATCTCGGCTTCATGCTTAAGCAAATACTTGTGCACATTGGTGAATCTCCTTTGTGGGATCCTTCATTAATAAAAACAGCTCAAAAGAGCTTACAAATGGTCATGAGTAATTCAAAGGAAAAATAACAGAGAATTCAAACTTGAGAACTTAAAGAAATAACCAAACGATAACGTAAGAAATAACCAAACAATAGCGTAGGGCGGTGCCGAGATCTAGCTGTAATAGATCTTTTATTTGTCGGTGTTCCATGTTCTCCTAACCGGCATTCTTATTGCCGATGTCGGCTGTCTTCGTTGCGTCTCCGGGGCTCGGCCCTCTGCTTGTCCGCCCGATCCCTTACATCGAGCGAGGAATTCCTCGGCTTCTCAGATTCGTCCACATTGGCAATCTCCATTTGTTCGACATCCAGATACTGTTTTGCCCGGGTGTAGAACTCGGTCAGAGTGTAGACTGGGTTTTTGCACAAATTCCTAGCCAGGCGTGATGATGGGTCTAATCCATTGACCAGGCAGTGCACATGAACTCCCTCGGATAAAGATCGTACTTGCATTGCCACGTCTCTAAACCTATTCAAGTATCTTTGCAGTGTCTTGCCCTTTCTCTGTTTCACCTTACTTAGTGTGAATTCGGACTTCAGCTGTTTCTTGCTCGTGGCAAAGTGTAACTCAAATTTACGTCCGAGGTCTTCAAAACTCCGAATGGAATTGTTAGGCAGAGAGTTTAGCCATTCGTGCGCCGATCCGGTCAATGTGGCCGAGAAGAGGCGCAAAATGACCGGGTCGTCTATAGACTGGACCCACATCAGCTTCTCGAAAATCTCAAGGTGATTACATGGATCTTGAGTCCCATCGTACTTTGGGAGGTCGGCCAGATCGAACTTTTTCGGATAGGGGGCTGCCGCTGTTGCCCTGGAAAAAGGGGTCCTGCCGAAACCCGTAAAGTACTTCATCCTATACTCCCAGGGTGAGCCAGGCGTCCGGGGAGCTCTGTTTTCCTCACGATGCTCTTCAGGGTCTAGGTCCTTCCTGTGGTCGTTGTGGTTTTCTTCATCCCCCCAGTTCTGGTTGTCATTACGGCCTCGGTCCTCCCTTTCTGAGATCCGTAATAGTCGTTCTCTCTTTCGCGCGGATGTCGGTTGACGTTCTCACCTAGATCTGCCTTCTCTCCCTTCCTGGCCGTCGGTCCGGCGTCTTGACTCCGGGCTACTAGTCAAGCTACTGCTATTTGTGGCGGCCCTTTCTTCTCTTCTACGGGATTTTCTTCGGTTTCCGCGTCGGTGATGGAGCTCGAGCTCCTCTCTTATCATTTGACTGAAAGTTTGGAAGTCTGCTTGTCGTTGCAGGTGATCCCGTTTTTCCTTGTCTTCGAATCTCTGAAGCAATTATTCTTGCGTCCTCCGAAGGATGCGGGCGTCGGCTTCCAGCGCTAGAGCGTCCTGGGTCGGAATCTCCCTGCGTGCCTCCAATGGTGTCTGATCATCAGCGAGGGGGGAAGTCGCTGTGTCGGTAACATGACCCTCCGGGGTGTTTTCTCGTCGCGGTTGCACTTGCGGCTGGCTAGGCCTGGTCTGAGGTTGACTTGGTAGGGGACCTCCGTCAGCCTACTACGGTGGATTTCTGTTGTGGCTTCTGGTGTTCGCCATTAATGGTCACGGGGATAGAAGTTTATGGTCCCCACAGACAGCGCCAATGTTCTGTTCTAAGAACAAGATTTATTGGACTTGACTGGGTTGTCAAGCCTAGAGCCTACGTACCCTTTGAAGGGATCAAAGTCCACGTAGTTCACATTAAACTGGGAGGCTATTAGCCAGGGGGTGGTGTGTGTGCTCTGTGTGACAGAAAGTAAAGAGAGCATAAGTTAGAACGTGTGCACCTGGTCGCTCTTCCTCTGTATTTATAGAGGCGTCTGAGGCGAGATATCCGGGGTGAGTAAGATCTGGGGCCGAGATACTCGGGGCAAGTATTTCGGGATGTTGGTTAGGATAGATCCTATCTTGTTAGGATACCGGATCTTCCCTGCTGATACGCCAACTATGCTTCCTAGCTCTGTTGGGCCGTAACATGGACTTGGGCCTTTGGGCCGGTCCGTAACACACATACATATATATATATGTAACACTACCTTTGAAACTATCAAATTGTCTTAGAAAGGGACTAAAAACATTTTTCTAAATGGGGTCTTATAATAGGTAGTAAAAATATTCTCTGGTAAGAAACTTGACAACTTAAATCCAACGACATGAAAGTACTTTCTAAGTATTTTAAGGATGCGGTTGCCAATCAAAACCCCAATATATTTAGGGATCCGGTTTGCCTGCTCGTCCACGAGCTTCCAACCGTCAGATCTAAATCTGACAGCCCATATTTTATTTTTTTACTTTTTTATTTTTAATAAAAAATAATTTTAATGAGTAGAGAATCAAAAATAAAATTAATCTATGAATTAATTTTTTTCAAAAACTGATTTTTTCATAAAAATAAAAATAAAATAAAATATGAGCCATCCAAATTTAGATGCACGAGCAAGCAAACTCAATCTATATATTTAGTGAGTGCATGAGTCACGGCAAATATTATATATATATATACACACACACTAGTGTGTGTGTGTGTGTGTATATATATATATTATAGTAAGAAAAACCCACGCGCCCTTAGCTTGCGTATCTCGACAGACACGCGTGATATTTATATATTAGCGATTGAAAGTGATCATGGTCTTGGATTAATTGATTTTATAATAAATTAATTTTTTAATAATACCCTCGGTGCAGATGTTATCGAATATTATGACAAAAGAGATGTGTATGATGAGGTGAGAATTTATTTATTTAACTAATTTTTTTTTTAGAAAGACGCGGTAATTTTATAAACTTTAACTATTTTTTTAATTTATATAAATTAATTAAAAATAAGTCGTGTGAGGTAAGGAAGAAAAAGGATAAACATTGTCTTATTATTAGGATGAGCTCGATTTTCAGAAGATTTGATTCTCGCACCCTTTAATTTTTAGAGAATTCTCCTTAATTAACTAATTATGGCTAAAGTAGGATTTTAATTAATTAATTAATTAATTAATTCTCAATTCAGACATACATGACATATTCCTGGCTAGGATGCATTTTTTTACGGTTAAGGTCTTTGTATTTGAAGAACAGGTGGTCAATCATTCTTGGCTGTCTGCATTTACAAATTAATTGTGGTGCCAAAAAAAATTAAATTGATTTGTAACATGCAAGAGAAGAATGTATTTTAATTTTAATTTTTTTTTTGTCACCACAATGAATATATAAATGCAGACAGAGTCAGAATTGGTCGATCAAATTAAATGATTATGACTCACTTTCGTGTAACATGTTTTTATCTAGAGTATAAATCATTTAAATTAAAGAGTTATTAATATTTATTTAAAATTAATGTTTAGTCACTATTTTCTTTTAATATAAATTAATGTTTCAATACCACTCTGTGTACTTTTTTCCCCCCTCTTTTTCACGAAACCATATTTAATAGTGATGAGGTTAGATTTAAAAACAATAAATAAATGTTTTTAATGAGTTAACTATTCTTCTTTGATTATGATGAGACAGTTGAAAATATTTATATTTTGAACTAGAAGGACTGGAGGAGTATACTCCCTTAGATCCCAAATATATGATACATCCATAGCTACAAGAAGTTCTTGATTCATGATGTAAGTCACCTGATAGGTCATGAATTGTAAGAATTTCGGGCGTACGTGAAATCTGATTGATTTGCTAAAGTATCTACATGAAAGTTGAGCACCGAAGCGGACCCTAATCACGTTACACAACAAACACACTAAGAGAGAAAGAGAAGAGATTATTCTTATGAGAAAATTTTCTAAGAGAGAGAGAGTGAATGCTATTTTGTTTGTAATATATTTAGAATGATTACTCTCTTAATCCCACATTCTATATATAGCCCACATATGAATAGATGTAACTCTTAAACGTATAATTATATGGCAATAGATAGAGGGATAGGATATTGTCACTTCCAAGTCACTACCACTTTTTCACTGTTAAATCAGAATCTTATCTACCTTTATTATTTCTTTCTCCTATTGAGATTATCATATTCCATGGATGAAACCTATAAACTATAAAGGAATGTATCTTTATAAATTCATATCTCTCCATATTTGTATAATAGCCCCTTTTGTTTCGGGCTTGAGCCCTAATTCACAAAGGGTAAACTAATATATTCTAACATGAACCTTTTTCAAATATTACCCCATTACAATTTTCTAAAATAAGATGTGAAGTCTAATGTAGCATTTCTCTCTACTAATATCAAATATGAGTAAAGTTTTTTTTTTAAAAAAAAAAATCATTTTGAGACAAAGTTAATATGTACTGGAGGAAGAATTTTAAGGACAATCCTTAAATCAAGTTCCTTTTATCAATTGTATCATATTTCTCCCATCACACATAAAACTCTTTTCTTTTTTTTTTTTTTTGCTCAAAACACATAAAACTCAAAATAATAGAATCTAGTGATTTTTAAATTTTATAATATATTTGTTTATCTACATGTTTTTATCAACATTTTCACTAATAAATCATATTTAACTATTTGCAGAATCTGTTTAAAATAGCTTCTTAAAATAATTAAGAATTAGAAAACGTTACTTACTCCTCCAGTTCTTTTTTTTTTTTTTTAAACAACTCCTCCAATACTTAACATAAGACATTTGGGGAGTTGATATCGATTCTTAATATAAAACATAGTTTTTTTTTAAATATTTGTTAGTGTTTTCCTAATTTATCTTTATTGATGCTCCCTCAACAATAATTATGAAGGAGAGGAAATGAGAGAATTGATAAAGATGACTATAGTATTTTAGAAAATATATATCATGTTAACTAATTTAACCAATTTCTTTATTAATATAATCAAATTAGATAAATATGTTTTATATTAAGAACTAAAAGGAGCATTTTTGAAAGTTTAGGTACCAGTTTAAATTAGTGATAAAAGTTACTTTTTAAACATGATTTATGACGTAGTGTGCACATATGTGAGAAAAATTTTATTTCAACCTGCATTAACATGCTTTTCAAATGCAAATCCAAACATGCCTTAAAACAATGATCCTAAAATATTTTTAAAATGATTTTTAGAAGTACTCTTATCATTACAAAAATGCTAAAAACTAGCTCTAAATTTTGCAAAAATAATCATGTGCGATCGATCACTGCTTCAAAATATGTAAATAAAATATAAAAAATTGTTCTATAATCATCAATTCATCATTCCCCTTCAAGCATTACTGTTATGTTCAAGATATTAATATATTATAGGAGTTCATATTAGGTGCTATTCCTTTAGGTGCTATTTCCTCTAATTAGAGGGATTAGAAATTTTATTTTATTTTTTTAAATTTTTTTATATATTCTATTTATTTAGATTAGATTATATGTTGCATTTTGAAATTTTTTTTGCATCCAATATCTCAAATTAATTAATTTTCAGTTCTACATTTAAAAATATTTTTCCTGTAACCCCAATATCCTGGAAATTAATTAAATTGAGATATTCGATGTAAGAAAATTTCAAGATGCAGTATATAATGTAATATAAATAAATAGAATATATAAAAAAATTTTAAAAAATAAAATAAAATTTTTAATCCCTCTAATTAGAGGGAATAGCACCTAATGTGAACTCTATATTATAGATACTTTGTTTAAAGATTCGATGCAACATACTGAATACAGATTGTGATAAATCTGCGACTGCCATTGACATTACAATGCCTATGTGTCTGCTTATTAGAGTGAGATAATTAGAGCACGTGATATTAATGTGGTCGGAACTTAGCATTATTTAAGGCCACTGCACTGAAGCAAGATAATAATTAAAGCAGAGTATGATTCTCTTCACTAAAAGTTTAAAAACCACTGATTTAAAGATATAATTATCCATAATCCGAAAAGCAATTCGTTTTCCAATAATTATAGCTATAACTGACATTACAATGGCTCTGTTTGGAATGCATCACGTTAGGAGTGTTAGAACCAGTAATTTTGAAAAAAAGTCCACTAACGCTACCAACGCTCATTTGGTATGTTTGGGTTGAGCGTTAAGAAAAAGCTCCTAACGCTCAAAAAGCCCGTTAAGCTAAAAGCTCCACCATGCAGCTTTTTCCAAAACGCTCTCAGCTTTTTGACGTGGGTCCCGCTACTTCTACCACTATCAATCCAAACACAAATTAGATAGCTTTTAAGCTACCACTCCTACCGAGCTTTTTCTAAAGTCAGTAGCTTTTAAGCCACCGCTCCTACCGCCAACCCAAACAGAGCCAATGCCTGTGTCTGCTGATTAGACTGAGGTAATTAGAGCACGTGATATAAATGTGGTTAGAACTTAGCATTATTTAAGACCACAGCACTGAAGCAATATAATAATTAAAGCAGTGTATAATTCTCTTCACTAAAAATTTTAAAACCATTTATTTAAAGCAATAATTACCCATAATCCAAAAAGCAAGTCATTTTCAATAATTAATTAATTATAGCTATATCCCTAGATATGAATAGAGATCTTCTCTTCCCGGAAAAGTAGTGCTTCATAAAAAGAAAAGAAAGAGACATGAAAGAAATGGAGACTACATGGATAATATTGTTAAAACTTAATCTATGCCAAAAAAAAAAAAAAAAACAATAGTGACTCTGCTTATGGTCAATCCAGCTAAAACTCTGAACCAGCTTAACTTTCCAGGATCTAAAAAGTGAGAACCTGAATGATCTTTTTATTTTAAATACTAGTTACAGGGAAATAGGAACAGACTCAATTGAATAAAGCATTTGTTTTTTTCCTTTTTAATAATTAATGGAGAGTTCCAAGACTTGATAAGGTTACACTTTACAAATGGAGGAAAGAGTGGAGAGTCTGCTAGCTTTTTGAGATCAGAAAAACACTCTCAAGGCATCAACAACTTTCTCAGGCCTGTCAATGATGTATGAGTATTATTAAAGGCCAACTTTTTGAGAGAGATTGAACATGTGTGTGCGCGGGCGTCTTATATGCAGTTTAAAATATAATTTTGAAGTATGTAACTCACCAGTCTTCTTGAGGCATATGACCAGCTCCTTCAATCAACTTCAGCGTAATTTGTTGAGGATTTCCTTTCTGAAACTCCTCTGCCACAGATTGGGGCAGGTATTTGTCTGATAATCCCCAAGCAACTAATACTGGTTTATCCCATCTGAATCACAAAACCCATTTAATTATATCATCACGTCGGGTTTAGGTAAAGGATTTTTATCTCCAAGGGGCTATTTGGTACAAGGGACTTGGAGGGATGAGAAATTTTTTAGAAGTTGAATTTTAAAAAGAAATTGGAGAAGTGGGGTTAACAAAATCTTTCCTCCCCTCTAAATCCGTCATACTAAATAGCCCCTCTATTTCCTCTCGTATGATAGAAGACATTCATCAATACATTCGAGATTAGTAGATGATATGTCCAATTTTTTCTTTTTATTATGAACAAAATCAAAGTACAAATAGGCAACTCAAACATCACCAGATATTTGGCTATGACAAAGGCCAAGCCATAGGTTAGGCGTCTAAGAATATAAACTCTTGACGCAAAGAGGACTCAAACCCACAAAACATGGGCTGTCATGGACAACAACTTCAGACTATTTTATAAGAAATTCAGGTCACAAAAACCTAGTAAAGTTTTTTAACCTGAAAATTTAAACTGATCAAGTCTTGTATATTGAAACATATCTCATCAATACCAAGACAAAACTTAGGTGCAATGTTTTCGGTTTTTACTATTATATTGAAACATAACTCATCTATACAAAGTCAAAGTTAGTGCAAGCTAGGAAATTGTTTTCAATCCAACATAGACTGTTAAATAAGAGCAACATTGCATCGGCTTGGAGAGACTATTTACCACATTGCTACACAATTTTCTATAGGATGCCCATGAATCCTTCAGAATTATTTTTGGGCATTTTTGCCCTTCCAGAAACTTTTTCATTTGTTCTTGTGTTTTTATAGGCTCAAATTTGGTACGTCTGATAAAATGAAAGAAGATATAGATATAAAATATACCTTTCTGCTGCAAATCCTGCGGCTATATCACTCAAACTACCCTTGAAATTAGCCTTTCTTGCAGCTTCAAGCAGAGCTGAAACCCCAACAACTTGAAATTTTAATAGGTGCTCACATTCACCACATCATATCATCAAGATTGACCTACTGATTTTAAGAATCTGAAATAATTACATCAAGTATATTTCCTTTAAATTTAGCTTAGTTATCAGTTCTCAGTGAATCATTCTCCTCAATGCTCGTAACTATGTATAGTCTATTCTTGGCTTTAAGAAGATTTTACCAGGTTTCTTCTATACCCGCATATATCAATAGATTCGAACTATCACAAAATATTTTCTTACATTTTGCAAGTAGATACATGATAAAACTGAAAAGAATTAAAAGTAAGTTATTCCACAAACCAAATCCGGGTCCACCACTTGACAAATAAGGTAACCGGTAAACATCAGCCTTGTCATTTTTCAGGACGTAACTGCAAAAATAAAAAGTTCTATAAGATGAATGCCTGAAAGAAGTAACTGGTTGAGGAGATTTGAGAATATTCTTTATTAATTTGTAATTGATAGATGATAGAATTATAGTAATTAATATAGAATCATTTTGATTGATTTGTAATTGTTAGTAATCAATTCTATTGAAGCCTCTCACTGTTATAAACAGGCTCTATTTCATTGATGAACATATTTTCCCAATCATTTTCTTTCCAAGGAAAAACGTGATCTTGCTTAATAAGTCTATCCTTTCACATAACTGATGGAATCCAGCACAGAATGAAACAAATATCCTTCTTCTGAATGTTTAGCTCAATAAAACAGTAACAGAAGTCAATTACAATTCACTTGCAAGATATCAACACACAGAAATAAGCTATGTTGCACTGACACCGACACGAGACACGAAATATGACACGACTCGACACTCCGACACGTTAATCTTAAAAAAATCTAAATTTCGACACGTTAAGACACGTTTTGATATTAAATATATATATATTATAATTTACATTCAAGTTCAATATTTCGTAAAATCCTGGCCTCCAGTTTTGGCTCATCATAGATTCGGTTTCATCTTAAAAGCCGTGCCTCCTCTTTTTAAAAAA
Source organism: Acacia crassicarpa (assembly GCA_034222035.1). Taxonomy (NCBI): domain Eukaryota; kingdom Viridiplantae; phylum Streptophyta; class Magnoliopsida; order Fabales; family Fabaceae; genus Acacia; species Acacia crassicarpa. Next base: position 2,318,613 of record JAWXYG010000019.1, on the reverse strand, counting down.
AAAATAAAAGAAAAATTCATCATCAATTTAGTAATATTCAAAACCAGACATACTTTTAAAAAATAAGAGTGTTGAGGAGTGTCGGACGGTGTCGGAGTGTCCGACACACATGTTTATTTTAAAAAGGAGTGTCGGTGCTTCATAGGAAATAAGTAACAGCAACTAAAAGGAAAGGAAAATTATAATATAGCACTCCCAGGCTTTCTAGAGGCTTGAACTCTCTCCTCACACAAACCAAATTCTTGCCTACCCTCCCTCTCTGTCCCTAAACCCCGTATAAAACCCTCCATTTCATGAACACACCCTCTCTCCTCTAAATCTTCCCACCCACACTTGGCCAACCCTCTTGTACTATATTTTGTATTTATTTCCTTATGGTAACCCCTTGCTATAACATAATCTTATCTAATGTTAGATCAGCCAGATTTACTGTGCAGGGGTAATGTGTTTGTGTAGAAAGATCTAGAAAGAGATGCTAAACGTACAATTTCATATTTCTCACATAACTAAACTGTTAGTTTCAGTCATGCTTTCAAACCTATACAGGAACTTTAGTGTAAAGAAAATGTCATACTATTTGAGGTAGAATATCATGGGCTGCATCTGTAAGTTAAAGAATTGAGTATCAAATAGTCAAATACAATTTTGGATACATACGGGCTACCTGCTTCAATAAACCGCTCAGCCATAACAGCATTCTGACATGTAAACTCACCAAATAGGGGAATTCTAAACAGGGAAGAAACAGAGTTAGTACGATATAAAAACCTGTGATTATAAGAATTCTTTTATTTGTGTGTGCATGTGTGAACACTTAAAAAAACATTTTCTAATAAAGGTACTTGCTTAAGAATGATGTATCAATCACAGACTCATGAAATAATATGGTCTTTAAGCAATTTTCATCAATTGCTATCCCTGTTGGAAGCAAATAAAGGGTTTAATAAATGTCTATACTGATTCTTTGGAAGTTATGCATTTGCTCTTGATTGATTGTGGATAGGTACATCCTTTGAAAGATGAGATTCAAGAAGTAAGATCTCTTATTCTATTAAATTGGGATCTTGAGATCATTCATGTTTATAGGGAAGGACTAAGATGTGCAGATTATCTAGGCTGAATGGCTTAGGAGATAGACCAGGATTTTGATGTTTTACTAACACTGCCTTTTGCTTGTTTGGAGCTATTTAAACTAGAATGTGGCGAGGTGCCATAGAACCACAATAGTGATGTCTAACTAGTAGGCGTTTTGTGTTTCGCAAGCTACTTGCTTGCCGTTGTAATTCCCAAAAAATAAAAAAAGCAGTTTAGCACCAGATTTGTTCATAAATGCAACAAGAACCAAACCTTAGCTGCTGAAAAAGTTTAGGAATGGGAGATGAGACTGTTAATGGGCTGTTTAGTACTGCTAGCTTTGATATCTTGCTTGAATTCTTCAAGGCCCAAGTTAATCCATATGAACCTACAAGAAATCCCTTAAGGAGGGGTGTGGCATTATGTTAGACAAATTATTTAAGTGCAAGATTGCACATTGAATTAATATCAAGCTTACCCATGATTCTAACTAGGGAACTCCGATTTTAAGATGAATATGATTATTTTATGTGTAATCATAATCAATGTACCAAAACCTCAGATGTAAAAGATACTTCCAAAGACATATCCTCTGTGTTTGTGCATACCTGAACAACCAGGAAAAAGGGAGATTTGACCTCTAGCACTTCGAGTAATTTATCCAATCCTTCATGAAACTCCTTTTCTGCAATAATTATAAGAACATATGCAAGGGTATGGTTTTTATGGGAATAGTTGATAATGGTTGAGACCATTCTGATTCAAATTATTTTCCTTACCTGTGTAATCAAAACCATATCCTGGCTGTGGTTTGTCACTGAAGCCAAATCCTATCCAGTCAGGTGCAAAGCAGTGAAACCCTGCATCTGCCAACTATTTAAGAGAAATAAAATTAAAATAGTGACTAAAAAATATTGAAAAGTTATTCATGAAAATAATTTTTCGCATATATGTAGATAGTATCAACAAGAAGGAAGATGGAAGGAATATTTACAGAAAGTAACAACATTTCTGGATACTCATGAAACTAAGGGCTTGAGAATGGACAAAGATTACATAAAGTTTCTCAAGTGATAGGAGGGGAGTTCAAGGAGGTGCTTTGTTTGATAGACAAATTCATTTCTTTAGCTCAGAAGATCATTTAACCAGAAGAGACCATGAATTGAATTTGAGAAGTTGTATTTGCATTCATCGGCCTTTTTCTCTCCAGCTTGTCACTTTTGTATTTTACTTTCTTTGCTTGGCATAGATTTATGGTCCAAGAAAATGCTTGTTGAACAGAAGAGATGCACTTTAGTTCATATTTACAAGATCAAATAGGATAATCAAAATTGTGCAACCTACAAAGGAAGAAAACTTATGAGCTATACAATGAATTGTGAGAAAAAGTGATTGAACACAAGTTGAAGTTGGAGACTTGTATTTCTAATAACCAATTTGGCTTTATGCGAGGAAGGTGAAGATGTTTAGATGGGTGTACGAGCATACAAGAAAGGAGAAGATCTGTACTGAATATATATGAGAAAGAGTTGGTGTTGCATTTATTGAGGAGAAAACAGTAGAAAATCATTTAAAGAGATTTGGACACGAAAAAAGAAAGCCACTGAAGATGCCAGTGAGTTGGGTGAAGCAGACAACTTCAGTCCTGTGAAGAGGGCAGATAAAGATTGAAAAAAACGCTCAATAAAATTTTTACTGTTGACACAGTACAATGGCGTCTTGCAATCTATGTAGTTGACCCCATCTAATGGGATAAGACTTCTTCTTGTTGTTGTTAAGCATCAATCTATGGCAACATGTAATGAGATAAGTAGATGACCTGAGACATGACAACTCGGTAGCTGAAAGATTGGGTAGGAGCCCCATGAAGGAAAACAATGGTTCCACGTCTGCTTTTCGCTGATCCTAAAAGGAAGTAGAAAACATACAAATTATTTAAACGTTTCTTGAACAAAAATATAAATCCAAAGAGAGAGTTAGTTCCCTGCAAAGTAAATATTACCAGTTTCCCGCACAAACCATCTTAACTTCCCAGACTTAATGTATGACCCATATTCCTTGCCCTTGTCTTCTATCCTCTAGAATAATATAAAACAAACAAGTTATAGATGTTACTAACATCGTGCTCCTTCGAATAAAACTATTTTGGATTTCCATATATAACTCTCCATATAAATTAGCTCCTTGAATTTCTTTTTCTGCGTCATTTTTTTAGTACTTGAAAGTATAATTATGGTTTAATATTTTCCTTAACGGAGATGCAAGAAATCAGTAGGTTGGGGGAAAAAAAAAATCAAGCTTTTCAAGGTGAAAAGTGATGCAAAATAATCTTTGAAGGATCAAATTGCGTTTACTTTATATGAATTATATTATAGCCATTATGAACAGCAAAAATCCTTTCTAAATCAGATATAATCCCAAGAAACAAGATTCGAGAGTACAAATTATATACAGTAAAATAAAAATATCTCCGGTGATAGCTCTGGCAGACTTTGGACAATGCTTAAGCTAAGGATCCTTCAACATTCCAACCGCTATGTTTTTTCCATCACAAACCAATTCATAGCTTGTAATAAAACTCCATTGCCCTAATAAACTCCCATCAAGAAAATTTAATGGGTATTTGAAATAAATAGTTGTGACTATTATTAAGATTAAGATTAAGAATACTATAATTACTCAAGATTAAATTAGGCATTGATATAAAATTATTATGAGAATTACAACCGAAGAGCATGAATCACCAAAACCATGTTATAAGTTGGCCATTAAAAACAAAAGAAAAAAAATAATACCGTAAGCAATATACCAGTAAGTACAAGAAGGGTTCAATGTCAAAGAGACATTACATAGAGCATTTGGCCGACATTCCCATCCTCAGCAGGACTTTCCGGCAACTGAATTGCGCTGCGGCTGGATGGGTTATCATTGACGAAGCCGAAAGGATTGAACTCAGGCGTGTCATCTTTGTCATTGGATTCGCCCTTTTCCGCAGAGCTAGCTCGAACTCGAAATGTAACAATCGGCGATCGTCTTACCGCGCAGTTGCTCAAGGTATTTCTGGGGTTTGTGGTGGACCAGGAAACAGCAGCGTTGAGGGAGAGAGAAAGCAGAGCAGAAACCATCGTTTGGGGACGCAGTGACCGTGAGTGGCAGAGGTTAGAAGGAGAGGTGACTGAGAAGTTGAAGACCAGAGCTTCATTCAACGGTTGGATGTAACGAACAAAACTGGCCGCTTTTCTTTTTTCAGTTTTTTTAAACTTGCTCATTATTTGTGGCTCACGATCAGGGGTGATGATATTCTTTAAAAATAAAAAAAAAATACAAGTGCTTGATCCTGCCACATGTGTCCACATTCCATCTGATCCATGCACTCAATTGGGGTGTCTTTAGGATAATATAATCCTGATTCTTATTTAGAAATCTCTAAAATCCCAAATTGAGGGGATGAGAGGCCTTAGATTCAAAATGTCATCATAAAATGGGTGCTTCATCCCACAGTCCACAAGCAACAAATGTATAGCCATGAGAGAACAAGTGAAGAGTCTTATCTTATTTAGACCCAGCTGTTTGCAAAATTGTAAATCATTGTGAATGGCATGAATTTTCACACTAGTTAAAAGTATTGTGCCTTAACTTCAGTTAAAATCCATATATCCAGTTACTTTTAAGTCCGTTTGGATGTAGCTTTTGGAGAATAGTTTTTGGAATTTACAAGGTAAAAATGGTTTTTAGAGAATAGCTTTTGAATAAAAAATAATAGTGTTTGTATATTGTTATTAGAATAGCCTTTGGAGAGTCAAATTTACTAAAAAATGACATTTGTTTTTTGCATAATTGTATTTAAAGAATAAGGTAGTATTTTAAATATTATAAACATTATATGTCATAATAAATACATAAAATTGTCAAAAAAAATAAATTTCTTCCATTACTAAATTATGTAACATGATAAAAATTAAATCAAACATATATGTACTAATAAATTGTATAGAGAAAAATATATGCGTTAATTTAGTAATGGAAGGAATCCACAAATTGGAAGCCAAAATGAAATGGGAAAAGGAGAGAGAACTAGAAAATGGAAAAGCTGGGAGCTTGGATTTCACAAAGTGTTGGGAGAGTTTGAAAAAAAAAAGTGTTGGGAGAGAAAAGAATGTTTTCAAGGGATATAATGGAGGGCATTTTGGGGTTTTTGCAATGATGGTAGGGCCCCTTTTGTTTTGGACTTTGTAGAGATGGTTGAGGCCCCGTTTGGTTGACAAAACTCAGGGGAGAGAAAGGGAACTTAAGTAAGTTCCCACACAGAAACATTATTTGGTGCGCATAGTTCGAGGGAACTCGGCTTCCCGCCTCTGCCCAAGCTCCCACAAACGTGGGAATTTCAGCTCCCTCCATTTGTGGCAGGATCTTGAAAATTTGCTCGGGAGAGTGAAATATATTGACTGAAAAGCCCTTGCCAAATATAAACAAGGATCCAACTTCGAGCTGGAAGAAGGAGCAGAAGAAAGAAGGTCCGACGACAGCAAGCTTCAATCAAACGAGTTGGCAGCGAAGATCGATTCGAGGTAAGAGTTAACAATGGCTTTTCTTTGTTGATTGTTCGCTATGGTGGGGAAAAAATGTCGACGGCTTGGTTGTGGCAATTGGGGACGCAAGCAAAAAAAATAGGGGGGGGGCGAATTTGAGTGACATTTTGTTGGCATTCATGCATAGTAGGCGGTGTGGGGGTTGCGTATTGTTGAGGAAGGAAATGAGGAAGCCATGGGTGTACAGTGGCAGAAAATTCTTCCTTTTCTTCTTCCATGTAGGATGTGTACATGCTTAAATTGACATGAATGTTTGCTTGTAATGCTCTGTTTAGTTTAGATTCGTTTAATTTTGATGCCTATCTATAGTGAAATTTTGTTTGTGTACATGTCGTGTATGTCTGTGAGTTGGGTAATGGTGATGAAGATTTTGTGATGATTTGTTTCATTTTCAAGTAGACTGTGTTGTGTTGAGGGGAACAATGACCTGTTTTTTTGTTGTGGTTGACAATATGTATATAAGTTCGAACTTCCATGTTTAGTTCGAACTTTCACATCTGTTTTAGTTTTTGTCCATGCGTTTTTTTAGGGGCAATATGGGAATTTTGCATCAACTTCCCACTTAACCAACTACCAATTCTTCTAACCAAACAATTTTTCTTCTCTCAACTTACTTATATTCCCATGTCTACCAAACAATTCAACCTTTTTAAGTTCCTTCTCAATCTTCCATTCCCTTTCTTTCCCTCATTAAATGTTCTTTGAACCAAACAGGCCCTGAGAGTGAAAAAAATTTGGATTTTGGAAAATCTAGATTTTGGCCCCAAAACAGAGGTTTTAGATGCAAAATAACTTTTCAAAAAATGGGTGTTTGGCAGACTTCAATCAAAACCTAGATTTTATTTTCAAAACTTAGATTTTGTAGGCCCTTCTCTAATAACACCTTCACATATAACATAGCCTCTACTATCAAAGGCCCTATCCACATCAACACAAACACAAGTTGGAGTAGGATGTTGCCATTGTACTACAACCCTGTCTGGACTTGAAAAATTTGGTATCCAAATCGCCCATTTTCTACTCCTTCTATGAGATGATGCATGCAACATTTAGCAACCCCTCTTGTTGGGTCTAACTTCCCTTTTGGTTCTTCCATAATGCTCTTGGTTGGAGGGTAGGCGATGAGAGATAAAATTTTGACCAAATTATCCATAGAAAACCTTTAAAATTAGATAACTTTTTGCATAGTTTTCTGCACATTATGTCATGTGTGACTTTTCACACTGTCATGTGTGACTTTTCACACTAGGGATTGACATCTCCTCTCCTTCCCTCACCTCCAACCAAACACAGCCTAAGAGTTAACAAACAATACTGAAAACTTTGTACCATGGCCACCTGGATGCTCTCCTATTTCCTAGGGAAGGTTCCATCTAAGCTAGTCCTGCAAATGACCAGAGGAAAATATAGTACTACCTTCGGTTCTAATTATAATACATAGTTGATTTTCTTTGGAGAGATTAAGGAAGTTAAATAAGTTATTTAATCATTTCATATGTTATGTATCCTTAGATTATATATTAGTTTATTAGTTAAACTAATTAGTTTGAAGAAAAAAAATAAAAATACTCTAAAATAATTTAATTAGCTTCCTTAATCTCTCAAAAAAAAGTCAACTAGGTCTTATAATTAGAATCAAAAAGAGTATAATATAAATGGTTGGTGAGGAGAAACCACACTTTCTTTGCCTCTGTCATTGTCCACCCTCCGTCACAAAAGGTGTGATGCTATTCTCGCACCCGATTGCACCTGTGTCTTAAATTTTTTGTGCCTCCAAACTAAGGGTTAAATATGGAATTACAAGCAACTAATGTCATAAGCACGAAATTGCCCTTAACTAATTCACTTTTTCTGAACATGATTTACAATATGTATGTGACTATAAGTATAGGCATAATGTGTAGGTTCCACTTAAGAAAAATAATATTAGAAAAATCCCATAAAATTGTTAATAATAAGTGAAGCGGTAACCATTAATAACTTGATGGGTTACCGTTAATAAATTGTGAGACTTTTCTGATAGTATTTGCCTTAGTTGGTACGCGAACATGATTTTCCTTAAAAGTGATGATTTTTTTTTTTTAAAAAAAAAACTTTGGATTAGGACAACATTAGTTATAAGTGTACTGTACTTGTAAAAAAAAAGGATAAAGTTTTAAAAGGGGGAAAACAAGCATCAAACTTTTACGTAATTTTTTCATAATAACATTAATCCTCATATTAGAGGTAATTTTATTTGACGTATTACTATCAATGTTAAATATGTGCACTTCTCCTCACAGATATATATATATATATATATATATATATATATATATATATATATATATATTTTACCATGATCTAATCGGGCTTGGAACTTTAAATTTTATGTAATTTTACTTGTATTTGTATATATACATAAGTGCTTTTGAAATATTTGGCAAAAAAAAAAAGTGCTTTTGAAATATGATTTATAATAATTATTTATTTATTGAAAAAAATCGGTTAAAAGTCCTATCTAAAAAATTTTTTTGTCACAAAGGCCTGTGTATGAAATCTCACCTAAGGACTATGTTCTACATTTAAAATCATATCATATCCTTATTACCCAAAAAAAAAAAATCATATCATATCCTCTTATCCAAGGTTCTTAAATATCCAGACCAAATTGGCGAGTTCAAACTAGAAATTGATGATCTGGCTAAAAAATTCAGTCTGATTTAAAGGAAAAACCCAAGTTCCAAGTTGACTTGGGTCAACTTGGCTTAATTCAGCCTAGTTGACCGGGTCACAGAGTCAATTCATTGTTTTTTTTTTTAAGTCGACTAAACTTCAATCAAGATTGTCGGTGATGGCTCCTTCCATGGCGACGAGTTTGATATCTTTTGGCGGTGAGAAAAGAGTGAGTGAAGCAATGGGTGATGGAGAAAGAAGAAAGTGAAGGTCCCATTCTCAGTTTTAGTTCACAACAAGAAGCTCCATGGTGCCTCCCTACTTCTCAACGTCGAGGCTCTCCATCAGTGGGGAAGATGTTGACGATGGTGCTATGGAGGTTGAAGGAGGAGCAACTATCTGTGGAGGCCGAAAGCTTTCCACCTTATTTGTAGTCAAGACATAGAACGAGAAGGAGGAGAGAGAGATCTGAAGTGAAGAGTCAATTGAAGGGGAGAGAGATCTTCAGTTCAAACTGTAAATACCCGCCAACTGGGATCTCTTTTTTTTTAAAAAAAAAAATCAATATTATATTGCACATCCTCCATGTTGCCCATCATCATATCACACTGTCCTATGTTTTAACCACAAAATATTTTTTGGGAAAATTACGCACAGGTCCCAAGGGAGACAATTAATCACAATAAAGTCCCTTGAAATCATGAAATTACATAGAAGTCCTAAGGGAATTCTGTGTAATTATTTGTGAATGTACAATTACCAATCTGACCTTTCCTCTCTCCTTCTTCCTTCTCCTCTCTCCCTTTTTCTTCTCTCTTTCAAAAATGATTCAACCCACAGCCCAACGAAGCTAAAAGTGGTTAGATCTATGATTTTGCCACAGCCTAGTGACTCGAACACCTCAGAGCCTTCGGCAAGAACAAGTAAGGGTCTGTACTAGAGCATGGTGACTGAATCTTTAAGCCGAAACTTTAAATCTCCCGCCAAAGGTTCGGGATTTGACTTTTTGGCGGATCCGAAGGCTTCTCGACAGAATGCTCTGATATCACTCCGTGAATCTTCGATGAGTCACCACCTTCGCTTGACTCACGGCTGTAAACCTGGATTTTTTCTTACTTCTCACGTCTAGAGGCTATGTACAACAACAAATGCTATATTTATAACATAAAAAGGATATATTCACAACATCTTCTGAGAATTTTGATAGCTATATAAGGCTAACCTAAGAAGTGAATATCATTTCAAAATATTAAGTTATATAAGTAAGTGACTATTTGCACCTACTCATTGAACTTAATATTTGGACTTGAATAATTTAACATATTGTTGTCAATATATACTCTTTTTTTTTTTGTAAATATAGCATTTGTTGTTGTAAATAGCCTCTGGACATGAGAAATGAAAAAAAAAATCTAGATTTTCAAATGTTATTGTAAATATACACTTTTTTTGTTGTAGATATAGCATTTGTTGTTGTAAATAGCCTCTGGACGTAAGAAATGAAAAAAATTCAAGTTTTCAAAGGTTGTTGTAAATATACGCTTTTTCTGTTGTAGATATAGCATTTGTTGTTGTAAATAGCCTCTAGACGTGAGAAATGAAAAAAATCCAGGTTTTCAAATATTGTTGTAAATATATGCTTTTTCTGTTGTACATATAGCATTTGTTGTTGTAAATAGCCTTTAGACGTGAGAAATGAAAAAAAAATCCAGGTTTTCAAAGGTTGTTTAAATTCGAACGGGTAGGAAAAGCATATATTTACAACAACCTTTGAAAACCTCGATTTTTTTTTTCATTTCTCACGTTTTGAGGCTATTTACAATAACAAATGCTATATTTACAACAGAAAAAACATATATTTACAACAACTTTTGAAAACTTGGATTTTTTTCATCTCTCAAGTTCAGAGGCTATTTACAATAATAAATGCTATATTTACAACAGAAAAACCATATATTAATAACAACATTCGAAAACCTAGATTTTTTTTTTCATTTCTCACTTCCAGAGGCTATTTACAACAACAAATGGTATATTTATAACAGAAAAAGTATATATTCACAATATCTTCTGAGAATTTTGATAGCTATATAAGGCTAGTTTAAGAAATAAATATCATTTCGAAAATGCTATATTACTTGTTCATTACAATTTACAACAACCTGTCGTCCATCAACACAAAAAAGCCAAAGAAAAATCACAATCGAAGGAAAAATAATCAAGATCGAAGTCGCCGTGATGGAAAGGGAGGGAGATGAAGATGAGGGCGCCAATGCTTCTCATCTTTGAAGCCAGCGTCTCTTGCTCTTAGATGAACAAGAACTAGAGAAATCAGAATCAAAGAAAAAATAATTGGAAGGAAGATTGAACTTCTTGTTGTTGCCTGGTGGTCGCTATAGATCTAGGAAGATGGAGGTTCGAACTCGATGTTGCAGATCTATGTACTTTTCCATTGTCTATTCTCCATCTTCATTCGAGCAAGCTAGGTAGGGTGGTGGCGATAGAGGTTGAAGAAAAAGGAAGAGAGGAGAGAGAGAGAAGAAAAGGAAGAAGGAGAACGAAGAGAGAGGGGAATTGGAAGACATGAGAGGGAAGGTCAGACTGGCAATTTAACATTCACAAATAATTACACAGAAGTCCCTTGGGACTTTAAAGTAATTTCATAATTTTAAGAGACTTTATTGTGATTAATTGTTTTCCTGAGGACTTGTGCATAATTTTCCCATATTTTTTTTAAACCTATTTTAATTAAATTATACCTTTTAATTAATACCCACTAACCCTTACCACTACCAGTATCCCCAGTCCCCACAGTCCAGTGACCGGTTTCAGAACCTTCTCTCACCAAACATGTATTTTTCACCGATTTTCTCATATTTTATTGTACTTGGCAATTCGAAATTTGTGCTCTTTTTTTTTTAAAAAATAATTGTTCGAATTGGAATACCGCCGGGCCAAACGTGAATCACTGAATTGTTTGAATAACCGCCGTGACGGCGGGTTGACTCTAGTTCCAAGAATCCGATAGCAGGCAGAGAAGCTTTACTAGTTAAAAGCATTCTGAAAAAACTAACATGATTTGATGCTATTGGCATACTGCTTTTCAAGCATTTGAAAATCGGGGACTCATGTCCAAAACGCAAAATTGAAGGAGGTTAGGGCAAGGCCGATCGATTTCGCAATCTTCGACGGAACGCTCAGATGAGCTTCTAAAGCCAGACCATGACCGGCGATACTTCGTACTCTGCAGACAACAAGAGCTTGTCGCCGAGTCAAAACCTCGACATCACGGTAATTATTTTCTTGTAATTATGCCTGCGCTTCAAATTTGGATTTCAATGATTACAAAGGAGAAGAGTAAAATAAAAACCTCTCTTCCTATGAGTCCATGTGGGTGTTTTCGATTTTGTTCTAGTTGGAGTGGGTTTTTTTGAAGCGATATTGGTCTTTATGGCTCGTAGGTACAGTTGTAAATGGTAAAAATATGTTTTTTAGAGATAGTTTTTCTTCATCATGAACTTCGTGGCTCTACCTATTATCGAGACTATACCGTTGAAGTTTAAGATGATTTGATATTAAAATGACGGAGTCTTTTAATGACTTTGTGAGGATCCATCGTAAAGCTGCTAGCAGAATGTAATTAAGGGGTTAAGTCATGAAATCTGTTGATATACTCCATGTTCTGGATATTTATCGAGATCCTAGCAATTCAATTCATTCGATAGTGTTTACAGAAATAGCTGACTCACTGCTTCCAAAGAAGTTCTCATCGGATGGGATTGCTTTTTTCTTGCATAAAAAAATGACAGCGTTAAAGTATAATGTTTTAGTTAGAGAAAAAAATAGAGCTCAAGGGATATTTACAACCTCAATACCTGTCAATAACAGAAGAATTTCAAGGTGGTAAAGACATATAGGAGCTTCCTTATCAAAATATTTCAATTTATGCCCATTTCTATTAGATCTTTTACTATTGAATGTGTATTTCATTTTCTCAGATAGAGGAAGGATCTCCAAACAGTGAGCAATTACTCGATGTTGAGGATGAGTGCAATGACTTTGAAAATGACTGTGGGCAGCTGTTTGAGATTGATGGAGTCGATCATGAAAATGGGAGAGATGAAACGGATCTTGTTGATTTTCATGATGGGGAATCTCAAGTTAAGGACTACCCTCCACCAGTAGTAGGGATGGAATTTGATACATATGATGATGCCTATAATTACTACAATAGCTATGCCAAGGAACTTGGATTTGCTATTAGGGTTAAATCATCATGGACCAAACGTAACAGCAAAGAGAAACGTGGTGCTGTGCTCTGCTGCAACTGTGAGGGTTTCAAGACAGTCAAGGAAGCAAATAGTCGTAGGAAAGAAACAAGAACAGGTTGTCTGGCTATGATTAGGTTGAGATTAGTGGAATCTAACAGGTGGAGAGTGGATGAAGTCAAGCTTGAGCATAACCATTCATTTGATCCTGAGAGAGCACAAAACTCTAAATCACACAAGAGGATGGAAAGTGGTGCCAAGAGAAAGATTGAGCCAACTTTAGACGTTGAAGTAAGAACAATCAAGTTATACAGAACGCCTATAATGGATTCATCAGGCTGTAGAAGCTCAAATGCTAATGAAGATGGAACTAATGACCACACTAGTTTTTCCAGGCATTTAAAACTTAGGGAAGGGGATGCACAAGTTATTGCAAACTACTTCTGCCACAAACAAATGATGAATCCTAACTTTTTCTATGTGATGGACCTGGCTGATGATGGGCGAATGAGGAACGTCTTTTGGATTGATTCAAGATCGAGGGCTGCATATGGTTACTTTGGTGATGTGGTTGCAATTGACTCAACATGCTTGTCAAACAATTATGAGATTCCACTGGTTGCATTTGTTGGTGTTAATCACCATGGGCACTCTATTTTATTTGGATGTGGTCTGCTTGCTGATGAGTCATTTGAAACATACATATGGCTATTTAGGGCATGGCTTACATGTATGTCTGGTCGCCCTCCACAAACTATCATTACAAATCAGTGTAAAACCATGCAAAGTGCAATAAATGAGGTTTTCCCAAGAGCCCACCATAGAATTTGTCTTTCACAAGTCATGCAGAGCATCCTTGGAGACTTTGCACTGTCACAAGAATATGATGCATTTCAGATGGCGTTGACGAAAGTGATATATGAATCTAAAACAGTTGATGAATTTGAGAGGGCTTGGGAGGGTTGGACTCAACATTTTGGAATAAGCAATCATGAGAAGCTCCAGACCCTACATGAAGAACGGGAGCGTTGGGCCCCAGTTTATTCCAAGGACACATTTTTTGCTGGAATTTCTGATTACGTAAAGGATGAGGCCACAAGTCCCTTTTTCTATGGTCATGTGCATCAACAAACTTCTTTGAAAGAATTTTTTGACATTTTGGAATCAGTTTCACAAGAGAAGCATAGAAGAGAAGCTCTTGCTGATTTAGAGTCGAGAGATTCAACACCCTTACTGAAAACAAGATCTTACTATGAGTTGCAGCTCTCAAAACTTTACACAGATGCAGTATTTAGCAAGTTCCAGGATGAAGTGTTGATAATGTCTTCCTGTCTCAGCATCACAGAATTGCAAACAAATGGGTCGATGGTGACGTACATAGTTAAAGAACATGTAGGGGAGGAATCAGTGAGTGATGTCAGGCAATTTGAAGTCATGTACGATAAAGCCGGAGTAGAAGTTCGCTGCGGATGTAACTGCTTTAACTTCAAAGGCTATCTATGCGGGCATGCCTTGTGTATTCTTAATTACAATGGCGTGCAGGAAATTCCATGTCAGTATATTTTGTCAAGATGGAGGAAGGATTATAAGAGATTGTATGTACCAAATCTAAGCTCCAATAATGTTGATATCACCAACCCTGTTCAGTGTTATGATCATTTGTACAGACGGGCTATGCAAGTTGTTGAAGAAGGAATGGTATCACAAGATCATTATATGGTTGCTTGGCAGGCATTTAAAGAGTCATTGAACAAGGTTCGCCTAGTAGCAGCTGATAAGATTGATTAAATAGATCAAGAGTGCACGTAGTTTGTTTGTACCTGTAGAATTCCTTTTTACTCTCTTTTTTCCTCTTGCCAACTATTACACACATAGTTGGTTCTTTGGGTAATGTTTATAGCTGTTGGCCGTGGCTTGTTCATATATAGTTGTAAAATTTATCCAACTCCACATGAAATAAAAAATTTTCCATTCACATGTTGGATTTGGTTGGGCAAACATTCCTGCCCCCAAGGTTATTTCTCTGGTTTTCATTCACCTCTGACTTGTAAGTAAAACACCTGTAGGGATATACATATTAGTTTTTTTTTAATAATAAAAAAAACTAGAGATTATAGTCATAAGGAAAACAACCTCTTCTCTTACGTAGGTAAAGCTATATACATCTGACCCTTTTCAGATTTTATTTGGTAGGGGCCTTAAGCACTGGACCACGCTTTTTGTAGAGATTATACCTTGAAACAACTTACGGGGATGAAATTAAGTGGTCCAAATAATTATTTTTACCAAGTTAACGGAATTGAAAAATTATATATATATATATGAGAGAGAGGAAAAAAAATTCTAATATATTTTATATTAGAACTGGTTATTGTTCAACTAAATACAAAGATGATTTTTCTATTTGAGGATTTTTTAAAATACTAAACACAAATGTTCATTCATTTTTGTAGCTGTTACGGACCGGCCCAAAGGCCCCAAAGGCCCAAATCTATGTTACGGTCCAATAGAACCAGGAGGCGTGACTGACACGTCAGGAGGGAAGATCCAGTATCTTAATAAGACGGGATCTATCCAAATCAGCATCCCGAGATACTCGCTCTGAATATCTCGGCCCCGGATATTGCTCATTCCGGGTATCGTGTTAAGCCGGGATATCCGCTTCGGACACCTCCATAAATATAGAGGTCGACTAACCAGGTACACACGTTCTAACTCATGCTTACTTTACATTCAATCACACAGAGCACACATACCACCCCCTAGCCTCACGCCTTCAAGTTTACCTCGAACTACGTGGACTTTGATCCCTTCAAAGGGTACATAGGCTCTAGACTTGACACCTAGCCAAGTCCAATCAATCCTGTTCCCAGAATAGAATAGTAGCATATTAAAATTCATTCCCATTCTTATTATCATTCCTATTCTCATTTTCATAAAATTATTTTACAAAACCAACCAAAAGAGACCTTTTATTGTTCCTGTATGTAGCCATTACTACTTCATGCTAGGGGTATTCATGAAGCCCAGTGTCTCCGCCCGAACCCGATGAAAAATCGTCCAACCCAGCCCAAAAAGAAGCAGCCGTGAAAAAATAGGGCATAATTGGGTTGGACATTTTTGTGAGCAGGGTCAGGCATTAGGCATGGTATGTTATCTTGCCCATTTGGCCCTGCCCTGATAATTATATATATTATTATATTTGATAATAATATTTTTTTATCTTTTAGTTTATATATTTATATTATATATTTGCTAATACTCTAATAAATCCATGGATCATTAGTTTGTAAGTAAGCTTTAATTCAAATATTTACTAATATGATATTATATAACTGTTAGAATATTAGGAAATAAATCACCCATTTAGTAGGATCATGTGATTAGTGCCCTGATTATAAGATCTTAATTACTGAGTTATTAGTCTTTATTGTGCTTTATTGTATTTCCTAATGTACCTCCTTTGTTCTCCTTTACTTTACCGATAAGTACATTGTAATCCTCTTCATCAAATAATACAATACAGAGAGATGATACTTCTGATTTATAATATCCTATGAATTATAATATGGTATCAGAGCTGAGGACACCCGTCCGAGGCCAGGGAAAGCGAGAGAAATAGTGAGTGACCGTGAGGCAGAGAGAAAAGTAGTCACAATGTCTTGCTAGAGGCCGCTTGCGACTTGTGGGCTGGTATAGTATTGGCCCGCTGCCAATCTCATGTGAGCCTGTAGGGTCGTACACAAGAATAGCCCAACACGAGCAATAGTGTCTAGATTCATTGAATCTTAGAACTGTCTAAGATTTAATGAATATTGTTAATCTAGGATTTATATATATATATATATATATATATATATATATATATATATATATATATATATCATATTATATTATATTACAATATAATTAAATTCGAAAACAATAATGATATTATTTATAGATAATAATATTATTATGTATAGTATTTAATTTATTAAATAAATTAAATAACTATAATAAATTGAGATATTGTATCTCAGATTTAATTTTCGAATAAAGATATAGTATCTCAAATTTAATTAAATTAAGATATGGGATCTCAGATTTAATTAAATAGAAGGATATCATATCTCATATTTAATTCATGAAGATCAATTAAAGCTGTAGGCTCATAATTCGAATTAAATAAATATATTTGATTAGATTTGTTGGACATATTTTAATTAATGTATTGATTTAATTCAGATTCGAATTCAAGATTAATTAGATTAATTTTGAATATTTTAATACGACTCATTAGGGTTTTACAAACTTTATAAATAGATATTGATCTAGTCGTATTAAACACACGGATGAATTAGAGAAGCCACAAGAAACTCTAGAGAGAAAAAGAGAGACACAAGGTTTGAAGGCGCTAGCATGCTACCGCCTATGTTCCAGTGCTGTTCGTGTGGATACCGGTAGAGGGAGAGGATTTCTGCTCCTGTTTGATTGAACAAGATGGCACCACGTTCAAGACGTACAACGGTTGAGACGCACGAAGCAGAAGATGCACACCAAACCGAATTGAACGGAACACTCAACCCATGCATAGGTACGGTTTTTCCTAACGAACCTTGATTTAAACGTTATTGATAGATCCTCCGATGGGATTCGAAATAGTGCCTTGAGTTTTGCTGCGTGTACGAATTCCAACATCTTGTACAATCAGGTAATTCTATTATCGCTCTCAACGCCGTGATGAATAGTGACGATACCTGGATTGTTGACTCAAGAGCTACGGATCATACGACTGGTAACAAAACTCTATTCCACAACCTTAAACTCTGTCATGAACACCTCAAAGTAAAGGTAGCTAACGGGGTATTCACATGGATTGAGGGCATTGGCACTATTACGTTATCTGGTCACTTGGCAATACATTATGTTATGTTTGTAACGGAACTTACTTGTAATTTGATATCTGTAAGCAAGTTGACTAAAGGTCAAATATGTCGAGTGATTTTTGATGATTGTCTATGTGTGTTTCAGGATTTAAGAACGAGGACGACGATTGGGACTTCTAGAGAATGAGATAGATTGTTCTACCTTGAAGGATGAACCTTAAAGAATAAAGATACGTGGAAGGCAAGATGGGCGTTGGTTAGCTCGAATTCACAGAATAATGATGTATTGTTGTCGCACTGTCGATCAGGTCACCTTAGTTTTGATTATATGAAACATGTGTTTCCCAGTTTATTCAATAAAAGTTTTGTTCCTTTTCATTGTGAAACTTGCCAATTTGCAAAACAGACACGATCTTTATATCCCAAACAGCCCTATACTCCCTCCTCACCATTCACATTAATTCACATCGATATTTGGGGCTCTGCCCGAATAACTACCCTTACTCATACTAGGTGATTTGTTACTTTCATTGATGATCACACTCAAACCACATGGGTTTACTTAATGAAAGACAAATCCGATGTTGTCAAAGTCTTTCAGAACTTCTACACCTTTGTCCGAACCTAATTCAACACGTCCATTAAAGTCCTTCGAAGTGATAATGCCAAGGAATATATGAGCACAGCCTTCAAAGAGTTTCTTGATCACCAAGGAATTCATCACCGAACCTCTTGTCCTTACACCCCTCAACAAAATAGGGTAGCTGAATGGAAGAACCGTCACTTGTTGGAAGTAACTCGTGCCTTGCTAATGGAACGAAATGTTCCCACCATATTTTGGGGTAATGCCATTCTCACAGCGGCTTATCTAATTAACCGCATGCCTTTTAAAGTTCTCAAATATGACACTCCAATTCAAAAACTTCTGGACCTCTTCCCAACTTGCCCCCTCATTAATTCATTACCTTCCAAGGTGTTTGACTGTGTTGTCTTTGTTTACAAAAAGGAGGGCAATAAATTCAGTAAGGGTACAATTGCTACTACCCGTCTTCCAAGAAACTTAGTATCTCCCGTGATACAGTATTCTCGAAAGACGAGGCTTATTATCCTAAATTATCCATTCAGGGGGAGTATTCTAATATTGAATGGCTAATCTTGGAAGCATCTAATTCCAACACCTCAAACTCACCTGACACATCATCATTAGTGCCACTTAACCTTATAGCCTCTCTTGACTCACTTGCTCCGACAAACCAGCCTAATACACACATTCCACCCCAACCTGAACCCAATGAACCAGAAACTCATGTTGATATTAATTCAAGTATGGATAAAGAATCACGACAGGAGATAGAGTCCAGCTCACAAGTTCAAACTAAACCAGACACTGGTAGAACTATCTCTCCCATTCAAAGGAACGACCATGAATCCAATCTGGGATTAAATCTTGAAGAATTGGGTTGGCCTATTGCCTTGAGAAAAGGGGTAAGATCGTGTACTCATCATCCAATTCGACGATTTGTCTCATATGGTAATCTGTCTGCAAAAATGCAAAGTTTTGTTGTAAACAGTACACAGATAACCATTCCAAACTCGTTTCCACAAGCTATGGCTGATCCGAATTAGAAGCAAGCTGCATAAGAGGAATTGAGGGTACTTAAGGAAAATAGAACATGAGAGATCACGACTCTTCCTAAAGGAAAGAAACCAGTAGGATGCAGGTGGATCTTCACTCCGAAATTCAATCCCGATGGTAGCATTAACAAATACAAGGTGAGGCTTATTGCAAAAGGATATACCCAGACGTATCGGATCAACTATCAGGAGACATTTGCTTCAGTGGTCAAGTTCAATATCATTCAAGTACTGTTATCACTTGTAGCGAGCTTGGATTGGTCACTGTACCAATTGGACATGAAGAATGCATTCCTGAATGGCAACCTGGAGGAAGAAGTATACATGGAGATTCCAGAAGGAGTTTTAGCTCCTAATAACTTTGTGTGTAAACTAAGAAAATCATTATACGACCTAAAACAATCTCTAAGGGCATGGTTCAGTAGATTCACCAAAGCAGTGAAAGGACTTAGGTATACTCAGATGACACGTTGTTTACCAAACGTGTTAGTGACAAAGTCACCATATTGATTGTTTATGTTGGTGACATAATCATTACAGGAAATAATGAAGAATCCATTGCTCAACTCAAACGTGACTTGTCGACTAAATTCCAGGTGAAAAACCTTGGACAAATGAGGTACTTCTTAGGCATGGTCAAGAACCAAGCATGTTGAGATATACAAACATTTCATTAAAGAAACGATTGAAGTAGACATTATGACCTTGTCTCACATAAGGTCTGAAGATCAAATTGCAGATATCCTAACTAAACCACTTGGTAGAACAAAGTTTGAAGGCTTTCGTGGCAAGCTGGGATTGATCGACATATACTCTCTAGCTTGAGGGGGAGTGTTGGAATATTAGGAAATAAATCACCCATTTATTAGGATCCTGTGATTAGTGCCCTGATTATAGGATCTTAATTGCTGAGTTATTAGTTTTTATTGTGCTTTATTGTATTTCCTAATGTACCTCTTTTGTTCTCCCTTACTTTACCTATAATTACACTGTAATCCTCTTCATCAAATAATACAATACAGAGAGATGATACCTCTGATTTATAATAATAACAATTACTTATATTATATATTTACTAATACTCTACACTAATTTTATTAGTTTTTTTATATACTACTTCCGGTTCTAGTTATAGGAACATTTGTGTAGTGTAATTTGAACTACAAAATTATTTCTATAATTAGGACCGAAGGGAGTACTATTTTATATACTTATATTACAATATTGTTTATCAGGCATTGAAATTTTTTTTCCATATAAGGTGCAGCAAAATATCACCATTTGGATTTTAGGCAAGGAAACCTGCCCAACCCATTATTGTAAGGGCTTCTATCGAGTAGAGCTGGGCAAAAGGTTACATTTTACTACCCAATGATTCTTTGGGTAGGGCATCAGATAAGGACCTCACCTTGCACATACACACTCGTACTTCATGCACTTGTTTATAACATTTATTTATAAAACTGTATTTTTCCCTAACAAAATTGAGTGTCTTTAAAACAATATCATGAAGTCATGAACCCTACCAACCAGCAAAGCACAGCGGAATACAGGTTTTTTGTTTTCTTTATCTTATGCAGTTTTTGGGTGTTTTTCCCTGGAGGCTTTTTTTATGGGTTAAGTACTAATTTTGTGTTTGAAATATGCCCTCACAAGTAATTTTATTAGTGAAGTTTTTGGCATAAGCAATATTGCCCTTGAAATTTAAAAACGTAGTAATGTTGTCTCTCTTTTAACTGCCTTAACGGTCAACGTTAAGGTTTTTAATGGAGAGACAATATTGCTACGTTTTTAAACTTAGCGGCAATATTGTTCCCAAAAAAAGTAGTAATTTTACCCTTGAAGTTTAAAAACGTAGTAATATTACCCCTTCGTTAAAAACTCTAACGATCAACTAATTGTTAACATTGCTACGTTAAAAATTTTAGGGGTAAAATTAGAAACAAAATTGATAGTTAACTCTTTTTTTTTTTTTTTTGGTTGAACAATTTTATAAAGCCAAGAAATTAATTGCTTTTGCGTACAAAAGAAAAGAGAAAATGATATGACACAGTGACACCTCTTGACTTGAGGGATTTGATGCCCATTGATTCTGCACTCACTGTGTCTTCTTCGCATTGATGTTCGCCTTCGTCCGTTGGTTGGTTTTCGTAGCAGCAATAGACCGCTTCCCATAAATTTCATCATCTCGTTTTCGTCTCATCGCTTTCAGAAAATAACAGAATTGAGGAATTGAGATTTAGGAGCAAGTTTTGACTTGTTGCGATCGATTATGTGTTCTTTGATTCGGTTCATTTGCAACTTCGCTCGCCGGCAGATGGTTTTCTCTTTAGAAGACTCCTTCTTCCTTGTTCCAACTCCTTAAGCAAACTGAACGTCTTTCCCGTCGTCGAGTCGCGGTAAGCTCTTTCTCTCACTCAGATACTTTGTCGCATTCTTCTTCTCTCCTAGTTTGGCTATAGTTGGTTCAATTATTAGATTAGCTTCTCAATTTCAGTCAGAAAGCATTCAGTTTGTTTATCTTTTGATACCTATACTGGGTAACGGTCAATTGCAGGTAACTTTTTCCCTGTTGAGCTTAATTTTTCTTCTTTGGACGATGTCATGAGTCAATTCTGAGCTCATTGAGCTTACAATTATAAATATATATACACTTAATTATCTATCATATCTATAATTAGATTCACTTGTGAAAACTTAACAGTATTCCTGAGATGTGACCATGGTAAATAATTTTGCCCTGGGTTTTCTTCCTTCTTTGACCTGTAGGGTCATGGCTGAAGCCCTGATGGGATGTGCTCTTTTTAAAAATGCTATTTCTACAAGCATAAGGCCATTATCGTGTGTACTTCTTTTGCTTCCTTTGAAGGAGAAAAGTATCTTCTAATTGAGATGGTTGGATACTGATGTGTTTTCTTAGTACTTAAAATACATCGTTCAAGATGCAGTGATGGTTCATGTGTGTCACTTGAAGCAAAGTAGGAATATTGTTACTCTCGCTGCCTCTGTTAATTAAACCACAGTACAAGTCTCGTTCTCGATGCCCAAAAAACAAAGCCCCTTTCTTATATAGTTTGGCAGCAAGAAGAAATGACTTGAAGGAATCCCAGAATTATAACACTATTTATAACTGAAAAATTACATTTTTTTTCCCCATAAGCAGAAGAGACATTTAATTAAATGCTATTTGTTGTGTATGGCTTTGGGTGTAATTGATGGTTATTGTCCAGAATGGAGTTCATGGCAATGTAGTAATTGACTGTACTGTGTTGTGGGATATTCATATATGTTGATTTTTATCCAGATCTGTTTACTTTGAAATTTATGTTGTTTCTTAACAGCTTCTTTGTTGAGTCTGGCAGATGGCAGAAGTTTCTCTCAACAGTGAGCCAGTAATAGATGATGATGCTGATGGATTTGAGATTGAAGGGGATTGTGAAATGGCGGATTTTGTCAGTCAAACTGGCATAATACAAGGGGAGAACCCACTTCCCCCCGCTGTTGGAATGGAATTTGAGACTTATGAGGATGTATATTATTTCTATAATTGCTACGCCAGGGATCAAGGATTTGGGGTTCGAGTAAGTAATACTTGGTATAGGAGGAGCAAGGAACGTTACAGAGGAAAATTCAGCTGCAGTAGTGCTGGGTTCAAGAAAAGAAGTGAAGCGAATCGCCCAAGACCTGAAACAAGAACTGGTTGTCCAGCAATGATAAAGTTCAGGCTGACAGATTCCAAAAGGTGGAGAATTATAGAAGTGGAGCTTGAGCATAATCACTTGATAAGCCCAACAAGTGGAAAGTTCTACAAATCTCATAAGCGCCTGGGTTTGGGGACCAAAAGAGCATTGCAATTAGACAGTACTGAAGAAGTTCAGAAAATTAGACTATTTCGAACTGTGATTGTTGATGGTGAGACTAATGGAAGTGTAGAAGTTGATGAAGGACAACCCAAAAGCAAAGCCATATGGTCCGATCAATTGAAGCTAAATAAAGGTGATGCAGAGGCAATACTAAATTTTTTGAGTCACTCGCAGCTAACAGATCCACACTTCTTCTATGTGATGGATATCAGTGAGAAGGGATGCTTGAGGAATTTGTTTTGGGCCAATGAAAGGTCCAGAGTAGCATACGATTATTTCGGTGATGTACTTGCAATTGATACTACATGTTTGACAGGTGAGTATGAAGTTCCTCTGGTTCTATTTCTCGGAGTGAATCACCATAAGCAATCAATTCTGTTTGGTTGTGGATTGATCGCTGGCGAAACCATTGAATCATATACATGGCTACTCAGGGGGTGGATTACATGTATCCTAGGACGCCCTCCACAAGTCATTATTACTGACCAATGTAGTGTCTTGCAAACAGTGGTTGCCGATGTTTTTCCGAGAGCTTCCCACTGTCTTTGCTTATCCAATATCATGCAAAAAATTCCAGAAAAACTTGGGGGGTTGCTAGAATATGAGGCAGTGAAAGCAGCAATTACTAGAGCAGTTTATTACTCTCTGAGGACTGAGGAATTCGATGTGGCTTGGGAGGACATGGTTCAGCAATATGAAATTAGAGGCCATGAGTGGCTTCAAGCATTATACGGCGATAGGAAACGGTGGGTCCCAGTTTATGTGAAGGAAACCTTCTTGGCAGGAATGTTTCCGACACAACCAAGTGACAAGGTGCTATGGTTTTTTGAGGGCTACTTAAGTAATCAAACTCCTCTGAAGGAATTTCTTGAAAAATATGACCAAGCCTTGCAGACAAAGTGGCAGCATGAAGCACTCGCAGATCTGGACTCGAGAAATTCAACCTTTATGCATAAGCCAAGTTGTTACTTTGAGTTGCAGGTCTCAAAATTGTACACAAATGAACTATTCAGAATGTTTGAAAGGGAAATAAAAGGAATGTACTCCTGTTTAAGCAGCAGACAGATAAATGTGGATGGGCCAGTGATCTCATACCTCATCAAGGAACAAGTTGAAGTTGAAGTTGAAGGAAATCATCAGAGAGTTACAAGAGATTATGAGGTGTATTACAATGGGTCCGAAATGGAGGTTCATTGCATTTGTGGTTTGTTCAACTTCAAAGGAATATTGTGTAGGCATGCACTATCTGTTTTAAACCAGAATGGTATAGAAGAGATTCCACCTCAGTACATTCTCTCAAGATGGAGAAAAGATGTGAAGCGAAGTTATGTTATTGATCACAAATCTAGTGGCATTGATATTGACAACCCAGTTCATAGGTATGACCATTTATATAGACGCATAGTTCAGGTTGTGGAGGAAGGTGGGAAATCGCATGGCCGTTTCAGGACTGCTATGCAAGAATTCAGTCAGATATTGGACAAACTTAAACGTGTAAATTTAGAGGACAATGCAATATAGAGATGTCTGTAAGGGCATTTGCATTATGTATATATTTTTTATGTTTTGCTTCTTACTTTTTTCTTCCCCTACCAATTTTTTAGCCGGATGCACGGTCGCCTAAAACTTTGCCTTCATTACTTGTGCAAATAGAAAAATATGCATACCAATTAATCCTGTTTTCCCTCAAAATACTAACAAGTTTATTCGGTTTTTCTTAAATAAGGAAACTTTGTGAAGAGTCTCTGTTTAAAAATTTTATTAGCGAAAAGGTTATGAATTTGAGTATTGATACCTTTTTAATATAATATTCTACAGAGTATATGTGCTTTTAGGGTGTAAAAACTTATTTGATTGTTCTAGCCAATTAAATTTTTAAATAAGAACTTTTTACTGATTTTTTCTAAAACAATATTCATGGGTATTTTTGGCCAAAATTACTAATTGGGTTTATATGCTCTCTTATTTAATAGAAAAAATGGCTTTTAGGTCTCAACTAAGAAAAATAATATCAGAAAAGTTCTTATTAACAAGTAAATAATAGGATTAACAAGTAAATCAGTTATCATTAATAACTTATGGGACTTATCAATATATTATTTCTCTTAGTTGAGACTTAGATGTTATTCTCCCTATTTAACTTGTCGTTTTGTTTTTTTTAAAAAAAATATATATCAAGTTTAACAAATGAAACAAATGTGCATGTAATTATATCCATACAATTAATTCATAGATGACAATAGACATTTAAAAGAATTCATAGGACACAACATATAAATCCTAGACACGACAATTACAATATTCATGATATCAACAACATCAAACCGTAACCACAAAGTTAAAGATCCATCAACAGAAATACAACATGTGCCAGTCATACGCCATTTTGTTGAAAAGTGTGTCTCTTAATACGCCATTTTGTTGAAAGGTAGTACATAAGAAAATATATAATTGAGAATTTAATATGCTTATTACTTCTTATCTTATCATTTTCCCTTTTCCCTTCATCTTTTAAAAAGTGTAGTACTTGTGCGGTGCTGGAAATTTTCAATTTTAAATTAATTATAAATATTAAAAAAAATACTTAGGTCCATTCCTTATATCAATTTCTTCAAGTTTTCCCATCACATATGAGTATATGACTTTTGAATTATTGTCATTTAATTATAAACACATATGGAAAAAATTGGACATGTGGTGATGTGAGAACTTGATACAATAGATATAAGTAACCTTATGTAAGGATGGTTTTAAATATAAATAATCATATATATGGTATGATAATGTTAATAATGTGCCTTTTAATTTGCATTTTATTTTAATTTAAGGGTTAAGATACAAAAATAGTCATGAACATTGAAAATTGGAATGAAAATGCCAAAACTGTTAAATGTAACATGACATTGTTACTTTTATGAGGGGGTCCACACTATTTTTGTATATGTATATGTAACCATGTTAGGTTAAATTTAATAGTCTAAGTATTTTTGCTCCAATTTTGATATATTCATAGGTATTTTTGTACCTCCAAAAAGTATATAGTACTGGACACACTTTTAGTAAAAATTCATAGATATGTTTCCTATATTTAATTACATGGTATTCACAATTAACTCAGCTTATGAATTTCTTTTAAATAAAATTGATCTAAAAGGTCATAACATCAAGCTACTAGATGAATTTATGTCTTGTTATTATGGAGCATCCTTAAATTTAAGGTTTAGTGTGTTTCAAATCATTTCGATATGTGCACGTGTGTGTATATGTTATAATTTGGATGATTATACGCGAAGGAATAATATTGTCATGAAACTAAAGTACTCCCTCCGATCCTAATTATAAGAGTTAGTTGACTTTTTTGGAGAAATTAAGGAAGCTAACTAAATTATTTTAGAGTATTTTTATTTTTTCTTCAGACTAATTAATTTGATTAATAAACCAATATATAATCCAAGGATACACAACAAATGAAATGATTAAGTAACTTATTTAGCTTCCTTAATCTCTCCAAAGAAAGTCAACTAGCTCTTATAATTAGGACCAGAGTTAGTATTAAAATATAAAAATGTCATATCAATATTACAAGTGTTAAATTTGACATTTTTCCACGTAGGATGTGATGTCAAAATAGTCTAACAAGTCATATTAAGTTAGGGTTAAGGTGCAATTTTACCAATGAACTATTGGTCCAGGAGCGTCTAACACAATTAACTCTCAAGTGGACCAAAAATACCAAAAATAGTTTTACTCAGGAGCGTCCAACACAACGCCGTTAGACAAAAGTTAATGTCCGTTATCTAAAGTGCAAATTGGCCAACGAACTTTTACCCCAGGAGTGCCTGGCACAAAATTCTAAATTTTACTAAATTAAATAATTCTTTTCTCAATTGTCATTATTAAAAACTACTTGTATAGATATATATAAACAAAAATTACTCATTCTTTAATTTTGTCGAAATTATAATTTGCTAAAACAAACAAAATTTATGATTAAAAAATTTAATTATATGATTTAAATAAAACTCAAGGTGTTTTATAGTTTATTATATATGTTAAACATTATAATTTAAATCATATAATGACAATTTAAATAAAATTATATAAGGAGGAAAAATATGGGTTTGTGTTGGGACTGGAGAGTTTCGTCTTATCTCACAAGGCATGCGTCTTGTAACATCCTGAATTTTGGACCTAAAGACTAGAAAATTAGCCTATTTTCGAAGGACTATTAGACCCTATTTTTGAAAATGAATTTAGAATCAGTATTTTATTGGACATGAATAGTGTTTACTATTCACAAATACGTACATGAATAGTATTCACTATTCACAAATACGTATTCACTTTTTATAAATACGGTATTTAATCGATATTTTGAGAAATATGAAAAGTATTTACTATTCACAAATACGGTATTTACTATTCAAAAATACGGTATTTACTATTCCTAAATACGTATTCACTTTTTGAAAATACATATTTACTATTCATGCGGGACCCACGTCAAAATAATTCTCCTCCTGCCGACACATTCACGGGAGAAATTTTGAAATTATTGTTTGCGGGACCCACTCAATAATAATATTATTATAATATAATATCTTATACTTTGGAAAATAATAGAAATAAAATTATTTCCAATAAACCGTGAATTAGGTTTTTAAAGTAAGGGTATATTATAAACAAGCGAATTTCTATCTCAGAGTGGGTTATCTCCAAAGTCATTTCCGTAATCGGCGGAATGATTATTGAGATAGGTTGAAACCGATATTTTGAAGCAGGACAGATAGTGGAATCTGTAGGAAATAAATCGTAACTCAAAATCCTTGAACTAAGTAGTAAACAACTGCACATATTATGAATCAGTGAATTTTTGTCTAGAAGATGGTGTCACCCGAAGTAATTTCTGTAACCGTCAGTGTCCGACTTAAAATCTTCGGCAGGTTACGGAATACCCTAAATAGGATCAAAAATTTAGTTGACCCAGATATTTCTGAAGAGGAAAAATAGAACTACAAGGCTGTGCTTCCGGATTCTTGAGAATTTCTAATATAACGCGATTAGAACACCGATCAGGGAATCTTTATAGGATAAATGCAAAAGAGTAAGAAAGTGTCATCGTCATGATGACGTCATCGATGACGTAAGCATCTTGATGACGTCATCGATGACGTAAGCAAATGGATTGGACGGTTGAGATGAAGCCATATTTAAAGTCAAGATCCAACGGCCAAAATCTGACCTGATAAAGTATGAATAGTGTCATGCTTTTTCACTATAAATAGAAGCTTCATTTCTTCATTTTCTTCACACCAAACTCAGAGAACAACAGTTGAGTTTAAGAGAAGAGTGAGAATTCTTAGAGTTAGAGAGAGAGTTTAGAGTAAAGTTCTTGAAGCTGGAGAGAATGAGCAGGAACTTCAAGGGTAAGTTCTTTGGTCTCTAGTCTTAAGATTTGGTAGTTTCTTTTGGTAATTATAGTAGAAATGCCAGATAGAGTTTTTCTGAGTATGCTCTGTGGCTGCAGCTTAGTCTGATCTGTCACATCAGAAAAGAATTATCCTTGGACAGTAAATATTATTTACTGGCACAGTAAAAAATATTTACCGGCACGGTAAAAATATTTTTACTGGTACTATTCACATGAATAGTGAATATCCAACATAGTTTCCGCAATGCTGAAAATTAATGGTCACTGATAAAAATGATATTATAGGATATCCGAGGATTCCGGAGTCAGATTCAAAGGAAGTTTGGGGATACGTGAATAGTGCCGTATACGTGAATAGTGCCGTATACATGAATAGTGCCGTATACATGAATAGTAATTTACTATTCACGTGGAAGGAAGGTACGGACGCGTATTGTAACCTTAACTCTGATGCTTATGGTATGCTTATATGTGATAGATAGTCTGAAATTCTGTTTTTGAAAATTGATCATACACATACAACTTGATACGGGTTATAGTCTTGATAACGCCGTTATGTTTTCCTAGCGCTGAGGACACGGATGTACACCGTGGCACTGGTGAATAGTGCAGACTATAATAACATGCATATTGCAGTGGCTGTGTTATGTTATTATGTGAATATATGAATAATGTATGTGATTATTGCTGTTTTGACATGAATATCTGTCATACATATTTGATACATAAGCATGAGGTTAACCGTTACCTGAGGTTCAATGGGTATTGAACCTCAGCTCTTACTGTAGCTTCAGGATTTTCGGAGTGAACAGAAACAGAAACAAGGGTAAGCAGCAGGCAGAAGGACTAGCTGGAGAAAGTCCTGTAGATATGCATAGTCTTTCGAACTCTTTGTATCAACAAACCAGTACACTACAGTGGTTGAATATCAGTTACTTTGTATTTAAAATCATTTCGTTGCTCAACTCTGGTTAAATTATTTTGAACTCTGATCAAATAATTTCGAAAATGCTTTAGAAAAGTTGGGGTGTTACATTTTGGTATCAGAGCAGACATCCTGGCACAGAGTTAACTAAGTTACTTCAAACAGTCCGATATCTAGAAAGGGGTTTTGTGGTTGGCAATCAGTTTCCTTGAATTCGTCGAGCCTTCCACAAAAACACCTGCCTAGTCTGATTGTCTGAGTAGCGGAGTTAGGTTCTAAGCTTTCAAAAGTGTTTTATCTGGTATGAACCCGACTCAGTTACAGTAAACCATTGGTGCCGAAGGTAGGGCCGAGTCTATGTGGATCAGCCAATCAGTCACCCTAGCACGGTGAGGCTCCCATGATAGACGCCTACCTGGCCAATCGGTTTGACTAACTAAGTTAGGCTCTAAGCCATGGTTTTAAAAGTATTTCGAAAAAAAAAAAAAAAAACAAGTACAAGTACTGATACAATACTGGTGTTGTGATACAAAAAGGACGTAAATCCTAAGGAAAAGGGTTAGGCTCGGGAGGCCTTGATATAGAGTAGATGGCATAGAATATGGTTTCTGTTGTTGAACTTTAAGACTTTTGATATGGGAATCGGAATCTAAGTTAAATCCCCGCTCAGAGTTTCAAGGGAAGTGGTACAGTGAAGTCGGTACGACTTAAGTTTTCCGGTAGACAGTAACCTACTGTTTAGGTTTCCCTTGGATAGTAACCTATCGATTTAATGTCCTTGTCAAAATAATAACTTGTTAAGGTACCCTGAGAAGAAAATCCCTACCTTGTAGAGGCCAGACACCATGCGTGCAAAGGGGCGTGGCTCCGGGGACGAAGATCTTTTGATTAAGTCCTTGACGGTGGTGATCAATTGACAGAAGAGGGAAAGTACCCAGTAATTCTGGGGAGACAGTTATGTCATACTAGTACCTATGAGAGTTGTAGGTACCCAGTAGTAAGTATACCAATATTAGTACCAAGAATCAATAGACATTATGAAGTTAATATTGCTTAGGCGAGAGAAATCTCAGAACTATGACCCCTGTGAGAGTAGGAACCCTGAGAAAATATGAGTGAGTTTTGCCTAGGTTCCAAATACCTAAGAGATAGTTCCTTAACAGAACCATACGAAAGCTAGAAACCTCAAGTAGTCACCTGTTATGGTCTCAAGGTGGGACCAAGAACCATAGAGATGTTAGTGGCTAATAAATTCCCTTTAAAGTAAGTGGCTACCCGATAGGGAAAATTGAGTTAAGAATTATGCTTGGAGCTAAATAGAAAGTGAAAGTCCACGAATAGAATGACCCTAGATAAGATGGCAGACATAGAAACAACGGTTTATGAAACTACTAAAGGATAGGAACCTGTTAAGATTTGAGTTCTCATTATAATGATTCAAAGACGATCACTGGCGCTACTTATGGAAAGTTTGATCGGAGAAGGATACCTACGGGGAGTTCTGATCAAGGAGGTTTACCTACAGAGGATGCTAACCGGAAAAGCTGACTGGTCTGCGAAGACTGAGTGAAGCGCCGAGTAATGTGCCGTAGAGCAGAGCCACCGTGACGACGAACCGTAGAGTGGGGCCGCCGTGACAACGAACCATAAAGTAGAGTTACCAGTGCATCAGTTCTCAAGGTAAGTAAATTATAATGAGTCTCACATCGAATAGGTTCCCCAGAGTGAAGGTTTAAGTAATCTAGTATATCACCATGGTTTGCTCCAGTGCTATATAGTATATATTGTATCTATAGGCTAGCAGAAGCCCACGGTTGTTAGACAACAAATACGAGAAGTGTCCCAAAAAGCTTGTGAAACCCGAGGATAACGGGCAAAGTTTGGAATAGCCAGATGAGTTAGGTAGAACAAACTAAGCATTATACATATGGTTTGAGTAGTCAAGAACAGAGGTCCGGATGTATGTAGTTAGTAATGACCTTCTAATGTTAGTTGTCTGATTCCTAAGTAAGGTTTTTTAAAAAAAAAATTGAATTTTTGAACTTACCAATGCACCTGCTATTTTGAAATTTTCGGAGTTTACTTTCAAATTTGTGAAATCGAGTTTTCAAATGAAATATTTTTCAACAGAATTTGAGACCACAGTGATGGTTATGATGTTGTCTTGTACAAACGGTTTTGTTAGAACCCAGAGTTTGAAACTGAGTTTTCAACTATGTTGTGGTAAAGTCAGTACAAAACTGGAAGAACAGAAGCTGTTGTAGATGTACACAGTTTGCTGGGTCTTGCTAGATGTTTTAAAATGTTTGAAATCGCTAGCCTTTGATAAATGTTTTTTTTTGAACAAAAAGTTTTGGAGGGATTTTGGTTTGAGAAAATGGAAATCGCACCAGCAGTGAACGCACCCAATCCATAACATTTCGCCTAGGGCGTATGTTTTGATTAGTAAAACCTGACTGTCTATGACTGGACTGAGTTCCGCTAGATAGGGTTGCTACTTTATGTGCCAGTGTGAACACTGGGTCTCCTGAGAGAGGGGCGGAGGTTCTCCCACATGGTTGATAGTACTGTTGAGACTGGATTTGAGGATTGGGGTAAGGCGCTCACTGTACCAAATGGTTAAAATGAAGGTGTGTACTCTCAATTGTAAAATTTTGTGAAATAAATTAGCTCCCTCAAAGATATGTGCCGGTAATCAAAGTTTTTGAAAATGATCCGGCAGTGAAAAATGTTTTCATGAATTTGTGATGGCTGCGATTAAGTTTAAAAATGTTATAGCACTATTACTTTGTGGTATAGTGCAGATTGTGAAATGTACTGAAACCACGGAAAATTTTTCATGTTTGAAAATTTGAAAATGAGACAAGAAAATAATTTTGGGTAGCAATGACATGAATGTCGACGCTATCGTGTTGAAAAGAAAAGCAGTGTAATTGGGAATTATGGTACAGGAACAGCAACTATTAGAAAGGTCTAGAATACTAAACTAGTTAAGTCAATTAATAGTTGTCAGCTATAGTGTTGAGTAAGTGAAAGTAATTCGAGAACTTGAATGGGAAAGACTCAGATGAAATTGATGAGCAGATGCGGAAGGCCAATATGTGTTAAGCCGATAGGCTAAATAAATCAGGCAGTGAGGCCTGTGTAACCGAGTACTGTGAGAATAGATCAGCAAGTCCTGTAATTTAGTACTATACCTGGGTATAAGATTGAGACATTGAATAGTAGGATGCGTGCTATTTAAGTTTGCATAAGGAAGGAATAGACTAAAGGTCTAGATAACCTTTTGATTCTATATTGTCAAATTTCGAGGACGAAATTTATTGAACGGGGGGAGAATTGTAACATCCTGAATTTTGGACCTAAAGACTAGAAAATTAGCCTATTTTCGAAGGACTATTAGACCCTATTTTTGAAAATGAATTTAGAATCAGTATTTTATTGGACATGAATAGTGTTTACTATTCACAAATACGTACATGAATAGTATTCACTATTCACAAATACGTATTCACTTTTTATAAATACGGTATTTAATCGATATTTTGAGAAATATGAAAAGTATTTACTATTCACAAATACGGTATTTACTATTCAAAAATACGGTATTTACTATTCCTAAATACGTATTCACTTTTTGAAAATACGTATTTACTATTCATGCGGGACCCACGTCAAAATAATTCTCCTCCTGCCGACACATTCACGGGAGAAATTTTGAAATTATTGTTTGCGGGACCCACTCAATAATAATATTATTATAATATAATATCTTATACTTTGGAAAATAATAGAAATAAAATTATTTCCAATAAACCGTGAATTAGGTTTTTAAAGTAAGGGTATATTATAAACAAGCGAATTTCTATCTCAGAGTGGGTTATCTCCAAAGTCATTTCCGTAATCGGCGGAATGATTATTGAGATAGGTTGAAACCGATATTTTGAAGCAGGACAGATAGTGGAATCTGTAGGAAATAAATCGTAACTCAAAATCCTTGAACTAAGTAGTAAACAACTGCACATATTATGAATCAGTGAATTTTTGTCTAGAAGATGGTGTCACCCGAAGTAATTTCTGTAACCGTCAGTGTCCGACTTAAAATCTTCGGCAGGTTACGGAATACCCTAAATAGGATCAAAAATTTAGTTGACCCAGATATTTCTGAAGAGGAAAAATAGAACTACAAGGCTGTGCTTCCGGATTCTTGAGAATTTCTAATATAACGCGATTAGAACACCGATCAGGGAATCTTTATAGGATAAATGCAAAAGAGTAAGAAAGTGTCATCGTCATGATGACGTCATCGATGACGTAAGCATCTTGATGACGTCATCGATGACGTAAGCAAATGGATTGGACGGTTGAGATGAAGCCATATTTAAAGTCAAGATCCAACGGCCAAAATCTGACCTGATAAAGTATGAATAGTGTCATGCTTTTTCACTATAAATAGAAGCTTCATTTCTTCATTTTCTTCACACCAAACTCAGAGAACAACAGTTGAGTTTAAGAGAAGAGTGAGAATTCTTAGAGTTAGAGAGAGAGTTTAGAGTAAAGTTCTTGAAGCTGGAGAGAATGAGCAGGAACTTCAAGGGTAAGTTCTTTGGTCTCTAGTCTTAAGATTTGGTAGTTTCTTTTGGTAATTATAGTAGAAATGCCAGATAGAGTTTTTCTGAGTATGCTCTGTGGCTGCAGCTTAGTCTGATCTGTCACATCAGAAAAGAATTATCCTTGGACAGTAAATATTATTTACTGGCACAGTAAAAAATATTTACCGGCACGGTAAAAATATTTTTACTGGTACTATTCACATGAATAGTGAATATCCAACATAGTTTCCGCAATGCTGAAAATTAATGGTCACTGATAAAAATGATATTATAGGATATCCGAGGATTCCGGAGTCAGATTCAAAGGAAGTTTGGGGATACGTGAATAGTGCCGTATACGTGAATAGTGCCGTATACATGAATAGTGCCGTATACATGAATAGTAATTTACTATTCACGTGGAAGGAAGGTACGGACGCGTATTGTAACCTTAACTCTGATGCTTATGGTATGCTTATATGTGATAGATAGTCTGAAATTCTGTTTTTGAAAATTGATCATACACATACAACTTGATACGGGTTATAGTCTTGATAACGCCGTTATGTTTTCCTAGCGCTGAGGACACGGATGTACACCGTGGCACTGGTGAATAGTGCAGACTATAATAACATGCATATTGCAGTGGCTGTGTTATGTTATTATGTGAATATATGAATAATGTATGTGATTATTGCTGTTTTGACATGAATATCTGTCATACATATTTGATACATAAGCATGAGGTTAACCGTTACCTGAGGTTCAATGGGTATTGAACCTCAGCTCTTACTGTAGCTTCAGGATTTTCGGAGTGAACAGAAACAGAAACAAGGGTAAGCAGCAGGCAGAAGGACTAGCTGGAGAAAGTCCTGTAGATATGCATAGTCTTTCGAACTCTTTGTATCAACAAACCAGTACACTACAGTGGTTGAATATCAGTTACTTTGTATTTAAAATCATTTCGTTGCTCAACTCTGGTTAAATTATTTTGAACTCTGATCAAATAATTTCGAAAATGCTTTAGAAAAGTTGGGGTGTTACACGTCTTAGTTGCATTCGGGGCAGTAAAGAGTGAACCAGTAAAATGGAAGAAAATAATAATAATAATAATGTTAATTAATAAAAAAAAAAGAAAAAAAGGACAATCAACAGTGGCGATAGTTCATGAAGAAACTCAAATATAAAATATATGGAAATGGTGTCTTGCAAGATATATATAAATACACACACATAATGAAGGAGGGAGATGGGGTTATATAAAAAAAATATATGTATATGTATTCACTCACACACAGTCCGAAGTGAAGAAACCAAGGGGTGAGGCATGAATGATGATCTTACCTTGTGCCAAAATTGAAGAATGAGTAACTTTTGTCTATATATATCTATACAAGTAATTTTCAATAATGACAATTGAGAAAAAATTATTTAATTTAGTAAAATTTAGAATTTTGTGTTGGACGCTCCTGGGATAAAAGTTCGTTGGCCAATCTGCACCTTAGATAACGGACATTAACTTTTGTCTAACGGCGTTGTGCTGGACGCTCCTGAGTAAAACTATTTTTGGTCCACTTGAGAGTTAATTGTGTTGGACGCTCTTGGACCAATAGTTCGTTGGTAAAATTACCCCTTAACCCTATTAAGTTATAACTATTAACTAAATATACACAAAATTCAATAAAAATTTGATGGGCCAAGGATATTCACCCCTGTACACTTCCTAAAAACACTTTAGACAAGTTTGTCTCCATACCTTATGGAAGTGCCACCAAACTTTATTATAAAGAATATGATATTGCCACCATCAATTTTGGTCACTACCAATATTACTATCATTTTTCTACCCTTATATCAGAATTTTAATAGGAGAAAAAATAATAAAGGTAGATGAGATTTTCGGTTGAAACGTGGTAATGATATTAGTAATGACAATATCATATCCTTAAAACTAAATATAAGAAAAGTTAAAACAGGGAGAATCCTACCCCATCATTCAAATTGAATTATTTACACATGATTTTCCCTTAGATCAGAATTTCAATAGGAGAGAAAAATAATAAAAGTAAATAAGATTCTGATCTAACAGTGGAAAAGTGGTAGTGATATTGGTAATAACTAGAATTAGTAGTCACAATATCATATCCATAAAACTAAATGCAAGAAAAGTTAAAACAGGGAGAATCCTGCCCCATCATTCAAATTGAATTATTTACAAAATTATACATGATTGCTTAGGAGTTTTTCTAAAACTTTTTAGTGGCTGAAATTTTGAAATAAATAATTTAAAAATTTAAAATTCATGTGGACGTCCTTCCTTTTTTTTTTTTTTTTTTTGGTGAGTAGAGAAATGAGAAGCCGGCTTCACTACGCTGCACATTTGACAGAGCGTTGGCGCGAAGCCTTTCTTGTTCCTGGCGAAGAAGCCCTCGTCTCTCTCTATCCCAAGGTATGCTTTTCCAGGCGATTCAATTCCCTTAGTTCTTTTTGCATTCTGATAAATTTTTAGTCACTTGTTCCCTATTTTCTTCCGGTTCAAAGGATTCCATTGATTTGAGTTGATTCACTAAGGAACAGAAATTTTATTCGCGTCATTTTGTGAATTTCCTTTTCTTCTTTTTCTCTCTTGTATCTTTTGAGCTACCGAACAGTTACAGTTCCTAGAAGAAGAATTTTCATTGTTATATTCTTATCGAATTTTATTTTTATCAATAGTCATGTTCTTTATACCTGAAGTTGGAACCCGATTTGCATTCTTCTTCGACGGTGTTATTTATATTATGAAGAATTCACAGGGAATGTAATCTCTAGTTTTTTTCTTTCTAGGATGAAATTCAAGGCTTTTCTCACAGAGAATGGAGTGACTCTTTTGGAGAAGAGGTTCCTACCAGCACTTGAGAAGATGGGAAAGATATGTCACCTCTACCTCACTAGAGATCATGCCATGTTCCTTCACAACCTCCTTAATGGTGATGGTATTCAATCTATTGCTCAATTTCGCAAAGAAGCCCTCTTCGATGACTATCGTATCTCGAGCCAGAACGAAGATCGCATTGCTTTTACCATAGATGTCACTCTTCTCCAACGCGCGGTTCGTAGCAGTGTGAGCATTTGTTCTGAGCTTGGTGGAAGTGGAGTTACTGCTAATCGTCTCCAAATTAAGTTAGTGAAGAAGCTTCCTCCAAATTGTACCCAACCTATGCCTTTTCTTACCTTTGAAACCAAAGGTTATAAATCTGCTGTTATTCAGGATATCCCAATTTCAAAGCCATTATCAAGAGCTCAAGTTCTTGAACTTCAAGGTGCTTTGGATATGGCCCAAGACCTGCCTCAAACTCTAGTTCAGGTGCCAGATTTGAACCAATTGCAGAATTTTGTGGATAGGTTGAAGCAGGTGGGTGATGTGCTTAGTGTCTCCATAAGTAAGTATGGGGATTTGCACATACAGGTTTCAACAACAATGATCACTCTAGGTGCCGAGTTTCGGAAATTGTTGGTTATTGGAGAGAAAGCTGATGCCCCTTCTCAGGATCAAAATCTCAGTGCTCAGACTCGGTCATCCCGGTCAGTTGCCAGAGGAGATGCTCAAACTGTGCAAGTGAGTGTGAAGCACTTTGCCAAGAGCCTTCAGTGTCACTTGACCAAACCAGATTGTGCTTTCTATGGGATTGCTCCACTTGGGGCTTGTTTGACAGTTATATTTCAGTTTTTCATTCCTGGTTCTCGTCAGACTGATAAGTCAATTAGCTTGCACTGCAGACTTCCTGTACTTGACCCTGGTACTGGCTGACAGTTTACAGGCCGTTAGTGGGATTCATCATGCTGAGCTTGGAGATTCAGTTTATCATGCTGTATCTACTCTAGTTTTTCTCCACTAGTAATTGTCAGTGTATTTCATCAGTGAGATATAGGATTATATGAGACGAGACAGCTAAAAAGTTGAATTTGAAGAAAAATCAAGTTTATGTGAATCGTCAGTGTCTGTATAATGAGAAGTCTGGTTCTCGTGCATGTTTTGGCTTTCACAGTAAAAAGTTCTCTTATTTTGAACTAGAAGTTGTCTTTCATTTATTTATTTGTTGGGCAAGCAAATGAAGAGTAGAATTCTGCAAGCTAGTTCAGTGTTACAGCTTATTTGGTTTAATTTTTCTGTGGGTAATAAACGGGTAAAAAGAACAAATTGTTTGTCTAAATTAACCAGTTCTCATTGTTGCAGCATAAAGTCCTTCAGATTCATGGATGGAACATCTATTATATTTTCTAGTCTGGCTCTATCAACATAAGCTTGTGGCATTGATCATAGCAAGTAACAAAACGAATCTAATATTTTATCGATCAAATGAGAACACAAGTCCATATGATCTAATAAACAGGGAAATGTTTTATTTTCTCTTCACCAAAAATCGTTACATGAACAAGAACCATGTTTGAAATGGTGGAATCTGGTTTTATCCCTAACTACCAGTACCCTACTGTAAGCTTCAGAGACCAGCTTGGCAAAATGGTGACAGTCCACGCACATTCTGAGGTTCTTCACAATTCTTATAACAATACCAGGTCCTGAACTAATAAGAGCATAGGCAATAGCCAACTTCTCGCTATGGCGGTAAACTGCAGTTTCCTTGTCCTCTTCTCCAATATCAAGGAAGACCTCTGATGTATCAGGTGAATACCTTGCATGTGTCAATTCTTGTATCATGTTTTCTAACTTGGCATATATTTCTTTAGATTGAGGGTGTGACTGGTCTCCGGCAACAAATTCATGAACGGCGCCATTCATCTCTATCAAACTACATCCTGGTATTTTCTTAATTCCCCTATTCATCATGATGTTCCTTACTTCTCGTACCTTTTCCCATCTTTTGCAGGCAGCATATATGTTACATAATAGGACATAAACAGCTCCATTTTCAGGTTCTAGCTCAAGAATCTTGTTAGCGGCCATTTCTGCAAGTTCCACATTTCTTTGGACACGACAAGCACCGAGAAGAGATCCCCAGACAATTGAATTTGGCTCTATTGGCATATTCTCGATGGATTCATGTGCTTCTCTTAAATTACCAGATCGACCAAGAAGGTCAACCATGCATCCATAGTGTGTCACATTGGGCTTAATTCCATATTGGGTGGTCATGCTCACAAAAAATTCTCTTCCTTTCTCCACCATGCCCGTGTGTGTACATGCACACAAGACACCGATGTAGGTTATCTCATCTGGTATAACTGAAGCCTCTATCATATCTGAAAACATATTAAGAGCTTCTTCACCACGGCCATTAATGGCAAGACCAACAATCATTGCTGTCCATGTAAATTTGTCTTTACAACGCATTTTCTCGAATGCTTTTCTTGCCCTTTCGATGTTTCCGCATTTGAAGTACATGTCTATCAGAGCATTCCCAACAAGAGTATCATTTTTTATACTCTGTCTGTCAATATAAGTCTTAACCCACTCTCCTAGTTCAAGTGCTCCCAGATGCGCGCATGCCGTTAGAATGCTAACCATGGTGAATTCATCTGGTGTTACATTTGAAATTTGCATCTCACGGAAAAGTTCTAAAGCTTCTCTGAAACGGTTCAGTTTAAGGTATCCATCGATCATGGCAGTCCAGGAAACACTATCTCTTTCAAGCATCTGATCAAAATACTTTCGAGCCAAGTCAATTTGACCAGTATTGGCATACCCGCTAACAATGGAAGTCCATGTGATCACATCACGAGTCTTCATATTGTCAAAAATCCCTTGTGCAACATTCATTACTCCACATGCTGCAAACATATTAATCAGGGCATTTTCCAATATGAGATTAGGTTCAACAATGCTTTCTTTGACATATTTATAGATCTTCATGCCCTCATCTAGATCCTTCAAGCTGGAGCTTGCTGAAAGCATCAAAACTAAGGTAACTGAATTGGGCAATACTCCTTTCTTTTCCATCTCATTAAATAGTTTGTTTGATTTCTCAAATTGCTTGAGTCTATTATACCCAGATATCAAAACATTCCAGGTCGCCACTTCCCATTGATCACCCATATTAAAAACCCTGTGAGCCATATCCACTAAGCCACACGAGCAAAACACATGTATAAAACCCTTCTGAACAAACAAATTAGAACCAAACCCATATTTTATTGCATGGCAAAATAACTCCTTCCCACACTGCAAATCTTTGTCACGTTTAAATCCCTTTAACAAGAAAGGAAATGTATAACGGTCAGGCTTGATATTCCTCCTCAACATTTGCAGGTACATATAAACACCATTGGAAGGACACTCTAGCCTAGAGTAGCCTCTGATCAAGGTATTCCAAATGAACACAGTTGGTTCAGGAATTGTATCAAACAGGTGACGGGCATAGTTCACATCCCCTGAATCCTTTGTACAACAGGAGACTATAACTCTGTTTTGAACAGAAGAGTCAGAACTAAGACCCAATTTGATGGTTTGTGAGTGGATTTGCTTGAGTTGGTCCATGGACTTGCAAGCTTCAAGTAAAGAAAGCAGAAATTGCTCATAGCAATGGCGATTAGGATGTGAAGAAGCAGAGTAAATGGGAGAAGTGGGAACATTAAAGAACAGTGCTTTCTGTGAAAACGACCGTGAAATTGCAAGACCTGCGGTTGAAAAGGGCAGGGGAGTCTTAGAGTGAAGCAAGGATAGCATTCGACATGAAACGAAGGGACCAAGCAGAACGGAATTTTGATTGGTTCGGATCTCCTTCTCTTCCTTGGGTGAAAGCGCGGGTTGATGTTGGGTATTTGCTAGAGCTGGTTTGGAAAGTGATTTCCATATGTGACGTTGGAACGAAATTTTTAGAAAAATTACTTGTAAATAGGGAAAATACCTGACAACAACTCTAAAAATGGCAATATATAAAAATGTGTTTTGAATATTCATAATAATATTATAGAGGAGGGTCTAATTTGTCATTTCAAAATTAAATGGAAATTAATGTAATGTCCCTCGGATTTTTAAAAAAGGAAAAAATATTTAAAAAAAGAATTTTGAAATTATAAAATCTCAAATCAAAATTGTTATCAAGAGTTGATTAAAGAATAATAAAATTTGATAAACAATTCACAAATTTTTTTTTTTGGGAAATACTTGATTTATAATTTTGCAATTTTAAAGTTTTTTTTCCCTTTAAAAAACATACTCCTTTTTTTTTTTTATGAGGATTAACAAGTTCATATTAGATTTTAACAAGTTCACATAAGATTTTCACAAATTTCAATTCAAAAATCGTCACTTGTTAATTCCCAATTTTAATAAAGGTTTCACAATTTTATATAAGATTCTAAGGAAAAACATTTCTCATGTTGTAGGAGAAATGTTTTCTCATGCCACACACACATAAAATGGTGGGACCCGCATATATATATAATTAGCATTATATATATATGTAGGTCCCACCATTTTATGTGTATGTAGGAATCTTGTTTCTCTCCTGCAACATGAGAAAAGTAAACCCCAAGATTCTAACAAGTTCTAATAAGATTTTCATAAATCCAATTCAAAAATCATTACTTACAACAATTGCAATATATTGATTCTGATAAAGATTTTATAAATTCAGATAAGATTTTAATAAGTTTTAATAAGATTTTCACAAATTCCAATTCAACATTTATTATTCACTACAATAACAAGATATTCATTATCACTTCGGAAAGGGGTTTTATAAATTTAGATAAGGTTTTAAAAAGTTTTGATAAAATTTTATCAGGAGTAGAAATTAATACCTTGTCATTGTAACAAATGATGATTTTTTAATTGAAATTTAGGAAAATCTTATCCAAACTTGTTAAACCCTTATCTTAACTTGTTAAGCCCTTTTAAAAAATGGGAGCACTTTTTTAAAATTTAGTGAGACATTTCTACCATTTTCACTTAATTTCAGAAATGACAATTTAGGCCCTTATACCTCCTCTCCTCTGACATTATAAATATTTGAAACACTTTTGTCCTTTAACAAATTTAAAGTTCATTTTTTTAGGATTTTCTCTTATCAGTATTCATTTAAATAATTATAGAAGTTTAAGATTTAACTCTCATTTTATAAATGAGATTCCTCTTTGTAATTGTGTAAATTGATATTTAGAATTAGAACACCTTTATAGAAAATTTTGTCAGAAAACTAATTGTCACTATCTCAATTTTTTAAATTTGGGTTGTTATTTTTAGGGGAAATTGGGCGAAGTCTCCATTGCAAATTTTATTGCTGAAAAAGATATAAATTTCAGGTCCTTATCACTAATAAAATTTCACATATCAATTTTATTTTTTTTTATATAAAAAACTGTTAGGTTCTTATCACAGTTTTTAATGGCGGACTTTTTCTCAAATTTTTCTTTTTATTTTTAATTGGACCACCTGGAATTTTGGATCTTCCCATTGCAACAAGAAAATAGAATGAGTCTCGCACTAATCTAAATAGAGCCCACTAGAATAAAAAGCGGCAGCAAAATTCTCCCACCCATCAGTTTGAAAATTGGTATTTCCAATTTATCATCATGTTTTGCTTTATTTCATTTTTTTTTTTCCTTGGGATAAGATGCATTCAACACCCTTAATTATTTT
This sequence comes from Acacia crassicarpa, assembly GCA_034222035.1. Taxonomy (NCBI): domain Eukaryota; kingdom Viridiplantae; phylum Streptophyta; class Magnoliopsida; order Fabales; family Fabaceae; genus Acacia; species Acacia crassicarpa. The sequence continues at coordinate 2,276,132 of JAWXYG010000019.1, read as the reverse complement.
TTTAAGGGCATCCAGCACTCTAAGGTATTTTGTGATGCGTCTAGCACTCTGAAATATTTTTTAGACATATCTAGTATTCTAAAGTATTTTTCATGCCTTGATATTAGATATAGCAAAAAAATATTTTATGGTTTTGAATGCACCTAAAAAACAAAAATACTTGATGGTATTAGATGCACCAAAACATACTTTAGGGTGTTGAACACGCTTAAAAGATATTTTAAAATGTTGGACACGCCACAAAATATTTTAGGATGCCGGAGCTTTAATAGTGTTCTTTTCACCACCCATGTTTCCTTAGTATTTCAAGTAAGTTTGATGAGTAAGTTTTACAAAACAATGGGCTGTTTTAATAGTGAATAATTCAGATCTAAGATTTCATTTGAAGATGTCTAGGAAACAATGATTTGTAATTAAGGGTGAAAATAGGTTTAGTCTGAAACTAAGTCTAAGCCTATATATAGATTTTTTTTAGGCTCGAGTCTGAATCTTCAAAAGACCTGAAACCTTTTTAAAAATCTATTTAAACTGTAAACATTTAAATAGGCTTAAAACCTATGTCTCTAAGTTTATTTACAACCTCTCAAACTTATTTAAGAACTTAAGTTATATCTTAAAAATTTAGAACTTATTCTCACCTACAATATAAGAGTTTAGTAAGAAAAAGAATACCTGGTGATAACAATTGTCCAAGCAAGTCTGTATAAGAAAAACTAGTCTAAGAAAATATAACAATATATATATATATATATATATATATATATATATATATATATATATATATATTGAAATCAACCAAACACAAATATTATCACGTAAAATTAGATTTTATCCTTTTTACTTTTCCTGTAGAAACTGAAACAAACTTCTTCTACTAAGATTATAATATTTCATTGGGGCATCATTGAAATAAACTTATAGCAATAATTTTGTTTCATTGAACGACACAAATCAAGGGAAAAAAATTGAGCTGACATTGCAATCGTAAGGGACTAAAGAGAAGATGTAAAATTATTCAAGTGATGAATAAAAATGTTGAGTCTGTAGGTGAATGATGAGATATAAAACTCAAGGTAATTGTTAGAAGAGATACTATCAATATTACTGGTGCTTATACGCCTCAAGTAGGGGCATAAAGACATTTTAAGGAAAAGTTTTGAGAAGATATGGAAGGGCTAATCCATAGCATACTGCTTGTCAAGAAGATTTTTATTGGTGGGGACCTTAATGGAGATGCTGGTAAGGAGGCAAGACAACATGCAGAAGCTCAAGGTGGTTTTGGTTTTTGGAGCTTAATAATGAAGGGCGATCTAACATTGATTTTCCTTGGCTTACAACCTCAAGATTGTCAATACTTGATTTATGAAGTGGAAGGAGCATTTAATCACATACAAGAGTGAAGCTTATAGGTTGCAGATTTACATTTTTTTTTTTGGGGGAAGGAATCAAGACAAAAGACTCTGTACAAATTGCAAAATGATCCTTAAGGATGGTGTAACAGCACAACATTGAGTTCTAGCACTTGATGTGCAAATAAAATGTATCAAACAAAAGCGCCAACAAGTTTTAAACCTAACGGTCAGATGGTGGCAATTGAAAGGGGAAAATGAGAGATATTCAAGACATATCTTTTAGGGGAAGGGGTTTGGAAGTTACAAAGAAATGCTAATATCATGTGGAAGGAAATGGCTAAGGTTGCTAAAGAAATTTTAGGAGAATCAAAACGATTGTTTAAAGCTATTCACTTGTATAATTATGCTGAAAGTTTGGAAAGGTATCCATTGACAAAAAAGGAAACTAAGAAGGTTATGAATGAAGCTCGTTTTAAAGCATCTGAGGAGTTCTATAAAAAGTTCGGGATAAAGGTTGGGAATTAAAGATTTACAAGATTACAAAGAATAAAGAAAGAAAATCGAGATATTTGGATCAAGTAAGACGTATAAAGAGCAAAGAAGGAAAAATTTTGGTTAGGTATAGAGATGTCAAGGATATATGGAAGGCATACTATTTTAAGTTGTTCAATGATGGAGGTGGTGGTTCAACTTAGGAGCTAGAGGATTTGACAAATGGAGTAGGTGAGCATAGTTTGTTGTTTTATCATCGGATCCTGGTTCGCGAGGTTAGGGAAGCTCTTAAGAAAATGGAGAATAGTAAAGTTGTTGGAAAAAGCTTAAACCGCGTACCAAGAGACATACATTGGAAAAGAAAGGTATGTGTAGCATATATCAAAGTCATTGAAGAATATATGAGGAGATAACAACCTTTTTTTTTTTGGGTATAAAAAAAGTTTTGGAGGGTTCGATATCAGTCCCCCACCAAAGCCAGGGCACGGCCCCGGGCTCTATGAGCACTTACTGGGAACTTACGAAATCACCTACCAAAGGAATCCCAGCGACGGTAGAGGGGATCGAACTCACGACCCAAGGGCCTAGTCCTAGATCTCTTACCATCTATACCAACTCACATTGGCGGAGATAACAACTTATGTTAGAACATCTGAAGGTGAAATAAAAGATTTTCCTATAAATATTGACTTACATCAAGGAACATCTTTGAACCTTATTTGTTTAACCTAGTTTTAAACGTTCTAATTAAATTTATCAAAGAAAAAAAAAATACCTAAGCGCATGCTTTTTATAGTGATATAGTTCTTTTGGCTAAATCTAGAGTAGATATTAACTCTAAACTTGAGTTACGAAGACCTCAGGGTCAAAGGGTTTTTGCTTGAGTAGAAGCAAGACAACAAGACATAGTATATACATTGTAGTTTTGATAAGAGATAAGTTAAAAGTAATTTAGAGGATAAATTTGAAGATCAATGTATCGCTCAAGTGATGGAGTTGAGACATTTGAGATATATACAAAAATATTGTAGAATTGATAAAGATGTTAATTATATAATCCAACATGGGTGGTACATGTGGAGGAAAGCTACCGATGTTGTTTGTGATAAAAAATACCTAATAAGATAAAAGGAAAATTTTATAGCACAACTGTAAGACCAACAATACTTTATAGTTGTAAATGTTGGGTATTGAAGAGACAACATAGGCATAAAATGAGGATAGTTGAGATTTGGATGTATGTTCATACATGAAAAAGCACAAGGTTCACAATAAACATATTTACATGAGAGTTGGAGTTGTATCTATAGAAGAGAGAAAATGATAAAAAAATTACTTGAAGTGGTTTAAACACATTCAAAGGCCATTGGATGCCCCACATGAATTATAAAGTCTTTTAAAAAAAGTAGAGAAAGATCTAAGAGAATACTCAATAAAATTATCAAACGAGATTTTTTGATTAAGAATCTAGTCAAAGATTTGGTTGTTCCATGTAGTCAACCCCACCTTTTGTTGATGTTGTAGTAAAGTCAATTGGCATATTTACCGATATTTTGGGTAAAATGATTTTTGACATCTACCATTTTAACTTGGTAAAGTCAATGCCTTTAGGTTCACTTTTCATAGAAGCAGCTTCCAAATAAAATCCTGAATCCAACCCGAGAGAATACAAAATCTTCCAGGCGTTTCATTGAAAACCATGAACAAAAATGGATTTCTTGTGTGCAGAGCAAATAATTTGCCACCAAAAAAAAAGGGTTACAATAGAATTATCGCTATACTATAAACAAGTAGTCGCCAATCTGACGCTTGATCTCACGATTAATAGGCCTGAAGCGCAGTTGAAACACTTGAATACCTAAAACCTACTTGAGGATCTATGCCTACGTGAAATATAACCTAAGCTCAAAATTTCAATTTGCATTAGTGCATTGGAACATGCAAAGGTAATGATTGATAATGCAACCAGTCCTTGGCACAGAAAAGTGCCTCGATAGTCATGGAGCTTAATGAACTGCGGTAGCTATCCATTTTTCCGATTTCTGTGTTAAAAACCGAATCTGCTGAGAGAGTTGATAATGGCATAGACAAAATATCAGAAGCCACTCTAGACAAAGTAGGGTAATTCGACATGTTTAGTCTCCACCAACTCAGAATGTCAAGCTCTTCTTCTCTGGGTAGCAGAGGCTCTTCCAGATATTGATCCAATTCCGACTTGATTAGGTTGCCAGAAATATCAGAGATATATATATCAAAGTCTTCAATTCCTTCTGTATCTATATAAATAGATCCATCAGACCCTTCTTCAAATGGCTCTGTCTTAATCATAATCTCATTCCCTTCATCCCCATCTGTAGTTGTCAAGGGAAGAAGTTCTACAATATATTCATTTAAAATTTCTCGAAGACCATCCTGGACAACCCTGATCCATGGCTCAGCATTAGTCTCACCAAAGATCTGACAAAATTTTGATTCCACAAACACCATTTTATACCTTGGGTCCATGGCTGCAGCGGCTGCCATCACGAGGCAACTTTCTCCCCAGTATTGATCAAACCTCTCTAGCAAAGGCCTAATCAAATTACTGAGGAAGGGATCCTCACTAAAAGCTGCACTAGTCAACTCCACCAGAAGACTTGACACTACAGAGAAAAATAAGTTTGCGGTTGGGTATGGTTGGCAAGTTAGTAGGTTAGCTGCATCATATAGCTGCTTCAAATATGTGCAGAGAATTTCTACTTGATTCCATTCACACATGGACAAAGTCATTCCGTGATCATGGCCAGGGGTCTCAAAGCAAACAAAGACTCCCTTTAATTCACAGGCAGCAACCAGCATATGGTAAGTTGTGTCCCATTTGGTTTGGTTGTCAATAAAAAGGTCTTTTGTGCTAGGGACTTGGAGTTGTTGCCTCAGCTTATTGAACTCTGCTTCGTTAGACTTTGAAATTTTCACTAACTTCACACTCTCTCGAATTTTTCTGACGGTTTCTCTCATTGCCCATAATGCATCTAGAGCAAGACGACCAAGTACCCGAGCAAAACAATTCCTGCTTACTAACTGGCCATTGAAAATCACAGGATTCCTAGCAGAAAGGAGTCCTCTAAGATTTCCCATCACATTCTCATTTAAAGATTGATCAAGTGCAAGTGTAAATACCCGACCATTCAACTGCCAATCAGTTAGGCAGGTCACAACCACTTTATTATAGGAATCATCAGAGTCAGGAAAAGGCACCATGATCACGTTAAGAATAGGATGATGTACATTCCAATCACTATCAATGAAATGTCCGCGAAGAAAAGCATAGGCCACTGTCTGGTTTGAAGTCCATAAATCCAAGGTCAGGTTGACACGTCCAGGAATTTGTCTGATAAGATTCAAGAGGTTTTGCTTCTCACTGAGGTACATTGAGATGCAATCCCCATGAACATCAGTAGAGCTTAGTGAACTGAACTGGGGCTGAAGAGTCCGTACAAAATCAATGAAGCCCTTGTGTTCCACAATTTGAAGTGGATGATCTAGCGCAATTATCAGTTTTGCCACCTCATTGTTGCAACGTTCCTGATCAAATGGGATTACACCCAACCAAGGGGTTGCTCTTACACGTTTCTTTGGCAGAGCAGTATCTACAGAACTGTACTTTTTTAAATGTGGGCTTTGCATAGTTTTCTGTCGACTTGCTGGACAGATTCCCAAGGAAATGTGTCTTTTCAGATGACTTGTGCCAGAAACTTTTGAACCAGAAATATAAGCAAATGATTTTTTACACTGTTTACAGAAAGCCCTCGCAATGCCATCTCCAACAGCTTTTACGGTGAAGTGTTCCCACACCATAGACTTCTTTTTCCTACACTTGCTGGGCAGTGTTTCCGGCTCCAGGTCCAATTTCTCAGTTTTAATAGGGCTAACAAGTGTATCAATCTCCATAACAGTAGGCATAATCCTTGAAAGCAAAAAGAATTGAGCATTAGAAGGTCACATATTGGCAAAGATCATCATGAGTGATCTTTCATACAAAATAAAAGAGGAGAAAAAAAGCAGCAAGACCAAGAATTTTGAACCCATTAAACTTCAGATGCAAAGAATCATCTAACGGACAAGGAAAATTGATACAAAACAAAGAACCTGATCCTCTATGCTTAGAGGAGAGCATTGAGTTTCAAAAATAAAAAAAATCATTAAATTTTGTCATAGTTTTAGGGAAGAAAAAGAAGACAAAATAATGACATCTTTCCATTAACTCCAGGCACCCAAAAGCAAAATATTGCTTGAATCTGGATTTTATGCCAATGACTGTACTCATTCTCAGCATGAAAATGGCAATGCATGCTACTGACATAGATAATGGCATCACATCAATTAATAGATTCAATTTAGATAATACAAAATATAACATATTGCAAACAAACAAAATTCCATTTAGACAATAAAAATTATGATGGCAAGCATAAACACAAAAAACATTTCAACAATCATGTCACTCTCAGGAAAACAATTATATATACTTTTCATAAAAAAGAAACTTCACTCAAAATGAAATGTGTGTGTGTGTAAGTTAACAATAATTGCAAAAAGAAAAAAAATACTTGGAAATACTGTTATATATAGCTTCTAACAAATGGCAAAGAGTTCAGAAAGGGACAAAAACAAAAAGAAGTAAACCTTGCATCCCAAAACAAATTATTGCACCCATTAGTTAATATCATCTTGAACCTAACAGTTGAATTGAAAACTCCAAGTCAATCTTAGCCTGAGATTAAAAATATGTCACTTCAAGCAATTTAAACCCTCAAGTACATAATTTGCAATGACAGTGAAAGTCCAAAGGAGCCAAAACTGAGCAGGATAGAAATAATGCATAATTTGGTGGCATGGGATGAGGTGTGTAAGGCGAAGAAGCGGGGTGATCTGGGACTTAGGCATACGAAGTTTTAGAATCAAGCACTCCTAATGAAGCTGGGATGGAAGTTAGTAACACAGAGATGTGCTTTGGGTAAGACCGTAAGAGTAGTTCGAGATAAGTACAAATGTGGGGATGATCTTCTCCCTCGTTTTTCCTCAAAAAAACCAAGCTCTAATGTATGGACAAGAATTAAGAGGACTTGGGATAAAGTCCTTGAGGGTCTTGAGATTAATCAGGAACACCAATCTGTTAAATGGAAAGGAGAGAGAAATGGAGAGTTCTCAGTGAAGTCCGCTTATAGGGAACTTTCAGGGGAGGCGGTGGATCCTGGGATAGATTGGAGTTGAGTGTGCAAAGTCCGCGCACCTCAAGGATGCAAGACACTCCTTTGGCTGCTAGCTAGGAAGAGTCTCCTTAAGAACGCCTGTCAGATGAGGCAAGGACTAACTTTGAATGCAAGTTGCCCATTTTGTGGGGTAGGCCTAGAGGACATTTTGCATGTGTTTAGAGATTTTGTGCACTCAAAAGCTCTCTAGTGGAAGGTGGTGTAGTCGTCCCAGTGGCATATGTTCTGTAATATGAACCTTTCAGATTAGGTGTGGTGGAATCTTCACGGGAAATCAAAAAAATGTCGCCAGTGGGCCTCCAAGTTTACTGTGCTATGTTGGTGGTTGTGGTGTTGAAGGAATTTGTTTATATTCAAGAAGAAACTTATACCCATTGAAACTATCCTAGCTAGTGCTGGCGCGATGGTAGAGAACCTAACTCGCACTAATGATCATCTAGCGGAGTTGCAGATTCAAGGTGTTACTTTGGCCCTAATTCGTGAGTCTTGGCGACCTTCGGAAGGTGACTGGGTGAAGGTTAATGTTGATGGCGCATTCTCCGCTCTAACTATGAAGTCTACTTGTGGGGGTTTGGTCAAGGATAATACTGGGAGATTCATTAAAGGATTCATACATGATACACCCCCTCCAGGGTGGAGATGAATTGAATACAGAGATCTAGGCATGTCTTCTTGGGTTAAGAATGGCTTGGACCATGGGTTGCAAGAAAGTTTGGCTCGAAACTGATTCCACAGAATGTCTCGAACTTGTACTCCGGGTATAAGGCAGCCCACAAGGACTCTGGCATTCTCCAAGAAGTCTTGTTGATGCCGCATATGGAATAGGAAACTAGGATTACATATGTGTCTCGTGCATGCAACTCCGCAGTGGAACTCCTAGCGAAGAGTGGGTTGGAGCTACGAATGGGTCACCATGAAGTCTGCCAGCCGTCTGAGGCTATTGTGAAGCTTATTAGTAGTGATTGTAATGGGAAAATATTCCCCAATGATGTGTAGATGAGGTCTCTCTTTGTTATAAAAAAAAGGAAATAATGCATAATCCATCCTCTAATCTGAATTAGACATAGGAATGACCATTCCCCCAGAATTATTTCTGGAATACAATCGCCACAAATACCAATATTAACAGGTTTTACTAACAAACAACCACCGATTGCAACGTGCAAACATCGAGTTTCACAAGGCTTTAAGCATTCATCTCTCTGAGATCAATCATCACCGAGAACCAAACAAATTTTGGCAAAAATTTTAAAATTTCCAAATCCTATTAGTAACAGTCCAAGGGCTTCCAAAAAGAGCGGAAAGAAAATCTGTCAAAGAAAATCAGGCACAACAGAACATAACAAAAGGAAACGGCAGAACTAAAACCAGTGCATTTATTAACCAATTATGAGTATCATAAAGTGTCACAAAACCGGGAGAGAGAAAAAACCTTAGGAAGCCGTAATTCTAAGACCATATGTTACGACTGGAGACTGCAACGGCGACGGCGGCGGAGTATAGTGGGAGTAGTTTTGCACACAGCGCCGAAGGAGTTAGAGAGAGAGAGAGGTGCCGCTAATGAACAGAGCTACAATTGACGTTGCGAGCGGCCGTGTGTGGGAACTGAAGGTGAGAGAGCCAAATCAAGGGTTCAAAAAGTATATATGGAATTGAATTATAAGAGGAAAAATAATATAGAAATAATGATCCGAAGAAATATGGAAAAAAAATTTAAAAAAAATGAACATTATATTGGAAAAATTAAGAACATTATCTTCAAAATCTCAAAATCTCATACCATTTTTATTTTCTACAATATATTAGGTATTGATTAAGCTTGATTAGCAATCCATAACTTATGGCCTGTTTGGATGGGCTTTTAAAAAAAATACTTTTTTTAATTGCTTATTTTTTAAACTCTAAATTGGAGCTTTTTTTAAAAAAAAAAAACAGCACTTTGGTTTTTTTTTTTTTACTTTTGTTTTTTTAAAAAAAATCATCTAAACACATATATTAATTTAATAAGCATTTTTTTGCATTAAAAAAGTACTTTTTTCTTAAAAAAATCCATCCAAACGGGCCATAAATTTTAATATGAAATCACTTATTTTATATTTTGATAGTTTAAATGTATGTTTTGAAATTTTCCAAAAATTATAATTATAATAAGATTAATTTCCATCCACTTTATACTAATACTTATATTTATAAATAAATCACAGAATATAAAACAAGGTTGAAATCTCAGATCTTTTTCTTTAGATGTTTTATTATAACATTTTATTTTATATAACGTGAAGAAACTGTTTTTTTAAAAAAGATACATTAGTTAATTTGATTACACAATTGAGGTTTTCTTTATACCATAATTATAGTTGAGATTTGATTGGATCTTTAAATAAAGTACAATGGTTTTTATCAGATATAAATATTTTATATATTTTGATGTCTTTTCAAAGTATAGGAATCTTCAAATAAAATTAGCTTTGAGGGTGTTTATTAAAATCAACAAAAATAAAATAAGTCACTTCATTCTTTTTCAAATATGTCATTTTTTTCTCATTCAGCAGATGACCAGAGTTTCATTTTCAGACCAGCCTACAATAGTTCATCATCATGGAGGCATATCATTAAAGTTGGTTTAAGACTCTAACTAACTAACTAATCAATTAATAACATCCTCATATCTCTAATACGTCACCTTAAATTAAACACTAATTAATAAAATACTCAACTTAAACAACACAAACGTAGGGTAATGTGAATTAAATTAAATAGTTTTCTAATTAACAAACTAATATAAAGATTTCTTTAATTCACAATAACAACAACAGTCAAGTTTGGTTTACCCTTCTATAATAAGGGCTTTAGACTTAAAAATGCGTTCACAGGGGAATTAGATTTTTCTCCCTAGGGAGGTGTGTAACAGTTTGCCTTCTTCTTTTTTTTTTTTTTAACCTATAACCATAGTAGTGAAAACGTAGATTTTACCTGAAAACGAAAGGAGAATGAAAAATTGTAAAACCTAAAATCGTAATATAAAACGTAGATTTTACCTGCATATATATAAAAAAAAAATCAAGAAAAGTAAGGCATCTACCATCATCCATACATATACTTTTCAATGCAATATGGGTTAAAGGTCATTTTTGCCATGAAAGTATTGCTAAGGGAGCGCCTAGCACCCGGAAGTTTTTTGGATACCAAATTTGCCCCGGAAGTATGAAAAAGGTAGAAAATTTGCCCATCCATTAATTTTGACTGTTAAGTTTGACTAACTGTCCACGTGGCATGCCACCTCATCAACCAATAAGAGTTAAGTATCATGTTTGCCCCAGAAGTTTTCAATGAGAGCAATTTTACCCCGGAAGTTTACAAAATGTGTCAATTTTGCCTTTTTAAATCAGTCAAAGACCACACATGTCATGTCTTGAAAAGGTTGAACTTGGAGTCAGAGAAGGAGATCCTTGAGATGTTGAACTCAAAGCAGCCAGAATTTGCGAAGCCGAACTAGTCATAGGAAGTACCACTTATGATTTAAGCAAATGATCAGTCTATGCAAACCAAGGTTCTTAAAACCGGACCGGTCGTTGAACTGGTTAAGGTACTAGGTCAAGGGTCAGTGGGTCAAACCGGGCAAATCGGTGAGAATAAAAATTTCATGTTATTAATATAAAATCATTAAAAAAATATTTTTTTTTAATACCACCCTTTGATAAAAAAAATCATGTCTCATTGCACTCATATACCCATTAAATAATGAGTTAAAGTATGTTGGGTACCTCTTGAAGGGGGAAAAAAAGGTATGTTGATTTTCGATCTGAATCGGCCGGTCCGGTCCGGTTTTCAAAACATTGATACAAACGTAAGTGATGCTTCCTTGAGCTCAACGTCTCAAGGATCTCCTTCTCTGACTCCAAGTTCCACCTTTTCAAGGCATGACATGTGTGGTCTTTGACCGATTTAATAGTCAAATTTAATATTGGGAAAAAGAAGGGTAAAATTGCTCTTCAATGAAAACTTCCGGAGCAAAATTGCTCCTTAATGAAAACTTTCGGGACAAAATTGCTTCTTAATGAAAACTTCCAAGGCAAAAATAATACTTTTGATTGATGAGGTAGCATGTCATGTGTCATGAGGTGGCATGCCACATGTGATGAGGTGGCACTTAACGGTCAAAATTAACGGAGGGCAAATTTGCTACCTTTTTCATACTTCCAGAGCAAATATGATCCCCAAAAAACTTCCGGGTACTAAGCGCTCCCTTAGCAAAACTTTCATGGCAAAAATGACCTTTAACCCATGCAATATTGATAACTTTTTATTTTTAATAGATTTGAGATATTTTTGGAAGTCATCAATGTTAAATTAAAGAGATTTTATTGAGATTTTAAGAGATATGAATTTGGATGTATTATTTGGGGGATTTCAATTCAAAATATAAATTTCAATAAAATAATAGTATTAATAATAAATAATAACGATTTAAGATTTTGAAGAAGAAAAATATTTAAATCGAATAAGATAAGGAAAAGATTCTTCAAATCAAGGTTTTTAAAACCGGACCGGTCATTGAACCGGTCGAGGTATTGGATTAAGGGTCAGTGGGTCATACTGAAGTCAAACTAGAGCTAACCTGGGACCAAACTGGTGAGAGAATAAAGATTTTAAGGTTATAATTATAAAATTATAAATAAAATTAAAAGGATTAAACCAGTTAATGCCCACCTCTTATCTATAGGACAACATTATTTACAATTAGTTGGTAGCATGGTAGTTTAAAACTCGATTTATCATTGCGATTTTACGTTTTTACGATTTTTTTTTCATTAAAACGATTTTACTAATTTTCCAAACGCTTTTAAGTTTTTACGATTTTACTATGTTACGATTTTACGTTTTACAATTTTTCATTCTCCTTCCATTTTCAGGTAAAATCAACGTTTACACTACGATGGTCGGTAGGACCATAGTTCTTAAAAACTCGTTTTATCACTGCGATTTTATGTTTTTACGATTTTTTTCATTAAAACGATTTTACTAATTTTCCAAACGCTTTTAAGTTTTTACGATTTTACTACGTTACGATTTTATGTTTTACAATTTTTCATTCTCCTTCCGTTTTTAGGTAAAAACTCATTTTTAAGAACCTTGGGTAGGACTAAAACTAAATACCCTTTACCCTTTCGGTCCAGTTCGTATGGTTTTTCCTTCCTTTTTATTGGATCTTAACCAATACAATAGTCTCAAAAGTCACAACTCACAACCGAGGCACTACAGGGAGTCTCTGTTCATTATTAATTATTATAGTTTCCATCTCTCTCTATCTCGTCCTTGCCCCACATCACAATCAGTCACAACATTAAATGTCAGTCATAGCTTCTCCAGACAGCAAAAGAAAGAAAAGACAGTAGGGGCTTGGCGGGATAATGGGTCTCAAATCTCAATGGACTGCTGAGGGTTGCTTGGTTTCTCTGAGATCGGGTACTCCAGTTCAAGGTTCTTAAAAACAAGTTTTTACCTAAAAATAGAAGAAGAATAAAAAATCGTAAAAGGTAAAATCATAACGTAGTAGAATCGTACAAATTTAAAAGCGTTTGGAAAATTAGTAAAATCGTTTTAATGAAAAAAATCATAAAAACGTAAAATCGCAGTGACAAAATGAGTTTTTAAAAATCATGCTCCAGTTAAGCTGTTGGGTCGCGACAATGCAAGTGTGAGTTCTTGTTCTTGCCTCCATGGATCCTTGCCCTTTCGTGCGACTCATCGTCGCTTGCCGTCCTTCATCCTTCTTCTTCTCCCTATTTCTGTTGTTCTTCCTTCTTCTTCTATCCTTTTATATTGTCTCACCGGCGAGGTTTTAAAAAACGCTTTGTTTTTTTGTTTAAACTCGGCATTTTTAAAGTTTTCACCTTGTTTGCGTTTTATACTGAAACGAAACACGGGATACTCCAAATAAAATGTAAAAATGCATTTTTTACGTTGTAAAACGTGTTTTTGATTACCATGCCTATGACCTAATCTTTTAATCAAATGGTATGGCAACCAATTTGGAACATATAATGTGCGAGACATTGATTGTTGCAATCTACACGAAGTTTGGCATCTGTTTTCACAAATGAGGTATGTGAAATGATTTCAAAATCTAAAGCTTCAATTCCGTCGAGATTGAGGCCATTAATAATGTGGAAGATTGTCCTAGGTATTTCCTACCTCTCAATTGTTAAAACTCAAGAACCTAACCACTTTAGAGGTATGTTCTTTATATGCTTCAAATGATGAATCTTTTAAGCATTGATTCCTTATTGTTCTTTTCTCTAGAACTTGTCGGTTTGGTAGTAATTTGATACTCAGGGTTGATTCTTATCCTACACGATCCTTGTCTCAATGGGTAGTAAATAATGTGGTTGTAAGCTCATGATACTAGTAATTTTACCTACATACTTTTTCAAATTTCGGAGTCTTTGTGGTTTGTGTGGAACAACATTTGCCATGTAGGTTTTGCTCCTCAACAGCTAATCTGAATGACACATGCAAGTAACAACATTGTGTTTGGTATGGCTGTGGAGAGTATAGAAGCCTAGTGAAGTCGACAAAAAGTTCAATGAGCAAAATCTTAGGGAAAATCTTTTTCAAGGCCCATATTACTAAAAAAAATTTAAAAAAGGCCCCAAGATTCTGAAAATTTTAAAAAAAGCCTCAAGATTTTGAAAATGCTAAAAAAGGCCTCAAAATTCTAAAAATCCTAGAAAAGGCCCAACGTAAGTTGTTAACAGGGCTAATATAGTTGTTAGCGGTGTTTTTAACAACTAAATTAGCTCAGTTAACAACTATATCAGCACCCCGCTAACAACTATATCAGCCCGGTTAACAACTCCGTAAAGTCTAAAGGACCTTTTCTAAAATTTTCAAAATCTTTAAGCCTTTTCTGAAACTTTTAGAATCTTTGGGGCCTTTTTTGAAATTTTTTGGTAAAAAGGGTCTTGAAAAGGATTTTCCCAAAATCTTATTGTTTGAGGTGGCTTTTGTGGATAATGGACTTTTATATAAATAATAATAATAATAATAACTTTTTTTGAAGCCATAAATTTCAGCTTTTGTGCGCAGTGGCTGATGGACTTTTGTTGCACAATGATGGACTTTTATAAAATTTAAATTTAAATATATATGTAATATTCAATAAGATTCATAACCATTTTCGTTATTTTTTATTTCAACTAACTTTTCAAACGCTATGCAAAATATGAGTTCATCTGAAAAAAAAAAGTCATTTTTGTCACCGCTATTTTAAACACAAATCAATTACAATCTGACTTTTTTGGAAAAAGCTTTAAAACAAAAAAAAAATCTAGAAAAAAGTCTCTTATGTCACTAAACAGACATTTCATTAGAATTTAATTTTCAAGATTAAAAAGATTGGTTCTGGAAGACGTGAAATTTGTATCCCAATATGTTTCCATTGGACAGATTTCAATGAATTTTTTTGTCAAAGATAGATTTCAATGAATGAACCATTATTCCTCCAATCAAGTTGGGGACTTTACAGTTACAGCTGATAGCGCTGAGACACAATGGTCTTCATAATGCAACAACAGTGACTGTTGTTTAACAATCACAATCATTTCCCTTTCTTTGTCAACTAGTATAAAATCACATGTTAAATTATAAGTCATGTAACATTTCTTAACTACTTTAAGGGTATGTTTGGATTGAGGGAGGGAGAGGGAAAAAAAAGGGGAGGAATGAAATTTTTTTTTCAAAATTGAGTGTAGTGGGCCCACAAGTTTTCCTCTCCCCTCCTTTTTTTTTCCCTCCCTCTCCCTCAATCCAAACATACCCTAAGGTGTATGTAAAATATAACGTACCTTTCTAAGTTTTTCTTTTACTTTATAATGTATAATTACTATTTCATCCAGAAAAAAAAAACTCCTCTTCTTTAAAATGTCAGTCATGGTTGGAAAAAATCATTTTGGACCAAAAGAAATATTTTTCCCATACATAAGTATGCATGTGTGTTTAGATTGACGATGATATAAGTAACTTTTTTTTTTAATTTTACTTATAAGGTTAAAAAAAAAACTCATCTTCCTTAAAATGTTAGTCATGGTTAGAAAAAATCATGATTTTCACGTGGATTGTTTCATTTCTTAATTTGCTATTCGAGCTTTTTCGTCCAGTAAGGGATTGGTTTTAGCACCTAGGGTTAAATGGGCTTACTTGGGTTTGCTGTGCTGATAGTCTTCTGTAGTTGGATATGTTAATTAATGTTGCTTTTAGGAAATTAGAATTTGATAAGGTCCCTTCTCTCTTCTTCATCTTCTTCTCCTATTTCCCCATCTTTTTGCGAGTTTTTCATTTCGCAAAAGTTCTTGCTCTTTGCTATTTTCATCCTAGTTTTAGTCAAATGGCCAATTTTGTTTTTCTGTTTCAGTTGTGAAATCCTCTCATTTAACCAAACGCCGTCGTTTTCACCCCTTGTACATCTGAATGGCCTCACAGTACAGAGGCCAATTTTGTTTTAGGTGCTGTGATTGTACATCTGATTTTCTCTATATATATATATATAAATACACATAAAATTTCATACAAATTACATTGATCATTCACAAATTGTAAATGATGTTACAATTTTATATGAAACACTATCCACAAAACAACATGAATAATGGATGCGCATAATGGTTCTCTTTTATTTTATATTTTTCCCATATCAGAAAAAGATATAAATTTATCAACCAAAAAAAAGAATAGTAGTTTTAAACCTTGGGGAAAATCCCATTTAAATCTATTTAAAATATCAAAATTCAGAATAAGGCCTATAAACCTTATTAGGGTTTCCCATTGGTAGCAAATGCTTATCCATTAAGCAGGGAGAATTCTTTTTCAAAATTAAAAAGCCAAAAGATTCTTTCTTGCAAGAACGGACTAAGGGCTCGTTTGGATGAGCTTTTAAAAAAATGACTTTTTTTTCTATTGCTTTTTAAAAAAGTGCTTTAATTAGAAATTAAGCTATTTTATATTTGGATACACAATTTAAAAAGCACTTTTAAAGAAAAATAGCTATTTGGATGTTAAAATAGAGAATCACTTTTTTATTAGTAAAATTACTAAAATGGACATATAAAAGCACTTTTTTTTTTTACATTCGTTTAGATAAGAAAGCACTTATGTTAACATTTTAGAAATATTATATTCAATAATTAAATTTAAAATTATAATATAATTGAATATGGAATAATAAATTAACTTTAATAAAATTTAACTAAAAATCTTTAATCTCACTATATTAATTCTACTTTAAAATTTAATAACTCTTTCAATTTTCTTATTTTTTTGATAAAAAATTTATTATTATTTAATATGAAAGAATTTAATAATATCATATGTATTTCAAAAAAATCATGTAACATGTACTATAATTAAACAATTTATTCAACTTCTTTAATCTCCTCAAATTAGTTATTTGGGTCTTATATTAAAGACATAAGATACTCTCACGACCCTAATTATACTACAAAGTTTGTAGTGTAAATAATTAAAATGTGCTTTTATTAGTGTGTGTGTGTGTGAAGCTAAGGCAACTTTTTTTTTTTTTTTTGCTAAAGTATACTTTTAGTCCTTTAAGTTTACATGAGGTATACTTTTCGTCCTTAACTTTATAAAGTATACTTTTGGTCCTAAAATTCTAACATCGTTAATTTTGCTAACGGAAAATGCAAACTCAAGTGATAACGATATAAACTTAAGTGATGAATGTGTAATTAAATGCTATTAAGTTTAAATTTAAAATATAGGTAAATTAAAGAATATATAAAATTTGTGTAATTAAATGTTATTAGTCATCATTTGAGTTCGCTGTATCAGCATTTTTCGTTAACAACCTTAACGGTGTTAGAATTTTAGGACCAAAATTGTACTTTATAAAGTTAAGGAACCAAAAGTATACCTTAGGTAAAACTTAAAGGACTAAAAATATATTTTAGCATTTTTTTTACCGAAAATCACAGTATTTAAAAATTATGAATAATATAGTTGTGAACATGACATTCGATTACATCTAATTATACGCGTCAATATTATCAGTGTGATGGTGATGTGAATAATATAAAACATTATATGGATTTTTTATTTTTAAAATTTATTGAATCTAATTTATTGAATCGATTTATATTGTTATTCGTTGAGATGATAAATTAATTTTTTTAACAAAAATTAATATAAAAAACTTCCTAAATGATATAGAAGCACGTACTGTCTATTTTGGGATAGCTAGATGGCCATATAAGCTGTAGAGGAATTTCTATTAATGTTATTATTTAAATATTCTATGAAATCAGGAATATAGGTTCAACGTAAGAAAGCATGGCAAACACAGCGATGAAAGGAGGGGAGTATGGCGCGATATTTTCGGGGTGTTTTTGGTCATTTTATTCACAGATCAAAATAGCCGGTCAAATTTTCCATTTTCTCCCCATCTACCATATGGACTTTTTTTTTAAGCTTCAAATTAGAGCTTAAAAAAAAAGAAAGAGAGAAGTTTGGACTTTTTTATGACTTTTGCTTTTTTTTTTAAAAAAAGCCCCATCCAAACACATAAAATAACAAAAAAGCACTTTTTTTTTAATTTTTTTTTTAAAAGCGTATCCAAATGCAGCATAAGAGGGTTAGCTCCCCAACTAATCTTCACTGCATACTTAAATACCATACCGTTACTATATAGTTCAATTTCGTTGTAAAAGACTTTTTACTAGCTATTTCATGGGTAGAATCAAAGAGTACCTATAATCCCATTTACATATATATATATATATACACACATAAAATTTCATGCAAATTACATTGATCATTCACAAATTGTAAATGATGTTACAATTTTATATGAACCACTACCCACAAAACAACATAAATAATGGAGGTGCATAATGGTTCTTTTTTATTTTATATTTTTCCCATATCTGAAAAAGATATAAATTTATCCAAAAAAAAAAAAAGAATAGTAGTTTTAAACCATAGGGAAAATCCCATTTAAATCTATTTGAAATATCAAAATTCAGAATAAGGTCTGCACTTTTAACAAATCCCCCCTAATAAGGTTTATAGGGCTTATTAGAGATTTATGAATTTGTTGATTTTATCAATATATCCTTTTGCTATTTTCTCTTTGTCTCATTCTTTATTTAAATAAAATCTCCATCTCAATTTGGTCGATTCTTAGCATCTCTTCTCCCCATTTGATATCTTATTTAGCTCTTAGTTTCTTCTTTGAATCCCTCTCCAATCGTACATGGCCACAAAAATAGTTTTTTGGTTGAAGATAATTTATAATTACCTTGAAATTTGGACAGATTTTGTTTGTAGGCAAATTGAAGGATTTTTTATTTTTTATTTTTTTTTTACGAATATATAGTTGCGAAAACACACTATAAGTATATATTCTTTCGATCATCTCATATGGATTCACATGAGCCTCAAGCCCTACTTAGTTGGCTTTCAATTACAAAGGCTTGTGAAACTAAGTAGGGGCTTCTTTACACAAAGGTTGCTTCGACCAGGTAAATTCTAGGTAGAATTATTTTTTACTCACAAAACTTAATTTTATTTTGATTCAAAAAATATAATGAAATTTTAGAATTATTTAGGATCATTTGGATATTAATTGGGTATTAGGGTTAACGAAATTTTCCAAATAAATAAATAACCAAATTACAGTACAATGTATTGTCTACAAACTACAAACAGTTAAAGGTACGAATATAGAATGGCTTGCCTAAAAATTCCATATGATGTTAGAGGGTGAATTCTTCGAAGAGGCCACAACAGGCCAATAAGGCCAAGCCAACACATCAATTCAAGGAAAGTTCCCATAAAAAATTATTATACTTTTCTTCTATGCTTTCTCCCTTTTTCTTCTTCTTCTTCTTTTTTTTTTTTTTTTTGAGACAAGGAAAGATAAACAAACGAAACTTAAACAAACCAATGAAACTAAAAGACGTTAAGGTCTCAGGACCCTCCTATCATGCCATACCTCCCATGCCAACTCTAATCCTCTCAAAATTCCCTACAACTCAGCTAACATTGCTAAGCACCTTCCAAGCCGTAAAGCAAAGCCTCCAAGCCACTTACCAGAGAAGTCCCGCAACAAACCCCCACAAGCCGCCACCTGTTCTGCACCCTTTGATGCCCCATCTGAATTAAGTTTCACAAATGGCATTTCTGGGAAGGACTAGATAACAATTGTATGATTCTGTGCTACTCGTTGAAACCCCCCTTCGTCACTTCCAGTTTTAAATTCTCCCAATATCTCAAGAATGGGCCTCAGGCAATACTTAAAATTTGCATCTTGCAAGTTATGAATGAATTCATTTCGCCATTTCCAAATAAACCAACAAGAGACAATAAGTAGCTCATGCCAATAAAATCCGCCAAGTATAATTTCATCACTCTTCCAATTCTTCGTTACCCATTCAATCCAATCGCAGCTAAAGAAAGAGAAGGAATGATCAACAAGTACCACCTCATACCAGAACGCACTGACCACATGGCAGTCCCTAAACGCATGTAAACTAGTCTCTGCTTCTTGATGGCACAATGGGCAAAGGCAATCGTTGTCAGACCAAGCACGGATCCATGACCTCAAAGGGAGTCTTTGATGGAATAGTTTCCACCCAAATATCTGTACTCTGTGTGGTCCCACCCACTTCCATAACTTTATCCATATGTCACCATTCATACTAGACTGTTGAAATCCAAATTTGGCTAAATAAAGATAACAACTTTTAACACTAACACCAATTAAGTTTCCAGCCAACCAAAAGGAACGATCTGGCTCATCATCAGAAGAAGGGGGAAGCGAACCTCTAATTAAATCAACCACATTGTGGGGAAGTGGGCTGTTTAATAAAGGTAGATCCCACCGGCCATATTAATCAACAAATCTGTTAAGCACACACTCTCGCATCTCAGCAAGAAGGGGACTCATCGCGTAATCTGGCTCATCATCAGAAGAAGGGGGAAGCAAACCTCTAATTAAATCAACCACATTGTGGGGAAGTGGGCTGTTTAATAAAGGCGGATCCTACCGGCCATATTAATCAACAAATCTATTAAGCACACACTCTCGCATCTCAGCAAGAAGGGGACTCATCGCGTAATCTTGAAGACAAATGGAAGAGGACACCCATTTATCTTTCCAAAAAGAAATAGAAGCCCCATCTCCAATTTCCCATACCACCTCATCCTTCATATTGATTAAGATGAAATGGAGTGTAAAAACAAAGTTGGACAAAATAAGGGTATTTTAGGAAGAAAATGAAAAAAATTAAAATGTTGTCTTATAATTAGGACCAAAACTAACTCCTAAATGTTGTCTTATAATTAGGACCGGAGGGAGTATTTTATATTTTTCCCATATCTGAAAAAGATATAAATTTATCAACAAAAAAAAAAAAGAATAGTAGTTTTAAACCTTAGGGAAAATCCCATTTAAATATATTTGAAATATCAAAATTCAGAATAAGGTCCGCACTTTTAACAAATCCCTAATAAGGTTTATAGGGCTTATTAGAGATTTATGAATTTGTTGATTTTATCAATATATCCTTTTGCTATTTTCTCTTTGTCTCATTCTTTATTTAAATAAAATCTCCATCTCAATTTGGTCGATTCTTAGCATCTCTTCTCCCCATTTGATATCTTATTTAGCTCTTAGTTTCTTCTTTAAGTCCCTCTCCAATCGTACATGGCCACAAAAATAGTTTTTTGGTTGAAGATAATTTATAATTACCTTGAAATTTGGACTGATTTTGTTTGTAGGCAAATTGAAGGATTTTTTTTTTATTTATTTTTTAACGAATATATAGTTGCGAAAACACACTATAAGTATATATTCTTTCGATCATTTCATATGGATTCACATGAGCCTCAAGCCCTACTTAGTTGGCTTTCAATTACAAAGGCTTGTGAAACTAAGTAGAGGCTTCTTTGCACAAAGGTTGCTTCGACCAGCACTATAGTAGTAGTGCAGTGGTATTGGGATTCATTTCCCTCCTCCTGTCCTGGGTTCGATCCCCCTCCCCTATCGCCTTGTATTAAAAAAAAAATACTCACAAAACTTAATTTTATTTTGATTCAAAAAAATATAATGAAGTTTTAGAATTATTTAGGATCATTTGGATATTAATTGGGTATTAGGGTTAACGAAATTTTCCAAATAAATAAATAACCAAATTACAGTACAATTAATGTATTGTCTACAAACTACAAACAGTTAAAGGTACGAATATAGAATGGCTTGCCTAAAAATTCCATATGATGCTAGAGGGTGAATTCTTCGAAGGGACCACAACAGGGCTAAGCCAACACATCAATTCAAGGAAAGTTCCTATAAAAATTAATTATACTTTTCATCCATGCTCTCTCCCTTTGTTTTCTTTTTTTATTTTTAACTCCAGTTCTCTTAAGAAAAATTGCATATGCTGCACTAAAATATATATATATATATATGCTTTTTTTCCCCTTACTATATGTTGATTAAAAATTTTAAAATACTCTTTCTGGTCCTAATTATAAAACATAGTTGATTTTTTTAGAAAGATTAAGGAAGCTAATTAAATTACTTTAGAGTATTTGTATCTTTATTTTTTCTTTCAAACTAATTAATTTGACTAATAAACTAATATATAATCTAAGAATACAAAACATATGAAATGATTAAATAACTTAGTTAATTTCTTTAATCTCTTTAAAAAAAGTTAACTATGTCTTATAATTAAGACCGGAGGTAGTAATTACTTATATATAAATGATGACAATTTTTCTTAATCTAACGGCTTAAAAATGATGAATAATAATCAGTAATAAATTCTTTTTATGTTTTTAAAATGATTATTAATTTTAGTTATTATTTATAAAGGGTTAAGATGTAAATTTACTTTAGAAATATTCGTTGAAAAGTAATATTATCTCGGAAATTTTTTTAAGTTCAATGTCATTGTAGAAGTTTCAAAACATAGCAATCTTACCCTCATATCGTTAAAAAAGTAATATTAATCGTTAAAAAATTGACGTTGATCAATAATTTTTTAAAGTTAAAGAGCCATATTGCTCATTTGTAATACTTTCCCGAAACATTAACCTTAAAAAAACTTTCACAACAAATTTACACATTAACCCATTTATAATTTTGGCTTTCTTATTTTTTAATGTATACAGTATATATGCGGAGGGACTTTAAGAGTTAGATAGGTGACTTGTTTTAACACTAAATATAATGCATTTATCAACTCTTTCTTCCAAATTTATACTTCTTTAAAGTATCTTATTGATGGTACATATTAAGATAATTCAATCTAAGAATAATTTCAATCACATGATTAAGAATGATATTTTAGGATAATTAACATATATTCATTACAAATAATTAATTTAACTTTTTCTTAAATATTGATTACATTTATTTAGGGTTTCCATTATAGACAATATTTTAGAAAAACTAGCCCATGTTTATCATGAATAACGAATTTTTTTATTGTCAATAGTTATCTAGTACTCCCTCTAATCTTTAATATAATATCTAGTTGAATTTTTTTAAGGGATTAGAGAAGCTAAATAAATTATTTAATTGTAAAATATATTTTATATCATTAGACTATATATTAGTTTATAAGGCAGAAAAATTAGTTTGAAGAAAAAAGAATAAATGAAAACACTTTAAAGTATCATTTAGTTAATCTTTTTTTAACAAAAAAAAAAAAATTCAATTAGAGGCAATATAACTTATGCAATAGTAGTATTAAGTATATACTGGCAACCAAAAAAAAAAAAAAAGTATAGGCAGTCTTAAGATATAGTCACTCTATCCCTAATTGTATCCGAAAATAGGATCTCATCTTAGGGTTGTTTAAATATTTATTGTTTTTTGACTTTTTTTCTAACTTATCCCTCATTAAATGTATTTATTGTCTCTCATTTATCCTCTTTATATATAAGGATATAATTAAAATAATAATAATCCCTCGAGTTTTTTTGGGTAAAAATTGGGGCTTAATTGCCCATTACTTCACTAAAAAATTAACTAGAATTTAGCCGTGGGTAAACAACTTCCATAATATCCCTAAACAGAAAATCTACCACCCCTACTGGAGGAGAATCTAAAACAGTAAAATCATCATTACAAATAAAGCTATGTTTGGCTAACCAATCCGCCACAGCGTTGCCTTCTTGCAGAATGTGAGAAAAGCAAATTTGTAGCTCATTGTTATTGTCACGTAGCCATGCATTCAGAGTTCTGTCATTGGCCCTTCCTTTGATCCAAGCCTCCTAAATCATTTGTAAAGCCATCGTTGAGTCTCTTTCTGTAATGATCTTGTTGAACCCCAAACCCTGCGCCAATCTAAGGCCCTGCACGAACCCCAAATCTTAGCAACCAAAGGCTGACATCGTCTTAACTTCCTACTAAACCCACAAATCCAGCTACCATTGTAACATCCTGAATTTTGAATCTAATATCTTGAACATAAACCTATTTTGGAAAGACTAGTAGGCTCTATTTTCAGAAAGTGATAAATTTTAAATCAGTATTTTGCGGGACCCACGGCCAAAAATAATTCTCTGCAAACTTTCTCGTGAAGTTTGAAAAAAATTGGCCGCGGGACCCACTCAATAATAATTTATTATTTAAATAATATTATATTATAATAATAAAATAATATATATTAAAATATTATTAAATTCTTTTAAAAAAAAGGGTCACGGACGCAGCTGAAGAAGTCACGGGAAAGTTTCCATTTTATAATTTTGGGAAAATTACGTAAAACGACCCAGAGACGAAAATTACACTTAAAGACCCATTTTCCAACTATAAATAGACCTTCCATTTCATTTCATTCTTCACAACTTCTAAGAGCCTTAGAGAGAGGTAGAGAGAGAGAGAGAGTAGAGAGATATTTGCTTGAGAGTTTTAATAGCTGGTTGGTGATTCGGGTATTAGCAAGTAACAGGTAACTCTGAATATTCTTCCTTATACTTGTGAATTATGTATGATTATAAATTTGTTTGTTTACTATTTTGGCAAGAATATTTAGAAAATATTTATGGTTTTAAGATCTGGTGTGGGAACTTTGACTTGCAAATCTGTAGAGGTACTATTTATACGTACGTTACTATTCACATATACCGTATTACTATTCATTTTTACTATTCACATATACTGTATTTACTATTCATTTTACTATTCACGTATACCGTATTTACTATTCATTTTTACTATTCACGTATACCGTATTTACTATTCATGTTACTATTCACGTATACCGTATTTACTACTCATTTTACTATTCATGTATATACCGTATTTTACTATTCACAGATACGCATAGTATTTTACTATTCACAGATACGCATAGTATTTTACTATTCACATATACGCATAGTATTTTACTATTCATAAATACGCATATCAATGTATATAATGGTATAATAATGCATTATTTTTTTTTAGTAAATACATTCATCATGGCGGTTGTAATGTGATGGGTGGAGTAAGGAGGGAATTGAATGATAAGAATTGTTTATGCCACCACTCGGTGCACAGTGGATGGTACTTTTCAGGGCCTCATCTTCCATGTTTTCCTCTGGCCGGGATTTCATTGGAGATGTGGGACATGTGACACCTCCTTAGTTGTTATTTTAAAGGAGGGGAGCCATAGTCCAGATTTAAGCTCTATACCTTTGGCCGGGTGTATCTTAAGTTTTGGTGAGCTTGAAACCATCCAGTCAAATGAATGAGTTTCTATTGGACTATATGTTAGCCTATGGTTCCAGTCAGCGGTATACGGTTGGAAGGGGATATAAGGGAGGCTGCATACTGCATAGTGCATTTCTGAATTATTCAATAAAGAATGATGAGTATTTTGTAAAGGCATTTGATGTGAACAACGGTATATCTAAAAATATCTGAGTATATTAAATTCACATTATATTACCTTTTATTTTTGTCATATGTAATTTGCTCGTGTAAGGTAGAAATATTCAGTAGTTACTGAGACGTGGAATCTCATCCCATATTAACATCTTTCAGGTGAATATTCTAGTAGAGAGCAAGGGAAGGCACCTATGGAGTGAGCTCTGGAAGCTCTTTTGATCTCCAATAGATTATGTTATGTTATTATATTTGCCATGAAC
This sequence comes from Acacia crassicarpa, assembly GCA_034222035.1. Classification (NCBI taxonomy): domain Eukaryota; kingdom Viridiplantae; phylum Streptophyta; class Magnoliopsida; order Fabales; family Fabaceae; genus Acacia; species Acacia crassicarpa. The sequence continues at coordinate 2,250,874 of JAWXYG010000019.1, read as the reverse complement.
CTAAGACTTCCGTTTTGTATTAAACTCTGAAATATTTTCTGGAATTTATTCTGATTATGTATTACGGGTTTTATTCGAAATGGTAACATTGTGAAAGGATTTGGATATTGTTGAACTCTTTTGAAGGTATTTTCAATATTTTGACCGAGTTTTTGGGTATTAAAATTGTGGCGTTACATTTTTGGTATCAGAGCATGGTTCTGGCCAATTTGTTGATTTCCTAACAGTTTTCTAAAATTGAGGTTGTGGCAAATTAAATATCATAACATGAGCACATCCCTTTGTTAGATTTAGAATTTATTTAGCTATTTTTTATTTGTTTAGTGTCCTTATAGTATTAATCATAGGAGGAGATAATGGCAAGAACTCGAAGAACTAATTCAACCCCTGCTCCGTCCCAAAGAGGTCTCCCTCCGCATCAAGATGGTCCCTATCCTCAGGATAACAATGCCCTTTTGGCAGAATTACGAGACGTCATCTTGGAGATGAGAGAGAAAGTGAATAGACACGAGGATGAACTAGCAAAAGGAAGAGGCCAAGGTGGTAAGGAAGGAAAGGAGAAGGCTCTGGAAGTCACACCTTCTGACCATCAATCAAGGGGAGGAAGTCATTCTCGCACTGAAGATGGAGGTAGTAGCGGTTCTCATTCTCAGTATCATCCCTTACCTATTACTGAGGTTTGGGAAAAATTTCGGAAGTTTACTCCACCGATGTTCGAGGGGAAGCTAGATCCGATTGCAGCACTGGAGTGGCTGAAGCGTGTAGAAAAGATTTTCAGAGTTATCGAGATTAGCTCACAACAAAAGGTGATGGTTGCTGAACAATTGTTACAGAAAGCAGCTGAAGAATGGTGGGAAAGCACCAAAACAAAAGGAAATGCTGAGATGACGTGGGAAGAGTTTAAGGAAAAGTTCGAAAATTATTACTTTTCCCCTTCAATCAGAATAGAGAAAGAAACTGAATTCCTCACATTCAGGCAAGGGGAATTACATGAAGACGAATTTATTACTCGCTTTTTAGAGTTGTCTAAATTCTGCGGATATTCACAGAACAACTCTAAATGGTTGAGTGCTCGATTGGTTGAAAAAGCTAGACCAGACTTAAAAACAGCTCTATCACCGTTCCTTGATGAAACAAGGGATTTTGAAGAAATATGTGACAAACTGCGCACGATAGCAAGGAACAAACGAGAAGAGGAAGCTGAGAAGATGAAGGGTTTTCAGGCCAGATCTACACACCTCATGAGACCAACGGGAGGAGTTACTAAGAAGCAGAGTCACAACTTCAGTAATGTGAATACGCGGTTTAGCCAACCATCCAGAAATCACTTTGGTAGACCATCGAGGAGTTATTTTACTGGACCCCAAAGAAGTCATTTCAGCAGACCACCGAGGAGTCAATTCAAAGGACCTCAAAGGAGTCACTTCAGTGGAGGTCAGAGTTCATATAGGGGATCCACAGCTCCTGTTGCAAGCACCGCTAACAATCAGATGTGTGCCAAGTGTGGAAGAATACACCAAGGACCATGTGTGACGTGTTTCAACTGTGGAATCTCATCCCATATTAACATTTTTCAGGTGATTATTCTAGTAGAGAGCAAGGGAAGGCACCTATGGAGTGAGCTCTGGAAGCTCTTTTGTACTCCTATAGTTTATGTTATGTTATTTTATTTGCCATGAACCTAAGACTTCCTTTTTGTATTAAACTCTGAAATATTTTCTGGAATTTACTCTGATTATGTATTACGGGTTTTATTCGAAATGGTAACATTGTAAAAGGATTTGGATATTGTTGAACTCTTTTGAAGGTATTTTCAATATTTTGACCGAGTTTTTGGGTATTAAAATTGTGGTGTTATGAATGAGTTTCTATTGGACTATGTGTTAGCCTATGGTTCCAGTCAGCGGTATATGGTTGGAAGGTGATATAAGGGAGGGTGCATACTGCATAATGCATTTCTGAACGGTACAAGAATTTGATATAATGATGAATAATCTGTAAAGACATGAGAAGAGAACTTTTGAGATATATATGTTTTATTACCTTCTATATTGATGACTATTAGTATAAATTATTTTGTATGAGAAATTATGGAATCTACATATATATTTGAAATCAGCCCATATCTTTTTGTCATATGTAATTTGCTCGTGTAAGGTAGAAATATTCAGTAGTTACTGAGACGTGGAATCTCATCCCATATTAACATTTTTCAGGTGATTATTCTAGTAGAGAGCAAGGGAAGGCACCTATGGAGTGAGCTCTGGAAGCTCTTTTGTACTCCTATAGTTTATGTTATGTTATTTTATTTGCCATGAACCTAAGACTTCCGTTTTGTATTAAACTCTGAAATATTTTCTGGAATTTACTCTGATTATGTATTACGGGTTTTATTCGAAATGGTAACATTGTAAAAGGATTTGGATATTGTTGAACTCTTTTGAAGGTATTTTCAATATTTTGACCGAGTTTTTGGGTATTAAAATTGTGGTGTTACATTTTTGGTATCAGAGCCGAAAATAATACCCACCATAAAGTGATAAATTTGAAATCAGTATTTTTTGGTAGGGTAGTAGCTTATGCTTCTCGACAGTTAAGGCCACATGAAGGGAATTATCCTACTCACGACTTAGAACTGGCAGCAGTAGTGTTTGCTCTGAAGATTTGGAGGCATCACCTCTACGGTTCAAAGTTCGAGGTTTATAGTGACCACAAAAGTCTGAAGTACCTGTTCGACCAAAAGGAGCTCAACATGCGACAGAGGAGATGGATGGAGTTTATCAAGGACTACGACTTCGAATTGAAGTATCATCCAGGAAAGGCGAACGTTGTAGCAGATGCCTTAAGTAGAAAGACAATCCATGTAGCCCAGATGATGATCAGAGAACATAAATTGCTCGAGGAGATACCAAGTACATCTATTGATGTAATGTCAGGTTTGGTCGCTACCATGGAAGCATTAACTATTGAAAGCACAATTTGGAAAGAGATTAAATTCGCTCAGCTCGAAGATGAGTATCTATTAAACGTGAGGGAAGATATTGAAGAAGGAAAAGAATCGAAATTTGGGATCGATAAAGATGGGATATTAAGGTATAAAGGAAAAGTGTGCATACCTAATGATGGAGAAATAAAAAAGCTCATACTAGAGGAGGCACATCGGAGTAAATACACTATCCATCCTGGAGCAACCAAGATGTATCATGATCTTAAGCGGAATTGGTGGTGGCGCGGCATGAAGAAAGATGTGACTGACTTTGTCACTTGTTGTTTGACTTGTCAGAAAGTTAAGATCGAACATCGGAAACCTCCTGGATTATTAAAGAATTTGGATATCCCAGAGTGGAAATGGGACAGCATCTCTATGGATTTCATCATGGGGCTTCCTCTAACGACATCCGGACATAATGCCATTTGGGTAATTGTCGATAGGTTAACTAAGTCAGCTCATTTTCTAGCAATTGCAGCAGAATACTCATTGGAGAGACTAGCAAAGATCTACATGAAGGAGATTGTCAGATTGCATGGGATACCGAATAGCATCGTATCTGATCGTGATCCACGATTCACTTCACGATTTTGGAAAGCATTGCAGAATGCTATGGGAACTCGGATGAGTTATAGTACCGCTTATCATCCTCAAACTGACGGGCAGACTGAGAGGACTATTCAAACTCTGGAAGACATGTTGCGGGCTTGTGCAATCGAACTAAAAGGAAGTTGGGACGATCATCTTCATCTTGCGGAGTTTGCATATAACAATAGTTATCACTCCAGCATTGAGATGGCACCTTATGAGGCTTTGTATGGAAGAAAATGTAGATCTCCTATTTGCTGGACAGAATTGAATGAGCGAATTTTAATAGGTCCAGAACTTGTGGACGAGACGACTCAAAAGATTAAGGTGATTCAACAGAAACTTCTCACTGCTCAGAGTCGACAGAAGAGTTATGCTGACAAGAGAAGACGACCGTTGGAGTTCATGGTGGGCGAACATGTATTCTTAAGAGTCACACCAATGACTGGCATTGGTAGAGCAATACGAGCAAAGAAGCTTTCACCTCGTTTTATGGGTCCTTATGAGATTTTGGAGAAAGTTGGACCGGTAGCTTACAGAATTGCATTACCTCCACAGCTTGCGAACCTTCACGATGTCTTTCATGTATCGCAACTGAAGAAATACCAACCGGATCCTTCCCACATTATAGAAGTAGAAGAGGTAGAACTCAAGGATAACATGACGTATAAAGCCGAGCCGGAGCGGATTGTTGATGCAAGAGACAAGAGATTACGAAACAAGACCATTAGACTTGTAAAGGTCGAGTGGAAAGGAATGGCTCCCGGAGATGCTACTTGGGAAACGGAGGAGAGCATGCGACAAACCTATCCTCATTTATTTAAATAGGTTAGAATTCTTATTATAGCAAAATTTTGAGGACAAAATTTTCTTTTAGGAGGGGAGAAATGTAACATCCTGAATTTTGAATCTAATATCTTGAACATAAACCTATTTTGGAAAGACTAATAGGCTCTATTTTCAGAAAGTGATAAATTTGAAATCAGTATTTTGCGGGACCCACGGCCAAAAAATTCTCTGCAAACTTTCTCGTGAAGTTTGAAAAAAATTGGCCGCGGGACCCACTCAATAATAATTTATTATTTAAATAATATTATATTATAATAATAAAATATTATATATTAAAATATTATTAAATTTTTTTTAAAAAAAGGTTCACGGGGCGGCTGAAGAAGTCACGGGAAAGTTTCCATTTTATAATTTTGGGAAAATTACGTAAAACGACCCAGAGACGAAAATTACACTTAAAGACCCATTTTCCAACTATAAATAGACCTTCCATTTCATTTCATTCTTCACAACTTCTAAGAGCCTTAGAGAGAGGTAGAGAGAGAGAGAGAGAGTAGAGAGATATTTGCTTGAGAGTTATAATAGCTGGTTGGTGATTCGGGTATTAGCAAGTAACAGGTAACTCTGAATATTCTTCCTTATACTTGTGAATTATGTATGATTATAAATTTTTGTTTACTATTTGGCAAGAATATTTAGAAAATATTTATGGTTTTAAGATCTGGTGTGGGAACTTTGATTTGCAAATCTGCAGAGGTACTATTTATACGTACGTTACTATTCACGTATACCGTATTTACTATTCATTTTTACTATTCATATATACCGTATTTTACTATTCACAGATACGCATAGTATTTTACTATTCATAAATACGCATATCAATGTATATAATGGTATAATAATGCATTATTTTTGAGTAAATACATTCATCATGGCGGTTGTAATGTGATGGGTGGAGTAAGGAGGGATTTGAATGATAAGAATGATTTATGCCACCACTCGGTGCACAGTGGATGGTACTTTTCAGGGCCCCATCTTCCATGTTTTCCTCTGGCCGGGATTTCATTGGAGATGTGGGACATGTGACACCTCCTTAGTTGTTATTTTAAAGGAGGGGAGCCATAGTCCAGATTTAAGCTCTATACCTTTGGCCGGGTGTATCTTAAGTTTTGGTGAGCTTGGAACAATTCAGTCAAATGAATGAGTTTCTATTGGACTATGTGTTAGCCTATGGTTCCAGTCAGCGGTATATGGTTGGAAGGTGATATAAGGGAGGGTGCATACTGCATAATGCATTTCTGAACGGTACAAGAATTTGATATAATGATGAATAATCTGTAAAGACATGAGAAGAGAACTTTTGAGATATATATGTTTTATTACCTTCTATATTGATGACTATTAGTATAAATTATTTTGTATGAGAAATTATGGAATCTACATATATATTTGAAATCAGCCCATATCTTTTTGTCATATGTAATTTGCTCGTGTAAGGTAGAAATATTCAGTAGTTACTGAGACGTGGAATCTCATCCCATATTAACATCTTTCAGGTGAATATTCTAGTAGAGAGCAAGGGAAGGCACCTATGGAGTGAGCTCTGGAAGCTCTTTTGATCTCCAATAGATTATGTTATGTTATTATATTTGCCATGAACCTAAGACTTCCGTTTTGTATTAAACTCTGAAATATTTTCTGGAATTTATTCTGATTATGTATTACGGGTTTTATTCGAAATGGTAACATTGTGAAAGGATTTGGATATTGTTGAACTCTTTTGAAGGTATTTTCAATATTTTGACCGAGTTTTTGGGTATTAAAATTGTGGCGTTACATTTTTGGTATCAGAGCTAGTTAAAGGTAACCATGATCGGGGGTTCTCACAGTGTGATCTGTGGCGAAGCATTGGCTCTTACCCCGACATGGCCAGGGAGTCTGGTTGCACTGGGACGTATGGGCGTACCCTGAGCCGTGAGGCGGTGCGTAAAACTAGCGGCTGAGGTACAAAATGTTGCCACGGTGTATGGGCACCACGGAGACATTTTGGTATCGAGATTAGCTCACAACAAAAGGTGATGGTTGCTGAACAATTGTTACAGAAAGCAGCTGAAGAATGGTGGGAAAGCACCAAAACAAAAGGAAATGCTGAGATGACGTGGGAAGAGTTTAAGGAAAAGTTCGAAAATTATTACTTTTCCCCTTCAATCAGAATAGAGAAAGAAACTGAATTCCTCACATTCAGGCAAGGGGAATTACATGAAGACGAATTTATTACTCGCTTTTTAGAGTTGTCTAAATTCTGCGGATATTCACAGAACAACTCTAAATGGTTGAGTGCTCGATTGGTTGAAAAAGCTAGACCAGACTTAAAAACAGCTCTACCACCGTTCCTTGATGAAACAAGGGATTTTGAAGAAATATGTGACAAACTGCGCACGATAGCAAGGAACAAACGAGAAGAGGAAGCTGAGAAGATGAAGGGTTTTCAGGCCAGATCTACACACCTCATGAGACCAACGGGAGGAGTTACTAAGAAGCAGAGTCACAACTTCAGTAATGTGAATACGCGGTTTAGCCAACCATCCAGAAATCACTTTGGTAGACCATCGAGGAGTTATTTTACTGGACCCCAAAGAAGTCATTTCAGCAGACCACCGAGGAGTCAATTCAAAGGACCTCAAAGGAGTCACTTCAGTGGAGGTCAGAGTTCATATAGGGGATCCACAGCTCCTGTTGCAAGCACCGCTAACAATCAGATGTGTGCCAAGTGTGGAAGAATACACCAAGGACCATGTGTGACGTGTTTCAACTGTGGAAAGCCAGGACACATTTCCAGATTTTGTGAGGAGGAGCCTCGAGGAGCCAAGGATGCTAGAACTGCAGTGCCAGGGAAAGTGTTTGCACTATCACATCAGGAGGCAAGTGCTTCACCAAATCTGATTAAAGGTATCCTCAAACTCCAAGGTCTTGAAGTAGAAGCCTTATTTGATTCTGGTGCCACACACTCTTTTATATCATACGACTGTGTGCCTCGATTGAATTTAAGAGTGAGTGAATTGCCTTATTATATGATTATTTCTACACCGGCGGGAGCTTCAGTAAAAACTTCTAGGGCTTGCTTAAATTGTACGATTGAGATTGATAATAGGATCTCAAATATAGACCTTGTTTGTTTACCCACGAAGGGTATCGATGTAATAATAGGAATGCTTTGGTTGTCAGCTAATGACATCATCCTTGACTGCAAGAGGAAGACTATCTCTCTTGCGGATGACTCTATGAGTCATAGTAGACCACAATTGTTGTCTATAGTACAAGATGAAAAGCCTGTTCATCATGGTTGTCTTGCGTACATGGTGTTTTTCTCCATTCAAACAGAAGTGGAGGAAGGGATAGAGAACATTGAAGTGGTGAAAGAATTTCCGGAAGTATTTCCGAAAGAAATGACAGGTTTACCCCCAGAGAGAGAAGTAGAATTTTCTATTGATCTCGTACCTGGAACGGAACCTATCTCTAAAGCTCCTTACCGAATGTCTCCATCGGAACTAGCAGAATTGAAGAGGCAGATCGAGGAATTGTTAGAAAAGGGTTTTATCAGACCCAGTGTATCTCCTTGGGGATCGCCCGTACTCTTTGTGAAGAAGAAAGATGGGAGCCTGAGACTATGCATTGACTATCGCCAGTTGAATAAAGTGACTATAAAGAATAAATATCCTTTACCCAGGATCGACGATCTACTTGATCAGTTGAAGGGAGCATCCATATTCTCCAAGATCGACCTCAGATCAGGTTATCACCAACTGAGAGTCAAAGCTGAAGATGTCTCAAAAACTGCATTCAGAACTAGATATGGCCATTATGAATTTCTTGTTATGCCATTTGGGCTAACAAATGCTCCAGCAGTATTCATGGATTACATGAATAGAATTTTCCGACCATATCTAGATAAATTTGTAGTGGTTTTCATTGACGACATCCTTATCTACTCTAAGGATGAAGAAGAGCATAAAGAGCACCTTAGAATCGTGCTACAAGTGTTGAAGGAGCACAAGCTCTATGCGAAACTGTCTAAGTGCGAATTTTGGTTGAAGGAAGTAAAATTCCTAGGCCATGTCGTATCGGCTGAAGGTGTTGCAGTGGACCATACTAAAGTTGAAGCAGTTCTCCAATGGGAACGACCAAAGTCCGTGACTGAGATCAGGAGTTTTCTAGGTCTAGCTGGCTATTATAGGAGATTTATCAAGGGCTTTTCGCAAATAGCTATGCCTTTGACTAAGTTAACAAGGAAGGGACAACCATTTGTATGGGACGAAAAGTGTGAAGCAGCTTTCCAAAATTTGAAGACTAAGTTGACTACGGCACCAGTACTTATAATTCCAGATCCTGCTCAGACCTTTACTTTGTACACAGATGCTTCCAAGAAAGGTCTTGGGTGTGTATTAATGCAAAATGGTAGGGTAGTAGCTTATGCTTCTCGACAGTTAAGGCCACATGAAGGGAATTATCCTACTCACGACTTAGAACTGGCAGCAGTAGTGTTTGCTCTGAAGATTTGGAGGCATCACCTCTACGGTTCAAAGTTCGAGGTTTATAGTGACCACAAAAGTCTGAAGTACCTGTTCGACCAAAAGGAGCTCTGTAACATCCTGAATTTTGAATCTAATATATTGAACATAAACCTATTTTGGGAAGACTAGTAGGCTCTATTTTTGGAAAGTGATAAATTTGAAATCAGTATTTTGTGGGCCCCGTGAATAGTATTTACTATTCACGTATACGTTTTTACTATTTACAAATACGTATTTAAAAAAAAAAATATATATATATATATATGTTATTCGCAAATACGTATTTAATACTTGAAATTTGTGAAATATGAATAGTGTTCACTATTCACAAATACGTATTTACTATTTAAAAATACGGTATTTACTATTCCTAAATACGTATTTACTATTCATGTGGGACCCACAACCAAAATAATTCTTCCCCGACAGAAACTCTCGTGAAGTTTGAAAAAAATTTCACGCGGGACCCACGTAATAGTAATTTATAATATTATATTATTATTATATTAAAATATTATTAAAAATTTTAAGAATCATTCACGGGGGCGGCTGAAGGAGTCACGGGCATTTTCTTTTTATAATTTTGGGAAAATTACGTATAATGACCCAGAGATAAAAATTACGCTTAAGGACCCATTTTCCAACACTATAAATAGAGGCTTCATTTCTTCATTTTCTTCACACCAAACTCAGAGTACAACGATTGAGTTTAAGAGAAGAGTGAGATTTCTTAGAGTTAGAGAGAGAGTTTAGAGTAAAGTTCTTGGAGTTGAAGAGAAGGAGCAAGAACTTCAAGGGATATCCGAGGATTCCGGAGTCAGATTCAAAGGAAGTTTGGGGATACGTGAATAGTGCCGTATACATGAATAGTGCCGTATACATGAATAGTAATTTACTATTCACGTGGAAGGAAGGTACGGACGCGTATTGTAACACTAACTCTGATGCTTATGGTATGCTTATATGTGATAGATAGTCTAAGATATTGTTTTGAAAATTGATCATACAGAGGTACTATTTATATGTACGTTACTATTCACATATACCGTATTTACTATTTATTTTACTTTTCACGTATACCGTATTTACTATTCATTTTACTATTCATGTATACTGTATTTACTCTTCATTTTTACTATTCATGTATATATACCGTATTTTACTATTCACATATACACATAGTATTTTACTATTCACAGATACGCATAGTATTTACTATTCATAAATACGCATATTGATGTATAAAACTTTATGGTATAATAATGCATTATTTTGAGTGAACATATTCATCATGGCGGTTGTATTATGATGGGTGGAGTAAGGAGGGATTTGAATGATAAGAATGATTTATGCCACCACTCGGTGCACAGTGGATGGTACTTGTTTCAGGGCCCCATCTTCCATGTTTCCTCTGGCCGGGATTTCATTGGAGTTGTGGGACATGTGACACCTCCATAGTTGTTATTTTAAAGGAGGGGAGCCATAGTCCAGATTTAAGCTCTATACCTTTGGCCGGGTGTATCTTAAGTTTTGGTGAGCTTGAAACCATCCAGTCAAATGAATGAGTTTCTATTGGACTATATGTTAGCCTATGGTTCCAGTCAGCGGTATAAGGGAGGTGGTGATATAAGGGAGGCTGCATACTGCATAGTGCATTTTTGAATAATTCAATATTTGAAAATTGATCATACACATACATCTTAATACGGGTTATAGTCGTGATAATGCCGTTATGTTTTCCTAGCGCTGAGGACACGGATGTACACCGTGGCACTGGAAGATAGTGCAGATTGTAATAACATACATGTTGCAGTGGCCGTGTAATGTTATTATGTGAATATATGAATATTGTATGTGAATAAATGCTGTTTTACCATGGATACCTGTCATACATATTTGATACATAAGCATGAGGTTAACCGTTACCTGAGGTTCAATGGGTATTGAACCTCAGCTCTTACTGTAGCTTCAGGATTTTCGGAGTGAACAGAAACAGAAACAAGGGTAAGCAGCAGGCAGAAGGACTAGCTGGAGAAAGTCCTGTAGATATGTATAGTCTTTCAAACTCTTTGTATCAGCAAACCAGTACACTACAGTGGTTGAATATCAGTTACTCTGTATTTAAAATCATTTCGTTGCTCTATTCTGATTAAATTATTTTGAACTCTGATCAAATTATTTTGAAAATGCTTTAGAAAAGTTGGGGTGTTACATTTTGGTATCAGAGCAGACATCCTGGCACGGAGTTAACTAAGTTACTCCAAACAGTCCGATATCTAGAAAGGGGTTTTGTGGTTGGCAATCAGTTTCCTTGAATTCGTCGAGCCTTCCACAAAAACACCTGCCTAGTCTGATTGTCTGAGTAGCGGAGTTAGGTTCTAAGCTTTCAAAAGTGTTTTATCTGGTATGAACCCGACTCAGTTACAGTAAACCATTGGTGCCGAAGGTAGGGCCGAGTCTATGTGGATCAGCCAATCAGTCACCCTAGCACGGTGAGGCTCCCATGATAGACGCCTACCTGGCCAATCGGTTTGACTAACTAAGTTAGGCTCTAAGCCATGGTTTTAAAAGTATTTCGAAAAAAAAAACAAGTACAAGTACTGATACAATACTGGTGTTGTGATACAAAAAGGACGTACATCCTAAGGAAAAGGGTTAGGCTCGGGAGGCCTTGATATAGAGTAGATGGCACAGAATATGGTTTCTGTTGTTAAACTTTAAGACTTTTGATATGGGAATCAGAATCTAAGTTAAATCCCCGCTCAGAGTTTCAAGGGAAGTGGTACAGAGAAGTCGGTACGACTTAAGTTTTCCGGTAGACAGTAACCTACTGTTTAGGTTTCCCTTGGATAGTAACCAATCGATTTAATGTCCTTGTCAAAATAATAACTTGTTAAGGTACCCTGAGAAGAAAATCCCTACCTTGTAGAGGCCAGACACCATGCGTGCAAAGGGGCGTGGCTCCGGGGACGAAGATCTTTTGATTAAGTCCTTGACGGTGGTGATCAATTGACAGAAGAGGGAAAGTACCCAGTAATTCTGGGGAGACAGTTATGTCATACTAGTGCCTATGAGAGTTGTAGGTACCCAGTAGTAAGTATACCAATATTAGTACCAAGAATCAATAGACATTATGAAGTTAATATTGCTTAGGCGAGAGAAATCTCAGAACTATGACCCCTGTGAGAGTGGGAACCCTGAGAAAATATGAGTGAGTTTTGCCTAGGTTCCAAATACCTAAGAGATAGTTCCTTAACAGAGCCATACGAAAGCTGGAAACCTCAGTAGCCACCAGGTTATGGTCTCAAGGTGGGACCAAGAACCATAGAGATGTTAGTGGCTAATAAATTCCCTTTAAAGTAAGTGGCTACCCGATAGGGAAAATTGAGTTAAGAATTATGCTTGGAGCTAAATAGAAAGTGAAAGTCCACAAATAGAATGACCCTAGATAAGATGGCAGACATAGAAACAACGGTTTATGAAACCACTATAGGATAAGAACCTGATAGATATCTGAGTTCTCGTTATAATGAATCAGAGACGATCACTGACACTACTTATGGGAAGTTTGATCGGAGAAGGATACCTACGGGGAGTTCTGATCTAGGAGGTTTACCTACAAGGATGCTAATCGGAAAAGCTGACTGGTCTGAGAAGACTGAGTGAAGCGCCGAGTAATGTGCCGTAGAGCAGAGCCACCGTGACGACGAACCGTAGAGTGGAGCCGCCGTGACAACGAGCCATAAAGTAGAGTTACCAAGTGCATCGGTTCTCAAGGTAAGTACATTACAATGAATCTCACATTGAATAGGTTCCCTAGAGAAAAGACTGTTGTAACTTAGTATATCGTCATGGTTTGCTCCAGTGCTATACAGCATATATTGTGTTTATAGGCTAGCAGAAGCCCATAGTTGTCAGACAACGAATATGAGAAGTGTCCAGAAAATTTTGTGAGATCCAAGGATAGCGAACGATGTTTGAAATAGCTGGAAGATTAAAGTAGAATAAACTAAGTATTTTATGGATAGTTTGAGTAGCCAAGGACAGAGGTTCCAATACGTGTAATTAGTGATGACCTTCTAATGTTAGTTGTCTGATTCCTAAGTAAGGTTTTAAAATTGAATTTTTGAACTTGCCAATACACCTGCTGTATTAGAAATTTTGAAATTTATTTGTTCGAACATGTGGATTTTTTTTTGAAGCTGAGTTTTCAAATGAAATGAATTTGAGACCACAGCGATTATTATTTTGAAATGATATTGTCTTGTAAAAAAAGGGTTTTTGATAGAACCCAGAGTTTGAAACTGAGTTTTTAACTATGTTGTGGTAAAGTCAGTACAAAACTGGAAGGACAGAAGCTGTTGTAGATGTACACAGTTTGCTGGGTCTTGCTAGATGTTTTAAAATGTTTGAAATCGCTGGCCTTTGATAAATGTTCTTTTTGAACAAAAATTTTTGGAGGGATTTTGTTTGAGAAAATGGAAATCGCACCAGCAGTGAACGCACCCAATCCATAACACTTTGCCGAGGGCATATGTTTTGTTTAGTACAACCTGACTGTCTATGACTGGACTGAGTTCCGCTAGATAGGGTTGCTACTTTATGTGCCAGTGTGAACACTGGGTCTCCTGAGAGAGGGGCGGAGGTTCTCCCACATGGTTGATAGTACTGTTGAGACTGGATTTGAGGATTGGGGTAAGGCGCTTACTGTACCAAATGGTTAAAATGATGGTGTGTACTCTCAATTGTAAAATTTTGTGAAATAAATTAGCTCCCTCAAAGATATGTGCCGGTAATAAAAGTTTTTGAAAATGATCCGGCAGTGAAAAATGTTTTCATGAATTTGTGATGGCAGCGATTAAGTTTAAAAATGTTATAGCACTATTACTTTGTGGTATAGAGCAAATTGTGAAATGTACTGAAACCACGGAAAATTTTTCATGTTTGAAAATTTGAAAATGAGACAAGAAAATAGTTTTGGGTAGCAATGACATGATTGTCGACACTATCGTGTTGAAAAGAAAAGCAGTGTAATTGGGAATTATGGTACAGGAACAGCAACTATTAGAAAGGTTTGGAATACTGAATTAGTTAAGTCAAATAATAGCTACCGGTTATGATGTTGAGTAAGTGAAAGTAGTTTGAGGACTTGAATGGGAAAGTCTCGGATGAATTTGATGAGCAGATGCTCAAGGCAATAAGACGTAGTGTGCAAAGTATACACGGGATGATGCTCCTAGGACATAAGACCGGTGATACTTAGCACTGTGTGAAATGCTAAGTAACTATGTTTAGAATGCATCGTAAGACTAGCAAAACATTCACTGTATCGGGTAGTAATAAAGATGCCTAAGGGTTGAGGATGAATTCCTAAGTATAAAGGTTAGAATCTCCAGTGCGATGGTAATAGATTGAGCCGGAAGGCCAATATGTGTTAAGCCGATAGGCTAAATAAATCAGGCAGTGAGGCCTATGTAACCGAGTACTATGAGAATAGATCAGCAAGTCCTGTAATTTAGTACTATACCTGGGTATAAGATTGAGACATTGAATAGTAGGATGCGTGCTATTTAAGTTTGCATAAGGAAGGAATAGACTAGAGGTCTAGATAACCTTTTGATTTTATATTGTCAAATTTCGAGGACGAAATTTATTGAACGGGGGGAGAAATGTAACATCCTGAATTTTGAATCTAATATATTGAACATAAACCTATTTTGGGAAGACTAGTAGGCTCTATTTTTGGAAAGTGATAAATTTGAAATCAGTATTTTGTGGGCCCCGTGAATAGTATTTACTATTCACGTATACGTTTTTACTATTTACAAATACGTATTTAAAAAAAAAAAATATATATATATATATATATGTTATTCGCAAATACGTATTTAATACTTGAAATTTGTGAAATATGAATAGTGTTCACTATTCACAAATACGTATTTACTATTTAAAAATACGGTATTTACTATTCCTAAATACGTATTTACTATTCATGTGGGACCCACAACCAAAATAATTCTTCCCCGACAGAAACTCTCGTGAAGTTTGAAAAAAATTTCACGCGGGACCCACGTAATAGTAATTTATAATATTATATTATTATTATATTAAAATATTATTAAAAATTTTAAGAATCATTCACGGGGGCGGCTGAAGGAGTCACGGGCATTTTCTTTTTATAATTTTGGGAAAATTACGTATAATGACCCAGAGATAAAAATTACGCTTAAGGACCCATTTTCCAACACTATAAATAGAGGCTTCATTTCTTCATTTTCTTCACACCAAACTCAGAGTACAACGATTGAGTTTAAGAGAAGAGTGAGATTTCTTAGAGTTAGAGAGAGAGTTTAGAGTAAAGTTCTTGGAGTTGAAGAGAAGGAGCAAGAACTTCAAGGGATATCCGAGGATTCCGGAGTCAGATTCAAAGGAAGTTTGGGGATACGTGAATAGTGCCGTATACATGAATAGTGCCGTATACATGAATAGTAATTTACTATTCACGTGGAAGGAAGGTACGGACGCGTATTGTAACACTAACTCTGATGCTTATGGTATGCTTATATGTGATAGATAGTCTAAGATATTGTTTTGAAAATTGATCATACAGAGGTACTATTTATATGTACGTTACTATTCACATATACCGTATTTACTATTTATTTTACTTTTCACGTATACCGTATTTACTATTCATTTTACTATTCATGTATACTGTATTTACTCTTCATTTTTACTATTCATGTATATATACCGTATTTTACTATTCACATATACACATAGTATTTTACTATTCACAGATACGCATAGTATTTACTATTCATAAATACGCATATTGATGTATAAAACTTTATGGTATAATAATGCATTATTTTGAGTGAACATATTCATCATGGCGGTTGTATTATGATGGGTGGAGTAAGGAGGGATTTGAATGATAAGAATGATTTATGCCACCACTCGGTGCACAGTGGATGGTACTTGTTTCAGGGCCCCATCTTCCATGTTTCCTCTGGCCGGGATTTCATTGGAGTTGTGGGACATGTGACACCTCCATAGTTGTTATTTTAAAGGAGGGGAGCCATAGTCCAGATTTAAGCTCTATACCTTTGGCCGGGTGTATCTTAAGTTTTGGTGAGCTTGAAACCATCCAGTCAAATGAATGAGTTTCTATTGGACTATATGTTAGCCTATGGTTCCAGTCAGCGGTATAAGGGAGGTGGTGATATAAGGGAGGCTGCATACTGCATAGTGCATTTTTGAATAATTCAATATTTGAAAATTGATCATACACATACATCTTAATACGGGTTATAGTCGTGATAATGCCGTTATGTTTTCCTAGCGCTGAGGACACGGATGTACACCGTGGCACTGGAAGATAGTGCAGATTGTAATAACATACATGTTGCAGTGGCCGTGTAATGTTATTATGTGAATATATGAATATTGTATGTGAATAAATGCTGTTTTACCATGGATACCTGTCATACATATTTGATACATAAGCATGAGGTTAACCGTTACCTGAGGTTCAATGGGTATTGAACCTCAGCTCTTACTGTAGCTTCAGGATTTTCGGAGTGAACAGAAACAGAAACAAGGGTAAGCAGCAGGCAGAAGGACTAGCTGGAGAAAGTCCTGTAGATATGTATAGTCTTTCAAACTCTTTGTATCAGCAAACCAGTACACTACAGTGGTTGAATATCAGTTACTCTGTATTTAAAATCATTTCGTTGCTCTATTCTGATTAAATTATTTTGAACTCTGATCAAATTATTTTGAAAATGCTTTAGAAAAGTTGGGGTGTTACAAGCTCAACATGCGACAGAGGAGATGGATGGAGTTTATCAAGGACTACGACTTCGAATTGAAGTATCATCCAGGAAAGGCGAACGTTGTAGCAGATGCCTTAAGTAGAAAGACAATCCATGTAGCCCAGATGATGATCAGAGAACATAAATTGCTCGAGGAGATACCAAGTACATCTATTGATGTAATGTCAGGTTTGGTCGCTACCATGGAAGCATTAACTATTGAAAGCACAATTTGGAAAGAGATTAAATTCGCTCAGCTCGAAGATGAGTATCTATTAAACGTGAGGGAAGATATTGAAGAAGGAAAAGAATCGAAATTTGGGATCGATAAAGATGGGATATTAAGGTATAAAGGAAAAGTGTGCATACCTAATGATGGAGAAATAAAAAAGCTCATACTAGAGGAGGCACATCGGAGTAAATACACTATCCATCCTGGAGCAACCAAGATGTATCATGATCTTAAGCGGAATTGGTGGTGGCGCGGCATGAAGAAAGATGTGACTGACTTTGTCACTTGTTGTTTGACTTGTCAGAAAGTTAAGATCGAACATCGGAAACCTCCTGGATTATTAAAGAATTTGGATATCCCAGAGTGGAAATGGGACAGCATCTCTATGGATTTCATCATGGGGCTTCCTCTAACGACATCCGGACATAATGCCATTTGGGTAATTGTCGATAGGTTAACTAAGTCAGCTCATTTTCTAGCAATTGCAGCAGAATACTCATTGGAGAGACTAGCAAAGATCTACATGAAGGAGATTGTCAGATTGCATGGGATACCGAATAGCATCGTATCTGATCGTGATCCACGATTCACTTCACGATTTTGGAAAGCATTGCAGAATGCTATGGGAACTCGGATGAGTTATAGTACCACTTATCATCCTCAAACTGACGGGCAGACTGAGAGGACTATTCAAACTCTGGAAGACATGTTGCGGGCTTGTGCAATCGAACTAAAAGGAAGTTGGGACGATCATCTTCATCTTGCGGAGTTTGCATATAACAATAGTTATCACTCCAGCATTGAGATGGCACCTTATGAGGCTTTGTATGGAAGAAAATGTAGATCTCCTATTTGCTGGACGGAATTGAATGAGCGAATTTTAATAGGTCCAGAACTTGTGGACGAGACGACTCAAAAGATTAAGGTGATTCAACAGAAACTTCTCACTGCTCAGAGTCGACAGAAGAGTTATGCTGACAAGAGAAGACGACCGTTGGAGTTCATGGTGGGCGAACATGTGTTCTTAAGAGTCACACCAATGACTGGCATTGGTAGAGCAATACGAGCAAAGAAGCTTTCACCTCGTTTTATGGGTCCTTATGAGATTTTGGAGAAAGTTGGACCGGTAGCTTACAGAATTGCATTACCTCCACAGCTTGCGAACCTTCACGATGTCTTTCATGTATCGCAACTGAAGAAATACCAACCGGATCCTTCCCACATTATAGAAGTAGAAGAGGTAGAACTCAAGGATAACATGACGTATAAAGCCGAGCCGGAGCGGATTGTTGATGCAAGGGACAAGAAATTAAGAAACAAGACCATTAGACTTGTAAAGGTCGAGTGGAAAGGAATGGTTCCCGGAGATGCTACTTGGGAAACGGAGGAGAGCATGCGACAAACCTATCCTCATTTATTTAAATAGGTTAGAATTCTTATTATAGCGAAATTTTGAGGACAAAATTTTCTTTTAGGAGGGGAGAAATGTAACATCCTGAATTTTGAATCTAATATCTTGAACATAAACCTATTTTGGAAAGACTAGTAGGCTCTATTTTCAGAAAGTGATAAATTTTAAATCAGTATTTTGCGGGACCCACGGCCAAAAATAATTCTCTGCAAACTTTCTCGTGAAGTTTGAAAAAAATTGGCCGCGGGACCCACTCAATAATAATTTATTATTTAAATAATATTATATTATAATAATAAAATAATATATATTAAAATATTATTAAATTCTTTTAAAAAAAAGGGTCACGGACGCAGCTGAAGAAGTCACGGGAAAGTTTCCATTTTATAATTTTGGGAAAATTACGTAAAACGACCCAGAGACGAAAATTACACTTAAAGACCCATTTTCCAACTATAAATAGACCTTCCATTTCATTTCATTCTTCACAACTTCTAAGAGCCTTAGAGAGAGGTAGAGAGAGAGAGAGAGTAGAGAGATATTTGCTTGAGAGTTTTAATAGCTGGTTGGTGATTCGGGTATTAGCAAGTAACAGGTAACTCTGAATATTCTTCCTTATACTTGTGAATTATGTATGATTATAAATTTGTTTGTTTACTATTTTGGCAAGAATATTTAGAAAATATTTATGGTTTTAAGATCTGGTGTGGGAACTTTGACTTGCAAATCTGTAGAGGTACTATTTATACGTACGTTACTATTCACATATACCGTATTACTATTCATTTTTACTATTCACATATACTGTATTTACTATTCATTTTACTATTCACGTATACCGTATTTACTATTCATTTTTACTATTCACGTATACCGTATTTACTATTCATGTTACTATTCACGTATACCGTATTTACTACTCATTTTACTATTCATGTATATACCGTATTTTACTATTCACAGATACGCATAGTATTTTACTATTCACAGATACGCATAGTATTTTACTATTCACATATACGCATAGTATTTTACTATTCATAAATACGCATATCAATGTATATAATGGTATAATAATGCATTATTTTTTTTTAGTAAATACATTCATCATGGCGGTTGTAATGTGATGGGTGGAGTAAGGAGGGAATTGAATGATAAGAATTGTTTATGCCACCACTCGGTGCACAGTGGATGGTACTTTTCAGGGCCTCATCTTCCATGTTTTCCTCTGGCCGGGATTTCATTGGAGATGTGGGACATGTGACACCTCCTTAGTTGTTATTTTAAAGGAGGGGAGCCATAGTCCAGATTTAAGCTCTATACCTTTGGCCGGGTGTATCTTAAGTTTTGGTGAGCTTGAAACCATCCAGTCAAATGAATGAGTTTCTATTGGACTATATGTTAGCCTATGGTTCCAGTCAGCGGTATACGGTTGGAAGGGGATATAAGGGAGGCTGCATACTGCATAGTGCATTTCTGAATTATTCAATAAAGAATGATGAGTATTTTGTAAAGGCATTTGATGTGAACAACGGTATATCTAAAAATATCTGAGTATATTAAATTCACATTATATTACCTTTTATTTTTGTCATATGTAATTTGCTCGTGTAAGGTAGAAATATTCAGTAGTTACTGAGACGTGGAATCTCATCCCATATTAACATCTTTCAGGTGAATATTCTAGTAGAGAGCAAGGGAAGGCACCTATGGAGTGAGCTCTGGAAGCTCTTTTGATCTCCAATAGATTATGTTATGTTATTATATTTGCCATGAACCTAAGACTTCCGTTTTGTATTAAACTCTGAAATATTTTCTGGAATTTATTCTGATTATGTATTACGGGTTTTATTCGAAATGGTAACATTGTGAAAGGATTTGGATATTGTTGAACTCTTTTGAAGGTATTTTCAATATTTTGACCGAGTTTTTGGGTATTAAAATTGTGGCGTTACAACCATCACTCCTCCTCAATACCCTTCCACACCCTGCCAAGCCTGCTCTAGCAGCACCATCAAAATTTAGCTTCACCCACCCCTCTTCCGGGAAATTTCATTTTAATTTCCCTTGGTTTCTTTAACAACTGAAGGTTATCAAATCTATTTAACGAGGTAATGCACTCTCTAACATAATTTTGGATAACAAACTCAGGACGATGAGGCATGTTAAAACCTTCTTCAAATAATAACTTGTTCCTCCATCCCCAAATCATCCAGCAGCACACCGAAAATATCATACTCCATTCTTCTCCAATTTGCAGATTATTTAGAAGCCAACAATTCTTGTGTTCTGTAAAAAATTGGGGATGTACCTTTAATACCTTTAAGGTCAGCCATATTCGACGAGATTCCGGACAGCTTCTCAATACATGGTCAAGGTCCTCAACTCCTCCCCCACACCTTCTATAGGTAGGCGCACCTCCCAAGATACGTGCTCTTCTAGCATCTGTGAGAAGCCGATCATGTGCTGCCAACCACAAAAATACCTGGATCCTTCATGTAGTTTTCAACTTCCAAATCACCTTCCAAATGGCCCTTAGCTCCATACTCACATCTCCTCTCAATTGCTGATACAATTGAAAAACCGAAAACCTATTTCCATGTCCCCCTCTCCACACAACTGTGTCGTCACCATCCTCAGGACACGGTGGGGGAATGACTTTTAACAGTTGAGTAACCTCCTGCGGTAGAACCCCCTCAAGCCATGCCCAGTTCTAATTCCCTTATCTATTTAAGGTTTGATTCACAGTGAGAGTTGGATTTAACATTCCCAACTCTCCTACAAAATACTTCTCCAATTTATCCACCCCATTCAACCATTTATCTTTCCAAAATTTCACACTCCTACCATCCCTTACCTCCCATCCAATACCCTTAATAACTTCAGGTCATAATCTAGCCACATTTTTCCATAAGCGTGAATCATATTGCTTTATAGTGCACTCAGCTAGCCAATTAGCACCCCTTCCATATTTAGCTTTTAGGATTTTAGAGCACAATCCCTTAGGTTTTGCTGTGAGACTTAGTTGATTTTTAGGGAGGTTAATAAAACTCAACAAGTTAGTTTATTATAACATATATTGTGTATCTTTTGATTATAGATCAATTTATAAGTCAAACAAATTAGTTTAGCATAAAAAAGATAAATATAAATACTCTAAAATAATTTATTTAGTTTATTTGATCTCTCCAAAAAAAGCCAATTGAGTTTTATATTAAGGACGGAAGGTAGTTCATTTTTATTCCCTCTAATTAATGTTAATGGTATAATGACGCACTGAGGGAGCACTGTTAATAAAAGAGATGCGTCTTAATATAAAGACAGTTGGATTTGATTTCATTAGTTCTATAAGTTTTAGACAATTTTTAACCGTGTGAATGTAAGATAGAGTCAAAATCTAGTTCCAAGTTTTTATCTTTATATGATATTGCCAACAGGATCCTTCATATTACTATTTTCTTTTGTGAGGCCAAGGATAAATTTGTTTGGAGTAAAAATGCACCAGATTGTACTCTTTAAAAAAATGGTTTCCACTTGCTGAGACCAACTCCTGTCCAGAACTTATCATACTTATTCTGGAAATTTCTCTGGTCTATTTCGTTACCAATGAAAGATCTGCTTTTCTTGTGGAAACTACCTATCATCATTTAGATGTCTTGAGCTTATGTTTGGAGGTTTATCTATTAGGTTCATTTTTAATACATTTAACGAATTCACTTCTTGGGTGATGTTCCATATTTTGCTTATCTTTCATCATCAATTGAAAAGATTAAGCATACAGTAGTATTTGCAAGTCTTGCATTTGAGTTTAACCCCTATGGCTTCTTCTTCCATAGTTGTTTATCAGAATATGGATAGTGTTTCGTCAATTGGATGGATTATGGTTATGAAGAAGTATAAGCAATATATAAGGAAAGTCTGTTAGGTTTGGATTGGATTTCAAGGTTAGTCTCTAATTTCATTCAAATGGAAGAAGGTTTTGCAAGTTTCATTATTTGCTCCTTTATGTCTCAAAGCATGTCTTCTTTGGTCACAAGTTCATTCTTTTTTCAAAAAGAATATCAGAGGCAACCCTTGGAGATCATTTGTCTTAATCAAACTTTCCTCCCTCGCTTTGGATTTAACATAGTGTCATCTAATTTGATTTATACATTGGCCTCTTCTACAGTTTTATTTTTAAGCAAGTTAGCTTTTCTTGTAATCTTTGTGGCATGAACTTTAGTTTTTTCTATTAATAAACATTTGACTTTATTTTAAAAAAAATGATGTGAATGAAGTATGACAAGACATAAATTCATATGAAAAATGATAGTCAGATTCCGAGGAACATACAAAATATCAAAAAAGTCTCAACCCAAAATCTTATATTAAAAAAGTCTCTGGGGGCTTTTTTTATATTATTTGTATTGACAACATGAAGTGCTATATTCATAATAAAATTTAAAAACCTGGTCATTTGCAACAGAAAAAGTTATATTTACAATAGGAAATGCTATATTCACAACAAAATTTAAACACCTGGATTTTGTTTCAAATTCAGGTCTGTAAGTGTAAAGAGGTCATTTACAACAGAAAGTTCTATATTCACAACAAAATTTAAAACCTGGTCATTCCTAATAGAAAAAGCTATATTCACCACAAAATTTAAACACTTGAATTTTGTTTTAATACAAATAATATAAAAAAAGTCTATGTGATTTTGGGTTAAGACATTTTTTATATTTTGTATGTTCCTTGAGATCTGGCTATCATTTTTCCAATTGATATTACTCGTGTAGAGTTTTTTTGTGAAAATTTCAATTAGCCCCCGAATATGAAAGTGATTTTATTTTAGTCAACCCAAAATAATATGATCTAAAATTTATTTCACCCTTTAAGTCAAAATAAAATTAAGTTTTGTGGGTGAAAAATAATAATCATGCTTTGCTTTATTTGTATTGTGAATGACTTTATTTGTCTTTTAAATCCCCCTATTTGTCTTGTGAATGCTTTTATATATCTTGTGAATAACTAAAATATTTTTAACTCCCTTTATTTGTCTTATAAATGTCTTTATTTGTTTTGTGAATGTCCTCTTATTTATCTTGTGAATGACCAATGTTAACTTTTTGATTTTTTTAATCCCTCCATTTTTTTTAATAAATATTCTTATTTGTCTTGTAAATGTTCTTTAAAAAAAATAAAGAAATGATATCATTATTTTTATTTACAAAAATCAATTTCATTTTATCAGTAACATAAATTGTGTAGTGAAATTTCAAAATAATATAAATCTCATCCATGGTTAGCTGAAATTTTCCCAAGTTTTTTTGTGGTCAAACTAGAAGAAGTGTTTTTTTTTTCTTTCTTTAATAAAAAACCAGAAGAAGTTTAAAACTGTAAGGCTATGTTTGGTTCAACGGAGGGGAGGGGAAGGAAGGGATTTTAATGGAGGGGAAGGGAGGGATTTTAATATTACCTTGTTTGGATTGATCAAAAGGAAATGGAGGGGAGAGATTTTAATGTTACCTTGTTTGGTTTAGGAATGGAGGGGGGGTTTTTTTTAACATTGACAATTTTACCCTTATATTAGAAGAAGGGTTTAATGTTACCTTATTTAATTTAGAAGGGAAAGGGAGGAAAATTATCTTCACACGTACAACTTTACTTATATTATAAATGATTTTTTTTTCAAATTTTATTAAATGTATTGTAACGTTTAATTATAAAAAAACATTTTTATGCCCTAAAATGAAAATTAACATTTAAAACATATATATGTATATATTGAAAATCAAAATATTTTATCAAGCTATACAAATGAACCACCAAGCTAAGCAGTGACATGCATATGATACCATAATTTTGACAAATTAAATGTAGAGATAAAATATACACGAGTTTTTTTAAATGGGTAAAAAATGTTTTTCATACCAAAATAAAACCAAACACTGTTATTTTCCAAAATAAGAAGTTCTTCATACCAAAAAATGAATAGTGGGATCAAATGCCATCACAAAGCAAATTAACTAATGTTCCTATCAAGAAAATCTCACAAGAAAACAGATTTGCAGAAATAGATTGGGTGCATAACTGGATTGTTTCAATCGAGATTTATATGACAAACAATTTTTATATGGGTCAGGGACAAGAGATACTCACCGGAAAACTTTTGGAACAACATTGGAATTTTTTTTTTTTAAAAAAAACTTCCTTACAACTTTGCTTTTCAATGAAAACTTTTGGGGGCAAATTTATACATTAACGTTTAATTTTATTTAAACATATTGTTTCTATCCTTTGATGAAAATCATATACTACTAGCAATCCCAATTCGTAGTATATCTTGTAAATCATATACAAGCCTTTTTTTTTTTTTTTTTTATCAAAGTTCAGAGGTAGTATCATATTGCCGTCAGCATCATTTATTTCTTAAAGTGGGTGATGAAAAACGAATTGATAATATTGAATGTTAAATGGATTATGATAGGTTCAGTGCATCAAAGCCACCGGGGATTGAGAATCTAAGTTTTTGTCTGGAAAGATTTTTCTTGCATCAAGTTCAGCGCCAGTGACTCATCAATCTGGAAATTGACTGTGACGTTCCGTTTTATTTGAAAACATTGGTAGTCTCTGATATCTTTGTCACCATATTAGGCGTATTCAACGTTACTGAACAGAGGCAGTGAAGAATTCTTAAGGTTTTACGTCGTCGATCTTCTCTCTCGTCAGGAATGAGCTAGCTGCCGCGAAAGGGTTCTGTGATTGAGGCTTGGAGCTGATCGAGTAGTCTTATTTACGTTTCAGGGTATTTTTGGTATAATAGCATAACACTAGGGATAAATTTGTCCACTCATACACCAATTTTAATAATCCCTCCGAATCCGTCCGATTTGGGGGGTGAAGTTTTTGAGGGAAGGGAGGGGAAAATTTTAAAAAATTTCCCCTCCCCTCCTAAAAAATGTCATTAGTCAAACGAGGGGAGGGGACTAAAATCCCTCCATCCTCCTCCCCTCCCCTCCGATTCCCTCAAACCAAACAGACACTAAGGACCCGTTTGTTATAAAGAAGATTTGAGGAAGGAAAGGAAAGGAAATGAATGGAAAGGAAAGGAATGGAAGATTAGGAGGGAACTTTAAAAATGTAAGCCGTTTGGTACACTAGGGAAAGGAAGTTAGTTGAGGGAAAATAATATGTTTGGTATGGAGAATTGGATGTTTGTTAAGTGGGAAGATTAGGTGAATTTCCGCAAATGCCCTTTTTGAAAAAAAAAAGGAAAAAAAGCTGAATTTGATTTGAACAGTGCGTGCAGTTTGAACCCTAACCCAAATCGTGAATACGGTGAGATGAAAAATTGAAGTTGCAATGTATGGGATATGAAATTGCAATCAAGACTGGCATCCAGAGGTCACAAGTTCGACAAATAATAAAAGCTCGAACAAGGTGTGAATTGATCGGAGGATGGCGAAGGAGTTTGTGCGTAAGGTGAGACACAGGATTGAAAAAACTAATCGCTTCATGTAATAAAGTAACGACAACAAACTAGCAGCGATTTGATTAAAATGAAGGTTATAGGTCAGTTAAAATGGTGACATCAACTGGAGAAAAGTCTAGTTGCGAGGTTGAAGAAGAGTAGCAGGTTTACAATATGTTTAACAGTATATTAAACTTTTCAATAAAAGAGCAGTACAAAACATACGAATATCAAGCACAGACAAAAGCAATTGTTATTTGTTCTCATTGAATGTAAGTTGTGGGAAAGCAATAAAAGAGAAGCAGAAGGAAATTTGCCCAGTAAGGTGGACATGAGAGCAGCAGAATGCAAAGGCACATAACTGATGTATCAGATTTGGTGGGCTATCAAGCCCACTGTTCGATCTAAATCATTTAGTTCAAACGAAAACATTACTGAAACCACTTCCCATGGATAAACTGATGTCCTGGTTAGTTCGAACTAAATGGAAACGTTCGAACTAACGATATTGAACTACTTGTGCGTTCGAACGAAAACTTTGACAGTGGACACATCAGTTGAATCTGTCAATGCAACATATTGACAGATGGGCACATCAGTTGAATTTGAATGATTCGTTTTTTGCTTTTCTTTTTTTGTTACAAGAAGCAAGTACAATAAATGGTTGGCCTCAGTTTTTTTGTGACAAGAAGCAGGTTCAGTTTGTGACATGAGAGCAGCAGAATGCAGAGGCACATAACTGATGTATCTGAAATTGCAATCAAGACTGGCATCCAGAGGTCACAAGTTCGACAAAGAATAAAAGCTCGAACAAGGTGTGAATTGATCGGAGGATGGCGAAGGAGTTTGCGACAGATGGGCACATCAGCTTTTTTTGTTACTGACCTCAAATGCAGCTCTGTTTTCAGGGTTAAACTTCTCCTTTGTCAAAAAACGCTACTGTTTTCCAACCTTCTTCGCCGACAGCTTTGTCCAACTCCAAGATTTTTCACCGACAGCTTCGTCCACCTCCAGCTTGCGCCGTAAATGCTTTTTGATTAATAGGTACAGTGTTTTAGGGGCCTTTTTGTCCTACATTTTCACTTTCCCGGCAGTATTTTAACATTTCCGCCTCTTTTTAAGGGAAAGCACATTCCAACAGATGGGGGAAAATTCTAACTCGCGGGAAATCTACTCGATGGATAATGGGACAACCAAACGTGTTTTTTTTCGTTGGAATTGTCTTATTTTCCCTTTCCACCGCCCTCTTTCTGCGAAACAAACGGGTCCTAAGAGAATCAGATACAGTCAAACTTGTCTCGCCCCCTGCACCTCGTGGCAAACGATCGTAGTGTTTTGTAAGAGAATTTTTGTTCTGTTTTAATTTTTTTTTTTTGATAATAGGAGAGGCTAAAAGCCAAAGTACATAAACAAATTACATGGAAAGGGGAAGGAATCCCAAATCATCTTTATCAGCTAATGTTCTGTTTTAATTTGATGGGGCATCTCTTCTTCACGCTTGAGCTATAGCTCATCTCAGCTACCTCTCCATTAAAAAACTAAAGATCCGAACTCAGAGATGTATCACTACGCGGACGACCTTTCTGTAGTCGGCTTGAATTTCAATTATTCGGATCCGGTTTTCAACCCTTATGCATATCGTCGCTCTTATTTGACAAGCTCCTCAACTTCACTTTATGGTGTGGATGATGATTATGATCTTCTCGGTGATGGAAGGAGCTATCCTGATAAGAAAGAGCCGGTTGTGAAAAATCCAAGTCCGCCCAAGCATCGCCAGGATGGCACGTCGCCTCTGCCTTTGGGCATGGATTGGAGCCTTCCTCCGCGCAAATGGGTACTTTATCTTCTACTTGATCTATTTATGAGTAAATTGTTAAACTCAAGACACAGGTAGTGGTTTCTTTTGGTTGGAACTAGGAAGCTTTTATAATTTGAATTTTCGTGTTAATAATTTGTGATTTTGCTTTTGCCAACCATTGACTTAGCCTTTTGCCTTTAGGATGGACGGAATTCTGTTTGGCCTAATGATCCTCACGGGGGTTGGAGTTATTGCGTGACAGTTCCTTCGTGGGTTGTCCAGCCGGATTCAAGAGGTTCTGATTCCGTTGTGGTAAGTGATTTTTCCCCACTAAGAAAACTAAAGGAAGCGGATGATTGAAATTGAATATTCAAACACTCTGGTAGGTTCAGTGTTTGAGTTCATTTCCTTTACACTTGCTGTAAACTGTGTTTTTCTCTTCTTGTAGTTCAATGGCAGATGGCTAATATGTTCAAGGAAAAAAAGCTTCTTGTTCGTTTTTTACCTTTTACAAAAAATAAAAGGAATGAGACAATCCCCCCCCCCCCCCCAAAAAAAAAAAAAAAAAAGCAAAACACACACACAATCCTAGTGGAATGAGATGCACCTTCTATAGTGGTTGTTGTCGTATACTATGTTTACTCCTGACAATTATCACACTGCAGTTTTTGTTTTGTGGAAATGGCTTTTTTGTTTAGCTACTTGAATTTGCCATCTATTTTTATTCTTTGCAAACAAAGGAAGAACTTTCTTTTCCTCTTTCTATATGTGTAAATACATTGCAATTGTGTGAGTGTTATTGCATTCTATAGGAGACTAGGGAATTTTTTCAGACTTCTAGTCATGCTGCACCATGCCTCTTCCCATATTTATGTAACTTTGGACCTTCTCCTGAAATCCTTATCTGCTTTAACAAATTTCTTGGCCATCATTTTCTACTTTAACATTTGAAAGTAACAGTTTTACAGGGTTCAAGTGGGCATACAATCCCCAGAGGGAATCACCAGTATGCGAGTAATATTTCGCAGATTTAATGATTTTCTGAAGCTATTTTCAGAAGTGAGTTTTGTTTTCAGAGCATTTAAATATTTTTTCCTGCTATACATTTCATTTATATAATAACAAGGAAGTATTATTTCCCCTTTTTCCAGCTGAAAAAAGAATTTCCCATGAAAAAGTTGCCCCCAGCTCCGCCAAAGAAGTTATTGAAAGTTAAAAGCCAGAAAGTGTTGGAAGAGGTAGATCACTTACTCAAATTCTTCCACTTGTCTACCATGTTATATGACAATAGTAACTGGTCCGTCTACCTTTTCAAACTTGAAATTTGTTATGCCCTTACTTTTGTTTAATCCTTAATGGATCTTATTGCATTTGTTAATTTCAGCGAAGGTGTTTGTTAGAGGATTGGATAGAAAAACTATTATCAGACATTGATGTATCACGAAGTGCCCCAGCAGCAATATTTCTTGAACTAGAAGCTGCTGCTCGATCAGGTATGAATCACCTAGAACTAGAATTCTATTTCTTTCAGTCAATATTTTAGATGTATTCTTATATGTACACATACTCCACATTGGTCTAGTTTACAAGCTGCATTGTGCAACATTTGTGCATGCTAGAATTTTCCATCATTTATATTTAAACCTCTAAGATACTGCTCCTCCATCGCTGCGAAGAATGAAATAAAATGTAGTCCATAATCCATAATGTTGCACAAACATACTGAGACCGCTTTGTTGCTGTTTTTTTTTTTCAGCATTCCATAATTCACTGCAGATGTCAGATGAAACTTCAGTTAGTGGTACTACATCATATGTTCTCCAAGACGATCCAAATGTTTCTGCATCTGTTGCATCAGATTCTGGCAATGATACTTCTTATGAAGTATCTGAGCTTGGAACACCAAGGCATGGAAAAGATGGATATTCTGATCTAAGCATGGACAATTCAATGGCAGAACATGACTCGACAAATTTAGCAAGAACAACTGTTGGGCGTGCTGAATCCAACAAAGAATTTGTTAATGAGGATACATCAAAATTTTCCCTGGATAACATGCAAACTGACACCAGTGCTATAGACAAAGACACTGAGAAAACTGCTGATGTTCATGTTCTCCGCTTAGATGGGACTGAGTTTATTCCCAAAATACAAGATAAGATGGACGGCCATGTTAAGAGATTGTCAACAGACAGCATTGGAAGTGACTTAAGTTCTTTAAGGAATGGTGAAGCATCAAATCTAGGCATGGACTTGTTAGTAACTCTTCCATCTGATGGGCGACACAAGTTAAACAGAATTCTTGTTACCCTGCAGCAGAGACTGACAACAACAAAAACGGATGTGGAGGATCTTCTAGCAAGATTAAATCAAGAAATGGCTGCTCGACAATTTCTCATAACAAAGGTATGTATCTAAATGGGCGCATTGTTTTCTTTTATTCCCCCCCCCCCCTAAATAGAGGGTTTTATTTCTTCATTTCAGTTAATCTCTGAGTTGCAAAATAGGGTTAGTTCTTCACAAGTTGCACCGATATTATTCCTTGGAAGAATGTGATTTCTCAACATAAAATCAACGCCATTCTATTGGGTTACTTCTGTATGTGCTATGCCTTAACACATTGCTATATCATGGAGCCAGTTTACCACTTGCTCAATATTCTGCATCATGATATTGTACTTGTCATATGTCACCTAACTGTCGTATAATGGTTGAAGTTTCTTTCATGCTACAGGTTGATTGCAGACATAAACTTTTAAGTTTCAACTCCAATAGTAGTCAAGAAATAAATAGTATGACTTTTTAATTACTTTGGACGATTTTCCAGGGATATAATAAGTTGGAGACTTGGTAGTATGGGATACCAAGTCCCACATTCAGTAGAATGGGATACTCAATGGGGTATTTAAGTGGGTTGGTTCTCCTACATCAACAACTAGCTTTTGGGGTAGGGTTTCCCATCCCATTTAGGTACCCATCATAATATTACATTTAAAAAGTTTCTTGTTTACTGAACTACACCAAGCTCTTGGAACTGTCTATACTATGAGTGAGCGAATCATTAGAAATTTTGATTCACTTAATGAACGGTCTGGAATATTGTGTTTATAATGTCCAAAACGGATGGTCACTAGCCACTGTTAATAGGTGTATGTTGACTAAACTAATTGTTTGCTAATTTATGCTCAATTACATGGAAACAGTGGTCATCTCAATGTTGAAATGCAGAATAGAAATTATGATACTTTACTGGACTATATAAATCCATATGTTAATTATATATTCATTTTTCTTATAGGTTAAAGATTTGGAAGTTGAACTTGAAACAACTCAACTGAACTGTAGAGAAAATATGCACCAGGCTGTTCTAGCTGAAAGGGAAAGGTTTACACAAATGCAGTGGGATATTGAGGAACTTAGGAGGAAGTGCCTGGATATGGAAATCAAATGGAAGTCTGAAGAGGTGTGGTTTGGATTACTAATTTTCATTAGCATCTCTTATCATTCTATTTTGAGGCCCTTCACTGAACAATTCTAAAAATTTAGGATGAAAGACTGCAAGTGGAGTCAAAGAAAGCATCTCTCGTTAAGGAAAATGAGATGTTGCAGCAAGAGCTTGATGTTTCTAGAGAACAACTTGAGAACTTGAAGAAGCGTCATGAAGAGCTTGAGATGAAATCAAAGACAGATGTCAAGGTGCTGATAAAGGAGGTCAAATCCCTTAGAGGTTCTCAGTCAGAATTGAAGCAGCAACTCAGCGAATTGGTGAAGGAAAAATTAGAGGCAGAGGTATGGCTTCTTTCTAGTTATTGTAGGTTGCAACTGCTGTAGTATAAATTCGTACGTTTTCTAGTCTAACAAAATAATGAATTTCACTGGTGCCATGCGTCTGCTTGTCTATGAACATCTAGAAAGAGCATGAGAAATTTAGTCTTCCTCGACTCTTTTTTTTTTAAAAAAAAAAAACCAGAGAAATGGGTTTAGTATTTCAGACTTTCTTCTATTATTGTCTTCTGGAATCCAGTTAATTTCATGCTGTTGTTTAACTTCCAATTCAGAGAAGTCTCCATAAAGAAAAGCAAAGATTGAAACTTTCACATGAAGCCAATACAAAGTTGCTGCGTGAGTGTGGAATTCTTCAACAAAGGCTTCAAGAGTGTAGTGTTAACTTCCTTGTTGAGGAGGAAGATAAACTAATTGTTGATACTACTCCATCTGATGCTTTGGATTTATTAGCTATGTCAGATAATCGAATTGGTCTCCTACTTGCTGAGGTTTGTTCTCCATCTTGAGACTTTTTTTGTCTTTAGAAATGCCTTTTCTGGTGTACTTATGTTTGAAGTTTTCATAACTACCCGTATTTTTTTTCCTGTTTTTTTTTTTGTACTTGGCTTTTATGCAATATGCTTTTTTCAAGGGCCTAGGTAGTGCATAAGAACTCGTTAATCCCTCCTGATTTGGTGAACCTTAGTTTTATTAGGATACAACCGTGCAACACTGCAAGATCTTATGTTTCTAATGACCCTGGCTACCTTGTTCCTATTTTTTCTTCCTTCCTTGATTCATAACCTAGTATTTCTCCATTTTTTTCCAATAATTAGTGTGACTGAGTAACTATTCCGTGGATCCTTCTCTTTTCTATCTTCTACTTTCCTACTCCAAGACATTAATTAAAGGGGTCAAAATGGAGTTTCTCTACAACACCCTCCTTATATATCAAAGCGAGAAATTTTGTACTCTCCAATCCTACGGCTGGAAGACTTCAAGTTGATATGAGGTTCTTGAGCCGCTGCCCTGGAATGGTCTCATTTCTAGTATTAATTCATGGAATGGATAATTGAATTCATAGGATTTGCATTGACCTAAGCTAATACCTATGTAATTAAATAATTAATTACTTGCTATGGTGCTTCATGATTTCCCAAGTTGCGTTTACAAAGTTTTTAGTTTTGGAAATCTATCATTTATTGTTGGTTTGTAGCTTCCATATTCCGTCCACTATTCACAATGCTTTCTTTCCTGCTTATTAGTTTCCTTGGCATCTGTTTACTTTGGTATGAAAAGCGATGGATGAAGCAAAATTAACACAATGGTTGCATTACAGTCTAAAACCACACACTAAACTGTATAGTTTAGATTCTGCACTTGGCATCATTATCATACTCAGATTTTTCACTATTTAATTTACCATATTTTGCCAAAGTTATTTCAGTAAAAAATCTGAGCAAAATAGTTTCATTCAATTTATGTAGTCGACCCTACTTAATGGAATAAATGGAATAAAGCTTGTTGTTGTTGTTTTAGTATTTCAGTAAAAATTTTGCCCAGACAACTCGAGTTAATGAAGCAATCATCTATTTTTTTAATAGTTCTCAGTAGTTCATTTTTGCCCGTCTACTCACTGTTTATTCTCTGCATGTTTACAAAATGAGAACAGGCACAACTCTTAGCACAAGATGTAGAAAATGCTGCTGGCGCTGTAAGTGAGACCCGCAGTACAAGTTCAGGTGATACAGTGGCAACAGACAATGAACTGAGGAGGCTGCTGGCACATACGTTTGTGGACAATGCCAGTTTAAGGAAACAGATCAATTCAGTACTTCGTCTTGCTCTAAATGCTCCTGCCAAATCTGACGTGGAGGATGATGATGATGATGATGATGGAGAGGAAATTGATTTGAGAAAAACTGTTTTAAGCCAGTTCTTGGAGAGATGACATAGTTGATTCCACATGTGTGCTAATGAATTAATTGGTGAGTTATTTATTATTTATTTTTTCATAGTAGCCCCTTGTATAAATTCTTCCCCCACCCCCCCCCCTTTTTTTTTCTAGGGCCAACCTTTGTATAAATTCTAGAAAGGAAAAAAAAAAAAAATTGGCGTCGTAGTAACAACAATTCTTCACTACTGCGATAGTCCTTTCAACTTCTTAATTCTTTTGTCCTGACAAAAAGTTTCGTTTTACGCGTATCAGCACAATGGGAAAGGTTGAAGTTATCTGTATACCTTTATATCTACATAATATTTTTTTTCAGATAAATTGGTCTGGGATTTAAATCCTTGGGAGACTATTTGATTAGCAAGGGTTTTCGAACTATTATTGCACATGATGCTACAGCAGCATCAAATGATGGTTTTCGAAAATTTTATGTTAATTGTCCTTGCAAATGAAAGATTTTTTGCTTGTGTGAAAACTGCTCAATGAAGCTCTCCCTATTGTGGAAGCTTTTATAAGGCACCACTTAAATGTTACTGGTGATTGTGCATTTGGTTGCCAAGATCTGTGGAAATGATAGACCATCTTGTTAGTTGTCCTTTTGTAAAGGCTGTTTGGTTTGGTGGGTTGTCCCTTACACTGCCTGTACTACATTTAATGGATTCAAAAGATGGTTTAAATCTTACCCTTTTGAATTAATTCAAGGATAGACAGGAATAGATTGTTGCAAAAATGGTGAAGATTATTTCAGTTGTTTAGATGAAGAGAAACTTGGTAATCCGTAAGAGCTTGTCTGTTAACCCAATAGCAGTAATCGAGGAAATCGAACATTCTGCATCATTACGCTGCCCAGCTCTCATTAGACCTCTCTCAAGTGGTATCTCATTCTTCTGCAATACAAGGAATTCAGGCTATTGATGATATTCAAAACGGATGGCCGGACTATATTCTTGGAAAAATGTGAGTGGTTAATTTTTTTATTTGCTAATTACGGATCTGTTTTCAAGGACAATCTGTCCAATGTCTTCCATGGAAGAAATCTCATGGTCGAACATTCCTTGTTGTGTCTTGCTTTAGGGCATCTCTTTATTGGTTACTCAAATACGCATTGTTTTATTCATCAAGGAGCAAAAATCTTCAGGTGTTCTCCAGTAAGAAATGGTTGTCACTGGAGGAGACAAAGAAACATTTCTCTAATGTTTTGTATGCCTGTATCTATACTATTCTTACTCATTTCTCTTAATTTTATTTGGTTGAAAAATCCACGATAATGTTTCCAATTCTCTAAAATTATGTCCAGTTATGACTCTAAAATAAATGGTGTAACCTTTTTTATTTGATGGTATTGATCTTTTTTCAAAAACAAAAAAAGATACATTCTATGGTATCAACTATGAAAAATATTACCCATATAAAATTTATGAATAAAACAGAGGGAAAGGCATATATATTCCATTTTCTATTACAATGGCGAAAAAGAATATTGTGACAAAATGCCACGCCAATCTAATCTAATGCTGAATATGAACTAATTTTGCAATTTCATCAAGATAATTCTTTAATAATTCAAAGTCTTGATAAAATCACCCTACTTTCTAAATTATTCAGAGTGGGCAGTACAAGCTAGTTAGATATAAATACAAGGAGACGGAAGGCCCACCGCTTAAACTAGTTTTGCAATCTCACCACTGAGAGAAGCAATTTAGCATTTTCTTCATCTTAATCGTCTCAAAAGAAAAATGGCGACAACAGTATTTGCTTTGACTGGGGCATTTGAATCATATCTCAGTTGTACAAAAAGAAAAGGGAATTTTACAGGGGGAAAGCTGCCGAGGTAAAATAGCAAAAACTCCTCTGTCCATTCAAAATACCTCTCTGCAGAATAATAGACAATATATCCAATAAATCCAAGGCCAAATGTAACTGC
Organism: Acacia crassicarpa; assembly: GCA_034222035.1. NCBI lineage: Eukaryota > Viridiplantae > Streptophyta > Magnoliopsida > Fabales > Fabaceae > Acacia > Acacia crassicarpa. The sequence goes on along the minus strand of JAWXYG010000019.1, from coordinate 2,215,577 downwards.
ACTTGTTTTGGCCAAAATGTAGCTGCATTAACTTGCCCAATGATGTGCCTTGATATAGTTGCAGTTAGAGACATACCTCAGCTCACAATCACCTTAAACCTACTTATCCATACCACCAAGCATACCCATCATGTCTTTAGAAGAACCCATTTGCTTCATCAAATTCTGTAACCCGCCCATGCCACCTATTTGCTTTAGCATCTGTGGAGGAAGGACTTTGCTCATGTGCTGGGCATTCATATTTCGGGATAGAGCACTCATATCTCCCTTCTTCGGTATTTTAAGCCCTTTCATTTTGCTCCAAATCTTTGCAAGTCGTTTGTACTCCTCCATCATCTCCATTACTTCTCTAACATGACGACCAGACCCTCGAGCTATTCGCATCATTCGTGATTCATTCATCATCTTTGGGTTTGAACTATCTAGCTCTGCAATATATCTTAAGTTAGATGGGAGAAGTGCGTAATAACTTCAATGAGGGAGAACTCAATTTATATTAAAGTTGATTTTGAAGTTGAGGCTAGTGCTCAAAAATTAATTCACAATGCTGATTACCTTCTTCTGTCATTGAATCCATCATTGTCATGTACCGCTTAATTTTGGCTTGACTTTCCTTCTCACGGCCTTTTGGCATCAATTCAGAACTAAATCCAGGAAGCATTGAGAACACCTACATAAATGAACCAAATCTCTTAATACTCGTAAGTATAAGAATGGCACCGTGAGACATAAAAGTTTTTGGCTAACAGGGAAAATATAAAATAAACAAAAGGAGGTAATAACCTGGCTGATTGGACCCATCTTAAGTATGTTCTGAAACTGCTCATACATAATCCTCAAGGTGAAGTTCCCTTCTGACAGCTTTTGAAGCAGTTCAGGCTGTTGGTCCATAGGAACAACTTCATGAATCTTGTCCATAAATCCAGACCAGTCACCCATGCCTGATTGAAAAGACATGAGTTATGACATAACTAAACAGTAAATATTTGGAAGAAATAGCACAGTCATGACCTATTATCCATAGATAACAATAAAGATATTAAGGGATGAAAAGAAGACAAATCTAAAGTTTGGCATAGAATAATTCAGTCAAGCTAAAAACCAGAAAAAGCACACACCTAACAGACGACTGACAAAAGGTTTAACATCAAAAACTTCGAACTCGTCCATGTGTTCTCCAGTTCCAATAAATATGACTGGACTCTTAGTTGCTGCAACACTGCACGCACAAAATTAATAGATTAAGCATTCAAACCACAAAACTTAAAATACACATTGATTTCCAAGGATAAAGGCTAATTCAAATCAGGAATGCAGTTCAAACAGCCCTCCCCGTCAGAAATTTCGTTCTCTAGACTACTTAACAATATCTAGCCTGGTGCATCTCACTACACATTCTCCATCATATCTCAGAAAAGAATTATATATGTTCTAATCTAAATACTAAGCACCAATCGGAAGTGCAAATGCTCATGTTAAATATCTAATAAACATTTTGACTGGAAAGTCTTGCATTAGATTCAACCTACTTCCAAATAATGAATATATGAATCCGTAAACCTCTTACAAATCTTCAGCACATAATGCAAAGTAGGGTATGGAAGGATATGTAAACCTTTCATCAATGAAGGGTTTTAGCCAAACTATTTGTAAAGTTTAACCAAACTGAGGTCAAGTAAAAACTACCAAAATTGACAAGAAGATCAATAGGTATTGAACACTTACGCACTAAGAGCACCACCACCCTTTGCATGGCCATCCATTTTAGTAACAATTACGGCCCCAACTGCAACACTTTGTTTAAATGCTTGAGCCTGATCAAATGCAGCCTGACCAATACTGCTATCCATAACAAATATAACAAGATCTGGTTTCTGAACAATGCAAAGAAAAGATATAAGATATTAACAGCACTTATAAACAGGCACAACAAAAATGCATTCATTTATTCTCCAAAAATAATACCGTTGCTTCCGAAACTTGGCGCATTTCCTCAAAAAGAGCAGCTTCTTGTTTGTGCCGTCCACTGGTATCAACAATTATGAGATCACAGTTTTCTTTCTTGAATCTCTCCACACCTTCTTCAGCAATTTTCACAGGGTCTGACTCCATGTAACTGTAAGAATAATTGCAGCACAAAACCTAATAATTAATTAAGCATTATGGTCATGTGCAATGAAATGCAATTGATTTAGTTTGCCATAACCAAATTAATATTAAGCAGAGCAGATACTAAGTCCTAACTCATTTGCAAAGACTGAATATAGGGCACTAGGATTTAAAGGGTTTACAAGCTAGATGATAACTTCAAAAGCTGTAGGCCCCAGGCTCAAGCAATGTGAAGGCTATCTTGTACCATGAATAACACCCTTTCCTCACTTTTCAAAAAAACAAAATGCTAGGTACTAGATAGACATAAAAATGCATAAGGTGTTATTAACATATTGCTCAATAGAAGACAAACCTTTTCCCAAAGACATATACACCAAACTGAGACAACAGAATATCATGAACTTAAAAATTATAAAAGACAAAAAGTTGATCCCTACCAGCAATCATGCACCATTCCTTTGGGATATCTTAAGATTGTATCACCAGAGAGAGAGCTAAACTTATTGGAGATTATTCATCTCACAGTATCAAGAATCAAGGACTTGTGTAAAAGATAACAAATAATTAGCTAAGATATGAGACCTCTAAAAATACAGGAGTGGCTGTGCTCCCCAACTCTGTAAATTTTTAACAATAACACGACAATACTAAATGTTGAGTCTACATAAGATGTTAACTAAATGCAAGAAAAAGACGAATGGACAAAAAAACTGCAAATAAATAAGTACCTTCCATAGAAAGGGATCTTAGCTTTAGTGGCATTTTGTTTCAGTTGATCAAAAGCACCAGCCCTGAATGTATCGGCACATACTAGAGCAGGCTTCCAGCCTTTCTTCTGATAATGATAAGCGTATTTTGTACAAGTTGTGGTTTTTCCCGATCCTGAATCGTTGTTTTAAAATGTTAAAGCTTCAGAAAACCATTGCAATTTTTTTCCCCCTATATAAGGATATGGACCCACCAAAAAAGCTAAGACATGTATGGCTTAGATATATGTATAATTGTCTATTATTAGATTTGACATTAATGCTTCAAGGTGGTTCTTATACACACTAATACCATTTGAATTGAGTGACAATAAAATACATAATTTGATTAAGAGGGCAAATCCATTCAATAGGTAACATACCCTGTAAGCCAACAAACATGACGACACTTGTTTTTCCCTTCTTTGGAATGAAAGAGGGTTTCCCAGGATCTAGCATTTTGCAGAGTTCGTTAAAAACAGCCTACAAGCAAATAAGCCCATTTGGGATATCAGGAACAAGCTAAAACAACTGCATATAAATAAGAAACGAGCATAGCTTCACAATTGACAATTGAGCGTACAACAAGCTATGTAAAGTTCAGACTGGTCCTCAAAGAGAGAAAAAATGGTCCATGGAAAGAGTTAAGAGGTGGACAATAAACATTTAATCCAGCAGGAATATAAATAAGCAGCACAACCATCAAACTCCATCACAGCGAAATTATCATGGAAAAAGAAGTATTCACAATTTTACCGAAGATGAACTCAAGGCAAATGTTATTGGATTCACTATAAATTTTAATGCGAACAACGAAATCAAACTTCGCTTCAGAAAATCCAATTAGATTATCTTCCAGAAGAAATCAAGCCAAGCAAAATTTATAAATACCCTCTTAGAACTATTCCCGTGAGAATTTTAAAAACTTATAATCATTAACCAAAAAAGGACCTAATTTAATAGAAAATCGTACTTGTTGAATGATCTTGCGTTTGTTGTGGCCAGCAGCGAGATCATCGAGATTGACAATCTTCTTGATGTTAGTCTGCATGTCTCGTACGAGCTTGAATTGAACATCAGATTGAAGAAGAGCACGGGTGATCTCGTTAAGACACTCATTGAGAACCTTCTCATCGATGATGGTGGCATTGCTCATCTGCTGGAGAGCACGAGATATGCTCCCCCCTAACTGAGCTAGAACCATCTTGGCAGCTTAGAGAAGGAACAATAGATGAATTTCAGATTTTCCGATCAATCGGAGAGTTAGGGTTTGGAGGATGAAAACGGAGAACTACAACTTGGGAAGAGGTTGTTTGAAGCTATCAGGGGGTCAGATTCGCCTTTCAACCGGCGGCAAGAAGATGACGTCAAACGGTAAATCCGCAAAAGGTTAATATGGGCTTAATTCAAGCACCCATTAAGATCACAATGGGCCTTGGCCCATCAGAGAATTGGATTCGGCTTGTATCCTGAAACGTCACCGTTCTTTTTGTTAAAAAAAAAAATCAGGATACTGCTGTAAAAAAATAATTTAGGGCACTGAATGGTACTGAAAAAATTCTTCATGATCTTGAAAAATTATTTCAAAATTTTGAAAAAATATTTCAAGATATTGGTTGGTACTAAAAGGTTATTGCTAAAAAAATAATTTATGATCTTAAAAAATTATTTAAGGATATTAAAAAAATATCCTAAACTATATTTTTAGTAGCATTCTTTTCCTGAAATATTTTTTAAAATCTTAAAATAATTTTTTAAGACCATAAATTATTTTTTCAGTACCAGTTAATATACTTTTAGTACCAGCGAAACCCTGAAATATTTTTTCAAGATCCTGAAATAATTTTTTAAGATCATGAAGAATTTTTTTCAGTCGCATTTAGTATCCTAAATTATTTTTTTACTACTCGTCAGTGTCCTGAATTTTTTTTTTAAGGAACCAGGTGTGTGTTTTGCTAGAAAAAACAAAAAAAAATGGTGATGTTTGAAGAGCAGTGGACAATATCCGCAAATGATACAAGCCAAGTCCTAGACAATTACCTCATTTTAACTCTAAGTGATGCGTGAAGAAGAGATTGTCTCAAGTTTCCCTTATTTTGATTTTTGTTCGTCAAATATTTGTTATAAATATTGGTCCCTATAATAATTGAGGGGGGGGGGGGGGGGACTTTGACCATTTTTCCTCTTGAAGGATCATAACCCATATTTTGAAACTTGATGTATTAAGATATAAATGAGAGCAAATTGGGGAAGTAAAAAATTGTATTAACCCTTATTTTAACTAATAAACGAACAATTAGAAAAGTCAATGAGAGTTGGCATAGATGGTAAGGGATCCAGGACTAGGCCTTTAGGTCGTGGGTTTGATCCCTTCTGCCGTCGCTGGGACTCCTTTGATAGGCGATCTCGTAAGTTCCCAGTAAGTGCTCATAGAGCACCCCTCCAAAACTTTTAGAAAAGAAATTAAACTCTCACAACATAATGGATTGGGTTTGCTTGGTATGAAGTGAGGAGAGGGGAGGAACAATTTAATGATTTTCAATTTTAAAAAAATAGAAAAAAAAAGGTTATAAAATTTTAACAAAAATAAAATATAAGAAAATATTGGTATTAAGCAAAATCTCATACACTAAAGTGTTTGTATTCAAATTTGGGTTATTCTGGTCAATAAAATTTTCAGACAAAACTTTTAACTCAATTTTTCGTTTTCTTTATGTTATAATTTGTTGAAAATTTCAATAGTTTTTAGGGAAAATTATAATAAAGGGCCAAAGAAAAATAATATTTATTAAGAAGGACCATAAAAATCGTAATTATTTTGAAGGACCAAAAATTAAAAGATTAAAATAGAAAGACTAAATTGCCCTTACCTAGATTTTCTATACTCTCTCTAACTAAATCAGAATCTAGAGTGATTGATAAATAATGACAATTAAAGACCAAATCAGAATCAATCAAGTTGGCATCTCTACTGCACCGAAATCTCCTCCCAATTACAATCAAGGTGACTTCATTATCCATCTCTCTTCTGAATTCATATTATTCAGCAAAACAAAAGCACTTTAAAAAAAAATGAAGATAATCCCCTCAATTTGCATTGAATCGTCGCTATCATAAGATGAAACGCTCTAGCAATTACACTTCAATGGCTATATATAATATAAAAGTCAAAAGAAACTATTTCCTTCCTTCTCCAATCTAAGTTATATATATTTCATATTATCAACAAACAACTTATAAATGTCCAAGCACGAGTATATTCAATTCTTGATCATAAATGTTTTCGGTTTTTCCATCATCTCTCTCCATGATTTTCTCAAAATGAAAAAGATTTGAATGATAATGAGTAATCACTCCAAATTTTGATTTAATTAGAAATAATATAAGAAATTTAGATAAAGGCAATTTAGTCTTTTTATTTTAATGTTTTAATTTATGGTCCTTTAAAATAATTACCATTTTTATGGTCCTTCTTAATAAATATTATTTTTCTTATGTCTTTTATTATAATTTTCCCTAGTTTTATCATATTCTGAAATATATACATGTTATATTTTTAATGAAAGTTTGATGTTTTTTATGCTAAAAATGTTTCATAAAAACTATCTAAATTATAGTTTTTATTTTATTTTAATGTAATTTTAAAAATTTGTTTGTCCGCTTTCAAACATAGGAAACGACGACGTCTTGCTTGTGACTGACAATTTTTCTCATTTCTTTGATTTCTTCTCTACGGTGGGGGATTGAGCTCGACAGATATGGCAGCCTCAGCAGCTTCCAACGTTGCAGCTTGGAGCTTCCGTTTATCAGAGAGAGCTAAACCCAGAAAAAAGCTTTCGAGAATTGCAAACTATATTTACCAAAACCCAATTCGATTCTCAGCAACGAGGTCGACGAGGTCCTTTGTCGTTCAAGCTCTCGATCCCCAGAGAGGAAGTAACGAAGCAGAAGAAAACTTCAGAAACAGCACCGGCACTTTCCTTCCTCCGGTACATACATTCCTCTCTCTTTCTCTTCTCAACTTCACTCGGATTTTCTTTTACTAACGCCAATGTCATCCTCGACTTTTGATATTTAAGTGTAAGGCCAAGAATTGAAGAAAACTCTGCTTCATCACTTGCACTAAAGTGATGGGCATATATATCCGTTATACTCCCTTCCCCTATCTAATTTGTTCGGATTAAGAAAATTAGTTAAATTGGTTCATGTGACATGTTTTTTTTAAAACAACTTTAATTATCTTCCTTAATTCCGTCAATCTTTCTGACTTGTTGTCGTCGAGGAACATCAACAGGAATAAATTTGGGAATGATCAACAAATATGAGAAATAAATCTTACATTTAAAATCAATATCAACTCCATAATTAGGTCCTACAGTAAACTGTAAGGACAGGAAGGAGCAACAGTAGTTGTGCAACTTTGTTTTAAGTAGTAATATAATGTTTCATCCCTCAAATATTGAATCATGGGTTTTGGTTTTATTAAATTATAGGGACTTTAAACAGAATGAAACTTGAGGGACCAAAATATACTTTAATCAAAACCAAAATGAAGGTAAACTTGAGAAATCAAAGATCATATGAAACCTTGTATTAATCAAGAGTAGTGGAAAGAGCAAAATTTGAATTGTGATGAAAGATTAAATGAGATTTTACTTTGTTACTTTAGTTAAAAGCTCAAAGAGTGTTTTGTTAGATTTTGAAGTATGTATATATTGTACTTATGTGGGGCTAAATTTTGATTTCCCAAAAATGTTAAAAGTTATTGTATGGTGTACTTAGGAGGATTGGCAGTTTCTGGCAAAATTGCTGGCAGGTTCTGTTGGGGGTGCTGCTGCAATCAAGTATGGAAGTGCAGTTTACCCTGTGATAACCAGACCCAACATTGTGCAGGCTTTGATTATGATACTAACTCCTGTTGTTGTAGCTGTTTTCCTTTTGATCAAGCAAAGTAGTTTAGATAGAGAAGATTAAAAACCTTTTTGCTGTGCTATTCAAGAGTGCATCTTCTACGCTAGTTTTAGTTATTTAGTAGAACTAAAAATGTAATAAAAAAGCCTGGAAGAATGTGGTTTCTATTGTGCAAATTGGTGATTATTGGTTACTAGGATTTCCTCTCTCTTATTTGCAACACAAAATCTTCAAACCATTATACATATTGTACATATTGGACTCCAGTTGATCTTCTCTTCTCCTCGTTGAAAGGCACACGCTTTCTTCGTTAGTATGTAAGAAACATGGTCTTTTGATATCCATTTAAACTGAAGTCTGAAATGCCAAACCACAGGTGCGACAAGGAATAGAATATGATATTTATATCTTTAGCATCTTATTTTTTACATACATTTGGCTAACTTAGAAAGTGCAACCAGAAATATGTATGTATTGACAGAATGATCACAAGGTTATACAATTCCAGTTAGGTTTAGGAGATTTTCTCGAATGGAGCCCAAACTTCCTACCAAACTATACAATATTTTTTACTAGAGTTGCAAATGGAATACACTCTGAATCCGTGAACAAGTGATCCTGTATAAACTGCCTATTGCCTAAATATACAAGCAAAGCGAATATAGAATATGCATGACTTCATGCTTGATTTTGCTGTAGAATGCCAACAACTTTCACTTCAAGCATGTGATTAAAATGTCTGCATATCCCTTTTGATTTTGGTGGTTTCTGGAATCATAAAGATCTAACTCAACAAGATCAAATGCATCCTACATGCAAAGCCATTGAACTAGAGATTATCTTTTAGCCACTTCAATGCTCCATTTGCGAGAGGTCTGCAAGTTCAGTCGAAAAATAATTCATAACGGGGAATGAGGAATAGTGAAATAAGTTGGTCAATGAGAAAACTTGCATACAATATATTGAATACCAAAAGGAGAGAACCATTACCTAGCAAGATCCTTTAACTTTTTCCATATGTCATTTTGATCTTCTGATTCCTCAGCTTTTTCTGCAAATGTTGCTGCCGGACTTTCAGCATCTTGAGATGATGGACCTTCTGTGCTTCCTGCTGCAGAAGGTACTCATGGTTCACAACTCAAACATCATTGGCTAATAAGCTTTCTAGACTTGCAAATTTGGTAAAAGTAAGACCAGCTCAAGTGGCATCCATTTTAACTCAGTCAAGCATTCAAGAAGTTATCAAGTAACTAGTTGATTCAGTACATTGTTGGAGGAAACAGGCAATTAAGCTGCAAACATAAAAAAACCACCTACCAGAAGATTGAGTTCTAGAACGGGATTTTGATCTGTTGCTTGTAGTGTTGTTGCCTAGCAAAGCAAGTTCTTCAAGCAGCCCACGTTCCTTTGTACTGATGATGCAAAAAAGAGGCAAATTCACTTCAAACTACAAGTATAGAGGGATAATAAACAAAAAACCAATTCACCCATTACCTGATACGTTTTGGTATAGTGACTTTAACTGTAAACAAATGATCCCCGCGTATTGAAGGTTTGTTTAATTTTGGAACGCCTTTTCTTGCAAGGATAAGCATATATCCTGGTTGGGTACCAGGAGGTATTTGTACTTCAGAAATGCCTTCAACTGTCTTTACCTGTTCAGGCGCTAAAGAATTAAAATAATTGGTAGCGTAAGGTAATAATAACATCAACATTGACATAGAAACTGAGCATATAAAGTTGCTTCATTAAATATGTGGACAAAGTTGGAAAATGTTTTCCGATTTAAGACATATTTAACCAATTAACTGATTTTCCATTGGTTCTGGTGAGCTGGTTGAAACTTTGAATATGGTTTATAGTTTGGACCAGAGAAAGTAAGTTCCCTTCACTGAAATATATATTTTTAAAAAAAAAATTAAAAAAAAATCAAGCTATAAACACAAGAAGTGACTAAAAAGGTTTACTTTGGCAATGGCTCCAAGTATGGCATCTAGGTAGCCGATTGTGATTGTTGAACAGAGATTAATACCATCTCTTTCAATTCCCGGTATTTCTTTCACATCAAGATAAACATAAACATCTCCTGGAGGACCCCTGCTAAAACAAGAAGATGAACAGCTTCTTGTTAAACATGTAAGCACAAAGCAATAAAATTGTCGGAATTCACATGCACAAAAAATGTAACTTTGGTGCTAAACCGCAAGTAAACCATTAATAGAACAAAAAATTTTGTTGGGGAAGGAATTGAATGAGTCTGCACGCGAATGTGCCAATTTATAATTTCACTAACATTTAGGTATTCATTAAATAGAAAGCATAAAAATGATTAAAAGAGATAATATGGATAGTTGGCTCATCAGTAATGTTTTTACTATTTCTTTTCAAAATTTCAAGATCATGAAACATTTGTAATTTTGTATTGAACTAAATAAAGTCAATGTTCATATAGCTGAATAGGAGTCAACAAAGTTCTCATATTCTACATATGGCAGAGGTGAGTTCATCCAAATATGCGAGCCCGAGGTATTTGCATCATAACATAGAACAAAAATATTACAATAAGAGTATTGTCTTTTGATTGAAGTAAGATATTCTCACTGATGGCCAAAAGAAAGATATCTATTTGTGTTCCTTCTTTCTTTATATAATAAAACCTCCCCGATTATTGAAGTGGGGGGAATTTACAGATAGAAACAGGTATTTTATGTTTCATATGCAAATAAAATAAAGAGAAAGGCATACCCTCTTGGTCCAGCATCACCTTCCCCAACAACTCTCAATATACTGCCAGAGCTAACCCCAGGTGGAACTTTAACTTTAACTTTCTTCTTAACTCGTAGACTTCCTTTTCCGCTGCATTTATAACAATATTCAGATATGACTTCGCCTTCCCCTCCACAGTTTGGACATATTGAAACCTGATTTTGCAACAGAGATTAAACAGAGAAATGGAATCAAATTGTCAAGTGCAAACTGTTTAGAATTCTATCAGCACCTTATGTAATAAATTCCAGGCACAAAATGAAAATGAAGGAATATTTTTATATGCAAGTAGTGAAAATTAAAATCAGAGAACGATTTTACTTTTTGTTCTGTTCTCTATGAATGGGATCTTAAGTATCTAATTGTAAACAGAACTGTTCTAATTTGTCAGTTCAATTCTAAATTCTCAAGAAAGTATTGATATTATGCTGTTCCTCTGACCACGTATGAGATACCTCCTCATTGAATTGCATATATTACTCCCTCTGATGCGTGATATAATACCTATTTTCCCTAATATGATTAGAATAAGGAAGTTAGTTAATATGATGACGTGTATTTTCTAAAACATCCTGATCATCTTCCTTAATTCCTTTCATCTCTCTTACTTGATTACGGTTAAGGGAGCATTAATAGAGTAAATTAAGAAAAGCTGGACAAATATGAGAAATATGTCTTATATTTACGACCAAGATCAACTCCTTAATTAGGTCCTATATTTAGGACTGAAAGGAGTATAACTTATGAAGAGTTGTTTCTTTTTCTTCACTTTGGCACAGAATGCAAGATTGAGACCAAAGAGTGATAATATTCAGATTCATCAGGAAAAGAATTAAAAGTACCTGAGAGAACATTCCAAAAGGTGTTTGTTCAGTCCTCATCACCTGACCCCTACCACCACAAGTTGCGCAAACTCTCATCTTGGAGCCCACCTTTGCCCCAGTACCAATACAAACTTCACACGTTTCCAAATGAGAAAGATCAAATTCTTTCTCTGCTCCAGAAATTACCTCAGAAAATTCCAAGGTCATGTCATAACTGTTGACATTGGAATTAAAGTCAACACCAAATTCCGTCAAACTCTATTTTTTAAAAATCAAAGAACAGTCCACCGTCAGGCAACATCTTCTGATTATAGCATTGGTGAGAGATAATTCTACCATAGTCTAGAATGTTAATTTGCCAGAGAATGAATCGTATAATTCTTTCTTTTTGGTTGAGCGTGGAGAAAATACTCGATATTCATCATAGGCTCATAGCTATGTACACTTTCGCTTGCCTCTAGGACTAAATATAAAACACACCAACAACAGCAGCTAATGACGAACCTAGTTGGAAAAACATTATTCTTTCAGATAACTTTGTGAATGAAAAACTTGGTTAATGAATAAGGAAAGGCATACTATGTTAGTAAGTAAAAAAGTGAAGCATCTTATTTCTGGGGCAACTAATTGTATTGTCTCCTTCCTTAGCAGGAACCACACCACAACTCACCGGATATCTTCTCCCTTAGTAACAGTATTATTGCGACGACGTGCTCCAAATCCAGCTGGATCCATGCCAGGGAAGCCACCCATATTTGGTCCAAAAATTGTCTCAAATAAATCAAATGGATTAGTCTGTAAAGGGGAAAAAAAAGATTGTCACATATGAAAAAGTTCACCAAAGAGCTATAGGAATAGACAATTCCAATTAGCATGAATGTCAATATGCGGTCCCAAAATCAAAATACAACACATGTACAAATAGTGATTGACAGGAAACAAATTATCTCATCCTTTCAAATTTAGAAGTTACATGCAGAGATGATCACGGGGAGGGTACTATAGTTTCCTATTCTGGTATAAAATCTCCCATAGGCATTGAATCTCTGGACCCAGACCCATGTAATCCAAAACCCACATTATATACACCATATGAAAGGTAATTTTTTTTAACTAATTCAAAGGATATTATATTAATGACCACGTATAATTGTATTTATAAATATTAACTCAACATTTCTCAAAGGAACGCTCAACTCAACCTACGAAAGTAGAAAATTAAACATTAAATAAATAAATAAAGAATACCGCATAAGCACTAGATGCTCCTCCCATTGAGCCGTTAACTCCAGCCTCTCCATATTGATCATATAAAGCCCTCTTTTTATCATCTGATAGTACCTGACAGTTTTGTACTTAGGAATTCAAAAGATAAAATCATAAACACCATTTAACAAAATATGTCATAAACTTATAATCATTCCAAAAGATACTGCTCTGCCAAAACACCTGGACAAATTCTTTTCCAAAAGTAAATCCTACTGGGGATAAATTTAGGAATCAGTTTGAAAACCATAGCTCACTACACATTAATGCGCAACAATAAAATCCTTATTTGCTAAAATCCACCATTAACTCCTTATGAATTTACTTCATACTTTCTCCAAATCAGTGAAGTTGGGATGATAAATTTCTCCATACTTTTTCATCTCCAAACTTGAAAGGAAAAGGCATCATAGATTGCTAAAGAATGAAACTAAATCGATTCTAAAAGCTTTCTGCAGTTTCAGTCTTCACATATACTACAAGTAAAGATAGCAATATGCTCTGAGAATTAACACGGAAAATGAAGCATACAGGCATCTAATAAAATCCATCATCTACAAACCACAAATATTTCTCTATACAACCTTCCAAACAATTTAGCCTGTGCGCATACCTAAAGTTTGATTGGCAACATATTAGAGTATATAACCAGTACTTGTCTTGAACTTCAAACCACTTTCGTTCAAGTTCAAGATACGAAATTCTCTACAATGACTAACCAGTAACCATTGAAGTGCAGGAACCAAATTCTAGGGTAAAACCAAAAACCAAGTGATTTACAAAATTAGAAGTCAACCAACGAAGTGGTTGTAAAAAGAGCCCTTCCCAGTTTTTGTGCATACCTCATATGCAGCACTAATCTCTTTGAACTTTTCAGTTGCTCCAGGCTCCTTGTTAACATCAGGGTGGTACTAGAGAGATAAAAATACATTAAAATTAAAGCACGAAAAAATGACTCTAGAAACACATTTTCAGTTCTGACAACCAATAAGGACCCGATATTGTGAAGGTTACCCAATTCAATATAGAAAAATGACAATTAAGAAGTTACGACTTGTACTAATAATTTAAAAGCTTCCCTTAGGAACTGTAGAAATAAGTTATGCTTCACGAAGTAACTTTTATTTATTTATTTGCTTTTTTGAACTGAGCTTCGTGAAGTAACACTATGCTTATTATGACATGATCAAGAGTGTTTCCATCTAAAGGAAATGGTAATTTAATACAATTTTGCAACTTCAAGAAAATGACGTTGTAAATTTAAGTAATTATAAGTTTTAGCTTTTTAAAAGTGTTTTTATAGTGTGTGAGCCTCAAGGTAAGTGTAGGAAGAATTTTGTGGCTTCAAAGCAAAAGGAACAAAATTGCCTGCATTTGAAAGTCTGAGAGCCTTATAGCTTAAACAAACTACACCCTGTCGTTAATATAAGACATAGAGCTGACATTGATTCCAAATATAAGACTTTGAGGTTGACATTGATTTTAAATATAAGACTAAGTTTTATATTTGTCCATCTTTTCTTAATTTAACCCACTGAAATTCCCTCGACAATAATAAGAGAGGAGAGGAAATGAACCAATTAAGGGAGGTGATTAAAGTATTATATTAACTAAATTAACTCTTATATCAAGGAGCCAAGGAGTGGCGAGATTATGAAAAGTAGCTCTGAAAAATCGATCCCACCTTCAGGCATCCTCCAAGTTGTAAGAAGTTTTCCGATTTTATACATACCTTTTCCAGAATTTGTTGCCACAGTCCTAGCTAGCATTGATTTTAAACGAAATGAAGAATCCCAATCCCCAAGTAAAAGATCGATACCTGGCGAGCTAACCTTCGATAAGCCGCTTTAATTTCCTTGCTTGTGGCGGATTTGGGGACTCCAAGAGCAGCATAGTAGCCGCCGGAAGCAACAGCCACTATTCGCAGGCGTCTAGAAGGGACCTCCGTATTTGACGTCGAATAAAGCGAACGGATGGAGATGAAGCTTTCATGGGAACGGAGGTGGACCCCACCAAGGAAGTAAGAAGATGAAGAAGATGAAATAAAAGAGGTTGAGGGCTGAAGCAGAGACGACAAAGTGAAAGATGCAATGGCCATTGAATGTGGAATATGAAGCTACAATGTATATTCCAATGAGATATGGCTCGCTTTTGCGAGACAATATGCTACTGGAAATGTTGGAATTGATCGATTTTCATTGAAACTTGCAGTTTCAGGGCATGAAAGTTAGGGCAGAAGCGAAGAATGAATGGGGATGACACGCACAAGCTGAGAATGGGACCCAAGAAGTGAAAGTTGTGGTAGCTGAAAATGCCAGACTTTTTTTCTGCTCGAAGAAAATGCCAAACTGAAGAGCAAAATCGGAAACTGCAATTGATACAGATTAAGGAACGTGTCTTTGAAATCCACGAAGTTTTGGAATCTATCAGGAATTAGAATCTAACTACATTAAATTGATATTTTGAAATTCAGTTATCAAGTAACACAATTCTTCACGTGCTCTTCAGTCTCCATTCGAGTCCTACCTTTTTTTTTTTTTGGCCGACATTTAACTTGTCGCTAGCAAATAGCAACAATGGCTCTCGTAACCGGAGGTGGAGGTTCCGATGGCTCGTGGTTATTGATGGTGGCAGTGCCGGCGGTGGCCACCATGGGGGAGGGAATGTTTTTAATTGTTTATAATTATTAAGGGTGAAGGAGCGATTTTGCCAAACAACTATTAGTCCAGGAGCGCTGTAGCCAAATAATTTTTAATGAGCCCAAAGATACCAAAAAACAGTTGATTTTGTAAAAAAAAATATAGCTCCGTCAGCTTCACACCAACTTCCGTCTGTAGGGGGCCACGTGGGATTTAGAAGTCCACCTCAGTCCCTTTTGTTTTTTGGTCAATGCCAGGTGGCGTTTTTGGTTTTTTTTTTTTTTAATGATGAATCCCTAATTTTTGATCACACCCTGTCGACAAAACGATAACAAAGAACCCAGGGGAGAACAAAAAGAGCTACACCAACTGAGACAGAGAACGCGACCTAGACACAGAACATTCAGTTCGACCCCAGAGCGTGCGTTAGAGATGGCGTGAACAAAGAACCACACCAACTGAGTGAAACCCAACAAGAGAAGGCGATCTGCAAATCAAATCGAGAACCCAGCAGAGAAGGCGATCTACAAACGTCATCGAGAACCCAGCGGAGAAGGCGATATGCAAACGTCATCGAGAACCCAGTCGAAGAGTTATATGATGAAAATTGATTTCTTCGAAGATTGGAGCATGGGCATAGTTTGCAACTGAGGCAATTAAACTCGTTCTTCTTCAATATTAAGTATCCCTGGACAATTCCTCTCTTGAAGTTATATTCACAAATTTACCTCTTATCTGACAAAAAAGAAGAATCGATTATGTCTATTAATAAAATAAAAAGCAGCAAAAGATCTTAGCTGTTGATGGATACAGAGAAGAGCAAGAGATGATGATGATGATAATTCAAAAAAGTTGTTGATGGAGACTACTTTGACAGGCAATCCATTGAAAGCAACATTTTACTGTGAGGTTTTGTAATGAAAATATATTTTTAACGTTGCTGTAGTGTATAGTGCAACAGCTGATAAATTAATCAGCATATATTTGTGTAATCAGAAAAAAAGGACAGCAGATTTGAGGTTGAGAAAATAAGACTCTGGCTCTGTTCTTCATGGAGGTTTTGCTTGTTATTGCTACCAAGTAAGGATCTATGCTTTTCAAAAAGGCACAAGTTGCTTAGTTGAACGTGGGGTTAGAATCATATTAGGATTTAAATTGGAGCATATTGCTACCAAGTAACGATATTTGCTTTTGATAACCAGCAAATAGGGATCTTTGCTTTTCCAAACCAGCAAACAGGGGGCTCAATTTTTACTTCCTGAATACAATCTCCAATGCATTATATACCTCCTAGCATGGTAAGTCTACTTGTTGATGTACAAATTTGCTGGTCGCGTTCTGTGTCTCAGTTGGTGTGGCTCTTTTTGTTCTCCCCTGGGTTCTTTGTTATCGTTTTGTCCACAGGGTGTGATCAAAAATTAGGGATTCATCATTTTTTTTAAAAAAAAAAAAACCAAAAACGCCACCTGCCATTGACCAAAAAACAAAAGGGACTAAGGTGGACTTCTAAATCCCACGTGGCCCCCTGCAGATGGAAGTTGGTGTGAAGCTAACGGAGCTGTATTTTTTTTACAAAATCAATTGTTTTTTTGGTATTTTTGGGCTCATTAAAAGTTATTTGGCTACAGCGCTCCTGGACTAATAGTTTTTTGGCGAAATCGCTCCTTCACCCTCTAATTAAGGATACATACAGTCATATAGAAAATGATTTTAAGAAACTCTGAGTTTAATGTATTTTAAGGGGTTGTGTTGGTATTGGGGGTGGGGAAGGAAGGAAGAAAAAAATCTTTCAAATCAAATAGGATATTGTCATTACCAATTTTATGTCACTACCACTTTTTCACCGTTAGATCGGAATCTCATCTACCTTTATCATTTCTCTCACCTATTGAGATTCCAATTTAACAGTGAAAAAGTGGTAGTGACTTGATAGTGACATAAAATTGATGGTGACAATATCATATTCCTTTAAAAATTAGAAAATTGAGATTAAAAAGTTTTAATTAATTTTTTTTACTTTTTTATGTTACTTCTTCTCTTTATAAAAATTTTATAATTCCACCTCAACTTCTATAAATCACTAATAAAAAATTTTCCACCCCTCTAGATCTCCATGTCAAACAGCCTATAGATTTTTTGGAGACCTTAAGAGTTGTTTTCCAAATTACTATACCTTATGATGGATTATTTTAATTTTTAGGGAAAATAACAAGAAAATACTAATTGAACTTTAAAATCCTAATGACAACAATGATAATAGGATTAACAAGAATAGTAAAGCAATTTACAACTCATTTTGTTGGAAAATTATTTATTTGAGATTTTAAAATGAGAAAATTCCATATAAAGACAGTTGAATTACCTAAATTCTAATTTGGGTTACTAAATTTAACAAATTATTAGGTTGCATGACACAAATAA
Source organism: Acacia crassicarpa (assembly GCA_034222035.1). Classification (NCBI taxonomy): domain Eukaryota; kingdom Viridiplantae; phylum Streptophyta; class Magnoliopsida; order Fabales; family Fabaceae; genus Acacia; species Acacia crassicarpa. Next base: position 2,197,892 of record JAWXYG010000019.1, on the reverse strand, counting down.
GGATTTAGAATTTGAGCCAAATTACCTCTGTATCCCTAATTATAAATATATATATATATATATATATTTTTTTTTTAAAAAAAAAAAAAAGCAAAATTAGAGTCTGAACTCCGAAGACAATTCCCATTGCACATATGGCAAAGAAAAGGTTATTTTGTTTGATGAAAGATCAACAAGAACAAGCCTCCCATTCTGCCCCAAACCCTGAGGAATGCTCCCAATGAAGTTATTCTCCCAAAGCTGTAATACCTCCAAGGATGGTAGTTCCCCAATGAACTTAGGAATGGCTCCATGAAGCTTGTTCCTGAACAGGTTCAAAAGAGTCAAGTTCTTAAGCTTGACAAAACTCTCTGAAATCCCACCCGCTAGCATATTGTTTGACAAGTCCATTGATTTTAAACTCTTCAAGTTCCCAAGCTCGCGTGTCAGAGGCCCTGAGAGCGCATTCACTTGAAGAAACAACGTATTGAGTTTCTGGAGCTTCTCGATTTCCGAAGGAATCTCGCCGAACCAGGTGCAGTGACTGGTGAAGGTGTTCCAGGAGGAGAGAGAAGATTGGGGGTCGTCGGTAATGGCTTCTTTCAGAGAAAGAAGAGCACCATACTCAGACATAGGGGCAGAGGAGGAATGATGAAGGAGGAGGAGGAGGAGGAGAAGCAAGAGAAGAAGCCTCATCTTTATGGGACTTGGGGGCAGGTGTAGTTTCAGCGCTCCGGCAACCAGCAGAGGAGGCGGCCTGCAAGTCTGCAACGGAGAAGGCTTAAGTGTGTCGTTATAATTGAGAGTTTCTCTGAGTAAAGGACGATGATGACGCAGTGAGGCGTGGAATGCCTTCTCGACCTCTCATCTTATTATCGCAAGTATTGTTTGCACAATCGCCAAAGAAACAAAGGGTTAAGGAGAAAATTTACCAACAAAGTATTGGGTCAGAAGCGATGGGCACAAAAAAGTTTTAATGGGACCAAAACAACCAACGAACAATTTTTTTTGTTAAATCATCACAATATCGTCAAGAAGCAACTAACATCCGTGTAAAATGATTGCCTGGTTGGTTTTGACTTTCACCTCAAGGCCACGTTGGTTTTGTTTTTCTCTTTTTAGCTGAAGAATCCCCAAATCACCATCGTGAAAAGTTAAACAGTGCGGCAGGTGGACGACTGAAAGGAGGGAAAACAGAGGCGCGTCGTTTTCTGACCAAACATTGTTCATCATCTTCTTCGTTGCGGAAAAGAGAGTTGGATGATTTGAAGGAGGGCTCCGTTCACTGTTCCAGTCTTCTTCTCTAGCGATGGGAATAGGACGGAGCTTCTGGAAAAAGTGCAGAACGACGGGAAAAAGGGAAGCAGAGGTGCGGCTGAGACGGGCTGTTCAACATCTGCGATCATCTTATCGCTAATTGCGCTTTGCAGACCGAGGAGAAGAGAGAATAAACTCCGACGATGAGAGCGTTTGGAGGTTGAAGAGGAGTGAGGACCAGATCGGACAAAGGTAGCTAGTGTTCTGTCTTTGGGAACCGAAATCAACGAAGCCAGCTAGAAGGGAGACAGACTTCACCGTGGTGGAGCTTCAGTTTCACCGGCGACTGAACCATAGGTTTCATCCTTCACTACTTCACTTCTATTCCCCTGTCACTTTGATTTTCAGGATGGTCTTGTACTTTGAATACATTGTTGCTGCGTTGATTACAATAATGTTTGGCTAGATTTTCTTTCAACCTATTGTTTTAGACTTAGAGATTATCTTAACTAATTAGTTTTATTCAAAAAAAAGTTAAACAGCGCCTGAGTTGGGTAGGAACTGTTTCTTTCGACCCACAGTCCAGCGCCTGAAAGAACCAGTGACTTCCACCTCACTGGTTTGTTTCCATGTCTTGTCCAAACGAAGAGTTATTGTACTTGATGGAGTGCTCACTGTAATCTGATTTTGCCATTGCCCATTTGACTCTTGGTCTTCAAAACCAACATGGGAATCATTTTACACGGACATTTAGTTGCCTCCTGATGGTGTTGTGCTAATTTAACAAAAAAATTATTCGTTGGTTGTCCCATTAAAACTTTTTTGTGCCTAACGCTCCTGGCCTAATAATTTGTTGGTAAATTTGCTCCTTAACCTAAAAACAAAAAAGGAAAAGAAATTTGTGAATCACTTACAAATTGAATCATTTTCTAACTTTTCCTTCTTAGAACACGAGAGAGAGAGAGAGAGAGAGAGAGAGAGGGAGGGAGGGAGGGAGGGAGGGAGGGAAGGAGGGTGAGGATGAGTGCGATTTTCCTGGCTTTTCCTTTTCTTGTCTTTTAATTTGGATTATGGGTATTATTGGAAAATAGTCAACATTTGAATATTTTATATTGGGTCATTAACCCGATTTAAGATTTATTGAGTTTACTAACCTTATATAGGGTTTTTCTATTTCAACCATCTTTATGGGGATTCTCCCTTTTGAAATTCAAGTGATCTTTTCTTGGGATTTTTCCTAATTTTGTCCCCCAAAAAAGTCCATTATTAAATGAATAAAGAAAATATGCCCTAGAGTGGAAAAAAAATCTGGCTTTTAGCTATAAAATCACTTGTATGAGGCTATGAAATACTCCCTCCGATCCTAATTATAAAACAACATTTGGAGGTTAGTTTTGGTCCTAATTATAAGACAATATTCTAAGTTTTGTCAATTTTTTTTTTCATAAAATACCCCTATTTTATTCTCTCAAGTGTATTTGGTTTTGGTGATTATATATATGTGTGTCTCTTTATACAAATATACATATATATATACACGTAGGCGCACGCGCACGCGCGCACACACACACACATATCAGTGAGTGTGTCTGTGTATGTGTATACATATATGTGTGTGTGTGTGTGCCTGTAGATATATGTGTGTGTACACATATAAACACACATGTTTACATGTGTGTGTATTAATATATATGTGTGTAGATACATGTATGTATATATGTGTGTGTGCATGTATGTATATATATATATATATGTATGTATACATAATTACATATAGACATACATATGTGTACATAGTAAGACCATTATTTTAATTAAAAAGCATGTGGAAAAAAAATTCTAAATTGGAAAGGTATGTGGTTGGGGTTGTTAATTCACTTTTACTTTTGTTATTTTAAATTTATATAAGGGCATTTTAAGAAAAAGAGTAAAATGAACTAATTTAACTTCTCTCCTTAATCTCCCCAAAATTGATTAAATATGTCTTATAATTAGGACGGGAGGGAGTAGAAAATATAAAATTGATGGTAATACATATTTTATTCATAAATACGGATTTTAATCCCCCAGTTGAGCTCTCTCATTTGACAATAATCACTCATGTTAAAATTTTTACAATATACAGGGAAAATAAATAAAGCAACTAGCTTATGGAAAAATACGGATTTTGATCTCGATTGAGCTTTCTCAATTTAAAGATATTAGTTATCAAATTATGATTTCACAAGACAATTTACAATTTTTTAGAAAAAAATTATTGACATTGAATATCTTAATTTATTTTAAAAAATAATTGCAACTCCTCCTTCAATACCATTAAATCATAATTCTCAACTACAATAATCGTACACTCATTTTGGGTTCACTAAAGACCAAACCACCCCCTATTTATATATAATATTATTGTATAATGAATATTTTTTTTTTAGATAATGTTGAAAATGTGATATTAAGAATAGGTGGTAAGCCTACTTTTATAAGTTGTTCAATGATAGAGGGGGATTGAAAGTGGAATTGTGACTTATAAGATTTGACAACTTGAGAAGGTGAGCACAACTTGTCATTTTACTACAAGATTTAAGTTGACAAGATTAATGAAGCTCTTAAGAAAATAGAAAATGGTAAAGTTGTTGGACCTGATAGTATTCCGATTGAAATTTGAAAAAGTTTGGGTGAAGAGAGTATGTTACGAGTTACTAAGTTATTTAATGAGATTTTACAATCCAAGAAAATGCCTAATGAGTAGAGAAAAAGTACTTTGATCCCTATTTATAAGAATGAAGGGGATATACAAAATTGTACAAATTAAAAAGGAATTAAGCTTATAAGTCATACAATGAAATTGTAAGAAAAAGTTATTGAACATAGGTTGAGGTTGGAGACTGGTATTTTTGATAACCAATATGGATTTATGTCAGGAAGGTCTAACAGATGTGATTATTTATTAAGAGGACTAATGAAAATATATCAAAGCGAATGAAGAGATTTGCATATGATTTTCATTTATATATATATATATTATATAAATGTATGATTGTGTGTCAACAGATGTACTTTAGAAAGCCTCGTGAAAGAAAAGAGTACGTGTTGCATATATTAAGACAATTTAGGACATATATGAGGAGGTAACAACCAGTGTTAGAACGCCGATAGGTGAGACAAAAGACTTTCTTGTAAGGATTAGCCTACATCAGGAATCAGCTTCTAGCCCTTATTTATTTAACCTAGTGGCGGATGTTCTAACTAAACCTATCAAAGAGAATATCATTAAATACATGCTTTTTGTGAATGATATAGTTCTATTGGCTGAATCCAAAGAGGAAATTAATTCTAAACTTGAGATATGGAGACAGGCTCTGGAGTTGAAGGGCTTTCATCTAAGTAGGAGCAAAACTAAATATATGCATTGCAATTTTGACCCAAAAAAAAAAGTTAAAAATGAAGTGCAAGTTAAATTAGGGGGGAAGTCATTCCACACGTGGCAAAGTTTAGATATTTGTGATCAATTATACAATAAGATAATGAAATTGATGGAGATGTTAATCATAGAATTTAAGCTGAATGGTATGAATGGAGAAAAGTTACTAGATTTATTTGTGATAAAAAAGTATCTAATAAGGTAAATGGGAAGATTTACTATGCTATTATAATACCAACAATACTATATGGTAATGAGTGTTAGACTTTGAAAGGATGGCATGAATATAAGATAGAGGTAGCCAAGATGAGGATGTTAAAATAGATGAATGGTCATTTAAAAAAAGATAAGATTCATAATGATCATATACGTGAACAAGTTAAAATGAACTCTATTAAAGAGAAAATGATAAAAAGTCCTAGAAGATAGTTTAAACATGTTTAAAGAAGGCCTAGAGATCGAGGATGACCGAAAAAAACACTCAATAAATTTATAGAGGGACCTTTTGATTAATAATCAATCTAAAAATATGGTTTTCAATACAATAGCATCATGCGATCGATATACTCCACCACAATAAGGCTTTGTTGTTATTGTGACGTTGAAAATCTAAGACAAATCTACAATTGTAGTTTTATGGTGTCTCAATGGATCAACAAAACAAAATCAGCCAAGACCAACAATTATCGTTCCACAATAACCCCGAGTAGGATCAGTGGTGATAACCAAAAGCATCCAATAACCAATGCATAATCCATGACCATGCAATACTTAGGTTTCTAATTACCATATATTATTTTGATCAAAAAAATAATTACCATATCTTATTATTTATCAAAACACTTAAAATTAAAGGTCGCAAAAAAAAAAAAAAAAAAAAAGCTCTTTTTAGGAAATAAAATTACTATAGTTAAAATTGCAGATAAAATAAATGAGAACCTTATGTCAAAATGAGACAATATAGACTATGATTGAATTAGTCGACAACTGTTGAAATATAACACTATCAAACATATCAACCGTATGGTAAAACATAAAAAGCTACATCCCAAACTATTATGACAACAGGGGGCATAATTAAACCAGAAGCAACCATTTTTGCTGCCTGCCTCAATATTATTATATTCATCACATTGAATGTATTAGTAAACATCAGGAGGGAAATGCCCAGGAAATGTATTGCATTGTTGAGACTGCTGCAAATGCATTACCAAGGTATAGTTTTTCACCTGCAAAAAATACAGGATTCAGCATTCACAGAAAGTAAAATCATTAGTGCAAATTTTAAATAGAAGCTAATATAAAAGGAAAAGAAAATCAAAATTGACAGGGTGGGCATCAGAGGCCCCAAACCCCTCAGTCCTCTTCTACCCAATCAGTTCTGTCCTTATTTAATCTCTCTTAGTCTTACTTTCCTGGTTTTGCTCTTTTTTGTCTGATCTTTTTATCTCATTTTCTTCTGTTTTATCTTATAGCAGCAAACTAAAGCCTTCCTTTGAGGAAGAGGGGAAAATGGAAGAAGACCTGCTAATGGAGACATTACTGACATTTCCTTGTCATGAAGCTCGGATACTTCAAAAAGGGGCAGCGTCCATGGGCCCACGTCAGTATTCATGATTTCTAATGTCAATATTATTAAGAACCGTAATTGTGGTTAATTGTTGATGATGCGCAAGTGCAAGAAACTTCAACCCCGTGGAAATTACATGACATCTAAGCAATGAGCGAGATACAATTCCAGGACCAGCTACCAGTTTTGTACCAAACTTGCATCAGGAATTGTGCATTTAGTGCATTGCCCTATTGACAAGATTATCCCCCCAATATAGGAATGGCATAGGGTTCAATCCCCTACAGGGCTGGTTAAGCCTCCCTTGAAACGAAAACAAGGGGGAAACACTTGTCCATAATTTCCCATGAAGACATCATTAAGCCATTCCTAACATCTGTGTCCAATTTATTAACTCTTCTCCATTTTAGAGGGCTTTATATTATACGTAGAAAATAGCTGAGTTTCCAAGCATTTTCAAAAGCTCTAGAACCAATTATGCAAATTACTAAAGCATATAATGAGATCAGAGACAGGTAATTCTGACCTCAAGAGATCTCACTTGCTCCTGGCAATGAGACAACGCCTGCTTCAAATGCTGACACTCTATAACCTTGTTATCATAATCAGCAAGTCGTTCATGTTGGATTTTCACTGCATGTTTGAGAATATTATTCTCCTTAATCAGCCCCCCAATTTGCTCCTTCAGAACCAAATTTTCCTAAAAATGAGAACATCTTAAAACAATCATTATCAAGCCCAACCAAACATAAAGAATGAGACACTAAGTTACCATTCATAAAACATTTCACTAATGTGTATAGACATGCATAGAAGTCAGCTGTGTGCACAGCACAAAATCTATGTGCAAGCTACAACCTGGAAGTTTAACAAATAAAGAAACCTATTTCTGCAAAGCTTCATGGAAAATGCATGTCTAAGCATTATATCCTACCACCTATTCAATTTAGCAAACACCACACATTCTCTTGACATCCAAACATTATGGGCCAGGGATTATCGGGCACTAATGCCTTCAATATAATTGGCATGTCTACTACAGAAGATCATCATATAAAAAAATGCTTGAGCAGATGAGCATAATTAGCAAACCCCTCCTTCACCCCCAATGCAATGTTGTTTTCACATATATGCTTGAAAACTAGAAAGGGGCACATAATCGTAACTCACAAAACATAGAGCATTCCCCACATATGTAAAGATGGCATCTATTTAGCCACAATCAAGAGATCAGAGCATGATTGTTAGCATGAATCTTTAGGTGGATAGGAGGCTGTAAGCATTATCAGTTGTATCCACAAGTTTGTTAACCAAATAATTATTTTTTTAAAAAAAATGCCAGGTTCTAATGGTATGTGCAGGTATCATTTATTATTATAGCATGAACTATACCTTTTGATTAACATGAGTTGCCTCCACATGAGTACATTCACAGATTGATTTTTCTAAAACCTCTAGAATTCTAGCAGCACGAGCTTTAGCATCATCAATGCTAGTAGCACCCACTATTTCTCTCACAAAAAGGTCAACCCACTCAGCTCCATCAGCAGGAAGGTTATTCAAAGCTGTCTCACTCTCAGAAGCAGGAGCATCAAAATCATCTTTTGCTTTACCTGTAAGTTTTCCAGAAGTTATCAATGCCTCATCAATAAGAGATGCTAAATGTCATTTAAAAAAATAAAATAAAATAATTGAAGCATATAGTGATAGCAAGAAATCATGAAGAAGTAACATCATACTTGAACCTCTGTTCTTTTAAGGTAAGCTATATACACTGATATCCATGTTATCCATATAGGCAGCTTAAATAGAACTGTCCTCCATACAGTTTCTTAGCGGATTGTATGTGCGTATAGACAGATTAAATATAACAGAACGGTAAATTAGGCTATAAAGCATTTCAAAATATTGAATAGATGTTGCATAGAACAGGCTGGTGCAGTACCAAAAAAAGATGAAAAAAAGTACATAAACATAGACATCAATACATCAAAATCAATATATATAATAAAATCAATAACAAATCACATTACTCATAAACCATGAAAAATATGACTTGTTCATCAGACTTCAAGCAATACATAGGAAAGCATGACTAGTTGTGCTAAAATTAAGATAAAAACAGCACCATAACATAAGTGCTCATAAACGTACACACAGTTTCATTCATTAAGCAACCAAGAAGATTTCCAGGGAAGGATACCAAAGTACTAAACCATTTGCAGTTCCTAATTTTCATTTTAGAAATATAGATAAGAAAAATTAAACACTTCCAACAACAATCTTCTTTTCAAGCAGTAAAATTAGTCAAATAAATGCAGACTCAGCCAAAGATAGAATATCATGTTGAATGGTGGACACCAATCAAAAAGTGGATCCAACTTAAGTAGGAAGGAAAGTAAAAAACCATGCTTGCAGCAAAGAATACTTGGAAACTAACCAAGGATGGTTTTAGATTGCTTCATAATGAGAATTCCTATTAAAATCAAACTTCTCAAAGACAACTTATCCAACTCAGGTCCATATATGTGAGCCCTCATTCAGGAAACAATTGAAGAACACTAGTTTGTACATCAAATAGTAAATATAGCAAGTAAAAGAAATGGGGGAAAAAAGTTTCTACTCCTGCAGAATTTAACTTATTTCATTTCATCCTAAGATTCATTTAAGACTGAAGACTACTAACTTCTTTTTTAACATTAATATGCAGATATCAACCATACCTGTCTCCACATTAACTTCAGATTCTTCAGAAGCAGCAGAATTCTCTTTTGGAGATCCCAAGCAAAGTTCATGCAGGCGCTTAACTGCAGCATCTATATCATTGTCACATTCTTGGAGTGCTCTCTCAAGGACCTAAAATGTAAAGTATCAAATGAAAAAATATCATTGTAGGTAAAAAAGAGTGCCAACTATAGATCAAGGTAGTCAAAGGCAAAAGGAACTAGAATGCTCAAATGCCACAAGTGAGAGGCACTAAAAAGGCGCACACATAAACAAAGCAAGGAGTACAAGTAGGCAACAGATATGCAATACAAACAAACAAAAATGAAGTAAAATTTAAATTACACACAACATGTGACATGTGATTTAGCTATTCAAACATAATAATTATCAGAATTCAGATGTATCAGTCAAGTCATTAATATCACTACTCAAACTGATAATTATTAAGTCATAACTAATAACATTAAGTGCACTTACGAAGTTGAAAAATGCATGTGGCCATGGTCGCTTGTGGATGGCTCTGTTTTTGTGTGTTTGTTAAAAAAAGCCCTAAATCTGAAATAATATGCTAAATTATTCTATCCTATTCTTCAATGTCTATGGCTAGGTTGAGCTTCTATGAATTGTAGCTTCCCATTTTAACCTATAAATTATTTTAAATTTTTTGGGTAGACTGACTTATACAATAAACAGAGTGCTTGCTGGGGGGAAGCCAAATGCGCTTGCTCAGCAACACATTGTTGAGTGAAGCGCCCCTCATGGTGCAAGAAGAACTAGCCCTGAATACCCCCTCACCTCAGTGCCAATAATGCAATACATCATGAAATTTCTTTTCTGACAAGGACCTACGTAACCATTCAAGCAACACATTCAAAGCTAGACCTCTCAAGATGCTTCAGGCAAGAGGCACAAGAAAGGCTCACTAAATACATGTACTTAATAATCATTAAAACATATAAATGGAAAATAATATATAAGGTGACAGAAATTATTATCGTCTTCTACTGAGGGCAAGAGCACACAAGAGAATTAAAAAACGTTTATACAAACGTAGCAGAAGCATCAATCGTCATAATTATATATAGTTACATATGAAAAAAGATAGGCAATCCATTACGATATTATTGACTTATTATTAACCAGAAAACTTCATCGACCAAGAAAGCATCAGATAGAGGGAAACCCTTCAGCACCAAAAAAACTAACAGTGACATTCTATCACTCGCCCTTTATCGGAAAGCTACTAAATAAAGAATTTCCATCTTGAGTTCATTTTCTTGACTTGAAAAAAACCTGGTCATTCATGTGAGGGAATACAGCACGAAGCTGATCGATGAGACTCGGAGCGGATAAACAAACAGGCGGGCTTGAGGGTGAACAACGAAGCTTCTTAGATACTGGAGATGACGGACAAAGTTCTTCAAAGAAAGATCTCTTACTTCCACACACTGCAGCAGACATTGTTGAAGCAATAAGCCGTTCAGTGCCTCTAACGGTTAGTCCGACCAAGATTCCCAAACGCCAATTCAATCCGATAATTCAAAAAAGAGGAAAGGTTTGGGATTAGGGTTCAGGTGAGTTCAAGAGAGGTGAAGCCAAGATAGTTTGGAATTTTGAAAAAGATGAAGTTGCTCATCCTCTTTTTATAGAGGGGGTTTTAGGGATGAACGTTATGGGGATGTCTCTGAATTACACAGAAAGTAACAAATAAATGCATTTTTAAAAAGTTAACTATTTAGTTTTGTTATTTATAGAAAAATTAAATTTTCCTGATAAAAAAGAATATTTTAATTTAATATATAGATTCTAAAATTTGATTTAAATAAATCATTTTTAGATAAATATTACCATTACAATTACTGTTCAATTTAATTTTTGATTCTTTTCTCTTATTAGAAATTTATTATCTAATAAATATAAAAAAACTTAGATTTTAAAAAATGCTAATCTCCTCAAGATTTAATTTTGATAAATTTCTTACCAAAAAATAAGAAATTTGATGCAACTCTAGTAAAATATAATGGATAAATACTAATTCTATAGTGGTTGGAAAAGAATCTACAATAAATTTTATTCTAATTTACTACTATATTATATAGTGTAAATTGATAGTCATCACAATAATTATATTGTATTTACTTGAAATGTGAGATGCAAAGGTAACGACTAGTAAAGCATAAATAATACAACTCGTTTATTGTTGCTTTCCCTCGTAGCATCAAGCTTAAGAAATGTTTTAAAAAAGAATTTATTGTGTCGTTTAGGCTCATAACATATTATATTAAGTTAAAATAGTAATGTTATAAAATATCAATTGATATTCATGCATCATCATTGCACAATGGTCACTATTTATTAAAATTCTACTTTTTTTTTTTTTTTGCCTTATGCTTGGGATAATGAGATCTACAAATCAAGAAGATAATAATTGACTTCTTTGTGCCAATCCATCTTTTTTTTTTTTTTTGGATGCGTCAATCCATCTGAATTTTGTTTTCTAAAAAAAATAATTGACTTGTCACTCACAAAACCAAAGAGATGTATCAACTACTTGTTATTCACGATATCAAAGACATAAATCAACTAAGGTTTATAAATTAAAGCTGAAGACAAGGGGCTAAACGCCTCGTAGCGCGATGACATTAGGACTAGCCTTAGGAGCTGGCATTCACCCTTGTCCAGGGTTCGAGTCCTGCCTCCCCCTCCTCCACTGGTTGTATCAAAAAAAAAAAAGCTGAAGACAAGGGTTTGCATCAAGAGGTCATTGCAATGCAAAATAATTCAAGTATATTTTAAGAAAACTAACATTCATTTTTTATGAATAAATAATTTAACAAATTTGTGTGCCTATACTGTATATGGAGGAAGGTGAAATGTTAGTTGCAGGATTAGTGATGTTGGGGCTTGAATTTGTGTGCCTATACTATATATCGTGACTCTGATTTACGAGGTAAATATGTGAGAAGATTTCTACCTCGGCTTGCGGAAAATGTCTTCAAACACTCACTTTTAATAAAAGTAGCTAGAACATGTGTTATCATATAGTTCCATAGTATCGTGTAAGGGTATTCATAGCATTGGTGTGAGACAGAGCTTTACAAATATAGAATTTGGATCTACTGAAATATTTCATGTTTAAAAAAGGTGTTTTAAAATATAAAGTATGTTTTGGGCAAATATATATATATATATAAAGTATGTATAATATAAATTATTATAGCCACCAATTTCACCTAAAGTATTAACAATTACCAGTCTAAGTCTAAGATCAGCCATGGAGGAGGAAGAGAGGTTCGAATTGGATAAAATAGAAATTTGTGAAATACTTACAATGGCAATTTGGTCATGACATGTTTAGTCCCAAAATTGATGTCCTAATATCAGAGAGGGTGGTAGCATTGTTTTAATCCAATGTAAGATGGGGTCCAATTCCCCAATACCTCATTCTAAATACGAAAACCTAACAGTGTAAAGCTTCGTTAGATCCTTCTAAGTCTTGAATTTAAGTTTTAGAGGAAACTCTTGTGTTCTAAAAGGCAACCATGAATGTCGAATCGAAACATGAAAAGCTAGTATTGTCCAATCAAATCCCAACCCCTTCAATATACCAAATAGGGCACTTTGTGTCATAATTATAATTAAAGTAAAATATTTTAACCACCCTTTTATTTTGCCTTAGTTACATAGACTTCATTTTTATTTTGAAAATATACATTTAAGTTTAAACCATTAACTCCGTCAAGAATATTTTAAAATGATTCTAAAAATACATTTTTAATTGAAATTTATATAAAAAATAAAATTTATTTACTAATTTGCCCTTAATGTTAGAGCCTAAATTTTAATTAACAACTTGTAAATATCACAAACTTTTAAAATTTTGAGTAAGTTATTAAATGTTTCTGGGAAAAAAATATCGAAATATATATTTAAATTACTTAATACAATCTCTCAAATTAAAGTATAAAATATGTTTGATATATATATATATATATATATATATATAGTCTTGAGAAACGAAAATTAAAAATAAATTTCAACAATTTGGTAAAAAAAATTAAATGATAAATTTTAAAAATCAAACTTAACGGTTAACTAATAGTTTGGATAGATAAAAATAGAATATTAAAATATAAGGCAGGTTTGTATATTATACATTTTAATTTTAAGGGAGCTCTATATAAATTTTCAAAATAGAGGGGAGATTATATAATTAAAGCAAAATAAAAGGGTCATTAGAGTATTTTACTCTTATAATTATGACTCTTTACTTTAATCCCGAGATAAAGTTTTTTTTTTTAAAAAAAAAAGTATAAATATCCTAATTGAAATAATTCTGCTCAACATTATTAGATACTAAATGTGGGCAGGGCATTATTATTCTCGAGACTAATATAGGTGTGCTGTGTGCATGTTAATTACAGTAAGGCCGTGTGGGCCATGCCCAATGCTTAATTACAATAAAGCTGGGAAGATTCAGAAGATCATACAGAAAAAGTGAAGGGAAAAAAACTGCACAAATATCAGTTAGCCTAAACATAAGAAAACCTATATGCACACAAACAAACACACACTGATAAACCCATGCGAGCTGTGAGAACTTCACAGTACAAAATGTTGATGGTTTTAAGCTATAAATTTTGCCACTGCTCTCTTTCATCTCAGATGTTGATTCCTTCTCTTCTCACATGAAGTCTGAACTATCTTCAGCAGCTAATTCCCCATCGCTGTTTTCAGAAGCTGGAAGGTGTCTGAAAATTTCATTCTTTTCTAACTCACATAACATATCCTTAGAATCTCCCTTGAGCAGTTCTACCACCTCAAGCATGCTGGGTCTTTTTTCAGGCTGATTTTGAGCACATACGAGTGCAACAAGAATCATTCTTTTGAGTTCTTCCTCCACATACTTACCCTTTAGCTTCGGATCTGCAAGTTCACTCAATCTCTTCCCAATAACCAGTGGTAGTGCCCAGTCAGCTATTGATCGCTTCATCGAAGCACTTAATTTCTCAATTGGTCTCTTTCCACTTGCGAGTTCTAGCAGTAGAATCCCAAAACTATAAACATCGCAACTCTCAGATGCCTTGCCAAGCATGGCATATTCCGGTGCGAGGTAGCCGAGGGTTCCCTTAACTCTTGTAGTCACATGGGTTGCACCATCAGGGATCAACTTAGCGAAACCAAAATCAGCAACCTGAGCCTGGAAATCTGCATCTAGTAACACATTGCTTGATTTGATATCCCTGTGGATTATGTGGGGTGTTGCATGGTGATGAAGATATCTGAAAGAAAATAAAATGTTGGGGAATTAAAATAACGGACTAGGACAAAAGATCAGCAGTGAAGCACAAATACTTCAAAAAGAATATCAGATACAACGTAAAACTTTAAATTGTACTTCAAAATTATACTACCTTCAGTTTAAATATAAGTCTCATATACCTACCTCAAATACATTGAGAAAGTTGGTTGAAGTTAGTTTTGCATTCCAAAGCAAAAAAAAAAAAAATTCCAAGTTTGCCCATAATAATAACTGAAGTTTCTCTCTTTATACTAAATTCCTAAAATAAGCATTTAATGATAAGCGGGGTATTTGTGGGGAAAAAAAAAACTTATATTTAGGACTAAATGTAGTATATGTTATTGTGTTGCTCTGTATTTATATCAAAATCTGTGCTCCTTAGGTCAAGGAAAGCCAGGTTGCCACTTACAAAATTCCCTCGGCTGCCCCAATTGCGATATTCATGCGCCTGTTCCAATGAAGAAGGCAATCTGCAGAGTGCTGTCTATGAAGATGAGAGAGGAGGCTCAAATTCGGCATATAATCATATACAATTATTCTTTCCTTCCCTTCAGCACAATAGCCACGAAGATTAAGAAGATTCTTGTGTCTTATTCTGGCTAATATCTCAACTTCAGTAGCAAATTCCATATCTGCTTTGTTGCTCCAAACTTTTAATCTTTTTACTGCAATCTGGAGGTGTACATAGATTACATAAGGATATACAGTGACAAAAAAGCCACTCCAAAGAGAATTCTGAAACAGAAGAGAATTAGGAAAACTATGCTATTATTCTATTATTATGTTAGCCATTTACATATTCCAAAATAGCTTCATTATCCAGGTGCCAGAAAAACGACTTGATCAGAGGTTCAAAAATTAAAGGCATTAGCCACTTGTTATTTTATTTTGTTGGGACAGATACCATATTATAACCCTATCCAACAACTCTTCAGATCTATCCTTAAAGGAACAGAAACCAAAGTTAATAAAAGCACTAGTCATCGCATTGAATATTAGAACACGTAAATCATTTAGGTTCATTTACAGATATTGATTAAGAATTGATGCACACACATTTATACAAGTGCCTGATTTGGTGCACGGAAAGAAAAAACAAAGCTATTTGACAATAACTTGGTTCATACTAAAAATTTTGCACCTCAAGTTTCATATGAAATTCAAAGAATGCTCAAAGAGCAAGCCACAAACAAGGGTAAGTCTCTTCAACTTGCAAGTAGTATAGTTTCAAAATCAAGAGGGACAAGAGCACTCTAATTACTTGACAAGTTTCTGTTTCATCTAACTGTTCCATTAAGCCTTGGATCAATTTCTCCTTGAAATGTATGTCAAATTGCTACGTTCCACACATTTAAAAGTTGGAACAATTGACCAAGATGAATACCAGAGTGTCCAAGACCTTCCCAATAGCAGTAAACAATGTAGCCAACTGAAAGTCACAGTGAAAAACATAACTTGGATCTACATTTTTTGAAATACACATCTCTTAGCAGAAGAAAAGAATACTAATGGCAGAAAGCAGTTAGACCAGTTAGCATAATTTTGTGCAAATTCAATTACCACAACTACACGCTGAGCATTTGCAATCACATTTAGGATAATGAAATTGAGTAAAGCCATAAACTGAAGCTGATTTTATAGCATGCAACAAAGAATTTAAGAGAAAGTATGTAATCTCACTTGTGATCCATCCCAAAGATGGCCCCAGTATACACTGCCAAATCCCCCTTCTCCAAGCTTGTTATCATAGTTAAAATTATTTGTCGCTGAGTGTAGTTCCTTCAAAGAAAAGACTCTCCATGTAGACACTTTCTTACTTCGTTTTTTTCTGCATACAGTTTAAGTTTGAATCTTCACAATATAGTTTAAAAGCCAGAATTTAAAACCCTCTTTAATTCTCATTTTCCACCAAAAAAAAAAAAAACAATAAACCAGGATGAAAAAACCTAGAAGCAATATTTTACAAATAACTAATCCAAAATCAACAATGATAAAGTAAAAGAAATACAAAAGCATGAACAGTTATTTTATCTCACCGATCTGAACCCTTTGCACAGAAAAATATAGGGCAAAAAGCTTTACCCATCTTAGCTTTCTCCTATTTTCTCTGCCTCTGTATCTCTAACTCTCAATCAGGCCCAGCTAGGAAGCTGATTAAAGTTTCAAGCTTTCAATTGACCCACAAAATAAAAACCTGAACTTTATGGCTTATGCTCCTACACTCCAAAAGTTTATTCTTTCCCGTTTTTTTCCTTCTCTGCCTGGAACGTTTTACCGTGAAAGACGACAAAGAGTCAAGGACGGTGAGCTTGAAACATGAGGATTCAACAGGAGAGCACAGGCGTGGTTTTGTGAGTAAAAGTGGAAGAATGACGAAGAAATTGTGTTGTGCAAAAACAAGCAAGAGGTTTGAATAGGTACGTATTGTTTGGTTTTTTTTTTTTTTTGGTCAGAACGTATTGTTTGGTTTTGGAGAAGCATTGAAGAAAGAAATGTACAAGCAAAGTCTAATAAATCATTGCTTGATTTGGCAAGATGAAGTTATTGAAGTACAGCTCCCGTTTCGCTGCGGTATGCAAATTTCAATGGGGTCCATTTTTTGTTTTCAAGTAGATAGGGGGCCAAAATATTAAATTCATAACTCTCTGGGGCACCTAGAGCTAAAATAATGGCCTCCTTGTCTTATCGGGGAAGTGGTAAATGTAATACTCTTACTTCGTGTGCAAGGCATAGTTAATTTTTATTATTATTATTATTAAGGAAGCTAAATTATAATATATATCATGTATCATTTAATTATATATTAATTCATAAATCAAATAAATTAATTAGTATAAAAAATATAAATATCAATATTTAAAATAATGTTGTTAGCTTCTTTACCCTATAAAAAAAATCTAACTATATTTTATATTAAAAACGAGAGAAAACATTCTTTTAGGAAAAAATTATTTCAGTCATGCATATCAGTAATTTTTAATTTAATTTTATAGTTATACAATATTATTGATATTTTTTGTTTTATTCCTAATAAATAGAATGCGTAAGATTTTTTTCCTTGGCCAACATCAGTTTGCTTAATTACTTTTTTTTGGTCGAAAGTTTGCTTAATTACTTGAAAAAAATATTTTCTTAGAGTGAATTATTTGAAGTAACCAAACAATGTCACAATAATTTATTACTGATAGGGAAGATGTTAAATTTTATACGGAAAATATGATAAAATTAAATAAATAAATATTGTGAATATTTTAGTGATCACCTTATCAAATGGTTAAATCAAAAGGAAAAAATTGTAAATTTTGAAAATTTAAAATCATATCACTTGATAATATCAAAATACAATTTTTCCAAATATTATATAAAGTAATTAAATGCTAAATTAAAAGTAATGATCAAATTAAAATGTCACCTGCTAACAAAAATATAAATATAAAAATTTCAACTTTAATTTCTTTTTAAATACTTTGATCACTGAGTTTGATGGAGGCACATGATTACAGATGTCGATATATATATTTGTTATTGATAAGTTATTTAAGTGCTGGTTTGTTTTAGCTCTTGAAAAGTACTTTTATGATTTACAAAATAAATATATAAAAATAGTTTTATCCTGACTTGTAGAAAAATATTTTTTAAAACAATGTTTTTCTAGGTTTTATAAACAAGTATAATTAATGTATTGATGTTTTTGTCGTTATGGATGTGGATGATATATAAGACACATGAAATTCTAATAATTATGAAAGCTGCGTGATATGGTATGTAGGAGAAAGCCAAGAAGAATCTTGGTATTAGGATATGCCATTTGAAACTCTCTTGGTTGCATTATAAATGTAAATACTCTTTTTTAACCCATCATTTAATTTGGATTGCAACATGAAACTTGAATATTGAATTCATGCATAATATGCCAAAAAAATCTTCACAATTTTTTTTTCCGTTAAAAACTTAACAGTCAACGTCATTTTTTTTACAGTCAACATTAGTTTCTAAACAGAAAAAGGAGCAATATAGCTACGTTTTTAGGCTTTCGATGCAACATTAAAACTGAAAAAACATTCAGGACAATATTACTGCTGGACGTATACATCCGGGACAGATTTGTTACTTAACTCAAAACCTGATGTTCATGGAGAGAACCACCCACAAAAAGTTTTGACCGACAAAAAACATAGTGAAGTGTCATGATTATGAATTGAAGCCACCCAAACGTTGGCTCTCAAAGGGTGCCTATTATTATAAATGATCACAACAGATATATAAAATGAGTTAGATCTAACCCAAGCCTTTAATGATCGTTTAACCGTGACTTTTTTGCTCAATGACGTGTTAAGTCAAAGCCAATATAAAGTCAACTTGGAATTCTCAAAGTTTGGCGCACATGTATATTGACGGTTGGACTTAGAAGTTCAATTATGATCATAAAATTAAAAGGACTTTGGAGTTCAAGTCGTGTCATATTAAAGTTTACAATTTTTAACAACTAGCTTCTTAAAATAAATTATTTGATTATTGATTTTGATTGATTCAAATAAACCAGACCCGAAATCTCCTTATACATCGATGCAATGCCAATTTTGTTTCACATTTAATATTACCCTCTACTTGCTGGTTATTTGTCAGCAATTAGATTATAACTACCAACAGAAGTTGGCACAAGTAGTAAGTAGCTTGTGTCGCTTAAACAAGGTCTCAAGTTCGAGCATTGTGAATATAGAAAATCCTCGTTGCAAGATTCCCACATCATAACTTGGTGCGTGATGCGGGTCAGATCTGGATTAGTTAGGATAAAGTTTTGGATGTCCGAAAAAAAAACAATTAGATTATAACTATTTTTAATTTATCACGGGAGAAAAAAATACGAATCCTTGACGCTATTACGCCAATTAATATATAAAATGAACTATCACTTTACCTAATTTGATTTTTTCCCCCGGAACCTAACTTGGTTAATTATTTTGACATTATTGAGCAATATATTATAATAAAATAAAATCAATCATTATATGATTTATATGGCTATAGGATTATTACAGACACTGGTATATGCGCCTTGTTGTCTTTCTATATAAGAAAATAAATTGACATATAACTGTATGATCTTTTATTGATATCATTTTATTGTAAAAGTAATATTAATTAATTTTACATCTGTATCTAATTGATTTGAATTTTTATACACTATCCTATTCCTAAGCAAATGCACACAATTTCTTTAAGTTAGAACACTGAAACTGTCGGCTCAAAAATTAAAATGACGAAGATCTTTCATTCCTTAGAAGATTTAATGTTGGGAGACGTAACAATTAGATATAATAATAATAATAATGTTACGGACCGGCCCAAGGCCCAAATCTAAGATGTGGCCCAATAAGGGGCACACCCGAATGTGTTGAACACCGGCCATATAAGAAGATCTCATATCACAGGATCTTATCTATCGACATAATAGGAGCATCCGAAATGAACCTATGTGATATACGCTCCTGGATACTTATCCCGGATATCAAGCATAGCCAAGATATCCTACAGAAGCCTCTATAAGTACAGAGGTCTATTCTCCAGGTGCACACGTTATAACTTATGCTCACTTTATATTCTATCACACAGAGCACACACACCACCCCCTGGCTAAACGCCTCCAAGTATGCATCAAACTACGTGGACTTTGATCCGTTCAAAGGGTATGCAGGCTTTAGGCTTGACACCTAGTCAAGTCCAATCAGTCATGTTTCTAGAACAGAACAAATAATAATAATATAATAGTTATGTTATAAAAAATTGTTCAAAGAGGAGCGAATGGGAATTTAGAGAGTTGTAACTTGTAATTGTAACTTTAGGAATGCATGTCAGTTGTAAATAAAATATTTAAGTCCTATAATCTACTCTCAATAATTTGTGAATAGAACTCCTATATTTACATTGAGTCATATTTGCAATTAATCATGAACTTTTTAGATACTGAATTATCGTTAAATTAATTTTTCGCATCTATCACTCCCACAATTTTTCATTGATTCTAACTTTTATAATTTCTTCCATTATTTTCCCCACTTCACGTCAATTATTAAAATTGAGCTCTTAACTTTCATAGAGTTTCACAACATACCACTTTGATTCTATTTGTAATTCCTTTTTTATAAAAAAAAATAAATAAATAAAAAATTTAGCCCTATTTATAAATTCGATTTTAGTGTAGTTAAGATTTTGACAATTTTACCTATATTAATTGTAACAACGAAAATAAAGAGAGAATAAATAGTTAAAAAATGTTCATTCATAAATGAGGGCAAAGTTAAAATTTACTACATAATTATTGAGTTAACTACCTCTTCTTAGTATTTGTGATTTAGTTAAAAGGATTATAAATAAGATGAAAGTGATATAATAATATTTTATTATCATCCCTCATCGATGATCACAACTTGATCCAATCGATCAAAACTTAACTCACATTGTCATGTTGCTCTTCTTCTTTTTTCGTTACAAAAAAATATAATTATTGATATCTAATTAATAAGGAAAAAGTTTTTAATGTGATTTTTTATCTTTAAAGTTTCCACCTTCAATTTTATTTAAAAGGAGTCAAATTTTTTAATAGGAAAATCCTTTTCAAGGTCCATATTACAAAAAAAAAATTCCCGAAAAGACCCTAAGATTCTGAAAATTCCCAAAAAGACCCTAAGATTCTGAAAATTCCCAAAAAGACCCTAAGATTCTGAAAATTTCATACATATATATAATGAGTTAGATCTAACCTAAGCCTTTTTTTTTTTTAATGCAACTTTACACAAAATGGTAGTAAAGTGTGCAACCACTCCGGGTCGAGAGTTGTTAACGGTAAAAACCTCCCCAAACGATCTAACCTAAGCCTTTAATAATCATTTAACCGCACCTTTTTTGTTCAATGACGGGTTTAGTCAAAGCCAATGTCAACCTGGAATTCTCAAAGTTTGGCGCACATGTATATTGACGGTCGGACATAGAAGTTCAATTATGATCATAAAATTAAAAGGACTTCAAGTCGTTTCATATTAAAATTTACAATTTTTAATAATTAGCTTCTTATTTATGATTTGATCACTTCATTTTAATCTATCCACGAACAATAAATTATTTGATTATTGATATTGATTGATTCAAATAAACCAGACCCGAAATCTCCTTATAGATCAGAGCAATGCCAATTTTGTTTCACATTTAATATTGCCCTCCACTTACTGGTTATTTGGACCATGTAAACAATTAGATTATACTCCCTCCGGTCCTAATTATAAGAGCTAGTTGACTTTTTTGGAGAGATTAAGGAAGCTAACTAAATTACTTTAAAGTATTTTTATTTTTATTTTTTTTTCAAACTTATTAGTTCGACTAATAAACTAATATATAATCTAAGAACATTTAACATATGAAATGATTAAGTAACTTATTTAACTTCCTTAATCTCTCCAAAGAAAGTCAACTAGCTCTTATAATTAGGACCGGAGGTAGTAACTAACAACGGGGTTAATATAAGTGGTGAGTGGCTCGTGTTGCTTAAACAAGGTCTCGAGTTTGAATTTTGTAAATGCAGAAAATTCTCGTTGGGAGACCCCTCCCTACCATAATCAGATGCACGACGTGGGTTAGATCTGGATTAATCAGAGTAAAGTTCTAGATACTAGATAAGCAACCAAAAAAAAAAAAGATTATAAGTATTTTTAATTTATCACGGGAGAAAAAATACGAATCCTTGACGTTATTACGACAATTAGTATATTAAATGAACTATCACTTTACCTAATTTGATTATTATTATTATTATTATTTTGCCCGGACCTAACTAGGTTAATTATTTTGACATTATTGGTCAATATATTGTAATAAAATAAAATCAATCATTATATGATTTATATGGCTATAGGATTATTACAGACACTGGTATCTGCGCCTTGTTGTCTTTCTATATGAGAAAATAAATTGACATATAAGTGTATGATCTTTTATTGATATCATTTTACTGTAAAAGTAATATTAATTAATTTTACATCTGTATCTAATTGATTTGAATTTTTAGACTATCTTATTCCTATGCAAATGCACACAATTTCTTTAACTCAGAATACTGAAACTGAAGGCTTAAAAATTTAAAAGACGAAGATCTTTCATTCCTTAGAAGATTTAATGTTGGGACATGTAACAATTAGATACAAAAATAGATTAATTTAATAATAGCTATGTTACAAAAAGTTGTTCAAAGAGGAGTGAGTGTTAATTTAGAGAGTTGTAACCAAGGTTATCTGACGTAAACTCATAAGGTTACTTTTATTATTAAATAAGTATTACTAGTATATAATTAAATAATTAAAATATAAGATAACAACAATTTGATTTAAATATATTTTAAATTCAAATAATTGAAATTAATTTCATCAACATTCATCATTTATCATATTTAATAAAAAAATTTATATAAAATTTGTATATGAAGTCATTGAGCATAATCAAATAAAAAAGGTTAACATGAGTTTTAGAGTAAATTTACACGGTTTTATAAGCTAGAAATGTAAAAATGGTAAAATCGCTGTATAAATTCGTGAGTTTAATAGAGTTTATAACTGGCACGAGTTTAATTAATAGTGACTCGATTCGTTTTTATACGCTAGAAACGTAAAAATAATAAATTTAGCAAGTTAACTCATGAATTTGATAACATGGTTGTAACTTATTGTTACGGACCTATACAAAACCTATTTCCAAAATGGCCCAACAAGAAGTAATTCATATCAGAATCCGCCCATAATGAGGGGAGATTCTAATTGCCCTGTAATGGAGGCTACAATCAAGGAATATGAAGGTGTGGCGGTAGAATATTAGGACCCACTAAGGTAATATCTATAAATAGGAGATAAATCTAAAATGTACACACATTCTATTCATCCTCATTTACTATTAAGCCCCACTATGCACACACCCCATCCGCTTTTGGCTAAACACCACATATTTGCATAGTGATCCAATATACTCCTCGGTATTTTTCTTATAGATATCCTGGAGTAATCATCTTCTCTTTGATGTCTGCCTTATAGACATCTAGGAGTAGTAACCAGATCCAATATAAACATACTAGTCTGAAAAGGCTAGACATCTGTGTTCTTATATAGAATATTGGCGCCAACCGTTGGGATCTGTAAAATTCGATTCCTGTGACCAAAGATGGTTACCACCAGAAGTAGCAGTCAGATTTCGTTGCAGGGGCAATTGCTGGGAAATCCAATGTACTAGGGTCAAGAACCACCACAACCTAAGGACGTCCCAGATTATAACGTGGTGCATCTTACTGAGGACGTGTCAAATACGGCTTCCTCCCCAACGCCTACAGCAAATCCTTAGAATGTGGTGATCCAGCAATTCCGCAGCAAGAGCACCCTCCGCAGTTTCAAGTCGAGAACCTAGACATTCAAATTTTACAAACCATATTAGGTTCGTTGTTAAGGCGAGATGGAGCAAAGTAACCGTCTTCAGAGGCAAGAGGATATCTGAGTAATGTAGGAGGATATAGACCATCACAATGCACTTTTGTGGCAAGAAGAGATGTAGAGAATGCAGTTGTCAAAGGAGCCCCCACCAGAGAAGAAGAAGAAGAAGAGAGATGAGAAGCGAAGGAAACCTGATGGTGATGATAATGAATTCCCAGAAGCCAAGTTCGATTGCAACGTCATCAGCGAAGCTCTAGGAGGAGGAGGAGACATGGTGAGCCAAAGGAAGAAATACTTAAGAGAAGTCATTTTGATAAGGGACCAGCTGAAGTTCAAGGAAGACCCTAGCAAGTTGGAACCTCCTCTGTTATGCTTTACTAAGGAGGATTTGAAGGACATAGTCCCAGGGCATCAAGATGGTTTGGTGATTACGGACCCCTGGTGAATTGCTGGGTTGAAAAGATCTTCGCAGATGTTGGAAGCTTCACAGACATTATGCTCTGGGACGCTTTCAAAAGGATGAACCTTGATCCGGAGGATTTAAAGCCGTGCAAAACAATCCTCATAGGTTTTAACGGAGAAGGTACTCGTCCTAAGAGACATATCAATCTCATATTAACGCTGGGAACGAAGGAATCCTTCAAGTCGGCTTATAATTGTAACTTTAGGAATGTCAGGCTGTAAATAAAACTGTCATTAATTTGTAAATAGAACTCCCATATTTACATTGAATCATATATGGAACTAATTTTTTCATGAATTTTTTGAATACTGAATTATCTTGAAATTATTTTTTCGCATTTGTCACTCCTACAATTTTTCATTGATTCTAAATTCTATCATTTCTTCTATTATTTCCCCTCTTTCATGTTAATTATTAAAATTGAGCTCTTAAGTTTCATAGAGTTTCACAACATATAGTAGTATTTTATTATCATCCCTTGTCCGATGATCACAACATGATCCAATAGTTCAAAACTTAAAACTCACGTTGTCATGTTTCTCTTCTTTATTTTTCTTAAAAAAATATAATTATTTGATATCTAATTAATAAGGAAAAAGTTTTTAATATGATTTTTTATCTTTAAAGTTTCCACCTTCAATTTTATTTAGAAGTAGTCAAATTCCTTCATAGAACCTATCAACAGTTGATGCCCCACTTCTTTCATGTCAGTAAATGTTATTTTATATTTATTCTTAGTGAGTCTCCTGATTTTTTAAAATAAAAAACACCCACTAGGTCCTTGTAAGAATAAATAACAGAAAAGCCCGTACTATTTTATATTTAATTTAATTCATAAAATAATATTTTGTTTGGTCAACAATTCGTAAAATAATATTGCTATACCAGCCTTTTCTTGCCGACTGTGGCTTGGTTATGAAAGAGAAATACTCAAATAAGCAATACAAGCTGTTTCTTAATTTAGACCTAATTGTAAAATTGATATTTGTCCTAAATATAAAAAAAAATTTATATGTTTATCAATTTTCTTGAATTAATATTGTTAATATTTCCTCAACATTCATTCAGAACAGATTTTCTTAGAAGCATTCGTCTTAGGACTCAATTTTGTTCGTGTGATGATCCAAGCGGTGAAAAATTGACAGGTTTAAAAATGCATATCAAGCATCTATTAGATTATAATTTTAACCGTCTATTGAATTCCTAAGTCAGTCAAATCCCAAAGGGTCTATTTGGCCAGTTTGAAGGAGGGAAAGGGAGGGGGGAGGATAAGAGAGTATTACCTCGTTTTAGTTGATAAGAGGGGAGGGGAATAGAGGGATTTCAATGTTACCTTAATTGTTTAAAAAAGAGAAGGGAGGGAAAATACTTTTATGTAGACAAATTTTCTCATGTATTTTGTTTTCATACTTTTGTTGAAGTTTAATTAAAATTTAATTTGAAATAACATTTAATACACATAAATATAATTTTATAATTGTTACAATTGTGTAGCTAATATATACAATAATTATAGTTATACTAAACGTACACACACATACATAAAATAATTAGGAAAAATTTTAAAAAAATACCACTTGAACTTCAAAATCTTAAATAGGTGATTTCTCCAATAAAATAAGTTGTCAATTACTTTATTGTTATTGTTAATCTAATTACTATTGTTGTCAACAAAATTTTACAGTTCAAGTAGTATTTTTGTATTATTTTCCTAAATAATTATTATAAATATTATTTTGGTAAAA
The DNA here is from genome assembly GCA_034222035.1 of Acacia crassicarpa. Taxonomy (NCBI): domain Eukaryota; kingdom Viridiplantae; phylum Streptophyta; class Magnoliopsida; order Fabales; family Fabaceae; genus Acacia; species Acacia crassicarpa. The sequence goes on along the minus strand of JAWXYG010000019.1, from coordinate 2,171,970 downwards.
ATTTAGAAATACTATAATGATAATATAAAGACACACAATAAAAAATATTGCAATAAGTTATTGTTTTGATGCAGACATACAATTACTGTGTATTCACACAAGTATACCTTAAAGTTTTGTAGTTTGCAATAAATGGAGTTGTAACTCTAAATTAAATATTGCAGGGAACGAATTGGCGCTAGACAAAGTAGCACTTATTATTATTTTTTATTAGAATTAAAGGTTGCAAAGAGTTAAATTTATGCACAAGTCAAAATAGTTTTTCCAAAAACAAAAAACCACCATGTAGAGAGGTTTTATGGTGGTTGGCTACAATTTATTTCTCTTCCTATTCTCTTCCCGTCCTCTTTCTCATCTGAGCCGTTGAATTAAAATCTTAACCATTCAGATTAAATGTTTTATAAAAATATTATTTTTATAATTTTTTAATAATTTAATATTCTATTAATATAAAAATATTAATAAAAATAATATTTTTATAAAACATTAAATCTGAACCGTTAAGATTTCAATCCAACAGATAAGATAAGGAAGAAGACGGGAAAATGATGAGAAGAGAAGTGGATCATAACCAAGTTCCGATGTTGGTGGGGAAAAAGAAAACAGACTGAGAATGCTGAAAAGAGGAATGGACATAATCGTAAAGGGCCAGGCAAAATCAAAATATTGCCCCTTCCCCTCCAAATCCTCTAATTTGGGGATAGGGTTTGGATGAGATGGACAATTTTAGAAAATTCTCTCTCCCCTGTTAAAATTTGTGTTCGGATTCTCTCCTCATCTTCAGATTTGACTGTCAAAATTTTGATCCAACGGCTATAATATATTTTTTGAACTACTGCATACGGTAAAAATTACCGTATGTAATATTTCGGAAAAAATGATCTGGACTGTTGGATCAAAATTTTAACAATCAGGATCTGAGGATGAGGAGAGATGGACAGAAAGAGGATGAGAAGAGTATTTTGTTCCCTAAAATTTTAATTTTAATTTTAATGTTGTCAAATAAAGGTTTGGGGCCAAAATCCCTTATTTTCTCTCCAACCAAACGTATCCTAAAGCATCTCAGTTCCTTTCTAACCATTCAACCGTCGGACACTACCGAACAGAGCGTTCATCGTCGTCATCCGCCATTCATCGTCACTGGATGGAATATCTCGAAAACTGTTGCTGAACAAATTGCGTATCGCAAATAAGTTCTTTGTGGACCTATTTTCTTTCTCCACCAAAAGATGCTTTTGACAGCACGGACATTGTGAGGAAAGAATGGGAGAGCCAAGCTCTGTTAGCTCTGGACAAAGCAAATGAAGACAAGTTCGCATCTCAAAAATCCTAAAAATAAAGATCCTTGCGACATTACTCATGACAAGATCTAAAATACAGAATTTTTTTTTATGAGAAAAAATGATTCTTTTTCTCATACTTGCCTTTGAGAAGATTCCTGCTAAGCTCAGCACAAAGTTGCAGAGGATTTCAGGGTGCGATGGTGTTTTAAAAGTAAACAAATAAATGGTCATGATTAAAATTATGGGTCTAATTGGTATAGCTTCATATAGAACAAAGTAATGGATGGGTTGGGCAGTCCGAGGTCAAACTTATAGTCCGCCCCTTGAACTTTAAAAGGGTATGGGCTAGCTCATACTCATACCTCAATCCATTTAAATTTGTATAAACGGATTAGCACATTAATGAGCGGCTTCACTGGGTTTTGGGTTACCCATTTATATTTGACATATTTATTTTTTTTAAAAAAATTCATAAGCATTAAACATCTATCTAAATTCATCATTCTAAAACATCTATCCAAATTCATCATTCTAAATTCTGAAATATAAATCTTCGAAATTTAATAATCACAATTCACACAAATTTAGACAAGGAACATCATAACATAAATTTATCTTGGATAGGAAACCAAGGAATGCCTTTACCTTATACCAAATGCGAAATGAGATGGATGGTTAATAAAAAAGAAAAAAGAAAAAAAACACTAAATGGGTGGGTATGGGTAGCCCATATGTGTGTCCATAGCCCGCTCATTTAAGTCTTAACTGCGCGGGTTCTAACCCACTCCGTTATGAATCTTTTTGGGCGAGCTCAAAATAACCCAATTCTATTGGGTTGTGGGTGGGCTCGTTGGTTATAGGTTCCGTGCTTAGCCCTAACTTCAAAAGCTAAAAAAGGTCCATTAGAAGCCCATCATAAATAGAAGCTTGATAATTGGGTATTTGGATGACTTCATTATTTGATGGGTTTCAAAGTCAGAAACTGTTTTTTGTTTTGTTTTGTTTTTTTTGAAGCCACCTAACCAAACTTCAAGGTCTAAAACCACTTCTGCTACCGCTATCTCAAACACAAATCACATCAAAAAAAGTCTATAAAGAAAATTCCATTAAAAAAAAAACAAAAACTACTTCTATCATCGCTATCCCAAATGGGCCCATAGATTGTGAGGAAAAACACTTCTGAGGAGAAAGAGGGAATTTAAAAAAGGGAAAATCACTATTAGGTCCCCAAGATACGGAATAATAATAAAAAAGTTCCACACCAAATTCCCCTCACAAAAACTAATTGTGAATAAGTTATGGAATTTCCCTCACAAAAAAGTCTTGTTCTCAAAATGATTTTATTAGTTGTTAAACTATGAAAATCTCGTTGTATCTTATGTTGTCAAAATGACATTTTATGTTGCCAAAAATTGTCCAAATTTCAAAAATTCTATACGCCGGAGGAAAAACTTAGAGAATTTTTGACAACATGTAAAGTTATTTTGATAACATTAGGAGCCATTTTCACAACGAAATTTTCATATGGACATTTTAACAACTAATAAAACCATTTTGATAACATAAAAAGTCATTTTAACAATGATATTTTTTTTAAAGAGTAATTCATCAATTAATCACAAAAAAATCCCTCAGAGGAATTTGGTATGAGACTTTTTTGTGATTAATTCTAAACGTTGGGACTTGACAATGATTTTCCTTTAAAAAAATGATTATGATGTTTTAAAATATATATATATATTTATATGAATTAATTTAACCACCATCCTTTATCTACTTAAATTAATTAATTAAGTCTTATTTAAAGACTTAAAGGGTAGTATTTTTTGTTTTATCCCATATTTAAGCATTATCATCTTCACACGGCACTCGAACTGAAAATTACGTGTCTAAACCTTTAACTCCTGTCACTAACACCAAGGCGTGTTGCTATAATTAATATTTTTATTTATTGAATCTGTCCTAAGAGGCCAAAATCTTTTGGGCATTTGAATGAAATTTTGTTGTGTAATGACTCAGCAAACATATGTACGAATTATTACTTTATTAATTCTAAATCTTTTTTTTTTTCATTCTTCAATTAATTAAAAATTTCTCAAATTGGGATTTGGCCTATCAATCAAATGAGTCACTGATTGACATTATTGAAGATGAGACTGCAAGAAGTCGCAGCTTCTTTGTTGACAAAACTCATATTCTATATCCTAAAAATCACAAAATGGTTGGAAAAATCTTGACCTTGATATGGATTAGTAATTTTAGGATTAATTTATATGCCAATCAAGACCAAGCTCTCTCAAAAATCTTCCCCAACTCATCTAGATGTTTCCTTTACTTGGAGCAGTTAGAGAGAAAAATATTATTATAAAAAATTGTTTAAAAAACTAGTGGGCAATAAGCTGTTTGAAATATTTTAATAAAAATGGGAATCTAAATGAGGCTATAAATAAAATAAGAATGGGAATATAAATATTACCTCCGGTCCTAATTATAAGAGCTAGTTGACTTTCTTTGAAGAGATTAATGAAGCTAAATAAGTTACTTAATCATTTCATATATTGTATATTTTTAGATTATATATTAGTTTATTAGTTAAACTAATTAGTTTGAAGAAAAAAATAAAAGTAAAAATACTCTACAATAATTTAATTAGCTTCCTTAACCTCTTCAAAAAAGTCAACTAGCTCTTATAATTAGGACCGGAGGGAGTACCAATAAGGGTTTGATACAATGATATGAATGTATGCTTGGTTATATTAGAATTCTTGTATTAGTTATTACTTTTTAATATACTTCATAACCAAAAAAAAAAAAAGTAAGATGTTGAATTTTAATTTTCTTAATTTTAAAAAAATATTTCATTCATACAATATTTTAGGGTGTTTTGGTTTTTATTTATTAATGATCTCGGAATGTTGAATCTGGATCACCATGGAAATAGAATGATGAACAAAACATTCAATCAAAAACATGATTTCCTTTCCCTGGAGTAATCATTCCCTCAAACCAAACATGCCCCAAGAGTTAATAGATATGATGACACTCATGCATTCAAAGTTTCAAACCCTTTTCTTGATCAAATTATAAACACAAAAAGATGAAAATCTTGGCCACAACTAATCTTGGGATTTGATTTGGGCCTTATTCTGAAGTTTTGAAAGACACTACAAGATAGTGGGCTAGGAGATTGGGCTCACTTGGGCCAACCCCATAACTTAAAGCTCATTATTTTATTTCATCTCATTCTCTTATGAGACTAGAAGCCCATTTTTGTTTTCCAATGTTGAAGGGTTTGTGAACAATTCATTCTTTTCTAATTGAGATAACTTATCCTTAGATTCTCCTTTAAGCATCTCTACCACCTCAAGCATGGTTGGTCTCTTCTCTGGCTGACTCTGAGCACATATAAGTCCAATGAGAATCACTCTTTTAAGTTCTTCCCCTACAAAATTTCCTTTAAGCTTTGAATCTGCAATTTCACTAAATTTCTTTTCCCAGGTCAAAGAAAGTGCCCAATCATATATCAATTGCTTCGTCATGGCATTTGGTTTTAAAATTGGTCTCTTACCACTAGCAAGTTCCAGCAACAGAATTCCAAAGCTGTAAACGTCACAACTTGCGGATGCCTTACCGAGCAAGGCATATTCTGGTGCAATGTAACCGAGAGTTCCCTTGACATTACTTCTACTATGGGTTGTCGAATCAGAAATCAACTTCGCAAATTCAAAACCAGAAATCTGAGCTTGGAAATCTAAATCAATTTGTACATTGCTTGCTTTGATATCTCTATGGATTATTTGTGGTGTTACTTGGTGGTGAAGATATCTGAAAGAAAACAAAAAGGTCATAAAAGGGTGAGCAATGAACCAAGAAAAGTCGGAAAGTAAAATAATAAGCATGATTTAAAATGTCAATGTACTTATATATTTTGTTGTGTATTCCAATTTCTATGATACTATGTGTTTTACAAAGGAACAAAAAGCAAAGCTAGAACATACGCGATGCCCTCAGATGACCCGATTGCGATGTTCATCCGTTTATTCCAATCAAGAAGGCATTCTTCAGGATGCTGTTCATGAAGCTGAGAGAAGAGGCTCAAATTTGGCATATAGTCATATACAATTAGCCTTTCTTGCTCCTCAGCACAATATCCACTTAGGCTAACAAGATTCTTGTGTTGTACTCTTGCCAATATTTCAACTTCAACGGCAAATTCTGTGTAAGCCTTGTCGCTCCAAATTTTCAATCTCTTGACTGCAATCTGTAGGTGTCATTAGATTACAAAAAGATAATTTTTTTTTATCTTCACTTCAAAATCAAAAACAACAATTACAACAAAACCTTATCTTACTATATGGGGGTTGGCTATATAAATCGTGTGACTTCATTGTACTCTAGTTTAGCTCCACCTCCAAATCATGATAAGAAATTTTGACATACTCATATGTGAAAGATTACCTTTTATCATATCGCCATAATCTTGGAAAGACAATTTTTTTTTTTTTTTGGGTGTGTGTAAAAGATGCTTCAACATCAAGCTACAAACATTAATATGCCAGTTCAAGTCAGAAAGTTTTTCAATGCATTTACTAAACAGATCTTCAAAAGTTAAGGCCAGACAATAAGGCATTCTTGTCACAAACCTAGATAAGAAGTAATCTATAGTCAATCTGAAGTACATCTATCACTTCTAAGTTGTATATATATATAAAAAGAGAGAGAGTTCAGTGAATTAGCTAACACACTGAGCCATACGTAAACACAAGCAGCATCATGAGCTTGGGCATATACTCCAACAATTCTAAGTACCTGACAACTTATATCTACTTGTTTCATTGAGCTTTTGATCAATCTGTCAAGCAAAGCATTCCGAATTCCCATATTTTATATATTTCAGTGGAATAAATAACTGACTTGGATTGGTACTTGAGTTGGTTTAGGTCGTAGCTCCTAAATATAAAACATAGTTGTTATATTTATCAATCTTTTCCTAATTTATCTCTATTAATGATTTATCAACAATAATTAAAGAGGAGAGAGAAATACATGATTAAGGAAAATAACTAGAACATTTTAGAAAATACATGTTATATTAACGAACTTAACTAACTTCCTTAATTTAATTAAAGGGTAAAGGATTTCTCCTGTCACTGGAGATAGAGTTATCTCCAATAACCCTAAAACTACGTCGTTTTGAATTAATGAAGGGTGTATTTGTAATTTCAGGTGAATTAATGAAGGGTGTATTTGTAATTTCAGGTGAATTATTAAAGAGTGCAAATACAGAAATACCCTTCATTAATTCACCTGAAATTACAAACACACTATTTATTAATTCAAAACGACGTAGTTTTAGGATCACTTGAGATAACTCTATCTCCAGTGACAGGAGAAATATTTTTTCCTTAATTAAATTATATAAATATGTTTTATATTAAGAACTAGAAGGAACAGTAGCCACCTCAAACTCCAAGTAAAAATATTATGAGGATCTACAACTATGAGAGAAGACTTTTAATTTAGCAGAAGCAAATGATATTTATGGCAGTACAGTAAGCATAACAAGTCCAGGCCAATACACTGAACATATGCAATCACTTTACAATTAGGAAGATTAAGAAAACAACCAGAAACTGAAGCTGATTCTTGATGCGACACAACAAAAACTAACAGGAAGAGAAAGTTATATAATCTCACTTGTGATCCATTCCAAAGCTGGCCCCAGTAGACACTGCAAAATTCTGCTTCTTCAAGCTTGTTATCATAGTTAAAATTATTTGTTGCTGTACGTAATTCTTTCAAAGAGAAGACCCTCCATGTAGGTGCTTTCTTGCCTCGTGCTTTTCTGCATAACAGAGACTCTAATATTAATCAACCTTGGAATTACAAATAGTAACATCTAATCAACCTTTGACGGAGAACCATAGACCTTTTTTTTTTTTTTTGGTTTCTTATTTCCTTTTAATGAACTTACCGATCCAGAAGCTTTGCACAGAAAGATATAGGGCAAAAAGTCATAGCACCAGTCACTCTCAGCTTCTACAATAATTTCTCTCGATCAGTCCTGGGGAGCAAACAAAATAAAAACTTTTAATATAAGGACAGAAACAGAACCAGATTCTTTTAAGTTCCTCCAATTCAAAAGTTGATTCTTTCTCTGCATTCTCATTGGCTTGTGCGTTTCATTGTGAGGGAAGACAGGGACGATTGTCGAAGCATGAGAATTTGATTCGATCCGAGAGTGCCAAACTCCAAAGGCATGTTTTCTCGTGGGAATTAAAAAAAGGATATGTTTTGTTATGCGTGTGTTGTCGTTACAAAAAGTCATAGACTTAAGAGAGACGGTTTTAAGTGAAAATAAATATTGCTGGCTTGATTTTGCAGTTGAATAGAAGTGGCCCTCCACTTCTCTCCTTTTCTCCTTGCTTTGGCCGCCCTTTGTCATTTTTTTAAAAATTAATTTGTATAATTTTTTTAGACTTAGGTGTAAAATGTTTTGGGAAAATCCGTTAAAGCTCTAATGACAAAAAAAAATGTCAAAAAAGTTTCAAAGAAAATTCTATTGTAAAAAAAGTCTCTTTGATAATTCCTTCACGACAACTTTATATATGAGTTTTAACAACTTTTAGTACTTTTTGACATTAAATTTTTTTAGGGCTTTTTTAATATTTTCTTAATCTCTTGGAATCTTAAAAGTATTTTCTCAAACATTTTTTTTTAACTTTTTCTCAATAACTGCGTTCCTAGATATTGAAATTTATATCCTACTCAGGTTTAGGTCGTTTACCTGCCACTTCAACCAGCCAAACAGCTTATTAGTCTCCCTTCTTTTATTTAATCCTTGCATCTATGCTCCATGACAAGAAAACAAAATAAAAAGGGTAATTTTTCACTTCATATAATTGATTTATTCTCTAGTTTTAATTATAAGAATACTTTTTGAAGTTGGTCTTGGTCTTAATTAAAGGACCAAATTTTATTTTTTTTTGTCAATTTCTTCCTAAGATACCCTTACTGATACTTTCTCAATAATAATTAAACATAATAATAATTTAATAATGTACATATATATTCCATAAAGTAAGTAATGATTGCAACTTATTAATGTTATATACACCTCAATTATATTACTTTTAATAAAATAATTATGAGCAATTTTGGTCATATTTTTTCCATATCACCCTTACTTTTTCCACAATAATTTAACAATATATTTATATTCTATCAAGTGAGAAATTCTACTTTCTTTTTTATTTTTAAATAAAATAATTTTAATATTTGTTAAAAATATTTTCCTGTGTGTGGCCTGCCTATTCAACAAACTTTTCCCTATTCAACAAACTTTTCCTTTGATGTCATTTTAAATTGTGAGGAAGGATACTTTAGGAAAATAATTATAATTAAATGATTTAACTTTTCTCCTTAATCTCTCTAAATTTTGGTATAGTGTTCTTGTAATTAGGACCCGAAAGAGTATTATTTATTAAAAATAAGTTGCTTACCTTCATTATTTCACACAAGGGCATTTGTAAAACGTATACCACTTTGCTTGCCTTCATCAATACACACAAGGGCATTTGTTTCTTGTGGGGAATAAAAGGATGTTATGCTGTGCGTTGTCGTTACAAAGAGCCAAAAACTAAGAACGACGGTTTTAAATAAAAATAAAAATAAATATCGCTGGCTTGGTTTTGCAGTTGAATTGAATAGGACTGCCTTTCTGTCCATTTCCATAGTGTTTTGTGGAGGCCCTTTTTTATTGTAACTTTTTATCTTGTTTTAATATAGTTGTCTTTATTTTTATTTATATGTAGTTATCTTGTAACTTTTTTAAAAAATGGAGCAAGACTTAATTTAGGTGGGGAGAAAAGAAAATGGGTAAAATGTCATAATGTATGAAGTTCTTATATACTGATTTATTATATTTTATGTCAAAATATTTCAAGTAAAAAATATGAAAAAAAATACTTGTCATATTTATATATTTTAAAATCACATGATTTTGTATTTTTAAAATGCATTTTTTAATGTTTATATATATTTAAAACTAAATTGAAATTAATTATACTTTTCGTATTGTAAAGATGACTTGGTGGGGTTGGCTGGAGTGAGAAGACGGTAACCAAAATCACTTGATAGAGTCAGCTAGAGTGAGAAGGCAACATGGTAAATTGCAGCATTAAAATAATATTTTTCCTAAAAAGTTTTCTTAGTGAAGTTTAGGAAACTATAAAACCACTGTTTTAAAGGTTATTTCTCGTATATCGAAATAAAACTTCATAAACATAATTATATCGTAAATCGTAAAAACTATTTGTTCAGTCCTAAGAACACAGAGATTGGACTTGACTAGGTTGTTAAGCCTAGAGCCTACGTACCCTTTGAAGGGATCAAAGTCCACGTAGTTCGCAGTAAACTTGGAGGCGTATAGCTAGGGGAGTGGGGTGTGTGCTTTGTGTGACAGAAGGTAAAGAGAGCATAGAATAGAACGTGTGCACCTGTTTAGGGTTTCCTTTTATTTATAGAGGAGTCTGGTGCGAGAATCCTTGCCTTAATGAGCGATATCCGTGATTGAGAGATAGGGGCTGATTTGTTGGGATCATGATTGGAGGGGAATCTCCATTAATGAGATCTTAGATCAGTGGGATCCTATATCCTTGCCCATTATAGCGCAGATTCTGTCCTAGGTGCGGTTGGGCCGAGGTCCGGACATGGGCCTATTGGGCCGGTCCGTAACAGTTGCCCCCCAGCTCGGTTGTTCAGGCTTCTGGACGGCCGAGGTGCGTATTGCCCCCAGTCCTTGGTGTGGCCGAGGCCTTCATTTGGAATGGGTTGGCTCTTGGCTGCCGTGACCATCAGTCCGGTCCGGATCAGTGGTTGGCTTGTCATATCCTCGTCCTGCCTGGAACGCCGAGTTTGTTTTGTCCGGACGGTTGTTCGCCCTTCCCGAGTTCCCAGTGTCTGGTGGCAGCCTCGGTTTCGCGCCTATTACCTTTTGGGATTCTCCGGATGCTTTGGGATTTGCTCCTCGCGCGCCATCATTGTGGGGTTACAGCTGTCGGGCTTCTATTGGGTGCGTTCTGCAACCGCCGCGCCTTTCCGTTATTTGAGGCCTGTGCGCATTTATTGCGCTGACGTCGTGCGGTTCCAATCTCGTCATGTCTGTACGGGAATAGACCGTTGCACCCCTGCATTTGGTTTTAAATAGCCCTCTTTCTTCTCTTTTCTACTTTTCCTACTATTCGTCTTCTTCACAGATACTTCTGGTTTCCTGTATTAGAGTTCAGAGGGATTTTTCCTTGTGCGAAACTTTCGCTGTTTTCCAGCGTTCTAGTTCCTTCATCTATCAAGTTCAGGTATTCCGTCTACTCTCTACCATTTTTGTTCGGTATTTTCTTTCGTTTTACCGTTTATTTCTGGAAGTGTCGCCTGTATTGTTGTTCTTCAAGAATTCGGGGTTTTTCTGGGTTTCTTCTGGGTTTCCGTTAGTGTCACCGCACCCAAAACTCATCCCGAAATTCCCTTAAACACCAGTTTCTAGTATCGTAGGCTTCTGATTATGGCGAGAGACGGAAGTGGACCAAGATCGAGGGCGTTGTTAACGCAGGAGGAGGAAATGCTCCTCCGTGCACGTCTCCCGAGGATGACTTACTGGGTTCTTGGGGGTGAGCCACCTGCTATGGGGATCTTGGATCCTCTGCGCCGAGGTGGCGCCGTCCATTCGGGGCGAGCTGGGGCTCGTCCGTCTTCGGCCAGGATTCCGGTTCCGGTTCCTCGCCGTCCTTTCCGGCCATCAACGCGCGCTCTTCCTCTCGAACCATTCGATGGGGCCGGGGTGGGCTCCTCTTCCGGTTCCAGCCCTTCGGTGCTGATGGCTCAACCCCTCAATTTCTATGAGGGCCCTTCTACTGTGCGTCGGACTTCCGCCCCGGATGGGTATCTCGGCCCTTGCTGGGATTGCCTAGCGGAGGCTTCTACGTTGATGGCTTGTGCTGGAGATGCCGAGGCTTCTTCCATCCTTGGCTCTTGCCGGCATTGGTCTGCCCCGGCTGCCCCTTCTCATGGCCCCGTTTGTCCGAGTCCGTAGCCTTTTTTGAATGCTACTGTGTCTATGCCAGGTATTTATGCTCTTCACTAATAGCAGTTTTGTTTACTGTCATATAGGTTTTTTAATGGCTCCTAAGTCTCGGCCTTCTAAGTCACGCTCTGGGTTAGAGAGTTCGAGCTCCTCTAGCCCGCAGGAGGCTTTGCGCCGGCGATTCGACTGGGTCTCCTTCGAGACGTTGACGACCTGGTCTCTTATGTCCGAGGTCGACGTTGCCTGGCTCCAGCTGCCCAAGCTAGATGGTAGTGTATATACTCCTGCGGGGGCGGAGGAGCCAGTATGCTCGGTCCATGAAGAGGGGACGTCGAATTTCTTCTATTTTTACCGGGACGTGTACACTCGGATTGAAGTCCGGTTTCCGTTTACTGCATTCCAGATGTCGGCCTTGGCCTACCTCAACCTTGCGCCATCACAGCTTCATCCAAATGGATGGGCCTACTTAGTGGCCTTTGAGAAGCTATGTGGCTCCTTCCCGATCCCTATTCCTTGCACCGTCAACCTCTTCTTTTATTACTTCTGCCCTTTTACTCCCGGCCTGCCCAGGGAGGGCGACAAGCTCAAGGGGCTGGTTTCGCTTAGGAACGTGTCAGATAGGAAGCTGATGGGGGCCTTTTCGGACTCCTTCAAGCTTTTCAAGAACGCCTTTTTCAAGGTGGTAGTCGTGCCTGGCCAGCAGCCCTGGTTTTTGAATGGGGCTAAGGGTCCGGACGTGGAGTGGCAGTTCCCTCTTTATTGGGATAAGGGGCACTACAAGAAGTCGCCGACGTCTTATTTGGTGGACGCCGACCGTCTATTGCCCGAGACCGTCCCCCATATCCCCCGGTTATCCGCTTTTTTGAAGGAGTATGGGGTTCAGACCGCGGCCTGTTTTATTTCGGGGTCGGCCTCTGAGCCGTTGCCCCCCACCTGTAGGTCTTTGAATTGCTGTGTTTATCTTTGAATTCCTCTTTCTGAATTGCCAACTTACTTTGTCTTTCATTGTTTTCAGCTAGGACCATGGATGGCCTGCCCATGTATGCTCGTTTGGCGAGGGCCGCTGCCTCGTCGCCCAGTCGTCCGAAGAAGCGGGCGGCTTCTGCTGATGCCGGTGCCCCTACTGCCCTGGCTTCAAAGAAGGCGAAGGGTCCTGCTGCCGAGGGTCCTTCTTCTGCCACGGCATCCAAGCCCGCTCCCGTGGTGGAAATCCCGGCTTTGGAGAGTCGGGAGGTTATTGCTGCTGTCGGCCCTTCTGTGGCCGTTGAGCCCCAAGCTTCAGAGGGGGGCGCAATTGCTACTGTGTCTCTTGCTCCTAGGAAGGGCATCGTCATTTCCGATGATGACATTGAGGTGACGGTCTCTCCTACTTGCTCGCCATCGCCTTCATCTTCCCCAGTGCAGTTTCCCCCTCCTCCACCTTCGTCGACGGGTCCCTCTTCGGTTTTCCCCCGCAGCTTCTTGTGGGATAATGGGGTGGCCCCTGAGGTGGACGTGGCATTCCTCCCGCCCCGGCATTTCCTGGAGGGTAGTCATCCCTTGTCCCCTTCGGCCGAGGATCGTCTACAAGTGGCCCAGACGGAGCTGATCAAGTCGGTGGGGTACCTTCAAGCGCTGAGAATGGTCCGGAACCATTATGCACGGGCAGAGGCCGAGTGCGTGAGGCTGAGGAAGGTTGAGGCCGAGTTAAAACCCAAGGCTGCGGCTGTCGAGCAACTGAAGAAGGAGCTGCTCGAAGTCAAACAGAGGGCCAGTTCCTCCGAGGATGAGCTTATCGCGGCTTGGGCGGAGCGAGACGAGGCCAAGGCCGAGCTGGGGACGGCGAAGACTGAGCTGGGCGAGGCCCATGCTGAGCGGGATGCGGCTAGGGCGGAGTGGGACGCCGCCAAGGTTGCGGCAGTGAAGGCTGACCAGGAGCTTCAGCTATCTCGGGAGCATGCTGGTAAAGTGGCCGAGGAGTATGCTAGTGCTCAAAAAGGGATGTCCGAGAGCCTGGCTGTGGCCAAGGCTCTGCAAGAACAGCGGGCTACTCTGGCTACTGAGAAGGAGGCGCTCGAGACGGCCCTATCTGCAGAGAAGGCGGCTTCCAAGGAACTCTCTGACGCCCTGGTACAGACTGCCGAGGCATGCTTCAAGCAGGCCTTGCTCCAGATCCGGCACTTCAATCCTGGGGCCGAGCTTAATGTGGAGGGGTACGACCATCGTGCCTTTGTTCAGGAAGATGGGTCCTTCCTTTCTTACGAGCCTCCAGCCGCCGAGGATTCTGCCGAAGGTGTGGAGGAAGATGCTGCCGGCGCCACTTAGTTCTAGCTTTGTTTTGCTTTTCCTTTGTAAGTTTTGGGGCGTCTGTGCTCCTTTATTTTGTATAAACAGTTTGGGCCTTTGCGCCCTTGTGTACAGATATTCGTCAAGTAATGAATGACTTTCTTTATCATCCTTTTACTGCAATTCCCGTTTCAATTAAGTACCTTAGGCAATGAATGGCTTGATTTCCGCTATCATCCTTTTGCCTTAGCTTGGGCGTGCGTCGGCTGCATGTGTCCGAGCCGTTCAGGTGCTCTAGACAATGGATGACTTACAATTCTGTCTTCCTTTTGTCTATGCTTTAAGTGTTAATCAGCCGTATGAGTACAGGCCGTTTTGTTATCTTAGGCAATGGATAATCCTTTTGTCTAAGTTTTAGCGTTTGCTGCGTGTATGCAGTCCGCAGGTACTCTACCACACTTGGTGTGTGGGAGGTTGGGGCAGGGTTGTCTTGTCTCAGCCTCGTCAGGCATAACTAACCGCACTACCTCAGCACGACTTTCTAATAGTCGAGCTCCAACTTTCTTATAGTCGGATTAAACTTTACCGGCGTAAGGGCAGAACTACCACATGTCTAACCGAGGCTTCGTTTGCCTTAGGTCGGACATTTTGACCTGATCAGGGTCGGCATGGTAGACTGCTTGCTTAGCTGGGCGAGCGTTGACGCGTCCATTTCACGAAGGGCTACGTATGGCGCCTTCGCTGAGCTCCAACCAGTGCCTGTCGGAGTACAACGGCCGGTTTTCGTACATCTAGATGTTTTTGGTTTTGGCCGAGTACGCGACCTCGGGGTCTTCTGCCGGTGCCAGGTTTAGGTACCTCGGCTTTCGGTTTCATGGCTGGGCTTCGTCGCCCCGGTCTTATCATTTTGGCCGAGCTTCATGGCTTCGGCTTCATGCTTAAGCGAATTTTGTGCACATTCAAAATCCTCCTCTATGGGATCCTTTATTGATAAAAAGAAATAGCCCTAGGGGGCTTTACAAAGCAACAATATTAGGAAATGTCATGACTCGGAAATGAAAGAAACAACATGAACACAAATGAAAGCAATGAAAACAAACGCTGCCGAAGAGGGATCTAGCTATAGTAGATTTTCAGCTTGTCGGCATTCCACGTTCTTTTGACCGGCTCCCGTGCCAAGGTTTGGAGGATGTATGCCCCTCCATCGAGCTTTTCCTTAATCCGGTAGGGGCCCTCCCAGTTTGCCGCCAGCTTCCCGTCATTCGACTCCTGCCCTTCATGTCTGGCTCTGACCTTTCTCCAGGATGGCTGTCCGATTTCAACCGAGATCATTGCTTCGCATCCATAAGTCAGCCTGTAGGGGGTTTCCTAGGTCGAAGACTGTACGCTTGTCCGGTATCCCCAGAGGACGCTGTGGAGTTGCTCGGTCCAGTTGGTCTAGGCTTGCAACATTCGTCTCTTCAACCCGTCCAGGATGATCTTGTTGGCGGCTTCGGCCTGGCCATTCGACTGCGGGTGTTCCACGGAGGAGAAGTGCTGTTTAATGTCCAAGTTGGACATCAAAGCCTGGAACCTATGGTCCATGAATTGGGTCCCATTGTCCGTGACGACCTCGGCGGGTATCCCGAAGCGGGAGACGATGTTATGCCGGAAGAACTTCATAACCCTGGCCGATGTAATTGTGGCGAGTGGCTCTGCCTCGATCCACTTGGTGAAGTAGTCTACAGCGACTATGAGCCATCTGCATTGTCCCTGCGCCGGCCGGAAGGGTTCGAGGATGTCCATGCCCCACTTGTAGAAGGGCCAGGGGGCTGGCATTCCTTTCAATTCTGAGGGCGGCGGCCATATGATCCTGGCGTGTTTCTGGCAACTGTCACATGTCCTGGCTTTTTCCATGGCATCATGCTTCATAGTGGGCCAATAGTAACCGGCGCGTAGAGCCTTTCTAGTGAGGGCCTTGCCCCCCATGTGGTGGCCGTTGTTACCTTCGTGGAGTTCGGCCAGCACGTATTTGGCCTCGGATTCGCCGAGACACCTCATCATCGGGCAGTGGAGCCCTTTTCTATATAGTTGATCATCAACCATTGCGTAGAGGGCGGCTTCTCTGATCAGCTTTTTGGCCTCGGTCGAATCAGTAGGGATGATCCCCCTTTCGAGGTAGTCTTCTATTGGCTTTCTCCAGTCGAGGCCGGCTGAGATGGCCATAACGCAGCTCGGCTCGGTCAGATTTTGTTGGATCACGGTCCTGTGATTGTCTGGCCCCTTAGTACTCGCCAACTTGGAGAGGATGTCGGCTCTGGCGTTCTCCTCTCTTGGGATATGGGAGACCGTTACCTCATCGAATTCGGCCATGAGCTCTTTGGCACGGTTCAGGTACTTTGCCATAAGAGGGCCTTTTGCTTGATAGGTGCCGTCAATCTGGGCTGCGACGAGCTGCGAGTCGGTTAAAACCTTTACTCGTTGGGCGCCATTGTCCTTTGCCTGAAGCAGCCCGGCCAGCAGGGCCTCGTATTTGGCCTGATTATTGGAGGTTTGGAACTTTAATTGAAGAGAGTGCTCGATGGCTACCCCCTGTGGGCTTTCGACGATGACTCCTGAACCGCTGCCCTTTGCGTTGGATGATCCATCCACGTAGACCTTCCAAATCCCATCATTGGTAGTGGCCAGGGTGAGTTCCCTGACGAAGTCGGCCAGTGCCTGGGACTTGATTGCCTGCCGGGCCTCGAAAGCAATGTCAAACTCAGACAGTTCTATGGCCCAGTTGGTCATTCTTCCTGCCAGGTCGGGCTTGTGGAGGATCTGGCGGATCGGCTGGCTGGTTCATACCACAATCCAATGTCCTTGGAAGTAAGGCCGGAGCCTTCGGGCCGCGGTGAGTAGGGCGAAGGCCACTTTCTCCAGTTTCTGGTACCGGAGTTCCGAGCTTTGCAGGGCCTTGCTGATGAAGTATATTGGTTTCTGTCCGGCCTCGGTTTCTCTTACCAGAGCGGCGCTAACGGCTTCATTGCCGATCGACAAATAAAGGAACAAGGTTTCTCCTTGATCCGGCTTAGTTAGTACCGGAGGGGTTGCCAGACACCGTTTGACTTCTGTGAAGGCGGCATCGCACTCGGGATTCCACCCGCCCCGGGTTTCCTTCTTCAATAGTTTGAATAGAGGCAGGGCTTTCTCGGCTGACTTCGGGAGAAACCTTGTTAGGGCGGCCAGTCGGCCGGTTAGCTGTTGTACCTCTTTCTTGGTCCTTGGGGGCTGCATGTCGAGCACGGCCTTGCACTTATCCGGGTTGGCTTCGATTCCTCGGTTGGTCAACATGAAGCCTAAGAACTTCCTAACCGGAACTCCAAAAGCACATTTGGCCAGGTTCAACCTGATTCGATGTTTTCTTAGTTTCGCAAACGTCTGTTCAAGGTCCCAGATGTGGTCTTCTGGAAGCTTTGACTTGACGATCATGTTGTCGATGTAGACCTCGATGTTGCGCCCGATCTGATCTTCGAAAGCCCTGTTCATCATCCTTTGGTAGGTAGCCCCGACATTCTTCAGTCCGAATGGCATGACGTTGTAGCAGTAGTTAGCCTTATTCGTCATGAAGGCGGTCTTCTCTTGGTCTTCCGGATGCATTGCGATCTGGTTGTATCCGGAGTAGGCGTTCATGAAGGACAGGAGCCGGTACCCGGTCGAGTTGTCTACAAGCTTGTCAATACTTGGCATCGGGTAGGAATCCTTTAGGCAGGCCTTGCTGAGGTTGGTGTAGTCGACGCATACTCTCCATTTGCCGCTGGGTTTGAAGACAGTCACTACGTTGGAGAGCCAGGTGGTGTACTGCACCTCTCGGATGAAGCCGGCCGCTAGGAGCTCCTCGATATGGTCCTCGAGAGCCTTCTGCCTGTTATCCGCAATGTTCCTCTTCTTCTGTGCCACGGGTCTCGACCCCAGCCATATGCCAAGCTTGTGGCAGCAGAAGTGGGGGTCGATGCCGGGTACTTCGGCTGAGGTCCAGGCGAAGACGTCTTGGTTCTCCTTTAGGAAGCGGGTCATAAGAGCTTTGAGGTTGTCCTCCATGTCTCGGCCGATCTTGGCGGTCTTGGACAGGTCTGACCCCAGCACTATCTCCTCCAGCTCTCCTTCCGGCTCGGGCCTCGGATTATCTTGCTCTCGGAGGTCGAGCTCTACCATGTGGACTTGCTGCCGCGGGTGCTTGCTGGAGCCGGCTTCGGCTACTTGCTCATTGGATCCGAGCAGAGGTGGGGACGACGGTCCTCCTTCCTCGACCCGGAGAGCTTCAAAGTAGCATTGCCTCTACTATTTCTGGTCTCCGGATACCACAACTATCTGGTTTTGTGATTAACCATCTTCAGCTTCTGGTGCTTGGTGGACACCAGTATGTCCCAGTTGTGCATTGTTGGTCTGCCCAGGATGATGTTGTAGGGGGACCGGAAGTCTGCCACTATGAATTTTACGCGTTCAGACTTGAAAGCTTCCTTGGTCCCCAGGGTCAGCCTGAGGTCGATGTAACCTTTGGGAAAGGACTACTCGCCGTTGAAACCGATCAGGGTGGTTTTGCACGGCTTGAGATCCTCTTTGTCGAGGTGCATCCTTTTGTAGGCGTCCCAACTTATGATATCGGCCGAGCTCCCTGCATCAACAAAAATCCTTTTAACTCGGCAATTGACCAGGGTTCCAGTGATTACCAGTCCATCTAGATGGCCGGGTATGACGTCGTTCAGCTCTTCGTCCGTGAAGGTCAGAGTGGGCGGCCTCGGCTTCTTGGAATCCTCCTTGAACTTTGGGAGGTCTCGGACGGTCAACACTTCGCAAAGGTACTTCTTCTGCTGGCTTACAGTGTCTCCGCCACCTCTAAACCCTCCGCTGACAACGTTACACTGGAAATCCACATCGGGGAATTCGTCGTCCGAGGCCGTCTTCTGCTTCTTCCCCTGCTTCCTTGTCTCCTTGGGTGGACTCCTGGTGCGGGCACGGTCATTACGCTTGCCGTTCGTCCTTCCCTGGGTCTTGATAACGTACTGACGTAGCTTCCCATCCCTCACGAATTTTTCAATGGCATCGCGGAGGTCATAGCATTCGTCAGTAGTGTGTTCGTGGAAGTCATGGAATGTGCAGAATTTGGTACGGTCCGTGTTGGAGCGTCCTCTGATCGTCCTAGGCTTGTCGGCCCTTTTCATCTCAGTCTGGGCTACCTCTTTCCACACCTGAGACCGAGGGATATTCAATGGGGTATAGCTATCATATTTGGCCTTTTGTTCAGCTCGGTCAGGCTTGGCTCGGCTCTCACAGTTCCGTCTTCTGGGGTCGGCCTTTGTCCCTCTTGGCCGTTCTTCATCGCTGGGCGAACTTTTCCTAATCCATTCGAGTTCATCGGCATTGGCCGCCTCCATCTGCTCCACTTCCAGGTATTTCTTCACCTCCATGTAGAACTCAATCAAGGTATATACTGGGTTCTTACATAGGTGTCGGGCCAGCCGGGATGACGGGTCTAGTCCGTTGACCAGGCAGTGTACGTGAACCTCCTCGGGCAGCGACTGCACCTGCATGGCTACATCACGAAACCGATCCAGGTATTTCTGTAGGGTCTCGCATTTCCTCTGCCGTACCTTGCTTAGTGTGAATGTGGTCTTCGGCTGTTTCTTGCTAGTGGCGAAATGCAACTCGAACTTGCGTCCGAGGTCTTCATAGCTCCGGACCGAGTTATCCGGGAGGGAACTCAGCCATCTGTGTGTGGGTCCGTTCAGAGTGGCCGCGAAGAGACGCTGGACGACTGGACCGCTAATCTGTCGCACCCACATGAGCTTTTCGAACACGTCAAGGTGGTTGCGTGGATCTTGGGTTCCGTCGTACTTCAGAAGGTCGACCAGATCGAAATGTTTCGGATAACGGGCCGTGGCCGCCTCCCTGGAGAATGGGGATCTGCCGGAGTCCGATAGGTACGTCACCTGATATTCCCGGGGGGATCCCTGGTGAGGTGATCTATGAGTCCGGGGAGTTCTGTCCTCCACACGGCGTTCTTCTTGGTCCCGGCCTTCTCTGGCCGCCCGATCAGTACGGCTAGGACCGTCACTGCGGTTCCCTTCATTCTCCTGAGACCGTGATCGGCCTCTCTCGGCGCGTGTCCTCCGCTCCGGCTCGCTGTTACCGTGGCGTGTGCTCCTCGGCTCTGGGCTGCTTGAGGAACTGTTGTCATCCACGGGAGCCCTCCTTCCTCTTCTGTGATTCCTCTGGCGGTTTCCTCGTCGGCGATCGTTCTCCAATGCCTCCTGGATCATCTGGCCAAAGGCCTCGAAGTCGGCCTGCCTCTGTAGGTCATCACATTTTTCCTTGTTTTCGAATCTCTGGAGGAATGACTCCTGTGTCCTTCGTAGTATGCGGACGTCGGCTTCGACCGCCTGGACTCTCGTACCGGGGGTTCTGTGCGTGCTTCTTGCAGTGGCTGCTCTTCCGAGGAAGGGGAGGTTGCCGTGTCAGTGACATGCCCTTCTGGGGTGTTTTCTCGCCGCGGTTTCTCCGGGGGCTGATCTGGTGGAGGCCGGCTTGGCTGGGGGTCCCCACCCACCGGCGGGGCTGTTGCTTCTGGTGTTTGCCATCAGTGGTCACGGGGATAGAAGTTTATAGATCCCCACGATCGGCGCCAATGTTCAGTCCTAAGAACACAGAGATTGGACTTGACTAGGTTGTCAAGCTTAGAGCCTACGTACCCTTTGAAGGGATCAAAGTCCACGTAGTTTGCAGTAAACTTGGAGGCGTATAGCTAGGGGAGTGGGGTGTGTGCTTTGTGTGACAGAAGGTAAAGAGAGCATAGAATAGAACGTGTGCACCTGTTTAGGGTTCCCTTCTATTTATAGAGGAGTCTGGTGCGAGAATCCTTGCCTTAATGACGATATCCGTGATTGAGAGATAGGGGGCTGATTTGTTGGGATCATGATTGAAGGGGAATCTCCATTAATGAGATCCTAGATAAGTGGGATCCTATATCCCTGCCCATTATAGCGCAGATTCTGTCCTAGGTGCGGTTGGGCCGAGGTCCGGACATGGGCCTATTGGGCCGGTCCGTAACACTATTCTTTAAAAGATAATCTAAATGTATACATTTTGAAGGAAAATGTGATGGGTCTTTTCCACGTCATCATTTTACCCATCTTTTTCCTTCTTCCCTCATCCAAATAAGGGGAAATAACCCTCACATATTTTCTCCCTACGTTTTTCCCCCCAACATTTCCTCCCATTCAAGTATAGGGTCAACATTGTACAAAAAAAAAAAAAAAACACACACACACATAGGATCACTTTTTTTTTGGCCAAGCATGAATATTCTTCTATTAGAGGCTATTTTGTACACTATTGGACATTAAATTTGATCATTTTTCTCAGCGAGAAGCCAAGGAGTCTAACTTTAATCATAATATTGTAAAAGACTAACCTCTTACACTAGGCTCGACCCTATTGGTAACACAGTGTGGATTTGGGCCTTGTCTATCTCTAGGCCCATGAAGGGAGCCTCATTTTTCTTTTGGTGTCTCACCTGGTTTACTGAAACTTTCGGTTCCAACTAATCCGGATTTTGTCCTGCATTGGGCCCACAGTGGTAGGGAAGAGCTACCAACACCATTTTCTCCATTCCCAAGCTTCGAACTGAGATATGATTAAGGGAGAACAAATCCTTTTCTATTGTCTTGAGGAGCGACCTAGCACCACAAACTTTTGACCATAAAAAGCCCATCTTGCTTCCCCTTATCCATTATAAATCTAGAAGCCCGTGTTGTTTTCCATTCCATAAGGATGTATTTTGTCAACAACTGAACATCAACTTCAAGCTTCATTCAGTCCGTTTGGTCCAAACCCAAGAAGATATTGGGCCAGTCTTGTTCTTGTCCAAATCACAACGTTAACAGATGCCTTGACATTCGTATCAAAAAAAAAAGATGCCTTGACGTGTCACTGGTCATCATCAATACGTGGCAAGCTTATATCATGCCATGTAACTCCTCAAATCTTGCATAAACGACACGTTGTGTCGATCATAACACGACAAGAACAGGCTCATTCGCATTTCTTTATCTAACTATTATAAATTTTCCCGCTAATAACTTTGAGAAAGAACAAAGGAAAAAAAGACGAAAAGTAAGGTTGAAGCAAAGGAGAATTGAGAAAAGATGCAGGAGAAGAAGATGCAACGAGCTGAAAGCATAAGGTTTAGAGAAAGAAAAGTGAGAGAATTAATGGTGGACAAGAAGAGGCTAGTGGAGGTGCCGTACACGGCATCTCTGGCCCACACTATGAACGTGCTGGTGGCGAACAAGGTGTTGGCGGTGCCGGTGGCAGCGCCTCCTGGTCAATGGATCGGAGCCGGAGGGTCCATGATAATGGAGTCCGATAAGCAAACCGGGGCGGTGCGGAAACATTACATAGGGATGGTGACAATGCTGGATATTGTGGCACATATCGCCGGTGATGACGACGGCGGCCGTTTGAATGGAGGTGATGGCACGGAGGATCTTCATCAACGGATGTCCGTTCCCGTCTCCTCCATCATCGGGCACTGCTTTGAAGGTCTTAGCTTATGGACTCTCAATCCAAATACAAGGTTAGATAAAATTGGAAATCACTGTTTGTTATACAACCTCCAACTCGTTAATTGATGAACTAGTTGACTAATTTAATTTAATTAAAAAGAAGTTAGTATGTGATGACTTTTTTCTTGCATTACAATTACCTACCATGTGATAGAAACTCTATAATATTTGCAATCGATTGGGGTATTTTGGATATTTCAAGGAAAAATTATAAATAATATTTGCAATGGATTGGGGTATTTTGGATATTTTAAGGAAAAATATAAATTTAGGAGATAATTGTATTGAGATCTTATATTTAAATACCAAATTTAATCCCAACTCTTTATTATAGATTAAGGATTGAAGGTTGTGTAGCTGAAATCCCAACTCAATTGGGAAGAAGAACGAAACATTTTATGTAAGGGTTTGAAGACCTTATCTCGTCCCAAACACTTTAAAGTATTTTAAAGTTGTGAGGGGTGACGGGTCGAAAACGGACAATATTAAAAGCATAAAAGCATGTGCCAAAGCACCTACAATTTAATTAGACTCACTTACAAAACAAATTAAAATTTATTAACTTGATATGATTTTGCAGTGTAATAGAAAGTATGGAGGTGTTGAGCAAAGGAGTGCATAGAGTGCTGGTGCCAGTGGAGAGCCAAATGGAGAACGAAGGGCAAGTAGGAGTGGAATTAGTGGAGTCTGCTTCCAGCTACAGAATGCTGACTCAGATGGACGTCCTTAGGTTCATGAAAGAACACAGTCAAGATTATGAACTTGAGAGGGTTTTTTCACTCTCTCTTCAGCAACTCGGCGCTATCAACCACGACGTCTATGCCATTACCGATCGAACCAAGCTCATTGACGCCATCAAGTGCCTTAAAACCTCCATGTTCAACGCTGTCCCTATCGTCACTTGGTCTGATTCTCAGGACCAACACCTTATTCATGTAAGTTTCTCCATCTACATTATACAAACTATTAGATTTAATTTTTGAGGATACGGGTATGATTTGATTAGACTTCTCTTGCCATTGTATAGCTGTCAGGCTCTTATATTTTAATATTTTTTATTACTCTTTTTTGGGTCAAGGTATAAAATATTTATAAATTTTAATTTAAAATGTCTCAAATATCATATACCTTTTAGAGATATGATGGAAAACTATATGTAAATTTTGAAAATGAGAGCAAAATACCACACAAGGCCACATACTGTGACAATGACCCAATGGATGTTACTTTTTATTCAAAGTTTATGAGCACTTCGGCCCTCTTAAAACATGTTTGGCAAGCTTAGGTAAACGTTTATTAGTATTTTCTAACCTTTACCGTACTTTTTACTTTTTTTCATTTTTCGTTCATTTTTTTTCCCTTTGATGTCTTGTACTTCTTTTTTTTTTTTTTTTTTTTAATTTCAGATGCCTCAGGTCTATGGTCTCCATCATTTTTTCATTTTTTTCATTCTTATTTTCTTTTGGTCCTAGGTATGCTCTTTATATACCATATTAGAATTTTGAAATCTAAGAGTACCATATTAAAAGTTTGATGTATAAGATGGAAGGTATATAAGGTTAAACGAACTGATGAGACAAAACTTACATATTCCTATATCCGAAAATCTCATTGATATTTGGGTGAAGCGAAAGAAACTATTGATTATATTATTGTAAAGTAAGGTGGATAGTATGAATTTGAGTTTGAACGGGAATGTGGGTGCAGGGGAGAGGAAGGAAGCTGATAGGGACATTTTCTGCGACTGATTTAAGAGGATGTTACGTGGCAACATTGAAGTCATGGCTGGGCATGAGTGCTCTTGCTTTCACTCAAGAGGTGGGAACTAGCGCACTCTACTCACCCAACAACGCTGCCACGTGGACAAGGGAACTGGTGACGTGTCAAGCTGACTCACCCTTATCAGAAGTGATAGAGAAGGCGGTGAGTAAGCACGTGCATAGGGTATGGGTGGTGGATCGGGATGGTTTGCTTCTGGGGCTTGTCTCTCTCACTGATGTTATTCGAGTTCTAAGGCATTCTCTCGCATCAGATTAACATCACATACATCATCGATCTAGTGTTGAGACAGACAGACAGACACACACATATATATATAGAGAGAAAGAGAGAGAGAGAGATTATAGGGTCTTAATTAATTAATCATGCACAATGATATAGTTTAGTATTGAGAAACATGAAATAATCACATAGTTGTGTTTTCTGCTTTGGGGTATACTATAGTATTATAAGCAATGGACCGTTTTGTGACTTCAAAGGTATCACTTCACTGGGTGGCCTCTGTGTTGACCTGTATGTGTTTCTAGAAGTATATGCGATAATACCCTTAAGATCAAGTAACAGGGGTTGTTTTAGTTTAGCCCTGAGTCTTGGGAAGGTATAGTAGAGACAGTTTGATAAAATGAGTCCCTAGTTCAAGACATAGTTTGATAAAATGGTCATGTCATGTCTGGAATCCGGAAGGGTTGACTTAACATATCGAGTGCATATTTTTTTAAAAAAAGGTTATAGCTAGTAAGATTTTTGTTGTTGTTGACCCATTATATTTTCTATCTTACAATATCGTAACCGACCGGATCTGATAAATCCAAACGTTTGAACAACTGATTCTGATACATGTGCCATCAGTGTGTGGGATCCGTGTAACGAGCTAATTAACAATTGTTTCTGTCCACCAAGGTTGGAATCAAACATTAATCTAACTTCATAGTATGGTAAGAGTATATTGTATTTCCATTATTAATTTTTGTGAGAATGAATGAATAGTGGGGGGAAAATGTATGATTTCGACTAATCTGAATGCCTCAAATTCAAAGGAGTCATTGACAAGACCAAAACGCGCTAACAGAAAATGTTGCTAAAGAAAAAAAAGAGTTGCAATTCAGTAAATCTATATCGAGCTTTGAGAACGCCAGAGTTTGATGATACAATCAAACCCTAATCGTCGATCTAATATATTGCATATATATATATTTTTTTATACTCAAACGGGGCTAAAAACGCCCAAATGAATCAGCCCTTCAGTACACTACGTGGGTAAGAGAATCCCACTTCATCCTTGAACAAAAAATTACAAACAGCAAAAGGAGGCGAAGAAAACGATACATAATCATCCTCCTGTATAAAACTAAGGTTTGCTAAGGCATCCGCACAAGCATTTCCTTCTCTAAAAACATGGGAGATACTTACTGCAGAGAACTCCCTTAAGGCTCGACCAATATCTGATAGCAAGCTCGAATCAGAAAATTCATCCATTGAATTATTGTTCAGCATAGCCACCAGCGATGAGGAGTCACACTCCACTATGATCTGCTTGAGATTAAGACGCAGAGCCAATTTTAAACCACACAAGACAGCCCACATCTCAGCTTTTATAGCTGAGCAATATCCTAGCCTCCGAGAGAAACCACACACCCATTTACCTTCGCTGTTTCTGATAAGTCCTCCACAGCCCGCTAGCTTTGCCTCCCCCTTAGAGGCTCCATCGGTGTTTAGCTTGAACCACCCAACTCTCGGTTTAGCCCAGCTAATCTGTCTCAATAGCCTCTCACCAGTAAGTCTTCCAAACTCCAGTTTAGCAGATTTAATGTTTCTCACATACGCCCTTACCACAGCTCCCATATTGTCAGGCAACCTGAAACATTCCTCAAAGATACAGCTATTTCTCCATCTCCATAGGAACCAACAGGCAACACCAAAAGTTAGATCCCACTCATTAACAGCAATCTTCAGATTCCATACAAACCAGTTGCTCCCTGTTAACCTTAGGAACTCAGATTCACACCTCCCACCCTTCAGCTCCTGCCATAGTTTTTTAGCAACCCAACAGTCACGCATTACATGCATGATTGATTCCAACTGACCACTACAACTCCAGCAACCGGGGTTGCCCCCTAACAGCCGCTGCCTCCTTTCTCCTGTCAGCAGTCTATCATGCAGAGCCAGCCATAAAAACACCTGAATACGTTTTGGACCACCCCATTTCCACACCCTGCTCCACATTGCTTCGCCCTCTCCATTCTCCCCTTTTAAGTTTGCATACAAATCCGCCGTAACAAAACTACTCCTTACTCGGTCTCCCCATTTAAGGGTGTCATCACCTCTACGTAAATCTGGTGGGGGGACAACCATAACAAACCGACACCCCTCTTCATTTAGTAAATCCTTTATACGTCTCATATCCCACTGTCCATTACCTTCCATCACCTCATGTACCAACAAGTTCCCATCCACCACAGGGAGATGTCTATTGCAAAAATCAATAAGCTTTTTGTCCGCAGCTGCCCACCTGTGCATGCCAGAACCTGACCTTTCTTCCATTCCCCACTTCCCAGGACAGATTACTAAGCACCGAAGGCCATAACCTCACAAGACTCTTCCACAACTCAGAATCCGACTTTTTCCCCACAGCCTCCTCCTTTAAGTCCTTTCCTCTACCATATTTCCCTCTTAACACCAGGGAGCATAGACTATTTGGCTTGGAAATAGTATTCCAGGCTACACGGCCTAGCAGTGCATCATTCATCACATCAAGATCTTTCAACCCAAAACCTCCATACTTCTTTTTCCTGCACAAAAGATCCCAGCTTACTGGGTGCAACTTCCTTCTCCCTTCACCATCTTGCCAAATAAAATCCCTCTGAATTTTTTCCATCTGCTGTCTAACACCACAAGGAATCCGTGAGTGTTGCATAGCATAGACAGACAATTGATTAGTCACAGATTGTACTAGCGTCAGCCTACCAGCCAAAGACAGCGTTTGTTTCTTCCAACTACTCAGTTTATTTTGCATTTTATTCCAAAATGTGCTGGTACTTTCTACTTGTGCCTCTACTTGAAAGCATAAAGGCACCAAGATATCTGCCCAGATCTTCCATACAACTTAAACCCGATACTTCACAAATAGTTTGCTGCACATGTCTATCCACATTTCTTGAGAAGAATAAACTAGATTTATGTTTATTCACCTTTTGTCCTGAGACCAACCCAAACTCCTCCAAAACATTCATAACTACACTAATTTGTTCCACATCAGCCTCACAGACCAACAACAAATCATCCGCAAACATAAGATGTGAAATCGCTACCCCATTCCTGCCCAACTTCAACGGTTTCCACAAATTATTATTCACACGGTCTACAATGAGATGAGTTAATTTCTCCATCCCTAAGACAAAAAGATAAGGAGAAAGTGGATCACCCTGTCTTAAACCTCTTGAAGGTTTAAAAGAAGGTCTCTTTCCCCCATTCCACAACAAGGACAGCGAAGAGGATTTAACACATTCCATAATAATCTTGCAAATAGTTCCATCCAAACCAATCTCTCTCAACACATTCTCAAGAAAGCTCCATTCCATTCTATCATAGGCTTTCTCTAAATCTACTTTCATAATCATGCAACCTCTCCTACCTTGCATCCTATTCATGGAATGCACTAGCTCCTTTGCCACTTCTATGTTATCATGTATACTATGTTTAGGCACAAAACTGGATTGAAACGGTGAAACTAAGCCATCCATCAGTGGTTTAAGCCTGTTCACTACTATTTTAGACAGACCCTTGTACAATACATTGCACAAAGAGATGGGTCTAAACTGACTCACCTGTTCTGGTAGCTCTACCTTCGGAATCAAGACCAGCAAGGTGTCATTAATCTCCTCAATTCTGCTTGGATTACTCCATAGGTCACGTATGAATCTGCACACAGATTCTCCAACAACACCCCAATTTCTTTGATAGAAGATTGCCGGAAACCCATCACTGCCTGGGGCTTTAAACCCGCCCATCTGAAAGAACGCACACTTGATTTCTTCATTATTGATGGCCCTTCCAGCCATACTCAGTTTTCCAGCGCTCACAGCCCCCCAACTTTGTACAGTGGGCACCCAAATCCTTCCTTCACTATTACTCCTAAACAACGCTTCATAATACTCTTGGAACATGTTCCCTATTGTGATGTCATCCTCAATCCAATGACCCTCATCTGACTTGAGCATCTTTATTTTATTACGCCTTCTCCTTATGAGAGTTTTCGTGTGGTAGTACCTCGTGTTCCTATCACCCTCCACTAGCCACTTTCCCCTTGATTTTTGAAACCATAAGACCTCCTCCTGTCTTAGAGTCTTCATAAGCTCCTCTTCTAGGTTCTTTTCCAGCCATATTAGGTAAGGGTTACTTCTTCTATCGATACACTTTTGCACTCCATTTAGTCTACTCAAGAGCCTTCTCTTACGAGCCTCAATAAACCCAAACACTTCCTTATTCCAGTTAACTAGTTCCTGTTGCAAACAAGAAAGTTGCGTATGTGCTTCCTCTGATCCATTCCAGTTCCTTACTAATACATCTTGAAACTGGTCATGTAGTAACCAAGCTGCGTGAAATCTGAAAGGTCTCACCTGATAGTCTTTTACTTCCTCCTCCAGCATCACAACCATGGGATGGTGATCAGAGCCTAGGCGTGGGACAACTCTTACTTCAGCCTTGCTGAACTTTTCTTGCCATAGAGCGTTACACAGACACCGATCTAATCTCTTATACACCCTTTCTAACCCCCTCCATTTGCGACCTCTCCAAGTAAAAAACGGCCCACTTGCCTCAATATCCAGTAGATTACAACTCTGGATCCATTCATTGAACTTCCTACACCGTGCCTCATTGATCCTTCCACCCCCTTTTTGCTCCAAAGGAGATTTAATTTCATTGAAATCCCCTGCAATCAGCCATGGGATAGAAGTTACAGCAGCTATTTTACACAACTCCTCCCATATCCTACTTCATCTATGTTCAGAAGGACTTGCATACAACGCCGTGAAGGCCATGGTTTCCCTGCCCAGACTTACACTACAGTGCAAGAATTGTTCATCTCTAGTAATAACATTCACCCTCAAATCAGCCAGCTCCCATAAGATCCAGATACCACCGGAGAATCCCTCAGCCTCCACTCGACATGAATGCTTAAAACCCCAACTTCTAATAGTCTTATTAGCCTGGTTACCGCTAATTCTAGGTTCAAGAATAGCAATAACATCCAATTTATATCTCCTTTTCATATCTCTGATTACAGTAGCAATGCCCTTGCTAGCTGCTCCTCTCACATTCCATAGTAGAATATTTAACATCATGACTAATGTCAATGTAAAAGACCAGATCCCTAAACGTTACCTGTCATCAGCCAACCCTGGGGTGGGGAACTCTTCTACGCCGCCCCGACTAGAGCTCTCCTTCAGGTGTGTACTTGCAATTTCCACTACCATTTCATCGCTGCCTCCTAGCACTCCCTGCTGAGCCCCTGGTTGCAAATTCTCTTTATTACAGAGATCCACTTTGGAAGCTCTCTATGGCTCCAAACTAAATTCCGGCCTACATCCAACGCTGCCCTGAGGATTATCAGCTACTTTGGGGCCAACATTTGCACCCCTTGCTCTGTTCGATGCCTTTAGGACCCCTGAAATCCCACACTTCTCTTGCTTGTCCTCAATATTACTAGGACCTGCCCCTATCACCTTACTTTCCTTAAGTACCTACTTCCCTTCTCCCATATTTACGCTTTTCCCTGGCCTTTTCTGCTCCTTTGCAGCACCCCTACCCTGACCTTGCACATGACTGACGGGCGAAGGTTCATTCTCCCTAACACCATCCGCTGGTCTTTCAAAAATCTCCTCTCCATCATCCCCTCCTAGAACAACAAACCTAGACCCCTGTTGTTGTAGCTTAGCAGGCCCAACAGTATATCGATGCCTCCTATAACGTTGCACAGTCTGCCATCTATCTTTTTTTTCATCAACCATTGCAACCGCCTTTCCCTTGTCCCCAGTTTCCTCCACATCCATTCTCGAAACACTCTTGCGCTTCTGAAAATCTTCACATCCTGCCTTTGTGTGCCCAAACAGACCACAATTTGTACATAGAAGACCCATACTCTCGTAGACAATACTTAACACCTACCCTTCCACTCTGAACTCAGGTATAAGTGGTTTGGTTAAGTCGAGTTCAACACACATACGGGCAAATTTACCCCGAGCACGCTGCGCTGTATGGATATCCAGCTTTATTGCCTTTCCAATTACATTCCCCAGATTAAGGAGAAATTTCTTATCAAACAGAGGTGCTGGTAAGTCTGGAAACCTAACCCAGGCAACCACAGATGTTACACGCTCATTTCTCGGATCAAACTCAGGGCGCCAACAAGTCACGTTCAGATACGCATCATTGATAACCCAAGGGCCACCGGTCAAAGCCTCCATGTAATCCTCCGAACGTTGGAAATTAACCAGGTAGAAGTCGTTTTGAAGATCGAAAACATCAATATTGCCCTTCCTCTCCCATAATTGCCTCAATTTCTTGACCATAAAGCCATAAGATGGCTGCCTGCCCAGCAATTTAACAACAAGAGTTCTTCCAAATGGTTTCATTAACCTATCCTTCTCCTTCTCATCAAAGCAAAAGCTCGGACACAAAGGATTAGAGACATCTATTTTAATCCTGTCGTAAGGATTCAGAACCTTATCGAAATCGGTGCCAACTCCAAAATCTTCCGTCATCTCCTCTTCAGCATCCTTTGACCATTCCCACCAGCAAACCCTCTGATTGACATTCTGTAGCAATGATTCTCTATAGGACTTCGGCGAATCCCCCTTCTCCTCCGTGTGCATCCATTTTTCATCTCTCACAGGTCGTGATTCTCCATCTGTGAAATTGGCTGTGTCAAACCTAACCTTCCTCTTACGTCTCGTCAGCTCCTCCCTGTCCTCCTCCATCAAGATCTCACACGCTCCCCGTCGCATAGCACGAACAGGGGAGCCACTCGTTATCTCCGTCGCAGTGGGCGACGGAGCTCACAGCAATTAGTCGAAACCCTAGCAGAGCTTCTTCCACGTACTGAGATCTTTAATATATTGCATATATTACTTCTATATAACATACTCCCTCGTCTCTTTTAATATAAAAGTATGAGAGATTACTTAAGTAAAATAAATTACTTAAATACAATATATCTTATGTATTATTAGATTTTATATGAGTTAATAAATAAGACAAAATAATTTAGAGAAAAATAAATATAAATATTTTAATTTAACTTATTTAATTTCATTAACATTTTTAACAAAAGTCAACTGACTTTTATATTAATAACTAGATGTAGAAAGTATGAGATATCTACTAAAAATAAAAGCTGATCCAAATTAGAAAACGCTAGATAAAATATCAAATTATGCTCCATTATTTTTTTCCTTTATAATTTTAATAGCTTTAATTTCTTGTAAGTTGTAACGTAACTTAAGATAATATTATTCAGGTTAAAAAAACTTAAGATGATATTGTAGCCTTAAAGGGTTTCCCTTTAATTAATATGTGTATAATTGAAATATTGGGATGTTTTCAAATAAGTAAAGCAGTCTAATAGTTTTTAATAATAATCTATATATGTGAAAAATATCTAAACTATCTTATATAAAGAATCCGTGGGACTATAATTGAACAATTATATGGACATTAATACAATAAAATACGACATTATTCATTATTACAGCACTTCAGACTTTCCTGTGCAACAAAGTTAAGAATTTCATAATTCGAAGCCATAGTTAAGAGCCTGAAACAATTATCTTACTACTTCCGATCTTAGATACTCCTTCTGGCTTTACATACATGGCATAATTTGTAGTGCAAATTAATTATATTACAAACTATATGTTTAGGACTGGAGAAGTGCTATAAGATTTAGTTGATATTTTTTGAGAGATAAAAGAATTTATATAAATTATTTTAAAATATTATTTATCATTTTTATATTAAACTGATTTTTTTCACTTATAAATTAATGTCTAAATTAATAATATACAACATATGTCATAATTAGACTACTTATCTAATCCTTAACTTCTAAAAAAAGTCAATTGGTACTTTTATTAAGGACAAAGTGAGTATATAGCATATATGAATCACATAGAAAACGTATTATCGATGGGAATTTGAGTTTAGGAACACGTTTAAAAAGCAATAAGCACGGGTGGGTTAAAGAAAGTTTGATTATGGTTTATATGGACCTCGAAAATTGGGCCATGAAGCCCAACCCATCATGAGTATACTCACCTACAGTTATACCCCCACAAGCAATAACGGACAAAGTCGAACCGGTTACCTCTCTCTATAAATAGGAGAGTTTCTTCCTGGTGAACGGTAGACGCTATCTCATACTGTTGCTTTAACACCCAACACACACCCCACTCCTTTGTGGCTAAAGGCCGGAAGTATCATCGAACTACGTGGGCTTTGATCCCTATCTTAGGGTACGTAGGCCCTAGGCTCTGATCCTAGTTCAAGCCCGAGCAATCTTGTTGATAGGGCAAAATTTTGTAGCCTAAAAACTCCGCTGGTGCACGAGCCGTATCAAGTAATAAAGTGATAAGAAAAGTATCGTTCCCACGAGGACTTGATATCACAAACTTCAGTTAAGCATTGATTTCACAATTTCATTTAAGTTGAGAAAACCAAATTAAATTTAATTAAGATAAAAGAAATTAAAACTAAAATAAAAATAAGAAAACTACTATAATAATCAAATGAGCAATCGAGAGTCACTAATCCCTTATTTGATTTTTAGATTTTATCCCCACTAAATTAACTTTGACTTAATCTAATCAGCTAATCTAGAGTATTAATGTTTATAAGTGCCTGTCGGTCCACTTATACACCTACCTCAAATAATTATGCAATGCCTCACATAATTAATTAAGATGCTTTTTAAATCGGGCTCACTCTAATTTGATTATGCGGAGCTTCTAGGTATATTTCTATCCTAGACGCAAATTAGATTAAAACCTAACTTCACGTTAAATTTAAATCTAATTCCACATTATTTAATCCCAAGGTCAATTTAAGATTCCCTTTTTCAAGTCCAACCCTAAATCCCCAAACACATGCTCAATGGTGGCCATTCACTAAGCAATAACAATAAATACAGGATTAAATAAACTGATTAAAATTAAACAAAACTAATGAGTGGGAACAATTTCTAAAACCCAAACAAGTTCATAGATTCTCTAGGTTGCAAAACTAACTAGCCACACATGGCTTCATTCAAATCCAAAACAAAAAGATAAGAATTCAGGTTCAAAGAAGAAGAAGAGAGAGGAAAGAAAGATTCTCCGTCGCCTCCACAGTCCTTCCGTCCTTCTGTGGAGATGATGAAGAGAACTGAAACGCTCAGCCTCTACTCCTCTGCTCCTTCGTTCCTTATCGTTCTGTGCCTCCTTGATCTGCCTTCGTGTTCCTTGATCCTCTTTCTTGTCTCTGCCTCCTTATTTATAATGATTTAGGTCTTGCGTCATTGATTCTCCTTTTCTTATTAAAAAGATATCTCATATCTTGTAATTTACTCCATAAGATCACACAATTGATTTTGTTTCTATTTTCTTGCGAGGGACTATTGAGTTTGACTGATTGCATATCCTCGTATTGCCTTTTCTACTTCATTCCAAATC
The DNA here is from genome assembly GCA_034222035.1 of Acacia crassicarpa. NCBI lineage: Eukaryota > Viridiplantae > Streptophyta > Magnoliopsida > Fabales > Fabaceae > Acacia > Acacia crassicarpa. Next base: position 2,138,279 of record JAWXYG010000019.1, on the reverse strand, counting down.
AGGTAATATTTCCTGCACAATAAAAATAGGATATGAGTAGATTTTATGTTGATTTATTCTTTGATCCCAAGTTTCATGCAATTATGGAAACGTTCATAAAAGATAATTAAATAGGTATAAAATATCAATAATTCCAATTAAATCTCATAAAATATACACCTATTTAATTATAAAATATATACTCATCACTTGTTCATACTCGAACATAGCTGTATATGGCAAGGGCTTTTAAAAAAATTATTTTTACACCAGCATTGGCATACTCACCTTCGAAAGTGCTTCCACCTGAAAGATAAAGCACTTTTCAATTATTCTAATGAAAGTGCCTATCTACGGTTAAGTGTCCATTGAAAATATCAAGCGAAGTCAATCAATGTGCTGACTCTTTGGCTCTCTTCGGATGGATTTTGATGCTATCATTGTGAATGTTCTTATGTGGAGTTTAGAGCCAATTTCATAGAAGATTTCAATCCTAGACTTCCTTTAATTAAATAGTTACTGCCTACACATTTTCTCGTTCCTTTTATTTAAATTTTACATCAATATATAACATTATGCGGAGTAAAAAGATAAAAAGAAAAAATAGAGAAGCCATGAAAGGGTCATGTGGCAGCGCATGTGAGAGCAATGACTCCATGAAGCACACAAGTTGAGTATGCATGTCAGCTAGAATCACATATTATATTGTTGTTCATAGGAAAACTGTAACATCCTGAATTTTGAATCTAATATATTGAACATAAACCTATTTTGGGAAGACTAGTAGGCTCTATTTTTGGAAAGTGATAAATTTGAAATCAGTATTTTGTGGGCCCCGTGAATAGTTTTTACTATTCACGTATACCGTATTTACTATTCATTTTACTATTCACGTATACCGTATTTACTATTCATTTTACTATTCACGTATACTGTATTTACTATTCATAATACTATTCACGTATACATACCGTATTTACTATTCATAAATACGCATATTGATGTATAAAACTTTATGGTATAATAATGCATTATTTTGAGTGAACATATTCATCATGGCGGTTGTATTATGATGGGTGGAGTAAGGAGGGATTTGAATGATAAGAATGATTTATGTCACCACTCGGTGTACAGTGGATGGTACTTGTTTCAGGGCCCCATCTTCCATGTTTTCCTCTGGCCGGGATTTCATTGGAGTTGTGGGACATGTGACACCTCCATAGTTGTTATTTTAAAGGAGGGGAGCCATAGTCCAGATTTAAGCTCTATACCTTTGGCCGGGTGTATCTTAAGTTTTGGTGAGCTTGAAACCATCCAGTCAAATGAATGAGTTTCTATTGGACTATATGTTAGCCTATGGTTCCAGTCAGCGGTATAAGGGAGGTGGTGATATAAGGGAGGCTGCATACTGCATAGTGCATTTTTGAATAATTCAATATTTGAAAATTGATCATACACATACATCTTAATACGGGTTATAGTCGTGATAATGCCGTTATGTTTTCCTAGCGCTGAGGACACGGATGTACACCGTGGCACTGGAAGATAGTGCAGACTGTAATAACATACATGTTGCAGTGGCCGTGTAATGTTATTATGTGAATATATGAATATTGTATGTGAATAAATGCTGTTTTGCCATGGATATCTGTCATACATATTTGATACATAAGCATGAGGTTAACCGTTACCTGAGGTTCAATGGGTATTGAACCTCAGCTCTTACTGTAGCTTCAGGATTTTCGGAGTGAACAGAAACAGAAACAAGGGTAAGCAGCAGGCAGAAGGACTAGCTGGAGAAAGTCCTGTAGATATGTATAGTCTTTCGAACTCTTTGTATCAACAAACCAGTACACTACAGTGGTTGGATATCAGTTACTTTGTATTTAAAATCATTTCGTTGCTCAACTCTGGTTAAATTATTTTGAACTCTGATCAAATAATTTCAAAAATGCTTTAGAAAAGTTGGGGTGTTACATTTTGGTATCAGAGCAGACATCCTGGCACAGAGTTAACTAAGTTACTCCAAACAGTCTGATATCTAGAAAGGGGTTTTGTGGTTGGCAATCAGTTTCCTTGAATTCGTCGAGCCTTCCACAAAAAAAAACACCTGCCTAGTCGGATTGTCTGAGTAGCGGAGTTAGGTTCTAAGCTTTCAAAAGAGTTTTATCTGGTATGAACCCGACTCAGTTACAGTAAACCATTGGTGCCGAAGGTAGGGCCGAGTCTATGTGGATCAGCCAATCAGTCACCCTAGCACGGTGAGGCTCCCATGATAGACGCCTACCTGGCCAATCGGTTTGACTAACTAAGTTAGGCTCTAAGCCATGGTTCTAAAAGTATTTCGAAAAAAAAAAAAAAACAAGTACAAGTACTGATACAATACTGGTGTTGTGATACAAAAAGGACGTACACCCTAAGGAAAAGGGTTAAGAGATTAAAACCCTGATATAGAGAGGATGACACAGAATATGGTTTCTGTTGTTAAACTTTAAGACTTTTGATATGGGAATCGGAATCTAAGTTAAATCCCCGCTCAGAGTTTCAAGGGAAGTGGTACAGAGAAGTCGGTACGACTTAAGTTTTCCGGTAGACAGTAACCTACTGTTTAGGTTTCCCTTGGATAGTAACCTATCGATTTAATGTCCTTGTAAAAATAGTAACTTGTTAAGTTACCTTGAGAAGGAAATTCCTACCTTGTAGAGGCCAGACACCATGCGTGCAACGGGGCATGGCTCCGGGGACGAAGATCTTTTGATTAAGTCCTTGACGGTGGTGATCAATTGACAGAAGAGGGAAAGTACCCAGTAATTCTGGGGAGACAGTTATGTCATACTAGTACCTATGAGAGTTGTAGGTACCCAGTAGTAAGTATACCAATATTAGTACCAAGAATCAATAGACATTATGAAGTTAATATTGCTTAGGCGAGAGAAATCCCAGAACTATGACCCCTGTGAGAGTAGGAACCCTGAGAAAATATGAGTGAGTTTTGCCTAGGTTCCAAATACCTAAGAGATAGTTCCTTAACAGAACCATACGAAAGCTGGAAACCTCAGTAGCCACCAGGTTATGGTCTCAAGGTGGGACCAAGAACCATAGAGATGTTAGTGGCTAATAGATTCCCTATAAAGTAAGTGGCTACCCGATAGGGAAAATTGAGTTAAGAATTATGCTTGGAGCTAAATAGAAAGTGAAAGTCCACAAATAGAATGACCCTAGATAAGATGGCAGACATAGAAACAACGGTTTATGAAACCACTATAGGATAGGAACCTGATAGATATCTGAGTTCTCGTTATAATGAATCAGAGACGATCACTGACACTACTTATGGGAAGTTTGATCGGAGAAGGATACCTACGGGGAGTTCTGATCTAGGAGGTTTACCTACAAGGATGCTAACCGGAAAAGCTGACTGATCTGAGAAGACTGAGTGAAGCGCCGAGTAATGTGCCGTAGAGCAGAGCCACCGTGACGACGAACCGTAGAGTGGAGCCGCCGTGACAACGAACCATAAAGTAGAGTTACCAAGTGCATCGGTTCTTAAGGTATGTACATTATAATCTCACATCGAATAGGTTCCTTAGAGCGAAGGTTTCAGTAATCTAGTATATTGCCATGAGTTGCTCCAGTGCTATACAGCATATATTGTGTTTATAGGCTAGCAGAAGCCCATAGTTGTCAGACAATGAATATGAGAAGTGTCCAGAAAATTTTGTGAGATCCGAGGATAGCGAATGATGTTTGAAATAGCTGGAAGATTAAAGTAGAACAAACTAAGTATTTTATGGATAGTTTGAGTAGCCAAGGACAGAGGTTCCAATGCGTGTAGTTAGCGATGACCTTCTAATGTTAGTTGTCTGATTCCTAAGTAAGGTTTAAAAAAAATTGAATTTTTGAACTTGCCAAGACACTTGCTGTATTTGAAATTTTTAAAATTGATTTGTTCGCACATGTGGATTTTTGAAACAGAGTTTTCAAATGAAATGTTTTCAACAGAATTTGAGACCACAGTGATGGTTATTTTGAACAGATGTTGTCTTATATAAAGGGGTTTTTGTTAGAACCCAAAGTTTGAAATTGAGTATTTAACTATGTTGTGGAAAAGTCAGTACAAAACTGGAAGGACAGAAGCTGTTGTAGATGTACACAGTTTGCTGGGTCTTGCTAGATGTTTTAAAATGTTTGAAATCGCTAGCCTTTGATAAATGTTTTGAACAAAAAGTTTTGGAGGGATTTTGGTTTGAGAAAATGGAAATCGCACCAGCAGTGAACGCACCCAATCCATAACATTTCGCCTAGGGCGTATGTTTTGATTAGTAAAACCTGACTGTCTATGACTGGACTGAGTTCCGCTAGATAGGGTTGCTACTTTATGTGCCAGTGTGAACACTGGGTCTCCTGAGAGAGGGGCGGAGGTTCTCCCACATTGTTGATAGTACTGTTGAGACTGGATTTGAGGATTGGGGTAAGGCGCTCACTGTACCAAATGGTTAAAATGATGGTGTGTACTCTCAATTGTAAAATTTTGTGAAATAAATTAGCTCCCTCAAAGATATGTGCTGGTAATAAAAGTTTTTGAAAATGATCCGGCAGTGAAAAATGTTTTCACGAATTTGTGATGGCAGCGATTAAGTTTAAAAATGTTATAGCACTATTACTTTGTGGTATAGTGCAGATTGTGAAATGTACTGAAACCACGGAAAATTTTTCATGTTTGAAAATTTGAAAATGAGACAAGAAAATAATTTTGGGTAGCAATGACATGATTGTCGACGCTATCGTGTTGAAAAGAAAAGCAGTGTAATTGGGAATTATGGTACAGGAACAGCAACTATTAGAAAGGTCTGGAATACTAAACTAGTTAAGTCAATTAATAGCTGTCAGCTATAGTGTTGAGTAAGTGAAAGTAATTCGAGAACTTGAATGGGAAAGACTCAGATGAAATTGATGAGTAGATGCGGAAGGCCAATATGTGTTAAGCCGATAGGCTAAATAAATCAGGCAGTGAGGCCTGTGTAACCAAGTACTGTGAGAATAGATCAGCAAGTCCTGTAATTTAGTACTATACCTGGGTATAAGATTGAGGCATTGAATAGTAGGATGCGTGCTATTTAAGTTTGCATAAGGAAGGAATAGACTAGAGGTCTAGATAACCTTTTGATTTTATATTGTCAAATTTCGAGGACGAAATTTATTGAACGGGGGGAGAAATGTAACATCCTGAATTTTGAATCTAATATATTGAACATAAACCTATTTTGGGAAGACTAGTAGGCTCTATTTTTGGAAAGTGATAAATTTGAAATCAGTATTTTGTGGGCCCCGTGAATAGTATTTACTATTCACGTATACGTTTTTACTATTTACAAATACGTATTTTTTAAAAAAAAATATATATATATATATATATATATATGTTATTCGCAAATACGTATTTAATACTTGAAATTTGTGAAATATGAATAGTGTTCACTATTCACAAATACGTATTTACTATTTAAAAATACGGTATTTACTATTCATAAATACGTATTTACTATTCATGCGGGACCCACGTCAAATTATTTCTCCTCTGCCTACAGAAGTCTCGTGAGTTTTGAAAAAAAGTGGCATGCGGGACCCACTCAATAGTAATTCACTATTTGAAAAATAATATTATATTATTATAATATAATTTACTATTCATGTGGGACCCACAAAAAAATTATTTCCGCAACAAGCCACGGGAAGAGTCACGGGAGGTTTGAAAATTTGTCACGGGGAAAATTACGTATAATGACCCAGAGATAAAAATTACGCTTAAGGACCCATTTTCCAACACTATAAATAGAGGCTTCATTTCTTCATTTTCTTCACACCAAACTCAGAGTACAACGATTGAGTTTAAGAGAAGAGTGAGATTTCTTAGAGTTAGAGAGAGAGTTTAGAGTAAAGTTCTTGGAGTTGAAGAGAAGGAGCAAGAACTTCAAGGGTAAGTTCTTCGATCTCTAGTCTTAAGTTTTGGTAATTTGTACCTGAAATGCCTATAGAGTTTCTTCTGAGTATGCTCTGTGGCTGCAGCTTAGTCTGATCTGTCACATCAGAAAAGAATTATCCTTGGGCAGTAAATATTATTTACTGGCACAGTAAAAAAATATTTACCGGCACGGTAAAAATATTTTTACTGGTACTATTCACATGAATAGTGAATATCCAACATAGTTTCCGCAAATGCTGAAAATTAATGGTCTCTGATAAAAATGATATTATAGGATATCTGAGAACCATTACCGCTGCTGCTGTTATACCGCTGTTTTCCGTTAGAAGTACCGTTTTCGTCAAACGTACCAAAACATCATCAACGAAGGTACGGACGCGTATTGTAACACTAACTCTGATGCTTATGGTATGCTTATATGTGATAGATAGTCTGAGATATTGTTTTGAAAATTGATCATACAGAGGTACTATTTATACGTACGTTACTATTCACGTATACCGTATTTACTATTCATTTTTACTATTCACGTATACCGTATTTACTATTCATTTTACTATTCACGTATACCGTATTTACTATTCATTTTACTATTCACGTATACTGTATTTACTATTCATAATACTATTCACGTATACATACCGTATTTACTATTCATAAATACGCATATTGATGTATAAAACTTTATGGTATAATAATGCATTATTTTGAGTGAACATATTCATCATGGCGGTTGTATTATGATGGGTGGAGTAAGGAGGGATTTGAATGATAAGAATGATTTATGTCACCACTCGGTGTACAGTGGATGGTACTTGTTTCAGGGCCCCATCTTCCATGTTTTCCTCTGGCCGGGATTTCATTGGAGTTGTGGGACATGTGACACCTCCATAGTTGTTATTTTAAAGGAGGGGAGCCATAGTCCAGATTTAAGCTCTATACCTTTGGCCGGGTGTATCTTAAGTTTTGGTGAGCTTGAAACCATCCAGTCAAATGAATGAGTTTCTATTGGACTATATGTTAGCCTATGGTTCCAGTCAGCGGTATAAGGGAGGTGGTGATATAAGGGAGGCTGCATACTGCATAGTGCATTTTTGAATAATTCAATATTTGAAAATTGATCATACACATACATCTTAATACGGGTTATAGTCGTGATAATGCCGTTATGTTTTCCTAGCGCTGAGGACACGGATGTACACCGTGGCACTGGAAGATAGTGCAGACTGTAATAACATACATGTTGCAGTGGCCGTGTAATGTTATTATGTGAATATATGAATATTGTATGTGAATAAATGCTGTTTTGCCATGGATATCTGTCATACATATTTGATACATAAGCATGAGGTTAACCGTTACCTGAGGTTCAATGGGTATTGAACCTCAGCTCTTACTGTAGCTTCAGGATTTTCGGAGTGAACAGAAACAGAAACAAGGGTAAGCAGCAGGCAGAAGGACTAGCTGGAGAAAGTCCTGTAGATATGTATAGTCTTTCGAACTCTTTGTATCAACAAACCAGTACACTACAGTGGTTGGATATCAGTTACTTTGTATTTAAAATCATTTCGTTGCTCAACTCTGGTTAAATTATTTTGAACTCTGATCAAATAATTTCAAAAATGCTTTAGAAAAGTTGGGGTGTTACAAAAACTACTACCCTCTAGTCAATATATAAGTCACCTTAAATAATTTATGAAATTCAAGAAATTGAAGTTAACTTATTAAATTTGTTTTAAATTAAAATTCATTTTTTAACTTTACCTATATTAAATGTGATTTTGAAGAAAAGAGAAAAATATAAGAAATCACATTTAGGCATTAATTGTACAGCAAAATCAATAAATAAGTATTAATTACTCTACAGATGACTCATATTTTGGACCAAGTCATTAATTTATAAGTGGTTTATATGGTAGACTACAAGGAGTTGGTGAGATTTATGAAAGCAAAAATTATAGTAGTATATATGTATTCATATAAATTTGTGCTAATTCCTGGCAAGGGTGAAGTGAAGGTGATGAAAGGCTATATATATGTGTGTGTGTGTATATATAATGAGAAGTCTTGTGGACAAAAAAGAAGGTGGCAGCCATGTCTGTATCAGCTTGCAGCAGCAGTATTCTGAGTTCATGGCTGATGAGTGTTAGCCATTTGAATGTGCTCCTCTCAGCTGCAACATGCAAATAATAAGGTAAATTTGTACTAAAGCATCAGGTTGGATAAAATATGACATAAACATCCTTGAAATCTCCAATTTACACGTAGGTTTTGTGAGATATTTGGGGAATACAATCTAACTGTGAAAAGACCAAAATAGCCTTAGTGAATTTTAGCTATTGCCGCCGTATCGTGGAGGTGGAGGTTGTTGGTGGCGACAAATTCCGCGGCACCGGCTGTATCGTCCACGGCCATGTTGAGGCTGTGTTTGGTTAGAGTGTTCTCGCACTGAGCCTGTTCTAAGATATCTGTGTGCAAATTAGAGATTTTAAGACACCTTTATGTTGGTATAGAAATAAATAATCATAAAAAAATCTTATACTAAATTCCCTTCACAAAAAGTCTTTAGCACTTTTTTGTGGTTAGTTAAAAAGCTACTGAATTCTCTTCCTAAAAAATTCCCATTGTCAAAATGACTTTTATGTTGTTAAAATGATTTTTCATGTTGTTAAAATGTCTCTGTGAAAATCTCGTTGTAAAAATGGCTTCTATTGATGTCAAAATAGCTTTTCATGTTGTCAAAATTTTTTTAAAATTCTACACGTATGAAAAACTCAAAAAATTTTTGATAACATGTAAAATTATTTTGACAACACTAGAAGTCATTTTCATAACGAGATTTTCTTAGGAACATTTAAATAATATGAAACAATATTTTAATAACATAAAAAACCATTTTGATAACAAGATTTCTTTAAAGAAATTTAGTAACTTGTTCACATCTCATTACAAAAAAGTCTCCAAAAACTTTTTTATACGGAGATTTAGTATGAGACTTATTGAATCTTACTGTGATTTCCCGTTATATTTTTTGAAAAAAAACAGAGACATTGGAGTAGAGCCGGGAAATCGGGCCGGGCCCGTCGGGCCGGCCCTTTTAAGCCCTGGCCCTGTAGGGCTCGGGCTTAAAAAATATGCCTGAAATTTGAATTTGGCCCTGCAGGGCCGGCCCTGTAGGGCCTCGGGCTTTATCGGGCCGGCCCTGTAGGGCCTCGGGCCGGCCCTGCAGGCCCTGTTACTGTAGCATTTTCATTTTTTTAAGAAAAAAATTAGTGAAAGAGTGCCAAGAGGAAGAGGCTAGGAGGTACATATATAAATACATAATAACTATACTCTAATTTTATGATTTTGTATATTATTTGTTGCAGATAATGATTATTATGAATGTGTTCATGATGCGGGAGAAGAAATTCATAACATTTTTACTCCTGAAGCACAGCCTTCTGCTCAAAGTGAAGCGCAATCAAATATCTATGAAATTGATGAGAGTGATGAAGAAGGTGACAATTGATAATGATAGTGGTATGCTTTTATATTTTATGTGAGTTATCTAATGTTGTTTAGTTTAATACTTCTTAAGTTTTATGTGAGTCAATTGTGGACAATAGTTTGTTTTTTATTACGAATTAATGAATGTGTTTATTTGTTGGATGATTTGTATTGTTTATATACTAATGTTGATAATATTTATTTAATAGATTAGAACTTTAATGGTTGCAATTTATTAATTATTTTTCTTTGGAAAAAACCTAGAAAAAAAAATAATTAAAATTTCGATTAGTAATTTTCAGGCCCTGTAGGGCCGGCCCTGGCCCTGGTACTATCGGGCCGGGCTTTGAAAAACAGATGTTTTCCTTATCTCAGGCCCTGTAGGGCCCAAGCCCTGGAGGGCCAGGCCCTGTAGGGCCAGGCCAGCCCTGATTCCCAGCTCTACATTGGAGACAGAAAAAGGTACCCGGGAGAGGAGAGGGAGGAGAGATGCGACGGCACAGACCAGAAGCCAGAGTGCCAGACACACACAGCCGAGCTATGAGAAATGGTCCCTTAGATTCCCCACAACATCCCCTCCTTCCATTCTTTTTCCATCTTTCATTTTATTAATTCTACTAGTACCACCTCTTGTAATTAATATAAAATTACAATTTATAGTATAAATTATACTACAAATTACAAATTAGATCTTAACTATGTTAAGGACATGTGGTATTACGTTTTCCCCCCTTTTTTTATATATTTTTCTCAAGTCCTATTTGTAAATTTTTTATAGGAATAGTCCTTTATAAATCACTTTTGAGATATTTTTTCTTAAAATTTAATAACTTCCTAATATTATTAATTCTATTTTTGAGTTAGAGACTGAATTCCAATTACTTAAGAGAACAAGAACAAAATGAATGAGGGTGTTTGGGAAAGTAGTGGAACGGCTTAGACACATAGTGAAAGGGTGAAAAGTCTAGTGTGGAGAATTTTAGGCTGTTTAGGAACACTTTTTGGCCACTGAGCTTTTAACCCAAAAATGGCTAATATGAAGAAGCCCAAAAAAGGGGCTTCTTTTTCACATTCTCACGATGAAAGAGTACAGTTACGGTGGACTGATAGATCGTGACACTTGCAAAAATTTCCCTACATGTCAGTTCTTTTTATTTCTTTGCCCACGTCTCTCTTCACCCTTCTTCTCACATAATACGCGTTTCGGTCATGTCACTTACAGATAGATGCCGCTGGTGGTTCTCCGGCAAGTTAATGACAAAATAATAATAATAATAATAATAATGGACCTAATGAGTCTGTACTTTAATTTACGAGTTCGACCCTTAACTTAAGGTGGCTTAAAATTTTCCGGGTGCGTTCGTGGCAATATCGGATTAAAAAAAATCCAGCATTGTACATATAAAAAAGAAGAAGGTCCAAGAGAAATTGAACGAGATGTCTAGAGATCATTTTCGCGTCATTATATATATTCCGGGATGGTGGGAGAGAAGAAGAAGCATGGCAAGAGCATATGAATAATCTTGAACCGAAATAGAAGACGGCGGTTCATGTGTAGAGTCTGATCATCTGGTGGTTTTTTGTAGACCGGACAAGACGGGGGTGCCGGTGCAGCAACTCGGGTTAGGAGGCGGTGACCGGCTGTGGGCCGACATGAACCGCCTCCTCTCCTTCCTCTTCGACCATGAAGTCCTTGACGAACAGTTCCTACAGCTTCACCAACTCCAAGACCAGTCCTCTCCCTTCTTCCTCTCCCAAGTTTTCTCCATCTACTTCCACCACTCCGAGAATCTCCTCTCCTCTCTCCGATCTCTTCTGTATATATTTATATAATAATCTCTTCATTGATACATACATATAATATATATATATATATATTATGATCATATCGTTTCTATAATTAATTAATTGATGTGTATGAATATGTATGTAGAATGGATAAGGAGTTATCGGACTTGAAGAAAATGGGAATACCTTTGAATCAGTTGATGGGTAGCAGCTCTAGCATCGGTGCCAAGAGAATCCGAAACGCCTGTCTTTCCTTTCTTGCCTCTATTCGCCTCAACAACCGCACTGGGTCTGTTATAGACACACATACACACTTGAGACCATTTCTTCAAGTTAATCACTATGTACACATACATATATTCATTTCACTACCCTTAAGAGAGTTAAGAGTCTACAAGTCCTGAGGAACTCTCATTTCAACATGCTTCTTGCATTAGTTCACTACACAGTGCTTGAGTTTCACATTAGGGAGCGTCACAGTACAAATTGTGGTATGGATTTTGAGTCAAAGAGGTTTCCAGCTAATAGATTAGTCTTTTAGAATTGTTTCCTCTCTTTGGACCTGTGTTCAAAACAAAGTCACTTTTATTGAGAGCCTGATATTCACACATATGGCTACTTAGACCGAGTGAAATGTCATGATTTATCGTCAATGAGCCCGCCCTCCTAATAAACTCGTCTTTTGGGATTGTGCTCTAATTTATACTTGTGTCCACAATGTGTTTCTTGCTATTTTACATGATGGCTTTCTTCATATGCTTTCAGATGCTTGAGAGCTATGGAGATGCTGGAGCAGGAGTATTGCTATCTGAAAAACAAGTTACACGAGTTGTTCCAAGTACGTACGTTTCGTACTGAATATATCATTAATGAAGCTGCCTGTTTACTTGCAGAGATGGCCAGTTTACATTTATTTCATTAATGACAGACCTGATCATAATTTATTATTATTAACGTAACGCAGATAGAGCAGCAACGCGTTTTGGCAGCAGGAGTGAGATACCCAGCGGGAGCAGAATAATAATGATTTTGTTTGATAGGTATTTAAGTTGAATTAATTAAAAGCGATCCGTATCATATAATGAAGTGATCAGATCACAGTAATGAAAGATGCTTTAGGAGCTTTAATAGGGTTAGCTTCTTTTTTCCTGGTTGAGTGAGGAACCAGGTGGTGACCAACTTTTGTACTTGGTGATAGTGGAATGGGAAAAAGAAGAGGTCATGTATATCTGGCATTTCAGTTTTTAGATTCTCTTTGTACGAACTCGGATCATCTTCTTCAACATCACTATTCGTGTCTCTAGTTTGTGCCCTTTAATTTTTTGAATCAAAATCTGGTCAAAAAGTCTTAGTTCGTACGTGCCATAGCTAGCTATCTAGTTGCTTTCAGTTCATGTTTTTGTTTGCAGGGTAATTCACGACGCTCCGTCGGGGTGAATTCAACAGTGCATATGTGTGTGCGTCTGTGTTCACATTTTTCTTTTGTCACTTCTTTTTGATGATACATTCATGACCCAGATTTTTAAAAATGGGTTTTTACCTAAAAATAGAAGGAGAATGAAAAATCGTAAAATATAAAATCGTAATGTAATAAAATCATAAAAAAAATCGTAAAAACTTAAAAACGTTTGGAAAATTAGTAAAATCGTTTTAATGAAAAAAAAAATGGTAAAAACGTAAAATCGCAATGATAAAACAAATTTTTAAGAACCATGTTTATGAATGTGCTTCAAATGTTTATCTTTATTTTTTCTTTGAGTGGAAAGTATGATTTTGGTATTCAAAATAATATTTTCCCTCAGTTTATTTTATTATTATTTTTCAAAAAAATTCTATAACTAAGCTTCCAAAGAAACATTTCTTCTTTTGACCAAAAAAAAAAAGAAACATTTCTTCTAAAATTAAACCTAGTACTATTAGTAAAAATTTACTTAAATGATTATCTAGCTGAAATTGAAGGCTAGCTATATATTCTATGTATCTCTATATTTTCAACAGAATTGTAAGATTCTAAAAAATATTTAAATTTAGTTAGATATAATAATTATGTGGAAAATTTCATTTTTTTTCTTTACAAAGTACCCCTATTTATGAATAAAGGAGAGAGAAAATGATAATGAAAAAAAAGGATGAAAGAGAACGTGCACATAGTAATAATTAATTAAGAACAAAATAGAAAAAAGTGCATTTATTACTTATATAAACTTAAAAAGGATATTACAAGCACATTAAAAAAAAATCTTATATATAGGAATAAAGGGAGTACTGTATATCTATTAATTAATATAGTTGTAATAAAACATGTTATGACAAAAATGGATAGTGACTATATATATATATATTTATATATATATATATACAAGTCCTTAAAAAATTTATACCCTAAAAATTAATTGTTAGAGTTGAGAAACTCAAAATATTATAAGGCATCTTTTTCAAGAAAAACCCTCCTAATGGGACTCAGGACCGAGCCTTGAGCTTCATGCATTCCATTTTGCCAATCTGCTATACTCAGCTCATATATCAATCTAATATTAATGTTATTATAGAAAATCCCACCTCCAACCTTATACACAAGAAACAAATGATATAGTTGAATAGTTAGAATTACAAAATCTTAAATCAGGTTTGCTATCAAAAATTAATAAGGGAAATGTAAGATTTAATAAGCAATTCACAACTTATTTCTTAAGAAATACATGATATAGGATTTTGCAATTTCCAAAAAAAAATATATATATATATATATATATATATATATATTATTTTTCCAAAAAAAAAAGGTCTTGTATTGACCTTCCCATGATATACTTGGTTGTCGTTCTCCTAGACATTAATCTAACTTAAAGGCACCTGAGCATGAGACCCTAATTATATTGTGTTACTCATCTTTGTCTCAAAAAGTGTAGTGGGAAACAGTACTATAAAGATTTTTTAAAAAAAACACTATTTACAAAATTCTAATGGAATGGTGTTAAATTTGAAAGAAAAATACGTATTATTGAAGCAGATCCAATAATATTAAAATATGGATGGAGGCCTCATTTTGATGAGATCTGCTGAAATCTGAGTGAAGGGAGGGGTCCAAAACAATGAAGATACATCAGATCACTCATGAGTACAAATTTTACGGAAAGAGTGAGCATCAGGGGAATCTTCAGAGTGTAAAGGTCAAATTTTTTTTTTTAGGAAAGTTGCGTGTGTATATGTATATGCTTGGCTTAAATACTAATTTTGCCTCGAAAATATCTCGCCAAGAGTAATTTTGTCATGGAAGGTTTTTTTGGAGCAATGTTGCCCCGGAAGTTTTCTTTTGGAGAAATGTTGCCTCTCCGTCAACGGTCAACTAACCGTTGACCGTTAGAGTTGTTAACGGAGGGACAAAATTGCTCCTAAATAAAAACTTCCGTGGCAACATTGCTCCCAAAAAAACCTTCCGGGGCAAAATTGCTCCAAAATAAAACTTCCGGGGTAAAATTGCTACTTAACCCAAAAAAAATGTTAAAAATGTTATTTATGATATCATATATTTTTAATTCTTATTTATATAATATCTAGGGGCGGAAATAGGCTAGACCAGCTTAGGCTTCACCCTCCAATTCAAATTTTAAATATAAAAATTAAATAACTAATTTATGGAATTAAAAACTTAATTAAAGTATCTTTTATTAAAAAAATTTATTTTTTTTGAAATATTCCTTTTAATAATTTATACAGTGGAACTTTACTGAAATTTTGATCCTTATAATAAAATGGTTGTGTGTGCATAACTGAATCCTTCCATGAGAATAAAATATATTTAAAATATAATACAATATTAATACTGAACAAATAAATGTCAATATTTCCACCAAAATATCTCTATAGGTTAAACATGTTTCAAGAAAATTAAAATTTATATCCATTACATTACATTTCTTATATATAAAAAAAGAAGTTCAAAGGAAAAAGAAAACGACTTATAAGTCACAAGAAAAATAATTAAATAGAAAGAAAATAAATATATAGAAAAATTACAAGATTCACATAACGTTTTTAACAGAAAGATCAAATTTAATTTTAAAAAAAAGAGAAATACAAAAATTACTCTCTTAAGTTTTAATTCAATTCCTTTCTTTTAGCATTTTTTAAAAACATGTTAAAAATTGAAAGTGCCCTTTATTTATTTTTTAAGAAAAGTAAAATATTTTACATAAAAATTTCCTTTTAATTCTTTATAAATATATAATCTTATATAATTCTTTATAAAAGTAAAATTCTTTAATTCTATAAATTAGTTATTTAATTTTTATATTTAAAATTTGAATTTGAGGGTGAAGCCTAGGCTGGTTTAGCCTGTTTCTACCCCTAGATATTATATAAATAAGAATTAAAAATATATGATATCATAAATAACATTTTTAACATTTTTTTGGGTTAAGTGGCAATTTTGCCCCGGAAGTTCTTTTTTGGAGCAATGTTGCCCCTCGGTCAATGGTCAACTAACTGTCAACTAACTGTTGACTGTTGACTGCTAGCTGACCGTTGACGGAAGGGCAACATTGCTCCAAAAAAAAACTTCCGGGGCAATATTACTCCAAAAAAACTTTTGGGGTAAAATTGCTCCTGACGAGATACTTCCAGAACAAAATTGACACTTAACCCTATATTCTTTAATATAAAATATATTCATAGAGTTGATCTAAGTCAACAATAATTAAGAAATAAGGAAATAAAGAAATTAAAAAGATGTTCATAAAAAATACTGTGATATCAATTAGCTGAACCAATTTTTTAATATAATTAAATAAGATAAATACGTCTTCTATTAAGAAGTAAGGGAGTATCATATTATATTGGGAGAATGACTTTAGATCTCAATTATTAAAAAAAATAATATCAGAAAAGTCTTTATTAACAAGTGAATAAAAAAAATAAATAAGTAAATTACTTATGATTAACAACTTTTTAGAATTCATTGATAAGTTTTTTTCCGAAACTTATAAGTGATTCTCCCAATTATATTCGCTGAACCCTATAAGTATGCCAGTAAGACTGCATGAATTCGTAAATGATGCTCTCTTAGATACGGCCACATTTACTGGTCCCTGCCGTGTGTCTTGTCTAATCGATCTACAGTAGCATCTTACTACCGGACAAGGCCATGGGTTTTGGACGGTTGGAGTATTTTATGAAATGATTAATATATAAATTGCATTAATTAATTATTTAGTAATTTATGTAATTAAGCATATTGGTTTAGTTTAATTGATTATTAAGTTTAGAATATATTGATAGGTGTTCTTCTCAAATGCATAAGCTCTGTTTGATCTTGGTTTGTTTTTATTTTGAGAAATACTTACACATTCTAAGAGTATCATGTCATGTAAACTTTATCAAATAAAAACATAACTACTCATATCATTTTAATTTTATTTTGCTGATGATTCATCTAAAAAATTCAAATTTTATCTTTTTTTTTAAAAAAAGAAATTGTTGATACTTTTGTTTTAGTTTTTTTCTTCTCAAATTAAGATATTTTTCCTAAAAATATGATAAAATTTAAATTTTTTAACATGAGTCATCAACTGATTAAGATTAAAATGATAGTTAAGTGTTAGTGTGTGATTGTGTCTCTTGTTATAGATGTTTCGTTGGGCTTTTTTTTTTTTTTTTGAGGAAATCCCTCTTAGGACCCAAGTAATGAAGATATTGCCAAAACAGACCCATGTCAAAAAAGATTCTAGTTGTTAATGTGTACTGATTTAATTGTTAATATTGTAGTAATATAATTATTAATGTTTCTAAAATAATAGTCTTTTCTGACATATGACTTTTTTTTATACTTTTTTTTTTGGACAATATCTTCATTATTAGGTCATGAGGAAGAATGTCCCTTTTTTTTCCTGCTGCTTGCAATGAAAAATAATACATGTCATATATTTATATTCACTAATTCAACTAAATGTGTCTTATATTTTTAAAGAATAACATTAAGGTCCCAACTAAACAAAATAGCACTCCTCCAATTCTTAATATACTATCCTCAGTCTTAAATATATCACATAGTTTATAGTACAATTTAAGATAAGAGGAGTAAGACATATTTACATAATTTGATTAGATTGAGGAAGTTAATTGAATTAGTTAATACGACATGTATTTTCTAAATTACTTTAATCGTCTTATTCAATTCTCTAATTTATTCTCTTCGTTGATTATTACTGAAGGAGCATAGATATAGGTAAATTAGGAAAATACTGACAAATCAATATTAAAATTATGCATTACATTCTGGATCAAGATCAACTTATCACATATATCTTATAATAAGAACCGAGGGAATATCAAAACCCATAGCTTATCCATCAAGTAAAAAGCTACATTAACGAGTTACGAGGCTTTAATAGTTTTTTTTTTTTTGGGAGCTTGACGCCATTTTGTCTATATATTTTACCTAAGCAGGGGAATTTTTTTTAAAAAAAAAAAAGAAAAAAGAAAAAAAGGTATTTTGAAATACCTCGTCCGGAATATCCGATACTGTCAGCTCGAATCCTATACCGCATAATATGTGTAAATACGTATTTAGATTACAGGGAAACAAAAAGGAAAAGAGAGGTATTATGGAATACCTCTATAAATATTTCGAAGGGAAGGAATTGGAATGAAGGGAAGGATACCAGCTCTCGAACCCAGGCCACCGTGGTCACAAGACCAGGTCTAGGCGTCTAGCACTGAACCACAGAGGCTGGGGAGCTAGTGGGAGAGAGGTGAAAATAAAAATATATATATTATGCTTCAATTTTAAATGTACGCAATAATGATAAGGTTTATTTTAGTCTTGTAGGTAGTATGTAAAAACTTAACTTATTTTTGCCTCCCAAACTTATACTTGCTCTAGAACATGACACACGAGTTGTTTAACTAATTTAAATAGCTTTAAAAATGAAAAAAATTGATAAATTCAAATATAGGGTTAACGCATATTTTACTAATAAAATTTTCTAGAGGAGTGTATGACACAAATAAATTAATATACTAATTAACAATTTTAAAAGTTACAAATTTACTAAAATTGTTACTTTGCAGTTTATACTAGACTTTTTAAACATTTGGTTTTAAAAGTAACTTTTAAAAAAAATAAAAAAAATCTGCCCCTCTCTATCAAAGCCACAAGCCCACAACCACCATGTGAACCACGTTGATGCTTCCCAAATCGATGCAACAGAAAGGGATTCATCGTTGTCTCCGAGAGAAACTTGGGGTTACAATGAGTTCAACCGGTGATACAATTGCTCCTTGCGATCGGTCATCTGAAACAGCATCTTCACTTTCACGAGTTGGCTGACGATTATGTCCAGTATTGTCCACAAAATAAGCAATCCTATACACAAAGGGAATCCAAGGAAAGAGGGAAAAAATGAATCAAAATAGAAATCAAAATCAAAATTAAAGAGGAATAATAACATAAGGAATGAATCAATGAATGAGTACCATAAGCTTTATGAAGAGAATGCAAAGAGCCAGGGAGGCGAATATAATCTCGATTTGGATCAAGCACCTTTGTTTGTATCTGGCGTGTAAGAGAACTTCATAGAGCGGAATTCAATTTTCCACGCGGGAAAAGAGAAGATTCATTTTGTGGGTTTTATAGAAAGTACTTATTTAATATGCAAGTAGATTTTTTAGACTGGATGTTTTAAAAATCTGGTTTTAAAAGTTTTTTATATTTAAAAAACTGTCACGATCATATTTTTTAGTTTGTTGTTTGGACTTTTAAATATTCGGTTTTAAAAATAAACTTTTTAGACCTGATTTTTAAACATCTTATCTTAAAAGTTTTTATATTTACAAAATTGTCACTGGTCATACTTTTCAAACCAGTTGTTAAAGGAAACAGTCTAAGAAGTTCTTTATATTTATGAAATTGTCATTGGTCATACTTTTCAAACCTGATCCTCTATAATCCAATCTAAATGAGGTGGTATAAAGGCAATTTTTTATACCAGTGTCAACTTAACTAATTTTGTTTAGAGTAAAATACTCTGACTACCCTCCTATTTTGCCTTAATTACACAAACCTCCACTCTATTTTGAAAACCCATAGAAACCTCCCTTAAAATTAGAGTAAAATACTCTGACCACCCTCATGTTTTGTCTTAATTATACAGATCTCCCCTCTATTTTGAAAACCCATAGAAACCTCCCTTAAAATTAAAATTTATGTTACACAAACCTCCCTTATAATTTAAGGTTCTATTTCCATTCATCCAAACCGTTAGTTAACCGTTAAATTTGACTTTTGAACTTTTTTTAACCAAAATGAACCTCTTCAGTATTAGAATTATTTAAGTATATAAAACCAAATTTATACAACCAAAAATGTATTCTAATGGATTTTCTAACTTTCTAATGTGTAAAAAAATTTATTAGTTTTGATCTTATAAATTAATTTTGACTTAAAAATATAAATTAAACACATATATTTTGGTCAAATATAATAAATTATATAAGTTTGAGATTTCATGTGTCATTTAAATTTCTAATTTAATAATTTTTTCAAAAATATTTATAAGCAGATTTGATCAAGCACATGTTTATTTAAAAACTTATTTGAATATTCAACATTCTCTGATATTTACATTAACCAATGCTAAAATAATCAAAGAGATAACTATTTGTAAAGATTAAAAAAAACTCTTAAAATTATTTTAAAAAATATTAGTCAAAATATAAAAGTAAAACTAGGGTTTAAGTACAATATTAAGGGTAAAATAATATATAAATTTTATTTTTATATAAACTTTATTTCAAAAATACTATATTTTTGGAATCTTTTTATAATATTCTTAACGGAGTTATTATTTGGACTTAAATGTATGTTTTTAAAATAGAGAGGAGGTTTGTGTAATAAAGGCAAAATAAGAGAGTGATTAGAGTATTTTACTCATTTAAGGGAGGTTTATGTAACATACATTTTAATTTAAAGGAAGTTTCTATGGGTTTTCAAAATAAAGGGAAGGTCTGTGTAATTAAAGCAAAACAAGAGGGTGGTCAGAGTATTTTACTCTTTTGTTTATCAAGAAAGTAGAGCTTTAAATAATCTTTTTTTTAATAAAAAAAAGTAGTTAAAATCAATAAATATATAATCTTTTCAAAGCAAGAAAGGTTGAGATAAGTCAAGCGCCTCGTAGCACGATGGCATTAGGGTCAGCCTTAAGAGCTGGCATTCCTCTTTGTCCAGGGTTCGAGCCCTGCCTCCCCCTCCCCCCACTAGCTGTATCAAAAAAAAAAAAAAAAAGAAAGGTCGAGATAAAACTAAAATGAAGCTTATATTTTGAGACCGGAGGAGTATATCATAAAGCCAATATACATTCTTTTATACTCTTCCGATCCTTTTGATTAGCAATTTTTTTTTCTTGATTTCGTAAAACGATGTCAGAAATGTCATATTTCTTCTAAATATGTCCTTATTTATGAAAATAATATAGGAAATAGAATGAGAAAAAAATATGATAGAAAATGAGTATAAAGTATGAGAGAGAATGTGTAATAAATGATTTAATGAAAGAGAATTAATAGTGAGAAAAGGATAGTTAATATGAAGATATGTAATGATAAGGTGAAAAAAAGGAAAAATTAGTTTAAATTTTGAGACATAAGAAAAAAGTTATTTATATTAATGATGAAGCCCAAGAAAAAATTATGCTTATAAAAAAGACCGGAAGAATTACCTAATTAACTTAACTAATTTTCCAAATCTCATTTGTCTTTGTTTACAAATAATTAAAACAAAAAAATTTGTCTAATGTTCACGTGCATCAATTATTCATGTATAACATCTGGCCAGTATTATAAAAACACTTATATCAATTATTCATTTTAGTACATGTGCTCGGCGCTTAATTTTTTTTTTTAATCAAATTAGAAAAACAAGTTGTAAAATTTAAAATAAGTCAAGACTGCACACGCAACAAAAGTTAAAAATAGTTCCATTATTCAAATTTGTGAACTTTGAGACTTGTGGTAGATTTTTTTAAATTTATACGAATTTATATTAATATTGGCATTTCTTAAACGTGTAATTAATTTTTTAAATTTTTACTAGAAATTATCATTCTAATATATTCTAAAGGTTAAAAAGCTTATTACTTTATCAATAATATAATTAGGGAAGATAAAGAAACCTCAATCAAAATAAATATTATTCATTTCATCTTTAAAGAAGGAGCAGGGGTATAATTTACACTGAAAGTCATAATTTGTCGAATTTTTTCGTTATTAAAATAATTAAACTATATATATTGAAAAGACCTTATTATTAAGGGTCCCAGCTGTGATAAGCCGAAGAATATTTTAGTTTTGTTGTTGAAGTTTAGTGCCAGTTCTCATGCTTGTTTTTCACTTTTTTTGTAATTGGTTTTGGTTTACTTTAAATGTTTATTTTAGCTTTTTAAAAATGTTTTCATAATTTACGAGATAAATACATTATAGGAGTTTAGTCCCAACTTACGGAAAAATGTCTAAGAAAAGATGGTATTTATTTTTATCTGAATTCAAATTTGTATGGAAATCATTTTATTTTTTTATTTTTGAGTAATTAGAACATTTTTTATTAGATATAAATCATACTACACGAGTAGAATGTTTATAGATTTAAACAATAAACAAAAAAGAGAGATATTTTGAAATACCTCATAGGAGAGTGTTACTTTTATTTATTTATTTATTTTTTTTGGGTGCTAGAACTCGAACCCGTACCTTGTCGTTTTAAAGCATCGCTTAAAACCACAAAGGCACGAGGTAGCTAGCGTTGAAGATCTAAATACATTATATTTAACCCTTCAAACGGTGGGTCCCAATGAAAAAATGTGGTTATTTTTTACTTGTCCTGGATAAAATATATCTTTGCAAAATTGCCCCGGTAATTTGTTAATATCTCCCCCTGGGTTCTCTTAGCTAGGTTTGATAGAAGGGAAAATCTGGAAAAAAAAAAATTTATGGCTTGAATTTTAAAATCTTAAACAGGTGATTTCTTAGTAAAACAAGTTGTTAATTGTTTTACTGTTCTTGGTAATTTCATTATTGTTGTTATCAACAAGATTTTGAGCTTTAGGTATTATTTTCTATCATTTTCCTTGGATAAAGAAGGGAGGAGGAGGTTAGGGAAAAAAATAGGGTAAATCTGCAAAAATGCATATGTGTTTTATCTTGAGAAGCACCCAACATTAAATGCTTCTTTTAGTTGCAAAACTACACATAGACTTTTAAAATTGGGGCAAAAATGTTATCACCATTAACTTTAACTTAACACCATCACTTTTTGTGGTCGGTCCCACATCATTTTCATTTACCTTTATCATTTCTCTCTCCTATTAAGATTCTGATCTAACGGTGAAAAAGTGATAGTAATATTGGTAGTGACAAAAAATGGTAGTGATAATATCCAATCTCTGTATTATACACAAAACGATTAACGCTTTTTCTCAATCAGGCCTAGAAGACAATAAAAAATAGGGAAAATGACAGCCAGGTCCCAAGGACTATAAAAAAAATATAAAAAAGTCCTAACAGAAATTCACATATCAAAAAAGTCCTCAGGGACTTTTTTTAAAAATATTATTTGTATTAAATGAAATCCAAGTTTTTAAATTTTGTTGTAAATATAGAATTCCTGTGTGTAAATATGGATTTTTCCTGTTGCGAATGGTCAAGTTTAAAATTTTGTTGTGAATATATTACTTCATGTTATGAATCTAACATTTTTCTGTTGTAAATAACCTCTGTACGCTTAGAGACTTAAGTTTGAAATAAAATTCAGGTGTTTAAATTCTGTTATGAATATGACACTTTTGTTGTGAATATAGTTTTTTCCTATTATAAATGACTAGGTTTTTAAATTTTGTTGTAAATATAACACTTTTTGTTGTAAATATAGCACTTCTTGTTGTTAGTAGAAATAATATAAAAAATATGTGAATTTTTGTTGAGCTTTTTTTTGTTATTTTTTATGATCCTCAGGATCTGGCCGTCATTTTCCCTAAAAAATAAGGTTGAACTTTATGGTCTTAATAGCTATACTAAGTTGTAATACCCCAGATTTTTAATAATAATAATAATAATAATAAGATAGTAAATAAATATTTAGAATTTAATAATGTGTGTATTATTTCACAATTTATTAATTGGAAATAATTATAGTAATAATAGGAATTTAGATATTTAATTGTATTGTTTTATAATTGGAAATAATAAAATAAAGCCCAGCCCATAGCTAAACCCTAAATTTTAATTATAAACTTAGGTTTAGCCGTCTAAACCTAGGAACGCTCGATAGTTTTCTTCTCCACTGTCTTCTCTTTTCAAATCCTCCTTCCGGACTCTCATCAATTTATTTTTCTAGGAGGCTAGCAAACAGAGACCAGGTAATTCTAATTCCTATGAGTAGTTTTATGAAAACTCTGATAGGTAATTCTAATCCCCATGAGTAGTTTTATGAAAACTCTGATAGGTAATTCTAATCTCCATGAGTAGTTTTATGAAAACTCTGATAGGTAATTCTAATCTCCATGAGTAGTTTTATGAAAACTATGATAGGTAATTCTAAAAATCTGATAGGTAATTCTAATCCCCATGAGTAGTTTTATGAAAACTTGATAGGTAATTCTAATTCTCATGATAAAGCTCCTAAAGATTTAGATGGGATTCCTAAAGTACCAATTATTTTAATCACATGATTAGAAGTCTGAAAATATTCAATGATACTTATTATCGTGAGTGCCATAAGAGTTAAAAGTTCTCATGATAACCTTATAGGAAGTAAAGCCAAAAAGGGATAATGAGTAGAAGTCCATAGATTTAGATGATGGTCATGAGAACTTCTCATGACCACCTCATAGGAACCCATGAGTAAAAGGGATAATGAGTAGAGCCAGGAATTTAAATGATGGTCATGAGAACTTCTCATGACAACCTTATAGGAACCCATGAGTAAAATGAATAATGAAAAATTAAGGATTTAAATGATAGTCATGAGAACTTCTCATGACAACCTTATAGGAACCTATGAGTAAAATGAATAATGAAAAATTAAGGATTTAAATGATGGTCATGAGAAATTCTCATGACAACCTTATAGGAACCTATGAGTAAAATGGATAATGAAAAATTAAGGATTTAAATGATGGTCATAAGAACTTCTCATGACAACCTTATAGAAACCCATGAGTAAAATGGATAATCGATAGGAACAATATTAAAGACGTTTCATTGTAATACAGTTTTGGATTATGTGAATAACTTTTTGCAATCAATTGTTGAATTATTAAAGGATGAATGGAATACATTTGACAATTGTTTTATTTCTTTATCTCGACCTGTGTGCTTTAGTTGCATAGATATATGATTGAATCCAAATTTGTTCCTGTGCGTCTCTTTTTCTTTGTGATTGAAAACCAATTTTTTTACCTCGGCTTTCGTGTGTCAATTGAATACCTGATCCTGTGCGTCATATTCTCTTTGAATTTTAATATAATTGCTTATGTCCCTTTTATTCATTTATTAATTGATTTTCTTTTTCTTTATATAATACCTTCTACGCAATAAAATAAGTCATGAATAGATTTTAGGTCAAAATATCCTTATATTTATATTTAATTAAAATAATATATATATATATATATATATATATATATATATATATATATATATATATAAAGATAAGTAAATAATAGAGATAATTTAGGAGTTTATTATATGTGTGTTTTAAAACAATTTAACAGTGGGAGGATAGCTTTGGGATGGTACCTCCCATAGTGATGAACACAACTTATGGGCTTTGTGCCCTCGATATTTGTTTGATGTGAAAATGATAGTATCCGTTCTTCCCAAAGTGGTGTCTGGCAGGTTTCCAGGACGCTAGTAGCAACTTTGGGAAGAGGTGCACACTAGGAAGATATGTTTATATGTTTATGGCCAATTGATGATTGTGACTGGCAGGTTTCCGGGTCACAGGGTAGACTGGCAGGTTTTCGGGTCTACCATGGTTCTCTTCCCACTAAACTAAATGGACTGGCAGGTTTCCGGGTCCAAATAAAATTTAATAAAAAATTAATGAATGACATTTGATATGAAACTAATATTTTAGAGTATATATATAAATATATATATTCTTTTCTTTTATATCATGTGAATATTTTATTTATCATTATATTTATTATTATTATTATTGTTATTTTTGTATTATCTTTGTTTATTAGGATTACCAGCTTTTGCTGATATATGTGTTCATGGGCTGCGACGATTCTTCGGGGGAGCAGATTTTCAGTGAAACAGGTCTCGAGTTGGGGCTGTTGGGGCTAGCAATGAGAAGTGAGGAAGAACAATGAGAATGCTAGCTAGTTTTCCTTATTTTATTTTACGCTTGAGTAAAACATTTTTATTTAAGTTTGGATTTATATTAATGTAATAAGGTAGCCTTGCACTTGTCCCAGTACAAGTGCGGCGGTAACACTTCCCAATGTTGTTTTATTTATTTATTTTATTTCATTAATTTATTTATGAAAATCATTTAAAATTTTTGTTATTATAACTGTTAGAATTTGAGGGTGTTACATAAGTACTATTTAAAAAATGCTCAAAGATAAGAGTGTAATTAATTTAAAGACAATGAAAAGTAAATTAAATAGGTGCTAGTTATTAATTTAATTTTATTTAATTAGGTACAATTATTTTCAGACTTTATAATTAAAATTTATTTGAATAAAACATGATTATTTCATTAAATAATGAAAAAAAAATAGAGGATAGGTATGAGACAATGTTGAGCTTTGGTAGGGGGAATATGGTATTTTTCATTTTTTATTTTGATAATTGGTCCTTCTAAATAATTTTAAGTTTTAAGATCCTATCCAATAAATTATTACTTTTCTAAGGTCCTTCTCTGTAATTTTTCTTTAAATATATGTCTTATTAATAATTATGTTATAAAATTTTATTAATAGCAAATCAGTTTACATGATTTTAGCAAGTGGGTCCATATTGGCAGAAGATATTCTCATCATCATTTTTTTCTTTTTCCATCATCAGTCCATTTAGGTGGTTAATTAGAAAGAGGAAAGAGAAGTTATAAAATAATACTGTGATTGATTGGATAGATATGATTTAAAGATGATGAAGGATAATGAGAAAAGAATTATGAGAGAAACCCAACCTATCCGTGTGAGGGAAAACTGATCTTATTTACCGAAATGGTGTGCTTAGATAAGTGGAGATTGTAATTCTATTGGAGATTTTAATTAGCAACACAATAATTAAATATACCCTTCAAATGAAGCATGTGTCGGAACAAAATTTAAACACTGAAGCCATTATTAGATCAGGCTTCCAGTAATCGTTGGAGCACAGTTACAATATAATCATTACCGCATTACTATTATGTACTACCTCCGATTTTAATTATAAGAGCTAGTTAACCATAAAAGTAGCTGTGAGAGTAGATCATGGTAAAAAGGTATTTTAGAATACCTCATCTGTATGACACACCCTGAGTTGATACTAGTAATCGAACTTAGATCCTCTAGGCCAATTAAACTCAAGCCATGAGCACCACGATTACCAGTGCTTCTTGGCCCTTCTTTAATTAATATATATTTACATGTGTTACTATCACTTTGACCCCAATTCCGCGTATTATCTTGGAGACGACAAATTGAACAAAGAAGCAGACTATATATTGGGCTCAATAATAGGCCAGGCCCATATTTTTGTACTTGGTTCTGGTTATTTTTAAATGACTAAAATATACTTTTAGTCCTTTAAGTTTTATATAAGATATGTTTTTAGTCCCCTAACTTTACAAAGTATACTTTCAGTCCTAAAATCCTAACACTGTTAATGTTGCTAACGCAAAACGCTGATACGATGAACTCAAATGATGACTAATTGCATATAGTTACACAAATTTTATATATTCTTCAATTTACTCATATTTTAAATTTACGCTTAATAACATTTAATTACACAAGCATCACTTAAGTTTACACTGTTATCACTTGAGTTTGCAATTTCCGTTAGCAGAATTAACAATGTTAGAATTATAAGACTAAAAGTATACTTTATAAAGTTAAGGAACCAAAAACATACTTCATGTGAACTTAAAGAACTAAAAATATATTTTAGCATTTTTAAATTTAAGTATGTATTGAAAGCATTTTATTCTAGGAAAATACATTTCAGGACGGATAAAGAAAATGTCAAAAAAATTCTAAAGAAAATTCAGATGTTAGAAAAATCTCAGTAATAACTTTTTTAGTGGGATTAACAATTCTCATATCTGGGATTAACAACTCCATTTGTGGGGTTAAAATTCAGATGTTAGAAAAATCTCATTAATAACTTAACTAATTTTTTTTTAAGTATAGCTTTAAATAACCTTTTTTAATTAAGAAAGTGGTTAAAATCAATAAATATAGAAGTAATGTATAATTATAAATCTCATCCACCTCCCTAATCAATGCAATTCACACACTCTTGACTCGTAGTCAAAAAATATGCAATACATGTATACAATGAACAAGAACAAAATTGAAAAAAAAAAAGAAAAAAGAAAAAAAAGCAAGAAAGGTTGAGATAAAACTGAAATGAAACTTATATTTTGAGATAGGAGTGTATATCATAAAGCCAATATACATAGGAAAGATGCCGAAAAAAATTTAAACAATTTTTTTCTTGATTACGCAAAACAAACTAGCGGTAAAGAACACTAAATATGTAAAAAATGTCATATTTCTTCTAAATATGCCCCTATCAATGAAAATAACATAGGAAAGAGAATAAGTAAAAATATGACAGAGAATGAGTAAAAAATATGAGGGAGAATGTGTAATAAGTGATTAAATGAAATAGAATTAATAATGAGTAAGTGATAATTAATATGAAATACGGGTAAAAAAGGAAAAAATAGTTTAAATTTTGAGACATTTTTTTTATTAATTTGAGAAATTGAATTATAAGAGTTATCATCGTCTTGATTATTGTATCATGATCAGAAAACGAAAACCAGGGGGATGAGGTATGGAAAGAAGAAAAACTGAAAAGGAGATTTTATGACTCGCGACTGTTCTAGAGCTTACATGAACAATTTTATGTCTCCATTTTTTTTTTCATAACTAAGGAAAATGGAGGTAAATTGGCCTAAATGCTAAATATCTAATTATGTTACATAATCTAATTAATAATTTATTAAATTTAGTAACCTAAATTAGAATTTGGGTAATTCAACTGTCTTTATATGAAATTTTCCCTTTTCTAAATCTCATTTGTCTTTGTTTAAAAATAGTTAACAGATCAGACATTTTTTTGTAATATTCTCGTGCATTAATTATCATGTATAACATCTTTCCAGTATTATAAAAAAACACTTATATAAATACTTCATATAGAAAATAAAGCTTTTGATGTTTGTGCTTAACCCACGAGAAAAAAAAAAATACAAAATAAGGTTAAACAGAAAAAACAAGAAAAAAGAAGAAGAAGAAGTGATTTTAGTACATGTGCTGGGCACTTATTATTATTTTTTTTTATCAAATTAGAAAAACAAGTTGTAAAATTTAAAATAAGTCTAGACTGCATACTAAACAAAAATAAAAAATAGTTCCATTATTCAAAATTTGTGAATTTTGAGACTTGTGATGGTAGATTTTTTAAAATGTATATGAATTTATAGTAATAATGGCATTTCTTAAACGTATATTTAATTTTTTAATTTATTTATACTAGTAATTATCATTCTAATATATTCTAAAGGTTAAAAAGTTTAATACTTTATCAATAATATAATTAGGGAAGATAAAGAAACCTCAATCAAAATAAATATTATTCATTTCATCTTTAAAGAAGCAGCAGGTGTATAATTTACACTGAAAGTCATAATTTGTCGAAATTTTTTTGTTATTAAAATAATTAAACTATGTATGTTGAAAATACCTTATTACTAAGGGTCCTGGCTGTGATAAGCCGAAGAATATTTTAGATTTGTTGTTGAAGTTTAGTAATAAACAATAAACAAAAAAGGGAGATATTTTGAAATACCTCATCGAGAAGAGATTTTTTTTTTTTTTTTGGATATGCCAAATCTCGAACCCGTATCTTGTCGTTTAAAAGCATGGCTTTAAACCACAAAGACACGAGGGAGCTAGCGTTGAGGATCTAAATACATTAAATTTAACCCTCTAAACGGTGGGTCCCAACGAAAAAATGTACTCATTTTTTAATATTCGCTTCTCTGTTATATTCAGTATTTTTCAAGCAACGTCCTTCTTGGTTTGTTCTTATTCCACTGTTATTTTATATGTTATTTATATGAAATTATTCCTCAAAGGTATTTGGCATCCATGATTAATAAACCGTGATCAAGATCATTTGGATCATGGGTAAAATTTATAAAATTAAACACTGAAGCCATTATTATTAGATTAGGCTTTCTATTCATTGTTGGAGCGTAGTTACAATATTACCATTACGTGTAAGTTTATACTATGTTCAACCCTAAATATAGAATATAGTTTGTTTTGTAATATAATCAATATAAACTACTAAACGTGGTAGCTAATCGACCATTGGGCCACATATACACAAACTATTGGTCAATAAATGGCATCGTAATTACATGGCATCTAATATGTGGTCCAACGTGTTTGGAATTATCTGTTTGTATTATCCGAAGAAAAGGTCAGCATGAGGAATTATCTGATTGGGTGATCTGTTTCCTTCCACACTGAACTATTTATTATATAGTGTAGTCCAATGGGAGTGAAGCTACTGCAATTTCTTTCATTTCCCCATGGATATTTACTAAAACCGTCTTGGAAATAAAAGTTTCAGGCATAGGAAAACGAAGCTATTTACTCCCATCGGTCACTGTGTTTCCCACCATTTTCATTACCAAGCGTTCTCGGTAGATTTGAATCCTGGGCCAAACCCTAAAGTGCCATTTTCATGTACTATATAATATGCATACTATCGCAGTCAGTATATCACACTTCAGTAGTAGCAAAACAGAGTCAATCACTCCACCCTCTCAATATGCACATGATGATGGAAGGTGTGTGGCGATGAACCAGCTGGAATCGAATATTGCTCTGTTTGCTTCAAGAGAAGGACTGAGCGACGGTGCTGTGCATGGTGACTGAAGGAGAACAAGGCCGATGGTGCTGTGTGAAAACAGAGGAAAGACGGTAGCTGCTCCTCTGGTCGAATTTCATTCACTCTCAAATCTGGAAGCGCGACGGCATTAATGGTATGGTGGCGAGGTTGGAGGTCGCTGGCGGCATTGGTGGTGAGGGTGGAAGCCATCGGCGACTGTGAAGAAGAAGACGAAGGTGCAAGGTTAAGCATGGTGCGTCCTCAGTTTCAGTCTTGTGGCGCTCGTGTATCTTTCTCGGGTCTGCTCCTCCTTTGCATATTAGCCAGTTGAAGCTCTCTCTGACCTAAACTTTGCTTCTCAAAACGCAGAGTTTAGGGCAGGGACTTAAGTGAATGAATAAATGTTGGAGCGACTAGTGAGAATCTAAATTATTGAAAGCTTCAATGATTTATGCTTCCATCATTATAATTCCAGTTCTGCAATCATTTTACACATGACAGCTTCATTATTATATGGACTCCCCCCCTCTCTTTTAGAGTATGTGTTCAATATCAAATATGGTATGATGTTTACAATGCAGTTTTCAAAGCTGCATGCATGCGTGAGTGTGTTAATAAGATTCCATGATGGAAACAATGTAGGCCAAACATACTGCTATTTCTAGCATATCGTTTACTTCATTGCCATCACACATAATGCTATTAAAGCTTTAGTGCATCCAATGTTTTTTGGAAATTGTTTTGATGAAAAACCATGAGTTCATGACGTTGAAAAATTCTGCCAGTTCATGAACAGGTTAGTTTGGTGGAATGTCACGCCTTAAATCCACCTCCAATATACTCTATGTAATACGTTTATACTGTTTTTATAGAAGCTTAAGGACATTTGGCTTGTACCAAAGGAAAAAAAATCAATTAATGAGGCACTGAATGGGTTAACTAAATGCTCCGGCATAGCATTGTTGCTTGTGTTTATTTAAATGTACGTATACAATGCTTAGATAGAATCACCATTAACCTATGAAGTTCGTAAACGTATTCATAACAAACCATGTACGTGTCAAGTTCGTTTGAAACTTATGCATGCACCTTGTATAATTCCTCATTAAAAAAATTGAGATTGAGAGTGAAAAAATTAAACAATTAAATATTATTTGTGTTAATTAATTAATAATTGTGGATAAGAGGGTTTTGGTGGGTATGTTTTACGAGGAAAACAAAAAACATGTATGATGGGTATGGACGGTACGTTCTCCCTTATTGCCAACTTAAAAGCCAACTTACAATTCCTATATACTCGGTATATTATATTACAACTCATTTTTTATGTATATAATATATAAATAAATATAGTTTCAATTAGCATCAGGGGGACGACGAATATTGGGAAGAAGCAACGAATAACAACTTGAAGTTTACAAATCAAGTTGTGTTTGATTCATTACTCATAACAGTAATTTAATCACTAATTAAAATGTTGTTTTAATAATCGTTTATATGCCACTCCAAATCATCAGCACCATGAAATAATAACAACCAATATACACCGTCAATAACATAATGTTAACGCAAAGTATGGGTAGGGGAAAGGCATGGGAAGTGAATAGGGAAGTAAAGACTCATTATAGTGTATATTGGAAGTTGTGATTTGAAAAATCAAATAAAGTAATTATTAATTAATAAATTAAAAATTCCTTTTTTTGTTAAAAATTAAAAATACTTATTTTAATATATTTCCTTTCAATAACATTTTTTATTTAATTAATATTTGAAAATTGAAAATTTTAAATCAATAATCAAAATGAGAGGGAGGATGAGTGATAACTGGTAAATATCATCTTAGAATGCACTTCCAATTCTCACTTTGATTGGTTAGTATTTGAATTTGGAAATTTGAAATTCCCTTCTCTCCTTCTTAAGGTCTGATTCTGTTTTCCTATTTATTGTTCTTTTTACTTCCCCAGGCCTAACAATTTTTTCTTTCTCTCCACTCTTTTTTCTCCTTTTCATACCGCTACATTAATGCATCTTCTTTTTTCAAGGTATTCTAAATTCCTGTACCTATTCTCTATTT
This sequence comes from Acacia crassicarpa, assembly GCA_034222035.1. Taxonomy (NCBI): domain Eukaryota; kingdom Viridiplantae; phylum Streptophyta; class Magnoliopsida; order Fabales; family Fabaceae; genus Acacia; species Acacia crassicarpa. The sequence goes on along the minus strand of JAWXYG010000019.1, from coordinate 2,105,844 downwards.
TTCTAATTTTAAATTTAAATTTAAACTCTATTTTTTCTCTAGATTATAAATTCAAATTTAAATATAGATTTTGAATGGATATTTATCACTCACCTTCTTCCTCATATTTTCCATTCTCTCAAGCTCTCCGGCATTATCTTCTCTCTACCCTCCCGTAGCAACCACCACATTCAAGAAGAAGAAGACGAAGAAGAAGAAGAAGAAGAGGAGCTGGGCTAATTGCTTATCCCTTTGAAAGCTTATGTCATTTGTTGTTAATCTTTTCTTTTTTAAAATTAAATTTGTGTTTGTGTTTTTCATACTATTAGAGTACCCTTTTGCATCTTCAATTTTTGGGATAAACATTTTCAACTATTTTCCATAAAAAAGCACTACTTATAAGATTTGTATCTCCTAATAATAATTTGTGATAATTCTTGGATTTATGGGGCAACATCTCAAATATTCATAATTATAACTTCCAAATTAGAAATCATTTAATCAGGTAATTAAAAAAAGGAAAAATTTAAAAAAATTACATCATTTATTTACTTACAAACTAATTTACTTAAGATCTAATAATTGACTTACATACACAATGGTCTACCTAATTTCTTGGTCACAGTATTTTCCCCTCCCTTTCAATAATTGATTTTCTAAAAATTACATTATCATGAAGTCTTAGGTAATTTGGGGAATTACGAAGTAATTATAGCAAAAAAAAGAAGTGATCACTGGTGTCTATGAATTCAAAATTAGTATTATTACTTATGGGATTTAGAGAATTATATTTATGTTTATTATTAATATGTAACAACCATTGATCATTGATTATATAAGCAAGGGTGGTTATGCCTTATGATAAGTTAGGACTTAGTCTTTTCAATGTTAGGATGTAAATTGTTGTATTAATTATCAATAGAAAAGCAAGAGTTGTTATAACTTTTGAGAAATGAGGACATATATATGTCTAATTTAATGTGTTTAACTATATTTCTTTGAACAACAACTATATATCCTTGCAATTTAGGTTTTATGTTTTCGTGCAGTGCAGGAGCATTTTGTCTTAAATAGAATTGAAAGAATCCCTCAAATTGCACGGGGTGGGGGTGGTTCTAACTTTTGAGAAATTAGGACATATATTATTCTAAATTGAGGTATTTAACTATATTCTTTTCAAACATAAACTATATATATATCGTTATAATTTTAGTTTCACAACTCCGTACAACACATAGGTATTTGTCTTGCAATTTACATAACCAATCTTCTCTGATGTATGATAGTGAATTCCTCAACACAATCAAATGCTCAAGGATGCCTCATCATAAGTTGATCCTTAAAGTTGGTGTACCAATTATATTGATAAGAAACATTGATCAAGTGACCAGTTTGTGCAATGAGACCAGATTGTGAATAACACATTTGGGCAAAAAAATTCATATGGGCAAAGGTTGTGAAGATTGAAATAACTTTCTACTTCCATTTGTGAAGATTGTGAATAACACATATGGGCAAAAAACTTCATATGTATTTAAGAAATCTATTCATTCCAACGTATTTAAGAAATCTATTCATTCTTTCTATTACGTTTTACTGCCATATACGTGGTCATCTTCGTAACTTACAACCCAATTGGCAATACTTATATACCGGTATTAATTAATTTTACATATAAATGATGTTATTAATTTTCTTAATGTCTGATTCTGTTTTCCTCTTTCTTGTTCTTTTTACTTCCCAAGACCTAACAATTTTTTTATTTTTCTCCACTCTTTTCTATATGACTACATTGATGTATCTACTCTGTTCAAAGTATTCTAAATTCCTGTGCCCATTCTCTAATTTTTTTTAATTTAAATTTAAATTCTATATTTTTTCTCCAAATTATAAATTCAAATTTAAATATAGATTCTGAATGGATATTTATCACTCACCCTCTTCCTCATATTTGCCATTCTCTCTCCGGCATTATCTTCTCGCTCTCTACCCTCTCATAGCAACCACCACATTCGAGCTGCTTCTTTCTTATAGCCAAAATCACATTGTGATAATGACTCGTCTTTGCTACTAAGAAAGTTTTGCTTAACGTCTGGTGGAACCAATATATGGGGGACTACCCTTTTGCATCTTCAATTTTTGGGATAAACGTTTTCCACTATTTTCATTTTTCCATAAAAAAGGCACTACTTATAAGATTTCTATCTCCTAATAATTTGTGATAATTCTTGGATTTATGGGGTAAAATCTCACAATTTATAATCCTAACTTCCAATCAAGTAATGGGCAATTCATTATTACTTATGGGATTTAGAGAATTATATTTATATTTATTATTAATATGTAATCATTGATGATTGATTATATAAGCAAGGGTGGTTATGACTTATGATAAGTTAAGACTTACTCTTTCCAATGTTAGGATGTGAATTGTTATACTAATGATCAACAAAAGAAGCAAGAGTGGTTGATATATATGTCTAATTTGATGTGTTTGACTATATTTTTTCGAACAACAACTATATATATCCTTACAATTTAAGTTTAATGTTTTCATGTAACGCACAAATATTTTGTCTTAATTAGAAATGAAAGAATCCCTCATATTGCGCGTGGTGGGGTGGTTATAACTTTTGAGAAATTAAGATATATATTATATCTAAATTGAGATATTTAACTATATTTTTTCAAACATATATATATATATATATATATATATCAATATAATTTAAGTTCCACTACTCCGTACAACACATAGGTATTTTGTATTGCAATTTACATAATCAATCTCACTAATATATGATACTGAATTCTGTTAGTTCTCTATGTGTTTTGATGATTATCAACAATTGTAAATATGTTTTGAAGTTTCCAAAATCTGTTAAAAAACCATCTGGCAAGTGCATACTCGAGTATAGGAAGCCATACTTGAATATGGGATTGACAGTGGATTGCACAAATGCATTTTACAAGTCAATACTCAAGTATTGAAAGCCATACTCGAGTATTGAACTTACAGAGAGCAATCAAGTTTTGAAAATAGGTGCATACTCGAGTATAGGTCATCCAGAGAGCAACCATATTTTTGAAACTGAATCAATACTCAAGTATAGGAAGCTATACTTGAGTATTGGGCTTACAGAGAGCAAATGTGTTTTTCAACTTGAGTGCATACTCGAGTATGATACTTACATACTCGAGTATAGGCCTTACAGAGAGCCCCCAAAAATTTTGTAACTGATGCATACTTGAGTACATGTTTTGCATACTCGAGCATTGGGCTCCTACACTTGTTTTCAACTTGGCACCTGATCTTGTATACTCAAGTATTAATTTGTATACTCAAGTATTGACATGGAATAACTTCTCAATTTTTGAAAACTGAGTTGCATACTCGAGTACAGATGTGCATACTCGAGTACAGATGTGCATACTTGAGTATAGGACCATACAGAGAGGATATCCATTTGTCAAGGACTTGCATACTCCAGTATAGAAATAGATACTCAAGTATAGAGGCTTTTGAACTTAAAATTTTTCTCACAAATAGTTGCATACTCGAGTATAGTACTAACACACTCGAGTGTAGACCTTGGTTTTCAAAGCTCAAGTCACGATGGTTTGCCTTTGGAAGCTGCACACCTGATTATCAGTTTGGATACTCCAGTATTGACACTTGTACACAGTTCCATACTCGAGTATACAACGGTAAAAACTGATTTTCAAATCACATGAATTGGCAAAACACTATTGTTTGATTTTATTGATTACATAAATCATTCACTTATGTTCCCAGCTATGTTTAAGAAATTTGTTAAGTGAATTTCAGTTAGAACAGATGAAGATTAATGAAGATCAAAGCAAAAAGCAAAAAGGTACTCAGTGCATTTATTGCACTTCAGTTAATCAACCTCCTTTTGGTTAATCCACCTGAGCACGCATTCTCAACGGTCAAAAATGCTTTCTTCATCAAGTAAACTCTTCTCCAATGGGCAAAATACCAGAGAGCCACATCAGATCATATTAACACCTGGATTAGTTAGAGTTTAGAGAGAGAAGATGACCAGACTTAATGCTAATCACCTACAACGGTTGGATTCATCATATAACGGTCAATTAATGCTCTTTACCTATAAATAGAGTGCATTGAAGTCTTCTCAGGTTGATACACCAACTAAGAGTGAAATTCATTAAGTGTTCATTCAATACTCTTAGTTTTCATCTGTAAAAGTATCTTTTGATACAAGCACTTCAGTGATTATCTTATCTACTCTTTGAGAGAGTTATTTCTGTAATCATTCATTGATTGTAAGAACCACAAGTCAGGGGACTTGGTGGTTGAGATAATTGATTGCAACTTGTAAGGGGGAGTGGGTTCTAAAGAGAGAACTGCTTTGAGTACAGAGCTTGTAATCAATTTGAGAGTTATAGTGGATTGGAAAATCCCAAGTGTGGCTTGGGGACTGGACGTAGGTCAAGAAAAAGACCGAACCAGGATAAATCATCTTGTGCAAAGCTTTTCTTCCCTTCTCCTCTGATATACCCTGTTCTCCCTTGTCCAAAACAGAGCAATCCTTTAAATTTTTTTAAAGATACCCAATTCACCCCCCTCTTGGGTATCAAGCTCCAATCTTCAAATTCCTCAACACAATATTAATTAAACGCTCAACACAATTATATTTGCTTCAATATTACAAGTTGTTCGAGAATATCCAATGAATTGAATAAATAAATAAAAAGTTATCATGAAACATGAAACAATTTTATCTTCAAATAAATAAATAAAATCAAATTTATCATGATTACAAATTTACCATAACAGTTAGAGTAATTATCTAACATATCAATAATCTACCGTACAATGCCGATGAAGGGGTTGTGTGTAATATCTTAATTTTTACTTTTAGGATTAAATTATAATAAAGGGGGAATTGATAAAAAAATATTGAATGAAAAAAATATATTTAATAGTAAAAAAAATAAAGGGGCTGTGCCCCTTTAGTTAAACAAGTAGGTGGGGATATTTAATACCCCTCCCACCCATCAATAAGTGGCACATGACCCCTTCATGTGTGTCTAGGGGTATTATATATATCCCCACTTGATCAATCTTCATTTGCAAAAAAAAAATAATTGGGTTTCACGGTTGAGCTTGCAAACGCGTTTCTGGTACTGTCCTCTATTGTTTCAGATCTAAGGTAAGCTTATAAAATCATTTAGGTAGATAAACAAACTTATTTTCAACAAATTTACTTAATAAAAGTTATTCCACATATTTTTATCTTTCTAATAAGGGTAATATAATGCTTATATAAGTCAGTAGTAGGTCAGAAATTTGATATTTGTGACAATAGCTCTCTTATATCTAAATTCATAATTCATTTTAATTTAATACAGGTTACATTGAGGATTAAATAGATTGGATTTGAGATTTATAAAAATGTGTATATTTGAAATTTTTGGGTGAAACTTTGATTGTAGGAAATCAGGTGTTTTGGATTTGAGGATATTGTTGTACTTTGATGGTTCTAATAAGTCAGAAAATAATTCAAGAAAGAAGGAAATGTGATTGAAATGATGATTTGAGGAATACATAAATTGTTCATTTTTATAAGAAAACTAAAGTGAGCTAATCATTGGAGTTTAATTATTTATTTATTTGACCCTTTGAGCCAGCTCATTCTGAAGGAGTTAAACTACAACAAAGCAATCGTAAGTGCATCTATCAATGCTTCTCATCTTTGGAATGAATAGAGATTACTTCGACTAACCAAGAATATGAGGCTGAAGTCTTCAAGCGATCCAGTCAAACAAGAGAAAATTAAAATATTTTCAGAATGGTTGCTACATGTAGGAGACGGAGAAATTGGGTTACCACATGATGGTAATATAGATATAACCATACCCTCAGAGTTGTTGCTTCATGATGATTATAACTCAATTAGGTGCATTGTTAGTTCTGCTTACCCAAATTTAATAGAACATGTAGTGGATGAAGATTACCTCAACAACGAGTCCATTCTTACCCCTACAATAGAAAATGTCGACATTTTGAATGAGTACATTTGTTCTTTGTTGACAGGCATACATATAATGGTAATGGAAGTTTGTGAGGATTTATATGACACAGAATATCTAAATGCAATTAAATTCTCAGGGATACCTCATTATAAATTGATATTGAAAGTTGGTATACCAGTTATGTTAATAAAAAAAATTGACTAGGCAGTAAGGCTGTGCAACGGTACATACGAGGCTACAATAACACAACTTGGGAAGAGCGTCATTAAGGTAAAGGCGTTGAATGGCACAAGCGTTGGCAAAGAGATTTTGATAGACAGAATGTATATGAACCATCTGAATCTAAATTGCCTTTCAACATGATAAGAAGGCAATTTCCCATCATAATTTCATTTGCAATGACGATAAGCAAAAGTCAAGGTCAATCAATGTCCAATGTAGATATCTACCTATTGAGCCCAGGTTTTTCACATGGGCAACTATATGTTGCACTATAGAGGGTTAAGAGTTTCAATGGGTTAAAATTACTTATATTGGATGAGCAATAAATGTAGTAGCACAACAATAAATATAGTTTATGGAGAAATATTTCAAAACCTTTTATTACATTAATATCATGAAGTCAGTCTTGCTTATCACTATAAAATTATGTAACATGTATCATGTAAATGATGTAATAAAATGGTGAAATAATAACATTGTCGCATTTCTTATTTGTTTTATCCCATTTATAGTTTTAACATATCCGTGCATCGCACGGGTCAAAAGTCTTGTTTATACTATAAACTATGTCTTATATTTATGACCGAAGGAATATATCTAAATTGGAGTACATGCATCAATATCAATTTCTAATTACTACACTTCATATGTTTGATCCATATGTATATAGAACATATACAAAGGCATAAGCAGACAGCTGGACTAGTAGTACTATTAAGATGTAAAGGAAAAAGATTATTGTTACTCATATTACCAATAATGCTCCCCAAAATCACATCATATTCTATCCCATATCATCAAAACATGAAAGTAAATCATGGAAAAGATACTCAGTATTCAATGGGATGAAAAAAAAGGTATTTTAGAATACCTCATTTGCATAGCACGCCGATCTGATACCAGTAATCGAACTCAGATCCTCTAGGCCAATTAAACCCAAGCCATGAGGACCACGATTACCCGGTACTTCATGGTCCCTTCTTTAATAAATAGAGGGTTAAGTAGTAAATCTGTTCCAGAAATATACGCTTAGGAGTTATGTTGTCTTGAAAGTTTTTTAGGTTTAATATTACTTTAGAAGTTTTAAACCATAGCAATGTTGACTGTACCGTTAAAAAACTCACGTTAATTGTAAAATAATTGACGTTGATGGTTCACATTTTAACGAAAAATGGCAACATTACTACGTTTTAAAACTTTCGGGATGATATTGAATTGAAAAAAAAAATTCAGGACAACATTGCTCTTAAGCATATATTTTCGGGACGGATTTATTATTTAACCCATTAATATATTTACATGTGTCACTATCACTTGTCCCGATTCTGCGTATTATCTTCGAGACAAGTAAGACAACAACTTGAACAAACATACAGACTATAATTGGGCCCAATAATAGGCCAGGCCCATACCTTTGTACTTGGTTCTGGTTATATTTTAATTTAAGCATGTATTGAAAACATTTTACTTGGGTATTTTTGAGTAATTGGAACATTTATCTATAGATATAAATCATGCCTACACGAATAGAGTGTTTTTTTTTTTGATACAAGGCGATAGGGGAGGGGGAGATCGAACCCAGGGCCGGGAGGGGGAAAATTAATCCCAATAGCACTACACTACTAATAATACTGGTACGAATAGAGTGTTTTATTACAATGCAACTCCATAATCACACACACCCAAATCAAATTAGCCACAGATGAGCTACATAATATGCTGAGTATTTTATTCAAATTTTAAAGTTTATATAATAAATTGTAGATTTTTAACAAAATTGACGGTAATTCATATAAGTAATTTATTATTCAAATTTTTAGGGATTGGATATATATATATATGTGTGTGTGTGTTTTTTTTTACAACCCATCTCTGTTGATTACACATGTACTTGAGGAGGGTTTCTAACTTTTTATCAATTTGATAGTTTTCAATGTAAACGATCTAGAGTCATGTCATAAAGCTAACATACATTCTTTTATAACTAATCAACTTAACTAATTTTGTTTCTCAAGAAAGTGTAGCTTTAAATAACCTTTTTTTTAATCAAGAAAGTAGTTAAAATCAATAAATATAAAAGTAATATATATATTTTTTAAAATTAAGGTGCCTTTTTTTCATTATAAAATTTTATAATTTAATACCTAATAAGACATATATTTATCCAGAAGGATATTAAAAATTGAAATTATTTTGGAGATCCAACTATCAGAATAAAAAATGAAAAAAAAAACTAAACTACTCGGTCCCAATAAAATCCCTATATATGTTGACCAAAAAGCCCCTATATTCTCTCTCAAAACTTTTATAATCTTGACCATTAATACGAAAGAAAATATTCTCAACTAATACAATTACAAATTTATAAAAATAAATAATATAGAATTTATCACAATAAAAAATAATTATCGTAGAAATTTCTTCATATTGATTTTGTTGTCAACACTTATATTTCAACATTTAACTTTACAATTAAATATATTAACAATGTGGCGAGGGAAACATGCTGCTACTGTGCTTTTATTTTTGACATAATTATTTTTTTATAGAAAACTCAATTTCAATTTCATCACGATATTAGAATTGTATTTGTGTGAAATAAAATAAAAGTATATAGAAAATAAAAAATACGGTTGAACTTTATGGTCTTAATATAGCTATACTAATTACTATTTAAAAAAAATCTCAAAGATAAGAATTTAACTAATTTAAAGACAATGAAAAGTAAATCCACTAGTGCTAGTTATTATAGGTCCTTAATTTTAATTTTCCCTTATTAATTTAATTTAATTAAGTAGAATTATTTTCAGACTTTAAAATTCAAATTTATTTGAATAAAACATGATTATTTTACTGCACTACTACTATGTACTACCTACCTCTTTTCGGTTCTAATTATAAGATCTAGTTGACTTTTTTTAGAGATTAAGAAAGCTAAATAAAATACTTAATCATTTCATATATTGTAATCTTTAGATTATATATTAATTTATTAGTCAAACTAATTAGTTTAAAGAAAAAATAAAAATAAAAATACAAAAAAATAATTTAATTAGTTTCCTTAATCTCTCCAAAAAAGTCAACTAAGTCTTATAATTAAGACCGAAGGGTGCTGGAATCTCACCAGAAACGCAAAAGCGTATCGTACCACGCGATATAGGTAAAATTAAAACCTTCATCGTTTTGATTACCTGGAAAGATGCATCAATCTGAAGCAGCGATCTGAAAGCCTCTCCACGAACAGTTCTCGTATCTGAAGAGCGATCTGAAAGCCTCTCCACGAACAGTCCTTGTTCGTTCTATGATCGATCTTCCAGACTATCTCTCAAGGGGAATAGGATGGTTGTGTGGGCAACCGTTCAAATGATGAACGTCTGCCTCTAGGGTTTATTTCTGATGAGAGTCTCCTTATGCGTCTACTACTATCAAACAGGTGAAAGTAGGTTTATATGCTATTACACCCAAGACCTAACCCTAAACCACATAGGCCATAGAGTTCTTGGGTTGTAGTCTTAATTAAGCCTTATTGAGCTTAAGTGACTAAAGAGCACATTAACCCAACAGATAGAGTATTATGTAAATTTATATTACCAATAATACTCCCCAAAGTCACATCTTTTTCTAGCCATATCATCAAAACATGAAAATAGATCATGGAAAAGATACTCTGTATCCAATGGGATGAAAAAGAGGTATTTGAGAATACCTCGTGTAATTTGAATGATACCTTGAATTGATACTGGTAATCGAACTTAGATCCTCTAGGCCAATTAAACTCAAGCCATGAGCACCACGATTACCGGTGGTTCTCGGTCCCTTCTTTAATATAAGCATGTATTGAAAGCATTTTATTTAGGGAAAATTCATTTTAGGAGGGACCAAGAAAATGTTAAAAATGTTTTAAGAAAAATTCAGATGTCAGAAAAGTCCCGTTAGCAATTCCTTTCGTGGGATTAATGACTCTTATCTGTGAGATTAACAACTCTTATATATATGTGAGATTAACAACTTTTTGGGACTTTTTTGACATCTGAATTTCCCTTGAGACTTTTTTGACATTTTCTTGGTGCCTCTTGAAATGATTTTCACTTTTATTTATGTATTTTCGAGTAATTGGAACATTTATATAAAGATATAAATCATGCCTACATTAATAGAGTGTTTTGTTACATCTATAAAAAACAGAATGTTTTATTACAATGCAACTCCATAGTCACACACACACACAAATCAAATTAGCCACAGATGTGAGCTACATAATGTGCTGAGTGTCTTATTTCGAATTTTAAATTTTATATAATAAATTGTAGATTTTTATCAAATTTCACGGTAATTCATATAAGTAATTTATTTTTCAAATTTTTAGGGATTGGACAAAGATATTTTTCTTACTCAATTGATTACACATGTACTTAAGGAATTTGATAGTTTTCCGTGTAAACGATCAATAGTCATGTAGCCAACATACATTCTTTCATAACTAATCAACTTAACTAATTTTGTTTATCAAGAAAGTATAGCTTTAAACAACCTTTTCTTTTTAATCAAGAAAGTAGTTAAAATCAATAAATATAAAAGTAATATATAATTTTCAATCTATTCCCGGCTTTTTTCCTAAATTATCCCTTATTAAAGAACTAATTATCGAAATGCCTCTGTTTCCAAACTATTTCCCAATCTGCCCCTGTTTAGTCGACTAAAACGCGGGGCGTTGAATTTTTTTATTTTCCCTGCAATTTAGTCGACTAAGCACTGTGACTTAATCGACTAAATTGTGACAAAGGGATTTTTTTAAACTTTTATGACATTAAACACCATAGATTTTCACTTTTATTCAGCCATATTAATTAAAATATTAACAATATTATAGGAGAGATTATAGGAGATTATCAATTATCAAATAAATTAATATCTCAATTAATAAATTCCCCTTTCATCTTAATTAATTAAAGGGGAAAGTATTTCTCCAGTCACTGGAGATAGAGTTATCTACAGTGACCCTGCAAAACTACGTCGTTTTGAATTAATGAAGGGTGTTTCTGTAATTTTGTTTATTTTTTAATCATATATATTTTACCAAAACACCCTTCATTAATTTACCTTCAATTAATTAGAATGAAAGGGGAATTTATCAATGAAGATACTAATTTATTTGATAATTTATAATCTCCTATAATCTCTCCTATAATATTGTTAATAAATTAATATGGCTGAGTAAAAGTGAAAATCTGTCGTGTTTAACGTGATAAGAGTTTAAAAAAATTCCTCTGTCACAATTTAGTCGACTAAGCCACAGTGCTTAGTCAACTAAATCGAGGGAAAAATCAAAAAATTCAACGCCCCGCGTTTTAGTTGATTAAACTTGGGGTTAGTTGACTAAACAGAGGTAGATTGGGAAATAGTTTAGATACAGTGACATTTCGATAATTAGTTATTTAATAAGGGGTAATTTGGGGAAAAAAACCTCCTATTCCCTCCCACGTAAATATAAATCTCATCCACCTTTCTAATTAATGCAATTCACGCACACTCTTGGCTCAGTCAAAAAATATGTAATACATGTATAAAATCAACAAGGACAAAATTGAAAGAAAAAAAACAAAGCAAGAAAGGTTGAGATAAAACTGAAATGAAACTTATATTTTGAGACCGGGGAGTATATCATAAAGCCAATATACATTCTTTTATACTCCTCTAATCCTTTTTATAAATAATCTTTTTTTAATCACACAAAACAAACTAGCATTTAAGAACACTAAATAAATATAAAATATGAGAGAGAATGTGTAATAAATAATTAAATGAAATAAAATTAATGATAAGTAAGTGATAATTAATTAAAATTTAGGTAATTCATCCGTCTTTATATAGAATTCTCCTTTTCCTAAATCTCATTTGTCTTTGTTTAAAAATAATTAACCGATCAAAAAATTTTCTGTAATGTTCTCGTGCATTAATTATCATGTATAACATCTGGCCAGTGTTATAAAAAAAACGTATATAAATAGGTCATATAGAAAATAAAACTTTTGATGTTTGTGCCTAACCCACTAGAAATAAGAATAATTACAAAATAAGGTGAAACAGAAAAAAGAAGAAGAAGTAATTTTAGTACGTGTGCTCGGAACTTAGTTTTTTCTTTTTTATCAAATTAGAAAAAACAAGTTGTAAAATTAAAAATAAGTGAAGACTGCATACGCAACAAAAATTAAAAATAGTTCCATTATTCAAAATCTGTGAGTTTTGAGACTTGTGGTGGTAGATTTTTTTAAAAAATTTATATGAATTTATGTTAATATTGGCATTTCTTAAACGTGAAATTAATTTTTTTTTATTTGTACTAGAAATTATCATTCTAATATATTCTAAAGGTTAAATAGTTTATTACTTTATCAATAATATGATTAGGGAAGATAAAGAAACCTCAATCAAAATAAATATTATTCATTTCATCTTTGTTGTTGAAGTTTAGTGGTAGTTCTCATGCTTGTTTTTTTACGTTTTGTGATTGATTTTGGTTTATTTGAACTTAAGTGCATGTTTATTTCATCTGAAAAGCTTATATTTTTTGTGGGAAAATTACATATAGGTCTCAAAGAATAAAGTTATTTACATTTAGGTCCCTTGAAATGACAAAATTACTTAGAAGTCCCTAGTAATTATTTCAGAACATAAAATTACTTTGCTGCCTATAGTGCATATTTCACACAGAATCGATTAACAACAGAAAATGCATAAATTAACAACAGAAAATGCATGTATTAACAACAACTTTTGAAAACCCTGAATTTTGTCGATTAACAACAGAAAAAACATAAATTAACATCAGAAAATACATGTATTAAAAACAATTTTATTTATTAACAAAATTCAGGGTTTTCAAAAGTTGTTGTTAATACATGCATTTTCTATTGTTAATTTATGCATTTTCTGTTATTAATCGCTTTTGTGTGAAATATGCACTATGGGCAGCAAAGTAATTTTACGTTCTGAAATAATTACTCAGAAGTCCCTTGGGACTTCTGAGTAATTTTGTCATTTCAAATGACCTAAATATAAATATCTCTGTTCCTTGGGACCTATGTGTAATTTTTTCCCTTTTTTTTCTCTGAATTCAAATTTGTATTGAAATCATTTTATTTATTTATTTTTGAGTAATCAGAACATTTCTTATTAGATATAAATCATGCTACACGAGTAGAATGTTTATAGATTTAAACAATCAACAAAAAAATGAGAGATATTTTGAAATATCTCATAGAGGAGAGATTTTTTTTTTTTGAATGCCAAATCTCGAACTCGTACCCTGCCGTTTAAAAGCAAGACTTTAAACCACAAAAGCACGAGGGAGCTGGCGTTGAGGATCCAAATACATGAAGTTTAATCCTCTAAACAGTGGGTCCCAATGAAAAAATGTAGTTATTTTTTAATATGCGCTTTTCTTTGTCATATTCAGTATTTTTCTTTCTTTCTTTTTTTTTGCTCGGACATATTCAGTATTTTTCAAGCAACGTCCCTCTTGATTTGTTCTTATTCCACTGTTATTTTATATGTTATTTATATGAAATTATTCCTCAAAGGTATTTGGCATCCATGATTAATAAACCGTGATCAAGATCATTTGGATCATGGGTGAAATTTATAAAATTAAACACTGAAGCCATTATTATTAGATCAGGCTTTCTATTAATTGTTGGAGTGCAGTTACAATATTATCATTACGTATGTGTAAGTTTATACTATGTTCAACCTTAAATATAGAATATAGTTTGTTTTGTAATATAATTTATACTATAAACTATGTCTTATTTTATTTTTTATTTTTTTTATACAACAAGTGGGGGGAGGGGGAGGCAGGGCTTGAACTATGGACAAAGAGGAAGACCAGCTTCTAAGGTTGGCCTTAGTATTATCACGCTACAAGACGTTTGACAACTATGTCTTATATTTATCACTGAAGGAGTATATCTAAATCGGAGTACTTGCGTCAACATCAATTTATAATGACTGCACTTGATATGTTTGATTACATATCTAACCCCACCAAAGTAAGACATTTCGATAGAATGCATGGAGAAAGCTATTGATTTGCCTTCAGATATTTGAAGCTAATAACAATAATGATCCATATGTATATACAACATATACAAAGGCATAAGCAGACAGCTGGACTAGCAGTAGTATTAAGATGTAAGAGAAAAGATTATTGTTACTCATAATATTACCAATAATGCTCCCCAAAGTAAATCATCAAAACATGAAAGTAAATCATGGAAAAGATACTCAGTATCCAATGAGATGAAAAAAAGGTATTTTAGAATACCTCATTTGTATAACACGCTGATATGATACCAGTAATCGAACTCAGATCCTCTAGGCCAATTAAACCCAAGCCATGAGGACCACGATTACCTGGTACTTCATAGTCCCTTCTTTAATAAATATAGGGTTAAGTAGTAAATCTGTCTCGGCCTGTAAGTATACGCCTATGAACAATGTTGTCTTGAAAGTTTTTTCAGGTTTAATGTCACCTCATAAGTTTTAAAACATAGCAATGTTAACTGATACCGTTAAAAAACTCGCGTTAACTGTAAGAAAATTGACGTTGACTGTTAAATTTTTAACGAAAAATGGCAACATTACTATGTTTTAAAACTTCCAAGATGATATTGAACTGAAAAAAATTTCTGGGCAACATTGCTCCTAAGCATATATTTTTGGGACGGATTTATCATTTAACCCATTAATATATTTACATGTGTCTCTATCACTAGTTGTCCCGATTCTGCCTATTATCTTAGAGACAAGTAAGACAACAACTTGAACAAACATACAGACTATAATTGGGCCCAATAATAGGCCAGGCCCATACCTTTGTACTTGGTTCTGGTTATTTTTTAATTTAAGCATGTATTGAAAGCATTTTACTTGGGTATTTTTGAGTAATTGGAACATTTATCTATAGATATAAATCATGCCTACACAAATAGAGTGTTTTATTACATCTATAAAAATATTCACACACACTAATATAAATCTAATCTACCTTCCTAATTAATGCAATTCACACACACTTACTATTCAAAAAAATATTCAATACGTGTATACAATCAATAAAGATAAAATTGGGGGGAAAAAAAAAACGGAGCAAGAAAGATTGAGATAAAACATAAATGAAACTTATATTTTGAAACGGGGGAGTATATTATACAACCAATATACATTCTTTTATATTCCTCCAATCATTTTCATACGTTTTTTTTTTTTTTTTGATTACATAAAATTCACTAATCAAGACCAAAGAATTGGGTGACGCCAACCCACTTTGCGAAACCCCATTAAAATCAACCACAATCTTATTAAGTTGGATCTTACAACCTCAAAACATCAGACTCAATGAAGAAATCGAATTATAAGAGCAGTATTTAATCTGAATTCAAGCCTGTGTTTATAGATTTAAACCAAAAACCAAAAGGAGAGATATTTTGAAATACCTCTATGAGAGTGTCCTTTTGTTTTTTGTTCTTTGGAATGCCAGCTCTCGAACTCAGATCTTGCAGTTTCAAAGCATAGCTTTAAACCACAAAGGCACGAGGTAGCTAGCGTAGTGGATCTAAATATATCAAATTTAACCCTCCAAACAGTCAGTCCCCATGAAAAAATATAGTTATTTTTTATTTGTCATGGATAAAATACATCTTTGCAAAATTACCCCCACAAAGCAGTGCCACTGGCTGGCCAGCTAGGGCCGGCCCTAGCTGACTCTCTAAAATTTATTAGTATCTATGTATTTATTATAAAATATTTTATTTGTGCTAATAATTTTGCCTCAATTAATCTCTTATCTTCTCTATAAGAACAATGTTTGGTTCATTACTCATTACCACTTTGGTCCTATTTATAAGTCTAGTTTGACTAAAAAATTTAGTCCTTTTTATAAGTCCATTTTGCCCAAATAAATGAGATTGTGACAATTTTACTCATAGATATGATGATAAGAGAGATTAGCTAGACATGTTGGAAAGAGAAAAAGATGAGAGAGATTTGATAATAAATTTTAAAAAGTACTCATTCATAAATGAGGGTAAAGTTAGAAATTTATTCCATAATCATTGAGATGCCTACCTTTCCTTGGTATGTGAGATTTGGTCATAAATGAGTGGTAAGTTGTAAGAGGAAAGAAAAATTCTTGTTTATATACCTACTAAAGATGTTAATATCATCATATATCTTGTTTTGATATATAATTATCAGTTATTATTTATTTGTATTTTTAAGGTTATGTGATACTATTTAATTAATAGTTCAATATACTTATTTTTTGGTCTGGGGTAAAAATATTTTCTAGTTCTGCCACTGCCACTGCCACTGCCACAAAGTAAAGCTATTTGTTAATACCTTCCCCTAGTTTGGGTTCTCTTAGTTAGGTTTGATAGAAGGGAGAAGGAGGTTGGGAAAAAAAAATAGAAAGGAGAAGGGAAAAAAAATAAAGATAGAAGGTAGGAGGAGAACCTTTTATTACTTTAGTAAACCTTTTGTTACTTTAGTTTATACAATAAACAACTTATTTTCGCTGAAATTATGTAAGCCCCTATCCATTCAAATAAATAATTAAATTTGTTTAAAATAAAATAGTGGATCAGATTTTAGTTTGATTCTAGAATTTTATCCGATTGTCTTCACTAATTTAATATGTTTACTTAGGAAGAGCTATTTCACTAATTTAAATCCATTAATAAAAGTTACATAAATTAGTTAATTATAACAAATATAATATTGATATGCCTAAAATATCATGTAACAAATGTATTGATGATCTAATATTATAAGTGAGATCAAAACCCCCAACCTCTACTTACATGCAAATCTTGTCACAGTAGTAGCTTGATAAATATTAAAATGGATTAATAATTTATATTTAGGGTAAAGGTACAAAAATACACATGTGTGGAACTCAATACTCTGCCGGGCTTACATGCCTGGGTTCAGCGATTCAAAGAAATTCTTGTGATTAACCATAATTTCCCACCTTATCAAGACATGCTTGTTTACGAGCATGGCGTCATAGATTCCTTTCATAAAAGATAACCTTCCTGATTATGAGAAGCTAAAGGCCCATCTCCAATGGCGTAGGGAAGGAATCATATCAGGATCATTCACACTAACGGACGTTGCCTTGTACTAACGTTTTTGTGCTAACTTAACCTTTTAAAAAGTTTGTTGGTATTTAAGGTCCAATTAAAAGTTATTTGTGCTGGGCGCTCCTCAGACAAAAGTTTGTTGGTCAAATTACTCCTTAACCCTTAATTATATTATAAATAATTGTTGAGTCTACAAGAAAATAAATATTACTCTTTCTATTTGGATAAAATTGGCATCAGAAGAGTTCTAGTATAGGAGGTGAGATATCATTATGAGATGTAATTGTCTCATTAAATTAATCTCAATTAAAAGCTGGTCATCACGGATACATAAAGATAGAACAAAGTCATTGGTTGCTTATAGGCTAAAGGATAAAGCAAAGTCAATTATTGGCACCTAAATTATGAGATCTTATCAAACATTTAAGTTGAAACCGAATAAACATTTTGAGTTTATTCATGGAGTTTTGACCATTAAATAAGAGTATTGCTTGTAATACATGGAAGATAATACTCAATTAAAAAGAGCTTATCGCCACTTGACTCATCAAATAACATTAGGTTGTGGGTCAAATGGGAGACTAGTATTAGATATTTTATTATTTACGATTACTATTATATTTAGATATTGTTTTATCATTGTTTTGAATATGATATCTCTTGGTTGTTACATGCATGTGACTTGGATATATATTTGGTTTAGGGTTATTTACATGGCTAGTAAACTATTACAAGCTTTGATGGGAAGTTATAAATAGCATAGGTTTGGTCTTAAAGTAGTAATGTTAAAATACACTTACTTTTTCCTTAAAGGTTCCCTAACGAGTGATGGTTATTCCCTGACTATTGTTGTACCTCGTCTTCCCATTAGAAGAATCCTAACTTATTTTCTTCTAATATTCTTTTCTCTTTTTCATCTTTCAGGATATGAGATATAGCGTGCAAAGTTACTATAACAAAATATACTACTGATAAAATATTCCGCTATTACTCTTAATTTTAGAGTTTGTGTATTATTTATTTAAAATTTATTTCTGTATTTATTCCAACATCTTAGGAATTTGAGACATTCAGAGTTAGTCAAAAGGATACATTTTTCCCCCACTATTCATTGATTTTCACAAAAATTAATAATGGAAATACAATATTTTAAACCATAAAAAACACTAGAGAAATACTACTAGATGCTAGAAGCATAACCAGACCACACTTGCCATTCATCTGATCGAGATGCCTTCATATCTCGACCTCTATCGATCTTTTGCGGCAAAAAGTTCGGCAAACCAGACAGGCAGAGATAGCTCAGTAGAAGCTCATCGGAAGGTACAAATAATGGCGGCGGCAATACTGAAGTCACTTTTCTTCACAGGCTGAAACCCCAAAAAGATGAAAAAGAGGTACTTTAGAATAACTCATCGACCTCTCATTTGCCGATCAGGCGAGATATACCAATGACCCAACTTAGATCCTCTAGGCCTTTTTTCAGTCTCCAAACTCAAGCCATGAGGGCCATGCTTCTTGGTCCCTCCTTTAATTAATATAATTGCATGCGTTTTTTTTTTTGGTTAAAAGGAGGCTTGCTATTGAATTAAAATAGAGATAAGGGTTGGGACTGACGTCCCATACAATCTTTAAAAACTAAAGCCCTAAGATTAAAAGGACAGGAATCGTAAAATAAAGACTTAGACAAGCCTTCCTTCGCAAGGCAGTCAGCCACTTGATTCTACTCACGAGTTACATGGTCAATTTGTAAACTCCAGCGAAGCTTCATTAATCGTCTGATCTCTAGGACTACAAGGCTAACTAATCCATCATTGCCTTCTGTGTTTAGCATATCAACTAGAACCTTAGGCTATGCTTGCGAGTTTCATTTTGGAGAGAAATGAAAAAGAAGGGAAGATTTTAGTAATCCCTTCTCTTGTTTGTAAGTTTTAAAAATACGAGGGGAGGATTTTGGGGGATTTTGCAAAACCAACCCTCTTTCTTCTTAAAAATAAAGTTTCCCCAATATGGGGGGTTTTAAGAGAAACAATATGTTAATTACTTTTTTACCCTCGTTCACTATCATCACCACCCCCGCCCCGCCCCACAACCACCAACACCGCCAGCCACCACTGGCCTCCACCGTGGTGGTCGGCCGGCAGCGGTGGTGGCTGGCCGGTGGTGATGGTAGCCGGGGAGGGGATTTTATTTTATTATTTTTATTTATTTAAAACTAAGGGCAAAAGGATAATTTCACCCAAATTTGCATATCTTTCATAGGTCCTTGGTACTTCACAGTCTTTTTACAAATTCAACGGACTTCTAGGGGTTTTGCAAATTCAAAAGGTATTTATTTGAAATTTTCCCATAATTATATTAATTATTAAAGAAAATGATAAAATTGTAAAAATAACTCATTAATCCTCCATCTTCATCTCTCACTATTTTTTTAACTCCCAAACAAGGGGAGAAAATATCCTCCATTTCCCTTCCTTCCCTTCCCCTCCAAACTCCCTAAGGCTATGTTTGAGAATTTTATTTTAGAGGGAAGGGAAAGGAAAGGGAGGGTTTTGGTAGTCCATTCCCTTGTTTGCAAGTTTTAAAATAGGAGGAGAGGGAATCAGGGGATTTTCCTCCAAAACTCTCATTCTTTTAAAAAATAGAGTTCCCTCAATATGGGGGTTTTAAGAGGGAAAATAAGATAATTACTTTTTTACCCTCATTCACCACTACCACACCACCCTACCACCACCATCGCCGCCGCCACCACCCCGCCCCACCGCCGCCGCCGCCCCGCCACCACTGCCGCCGCCTTGCCACCACCACGCCACCGCCACCACCACCATCGTCGGTCGCCGCCGCCGCCACCACCAATTGTTTTGAAGATTAATGCCGTCCAAATTTGACTACTTTGACGGATTTTAACCGGGGGTAAAAACTCTTCAAGAATAATAACTTGAATATTGTGTGACAACACTAGCACAATAAGCTTGGCCAAGAATCCGGTGCAACATACAAGAACCAAGCATATTGATGTGAGGCACCACTTCATTCGAGATCATGTCCAAAAGCGAGATGTCAAAGTGATGTTCATTCCAACCCATCTTCAACTAGCTGACATCTTCACCAAGCCTCTAGCCAAGGAACAATTCACTTTCATAAGGAGAGAATTGGGAATGGTAAATCCCAATGAACTGTAAGCAATTCTTTCTCAATTTAGATGTGTTATTGATGATTAATCTTTACTAACTTAAGCATCAGAGTGTTTAGCCTTTATTTTGCAGGATGTTTTGATGTTTCAGAGGTTGCATACTCCAATATTGATGATAATACTCGAATTTGGAAGTTACAAAAAGCTGAAACTGAAGTTCAGAAGAGCTATACCGCGGTATGCAAGTGCTATACCGCAGTATGGGGTGTGTCAGAGGCCAAAGCTCCAGGTGTGCCAGGGGCATACTGCAGTATGTAAGTGCTCTACTGCAGTATGGCCATCGAGTTCCAAAGCTTCAGGTATGCAAGAGGCATACTGCAGTATGTAAGTGATATACTGCAGTATGGAGTCAGACAGAGACCAAAGCTTCAGGTATGCAAGAGGCATACTGCAGTATGTAAGTGCTATACTGCAGTATGGTCATCGGTTTTTTTTTTCCAAAAATTCTCACGACATTTTTGAAGTCCAGGTCAGTATACTTTCATCTATACTGCAGTATGTAAATGAAAGTATGCTATACTGCAGTATACAAGAACTTTACTGCAGTATAGAGGTCTGTCTATATATACTGAACAGTCGTGTTCTTTCATACTCGCGTCTTTACCCCAGTAAGCCCTAGCAGTATCACGTCTTTTTCTCTTATCTCACTCTGAAATAGTCACAATCCCTCATTAAACCCCAATAAATCCTCACCAAATCTCTCTCAATCCCTTCCCATTCTCATTCTCACCGAAACCCTAACGTCAAAATGTCCAAAGATCAATCTCACTCCAAACAACCCACTTCTTCTCTTCCACACAGAGCACCGAGGACGAAATCAATTCCAAGGAGATTAGATACCGGCATTGATCGTCATATTCCCGGAATCGGTGTTACTATCCCAGAGGCTTCTTCACCGAACCCCAAGAAGAGGGGTACTTCGTCTAGAGTACCAACCCCATCTTCAGCTGCCAAGAAGAAGAAGATTGGAGAGCCGAGCAAGTCACAAGGGAAGAGGACCGTTGTTCCTCAAAAAGCAAGGTCCAAGAGAGCTTCCACGACTGTCATATCCTCTCCCTCGACTGTTGAGGTTACTGGTTCTTCGTCAGAGACTGAGTCTGAGCAAGACTCCTCACACGTGATAGCAAATGCTGTAGAGGATATCAAGATTCACAAGAATGCACCAGAGGGATTCAAGGTTACTCCAGTCCTACTTCCTCCCAGCTTGAATGCCAAGTTCAAAGACCAATTTGGGAGCCGAGGATTCTGTACTGTCACTTCTGTTGATCTGGAACAAGTTTATCGTGAGTGCAACGTGGATCTTTCGCCATGGTTCGGGCCGTATGCTACGCTTGTTTCCATCGAGGCCGCTTACTGTCCGGAATTGGTCAAGATGTTCTACTTCAACATGGCAACCAATCACATTTTGGACTCGGAAGGAAGGCTTGTTGAAGAAAGGATCACAACATCAGTTAGAGGGGTACAATTCACACTGTCCGCCGCCATCCTCAACAAGATTCTCAAGGTCGTTAATCCTCCAGAGGCATCCACACCGAAATATACAAACGAGGAGGTATATGCCACACTAGTGCCCGGTTAGGACATACCGGATGATCAGAGAATTCACTTAACCTTCAAGCCCTCGGACATGCCACATTTGCACCGAGTTATTTGGTACGTGTATTCACGTAATTTTGTGCAAAAGGGAGGAAGCTACACGTACTTCACGCAAAAGGACTACCGCTTCTTCACTGCCTTCATTCGCAAGCATCCGTTCAACATTGGGCAGTGGCTATTCAAGGAAATCAGCCACTTCAAGTTCGTGTCCCGCAAAGGATCCTACATGCCTTTCGCCTCTCTGGTTTCCTTAATCATGTTCTACCATAAGATATGGTACGTGGGTCCTCCTGAGCAGATGAAGTTTATCCCGGCCTTCGGAAAGACTCAGCTTAACTTGATGAAGATTCAATTTGAGCCGGAAGGATCTGGGCAGTCGAGAGCTCCACCGAGGTCACAGACACGTGCATCACAGTCAGTCGCACATGAGGCCCAGTCGGCTCCGCCCCCACCACCATTGGACTTTGATGATAGGATAAAGAGGATTGTGGATGCTGCTGTTGCGTCTCTCTTTGTGAAGATGCAGTTCGAGTTTGGACAATTGGCTGCTGATATGAGAATCAAGATGGACGCGGAAGTGGCAAAGCTCACGGAACAATTTGACAAGAAGCATCAAGAGATCTTCGATCAGTGTATTGACTTGGACTCCCGGCTGGCTCTCACACTGACAGTTGCATCTGACACCCGGGATAAGGTTGATCGCCTGATCAAGCATTTCGATATTGGAGCTTCTTCGTCAACCTTCGGGTTCACTACTGGCCCTTCCTCCTCCTCTCCTGTCCCAGAGGTCCCGCCGTCCATTCCTGTTCCCCAGCCTTCCACATCTTCACCTGAGACTCACATTTCCCCACCTTCATCACCATCTTTCGTTTTTCCTAGCCCACCGCATCTCCATATGCAGAGGTCCTTCCTGGCCCGTTCCCATCTCCACTTACTCCGACCACTGAAATTTTTCCCACACCTTCTCCATATGCAGAGCCCCATGATCCCTCTTTTGATCCAAATACAGCCATGGTGCTCTACTCTCCTCCTATCTTTGTTCTTGACCCAGAGTTTGCTGATGACAAAGGGGGAGAAGGAGAGAAAGATGTAGATGTATAGTGTTTAAGTCTAGGGATAGGAAGTTTACACTTCTTCTGTATTTTGATATTTATGTAGTTGTGTGCTCTGATATTAGTTATTATCAGCATGATCATCTTTTCTGATATCAGTTCTGCATGTATGAATCTTGTTTAATGAACAAATTTCAAGATGTTTATGTTCTCAAATACATATCCTATGCCAATCTCTGAATTTTATGGTTGAAAACGCAAAACTGATTGTTTTCTGATAACTTAACATTGACTTTTGAAAACTTCAATTCAATACAGATCACATCTTTCAAATTCTTTAAAAAGAAAGTTTACAAGTGTTGTCATATCAAAAAGGGGGAGAATGTTAGCTCTCAATGTGTTTTGATGATTTACAACAAGTGTAAACATGTTTTGAAGTTTCCAAGATCATTTAAAAATCCTCTGATAGATGCATACCGCAGTATGGGTCTGCATACTGCAGTATAGGGTCATCCAGAAAGGCAATAATTTTTCAAGTTAACTCAATACTGCAGTATAGGGTGCTATACCGCAGTATTGGACTTCCAGAGAACAATCCAATTTTTCGAGTTAAGTCAATACCGCAGTATAGGGTGCTATACCGCAGTATTGGACTTACAGAAAGTAGTCTAAATTTCTAAGTCAAGCCAATACCGCAGTATAGGTTTGTATACTGCAGTATAGGGCCATCCAGAGAGCAACTAAATTTCTAAGTCAAGCCAATACCGCAGTATAGGTTTGTATACTGCAGTATAGGGCCATCCAGAGAGCAACTAAATTTTTAAGTCAAGCCAATACCGCAGTATAGGTTTGTATACTGCAGTATAGGGCCATCCAGAGAGCAACCAAGTTCTCTCACACAAGTCAATACCGCAGTATGGATATAGATACTGCAGTATAGGCTTATACAGAGAGCTCTCAAATTTTATAGCTATTGCATACTGCAGTATAGATTTGCATACTGCAGTATTGGGCAATTAAACTGACTCTCAATATTGTCAAAAATTCGCTTACTGTAGTATGTTACTTACATACCGCAGTATAGGTCATGACTTTCAAACTCAAATCACGATGTTCTGCCTCTGGAAGCTGGATACCGCAGTATGACTTTGGATACTGTAGTATAGACACTTATGCACAGTGCCATACTCCAGTATAGAGGAACTTACCGCGGTATACAACGGTCAAAACTGATTTTTGAATTACGCGAATTTACAAATCATTACTGTTTGATCTTATTGCTTCCATAATTCATTCAATCATATTCCTAGCTATGTTTAACAAGTTTGTTGAGTGAATTTCAGCAATCACAGATGAAGATCAATGAAGGTCAAAGCCATAAAGCAAAAAGTGTACAGTGCATTAAATGCACTTCTGCAAATCAACCTATTTTTAGCTAATCCATCTGAGCACGCCTTCTAAACGTTAAAGAATGCTTACTACAACAAGTAAAGTCATCTCCAACGGGCAAATTCTCAGAGGGCCACATCAGATCACATTAACACTTGGATTAGCAGAAGTTTAGAGAGAGAAGATGACCAGAACCCAAGCTAATCACTTCCAACGGTTGGAATCATCTTCAACGGTCATTTAATGTTCTCTACCTATAAATAGAGTGCATTAACTTCTTCTCAAGCTGATACACCAACTAAGAGCGAAAATTTATTAAGTATCAGTTACTGTGTTCAACTTTCATCTGTAATAGTATCAATTTGATACTTGTGCTTCAGTGTTCATTTTATCCACTCTGTAAGAGAGTATTTTCTTGTAAATCATTCATTGATTGAGATAACCACAAGTCAGGGGACTTGGTGGTTGGGTGTATTGATTGCATCTTGTAAGGGGGAGTGAGTTCTAGAGAGAGAACTACTCTGAGTACAGAGATTGTAATCAATATTGTGAATTTAGTGGATTGAAAATCCCAAGTGAGGCTTGGGGACTGGACGTAGGTCAGAGAAAGGACCGAACCAGTATAAATCTTGTCGTGTACTGCTTCTCTTCTTTACTCCTCTGTCTTACCCTGTTTTACTTAGTCAAAAACAGAGTAAAATATTTAGATTTATAAAGATACCCAATTCACCCCCCCTCTTGGGTATTTAGCTCCAACCTTCATTATTGAGATCATCAATGCACTTTCTTCGTGATTCAAGACTAGGAACAAGTTTTAGGTAATAGATATATAGTGTTCTCGAGTCCTCATGATCATGATCTCTATCATTGATCATCGAGATTAACACATATTCTATTCCTAGGGCTTTTATCTTCAAACACATATTTACCTTAAAAATAAAGGCGAGACATAAATATGATAAAGATAAAATCTGTTCATTTATTAATAACGAAATACTATAACGTAGAGATGGTACTGATATGTCCTTACGAATTGTCTCTAGGGCACCTAAATACTAACAACACACACACACAGTTTATACATATATGTATGCATGCATGTATGTGTGTGTTTGTGTATATATGTGGGTGTGTGCACACAAATATATATAGACATACACACACATATGTGAGTGTATGTATATACCTATATGTATTTGTGTGTGTATATGTGTGTGCGTGTATCTATATGTATAAAATATACACACACATATATATGTATATATAATAAGAACATTATTTTAATTAGATAGCTTGTGGAAAGGAAAATTCTAGGTCGGAGAGGTATGTGGGAGGAGCTGTTAATTTACTTTTATTTATGTCATTTTAAATTTATATAAGGACATTTTAGGAAAATAAGTAAAATTAACTAATTTAACTTCTTTTTTTTAATCTCTTCAAAATCGGTAAAATATGTCCTATAATTAGAACCGGAGGGAGTAAATCATATACCCCTCATCATTTTTATAAACAACTTTTTCTTTTTTGAAATTGGTACTTAATGTAAGTAACTTTTTTTGTGTATCTCAAAATTTAAACTATATTTCCCTTTTCTACCCCTATTAAATATATATGTTTAATTAATTATTTTCCATTCACTACTGATTCGTTTTTATTTAGTCATTTATTACTCATTCTTTCTCATATTTCTTACTCATTATCTTATGCCCTTTTCATAAATAGTGGCATATTTAGAAAACTATGACATTTTTGACACATTTATTATTATTTTTAATTAATCGTAATCGCTAGTTTATTTTACACAATCATATAAAAAAGTGCTAATAAAAAGGATCAGAAAGAGTTTTTTTTTCCCACCCCCTTGTGCTGGTATTTGAATTCAAGACTTCCAAATTAAAACTTCATAACTTACCATAAGGAATAAATCTTTTGGGTTTACATTTACTAATTCAAAAATGAATACACACATATATAAATAATATAAGTGTATAAGTATTTTTTCGATCAACAATCGAGTCAATTGAATATCCCTCTTTCTCTCTCTAAATAAAATTCAAACAATACATAGAAAATTTTCACAAAAATCATTGTCGTTAATTTATTTTTTATTTTTTTTAAAAAAGTATGTAATTTGATGACAAATGAAAAAGAGGTATTTTAGAGTACCTCACCCGCGTGAACTTTAAGTATACCGTCACCAGTAATTGAACTTGTTGTAAATATTGCATATGGGTGTGTCAAAGAAAGAGTCTTTCTAATATTACGGAATATGTTTAAATGAAGAGATATGTTTTGAAAAGTCATGTTCTTACAAATTAAGGGATATGTGTTGATTCATGAATCAACATGGTTCATGAATTAAACATATCGTCATGACTTTTTGAAGAGGTGTAATGTTCAAGAGTCACCTCTTCAAGGCATTGATTCATTATTTATGAATACCCCAATTGTGACACCATTTAACAGAGAGAATTAGAAAACATCGGTAATCTCTTGCTAAGCTATCTTATCTTCCGCCAGTTCTGCCGCCTTGATTTAATCAAGAAGGATCTATTTAATCCTGGGGAGTACCACTTCTTCTTTACCGGTGGTTGCGGAATAACTCTATAAGACAGTGTTCTCAAATACGACTTAGATCATCCTCTTCTTTATTCCTTCAGATCACTCATAACGCCAACAATCTATAGAGTTATTCTCGTTGATTATGAAATTTGTGTGTGCGAGTGAGGGTGAGAGATTGAGAGAAACAAATGGAGAAGAGTATGAGCACACTATCGGTTAAGGACACAACGAAAATTGGGCTCGGATTTCGGCATAGTTCATTACCATTTTCGGCAATCTTGTGAGTTTTTACTGGTTTTCTTCTTGTGCAGTAATATTGTATTTTTATAGATTATGCATATTGATTACACAGATTCTTATCTTATTGATATTTCTATCTTGAAAGTATTTTCACCAGCAATCTTAAGACAATTTTTGATGAATCTGGGTTTATTTCATAATCTTGAAAATTTAGACTTTATGTGATTTTGCGTAATCATGAGGCACGCACACATATATGAATTATTTCTACGCACAGTTTTTGAATTTTTGAATTGGGATTCATTTCTATATATCTGAGTTTTTCCTGTGAATTATTCCATATATATGATTATTGAAATATGGGCTTTTTCTTTCACTACATATATATGTTTGTATATGGTTCACGAGCGTGTTATTCTCTTGTCTGTGTGGCATAGAAGTTTTTACTTTTTTCCACTTGTGGTTATGATGATCTTCTTATGTATGCCCGTACGTTGTTGGTTTAAAATTTATGTCTCCAATCTGAATGATTCTATCGTGTTAGAATATGTGTGGGTACGCATGATTTTTGTTCGGATTTAGGGCGGAAGAGATTGTTTTGCATTCTTTGATGATATGCTTATGGGTATTATAAAATAATGATTATTATTTTGACTCTGTATCCATGTGTGGTGGCTTCTAGTTTTCTTTTGTTTGTATATATGATTTGAATATGCCCAACTTGTTCGGCCTGAAACAACGTTTATTTTGCAAGTGACATTCGTATCTATTCAAAACTATCACTGGAACATAAATTTTGTTTGTGGGTTTCTTCCCTTCATTCTCTTATGCTATTTGGGAAAAATGGAAGAATATAGAGAGAGATTATAATGGAATCAGTTCTTTGCCGTCTTTAGTTTTTGAGATTGGGTCATAAGGAAAAAGTGTTTTTAGGCCCTAAAATAGGTTTCATTGCGTAGCTCTCGAAAAAAAAAAAAAAGAGATAGACACCAATAATGTGAAAAACCGACGTCGGAAATGTCGGTTATGAAGGGATGAAGAGTCGGGTCCAAGGATCCATACGAGTCTGTATGACCCGGCTGGAGGTAGGGGATGATACCCCAATCTGAAACAGCATCTTTTTATATTTTGCGAGTCACCTCCCTTGAGTGAAAAGGCGCATAGTTCAAACGGCAAAATGCCAGCCTTCGTCGCGAGTTCGAATCCCCTGGGTGCCATTTTTTGATGAAGTGTTTTAATTTGTTTCACTGTTTATTAAAAATATGAAGAAACGCACCTGGTGGTGTTCGAACGCACGACCTTAGCCTATGGACAAATCCGCCTTATCAATTGAGCTGTTGGTGCTTCCTTGATTAAGAGTGGGCCGAAATATACTTAAACTATATTTAGTGTGGAGCTCATTTGTTGGGCCAGACTTATTTCTGTTTGGGCTGGCTAGTGTTTTAGGCTGCACGTTTTTTATAAAAGAAAAAACGTTGGACTTTAACTTTTTGGGGATTATGAAATATTTAAAAAAATTCTAATTTAATTAATTAGAATTAAAGGGAATTTATTCCTGTTGAAGGCTTTATTAATGGATTTGGTAATTTATAATCTCCTATAATCTCTTCTATAATATTGTGAATATTTTAAATTAATATGATTGAATAAAAGTGGGGATTTGTTGTGTTCATGATAATAATTGAAAGTTGAAACAAATTTTTGTTTTAATAAATCTAGTGATATATTTGTGAATATCTCGGTCACTATTCAATTTGCCAGAAGGATTTGTTACTATGATCAATGAATAAAAATAATAAATTGCATGATGTGTGATTTATTTTGATATACCATATAAATTAGTTTGAATATTGAAAATCTTAGATTTTTAATGCTACAATTTATGTTTATATTTCGGTGATTTATATCATCTGGTGCTTTGAATTTTTCAAAGAGAATTTGTGGCATTGGTTTCACACATATTTAAATAGTGTGAATATTATTAAATATTGTTATTTAAAATATTAAAGATTTATAAATTTATGTGGAAAATTCTGTGTGAGGACAGAATATTAATATATAAAATATATCTTATTTTGGCAAAAGGAGATTAATTAAGTTGAGGCTTTTTATTTTTCTATGAAAAGCAAATTTTGTTATGTGAAATAAATAATAATGTTTGAGACATTCTCATTTAATTAAAAAAATAAGATTAAATTGGTATGACCTTTTGTTGAAGTATACCGTCATATGATTATGTAGTTTTATAAAGTGTGAATCTTTATAAATATACTATTGGGATTCTAATTTAATTAGAATTTTATTAATTATGAAATATTTGAAAGTGTGGGGGTATCTAAGATATGTAGTACCTTAAAAATTATTATTTTGGTGCAAGAAAATATGTTGAAAATTATAAAATTGCAATGCATTATGATTATTTAACAAAAGCTCTATTATTTGCTATTGAAAGCAAATTTTGTGAATTATCAAATATTTTGTGTTTTGAAACAAAGCATATGACAATGATAATAATTGGTTTTGAGAACCATTATGTGAATATTCTTTATGATACTACTTGAGATGATTCTAAAGCTCAATTAATGTATGCACAAATTGTTGAGAATTTGTAGCACTGATAAATGTTAATTACATGACATAGCAAATGATATGTGGAGATTGAGCATATGTAAACTCTCATGAAGAGAAAGAAAGAGTTAAGGGATTATGCCATAGATAATATTGGCATCATATAGTGGATTCCCGTTGTATTGATGTATATACACGGATGTTAACTAAGATCTAGTCTATGTGTGAAAAACCACTGGTTATCATTGACCTTTAGTGGTGACAAAATTAAAGTATTGTGAGTTAGAGTTGATTACTCTGGAAATGGATGGAGTGCTGAGAATGTTAAAAATCTCTTAGCAAATATTTTGACAAGAAACCGACACTTAAAGTCGACGATATGTGATTGCTAGATGGCAATAGCCATTGTAAAAGTACAATGATGAAATGAAAATCGTTTGAGATATAATATGATAAGCTAGCTTAAGATCTGTGTTGGAGTTATCTCAATCGATTTGGCGAGGTCAATAATAGACCTATCGGCCGTTAACAAAACCCTGCAGGATGAAATAAATTGGTCGAGGGGAATGGGACTAAAGCCAACTCGTAATTGACAGCGATGGCAACCCAACCTTTGTGATTGGTGATCCCATGAAGAAGGTTCAATGGGTAAGAACAAGTCGTTCGTCAATTCTGACTAGCACGAAAAATATTAATCATCCCTTCCTATGATAATGGGAGAGTGCTAGAATGCACGTTTTTTAGGTTGAGCAAAGCTCTTAATGATTTCATAGTTATACAAGATGGTGTGCTTAGTGTAGGTACACTTACATGAAATCACCTCTACGAATGTGGAGTGTGGCCGCTCCTATGAGATCATGGCGAAATCTCTAGAGCATTCGTTATGCACCAGGCACCCGCATGGCCGTCATAAGCCGTAAAACTGTTGATTAACATCGGAAATGTTAGGATATAATCTGACCCTTAATGCCTCTAATACACACCAAGATTTGTTGGTCCATAGAAGCATGCTTCACTGACATCTAAGTGTATTAAGTGTTATTGGTCTAGATCTGGTTCATAGTTCTACAGACCACCAGATACAATGGTTATGTCCATGGGTGTAACTTTGCTAATGGTGTTTTCTTTTACACATGTGGGGGATTGTTGTAAATATTGCATATGGGTGTGTCAAAGAAACAGTCTTTCCAATATTACGGAATATGTTTAAATGAAGATATATGTTTTGAGAAGTCATGTTCTTACAAATTAAGGGATATGTGTTGATTCATGAATCAACATGGTTCATGAATTAAACAGATAGTCATGACTTTCTGAAGAGGTGTAATGTTCAAGAGTCACCTTTTCAAGGCATTGATTCATTATTTATGAATATCCCAATTGTGACACCATTTAACAGAGAGAATTAGAAAACATCGGTAATCTCTTGCTGAGTTATCTTATCTTCCGCCAGTTCTGCCGCCTTGATTTAATCAAGAAGGATCTGTTTAATCCTGAGGAGTACCGCTTCTTCTTTACCGGTGGTTGTGGAATAACTCTATAGGACAGTGTTCTGAAATACGACTCAGATCATCCTCTTCTTTATTCCTTCAGATTGCTCATGACGCCAACAGAACTGAGGTTCTCTTAGTTAGCTTCAAAGCAACAAAGCCAACCAAGAGGAATTGTGATTTGTGAAAGTGAGATTCAAGGTTGGTACTTTTTTTTATTATTATTTTATATAAATGATGGCATTAAGCCAGAATACAAAATAAATTACATTGCAAGGGGAATGAATCCCAAACACTCTTGATCAACCCACACCCTCAAAGGAGAAGGGCACTCGCTAAAAATACCAGAATAGGAGAAGCCCATTTTGGCTAGTGCATCATTAATTCTGTTTGACTTTCTCGGAATATGCGATAAGGAAATACTCCAATTCCTAGCCATAAGATCTCTCAACTTGTCAAACATAATACTCCCAGATCGGGGGTTCTCATCATTCAGCACCCTGATCAAGTTCAAATTATGAGAATCACCAAAATCTTCCTAAACCCCATGTCCCAAGCCATATTGAGGCCCTCAAATAGAGCCCATTCCTCAGCTTGACTAATAATACAGGTTCCTATCAATTTTGAGAAGCCAGCCCTCCATACACTATAATTGTCCCTCAAGACTCCCCCACAAGCAGCTTTGGAAGTACTCACAACAACCGCACCATCGACGTTCAACTTTACCCACCCTTCCGGAGGGCATTGCCACGGTCGACAGTTAGCGGGGAGATGACTAACATCAGATAACCCCAGAACCAGATCCTGAAATTTCACGTATTTCCTCCAGCTATTCAAAACAACTAATTTAGGCTTCCTAGGTTTAATAAAGCTATCATCAAAAGACAAAGAATTCCTCCATCCCCAAAAGAGCCAAACCGCAACACCAAAAATAAGACACCAAAAAGGACCCATACCTTGACCAATCTTACCAACCAGGTTCATTGAAATCCAGTCCTTGATTGCTGCCGAGAAGAATTGTCTGACGCAATTCGGATTGATGAGCTTGAGCGACATCTGTTTGGCAAACGGGCAGTCTCTCAAGATGTGAATCGTATCTTCAACCTCTACACTACAACAAGAGCATACAGCGGAAGCCGAGGACCATCTACTTGGGTTTGGTACTTGGCTACTTGGAGTCTCGTGACTCTCGTCTGGACGTGATGCACTGATGTGGGCCGACGGTGGTTACTGGTCTTCACTTCACTGGGCCGAGGGCTCTCTTCACTTTACTGGGCCAAGTAAATTCGGTTTTTCGATTATAACCGAATTAAATTTAAAAAAACCGAACTGAAAACCGAAAACTGAAATAAGTCTATTTTATAAATCGAACCAAAACCAAAAACCGAACACCGAAAAACCAAACACCGAATTAGTCGGTTCGATTTTCGGTTTCGGTTTTGATTTGTTCACCCCTACACACAAATATATATAGACACACACACACACACATATGTGAGTGTATGTGTATACTTGTATGTATTTGTGTGTGTATATGTGCGTGCGTGTATCTATATGTATAAAATATATACACATATATGTATATATAATAAGAACATTATTTTAATTAGATAGCGTGTGGAAAGAAAAATTCTAGATCGGAAAGGTATGTGGGAGGAGCTGTTAATTCACTTTTATTTATGTCATTTTAAATTTATATAAGGACATTTTAGGAAAATGAGTAAAATTAACTAATTTAACTTTTTTTCTTAATCTCTTTAAAATTGGTTAAATATATCATATAATTAAGACCGAAGGGAGTACATCATATACCACTCATCATTTTTATAAACAACTTTTTCTTTTTTGAAACTGGTACTTAACGTAAGTAACTTTTTTTGTGTATCTCAAAATTCAAACTATATTTCCCTTTTCTACCTCTATTAAATATATATGTTTAATTAATTATTTTCCATTCACTACTAATTCTTTTTTATTTAATCATTTATTACTCATTCTTTCTCATATTTTTTTACTCATTATCTTATGCCCTTTTCATAAATAGTGGTATATTTAGAAAACCATGACATTTTTGACACATTTATTATTATTCTTAATTAATCTTAATCGCTAGTACATTTTACACAATCATATAAAAAAGTGCTTATGAAAAGGATCAGAAAGAGTTTTTTTTTTTCCCCTTGTGCTGGTATTTGAATTCAAGACTTCCAAATTAAAACTTCCCATAAAGAATAAATCTTTTGGGTTTACATTTACTAATTCAAAAATGAATACACACATATATAAATGATATTAAGTGTATTAGTATTTTTCCGATCAACAATCAGGTCAATTGAATATCCCTCTCTCTCTCTCTAAATAAAATTCATAGAAAATTTTCAGAAAAATCATTGTCATTAATTTGTTTTTTAAAAAGTATGTAATTTGATGACAAATGAAAAAGAGGTATTTTGGAATACCTCATCCGTGTCTTCAACTGAACCCCTCATCAGTAATTGAACTGAGGTTCTCTTAGTCAGCTTCAAAGCATCGAAGCCAACCAAAAGGACCAGAATTACCGGTGGGTACTCCTCTCTCATAAAAAAATATTTGTTACAAGTCATCGTCACTCTCACATGCCTTAGGTGAGCTCCAAATGGGCCCAAAAGAATGACTATTCTCTCTCACGCAGCGTTGGTATTTTCTCCCTCCTTTTTTATACCTTCAATCGCTATTTGGCTTCAGGATTCGTGGCTTCTCATTTCAATACAAGTCTTACTTTTGGAATTCAAATTTGAGATCCAGAGGGATTTAGCTAGGTCTCATATCATTAGATCAACTCTATGTTGATTCAGAAAAATACTATATTAAAATAGGCAAAAAACAAATAAGTGTAGCCAATTTGCAAAATCTCATGTCAGATTTGATGGAGGAATATGAGATTTCCAAATATTTTGAATTGACCAATATACCCCTGATTACAATTTGAAACAACATATGGAATAAACGAAGTTGTGAAATAAGATACTAAAGTTACTAATTTATATTCTCATGTTGTTAATCTATATACTAATGTTGACATTAACCCTCGAAACTTGTGTTATAAAAATTATACCTACAGGATTGTTAGTTTTTGGGATATGAAGTTGTGAAAAAGGATGACTGAGTTGTTAATTTAAATTCTCATGTTGTTAATTTATATACTGATGTGGTTGTTGACTCCTGAAACTTGTAACCTGGATATGATCGAAATTGTGAAAAATAATGATAAAGTTGTTAATTTCTTATTGACCCTTGAAACTTGTACGTGAACTGAAAAATATACTTAGATATGAAGTTTGTGAAAAAGGATGATGAAGCTGTTAATTAACCTGTTTAAGCTAAGTCATGATTCAAAAAGAAAAAATAATAATATTCTTGACTGATCTGACTCTTTTATATATGCTCCACAGAGTGATGTCTTTTCCCCATGCCTTATTGATCCAAAGTAGTATTCCCTCCGGTCCTAATTATAAGAGCTAGTTGACTTTTTTGTCGAGATTAAGGAATCTAATTAAATTACTTTAGAGGAATTTTATTTTTATTTTTCCCTTCAAACTAATTAGTTTGATTAATATACTAATATATAATTTAAGGATACACAACATATGAAATGATTAAATAACTTATTTAACTTTCTTAATCTCTTCAAAGAAAGTCAACTAACTCTTATAATTAAAATCGGAGGTAATACAAAATAACAACTTGGCTAATTTGAATCCAACCAATTGGCCATATCACATCTTGGATGTATAATTTAATTTTAGAACATCAACATTGACTAGGGTCCCAAGTGTGATTCACCAAACACCCTTTTTTAAGGGAAACCAATTTTTTGTTGATAGAATTTTGATTTAGTTGTAACTCAATCCTATATATAGTTTTAACTCAGTTAGAACTGTATAAACTAAATTATAAATTATTAAAACGATAGTGATAGAATTGAAGTAATTCAAAGTTTAAAGAATTAGATTACAAGTAAGATAAAATTATTGAGACTGAGTTATAGTGAGTTAAAAATGTTCTCTAAAAGATCTCTACACCCTGAAGGCGGAACATGCAAATCATGTAAGATGGTACAATAATTCGAATTATGTTGTGAAACCTGACGAGTGACGACCACAGAGCTAGCTAGTTAGCGCAAACGTCAACTTTCCTAGAAACATAATCTAGTTAGAGTGACTGTTCAGTTTTGTGCAAGAAGTTCTCTTATATTTCTGATTTTGGTGCAGAGGAGATGTGATCTTATAAAGAGAACCCATTATTAGAAAGGAGTGTGAGAGCCTCCAGAGAGTCAAAGGACCAAACAACCTTGTAGGACACGACACAAAGGCTTTGAGAGTGAATATGAACAATTAAATGGTGAAAATGGGAAAGCTGAAAGCTGGGATGTTGTCTCTTAAAGCCCAGCAAGTGTAGGGACACCATCGCCAACCACCGTCTCATCCAAACACGGTTTTGATTTTCTTTCACAGACCTTTTTTTGGTTCTTGTTAATACCGATCACATATTTCCAACTCTCCACTGTGTTTCCTGCGGCAAATTTTGGACCACTCTCCACTTTGTTTCCTGCTACTTGATGTGTTATGTCACTAGCTAAGAGGCTTTCAACTCAGCCGACGTATTTCAGATCTTGCTCACAAAAAAGTCATATACTCTCTCTAGTCTTAATATAAGACATAACTAATTTTTTTTGGAGAGATTAATGAAGCTAATTAAATTACCTTAAGATATTTATATTTATCATTTTTCTCTAAACTATTTTAACCAACTTATAAAATGATATATAATATAAGGATATACAATATATTATATAATTAAATAACTTATTTAGTTTCCTTAATCTTTTGAAAAAAGTTAACTCTATTTTATATTTAGAACCAGATGGAATATATATTAAGCATCATAATTACACAATAGGAGTATAATCTGCATGTTCAAACTTCAAACAATTAGTTTGGTGAATTCTATATATATATAATTCTCTCTCAACACACAAAGTGGTGACCAGTATGTAAAGTAAATTTAGGTCAAAGTCCGATTGGACTCAGATTTGCCTACTGTAGTTTCAAGTCGAATGGTAATGAAGTCATTTAATATTGGTACAATACGGTATGTTTAGTTCAACTAATGAATCTTTGCTTGTACGTAAATCTTATTTTAAATTCACTTATTACTTTCACGTCACAATTTATTTATAAAAGTCTAAACTATATTTATTTTATTTGGATATTTGAGACTTGAGTGATCCTAATAATGACGACGGTGCTCATTATCCTTGGAAATCAACACCATGTGTTCGAGAAGAGGGAGAATTTTGGATAACTTGTAAGTGTGACGGTGGTATTAATAAATAAATAAATATCAGAGACAGAGAGGTATTATTACTTGGCACGTCATGTTTAATTTGGTGAGTGGCTTTGA
This sequence comes from Acacia crassicarpa, assembly GCA_034222035.1. Taxonomy (NCBI): domain Eukaryota; kingdom Viridiplantae; phylum Streptophyta; class Magnoliopsida; order Fabales; family Fabaceae; genus Acacia; species Acacia crassicarpa. The sequence goes on along the minus strand of JAWXYG010000019.1, from coordinate 2,068,949 downwards.
CTTGTCCTAATTAATGAATCGATGAGTATTCCCTTTTAGGCCATTGAATGAACCAAATATAGTAAAGTCGACAGTTTTACAAAAGCAAAGTCATCCACGTGCTACATTTATGTTTGAATTTAATATTACGATTGATTCATGAATTTGAAAGGTGGCTATTAGTTATAAATAGAGGTGGGCATTTTTTTTGGGGGTCAAAATATAGAGGTGGGCATGGGGGGACGAAACCCCAGCTGATGCTTATCTCGAATGATGAATGAGTTACATTTTGTAAATAATGTTTGATCAATCCTACTTGATAAAGGTTTTAACTGTTTTCGGATTGGATATGAGCGGGTTTTCCTGCCCAAGTGATAAAGTCATGTCTTATCTTCCTGTAAAGAAAAAATAATTTCATTTAAATTTCATAAAAATTCCTTTAATATCACACGTCTTAACTTTGCCCTAAATAATATAAACTTTAAATATATTTGATGATTCCATATCTTGGGATATTTTTAAATAAGTCTATAACTTGAGTCTTGGAATTTACAAAATTACCATATGTCTTAACAAATATCAGTATTTCAAAAATTAAATAACATCCATAATCTATTATAAATAAGGTAACAAAATAATTGTAATTAAAGAGAAAATGAGAAAAGTGGAAGGGCCCAAGAAACATATTACTTGATTTATAAGAAAAAATTATATAAAATATAATAATATATATACTTACCAATCAGGGCTGCATATCCTGCCTGATGTCTGGCCTTGCTCGCAAAAATATTCAGCCCTATTGTGCCCAATTTCTTCTAGGTTGCTTTTTTTTTTTTTTTTTTCTGGGTTGGGTAGTATAATTTTTCTCTGGGCACACTGAGTTCTTAGGCTTCCTGACCGACCACCCCTAGTTATAGTTATATATATATATATATAGGAATAATGGGACCGTTCTTTTTAATTAATGAATTTGTTACACATAGCTCTGGGACCCTTCTTCTGGATTCAATATTCTAGAACTTGCTGGATTTCAGAGATTGATTCCTGTTTAACTTTGAGCAAAAATCAAATCCAATTAAATTAATTAGTTTGACAAGAATTTTCAACATATTTTGTTCAAGATGTAAAATTAGTAACTTTCAATTTCGAAAAGTATCAATTTTTTGTAAGATTGGTTTGCATTTGGTTGAATGAAAAATGGTTTTTCATCCAGCTTTTATAACTATCAAATTTACAATCGAATACATTGCCAGCCAATTTTCTTTAATTAATTTATCTAACTTTGACTAATTTTTGTGTCATAAATTCATGATCATTTAGTTTCTTTTCTTTTTTTTCTCTTTTGCCTTCTTTACAAACCATCGTCATTATACGTTATTTAGCTTTCTTAATATTATCAAATTAATTAATTGGATCTAATATTAAGAATCATCAATAGTACTATTATATATCATAGTGGTATATTGATATAAGTTTAGTAGTATGAGAATGGGAAACAAGTATAGATCTATTAGGGTGTGTTTGATACAAGTTGGTTCAAACAAATTTAGATTTTTGGAGCAACCAAATCTTATTGGTAGTCGATTTGTCTAGGTTTCTTTCCATTTGATTTGTTTCTTGAGGTTTAATTTGTTCCCTATATATAGACTAATTAGAGCCATTTCATTACTTACTATAATACCCCCGGTCTTAATTATAAGAGCTAGTTGACTTTTTTGGAAAGGTTAAGGAAGCTATTTAAATTACTTTAAACTATTTTTATTTTTATTTTTTTCTTCAAACTAATTAGTTTAACTAATAAACTAATATATAATCTAAGGATACACAACATATGAAATGATTAAATAACTTATTTAATTTCCTTAACCTCTTCAAAAAAAGTCAACTAGCTCTTATAATTAGGACCGGAGGTAGTATAATTCTATCAAATACTCCAAATCATTTTCATTGTTTCCATTTCCTTTCTCATGAGCTGATGAGAATGGAGATATACGGGAATGAATCCAGAATCCGTCGTCTTATTATATGTTACGTAACATTGAATCCTAATTTAAGTACTAAAGTTTGTCATCCTTATGAATATAATTTGTCAAAGGTTGGGGAGTTTTCATTAGTTATGTCCCAAATTAAACCTAAGTTTGCCCTAAATTACGCAACAAATTAATGGTGCATTGTGTTTCCTAGCATTCATGTATATATACCTGCATACGGATCTTTTAAATCTAAGCCAAAAGTATTAAGATCAACATATGGACCTATATCCTTAATTAATTCTTAATTTTGATTGTTAAGATCCATGTACTTAAAATAAAAAACAATCTTGTTAATGATTAGTTGTCTCAACAGCAACCGTAAAAAGATCATCTCATCATTCATTTTCTTATAAGTTTATCTGAATCGTTGATTGAAAAGATGAGAGAAAAATCTAAAAAGTATAACTTAATGTTAAATTTTTTAGATTGATTGAACAGATGATATAATGAAAAATGAATGAGAAGAGAAACCTAGCACACAGAACCCCATCAATCGTTCATGAATGAGATCCCGATTTGAGCCTAGCAAATTATAGGACTTGTTATTTTATTAGAATTAATTAAATTAAAAATAAAGAAACGGCACAAGTCACTCATTTTCAACGGAGACAAAAATAATGCTGCTCAGAAGTCAGAATCCAAAAACAAACGTTGAAAACCTCTGATCTTCCTCATATAAAATCTCCAAGCATATCAAAAAACCATGGACACGTGGCACCGTGTGGATTGAGACCAAAAAACTCAACCTGTAAGAATTTATCGTTCTCAAGTCGTCTCACGATCACACGCATTCCTCTTTGTATGTCACATCAGTCCCACCACAAATATCTTTTCCTCAACACAACTCATGAACCACTCAAATTTGTGCTCCAAATATTTATTTATAATTCAAGTATCAGCTCAAGTTTTTATTCTTTACTATTAATGCATTTTGCATTAGTAGTAAATATAAATATATTTACACTATGAACTACTGTACTATATTTAGGATAGAAAGAGTATTAATTAAGTCTAAAATAGTCACATTTATACTAGTAGTAGACTGCTAATTAATCCTAATACACTAGCTTTCATTAATATCCCCACTTTGGCAGCTCGATTTTTTTAAAAAAAAATAAAAAAAAAAGTCATATTTTATTGGAGGGGATGTCCCTATTAATAAGAAACGCCATCAAATGATAATTTAGATGACATTTAAAATATTAAGACACATAATTATACATAAATGGGGAGAAAAGTTTCATTTTGCTCGTTTATACTCCATTATTCAAAACATAAGCTAAGTGATCAACTTCTAGAAAAGTTTTCTAGTTCATTACATGAGTTATGTGGATATTAATTCATGCTTATTTATTAATTTTGTTACCGTGGTTGATATTTCCTCTTATTCTTTTTACAAGAAATAGTTACTAGAATTGTGCGGTTTAAAATGTTAGTGAAAAGTAATAAATATGAAACTTCTATACTTTTTTTTCTCCTAATTATGCTCTTATTTAGATAATAGAATACATGAGAGATAATAGATAAAAGTTTATTATAGAAAAAATAAGTAGGGAAAATTATAATAAAGAACCTAAGAAAAATAATATTTATTAAGAAGAATAATAAAAATAGTAATTATTTTGAATGACCAAAACTTAAAACATTAAAATAAAAAGACTAAATTGCCTTTGGTTATACAATTTTTGTGTAAAGGTAAGAAATAAAAAAAAAACATTTTACTTTTACAATTTTAAGTCTTCATGCTTACTGTACACTGCCTCAAGTCTTGAAAAAAGATAATTTCATAAAAATTCATAAATTCATAAAACACAGGGGGAGGAGGCCTGGGAGATCTTTGTCAATGAAATAACTATGGTTCCTCCACAGAGAGATAAAAAATTACCAGTAGAGATTCTAACTTACATATTCCAGATTTTGATTTGATCTCTATTTATCATTTTTAATCAATCACTTTATATTCTAATTTAATTAGATATAATATAGGAAATTTGACCAAGGGCAATTTAGTCTTTCTATTTTAATATTTTAATTTTTTGTCCTTTAAAATAATTACCATTTTTTATGGTCCTTCTTAATAAATATTATTTTTCTTAGGTCTTTTATTATAATTTTCCCAAATAAGTAACCTATATTTAATGAGGAAGAAAATGAAAAAGAAAAATTTTAAATTTAAAAAATGATTTATTCTTTATAAAAATAACTATACATTTTTTTAGAAATATTCCTTTTCAGAGGACCGGAGGGAGTATTTAAATGTGGGCTTTTTGTAATTTCCTTCCATTTCCGAATCTCAATTTCACATGCCCAAAGGGTTTTTTTTTTTTTTTTAATATCAAACTTAACGATTGATTTGTGTTTTGGATCGGAGGGAGTTACCAGTTACGTGAATATTATCATTTCTTGATCTAAATGATTTAACACTTGGTGGAGGAAAGATCACATCTTACTGTCCTATGGTATAATTACTACAATTGACAACTCATCTGCGTCCACGTGTCAAAATATGGGCTCCGAGTTCTCTGCGCGTGCGTTTTTCTCATATTCTTCTTCCTCACCCCTCCAATTCCAACTCTTATATATACATGCCCCCTAACTTAACCCTTTCTTTGTCGTCCACCGTCGTCTTCTTCCTCACTCTCTGGTTTCACTTCACCGTTTTCTTCTTCTTCCTCACTCTCTCGTTTCACTTCACCGTCTTCTTCTTCTTCCTCACTCTGTGGATTCACTTCGCCGCCGTCCTCCTGGATATCTTTCGCAGATTCAGAAATTTCCTATACAACCAGCCCGGCGATATGAAGTTCAAAGACCTCTCTCTTCCTCAAGATTGCTATGTCTTCAAACAAGAAACCCACTTCACCGTCCTCAAGACCTCCCTCTTCTTCACCGGCGACGGCTTCACCGTCTACAACTCCCTCGGCCAACTCGTCTTCCGTGTTGACTCCTACGGCCCCCAGCCTCGCCTCCAAGATCAACTTGTCCTCATGGATCCTCGCGGCCGCTGCCTCCTCACCGTCCGCCGCAAGGTAGTAATAAAATTAGAAAATACTTTTGTCGAGTCTTCATATCAATTTCGTCAAGTTTTTCAAATTATAAACCCATCTGAAAAAATTAACAGGACACTTGAAAAACTTGAGGCAACGGATACAAAGAGAAAGATGATAATTCTCCTGTCCTTCCGAGCCTATTCACTGAGTCAAATGAGATCAGTCTTAGTTAAGAGCTTATTTGCTTTGTGTCGTATAATGGTAGATTAAAATGGGTTTGGTGTTTGATTTGTGAAATGCAGAGGCCGAGTTTGCATCAACGGTGGGAGGGATTTAGAGGGGAGAGGATGGACGGAGATAAGCCGATCTTCAGCGTGAAGAGATCGTCGATGATCGGACGGCCAAGGACGACGGTGACTGTGGAGGTGTACGACGGATCAGGGGAGGAGTACTACCAGATCGAAGGGTGTTTCTCGCAGCGGAACTGCAAGATCTACAACTCCAAGAGGAAACTGGTGGCGGAGATTCGACGGAAAGTGGACCCCACGACGAGGGTGATGCTGGGGAAAGAAGTGTTCTCTCTCTGCGTTAAGCCAGGCTTCGATGGGGCATTCGCCATGGGATTGGTCCTGGTTCTTGATCAGATGAACGGTGATAGTTACATCGATAATGGAGCACCAGAGCGTGTGGTACACCCTTCCGCAGAAGATTAAGTACCCATCTAATTTGACCCCCCAATTAATCTCCGGATCGGATTTTGAAGAGGGGCCCTTTACTTTTGACAAGGAAGCTCTTCTTCATGTGGTCATACAATTCCCTCCTTGCAATAAACAAATCAAAGCCATCTTGTAAATTTTATAGAGATAATAAATATAAAACTACACATCACTTTTTATTGGCTTCCACAATTTGTCTGTTTGGAATCGTATTTAAAGTTATCAAGAATATTTATTTACGTAAATAAATAAAAAATTCCTTTCACATGTTTCTCGTAAATCATAATTGATAAGTCGTTTTTAAAGGTTCCAACAAATGTCTTGTTAAAGTTGTTTTTAGATGGATAGCTTTGATGTTCATTACTTAAGGGAGTGAGGTTGTTTATTTGTTCTCACATTTTTTGAATATTTTATGGGTTTGCCCGACGAAAGAGCTCGTGTGTGAGAAAGATTATGCCTCTAAATCCATAACATTAGCTCTTGATTAACTACTCAACCAAAAATCAATTCTATCTATTGTTATTTCTTTTATTTTTATTAATATATTGAAGAAAATAGAAAAGAAGAATTGCAATAATCATTATTTACTTTAACTAGCTAGTAGGTATAGATGGTTTGATTTCCATAATTTCTTTTGTGAATACTACTACTCAAAGTCAAATCTCATTGCTTAGCTAGCTAGCTTAATAATACTACCCTAAATGAAAACTCTATTAATATATATGAGCAATCAATAGAGATGTTTTGAGAAAAAATTATAAATTCATGAGACAAAGTGGATTAATGTCTTATATTTAAAACTTAAGTAAACTTTTTATCTCACACATGACTACTTTGTATTTATGTTCTTTGTTAAGGGTTTTAGCTTTACAATTGGAGTATTACTCCTCCAGTCCTTAATATAAAACACATTTGAGGAGTTGATCTTAGCTCTAAATATAAGACATACCATTTTTATAGTTTTCGATGTTTTCCTAATCATTTACTCCATTAATGATCTCTCAACAAGAATTAAGAAGAATAGAGAACGAGGGAATTAATGAAGACGAGTATGGTGTTTTTAGAAAATGTATATCATATTAACTAAATTAAGTAACTTTCTTAATTTAATCAAAGTTATATATGTGTGTGTGTGTGTCTTATATTAAGGAAAGGAAGAAGTAATTTAGTTTAACTTGTGAGTATCTTCTAGTTTTTTTAGTTCGAATTCTGCTGATCTTGTTATTTATATGGGTGTTCTTTTATGGTTTTAGTTTAGCCAATACGGTGTGATTTCTGTATTTCTGTCATGTTATAATTTTGGGTCGTGATTCGTCAATACAATTATAATCGTGGATATATTCTTTCAGCTGTTTTCCCACTCTTTTGTTTGAATCGGTTTGATTCTACAACGCCCACTCTACTATATATGTTGAGAGGGAAAGAGAGAGTCTTATTAATTAGTCACCTTGACAGAACATTTTTTATTTGTTTAACTCAATAATATTCAATAATATATATGTTTAGCTTGTACAAATTATATTATTTGTGTCTAAAAAGAATTTAAGAAATTATATATAATGAGGAAATGTGGAATAAAGGGCTTGAATAAAAGAGATGTCTTGTACAAATTGAATTTAAAAAAGACCGTCCAAGAGGGCTTTGATTGACTTAGCTATCCTTTTAATTAATTTGTTTGACTCTAATTGAACTAAAACTTTCATGCTTGTATACTTTTATGTACTTTTTTATTAAGATGATCATCAAGAGGGATCAGGAATATGCAACAAAGCAGAAGGAAAAGAATACGAATCCTTTTACTTTATCTCAACCTGACTATTATCATTATTATCACACATTAATTTATATATGTGGTCAGTTTCAAGTTCCAGGAATATATAAAACTGCACAAATGTACGGAGAGGATGTCCTTGCTCTCTCTCTGTTTTTTTTTTTTTTTTTTTTTTTTTTTGCCCACTAAGATGTTGCAATCAAATAAAATACTGATGTCTGAGAAGAAGAAACGGAAACAACTAAACAAACAAAGACTAAACGAAAGATCCAAAAAAGTAGCAAACAAACTAAAGAGCACATACATACATTATCTTCCAGCAACAACATAAAACCAGAAAGAAAGGAATGAAGCGCCAATAAGGTTAGCAACTGTGATGGAGGTTGAGATACCCAAACCAGAGGGGGCCGGTGAGACCCATCCAATGAAGCTTTAACAATCCACCGACTACCGAACCGAATCTGCTTTCATGGGAACACATAAAGCAAGGATGGTTCGTGACCAAATTCCTTGAGACCAACTATAATATTCTCAAGGATAACAACATCTATTACCTTAATAGAGAGAACTGACAGAATATATAAATAGAGACAATGGATAGGGATTGATTCTAATTGATTGAGTCAATTATAATTGTATTACTATTTCAGTTGTAATTGATTCTAATTGATTGAGTGTGGTCCCCACGCGTAAATAATGATTGATATAAGGACAAAGTGCATGTACAGAATTAATGGAATGAGAATTATTTTTCAATTTCATATTTCCGACTTTCTTTCTCTATTCGTTTTCCCTGTGCTTCACGATCTCAGGTCCACTTCTAGATCTAAGATCAGTTTCACATCTAGTTCAACCGCATGGGAGTAGCGCAATGGCATGGGAGTTTGGCTCCCCTCCCCCATGTCCAGGATTCGAACCCTGTCCCCCTCCCCTACCATGTGTATAAAAAAAAAAAAAAGTTGTTTCATGGTATCAGAGCTGAACCACCGCCATGGAGACTCCTTCTGCCGGCACTGGTGGTTCAATCGCGACGGCTTCGGTGAATTCGAACCCTAATCAGTCGAGTCCGTTCTACCTCCATCCAAACGAGAATCCGGCGTTGATTCTTGTTAATCCTATCCTTACTGAACCGAATTACCACTCATGGTCCAGAGCCATGCGAACGGCACTGCAATCCAAGAACAAATTTGGATTTGTTGATGGCTCTATCCAGGCACCACCTTCGTCAAGTTCGATTCATTCAGCATGGCTTCAGTGTAACACCATGGTTTGTTCATGGATGACAAGAGCAAATTCACCAACAATCGCACAGAGTATTCTTTGGTTAGACAAGGCGAGCAACATCTAGATTGACCTATGCGATCATTTTGCACAGAGTGACATATTCAGAGTAACCGAGTTACAAGACGAGATTTATTCATTCCGGCAAGGCGCTTTATCGGTAAGTGACTATTACACCAAGCTTAAGATCTTATGGGATGAATATGTGATACTTCGTCTGATTGCTCGCTGTCCTTGCAATTTTGCTTGCTCCTGTGAGAAATACCGAGATCATGATTACACTTTGAGGTTTTTGAAAGGCTTGAATGAGCGTTTTGCCTCTATCAAGTCACAAATCATGCTGTTAGATCCTCTTCCTTCTGTCAGTCGTGTGTTCTCACTACTTCTTCAACAAGAACGGGAAATGTCTCCTCATATTGAAATGGAACCTGTTGTTCTGTTTAATAAAGGTCCAATGAAATCTCCTGCATCAGGTTTTAGTGGTTTTGCCCCTGGCTCTAGATCTGGTCGAGGTTCTGGTGCTAGAAACTCCAATGGTGCTAGTAATGAGAAGTACTGTACCTATTGCCATAAGCCTCGCCATACAGTTGAGACATGTTACAGAAAGCATGGCTTTCCCCCCTGGATTTAAGTTCCGAAATCAATCTTCTCCATCGGTTCATAATTTCCAGACTCAAGGTTCGGTCAGTAATTCTATTCTAGAGCAATCAAAGGCATCTGCTGGTGTTTTGCCAACACCCTCTCCTCAATTCACGCAAGACCAATATCAGAAAATTCTTGCTCTAGTTCAACAGACCTCGATTTCATCCCCTCAGCCTACCTCTGTTCCATCGGTTCATCATATATCTTCTGCTCATCAAACTCCAGGTACATCTGTTCCTTTATTTAGTTTTTCTCCAAACCAATCCTGGATACTTGATACTAGAGCAACCGACCATGTATGCCATTCATTAGATTATTTTTCAGAATATCATTATATTACTCCTATTCCTATTAAACTTCCTGACCATAGCCATATTACTGCCACTATCTCTGGAACCGTGTGTATATCTCAGTCCTTAACACTTCATAATGTGTTTTATATTCCTCAATTTGCCTTCAATATCCTTTCTGTTTCTAAACTCACAATTGCTATTTCTTGCTGCTTCATTTTTTTTCCTTCTATTTGTTATATTCAGGAGCTTTCTCATTGGAAGACGATTGGTACAGCTGAAGTGTTCGAATGCCTCTATTTCCTTAATCCAGCACGCCCTTCTTCCATGACTGCCATGAGTGCTTCACCTCCTCCTGATCTCCTACTGCATCTTTTAATTTGTGGCATCATCATTTAGGTCACATTTCACATTCTACTTTACGCATTTTATATCAACAATTTCCTTTTATACACTATGATTCCAAATATGATCCATGTGATGTTTGCCATATGGCTAAGCAAAAGAGACTTTCATTTCCTGTAAGCACATCCTCGAGTAATAAAAGTTTTTCCTTGGTCCATACTGATATTTGGGGTCCATTTGCTGTTACTTCTATTAGAGGTTATAAATATTTTTTGACTATTGTGGATGATTTTAGTCGTTACACTTGGATTTTTCCCATGAAATCTAAATCTGAGGTTCGCATTCACCTCCAACACTTTATTCTCTTTGCTGTTAATCAATTTCATGTTGATATTCAGATTGTTAGATCTGATAATGGTTTAGAATTTTTCATGGATTCCTTTTATAAATCAAAGGGCATCATACATCAGACCTCTTGTCTTGAAACACCCCAACAAAATGGCATTGTGGAACGCAAACATCAACATATTTTAAATGTTGCTCGTGCCCTTTTGTTCCAAGCTAATCTCCCTAAATCTTTTTGGTGTTTTGCTATTTCTCATGCTGTTTTCCTCATTAATTGTTTACCTTCTCCACTCCTCCATCAGTCTACCCGTTTTTCTTTATTGTATAATAAACATCCTTCTTATTCTGATTTCAAAGTTTTTGACTGTTTGTGTTATGCGTCAACTATTTCAGCACATCGTTCAAAATTTGATCCCCGAGCTTCAAAATGTATTTTTCTTGGTTTTCCCGCAAATACCAAGGGATATATGCTTTTCAATGTCCATAATAATCAAATTTTTATTTCTCGAGATGTTATTTTTATGAGTCCTCTTTTCCTTATCCTTTGCATTCGTCACATGACAGTGTTGTCTCCCTTCCTACTGATCTATTTCCCCTTGATTACTCATGTTTCCCACCAGATTCCCCTTCTTTGCCCACCGTTTCCCCTGCCTCTGATTTTGTTCCAGGCCCTCTTTTACCTATTTCCCCTACTTCCGCTATTCCCTCTCCCCTCCCTGATCCTGATTTTGTTCCATCCCCAGTTCCCATTGTGCCTTCCCCTATTTCCCCTCCTTTGGTTCCATCACGTGTTTCTACCCAAACCCATAAACCACCTAGTTACTTGTAGGATTACCATTGTTCGGCCTTCACTACTTCAGCTGCTCCATTTTCTTCAGGTGATAAATACCCCTTTTCTTTTACTCTTTCTCCTTCTTTGCCTTCTTCTTATCACACCTTTTGCCTCAATATTTCTGCTGATGTCATTCCCACTACCTATCGCCAAGCTTCTAAATATAAGCCTTGACGTGATGCCATGGATGCTGAAATTGCTGCTCTTGAACAGAATCAGACCTGGACCTTGACTTCTTTACCTACTGGGAAACAACCCATTGGTTGTAAATGGGTATTTACAAAGATATATAAATCTGATGGTTCCCTTGATCGTAACAAAGCTCGGTTAGTAGCTAAGGGTTTTACACAGACTGAAGGCATTGATTATTTTGATACTTTTTCCCTTGTTGCTAAGATGACCATTGTTCGTCTCTTACTTGCCCTTGCTGCTGCTAATAAATGGTACCTTCACCAACTTGATGTCAATAATGCCTTCTTACATGGTGATTTGAATGAGGAAGTTTATATGGTTTTGCCTCCTAGTTTTTATTCTGCTGATTCTTCTCTTGTTTGTCACCTTCAAAAGTCACTTTATGGCCTCAAACTGGCTAATCGACAATGGTTTCATAAGCTTTCATCGGCTCTTATTTCTACTGGATATGTGAAGTCCAAGGCAGATTACACTTTGTTTATTAAGGCTTCTGGATCTAGTTTTACAGCCTTGTTGGTTTATGTGGATGATATTCTCCTTACTGGTAATTATTTGTCTGAAATTACTAATGTTAAATCCACTCTTGATTTCCTTTTTAAGATTAAGGATCTTGGCTCAGCCCGGTACTTTCTTGGTTTTGAGATTACTCATAGTAATTCTGGGATTTCTTTATGTCAACGCAAGTTTGTTATGGATCTTTTGACTGATACAGGTTATCTTGATTGTAAGCCAGCTTCTACTCCTATGGATCCGAAGGTCAAGTTAAGTATCAATTCTGGTTCTCCTTTGACTGATGTCAGTTCTTATCGCCAACTTATTGGGCGTCTTTTGTATTTGACCACTACTTGGCCTGACATTTCATTTGCCACTCAACAATTAAGTCAATTCATGGCTGCCCCTACTGACTCTCACCTTTAGGCAGCTAACCGAGTCCTTCGGTACTTGAAATCCACTCCATCTCATGGTCTTTTCTTCCCTTCCACCTCTGATCTGTCTCTAAAAGGTTTTAGTGATAGTGACTGGGCTGCTTGTCTTGATTCTCGGTGTTCTATTACTGGCTATTGTGTGTTTCTTGACAATGCACTTATTTCTTGGAAATCAAAGAAACAAAGTGTTGTCTCTCTTTCATCTTCTGAAGCTGAGTATCGTGTTCTTGCTATGACTACTTGTGATATCCAGTGGTTGTTGTATTTGTTAGCTGATTTGCGAATATCCAGATCTAAGGCTACCCCTTTGTATTGTGACAGTCAGTCTGCCATTCAGTTGGCTTCCAATCCTACTTTTCATGCTCATACTAAACATATTGACTTAGATTGCCATCTTGTTTGGGATAAAGTCAAAGAGGGTGTTATTCACTTGTTACCTGTACGTTCTAAACATCAACTTGCCGATGTATTTACTAAACCACTTGGTTCTGGTCCTTTTCATTCTCTTACTTCCAAGCTGGGCATGATTGACACCGATGCTCCAGCTTGTGGGGGGCTGACAGAATATGTAAATAGAGACAATGGATAGGGATTGATTCTAATTGATTGAATCAATTAGCTTTTATTAATTGTATTACTATTTGATTGTAATTGATTCTAATTGATTGAGTGTGGTCCCCACGCATAAATAGGGATTGATATAAGGACAAGTGCACTGTACAGAATTAATGGAATGAGAATTATTTTCCAATTTCATATTTCCGACTTTCTTTCTCTATTCGTTTTTTCTGCGTTTCACGATCTCAGGTCCACTTCCAGATCTAAGATCAGTTTCACATCTGGTTCAAAGTTGTTTCAAGAACATAGTCAATATAGTAATGAAAGATAGAATCACAACTCCAATCCAAAGATGAACAATAAAGCCATACACATTGAACTAACCTATATCTAGCCTGAAAGTGAACAGTGTTGACATAAACACTAAACAGGCTAGATAAGATAAACAATATGTAAAAGCCTCATTAACAAGAATAAGTTGATGATTCTAAACTGAATATATATAACAATTAACAATGCCTTATAACTTCGAGCAACAGACAACCTAACATCCCTCCCATAGAGGAATATAATAGTATAATACCTCAAACCAATCATATTTCGTAGAAGACAACTCGGGGTTCCTGTTTAAAGCACTATGTCATCCACCCCAACTCTTACCCACCAAAAAACTTGGCGCACCAGATCAAGCAGGGTAACAAATTGTTGAGAAAGTGAGATACGTACATACGTGCATATACATACATATGTTTGTATGTATTTATGTATGTGTGTGTGTACACTGGTGTGTTTGTGTGAAATTGACACCTTATTGTCTTCAATATAAGAATATTTTTGAAATATTTGATTGGCGTATAAAAACCTTTATCTATGTGTCTCACACATGTATTCTTTTTTTCGCCTTAATCCCTAATTTGTTGCTTTAACTTCCTCCCTCTCTCAGTCCTACACCAGTTTAGTGAAGAGAAATTTAGATGAGAGAACAATAAATTCATGAACTTGAATGGTCATCTTAAAATTTGTTTACAATTTTGGGCTAATTGAAAGTTATACTGGACTTAAATTAAATTTCTTAATATCCGTGAAGTTGTTAAAAGGTTCTTAATTATAATAAAAATTCAGAAGAATGACAATTAATAATCTTGTAAAGAATAAATGTAAGATTAATTAGGAGCTGGGTACGTACAAACTCAAATTTTCATATATATATTTACAACTTGAAGGTCCTTATTTTACATTAATCTTCTAACAATATCCTTAACTCTCATTCTCCCCCAAGCTTTATTTCCGTATCAATATTGGTTTAGGAAATGTAATATAATTCCTGATTTTATATTTATATTATTTTTAGCTAGCTTGAAGTTGCAAGTTAAATTCCATTATTTGAATATATAGTAAGCAAAAAAAGGGAGAAAGTAATTAGGTTTGCTTGGTGGCTAGATAATTGATGAAGGGTATAAATTAAAAGTAGAGATTCAAAGTCAGAATATATGGTTGAAAATATGAAGAGGCCAGAAGGCAAAGCATATATATTTGGGTGCACAAGGTGAAAAGACAAAGTGAGATATGATGTTTCACTTACTTTCTTTTCATCATAGATTAAACGCCACAAAGACATATATTCCACTGTCAGTCACACTCGCCTACATACGTTCATATACATTCTCTAATCTCTATAGCTCAAGAAACAAGCTAACACTCGACAGTACGTGTCTGTATGTGTATTCATATGCGCAGTATCTGCTCCCTCCTCATCTCTCAGTATCCCTCAATCTCGGTCGTTCAATATTTGATCCAACCGTATAAAAAGGGACACATCATACTTTTTAAAATACTGCATGCGGTAAATATGAAATTTTTGAAATGTATGACGTGTCTCTTTCTACATGGTTAGATCAAAAATTGGACGGTCAAGATGGAGAGATACTGAGGGATACTGAAGTCCCTGCTTCTGAGGCAATCCGGGTCCCATATGCGCATACGTATGAAGCGAATTAATTAAGAAAAGGACAAGGTGGCTACTACATATCACAAAGCATAAATACTCATTCTCAACCGTCGTTTTGACAATTGTGCCGCCCGGCCACTCCAAGAAGATTCCTTCCCTTTCAACCTAAACCCCTTCCATTTTAATTATCTCCAGGTGTTGCACCTATCATCAACACCTCCAATCCGTCATAATTCCTAGCTCTTATACAGTGATATCTAATATAGGAGTTATTTGACTAATTTGAGTGAATTAAAGAAATGAAATAAATTCCTTAATTTAAACAAATATGACATGATCTCTAGCTGTAAACTATTATTTAATTTGCTCTTTAACATTGGATTCTATGTCAGATTGTAAGTTAGGTAAATTAGTTTAGAAATATATATATATATATTTATGAAATATTATATTTAATATCAAATCCAACCTAGCTCTTTGATAGCTTTTACATCAGGGACCGGAGGTAGTATCAATTCATTAGCCTGTATAAGTTGTAATGCAATGTTTACATACAAGTCAGAGAGAAACATATCCCATCTCTTTTCTTTTCTAAGTGCATTTACCAATTCTCTTCTGTATAAAAAAAAAGTTTAATGTATCGAATATTAATTGTATAATAAGTATGCTCAATTATTTAATTTATTGCTCCCTCTAGTCATAACTATAGAAGTTGGATAGCTAATTTGTAAAGATTAAGAAAAAAATTGATTAAGTTAATTATTTATAAAAAATGCGTGTTGGTTTTGTTAAAATATATTTTGTATTTAGTCATTTGAATTGAAAATTATCCCCCCGACGGTAATAGGAAACCTTCTTAATTAACATAAGTAATCAATATGAATAATTTAAGAAAAAATTATAAATGTGGCTGGAAGACAACATAGATGAATTAAGGTTCTAGATTTACGATAAAATAAAATCTTCTAACTAGCTTCTACATTTAGAATCCACAATCTAGGTGTATGTATTTGTGAGTTACAGTGCAGCAATTTTACCTGGTATAGCTAGCACTTTATAGGCAAGGTAGAGAAAGAGAATTTGAAGAATGGAATCGGATTCCAAAGAAAATGGCGTGTCGGTGGGTAGCCTGCCATTGCCACGCATAGAATATCCCTCCACTACTCATTGAAGCATCCCATGGATTGACCAATCTTCCCATGTTACACATCATATCCCAAATTTCCTTTTAATTCAACTATATAGTGTCAATTATTTGAGAACATCACAGTTACAATTATGGTAACGGAGTACTTCATGATTTTATTTGTCATCAAGAATATTATTATACCCAATAGCTAGCCAGCCAGCTAGCCCCGACTTACTCTTGTCAATCAAATATTCTCTTTAACGCCCAAGTTTACTTTCTCCTTTCAATTTGCCTTTTAATACGTCAACATTAAGTGTTGAATATTTTATAATGAAGAGACGTGTTTTTTATAAAATTATGTTCATTAAATTATATGATATATATGAAGAACTGTGTAAAGAGTTATAACACTAAAAGTTATCAAGGTTATGTCTTTTCAGTTTCTTGATGAGACACATATGAAAAATTATAGTCAGAGGTGTGATAGCCACCACTTGCTAAAAAGTTATGTTGTGTTTATGAGAAAAATATGAATGATATAAAGGTATAACTATTCGTCTACCTATTCATGAATCTAACAAATTGTTATGACTTTTTAATTGAAAAGATGTTGCTTCAAGAGACACAAATTCAAGGACATCACTACATGATCAATAAATACCATGCACCATCACTTCATTTCGGATATTCATATAAAAAAATCTCACAACAACAATAGATTAAACTCATTGTCTTTGTTTTTAAGTACACACAAAGATTAAGTCGAATTATCACTTTATAAATCTATTGTTGTCTCAGCTTGAGTTTTGGAAGTGCAATTCATATTCAAGGGCTTTTGTTGTATTCTGTAAGAAATTTGTCTGTCAATCTCAAGTGCGATAGGTAGGGTGGAGAAGAATTAAGTCTAAAGGAAAATGTTGTTTACGCTTTAAAGACATGGTGTATTAATTTCTTCTTCATCTCTTATTCTTGTACTCTTATAGATCCAGCCCCTGCAATACTAAGTGCCCAGCTTTATATGAAAAATTGATTTTACGTTAATTGATTGATTTTTTTCCCCTCAATAAAAAGCTTGTTCGTGTGTGTATAAATACCTCCTTGTGCTACAAATTACTGCTTCAATTACATTTTAAAACGGATTGAACTTATAATTAGGATCTGACTCATATCTCAAAAGTTTGTGGTTTTAACTTTTAACAGTTAATGCCGGTCAATATTGACATTATTTTTATTATGGATAATGGTAGCACGTAATTATCTTAACAATTTTATTTGATCTGTTAGTTCTTTATCCTTACTTCCAATTTCCAAACCCTAACTTTGTGCAATAATATAGTGAGGGGAAAAAAACCTAGGATAAGATTTTCGAATTCAAGGGAAAAACAGTAGTCCAAATTTTTTGAAAATGCCCAGATAAAACTAATAAACTTGAAGGACTTGGAACCAAATCATGTAGCAAGTGATACAAATCGAAAAACCTAACTATTATTTATATATATATACATATATATATATATATAAACGATTCGAGAATTACATCCATATATCAAACATTAATAAGTCCAGGCACTGTGACAAGCTTCAAATGATACAAACTCAAATAGCTAGCATAATTAAATTAATTGATTGATTCTAGAATTAAATAGTGATGGTGTGAACCAATTAAACCCCCTCCATGAACATATAAAAAGGATACACACACATATAAAGTACAGATACTCCAATGTCATCACTTTATTCTGATACTGTCCACTTGGAGACAGTATATGAATACTTTTGTTGTGCCACTTTGTCCCCATTTTCAACTTCCCCTTCTCATAAAGCCCGTTGATTATATTCTTATTCCCCTGCGCATGATTTCAACTAAAGGCGAACACATAAGTTGAAGGAAATAAAATACGCTTGGTTTGCATACCACTTTTCATATTTTTGTCATAAGACTTCTCAATTAGAACATGTGTGTGTGTGTGTAAACAAGTGTATATTTTTTGTTGATGAATATCAAGTATATATCTAAGAATGGGATTATAATTATATTATATTAACCACATGGTTGTCCAAACCTCTTTTAATTAGTAAGTAAAGGCTTTAATTTCTAGAAGTGCCCATTTATTTAATTCTAGAGAGAGCCCTACTTTGAGATGATCACGAATGGGTATCAATAAAGTCAAGACTTTATCAACATTGACATTTTAATAGAACCTGAATTGCGTATGTGTAAGAAAAAGATACGATGTATATATCAAAATGTCCTTACATTGTATTTTTTAAAAAAATGTCCTTACATTTGACTTTATATACAAATTCAAAAATATGCACGAATACTCTTTTTAAAAGGGGAAAAACTAACCCCCATAACTAAAACAGAGATTTAGAGGGGGAAAAACAAAAAACTCTCTATTTTGGGGGATTGTTAAATTTACGGGTCCGGATCTTCTCATTTTCACCTTTCTACCTCTCTCTCATCATTAGCAAATCTTTACCGTCGAAATCTTGATCAAAGGACCCAGAATAATTTTTTTAAAAACCGCATGTGGTTTTTTTAAAATTTGTTCTAGACCCTTGGATCAGGATTTCAATGGTCAGGATGAGACTATGAGAAATAATGAGAAATTTGCTCATTTGAAAATCCTCATCCCCAAATTCACTTATCTTGATTCTTGATCAAGGGGGAGGACTTTCATGGCCCAATAACTTGGAAAGCCCGTATTTCTTTATGAGTTTTGACCCAAGGAAAACCCATAATTTCGCCGTTTCTCACAGTATATTTTGGAGAGCTACAATTGATCGACAGAATTGATTGGGCAAGGAAGCGTATAAAGAACGCAAAACATTACTCCTCCAGTACTAATTTTTTTTCCTAACGAAATGACTATCATAGTTATGTGATTATAAATTTATAATGTCAATCAAAAGTAATAAATATGTAATATATGATTTTTTTTAATTTTCAATTATACCCTTATTATATGAGTGGAAATTTATTGCAGATATATAATGAGTGACATATATTTAATGGACTAAAAAAAAAGACTTTTAAAATTTCAGATAAAAAAGATTTGTTCCTTATATTTATGATCATCCCTATGAAAGATCATGTTCCTTACGAGAAGGATCGGAGGAAAGTATTTTTTCTAGGTGAGTTCCTCAATATTGAAAAAACACTTGCAAGTCGAGTTCATGTTCCAAAGTATCAAAAGTTTCTGGTTAAGAAATCTTTACAGCAAAAAAGAAGTGAGCTTTCTAACTAGGGAACTTTGCAAAAATTAGCCTCTATTTGATTTTGTTTTTAAAAACAGTTTTTTTTTTTGGGGAAAAAACAGAATTTAAAAAACAAAACAAAACAAAACAAATCCAAAACAAATTTTAGTTTTTTTTTTCTTATTTTTTGGGGCCACCGCATGATGACTATCAACACCACACCACCAACACCGACTACTGTAATGTCATGGTCAGTTTCGTCCGCCTTCACATCACTTTAAAAATATATGTTTTTAAACAACTATATAAACAGATTTTTTGTTTTTGTTTATGAGTACTTGTTTTTAAAATCATTCTTAAAATTGTTTTGGAAATCAAAAAGATGGGGGGAAAAAAACAAGCCCTGAATCTCTTCCAGGCAGTAAGCTTCTTTTTGATATACAGTTGGTGAAGTTAGATTGACCAAAACAAATTTGCCATTCCAATCAAAACATTACAGTAGAAGAGGAAGTGATGAGCTAGGTCCTTTACCAACAATTTTTCTCGCCATGAATGTGCAAATTAGATGACTAACGTTGAAGTTTTACAACCCCAAATGAACAAAAACACAAGAGACTACAGTAATCCAGAATGTCTCAACAAGATATGCTATAACTTAATTCACATATAAAGATTGATTCAAAATAGTAAATATTTAAAATTTAACAAGTAATTAATGCTAATGTAAAACATGAATATACATAAACAAACAAAGAAAGAAACTAATTTTGTTGTTGTCAATCATCCCTTGAAATAATTTCGAAGCAACATAAAGGGCAATTATTCATCTTCAGCAACCAATCAACATGAAAGAAATGAGAACAATGCATTTGAGCCGCGTCAACCCTGAAACCATGCAAACAAATTGCACAATCACCGTTCTTCTTGTTGAAGCTTTACTCCCTTCAATTTATTGTCAAATGCTATAGTTGTAAGCTTTGCTTGGCAAGTTTGATCCTCCTCAGATGTTTCCATATATAGCTTGATCATAATTGTCATTGTTGTGGTAAAAGATGTCAACATCAACCTCCACAATCATAAACAAATTTCGAGAATACAGCTAAGAATAGCATCGTATTGAGGTGTTTCCTTGCTTCACAGGTTAGAAATTTGCCCCCTAGTTCTCATGCTATCACACACACACACAGACATATCGTTATTTGAAACTGTCAGATATTATAAAATCATCTGGCATTTGAATTCCCCCTTACTTTCACACAGTGAGGCAGGAGATATCTAGTTATATTACATTTGAGGTGTTGTAATTTTTAAACGTTCTAACTTTCCTTGTGTCATTGGAGGTACGTGGAAATTTCTTTTTATGCGGAGTTTGTTGCTTCATTGGACATCAAGTTTTTTTTTTTTTTTGGAGGGGGGGGGGGGGGGGGGGAGGAGATGCGTCTACTGTGAATTTGATTAACTGCAGGGGTTGTACAAGTCATCTGGAAATTTCAGTACTCAATGTGAGGCTGAAGGATTTCGTATTTCAGAGTAGTTAATATATTTCACTGACGTACGTTGTTTCCAACCTATTACATTTTCTCAATCCTTCCTTGTCTGTGCCCGCCATTTGTCCTAAACATTTCATGTGTCAGGGGGCTGAAGTTGTCAGAATGTACAAAACCTTGTTGGGAAGTCAGGGATTTCGAAAAGTAAGAATGCATTCATCTGATGCCTGAAAATAGGTCATATGTTAGGATTCTGTTGCTTGACATGTTAAACTGTTTCCTCAGACTACATTTAATGCAATTCCTCTGGATTTTAGGGCATGGACTTATATTTTAAGAGACATGATGGGCAGGCTGTATAACGTGAAGATTTTTTTGTTGCAATGCGAGATGCAAATGATGTGGATTTTGCTAATTTCCTACTCTGGTCTGTATCCTGAATTTGAGCCTTGTAGCACTTTTTTGTTCATTTCTTGCTAACTCTTGAACAAAACTAACACAGGTACTCACAAACTGGAACCCCTATTATCAAAGTGAATTCCTCTTATAATCCCGAAGCGCATACTTTTTCTTTAAACATTAGTAAGTAACTTGAATGTTTACATTTTTACTTACTGATTGGTTGGTTTTGTACACCTGTGTGGAATTAACTTTTTATTTTATTTTTTTGGCTGTTTGCCTCTGATGATTTGATCGGTGGGGGCCTTTTTTCAGTGAAGAGATTCCGCCAACTCCTGGACAACCAGTTAAGGAATCCATGTTCATTCCTTTGGCAGCAGTTTGCTTGATTCAAAGTGCAAGGACATTCCTCTTTCAACTATATATCACGATGGAACTTTGCAGTCTATTTCAAGAGATGGTCAGCCTTTATACACCACAGTTCTTCGGTTCACCAAGGTTGTTTGGAATCTCTAACTGATATTTATGGCATGCATAGATGTTTTTAGTTGATATCTTCAAGTAAGATATGTGTAGTTACAACCTGTTAGTTAGGGGTGTTCTGATGCCAATATCAGGAGGGAGAAA
Source organism: Acacia crassicarpa (assembly GCA_034222035.1). Taxonomy (NCBI): domain Eukaryota; kingdom Viridiplantae; phylum Streptophyta; class Magnoliopsida; order Fabales; family Fabaceae; genus Acacia; species Acacia crassicarpa. Next base: position 2,047,261 of record JAWXYG010000019.1, on the reverse strand, counting down.
AGTTAGTTCAAGGTCTTGAAATTAAATGTTATCTCGTTTCCTTCTCAAATCTTACTTTAAAACATGATATAATTTAAATGAAAAACCCAATCTAATATTTTTCTGAGCATCCTGAATGATGGGTTATTTTTGTTTATAATAATGTGATGCTTTTCCTTTTCAAATATAACTCAATGTTATTCTCATATCACACAAAAAGAAGAGGAATTTGTGTTCTTAGATTTATTTGAGAGGCCTGTCTCATCCCTATCTTTTTGCTTCATGACAAATGGGGAAGAGTGATTGAGCATTTGATATTATGTAATATTATGTATTTGTTGTCATAGGTTTTTTTTTAAAAAAAAAAAATCAAGTCCTGTATATTATGTTTATGATTATGCATGAGACTAAATTATTCGGCCATTTTGTGTTGATGATTATGAAATTGTTTCATATAAATGTCATTTCCTTTATTGCCGATGTCCAATGTTAACAATGTTTCATATAAATGTCATTTCCTTTATTGCCGATGTCCAATGTTAACAATGTTTCATATAAATGTCATTTCCTTTATTGCAGATGTCCAATGTTTATATAAACATCTCCTATCAACTCATTTTCTTTTTCAGTGTCAACCAAACACTTCAACGAAAAATATTTTCCCTTCCCTTCCTACATTTTCATCCATCCAAACGGGGCCTTATAGTAATTACAGATTTTAATAATTCGATAAACCTTATCCTAACAAAGTGTGTCAATTCAAATCTAACGTTCTCTCTCATCTCATCTCTCCTCTCTCTCCTCCTTTGTCATCAGTCATCACTTTCTCTGGATCTCTCTTTTTTTATGCTTAGGAAAAAATCCTCTTCCATTAACATTCAGGGATCAAACGTGTACTTTACAAACTTAAGGGACTAAAATGATACTAGAGACAAACATAATTGACTAAATGTATACTTTAGCCAAAAATTAAATATGTCAGATAAATTATTTAATCATCATATATGTTATTTATCATTAGTTCATAAGTCGTACAAATTAGTTTTAAAATACAATAAATATAAATACTCTAGAACAATTTATTTAGTTTCTTTAATCCCTAAAAAAAGTCAATTCGGTCTTATATTTAGGATTAGAAGTAGTATTTATTTCTAGAACCTTTTGGTTTTCCATGTTTTTCGTAGGATTTTCATCTATTTGACATAAATCTATCCGTCTCCAACATTTCCTTTCCTTTTATGCACATATCATATGAATTCAAATCATGGGTCTCCCTTTGGATTATTATACACGTGAAATTGCAGAAAAGCTTATTTGGATCCTTTCAAGATTTTGGTGTTACTTGCACGTTTAAATGTGGTGGGCTGCTCAACAAGGTGGCTCCACAAAATGTCTACTTTTCTTTTTCAAATTTGATTTTTTTTTATTTTTTGCTCGAATTTTTCAAATTTGATCACGAGGGACGTATCAAAAAACAAAAAACAAAAACAAAAAAAATTGATCACGAGGGCGTCTTTTTTGTAAGATTTCATCATCCCAGATTGATCCATATGGGATCCAAGTATATTAGAATCACTTATTCACACTTTGGTAATTTTCAAAGTATTTTCATGGGATTTTCAAAGTATATATAATCATCTTCCTTAATTCCCTTATTCCCTCTCCTTTTTTATTATTGTTAAGGGAACATTAATTGAGGTAAATTAGGAAAATATTGATAAATATGAAAATTATGTCTTGTATTTAGGAACAAGATGAATTCCACAAATTTGTCTTAATATCAAGGACAGAAGGAAGTATATACAGTACTGATGGAAAATTACTATGTGGAGATGTTTATATTACAAGATTTATTACTCAAATGCATGTTTTTAAAAAACAACTGCTTGAGCAATAAGGTGAACATTGCTTTTGCTTTATCCTTTGACCAAAAAAAAAAAAAGCTTTTGCTTTTGCTTTATCCTTTGACCAAAACAAAAAAAACATTGCTTTTGCTTTATTGATGCTAATGGTTTAGCATGGAGTCAAATTGCACACGTGCTATTGTTACTCTTACCGCGTGAATGCTCTTTCTATCTGTGTACACTAGATCTCACGTCTGAGGTGCTTTTTTTCAAGATGTTACATGAAATTGTATGATTCTCCTTAATTTGAAGTCAGCAACCGAAGAGGAGGATGAAATGTTAAAGTTGCTTCCTTCTCAGAATTAGAGCTTGAGGGGGGTAAAAAGAAGCACGGGCAAAGAAAGAGAGTATTGTAATAATTCACATGACTTGCGAGATATTCACATTTTTTTCTACTTGGGAATCAGACGACTCTTTTGGGGACTCCAAGATTGAAGTGTGAAGCAATGTATAATATAAATTTGACTTATTTGGGACAGTAGAATTTGGATTCTTCAAGTAGATTTGCCCAAATAGATTTTCTCGCTATCCATATGCAAAGATGACCAACATTCAGGTTTTACAGTCTACAATCTAAAGAGTAGTACTGTGGAAGATCTAAAGCCTAAGCTAACAGAAGGTACATGTCTCAAATGATTTTCCTAGGTACAATCCCAAAATGAACAAAAAACACGAGACTACAGTAATCCAGGACGATGTCTCAACAAGATAGCTGAAATTGCATCACAAAAGTCAAAGGTTGCTACTGCTACTACTGAAACTACACATGCACATTAGTACAAGTACAGTAGAGTGCAAATTTTAGCAAGTCACAGGGTGGGCTGATGGATGTTGTTGAGCTTGAGGGGCTTCACTGCGCACGTCTCCATTAAATCTCCCATTCTCAACTATCTCTTCATCAAACTGCATCCCCATCTCCTCTGTTTGAGTTGTTATAGTCGTCTTGTTCCCGTTCGCCTGTACAGCAATTCCATTTTCTTTCTGTGATTCTTCAGTCTTCAAAGTTTCTTCTTCTCCAGCAGGTTTTTCCTCTGCTGCTGCAACAACTTCAGCTTTCTCTTGACTTGTAGTGATTTCCTCTGCATCACTCTGCATCTTATTATTGTTGTCAGTGTCATTTGTTTGTTCATTTTGCTTTGTTTCATTCCCATTCTCTTGTGTTTCTTCCTCCTTAGGAGCATCAGCAGTTTCAGCAGCAGGCTTTGACTTGCCTTCTTCTGAGGCAGGTTCTGTTTCCTTGTGATCTTTCTTTGAACCCGATGATTTTCGAGCTCGCTTCTTTTGAGGCTCAGCTTCTGCTGCCGGGGGAGTTGACTTCACCTTCTCGCTGATCCTGGCCGATCGCCTTGGGGTCTCACCAGTACCCCAATCAAACTCAGATACGGGAGGATTCCCAGGATGTGCCTTTAGGTACTGTTCCAGTTGTTTCCTTCCACTGATTTCCTCTCCAGTCGGAGCAATAAACACAATCTCGGCTTTCCTTGGTGTTCCCACTTTCTTTGGGTAAAACTGCACAATGCAACTAAAAGCATGTCACATAAAGAATGTTCATTTAGCATGAGACCCAACCATAAGTTTTTCAGTAGTTGCTGTTACTGACAGTTTTCAAGAACAAAATATATGCCTGCAAGTGTGTGTCACATAAAGAGACCTCAAAAAGGATATGCAGATTATCAAACATACGCTTGCACAAGAAATTATGAAGACAGACAAAGAATCTCAGCCTCACATCACACAGATGTTTTTCCAGAAAAGTATTGAGTTTTTTTTTTTTTTTTTGTCAAAAGGAAACTATTGAGTTTGAATAACACACTCTTTGACTGTCTCAGTGGAAGACAAAAATTTGAAATTTGAACATCACGGATAATTTCCCTTTTCCACAACTTTTGCATGAGAGCACACACTTTCCTTTTTCCACAACTTTTGCATAGCCCAAGGTTGAGCTCGTTTAGATAGTTCTCATCAACAAATCAGTCCTTAGCAATTAAAGGACCAAAAAAAATTAATATTAATATTTGATGGAATTCAAATCCACCATCCATAGCAAGAGTAGGCTTAGCCGCAGAGCGCAAGTAGGACACTAAAGTCAGAAAAATTACTAGTCAAAATTTCAAGTTGCTGTTATACTACGAAGAATAGGACAAAAAACATGAGGTCTCTCGACTTGTAAATTTCTTAGCTAGCAAACGTTTTTAATCGATATTTTTTACTCGTTTCAGATTTGAAAATGATAAATATTCAAAAAGATTACATCTCAGGACCAAGACTTTGTAAATGTCGGATTTCAAGACTTTCCAAAGATACAAAGTTTTCAACTCCGGCAAAATTTGACAACAAATCTTTTAAAACTTAGTCAAAACTTTAATCTTTGAAGATAATTATAAAATTCAAGATCTTTAAACTAAAAATTTACGAAAATCTGGATGCAGAGACGTAATTAACATATTTTCAGTCTCAAAGCCAGAACCATACAGCGTGATAGACTTTGGGTTCAGCCCCTCCTATCAAACCAAAAAAAAAATCAGAACTGTACAGTAATTTTTGTTTTCCCTGCAGAATCTCTAGGTTTATCATCACAATTCAATAAATATTAAATATTCAACGGCAAAAGCGGTCCATTTAAGACACAATTAATGACACTTGTCAAATGGAACAAGGCACATGTGCCTCTTGAATCGGCTGCCAGAAATCATAGAAAACCAAACACTGTGAAAGAAACGTCAAAATCATATAGAAACAAGCAAAGAAGGCAACAACCAAGCTTCTTCCTCTACCCTATCTAAGCTTACCAGGTCACCTTAATTTCTCAGTATTCTAATATGTTCCCTGAAAATCGTGTATTGTCAATTGGTTACTACTACTTTTATGCTAGGGTTATGGTTCGGTGCACGAGCCCGTGGATAAGGAGGAAGTCTTCAAAAGAAGTAAAAAATTCCATTTGCCAAGAAAGTTAGTTGGCTATTCTTTACGGTTTCTTTTTTCATCTGTCTGTTTCCTAATACACCAACAAGAAAAAAGAAAGAAAGATGACTCCAAAAGGCTAAAATCATGCAGAAATTGAAGGGAAACCTGATAGTGGGATTGTGAAAAAATTCTCATCAGAAAACGCCAAATCTTAGCAGAGCCGTTAATTAAATAATTGGGTAATTGCTAAAGCAGAGAACTTTATGTCCGAAAATAGAGAACCAACCACAGAAATGAAGCAAATAAAGGTCTAAAACTTGCAAAATTTGAAGGGGAAACTTGATAGTGTGATTGTAATTCTCATGAGAAACAGCCAAATCTTAGCAAAGAATTTGATTGAATCATTGGTTAATACCTAAAGCAAAGAACTTTATGTCTTAAATACAGAGCTAACCAAAGAAGTGAAGCAACTAAAAGTCTAAAACTTGAAAATTTTGAAGGGAAACTTGGTATTGGGATTGTAATTCTCATCGCAAACAGCCAAAGCTTAGCAGAGAACTCAGTTGAATCATTGGGTAATAGATAAAGCAAAGAACTTTATGTCTTAAAATAGAGAGCTAACCACAGAAATCACGTAAGCAAGGGGGAGAAAGCATAGCAAGCTAACTACTAGGTACTACTCGTAAAGAGCAAAAGTAGAAGACGACAAGAAATGAAAGAGTGAGAGTGTGAGAGAGACCAGTTTCTTCCAGGCCGGAGGAGCCGGAAGCTCGACGGAGAGGACCTCATCTTGAGCGGCGGTCGGCGAATCACTGGCCATGAGAGCACCGAGAAGGTGTGGTTATAGGTGAAGATGAAGAAAAGGAACAGCTTTGAAGAAACTAAGAACGGTGAGGGAGAGAATAGAAACCGTTGAGGAGAGAGAGAGTGAGTAACGGTGAGAAACTGAGAATTCAAACCGTTGAGGAGAGAGTAATAAAAATAAAAGAGATAGAAGTGGATATGGCCTGCGTTTGGACTTTAGTGTTTGGTGTGTGTGCGTCTCTCTCTCTCTGCTTGTTTCTTCACTTCCCGGGTCTCTCTCCGAGAGTTTGTTGGTATCAGAGGGGCGCGTGGGTGGGAGAGGAGGGCGCGTGAAGTAGTGGGGTCGGGAGGCTGGGTGTCGGCCGCACGTGAAAAGCTTGGGGATAAGGTTGAAGCGGATTGAAATATGGGTTTGAGTTCCGAACCCTGTCTTGTGGGGACCACTCTTTTGAGCGCCAATCGGTAAATTCGGAATATTTTTATGAAAGTAATAAATAAATAATTATAAACGTGGTGCTCTGGCCTTCCGGGTGAGTGATGAGGGATGGGGATGAGGATGGGGACGGAATGGTTGGGCCGTTGGGTCAAGATTTGAGAAGTCCATATCCAACGGTGGATGAGGAAATTACTTGAATTTGATAATATTTCAAATAGTAAGTTAATAAATGGAAGAATTATAATAAAGAACCTAAGAAAAATAATATTCATTAAGAAGGACCATAAAAATGATAATTATTTTGAAGGACCACAAAATTAAAATATTAATATAAAGAGACTAAATTGTCATTGGTCAAATTTCCTATATTATCTCTAATTAAATCAGAATCTAAGGTGATTGATTAAAAATAATAAATAGAGATAAAATCAGAATCTAGAATATGAAAATTAGAGTCTCTATTGGTAACTTTTTATCTCTTTGTGAAGAAGAAATCGTAGGTTCTTTCATCCACAAAGATCTCCTAGACCTCCTCCCCTCTGTTCTATGATCTTCAAGTTCTTCTTCCTAGTAATTTTTTATCTCGTTTTCCTTTAGTTCGGTTCTTGTTATAATCATTAAAATCTGATTAATCCTTGCCCCATTAGTATTGTATATTTTTCAAACTTTTGTTTTGAATCACCGAAGCCAATTCACATGGTCCGTCACTTTTCTTTCTTTATGTGGAATGGAAGGTTGCCATATATTATTGTTCCCAAAAAAAAAAAGGTTCGCAAACATTGTCCTGTAGGTTTTTTTTTTTTGTTAATTAGATATTTCATTCTAAAAAAAGGTTGCCATATATTATTGTTCCAAAACGTTTTTTTTTTCATTTCTCATCTTTATGTAAAAATTTATAAAACCAAGGGCAATTTAGTCTCTTGATATTAATGTTTTAATTTTTGGTCTTTCAAAATAATTATCATTTTTTATGGTCTTTCTTAATAAATATTATTTTTCTTAGGTCCTTTATTATAATTCTCCCTTAATAAATTTGGGAGAGTAACATGAATTTCATGTAGAAAAATCAAATACATATAAGCTTCTCAAAATTTTGTCTCAAATGTGGAATCTTGTAGGAATCTTGTTTCTCTCCTGTAACATGAGAAAAGTAAACCCCTAAATTTAATGGAGTTATTGTTTTTATTGTTAAGGGGCTAAGGTACATATTTACGAACAAACTATTACAACAGGAGTATTTAGTACAAATATTTATTAATGGTATTTTAAATACAAATAAACAATTAAAAGGGGTTAAAAAACACAACTCCATCTCTTTTTTTTTTTTTTTAACGGACGTTCATCTGATTTGAACCTATCTAAGGAGGCTGCTGCAATTTGTCCACGTGGACATCTACTTCCCCTTCACTGAAACTAAGCGCCGATTGACTTCTTCCCAACCTAAGATCGAAGAGCTTCTCTATAGCTCCGTCGAGAATGAAGAACACATTTGTGTGTTGAAGGACGGGAGCAAGCCAATTATCTTCACCATGGCTAGATTGGACCGTGTGAAGAACACTACTGGACTGGTTTAGTGGTACAGCAAAAACGCCCGCCTCCGTGAGTTAGTCAACCTTGTGGTTGTCGCCGATGATGGGAGAAATGAATCGAAGGATCTAGAAGAGAAGGTTGAGATGAAGTTTATATATATATATATATATATATATATATATATATATATATATGAAAGAAGTATGCATTAAATCCGAACAAAATTACAAAGGGGATTGAAATCCCAGTGTCTCTTGTAAACAAAGTGTCCTAATAAATTCTGGACACACATCTAAAAAGCAAGAGGGGGAAATTCCTTCTTTTGCAAGACTATCAGCTACCTTATGTTGGCGTTGGGAGCGATCTGGAAAAACAAAGAAGAGGATAATCTGAGTCATGTCCGAAAACACTGTCCTATAGAGTTATTCCGCAACCACCGGTAAAGAAGAAGTGGTATTCCCCAGGATTAAACAAATTCTTCTTGATTAAATCAAGGCGGCAGAACTGGCGGAAGATAAGATAACTCAGCAAGAGATTACCGATGTTTTCTAATTCTCTCTGTTTAATGGTGTCACAAATGGGGTTTTATAAATAATGAAACAATGTCTTAAAGAGGCGACTCTTGAACATTACACCTCTTCAGAAAGTCATGACTGTCTCTTCAATTCAAGAACCATGTTGATTCATGAGCCAACACAAACCCCTTAATTTATAAGAACATGACTTCTCAGAATGCATCTTTTCATTTAAACATATTCCATAATATTGGAAAGACTCTTTCTTTGACACACCCATATGCAATATTTACAACAATCCCCCACATGTGTCAAAGAAAACACCATTAGCTAAGTTACACCCATGGACATAACCATTGTATCTGGTGGTCCGTAGAACTATGAACCAAACCTGGACCAATAACACTTAATACACAGAGATGTCAGTGAAGCATGCTTCTATGAACTAACAAATCTTGGTGTGTATTAGAGGCATTAATGATCAGATTATATCTTAACATTTCCGCTGTTAATCAACGGTTTTGCGCGTTATAACGGCCATGCGCGTGCCTAGTGCATAACGAATGCTTTAGAGATTTCGCCAAGATCTCATAGGAGCGGCCACACTCCACATTCGTAGAGGTGATTTCATGTAAGTGTACCTGCACTAAGCACACCGTCTTGTATGACTATGAAATCATTAAGAGCTTTGCTCAACTTCAAAACGTGCATTCTAGCACTCTCCCATTGTCATAGGAAGGGACAAATGTTATTTTTTGTGCTAGTCAGAATTGACGAACGACTTGTTCTTACCCATTGAACCTTCTTCATGGGATCACCAATCACAAAGGTTGGGTTGCCATCACTGTCAATTACGAGTTGGCTTTAGTCCCATTCCCCTCGACCAATTTATATCATCCTGCAGGGTTTTGTTAACGGCCGATAGGTCTATTATTGACCTCACCAAATCGATTGAGATAACTCCAACACAATTCTTAAGCTAGCTTATCACAATATATCTCAAACGATTTTCATTTCATCATTGTACTTTTACAATGGCTATTGCTATCTAGCAATCACATATCGTCGACTTTAAGTGTCGGTTTCTTGTCAAAATATTTGCTAAGAGATTTTTAACATTCTCAGCATTTCATCCATTTCCAGAGTAATCAACTCTAATTCACATAATACTTAAATTTTGTCACCACTGAAGGTCAATGATAACCAGTGGATTTTCACACATAAACTAGATCTTAGTTAACATCCGTGTGTATCAATACAACGGGAATCCTCTACTTGATACCAATATCATTTAGGGCATCATCCCTTAACTATTTTTTTCTCTTCACGAGAGATTACATATGCTCAATCTCCACATATCATTTATGAAAATTAAGCGCATTTATCTCTACAATAGATAAATGATTAAAATTCCATACCATTGTCATATGTTGTTTCAAATCACAAAATATTTGATAATTCACAAAATTTGCTTTCAGTAGCAAATAACAGAGCCTTTGTTAAATAATCATAACACATGGCAATTTTATAATTTCCAACGTATTTTCTTGCACCAAAATAATAATTTTTAAGGTATCCCATATCTTAGATACCCCCACACTTTCAAATAATTTATAATCAATAAAATTCTAATTAAATTAGAATCCCACTAGTACATTTATAAAGATCCACACTTTATAAAACTACACAATCATATGACTGTATACTTCAACAAAAGGTCGTACCAATTTAATCTTTAATTAAATGAGAATGTCTCAAACATTATCATTTATTTCATATAACAAAATTTGCTTTTCACAGAAAAAGCCTCAACTTAATTAATTTCCTTTTGTCAAAATAATATATATTTTATATATTAATATCCTGTCCTCACACAGAATTTTCCACATAAATTTATAAATCTTTAATTATTTTAAATACCAATATTAAATAATATTCACACTACTTAAATATGTGTGAAACCAATGCCACAAATTCTCTTTGAAAAATTCAAAGCACCTGATTATATAAATCACCCAAATATAAACATAAATTGTAGCATTAAAAATCTAAGATTTTCAATATTCAAACTAATTTATATAGTATATCAATATAAATCACACACCATGCAATTTATTATTATTTTTTCATTGACCATAGTAACAAATCCTTCTAGGCTTCTGGCAAATTGAATAGTGGCCGATATATACACAAATATATTATTAGATATATTAAAACAAAAATTTGTTTCAACTTTCAACTATTATCATGTTGAACATAACAAATCACCACTTTTATTCAACCATATTAATTTAAAAATATTCACAATATTTATAGGAGATTATAAATTATCAAATAAATTAATATCTCCATTGACAATAAAGTCTTATACAAGAATAAATTCCCTTTTCATTCTAATTAATTAAATTAGAATAACATCCTAAAATTTAGGAATTTATAATAACGTTAACTATATTTAATTTCTGCAATTAGAAACCAAATAATAAAATAACACGTATGAACCCAATAATGATCACATTATCGTCGAAAATTTCATCTTCATACCACAAATAATTTAATTCGAAATATTTACTAATAAAACAATAAAATCTCTCGATAAAATCCGGCATAAGATATACATTATCTTCCTTTTATTAATTTAATATTCATCAAACCCTTAATAAAATAAGGAGATATTATAGGATATTTATTTACTACCATATGAATCAAATCTGATATATTTATTATTTAAAGATATTCAAAACTTCAATGGGAATAAATTAACTATGCAAGTAATCAATAATTAAATAAAATATTGATTTCTATAATCATATTCATACGGAAAATTCAGCACACCAAATATTAAAAAATAATAATAATAACCACATTATTAAATTTTTAATATAGATACCCATGAATATTATATATATTTAAATAATATTCCAATCAATTACGTGTACCTTATTGCCATTTGATCGGGTGAAGAGATATGACTCTTTCTTCCTCATCGGTGGATTTGTCGTTACAAACAGACGTATTTATTCGCGCCTTCGTCATTCAAGTGTTGCAAATATAATCACAATTTCTCATCTTTCTCTCATCAGCAGAGCAAAGCAAAGACGACGATTAATGTCCCTACGTAAATCCTTTGAAAGATTGCGGATCAAGTTTTCTTCATCAACACCTCTGGTTTCTTGCCATTTGTATTGCCCATATCGTCTGATTCACTCGACATCCACTGTTTTGCATCTTTTTTTTTTTCACTTTCATCTCTTCCAATCTTGTCGTTGTTGATCTTATTGCCGTTTGATCTATAGACATGTCAAGAGAACTCAGATTTCTTATTTGTTTCTCTCAATGTCTCTCCCTCACTCGCACACACAAATTTTATAATCAGCGAGAATAACTCTATAGATTGTTGGCGTTGGGAGCGATCTGGAAAAACAAAGAAGAGGATAATCTGAGTCGTGTCTGAAAACACTGTCCTATAGAGTTATTCCGCAACCACCGGTAAAGAAGAAGCGGTACTCCCCAGGATTAAACAGATTCTTCTTGATTAAATCAAGGCGGCAGAACTGGCGGAAGATAAGATAACTCAGCAAGAGATTACCGATGTTTTCTAATTCTCTCTGTTTAATGGTGTCACAAATGGGGTTTTATAAATAATGAAACAATGTCTTAAAGAGGCGAGTCTTGAACATTACACCTCTTCAGAAAGTCATGACTATCTCTTCAATTCAAGAACCATGTTGATTCATGAGCCAACACAAACCCCTTAATATATAAGAACATGACTTTTCAGAATGCATCTTTTCATTTAAACATATTCCATAATATTGGAAAGACTCTTTCTTTGACACACCCATATGCAATATTTACAACACCTTATTCCTTTCTCTAGGAATCCATTGGATTGTCAACCTCCAATCTCTCTATATAAGGTCGCGCATGTGCCAAAAGATAAGGCCCTCTTTAGCATCAGCCAAATTCTGCTGCAACAAATTAGTTAGAACCTTCATATCAGATTCTAAAATTACACTTCGACAGCCCAGTTCCCAAGACAAAGTTAGACCCTTAATGACAACCCAACACTCTGAATTAAAAGCTTCACAGATGCCCATTTGATGAGTGAATCCAGCTAGCCAGTTCCCTTCATGATCCCTTAAGACTCCTCCACAGCCAGCTCGCTTAGTGACTCTGGAAACCGCCCCATCTACATTTAGTGTGATGAAGAAAATGTACGGTCTGATTGAGACCTACAAGTTGAACGACCAATTCAGGTGGATCTTGTCTTAGATGAACAGAGTGAGGAACGGTGAGCTGTACCGTGTGATCGGTGACACCAAGGGAGCTTTCGTGCAGTCTGTTTTGTATTAGGCCAAGACCTGTGGTTTGCCGACTTTCACCACCTGCAACAATGGTCCAATCTCTCTCAATTGCTCTCAACGAATAGATAAGGAAAAGTCAAATTTTTTCTGACACGTGATTTCCAAATCTTTGCCACATCATCAAATAAAGCCAAATAAATCACCATTAAAAAGAAACTAGGCTATTGTGCTCTTTTATCTCTTTTAATTGTTTCTTTGTATTTAAGATACTCTTAATAAATATTTATGCTAGATACCCCTTTTATAATAGTTTGTTGGTAAAAATACATATTAACCCAATTTTAATTTGAATTGTTGATATGTGACTGTGGTTTTTTGCCAAAGAGATTTGAGGATTGAAGCGGGACACATTGAAGAAAAAGTAAATTAAATATCAAAGATTTGACTGGTAAACTTTATAAAATTGAGTTGGATCACTAGTAAATTTAAACTAGTCGTAAACTCATATAAACTTGGGAGTTTACACACTATATTTACCATTTTTACTTTTAATTTACAAAATTGTGTTCACTTTTAAACTCGTGTTAATTTTATCTATTTGATTATATTCAATGGCTTCCTATACAAATTTTATATAAATTCCTTTGTCAAGCATGATACATTATGAATGTTGACGTACTTAATTTCAATTATTTGGATTTTAAATCCTTTTCTTTCATGTCTTTTTTAAAAATATATTTAGATCCATTTTTGTGATTTTTATATTTTAATTATACACTATAAATATTTATTTAATGATAAAAATAAATTTTTACGATTTTACACTTAAACTCAAAAATTTGACAACTGTATATTCGAAATGAAAACATTCCTTTATAATTCAAGAAAATATGAACTGAATAGTGGATAGGATTCAAACTTGAAGTTGTAAAAGCTAATACAGCGTTTTTTTTTTTTTTTTTTTGGGAGGGGGGTTTTAGTTTTAAATTTTGGTATAAACATTTTTATTTATACAATTTTTTAAAGAAAAACGAGGGAGGGATTTTTCTCGGGGGTACGTGGAGGGTGTTTCTAGAGGGTTCCAGGGGAGCAGCGAGAACGGAATATGTTACGGAAGATGCTCTCATTTCATATCATCCACCTGGGAAGCATGGATTGCCCTTACCTCACACCTTTTTTTTTTTTTTTTTTTTTTTTTTGGGGGGGGGGGGGGGTCGCCTGATGAAATGCCGTATCTACCCCCTTCTAATATTTCAACTTACGCTACAAGACAATAAGTAATTAATGCCCCCAAGACCCTAATCCAAACTCAATATAATAGATAGTTAGAAATTGTATTTGATCTTAAATATCATAATAACATTAACCCCCTTCCCCAAGTAATGCCCCCAGGCCCTAAGCCAAACTTAATTAATAGTAGTAGATAATTAGAAATTGTATTTAAGTCTTAAATTCCTAGTGGAACCAGAAAATTTTTTAGCCTGGGCCAAAAAATAAACATATCAGAATATTTAATATATAGAATTTCATAACATTGAAAATATAAATAAATAATAACCGATAATTATAAATCATAATAAGATATAAGATAATACTAATATTTTCAATAAGTATCTCAAACAAAAATTTTACTTTCCAAACTAATTAAAACCATAAAACAACCACATAATAAATCCAAACTGATTGAAATTAGCCATTAATCATCTTAAACATATATATAGTCATTTATTGTCAAAACTCAAGACTCTCACAAAATCATAAATTTTCACTAATTAGCATTATATTACCCTTATTAAAAAAAGAAAAATACACAAAATAACTTTCATAAAAGGAGTGAAGTGAAAAGAAGTAATTTTGAGTACTTATTTAGTTCTTAAATTGAAGATGAACAGCACCAGAGCCCGAAAGTGGAAGAAGTTTGATGCCTTTAGATTGTTTCATACACACGAAGAAAATGACAAAGGAAAGTAGGGTGTATTTGATTTAATACCCCTTCCACATGCAATTATTACTTTCCTCTCACAACCCCAAATAAATAAGAAGTATAATTATAGAGAAGATAAGATATTAACTTGGGCTAAATTAATACTCAAAATAAAATATTAAATAATATATAGATATAAATACATAAGATAAGAGAAGGTCAATTAAGGCCAAGGCTCTAGCTGACCATAAGGTAGATCCGCCATTGATCTTACATATAATGACCAAATTCATTTATATCCAAAATTTAAATATAATAAAGTGAGGTCTCATCAAGGGATTGTTCTAACACACATAATTAAAGAGGGTAGTATAGGAAAATTATTTCACATTTGTTTAAATAACTAAACTATTTTTTTTTAAATATATGTAAATAGGTCATCTAACTTTTATTTTAAAGACTGGAGATAGTATAAGAGAATATCATTTAGATCCTGACCAAAGGAAATAAATATTGACAAGTCTCATGGCTTATTTATAGTTGTTCTTTCATTTATTAATGGTGGCTCTTCACTTATCGATAGGAACTTTTATAATATTCTTTTTCATGAATGATATTTCCCTAATAACAAGTAGTCTTATCCACTATGTGGATTTAGTACATGAATCACATGACATTATCATACTTTATCAATAATCAAATCTTTAGTTAAATTATTAACCAAAGTCCCTCTCAATAACTTAATTGAGGCTCATTTAAGTCTTCTTCTAGGTGATTTTCAAAGGCCTTTATACTACTTGATTTATCATCCCACTAACACATATAATCATGGTAGTTAAAAACTCGATTTATCACTACGATTTTACATTTTTACAATTTTTTTTTTCATTAAAACGATTTTACTAATTTTCCAAACGCTTTTATATTTTTACAATTTTGCTATGTTGCGATTTTATGTTTTATGATTTTTCATTCTCCTTCCGCTTTCAGGTAAAATCTACGTTTTCACTATCATGCATCTAATAGCTTTCTTTGTGCTTTATGTCCAAACAACCTCAAACAATTTGTTTTTCCTCATCAATATATGCCACCTCAACTCTTATTTGTGTGTGTTTATTACAAATGTTGTCTTTTCTTATATGATGACATATCTGTTGGAATATTTTAGATAAAGAGATGCATATTGTGTAAGGTCATGTTTATTGAATTAAGGGATTTATATAAAAAGTTGTGTCTGATCCTAATTATAAAACTTAATTGACTTTTTTTTGGAGAGATTAAGGAAATAAAATAAGTTACTTAATCATTTTATATATTGTGTATTATTAGATTATATATTAGTAGTTTATTAGTCAAAGTAACTAATTTGAAAAAAAATACTCTAAAATAATTTAATTAGCTTCTTTATTTTCTCTAAAAAAGTCAATTAAGTTTATAATCATGACCGAAAGGAGTATAATACTAAAAGTTACTAAGATTGTGTCTCTTTAATTCTTAGAGACGCATATAAAAGGTTATAACTCAAAATTCTTAGTAAAATATTGTGTTGATTTTTAAGAAAACTTTACATGTCTTCACCTACTCATGCTTTTATAAATTATTCAAGTTCACTTGGTGTAAACAAAGCCTACTTATTAAATAAACTCAATTACATGAGGACAACAGAAACTACAATTTAAAAAAAAAAATTCTTCAAGAAAAATTGGGAATGGGTTTGTGGCCCGGATCTGATCCATCCATCTTGACTCTGCTCCCATATAAAAATGGAACTAAAATAGTAAAACGAGACCATATTGGGCCACAAGTCTTTATTTTTTGGTAAAAAGAAATGTTAGATACTAATTAAGTTGGGCTTCGAGTTTTCTCCGATGTATAAACTCGATTTGTATAGAGCCCTACAAAATGGGGCATGAAATTTACTTCCCGGTCATTTTTATAAGGAATTATCAGGTTATTCAATTCAGATCGGTCATGGTCTGGATAATATTTTAAGGGTTAATGGGTAAGAGTCCAAATAGAGTTAACCCGAAGCTAGATCCATGATAAAATGAACTTAAACGATAATATTTTTTTGGAATAGTTATGGAATTTAAGAACAAATGATAATATTTTTTAGTATTCTTTTTGTATTATAAAGTAGATATTTCAAGCTTTTTATAGAGTGTTAATTTGCAGTTTTTGAAAATATATAGAATTAAATATAAATTTTTGAAGTCATGAATTTCTAAATAAACACTAGATCAATTGGACCAAATTCATTAGGTGACTAGTTTGTCGGTTTTATGGTCACCCTAACCAATCTGATTTTAATAACAATGGGAACAACTATTAAAATCATGTGGTTCAAAATGTTACTGTAGTTTTTTTTTTTTGCCCAAAAAAATGTTACTATATTTGAAAGCAATAAATGTATAACTTTTGTATAAGGCATTTCTAGAACAATATCTTCGTCCAAAGTATAAGTCACTTGTAAGATGATTAATACTCATTTTCCATTTTTCTCCTTCTAACTAATGCCCATTTGTAATTTTCTCTACTCATTGAATTTTCAAACACATTTTCCAATAAGGGTATAAGTGAATTTTTTCTTCAATATAGGATATATTTAATGAGTTAATTGTCACTTCTTGTTTCTTGTGAATCAATTAAAGTGCCCTATATTCTATATTCTAGATAGGATGGAATATATTTATTTTTAATTATACCATTATTTACAGAGAGTGTAAATGAGAGATAGTAATTAGGAATTTATTGAGATAATGAGTAACATATAGAGTAACATATATTTATTTAGAAAAAAGAAAAGAAAAGAACATATTAAAATTTTAGACAAAAAATGATTTCTTCACTATATTAAGAACTACTCTGAGAATATCCCTTATAAAAAACCACCTGACCGAAAATTATCTAATGGGTTTGTTTGGGTTACCGGTGGGAGCGATATTTTAAAAGCTATATGAATTTTGCAAAAACCTGATAAGAAAAAAGTCAAGTTATAAATGTGATTTGTGTTTGGATTGCCTGTTTGACTTTTATAGAAGTAACTTTTTTTCAAATTGATGAGTGTTTGAATTATTATTTGAAAAGTCAGTTAAGATGGAAAATGACTGAAAGGGGCATGAATCATATTGAATACTATATATACATATTAATTGTATATATTGAGATAAATGAAGATAAAAAATTTTCATTGTTAATTAAATATATTTAATGAATAAGATTGTTTACGAAATGAAATGCATACAATTAATACATTGTTAATTTCTCCTTTTACTTTGTATGGTTTAGAATTTTAGAATTCTTTTTTTTTTTCCCATTCTCCCTAAAATATTTATGGCTCAGGAAACAAATTAAAGCGAAAGTCTTGGCAAAAACTCAATTAATTAGGACATCTAAATAGTCGAACCTTTCTTTGCTGGGAAAGGGTAAGTTGCACTGCAAAAAATATAATTTACCATATAAAATGCCCCCTCCATTCTCTCTACCTTTGTTTGTCAGAAAGCGGGTTCCACAAAAATACAATACAAACTTATACTATACGAAAAGTTAAAAGGAATCTATCACATAATAGTCTCACTTGTATTGAGCTTAGGCGACCCTAATCCACCAAAAATAAACTGTGTATATTCCAACAAATTACTCCCTCCGATCCATAATATAATATATAGTTAGAGAGTTGATTTTTGTCCTAAATATAAGACATAATTTTCATATTCGTTAACAATAATGAAAGAAAATAGTGAATAAAAAAATTAGGGAAGATGATAAGTAGGATGTTTAAGAAAATACATATTAAATTAACTTACCCAACCAGCTTCCTCAATCTATCTAAATTTACAACTAAAGGAGAATTAACTAAATTTTTAAAATATAAATGAGGAAATACAATAGAATCAAACAAGCTTAACTTATTACTAGATATATTCTTATATTTTGTTTAAGTATGACAATTTCAAACTCAAAAGTTAAGGGCTAAATACAAACAAAGATTATATAAAACTATTATATATTGAGATCAAAAGATAAGTAAATTATATATAATAAGTTTTTTTTTTTGTGTGCAGGTTTATTTGTATGTAGTTGAAATATTAAAATAAGACAAAGAAAGATATATCTTTATATACAATTTTTTAAAAAATTTTGGGCTACTCCTAACCCCTCTAAATCCACCTGTGATTACGACATTAGAGGTTCAAAAGTTCAAACTCGTGCAATTCTAGAACATACTCATGCCAACTTTGACAATAGCTTAAAGAAGTGCCTTCAAGTGGAAGGCAGCTAAGTCAAATCAACCCCCACTCATACCACTTGTCCAAATTCTAACCTCCTACTCTTAATTAATTACTCTTTTGGGGCTACCAATAACTCCTCTGCTTCAATGTTTTTATTTATAAGAGATTTCTAATATATTTCATCAGAACCCAAAAAAAAAAAAAAAACCCATAAAACCTTATTACTCGTATTATCTCTGTCTTAAATTTAATAAAATTTTAATTTTATCCCTATTTAATAATTAATTTTTTTCCCTTTTCCGTGACTTGCATATGTGTGTGTCTATGATGAACTCACCACTTTCTCATCCTTGCTTCTCATTCCTTCATTCTTTGTGAAATGATAAATTTTTTTTTTTTGATCTTTCAAGATATGAATAGCTGTTTTATATCATTATTAATGGATGACAATTTAGCTGTTTTGTGGTCATAGTTTTGTTTCTCTGTGTATTATGACCAGTCGGTGTGCTCTGGATTTTGAAGTGTAGTGTTCCCCTTTGACTCTGAAGTGTCGTAAATGCAAGCAGGTAGAGAAGTTGGAACCGATAGCTAAACATAAATGTGACAGGGATGACTCTAGACCACACATTTGAATCTGCTGGCTTTCTGATTAATTGGGATCAATTAATGTGCATCAACATACTGAAATCTCAGACTCAAATAAAGTTTGTAATTACTTTTTATTTTTAATGTGTATCTCGCCAAATATGGTACTCCGTCTTATCTAAAATATAGGACTCTTGTTGAAGGAAAGTTTAATCTAAAATATAAGTCGTTTGTAAGATAATTAATACTCATTTTTCATTTTTGTCTTTGTAGTTAACCTTCGTTTCTGATTTTATTCACTTATTGAATTTTTAAACACATTTTATAATAAGGGTAAGAGTGAATTTTTTTTTTCAAATTTATGATATATTTAATGAATCACATGTCATTTATTATTTTTAGTATTAAAGTGCCTTATATTGTGAGTATACAACTATGAACATAGAAGATTTTTAAGAAAGGTCAAGGTACAATTTTACTAATAAATTTTTTCTTGATAAGCGTTCAACACAAATAAATTTTGGAATGACAAAAACTACTAACAAATATTTTAAAATGGTGAAAATTTACTAAAACCATTAAATTTGGGCAAATGGCCATTAAATTATAAGAGAAGAAAACTCTAACGATATTTGATGAAATTTAATAGTTTTGATGAATTTACATCCTTTTAAATTATTTATTATTATTTTTGTCCCTTTCAAAACTTATTTACATCAGACACCTCTTGGGGGGAAAAAAAAAACTTGCTAAAATTACACCAACCCTTTTTAAGAATTTTTCATGTTATTTTCTCTTTTCTTGTCAAGCATCTAGCCAGGGTTCGATCCCAACAGTATGTATGGAGAGGGTATCATGATCAGCATTAAAATCTCTTAGAGAAGTTTACGGTGTGAGGGGATTAATTATTGGCTATGATAATACCTGGGCCTAAAAAGAATTTTCAAATTATTGAGTTGATGGCTTGGTGCATCATCCATCGTCCCTAAGAATTAAGATGCTTGTACGTTGCATAAATGCATAGACACGAAAAAGAAACAGCGAAAAAATTATCCTCAGACTGATAAAGCAAGTAATCTGAAAACAAAGGAACAACACAGCATAAATAGCTCGTGCCTTCCTCATTTCATCCTCATTTCTCACATAAAGTTATGAAGAACTCTTCACTCTCTGCCTCTGCAACTCAAGTTTCCCTCCATTTTTGTCATTCTCGTTTACTTTTCTTGTCTTGTGTTGGCTAACAATTCTAATTCGTTACCCTGAAATTCAGAAATTCCCTTTTGGTTCATTTAGCAAAACCGAGGACTTTGATGCAGTTCGAGAAACATGAGCTTATACAGAAGTGGAACCTTGTTTATCTTTGTGTTTTTTCTGCTAAGACTGTGTTTGGCCGACCATCAACACATAAGCCATATTGATCCCAGATTTGAGGCATCTCAGCTGGACTGGAATGACCATGGTGGATTGTTCTTACTATCCAACAACTCAGTTTTCGGTTTTGGATTCTTCGGTACTCTTGATGTTTCTTTGTTTGTTTTAGTTGTCCTTCACTTGAAAAGCTATAAAGTGGTTTGGACTGCAAACAGAGGCTTACTGGTAAGAAACTCTGATAAATTTGTGTTTGACAATACTGGAAATGCTTATTTGGAAAGACAAGGTGTTGTGGTTTGGGCAACAAACACAGGAGGACGTAAAGTTAGAGCCTTGGAACTTGAAGATTCAGGGAATTTAGTGATTATTGATGAAGCACGAAGAGTTATTTGGGAGAGTTTTAGCCATCCTACTGATACCCTTTTGCCTAATCAACTTTTTGTTGAAGGAATGGGTCTCAAAAGCTTCCCTAACCGCAATAACTTGTTGAGTTATCTTACTTTTATGTCTGGTGATTTGGTTTTGTATGCTGGTTATGATCCTCCTCAGATATATTGGTCCTTATCAAGTGAAAGCAATAATGTTAGTAAGGGGGTTCATTTTCATTCTGCTCGTCTGGTTTCAAATTCTTGGAATTTCTATGACAAAAGTGGAGCTTTAAAATGGAAATCTGTGTTCTCTGATAAATCTGATCCTGCTGCAATGTGGGCTGCTATATTAGATCCTAATGGTGCAATCTCTTTTTATGATCTTAACGAGGGAAAATCTGTTTCCCCTGAAGCAACTAGGATACCACAAGATCCTTGTGGTATTGCTGAGCCTTGTGATCCTTATTATGTTTGCTTCTTTGAAAACTGGTGTGAGTGTCCTGCGCTTCTCAAATCTCGTTTCAATTGCAAGCCGCCTACGAACGCCACTTCGTCATGTCCTAGAACCCGAGAAGACCTTCTGTATGTCGGTGAAAAACTTGATTACTTCGCTCTCAAGTATGTTGAGCCGGTTTCTAAATCATCATCCTTAAGTGCTTGTAAAGAAGGCTGCTTAAGAAACTGCTCTTGCCTTGTGCTTTTCTTTGAAAACAGTACAGGAGAGTGCTACCATTTTGATCAGACCGGTAGTTTCCAACGCTCTAAGGCTAATTCTGGAGGCTATGTTTCGTTCATGAAGATCTCTATTGAAGATGGAGATGGAAGAAAAGGAAGGAATCACACTCTACTAAGCATTGTTGTAGTTATTTTCACAATTCTGATTGTCATTGGACTTGTGTTAGGATTCTGGTATTACTACAAAAACAAGCATCTCTTAGAGGATTCTCCAGAAACATTGGAGGAAGATGATTTCTTGGACAATCTTCATGGTATGCCGACTCGTTTCAGGTATAGTACTCTAAGCCAAGCCACAAAGAATTTCTCTACGAAAATTGGTGAAGGAGGGTTTGGCTCGGTTTATCTAGGCGTGCTTGAAGATGGATCACAATTGGCTGTGAAGAAACTTGAGGGATTAGGACAAGGGACAAAAGAGTTCAAAGCTGAAGTTTCTAGCATTGGTAGTATCCACCATGTTCATCTGGTGAAGCTTAGGGGCTTCTGCGCTGAAGGCCCTCATCGCCTTCTCGTGTACGAGTACATGGAAAGAGGCTCTCTGAACAAATGGATCTTTAGAAGCCATGAAAATGCCTTCTTGCTGAATTGGAACACCAGATTCAACATTGCATTAGGCACAGCAAGAGGATTGGCCTATCTTCACGAGGAGTGTGAGGTGAAGATCATACATTGTGATATCAAACCAGAGAATGTCCTTCTCGATGAAAACTTCACGGCTAAAGTTTCAGACTTCGGTCTGTCCAAGCTCATGAGCCGCGAACAAAGCCATGTCTTCACAACACTGAGAGGAACAAGAGGGTATCTAGCACCGGAATGGATCACAAACTACGCAATCTCAGAGAAGAGTGATGTGTACAGCTATGGGATGGTACTGCTTGAGATTATCGGAGGAAGGAGGAATTATGACCAATGGCAAGGCTCAGAGAAAGCGCATTTTCCTTCGTACGCCTTCCGGATGATGGAAGAAGGAAAACTGAAGCAAGTTCTTGACCCAATGATAGACATTGAAGAGAATGATGAAAGAGCTTTTGCTGCAGCTAAGGTTGCTCTATGGTGTATACAAGATGACATGAGTTTAAGGCCTCCAATGACTAAGGTTGTTCAAATGCTTGAAGGTGTTATCCCGGTCCCTGAGCCGCCATCATTATCCTCTTCAAGTTCTTATTCATCATTCCTTAAAATGTGTAGTGAGCAAGCTTCTTCATCCTCACAGGCTTCTTTTTACAGTAATGTACCCTTATCTTGTGTTCAGTTATCTGGTCCTAGATGAAACAGTTAGTCATAAACTATGAATATATGTGCTCATGAGGTTTCAGTACACCAATATTTGAATTTAGATTCTTCTTTAATAGAGTTAAAAGCCAATAATATTTAAAGAGATGAGCTGGTTTAAGTGCAAGTTTAGAACTTTGTAATGGAGATTCAGTTAAAGAATATTTGCACAAAATGGAAGATTAGTTTAGAAGTCCCGCTAATTTCAGTTGCCATTGGCGTCGCCATATCGAATAATATGTGGATGAATGATGACAATATTTATCATCAATTCTACAAGACACAAACTGAACACTCTGATAGCACCTCACCACTAACAGTTAAAGATAAAGAAAGCAAGAGACAGATACAATGGATGGTGGACATATAGAAATAGTTGCAGGCCACACAAAAGGGATCATCATAAAGAAGACATAAAGGCCATATTTCTCAAGCCCCACCAACAATTGAGTGATAGGATTGCAAGTTGTTGATAGCTCTCACAAACTAGAGTATTTGAACGTTGACGTTAAAATTTACACCAAAATAGATTATTTGCTTTTTTGAAACAACTTATTTTAAGTGATTTTGGTTGTAAGAGATAAATATATTAGAGGAGTTTTGTCTTGTAAACCGCAAAAATGCCTTTGGGTAGTGATCCCAAACTGGCACCTGTATACTGAGACATTTTAGCTAAATAACAAATACCAAAGCAAAATCATATGGTTGCAGAAGTATAAACTAGTGCTCTTTATTCTCATACCAAAAGTTGACATAAGCTCAAAAGATACATTAGTGGAATTCCAACTGATTGGCACGAAGAGGAACTGAACTCTCCTACTTGTTATTAGGTCTAAGTTATCTACATAATTCATAGCGATACGTTCCTCTGTTCTTTACAAACCTGACTCATTTTAGACGGACTACAGTAGACTTGTAAAGTTGCTTAGATGTCTGCTATATCAATTTCAAACATACTAAAACACATTAGTTTTTTCTGTGTTTTTAGTGGAAAATTTGATCGCAAGGTCTAAAAAACTGAACTTTAAGTTTTGTCCTTCTTCCCAGGACTAAAGGCTGCATTTACCTTTATCTGTCTGTCTTGCAAAGTTAATTTCCTGAAATATGAGACAGAGATGAGTGAGATTATGAGGCTGCAGGCAAACGAGGGTGGTGGTTAACAGTTCCATGAAATGGATCCAATTCATATGCATGGCTGTGATCTGATTTCTTCTCTGATTCTTTATCTTCATCTTCCTCAGCATCCCATAGGAATTTAGCTATGAAGCCAGAACATAGCTGCAAATTTCAATGGTTTTATCAACAAACCAAGGCAGACTAAGACAACAAAAAAACAGAAAGCGACGACTTTGAACAATTATAACAATTTTGTGCTCTAAAGACAAAGGGGCTTGATTTCATATCTAACATGTTCATAGAATGTGGGAATAATAAAGGATCTTATAAACCAAAATTCCACCACCTAAACAAATGCATCTGCAACCATCAGGAAATAGGATCAATAATGTATATTACTACCATAGGAGAGTTAGATAACTAATGTATGAATATTAAGGAAATTAGTTGAGTTATCTACCCAAAAAAAAAAAAAGAGTAAATTTTCATAAAGTACCATTTTTAAAAAGAAACCCCTTAAATATGCCAATCAATAAGTATACTTTGGAGAAAAAGTAACACAATTCGGAGACAAGCTGGAAAGTAACTACTGGGGGAGTATATTTGTAAATGAGAAGTCACAAGGGAGGTTGATTTCTTACCAATCATTAGGGGAGCTTTTAACAGCTTGATCAAAATATCCTTCAGCTCGATCAGCATTCTTCTGAGTTTGCCATATTAGATCTGCATAGAGTGACAGAACATTACCATCACCTGGATTAGCCAAAATGGCTCTCTCCAGATACTCCTCTGCTTTAGGATAATCTCCACAAACCTATTTCCAAATATTAAAACATCAGAACACAAATCAACTCATAAAAAGAAAAAAGTATACATTTTTTTTTCCTTACTGGATGATCAAGCTCTCACCTCTTTCAAGAAGCGAGCATAATTTCCAAGCAAAAGAGCATTATCAGGGTTTGCCTCAATCATCTTCTGATAATAAGCATTAGTATTATTTCTCCCATGATTACCACCTTCAGAGTAATCCCACCTATTTCTATGTTCACCATCAGATCCTTTTCCTCCACCACCGAACACCAAACTCTCTTGCACCATATTACTATATCTCTTCCTCGTATGATCATTAGCCTCCATCTTCACTACCTCATGATCCAATCCACAGCAAGAAAACAGTCCTCTCACTGAAAGTGAACTAGTTTCCTTTCGTGCTTCTTCTTCTTCTACATGATCACATTCTCTGATCATGTTTCTCTCTTGATTCCTACAATCGTTACTGCGTGGTAAACCGCTTCTATTCTTCTTCTTCTTCTTCGTCGACGACCTTGAGTTGTGAAGGTCTAATTCAGACAAGGGTTGGCTTAAACAACATGCAAGTGATGATCTTGTTCTGGGAAGGTGGAGAATCAATTCTGATTCAGGGAAATGAGGTAGCCATGAACTAGGAATTGGAGCAGACGAGCTTCGAAGTAGCATGATCACAAGTATGAATTGCTGCCTGATTGGATTTGTAATAGAAGTTGCTTTTCAGTGTGTATTTTTGTATCGACTTACGATCGTGCTTATCTAACACTAACTCAGACGGCTTGAAAAAACAAGTGAACTAGATAGAGAAAGAAGAAGCAAGGATGAAGGAAGATTGGTGAAGAAGTACATGAATGTCCTCCATTACTGGTGTGGTAGTGTGGGCGGCCATATATAGAAGGTGGCGGCCATTGCAGGGAGGACACGTGGGAGTGATGTGGCGCCCACTTAGTCGTTCCCATACTATGGTGTCAGTGTCCCGCTGCAGAAAAATGAACGGCCATCAATTTGCATCAGCTAAGAAGCTGAAGTGTTGGCCAATAGAACATGAACATGCGTCCATATTTGCTTGGAGGAACACATTCCAGAATCCATCTTCTTATACTCCCTCTTATCCTTGTTACCATCCCATTCTATTTATATGTCTATTTCCATCAAATCCCACGTACCAAATTCAATAATTATGAGATAAATTTTTAACTTTATCCTCATTTATAATTGAATATTTTTTAACTGTTTCTGCTATCTCTATCTTCCTAAGTACAATTAATATAGGTAAAAGTATCACAATCTCATTTATTACATAACACCAGACTTATAAATATGACTAAATTTTTTGGTCAAAATGGACTTATAAATAAGACGAGAGTTGTATAAGGCACTAACTAATAAATCTCACAAACCAATAAAAAAAGATATAGTTATTGTCTTAAAATTTAAGTAATTTTTAATATTACCCTTACTAATTACACTAAATTCTAAAAATTTAAGTAATTTTTAATATTACCCTTACTAATTACACTAAATTCTAATATCATGTATCCTGATTAATTAGAAGAATATATGAAAAAATAATTAATGCTCCTTAAAAATAAGTAAGTGCTTTATAAAAAAAATCATATATATTTATTAATTGGTACTTTATAATAAAAATCTAAGAGAGTATTTGCCGTCCAAGATTTTTATTTTACTGATCAATCTGAGATACTACTTTCAATCTGAGTAACAGATATGTTCTGGTTCTGGATTTTGCTTCATGTTTCACTAGTTTTAATGCGGGTAGCATTTCTAGGAAAGATCAAGACCACTGGAAAGATGAGATGTCTCCGAAAAATATCTTATCCATTTGCCAACCTCGATCTTGATGACATTTTCTTGCATTTATTTCTGTGCCTATCAAGTTTTGACTTGTGTGCAACAACAAAAGAAATTATCTTACTCTTACAAAAAAAAAACAGAAAAGAAAAGAAATTATCTAAATTTGTGTCTGAGTTTATAGAGATTAAAAACGGCGAAAATCATTCACAAAATTTCATAAATTATGGTTATCCAACTTTTCACTTTTCAGTTTTTTCCCTGCACAAATATGTTTTTTTGTCAAAAGAACAAAAGCGAGATGTCATTTGGTATTCATAACCATAACTCTTGGCTCTTGCACTTTACTTAGCTTAATACTATGTTAGATGATAATTTAAAGGGATAATATGAACATAAAATGGACTAACTGATGTGAAAATGTTAAAATAAATATGTGGTTATACAAAAAAAAAAAAAAAAAAGATTGCACTTTAGCTTAATATATACTATGTTAGTTTCTTATAAACATATAAGCGAATGAGTTGAGATAGCACGGAGAAAATGATAGAAAACAACTTTAGGTGGATTGTATACTTTCAAAAAAAAAAAAAAGCTTTTTGGTGTGCTAGTGAAAAAAGGTTGATCAAATAGTATAGACTCCTCTAAAAAAATGTATAGGAATATCAAAATGAACACTTAATGAAGTTATAAAGCGAGATCTATTTGTTAATAATATATCTAAAGAGATTGTTTTTGACAATATAATAATGTTGTGTTATTCATGTAGCCAAACTTATCTAATAAGATAAGACTTTATTGTTATTATTGCAGTATTTATCTATAAAAGTTAGGAGCTCTCTAATGTTTGATTTAGTCACTAGTCAGTGAATTTTAGTTTACTTTTGAAAAAAGAACTATGAAAATGATACTTTTCTAGGGAATTGAACTTTGTCCTAAATAAAAGATCTGATTTCATATTTGTCATTTTTTAAAAATTATCCTTATTGATGCTCCATCAATAATAATTAAGAGTGAGATTAAGAGAATTAAGGAAGATGATTTCAGTGTTTTAGAAAAAAATATCAACTAATTTTTTAAATATAATTAAATTAGATAAATATTTTTAACGTTAAAGATTAAAAAAGTACTACCTGCAGTCCTAATTATAAGAATACTTTTGTGGTACAATTTGTGTTGTAAAAATATTCCTATAATTAGAACCGGAGGGAGTATATGGGATGGAATTTTAAAAAAAATGTTACGGTTTCTTAAATATACGATGAAATCCATTTCGTGTAGTTAGATAATTAGTCACAATCATACAAAGGAGCAGTGAGTCCATGGAACTAGTTTCCCTGCTCGGCTTTTGGCCGAGCAGGCAATGCTCGTCCCCTTGGGACGAGCGTTGGGAGATTTGGGCGGTCCAGATCTCCCCTGGAGATCTGGATTGTCCATTTTTTGTATTTTTTATAGTTTTTTTTAAAAAAATTTTGAAGTTATTTTTAAGAACCAATTAGTATCCTGAAATATTTTTTTAGTACCAGTCAATACCCTGAAATATTTTTTTTTACCCTAAAAAATATTTTAAGATCATAAAATTTTTTCTAGTAGCAGTCAGTACCAGTTAACTGGTACTGAATGCTATTGGAAAAAACTTCATGATCTTAAAATATTTTTTAGGGTAAAAAAAAAAACATTTCAGGGTATTGACTGGTACTAAAAAAATATTTCAGGATACTAATTGGTTCTTAAAAAATAACTTCAAAAATTAAAAAAAACTATAAAAAAAACAAAAAATGGACGGTCCAGATCTCCCTTGGAGATTTGGACAGCCCAGCGCTCGTCCAAGCGCTCGTCCCAAGAGGGACGAAGCGCTCCCTGTTGGTCGAGCAGGGAAACTAATTCCGTGAGTCCATAGGGTTTATTTTCATAATTTCTTAGGTGGAAGAAAAATTGTACTCTAAAAAAAAGAACGAAACGACAAAAATTATGAGAACAGCTGTATTCACATTGCCATAAAAAATAGGAGCAGATTCTCTTATTAGCAGTATCTTTTATCTCTCAGTATCTTTAAATCTCATCGGTTTAATATTGATGTAAGCATTTAAATAGAAACATATAATCTATTTTTTAAAATTTGATCTCCACCGTCTCTTTTGACATCATCTTGGCCGTCCATTTAATGTCTTTTTTCCTCTGAATCCCTCCCGATTTGAAAATTAATTTCCCTTCTCTTGTTGCCTGGCTAGTGAGGGAAATTCAAAGTTTCACCAACCACTGTCTGCCGCTATGTGAATTTGGTTCTCTTCACCATCGTTCCCCCTGCCTCTCTCTTCGCCTTCATCCTCCATTCCCTTTCTTTAATGGAGGTTGCATAGCGACATCCTAGGAAACTTCTCTTTTCTTCAGGAATTTTCTCGATGCCTTCATCCTCCATTCTCTTTTGGAAGAGGTGTTGTAACTGGCTTATATGTGGGTTGAATGAGTTAAAAATTTCATTGGTATTTGTCTACAGATTGTTATGCTTCCTTATTTTTCAAGATGTTTTATAAAGTTTAAAATTGTAGTCTCCTTATGCAGTATCTCTATATGTCTGTCACTTCTTGAAAATATCAGCATATAAGCCAGTTGCAACACCTCTTCCAAAAGTGACTTGGAAATCTAATGGATAAAGCATTAACAAAAGAAAATGCCAACAAAAGGAAATTACCATGTGTTACGGATCTGCACTAGGCCCAACACGTGGGTGGCCTAACTAGGAACATACAACATATTAGGATCTACTTACAATATAGGAGAATCCTATCTTATCCACAATCCAGGTATATCTAAATGTATATCTGGCGGCTAGAATATCGGGGCCTCAAATTACAAAGCCCAAGCCATATCAACCTGTACACTCTATAAATAGGGAGGTAAAACCCTAAGGTACACAGGCTCTAACTCTGAACTATTTACATACAGTCACACAGAGCACATACCCTACCTTTTTGGCTAAATGCCTGTGTGTGTCTTGAAGAACTTAGACTTTGATCCCTTTACAAAGTATGTAGGCCCTAGACATTACTCTTAGGTCAAGTCCGATAAATCTTGTTCTTGAATATAACACCATACTTACACCAAGGACCCAAAACCTCCCATCTTCCAGGTAACATGAAAGCTAAATGTTTTCTCCTATAAAAGCCACAAAGCAAACAGAAGTAACAAAACTACGGTTCAAAAATAATTTCTTCTTCGTTAAATTTACACCTTCATATATAGTGGAAGAACAGTTTCATTTACTCTTTAGCTTGATCAATGATAATAAAATAATCATATTAGGACTTTTAAGATGGTCTCCAAGGAGAGAAGAAAAAAGGGGAAACCAAAATAAAAATCCAAATTGGATCTTTGAAAAATTTGAAACCATTAAAATAGGGGGCTTGGTAAGAAGAACTGTATGTAAGTAATCGGAAGCATGCAGCCTATTCCTGGATGAAGACGGTAGAGGCAGGGAACACTGATGGCGAAGAGAGAGATGGGGAACGATAGAGAAGAGAACCAAATCCACATGGCGGCAAACGGTGGATGGCGAAGCTCTGAATTTCCGTTATTGGCCGGGCAACAAGAGAAGGGAAATTGATTTTTAGATCCATAAGGATTCACTAGAAAAGACGCATTGAGTGGATGGCCAAGATGATATCACAATGGGCGGCCAAGATGATAATTTTAACTTTCATTTATCGTTATCTATGTTGATTTTGTTTTTATAGGGTGCTTCATTTAATCTTATTTGTAAGTCATTTTTAAGATATATAACATAAATTAAAAAAAAATCTTCAACTAAACTATTTTTGCCTTACAATTTAATAAATTTTTAACTTTATCTTTATTCAATACATAATATATCTCAGAAAAACAATGTCAACATAATAATAAATTTGAGTAAAATTCTATATTTAAATAAAAATAAAAATAATGTGTATGACTTAAAAATATGAGAAAAAATAAATCTTTTTTTCTCAACGAGGATTAATGTTTTTCTTAATTCGCATGAAATATGTTAGAAGTAACATATGAATGTAACTAGAAAAGTAAATTGTCCACTCCTAATCCTACTGGCAGTGCACCAACCAGGCTTGGATATGGGAGGTTTTAAACTTTAACATGAAGTTGACATGTTCGTATATGTGCACATATTTAATTATATAAAATCAAAAGAAAAGAAGAGAGAAGATAAAGATGAAGATGATGAAGTCTAGAAAACTCTAAAACGTGAAGAAAAGGGAGTGGTAACTGATAAACATGAGAGATATATTGTGTGTGTGAGAGAGAGAGTAATCAATGGAAGAATAATGAATGAATATATAAGAAATGATATGTTATGTAAATTATAGAGTAACAGAGAGTGAAAGTGGCTGACGCCTGTTACCTGTATGTTTGCGTGCAGATCTGAGATATTGCTGATACGACGACGACAGAAGAATATAAATAAATGATACATGTGGAGTGGAGCTGCGGCTTCTTTTGGGTGATTCCGGGTGAGACCAACAAGTCAAGCCCGACGTGTCCCATCTCTGGCTTTTATAATTATGCCCCTTTTACCATTTTTGGACTAACACCTGTGCATGCCTTTGATGGCTTTGAGAAAGTGGGGCGAGCTGACAAAGTAAGGTAGGAAGAAGAAGAAGAAAGAGGTGTTTCGATTAGTTTTTTCCAATACGTTTTTTTATCAAAAGCAACTTTTAAAAAGAAGTTGCTGCGATGCATTTTTTAGGATGCAGATAGACTTTTATCATCTTCAATCTAAACATAAATCATATTTATAATATTACTCTTTTCATATCTTAATTAAGTTTGAAAAAGTCAGATTGAAATAAAGTCACTGCTGCCGCTAAGTGGAATTACATTGACGTTTCAAGGGAAAAAAAATCATTAAACTATCATGAAATCATGAGAGATAAAGATTTATCAAAATCGTGAAAAGATAAGTTTACCCGAACTTGTCATTGATAACAAAGCAACTTATTGATTGAGGTGCACTAACATGTTATTAGTTGCACATTAACTTGTGAATGTGCTACTAATGATAAATCAGGATAAACTCCCCCTCTTTCATATCCCTTAAAACTTTATAATAATTTAATGATTGTATGGAGTTGTTGGTGATAATTTATCCTAGCTATTTAAAACCTCAATGCAATTCTCCCAAAGTCTGATGTATATAATTTAGGGAAAATTACACACAGGTCCCAAGGAAAGGATATATTTACGTTTAGGTCCCGTCAATTCATGAAATTACTCTGAAGTCCCAAGGGACTTCATTGTAAATATTTCATATGAGTAAAAGACATTATTGCCCTTCAAAAGTTGTGGTTAATTTATGCATTTTGTGTTGTTAATTTATGCATTTTGTGTTGTTATTCGCCTCTGGAACTCAGAAATCACAAATTCAAGGTTTTCAGAAGTTGTGGTTAATTTATGCATTTTGTGTTGTTAATTTATGCGTTTTGTGTTGTTATTCGCCTTTGGAACTCAAAAATCACAGATTCAAGGTTTTCAGAAGTTGTGGTTAATTTATACATTTTGTGTTGTTAATTTATGCATTTTGTGTTGTTAATCGCCTCTGCAACTCAGAAATCACATATTCAAGGTTTTCAGAAGTTGTGGTTAATTTATGCATTTTGTATTGTTAATCGCCTCTACAACTCAAAAATTACAAATTCAAGGTTTTCAGAAGTTGTGGTTAATTTATGCATTTTGTGTTGTTAATTTATGCATTTTGTGTTGTTATTCGCCTCTGGAACTCAGAAATCACAAATTCAAGTAGAAGGGCAATAAGGTCTTTTACTCATATGAAATAATTACATAGAAGTCCCTTGGGACTTCAGAGTAATTTCATGAATTGACGGGACCTAAACGTAAATATATCCTTTCCTTGGGACCTGTGTGTAATTTTCCCTATAATTTATGTTGTCTAGACTATTATTTTTATTTTTTTTTAAAAAGGTTAGTTTTAAATAAGGGAAAATTTCAAATAAATACCATCTGAATTTATAAAACCCCCAGAAATCCGTCGAATTTGTAAAAAGATTGAGAGGTACAAAAGATCTATAAGGGATATGTAAATTCGGGTCAAATTACTATTTTGCCCTTAGTTTTAAAAAAAATAAATCAAATACCCCCACCGCCGGCCACCACCCACCACCACCGCCGATTGGCACCTACCATCCATCACGTAATCTTTTAAAGGGCGTTTTTAATAAATTATTTCAGCTCCATGCTTTCTTTCTTTTGACTTCAAATTAAATGGAGTAGAGCTTTAATTTTTTTATCATTTATTATTATTATTAATATTTTATCATTTATTATTATTATTATTATTATTATTATTATTATTATTATTTTATATATTATTACTATTAATATTTTATCATTTATTATTATTATTATAATATTAGTATTATTTTTTTTAATAAATTGTAGACACGGCGTCTCCATTAGAGACACCATAGATGCCACTCAATTAAGAGTGGCATCTTCACCCTTAACACCATTGACAGTAGCGTCAGGGTTTCTGACGCAACTGTATATGGCATTGTACCATCTAACGTTACTGCTCGAAAACAACCTTAGATTGGTAAATCTTTTTGAAAATGCTTTAATTAGGTAAATTTTTTCATAAAAAAACCCTATTTTGGTAAAAAAAAAAAAATCCCGAGATATCAGGGTTAGGGTTTTATTCCTATGTTCTCATTTTTGTTTTATATTATTTTTTCTAATACTAAGATATATCATATATTTAAATAATTATTTTAAGATGATATTTCATTTACTTTATTTTATTTTAAATAAAATACATATTTAGAAATTGGTCTTTCTTTTAAATTATTAATTTATTATAAAATTCAAATCTAATCTCTGATAGAAATAAGGATGTTACATAAAATCCAAAAATATTTAAAGTGTTGAGCTGGTTTAAGTGAAAGTTTAGATCTTTGTAATGGAGATTCAGGAAAAGACACAAAATAGAAGATTAGTTTAGAAGTCCCGCTAATTTCAGTTGCCATTCGCGTCGCTACATCGAATAATATGTGGATGAATAATGGCAATATTTATCATCAATTCTACAAGACACAAACTGAACACTCTGTTATCATCTCACCACTAACAGTTAAAGATGAAAAAAGCGAGAGACAGGTACAATGGATGGTGGACAAATAGAACTAGTTGCAGGCCACAAAAAAGGGACCATCATAAATAAAGAAGACAAGAAGGCCATATGTCTCAAGCCCCACCAACATTTGAGTGATAAGACTGCAAGTTGTTCAAAGCTCTTACATTCTAAGGAGTATTTAAACATTGACGTTAAAATTTACACCAAAATAGATTCAAAATTACACAAAATAGATTATTTACTTCTTTGAATCATCTTATTTTAAATGATTTTGTATTGTTGTAAGAGATAAATATATTATAGGAGTATTGTCTTATAAACTCTAAACTGGCACACGTATTCTGAGACATTTCAGCTAAATAATGAATACCAAAGCGAAATCATATGGTTGCAGAAGTATAAACTAGTGATCTTTATTCTCATACCAAAATTTGATATATGCTCAAAAGATACAAAGAGGAACTGCACTCTCCCACTTGTTATTAGGTCTACATACTTCATAGTGATACATTCCTTTGTTCTTTACAAACCTCACTCATTTTAGATGGAGTTAAGTAGCAATTTTGTCCCGAAAGTATATGTTCAGAAATAATCTTACCCTGAAAGTTTTTTTAGTCTCAATGTCAATGTCGCCCCGAAAGTTCTTAGATGGAGCAATGTTGCCCTTGGCTAATGGCAAGACTAACAGACGTCTGCCACATATGATAACTTGACACGTCAAAAGCCATGTAGGAGAGCCACGTTGGAGACTTCACACCAGGGACGGAGGCACACTAGTGTTTATGTGGGCAAGTGCACCCATAAAAATTTTAAAATATATATATATGGTGAAGGACTTTTATTACATTAGAACTGGTTAGATCAATTGGTTAAAGCTTACCGCATCCATGTAAAGGTCCCAGGTTCGAACCCTCGCTGAACCTTTTTTTTTGGTCAATTTCATTGTCTCACTCTCAACTCTCCATCGATTTCATTGTCTCACCGCGTTCAAATCGTTCAAATTCCACCCCCAAATCGTTCAACGAAATCGATCCGCCCCCAAATCGTTCAGCCATGCCGCCGCCGCTCTCCAAATCTCTAACCCACGGCGCTCTCGGCTCCCAAACTTTCCCTCCGTCGTCGCTCTCAATCTCAATCACAGGTCAGTCCCTTCTTTCTCTTTCTCTCTATTTATCTCCTTCTATATATCTAGGGACCAATCATGTTGTAAAATAGATCGATTGCTTTTCGCTTTGTGAATTTGAATATCCGATTTCGTCCTTTCTCAACCGTGCAAGTTTCTATCTCAATACACATATTTTAATTGGTATCCTGTACAAAAGGATTCTGGTTATCTTCTTTGTATACCGTAGCAACTTCTGATTAGCTCTTTGCTTAATGTTGTGTTCTAGTCCTCTATATTGAACTGAATCCAGCCTGCCTTTTAGAATTTGGGTAAATTGATTTTTCTTGTCTCATGCACTTGTTTTGGATCATAATTTAATCCTTGTCATTGCTTCTGCTAGGTCCTTATCATGATGGTGTTTGGAAAGTAAGAGTTGAACTGCCTGATGCTTATCCCTATAAATCACCCTCCATAGGATTTGTCAATAAGATCTACCACCCAAATGTTGATGAGATGTGAGCGTGTCTAAATTCAATATTCTGAAACTCTGCTAAGCAGATTATCTGTTTCTTTATTTTACGAGTATATTAGTTCATGTCTGACTGTTTTGGATAACATTAATTTCAGGTCAGGTTCAGTTTGTCTGGATGTTATCAATCAAACTTGGAGCCCCATGTTTGGCATTGATCTTCAATAGGTTTTCTGAGAAAAGTGTGACTACATTTTAATTTTCCACTTAAAGATTGTTGTTCCTTGTCAAATGTCAAACCTTGTTTTCTTCCAGATCTTATTAATGTACTTGAGGTGTTTCTACCGCAACTTCTTTTGTATCCCAACCCATCTGACCCCCTCAATATAATGGAGAAGCTGCAGCTTTAATGATGTGTGACCGAGCTGCTTATGAACAAAGGGTTGAAGGTATTGATCATTTAGAACGATTTATTTTCCAGAATCTTTATATCTTCTATTAGTTAATGGTTAATACGGGCTTGTTCCTTCATCACAAGTGTTAGTTATGAGAAAATTCTAAAACTGTGGAAAACAATTGAACTTACTTTTGAGGCCTCAAAAGAATAGAATTAGACTACTTTTATCATTTTGCAAATCAGATACAGTTCCGTTCAGATGTGCATGATCTTGAGCTGCATCTTTTTCATAGCAAGAGCTATATCAGCATGGGATATGAAGGATCAATCAGGGCTCAACTGTTTTAATTGAAATTGTGAAGGCGAAAGTGAACACAAGAATATAATATGGGGTTCAATCTCAGGAAGAGAAAACTAAGCCTAGGTCATTATAGAAAATATTTGCTATATTGACTGACTTAATCAACTTCCATAACACTTGGGGTAATATGAAAAATGTCTTTTATTTAGGTATCTTATATCAAGGACCGGAAAGAGTATTTCTATTCCAGCAGACACACTAATAGAGATTTGTCATTTGTTCTATACCAGAAAGGGTATGGCAGGATCTATGTTGTAAAACAATAAACACTTGCCAGCATTGTGTGTGCTCAATTTACCCGTGAAAAGAGGCTTCCCCCTTTTCATTGTATGCACAAGAATTACTTTCTGCTTTCTTTTGTAGATTGATTTGCTTCAAGAAATAACTTTATCCCCTCGAATCTTTTCGGAGGTTGATGCAGCACTCAAGACTAAGCAAATGAAGGCTGATGTTAATGAATATCTGAAGGTAATACTAATACCCCACTTTATGATTTTCTTTTATGATGAATTGAAGACGAAGGCAGCATTTTGGTTTGATTCCCCACCTTCTAGTTATTATAATTCTTCATTCTTCATTAGTTGTTTTGGAATTGGGTATGAAAAAAGATACAATTTTATAGGTTTCGATAGAGGAAGCATTGAGATGAGCTAACTTATAGGGTTGCAACATGTTCTCTAATCTTGTCAAATTTTTTTTCTTCCAGAAAATGTCAACGATACAATTTTAATACATTTAAAACTTTTCGTAAAAAAAAAAAAAAAAAAATCGGGGGCGCTGCCCCCGAATCCCCAAACCCTCCCCCCACTAATTATGCACCCACAAACTCTAAATCCTGGCTCCGTCACTGCTTCACACCACTACCTCATCATCACACCTCGTCATCTTCTTCCTTCGCTTCCTTTCTTCCTCCTACCTCGTCATTGGACCCCACACCACCTTTGAAGTGGAGAACGACGCCAACGAGTTGAAAGCACTAATGCAAAAGGCTAACTCAAAAGTGGAGGCCTCTATCTTTGATCCCCACCATGACTATGATGATGCCTTCCTTCAATAACGAGAATGGTGGCAGCAACAACCTCCTTCATTTGGCTCTTTGAGCTTCTAATATCTATCTTCTCCATTCTTGAATGATTTTAACATAAGTCGAATACCTCATGTATCTTGCAATTCAATAATCTAAATTATGAAATTTTATTTTAGTTTGCGATGCTACTTGTGAGATTATAGATCTCATCAAATCCAGTACCTGAAGATGACCACAAGCACAAAAGCGAACGTTGGAACCAAGTTGTACAGAGTAGATCCAAGAGTGGGCGAGCTGTAGCTATACCAGTAAAAACACAATTTTGCATTACAATTATTTTTTACAAAATCCCAAAAGTCAAAATTCAATTCTATACACTGTTTTCCGAATGAGAACTAAGGTCCCATTTGGATCACTAAAAATGGGTGATGGAAAAAGGAAAATGAAAGTTTTCCATAATCCCGATCCCTTGTTCAATTGACTTAAAACAGAGTTTAACAAAGATGTTCAATATATGTGAAACAATTGAGTGTGAAATGGTATACCCAGAGTGCTATAGAGCAAATCCCTCACAAAATGCTTTGTTTGCACGGTGGGGAAAAAATATATATTAAAGCACATGAGTAATTGTTTTAAAAGATGATGCAGCTCGTAATTATTGAAATCATAAATATATATTAATGCTGCAGCTCATAAATGCTTAAAAAAATAGGCTCACTTTTAATCCTTTTCAAAAAGAAGCATGGTTGAAAGCATTTAAAAACAAATTCGTTCAAAAAGACGCACAACATTTTAAAAATGAATCAAACCCGTCTATTACTCGGTCCAAAAGTATTACAACTCCGGATGCAAAAATTACTCGAGTAACTATGCGCAACTCGGGTAATTTCAAATTTTTTTAAAAATAAACCATTTAAACATGGAATAGGTAATTCAATACAATTGATCCGACATTACTCGGGTAGACTATATGTCTACTCGGGTAACTTCAAAGATTTTTTTTTTGGGTGATAAATATTTTTTTTTTGCTATTGCACCCGGTTCACTAGAGCTTCGCCCTACCTAGTCCGGATCGAGGTTCTGTCAGGCGCATACGCGAGGACCTCTCCCAGGGGATTTTTCTGCATCCACAAGGACTCGATGTTACTCGGGTAAAAGCAATTTTACTCGGGTAATAATAATAAATGTTTTTTTATTTTGATTAAATCTAACGCTCAACACCGATCTGATAATAAATTCTTGTTACTCGTGTAACAGGTTATAAAATATTTTTAATTTAATTTTAACAAAACTGTATAGCGCCAGATTCAGAAATTACTTGAGTAACCACAGGTCTACTCGAGTAATTTCGAAAATCAGAATTTTACGAGTTTTAGTTTGAAAGAATTATATAATTGTAAATTATCTGTGTTGAGTGAACACTTGAGATCCTCTGATGTGAAAATTGATACTTGAGAGTTAATTTGCAGATTCCAAAAACATATTCTCAGGTTCAATCATGGTTACTCGGGTAATAGTTTATGTTACTCGAGTAATTTGCATTATGGACTCTGAGACACCGTTTTGCTCACGATATTACTCGGTTAATATTTATTTTACTCGAATAAACTTGTAATATTCTTCATAGTTAAAGCTCCGCTTTGATATTACTTGCGAGTAATGTTTCCATTACTCGAGTAATGTGTTCCTGAAACACTTAGCGGCAAAATTAAATAATTATATTACTCGGGTATAATATTATCTTACTCAAGTAATTGAGAGCCATAACGTCTTTTACGATTTTTACTCTTGTAATACTTTACATTACTTGAGTAATCTCTTCATACTTAGGCTCTTCCTTGCCATTACTCGCATGTAAAGAAAATTTTGTTTGGGTGATTTGAAATCTGCTTCAAAGATAAAAGCTTCTTCTCGACGTTACTCGAGTAATATTTATATTACTGAAGTAATTTGTTCTGAAACACTCAACAGATAAGTTAAATAGTTACATTACTCTACTAATAATTATATTACTCGGGTAATGTGATCAGAATACAGCCATTAGACATATTAACCAGCAATATTACTCGAGTAATTAGTACATTACTTGGGTAATATGATCTGCTTCATAACTCAGATTATTCTTCCTCTTACATTACTTGAGTAATCTCTTCATACTTAGGCTCTTCCTTGCCATTACTCACAGGTAAAGAAAATTTTGTTTGGGTAATTTAAAATCTGCTTCAAAGATAAAAGCTTCTTCTCGACGTTACTCGAGTAATATTTATATTACTGAAGTAATTTGTTCTGAAACACTCAATAGATAAGTTAAATAGTTACATTACTCTACTAATAATTATATTACTCGGGTAATGTGATCAGAATACAGCCATTAGACATATTAACCAGCAATATTGCTTGGGTAATTAGTACATTACTTGGGTAATATGATCTGCTTCATAACTCAGATTATTCTTCCTCTTACATTACTTGAGTAATCTCTTCATACTTAGGCTCTTCCTTGCCATTACTCGCAGGTAAAGAAAATTTTGTTTGGGTAATTTAAAATCTACTTCAAAGATAAAAGCTTCTTCTCGACGTTACTCGAGTAATATTTATATTACTGAAGTAATTTGTTCTGAAACACTCAATAGATAAGTTAAATAGTTACATTACTCTACTAATAATTATATTACTCGGGTAATGTGATCAGAATACAGCCATTAGACATATTAACCAGCAATATTACTTGGGTAATTAGTACATTACTTGGGTAATATGATCTGCTTCATAACTCAGATTATTCTTCCTCGTAGTTACTCGCAAGTAATATCTATATTACTTGAGTAACTTTCTCCTTTGTTAACCTCTGTTTTTCAATCAAATGAACAAAGCATCCTACAAACAATAAATCTAGAAGCTCTGATGTTTAAGTCAATAATTATAATTCAATTGCTGCATGATCACAAGAATAATTGAGTGAGAGAGTCATCCCCCAACCAAGCCAAGAGCCAGTTAGAAGTATAATTTTGTTGGGATTATTTTCATTTGATAGGAGGGATGGGCAAGAGCCAGATGAAGGAGGTTGTCGCTGCATTGAAGGAGGACATCGTCACAGTTATCGTGGGGATCAAAGATTAAGGGCTCCACTTCCAAGTTAGCCTTTCCCATTAGCGTTTTCAACTCGTCCACATCATTCTCAACCCTTGCAGAGGTGTGGTGGTGGTGGTGGTGGTGGTGCGGGGTACAACAACGAGGAAGGAGGAAGAAGGGAAAGGAAGGAAGAAGATGACAAGGTGTGATGATGAGGTGCTAGTACAAGGTCCACATGTGAACTCCAACGAGGCTCTCCTACATGGCGTATGACGTGTCAAGTTATCCTATGTCGCAAACGTCTGTTAGTCTCGTTGTTAGTCAAGGGCAACATTGCTCCATTTAAGAACTTCCGATGTGACATTGAGACCAAAAAAACTTTCAGGGCAAGATTGCTATGTATTTCCGGGGTGAAATTGTTACTTAACTCTTTTAGATGGACTAGACTATACTTGTAAAGTTGCTTAGATGTTTGCTATATCAAGTTCGAACATACTAAAACGCATTTGTTTTTTCTGTGTTTTTGGTGGAAAATTTGATAGCAAGATCTAAAAAACTGAACATTAAGTTTTGTCTTTCTTCCCAAAACTAAAGGCTGCCTTTACCTTATCTGTCTGTCTTGCAAAGTTAATTTCCTCAAAAATGAGACAGAGATGAGTAAGATCAGGAGGCTACAGGGAAACGAGGGTGGTGGTTACAAGTTCCATGAAATGGATCCAGTTTACATGCATGGCTCTGATCTGATTTGTTCTTTAATTCTTTATCTTCTTCATCTTCCTCAGCTGCATCCCATAGGAATTTAGCATATGAAGCCTGAACATAGCTGCAAATTTCAATAGTTTTATCAACAAACCAAGAGAGAATAAGACAACAAAAAAACAGAAAGCAACGACTTTGGACAATTATAACAATTTTGTGTTCAAAAGACAAAGGGGCTTGATTTCATATCTAACATGTTCATAGAATGTGGGAATTATAAAGGATCACCTAAACAAATATCAGGAAATAGGATCCATAATGTATATTACTACATACCTTCTCTGAGAGTTCGGTAACTTATGTGTAAATATTAAAAAAATTAGTTGAATTAGTTATTTACAACAAAAATGAGTAAGTTTCCCTAAACTACCCTCTTCAATTATGACTACTTGAAATAGATCACCCTCTAGTATGCACAATCAATAAAAATATATACGTTAGAGAAAAAGTAATAAACCTGGGAAACAAGCGGAAACTAACTCAAGGGAACAGGGGAGTATATTTGTAAATGGAAAGTCACAAGGGAGGTTGATTTCTTACCAATCATTAGGGGGAACTTTTAACAGCTTGATCAAAATATCCTTCAGCTGATCAGCGTTCTTCTGAGTTTGCCATATTAGATCTGCATAGAGTGACAGAACATTACCATCACCTGGATTGGCCAAAATGGCCCTCTCCAGATACTCCTCTGCTTTAGGATAATCTCCACAAACCTATTTCCAAATTTTAAAACATCAGAACACAAATCAACTCACAAAAAGGAAAAAAAAATATAGTTTTCTTACTGTATGATCAAGCTCTCACCTCTTTCAAGAAGCATAATTTCCAAGCAAAAGAGCATTATCAGGGTTTGCCTCAATCATCTTCTGATAATAAGCATTAGTATTATCTCTCCCATGATTGCCACCTTCAGAGTAATCCCACGTATTTCGATGTCCAC
This sequence comes from Acacia crassicarpa, assembly GCA_034222035.1. Classification (NCBI taxonomy): domain Eukaryota; kingdom Viridiplantae; phylum Streptophyta; class Magnoliopsida; order Fabales; family Fabaceae; genus Acacia; species Acacia crassicarpa. Next base: position 2,005,392 of record JAWXYG010000019.1, on the reverse strand, counting down.
CATCAGATCCTTTTGCTCCACCACCCAACCCAACACCAAACTCTCTTGCACCATATTATTTTATCTCTTCCTCGTATGATCATTAGCCTCCATCTTCACTACCTCATGATCCAATCCACAGCAATAAAACAGTCCTCTCATTGAAGGGGAACTAGTTTCCTTTAGTGCTTCTTCTTCTTCTTCTTCTACATGATCACATTCTCTGATCTTGTTTCTCTCTTGATTCATACAATCGTTACTGTATGTTAAACCGCTTCTATTCTTCTTCTTCTTCGTTGACGACCCTGAGCTGTGAAGGTCCAATTCAGATAGGGGTGGACTTGAACAACATGCAAGTGATGATCTTGTTCTGGGGACTAGGAAGGTGCAGAATCAATTCTGATTCAGGGGAATGAGGTGGCCATGAACTAGGAATTGGAGCAGACCAGCTTCGAAGTAGCATGATCACAAGTATGAATTGGTGGCTGTTTGGATTGACAATAGAAGTTCTACTGTTGATTGTAGTATATGAGACGAGTTTTGTATTGGCAGGTTTTAAAACACAAGTGAACTAGATAGAGAATGAAGAAGCAAGGAAGTTGAACCAAGGTTGGTGAAGTACTTGAAGGTCCTCTATCCGGGTTGAGTTTCTCTCATAATCTCTTTCTCATTATCCCTCATCATCTCTAAATCATATCCATCCAATCAATTACAATACCACTTTAACTTTTCTCTCATCTTCCCAATCAATGACTCAGATGATGCTAATAGAAAAAAAATGAGAAAGAGGATTATGAGAGAATCCTCTTCCCCTCCATTCCATTATTGGGGTGGTAGTATGGGACATAGAGAGATATAATGTGGGTGGCTAAATATAGAACCTGGGGGGAATCAGATTCCTTGCTTGTCCCAAGGACAAGCAGGGGGAGCTCGTCTATATGGACGAGCTCCAGGCTGTCAAGATCTGATGATCTGGAGATCTAGATGGTCGAGATCTGTTTTTTTTTAATAAAAAATAATTTTAATAGGTAGAGAATCTAAAATAAAGACAATCTTTCAACTAATATTTTCCCAAAAAATGATTTTTTCATGTAGAAAAAAATAATTAAGAAATTAAAATAAAATAAGATCCGGTGACGGCTAGGAGACGAGCTGGGAAATCGGTTCCGAAGGTGGGGGGCCGTTGCGGGGAGGATATGCAGGAGAGAGTGATGGGGGCCCACGTTGTCGTTTCCCTATTATAGTGTCAGGGTCACGCTACAGAAAAATGAACGGCCATGAATTGGTACTAAGAAGCTGATATGATGACGGGGCATGACTCTCACCTAATCAGTGTTGGCCAATAGAATCATGCGTCAATATTTGCTTGGAGGAGCACATTCCAGAGTCCATCTGATCTTCTCCTATTTGCTGTGCAAGATTTTTATTTGACTGACCAATACGAGATATACTTTTTATACTTTACTAAATTTAGTAATAGATATGTTCTGGTTTAGGATTTTGCTTCATGTTTCACTAGCGGATTCGACCAAAAAAAAAAAAAAAACACTAGCGGATTACTTCAGGTAGCTTTTCTAGGAAAGATCAAGATCACTGGAACGATGAGATGTCTGGGAAAAATATCTTATCCACTTCTTGATGACATTTGCTGGTATTTATTTATCTGCCTATCAAGTTTTCACTTGTTTGTTCCAACAAAAGAAATTATCTTACTTTGTGTCTCTAGTCTATAGAGATTCAAGACGGCGAAAATCCTTCACAAAATTTCATAAATTATGGTTATCCAACTTTTCACTTTTCAGTTTTCAGTTTTTTTCCAGCACAAATATGTTTTTTTGGTCAGAAAACAACAGAGATGTCATTTGGTATTCAGAACCATAACTCTTGCAGGCTACTTAGCTTAATACTCTGTTAGATGATACTAATAATTTTTAAGACTAACAATAGGATAATGAATGGCTTTTAAGAAATAACATGAACATAAAGGGGGACTAACTGATATGAAAAAACTAAAATAGATGTGTGGTCATACAACAAAAGATTAGTTTCTTAATCCTCCCTTCTTGAAAGGAAGAACATGAAATTCTTTTTTCTTTCTGTAGAGACTAGGAGAACGATCATATACACAAACAGGTTAAGGTAGCATCTATTCAGAAGAAAATGAGAAAAAACTGTCTGAGATAGTTTGGACACGTTCAAAGAAGGCTTTTGAATGCGCCACTAAAGAAGGTTGATCAAGTAATATATAATGAGTCCTCTAAAAAGATGTAGTGAAAGACCAAAGCAAACTGTACTTAAGGAAATTATAAAGCGGGATCTATTGTTTTTTTTTTTTGGTCAATTGATCATTGGTTAATAATATATTTAAAGAGCTTTTGTTTTGTTTGATTTAGTCTCTCTTTTGAGACAATGAATTTTAGTTTACTTTTAAGAAAAAAAAAACTATGAAAATGATGCTCCTCTGTAAGACCTAAATTGGGAATTGAATTTAGTCATAAATATAAGATCTATTTTCCATATTTGTCAAAAAAATTTCAAAATCATCCCTATTAATACTCTATTAATAATAATTAAGTAAGAAAGAGATTGAGAGAATCAAGGAAGATAGTTACATACAATGTTAAAAAAAAAAATCATATTAACTAACTTTCTTAATATAATTAAATTAGATAAATATATTTTATATTAATGATTAAAACAGTATATGGGACGGAATTTTTAAAAAAATGTTATAGTTTCTAAAATGTATGAGGGATTCCATATCGTGTGGTCTGATAATGAGTCATAATAATCGTACAAAGGAGTAGTGGGTTCATAGAGTTTATTTTCATAATTTGTTAGGTGGAAAAGACAAAAAAATATGAGAAAAGCTGTATTCCCATTGCCATTTTTTTAAAAAAATTTATTCATAAACTGGAAAATGGCACTGATTTTCTAGTTGCGTGAACGAACATTTTGCGTTGGCAAAATAGAGGGGAAAGGGTATTTTTGTTTAGGACGTTTTCATCATAAGATAATTTTGTTTTGGTCATTATCTCAATTAATTTTAACTTTTAGTTAAAAAAATATATTGAATTCACAGTTCATATATCATCAATGTCGTTTTTGTTAATATGTAAATTTAAAGAGAAATTCTAAAACTAACTTTGAAAAAAGATGGAATACGTAGAGATGACATAAGGACTTTTGATGCAAATTTTTACCTTAATAAAGATGACATAAATGACATGTAAACTATCAATTCAATATATTTGGTCAAGTAACAAAATTATCCCTTAATAAAAACTTGGAAAAATCACGTGCACCTCCCAAGGACCAGAAATAAATACAATGAGGTCCTTTAAACTTACCAAATTACACATAAGTCTCTAGGGATTTTTTTGATAGGCAAAGGAGCAATTTTACATATGAAATTTACCCCAGGGAGTGCCCAGCACCACAAACTTTTTTCTGGAGTAAAAGTATACATGAAGATACGTTTTAGGAGCAAAAATACCACGGGCCGTTAGTTGACCGTTAACTTGTATGGAGTGAACAGTAACGCGGATGAAATTACCATTTTACCTTTAGTTTTTTTTTTAAAAAAAAAAAAACCTAAAAACCCCCTAGCCGGTGGGCCCCGCCACCGCCGGTGACAACCACTACCAGTGACAACCACCGCCGGCGGCCACTACCACCAGCGACCACCCCCGCCAGCCGACCGCCACCGCTAGCGACCACCACCGTTGGTGGCCGGTGGTGTTCGCCAGCAACGATGGCTACCGGCGGTGGTGGGGCCCCTCGCCCAGGGGGTTTAGTTTTTTTTTTAAAAAAAAAAACTTATGGCGTTACTGTTCACTCCATCTAAGTTAACGGTCAACTAACGACCCGTGGTATTCTTACTCTCAAAACGTAACTTCGTGTGTACTTTTACTTTAGAAAAAGTTCGTGGCGCTGGGCGTTCTGTAAGGCAAACTTCATGTGTAAAATTGCTTCTTTACCCTTTTATGATATTATTTGTATTAATAACAAGAAATATTATATTTACAACAAAATTTAAAAACCTGACCATTTACCAAAAAAAAAAACCATATTTACAATAGAAAGTGTCATATTTATAACAACTTTTAAATACTTGATTTTATTTCAAACTCAAGTCCCTAAATGTACCGATGTTATTTACAGTAAAAAAAATGCTATATTTACAACATGAAGTATTATATTTACAACAAAATTTTAAATTTGACCATTTACAACAGAAAAAACCATATTTATAACAAGAAGTGTCATATTTACAACAAAATTTAAAAACCTGGATTTTGTTTCTATACAAATAATATCAATATGTGAATTTTTATTGAAACTTTTTTATTATTTTTTTATGGTTCTTGGGCTTGGCTATAATTTTACCCAGGGACGGAGGCACACTAGTGTTTATGTGTGCAAGTGCACCCATAAAAATTTTAAAATATATATATATGGTGAAGGACTTTTATTACATTAGAACTGGTTAGATCAATTGGTTAAAGCTTACCGCATCCATGTAAAGGTCCCAGGTTCGAACCCTCGCTGAACCTTTTTTTTTTGTCAATTTCATTGTCTCACTCTCAACTCTCCATCGATTTCATTGTCTCACCGCGTTCAAATCGTTCAAATTCCACCCCCAAATCGTTCAACGAAATCGATCCGCCCCCAAATCGTTCAGCCATGCCGCCGCCGCTCTCCAAATCTCTAACCCACGGCGCTCTCGGCTCCCAAACTTTCCCTCCGTCGTCGCTCTCAATCTCAATCACAGGTCAGTCCCTTCTTTCTCTTTCTCTCTATTTATCTCCTTCTATATATCTAGGGACCAATCATGTTGTAAAATAGATCGATTGCTTTTCGCTTTGTGAATTTGAATATCCGATTTCGTCCTTTCTCAACCGTGCAAGTTTCTATCTCAATACACATATTTTAATTGGTATCCTGTACAAAAGGATTCTGGTTATCTTCTTTGTATACCGTAGCAACTTCTGATTAGCTCTTTGCTTAATGTTGTGTTCTAGTCCTCTATATTGAACTGAATCCAGCCTGCCTTTTAGAATTTGGGTAAATTGATTTTTCTTGTCTCATGCACTTGTTTTGGATCATAATTTAATCCTTGTCATTGCTTCTGCTAGGTCCTTATCATGATGGTGTTTGGAAAGTAAGAGTTGAACTGCCTGATGCTTATCCCTATAAATCACCCTCCATAGGATTTGTCAATAAGATCTACCACCCAAATGTTGATGAGATGTGAGCGTGTCTAAATTCAATATTCTGAAACTCTGCTAAGCAGATTATCTGTTTCTTTATTTTACGAGTATATTAGTTCATGTCTGACTGTTTTGGATAACATTAATTTCAGGTCAGGTTCAGTTTGTCTGGATGTTATCAATCAAACTTGGAGCCCCATGTTTGGCATTGATCTTCAATAGGTTTTCTGAGAAAAGTGTGACTACATTTTAATTTTCCACTTAAAGATTGTTGTTCCTTGTCAAATGTCAAACCTTGTTTTCTTCCAGATCTTATTAATGTACTTGAGGTGTTTCTACCGCAACTTCTTTTGTATCCCAACCCATCTGACCCCCTCAATATAATGGAGAAGCTGCAGCTTTAATGATGTGTGACCGAGCTGCTTATGAACAAAGGGTTGAAGGTATTGATCATTTAGAACGATTTATTTTCCAGAATCTTTATATCTTCTATTAGTTAATGGTTAATACGGGCTTGTTCCTTCATCACAAGTGTTAGTTATGAGAAAATTCTAAAACTGTGGAAAACAATTGAACTTACTTTTGAGGCCTCAAAAGAATAGAATTAGACTACTTTTATCATTTTGCAAATCAGATACAGTTCCGTTCAGATGTGCATGATCTTGAGCTGCATCTTTTTCATAGCAAGAGCTATATCAGCATGGGATATGAAGGATCAATCAGGGCTCAACTGTTTTAATTGAAATTGTGAAGGCGAAAGTGAACACAAGAATATAATATGGGGTTCAATCTCAGGAAGAGAAAACTAAGCCTAGGTCATTATAGAAAATATTTGCTATATTGACTGACTTAATCAACTTCCATAACACTTGGGGTAATATGAAAAATGTCTTTTATTTAGGTATCTTATATCAAGGACCGGAAAGAGTATTTCTATTCCAGCAGACACACTAATAGAGATTTGTCATTTGTTCTATACCAGAAAGGGTATGGCAGGATCTATGTTGTAAAACAATAAACACTTGCCAGCATTGTGTGTGCTCAATTTACCCGTGAAAAGAGGCTTCCCCCTTTTCATTGTATGCACAAGAATTACTTTCTGCTTTCTTTTGTAGATTGATTTGCTTCAAGAAATAACTTTATCCCCTCGAATCTTTTCGGAGGTTGATGCAGCACTCAAGACTAAGCAAATGAAGGCTGATGTTAATGAATATCTGAAGGTAATACTAATACCCCACTTTATGATTTTCTTTTATGATGAATTGAAGACGAAGGCAGCATTTTGGTTTGATTCCCCACCTTCTAGTTATTATAATTCTTCATTCTTCATTAGTTGTTTTGGAATTGGGTATGAAAAAAGATACAATTTTATAGGTTTCGATAGAGGAAGCATTGAGATGAGCTAACTTATAGGGTTGCAACATGTTCTCTAATCTTGTCAAATTTTTTTTCTTCCAGAAAATGTCAACGATACAATTTTAATACATTTAAAACTTTTCGTAAAAAAAAAAAAAAAAATTCGGGGGCGCTGCCCCCGAATCCCCAAACCCTCCCCCCACTAATTATGCACCCACAAACTCTAAATCCTGGCTCCGTCACTGATTTTACCCAAAACTTTTACGACGAAATGACCTTCAAAACAAAAAATGAGACATTTTTCATTTTTGCGTGCAGATGTGAGATATGGCTGATACGACGTCGACGACGACAGAAGAATACAAATAAATCATATATGTGGAGTGGAGCTGCAGCTTCTTTTGGGTGATTCTGGGAGAGACCAACAAGTCAAGCTCGCCGTGTCCCATCTCCAGCTTTTATAATTATGCCCTTTTTACCATTTTTGGACAAACGTATCTCTCGCTTTTATAATTATGCCCTTTTTACCATTTTTGGACTAACACATCTCTCACTTTTACAATTATGCCCTTTTTACCATATTTATTAAAGGGTTAAGATGTAAAAATACACATGTGCTTTTCTCTGAGGAGCGCCCAGTAGCAAATGCTTTTTTTGGATGCAAAAGTGCACACGTGGTTACAAATTAGGTACAAAAATACCGTTTGACCGTTAAGTTTGATTTTGACTGTTAAGTTTGACTTTGACCGATGACGTGACATTTCAAAGGTGCAAAAATACACATGTGATTTGTGAAGAAGAGCGTCCAACAACAATTTTTTTTAATTTAATAATTTTACTTTAATTACTACCGGGTGCTAAAAAGATATTTAGAATACTAACCTGTACTGAAAATATACTTCACAATCTTGAAAATTTATTTTTAGATCTGAAAAAAATATTTCAGGGTACTAACAGGTACTAAAAAGATACTTTGAAGTATTTTTTTTTTGTAACAGTTAGTATCCTGAAAGTACTTTTTAGTACCAGTCAGTACTTAAAATATTTTTTTCAGTATCTTTTTAGTACCGGTAAACACTTGAAATATTTTTTCAAGATCCTAAAATAATTTTGCAAGATTATGAAGTATTTTTTCAGTATTAGTCAGTATCTTTTAGTATCAATCAATACTTGAAATATTTTTTCAAGATCCTAAAATAATTTTTCAAGATTATGAAGTATTTTTCCTATACTAGTCAGTATCTGAAAAAAATATTTCAGGGTACTAACTACTAAAAAGTACTTTCAGGATACTGACTGGTACAGAAAAAATACTTCATAATCTTGAAAAATTATTTTAGGATCTTGAAAAAATATTTCAAGTATTGACCGGTACTAAAAGGATACTGACTGATACTGAAAAAATACTTCATAGTCTTGAAAAATTATTTTAGGATCTTGAAATAAAATTATTAAATAAAAAAAAATTATTGTTGGGCGCTCTTCTTCACAAATCACATGTGTATTTTTGCACCTTTGAAATACCACGTCATCGGTCAAAGTCAAACTTTACAGTCAAAGTCAAACTTAACGGTCAAACAGTATTTTTGCACCTAATTTGAAACCACGTGTGCACTTTTACACCCAAAAAAGTATTTGCTACTGGGTGCTCCTCGAAGAAAAGCACATATGTATTTTTGTACATTAACTCATTTATTAAAATTATAAAAAGACAAGTTTATCCGAACTTATCATTAATGGTAGAACAACTTATCGATTGAGGTACCCTAACTGGTCATTAGTCTGACTTGTCCATTAGTGACAAATCAGGGTAAACTCCCACTTTTCACAGTTTTAATAAATTGCCCACAAATCCCTTAAAGCTTTAGAGTCATTGAATGATTTCATGGAGTTTGGTGGTGATAAGTGATAACTCCCAAATTGTGATGTAATTAATTTATGCTGTATAGACTTTTATTTTTTATTTTTTTTAAAAAAGGTTAGTTTTAAACAAACTGTTTAAATCAAATATTGAAAAATCTGTTTTAAAATGTTAAAAAAATTATTACTACTTCCCCAACAAAAATTCATCCCATTCGTAAAAAGACCTCGGATCTTAATAAATAGGGTCAAGGTGCAGATTTGCCAACCAACTATTACCCGAGGAGCGTCTGGCACAAATAACTATTGAGGGAACCAAAATTGTCAATCAACAATTAAAAAGTGAAAAGAAAAAACACAATTTGGAGCAGATTTGCCAACGAACTATTACCCCGTTACTGTCTTGGTGTCTCTGTCTTCCATTGACTGTCACAGTGTTGGCGGCGTCGGCATTTCTAAAGTTTCTATTGTTGCTGGATGTTCCACTCACCCTCTTGAACTCATCTAGCAGTCCACAGCGTTTGACTGGCACGCACCTTGCACCCTGGTTCCATCCCTCCGATGCCACAAGCAGCAACCGTGCCTAGTCCCATAGGTACCATCTCTGTTGGTGTTTTCCTTTTCCAACAAGAAGGCTTAACCACTCTTTTAATTTCTTCAGCGTTTCCGCCACCGTCCTATGCCAGTGCCTCATTTTTAACTTAATTGTGATAGCTGTTTTTTTTATAAAAAAAATAGTTATTTGGTGTTTTTTTTTCACTTTTAATAGTTATTCGGTATTTTTTTTTCACTTTTTAATTGTTGATTGACAATTTTGGTCCCCTCAATAGTTATTTGTGCCAGACGCTCCTCGGGTAATAGTTGGTTGGCAAATCTGCACCTTCACCCTAATAAATATTGGGTTCAAATCTATCTGTGTTCTTTAGAGTTTAGAGCGTGAAATCCACTGTGACTTTGGGAGCACATGACAACAAAGTTCATGTAAATTTTCTATCTAGGAAACTATTGTTTCCCTTTTCAATCCAATACCAATACTCTTCATATGATTTTTTTAAAAACGGAGCTTCAATTGCATCAGCAGCATTTCCAGAGGTTCATTTGCATCAGCAGCATTTCCAGAGGGCTCCGAATGCTGATACACACACACACAGACAATATGCTCACTATTTCATCTTTTTAAATCTTGAACCCTTATTTGGTCTGTTCCTCATATCCCTTGCAGAAGCCCAGAAAAAGAGAGATGTCTATAAAAGTACAATGAAGAATATCTGAACTCTATCTTCACTAGTGCAAAAAAACGTTTTAAGATCGCCTCATTTAGATCGAACTATCGACACCCCGGTCTTAAAGGTATGACCGGTGGCAATTTTGTAAATATAAAGAACTTCTTGGACCGGATCATCTTTTCATAGGTCTTAAATATATTATTCAGACCGGCAAAAAGAAAAAAAAAACAACCGGTCTTAAAAAAGTTATTAAAAAAATTGAAATATCAATACATTATTAAAGAAATCTCGTACAACCCGATTTATATTTTCCGCAGTCCAAAAAAATAAGGAAAATTTTAAATATATTGTCTAAAATTTTTAAGACTGGATATATATAAAAAGACGGTTTTAAAGGGTATACTTTTAAGACCGGACATAAATGGTGCTCGGTACTAAATATTGAAATTTTTTTTAAGACCGGATATTAATAAAGGACGGTCTTAAATTGTAACCTTTAAGACCGTCGTTTACTTCATCCGGTCTTAAAACTAAAGTGCCAAATATACTTTTCTTCACACGAAACTTTACCTTACGACTTAATGTTGTTCTCTCTGAACTCTGAAACCCCTGTTGTTGTTGCGAAACCCCTCTTCCTGTTGCATTACCTCTCTTCCTCGCCCACCACCATCATCCTCTGTTACTCTCTCATTCTCTCAGGCGTTCCTCTTTCGCACCACCACTCTCAACCTCTCTTCCTTTCTCGAAATTGAACGGAGAAAACAGTTCTTCTCCTGTTCGTTCAACGCCAGTTATTGGTGTGTCCAGTGTGAGTCAGAACGAACCCTCTTCATCTCACAATGAGCCTCGTAACCGCCCTGCACACCATGGTAGAAGTGGCACACGAATGAAAGATGTATCCGTAAGTCAGACCTCTGGGTCAAAGCTCGAGATTCAGTTTGATGAAAAGTTGGCTCCTTTTGGTCCTAATAAAGGCAAATATAATAGTTTTGTCGGCTATCTAGCATGCAGCAAGGCTAGCATTTTGACAGATGAGTGGATAAATGTGGACCTTCGCAATGTAAAGGAACTTATTTGGGACACTATTCGGCTTACATACACTATCCTTGAGTGCCCGAAGTTGAAAGACAAGACATTGTCTTATTGTGTTGATCGGTGGAGGAAGTCTAAGACCTTTCTAGCTAATACATATAATTTTTGCCGAGGTTAGGCCTGACCATAATCCTTTGGACAAGTACATATTTATTGATGAACAAACTTGGCAACAATTTGTTCAGTTGCGGACCACTCTTGAAGCTTTAGTGAGTTTATATTTAGTTTTATTTGCCCTTTTTTGTTTGCTTATTAACTTGTGCGAATATGTGAATGTTATTGTACGTGTTTATCTAATCCTGTTAATTAGATGGTTTGGTGTGTGAATAGAAGTATATATTTCCATCCTTTGTCCTGCATAAGAGGAGCATGTCGTAGTTGTATGCAAGTCTGATATGTAAACCGTGCAAAGGTAAAATACTAAGTAGGTAATTAGGGAAATAATAATGGCATAAGAGTCAAACCATTATTATAGTCTTAGCTAGTTCTTTTATAGTAGGTAGTGGTTAGACATTGCTATTAGTTAGTTAGTATGTTAACTGTGTAAAGGTTTTGGTGCAGTTTTGCAACTCCCTTTACTCTGGTTTTCCCAATTTCTTCTACAATTCTACATCTTTCTTAAATAAAATGTTGAAACTTGATGAAGTGAATTTGACTATTGTTTGAGGTTCATATCAAGCAAAATTTCTCTAATTTATGTTAGTGAGATGGCTGGAATTCGTAATTAATAGTTGTTTTCAATTCTGATTCACAGAAAAGAAGGGAACAAGCACAGGAGATAGGGAGAAAGAATGATTGCCCGCATAAGGCTTCTTGTGGCGGATATGAAAAGGCTGAAAAAGAATTGATGGCGGCCAAGTGGAAGAGATTGGAAGATGAAGCAGAATCCAATCCTTCTGCGATACATGATCCGCCATCTCCAATAAGTTGCGAGGAGTTGTGGTTTATATTCAGCAAAAGCCAAGCGATGCCTACACGAGTGAACAGACTCGTCTAGTTGCTGAAAGAATTGTAAGTATCGTTATTGTTAATTTTTAGTTACTAAACATGTTTCACTACTAAGCTTCTCATTATCTATATCTTGCAAGAAGACCTAAAAAAGAAAGAAGCAAAGGGATCTTTTGTGTCGGATGGAAGGAATGATGTTTTGACTGTTGCAACCGGAAAACTGGATCACTCGGGTCGTGTAAGGGGGAATTGGAGGACGGGTAGGCTTGAAGGAATACTTTGGTAAATCCAAACGCCATAAACAAAGTATGGTTACCCGGGAGGAGATGGAACAGACACTGGCCAAAATGAGTGAGCAAGCAGCAGCTAAAGAAGCTTCATTGACTGCCTATTTTCAATCCTAGATGAGGGAGATGAAGGAGGAAATGAATCAAATGAAGCCTACTTATGAGCTCTCGTGCAAAGACCAGTGTTCCCTTGCCACACTCACCTACAGCTTTGCAGCAGAGCACTAGAGGGAGTTGCATTGTTGGACCGTCAAAGCAACCTTGTGACCTTTATGTGGAGGATCCTGATCATCATGATAGACAATTGGTTGAAAAAGGGACTATCCACAACTTGGGATCAACTGTACACCACCAACAAATAGCTGATGATGAACTCAGAGTGTCAGTTAAAGAGGTCATCATTGATGCACCTGTCCCTCTCCCAACTGGTGAGGTGAAGGTTGTGAATGATGTCATTGAAACCTTCATCTCGTGGCCAGTGAAGCTTGTACATGTTTCTACTCCTCCTGAAGCTCCAGCCCCTCCTAAATTGGTTGGCACGGCTAAGTTGAGTGCCAAGGACAAGCTTGTCCTTATGGTATCCAAGAAACAAGTTGGAACTTAAACAGTGGCCCATCAATACAGAAGTAGGTCTTAAAAACAAGCACCCAGTTTTGGTTGACCAAGATGATATAATTTCCTTGCTATTTGATAAACAGGAGCTTACTGATGCAATTATTCTCATGTTTATAAAGTAAGTATCTTCTTCTATGAATACATAACATAAATGTGAGACACTCACATACGTATATACTACTTTCCTGACGTCATTATTGTAGGTTCATGCATCATGAATTGGAACAACAGGGCAGAAGCCAAGATATTGGATTCTTGTGCCCACAGTACATAAGTCAACCACCCTTAACAGAGAGACAATCATACATAATATCAAGGTTGTCCACCAATAGGAGAAAGTGGTACTTGGCACCATACTACAATTGGTACATATCATAATTCTTTTCTGCAATTCCCTTAATACTGCTACATATTACCGAGTACTTGTCTGTTGTGAACTTTCAGTTGCCATTGGTAGTTGGTCCTGATTTGCCCGAATGAGAATAAAGTGGTCTTTTTATGCTCTCTTCACCATGATCCACCACTTACATTGCAGCAGATGGTGAATAAGTAAGCATATGTCATCTTGATTGTCTAGTCTGAAATCTCTGCTGTAAATTTTTAGTGACCATTATTGAGTAAATTTGTGATTTTGACAATAGACCCTTGAAATCATTCCAACAAAAGGTCAAGAAAAGGTTTGGGGCTGAGGTTAAAGAGCCTACATGGATCATACCAAAGGTTAGTACGTATTTGGACTAACACACTGGCTTGTGAACTTGGTCTGTAGCAATATATGCTCTTATATATTTCTTGTTCGTTTTTAGACCCGTCGGCAACCAAAGGAGTCCAACTTATGTGGGTATTACGTCTTAACACACATGTATAATATTGTCATGCAACCAGTGACTACCATCACTGAAACAGTAAATGTATGTTACATAACTTTGCCTGTGCGCTGACCACTTTGATGCCAGAAAGGACGACTAATATATATATTTCTTTCTTTGATGTAGCTATAGATGTTTGACTGTGCTGACCCCTTTCCTGATGGTGATATTGAGCACACACAATGTGTTATGTGAATATCTGTATGATCTGATGATCTCGGAAAGTCGGAAAAATAATTGATTTGTGAATTCATTCGTAAATATATGTTGTATCAACAATCACCTTCGGTCTGTAAATGAACAATTGTCCAATTTGTGATAGTATACAATAATAATTTGTTAATTCGTTTCAAACAATTTCCTTGTGTCCATTAGTGGTTGCTGAATGTATTGGATGGTGGATAAAATTATTTATTGCTTAATTTTAAAAATATTGTGAGATGTTTAGGACTGGATATTTTATAAATGTCTGGTCCTAAAAGTCCTCGAATCATTTGAAAAATATGTTAGTGTTTTAGGACCGCAGATTTTATAAATGTCCGGTCCTAAAAGTCATTGGAAAATATGCCAGTCTTTTTGGACCGTAGATTTACTAAATTGTCGGTCCTAAAAGTCTTCGTTTATCATCGGAAAAATATCCAGTCTTTTAGGATCATAGATTTACTAAATGTCCGGCTCTAAAAGTCTCAATCGAAAAATATGCCAGTCTTTTAGGATTGTAGATTTACTAAACGCCGGCCCTAAAAGTCTTCGTTTAATTTGAAAAAAATGCCAGTGTTTTTAGGACCCTAAATTTACTAAATGTCCGGTCCTAAAAGTCTTCGTTCTTTTATTAATTTTCAAAATATTGTGTAACTATATCATTCCATTATCCATATTTCATAATTGCATTGCTTTTATTTATTTATTAATTTTAGTTTTTTTGAGTCTGCCATTATCTATATTTCATAATTGCCTTGTTTATTGCTTTCTAAGTTCAGATAATGCATAAACTAACTAATTAAAGTACTAAACTCTCACGAGAACAAAATTTAAAAATATTTTATTTAATAATTTTTACTCTGCCCTATAGGGCAGCGATTACAAAACAAAAAACTATAAAACAACTAATCCTCCCTATTGTCGAAGAGGGAGGAGGAGTCGGAGGCAAAAGGATCTTACTCCAAGTAATTGGCTTGGAGTACTATGTTCAGCTTGGTGTTGACGGTATGAACAAGTTGAAACAATTGGCCCAAGCATTGGTCGATGTGATCGACGCGAGCCACCACGTTCTGCACCAACTACTTGATAGTCAGATTTGGAGGCAATGGCAGAGGGGGCTGAGGTTGAAGAGGAGGAGGAGGAAAAGGAGGACCTCGTGGAGCAGCCATTATAGTGGAGGCTAGGCGGTAGAGGAGGCCGTTTAGAAGTGATGGAGAAGAATGTGAAGAAACTAAAGTAACAACGGGTTTAAATAGAGAACCCATCCTGAAGAATATGAAACACCGGAAACTTTTTATGGGGAGACACATAGTTCCTCAGAATACGAGGAGACACATCATTGGCAGTTTACCTTGAAGCCGAAAAGACTCTGGATCATGTGAACAGAGTGTAAGGATACGACTCTGTTATCTGAGTAATTTTGAAGTGACTGAACATTTAATACCAGATCAGTTCTTAAAAGTAATATTTTTTAAGGACAAATTCTTACTTTACAAAAATAAATAATTGATAAAAAATAATTGACTTTTAGGACCGGATCTTAGATAAAAGGTCGGTATTAAAAGTAATTGAATTGTTTGAAAAAATAAATAGTGGACATTTAGGACTGGAAATATAATAAAATGATGATCTTAAAAGTAATTTAATTGAAAAAATAAATAATATACTTTTAGGACCGGAGATATGATAAAAGGACGGTCTTAAAGTAGAAACACAAGCATCATAATCGATCAATTACGTATCTCTCTCTCTCTGTCCTTATTAACTCCTCACTACCTCATAACTTCTCTCTGCCCCAACTGCTCAAACCATAGTTAGATACAAGGGAACCGCTCGTAAGGGTACTCTTACTCGTGATGCTCGTGCCTTCCGTAGATCGTTATACGGTGCGCCTCCTCCAGCGAGAGTACGTTCTATTGTGACATAGGAGTCTTGGGTCGTTGGACCCATTGTTATTTCAAATGATGAAGATGTTGCCACACCCCTCAGCCTTCAGACCATGAAGAGGTTCCCGCTCCCCCTCTCCAACCTCTTGGCCCCAGCGCGCCTACTACTGACCCCTCTCCTTTTTCCTCTAATGATGCATTGTAGCTGATGCAAGTAAGACAAGAACTTGCTGATCTCCGGCGGGAAGTTAATGCTGATCACGCCGATATCACCAAGGCATTGGAGAATAATAAGCTTTAGGATGTTTAGTTAGATTGTTGTCGTTGATAATGTTCAGTTATTGTTTTTCTTTCTTTTTTTTCTTGTGTACGTGCATATTCTCCAGTTATGTATGGAAGCAGTAAGAACTAAGCTTGTGTCTTTCTGATATTCATATTTTCCAGTTTTCCTCTAATTTATTTTATTAATTCAGTTTCTATTGCGCTTGCCAAAGGCAAACCTCTTTTTTTTAGTTTGGTTAATTAATAAACAAAGAGGTGTAATAAAAGTAATATACTTTTAGGACCAGATTTTTTAATAAAAATCCGGTCTTAAAATTAAATGAATAGTAAAAGTTAGGACTGAAGTATTCTTAACCGCTGGTCATAAAAATTAATTAATAAATATTTGACTTTTAGGACCGGATTTTTTTATAAAACTCCGGTCTTAAAATTAAATGAATAGTAAAATTTAGGACTGAAGTATTGTTAACCGCCGGTCTTAAAAATTAATTAATAAAATTATATCTTTAGGACTGGACACTTTATAATTAACAGTCTTAATAAAAAATCCAAAATACTAAAACATGTCTCTGTCGCGGGGAAAATTAAATTTCCCTCTCAGAACTTCTCTTGTCGTGCTGAAAGTTATTACTCAGGTTCTGTCTCCAGTGTTTGTGTGTTGCGTTGTCACTGCTTCGCGTTCCTCTTTCGACAATCACTTTTTGGTTCCTTACCTAAACGTCTATAGACCAAGCTGTACGAGGTGTTTCGGTTATATAACTTTATGATTTTTCTGCTTATGGTTATGGGTTTTTCATGGGTTGAACGAAATCGATGAAATATTATTGTGGGTTTCTCTATTGTTAATGAATATTGTATTTTGAAGATTATATTTGCACTTTAGACCTACCAAACTGACCAACTAGTGTTTTTAGGTTACTCTTGCTGTCTGCAACATCAACATTCATGGCCGGAGAAGAAAGACTTAGCAAACACATTTGAATTTATATGCTACAGGACCTTCATGTGATGCATTTAATTTCCTCGTCATGCATTTATTTTGCTTCTTGGATTCACTGTGATACATTTATGACCAAAAGTGATTATTCGTTCTGCATTTAATAGGCAAGTTTATCTGTAAAAAAAAAAAAGAAAAAAAAAGACATAACCGACATTTGAGCATATATATACATATGGAGTTGTCTTATTTTATATGCAAGTTTCAATTTTTTTTGGATTATGTATGTTAAATCTTGGTCTATATATAGGAATTCTACTATGGATCACAGTTGGATAAATGCTTTACGGACAAGTGTTGAATATCAGAATGGGGTGAGGGACTTTATAGAATTTGCTAAACAAAATGCCCATGATGATAGTGGGAAGTCTTATTGCCCTTGTGTAAATGTTTGAATGAGAGGCGATTAAGTCCTGAAGTTATACACACACATTTAATTTGTAAAGGATTTTGTAAGACTTATACGGTATGATCACGGCATGGTGAAAAAATGCCAAGTGGGTCTCAACATGGGGAAGTGGCATTTGATGATAATGACACGGATATGGATGATCGCATAGAGGACATTATTCGTGATGTAGGAAAAGAGGCTTTTGAGCAATCACATGCATATGGTAATATGTGCAGTGATGCAGAGACCTCGCTATACCCTGGGTGTAAAAAATACCAATTGTTGAACGCTGTATTAAAATTGGTAAGCTTGAAGGCACGTCATGGATGGAGCGACAAGAGTTTCTCTAAAATGCTTGAGGCTTTTAAGGACATGCTTCCGGATGATAATGTGTTGCCACATCGATACTATAATGCTAAGAAAATACTTTATCCACTGGGGATGCAGTACAAAAAGATTCATGCATGCCCAAATGATTGCATATTGTATAGAAAAGAATTTGAAGAGAAGCAGAATTGGCCGATATGTGAAACCCCAAGGTACAAGTCAAATAAGGGGTCTGCAAAAGTGTTGTGGTATCTTCCAATCATACCAAGATTCAAACGGTTTTTTGCTAATGAAAATGATGCAAAAAATTTGAGGTGGCATGCTGATGAGAGGATTTCTGATGGAAAGCTTCGACATCCGCCCGATTCTTCACAATGGAAGAAAATCGATCAATTATTTCCGAACTTCGGCGAAGAACCTGAGAACCTTAGGCTTGCCCTTAGCACAGATGGCATGAATCCCTATGGAAGCCTTAGCAGCATACATAGTTATTTACAACTTATCTCCTATGTTATGCATAAAACAAAAGTACATCATGCTGTCTATGTTGATTTCAGGACCAAAACAACCTAGAAATGACATTGATGTTTACCTTGAGCCCTTGATCGAAGACTTGAAGGAGTTATGGGAAGAAGGTGTTCATGTTTTTGACTCTTTCAAGAATGAGGTCTTTAAATTACGAGCCATGATATTCTGTAGTATAAACGAATTCCCAGCATATGGTAACTTGTCAGGGTATAGTGTAAAGGGTCATAAAGCATGTCCGGTTTGTGAAGAAGGCACATGCTACCATCAACTCCAACATGGAAGAAAGATGATTTATCTTGGACATAGGAGATTTCTTAGACGAGGCCACTCATATCGTCGATTAAAGAAAGCCTTTTTTGGTGGCCAAGAGTATGAAGATGCTCCAGTGGCATTGACTGGGGAGCAAATTTATGAAAAGGTGAAAAATATCAGTATCATCTTCGGTAAGACAACCAAGAGCAGAAAAGAAACAAATGTATGTAAAAAGATATCTGTATTCTTCGATCTTCCATATTGGCGCAATCTTGATGTGAAACACTGTATTGATGTCATGCATATGGAGAAAAACGTATGTGATAGTATTGTTGACACGCTTCTCAACATACCTAGTAATTCCAAGGATGGTGTAAAGGCAAGATTGGATTTACAAGTAATGGGAATACTCGAAGACTTACATCCAAGGCCATATGAGAAGAGAACTTATTGTCCCCCGGCTTCTCATACTTTGTCTAAAGATGAGAAACGAAGTTTTTGTGAGTGTTTACATGGTACAAAAGTTCCCTTGGGGTATTCCTCAAATTTTAAGAGGCTTGTATCGATGAAGGACTTGAAATTAGTAAGCCAAAAGTCTCATGATTGTCATGTCTTGATGCAACAGCTACTTCCAGTAGCGATTCGAGGCATCGCCGAATATGATTTTCGAGTCGTTTTGACTAGACTTTGTTTCTTCTTCAATGCGGTTTATAGTAAAGTTTTCGAGATTGAAAAGTTGGATGAATTGGAGAATGAAGGATATCTTATCTTGTGCCACCTTGAGAAGCTTTTTGTTCCTACATTTTTTGACATCATGGTTCATCTAATTGTTCATCTAGTGAGGGAGATAAAGTTGTGTGGCCCTATCCATTTACGGTGGATGTACCCAATTGAAATATCTATGAAATTCCTAAAAGGGTACGTGAAGAACGCATACCGGTCAGAAGCATCAATTGTTTAGAAATATGTTTCTGAAGAAGCCATGGAATTTTGTTAAAATTATTTAGCCAAAGTAAGACATATTGGCCTTCCTAAACATCAACATGCTGAAGGGGGTAGGCAAGGGGCTTCAGTAAAGAGTGTGGATCCTGATGAATTGTCACAAGTCCACTTATACATCTTGAATAATGTTGATGAAGTTCAAGACAGCATAGAAGCACATAAATAAGCTGTAAGGAAAGAAAATCATAGAATGATTGAACAAAGGTTGATTAGAGAGCATAACAGAACTTTTGCAAACTGGTTTAAATAAAAGGTCGAGGGAGAGGAATGTGTTTCTGATACAATCAAATGGTTAACACGTGGTCCAGAGGTTGATGTCATAAGTTGGAATTTGTATATGATCAACGATTATACATTTTACACGAAGTCCCTAGATGATAGGAACATCGTCCAGAACAGTGGTATTATGTTAGAGGCTGAATCTATACACTTCTCTAATTCGAAAGACAAGAGGCCTAAATTGGCAGTCATGCCTTATTATGGGGTTATTGAAGAGATTTGGGAGGTGGACTATGTTCAAATTAGATTTCCCATTTTCAAATGCAAGTGGGTTAATATAAATAATGGTGTTTGGATCGATCGGCTAGGATTTACATTAGTCGATATCAATAGTAGAAGTTTTGGAGATGAACCTTTTATTATGGCAGACCAGGCGAAACAAGTGTTCTATATCACCGATCAGGAAAATAAAATGTGGTCTGTAGCTTTTCAAGAAAAAAGGGTCATTGATATTGATGATGAAATTCATTCAAATTACGGTCTTCCTTAGAGTACTCCATTTTCAAGGGGTTTACCGGACATGAACGAAGAAGATGAAGCGGATAATGAACCCGGAATAAGAAATGATTATCAAGAAGGGATATGGGAGGATATCCCTTTATAAAAGAGTCAATTCATAAGGTAATATTCAAATGCAAAATTCTTTGAAAACTTTAAGGTTTTAACTATATATATTCCTTCTATGTTCTTAAACAATAATGTCACTGACTATGAAGCTTTTATTCTTGTTTTATTTTTGTGGCAGGATCTGATATATATGTTTTAAAAGGGGATATCATGTTACGTTGTTGGGTGGGATCAGATGAAGGTATGGTGCTGTATTTGTAACTCATCATTGTATTTGTTAGTTATCTTATTGTATATATTCATTAAGGTGTTGTAGCATAGTATAAATTAAGAAGCCATATAACTCATGGTGAATAATATTTGTATTTTTTTCCCAATTCAATTTATTTATAATGGATTGTTCATAACTTATAACTTAAAGTATCGACTTTTTTGTGCTAGATTGGGTGGTGGATGTGTGTGTGTGTGTGTGTGTGATTAGGAGGAACAAAACAAGGAAAAATTCTGGATAATTTAGACTGGGAAATAATAGCGCCGGTCTTAAAAGTTCAAATGTTAAGACCGGATGAATTTATATGTCCGGTCTTAAAAGTCTATGCCGATCTTATGACAGTTGGTCTTTTAAGACCGCTGTTTATTAAGACCAGTCTAAAAAGTTCATTTTGTAAGACCGGATGTATTAAGTACCCTGTCTTAAATTTAATTAATTTTAGAACCTGATTAGTTAGTCATCTGGTCTTATAAGTCGGTATTTTTTAGACCGGAGTTTCTTTATCTGGTCTTAAAAATGTAGATATTTTTAGATCGGTCTATGGTTTGGTCCAGTCTTAAAAGTTGAGTTTTAGGACCAAACAAAATACATATCAGGTCTATATAGTACGACTTTTAAGACCTAACTTTTAAAATGTCTGGTCTAAAAAAGTTTCTTTTAGACTGGTTCAAATCCGGTCTTAAAAGTTACGGATTTTTAATACCGACTGGAACAAAACTGGTGTCAGGTCTGGTCTTACAGTACCTCTTTTGTCCGGTCTTAAAAGCCTTTTTTTTCCACTCTAGCTTGTAATCTCACTAAAGCCCTGCCAAAACCTATTCCTCAAAATAAGTTCATAAATCCCTGTGAGTACCAACAAATATTGTATGCTACTACAAAAGCAGGAACAACCTGAGCAAAACATAAATCACACAACCTACGAATAACGAATATCTTGTTACTTCTTTTTTCATTAAAGCCAATGTTCCAAAATACAGTATTGACTTCACAAAGTTGCAAGTGGGTCACAGCTAGCTAAGGAAGGCACGATGCATATCACATGCAGTTGGAATAATAAGTTGGTTTATGCACCAGCAACAAGAAGAACACATAGAGGTGGTATACAGAATTTTGAGCTATCTGAAGCTTAATCCTGGACAAGGAATTCTTTAAGAAAGGTATTACTAGACACATCAAAATATGCACTAATGCAGACAGTGCAAGGGATAGAGACTAGGAGGTCAACCTCAGGATACTATACATATATGTGGGGAAATCTGGCTACATAGAAAAGCAAGAAACAGACAGTGGTGTCAACAAGTAATGCAGAAGTAGAACTGAGAGTATGTGAATGAATATGGGTTATAAGATTACTGAAGGAGTTGGGGATTCAACATGAGGGGCCAATGCAACTCTGGTGTAACAATAAGGCCATTATTGAAATGGTCAAGAACCCAATATATCATGAAAGAACAAAGCATGTTGAGTAAACAGACACTTTATTAAAGAAAATATTGAAGCATGCATTATGACTCTGTCTCACATAAAATCTACAGATCAAATTGCAGACATTTTGACTAAACCACTGGGCAGAACGAAGTTTGAAGGATTTCGAGGCAAGCTGAAAATGATTGATGTATACTCTCCAACTTGAGGGGAGTGTTAGAATATTCAGGATCCCTTGATTATAGAATTTGATTTTATATTTCCTAATCTTAAATGTAATCCCTGATTTCCCTAAACTAATTTCTCTTCCTAAGCCTATATATTGTACCTTCTCTTCATCTAATAATATTAGGAGCGTGTTTTATGCCTCTGAATTTCAAGAGACATCTACATATAATTCAGTTGATTTTTTTTTTTAAAAAATAAAAGATAGTTATTAACAATCATACACAATTCACAAGTATATAAAAGAATATTTAAAGTTACATGTTACTCTTCATCTTATAAATTACTATCGAAGAATTACTCCAAAGCTTTTAATAAAAGCCTACAACATCACAAACATTAATGTCAAAAAAAAATTAATGTCTATTAATATATTGATAAATACTACTCTAAAATTCCTCCATTGTTACTAGAGAGATACCCTAAAATCTTAAAACTGGCATAATAAATGAAAGCCACAGTTTATATAGATATATGTTACAAATATCAGTATATGATTATTTTTTCAACATTGGCTGAATAGAAAATTATCATATTTTCCTATGTAGATCAGAAAGTCCTAATACATCTATATCCAGTGGCGGAGCTTGGAATAAATTTTTGGGGGGAGCCAAATGTATACTAATTAAAAAATTTTATGATTATATAACATGTTTAAAATATTCAGATTTATAATAAAATTATTTTAATAATTCTAATGTAAAAGATTACATGCATTTCTCTAGTATGGATGTCATATTAATTACAAATTACTCTAGCACTACCACGTGTTTCTCGAGTCGCCGGATGGTAGTGGCAGCTACATTCCACCCAGATTGGGTTTCTTTCATAATCTCTAAATATTGTCTGTCCAAACAATGCAATACTACTATAACTTATCTTTTATTTTCCCAATCAACAGTCCATATTAGCTAATGAGAGAAAATGAGAAAAAAGTTAAAGAAATGATCTCCTTCCCATTCCACTCACTAGGCGCTCCCAGATTTAAATAAACAAAATAAGTTATTTAAATCTTAAATTTCACCAGGGATGGGACCCAATTTTCCCTATGTTTTGTGTGTCCAAGTATTCTATTATAACCAAACATCTTTTTAGGCGTTGCTAAAACTTAGCCCAGCGACAAAACAAACCATTGGCTTGGATGTATAACAACAAAGGAATCAACGATTCAGTTACTAGATTGCCATGCCAACGTGGATTCCCAATTTGTTAGCCCAATATTGTGAGACATTATGTAAATCAAAATAATAAGGGCCCACAGCAGGCTCTATATGAGGCCCAACGTTGAAAATAAATGTAGTTGTAGGGGAAAGGGACGAAAATGAATGAATCTGGGTGGGGCATTGTAATAGAATGGTAAAAAAATCTGAACATTTTTTTTTTGGGGGGCTACTTAAAAGCTCTGCCCTTGTCTATACCACTCTGATTCTATTTAGAAGTCCCTTTTGATTATATCACACATACTAAGGAAAGGTAGTTAACTAAATGATTATGGAGAGAATTTTCAATTTTACCCCCATTTATGATTGGGTACCTTTTAACTCTTTCTTTTTTTCTCTATTTTGATTGGTACAATTAATATGGATAAGATTGTCACAATCTCATTTATTTGGTCAAAATAGACTTATAAATAGGATCAAATATTTTGGTCAAAAGGGATTTATAAATAAGACCAGAGTGGTATATCTTTATTAGTAAAATGGAGTATAGCAGGAAAAAAAAAAGATTTTTTGAGGTAACAACTCAATAGGGAGCATCCATGGTTTCAACCGCTCATATATATATATATATAATTAATATACCATTCTGGTTCAATTTATAAGTCTCTTTTGATCAAAAAATTTGGTCATATATATAAGTTCCTTTTGACCAAATCAAATAAATGAGATTGTGACAATTTTATCCATATTAATTGTATCAATCAAAATAGAGAGAGAAAAAAACAATGAAAAGGTATCTAATCATAAATGAGTGTAAAGTTGAAAACTTACCCATAATTATTGAGCTAACTACCCCTTCTTAGTACGTGTGATTTAGTTAAAGGGATTTATAATACATATAATTAATATATAATTATTCCACTCATGACTAATTGTGCGCATTGTGGAGAAAAATGAAAAGACACGCAAAGCAGACAAGAAGTGCTTGCTATAATGTCAAATAGTCGAGTAATGAGATAAAGAAAGTAAAAGACATTTTGCAGAGATGTGACCCAAGAAGGTGCGGTGGGTGAGGCGGCTTGGGATGATAATGGACTAATAGGATTGGGCATTTACATAGAAGAAGAGAGTTAGGGTTTTATTCCTATTTTTAAAAAAAATTTAACAAAATAACAATATTAGTAATATTCTGACAGCATTTTTATTTTATATTATTTATTCCAATACTAAGATATATGTACATAAATATACTCATATCGATATTTCATTTATGTTTTATTTTATATATAAAATATATATTTATAACTTAGTATTTCTTTTAAATTATTAACTTATTATAAAATTTAAACTACCACTATATCTAAACTCTGAAAGAAATAAGGATTTTACATAAAAGCCAATAATATTTAAAGTGTTGAGCTGGTTGAAGTGAAAGTTTAGATCTTTGTAATGGAGATTCAGGTAAAGAAGATTCACACAAAATAGAAGATTGGTTTAGAAGTCTCGCTAACTTCAGTTGCCATTGGCGTCGCTACATCAAATAATCAGTGATGAACACACTCATATCACGGAAACGGATTCTCTCATCTGCGGCTCTCTCATTATATTTCTCATAGGCGCCTCTGGAAAGATCCAACGGTCCAGATCTTTTAAAAAAACATTATTATTTTTTTGTCTTTTTCGAAAAAAACAATTTTTTTTTTTTTTGGGTTTTCTTTAGTTTTGCAACGGTTTAGGTGTACCTAGGAGAAAGATAAGGAGAGAAGGAAGGTGAGAGAAACCGGACTCATCATATCACCTCACCACTAACAGTTAAAGATGAAAAAGAGCAAGAGACAGATACAATGGCTGGCGGACATATAGAACTAGTTGCAGGCCACAAAAGAGGGACCATCATAAATAAAGAAGACAAGAAGGCCATATGTCTCGAGCCCCACCAACATTTGAGTGATAAGATTGAAAGTGGTTCAAAGCTCTTATATAATCTTTTTAGTAACATTACCAACCAATTATTCTTACATATTAATAAAACCTGTTATAGTCGATGAAGTTGTTCTAGAATCTAAGTAATTCTTAATATTATCTCTGTTAATTGCACTCAACTCTAGTATCATAAAAATTATTACTCTCACACACTACCCTTATTAATTATGGGCATACAAGGAAGAAAAAAAATAATTAATGCTCATTGGAAACAAGCAAGGATAAAAATGATCAAATAAACTTACTAATTGGTGTCTTATAATAAGAACTAAAAGAAATATTAAAGAGCATTTGAAGATTGACGTTAAAATTTACACCAAAATAGATTCAGAATTACACAAATTAGATTATTTACTTTTTTGAATCAGTTTATTTTAACTGATTTTGCGTTATAAGAGATAAATATGTTATAGGGGTTGTGTCTTTGGATGGTGATCCCAAACTGGCAAACGTATTCTGAGACATTTCAGCTAAATAATGAATACCACAGCAAAATCATATGGTTGCAGAAGTATAAACTAGTGCTCTTTATTCTCACACCAAAATTTGACACATGCACAAAAGATACAAAGAGGAACTGAACTCTCCTACTTGTTATTAGGTCTAAGCTATCTACATACTTCATAGCGATACACTCCTCTGTTCTTTACAAACCGCACTCATTTTACATTGACTAGACTAGACTAGTAAAGTTGCGTAGATGTTTGCTATATCAAGTTCAAACATACTAAATTAAAACACACTTGTTGTTTTTTTTTTTTTAGTGGAAAATTTGATAGCAAGATCTCAAAAACTGAACTTTAAGTTTTGTCCTTCTTCCCAGAACTAAAGGCTGCATTTACTTCATCTGTCTGTCTTGCAAAGTTAATTTCCTGAAATATGAGAGAGAGATGAGTATGATTATGAGGCTGCAGGCAAACGAGGGTGGTAGTTAAAAATTCCATGAAATGGATCCAGTTTACATGCATGGCTCTGATCTGATTTCTTCTTTGATTCTTTATCTTCTTCATCTTCCTCAGCATCCCATAGGAATTTAGCATATGAAGCCTGAAAGCTGCTAATTTCAATAGTTTTATCAACAAACCAAGAGAGAATAAGACCCCCCCAAAAAAAAAAAAAACAGAAAGCAACGACCTTGGACAATTATAACAATTTTGTGTTCAGACAAAGGGGCTTGATTTCATATCTACCATGTTCATAGAACGTGGAAATAATAAAGGATCTTATGAACCAAACTTCCAGCACCTAAACAACTATCAGGAATAGGATCCATAATGTATATTACTATACCTTCAAGAGATTTTGATAACTAATGTGTAAATATTAAGGAAAATAGTTGAGTTAGTTATTTAATATGAGTAAGTTTTCCTAAAGTACCCTCTTTAATTATGAGTCTAGGGATGGAAATATGCTAGGTTAATCTTTGGCTAAATAAGCCTGAGCCTGTAATGGAGATAGAGGGTCCGGGCCTGAGCCTGAATGTAGGCTTTTTTTTAGGCTCAGGCCTGAACCTTCATAAGGCCTGGCTAAGCCTGAAACCTATTTAAAGGCCTACTTACAATATAGGCCTTAAAAAAGGCCTCATATTTTAGACATTGGAGGCCATAAATAAGCTTTGTGTACTTTGAACCTATCAAAATCTATATAAATGTAGGCTCTTAGTAGAATATAAGAATGAAAAACAATAAATATTATGTTATTTTTATTATATAAATTTAATTATCCTTATTTAATATGTAAACAGGCCAAGCCTGAAGGCTTACAAGCCAGGCCTTAATAAAATAGGCTTGGCCTATTTACCCATTCAGGCTTTTAAATAGGTCTTGGCCTGGCCTTTTTAATAAACAGACCAGGCCAGACTAGGCCTTAAACAGGCCAAGCTGTAGGCCACCTGATAGGGACCTGGCCTATTTCCACTACTATGACTCCTTAGAATAGAAAACCTTTTAATATCCACAATCAATAAAGGGGTTTAAACTTCTTAGTTGCATGAGAAGAAGAAGATTTCTACACACACATGAAATGGTGGGACTCACATATATATATATATATATATAATGCTAATTATATATATATGTGGATCCCATCATTTCATGTATCTGTGACATGAGAACACACTTCTCCGAGAAATGTTTTTCCCATCAATAAAAATACCTTAGAGAAAAAGTAATAAACTTGGGAGATAAGCGGAAACTAACTCCAGTACAAGGAAGTGAAGGAACGAGGGGTTATATTCGTAAATGAAAAGTCACAAGGGAGGATCATTTCTTACCAATCATTAGGGGAACTTTTAACAGCTTGCTCAAAATATCCTTCAGCTCGATCAGCGTTCTTCTGAGTTTGCCATATTAGATCTGCATAGAGTGACAGAACATTACCATCACCTGGATTAGCCAAAATGGCTCTCTCCAGATACTCCTCTGCTTTAGGATAATCTCCACAAACCTATTTCCAAATATTAAAACATCAGAACACAGATCATCTCTCAAAAAGAGAAAAATGTAAATTTTTTCTCTTACTGTGTGATCAAGCTCTCACCTCTTTTAAGAAGCGAGCATAATTTCCAAGCAAAAGAGCATTATCAGGGTTTGCCTCAATCATCTTCTGATAATAAGCATTAGTATGATCTCTCCCATGATTACCACCTTCAGAGTAATCCGATCTATTTCTATGTCCACCATCAGATCCTTTTCCTCCACCACCCAACACCAAACTCTGTTGCACTCTCTTCCTCGTATGATCATTAGCCTCCATCTTCACTACCTCATGATCCGATCCACAGCAAGAAAACAGTCCTCTCACTGAAGGTACACTAGTTTCCTTTCGTGCTTCTTCTTCTTCTTCTACATGATCACATTCTCTGATCTTGTTTTTCTTTTGATTCCAACAATCGTTGCTGTGTGTTAAACCGCTTCTATTCTTCTTCTTCTTCTTCGATGACCTTGAGCTGTGAAGGTCTAATTCAGATAAGTGTTGGCTTAAACAACATGCAACTGACGATCTTGTTCTGGGAAGGTGGAGAATCATCAATTCTGATTCAGGGGAATGAGGTAGCCATGAACTAGGAATTGGAGCAGACGAGCTTCGAAGTAGCATGATAACAAGTATGAATTGGTGACTGTTTGGATTGATAGTAGTGTTGTTCAGTAAATATATTAGATGAGATTTGTATTGGCAGACTTTAAAAAACAAGTGAACTAGATAGAGAAAAAAGAAGAAAGGAGGTTGAACGAAGATTGGTGAAGAACGAAGTACATGAAAATTCTCCATTCCATTACTGGGGTGGTATTTTAAATTTTCTACCCATTAAAATAATTTTTTTGAAAAAATATAAAATAAAAAAAATAAGATCTGAACCGTCCAAATCTAATCTGAACAGTCCAGAAAAAAAGAGCTCTCCCTACCAATGGATAGGCAGGGAAAGTGATGGGGGCCCACGTTGTCGTTCCCAACCTATAGTGTCCGGGTTAAGCTGCAGAAAAATGAACGGCCATGAATTTGTACTAAGAAGCAGATATGATGACGGGGCATCACTTTCTCTCGTAATGAGTGTTGGCCAATAGAACATGAACACGCGTCCACATTTGCTTGGAGGAAGACTTTCCAGAGTCCATCTTGGATCCAGTTTCCTTATTTGTCCAAAAAGGATGAATTGAGAGTTCCTCTCATGTAGACGGTTCAAATAATTTTTTTTTTACTTTTAATTTTTTTAAATAAAAATTATTTTAATAGATAGAGAATTTAAAATAAATATAATCTCTCAACGAACATATTTCTTTAAAATGATTTTTTATTTAGAAATTTACAGTTAAAAAAATTAAATCTGAACCGTTCAGATCTCATCTAAACAGTTCAAATGGGAGGAGCTCTCCCTCATCCTTTGGATGAACAGGGAAACTAGTTCCAATCCATCTTCTTCTATTCGCTGTAAGAGATTTTTATTTTCCTGACCAATACGAGATACTCCCTCCGGTCCTAATTATAGGAGCTATTTACCAGAATTTGAAGGGATTAAGGAAGGGAGTTAAATTAGTTAATTATGTATATTTTCTTAAAATACCCTTACCCAAGTTTATTTCAATAGCAATTCCTTTTATAAACAGTAATGGCTCAGTCTTGGGCTCCATGCATGTTTGCTATTTTATCCCCAGTGTCTATCTTTAAACAATTCTTCTCTCTACGTATTATATCAAAAAAGAAATTCTTCTCTATGTAAATACTTGCAAGAAAAGAAAAACAAAATGTATTCAACAAAATAGGGGTATTATAGGAAAAAATTGACAAAAGTTAAAACTTGCTTTTATAATTAGGACCAAAACCAACTTCAAAATTTGCTCCTATAATTAGGACCAGAGGGAGTATATTTTCTTAAACTTACTAGATTTAGTAATAGATAGTTCTGTTTCTGGTTTTACTGGCATTTCTAGGAAAGATCAAGATCACTGGATAGATTGATAACATTTTCTTGCATTATTTATCTGCCTATCAAGTTTTGACTTGTGTGCACCAACAAATGAAATTATCTTGGTATTCAGAACCATAACTCTTGCAAGTTACTTAGCTTGACGGTCTGTTATATGATAATTTTTAAGATCGACTAGCAATCCTATATGGTAATGAATGATAAGTTTTAAAGGAATAACATGAATAAAAAAATAAGACTAGTTCATATGAAAAGCCTAAAATAGATAGGGAAAATTCCATAAAAATACCATTTGAATTTGCACAAAGACTGAGAGGTGACAAGGACTTTTGGGGATATACAAATTCGAGCCAAATGACCATTTTGCCCTTAGTTATAAATAATTTAAAAAAAAAACCCTCCCCCCGGCGGTGGGCCCCACCGCCAGCGGCCACCACCCTGGCTGCCAGCCGGTGACTGGGGGTTATTGCAACAAAAAAAAATTATATATCTAAAGAACTTGTTTTTCAACAAAGCACAATGACAATGTGCTATCCATGTAACCAATTTCATCTAGTGAGATAAAACTTTGTTGTTATTGCTATTGTTGTACTCATCTATAATCCCCCAAGAGCTCTCTGATGTTTGATTTAGCCACCCTTTGGAGTCAATGAATTTTAGTTTACTTTTTTTAGAAAAATGAAAATGATACTCTTATGTAAGACCTAAACAAGGAATTGAACTTTTTAGTCTTAAATATATGATGTATTTCTTATATTTATAAAAAAAATTTCAAAATTACCTCTACTGTTGCTGAACTAATGATAATCAAGTAAGAGAGAGATTGAGAGAATTAAGGAAAATGATTACAGTGTTTTAGAAATAAATATGCCATATTAACTAATTTCATTAATATAATCAAATTAAATAAACATATTTCATGTTAACAATTAAAAAGTATATGGGATGGAATTAAGAAAAATGTTATGGTTTCTTAAATGTACGATGAATTCCATATATTGTGTTTCAATAATTTTGTTTTGGTCATTATCTCAGTTAATTTTGACTATTTATTTGCAAAATATGCTAAGCTGACAGTTTATATATTATTCACATAATTTTTTGTTAATGTGCAAATTTGCACCAGAAATTTTAAACCTAAGTTTGAAAAAAAATGAAATGCAAATTTTCATTTTAATAAAAATGATATAGATAACATGTAGGCTATCAGTATAAAATATTTGATCAACTAAAGATTAAAATTAACTCATAATGATAAGTATAAAATTAAAAAAACTTTCGTCACAGAATTACCTTTTTATAAAAATTTCCTTGACAAAACTACCCTTTATCTCAGAAAAGGACGAGACATTTTCGCGTGCTTGTGATTTTTGCGTGCGGATCTTTTTTTTTTTTTTTTTGGACAAACATGCAGATCTGAGATATGGCTGATTCGACGACGACAGAAGAATATAAATAAATGGGAAAATCCACCCGGGCCTAAAAAATTGTTAAAAAAGACATAAGAAAAAGTCATATATAAAAAAGGATAAAGAAGAAAAAATATATATGTGTTTTATCCTGGAGCGTTCAGCATCATATGTTTTTTATTTTTTTGAGTAAAAATATACATGTGGTTACATTTTAGGAGCAAAAGCCACATCAGCCGTTAAAATGGATGACGTTGACCGTGAAGTTGGATGATTTGACTAAAAATGAATATGGGGCCCACTATGGTGTCCAACAACTGCTTCCCCTGCCCAACTCTCCATCTCCATCTTCTTCATCACTGTTCCATGCTGTAGGCACCGAAACACGCATTACACTAGCGTCTTCTTCTTTGTACAAACATTTATGCCCACAAGGTCGACTATATTCATCCACGATCACACGTACTGGGTAAAAACGAACAGTTCTCTTAACATCTTTACGCAAAGACGGCGACGTATTGCTTAGGCAAGACCGTGAGAACAAAGACGCTGATGAAAATGTTGAAGCTTGACCTGACTTTGATTTCCTCTCACCGTTCACGTCTTCGCACCGCACAACAAAGCATGAAGTGCTCGAACTCTTGCTTTTCTTTGCATTCCCTGGTGTGAACAGAGAATTGAGGAAATTCCTGAGCTTCCCACCTGGAGAAATTGGTTGCTTTGCTTTCTTAATGTTCTCGTAAATCTTGAGAGCCCTGGATTTGCTCTTTATTAATCCTTCTTCATGAACATCATGAGCACGCGCTTGTTTTTGTGCTGTGTCTTTCTTCTCTCCTCGGTGGCACGAAGCAGGAGGACTGTGATGTCACTCCTTAAATGAACTCTGTGTCAGACGAAGAGAATCCTCCAGAACTGGAATCAGAAGAACTTGAAGTGGAACTGAAAAACAGAGCATCTTGGTCATGATCATGCTCAAGATGTAGTTTTGTGTCTAGATGGATCGGCTGATGCGTCCTCTTGGTGCTGATATTTTCGTTCATCTTTTTGTCCATCCATTTCTCTATCAAACAAGCTCGATGAAGATTTGCCTTAGCTATTTCTTCCTCTTCAACCTTTCTGTTACATTTCTCACAGCCTCTGCTCTGTTTCTTCGCCATTGTTGTTTCTCTGTGGAACTTCATAACGCCGGACGACTCTGATTCCCTCTCGCCTTCTGCTCGATCTGTCCTCTTGGTGTTTTAATGGATTGGGTATTGTTTGAGTTTTCATTTCGCTACCTTGCAACCCCGTAGATATATTGCTGGAATAGTGATGAAGAAGATGGAGATGGGGAGTCCGGAAGGGAAGCTGGAGATAAAGAGTTGCTGGACAGTGGACACCACCATGGGCCCCACATTCATTTTTAGTCAAATCATCCAATTTCACAGTCAACATCATCCATTTTAACGATAGATGTGACTTTTGCTCCTAAAATGTAACTATATGTGCATTTTTGCTTCTAAAACAAGCATATGATACTGGACGCTCCAAGAGATAAAGTAAATGTGTATTTTTGCTCCTTTACCCTATAAAAAAAGGTCCCAAGACCTTTTATAGTATTATTTCATAAAACGTTAGTTGTTAACGTATGCTAATATAGTTGTTAATGGGTAGTGATTTAGTTATTAAGATATTGTTGTTAATGTCTATTGATTTAGTTGTTAGGATATTGTTGTTAACGTTTACTGATTTAGTTCTTAATATAGTTAACGTTTATGAAATAATACTAGAAAATGTTCTTAGGCCTTTTTTGACATTTAACTATATTTTAGGCCTTTTTTGATAATATTTTTGCTAATTTAGGCCTTGAAGGGTCCCTAAATAATTACATACATGAGGAGGGGTCCGGTTTTTCTCACCTTCCCCCTCTCTCATTTTCTCTCACCTTCCGATCTGGACCGTCTAAAACTTGATCCAACGGTCCATATTTTTTTAAAAAAAATTTACTTTTGTCTTTTTCGAAAAAGACAAAACAAAAATTGTGTTTTCTTTTATTTAGATCGTTGGATCAAGTTTTGGACGGTCCAGATCGGAAGGTGAGAGAAAATGAGAGGGGGGGAAGGTGAGAGAATCTGCTTCCACATGAGGAGTGGAGCTGCTGCTTCTTGTGATGCCGGAAGAGACCAACACGTCAAGCTCCATGTGTCCCACCTCCAGCTTTTACCATTTTTGGATTAACACCTGTGCTTATAGTTATGAAAACGTAAATTTTACTTGAAAACGGAAAGAGAATAAAAAATCGTAAAACGTAAAATCGTAACGTAATAAAATCATAAAAACTTAAAAGCGTCTTAAAAATTAGTAAAATCATTTTAATGAAGAAAAAAAATTGTAAAAACGAAAATCGCAGTAATAAATCGAGATTTTAAGAATCATGACCTTTGATATCAACTTTTTCTAAATGAAGAGTGCGGTAAAATGTAAGGTACAATCATTGTTATTAAGTCTATGAGTTGACCCTCTGAATTTTATATTTCTATCTTACTAAATTTAATTGAGTCACTGATAAATTCATGTTAGCTGTAAACTCGCTTAAACTCTCGAGTTTACACACTGAGTTTATCTTTTTTCTGTTTCTAACTTACAAAACCGTGTTAATTCACTTTTAAACTTGTGTAGTCGTGTTAACTTCTTTGATTTTGTCATCCTCAACAGTTTTATATATGAATTTTATAGAAATTTCTTCGTCAAATATAATAAATTATGAATCTTGATATATTTAATTTGAATTTAAAATAGATTTAAATTAAATTTTTGACATTTTAATTATTTAATTATACACAGTTAAAACCTATTTAATTACAAAAGTAAACCTTTATAAGTATACGATTCGAGTTCACCATAAGAGTTTACGACATTGTCATGAGTTTACTTAAACTTGTAAGTTTGACAACCTTAGACACAATTACATTGATGTTTTTAGGGGGGAAAAATCATTAAATTATCGTTAAATCCTAAGAGACAGAGATTTATTAGAATTGTGAAAAGGCAAGTTTACTCGAACTGGTCATTAATCACACAATGACCACACAATGACTTGTCAATACGTGACTAAATAACAAATCAGGGTAAACTCCTGTTTTTCACAGTTTTAATAAATTGCCTACACATCCCTTAAAATTTTTTAGTAGTAATTTAATGATTTCATGGAGTTTGGTGATGATAATTTATCTTATTTAAAACCTCAATGCAATGCTCCCAAAGTCTGATGTATATAATTTAGGGTGAAGGAGCAATTTTACCAACAAACTATTGGCTCAGGAGCATCTAGCACAATTAACTATTAAGTGGACCAAAAATACCAACAAACTTTTAAAAAGAAACGTCCAGCACAATACCGTTGGCAAAAAGTTAACCTCCGTTATCTAAGGTGCAAATTGGCCAACGAACTTTTATTTCAGGAGCGTCCAGCACAAAATTCTAAATTTTACTAAATTAAATAATTTTTTCTCAATGTCATTATTCAAAACTACTTGTATAGATATCTATGGACATAAATTACTCATTCTTTAATTTTGTCAAAATTATAATTTGCTAAAAGAAATAAAAGTTTTAATTAAAAATATAATTATATGATTGAAATAAACATTAAGGTGTTTTATAGTTCATTATATATGTTAAACCAAAAAATATATATATATGATTTATTTTTATTTTAGAAGAACTTTATGTGAGTTAAAAAATTCATTTAATGTTAATAAGATTTAAAAAATCTAAAAAATCTAGTATATCTTGAAAGAAATAAAATGAGTTTAATTTTTATTTTTATAAAAAGAGTTTAATGGATATCAACGTTGATACTTAATAATATAAATCCGGCAACTTAATGATATATTTGTTAATTAATATGTTAAACCAAAAAAAAAATTATATGATTTATTTTTATTTTAGAAGAAATTTATTTGAGTTAAAAAATTCATTTAATGTTAATAAGATTTAAAAAATCTATTATATCTTGAAAGAAATAAAATGAGTTTAATTTTTATTTTTATAAAAAGAGTTTAATTGATATCAACGTTGATACTTAATAATATAAATCCGGCAACTTGATGATATATTTGTTAATTAAATGATCCATTGATTCTATGAATATGAGACTTGCTTAAAAAAAAACACTTAAGAGGCTTGAGGAAGGACAACTTAATAATAGGTTAAAGAGCAATTTGGCCTACGAAAGTCTCATATCCATATAAGCGATAGGTCATTTAATTAACAAATACATCATCAAGTTGCCGAATTTATATTATTAAGTATTAACATTAATACCCATTAAGCTCTTTTTATAAAAGTAAAAATGAAACTCATTTCATTTCATTCAGGATATAATAGATTTTTTAAATTTTATCAACATTAAATGAATTTTTTAACTCATATAAATTTTTTCTAAAGTAAAAATAAATCATATTTTTTTCTTTAACATATATA
The DNA here is from genome assembly GCA_034222035.1 of Acacia crassicarpa. Classification (NCBI taxonomy): domain Eukaryota; kingdom Viridiplantae; phylum Streptophyta; class Magnoliopsida; order Fabales; family Fabaceae; genus Acacia; species Acacia crassicarpa. The sequence continues at coordinate 1,969,875 of JAWXYG010000019.1, read as the reverse complement.
ATAAAATATAAAACACCTTAAGTTTTATTTAAATCATATAATTATATTTTAAATTAAATTTTTTGTTTATTTTAACAAATTATAATTTTGACAAAATTAAAAAATGAGTAATTTTTGTCCATAAATATTTCTACAAGTGGTTTTGAATAATAACAATTGAGAAAAAAATTATTTAAATTAGTAAAATTTAGAATTTTGTGTTGGGCGCTCCTAGAGTAATAGTTTGTTGGCCAATCTGCAGCTTAGATAACGGAGGTTAACTTTTTGCTAATGGCGTTGTGCTGGGCGCTCCTTTTTTAAAAGTTTGTTGGTATTTTTGGTCCACTTAATAGTTAATTGTGCTGGACGCTCCTGGGCCAATAGTTTGTTGGTAAAATCGCTCATTAATCCTATAATTTATGTTGTATGGACGTTTATTTTATTTCAAAGAGCCTGTTTGGGAATAGCCCAAATGAACTTATTATTCCATTAAATGGGATAATAAGTCAATCAAGAAAAAAAAAAGAGTGTTAGGGAAGCCTAAATTTTTAATAGACTTATGAGGTTAATAGAGTGGTTTTTTTTAAGCCACTTTCCCATTGCTTATTATCCCATTAAAGTTCATTGAAGCTCCCATTTTTTTGAAATACCATTTTGCCCCAAAAGAAAAAGGCATATCTGCTTTAGTTTTTGTGTCTAGTTCAGTGGCTTCCTGTATGTTTCGGTGCTTCTTGGATTTATCCGACCTATCTGTTTATTTATCCTCATTAATAATTGTGTTGTAAATTTTTTAATGGTAATGTTACTATTTTATTTGGTAAATTTATATTTGTTTTTAATTTTTATCTCAAATTATCACATTTTGTACACCATATATATCATAAATTTGATATATATATATAAATTTGATACATACTCTTTTCTGTCATTTTCCATCTCATCACTTTTTAAAAGCTATGCCAAACAAGTGCCTATTAAAAACAAAAACCACTTCTGTCACTGCTATCCCAAACACAAATCACATCAGAAAAAAGTCCATTAAGAAAAGTCCATCAGAAATAAAAGTCACTTCTCTCACAGCAGTTTCAAACGGGCTCAAAAAAGGTTAGTTGTAAACAAACTGTTTAAATGAAACATTGAAAAATATGTTTTAAAATGTTTAAAAAATTATTACTACTTCCCCAACAAAAATTCATGCAATTCGTAAAAAGACCTCGGATCTTGTTAAATATTGGGTTCAAATCTATCTGCATTCTTCAGAGTTTAGAGCATGAAATCCACTGACTTTGGGACGTTCATATAAATTTTCTGTTTAGGAAAATACTGTTTCCCTTTTCAATTCAATACCAATACTCTTCCTATGATTTTTTATAAACAGAGCTTCGATTGCGGCAGCAGCATTTCCAGAGGGCTCCTCTGAATGGTCATATTTTTCCCCCCCAAATCTCAGGAATTTACTTCAAAGGAAAAAACATTTTAACTTTCTAACAATTAATAAAACACTTGAATTAAGAGCACATTTTAAGGTTCTAAAAGAGATGTACTTAATTACTATTAAATAATATTAGAATTTCACATTTGTTATTATAAATATTTTCACTTTGCATAAAATTATTTCGAATCTTTCAAGACAAAGGTGGTTAGAACACGAAGTGGTTTCTGCTAAGAGCACCGGAATTTAGATAATACTTCCTCCGGTCCTAATTATAGGACATATTTAACCAACTTTGGGAAGATTAAGGAGAGAGGTTAAGTTAGTTAATTTTATTCATTTTCCTAAAATGCCCTTATATAAATTTAAAATGACAAAAATAAAAGTAAATAACAACTCATACCACATACCTATTCAACCTAAAATTTTCTTTTCTACACGCTTTCTATTTGAAATAATGATATTGTTATATACACACAACACACACACACACGATGTGTGTGTGTGTGTTTATATGTGTGTCTGTGTATATATGTATGTATATTTGTGTGTACACACACATATCTACACACACTTATATATATATGTATATGAATACACACTGTGTTTATATATGTACACATACACATATATATTAACAACACACTCACAGATATTTATGTGTGTGTGTGGGTTTATATATATGTCTATGTATATTTGTGTGTAGACACACATATAAAAACATACACACATATATATCTCTATGTGTATGAATATGTATATGTGTGTGTCTATATATATATATATATATAGGCAAATTAATGATAATTGATCGATAAACAAATTAAAATCTAACAATTTAAAAGTTTCAATGATTGGAAGAGTCTACACATCCACATACATATAATTACATCCACAAAAAATCAAACACACTTGAGAGAATAAAATAGGGGGTATTTTAGAAAGAAATTAACAAATGTTAGAATGTTGTCCTATAATTAGGACCAAAACCAACTTTCATATGTTGTCTTATAATTAGGACCGGAGGGAGTACAGTTCTAATCTCAACGGTCCAAATTTAATTTTGATTTCACTTTTATTTTTTAAAATGTTCAGAAAAATATTTTTGATCAGAATTCTAAATCTGAACAGTTGAAATTGTATTTGGATAGTGCATATCTCACTCTTCATCACTGTGATTGGCATTAAAACTAGTTATGAGTAAAGCATGCATTAATATCCCCAGCATTAAAAAGGAAAATGAGACTGATGAGTCATGAAGAGTTTGAGTGGAGTAATGCAAGCAGCATGTGAATGTGGTAAGTATATAAATCATCATAACATTTGAATTCTTTCTTGTGTTAATTTATATTATACTACACTACATATCTATCTATACCATGAGTTGTTATAATATATATATATATATATATATATATATATATATATAACAAACACACACACAGTCAATATACTCACTATTTCATCTTTTTAAATCTTGAACCCTTGTTTGGTCTGTTCCTCCCATCCCTCGCAGAAGCCCAGAAGAAGAGAGACATCCAGAAAAGTACAGCCAAGAATATCTGAGCTCTATCTTGCAATCTTACTAAAGCCCCGCCAAAACCTGTTCCTCAAGATAAGTTCATAAATCCCTGTCAGTACCAAAACAGAAATTGTATGCTGCTACTACAAAACCAGAAACAACATGAGCAAAACATAAATCACACAACCAGCGAATCTGTTATTACTTCTTTTTTCATTAAAGCCAATGTTCCAAAATACAGTGTTGACACTCGAGAGGAGAGGGCAATGGAAGAAACAAAACCTAAGTTATAATAATAATAGTTGTCTAACCAGAGGGTGACATTAACAGGAGAGTATGCAAAGCTAGCAATTTTTGGAATCTAGAATTTGATGAAACACCAGATGATAGATCATGTCTTGTCAAAAGAAAAATTGCATCTTGAAGTGACTTCTTGGCTGATTATGGTACCCAAAGACTTTAGCTCTTAGCTGTTCATTGTCAAAACAGCGATTTATTTATACCAACCAAATTAATTTGATCACCTAAATGCATAAGCCTCAAACAACTAATAAATTGTTCTTATATTTTCCCAACAGAAATTGTCCTCTTCTCTAATTGCACAATATATTGGAGTGCATATACCATTTTGAAAATGGATTACTCCAGCATCTAGTAAAAACCCGAAAAAATGCATATGGTGGGATTAAAGTGGGACGGTATAGAGCTGTCTCCTCAAAACTAGCTATTAAGGTGGGAGAACTAATTCACTAAAATATCTCATATAGTAACTCATATTACTTAATCAGGAACTTAGACATTCCATAGCATCTTAGCCATCTATTAATTGGCCCAATTAGAGCATCTTGTGAGCTCTAACCCCTACGGATAAGAACCCAGGTGGGATGTAGCTATTAAAATGGGAAAATCAATCCACTTAAATAACTTGTCGGGCATGTCATACCAAAGATTTAGGCATTTCATGATTCCCAAGTTTCAGCATATTAGTCATCTCAATTGTCCATAAGCTGATAAATCCCAAAGAGAAAAGCTTCTCAACAAGCATTAGCGACCCAAAGTCAGAAGGCCAAAACATATAGCAAGTCCATAACACTAATTTGCTTTGTCTAAGGGTGGATATGCAGAAAAAAATTAAAGGAAAAAAATAGTTAATCTATAAAGATATAAGTTCTTATTAGTTAACTATAAGTGACATTGGTACAACAAAAAGTGAGGGGCTCACTTTTAGTTAGCTGTTAATTGCAACGGCATAGTGAAGGTAGCTTAAGCAACAGTGGGACTGCACAAAAACAAGTTCTTTATACACAGAAAGTTGATTAATACAATTTTGGTCCTTCAAGTTTGCCCCAATTTTAGTTGTAGTCCCTCAAGGTACAAATTGTTTCATTTCTTTTAAAACATTAGCCACTATCATTTTGATAAATACCATTTTTCCCTTGAGGCCCACTTGAAATAGCAAAACCAGAATGAGGGCAAAGGTTGTATTAACCCTAAAAAAAATTTCCTCATCTTAAAATGGTTTAAACTATGGAATGAACACTTCAAGATCCCCTGAAACTCTTTCAAATCCACAGCATTCCAATGAATTCAATTTTAACCAAAAGCAACTTCAAGCAGAGTCCAGTACACTAGCTACAAAATATTCCAATACCGAGAAAAAGCCAAGGTCACTATACTCATGAAAAACAATCGAAGGTCGAACTCTAAGCTCAGGGTAAGAAATTCTCCGCAAATAAAATCCTAAACTAGCAGGAAATCCCAAAAAAGGTCAAAATCCAAACCTGTAAGGTGACCGGGAGAAGGATCGATCCGGTGGGGCGGTGGACGGCCGGGACGGGAGGAGCGGCAGATGAGGGAACTAACTCCGGCGGAATTAGAAAAAGATCGGAGGCGAAGTGGAAGATGAGATCGGATAAAGGAGGAGGAGAACGAAGAAACAGTTGAAAGAGAGGAATTGCAGAAACGAGGGCAGGAGGTTGAAGAGAAAGAGAAGGAGGAGAATGGACAGACATTGGATGGCTTCGTGGAAGAGAGAAGAACCATTTGGACTTTGGAGTGGGAGGCATTTGCAGCGAAAGAAAGAAAAATTGATTCTTGATTCTGGTGTGGCCACGCACACATAAATACTACGAGTAGTATATTATGATACGTAAGGAATCATTGAATCAATATGGAATCTTTTAATCTATGGTGTTTGATGATTATGGGCTAATTTTGGAAAATGGGTTTTTATTTCATAGTTGAATTTGGACTGACAATGCAAAGTTGGATCCACAGAATTCTGCTTCAAGAAACTTTTTTTTTTGTTTTCCGGGTCCAAAAAAGTTGTAACTATATTGAATTTATGTGTACAAGTCATAGTAATTTGGGTGAATGGTCAAAAATACACATGACATTTTTCTCAAGGATTGCCCAGCACCACGACCTTTCAACTGGATTAAAAATATACACGACGTTACGTTTTTGGGTCGCCTAACACCACGGTCAACTAACGGTTGACTAACGGCCGTGGTGCTGGGCGACCCAAAAACATAAAGTCGTGTGTATTTTTGATCCAATTGAAAGGTCGTGGTGCTGGACGATCCTGGAGGAAAAGATCATGTGTATTTTTGACCTTTCACCCTAGTAATTTAGACGTTTTGAAGTGGAAGACTTGTCATATACTTGCTCTGTATGAATTAAAAAATATAGCAATCTTACCCTAAAAGCATCAAATGATTGGGGTTTGATGGTGACGAACTAGAAAGAAGGTTGGGACACATTGAACTGCTAGAGCGTCATCCTCCTTCATGCCATCTCCATAAGAAAGTTAGAAAATGAAGAGAGGCAAGAAGCTGATGATGCATGAAGGAAAAGTTGTCATATAGCTTAACAGAGCACCTTTGTTTCATATGTAATTTGATGGGACAAATGAAAAAGAGGTATTTTAGAATACCTCATTTCTTTTCTCATCATGTTCCTCATCTCTACCAGTAATCGAACCAGAGACCCCTTAGTCAATTTTGAGCAACAAAGCAGACCAAGAAGACTGGAATTACTGGTGGATGCTCCTCTCTCATTTAAATATTTGTTAGGATTCCTTCTACTTACAAAGTACTCTTACATGTTTTTTATGAGCACCAAACATATAGAGAAAATGTGGGCCCAAAAATGGAGAGAGTACTTTGTAAGTAGAAAGAAAATGACATCCAAGAGCCATTTTCTTTCTATTTACCAAAAAAAAAAAAAAAAGTCCTTGAATCATAGGTGATTCTAACCCTCTTTCTTAAAATTTTTGTAAAAAAAAAAAAAAAAGGAAAGAAAATGACATGCATCACTGTATGCACCACTATTTCTCTCACGATTTAAAAGTAATTTTTTTTCCCTCTTTTTGACATGTTTTTATATGTCCCTTGAGTAATATAAAATATACAGAAATCAGTCAAAAAGAAAAGCCTTCATTGTTTCATCCGCATAATATTTTTAAAAGAAAAAAAAATCTTCTTGCAGCATTCGTAGGTAAAAAATACTAACGTACAGTCTAACAAAACCACCAGGAATCATAGCAACTAATTATAACCACTGTAATGTAATAATTCGCCCTGAACATGGACGCCTGACACAGTAAGATTTCAATCTCCGTGAGATATACATACGTCGAAAGTGATGTTTATTGTTATATATATATATATAAATATGGGACATACACTTCTTATATTGTAGAAGAAGTGTATCCTCATGTCAGATATACAAAAAGATATGAGTTCTATCATCTCCGTACTTGAGTTATGGGACATATACTTCTTATATTGTAGGAGAAGTGTATCCTTATGTCATAGATACAAAAAGATGTGAATCCTATCATTTTCGTACTTGAGTGATATATATATATATATATATATAAAGGATGTAGGTCCTACAATTTCATATTATGTAGGATTTTCTTATTCTTATGCAACATGAAAACCTCTCTATTATATATATATATATATATATATATATATATATATATATATATATCATTCCTTCAACTTCAAATAAAGACATACAAATTAATGATTCATATTTGTCCACTTTCAAATGAGGAATATTCAGTATGTTATTTAAAAGTTAAAACCTCTGTCTCTTCATAACTTGATTATTGTTTAGTGTCAACCAGCCCAGCATATCATCCAGTATTCTTCTGTATATTTGTAAACTAGGTAATAGTAACAAGAGGAGGATCGTGGAGCAGCAAATAATATTAAGAGTCCTTACAACATAATAATATGTATATATGGAGATATTCCAGTATGTCACTGCATTAATGGGAAAACTACCATGAATGAGAATGTTTATGGCGAATATTTATATACTAGCTAGATACCCTAGCTAGCTAGCTAGCTTTAAAAATGTCTCGCCATACCAAAGCAACTCAGAAGTAAAAGAGAAACATTATCATCTGAAAAACATAAACATATATATATATAGAGAGAAAGAGAGAGAGAGGAGCTCTATCAACTCGGAAGCAGACAATTACGGTACAGCAGTGTTCAAGGTTGAAAGAACTTATGGCCACATTTGCATTTCCAAGAGAGGAGGTAATAAGGGTCATCGTCCCCAGGAGGCACCATTTTCAGAGTGAAACCCATATTATTATGACCAGTTTTCTGATGAGGAACCACAAGTGTGGCCATGCAAGGCCTACACTTGTGGCACTTGTTCACACATGCCGGTGGCCTCGACCCTATCACCTTCTTGCTTGCCTCCTCCATACCCATCACTCCTGATACATATATATATATATATATATAATGCCAAAAAAAAACAGTGAGCAAGCTAGGTTTGAACCAGTAAAAACAGCAGGAGAAAGCTACATACATAAAAGCAGTAGTAAATATTATTGTTGCAACTACTGTGGATTTTTTTTTTAGTTACCTGGACAGTGAGGTGGAACTGTGAGGAAAAAGATGAAAGCCAGAGTGAATATTATTGCAACTGTGGATGATGGTGGTGGAGGATGAGGGAGAGACAGAAAAGCCATCAATAATGGAACTTACTGTATGTGAAGAAAGCTTTGTGGGAGAAGCTGAAGTAGTGTTGTGTGTAGCAGTGAAAGTGTGTTTTGAAATGTTGTGATTGATAAAGAGGTTTGAAGAAGAAGAGGTATGTGTGTATGTGAGGGTATTAAATGTGTTGGAGAAAGTAAGTGGGAGGATATGTTTCCTGAGGGAGAGACACTGCTCTGATTCCATGGCTGCAGCTTCACCAATGAGATATGTATTCACACCAACAGTGAAAATGGGTAAATATTTACAATAAGTCTCTCCTTTTGGGAAAACGGTGATATGTCTCTCTGACTTTGGCTTCTTCCTCAACAGTAACTCCCTCACCATTCTCTTTTCATTTTCCCTCTCACATCATATCAAATCACCCATATTTGATTTAACACAAGAAATATTTATGTGCATGCTTCGTTAACATTTTTCTATCCAACCTTCTAAGATTCCAGATACTTTCTCGTATCCTTAATATAAGATATATTTACCTAATTTAATTAGATTAAGAAAGTTAGTTGAATTAATTAATATGACATATATTCAATAAAACATCCTAATGATTTTCCATAATTTCTTCATTCTCTCTCCTCCTTATTAATTTTATGGGGATTATCAATAAGAGTGAATTAGGGAAAAAATGATAAATATAAAAACTATATCTATGATTAAAATCAAAGTCATCTCCTCAAATATGTCATATCTTAAATTAAGATCGGAGAGTATATATTTTACATGCAAGTAACATACATACATACATATTATGATATTGAAAATTATTATTGTTGGATCACATAATTGAATTAAATTTTGACTTTGGTTTATGTAGTTTTAAATAATTGGTTTAAGTCCCTATAATTTTATAAGAATGTGGTGTGAGTTTAGTAAATATAAGAACTAAAATCAAAACTTGTTAGAAGTTTTGGGACTGGTTATTATTAAACCAAGACCAAATTTTTATGAAATTATACAACATACACAGAAACCAAAACCAACAATATGAAAAGTACTACAAAGAGATTCCATCAAATTATAAGGATTAAGATAGCTCATTAAGGGGAAAAAAATTACCCGAAATCAGTGTCAAATTTCTTCTATAACATTTTGTCAAATCAAATTTATTATAACTTGCTGTGTGAGGAAGGTAGCAACTAATTTATTGCAGTCAGAGTGAGGTTTGAAAGACAATGTTATTTTGTTGTTTGGGTGAAAGCATGAACGACAAATGGTAAATAGTAGGTTCCACTATTCTTTCTGATGATTGGCAGTATCTCAGTGCACTTGCTTTGTTTACTTTTTAAGCTTTTTAAAAAGCCAGTCTCTTCACTGTATTTCTTTTTTTGGCTCAAGTCTTCACCGTATTTCATATCACTGATTATTATATAAATATATGCATGTCAACTTCTACAGTATTGCCAATGTTATTTGCACGCCCTTTATAAGGTACGTTTTCATTTCAGTCCTTTTACTTAAAAAGATGCCTCTCTCTCTCCCCCTGATATAATTATAGGCACTTTTTACAGTCCTTTCACCATAACAAAACGCTTAGCATTAGTACAAGTAGTGCATAAAACTGATTCTTTGTTACTTTCTGAATGAGAAACAGCAATTAATCAATGCAACAAGTACATTAATCAATACATATAGTACCTTATTCATACATAGTACGTTTTCATTTCAGCCCTTTTACTTAAAAAGATGCCTCTCGCTCTCTGCTCCCTTGAAATAATTAGAGGTACTTTCACCATAAGAAAAGGCTTAGTATTAGTCCAAGTAGTACATAAAAACTTGATTCTTCAAAAAAAAAAGAAAAAAACACTTGATTCTTTGTTACTTTCAAGAATTAGAGACAACAATTAAAAAAGAAAAAAAATCTATCTCATACCTCAAATTAGTAAAACATTATTAAAAGATGTCCAAGAAAAAGTCACGTCAAACAAGAGTTCAGGGTCTTTTCTAATATTATTTTATAAAACATTAGTTATTAACGTACACTGATATAGTTATTAACGTACACTGATATAGTTATTAACAAATATTGATTTAGTTGTTAGGATATTGTTGTTAATGCTACTGATTTACCACTCTGGTCCTATTTATAAGTCTCATTTTGACCAAATCACACATACCAAGGAGAGGTAGTTAGCTCAATGATTATGAGGTGAATTTTCAACTTTACCCTCATTTATGATTGAATGCTTTTAACTTTTTCTTTTCTCTATTTTTATTGGTACAAATATGAGCAAAATTGTCACAATCTCATTTATTTAATCAAAGAGGACTTATAAATAGGACCAATTTTTTTTGATCAAAGGGGACTTATAAATAGGATCAGAGTGACAGTTATTAATGATCTACTAATATTGTTGTTAATGTTATAAAATAATACTAGAAAAGACCATAGATTTTTTTTTTGACATGTGATTTTTTTGATATTTTTTAACTAATTTGGGACCTAAGTTAGATTTTCGCATTAAACAATGCAAAAACCACTGTATTCATACATAGGACATTAATCAAGTACTAGCCCCTGCTTCTTCTGCAAATTTTAGACTTCATCTCTGAGCAAAAAAAAAAGCAAATTTTAGACTTCATCGCTGCCACTGAACTCTACAGTATATATAAACAGTTACCGCACGGATCATCCCCCAAAGTTCCAAAACTATTGTGTGTCTGTGTGTGTGAGAATATTATATATATATATATATATATATATATATATATACATGCGTGTGTTTGTGTATTGTATTATCCACTTTTCTTAATTCGTCTCTGATTCCAAGTTTTGCGTATATATCTACATGATGTGACATGCATAGGAAAATTTAGCAGGTTATCCAATTTCAGTTTCCACCATTCATGCCACTCTACTGAGCGTTCAATAACAAAAACAAAAGAACAAAGGGGATTACGGTGCAACTTCTATAAAACTTTTTTGGTGATGATTAGATTATTTATATGAGATTGTATATTAAATGCTTCAAGAATTAAGTAGAAAGACTATGCAAATGGTGTTTAAAAGAATAGTTTTACAAACTATCAATACGCTTGTAACTCTTATGACCTTCACTCATGAGCATTGGCGGAGCCACATCAGTTTTTTTGGGTGTAAGTGCACCCATAAAATTTTGAAAAGCTATATATTTTTAGTTGTAACATGTTAGTGTCAGTTAGTCCATAGCTCAGTGGTAAAAATTTTGATTGCTGAATAAAAGGTCAACGGTTCGAATTCATCTAGTCCCTTTTCCATTCTTATTTTTTTATCTTTGATATCTCTTAGGATATTACAAAAGTTGTTGAGTTCATAAGGATATCAGCTTTGTTGTAGCGATCCATTCCATATTTCTTAAGAAGTTCTTACAGGTATTTGGTTTGAGAAATAAATATTTCATTCGTCTTTTGCTTGATTCGAAGTCCTAAGAAGAAATTTAATTCTCCTATTGTAGATATTTAAAACTCACCTTGTATGATCTTAAAGAACTCTTGACACATTTATGTTAAACGTGATATATTTGATAAAATTGATAATAAAGATATAATGCAATATTTTCAAGGAATGAAGAATTGAAAAATGTTTTTGTAATCGTATTGTTGTAATAGTTTAATTGACTCTTGATTATTATTTTTCTATGTTAAGTTGAAGGTTTTTTTTTAATTGTTTATATTCTTTTATTTTTAATACATTTAAAACTTTCCTAACAAAAATTTTCGGGGCGCTGCCCCTGAACCCCCAAATTACATTATTAATTTTGCATCCACAAACTTTAAATCCTGATTCCGCCACTGCTCATGAGGTAGCTCTTATGTCCCTAGGCTATAAGCTTGTTGTGGCGAAATCAGAGTTGAAATTGAAACACAGTGAAAGAACTTTAGGGTATAGGAAAGCATCTGAGTACAAAAGGCAGGTTCAAGAGTAGATAGGAGAACATAGAATCTTAAGGGGATAGAGAGATGAACGACCAGGATTATTCATGAGGTGATGGTGAAGGTGAAGGTGAGGGTGGTGGTGTATTATTGGCGAGGAGGAAGGGGGCCCATTTTATAAAGAAGCAGAGAGGAAGTGTACGGACATAATGTAATAATAATGAAATGAAATGCTTGTCTGCTACGCCTCCCTCCTCCACGTTCAATACTGTTGGCACTTGGGATCATTACCGTACTCCTGCCAGAGTTGGGTTTTTTTTTTTTTTTTTTTTTTGGGTCAAACCAGAGTTGGGTTTCACTTGCTATCAAAGTAGTGATAGGTTCGAGCAAAAAAAAGTTGTGATAGGTACATATCCAATTTTAGCCACAAAGTTTTTACTTTTTACCTCCGAAAAGTGAATTAAGATTTTTTTTTTTTTGGGAGCGCCGCCGGGCCCCGGGGGGCCGGGTTATTTCAACGAGTACACTTTACTCTAGCCAAAAAAATTTGAAACTTTGGTACAATTTGGGTCAAAATTGAAATTAAGTTCTGTCATGATTTATTTATTTTTTCTTTTTTTTTAAAAAAAGAGTATTTAATAAGATAAATAAATAGATGCAAAAGAAACCAAAGAATTAATAAGAATAATTTTGACCATTTATAAAATAAATAAAAGAATTTATAAGAAAAATGAATATATTTACAAGATAAATAAACAGATTTGAAAGAATCCATGTAGTTAAAAATATTTTAATCATTTAAAAAACAAATAAGAAAAATCACAATACAATAAGGATATTTACAAAACAAAAAATAAAAAAGACAATTCAAAACAAATAAAGTAAAGATATCATTGGTTTTTCACACATAAAACTTAATTTCATTTTGATTCATGGGGGTGCGGTAAAATTTTAGATTTTTTTGAGCGTTGATTGAAATAAAGTCCTATCTATGTGAGCTGGCTAAATTTTCCCCTTTTTTTTTCCCAATGTCACCCAAAAATATTAAAATAGGAGTAATGTCATTCTACTACTACCTCTGGTCTTAATTATAAGGCATAGTTGACTTTGTTTGGAGAGATTAAGAAAGCTAAATAAGTTACTTAATCATCTTATATGTTTTATATCTTTAGATTATATATTAGTATGTAAGTCAAACTAATTACTTTGAAGAAAAAAAATAAAAAGAAAAATACTCTAAATTAATTTAATTAGCTTCCTTAATTTCTTCAAAAAAGTCAACTATGTCTTATAATTAGGACCGGACGGAGTACTACTTTTGGTCTTAAATATTTGATAAAATTTATAGTATAAACTATACTAAAAATTTTATCTTATATTTAGAATCGAGGGGAGTATAATGGTAGCCAAGCAGACATCTCCCCCATTGAACCTTATACCACGTATAATTCCAAGTGGGTATGAACGTGCTTTTTTTTTAAAAAAATATATATATATAAAGTCATTTTTACCCTTGAAGATTTTTAGAAAAGCATTATTGCTTGGAAGTGTTAAAATAAGAGTAATGCCACACAAATTTACCCCAAAAAAAAAAAAACAGAGAGAAAATGTCGAGGACACAACGAAATTTACCATAATCAATTACTCATCCTACCCTTAATATTAATTAATTCAATTTTCCTTTCAACATCACCTCAAACAAGTTGAATTCGTCAAAGTTAAATATGTAGGGTTGTTTATAATATAGGGATAGCAATGGAAAAAAAAAAATGACTTATAGTCAATTTGACTAATAAAAAAGTTAGATTACGAAATGTGATTTATATTTAGATTGGCAATGACATAAGTACCTTTTGTAATTTAAATTTATAGTCAATCTGAAATATTTTTGAGGGTACTGACTAGTATTAAAAATATACTTCAGGATATTGAACGATACTAAGAAAATATTTCATAATCTTGAAAAATTATTTTATGATTTTGAAAAAATTATTTTTTGTACCAATCAGTACCCTAAAATATTTTTTAAGGTACTGAATGGTACTAAAAATATAATTTAGGATATTGAACGGTACTAAAAAATACCTCATAATCTTAAAAAATTATTTTATGATCTTGAAAAAAATATTTTTAGTATCAGTCAGTACTCTAAAATATTTTTTATGATACTGAAAGGTACTAAAAATATAATTTAGGATACTGAACGATACTAAAAAATACTTCATGATCTTGAAAAATTATTTTAAAATTTTGAAAAAAATTATTTTTAATACCAGTCAGTACTCTAAATTATTTTTAGAGTACTAAATGGTATTAAAAATATACTTTAGGGTATTGAACAATACTAAAAAAAATACCTCATAAGTCCATAAGTAACTTTTCAAAAGCTCCCAAAGTAACCTTTCAAATAACTAACTCTTGGTTTATAAGCCCGATTGGAACAACTTCTCAACTAAAAAAAAAAAAAAATCCCATAAGTCTAGTCATAAGTTGATCCAATCGGTGTACCAAACATGCACAAATATGTTAAAATATGAGATTCAATTGAAGCACATTAACCAACATGTGGTTGGTTCAGCAGAATGTGGCAGCGCTGGATTCCCTTAAGAGGTTTTGGGTTCGAGCTGCGGTAAAACCACTCGTAATCCACCTTATATGGAGTTACCACTGTTGGGAGGGTCGTCCTTGCCACTGCAAAACCTGGAGTGGTTACACACTTGCCACTATTTTTTTTATCAAAAAAAAAATTTGAAGCACATTATTTCACAGTAACTCCTACTTTTAAATATCCCGCTCCACTCCACATCCATTTTTTTCTTTATACCACCTCTAAATTCAGCTACGTATGAAATTCTACTCTTCAAAACCTCAAGATTAAATTAACCTTATCAAATTTAACTTACTACAAATTTATATATTACTATCTTCGATTCTAAATATAGGATAAATTTTATAATATAATTGTTTATAATACAAATTGTATTATAAAGTTTGTCTAAATTTAGGACCAAATGGAATACTATATTTCGTCCTTAAGATACATGCGTATTTGAGATCACCTTTGGGACCTCCTAAAATGTTTATTCATGTAAATCAATAAAACTTACTTCTTCTGATTCTAATTATAAGAATACTTTTGTAGTACAATTTGTACTACAAAAATGACCTTATAATTAGGACTAGAGATAATATCTCATACACTTATCTCGTATTTTGTAAATTAAGATTAAAAAGTTACTTTTAAATGCTCAAATCGCTCCTCTAAACAATTAGGATTACTGTTGGCCGACTGTTAGGTTCAAAGGCTGCGGTCAAATATGGCGTCCCATGGGGACTGAGGGGCCCACAACTGTTTTTCTGTACCCATTGCTTCCATGAGACAAAGGGAACATGACAATTCCAGACCTTGTGAATGCATTAATAACAATTGAGACCTCTAATTTGATTCATAGTCTTTATTTACAATTTAAAAACAAATAACTTGATAAATTTTTCTCTTATCATCAAATGTAGAAAAATAGCCACTGAAAGGTCACTTTTAAATTTAAGGAAAGTTAATTATGAACGTATGGGAAGTCAACTGTAAATGAATAGATATCACTTGTGAATGTTAGAGCGATCACTATTCACTAGTGAATTTATGAAAAGTCGATTACGAATAGATAGATAGATAGTCTTGTGAACTTATGAATAGTCACTTATACTTTGAGTTAAGTTCAACAAAATTCACTCCTATTCCTTTCTATGATATATAATGCAGTACTGTCCTTGTTCATAGTTTTGCTTTGTGCATGATTATGGCTACTCGGGAAACCTCAAGAGAAGAGGGTATGTAATATATGAAAAACTTGCCTCCAGTCATCAATTAAATCAGATGTAAAATAAAATTTTGTGGAGGATGCTCAAACTTCTCTTTCTACAGAAGCAAGAAACTAAAATTTACTATATAGCTACTGTAACAAAACAGCATCCTCTAATCTTTCATGCCTCAGTCATAAAGGCCCTCTTGCTCCCAGGTGTCCACCAGAAACTCTACCATTTCCTGTTCATATGAAAATGAGAAATCTCTCAAAAAGGGTGTTTTTTTTTTTGGCTCCCCCGGGAGGGAGAGGGGGGGGGGGGGGGGATGATTTGCAGGTTCATAGTTCAGAATTAGATTCTTACAGAAAGAGGGATTGGCTGAGAGAATGGCTTGTTGCTCCCCAGTAAACTTTCATATGTCGCATTCAAACTGCATTAACAAGAATCTTAGCACAGGCACAGGGATATACAGCTTACAAGAAACAAATTCATGAACTTTGATCCCAAAAGAAAAATTCATCAGCCTATTTACCACATTCTTAAAATTTTTGCGATGTAAACACTGATGTAAAAGATCTAAGTATGCCATTTGGGAAGTCTACGTTATGGAAGCATGCTCAGCTACTTTCAAAAGCAGCCATAATCCATTTAGGCAGAATAATACTTTCCCACCATATATTTCAAATAACATAGTTTCTTTCCTCTTTTCTCCCAAGGTATGGTCTTATTAAGACTTTCTTACCAATCAGCTAAGTGCTCAATATGAGGAAGTGGACTGGCATTTCCATGGTAAAATCTTGAGTAATTTACCTTAATTTGGGCTCTAGTTGCCGTTTAGTTCGGTTCTGACTGTGAGATCTATCATTTTTCATCCAGCGTTGCCGAGTCTGAGTCCAAAGAATATGTCCTGCAAGAAAATAACCAATTAACCTTGGTTTTGCTTTATCTTCTCCCATGCTTATTTTTGGCTGATATGGACAAGCAAGAACGATAACCAGAAATCATACCACTACCTTATTTTCCAAAATCAAATGATATACAGGGTAATATGGGAATATAAGAAGTCAAAGAGATTGTTAAAGAGGAAAAAAGCAAAACTGACTAAAGATGCCATGAAACCTGGTCAGTAATAAAAAGACGATCTTAGATCGGAAGATAGAGAGAAGATTCAGTCACTAAAAGCATTTGAACAGGGAAACGAGGCATCACTTCACTTTAGCCCTTCAAATATGAACCATACGTGGCTAAAAAGAAAAGCATATGAAAAGTGCTATTCCAACCTAGAAAAAAGGGGAAGACTTAATAATTAAGCATGACAGCGAGTCATATAAGAATCCATTTTCCCAAAAAATAAAAGTAGGCACTAAGAGCATTAAGACACCAGGATAAAAGTACAATTGCTGGCAAAAGCTAAACTTAATTATCACGTCTCACAAATTTATCAACTTTCATTTAGACACAACATTGCATATTCTAGCCATAGCAACACTCAAAATGGAAGGAGTAACCCCCAGTCGCCCTGCCTCATTAGGAAAAGGGAAAGTAACTAAATTATAGAGTTATCATCTTCTAGCTATCACAGCCCATGTTAAAGAAAATAATTACAGCAGACATACCTTTTCTTTCCTAATTTGTTTTAGTTGAAATCAACATTAATGTATCCGAAACAATTTAACAAAGTTGCTCAAGCTGAACAAATAATAAAAGCAATGAAAAATTACCATGATTTACAAACTCAGCGGGATTACTGATTTTGCAAGAAGCACCATGAGGATCTAGCGCTTGGTTTGTTACACTGGTTGATGAGATGCTTCCTTGTGACATAACAGCACTATTGTCCATGTCAAGTGTGCTTGTGGTCCAGAAATCCTCTGATGTACTGGGCTTCTTCACAGCCTTACCTTGCATTGCCAACCCTTTTGATGGCATATCCGCTGAGCTAATAACGGTGGGCTTTTGATAGCATCCAAGACAACCACTGCTCTGTTACAATGCCATTAAATTCGGTTATGCATCACAATATACTTCATGATATTCTAAAACAGCCGCCACAAATTCAGACAATGAAATCTTATAACGGCTAAAAGTTTCACAAACACTGCATGCCTTTGAGTGTTATGAGTAAACCTAGTTTGTTCCACATCCATCTCACCAAAAATAAAAATCAACAGCAAATTATGATTAAGTCCAAGTTCAGCACCAACCAATTAACAAGGAAGTGGGGAACCATGCTTATAGATCAAAACCAATTTTAAGTAAGTAAAATGAAAGGGGAAGAACCGCATGCCTATACTAATTTTCTTCTGCAAAGATAAGGGGCGGAATGTTCTCATGAGATCTCACGCTTATCTCAACAAGTCCACTAATTACCAGTAATTTAATCATATGATTTGGTAAAGCTTGTCTATTTTCCATGACTAAAATGCTGGGATGGCATACGAATCTTAATACTTTTGAATCAATTTTCTACAGAATACAGGACAAGAAGCATTCTTCTTCCCAGAATTCATGACAAAATGTACAAAAATCTGATCACAACCGCACAGAAACAAAAGCATAAATACCCGTGAGGAAGTGGTTTAGCTTATTTAGACAAAGATTGGAATCGAAAACTTACCCCATTCACTCAGTGTCAGAGATACCGAGAGCGAAGTAAGATCAAGTGAAGATTGGATAGGAAGAAGCGAACTCCAAAATCAGAAAGCGAGGAATCCTGAGAATTGGAAAACCAAAACGAATAAGGGAAAAGAAAATTGGGAGAGGGAATGAATAAAAAGACAGGAAGAAACGATTGGGGTTAGGATGGGAAAAGAATCGAGAGATTTAGCCTTTGAAATTGTGTCGTATTAATATGGAGCTTGGTCACTGAAATCGACAGCTTTCCTCTTGTGATGTGAAAGAGAAAGACATAAAGGGATTGGCGTTTTTGGATGATAATGGATTGTTTGCTTCGCCTTTCTCTTCTTCCTCTGCTATTTCCTGTTACGGGCAAGGACAGGCACGCAAGTGGTGAATTATCTTGTATTTAATTATTATTTTTTTGACCAAACTGGGATAATTCATTATCTAGTAGTCGGTAAGAAAATATATGTAATTTAATTTTAACATCACTTAGTCAACTATATTTGCTTTAAAAATGGGATTAATCGTGTAATTTAATTCATATTTTTTTAAATCTATCCAGTTTTCAAGTACGCCCATCATTTTTTGTGCAATCTTGCAGTCAGTAATTTAGATAATTTAAAATAGATATACTTAAAAAAATATTTCAGAACACTGAATGCAGTATAAAAATAGTTTATGGTATTTGACATACTTAAAAAAAATATATTTCAAGGTGTTAGATGTACATGAAAAAACATTTCAGCACGGTAAATGCACTATAAAATATTTTAGATACTGTGTGCACTTTAAAAAATACTTCAGAGTGTCATACCTTAACCTAATAAAATATTAATAATAGTTTGTAAAAGAACATTATACTTACTATTTAATTGGTTAAAATTTATTCTATTTGTCATTAATCGCAAATAAATATATATATATATATACACACACATAAACATCAAATTACGTTAACATTATTTTTCTTTCCATTTTTGAAATTTATAGATTCAATATAAAATAAAATAAATTTATTTTTTTAAAAAAACTCACTATCAACATTCGAGGATTAATAGTACTACTAATCTTACATCCTATACGATGGATCACAACTATTTCTCCAATTCTAAATATATGATATAGTTTGTAATATAGATTGCATTGTAAATTATATCTTATATTTAGAACCAGAGGTAGTACTATTTAAAAAATTAGAGAAGAAATTAGATGTTACAAATGAAACTGAATAAGACTTCAAAAAATTCTAAAAGCTTGGAGATATCCTGCTCAATGATCCTGTTAGACTATCCAAATGAGTCATGGAGCAGAATGAAAAGCTACTTCTTATGTAGAATTTGAAGTCCATGAGATCCACAATTAGCAGCATACACTGAATTTACAATCCAAAATTAATTGAGCCACACATGTGTATTGATTTCTTGAAAATTTTTATTTTAATCATTTGTATTAAAAATTACATGGTGATGTAATAAATGCAATTAATTGGAAGTGTACGTGAAATAAATTATCAATTTAAGATAAGGTGAATTAAGCTCTTATATTGCTTGTGAATGGTAGCTACGATAAAAAGTAGGTAAAGGCAAATATTTCTACAGTTAAATTGATGGAAGCAGATACTCTCTCTATTACTTCTATGTAGTGATAGTTTGAAAAAAATGACGTGTCTCTTTTTGAACGCTTGAATCAAAATTCGACGATCAAAATATGCTGATGATAAGAGATGGGTAGAAAAATGATGGGTAGTGAAATCAGACACTAAATTGATTAGTAGGACAGTAAAATTTAAATATTGAATTAGATACACGCAGTGGATGTATGAGGCTTAAAGAACACATAGAGATATTTTTAGTTGAAATGACTCAAAAGCAATGTGAATTCTAAGGTCCCAATAATATATAAAATGTCACAAACATTCCTTTCCGTCTCTAACAAGTAACAATTAATCAATTGACTTTTTCCACGGATAATTAAAAAGTGATATAGATATGATTTATCTTAAATTTGTTGCTCTGTCTTCTTCATGCAAATTCCTGCAAAACATGGCATCAAATTGTGGTTTTAAGAAAATAATAATAAAGGCAAGCAAGTGAAGTTGTTGAGTCAGGTTAAAAAAAAAACAAAGGGAGAAAATCCCTTTAAGGTCCCCATCAGACCAAAAAATATCAAAAAAGTCCTACAACAAATTTTGATGTCAAAAAAATATTAAAGAGTTGTCAAAACCTATAGATAGATTTGTTGATGAGTTACTAAATGAGCTGTTAATAAAACTTTTTTGACATCAAAATTTTTTATGGGATTTTCTTGATATTTTTTTGGTTCCTTGAAAGCTCAAAGGGATTTTCCAAAAAAAGAAGTTGTTTTTGAGATTCTATGCCAAGAAAATGAATGAAATACATTTCTATATATGTGACCCAAATATAAGTGAATTCTATCAATCATTTTTTATTTCCCTCTTATAATTTCATTTAAATTTAATTTTATCAACTATTATTTTTTGATAGAGAAGAAGATTTAACAAACTCGTTCAATTCATTTATCCAATTTATTAAAATACTCATGTTAGGATCGTTTAGCTAGGGAGTTGAATAATTAAAAGTTAGTTGAGATGTCGTTTTCATGTTTTAAAATGGAATTTGAATTCACAATTGATTTCTTTCTTTTTTTTTTGGAATTCATTATTTAATCAATTATAAATTAAATAAACGTCTACTGGATAATTTCAAACTCCATGCAAGTTGTTCACTCATCTAATGACTTTGACGAAGTCAAAATCATAATAATATTTCATAAGTAAGAAAAATTGAAAAATCAGAACCAAAACATTTTCTTTTTTTGATATTAGAATTTTAAGAAAGGGGTTGGGCTCACCCACAGTCCAAGGGTAAGGCGCTTGGAGCCTAGTCTACAAGGGATACTGGCCAGAGAGTACACATGCATCTACCTCTACTAGTGTTACCACTGCTTCCTAAACCTTTAGGATGCCTCCCCCAACGCCTTGATCAAGGCAGAGATCGAACCCCCTCTCTAAAGATGAGGAAAACCGACCCCACGCCAGTTAAACCCAGAACCCAAACATTGATGGAAGGCTATCACTTGCAAGTTGCAACCTGTCACGCCCGTTGGTCAAAATTCAACATATGGGCTGTCTCCAACCTTATCCATAACAAGAATTGGGTTGGGCCTAGTTATTTTATTGTGTGAAATGAACTTATATTTTAATATTGATATAAATTTGTTATAATGAAACTTTTAATTTCTTATTATGTCTATTTGTTTTAGCTTTTTAGAAATGATTTTATCGCCGATATCATTTGGAATTTTTTTTTAAAAAAAACCACACTTTTTTAAATACTTGAGACAAAACTTTTTTCATATATTTACTTCAAATGCCACAAAAACATTTTAAAAACCTAAAACAAATATACAGAAGAAGCATGTGAGAGAAATTCCGTCTCGACTTTCAAAAAAATGCTTAGAAAGATACTTTCCAAACAAACACGTAAGTTTGCCTCAGCTATCAACTGGTTCTTGATGTTTAATTTTTATCAATCAAGCCCCTAAAATTTCATAAATCATATATGGTTTGAAGACTTATAGTATTAAACATGCATGTGGTTCTAGCCATGACCACATGGATGACAACTTCTTTTTAGATGGCAGAAAAAATTGTTGGTTCGATGAAATGAAATAAGAATATAAAATTATGCATGAAACTTTAGGGACTTGTTGAGAAAAATTAAACTTCATCAATGGAGCAAAATAAATTATTATAGAAGTAAATAGACACACATATATATATAGGGAGCAAAATAAATTATTATAGAAATAAATCGATATATATATATATATATATAAGACTATAAAGGAATTTTAGCGTACCTAAAATTCATTAACTCGTTTGAATACTCACACAAGATCAGAACATTGATATGAGCCTTGATCACGTTATACGGTAGATTCACCATTAGCGAGGAGAAGAGAATCTGGGGAAGTTTCTACTGGAGTTTTTTTATCAGTATCACTCAACTGATCCCACAAACTGAGATCACTCATGTATCACGTACCATGAGTAATCATGACTTGAATTTCAAGTCATAAGGATAAAATTCCTCCTTTAATTTAAACCAATATCTCTCAGTATTTACATATATAATAACCCTAAATGAATTGAACTTTGGCTCTGATCCATCATCAAGAGTAGGTAGATTAGGTATATACCAACATAATATAATGTTTATACTCCCTCTGCTCCTAATTATAGGAGCAAATTTTGGAGTTAGTTTTGGTCCTAATTATAAGAACAAGTTTTAACTTTTGTCAATTTTTTCCTATAATACCCCTATTTGTACTTTCTCGATAATAATTAAAGACAATAATAATTTAATAATATACTTATATATTTTATAAAATAAATAATATTTATAGAGTAACTTCCTTCCTTAATCCTGATACTTTCTCGAGTATATGATGCAAGGGAATCATATACTCGTTAGAAAGAGGAGAAACTTGAATGTAGTGTACGATGTATTTTCTATACTTTCAAGTTTCAATACAACCCATCCAGTGATATGATGATGAATTAAACTTTATGAGTGAACTGAAAATTTGATAATCAAATATACATAAAATATTATTTAAATGATTTGATTGTTTATATTTATTTTTTACTCTATAAAAATTTATCGCACTAACTTATAAATGAAGTTACACCTATTTAAATTTTAGGTATGGGTATTTTAGGAAGATACACATAATTACCTAATTTAACTTCCTTATTTAATCTCTTCAAATTCTGGTAATTTGCTCCTATAATTAGGACCGGAGGGAGTATTATGTTCAAGAATAAAGCATAAATCCCTGCCTATCATAACAATTGATAGAAAAGGATAAAATAACAAAAAAGAAAATGAGGGAATTAGAATCCTAAAAAGTATATGGCAAAAAAAAAAAAAAGAGTAAATACCCTATTTGGTCCCTAAAAAAAATCACGGACCCCTTTTTAGTCCCTCAGTAAAAAAAAACTCATCCCGTAATCCCTGACCATATTTGGGATACTTCACTGCATGTATTCTCTTCAACCTGGAAGGACTAACGTGGACGGTTTTTGGATTTTACAGGGATTACGAGATGCGTTTTTTTTACTGAAGGACCAAAAAAGGGTTCATGATTTTTTTCAGGGACCAAATAGGATATTTACTCCAAAAAAAAAAAAAAATCCTAGGTAGGAAATACGCCTCTCATCAGAGTTACACTACTTAGCAATCTAGTCATGTAGAAACAAATATTGAAATCTAGCTGATTGATGCTGATGTCAAATTAATTAATGCCACATCAGCAATTCAGCATATATGCAATTTATTAATATACACAGTAAAATATAATCTAAAATACGTACAAAAAATACAATGTATTTCTTAGATGTTCATGCACACACATAACGTGTTAGAAAAATAATATTGATTGGTGGGTACATTGAATCTCAAGCTGCCATGGATATTATCACACAACGGTCAAGGTTCGAAATCGGCGTTGATAGGTACATGTCTCGAGGAGATAAATATTACTACCTCTGGTCCTAATTATAAGAGTTAGTTGACTTTTTTTGGAGAAGTTAAGGAAGCTAAATAAGTTACTTAATCATTTCATATGTTGTGTATCCTTAAATTATTTATTAGTTTATTAGTTAAATTAATTAGTTTGAAGGAAGAAATAAAAATAAAAATACTCTAAAGTAATTTAATTAGCTTCCTTGATCTCTCCAAAAAAGTCAACTAGCTCTTATAATTAGGACCGGAAGGAATAATATATTATATATGCTCAGTTGACTTTGTGCATGGTCTCTAAATACTGCTATACGGTATTTCCTTCCATACCAATTATAAAATGGGATTGATTTTTTTTTTTTGAGAAATTAAGGAAACTAAATAAGTTATTTACTCACATCATATATTGTAAATCCTTATATTATATACTACCTCCGGTTCTAATTATTGAAACACTTTTGTAGTACAATTTACACTACAAAAGTATTTTTATAATTAGGACTGGAGGTAATATTAGTTTATTTGTCAAACTAATTAATTTGAAGAAAAAATAAAAATGTTCTAAAGTAATTTAATTAGCTTCTTTAATTTCTTCAAAAAAAAGTCAATTTACTCTTATAATTAGGACTAAAGGTAGTAATAGATCTGGTTTTAGATATAAGATAAAATTTAGAGTATAATTTATATTACAAATTTTGTCATATATTTAGGATTGGAAGGAGTATTGTTTGTATAATACTACATAATCTAAGATATCTTTATAAATCTCCCACTTTTTAATATGGATTATTGTTTATAGTATAAATTGTACTGTGAACAACATCTTGTGTTAAGGATTGAAAGTAGAATTTCCTCCGGTCCTAATTATAGGATATATTTAACCGATTTTGGAGAAACTAAAGAGATAAGTTAAATTAATTAATTTTATTCGTTTTCCTAAATGCCCTTATATAAATTTAAAATAACAGAAGTAAAAGTGAATCAACAACCTATACCACACACCTTTCCGACCCAAAATTTTTCCTTTCACATGCTTTTTAATTGAAATAATTGTCTTGTTATACACACACACACACATATATATCCATACACATAGATATACATATATGTACACACACATATATACACAGATATACATATATGTATAAACACACACAAACACAAAATGTGTGTGTGTATTTGTGTGTAGACACACGCATATATATATATATATATATATATATATATATATATATATGTTCATATATACATAGACACATA
The DNA here is from genome assembly GCA_034222035.1 of Acacia crassicarpa. Taxonomy (NCBI): domain Eukaryota; kingdom Viridiplantae; phylum Streptophyta; class Magnoliopsida; order Fabales; family Fabaceae; genus Acacia; species Acacia crassicarpa. The sequence continues at coordinate 1,944,834 of JAWXYG010000019.1, read as the reverse complement.
TATATAGACACACACTCACTCACACACACACACATGTGTGTCTATATATATATATATTGGCAAAGTAACGTCAGATGATCAATAAATAAATTAAAATCCAACAATTTAAAAGTTTCACTGATTGAAAGAATTTATGCACCTACATGTATATACTCACCAAAAATAAAACACCCTTGAGAGAATGTAGTAGGGGTATTTTAGAAAAAAAAATTGATAAAAATTGAAATTTTGCCCTATATTTAGGACAAAAAATAACTCCTAAATATTATCCTATAATTAAGACTAGAAAGAGTATTATATTAGGTGATTTTTAGTGCCAAACACAAATGAAATTTTGTAAAGATGATGAGTTAATAGTACAGCTTACTAAGGGCCCGTTTGGTATAGGAAATATTTAAGGAAGGAAAGGAACTTATGAAAGGGAAAGGAATGGAAGGAAAGATTGAGAGGGAACTTAAAAGGTTAAAACTGTTTAGTAGACATGGGAATAGAACTGAAGTTGAAGGAAAATAAAATATTTGGTATGAAGAATTGAATGTGGGTTAAGTGGGAAGATGAGGTAAAATTCCCATATTGCCCCTAAAAATAAAAATCCTAGAAAAAGAAATTGGGCTGCAATTTTTTCTTTTTAGCCCTCAGACAAAAGCGAACCCTAACCAAATCGCTGTATGGTTTAGATGCAAATTGCAATACCGAGAAATGAACCCTCACCAAGATATATGTGGAAGAAAATCATGGAACATTACCCACAAGCTGAACTGATAAAGAAACCAATAATAGTGATAATAAGCGGTGGTAAACCGTTTGGAGTATGCAGTAGCAGAGTTCCTTTCTACAGTAGACGCAGAAATGATAATCCCTATATTTAATTAACAGGGTGTGTAATCAGAAAGAGAAGAATATTTAATATTTGGATAATTGTGCAAAGATAATTAACTTTAAAGATATCAATCAATTTTATTAGTTTGCCAAAAATTAATACCTTCTCATATCCTTAGCAAAAGCGCTAATTGGAGGTTTGTTTGGTTTTAAATATAAGATCTTAATTTTATTTCTCCAAAGTATTTCTATTTATTACACATATTAAGGGGTTTCCTTTTAAGTAGTTATGATTAAAAAGGATATTTTAAATGTTATGAAGAGAAGGATACTTTAAAGAAATCAATTCATATTGTTGCAAATAATTAATTTAACTATTTTTTTTAAATTTTCTTTAATTTGTTAAGTAGATCTTATATTAATGATCAAATGTAGCAATTTGGAAATTATAAATAACAATATAGTATAACATTATTATTAAAGTTTTTAATATTATCAAATTGCTGGGTATTGAAAATCAGATTACTTATTCAATCGGTCAAGACAATGGTTTGAGGGTCCATAATTTTTCGTTGGGATTGAATTTTGGTTTAAATAAAAATATTCATACATATCTCTGAAAAGAGTGGTGTTTGAATAAAAAGGCTTTATTTCACAAAAATAAATAGAACATTGATATATAAACTAGACACAATCCAACGAATCAAAATTACTAGAACACAAATATGACCGATTGATGCATAAATGAGAGAAAAACAAAACATATTACATCAAATCCGGTCTGCATGTTCAAAACTTTTGATTGAGCTTGTTAGAAAACTGGTTCACCAATTTATTAGTCTAACCAGATCAACCTATATTAATTAGGTTTCTATTAACCCGGAGGTTTTAATATCATGCAAATTACACAATAGTGTTTCCCATCACAAGACAAAAGTACACGAAAAGTTGAGAACAGATGAAAAATTTCATTGCAACATGAGAAGCTAAAATCATTAAATACAAGCGTACCATTATGTTATTGAGTATTGGACATAACCCAAACAGCAAAAACAGTACTATAATACTCCCTCTTATTTATTATACAACATATTTAACCAATTTTAAGAAGATTAATGGAAGAGTTAAATTAGTTAACTTTACTTATTTTCCTAAATGATATAAGTAAAAATGAATCAACAGCTCCTACCACATACCTTTCTAACCTAGAATTTTCCTTTCCACACGCTTTTTAGCTAATTGAAATAATGGTCTTATTATATATACATATATATGTTTATGTATATGTATACCTATTGACACACACACGCACCCACACACACAAATATATATATATGTATGTATGTATGTGTCTATACATATACACACACAGATATATATATCTATGTGTGTTGTGTCTATATATATATATTGTCAAATTAACATCAGCACATTAATAAACAAATTAAAATCCAACAATTTAAAAGTTTCATTGATTATAAGAATTTTCGCATTTACATACATATACTCATTGAAGAGAATAAAATATAGTACTCTAGGAAAAAAATTGACAAAAATCAAAATTTTATCCTATATTAGGGGGAAAAAAACTCTCAAAATTGTCATATAATTAGGACAAGAGGAAATATATCATTAAAAAAAGGATCAAAAGACTGCATTAAAAGTAATTAAATTAAGTAGTAAGGATTGGTGGCATGTAGTCAGATTTGGCCCCAAGAATACGAGCCTGAGTATCAGGGAAGAATTCAAAGCCTCCAAGTTGTTGCACTCGTCCTTCCCTAGAAATGTTAACAGGATAACGCAGCAAGTGACCTGGAAGGTCTTTATCAAAGGATTCATCTGCGTAAAGTTCCCAGTACTTATCAGCCATTTGGTTCACCTTCTCCACACATTCTTCGCTTTCTGGGTGATCGAAGCACTCGTCCATTGCCCCAAGATGCTCATACCATAGCGCCTTTCGGAATCCATGGATCTGGCCTCTCGCCGGCCCCTTGTTCGTAGCCAAATGAAACGGCTGATATCCCCCCATTGCTATCTCTGTGTCCCTCGCTCCGTCCATTGACCTTTGGTTTATGTTTGCTGATCCCACGATTATGTACTCATCATCCACTGCCCAATATCAAACAAACACACACATATATATGATTTGAGTTGTTTCCCCCCCTCATCATCAACTTAATTCTAAGAATAATAGAATGAATGTATACGTACCTATCATCATCTTGGTGTGAACATAAATCATGAAGCGACGAGCTGCCTGAGCTTTTGCGTAAGGAGAATCAGGTTCTGGTTGCTCCGGTGGTTCATATTCTCCGTCTCGTTTGGCTTCCCTATTCCCCAGACAGAAGAATGTCAAGTACTTGCGGGGATCTTCCCTAATCCCCTTTGCCTGCAAAGCATCAACAATGTCCTTATACATAGTGTCCATCGTTCTCCTCTGCCAATCCAATATCGCCTGCACCGACCCGCTGTCCGGTATTCCCTCCGGCCACATCGGCATCACCACATACACCGTAAACCTCTCCCCTGCCTCAATCTTACTCACAATCTTCAGTGACAACTCCTTTGGTATCACATGCAATGCATTAATTTCTTCCGGCTTTATGTCGCCATCTTCGCCGCTCCACGCATAGGAGCTTCCCAGAAAATACTGATTCTCTATGTAAATGAACTTCCTCGCTCGCCTTATCGCATGAATATACGCGTCCTGAATGCTCCGGTCGACGATGTTGTTTTTCCCGCTCACCAGCCCGGCATCGGCCGCTTCTTCCGGGCTATCCGGGAACCCAAAGGCGGCGCCGCCATCGATAGACCGGAATAACTGGACATTCCACGTCTCGTGATCCTCCGGGAACATCACCGGAGACGGTGGAATAACTCTATCCTCGAGTTCTCCTTGTGACATGAGTACATCTTTCCCTCCTTGCTTCCTCCATCTCTGTTCAAAATTAAACAAAACATCCCAAGCAACGGGCCCTTCTAGGCGAGAATGTATGTCGTGCCATGGCTCTCTCGGCCCGCCTTTGTTGATGTCGGCGCCGGGGAAGTTAGGCTGATGAAAGTCATCGTGATGAGCCGTGTCTAACGTTCTGAAAACCGAATGAAACGCCGTGTCGTATCTTCCGTCGCATAAATCAAGCCCGCCGACGAAACTCAATAACCTTCTCTTCCCCGACGATGACGACCGTCCTGGCAGCTCGCTGTCCACCACCACGATCTTCTGGTGGTGGGTGAACATGGTGGAGGTCTGAACGTCCTGGATTATAGTTCCGGCGCCTTCGTCGGGATCACGGGGACACAAAACACAGTGAACTTGAGAATCTTGAAAGAATATCTCAGTTTCTTCATCATGTGTTGCCATTAACCCATCTTTTTTTAACAAACTCACAGAAGTTCTATCGTCCCAAACAAGCATTAAAACCTTAACACGTTCATTTGCTTTCTCCTTCAGAAGTTGCCCTAGGGTTACGTGACCTCCATCTTTAGGCCTCTTAGCATCTCTCACGAGCTTAATCTCAGTGTAAACAGACCAACCAGTGATGTATATGAAGTGTTTTGCTTTAGAAATAGCGTCAAAAACATCTTCCCAACAACGGTGAGGTTGGTAATTATTGCCGTCTGAGAGGGGTATTTTGGGGATAAAATCTTCAGGCACATGAGCGTCTTGGTACAACGTTACCTTACAGCCTCGTCTTTGTGAGAAGAAAGTGTGGGGTACACCTGGGTATTTAGGGCTTCTAATACCTCGGTTCCAGTTTCTGTCCTTAGTGGCGTCAAAGTATTCGAGCTTGACGTGGATTTTGGAGCCGATGGGTTCTTTGTCCCCGTTTAAGATGTCGAGCCATTCGTCGTAGGGGTCGCCGCCGATGATGCTGTCGACGGGGACATAGGCTCGGCCGATTAGGGTGGCGCCGATCTTGTTGACGCCTTTGAGGGTGAAGATGACGTGGGATGCCACGTGGGCACAGTAGATGTGGAAAGATTCTTGCCACCTGAGATTGGAATTTGTGTTTTCCAACACTCTGGTTCTTCCCACTCTTGCTTTCTCCAGATCAATGGTTGCGTAGATTTGGGATGATCCCTGTCCTACACCAACTGTGTCCTCGATTGTTTGCTTCAGCTGCAAAATCATTCAAATATTAATCAGTAATCAACTAGCTTGAAGTTAGCCAAAGGTTATTATTACAAATGTCAAACAGATATATAAAATATGTATTAACATAAATTGCATCCATTGGATCATACTAGTAAGACATTAACATTGAAATTTAATTTATCCATCAAAACTCTCTCCAATATAGTAATATATAGGAAGGCCATCCAATTATGGTTAAAAATTAATATTGATATCAGTTAATTAGATCAATATATATATATGTAATATAGTAATATCTTAAATAACCAATAAAACTAAGAACAAAACCTAACACACGCACCCAAAATTGAGATATCAAATTGAACTTAGTATAATAGTTAAGGAGCAAAGAGTGGCAGCATTTTCCAATTTTATAAATTATAGGCATATCATGAAAAGGTTTTTTTAAATGAGATTTTCATTAATTTAAATCAAAGTTATAGACCAGGTCCAAAAAAAAAAAAAAATCAAAGTAATAGAGTTAAATAGAACTGAGTATCAAAGTGAAGAAATAAAAAAACATAATCAATCCAAATTTTAATAGCTTGATTAATTTAAGCCAACTGATATGATTTAGCAAAAAGAGAAAATAAAATTGTAGAAGAATCTTATCCATCACTCAATGTGCTGATACAAGATAACAAATTACATTTCAGGAGTTTCTTTCTAACTGAAATATAATTAATTAGTTACATTAACTATATACTCTAATACGAATGACAAGCAATTAGAATAAGAATTGGTTAGTTGGATCACTTTAGGGTATGTTTGAGACAGAGGAAGGAGACAAGATGGGAGGGAGGAAAATTTTAAGGTGTTCAATTTAAAAGAAATGGATAAGTGGGATTATAAATTAAATTTTCAAGAAAAAAAAAGATATAAGATATAAGTGTAAAAACAATAAATTAAAAGAGCTTAAACACATTCGTCCCATTTGTTTTAAATTAAACTCATAAAACAATTTTCTCCCTTCATTTCCCCTCAGCTCATACCAAACAAACACTTAGTTGCAAGAACAGGCATATCAGAATCGGAACAGCCAGAAAATGTGTAAATCAGACTAAAAGAAGGGTTATTAAACAACAAAATTAAATTAATAAACACTTAAAAGACTAAATACGTAGAATTAATAATTAAATCAAATGATTACCATGCTGAAAATATTGCCATCTCCACTACGACCACCGATCTTATCCACCTCATGAATGGTGGCATGGAGAGTCCCATGAAGATGAGTTTCTGCCATTAATCAATTAATTTACCTCTCAAACCTGCAAGACAAAATTCAGAGAAATTAACAACACAAATAATGAAACCCATATATAATATGTTATTAATTAGTTTGTGGCCACTTCAGTATAAGAAGAGATCAGAAAAGGAAAATCAAACTCACAGAAAAGAGACAAACTTGAAGATCAGACAGAGATAAGAGAGATAGATAGATGAATCAAGAGACAAATAAGGACCAGAAATAAGCGTAACACAAATCATCATGTGGTCTTGTATTCACCAAATGGCAATGACAGATCCTACAAACACGCAGCTTTTGAAGTAACTATATATACGTAATTGCCAATTAATTAACATTTGCTTATTAAAAATAAAAAATAAAACGTTAAACAATTTGATAAAATGTCCAAAATATAAGATTTGGTACGTATAGTTCTTGGTTCATGAACACTTAAGAGAAGGTCACATCACATGGTGAACCAAACAAGAAAATGAACCACATAATTTTTAGTGTTGGGACCCAGAAAATCCAAATTCTCGCATAACATGTTATCAATTTTTATAATACAAGTTTGATCAACCTTTTATGGGAAAAAAATCTGTTTATTTTATTTTCAGAAACTTTGATCATTTAATTAAATTAGGCCTTTGTCTCTAGGTTCAGTAATCTATTATTAATTTGGAATTTTTTTGAACAACTATTAGTTTTGTATAAATTTCCAATATCATATATGGAGATGATAATTAAATTCATCATTGAAGTGTATATACCATCATGATTTATCTAATTACATTTTGGACCATATCAAGATCACATAAATGCAATTTTTCTGCCAACCATGTGCAGATATTCAAATTAATCGTATAGCAAAAGTGGGAGTATATTTTAAATGTTTCAACTTTATTATAAGCTCCACCAATAGAATTAAGTTCACACTCGGAACTTCAAATTAAATGTTTAACTTTTTCCGGCAAAAAAATTGACTGTTAACTAATAAATTCAAAAAATAATCATAAAATATTTATGAAACTATTCAATATCTATTAAGTACCTACCGTAATTCTTTTTGTGCATCAGTGACATTTTCTTCATTTTAAATTTTATTTAATAGTCATTTATAAATTGAATTATTTAAAGGGTTAAGTAACAAATTTACTTTGGAAGTTTTCATTGAGGAGTAATGTTATCTTGAAAGTTTTTCTTATCTCAATATTGCTTCAGAAGTTTCATAACATAACAATATTGCTCATTCTAATTAAAAAGTTAACGGTAAATTTCAATTTTTTGACGGCCAATGTTAGTTTTTTAGCGGAATAGGGCCATATTGCTACGTTTTGAAACTTTCGGAGCAACATTGAGACAAGAAAAACTTTTATGGCAACATTGCTCTAGGATCTATACTTCCGGGCCAGATTTGCTCCTTATCCCTAGTTTTAAATCATAAGAAAAACAATAAAATAAAAAGAAGTTAATTCCATTATTAATTTACTCAAGCACACTACTTTTTTTCTTCTTCTAATAAACAAATTCTTCCTAGCAGCATAATTTAAGTTCATCCATCTACCTCTTTCTGCCATTACTGCAATTCTTAGTGTTTTCTGTTAAATTTTGGTCCACTAGTCTCTTTTGGCCAAGGCCTATAATTTAATTAAATGCTTTAGACTTCTCTCTCTACGTACATCGATGAGCCCTATATTGCATAAAGCTATAATACTAAATTACCCTAATTTGTAAGGAGTATTAACTGCTACATCTCCAAAGATGATCAATTGAATTTAATTTTTTGTGAATTCAATTAAGACTTGGTCCTGTTTGTATTATATTGTTCCCAACCAAAAACCTTCAATGACATATTAACATTGCTATTAATATATAACTGGCATATTAATTAAGTAGATCTAATTAAACCTACGTACAGCAAATTAGGGTTGTTCGTTGAGGATATAAATTAATGATTCCTAGCTAATGCATGGGTGGATACGAGAAAAAGACTATAGTTTTGTTTAGATTGGTAGGTGATAATATATATAATTTGAGTATTAAAACCCTTCAAGTCCGTAATAGGTCAGAAATTAATTATCAAGGAGTTAATATTGAGATTAATTAGAATCTTCTTTGCTTCTCTATATATAATGCTAAAAAACTAATGTTGATTGTTAAAATATTGGTAACCGTTAACTTTTCAATGGCAAGTAACAACATTATTTTTCAGCGAAAATTTTTAAGGTAAATTTACATCTTAACCCGCGATTTAAAACATATGAGTTAAACCCGAAAAAAGTACTTTTTTTTTTTGGGGGCCCCTCAAGAATTCATAATTGTTGAAGAAGGACCACCGAGTAAAATTTAGAGGAGGCAGCAGCTTGTTAGGCTAAAATAGTGGAAACAAAGCCGGACGATCCCTAAATAATTGAATCTATATTTGGCACGCATGTAATTAATTTTTTGGGGTCATAAAGTTGTGCTTAATCAATGAGCGACTCCGATATGTAGTTAGTAACCTCCCATATTGAATTTACTCCAACTCATTAATACATTTTCGTTAATTACAAAGCCCCTTATCTATAAGTCATAGGCCATCTGTTTTTATTAATCAAAATAAGCCAAATATTTGAGTAATTATTTTAAGTAAAAGTGAATATTTGGTTCATTAACTGTATAGTATGTGGCTTCATTTTGATCTGTTCATTTTTTAAAGTATATTCTTAATCTTCTAACTTTAACATTGTTACTTTCATTAACCCCAAAAAAAAAAAACATAAACTAATATTAAAATGTTAAAGCTGAAAATTAAAACATTTATAAATGCTAACATGTTATGTTTAACTTCTTAAAATAACAATGACTGACCCAAAATATATCATTATTTTAATGTTAATGGTGTTAAAGTTAAATGACTAAAAATATATATAAAATAAAGGGATCAAATTGAAATATTGTATAAAGTTAGAAGACAAATGCAAAGTTTTTGGCAATTATTTTATTTATAACTTATAAATATATCCCGTTGTTTTTTTCTAAGTGATAAATTGAAGAATTTGATGAGGAAGCTTTCAATTAGTCCCTCAAATTCTCTCTATAAAAGTTCAAAATTGAATTATGCGGTTTATTAAAAAAACACTTCAAACTAATTAAAAATAATAAGATGTCAAAAATGGATTTTTTTTTTAAAGTATGCCGATAATTATGAGAGGCAAGTAGGAGAGAGAAATAGAGTAAACACAAAAATCATCAACATTTTAATTAATGTAATACATATAATTAATAAAGGGCAAAAAAGGAACAAACTCATTAATTACTTTGACAACTCTTGTCGATGTTTTATAAAAAAGATTAAAGCAATATAAATCTTGTTTTCTTATAAAAAAGACTAGAAGGAGTATTTGTTTAGAGGGGAAACTGGTCTGGATTCTGTCAGTAGCAGAACTCTCAGTATCCCTCAGTATCGTTCCATCTGGACCGTCCAAAAGTTAATCTAAGGGTCCAGAATCATTTTTATAAGAACCGCGCGTGGTAAAAACTACCGCGCGCGGTTTTTGTGAAAATTTTACAAATCCCTCTCTGGCCATTAGATTCATTTTTGGATGGCTCAGATTCACTTATGAGAGATACTGAGACACCCGCTTCTAAAGATATCTACTTCCGAGGGGAAACAGGAAGAGCTAGGATCTTTTTTGCTACATGTGCGAATTATGGCAAAACCAGTTAATGTGCTTAGTGAAAGAGACATAATTAAATAGACGTGTACAAGAAAAATTAAGCAAAGAGGAAGCATGCATGTATTATCTTTGTGATGATCGTCGAAGCATATATAGTAGCTCTAGGTTAGTGCATGAGAGGGGAGAGAGATTTTCGTTTCGTTGTTGACATATATATATATATATATATATATATATATATATATATAATTTTGAGTTCTATATGTTGAATTTTTAATTAGTCATAATTTGTTTTAGTATAATAAACTAGCTCTAGAGCCATGATTTCTGACTAGGTATAAAATTGTCCGCGGTCTGAAAATTTTCCTCCCTCATATGTTGATGGGAAAAAGAAAACACTATTTTAATGGGTTAAGTAGTAAGTTTGTTTAGGAAATATACACCGAGGAGTAATTTTGCCTTAGAATTTTTTTAGATTCAATGTAACCGTAAAAGTTTAAAAATGTAATAATTTTACCCTTTTCCGTTAAAAAGTTAATAGTCAATATCATTTTTTTAACGGCTAACATTAGTTTTTTTAACAAAAAATGGCAAGATTAATACGTTTTTAAACTTCTGAGGCTACATTGAGCGGAGAAAAAAAAAATTTCATGGCAAAATTGCTTCTTGGCATATACTTCCGGGACAAATTTACTACTTAATTAACCCTATTTTAATTTATAGTCAAAGACACAAAGGGGAGCCAAAATTTAAGAATGAAGGTGGTTAGGTGGTGTAGAACAGATAGAAGGAGAAGATAGTGAAGAAGTGGAAAAGATGGAATACTCAAATATCATTTTAATATTATTCAGATGTTTATAAAATAATCGAGATTTGTCAACTCTAATCTTATATTCCAAAAAAAAAAAACTCTAATCTTAAGAATTAAATGTGAAATGTTATACTCCTATGTAAACTCTAAAATTAAATGTGAATATCCTAAAATGAGGAAAAAAAAAAGATAACGATAAAATCAGAGTTAAAACAACAATATTTTTAGAAAATTTATCTTCAAATCTCTTTGGTATTCAACAAATCTTCAAGAATATTCAATTATTCTTATACACACACAGACATACAACGAGGTAGGTGTATATTTTTTTTACCTTCAATTATCTCATTAAGATTAGAAGGCACTCATAATATAAAGTCTATGGAAACCTCAGGGTCAAAAGCACGTGCGTAATACGTCTGCGCGTACAATCAGAGTGAGTTTTGAGGGAAAAAAAGTACAATCAGAGTGAGTACAATAAATTTTGTTACATTGTGACCTAGAGGTTTGTAAGTGATCAGTCCCATATTAGATGGTTTCTTTATAACAGGAGTTTTTAGATTGCTCAACTCCAATAGTTAACTTTTGAGTTGTGGTCATCCCAATAACTTATACTTGTTATGATGATGTTTCCATTGAGAGACGCTTAGGTGAATTATCGAGTTTTTTTTTTAAAAAAATTTTATTTGAAAGAGAAGTCTTATAAAGAACTAATTCAATGTAAATTTTGTATTGCTGTCATATATATATTTATTAAAACGAAAGAGAGAAAGACAAGAGGGAGGGGGAGGAATTAATATTGGGGAAATGACAATCAGGTTCTAAGGACCATATAACATATAGCAAAAAAGTTTCAATAAAAATTCACATATCTAGGGATTTTTTTTAATATTATTTGTATTAAAATAAAATCCAGGTTTTTAAATTTTGTTGTAAATATAAAATTTCCTATTTTGAATATAGCTTTTTTTGTTATGAATGGTCAGGTTTTAAATTTTGTTGTGAATACAGCACTTCTTGTGAATCTAGCCTTTTTCTGTTGTGAATGACCTCTGTATGTTTAGGGACTTGAGTTTGAAACAAAATTCATGTGTTTAAATGTTGTTATGAATATAACACTTTCTGTTGTAAATATAGTTTTTTTTTAATTGTGAATGACCAGATATTTAAATTTTATTATGAATATAATACTTCCTATTATCAAATATGTGAATTTTTCTTGGGATTTTTTTTCTATTTTTTATGGTCCTTAAACCTCTAACCATAGTAGTGAAAATGTAGATTTTATATGAAAATGAAAGGAGAGTAAAAAATCGTAAAACGTAAAATCATAACGTAGTAAAATCCTAAAAAAATAGTAAAAATTTAAAAGCGTTGGAAAAATTATTAAAATCGTTTTAATGAAAAAAAATCATAAAAACATAAAATTAAAGTGATAAATCGAGTTTTTAACTATCACATTACATCTCTTAATGTTATTTTCACATTAATGTTTCGTACGGTGGGCCCATAATGACTGAGGAATGAGAAGTATTTGTGGGGAGGGGAGGTCGGATCACGTGAGGCGGGGTTTGTTCCTTTTTACTATTCATCTCTTGTGTCTTTATCATAAAGGGTACCCCTCCCTTTGTTTTCAACAAAGTACGTGAAAGTACGTTTGTATCCTTCCCTTTCATAGACCCACGCCCGTACACGAGAGCACCGACAACTACGTTTCATTCATTATGTATCTTCAACCCTGCCCCCACTTACCTACATAATACATATTTAATTACTTCCCCTTTTTAACCTCTCACACCTCTTCTTTTTACAATTTAATTTAATCAAGAGAAAAATAAATTTCCCACTCCTTACAATTCTACCTAATTACTTATGGTCCCTGTAATTTTTATTTTTTATGGTCATTATAGTTCCCTCAATTATCGGACATTAATTTCTAGAGGAAAAGATGTTCTTTGGCATACTGCTGGATTCTGCAAAGGTATGGAGGTCAGATTCTGGAGCAAGAAGGGTAGCCATAATAAGACATTGTAGATATAGGAGGCTTATCTGAGAGGGTGAAGATGTACAGAAGTTTGGATGAAAGGATTCTTGGAGGAGGGAGAGACTTTTGTAGTCGAGAGAGAAAGTCTACATTGAAAGATAGATATTTGAAAATCCTAATGACAGTGTTGTGTCAAAGACACCTTCAAGTAAAGAGCTAGAAGATCTTATTGGGAGCATGATCTATCTTATCTGATAACCAAATAAATTGAAAAATATCATACTTCTTTTTGTCAGGAGAGGAGATCTTAAAAAGAGAGCTAAGTGCAGTGGACAGTTTGAGTTTTCGAGTTCTCACCCATAGCTCATACTCAATCACACTTTAAAACTCAAACTTCTTTCCAAGACTAACAATATTGGCACAATTTGTAATACCCTAAAAAAATCTCACTTATTATAAATGTCATATTTTGGCAAATAATACCTATTAGAAATAGGTTAATACGTGGTCTCAAATTACGGAGATATATTTATTTTATCTTTCAGGTTAGTTGCCCTTAGAATTTACGGTAGCTAATGTTGTATTTTTCAGAATTTTGTTTGGAATCATAACATACCATAGGAAGGATCAGGAAAACACATCAAATAAAGAGGGAAGCATAATGGAGATTAGTAGACACCTAAGTTTTCACTAAACTATATAATTATGTAAATTCTCATAATTAATCAAGGGATTAATTGAAGAAGACCTAAGTCCCAAATTTCATAATTTAATAAGAAACTCAATTTTCTAAATCCCTAGAATTAATACCTAGCTCATATTAATTCATGAAAGACCATAAAGAATTATCTTACAATAATTGAAGTAATTGTATTAATTTCCATAATTAATCCAAGGGTCTTAAACACTAATTTTATAATTGTTTAAGAGACCAAATTTTCTAAACAACCCTTAAATGACACCTACTTCATATTTGATTTGTAAAGGCCATAAATATTATCTAAAACACTTAAACAATTAAAGGGCAATAATTAGATTAGGATTGGTAAGTTTAAGATAATTACTTACACTTAGTTTTAATAAACACCAATTAAAGGTATATTGAGCTAATTAAAATTCAATGACCAATAGAGATTTGAGATTAGTATAAAATAAAATACCAATGGTCATGAAATACCCTAAATACTTGTAAAGTAAAAATCAAGAGACAATTAGGTTTTGATTAGGATATTATTGATGAACAAGTAAAGGAATACTTACTAATATTTAGTGGGCAAATAATTAGCACTAATGGAATGATTAGCTAATTAAATACAGTTAAACAATTATAGTCATTAAATAGAAGTATATTAAACTAACTAAGGGTTGAGAACCAATAGGGGATTAAGGTTAACACTAAAAGACTTGTTAGAAATCATAAATCATTCCATGAGCCAATAAGCAACAATCAAGTGGTAATTAAGCTTAGGATTAAGATGTTAATTAAATGCTAATAAAGAGTGGAAAAGTCAAAAATTGCAACTAAGATATAAAGGCTAAGAATTAATCCCATAAAGCTTATCCTAAGGCCCTAATTGATCTTAATAAAGCTTAATCCATGAGATAAGGCATTACCACATGAGTGTAGGAAAATTATAAAACAAAACTCAAAAATAAAAATATAAGGGAGGGTGCGTTTTTTTAAGAAATGGATGAAGAAGAATTGAATATTAATACACTATGAATCATAAGCCTAAAGGGGTGAGTCACCAAGCTAAACTTTCATGAATCACTACCCTAAACCATGAGTCATTAGCCTAACAAGAATGAATCACAACTCTACTTAATGAATCACCATCCTAAGTTTGCATGAGTCACACACCTACATGATGAATCACAACCCTAATTAGATAAGATGATGTAAGGGGTGATGGAAGAAGATGATGCAAGGGTTAATAGGTGGATCAATGAGGAAAAAGATAATTAGATTGACTAAATTGGTTTATAAAAATAATTCTAGATAAAAACTAATAAAACCTACACAAATAAAATCATACCTTGAAATCCTTGAACTAAGTATGAAAACCAAGTTGAGATTCATAACAAGCATAAATCAAGCTTGAAGACAAGTATAACCAAAGCCATTTTCATGATTGTTTGAGAAATAGAACCAATAGGAAAGATAGGCAAAATTGGTCTCAAAATGAAGCTAAAAATTCTTAGAGTTCAAAACCAATGAGTAATTGAGCAAACAACTTCATTAGACTACCTAAACACATTCTTTTCTATGGATTCTAATTAGTAGAAAGCAAGCCAATTCCTTTGGATAATAGACATAAATGGTGGAAGAGGATAATGTACTAGGGTAATGACTCATGTAGGTGACTCAAAAGCAATTTGAAGGGTTAGGATTTGTGCTCCAAAATACCCTAAATCCAAGGGTCAAAAATTGCCAAGAGGAATATCCAATTAATTACCAAACTTGCCCAACTCCTCTACTATAAATAGGGGTCCTTGGCCCTTTACAAAACTCACACCAAAACCAAGCAATCTGAATATTAGTGAGAGTGGAAGAAGCTTGAAGGAGTTCAAGAAGAGGTAAGCAAGTTCTTTAGTTTCTAGCTTTTAAATTCTTAGTTAGAAGTAGCTTAGATCTTAAATAGTGTAGAATAATTTTAAATTCATGTTTTTATAGTTAAAATTAGTTTATTTCGAAAAAATATTGAAGATAGGGTTTTAGCAAAATTTCCGGAAGAGAAACACCGAAGTAACGAAGTTCTGGTGAAATTTCATCGATTCTGGAATTTCTGAACCAGACCTGAAAATGCTTATATTTTATGCTGAAAACGTGGTTCAAAAATTCTGGGGAAATTTATGGTTCAAGTAGACATATAGGGATTTTTAAATATGTAAAGAACATGCCCAAATGATTTCTGTACAGAGAGATAAAAATTCCCAAAGTTAGGGCTACGAATTTCTGGAAAGTTCTGGACAGATATTCAAAAATTAAAAACTGGGAATGAACCGTGGAATCTGGGCAAAGGCTATTATTTTTCTTTGAAACTAGACATCCTAAGGATTCCGAGGAATTTTACGGATCCTCGTTTCGATTTTTCTAGAATTAGTTATGATTTTTCAAAGTTAGGCAAAATTCTGCCCAGATTTAAGGACCATCGTTTTTCTCAAAATAATAAAGGGAAATAATAAATTCATAAATCCACCAGGGGTAAAATAATCATTTGTGGCTAGGATATCTATTGGGATATCGATTGTGAATTAATAAATGCAATATTACCCTCATAGGGAATCTGTGATCGCTTCGCAACCGACAACGTGCCGTGAATACCGACAAAGGTACGGACGCGTACTGTAACACTAACTCTGATGTTTATGGTACACTTGTATGTGGTAGATATGTTCATAGACTGTGACTTTGCTTTAAAATTATTTGAATATACATACAGCTATATACGGGTTACAGTTTTGGTAATGTCGTCTGAGTTTTCCTAGCGCGCTGAGGACACGATAGGCCATCGTGGCACTGATGAAGAGTGCAAACAAATTGTAGTAAATATATATGGATATATGATGATTGTGTTTTTGAGAAATATTGAATATGAATATTGTTGTTTTATCATGAATATCTGTCATACATAACTGTACATAAGCATGAGTTAACCGTTACCTGGGGTTCAATGGGAATTGAACCCCAGCTCATAGTCTCAGATACTGGTGGAACTCAGGACAGGAACAAGGATGAATAGCACACGAGAGGACACGGGCAGAGAAGTCATTAGGAGTCATTGTAATCATAAACAAGTGTACTACTGTAGCAGCAACCAAACTCTACAATAGGGAATGTATATCAGATACTCGCTCTTTTAAAGAAAAAATTTATTCTTATGCTCTGATTAAGTTATTGTTTTAAAAGGAAAACCTTTTTCGATGCCACTCTGATTAATTTCTTCAAAGCTCTGATAATCCCATTTGAAAACCACATCTAAAAAGGCGGGATGTTACACAATTAGTATACTAATTTTCAATACTTTAACCACCTATATATTTTACCTTAATTACATAGATATGTCTTCCCCTTTATTTTGAAAAAAGCTAAGTAGGGAGCACAAAAAAACCATGAGGTAAAATGTTGAATTTTTCGTTATTGTTTTATTACCGTGAAAATAATTCTGATTACTTTAGATCATATGAACTAAAATAAATATATTTTTCTCCTAATTTTTTAGTAGCCTGTTGAATCACAATCTACTTAAACGTTTACCCTCTCACTTTCCTAAACTTTAACATGTATGTTCATTTGCTCAAGTTTTAATATTTGTTAACTTTTACTATCTATATTTTGACTTTCATATCTTATTATCCTTTTGCAATTAATGAACCTTTAAATACTATACATGATCAACAACAATTTACAATAAAGGCATTGGAGAATATTATAGAATTTGCTTAATGGATTTTGTTTTAAAATTCAAAAAATTATAAGATAGTAATCTAGGGGTTTAAGTGATTAATTTCTTTGTATGATATGTATTTATCATGTATTGAATGCTAAATGTTATACATAAAATTTTTTGTTTAATATTTTTATCTTGTTGTTATCAATGATTATATTGTGTTTTATATAATAAATATTAACAATATAACTAAATAAAAAACAAATAATAAAAAATAACTATGAATAATAATAAAAATAAAGTCAATACATTACAGTTATTAGAAATAATTGTTACATACGCCCTCAATATATTACAATGTATATATAATGATTCAGAATTGAGCATATATAGCGCCCGTATATATAATGGTCGGAACAATAATTTCTGTCCAGTAATAATTGTTATATATAGGAGATTTTGCAGTAATGATAATAAATCATATAGGTTTGAGAGATCTTATAAGTCATTTAAATTTATAATTTCATATTTTTAATACAAAAATTCAAAAAACTTACTCAAATTTTTAAATGATTGTGCTGTCAATTACAATTTGGGATTTAGTTTTAAAGGTAAATTAGTAAATAAATTTTATTTTCTTAAAAATTTTAATAAGAAAATATATTTTTAGAATATTCTTAACAAAATTAACGATTTGGGCTTAAGTATATATTTTTCAAAATAGAAAGAAGATATGTATAATTAATGCAAAATAGAAGAGTAGTTAGAGTATAGTATTTTTTAAAATAAAATAGAAACTTATTATGCTCATAATGATGGCTTTGCATCTATGAAAAATCCATAATCTAATTGATTTTAATTTTATTGAGATCCACTTGAAAGAATTAATACTGGTGTGTCTTGAGTGAAAACAACATCATCAATGTTGCTTTCCTATCATCAAACACTTAGATCAACTCATTACTACAAAAAACCCAAAAAACGACCTAAATAAAGCCTAATTAATGTCCCTTTTCAGAGGAACGTTTCGGTGGGAATAGTGGATTTGTTGATGTAAGGTGTCCTGAATTTTATTCAGGACGCCTTAATTAGGCATCCGGAATTGTAAGGCGTCCTGAACACAATTCAGGACACCTTAATACTTAATAAGAATTCAGGATGCCTTAATAAGGCGTCCTGAATACTATTAAGGACGCCTTATTAAGGTGTCGTAGATAAAATTCAGGACGCCTTATATGAGTTTTTTTTAATGCCAAAAATCACATTTGAGGCATCCTGATTTTACTTTCAGGACACCTTATATGAGTTTTTTTTTTTAAAAAAAAATTATGCCTGCTATATTTATAATTGGCTAATTTGCTACAAAACAAAAATATACAAGCCACTAGAGGGTACAGTGCTCAAAATGAAAATGTTCAAAGCAACAGTAGCCATCAACAATGATCAAAGCATGAATGGTATAATCAATATAGCTATTACTTATGTACACTAGTTATTCTCTACTTTAGATGTCCTGAGGGCACGAATAATGCTTTCTAAAAAGGATCCAAAAGAAAATAGTATCCCATGGCTTCAGTAAGCTAATTGCTATACTTTGCCACCAGTCTGTATATGCATAGCTTCGATAAGTTCAAGGAGGTCCTATTCTGATTTAATAAAGTACCATATATACAATCCACACAACTTCAGCAAGGAAAATGTCGTGCCACATAAAATTAGGAAGAAATCCAAATATACTGAAATACTGGCAAACACCTTAGCAATCGCTTTGGGTGGGTAATCTCCTCCTAGTCTTGTATCAACACACTGCCTAACTTTATCTTCGCTGAGTTTTGGTGTAGCTAAATGTGTTGAAGAAGACGTGCAGCCAAAATGTCTCGAGTAGTATCGACGTCTTCCTTTGAGTACGGATCCATAGTACCAAAAAATTGTAAATTGGAAAACAAGGTATAAGATAAACCAATGAAGTAAATGAAATAATTAACAACTCAAGTACAACAACAAAAATATCATCATTTGAGAATTACGGAGCGATTACATACGTTTTGAAAACCGATAATACGTCTGCTGGAAATGATGGATTGCATATAAGTGATAACGTAGTATTCGCACTTGGAGCTCCTTGATTGTTGAGGGCACTATAAATCAAAAGCAAATTGTTAAAACGAATAAAGACATATCGAAAACTACTGTGTCAATGAAATAACTTGAATTGAAACTACTTACCTTCAGATAATACCACTTCAGTCCACCCTGCTCTCGTGCTCTAGCAAGCTGTCTAAATGTCTTGAGACCACTATCATTAAAATGTAAATTAACAAACATGAAAACAATTCATTTAACAGAGGAATCGATGATTTAGACAAAAATTTACTTACTCGGCAAACATGGTTTTGATTTCATCGTTTGGCCTGCCACCTAAGGAATCCAACCAATAATATATGTTGTTGGCAGGACAAACAACACACAACGTCTAATGACCACTACAACATATACATATTAATATTAAATTAAGACAAGAAAGCAATTAATTCTTAAAAATCTTATATAGATAAAACTAAAATACGTACTTTTCAAGTATTGGCGCTAGATAACAAGGCAAATCTCCGTCGCCCACTGTACAACCAACATAAAGCGTCCTTTTGGCTAACTTATTGCGACTTGAAGTCGTGTTTGCAGGACATAAGAATCCATATGAACCCGTTCGGCCTTTCTAGGAGCATATGTCGTGGCAGACACTATGAACGAAATAAAATGATAAATGTTGTTGAATATATAAAACAAAAA
Source organism: Acacia crassicarpa (assembly GCA_034222035.1). Taxonomy (NCBI): domain Eukaryota; kingdom Viridiplantae; phylum Streptophyta; class Magnoliopsida; order Fabales; family Fabaceae; genus Acacia; species Acacia crassicarpa. Next base: position 1,925,017 of record JAWXYG010000019.1, on the reverse strand, counting down.
AAATCAATGCAATAATTAAAGGGAAAAAAACTTACATGATTGCAACTTGAAGAAATTCTATATCTAAACATTCCATATGCATAAATTCTTGCAAATCTTTATTATCAATTGTTATGGGATATGCTTTTTCTGCGCCGACAATGCCCACATGCATCTCCAAGGATATCAAGTTGATGTCCCTGTACAGCTCTCGCAGCTGTGCTAAATAAGGAAATTTACTCGCAGCTTATTCATCCTATGAAAACATAAAAAACAGATTATGAGTGGGTTAGCAAAGAAAATAAATTTGGAACCTCCTCATCATCAATCAGTAATGTATTTCCTACCATTGTTCGTATCATCGCCATCTAAATAAGATGATTCGGCCAAAGGATGAACGATGTTATGGCCTTGCCTAAATTGGGAACCTCCTCATCATCAATCGGGATGACTGTCTTTTCTTCCCTCGCACACTTTTCACAGTCACCCTACGTTGGTCTTGTGGAATTTGCTTATTATGGTGGGTCGTTTGTTCTAAGTAAACAAGACCATCAACAACAATACGTCAGTGTGAGACATCCAAATATAGATTGCAAGGTAGTCCTCCCTGTGGAGTGTGAGAAGGTTCGCCAATAAGTACATCTGGAGGGTAAGAAGGTTCGCCAGTCAGTACATCTGGAGGGTGAAAACTTTCTTTGCTGCTGGGGAAGGCCGGGGATTAATGGGTTGTACATTCCATATTTTCCTTGTTTTGTATCATAGCTCTCATTTCACCCCATAGTTGTTCCATTAACTCATCTATGAGGGATACTCGAATTTTGGCTACAAGCTGAGGACTAGGGTTGTCATCGTCATTCGAACAACGTGAAGGCCGTCCAAAATATTTTGTGACACTAACTCCCCTTGTCTCTCCTCGAACCTGATCAAGGTAATCCAGCTTCCCAATCGCCGTTGACAAAATGTCCATCCATGTACCTGGCGTAAATGAACCTTTGCTGCTCTGCTGCTCAAGTGCATCCTGTATCATAATATTTTTTATAAATAATAACTAATCTCTTACAATATGAAATAATTGAGATTATTTAATACTTCTAATTTAACTACTTACAATCTTTGAGGCAACCTCAGTAACATCTTCATTTATGTATTTGTCACCCTTCACTCTCGCAGCTTTCCATTTTTTGTGACGAGGAGGACGATCAAAGGCCTGGATAACAATGGAAGGATTGGATTAGGCAGCTTCCTTCATTCTCTCCAACTCTTCTTCCATCATCTTCCGTTCAAGCTTTTTATAACCACCTCTAGACATGCAATGCGGATACTTATTTCTTGCTTGCCTCTCTCTATTGGCTTGACTTTTTTCCTAAGACATGAAAACAAATAAAAATGAGCCTACGATGTCAAGTAGATTCAACTAAACGATAAGATATGAAAGAAATTTTACAAGAAATTCAGGATTTTGCCGTGACGTCACAAACTCCCTCCAATCCTATGGAGAAATGTAATCATAGTTCTTACATGGATCCTCATTCCTCTTTGACCCTCGAATATACTTTTTAGTGAGCTTGTTCTTAAAATCTTTCCAATGTAGACGAACTTCGCCCATCCAATGCTTGTTGAACGTCATATTGTTAGGGACATCGTACGTTTGCTGTAAGGTAAAAGATAAGATATGAAAGAAATCAAGTAATAAGACTAAAGATACAAATGCATATATATCGAAAGTGAGATACCAAAATTTGTGCCCAAATCAACTGCTTCGTTTTGACAGAAACCAACTTCCAACTAGAGTATACAATGCGAACTTTGCTTCGAGCCAGATAGCCTACATAGCTAATGAAATTGTATTCCTCTTTACCAATTGGATTCATATTGGCATCGAACTCCACATGCAGCCTCTTTTTTTTTTTTTTTATACTGTCACGACGTGCAATTAGCGCACCTATCTTGGTGCCACCTTTACCCCTTCTCACAACGGGTTTATTAACTTTATCACCCGATGACTCGTTAGAGCTGGACATATTTCTGTTCATCAAAGACAAATCAATGTTAGATAGGTTATTAAATCATAAACAAATTAATAAAATCAACTAACATGTTAAACCACCACAAAAATAACATAGTACAATTTCATAACTTAAGATGTTGACTATTTCATAACTAAAGATCTTACTTTATATGGTTTCCCATATTCCTTCACAATGATCCTTTCTTGCAGCATATTCTTCATCATCTACCAATTCTACTTCACGTGTTGTAGGTGGATTCTTCACCATACTTTTGTTTTTTACTTTGAAGTACAATGGACATTTTGTTATTTGCAGGGTCTGTAACATAAAACACTTGTTTCGCCTGGCTTACTAGAATGAATGGCTCATCTATATGACCAAGTCTTTGAAGATCAACTGAGACAAATCCAAATTATGGATCTATTACAACAACATTATTGCTAACCCACTTACATTTCAATAAAGCAACTTTGAACTTGTTGTAGCTCATCTCCTATATTTCTTCAATAACTCCATAATACGCCATTGATGCTAACACCAGGTTTTAGTCTTTCGAACTCGAAAAGTGCATGGATTCAGCTTCAACCATCACCCCACTATTTTGCACAGAACTTCTGTCATCTTGGTCTTTTGTGTAAAAAGAATATCCGTTTATATCATAACCGCTCCAAGTGATGACTTGAAAAGAAAGCCCCCAGGCTAACCACTCGATTGTATTTGACACACGGGTCTCATGCAATACCTTCTCCTCAAACCACTTTATGAATGTCTTCTTTTGCTCATTAGCTATCTGCATATCATTCTTCCTTGGATTCATATTCTTCAAATTATTTCTGTGTTCGTCAATGTATGGTTGAACTTCTTCCATATTATTCAAGATGTACAAGTGTGCTTGCAACACCTCTTCACGAGGCATATTCTTCAGTTTGATTCCTCGAGTTCCCTCGCTTATGCCCTTGTCATGTTGAGATTGTATCATCGCCCCTGATAGATAATCTTTGCAGAAGTCCATAGCCTCTTCAACTACATATCTTTCAACTATTGAGGCTTCCAGTCGATAATGATTTTTAGAATACCCTTTTAAGATCTTCATGTATCGCTCGAAAGGGTACATCCACCTTAGGTAAACTGGACCGCAAAGCCTTACCTCCCTTACCAAGTGCACCATCAAGTGCACCATTATATCAAAAAATGCAGGAAGAAAATACATCTCTAGTTGGGACAAAATAATATAACCCTAATTTTCCAATTCATCCAACTTTTCAATGTCAATGACTTTGTTACATATAGTATTAAAGAAAATACTCAATTTTGTTATAGTGGTTCACACTTCATCTTTTATAATGGCTCTAATAGCTATTGGTAATAGTTGTTGCATCAACACATGATAATCATGGGACTTCATTCCTACTTACTTCAAATCGTCCACTGAAACACACTTTCTCAAATCAGAAGAATATCCTTATGGAACCTTAATGTCATATAAACACCCACACAAACTTTTTTTTTTCTCCGCTTTTGATAGTGTATGAGTTGCTGGCTCCATGTATGCCTTCTTACCATCTTCTTTTACTTGTGGATATAGTCGTTCTCTTATTCCCATATCAACCAGGTCTAGTCTCGCACTAATTTCATCCTTAGTCTTCCCTGGTATGTGCAAAAGAGTACTGACAAGGCTATCACAAACGTTTTTCTCCACATGCATCACATCAAGACTGTGTCTCATATCAAGACTACGCCAATATGGAAGATTAAAGAAAATTGATCTCTTCTTCCATATATTCTTTTCACCCGCAATCCTTTGCTGCTTACCCAACTATAAATTTCCTCTCCGGTTAATGCCTTAGGAGCCATTCTATGCTCTAGTAAGCCGTTAAAAGGCCTTTTTAACTTACGATATGGGTGGAACCGATGAAGAAACCTCCTGTGACCAAGGTAGACCGTTTTTTTTTCCATGCTTTAGTTGATGGAAGTTTGTGTTTGCTTCACATATTGGACATTCTTTTTGCCCTTTCACACTGTACCCTGACAAATTTCCTTATGCGGGAAAGTCGTTTATCGTGGTAAAAATCATTGCACGCAACTTGAATGACTCCTTCTTATTTGCATCAAACACATCTACGCCTTCCTCCCACAACTTCTTCAAATCCTCAACCAAAGGCGCCAAGTACACATCGATATTGTTCCCGAGCTGTTTTGGTAAATCATCATAGAAAGCATCACATACTTACGAATCATACATAGCCACGAAGGTAAGTTGTATATTACAAGGAGAACCGGCCATGCACTATGGGTGCTGCTAAGAGTTCGATATGGATTGAAGTCATCTGTACAAAGCCCAAGGCAAATGTTTCTTGGCTCACTGCCAAATTGAGGGAACATTTCGTCTATTTTCTTCCATTATGGAGAGTCAGCCGGGTGCCAAAGATATTTTCCATTTGATATTCTCTCATCAGAATGCCATCTCAACTTCTTCGCCGTTGCTTCACTAGTAAACAGACGCTTAAACCGTGGAATTATTGGAAGATACCACAATGCCTTCAAAGGTTGCCTTTTTGTTGTCTGATCTCCAGAACCACCACCTTTCTTCACTTTGTATCGTGAAGTTTTACACTTCGGACAATTACTAAGGCCTCATACTTATTTCTATACAATATGCAGTCATTAAGGCAACTGTGTATCTTTTTATTCTCCATACTCATCGTAGACAAGTTTTTCTTGGCCTTATACATACGATTTGGAAGCACATTATGATCTGGCAACATATTACACAACAATTCAAGCAACGACGTGAAACTGCTATCGGTCTACCCACAAGTTGCCTTTAAGTTGACCAAATGTAAGGTCTCAGTCAACTGTGTATACTTAGTACACCCAAGGAACAAAGGTGTCTTTGCATCACTCCGCATGCTATCATATTCACCCGATTGTGCAAAAGATTCTACCTCAACATCATGAATCATTCTTTCCATTCCATCATCATCTACCTCAACTTCATTTTTGTGGGACGCACCAGTACTTACTGCTTCACCATGCCATATCCACGTTGTGTATCGAAGGTTTATTCCATCACAAAGTAGGTGATCTCTTATATCATCAATATTCCTTCGACTCCCATTTAAACAATTAACACATGGACAATAATACATCTCATTTTTTGTAGCCACATTCCTTCTAGAAAATCCAATAAACTCTTCTATCCCATTCTCATATTCTTTACTAGTTCTCAACGCATTCATCCAACTATGACTCATTTTATTACCACCTAAGACATTTCCAACAACAGTGAAGGCCATAACAATGTCAAGAACAACATGCTTTTTTCTCAATCTTGTAAAAAAAAATTGGCAGCATTTCCCCTCAAAAGTAAGACATCCCAAAATTTCAACAACAAACAATTACAGCTTCATTCAACAAAACTTACTAACTAAGCTAATTCAGATCAATATAAGTTATTAAATCCAATAGTTTCAGCAATACAAAATATAAAAATATAGCTAAAGTGTCTAAGTCATAACTATAAATTATGGACTTCTAAGCATCTTTATTTATACAACAAAGTTTACCTAGTTCAATGCACATCAGCAAAAAAACAATAATATTTAACTATAATTACCTCAAATTTTAATTCTAATGCTTGAAATTTATTTACTCTATTCAACCTAAAGACAACAACAATAAAGACAAGATTAGAATTATTCAAACTAACATATGAGAGGGAATAATCGTATGACAAAAGGAACATGATTAAATATACCTACCTTAGCACCCCTCAAGCTCTTGTGGGTTGTTGTTGTCACCAAGTCACAGTATTCAAAAGGGTTATTAGCTTCCTAAAGTCAAAAAAGAAGTAATCACTAAGAACTTAACACTACAAATTTCCAGATAACTAAAATTGATTAAATATACTTTCAAAGAAACATGTTTTAATGCAACTGTGGAAAATTTCCAAGAAACATGTTTTAATGCAATTGTGGTTAATTTTAAAGCAACAACATATGTTTCACAAAGTATTCAAGACCCTGAAGATTGATTTGGAAAAAAAATAAAGAATCCACTGAAGAAATTATAGCCGGATATGGAAAACAACAACAAAAATAAAAAATTTCACCATAAAGATTTCAACAAGTAGGAACTTTTAGGCTTCCCCCTCTTTAGAATGGGAATATCAAAGACAAAGGCCTGCAAGAAAAATTTCATGATATATTAAAAAGCTCGTGCATCACATATATTCCAACGACACAAATCCTTCCATCTAGTACAATATATTTTGTATGAGCAATACAAATTTATAATGAGTTATTTCTTTATAAAACAATAAAAATAAAGAAAATTATTAGCAACCCAGAGCAACAAGAAGCAAATCTAAAAGTAGCTTATAACAATGTCATACAGTTCAAGAAATAGAAAAGGTTAAACTAATTATACATGAAAACGGAATCCATGTACAATCACCAATATATAAGCGATAAAATCAGATTTTACTGTGCACAATCAGAGTTCTTTGCGAGGTATGTTTTCAAATCCACAAAGCACCTCTTCTCAAAGGAAAAACCCCGGAGGAGTCAACATTTAACAATGGAAACAGTTTATGTAGAATTTGGTACAACAGTAACTTCAAAACAGCAAAGCATGTCATGGTCTGATCATTCAAAAGGATTAAAGACAAGCATTGCCCAAACTAACGTAAGTAAAACCACGTAAGCTGTGATGATGTGAGGTTAATAATGGAACTAAAGGAGGAAATAATTCATCCAAGTGCCTAGACTGAACATCTTTAGATGAATAAAGAATGACATTAGTTGCTATAAATACATAAGAAGAGAGTGTCTGCATACATAGCAAAACAAATTAAATAATATGCTTTTATGTTTCAGTAGACCACAACATTAACAGCTAATATTTCTTATGAACTTGGTAAAATCCACATATCATGCAATAAAAGATAGGTTATAAAGAAATGTTGACATCACCAGACATATTCAACTAAAAAAGAAAACTATATAACATGTATTTAGTTGTTTGTATGTCAAATTGACAACAAATGAGTATTTGCCAGTCTATGGTAAATATAGTAATATTGCAATGAATGAAATACCAATAGAAAAGACTAACATCTTTAGTGTCAACTTGAGGAATGAATGCTCCATTAAAGACCAATATGCAAGCATTACAAATTCAAAGTAAAAAGAGTCAATTAAGACAATAGGAAAGACTAACAATACAATTATTATGCCAAAAACACTGACAACCCACATATAACAAACACAAGTGAAAATAAAAATATGTGAAATGAATAGAGATTGCTTATTCCGAAATCAAAAAATGACTTCCATCTACACTCATGTATACAATTTCTATATTTTTCTAATTAAAAAAAGGAATTACTATCCTTTCTAAATTTAATTAATCACCAAGATTCAGTTCAAATCCAAGAAAACATAACCTAAATCAATCTCCTATTACAACAACCAAAACAATTTGAACAAAATTTCCTATCCAAATAAGCTTCTAAAACTTCAACTAACATTTTTCTAAATTTACATCTTTTCTCCTACATCATGCACAGGCCACAAAATAAGCCAGGAAATTACACACAGACAACTACACAGAACATAGTGCAAACAGAAATAAAGCTGGAGACAAGAAGCCCAATGCCGTTAATACACAGCCCTGTGTCGACCCATCAACATCAAAAAAGATTTTCGCGAGCGCCATTCTTTTCTCTTTGCTACCATCTAGCTTACTGGACTAGTTAAGGGCAAGACCTTAAGAATGAGCATTGGATAGCTGGCAACTGCCTGAAAGAACTTGCAGATGGATTCATTCAATAGGCTTATAAAAGGATTCCATTCCAGCTCAAACACCACCTCCTATAAACATCTAATTCTAAAAGAACCATTCTGAAACTCGATTCTCTAACTCTCCTTAAGTCGCCCTAATTTCCTATTTGAGACATTTATCTTTTACACATACGGTCGAAGAACCATGAAAGCAAGGGCTTACCATTAGAGATCGTCAGAGGGGGTGGGGGGGGGGGACGCGTCGGAAATAGAGAACGAGAGCCGATGGACGCCACGAAGAGGGAAGACGGAGGAGACGAACTGTCGTGCACAATGTGAGGTAGGGGAGAGTGAGGGTGATCGCGATTAGGGCTTGGATTCTACGTGAATCGAGCAAGGGGACTAAGTCGACAGGGTCCGACAGAGGGGATTCGATGAGGGAAGCAAAGGGAAATAGCTAGCTGAGAAATAGTGGGTTGGACGCGGGCTTTGGCAAATAAATGCAATTTTGGCATCCTGAAATCCTATTTAGAACGCCAAAAAATTTCTTAAGGCGTCTTGTATTAGGATGCCACAAAATTTAATTAAGGCATCCTGATATTAAATCAAGATGCTACAAAATTGTTTAAAGCGTCTTGAAATTACATCAGGACGCCAAAAAATTTAATTAAGGCGTCCTGAATTTAATTCAGGACGCCAATAAATTAAATTAAGGCGTCTTGAAAAGGAAAACTATTCCTAAAGCTCTAGCTAGCACCAAAAAAATTCGTGAAATGGCGCCAAGGCGCCAAACAATTAATTTTTGGCGCAAAATATTTAACATGATAAAAGTTCTCGAGTTATTGAGACTAGGGAACATATATAGCAGTGTTGTTAGGTGGTAGGGGTGCCACCTGAAAAAAAAAAAAAGGTATGTTATGCTTCAAATCTAGATTAGTTCAAGCCCGTGAAGTTCCCCATGACAAGGGGCTGTTTAGGATATCTGGTGCATACGAAAAAAAAAGCATGATAGGGATCTGCATATTAATTCCTCTCAAATTTAATTAACGTTAGTGCCTAACCACAAATTCAAATTTTTTCTTTTCTTTTGCTAAACATATGTATCTCTTTGTTAGAAGTAATTTTGTTTGAGGCACTAACATTAGATAAAAGTAGGCACATAGCATAATAAAGATCGGGATCTTGTTTGTTACATTGTAAGGAACTAACTCTTTTTATTTTCCTCGATGCCATTAAGATCTGCTGCAGTTGTATGCAACAGCTGCATTGTTTTGCGCCAAAAAGGCACAATTATTATTATTATTATTATTTTGATAATAAAAAGGCACAATATAAAGAAAAGGAAGGTAGCAGATCTTAATGACATAGGAGGAAAACCAGATACTTTATTAGACCCAGCTAGCCCCCTTGGTACAAATTTAAGTTTTGAATATTTTTTTGCCAACAAAATTCAAGTTCGTATATTGTGGTGTCGCTGTTAATATTTGCGTCACTTTGTTCTTAAGGGAACCAAATGATGAACTAACTTATACCCCACGATTATTTGGGGAGGAAACAGGGCATGAATCCAATGGATTTTATCTTTTTTTTTTTGGTCAAATGGATTTTATCATCCAATAAGAAGATATTTTGATTTTCCTTTTTCGAAATATTTCCCAATTCAATTCTTTATTTTCTAATTAGACAATCTCTACAAGTGCATCCATGAATCCCTTCTTGATCAATTTTCAACCAAAAACTGTTTTGTTTATGAGAATGAACCCGCACAATCATTATTTATGCCATTTATATACACTGAAGTTTCATAAAATAAAGGGTAAACGTGTAAACATATATATATATATATATGTACTTTATTCTAAAGAGCGTCTAACACTAAATTTTTTTTTAGAGGAAAGACTACACATGAACTTTTAAAATTGGGGCAAAAATACCATTACCGTCCCAATGGCTTAACTCTGTCACTTTTTCAGTGGGCTCCACATTATTAAAACAAGAGTAAAAGAATAATTTTACACATGTGCTTTTCCTAGGAGCGCCTAGCATTCTGGATCAAAAATACATATGTGGTTACGTTTTGGGAACATCCAGCAGCACAACCGTTAGTTGACCAAACGGTCAATGTTAACTTAGATGGAAGTGAATAACTCGGATAAAGTTACCCTTTTGCCCTTAGTTTTAAATATTTTTTTAAAAAAACTAAAATCTCCCCCGCCAGCGGGCCCCACCACCGACCGCCGGTCACATGGTGGTGGACGGCGACCGGTGGTGGTGGTGGCTGGAAGCCGGTGGTGGGGCCCACCGGTGGGGAGGGGTATTTTAGTTTTTTTTTTAAATATTTAAAACTAAGGGTAAGATGGTAATTTCACCTAACACTAATGACAAAAATGTAATTTTACCCCGAGTTATTGTTTACTTCCATCCAAGTTAACATTGACCGTTTGGTCAACTAATGACCGTGGTGCTGGGCGCTCCCAAAAGGTAGCCATATGTGTATTTTTGGTCCAGAAAAAAGCTCATGGGGTTGAGCGCTCCTGGGAGAAAAACACATGTATAAAATTACTCTTTTACCCTTAAAACAAATAAAAATGCCTAATTTTGTAAATTTACTTTGCTGCCCTCATCCCTACCAGTCACTGATCACCAATCAATGCCCCTGGATATTTTTGGAGCAATGTTAACGACGCAATACAGCTCCTCCGCCCAGCCCTTCAGCTCCTCCACTGTTTACCCCGGCCTCGCCACCGCTAGCTACACCCTCTACTCTACCGTCGGCGACGCCTTCGTTTCCTCCTCCAGCGGCCCCAACTCCATCTTCGCCCAGTCCTCCTTCTCTTTCCCCTCCATCAACCTCAGCACCACCGGAATCTTCGGCGTCGCCTCATCCATCGTCCACTCTTAACACTCCGCCGAGTCCGCCAAGTCGCAGCTCACCGCCTCCTCCGTCGGGCTCAAGTTCGCCTTCGAGTCCGAAGTTTGTTTTGGTTGTGATTGATGAAGTGATAGTCGTAATGTATTTTGGGGATTTAGGTTAAGAATCTGAATGTAGAATTTGATGGTTATATCTTTCACTTTTGACTTGTCGAAATCTGTGGAATTTCTCTGCAATTACCCATTTGTGCGTATTCTAACTATTGTTTGATTCTTGGATGGCGTTTTGTGCCTATTGATAACTCTGGATTGGGTAAATCTGCCCGACAGACAGAGCCAGTCGTTAAGCAAGTGTTCCTTACGCAGAGTCCTCAATCAAAACTTGATCTGGAAAGACAGGTATCTGGATTGTATCCACAAACATCAAGACTGCTAGGTTTTCTTGCATTGAACCGTATGAAATAATTGAACTAGAAACTCTTGCTTATTGCTAAATGGTATAACATGAATAAAACCATAGCCTTTTTTCCCTTAGTAATAATTTTTTAATGATTGAATTACTTGGGAAATTTTGTGATAGTCGAATTCTTTGCTCAAGAAACTTGCTCATGCTTGCATATTGTTGACTTCATTGTTGCAGATGTACATATCAAGAAAGGTGTCTATGGCAGCTATTGAATCTGCCTTAAAAATCCAAATCGATGGCATTACAGATTTCTATATCTGTTCACTTTCGTCAAGGTTTGTTCTCAAATGGAAACACCATTCGTTTGAGAAGTAAATTATGGTTAGTGCCTTAGTAAATCATTTGTCAATGTCATGTGATTATCCAATTTTGCAGGACTGTCTTTTACAAGGGTTAGTTGACTCCAGCGCAAGTAAAGGATTACTATTTTGCAGACCTTGGTGATGAAAGGTTTACGAGCTACATGGCCTTGGTAAATATTTTAACCATTAACTTATCTTCTTTCTCCATTAACTCTATACTCCAACAAACAGCATGGGGCCAACTAGTAACGGAAGAGATGCAAGGTTGAAGAATGACTTCTGAGGCATACAAAGTTCTAGTTCATTCTCTGTGTTTACTGTAGGAAGAGAAAGAGAAGACGTGATGATGAATACTATATGCCGCCAACGGTATCGCCTCAGGGACCCAAAGGTTGCCGCCGCCGGTACTGCCTCAGGGACCTAAAGGTCAGCGACTGATAGGGAAGAGGGTAGTAAAGGAAATTTATAAAGTTAGGCATTTTTATTTGTTTTAATAATGTGGGGCCCACGGAAAAAATAGCAAAGTTAAGTTATGTTATGTTAGCGGTGAAGATATTTTTACCCTAATTTTAAAAATTCATAGGTTGTTTTGCACCTAAAAAAAGTATTTTGTGTTGGACTTCTGAAAGAAAAATACATGTGTATTTTTATACCTTTACTGTAAAATAAAAAAAAAGAACAAAATCATTTTAAACACGTATACGATAAGTGAATAAGGGCCTGTTTGGTATGAAGAAAGGGGAGAGGAGGGAAAGTTGAGAGAGAAATTTTTTCTCTCATCTTTACAAAATTGCCCATAGATAATTTCTAATATTTCTAAAATATATGAACAGTAAAAAAGAATATTCTTTTTATTAATAGTAAAATGGTAAATGTCATTCTAAAAAAATTTTCACTCCTCTCACTTTTCTTCAAACCAAACGGGCCCTAATATATTGCAAACTGGAAAAGGTACTAAAACCTAAATCAGTAGAGGTAGCTAGTTAAAGGTCAACAAACTAGATCCCACCTGGGATTAGACTTGTTATAATTAAAATAATATTTGAATAAAAGTATCAATTTACAAGCATATAGAATATTTATATGTCTGATTATGAACTACACATAATCTAATAAAACAGAGTTATTAACACATAAATATGATGAAATGCTTTTATTCTTTTTAAACTCAGTACGAGGTGGTTTTTTTAAGCTCAAGAAGGAAAAAAAAAAATTCAATTCGGTCGACCCTTAACCAGGCCAGCTAAGAGATTGGTTCACGGGTCTGACGCGCAAATTCGAGTTGGATTTTAATAAATGAGGAAAGACGTGTACAAGTTAAAATTATATTGTGGTCAGTTCCTAATATATATATATATATATATATATATATATATATATATATATATATATTTATTGTGGTGGCACTTTTTATATCAAGTGAAGAGGATCTTACATAAAAATATTGAATTTAAATATAGAAAAAGACGACAAAAAAACTAGCAACCACGTAATTGGATGGAAGTGGTCTGATCCTTTTTTTTTAAGAAAAAAGTTTTTGAGGGGTTCAACATCAGTTCTCCATCAAGGCTAGGGCACGGCCCTTAACTCTTTAAGAACTTAATAGGAACTTATGAGATTGCCTACTAAAGGAGTCCCAGCGACGGCAGCGAAGATCGAACAGTTATCCCTTTGGGATTTGAACAAAGACTTTACCATCTATGCCAACTCTCTTTAGCATGGTCTGATCCTAAATATAGAATATACTACCTCCGGTCTTAATTATAAGAGCTAGTTGACTTTTTTTTGGAGAGATTAAGGAAGCTAAATAAGTTATTTAATCATTTCATATGTTGTTTTTTCTTAGATTATTAGTCAAACTATTTAGTTTGAAGAAAAAATATAAATAAAAATACTCTAAGCTAATTTAATTAACTTCCTTAATACCTCCAAAAAAAATCAACTAACTCTTATAATTAAGACCGAAGGGAGTAGTTTGTAGTACAAGTCACACTATAGGAAATAGTATATAACACTCTCGGTACTTAATATAAAAATTTCATTGTGAATTAGATTTGATGATAAATATAAGACTTCAAGTTCACTTTATTCTAAAACTTATAATTTTTTCCTCAAAATATATCTATGGATTGCATACATCAAATATTTTTTTCATTTAAAGTAGTCATACTAAAATTAAAGATCATATTTTAGAAAAATCAATCTATATTTATTATAAATAATTAATATAACTAGCTTTTAAAGTCTATCTAAATTAATTAATTAACTCTTATATTAAATAAGGGAACCAAAATTTTTTTTTTAAAAAAAGACTAGAGAATATTTGTGGTTGTGATGGATGAGATTGATGAGAATGCCACTTTGGTGGATGGATCAAACAAACTTTCGGGCAAGGAATCGAAAGCCCTTCCTCTTATGCGCAATACGGTTACTGCCAAATAATGTGTCCAACCAATCCACTCCTTCTTTCCTCTTTTTATATATTCCTCCGTTGTTAATATAATATAATATATATATATATTTAAAAAAATTTAAATAGATTAAAAAAATTAGTTAAATTAGTTGATATGACATTTTTTTTTTCCGTCTTGCCTTTTAGATTGTGGAAGCCTAAAATTGGAGTGTGGATTCTCTCCAACGGGTTATTGTTTATTTTTCCTATAAAGACAAGCTAATAGTTTAAAATGATCACGTGTGTTTGGTATCAGTCCTAATTATAAGAGCTAGTTGACTTTCTTTAGAAAAATTAAGGAAGTTAAATAAGTTACTTCATTATTTTATATGTTTTATATTCTTAGATTATATATTAGTTTATTAGTTAAACTAATAAGTCTGAAGGAAAAAATAAAAATAAAAATATTATAAAGTAATTTAATTAGCTTCCTTAATCTCTTCAAAAAAATCAACTAGCTCTTATAATTAGGATCGGATGGAGTAACTTATAAACTTGATTACAATTAATCATAAGCTCCTTTGAATATCTTATGGCTAAGTTGAAATTTTAGCTCAAAAATATATTTTAGCCTTTAGGGGTGTTTGGATATGGTTTTTAATAAAACCAAGGTTTTACCATATGATTCTAAATCCGATCTATCCAAACATATAAGAGTTAAAACCATGATTTTTAAAAAAAACAAAAATATCCATACGCTTTTGTACATGTCAAAACTAATTATGTACCTAAAATCTATCATATAAACTATTGTTATCAGTTCGTTGTTCAGTTTCATACTTGATTTTGACATAGGTGTTTAGTAACTTAGAAGATAACCATGATTTTGGGTTCGTAATTATTTGACATGTATGAAGATGTTCGTTTTTGGATTCATAGTCGATTTTGTCATGTGTCGGGTTGTTTCGATATGTTCTAAAAAAATATTAGTATAATCTAAATACTTATAAGGTAAGGTCCCAGCTGGCCATAACTATATTCCGCCACTGTATATAACCTCTTATAAGGTAAGGTTCCAGCGGGCTAGGGCTATAACTATATTCTGCCAATGCATATAACCTCTTATAAGGACCTCTTATAAGAGAGCTTCAATGGCATTATATTACAAGGGAAGTGGATACTATTCCGTCTTTCTTTTCTCTGATATGGTAATCACCTCATCAAAAAAACACATTAGGGTCCATTTGGTATGACAGAAATGAAAGGGAGGGGAAGATAAACTTCAATGAGTTCAGTTTAAAAGAAATGAAGAAGTGAAGTTATAAAATTTTAATAAAAAGATTTAATATTAAAATGTAAGAAAAATTAATCAAAAGTTTTAACACCATTTATCTAATTCTTAAAAAATCCAACTCGTTAAAATTTTTCTTCCTCCACCTACCTCATACTAAACAAACCCTAACCTAATCCTTCATAAACACAAACTCATTGGGTGACCCTCTAAACTTGCAAATTAACACTAACAACGCATATGACCTAAACATGTGTTAGAATAGAAGCTGTAACTAAACTAAAAACTTGTACAGAGAGTGAGAGGAAGTAAAAAAGTCTAGACACAAAAGCTATTATAGTTAAAGACAGCTCAAAGATCACAGCATTATTGTTACAACGATTACAGTAAAGTGAGGACCACTTTGTTTACACTTTAGGACTTGTCCACCAAAACTCACAAGCAGCCTCGAGTCCAAGTAGCCCCAAAGCTGCTTTATAATAACAACCTCCTTGCTGTAAACTTTCCCATGACTTCCTCTCTCTCTCTCTCTCACATCTCTCATTTTCTCACCATCATCGTCTCCCTCCTTTCCTGCCTCCTACTCAATCAAGGGAGGTCAGTTTCTGACAGAGATGGTGCAATCAAAGAAGTTCAGAGGTGTCAGACAGCGTCATTGGGGCTCATGGGTTTCCGAGATTCGACATCCTTTATTGTATATTCTCTTCTCACCAACTCTTCTTCCATTTATCCACAATATATCACAATAGAATTTCTGTACCATTTTTCCCTGTTTTCCTTCTTCAGAATATACATAGGCGAATATGTTCTGTTTTGATCTGTTTTTCCTCTAGCTCATGCACATTCCTACGTTTTGTATTCCCCTGTTCGGCTTTTGTTAACATATAAGTTAGTTTTTTTTTTTTTTTGTGTGCCTATATTATGTTGAGACATCTTGTATGTTCAAAATTTTATATCTTACCTACTCTCATTGTGTTCTTCCCAGAAATTCATCAAAAAGAAAAAAAAAAAGTAGGAATACTCTGTTTTTTATTTTCCTACAACCTATTTTTGTCCCGGATATACTCTTGTGATATTTATAATCTTAATGTTAATTTTCTTTTTCCATTTCTCTGTTTTTTCTTCTTAAGAATATTCATAGGCGAAAATGTTCTGTGCTGCTCTGTTTTTCTTCTGGCTCTGCTCTGTTTACTTTTTGCCTGTACATTTCGGGCCCCTGAAAGATCCCCTGTTCATCATTGATTCATTTTTATCCTCTTTGAAATATTGCAAAGGTTCTAATTCATACGTCGTATTTCTTCATTACAAGAACTTTATTGTGGTAATTCCTTAAAATAAGTTGTGAATACAGGAAAAGAAGGGTGTGGCTAGGGACGTTTGATACTGCAGAAGAAGCAGCACGAGCATACGATGAAGCAGCCATTTTGATGAGTGGTAGAAACGCCAAAACAAACTTCCCAGTGGTGTCAAACAATAATAACAAAAACAATCAAAATCACCATTCATCCTCATCGTCTTCATCTTCTTCCCCGTCACCTTTTTCTGAAGCTCTCAGTGCAAAGCTTCGGAAGTGCTGTAAATCGCCATCTCCATCTCTCACTTGCTTGAGGCTGGACACAGAGAATTGTCATATCGGAGTGTGGCAGAAGCGAGCAGGGCCTCGTTCTGACTCCAACTGGGTCATGATGGTGGAGCTGGAAAGGAAGAAACTTGAAGTCTCAGAGATGACGGCGACAACAGAGTCACCCGCGCCGGAGACGGAGACGGAGACGGAGACAGAGGAAGAGAAGGTGAAGCCAGAAGAAGAAGAAGAAGAAGAAGACAACGGTCATGATGACCTGGACGAAGAACAGAAGATGGCGTTGCAGATGATCGAAGAACTGCTTAATCGGAACTGAAAACTGTGTTTCTTTCATGGATGGTCGTCATTATGTGGGGCTTCAAGTGTCTCCTTCGCATAATTAATCCTTTTCATTTATATAGGACTCACAAGCACGTGTCCTTTCATATTCACATAATCAACTCTACTTCTTCTGTTTTATTATGATTTCATCCTATATTTTTATTTTTGAGAAATTAATTTTATGCCAAATATATTAGGCTGTCATATATATGTGACTCTGTAAGTGCTATATGTGTTCCTTTCAATTTGTTTGTTTCCCTTAGTTGAAGAATGTAAAATTGGCTTGTATCAAGATTTATTAGTGTGATATGAATATTGTATTTCCTAATAGGCATAGGTGACTAAGTTTATATTTAAAGTTTTTTACTTTTTTTTTATTAGTGCTATATGTGTTGCTTTCAATTTGTTTTAGGAACATGCTTTAATTTTTTGGGAAAATTCCTTTCAGGTCTCAAGGGATAAAAAAAATATCAAAAAAATCCTACGGGAAATTTAAATATCAGAAAAGTTTTAAAGAATTGTTAATCCCACAGATAGAGTTGTTAATCCCAAATATTAAAGTTGTGAATCTTATTGAAGGAGTTGTTAATGAGATTTTTCTGATATTTAAATTTCTCATGAGACTTTTTTAACATTTTCTTGATTTTTCGGAACCTAAAAAGAGTTTTCCCCCCTTTTTTTTTTGTCGGTATAGGAAAATGCTTTTTAAGTTAAGTATCTTTAGTAAAGAATAAAAGAGAATGAAAGCAGATAAAATTTAGTCCAGTTTATAAGAATAAGATTTATATTCTATGAGAGCATATATAGTATGCTTTTATAAACACTTTAATTCTAGCTAGCATTCTATTTAATAGATGGATCGATTGATATTGACATACTGATATTAAATATTGATATTATTATACTGTAAAAAAAAGGTAACTATATATAAGGAACATAAGAAAAGTGGGGGAAACATTTCGCATATAGGAAGTAACCATAAATAAAAAATGAAATCTAATTAAATTAAACAGCTCATAGAATTATCAAAAACATCTTTTATACAAGAGGGCCTTCATATGTGGTCCTTCCTAACTAAGCGTCTAATAAGAATATTATTTTCCATTCATGTGTAATTATATAATTTAGGGTTAAAGAGCAATTTGAACAATAAATATTTTTTTTATAAAAAAAATTTCTGGTATAAGTTTTTATAGTAACAAAAATATTAATAAACAATTTAAAATGAAGGAGCATATTTTATGTTCATCACTCTGATGAGTAAAAGTGTGTTCATCATCAATCTTTACAATTATATTGATTTTGAACGGTTCAGGTTTAATTCAATTTATTTTTTATATTTTAAATAAATTATTTTATTATATATGGAATAAAAAATAAAGATAATATTATAACTATCACTTCTCATAAAAAATAAATTTATCATTTAAAAAATCTTAATTCTTTTTTTTTTTTGGAATTTGGATCGTTCAAATCAAAGTTTAAACGATTGGGATTTCATTACATTGATAAGAAATTACTTGCTTATCACTATAATGAGCATAGAATGTGAATACCTCTCACTCTTACACACTAGTTTTCTTTGGGAAAAACTCTTTGTTTATACACCAGAACATCAAAAACGGAAAGCGTCTATTGTCTTCTGTGTGTTTATAAATAAATATATTTTATACAAAGGAAAAAAAAATGATATGAGGAAAATATAAACTTGACAAACCTAGCCTGCCTAAATAGAAAACGATATAAAGATAAGCAAAACGCAGATGACTTGTATTTTATTATTAGCTAATTATAGACATCAGCTAGGTTTTATGTGTGTGTGTGTGTTTAAGGGACCAAAACCACGAAGAAGAAAATGACATGAAAAAGACTAAGAGAGGACAAAATTTGAGACATCAACAGCAACATGAATGCATCAAGCAAAGACTTGAGGAGTTAGATTGAAACGTGGGGTATGAAAAAGAAACACAATATTCTTTCTTGATTTCTTAATGGCTTAATGTGCAAATTTGATTAGGAAGTTTTTGCTACAAAACAATGTTAGCTTGAAAGATTTTTCAGGTCTAATATCGCTATGAAAGTTTCAAAACGTAGCAATAATGTTGCCCTATATATTTTTTAAAAAATTAAAGTTAACCGTTAACTTTTTAATGGTAAAAAACAACATTGCTTTATTTTAATTTTTTCAAGATAATATTGAACCTAAAACAACTTTCAGGCTAATATTACTTCTTTCCAAGACAAATTTAAAACTTAACTCATTGAAAAAAAAAATCAAGAAAGATGTGTGATAGTGAGCAAATCATGAAAAATCTCTCCATATGTGGAGAAAAAATTGGGGGAAAATGTGATGTGTCCCACGTCCATCTTTTCTTATCATTTTTGAAAAAGATCAATTCACAAATTTTTGTCGTTTATTTAGCTTTTGTGTCAAGTGTTTATTATTATTATTATTTTTTGCCAGACTTTATTTTGTTTATATTGGTCCTTATAATTTGGTTCATTATAAATTTATAATTTATAAACATTCATAATTGAAATTAACAATTACTACTTCCTATTCTTAATATGAGAGTTAATTAGGGTTTGAATTTGTTCTAAAATATATGACCTCAATCTATTTTATCTTTTAAATTTACCTTTTTCCCAAAATATTCCTATTGATTATACGTATTAAAGAGTTTGATCTAGAACTATCAAAATGAACTAGGCTAACGCCAAAGGGCAAGCCCTTGATGAGCATACTTAAAAGGGTTAGGTTTGAAAAGCCAGCATACCATAAAACTATCATTTTATTAAAGCTTAGTCCTCGAACATGCAAGTTTAGTGCCGAACCCGCGGGCCTTCATGTATTTTTAATAAGTTTTAATTTTTAAACCATTTTGAAATATCTAAAGATAAAATAATAAATCTCTTAAATTTTTTAATTCAAATTCTATATATAAATAAAATAAAGTGTCAACCTATTGTCTAAACTTAAAAAGATACAAATCAAACTTTCAAAACTAATAAACTATTGTCCCAACTCAAAAGTAACCAAAAATAAATAATTTACTTCTTTGTAATTACATATACAAAATTGTAATATTGAAAAAGATAAAAAAAAATCTCATAATTATTATATATAAAAACCTACGTATGACTATTAAATTTTTTTGTTATAATCTTATTTAATTTAAAACATAATTTAAAAAAGTCTCGAAAAGAAGGAAAAGTTAGATTAAAACTATTTTGTTTTAATAAGAAAAATACTATACCCATATATTTTTGAAATTTTGATTATCATATATGTAGTGGATGCTTGAATTAGAGTAAATTAAAGTATATATATAACATCAAAAGTGGCTAGAGCTAAAAAAAAAATAACCTTAACTTAAACTTTTAAAGTTTGATTAGAACACAAGTGTATGTGAACTTGAGTGTTTAATTTTTTTAACCAAGGTGTTGCATAATAAATTGGTGGTTTTGAAAGGACTGGCTCTCGGCGATAATGTGCTAACCCTTTTATTTTTGAGCCTAAATAGGCTAGTCCATTTAAACTCAAATTCCTTTTATACCACATAAAATATATTAGATGGGTTTAAATAGGTTAGCCTGAAGAGCTCTGCCCGTTTTAATATTCATCCAATGAGAATCATATGAAAGATAATATTTTTTTTTAAAAAATAACCTATATTTGTGACAAATACACAACTAAGTTCCTTAATATGTTCAAATTAGTTAGCTAACTATTATATTGAGGACATGAAATAGTATTAATTTTAACCAACAAGAACAGTGAAAGAGGCTTTAATTTAACCACTTAAATATGAAGTTTCAAGTTTAAATTCATATAAATGCAAAAAAAGTTTTTGGTAGAACTACCCCAATTAGGTTCGATGACCCAGTCAAATATATAAAAATAATTACTTTTAATTTATAGAATTTCATGGGCTTTAAGAAATTTTCTTCATTTTATTTAACCCCGTTTTGACACCCATGCATGCATTTTTATAGGCTGTAAATTAAAATTGTTAGATCAAAAGGCCTAGTTAAAAAAGAAATATGATTCAAAATTAACTTAAACTATAAGGATATTTGAACTAATTTTTACTTTTCTTTTATCTCACTTTAATTCTCTTTTTCATTTAAATTGAAAAAAAAAGTTGTTCCCCCTATCTTTCTCCTTAATTTACTTTTTCCTTTTTTTTAAAAAATATTTTCTCTCCTTTCAAATAGAAAAGAAATTTTTATATTTCTTCTAAGGCATACAAAATTTTGCTTTTTTCATACTCAAATTTTTATTCGGTTCAACATTAAAGCTTTATAATTGTTGGAATCCTGTTTTTTCAAACCTTGTGGATTGAGAGTCTATCCTAATTTTGATTCTAAATATTGTGCCAATTAATTGATTATTCCAAGAATATGTATAATAAAAATTTTAACAAGATCATATAACTTATGACTTATCTTTAAAATTCTATAAAAACATACAATATTTAGTGCCTCATTGATAAGTTAAATATTTATAACAAACAAGTATTCACCTCCCTAAAATATCCATTTTATCCTTATCCCCATTGATGAAAATCCCCTTCAATAAAAATATGCAATTAATATAAAAAATGAAAAATCTTATAAAAAGGTGGTTGAATTAATTAAATTCTACTTTGAGTTATAGAACTTAAAAAATTATAAATTAGGTTTTTTTTGACACAATTATGGGTTTAGAAATTAGGTAAATTACATCCATACTCCTTAGTTGATCTTTCCAGGCGACTAAACAAATTGACCTAGAAACAAAAAAATTACAGAAAAACTTTCTCACACTCCTGAAATCATAAAGCAAAAAAAATTGATATATTCAGGCCACTCATCTCCCTCTCTTTCAAGCCTGTTTGTGCTCAAGATGATGTCGCAACCAAATTCAGGTAAACCAACCTTGCATCCTGATTAAGGTTGATGTTGCTGCTACTTCTATTTTAATTTGGTCTTCGTTCATCGGGGGATAAATGGCTGATGAAGAAGGAGGACTCGTGTTGCCTTCCTCACATGACAGTACAAGAGCCATGGATTGAACCAGCTCCAAACACAACGTCAATTTGTTGGGTTCAATATGGGCAAGTTCGGGGACGTACGGCCCCTTTGAACAGAAAATCAGAAGTTTGGGTTGTCACAATATTAGCTATGTAAGTTGTATTATGTAAGTTGTTCCCTCCTTATGATGAAGATGATGATATTAGAGAAACATCTAATATTATTTGTGTAGGGCAGCGACTAGGATTGTTTTGGGTGGGAGTGCCAGTTCTATTCAAAGGCAAGAGCTTATGATAGTACATCTACTTCCCTTCGTCCCAAACCATCTCTTTTGTTCTTAATAATAATATAATACAGAATTATATATGTGCCAATTGGGGAATGTTTTGGATTGTAGGTTTATAATAACCATTGTTCATGTCTTTTTTTTGGCTTCTAGGTCAATTTTTTAAGTAGACTGCATATTTCATCAACTAAGAGGCATGGATGTAATTTAACTAAATTTCTAAATCTTTAATTGTGTCGCATAATCTAATTTATAATTTATTAGATTCAGTAAATTAAGTTAGAGTTTGATTAATTTAACCGTCTTTTTATAAAATTTTCCTATAGAAAATTTGGGAGAAAATAAATAGATTGAGATTTTACATTTAAGACCAAAACAAACCCCTTAATTAGCTCCTAAATTTACAACAGGAGGGAGTAACGTTATATTTAATTTGAATGATTTATATTCAATTTTTTTAATGAATTGATTTAAATAATCAAATATTTTTTTTTCTAAGCTGGTCATTAAGAAATTATATTTATTCCATATTCTATTTTATATATATATAAAAAATCCTGACTAAATTTAAAAAAATTAAAACATGTATCTTCTTGTGTATAAAATATCAATTTAAATAGGGCATACCGAAAATTCTAATCATAACACCATATAATTAGAATAAACAAGGTAAGAATGTTTGATAAGCATCAAATCATAATCAAGCTTCATATTACATAGCCGAATTCAATAATGCATATGTAACCCAAAGGTATAATTAAGATGGTAAGTTGTTGGGATAGTTATTTGTAGAGGTATTACATAGAAGCCAACACTTGTGGACATAAACACATCATAATTTGAGGGAATCACACAAATAATTAATGGGACTTTAAAGTTTAAAAAAGGAAAAAGCAACCCATCTGTTTGCTTTAACTATCATTCAATGAGGAATTAATGAAAAGGTTCTTAGTAGTAACAGGAAAGCACATGTGGTGTGTGTGTGCGCGCGTGTAAATAATAAAGCTCATATAATAAGTTGTTTAGGTTAGGCATTGGTGTCTATATATATAAACAAGAAGAACATGGAAGATTAAATTGAGGCTTCTATAGTGGGGACTATAGTCCTCTTTGATTTGTCTCATTCTCTCTGAGCTGTTTTCCATATGATAAGGTGGAAGAGGAGGACAATATGGTTGGCTTTAATTTATTATTACAAGCTTTCATAGTTATGATTTTAGGGTTTATACATTTATATGTATGGACCATCTTTATAACTCTCCTCACTCACCCTCCTAGAGTTTCTGTCAAGCCTCGTCCTTGTTTAAATTGACAAGGTAACTAGCATATCTAGCCTTAGATGTGTAGTAATTTTTATCTAAGTTCATTACTCATACCCAAAAGGTAGTTATATTTTGTTTGAGATCTCAAGTGGGTATTATATTATGTATTTGTCATAGGCTTTACCTTTTGCAATATGAATATAATCCTGCACTTAAAGAATATACAAGCAAAATTGATGAAAAGTCTCTGTTTGAAAATTTTATCATCTAGAAAAACCTTATTTGTTTTTATATAAAAAAAATACTAGTATTATGAAGGATTACATCCACAAAAACCATCAGTACTTTAATTTAGACTGATAAAATTTTCAAACAGAGACTTTTTACCGATTTTTTCATCACCTATTCAACTTATGCCAGGTAGTTATGAAAATGTTTCAATTGATTAGGGGATTTCAGTTTTATGTGGAAAAGATAAATTTTTGATGAACTTTTGTAAGATTCTAGCCAGTCAAATTCATGACTAAACTTTTTATGAGTATAAAAAGTTAAAGAATATACAAGTAAAATTGATGAAAAGTCTCTGTTTGACAATTTTATCATCTAGAAAAACCTTATTTGTTTTTATATACAAAAAGATACTAGTATTATGAAGGATTACATCTACAAAAAACATTAGTACTTTAATTTAGACTGATAAAATTTTCAAACAGAGACTTTTTACCAAGTTTTTCATCACCTATTCAACTTATGCCAGGTAGTTATGAAAATGTTTCAATTGATTAGGGGATTTCAGTTTTATGTGGAAAAGATAAATTTTTGATGAACCTTTGTAAGATTCTAGCCAGTCAAATTCATGACTAAACTTTTTATGAGTATAACTCAAGTCTTATATAGTGGATGATCAGTAATGAAGAAAGGTGGTTGATAATAATGAAGCTGACGATGAGTGGTGAAGGTGAAGCGGTAATGCAAACTTTGATGATGAGACCAACGGGCAACGGCTATATCACAAAACTGACATAACTGAAATACCAGAAAACTAATAACTCTAACAGAATGGCTTTCAGATTTTTCTTAGTACTTAACACTTGAGTTGGCAAAGAAAGTTTTGTACGGTAGCCTTTCTGATGAGGGGCTTGCATATAAGTACCTATAGCTGGGGATAGAGTAATGAACATTAAAATCAGAAAACTGACTTAATTGTGTCGTCTATATGGTTTTCTCTGTAATCTCACTGTTTGGTTTTAAAAAAGTGTTTGCCTCATTCTTTTGATGAACTTATATATCTTGTACTTCGCCAACTAATGACAAGAGTACAAAACTTTACAAAACAAGTTATCTGAGTGGTTGTTATTATATGACTTGCAAGAAGAAGATCAAGAATAGAAACTTAAAACAGAACAACAGAAATATGAGATAACAGAATTTTTAAGAACTACTTTCTTACTAATATTTACTCAAGTTTTTGTTGTCTGAAATGTCACAACTATGTTTTTGATAACTGCTGCTGTGAAGGATGTCTGCCGAAGGCCATTTTAATTTCTTGATAAGTAAAGAACAATTTGCCTGTGTTTTCATGAAATTATAGTAGCTAATTAAAAAGTTGGTTTTAATCCTAAATATAAATATAAGACATTAATCCACTTTCCCCCCCCCTATATTTATCGCTTTTTCCCTAATCAATTTGCCTAACTTATAAATTGATATGTAATCTAATGTTATACAAAAGTATTAGGGAAAATTCTATTTAAATACCATTTGAATTTGCAAAACCCCCAGAAGTCTCCTGAATTTGTAAAAGAACTGAGGTACCAAGGACCCATAAGGGATATGCAAATTTGGGTGAAATTACTCTTTTGCCCTTAGTTTTAAATAAATCTTATTTCCAAAACTTTGCCTTCTCTCTTCACCTTCTTCATTCTCATTCTCATTCGGGTGAAATAAATCTTAATTTTGTTCAATTGCAAGAGGAGGCCAGCAACCTGAGCCCCACGCCTAGAAGTTCGGTGAAATGGTCACCTCCTAATGTTGATTGGATGAAGCTTAACACCGATGGGGCTGTGATTCGCGGTACGGGAAGGGCTGGTTGTGGGGGTGTACTAAGAAACCATCTAGGCAACTGGATTGCATGCTTTGTTCACTAGATCGGGATCTGTTCGGTGTATGAAGCTGAGGAGTGGGCTATTCTGAAAGGTCTCCAGCTGGCTTGGGACCAGGGATTTCATCGAGTAATTGTCGAATCTGATGCAAAAGATCTGGCTGCAGCTCTAAATGTTGAGGGAGCTCAGTATAAAGGTGATCTTATATGCTGGCAGATCTGGAGGCTCGCAAAGAGGAACTGGGACTTAAAGTTTCATTTTGTGCTCAGCGAAGGAAATATGGTTGCTGATATTTTGGCTAAGAGAGGAATTGCTGCCTCTTTTTTTACTTGATTCCTGCCCTGAATTTTTGCAGTCTTTAATTTCACAAGAGAAATTGGGATTTGATTCCCGTGCGTAATTTCTTTTAGTTCGTTTCAATCTACTTCATCTTTATATATATATAGAGAGAGAGAGAGAGAAAAGAAGCACTGGCCTGCAAATCGATTTCTAAACAGAAGCTCCAAACGACCATGGATATAGAAGACGTAAGGCGCGAGGGAAAGAGAATGAGAATGAAGAAGGTGAAGAGAGAAGGCAAAGTTTTGAAAATAAGATTTATTTAAAACTAAGAGTAAAAGGGTAATTTCACCGAAATTTATATATCTCTCATAGGTCTTTGGTACCTTTCAGTCTTTTTACAAATTCGGAAAACTTCTGGGGGTTTTATAAATTTAAATGGTATTTAAATGGAATTTTCTCAAAGTATTTTAGAGAGATCATGCCACATTTTTTTTTTGTCATAAATTAATTTATCTAACTTTCTTAATCAACCTAAATTAGCTAAATAACTCATATTTTAAGGACTAGAAAAGCATATTATTCTTTTTGTGGTATCTAATATAAGAGTTAGTTGGAGGCTTAATTTGATCTTAAACTATTTTATCTATTATAGATATCATTTTTTTCCCCTCAAACTAATTCACTGATATTAATTAATTGTCTTCCCTTAACATTTGTTGCACACAAAATTGACCAGTAAGGCAGTAAAAGAGGAAATGAAAGAGTGCAACACGAGGCTGGCGAGGGAAAATAAAACAATATTTTCATGTAAATGCATGAAAAATGTGGACTTATTTAATTAATTAGCCCCATAATCATCCTAATTTTTTTCCCCTGCGTTGCAGCCAGTATAAAAATTATGAAGCATACAGCGCTACAGCTACATGAACAACATCACCCACTTGTATATCTCTCTGCCCTCTGTTTCTAAGGAAATTACAATGAAAGCTTTGATTCCAATTCTCACATTATTATTCATCCTCGTCGTCGGTTTCTCACAAGCAGAAGATACACTAACATCTTCTCAACCCCAGGAAAAGGTAACACCTTTATCACTCAGCAGAAACATATAATCAAAAGGGTAATCATAATTCAGCTTATCAAGCCTCGTTTCATTCACTTTTCAGGATTTGAATGGCAACTGTTCCTACTCATTAAGCATTTACACAAGCTGTTATTCACCCAGACGCACAAGGGATCACATCAGTCTTGCTTTCGGCGACAAATATGGCCATCAGGTTTAGTTTCTTCTTCTTAATCTTAATCTATCTCATCATGTATGTGGGTGTATATATATATGTGTGTGTGTGTGTGTCCGACATTGAACAATTAGACATTGAATTAAATTAAAGATATATAAAAGGTATCAATTGGGCTTTAAGTCATTGTGATAGAAAGGCAGCCTCAACCCGCGCATATATCTAAAATTCAACGTATATTACTCCAAGTAGTACTTACTGACGAGTTTTGTGATGATAAGGTCTATGTTCCGAGGTTGGATGAATTTCCTTCGGCAACATTGACACGGTGTGAAAGAGAAGTTGTCCAAGTTACTGGACCATGTACCTCCCAGATATGCTATATGTACATATACAGGAGTGGTTGTGATGGTTGGAAGCCTCACGACATAACAGTCTCTGGCAATTTCCCTGAACCTGCCTACTTTTTTTTACATACTTTGATTCCTAATCACGCTTGGTATGGCTTCAATTATTGTAACACCACTTCTTCCTCTTCTTCACCTTCCTCTGCATCTGCTTAGTGCAACTCTCGGGTTTTAATGTTTGTAATCTGTTTGAGATACAGATCTCCTTCATCTGTAGCATCAGTCAGAGGTTAAAGGGCTGGGAAATGAGAATAATGAGGGTTTAGTATTGTTAATGAAGTTTGTCCTATTAGAATTTTAGATACACGCGTATATGTTATTCTAGCAAAATAGCTGAAGCTATCAGATAGGACTTCTTTTTTATACTATATACTTCTAATCTTTTCTTTAATTAATCAATATGAGACTTCCTTGTATTATAATGTCCCGTAACTCTTAAAAAATCAGAGTGCTTATGCCATTTGAAAATTAACAATAACATTTCTTAACACTTGACTAATCGCCTTCCCTTCAATGTCATTGATCGCATCTTCATAAGCAAGCATGGCCTTAAGCGTAGCAGAAAAACAAAATATAGAATACAAACAAATGAGCCTTAGGGATGAAAGTATGATAAAATAGCCTTGAGACAAGAGACTCCAATTCCCCGGCCAATTATAATCAAACAGCATCCTCATCCTCATATCATAAACTGGAACTAAACTCATACTAAAATAAAAGAGAAGAATGAGAGGATTATATTGATATTTGTTCGCCGTTTTTTCTTACTGCAAGCATACGGGTCGCAAGTAGTATATTTAGTTATTGTTCTTGCAAAGATTATGACAAATGTGGGATAACTAATGCAATTATGCTCTAATTGGACAAAGTCATTTTGAAGTATTTCAATTTGAGAAAACAATTTTAGTTCAAAACAAACTAAACTGGAATAAGTAAGATAAAAATTGTTATATATGACTTTAAGAAATTGAGGCTCACGGATCACTTCTCCTCTCTATACTTTATGAGATTAATTATTTTCCTCTCAATTAGCTTTAATAAGGAATCAAATATTCATAAAAGATTCAAAATTATTGGAAAAAGCTTTCTCAGGTCAAAAACAATATTTATTTTCAAAGAACTCATTCAATTTCTTGCAACAAGTAAATAAAAATAGTGATTATAAGTCCCAATCCTAAAATAACAATACTAGGTAAATGGATGTATCTCTCTTTTATTAACAAAATATCCATCCAAACATGAACTTTGAGATTAGTATGATTTTATCCAATTCTTTTTTTTTTTTTAAATCTTTCTCAAGCATTATCTCATTCAATCAACAACTAAATAGTGGCCAAACATTTAGAGACATTAAGCATAAAATAAAATCAACATATAATAATCCATTAGATGGTAAAAGAGAAAGTTAACATAGTCTTAATCCATATGAAGGTTTAAAGTAATCCTTGAATTGAAAGGTTTAGCTCATCATGTCCAAAATGTTTTTTTTTTTTTTTTTAAAAAAAGGCCTAAGTTTAACAACTAAATCCATCATAAACTAAAAGAAAAGAGAATAAAAGTGACAAAACCAAGGCAGAAATTCTAAGATTTCTCTTAGAATAACTCCCAAAACTCCAAAAATCTTCAAGAGCTCCTCTATAAGGTGTCTCCTTTCGTGCCCCAGCTTCATCAAGTGCAGAATTATCCTTACGCGGCGCGTTTTTCTTAGTTAAGTCATCTTCTACTGCATCATATTTTGAAACACAGTTGTAGTACTGTATTTATTCACTCGCTTTTCGGTGAGGTTGTTACTTATCGAGGTGAGTGTCACAGAGACTTCGATTTCCTTCAAATTTCTTACTCGCTTTGGTGAGTACGTCACTTGCTGAGGCGAGTGACACAAAGAGCTCCTTCTTGCTTTGAAGTTACTCACTTTGGCTAGGATGTCACTTGCTGAGGCGAGTAATACATTTGTTTTCTTCCCAATTTAGCTGATTGATATTCTTTGCTTTTTCAACTCTGTCTTAACTTCTCCTTTCATTCCTAACTCCAATGTTGTTTCTATCCTCCCACAAGAGAGAGAGGATTAAAAAGTTATTGGTTTCTTTTAATAAAGTACAAAACATGCATATACATATAAATAAGAATTCATTTGTATTTGCTTCATACTTTTGTATGTATTTTCTTTTATATTATCCTTTCTTATGCACAATTTGAATTCAAAACTATCTAAAAAGAGAAGAAAATGTGCTGAAATATTATTAATTTCTTTGGAGTTAACAATATCAATGATATGGAGCTGCCTGAACAGACTGACACTACTCCCACTTATTGTTCCTGGATCAATTAGATGTTTACAAAGGTTCCCTACAAAGTGAATGAATTACTTGCATATACTTCTTAGTCATCATTAAAACAAAATATTGTCGCTGTTAAAGTTTTTTTCTTTCAAGTCCCTTGTTTTTATTAATGTTGGGTTAAAATCAAGTCCTCTCTATTGAAGTCTGTATAGTTGCTTGGTATGATGAGGGATTTGGAGAGAGGAGGCAACATTTTTATGAGTTCGATTTCAAGAAATTAGAGAAGTAATGTAAAAAGTTTTTAATTGATTTTTCTCACTCTCTTATCTTACATCTCCTCTTTATTATTTTCAAAATATTGACTAAAATCACAAAATTCCGAAGTGGTGGTAAACATTTTGAAACCAGCGAGTACACATAGTCTATCTATGACCCCCCCCCCCAAAAAAAAAAAAAAAAACCAGAGAGAAAATATGATACTGCCTAAAAGGGGACATTTTGAAACGGGAAACACTATAGAAATTAATTAGAAACAAAACATGACTAGGAAGAAGAAGATATGATCTGAATTAACTAAATTTTGATCACAACACAAGTTACTATAAAACTGCTGATGCGCATTCATTGATCATGCATACTTTTACATGAACCTATATAACTAAAGAAGATAACATTTCTTAAGCTACAAGGGCCATAACCAACCTATATATACAAGAAGTTAAGACATCAAAATATTAGTTTTGAATAATTTGCAAGGAACATAATATGTTAGAGATTAAGACCTTTGTGTATGATCATTAATTATTTGTTAATTTTGTGGTATATGGGCATTGACACTGTAGAGATGCAATGGGCTAGTAGTTAAAGGAATAATTAAGGTGAGTAATATGTAAATCTGTTGTTTGTGTACTGCCTCGTAATATTCTGAATAATTTTATATATGTACTGTCGAAAAAATATATATATATACATTTATTGAAACAAAATTGACCCACGAGGCAGGACGCAGGCGTGGGAAAATCAAATAATATTTTCTTGTATACGCATGAAAAATGTGGATTTGTTTATTTATTTTAACTCCATCAACGTCAGCAATTTCATCCTAATTTTTTAAATTTTTTCCCCATACATTCAAAGATGAAAGCAGTATAAAAATGGCTTAAGTTTCAATTTTGCTCTGAAAGTTTTTGTTTAGAAATAGTGAGTATCTAAAAGCTTTTTTAGCATCAATTTTTCTTCATAAGTATAAAAAAAAAAAAAAAAGCAATATTGCCCTCACAGTTTAAAATGTTAATTTTGACTTATATATCCGCATGGCACTTCATATATGCCACCTCATCGTCGACTTTGAATAATTTCTTGCCAACTCACCTTGTGTCCACCTAACTCTTCCTTTCCCTCCGATGATCACCGATAGACTCTGCTTTTCTGGTTTTTGTGGCTCCTCCATCTCCATCATGTACTAACTTACCAACTGAAACTTAAAATCCGGTATTTTTAAAACATCTTTGAGCAATATCCCATTATGTAATTTTAGGTTTTCAAATGACTTCACCGGTACCCTTTGGCCATTTGGCATTAGCAAAGGCAAGTATGTTCCACTCATTTAATTCAATAAAAATTTATCCCCACAAATTATGTACTCATTTGCCCTTAAATCTATTCCCCATACTTTATTAGATCAAAGTTCATTGAGTACTTACCAACTATATATGTTTGTCACATGTTGGTTTGATGACCTAGTAGTGAGGCTCTTTTCCATATTACCATTCAACATCCGTCTAAGTTGTTCATATTATAGAAGTGTGAGACCAGGGATTGGACTCTCAGTTGTGTTCGCATACACTGCATTTGGTCCATTGTGCCTGTCCTTCCATGAGCCTGATTTGTCTTATCGCTCTCTAGTTGTGTCACGCCCTGAAAACCCAAGGGGTGATCGGCAAGGAATATAAGAGAACTCACATTCCTTAAGCCTTAAACTTATATACAAAATGCTAATTAATACTTATAATACCATAATCTAGAATATTCATGTTCTCCAAACAACAAAAGGGAGGTAGGGATTCTGCCTATAAATTACATGGAGCATTTATCTCTAAATAATAATACAAAACTCTAGGGTTATAGTTACATCAACTGATAGCGCTTCCAAATGGATCATCGATCTTTGAATCCTTAAGGAGACTCTTCACTTCTCAACAGGAGGATCAAAGTTGGAAATATTATCTGAAACAAAGCAAATTTTCCGGTGAATAACGTTCCATTCTTTTAATTCAATAAAAGAGTAAATAATTAAACATTTTTATCTACTAATAATACCAATATGGCAATAACTTCAATTTCAAAACCATAAGACCATGAATAAAAACAAAACTCTATATATATTGGATCATCAATCAATTTTAAACATAATTCTCAAAATCACATCTTTCCGTAGAACTTCTTACAGAACGAATGACAAGCGCAGCCACACAGTCCACGAGGGTAACTAACTAAGTATGACACGAGGCCATGAAACAAGCATGGACACATAGTCCATGAGGGTAACTAACTAAGCATGACACGAGGCCATGAAACAAGCATGAACACACAATTCATGAAACAAGTATGAACACACAGTCCATGAAACAAGCATGAGAACAAATCCCATGAATATCAAGCGAGCTCGAGGTTAACCATGGTGCACCAAGGACTAATAGTACTGCTGTTAGTAACCAGCGTTCTATATTTAGTCCTCTCCAAAACATTTTCAAACATGTTTGGGGTTAATTTATCAAAGTAATAGAAATACTTCCTTCAAGATAATAACGACTCTATCTCATACTTTATAATCAAATCCCCCAGCATGAAGTTCACAAACAATATTTCAAAATTTACTTTCAAATTCAATCTGCCGATATAATCCTTTTAAAACATTAAAAACTCACGTAAAAACATTCCATTTCAAATAATAAATTCTAACTTATAAATTTTTCAAAAATCCAAGATCATTTCAATATAAAATTTATGAGAATATCTTAAAATTCTCATTTCCATTTAATTGTATAATCATAAATTATGCTTTGAAACAATTGGAAGAAAATATATAATAATGAATAAAATCATCTTTACTCATATACTATCAATAAATATTCCTTCACAAAATCATAATTTTAAGTATAAAAATAAACATAAGAATTCAACAATAAAAATATCATTTATACAAATTAGGGACGTTATTCACTCACCTGGTGTGCTCTTAACTTAACTGCACAACTTACTCTTGTATCCCCTTCCGTCCCATTCTCCTTATTTCCTAATGACCAAAAAAAATACCTCCATAATTACTCCAATTATATATAATTTCAACACATCAGTTCCATCATACAGAACGCAAATGTTCAGTTTCTAATCAATAAATCCATCAGCATTCTCTCTCTAGAATAGTGAAGCCCAAAATCGAAAGTCACTATCCAACATGCAAGCCATGAAACAAAATTCACACAACTTATATTCATCATTCAACCATGTTTTCACAAGCTTTGTTTTGTATTCTTCATTCTCTCTTCTAGACTCAGATAAGCCCCAACAGGAGAAAAGAAGGATGGGAGGAGGTTCAAAACACTCACCTTAGCCAAGAATCAAGCTTGCATGTAATGACTCACCTCCCTCAAGCTCTTCGGTCTTCTTCCTCTTCTCTCGCAGCTCTCGGTCTGAAACTCTCTCTCACGCTCTCACTTTCTATTTTGGCCGAAATGAATATGAAATGGGAATGAATAAATGCTGAGTACAATGGCTAAATGAGTGAACCAATGTGCTGGCGGAATTTAATATGAATAAGGAATTGGAGAATTGGTGTGGTGAGGTGGCGTCATTAGATTGAGAGGGAAAGATGTGAGGTGTACGAAATTTAGAGAGGGAGAGGGTGCTAGGTGTCACATGTTGGAGGAGGGTGTGTGTTGTAGGACCCACTCCAAATTATCCCACTTAATCCTTTCAAAGACTTTTATTTGCAACTAAATCCTTTACCCATTTAGTTACAAAAATTGTATAAGTGTTAAAAATTAATCCTTAATTTCAAATAAGGATTTTTTTTTCTTAATTACCTTTTCTAGGCCATAAAATATTTACTCTAGAATTTTCTAGGCCAAAAACTATCACCTAACTATATTTATTTTTCCAAGCTCCAAAATAATATCTAATAATTATCTTAAGTTTTTTTTTCCTCATGAAAAGTTTAAGACTTTGGACTCTTACTTGCTTAGTAATCTATTTATCTCAGTCTAATTCCTAAATTCTTTGTCCCAAAATTTTGGGATGTTACAAGTTGGGTCTCTCCAATTGGAAGGATGGCATATGATTTCATAACACTTATCCTTGATGCGTCCAAGCTTCTTACAATGCCCACATCAAGGTTTTTGTTTCCTCTCATCTCTGTCATTCTTCATGTTTTGCACCTGAAAGGCCATAGCCTTAGGGTTTGTTCGAAGTAACATAGATATGTGTCTATGCTTCTCATCTTCCGAGGCCAAGTGATATGCTATCTCTACACTCATCGATAAGTGTTTTAACTTTAGTAAATTCTTCATTTAATCCTATGAGAAACTCATACAATTGTTCTTTATCCTTAGCCTCTATTATTTGCTTCTCAATGTCACATTAGACGCTGCCTCATCCCAAAGCACCTTCAACTTTGTGTAGTAGGATGCCACATATTGTTTGTTTTGCTGGAGACATGTTGCATCACGTCGAAGTTCGTAAGACCTATGAGCACTACCCTTTCCAAAGCATTCCTCAAGGCCCAACCATATTTTTGTCGCTGTTTGAGGGTGCTTGACAGTCTTCCAAAGCTCCTTGTCCATTGCAGTCTTGAGTCATCCTTTCACCATGGCATCACATCGAATCCAATTAGAAAGATCGGTTGAAGATTATTCTCTCTCTCTCTCTAAGTACTTTATCTCAGGCATCACATTGAATCCAATTAGCTAGAAAGATTGGTTAAAGATTATTCTCTCTCTCTCTAAGCGCTTTATCTCAGGTTTAGAAACCTTGTACTCTGATATCACGATAAATTTGATGAAAATCTCAAAAGTATGTATACAAAATAATGACGAAGAGTACATATGAATATATATATATGTGCGTAAATGACGAGATCACATCAAATCTTAACTAGGAATATCCTTAATCTGTCGTGATCTAGATTTGGAATTCTAATCCTAACTAGCTACTTAAAAATACTAACAGTAGATAATAATAATAATAATCAAAATAATAATAATAAGATATTATTCTTCAAGTATTGATACCTTTTATAAACTAATAAATCATAAATAGAGTACTAATACATTCTCTATATAAAAAAACATATAATCTGATTCTTCTAATCAATGAGATTTTCAAATATAGACTTTTTGCTTGATTTTCTCTATTCTTTCTGTATCATCATTTTCTCACCAATATTTCTCGTTTGATCTGCAGGGCACGAACACGTATAAGCATTTAATTTTAATGCACATGCACTTGCATGCATACTTGTGTAATGAAGAGGAGGAAGGAGAAGATATGATCTGAATTAACTGAATTTTGATCACAACTCAAGTTACTATAAAACTACAAATGTTCATTCATTGATCATGCATACATATACATATATAACTAAAGAAAAGAGCATTTCTTAAGCTACGTACAAGTGCCAGAACTAACATAAATAGAACAAGTTAAGACATCAAAATATTACAGCTTAGTTTTGAATAATTTGCAAGGAATATAATATGTTAGAGAGATTCAGATCTGTGTGTATGATCATTAATTATTTGTTACTTTGTGGTATATAGGCATTGGCACAGTACAGATGCAATGGGTTCATAGTGAAATGAACAAGGTGAGTAATATGTAAATCTGTTATGAGTATATGTACTGCCTCATAATATATATTCTAAATAATTTTTCATATGTAGCCGAATAAAATATATGCATTTATTGGGGGAAAAAAAATTGATCCACGAGGCACTCCGCAGGCGTGGGCAAATAAAATAATATAATTATACACCACGCAGCTCTACAACTATATAACATACATCACCCTCTTAGCTATTTCTCTGCACTCTGTTTCTGCAGCTTCAAGGAAATTAAAATGAAAGTTTTGATTCCATTTCTCACATTATTATTCGTCGTCGTCGTCGGTTTCTCACGAGCAGAAGATACACTAATATCTTCTCAGACCCACCAAAAGGTAACACCTTTGGCTTTATCACTCTGCAAAAACATATAATCAAAAGGGTACTTATAATTAAGCTAATCAAGCCTCATTTCATTCACTTTTCAGGATTTGATTGGTAACTGTTCTTACTTAATAAACATTTATACAAGCTGTTATTCACCCAGACGCACAAGGGATCACATCAGTCTTGCTTTCGGCGACAAATATGGCCATCAGGTTTAGTTTCTTCTTCTTCTTCTTCTTAATCTGAATCTATCTCATCATATGTACATATTAGAGTATGCCCCACATTGAACGATTGGTGTATAAATGGTGGCTTAACTCATTTTGATAGAAAGGCAACCTCAACCTACACATATATATATATAATTCAACAGTATATTACTCCAAATAGTAACAATTACTGATGAGTTTGGTGATGATAAGGTTTATGTTCCGAGAATGGATGAGCTTCCTTCGGCAAAATTGGATCGTTGTATTACAAAAGCTGCAAGATGTACAGGACCATGTACCTCCCAGATATGCTATATGTACATATACAGGAATGGTGATGATGGTTGGAAGCCTCACGATATAACAGTCTCTGGCAATTTCTCAAAACCTTTCGTCTTTTATTTCAATACTTTGATTCCTAATCACGCTTGGTTTGGCTTCAATTTTTGTAAAACTTCTTCTTTACCTTCCTCTGCAACTGCTTAGTGCAACCAGTGGAGCATGGAAGAAGAGTTAGTTGTGATTTTATTATTATTAATTATGTTATCTATTAGGGATTTTTAATAAGGATATTTATCCATTAGAGTTAGGATTTATTTATTTCTTTATATCTATTAATGAGTTATTATTAAATGTTTATGAAGTTTGTCCTATTATTTAATTAGAATTTTGTATACGAGTATATGTTATTCTATCAAAGTAGCTTAAGCTATATAATGGAACTTCTTTTTTCATATTATATAGTTTTAATTAGCTCTTCTTTAATTAATCAATGAGACTTCCTTGTATTATAATATGACTCGTAACTCTTAAAAAAATAGAAGAGTGCTTCTGCCGTGTGAAAATGGACAATTACCTTTCTCAACACTTCACTAAATGCCTTCCCTTCAACCGCTGATCGCGTCTTCATAAGCAAACAGGGACTTATAACCGTAACAGAAAAACAAAACAAGAATACAAACAAATGAGTCTGTGGAGATGTAAGTATGAGAAAATAGCATTGAGACGTATAAGTCTCATCACATCCATTAATTGGAAATAATGTACCAAAGGAATATATGTAGCTTTAAGATCGGTCTTATCAAATAGACTTTAGTTATTTTCATAGAAAGACAAACCTAAGATATAATACCCCAAAATTTGTATTTTTCTTAAATATGATATATTTTGAATTGGTATTTGGTTTGGCGTGAATAGTATTTACTATTCATATATACGTATTTACTATTCATAAATACGTATTTACTATTTATAAATACGTATTTAATTAGGTATATACTATTCACGTGGGACCCACGGCCAAATAATTTCCCTCTGTCGACAGAAAACCCGTGAAGTTTGAAATTTGTGACCGTGGGACCCACTCAATAATATAATATTATTGTAATATAATATCTTATATTTTGGGAAATAATAGAAATAGAATTATTTCCAATAATCCGTGAATTAGGTTTCTTAGGTAAGGACATATTATAAACAAGTGAATTTTTATCTCAAAGTGGGTTATTTCCGAAGTCATTTCCGAAATCGGCGGAATGATTATTGAGATAGGTCGAAACCGATATTTTGAATCAGGTCAGATAGTAGAACCGGTAGAAAATAAATCATAACTCAAAATCCTTGAACTAAGTAGTAAACAACTGCACATATTATGAATCAGTGAATTTTTGTCTCGAAGATGGTGTCACCCGAAGTAACTTCTGTTACCGGCGGTGTCCGACTTAAAATCTTTGACAGATTACGAAATACCCTGAATGAGGTCAAAAATTCAGTTGACCCAGATATTTTTAAAGAGGAAGAATAGAGCTTCAGGGCTGTGCTTCCGGATTTTTGAGAATTTGCAAAAGATCACGCGGTCAGAACACCGAACATAAATTTTATCAGTAAAAAATACTATTTGCATTATTAAAAAAAAAAAAAAAAGAGGCGCATGGCACCCGTGAACTTTTTAATATTTTTTTTAATATTTTTGGAAATTACGAAAAATGACCCAAAAACAAGAAATTACACTTAAGGACCCATTTTCCAACACTATAAATAGAGGTCTCACTTCTTCATTTTCTTCACACCAAACTCAGATCACAACGGTCGAGTTTAATAGAAGAGAGAGAATTCTTAGAGTTTAGAGGGAGAATTTAGAGTAAAGTTCTCGGAGCTGAAGAGAAGGAGTAAGAACTTCAAGGGTAAGTTCTTTGGTCCCTAGTCTTAAGATTTGGTAGTTTCTTTTGGTAATTATAGTAGAAATGCCAGATAGAGTTTTTTCTGAGTATGCTCTGTGGCTGCAGCTTAGTCTGATCTGTCACATCAGAAAAGAATTATTCTTGGGCAGTAATGTTATTTACCAATACAGTAAATACTATTTACCAAACAGTAAAAATTATTTACCGTCGCGGTAAAAATATTTTTACTGGTACTATTCACATGAATAGTGAATACTATTCACATGAATAGTAAATCTTCAACGTAGAATTCCACAAGTATTGCAAAGTTGATGGCCACTGATAAATGTGATATTGTTCCTATAGGGTATCTGTGAACTTGTACCGCTGTTTTCCGTTAGAAGTACCGTTTTACTCAAACGTACCAAAACATCATCAACGAAGGTACGGACGCGTACTGTAACCTTAACTCTGATGCTTATTGTAAATTTTTATGTGATGGATAGTCTGAGATTCTGTTTTTATAAAATTGTGCATACACATTAAGCTATATACGGGTTATAGTCATGATAATGCCGTTGAGTTTTCCTAGCGCTGAGGACACGGATGTACACCGTGGCACTGGGTAGTGCAGACTGGATTAAATTATGAGGTGGTTGTGCTGTTAAAATGTGATTATGCTGAAACTATCATGAATATCTATTATATATAAAATTGTTACATAAGCATGAGGTTAACTGTTACCTGAGGTTCAATGGGAATTGAACCTCAGCTCTTGCCATAGCCTCAGGTTCTGGCGGAGACAGGGTTGCTGACAAGGGTAAGCAGGCTGTATAAGGACTCGGACGGAGGATTGTTTATCTGTTGCTGTTTTCTTATGTACTTTGAGTACTTGAATATTTGGATGACTGTATTAGTATCAACACACCAATGTTGGTTAAATATCATATACTCGTTTTGTTTTAAAATGAAAACTCTTTTCCGATGCCACACTGTTTAAATTATTCAAAACTCTGATAATCTCTTTTGAAAATCGCATATTAAAAGACGGGATGTTACATTTTGGTATCAGAGCTTGCATCCTGGCACGAAGTTAACTAGGTTACTTTAAACAGTCTTGTAAGGTTGTTTAAGTAGCAGAGTTAAGTTCTAGCCTTCAAAAGTATTTTATCTGGCATGAACCCGACTTAGTTACAACAAACCATTGGTGCCGAAGGTAGGGCCGAGTCTATGTGGATCAGCCAATCAGTCACCCTAGCACGGTGAGGCTCCCATGATAGACGCCTACCTGGCCAATCGGTTGATTAACTAAGTTAGGCTCTAAGCCATGGTTTTCTTTAAAAAAAATATTTCAAAAAAAAAAAAGTATAAGTACTGATATGACCCTGGTGTTGTTGTAGAAATGGACAAAGAGGAATTTCCGTATATCAATTACTTTGGGAAAAGAAGACGTATTGCACGTCGGTCGATAGTCCCCGAACCAGTAAGTAGGAGATTGAACCCTGAGCCGATAAATCCACTCTCTGTACCAATGCCTGAACCTGTGCCGGTACCAGAACCACTCTACCCCGCTCTTGCACTTGATAATGATCCAGAACCAGAATACCATCCTGGACCTGAGTATCCCGACCATCTATATGACTCAATACCCATTCTTGCAGAGCCCTACTCACCGGAACCCGGAAATCCCAGCAATTCACATCACTCCTCAATAGGTGATAACTTTGACTATCCTCAGATACAAGATCTCGACTATGACTCTGACGCCAACTCTGGCAACCTGGAGTACGTCTTAGATGAAAACTCCATCTTAACTTTAGCCTTACACTTGGAATTTCTCCATGCCGCTCTCACTACTAAGACCGAGAAAGACAAATACCTACTGTATCTGACCCGAGTCAGAGAATTTTACCAGGCAAACTCTCGCTACCATTTTCCGTATCCTTCTAGAGACTGGGTTAAATCCACCCCTCATCACTTTCCTCGCACCCGTTTCTGGAAAACTAAAATCAATGAAATTCTGAATGAGGGCCACATCGAGGATGTGTGCTCGTGCATTTTCTGCCTCCAGCATTTAGTTCACCTGGTCATGTAGAAAGACAAAGACAACCCTACAACAGTTCAATGAACCATGGAAGTAGTAGTAGCAATAGTTTTGTAACAGTAGGACTAAGTATAATAGTAGTTTGTGTAATCACCATTAATGAATAAAAGGGGTGTACTATATACGCTTTGGTGTGATTCATATGAAATTTGTGATCTTATGTTATGTGTAATCTTTTTGTTTTCTAGTGTTTATATCTATTAACCTTTGGAATTTAGAATATGGCAACTTTGGGAGGCGCCGGAACTCCTAGAGGCCGAGGCCGAGGCCGAGGCAGAGGTAGGGGTAGGCAACTGCGAGTAGTACCAAACCCTGAACTCGAACAACATGAACCTCCACCACCAGTACAAGATGAACTTCAAGAAATGAGGAGAATAATACAAGAACAGAGAGCTCTCATCGATGCGCTTCTCGCCAACAGGCAGGGAGGACAAGGGGATGAAGAACAACAGGCTGAAGGAGAGCAACAGCAACAACAACGAGAGGGAGGAGAAAATTACGATGAACAAGAAGACGAGCGCAGCAACGCATTTGAGAGACCAGAACGATCTCAGTCATCTCCTCGACAGGAGAGAGTACTGGTGGAACAACATCAACCTGTCAGAGAAGCTAAGGATACACAATACTGGGTGACACAATTCTGCAAACACAAGCCACCAGTATTCCGAGGAAAACTTGATTCAGCTGAGGATTGGCTATTACATCTTGAAAAGATCTTTGAGGTCTTAGAATGTCCGGATAACAGGAAGGCTCAATTGGCAATTTACAAGCTAGCAGAAGACGCCGATCGTTGGTGGCGAAACACCGCGGCAACCCTCCGAAGCCGAAACTGTCCCGTCACATGGGAAACGTTCCAAGAAAAGTTTAACGAGCAGTACTTTCCACCCTCAGTACAGATGATGAAGGAGACAGAGTTCCTGCACATCCGTCAGGGTCGGGAAGAATCTTTCGATGATTACTTCGCTCGTTTCACCAACTTATCTCGGTACTCATCACTTTTGAGGCGAGATAATGACGAGAGCAGCATTGCAAATGTACTTGTGTATGGACTAAAGTATGAGATAAGGGAAAGGTTGGTATCGCACAAATTTTTGGAACTAAATCAAGCTGTAGAAGCCTGCCGACTCATCGAACGAAACTTGAAGGAGCTTCGCAAGACCAGAGACTTTAGCAGTAGCGGCCCCAACCGTAGCGGTTTCAATCGCAACAACCCAGCACAGAAGAGGAAGGCACCTTGGAATAATTCCCAACAAGGGAATAAGAGGCCATTTCAACCGAGACAGCAAAACTTTCCAAGAATGCAGACATCCCAAGCCTGTCCGCAATGCAGAAGGTTCCATCCGGGAGCTAACTGTGAGGGAAAGCCAGTGTGCTTCAGGTGTCAGAAACCGGGGCATATTAGCTTAAACTGTCCTCAAAAAGCTTTGGAGGCGAGACCGCAGAACGCAGGATGAGTTTTTGCTCTGACTAATGAGGAAGCCAAGAAATCTCCTGAGATGATCAAAGGTACTATTTCTCTTAATGGAAATCTACTACAGGCATTGTATGATTCGGGTGCTAGTCACTCGTTTATTTCTTTCGATTGTGCAAAACGACTAGGAATGCAAGCCTATAGACTACCATATGATTTGATAGTAGCTACCCCACTTGGCGCGAAATCTTTAGCGTCTGATGCATGTCTTAATTGCATTGCGAGTGTGAACGGACGAGAATCTAACATAGATCTTATCCGATTACCGCTTCATGGCATTGATGTCATTCTTGGTCTTGATTGGCTAATGGCAAACAACGCGGTCATTGATTGTGGTAATAAAGAGATACGATTCTCACCACCACACGACCAGAGCAAGATCAATGTGAGTCTGAATTTCCTATCTAGTGCAGAAGCAGAAAAATGCATGAAGCAAGGTTGCCAAGCGTATATGGTGTTCTTCTCAATCAAGATAGACGACGAACCATCACTCAAAGACATTCCCATTGTGAATGAATTCCATGATGTGTTTCCCAAAGATCTCACCAAGTTACCCCCTGAGAGAGAGGTTGAATTCGCCATCGACTTGATGCCAGGCACTGGACCAATATCAAAAGCACCATATCGTATGGCACCAAACGAGATGCTGGAATTGAAGAAACAGCTTGAGGAGCTACTGGAGAAAGGATTTATTCGACCTAGTGTGTCGCCATGGGGAGCCCCAGTACTGTTTGTAAAGAAGAAAGATGGAAGTTTACGACTTTGTATCGATTACCGCGAGTTAAACAAGGTGACTATCAAAAACAAGTACCCACTTCCTCGCATTGACGATCTACTCGATCAACTATCTGGTTCCTGTGTATTCTCTAAAATTGACTTACGCTCAGGATACCACCAGCTGCGAGTGAAAACCAGTGATGTTCCAAAAACAGCCTTTAGAACCAGATACGGGCATTACGAATTCCTTGTGATGCCTTTCGGATTGACAAATGCGCCTGCCGTATTCATGGATTACATGAATAGAATCTTTCGTCTACACCTAGACAAGTTTGTAGTGGTGTTTATCGATGACATCCTAATCTATTCTAAAAGCAGGGAAGAACACGAAGAACATCTGCGACTCGTGTTGGGAATACTCCGAGACAAACAACTTTTTGCTAAATTGAGCAAGTGTGAATTCTGGCTATCAGAGGTAAAATTTCTGGGTCATGTCGTATCTCGCGATGGTGTAGCTGTTGATCCTAGTAAAGTGGAAGCGGTTCTGAACTGGAAGAGGCCGGAAACGGTGGCAGAGATACGTAGTTTCCTGGGATTAGCGGGATATTACCGCAGATTCATACAAAATTTCTCACGTATTGCCTTACCATTAACGAAGCTCACAAGGAAGAAACAACCATTCATATGGGACGATGATTGTGAGGCGAGTTTTCAAACTTTGAGGGAGAAGTTGACTACAGCTCCAGTATTAATAATTCCAGATCCAGACGAAACGTACGTTGTCTATAGTGATGCTAGTGGGCAAGGATTAGGGTGTGTTCTCATGCAGCAGGGCAGAGTTGTGGCATATGCTTCTCGCCAGTTGAAACCTCACGAGTTGAACTACCCTACTCACGACTTAGAACTTGCGGCTATTGTATTCGCCTTAAAGATATGGAGGCACTACCTCTATGGTGCAGTCGTAGAGTTATACTGCGACCACAAGAGCCTGAAATACCTGTTTGATCAAAAAGAGCTCAACATGAGACAACGTCGCTGGATGGACTTACTAAAAGATTACGATCTGGAGATCAAGTATCATCCCGGAAAAGCAAATGTCGTAGCAGATGCGCTTAGTAGAAAGACGGTGCACGCAGCATACATGATGATTCAAGAGCGGAGACTACTTGAAGATTT
This sequence comes from Acacia crassicarpa, assembly GCA_034222035.1. Classification (NCBI taxonomy): domain Eukaryota; kingdom Viridiplantae; phylum Streptophyta; class Magnoliopsida; order Fabales; family Fabaceae; genus Acacia; species Acacia crassicarpa. Next base: position 1,881,107 of record JAWXYG010000019.1, on the reverse strand, counting down.
CAGAGACCTGAACCTGTCCAATCAGATTTGCATGAGACACTACGCGCCCGATGACGTGTATCTTGCAAGTCTCCTTGTTAGTCAAGGGGAATACGATCTGAGAGATACAGTTGAGGAAGCACAGCGACACGACGAATGGGCTATTGCAGCGCGAGAAAAGATCTCACAAGGTGAAACTCAAGACCTTGACCTATCACCTAGTGGTTTGGTCAGATACAAGAAGCGGATCTACATTCCGAAGGATGGTGAATTGCGACAGAAGATACTAGATGAGGCTCATAAGAGCAGATACACTCTACATCCAGGAATGGTGAAGATGTACCAGAACCTGAAATCCGAGTTTTGGTGGCCCAGGCTGAAGAAAGACGTAACCGAGTACGTGGGTAGATGCTTAACCTGTCAGAAAGTTAAAACTGAACACCAACGACCCCCTGGTCTTCTTCAAGGACTGGAAATTCCGGAGTGGAAATGGGAGAATATCACCATGGATTTAGTGGTAGGTTTACCCAAGATTAGACATCACGACGCGATTTGGGTAATTGTTGACCGATTGACTAAGTCAGCACACTTTCTCCCCATTAGTATTAATTACTCACCAGAACAATTGGCGAGGATTTATATCAAAGAGATCGTAAGACTTCATGGTGTACCTAAGAGCATCGTTTCTGATCGGGACCCGCGATTTACATCCCGATTCTGGGAGGCTTTGCATGCAGAGATGGGAACTAAACTAAGGCCTAGTACGACTTATCACCCGCAGACCGATGGTCAATCTGAAAGGACAATACAAACGCTAGAAGATATGCTTAGAGCGTGTGTATTGGATTTCAAAGGCCATTGGGATGAACATTTACCGCTGGTCGAATTCGCTTACAACAATAGTTACCATTCGAGCATACAGATGGCTCCGTTTGAGGCATTGTACGGGCGGAAGTGTCGATCACCTATATGCTGGACAGAATTGTCGGAGCGAGAATTCATCGGGACAGATTTAGTTGATAAGACCTCCAAGCAAATTGCATTAATCAAACAAAGACTCCTAACAGCACAAAGCAGACAAAAGAGTTACGCTGATAAGAGGAGAAGACCACTAGAATTCGAGGTTGGAGACCATGTGTTTCTCAAGGTATCCCCGGTAACCGGTGTTGGTAGAACGCTTAAACGGCGAAAGCTAAGTCCTCGTTACATAGGGCCATTCGAAATCCTGGCAAAACGTGGACCGGTCGCATACCAGTTAGCCTTACCCCCGAATCTAAGTAAACTCCACGACGTCTTCCATGTTTCTCAATTGAAGAAGTATCAACCTGACCACGATCATATTATCCAATATGAAGATGTCGAAGTGCGACATGATAACACTTTTGAGGTCGAGCCAGAGCAAATTGTTGATTACCAGGAGAAGCGGCTTCGACAAAGAAGTATTCCGTTCGTGAAAGTAGTATGGAGAGGCTTATCTCCTGCTGAGGCAACTTGGGAAACGGAAGAAGATATGAAAGAAAAATATCCGGAGTTTATGGCTCAAAGTTTAGTTAGTGTAGAGTAAAAATTTCGGGGACGAAATTTTATTTAACGGGGGGAGAAATATAATACCCCAAAATTTGTATTTTTCTTAAATATGATATATTTTGAATTGGTATTTGGTTTGGCGTGAATAGTATTTACTATTCATATATACGTATTTACTATTCATAAATACGTATTTACTATTTATAAATACATATTTAATTAGGTATATACTATTCACGTGGGACCCACGGCCAAATAATTTCCCTCTGTCGACAGAAAACCCGTGAAGTTTGAAATTTGTGACCGTGGGACCCACTCAATAATATAATATTATTGTAATATAATATCTTATATTTTGGGAAATAATAGAAATAGAATTATTTCCAATAATCCGTGAATTAGGTTTCTTAGGTAAGGACATATTATAAACAAGTGAATTTTTATCTCAAAGTGGGTTATTTCCGAAGTCATTTCCGAAATCGGCGGAATGATTATTGAGATAGGTCGAAACCGATATTTTGAATCAGGTCAGATAGTAGAACCGGTAGAAAATAAATCATAACTCAAAATCCTTGAACTAAGTAGTAAACAACTGCACATATTATGAATCAGTGAATTTTTGTCTCGAAGATGGTGTCACCCGAAGTAACTTCTGTTACCGGCGGTGTCCGACTTAAAATCTTTGACAGATTACGAAATACCCTGAATGAGGTCAAAAATTCAGTTGACCCAGATATTTTTAAAGAGGAAGAATAGAGCTTCAGGGCTGTGCTTCCGGATTTTTGAGAATTTGCAAAAGATCACGCGGTCAGAACACCGAACAGAAATTTTATCAGTAAAAAATACTATTTGCATTATTAAAAAAAAAAAAAAAAAAGAGGCGCATGGCACCCGTGAACTTTTTAATATTTTTTTTAATATTTTTGGAAATTACGAAAAATGACCCAAAAACAAGAAATTACACTTAAGGACCCATTTTCCAACACTATAAATAGAGGTCTCACTTCTTCATTTTCTTCACACCAAACTCAGATCACAACGGTCGAGTTTAATAGAAGAGAGAGAATTCTTAGAGTTTAGAGGGAGAATTTAGAGTAAAGTTCTCGGAGCTGAAGAGAAGGAGTAAGAACTTCAAGGGTAAGTTCTTTGGTCCCTAGTCTTAAGATTTGGTAGTTTCTTTTGGTAATTATAGTAGAAATGCCAGATAGAGTTTTTTCTGAGTATGCTCTGTGGCTGCAGCTTAGTCTGATCTGTCACATCAGAAAAGAATTATTCTTGGGCAGTAATGTTATTTACCAATACAGTAAATACTATTTACCAAACAGTAAAAATTATTTACCGTCGCGGTAAAAATATTTTTACTGGTACTATTCACATGAATAGTGAATACTATTCACATGAATAGTAAATCTTCAACGTAGAATTCCACAAGTATTGCAAAGTTGATGGCCACTGATAAATGTGATATTGTTCCTATAGGGTATCTGTGAACTTGTACCGCTGTTTTCCGTTAGAAGTACCGTTTTACTCAAACGTACCAAAACATCATCAACGAAGGTACGGACGCGTACTGTAACCTTAACTCTGATGCTTATTGTAAATTTTTATGTGATGGATAGTCTGAGATTCTGTTTTTATAAAATTGTGCATACACATTAAGCTATATACGGGTTATAGTCATGATAATGCCGTTGAGTTTTCCTAGCGCTGAGGACACGGATGTACACCGTGGCACTGGGTAGTGCAGACTGGATTAAATTATGAGGTGGTTGTGCTGTTAAAATGTGATTATGCTGAAACTATCATGAATATCTATTATATATAAAATTGTTACATAAGCATGAGGTTAACTGTTACCTGAGGTTCAATGGGAATTGAACCTCAGCTCTTGCCATAGCCTCAGGTTCTGGCGGAGACAGGGTTGCTGACAAGGGTAAGCAGGCTGTATAAGGACTCGGACGGAGGATTGTTTATCTGTTGCTGTTTTCTTATGTACTTTGAGTACTTGAATATTTGGATGACTGTATTAGTATCAACACACCAATGTTGGTTAAATATCAGATACTCGTTTTGTTTTAAAATGAAAACTCTTTTCCGATGCCACACTGTTTAAATTATTCAAAACTCTGATAATCTCTTTTGAAAATCGCATATTAAAAGACGGGATGTTACATAAGATATATTTAATTAACTAAAATATAATAGTAAGGCCTCCAATATCCATCCCCAGGCGAATGAGCATCTCTGGGGAATTTAAATAAAACACAATCATTCTCCTGCAAGAGACTCCAATTTGCCGGTCAAAAATAATCAGATATCATCCTCATACCATAAACTGATACTAAACTCATACGAGAAATGAGAAGATTGATATTAATTATGACGAGCTGTTTAAACAGACTGACACTTCCACTTCCACTTACAGTTACTGGATCAATTAGATGGTTACAGAGGTCCCGTACAAAGTGAATGAATTGCTTGCATACTTCTAAGTCTTCCTTTAAACAATATATTGTCGCTGTAAAAAGTTTTTCTTAGGGAAAATTACATTTAAATATCATTTGAATTTGTAAAATTCCTAAATGTCTGTTAAATTTATTAAAAGACTTAAAGGTATCAAGGATTATAACGTTCTCCATTTAAATTAACTTCATAACTAGTTAAGGGTTGATCAACAACTAAAATAATGCTTCATTACTTGCCAACATATCTAAAATAAACCAGAGTATGCAAAATGAGCTATAATGTGGCAATATACAATCATCCAACGTATATCAAAGGAAGGAAGCACTACTGTCAGAAGAAGTAGCCTAAGCTTCTGAGGTCTTCCTTGATGGACCTGGATGGGAACTATCACCTGAAAAATGTGGTAACCATCAATCCAACTTATTACGAATACTAATATGTGCTTGTGAGGTGCCAAGTGGAACCATTTATATAACAAAATATTAAAAATATAATTCACCAATATACACATCACAAAATTTCATATCATAAATGGTATATCAGAAATTATGTATCAAGTTTTCATTAACACAATTCCTAAGATACCTCCCACCAATCCAACCAACTTATTTCCTCCGACTAGACCCATGGGCTAAGTTATATCCATGTTATTGGTTACTCAAAAACTCACTGGTCATGTGATGAGAATCGGTCAAAATCCTCAGAGCACACGTTCTAGACCATGGGTCTTTTCCCCTCATTGAACTAGTGGGGTGTCGTAAACCCTTATTGAACTAGTGGGCTAGTCCCTCATTGAACAGGTGGGACAATAGTAAGCCAACCATTGTGCACCAATGGAAGCCTCACCACGTGGTAGAATAACTATTCCATCTATTCCCAATTCAACCATTATCATAATTATCACAATAAATGGCTCAACAGGAATTTTTCAAGATTTTCACGTTCATATTAAAAAAAAAAAAAAACTCTCATATACATGTTATGGTATAATAGCTCAAATCCCAATTTCTTATACATATATAAATATATGCAAATATTTCACAATTCAAATCATAAGGTTCCACAAGGCAATTTCTAATAAAATATTCATAACTATTTCACAAAATACTCACAAACAACATACTAATACACATAATAAGTGAAAAGTGGCTACCTCTCGCCGAAGCTAACTATTATCACACTGCTCTTAATTCATAAGCTCAAACACACGCCAAAAATCAATCTCAACTTCGTGAGTATAACTACGATCTCTGGTGTTAGAAATTCAAACTTCTTCAATGTCCTAAAGTAAGATCATCGGAATTATTAATTTCCTTTCTTAATGAATAATAATATTAATTATTTATCTATTTTACTAAGTGTCATGTCCTTTAGAAATGTTAAGAAATGTTGTCCTTATTACTTTAGAGTCTTTATAACTCTCATAGATAAGTTATCCAAAACAAACATTTACTTTGAATGTTATGCACAAGTTAACTATTTGCGTGACTTTTCTAAAACTATTCAAAAATTCAACTTTTAACTTTTCTAAGAATTTAGAAAATTCATAACTAGACCGATACAACTCCAAATGGAGTGATTCCATTTTCTACTTAAACCTTGATAAGTCTATTTTCATAAATTAAAGTCACCAAGTTGATTTATGACTAAGAAAATTCCCAACTTTCGAAAAAACATAAATAATATTTAGAATTTCTCAGATTTCTTGACTAATCTTTGAGGAACCATAACTCTTTCAATACTTATTAGAATTCGACAAATTACTTATCAAATTAAACCTCCATATGTCTACTATTAAACTGGAAAATTTCAAGTAAAAACTCAAAGGTTTACTTGGTCCAAAATCCAACGTCATTTTATCATTTTACTGCTCATAAATCATACTAAAAATTTCTAGATTTTTAGCTCAACTCCCAAAAATCATAACTGGAGTTATAAACATCCGTTTAAGGCGTTCTTTGGCTTGTTGGAAAGGTTGAGATGTCTACTATTTACTGTAAGAATTTCAAGGAAAAACTCAAATGTTTACTAGGTACGAAATGCAACGTCACTTTCTTGCCACAGAATCATAACAAAAGTTTCCAGGTTTTTAGCTCAACTTTGGAAATTTGTAATTCTCTTTGTACACATTGGATTAGGGTGTTCTTTGGCTCCTTTTAAAGAGTATGATGTGTACTAAGTCTCTACAAAATTTCAGGTTCAAAAGAGTTCGTTTACCCTGGTTTTACTTTGCTCGAAAAACACTGTTTCAGCAGCAAAGTTCATTTTCCAGAAAATGACAGCTACATGTAATTTCCTATTCACACATGCAGATGACACCATTTAAGCATCATATTTCATTCTTCAATGGTTTGTGCGATTTCAAGTCATACCCTGAAACTTTCATACCTAGGAACATACCAACACCATCTCTTTCATTCCTTGTACAACGTTGCATTATAGATATATGTGACACACTGACACTCAACACAAAATCACGTTTTCATCTCTTTTTTTTTTCAAATCAGCTACACTCATATATGACAGCAAGATTCTTGTGCAGCGACTCATGCCCTTTATATATCAGTAAAAAAAAACACAGTAACTCTTCCTTTCTTTTTATTCCATACGAACAGCAACGCCCACACACATAAACAATGTAGTAGGATTCTTTATTATCTTCCTCATGCAGCAAACTTATATACGTACATATCAGCTTCATTCTTGTCTTTCTCATGTTCTTGTTATATATATCTTAACCAAGGTCCCTGTTTCATTATTCTCATAACAACAAACTCATGATCTATTTCCTATGGCTTAAAACTCACGTTGGTCAATGGAAAACTAGAAGGAAGAGAAAGGGACCGATGATTACCTGCAGCTCCAGTGTGTACAACGTGACCTTCGAGGAACTCAAATATCCCTGTTCTTCGGTGCAAACACAGAACACCAGAACCGTTGGACTCTCTCTTTATCTCCTCCTTCGCCTCTCTTTCTCACACTCGGGTCAGGTTGCAGCAAAGAAATGGAGAGCAACGAATATATATATACTATTGGAAGGGTCCGGTTCAACCAACAAACTAACGGTTCGAGGGGTAGTTGACGTGGGAGAGGCTTGAGACGCATGGTGAAGGGATGAGTTGCTGATACAAGAAGCAAGGAGTCGCTGGTTTCACGCTGCTATTGCGTTAAAAGAGATACTGTGATCTTTGGCAATCTGTTCGCATTTTCTGCCTCTTTCCGTAAACGACGCTGCAACTCCAGGATATGGGTTCAGTTTGCGTGATCTGTCTTCCTTTTCTCACGTTGCAGCTTTTTTTTTTGGGTGCAAGCCGAGGAGAGGGGGGATTCAAATACGGAACTGAGGAGAGATATAAAGCATCTCAATACCACCAGTTATGCCCTGCACTGGTGGTCTCACGTTGCAGCTGATATATGCATACAGGGTTTGTTGCGTTTTGGAGCATGGTTTAAGTTGATGTTGCAATTGGGCCAGATTAAATGGATTGGGTTCTTTTTTTGTTTTTGTTTTTTTTTTCCTCATCTGCTTTTACTGCGAGGCTGACAGGAATGAGTGTTTGATAATGAAATAATGAGAATAGATGGGTATTTATACGCCTTGCTGTTCAGTGACGTATTGGGCCAAATGTAGTGGGTTAATTGATTGTTAATGGGCTGATGGGTTATCTAATCAGGTGGTAGGCTTAAGCAACAAATTGGGTATTAGCTTGTAAAATAATAAAGATGTGTTGGGTTGTTGTGAGACCCATAAAAAAAATTATCCCATTTGATCCTTTAAGATTATTATTTGCAATTAGATACTTATCTCAATTAATTGTAAATATTGAAAAATTGATAAATATTTAATCCTTCATTTCATTTAAGGATTTTTCTTTCTTAAATAAATCTTCTTTTGGCCTTAAAATTTACTTCTAAAAGATTTATGCCAAAAATTATTCTCTAATTATTTGTTTTTAATTTATGGGAAAATATGTTTTAAATTCCAATAATTACTTTCATAATTATTTGAGGGCAAATTTCACAATTTAATTTCCCATAAAATATTTAAATTCCAAATCCCAAAATTTGGGATATTATAAGGATCATATTGAGATTTTCAAATTCAAGTGAATTTACCCTTTCGCCCTTAGTTTTTAAATATTTTTTTTTTTTTAAAAAAAAGACCCCTCGCCGGAGGGCCACTACAACCGGCCGCTAGAGGACCGACCGCCGAACAGCCTGCAACGTAACTGCCGGCAGCTAGCCACCGGCCTTGAGATCTAGCATTTTTTTTTCTTTTTTTTGGTGTGGTTGAATCTTTTTTTCAAAAAAGATTCATTGAAAGTGAGGAAGGTGGGGTTCGAACGCCTCACCCCACCTTCATGGGGCCAAGTGGCCTAACAACTAGGCTATCACTTGGTTTCTTTAATATGTATATGCATTAACAAATATATATATATATATATTCTTCTTAACATTTTTTTTCATCAACAAACACTCTTGTAGTCTTATTACTGAACTTGTAAATGTCATTAAAGAATTGATAATTGCTATTGAAAGATTTGTTATAGCTACATTTTTTTTTGTTTCATGAAACACACATGATAAACCTAAAGAACGAACTGGTAAACACTATTGCAAAACTAGTAAATGTCATTGAAGAATTGATAATTATCATTATTGAAAGCTTTGTTATAATTACACTTTTTTAAAAAATAATAATAATCAAACACACATGGTAAACCTGAAGAATGAACTGGTAAATACCATTGTGAAATTAGTAAATGCCATTGAAGAATTGGTAATTTTCATTGAAAGATTTGTTATAATTGCACCTTTTTTTTTAGTTGGTTTCATCAAACACACGTGATAAACCTAAAGAACGAACTGGTAAATACCATTGCAAAACTAGTAAATGCCATTTAAGAATGGGTAATTTTAATTAAAATATTTGTTATAATTGCACTTTTTTTTTTGTTTCATCAAACACATGTCATAAACTTAAAGAACGAACTGATAAATACCATTGCGAAACTAGTAAATGCCATTGAAGAATTTGTAATTTCCGAAAGATTTGTAATAATTCCACTTTTTTTTTTCATCAGACACACGTTGTAAACCTAAAGAACAAACTAGTAAATACCATTACGAAACTAGTAAATGCCATTGAAGAATTGGTAATTGCCATTAAAAAATTTGTTGTTCATGATGTTTGTAAATCAGGAATATAATATTCAATGAAGGATATGAGATTAACAAAAATTTGTTGTGCATGATATTTGTAAATCAGGAATGTAATGTTCAATGAAGGATATGTGATTAACAAAAAATAAATGATTTATAACAAATCTTTCAATGGCAATTACCAATTATTCAATGGTATTTACTAGTTTCCCAATAGCATTTACTAGTTCATTCTTCAGAATTTACCATGTGTGTTTGATGAAAAAAAAATGTAACTATAACAAATCTTTTAATGGCAATTACCAATTCTTCAATAATATTTACAAGTTCAATAATGGGATTTACAAGAGTTTTGTTAATGAAAAAAATGTTAAAAAGAATATATATATTTGTTAATGTATATATATTAAGGAATCAAGTGGCCTAGTGGTTGGGCCACTTGGCCTCATGAAGGTGGGATGGGGGGTTCAAACCCCACCTTCCTCACTTTCAATGAATCTCTCTCTCTCTCTTAAAAAAAAAAAAAAAGATTCAACCCCACCCCTCCAAAAAAAAAATCATCGCCAGATCTCAAGTCGCTAATGGCTGGCCTCGGTCCTCCGGCAGCCGACCGCGATGGCCCTCTGGCCAGGGCCATTTTTCTTTTTATTTTTTAAAAATTTATTTAAAAACTAAGAGTAAAAGAGTAAATTCACCTGAATTTGAAAATCCCAATATGGTCCTTAGTACCTTTAAGTCCTTTAACAAATTTAAAAAACATTTAAGGATTTTGCAAATTGAAATGGTATTTAAATATAATTTGCTTTTTTTCTTTCAAGTTCCCTTTTTTTTCAAAAAAATCAAATCAAATCAAATCAAAGTCTTCCCTATAGAAGCGTGTAAAATGTATGGGTTGTTTGGGTATGAGAAGGGGATTTAGAGAGAGTTGGCAAAATTTTTGAGTTTGATTTTATATAAAATAAGAGAACTTGTGTTAAATTTTTTAATTAATTTCTCTTATTTTTTTTTAAAAAATCTTTCATCTTCTCTTTATTACAATGTTATAACCTCAATTTTTCTATTTTTTTTAATTCAACTCAAAAATATTTCCTTCCTTCTCCTTCCCTTCACTTTTTTCAATTTTTGTCTCAAATTCAACCCATAAAAAATGTTATGATCTCACTTGTTTGGTATGAGGAGGGATTTGGAGAGTGGAAACAAAATTTTATGAGTTTGGTTCTAAAAAAAAATTAGAGAACTAGTGTTAAAAGCTTTTGATTAATTTTTCCTACTCTTTTATATATCTCATATCTTCTCTTTATTAAAATGTTATAATCCCACTTTTTTAATTTTTAAAATTCAACTCATAAAAAATTTTCCTCCCCTTCCTTACAAATCTCTCATGCCAAACAGTCCTTAGGGAACTGAATATTTTAAGGAGACCCAAGTTGTAAGTTGTTAGGGAATCAAATCAATGAAACCAGGGAACACATACTCATAATCTATATATGACCCAAAAAATGAAGCTGCCTAAAAGGGGACATTTTATTGTTAAAAAAGGGGGACATTTTGAAACGGAAGACGTTATAGAAATTAATTCGAAACAAAATATTAAGAAATGTTTAAGAATGAGCACTTTGGGGGTTCTTTGATATTAAATGGCTACAAAGGGGGTACAGTGAGTTTTTCCCATAATTTTATATAGGGAAAATTTTATTTAGTCATATGGAAACAATTTTATTTCAAAAAATTCTAAAATTTCACTACACACATTGAGTTAAAATGAAATTGAGTTTTGTCTATAAAAAGACAATAATACCTTTGCTCTATTTTTTCACAAGAGCATTTACAAAATAAATATGGGTATTTATAAGACAAATAATTGGATTTTTTTTTTATAAAAAAAAACAAAGAAGTTGGCGAGAATATTTTAGTCATTTATAAGAAAAATAATAGAATTCATGGGACAAATAAGGAGATTCACAAGAAAATAAGAGATTTAAATAATCCAGGGATTTAAAAAATGTTGGTCGTTCATAAGACAAATATGAGAATTTATAAAACAAATGTGGGCATTTACAAGATAGATAAGGGAATTCAAGAAATAAAGCAAGGGTATATTGCCTTTTCACCTACAAAACTTTATTTCATTTTGACCCAATGTGATGAGTGAAATTTCATAATCTTTTAAGGTTGACTGAAATAAAGTTCCTTCCATGTGGGCTAAGCGATATTTTCCCTTTTACACATTTACTGCCAAAGTAAATTCAGTTAGCCTCAAGGATTTTTTTTTTGAATTAATTATTCCATTTCTTTTAGACAGAACTGAAATTATGTTCAAATCATATCACAAAAGTGGAACAGGTATTAGAAGTGCATTTGATTGATTCAATGTCGATGAATCTAGAAAAGAGAGGTGATGGTTGGAACAAGCATATAACAAGAATTCTTGGCATCCCTGGGGATTCTTGATTGGTGCTGAGCTAATTATTGCGCAAAGTCGTATTTCTTTGGTTAATAAGATCCAAAAGGTTTATTGATCCCAGGGGTGTAGATCCATACACAAAAAGAATTGGGAGCTAAGAGAAAAGCAAGAAGAGAAGAGAAAAGAAGAAAAGTTGAAGAATATTTGGGTTTTCTAAGGTATGTTATTTATTTTATAAGATTATTTTAGTAGTTAAATTAAATTCTTTTCAATAAACTTCATTTCTAAAAGTTGTTCTATATATTTTTATCTTTTAAATGAAAGTAATATTGTATTTGTTAGTAAAAATTGAGGTTATAATTTTAGAAAAGTTTTGAGTTTTGATAATAGATTATTGTATATATGTTTAGAATGATTAATAACTAGTTTTAATCAGTTTAGATTTATTAATTAATTGTTGTAGAAATTTAAATTAATTTTTCTATTTAAGAAATTTAGAATTTATATCCTACCTAAGATTTCTACCAATTGAATGAGGTGCAAATAATTTATTTGGGTGAATGAAAATATTATTAAAATTTTAATCGGTCGGTTTTGAAATTGTAAAGTGTTTTCTAAACCTTACTTTCACATGAATTACTGGCATGTGTATTGAAAAATTATGTGTATATTTGAATATGAAATTGTTTCAGTGAAACAGTGTATTTTCCAAAATAAATATGTATAAATGAATATTGTTATTGAGATTGAGATTGTGAATGTTGTGATAGTTATGATGTTTGTTGTGAAATGTTGTATATGGAATAATGAATTTTGTAAGATATTGTTGTTATGATGTTGTTATGGAATGTCATATATGAAATAATATATTGCACAATATTTTTTAAAGTTATAAACTTATAGTGATATATTGGGAAAAGCACTAATATAGCAACTTTTACTAAAAATTATATCCAATTAAAGCACCTTGAAAAATATTTATTGAAGTAGAGCAGTTGAAGGCGTCACCTGAAAAAACGCCACTAAGGTAGTGGCGTCGGTAAATATTTTTCAAGGTGCTTTAATTGGGTACGCGTTTTGGTAAAAGTTGCTACATTGGTGCTTTTCCCGTGATATATTGTTAGTTTGCTATGAGATATATTGTATTGTGTAGAAGAGATTTAGAGTAAAATTGTGCCCATCAGTTCTCACATTCTTGGCTTGAAATTTGAGCTGCTTATTTTGGGCGAACACCTCCTTATTACGATATATTGGTGGTAGCATTTGATGAGACAGTATTCTTGAAGTGACTAGTTAATCTTGGCCAGGTATACTAGCACTGATAAGCTGTACTATGTCTATAAGATATAAAGAGGAGTAAGATGGACGAGTGGGGATGATTCTAATTATTGTTAACTACTATGTATTATTGAGTTATGTTGATATATAAATCGTGTTAGCAAACCTGCTTCTCTGACTTGCAATCATTTCTTATATATTTGATAAATTAATCTTGGTTACTATGACTTTATGTCTTACCCCGTCATTATCTATATTTTTCAGGCGTGACCTCTACTTTTACTAGAGGATGAGGGAAGCAACCAAAAGCATAAGAGTTGCGAACTTTGTAAGCCTCTTTTGGTATGAGTGTTGTATGGATTTTTATATTGCAATTCTAGGGCCTCATGTTTTTGAAATAGTATATTAATTATTTTGGGATCACTATTTATTCGTTATGAGACCGAAGATTTTATTTTATACATTATATTATTTGATGAATCGACAATCAAATCTTGTACTGAAAATTTTTTGTGTAGACCCTGTGTTGTGGGATCAGTGTTGTAAGACTCGTGGGCTACGTATTTTTCCTTTCAATAATTGTGGATAGAGCTATGGATTTTAAATAGTCTGTTTGTGGGTGGAAATTTGTGCCCTGAACTCCAGTAAATGTATTTTGAAAAGAAAAGGGTTTTTCCTTAATCACTTGTTAATCCGGTTTTGTGAAAATATTATGGTTAATTATTGATTAGTGAGGAAGGGTCTTTTCATTTTTAATTCTCTAGGTTCGTTTGAATCATTTATTTGTCTTCTAAATGTCTTTATTTGTCATGTAAATATTTATATTTGTCTTACGAATTTCCATATTTGATAGGATACAAAACCTACAAGTTGTTTCTTCAATTTCAATTGATGACTCTTCAACTTCAAATGAGTCTTTACATATTTGAGTTGGACCAATCACAAGAATAAAAGCTAAAATATTTAAGGAAGCATTGATATTTGGGCTGGTTCAAGAGGTTGATGCAAATCAAATGGCAATGAGATCAACAAATCTGATTCACAAAGCAAAGCACATCATGAATTCAATTTGGGTTGAAAATGGAGGAGTTTTTTTTTTTTTTGGTATGGAAAATGGAGGAGTTGAACGTATTTTGGGTTGGGAGACTTCAAATTAAAGAGTTTGGGCCAAATACAACACATGAGAGGACTCATTTGGGCCTATACAATAACATTTTGGGCATTATTTGCATATTATATTATATTATATATTTTGTTTATTTTATTTGTATAAAAATTTCAATTAGGTCAAATTTCACTACGACTACCAAAAAAAAAAAAAAACCCTATATCATCCCTTTTTTTTCCCCTTTGCACTTTGTATGTCCTTTTCTAGGGGGATTCCTATCTGGGAGATGTAGTAAGTCAAACTTATGACGTCCCCAATAAAAAGGGACACCATAAGTCTTACTTATGACGTCCACAGTAAATAGAGACACATAAAGTTTTTTTTTCCTTTTAAAAAAAAGGTTAAGGGCCACGAGATTGCCATGAGTTTGACAAAGATGAGAGCAGCATTGCAAGTTTTAGAGCTTCAGACCATCGATCATCACCTCCTTCAAACCAAATCAAGCAAAGAAATAACCAGAAATCGAGGAATTAGAAACTAAGACCCAAAAAGAGAAAGTTATGAACGAAATCAAAGGAAGTACATATCAAAGAGCTATGCTGTCGTGGAAATAGCAGATTGAAGAGCTAACATTTACCATTGCAATCTTAGCATTTGCCATCCGTTGACGCCTTCGCCTTCACCATTTGCTATCACCTTTGCCTTTGATGTTTGTCATCACCATGATCTTCGCATTTGCCTTTGGTGGGACGGCAAGAGAGCAACAACGAGGATTTGGGACGATGACCTGGAATACAATCAACCAAGTCGAAGAAGAGAGAAAGCGATGGCAAAGATCTAGGTCCATACCGGATACAACATCAGAGCTAAAAGCATCAAAGTGGAAAGAGGGAGACAGGCGGCAAACCTAGCAAATGTAAGAGGAGCCATGCTGGATACTGGAGTTGCTAGAGATGATGTCTTTTAGGGGTGAGCAAGTGACCTACAACCCGCCCACACCTCGTAGACTTTTCCTCGGATTAAGCCTGCCCAGATTAGGCCTGTCATGGGTAGGAGGCAGTCCCGTACCCATTTTCATTATATGGGCGGGTCACGGGTTGAGGCACGGGGCACTCGTGCCTGCCCGTACCCGTTTATGTGTTATTATTATTATTATTATTATTATTGGACTTTCCCCTCAGCTTGTTGACACAAAGAAATGAGAGAATCAGAGAGCCACCAATTAAGCCTGCTACCCGAGTCACGAAGTCGCAACTAGAAAAGTGCAGAGCAAAGTTTTGACTCTTACCCCTGAAACTCAAACCCTAGCACGCTGTCACAGCAGCCTGAGCACCATAGCACCGTCGGCCGTCGCAATCGCCTCTCGAGTTACCGTCTGTCGCCGCCATCTCGACGTCTCCCTCTCCCTCTCACCGTTAATGTCTGCCTGAGTAAGTTTTGAATCTTGAATCTTGCTTCTTCTTCTTCTTCTTCTTTTTTTGGAATCTTGCTTCCTTTCACTTGCCATCTCAATGCCTGATTTTTTCTTGAATCTTGCTTGAGCACTATATGTTCGTCTCCCTCTCCCTCTCACCGTGGACTTCTCACTCTCCCTCTCACTGTATGTTCCTATCTGTATATATAGAAATTGACTATGAGATTCTCTGAGACATCTCACTCTCGGCCCCACTGCACTTGTATGTCCCTGTCTGTATAAATAATTGTGTGTATGAATCAAAGTACATTCTTGTCCCCACCATCTCTCAAACGTCTCTGCACTTTTTTTTGTTCCTGTTTGTTTTTTGACCTGTTCTGTTTGTCTTTTGATTTAAATGAGTATTAAATGACACACCACCTCCCTGGCTCCTTACATTGAATAATGAATAGTGGTCATCGTGTGTGTGTGTGTGTCTCAATTTTTCACTTTTACTCTTGTTGAGGAATTGAGAAATGTGTTTAAAAGTTTTATGAATGTGCAAAAATTAGAAAAGAACATCTGAAAACTAAGTATCAATTATCTTACAAGTCATTAATATTTTAAACTAAGTTATTCTTTTTGAAAAACTCTACATCATAGAATAAGGGAGGGAGTTCCTAGTTTGCTTTATTTTGCTGGCTAAACATTTTGTCGAGTCTGGAGAGTCTTCCAAGGTGCAAAAATTTTGTTTTATCAAGTAGATAAAAATAAATATCAAAATCTTACTACTGAGAAAAGTAAGTTATCTAAATTTTAAGAGATGATTCCATTAGGATTTAAAATTCACTTTCGCGATTCTCACTAAAACAATGAATTAAAACGAGAACATAGACATGGTTGTAATTTTTCTTTTCTTTTCTTTTGGCTAGACACATGGCAGTAACATTCAGTGCTTGGTCTGAACTTAAAAAAAGGAAACAAATCATAACACTTTCCAAAGATATAAATGCTCGTTCTAATAATTTGATAAATATTTATCATGTAGACATTGGAACATGTTATCAGGTTATATTGAATAAAACGCATGCATTGAAATTTTTATCTGATTATATGTTTTTATCTTGAAATTAGCATGGCACATATACCACCAGATAATGTGCAAGGGGAAGCTCCAAGTGTTACAGGGAAAGCTATTAACGAAGATGTAGTCCCAACAGTACAACGTAGTGTTGCCCATGTTGAGAATGAGATGACGAATGAGGGGTAAGATAATGATTCCCAACCTAGGGAAAAAAAAAAAAGGAAAAAGTCATCTAGTATATGGAACCATTTTACAAGACTGCCACTAGTAGAAACTAAGGGTAAGTTTGGTTTAAGGGGAGGAGAGGGGAGGGAAGGGGAGAGAAAAAATGTGATGGAGAGGAAAAAATTGTGGGCCCCACTAGACTCAATTTTAACACAATTTTCTCCTCCCCTCATTTTTGTCCTCTCCCCTACCTTCCCCTCCCCTCCTCTCAAACCAGACTTACCTTAAAGGGAAACATAGGTCAAAGTGCAACTATTGTCTAGCAAATTATGCGAGTCATCCTTCAAATGATGACACTAAGAAATTATGGAGACATTTTAATAAGTGTCCAAACAATCCCAACAAAGCAAGCAAGGGTCAAAGCTTATTCTTGGCTACTAAAAATCAAACACTGGCTCATCACTTATTCAGTTAAGAGCGAGGTGGAAAGGCTGTTGCTAGGTACATCATAAAGGATGAGGTGCCTTTCTGATATGTGGAAAAGGAGGGGTTGACAGAACTTTTGCAAGAGTTTCAACCTAAATTTCAAATGCCATCAAGATGGACAGCTGCTAGAGATTGTTATGGCATATATAAAGAACAAGCAAATGTCTTGAAAAAATATTTCAAGACTTTTAAAGTTCGTGTCTTTCACAAGCGATTGTTGGACATCTTTGCAAAATAACAACTACATGTGTTTTGATTGCACATTGGATTGATGATGATTGGATTTTGTAGAAACACATTTTGAATTTTTGTGAAATTAACGATCATAGAGGTGAGTCAATTGCCAAACAAATTGAGGATTGCTTATTTCAATGGGGCATTGACAAAGTGTATACGATCACAGTTGACAACGCTTCTGCCAATGATTCTGCAATTGCAATCTTAAAAAAGCATTTCAAGAGTTGAGATGGTTTTGCAATGGTATGTGATGGAGAATTTTTGCAAATGCAGTGTGTTGCTCACATATTGAACTTGGTTGTTTCTGAAGGTCTAAAAGAAATGAAGTTTTACAACATGACATTGAAGTTTTCTGGATCAAACTATATTACAAGTAACACTTGTTTCCAACACATAGTTTCAATTCAGACAAGCCTTGAATCAAATGCAAATAGCTCCTATTCTTTGTTGAGTCACATGTCAAGAAGAATGCTATCAAAGTTTAACAAATATTGGGGGGCAGCTAAGAAAATGATTCCTTTATTGGCTGTGGCTGTGATACTAGACCTAGATATAAATTGACATATGTCAAGATTGCTTTTTCATGAACCAACAAAGTGCGAAGCTATGTTGAGGAAGATTACAAGTTTATTGTATCGTTCATATGACCACTATTTAGCTAATGTTCATGTTGGTGAATCTTCTTCTCAACCAACATCGGAGCAAGGGGATCATGTTGAGTTAGAACTTGAAGTGCCCTTGGCATCTGGTGATACTACATTCCAAAAGTTTTTGGCATAGGCAGATGCAGAGAGTAATGTTGAGAAAGTTTCAAAAGTGGATGAATACCTTAGAGTTGAATTGGTTGGTTATCATAATTCAAAATTCGACCTCTTAGCATGGTAGAAAGGCAATGCTTGTAAGTATAAAGTGTTAAGCTTGATCACACATGATATATTGGATGTTCCAGTCTCTATCGTCTCTTCAGAAGCACCTTTAGCACTGGGGGTCAAGTATTAGATGCATTCAGGAGCTCTTTATCCTCAAAGATGGTTGAGGCACTCATATGTGCACAAAATTGGCTATCAGTGAAACCACCCAACTGCAATAACTTTGATTATGATAATTTTAATGAGACTGAAGCTGTTGTTATCGGTATATTATTTTGCATTTTCTATTTTTAGTTATTAATGTTTCATTTCATTTTCGTATTAGTTAATACATATTAATTAGGATTTATCTTCTTTCATTTTGTAGAGGAAGATGCAGTAGCAGGAGGCAAATCTGAGCAGTGAATATTAATATTGTTCTGTTGGTGAATTTTTTATGTTTGAAGTCATCAAATTTGAACTTCAATTATTAATATTGTTCTATATTTATGTTTGAATTGTGAAGTTGTGATTATTGAAGTTTGGATTGATGAACATGTCATTATTGTGTTTTTGAAGTTTGAATTGATGAACATTAATAGCTATGTGCATATTTGTTTTCATTCCCACCACATATTTTGAGTTTTCTCCTTTTGCTATCGGCTATGTTTTATTTTCCTTCGTTTTTCAGAATGTGTAGTCCCTTTTCTTTAATTTGTTTGTTTTTATAATAAATTGGTTTCATATTAATTGTACATAGTTATTAGTTAATAGCTATTTGCTTGTTTTTCTTCCCTTTTTCGGAATGCTGTGTATTAATGTTTTTTGATTAGTAGTACATCAATTAGCATAGTTTATATGAGTAGGTCCACAGGTATTGTAAAAGTTCAAATGATAATTTTTTATTTTTGTTCTGGGCAATTGGTAAAAAACACAACAAATAAACAAACAAAAAAAGAAAACCTGCTCTGGGCCCAAAAAACGCAAGAGAAAAAATTTTGTTTTGGGCCCAAAAACTATTCTAAGCCAAAAAACTGTTTTTTAAAAAATAAAAAATAAAAAAGCCTAGATTACTTAAACGGGTTCCCTGGACCCGTTTAAGTAATACTCGTTTAACCCGTACTCGTTTTGCATAGGTTAAACGGGGTTGGTCATAGGTACGGGGCTGCCCCGTTGATAGGGCAAAACTTTATGCCTAAAAAAACTCCGCAAGTGCATGGGCCGTACCAAGTAATAAAGTGATAAGAAAAGTATCGTTCCCACGAGGACTTAGTATCACAAATTTAGTTAAGCATTAATCTCACAATTTCGTTTAATTTGAGTAAAACAAATTGAATTTAATTAAGATAAAGAAAAAGAAAACCAAAACTAAAATAAAAATAAGAAAACTACCACAATAATCAAATGAGCAACCTAGAGTCACTAATCCCTTATTTGATTTTTAGATTTTATCCCCACTAAATTAACTTTGACTTAATCTAATCAGCTAATCTAGAGTATTAATGTCTATAAATGCCTGTCGGTCCACTTATACACCTACCTCAAATAATTATGTAATGCCTCACATAATTAATTAAGATGCAATTCAAATCGGATTCACTATAATTTGACTATGCGGAGCTTCTAGGTATATGTCTATCCTAGACGCAAATTAGATTAAAACCTAACTTCATGTTAAATTTAAACCTAATTCCACATTATTTATTCCCAAGGTCAATTTATGATTCCCTCTTTCAAGTCCAACCCTAAATCCTAAAACATGGTCAATGGTGGCCAATCAATAAACAATAACAATACACACAGGATTAAATAAACTCATTAAAATTAAACAAAACTAATGAGTGGGAACAATTTCTAAGTCTCAAACTAGTTCATAGTATTTTAGGTTGCAAAAGAAAATTAGCCACACATGGCTTTATTCAAATCCATAAAAAAAAAAAAGAAAAAAAGAAAAGAAAAGAAAACTCAGGTTCAAAGAAGAAGAAGAGAGAAGAAAGAAAATTTCTCCGTCGCCTCTACAGTCCTTTCGTCCTTCCGTGGAGATGATGAAGAGAATTGAAACGCTCGGCCTCTACTCCTCTACTTCTTCGTTCCTTCTCGTTCTGTGTCTCTCTGATCTACCTTTCGTCTTCCGTCTTCCTCTTTCTTGTCTCTGCCTCCCCATTTATAATAATTTAGATATTTGGTCATTGATTATTCTTTTTTTATTAAAAAAATATCTCATATCTTGTAATTTACTCCATCAGATCACGCAATTGATTTTGTTTCTATTTTTGTTGCGGGGGACCATCAAGTTTGGCTGATTGCATATCCTCTTATTACCTTTTTCTACTTCTTTCCAAATCAGCTAATATTTCCTGCACAATAAAAATAGGATATGATTAGATTTTATGCCGATTTATTCTTTGATCCCAAGTTTCATTTAATTATGGAAACGTTCATAAAAGATAATTAAATAGGTATATAATATCAATAATTCCAATCAAATCTCGTAAAATATACACCTATTTAATCATAAAATATATACTCATCAAACACCCCCATACTTAAACATTTGCTTGTCCTCAAGCAAAAGAAAGAGAATTCATTATCTGAAAAGAACATTGCTTATGAAATTCCTTAACAAAAAGCAATAAACCTCCACACTTAGATCATATCATCAAATCTCATTTAAGTTAATGTCTTATAAAAATAAGTCACTAAGCCAATAGAGTGTAACAATCTCTTAACGTCCTATGATCAAAAGATCGGCAAGCAATAAGTTCAACCATAAGATTAGTAAAAGAATATTATGCTACTTAATTTCTCCAGAAAAATTCAAATGTCCCCACCAAACCAAGCTTTTTATTTAATTTATTAAGAATTCTCATGTAGGAAATAACTCATTTTGTCTTTTTTTTTTTGGTTAAGGTGCAAAAATACACATGTGCTTTTCTCCGAGGAGCGCCCAGTAGCAAATGCTTTTTTTGGGTACAAAAGTGTACACGTGGGTTACAAATTAGGTGCAAAAATACCATTTGACCGTTAAGTTTGACTTTGACCGATGACGTGGCATTTCAAAGGTACAAAAATACACATGTGATTTGTGAAGAAGAGCGCCCAACAACAATTTTTTTTTTAAATTTAATAATTTTATTTTAATTATTACTGGATGCTAAAAAAATATTTAGAATACTGACTTGTACTAAAAAAATACTTCATAATCTTGAAAAATTATTTGTAGATCTAAAAAAAATATTTCAGGGTACTAAGTAGTACTAAAAAGATACTTTGAAGTATTTTTCTATACCAGTCAGTATCCTGAAAATACTTTTTAGTACCAATCAATACTCTGAAATATTTTTTTCAGTATCCTTTTAGTACCGATAAACACTTGAAATATTTTTTCAAGATCCTAAAATAATTTTTCAAGATTATGAAGTATTTTTCAGTATCAGTCAGTATCCTTTTAGTGCTGGTTAATACTTGAAATATTTTTTCAAGATCCTAAAATAAATTTTCAAGATTATGAAGTATTTTTTCTGTACTAGTCAGTATCTGAAAAAAAAAATTATTTCAGGGTACTGACTAGTACTAAAAAGTATTTTCAAGATATTGACTGGTACAGAAAAATACTCCATAATCTTGAAAAATTATTTTAGGATATTGAAAAAATATTTCAAGTATTGACCGGTACTAAAAGGATACTGACTGATATTGAAAAAAATATTTCAGGGTACTGAATGGTACTAAAAAGTACTTTCAAGATATTGACTGGTACAGAAAAAAGACTTCATAATCTTGAAAAATTATTTTAGGATCTTGAAAAAATATTTCAAGTATTGACCGGTACTAAAAGAATACTAATTGATACTGAAAAAAATATTTCAGGGTACTGACTGGTACTAAAAAGTACTTTCAGGATATTGACTGGTACAGAAAAAAGACTTCATAATCTTGAAAAATTATTTTAGGATATTGAAAAAATATTTCAAGTATTGACCGGTACTAAAAGGATACTATTGAAAAACTACTTCATAATCTTGAAAAATTATTTTAGGATCTTGAAATAAAATTATTAAATTAAAGAAAAATTGTTGTTGGGCGCTCTTCTTCACAAATCACATGTATATTTTTGTACCTTTGAAATGTCACGTCATTGGTCAAAGTCAAACTTAACGATTAAAGTCAAACTTAACGATCAAAGTCAAACTTAATGGTCAAACGGTATTTTTGCACCTAATTTGTAACCACGTGTGCACTTTTGCACAAAAAAAAAAAACATTTGCTACTGGGCGCTCCTCGGAGAAAAGCACATGTGTATTTTTGCACCTTAACTTTTTTTTTTGTTTCTTAAGCCGTTGTAGGTCCCCTTTTGACGCGACCCTGCACATGGGTAATGCAGCACCGATTACTCAGTTACTCCAACAGGCACCTCAAAAGGCTTTTAGCCCAACTTATAACCTTCTTTGACTTTACCGTTTGACGCGAGTGCCAACATTGGTGATGAAGTGCCCCCGGTTACTAAGTAAGGTCTAGAGAAGTCATTGGAGTTGTTTTTTTTCCCCCTAAGTTATTTCCCTACACAAAAGTTTTACTTGGTTAGCACAGATCATCATCTAATTTTCTAAAGAAATCATGTAGCAAAATATTCTTGAACTAATAATTTGTCGATCATATTACAAACTAATTCTTATTCTCATAGTCCATCTCAAGATTGCAAAAAAAAACTCAAGGCTTAGAAACTTGGTTAAAACATTTTTTTTTCTGTTTTAATTTTTTGACTTGATAATATTCTCTAAGATGGAGAAAGCTCAAAATTAAGGTCAATCCTCAACAATGCAAAAATCTCAAATTAACAAAAATCTTTTCAATTGCATAAGGACAAACATAATTCAAAGAAATTATATCATAATCAAAGAAATTATATCCCTCCCCCACACTTAAATCAAACATTGTCCTCAATGTTGCAAAAAATATAAAGAGGGAAAGGAACTAATACTCTCCTGGTTTAGGCCTCTAACTCTGATGTGGAGTGCTAAAGCAAGACCTTACAGCAACAATAGGAGTGATCTTCTTCAAACCTGAATAAAACTGAAAGAAGGAAAGGAAAATTAATAATAATAAAATATGCAAATAAAACCCTTGGGTTGCCTCCTAAGAAGCGCTAAATTTATAGTCTTCAGCCAGACTTCTCAAAACAAACCACTAATCATAAGTATCAAACACCATAATTACCTTGTCTTCATTTCTTTTCACACAACAAGGTATCTCACACAAAAATTGATCATTCAAGTTAATTACTTGTATTTCCTTAATCATAGACAATTTTGGATTACAAGAAATCATTGAATTCAAATTAAGCACAACATGCATATCTTTGAAAATAAATATAGGCACATTCAAGAATTTAGAGCATCCAATAAAATCAACTTGATTCTCATCAGTAAGAGTCAACACTTCAAGAGGAGGGTCATGACCATCAACAATTGGGATATCTACATCAATTTGATCATCAACATCACAAACCTTAGGCTCCACAGCCGAAACCTCTTCTAAACATCCAATATGCTCACCTAAATCATTGTCAAGCTCACAATCACTTTTTATATTGTCCATAGTCTCATGTAATTCCATACCTTCAACTTCTTCACAATAATCATTATCATCATAAGAAGTGGTACCCATGTTTAAGGGATTATTTTGCACCATAGTCTCAAGGGTAGAAAGCATTTGACTTGCATATACCTTCATATTTTGGAGACTTGACTCAATATCTTGAACACTTACCCTAATATCTTGGACACTTGAGTCAATGCTAGCAAGAATCTCCCTTTGCTCTCTACTAGATTTCTCTAATGCTTCCCCACACTCCTCAACTAATCTTTCCAAATTAGATTTTTCCCTGTACTCAATGGTGTGTTCTTCAACATACAGATAAGAGTAACAAGGAGGGGTATTTTCATAGGAACAATAGACATGTGGATCCCTAAAATTTTGTTGCTCAAAACCTTCACTAGGACAAAATGAGTTATCAAAACAAGCTTGGTTCCTAGTGAAATTATCTCTCATAAAATGACTAGTTGTACTATATGGACAATGCTCAAATAAATGATTCCCTCCACAATAAACACAAAACATGCAAACATATTGAGAATAATCAACATATGGAATACAACCATCATTTATGCTCCTTTTACGTTGCCTAGATTCATTCAAAGAATTTAAAATAGCAATCAATCCATTTTGTTTAGAAGACGAAGAATTCATCTCCTTCTCAATATTAAGGCCAGTTGGTTGCCAATTGAAATCCATTTTTTTATTTTTTCTTAAAATAAAATAAAATAAAATATTTACAAACTCAAACTCAAACTACTAATGCTCAATCAATTCCAACCAAAAAAGTTGTGGCACACAAGTCCCTGGTAACGGCGCCAAAAAAACTTGATAGGGCAAAACTTTATGCCTAAAAAAACTCCGCAAGTGCACGGGCCGTACCAAGTAATAAAGTGATAAGAAAAGTATTGTTCCCATGAGGACTTAGTATCACAACTTTAGTTAAGCATTAATCTCACAATTTCGTTTAATTTGAGTAAAACAAATTGAATTTAATTAAGAAAAATAAAAAGAAAACCAAAACTAAAATAAAAATAAGAAAACTACCACAATAATCAAATGAGCAACCTAGAGTCACTAATCCCTTATTTGATTTTTAGATTTTATCCCCACTAAATTAACTTTGACTTAATCTAATCAGCTAATCTAGAGTATTAATGTCTATAAATGTCTGTCGGTCCACTTATACACCTACCTCAAATAATTATGCAATGCCTCACATAATTAATTAAGATGCAATTCAAATCGGATTCACTCTAATTTGACTATGCGGAGCTTCTAGGTATATGTCTATCCTAGACGCAAATTAGATTAAAACCTAACTTCATGTTAAATTTAAACCTAATTCCACATTATTTATTCCCAAGGTCAATTTAGGATTCCCTCTTTCAAGTCCAACCCTAAATCCCCAAAACATGCTCAATGGTGGTCAATCAATAAGCAATAACAATACACACAAGATTAAATAAACTGATTAAAATTAAACAAAACTAATGAGTGGGAACAATTTCTAAGTCTCAAACAAGTTTATAGTACTCTAGGTTGCAAAAGAAAATTAGCCACACATGGCTTTATTCAAATCCATAAAAAAAAAAAAAAGAAAAGAAAACTCAGGTTCAAAGAAGAAGAAGAGAGAAGAAAGAAAATTTCTCCGTCGTCTCCACAGTCCTTTCGTCCTTCCGTGGAGATGATGAAGAGAATTGAAACGCTTGGTCTCTACTCCTCTGCTTCTTCGTTCCTTCTCGTTCTGTGTCTCTCTGATCTACCTTTCGTCTTCCGTCTTCCTCTTTCTTGTCTCTGCCTCCCCATTTATAATAATTAAGATCTTTGGTCATTGATTCTTTTTTTCTTATTAAAAAGATATCTCATATCTTGTCATTTACTCCATCAGATCACGCAATTGATTTTGTTTCTATTTTTGTTGCGGGGGATCATCAAGTTTGGCTGATTGCATATCCTCTTATTGCCTTTTTCTACTTCTTTCCAAATCAGCTAATATTTCCTGCACAATAAAAATAGGATATGATTAGATTTTATGCCGATTTATTCTTTGATCCCAAGTTTCATTTAATTATGGAAAAGTTCATAAAAGATAATTAAATAGGTATATAATATCAATAATTCCAATCAAATCTCGTAAAATATACACCTATTTAATCATAAAATATATACTCATCACCCGTACCCGTGTAAAAAAAATGAGCGGGACACAGGTTGACCCCCGGAGCATCCCCGTCTGCCCGTTGCTCACCCCTAGTGTCTTTGTAGAAGAGGTGGTTGCGAGTGGGAGGCATTTTATGGCGAAGAGAGTGAGAAAGTAGAAAGTGGGTGAGATGTACAAAGAGAGAGGTGAGACATAAAGAGAGAGTGGGTCAGATATGCCTATTCATCTTGAAAGGTTGTTCTTTTGTGCTTAAGGATTTAAGTGGATCACCATATCTTTATTTAATTTTCTTAGGGTGAGCATATATTTCATTATTTTTGGGTTTGTGGGATCTCTCCCTTGTGGGTTTTAAAGGCTACAAAACTAACCTAATTGTAACTTCCGCACAAATAAAATAAACAAAATATAATATGCAAATAAAGCCCAAAATGCGATTGTATATGCCAAAATTAGTCCTCCCATGTGTAGTACTTTGTCCAAACTCTTTAATTTGAAGTCTCCCATCCCAAAATACGTTCAGCTCCTCCATTTTCAGCCCGAATTCAATTGATGACATCCTTTTTCTTTATGAATCAGATTTGTTGATCCAATTGCCATTTGATTTGCAATAGCCTCTTGAATCAACCCAATCAATGCTTCCTTAAATATTTTAGCTTGTGCTATTGTGATTGATCCGGCTTGAATTTGTAAAGGCTTATTTAAAGTTGAAGAGTTATCACTTAAATTTGAAGAGGCAGCTTGTAGGTTATGTATCGCATCAATATTGGTCATGTAAATGGCTAAAATATTTTTTATTTCATAAGTTCTTTCGAATATCTTTATTTATTTTATAAATATACCATTATATATCTTATAAATGTTCTTCTGAAAAAAAAAGAAGGGTATCATTGTCTTTAATTTTCACGAAAAAAAAAATTAATTTTATTTTGTCCCATAGGATGCTGTGAAGTTTCATAAAGTTTTAGGGTTGACAAAAAAATATGTCAACCTTTAAAGGCTCAAGTGAAATTTTTCAAAATATACACGTTTTTTTTTTGCTAAAGTATACTTTTGGTCCTTTAAATTTACATGAGGTATACTTTTAGTTTCTTAACTTTATAAAGTATACTTTTTGTCCTAAAATTTTAACATCGTTAATTTTGCTAACGAAAAATATAAACTCAAATGATAACAACGTAAATTTAAGTGACGATTTTGTAATTAAATGCTATTAGGCTTAAATTTAAAATATGGGTAAATTGAAAATATATAAAATTTGTGTAATTAAATGCTATTAGTCATTACTTGAGTTTGCTGCATCAGCATTTTCCGTTAGCAACATTAACAGTGTTAGAATTTTAGGACCAAAAATATACTTTATGAAGTTAAAGGACCAAAAATATACCTTATATAAAACTTAAAGGACTAAAAATATACTTTAGTTTTTTTTAAAAAAAAAAAACAAAACAAAATTGACCCACGAGGAGGCGCAGCCGCGCGGGGAGTAATATTTTCTTGTAAACGCGTGAACAGCGTGGATTTATATATTTAGCCCTGTCAACTTCAGCAATTTCTATTTTCCATACTTATTTTTTATAAATTTTTTCCATGCATTCAAAGATGAAAGCTCATCATAAAAAGGGTTAAGGTGTAAAAATATATATGTGCTTTTCTCTGAAGAGCGTCCAGTAGCAAATACTTTTTTTGGGTGTAAAAGTGCACACGTGGTTACAAATTAGGTGCAAAAATACCGTTTGACCGTTAAGTTTGACTTTGATTGATGACGTGGCATTTCAAAGGTGCAAAAATACACATATGATTTGTCAAGAAGAGCGCCCGACAACAAATTTTTTTTTATTTAATAATTTTATTTCAAGATCCTAAAATAAATTTTCAAGATTATGAAGTATTTTTTCAGTATCAGTCAATATCCTTTTAGTACCGGTCAATACTTGAAATACTTTTTCAAGATCCTAAAATAATTTTTCAAGATTATGAAGTATTTTTTCTGTACCAGTTAGTATCCTGAAAGTACTTTTTAGTACTAGTCAGTACCCTGAAATATTTTTTTTCAGTATCAGTCAGTATCCTTTTAGTACCGATCAATACTTGAAATATTTTTTCAAGATCCTAAAATAATTTTTCAAGATTATGAAGTATTTTTTCTGTACTAGTCAGTATCCTGAAAGTACTTTTTAGTACTAGTTAGTACCTTGAAATATTTTTTCAGATGTTAACTAGTACAGAAAAATACTTCATAATCTTGAAAAATTATTTTAGGATCTTGAAAAAATATTTCAAGTATTGACCGGTACTAAAAGGATACTGACTAATACTGAAAAAATATTTCATAATCTTGAAAAATTATTTTAGGATCTTGAAAAAATATTTCAAGTGTTTACCGGTACTAAAAGGATATTGAAAAAAATATTTTAGGGTACTGACTGGTATTAAAAAATACTTTCAGGATATTGACTGGTACAGAAAAAATACTTCAAAGTATCTTTTTAGTACCAGTTAGTATCCTGAAATATTTTTTTCAGATCTGAAAATAATTTTTGAAGATTATGAAGTATTTTTTTCAGTACAAGTCAGTATTTTAAATATCTTTTTAGCACCCGGCGGTAATTAAAATAAAATTATTAAATTAAAAAAAAATTGTTGTTGGGCGCTCTTCTTAACAAATCACATGTGTATTTTTACACCTTTGAAATGTCACGTCATCAGTTAAAGTCAAACTTAACAGTCAAAGTCAAACTTAACGGTCAAACGGTATTTTTGCACCTAATTTGTAACCACGTGTGCACTTTTGCACCAAAAAAAAGCATTTACTACTGAACGCTTCTCGGAGAAAAGCACATGTGTAGTTTTATACCTTAACCCTCATAAAAATTATACATCACCCAGCTCTAAAACTAGATAACATACACCACCCTCTTACATATCTCTCTGAGCTTTGTTTCTGTTGATCACAATGAAAACTTTTATTCCAATTCTCACATTATTATTCTTCGTCGTGGTCGTTGGTTTCTCACGAGGAGAAGATAAACCAAATATCTTCTCAGCCCCAGCACAAGGTAACACCTTTTATATATATTTATCACTCTTCAAAAACATATAATCAAAAGGCTAATCATAATTCAGCTAATCAAGCCTCATTGCATTCACTTTTCAGGATTTGAATGGTAACTGTTCTTACTCATTAAGCATTCTTACAAGCTGTTTTTCACCCAGACGCACAAGAGATCATATCAGTCTTATTTTCGGCGATAAATATGGCAATCAGGTTTAGTTTCTTCTTCTTAATCTGAATCTATCTCATCAGATATACATATTAGAACATGTCCCACATTGAACAATTAGACATTGAATTAAAGGTATATGTCCTATCAATTGGGCTTAAGTCATTTTTATGGATGGCGTGGGTGCTGCTCTGCAGTCCTTCATCTTTGAAAAATCATAAAAAAGAAAAAACAACATCATTTTTTTTGCACAGATATCAAAATGTCACTCATTTATGTAAAATCTAATAATAAAAAGAAACACAAAACTATTTGGGAAGTGGGGATTTTTTGAGGGGCAGCGCCCACCCCTTGCCCCAGTTTTATAGAAAGGCAACATCAACTTACACGTATATCTAAAATTCCATGTATATCACTTCAAATAATAATAATCACTGATGAGTTTGGTGATGATAAGGTTTATGTTCCAAGATCCGATGAGCTTCCTCCGTCAAAATTGGATCGGTGTGTTACAGGAGTTGTCTACGTTAAAGGACCATGTACCTCCCAGATGTGCTATATTTACATATACAGGAGTGGTGGTGATGGTTGGAAGCCTCACGACATAACAGTCTCCGGCAATTTCTCTAAATCTGCCTACTTTTTTTTCAATACTTTCATTCCTAATCGCTCTTGGTATGGCTTCAATTATTGTAACACCACTTCTTCTTCACCTTCCTCTGCATCTGCTTAGTGCAACTCTCTGGTTTTTTATGTATGTGGTGGAGCATGGAAGAAGAGTTAATATTATTACTTAGGTTATCCATTAAGGATATTAATAAGGATATATATCCATTGGAATTAGGTTTTATTTATTTAATATGGGTAATATCTCAATAAAATAGGATATCTAGCTAGTATATGATGGGACAAAACTTTAAGCCTAAAACCTCCGTAAGTACACAGGCCGTATCAAGTAATAAAGTGATAAGAAAAGTATCGTTCCCACGAGAACTTGGCATCACAAACTTTAGTTAAGCATTGATTTTACAATTTCATTTAAGTTGAGAAAACCAAATTAAATTTAATTAAGATAAAAGAAATTAAAACTAAAATAAAAAATAAGAAAACTACCACAATAATCAAATGAGCAACCGAGAGTCACTAATCCCTTATTTGATTCTTAGATTTTATCCCCACTAAATTAACTTTGACTTAATCTAATCAGTTAATCTAGAGTATTAATGTTTATAAGTGCCTGTCGGTCCACTTATACACCTACCTCAAATAATTATGTAATGCCTCACATAATTAATTAAGATGCAATTCAAATCGAGCTCACTCTAATTTGATTATGCGGAGCTTCTAGGTATATGTCTATCCTATACACAAATTAGATTAAAACCTAACTTCACATTAAATTTAAATCTAATTCCATATTATTTAATTCCAAGGTCAATTTAAGATTCCCTTCGTTAAGTTCAATCCTAAATCCCCAAAACATGCTTAACGGTGGCCAATCACTAAGCAATAAATAATAAAAACAAGATTAAATAAACTGATTAAAATTAAACAAAACTAATGAGTGGGAATAATTTCTAAAACCCAAACAAGTTCATAGATTCTCTAGGTTGCAAAACCAACTAGCCACACATGGCTTTATTCAAATCTAAAACAAAAATATAAGAATTCAGGTTCAAAGAAGAAGAAGAGAGAGGAAAGAAAGATTCTCCGTCGCCTTCACAGTCCTTCCGTCCTTCTATAGAGATGATGAAGAGAACTGAAACGCTCAGCCTCTACTCCTCTGCTCCTTCGTTCCTTATCGTTCTTGTTGGTTATGATTAGTTTTGATGATGTCTTATATAGATGCTATTGTTATAAGCAAAAAGATTGAGTAATATAGTTATCTCCTGCATTGACTAATTGTTGTATTTAATGTAGATTAATCCAAGTTGAATTATAGAGATTAATCAAGAAGGAGATAAGAGTTGAAAGAAAGAAGTATCTGCAGAGGTTATCAAGAAAGCAAGATGTTATCAATGGGTTTTGGTGATAACCAAGTAGAAGAGAAGAGACCAAATAAAGAAGAACATGCATATATATTCTTATATGTGATACTGGAAGTCTTTACAATCAAGCAGAAGTTGGAATGAAGCCTCATCATGTTCTGGATGTTGAAGAAGGTAGAAGCTGTAGAGAATGATGAACCCAAGTTGAATTATGAAGAATGATCGGAGAAAAGAGAAGAGAAGGAAGAAAGAGTTGAATTATCAAGAATGTTCAAGAGAAGAGAAGAAAGAAAGAAGAACTTGCTTAATGGAATGAAGATATAGTTATTTAAGTTCTTATATTGAAGCTAGAAGTCTCCAAGATCATATGGAAGTTGGAATGGCTCGATTTGGAGTTAAAGTCAGTAAAAATCAGCTTCAGGATGAGAAAACTTGAGTTTCCAAGTCAAAACTCGAGTTTCCTACTTCGCTACAGTGATTTGCCTCTCGGATAGGAGAAAACTTGAGTTTGGGGACTCAAAACTCGAGTTTGTAGTGTCTTCAGCATCTTTGGCGTCTCTAGAAGAGCAAAAATCGAGTTTCCAAGCACAAACTCGAGTTTAGGACTCAAAACTTGAGTTTCCAAGTGAAAACTAGAGTTTTCAGCGTGATCAGCTCTTCAGCTCCACTTTGCTTCACGTTTAGCTCGGGTAAGGTCTGGTAATTTGACGATATATTCCAAACCAGAGATTGGATTGAGGTGAAACCAAAAGCATATGAAACTAGACTCCTAATGCGTCATTTTGATATATAATTCAAGTCTAAAGGAGTTCAGATGAAGGAGTTATGGATTTTACAAGTTGGCACATCAATTCACGCCATGCTTCAGACCAAGCTTCAATATTTTGGGTGTATCTCACAAACGACAAATCCGATTGAGCTGAAATTAGTGGCAAATGAAAGTAGACTCACAGAGATTTTCATCAAGAGTTGAACGGACTAAAATGAAGTTCAGACCAGGGAGATATGGTCTTCGAAAGTTGATGGTTATTTCAAGAAAACTCAACAAAGTTCGGGAGAAAGCAAAACTCGAGTTTTGCAAGTGAAAACTCGAGTTTTCATCAGACAGAGAGCAGCGAACTTCAGAGCAACTTCCAAAACTCGAGTTTTGGACCAAAACTCGAGTTTTGCTCAGGCAGAGGCAAATCCAGCATTCGACAACAAAAGGAAAACTCGAGTTTTCAAGAGCAAACTCGAGTTTACACCTCTGGTTCAGAAAATCGAAGTTTCGAAAATCCTGATTCTTCTGATAAACATCCAGATGATTACCAAAATGATTTATAACACTTCTTAACATCATTTATATCATTTGTGTACATGTTTCAGATGATCAAAGGCTGTTAAACTGAAGATCAAAGAGAAAGTAAAAGCTAATGTCATAGCTGGTTCAAAAAGCAAAAGTTCTAACGGCTAGTTTCTAACAGCTATATTTTCAAATGGGTTCAAGTCTCAACGAATTGCAACGGTCACAAGCTTCAATTAGCATAAATACATGAAGATTTGAAGTCTCAAAAGAGAGAACACAGAGCAGAAAAACGCAGCACACATGCCTACATCCTCAACATGATAATACTCTGTTTTTCATATCATTTACTCTCTGTTTTCAATGCTTACATAGCTTATCATTGAGAGTGAAATGCTTTGTATTGTGCTTCAGTGTTTATTCATTTATTTCTGAGAGAGAGAAGATTTATTGTAAACATCTTATCCTTCTATCTGTGAGTTACTCAAGATTGGGTGATCTTGAGTGGGAAACACATTGTGTTGATTACAGCTTGTAAGGGGAGTGAATCCTAGAGTGAGGATTACTTCGAGTACAGAGTGTGTAATCAAGCAAGTGTATTGATTACAGTTTGTAAGGAGGAGTGAATCCTAGTGAGAGGATTACTCAAGTACAGAACTTGTAATCAGTTTAAAAGAAGATAGTGGATTGAAAATCTCAAGCGGAGCTTGGGGACTGGACGTAGGTCAAGGATTAGGCCGAACCAGTATAAATCGGTTTGCATATTCTCTTCCCTTATCTCTTATATTTCCAGCATATACATCTGAATGTCCATACATGTTTGAATGATTGATTAATGTTTTATCAATTGTTATTGTCATTCAAATTGTTTTCAATAAGTTTCGAAAAGATTTTTAAAGTTACTAAAGTTTTATCAAACACCCAATTCACCCCCCCTCTTGGGTGATAGCTTGTTCTTTCAGTTCTGTGCCTCTCGATCTTTCTGCTCCTCTTTTGCTTCCTCTTCCTCCTTATTTATAATTTAGGTCTTGGGTCACTGATTCTCTTTTTCTTATTACAAAGATATCTCATATCTTGTAATTTACTCCAGCAGATCACACAATTGATTTTATTTCTATTTTTCTTGCGGGGACCATCAAGTTTGGCTGATTGCATATCCTCTTATTGCATTTTCTACTTCATTCCAAATCAGCTAATATTTCCTGCACAGTAAAAATAGGATATGAGTAGATTTTATGTCGATTTATTCTTTGATCCCAAGTTTCATGCAATTATAGAAACGTTCATAAAAGATAATTAAATAGGTATATAATATCAATAATTCCAATTAAATCTCATAAAATATACACCTATTTAATCATAAAATATATATTCATCAAACACCTCCACACTTAAATATTTGCTTGTCCTCAAGCAAAAGAAAGAGAATTCATTATCTGAAAAGAACATTGCCTATGAAATTTCTAAATAGAGAGCAATAAACCACCACACTTGGATCATATCATTAAATCTTATTTAAGTTAATGTCTTATAAAAAATAGGTCACTAAGTCAATTGAGTGTAACAATCTCTTAACATCCCATGATCAAAAGATCGACAAGAAATAAGTTCAACCATAAGATTAGTAAAAGAATATTATGCTACTTAATTTCTCCAGAAAAATTCAAATGCCCCCACCAATTCAAGCTTTTCATTTAATTTATTAAGAATTCTCAGGTAGAAAATAACTCATTTTGTCTTTTTTTTTCTTTTCCTTTTTTTTTTTGGTTTCTTGAGCCATTGTAGGTCCCCTTTTGACGCGACCCTGCACATGGGTGATGCAGCACCGGTTACTCAGTTACTCCAACAGGCACCTCAAGAGGCTTTTAGCCTAACTCATAACCCTCTTTGACTTTACCGTTTGACGCGAGTGCCAACATTGGTGATGAAGTGCCCCCGGTTACTAAGTAAGGTCTAGAGAAGTTATTGGAGTTGTTTTTTTCTCTTTTTTTTTTGATTTTTCCTGAGTTATTTCCTTACACAAAAGTTTTACTTGGTTAGCACATATCATCATCTAATTTTCTAATGAAATCATGTAGCAAAATATTCTTGAACTAATAATTTGTTGATCACATTACAAACTAATCCTTATTCTCATAATCTATTTTAAGACTGCAAAAAAAAAAAAAAACTCAAGGCTAAGAGACTTGGTTAAAATTTTTTTTTCTATTTTAATTTTTAACTTGATAATATTCTCTAAGATGGAGAAAGCTCAAAATTAAGGTCAATCTTCAACAATGCAAAAATATCAAATTAACAAAAATCTTTTCAATTGCAAAAGGACAAGCATAATTCAAAGAAATTATATCATAACCAAAGAAATTATATCCCTTCCCCACACTTAAATCAAACATTATCCTCGATGTTGCAAAAAATAAAGAGGGAAAGGAACTAGTACTCCCCTGGTTTAGTCCTCTAACTCTGATGTGGAGTGCTAAAACAAGACCTTGCAGCAATAATAAGAGTGATTTTCTTCAAACCTGAATAAAACTAAAAGAAAAAAAGAAAAAATAATAATAATAAAATATACAAACAAAACCCTTGGGTTGTCTCTCAAGAAGCGCTAAATTTAAAGTCTTCAGCCAGACTTCTCAAAACAAACCACTAATCATAAGTATCAAACACCATAATTACCTTGTCTTCATTCCTTTTCAAACAACAAGGCATCACACACAAAAATTGATCATTCAAGTTAATTACTTGTACTTCCTTAATCATAGACAATCTTGGATTACAAGCAATCATTGAATTCAAATTAAGCACAACATGTATATCTTTGAAAATAAATATAGGCACTTCCAAGAATTTAGAGCATCCAACAAAATCAACTTGACTCTCATCAGTAAGAGTCAACACTTCAAGAGGAGGGTCATGAACAACAAACATTGGGACATCTACATCAATTTGATCACCAACATCACAAACCTTAGGCTCCATAGCCGGAACCTCTTCTAAACATCCAATATGCTCATTTAAATCATTGTCAAGCTCACAATCACTTTCTATATTGTCCATAGTCTCATGCAATTCTACACCTTCAACTTCCTCACAATAATCATTATCATCATAAGAAGTGGTACCCATGTTTAAGGAATTATCTTGCACCATAGTTTCAAGGGTTGAAAAAATTTGACTCGCATGTGATTTAATATTTTCAAGGCTAGTGACAATCTCCTTTTGCTTTCTATTAAATCTCTCTGATTCTTCCACACACTTCTCAACTAATCTTTCCAAATTAGATTTTTCCCTGTACTCAATGGTGTGTTCTTCAATAGGTGGATAAGAGTAAAAAGGAGGGGTATTTTCATGAGAACAATAGACATGTGGATCCCTAAAATTATGTTGCTCAAAACCTTTACTAGGACAAAATGAGTTATCAAAACAAGCTTGGCTTCTAGTGAAATCATCTCTCACAAAATGACTAGTTGCACTATATGGACAATATTCATATAAATGATCCCCTCCACAATAAACACAAGACAGGCAAACATATTGAGAAGAATCAATATATGGAATACAATCATCATTTATGCTCCTTTTGCGTTGCCAATATTCATTCAAAGAATTTGAAATAGCAATCAATTCATCTTGTATAGAAGATGAAAAATTCATCTCCTTCTCAATATTAAGATCAGTTGGTTGCCAATTGAAATCCATTTTTTTAAAAAAAAAATTTCTAAAAAAAATAAAATAAAATATTTACAAACTCAAACTTAAACTACTAATGCTCAATCAATTCCAACTAAGACAGTTGTGGCACACAAGTCCCCGGCAACGGCGCCAAAAACTTGATGGGACAAAACTTTAAGCCTAAAAACTCCGCAAGTGCATGGGCCGTATCAAGTAATAAAGTGATAAGAAAAGTATTGTTCTCACGAAGACTTGGTATCACAAACTTTAGTTAAGCATTGATTTCACAATTTCATTTAAGTTGAGAAAACCAAATTAAATTTAATTAATATAAAATAAATTAAAACTAAAATAAAAAATAAGAAAACTACCACAATAATCAAATGAGCAACCGAGAGTCACTAATCCCTTATTTGATTCTTAGATTTTATCCCCACTAAATTAACTTTGACTTAACCTAATCAGCTAATCTAGAGTATATATGTTTATAAGTGCCTGTCGGTTCACTTATACACCTACCTCAAATAATTATGCAATGCCTCACATAATTAATTAAGATGCAATTCAAATCGGGCTCACTCTAATTTGATTATGCGGAGCTTCTAGGTATATGTTTATCCTAGACGCAAATTAGATTAAAACCTAACTTCACATTAAATTTAAATCTAATTCCACATTATTTAATCCCAAGGTCAATTTAAGATTCCCTTCGTCAAGTTCAATCCTAAATCCCCAAAACATGCTTAACGGTGGCCAATCACTAAGCAATAAATAATAAAAACAAGATTAAATAAACTGATTAAAATTAAACAAAACTAATGAGTAGGAACAATTTCTAAAACCCAAACAAGTTCATAGATTCTCTAGGTTGCAAAACCAACTAGCCACACATGGCTTTATTCAAATCCAAAACAAAAAGATAAGAATTCAGGTTCAAAGAAAAAGAAGAGAGAGGAAAGAAAGATTCTCCGTCAACTCCACAGTCCTTCCGTCCTTCTATGGAGATGATGAAGAGAACTGAAACGCTCAGCTTCTACTCCTTCGTTCCTTATCGTTCTGTACCTCTCGATCTTTCTGCTTCTCTTTTGCTTCCTCTTCCTCCTTATTTATAATTTAGGTTTTGGATCACTGATTCTCTTTTTCTTATTACAAAGATATCTTATATCTTGTAATTTACTCCAACCGATCACACAATTGATTTTATTTCTATTTTTCTTGCGGGGACCATCAAGTTTGGCTGATTACATATCCTCTTATTGCCTTTTCTACTTCATTCCAAATCAGCTAATATTTCCTGCACAATAAAAATAGGATATGAGTAGATTTTATGTCGATTTATTCTTTGATCCCAAGTTTCATGCAATTATGGAAACGTTCATAAAAGATAATTAAATAGGTATATAATATCAATAATTCCGATTAAATCTCATAAAATATACACTTATTTAATCATAAAATATATACTCAGCAGTATCTTATGATTTGATTTAAGATTTATATTTCAATTTCAATTATTATTCCATAAAACCAACTCTCTGGTTTTAATGTATGTTAATTCTGTTTGAGATACAGATCTCCTTCATTTGTAGCATCAATCAGAGGTTAAGGGGCTGAGTAATGTGAATAATATGATGGTTTATTATTGTCTATGAAGTTTGTCCTATTAGAATTTTAGATACAGTGCATGTTATTCTATCAAAACAGCTGACTTCTTTTTTATATTACATACTTTTAATCTTTTCTTTAATTAATCAATATGAGACTTCTTAAAAAGAATAGAGTAAAATACTCTAATGACCTTTCCGTTTTGCCTTAATTCCACAAACTTACCCTCTATATATTTAGAAAACATATACATTTAAGTCTAAACAATAAACTCCATTCAGAATATTTCAAAAAGATTCCAAGAATATATTTCTTAATTAAATTTTATGTAAAATTTAAATTTAAAATTTATCTACTAATTTACTCTTAATACTAAATCCTTATTTTATCTTGTATATTTTGACATTGTTTTAAAGAATTTAAGAGTTTTTTTTTATCTGTTCCTCAATTACTATTTTTATCTTTACAAATAGTTATTTGTTTGATGATTTTAACATTTGTTAATGTAAATATCACAAACTTGAATATTCAAGTAAGTTTTTAAATAAACATGTCCTTAATCAAATATGTTTATAAATATTTGTGGAAAAAGTATTAAATTATAAATTTAAATGACACATACAATCTCAAACTTATATAGTTTATTATAGTTGATAAAAATATGTGTTTAATATATATTTTAAGTCAAAATTAATTTATAATATCAAAACTAATAATTTTTTTAACAAATTAGGAAGTTAGAAAAATTAGAAAACTATTAGAATAAATTTTTGGTTGTATAAATTTGGTTTTATAAATTTTTATTAGCCTATATATGTGTGTGTGTTTAAATAATAATTTTAATACTGAAGAGAGACATTTTGGTTAAAAAAAAAAGTTTAAAAATTAAACTTAACAGTCAATTAATGGTTTGGGTGGATAAAAATATAATATTTAAAATATAAAGGAGATTTATATAATATACATTTTAATTTTAAGGGAGGTTTATATGAGTTTTCAAACTAAAGAGGAAGTCTGTGTAATTAAGGCAAATAAAGAGAATAGTTAGAATATTTTACTTAAAAGAATACGATGCTACTTAAAAGGGCAGATTTTGAAACCGAAGACACCATAGAAACTAATTAGAAACAAAATATTAAGATATTTTAAGCATGAGCACTTTGGAAGTCAGATGTTAATAATATATAAATGATTGTATCTTGTCGAATCTTAGAGCCCATTGGAAATTTTGGAACCTTGTTCCAGTTTTTCACCCTTTTTAGGGACAATCCACCCTAATAATCTTTGTTCGTCGTCTACATTAGGATGTGAGTACGAAAACACCCACCAATTCCATGAGTAATCGTTCATATGACCCTTTAGGAGAGACATCGAAACGACACAAATTATATCCACGTTCAAGCTAAATTTTGTAAGCCAATTGGCCACAAAGTTAGCTTCACTATAAGAATGAGAGAAGCGTACGTACCGGGATGTTTCTATTAGTTTTTCTAAGCCACGAACACATAATCATGTGTTCTAGTCTTGCTAACATTCCAAGCTTCTAAAAACATGGTAGTTAGAATCTCATGAATCTTGAGTCATATCTCACGATTCGATTCAACAACAAGCGGGAACAATGTAAATATATTGATATATCTTACTTAAGCGTGTATCTTGCAATTCCATGAGCCATATAAACCGAATGGCAAGAATCGAGCAACACCAATGATTCTAAATGAACCGAGTCGCACTCAGATCGGGATGAATCTGGCATGACTAACTTTAGAAAACCCCTTTATTCAATTTCTTTTTATGATTTTGTCCATATTTATTTAGTAATTTCCTTTTACTTATATAGTTATCTCTAATTCTCTTTCACTTATCCCAATCAAAACCCTATTTCTTTTCTTTCTTTCTTTTTTTTTTTCTGAAGTGTTATTTACCTTTAAAATGCTAATATCTACAAACTTGTGATATTCTCTTACGTGAAAGTTACATTAACATCATCTTTAAAATTGATCATAAATCTTACAACTCACAATAATTTTCAAAATATAAGTATCGACACTAATGATTCCCTAGTAATTAATTTTAATTCAAAAAGTATCAGAATTTTAATTTTCTGAAAATTAAGAACGTGCATGTTTTAAAATTTTCTAGACACAATAAATAAATATATATATAGTATCGATACTTTTTGTAAATAAAATCGCATATACATTATGTATATGAAAACATTTAATTATATTCTTTTGACCAATAAAATGTCAAAATATAAACCTTTTTATTTATTTTCCTTGTTCTTTCTATATGACCTTTTTCTCACCAATATTTCTCGTTTGATCTGCGGGGCACGAAAGTTCGTCCATCAACGGTAAGTATATACGTATAAGCTTCTAATTTCCCTTCACATGCATACATACTTGTAAAATGAAGAGGAGGAAGAAGAAGATATGATCTGAATTAATTGAGTTTTGATCGCAACTCAAGTTACTATGAAACTACTATTGTTCATTCATTGATCATGCATACATATACATCATGGACCTATATATAACTCAATGAAAGAGCATTTCTTAAGCTACATGTGCCAGAACTAACATATATATAGAACATGTTAAGATATCAAAATATATTTTTTTGGCCAAAAAAACGAAGATTCATTGCATGATAACCTGATACTACAAAGTCTGAAATTACAGAATACATGCAATATTAGCAAACTAACAGAGTAACTACATATTATATTACGTCATCAACATAATATTAGTCACGTGCTCTTTCAAAAGCTTTTGCATCCATATATGCAGAGCAATCTTCTCAGTCGTTCAAGTGGTTTAGCAACCTAATCAGACGGGCATGACCCTCAACCTAATTGGTTACTAAGTTTACTTTTCTGAAAATCCAATTACAAGAATGGTTCCTAGCTAATTAGTTTCTTTGAACTTTGAATATTTTCAAGGATATTCACACACCTCCAATCATTGAGAGCGGTATCATCTGACAAGCATTTAATCAAAACTTGATTATCAGATTCAAATATGACATCTGTGAGTTGATTATCAAAAGTATATTGTTAGATATTTAGGCGATCTTATCATGCTGAATAACTGAATAGCATAAGATCAATGCGGAAAATAAAGTAGAGTTCACAAATACCTCCCGCCATTGATTTGTCTCCAGAAGCTAGTAGGGACGAACTTCGAGTCTCCAGACAGGAACAGATCCAAGCCAGCAACTAGGAACGCTAGCAACCATGAACGAGCACCGTCT
This sequence comes from Acacia crassicarpa, assembly GCA_034222035.1. Classification (NCBI taxonomy): domain Eukaryota; kingdom Viridiplantae; phylum Streptophyta; class Magnoliopsida; order Fabales; family Fabaceae; genus Acacia; species Acacia crassicarpa. Next base: position 1,840,190 of record JAWXYG010000019.1, on the reverse strand, counting down.
TTGTCCTTCTGACCCTTCTCTCTGAATCTGCAGATGGTGTGCTTCTCAAGGTTAGAGTAGGTTCAGGGGACTAGACCGAGTTTCACCGTGCGTTTCCCCTCTGGCCATCACAGAGATACAAAAGGAAACGTATTCAATACGCACTTATTGCGTATTAACTGTGTATTAATTGAGCCGTTACAGTATTAATGGACGGTTACAAAACCAGCAATAATGTGGGTCATAAATAGAAATAATGGAATATTAATTACTGAATTAAATATTCCAACATTCTCCCACTTGGCCCACATATTTCAATATATACCATTGAAAAACAAAATGCATGGATCATGGCGATAAGTACTCTTAAAGCGAGTAATATCTTCCATGTATCACAGTGCATCATGTTTTTTAAGTCCAAGCAACTTAATGAATAAACCTTACGTTTATTCTAGGTCCAAACTTTAATGATATTTCTCAAAATGAATATGTGCGCAATACTGAATGAGAAAATATCGAAAATAGAGTTTCAATAATAATATCGTTTTTACAACGAAAATCAGATAAAGGAACAAAGTCCCATTCTTTCTGCATGATCCTGAAATTTCAATGTAGGCATGCCTTTAGTTAAAGAATCAGCAAGATCAATTCAGTGCTCATGTGTTCAAAAACCAATGTTTTATTTTAAACACGCACTTTTATGGCTAGACACTTAATGTCGATATGCTTGATTCGACTATCACATTTATTGTTCTTAGCCACAACAACTGAATTGTCACAATATAACCTCAATGGCCTAGAAATTGGATCCATAATTCTAAGCCCAAAAATGAAACTCTTCATTCATATACCATGTGAGGTAGCCTCAAAACAAGATACAAACTCAACTTACATAGTAGAAGTAGCAATTATAGATTGCTTTTTACTACTCCATGATATAGTTCTATTGGCTAGTATAAAATATATCCTAAAGCGGATTTTCTTAAGTCAATGCAGCCAGTATAACCTGAATCATGGTAATCAGTCGCTTCCAAATTGTTGATTCGTTTATACTTAAGCATGTAAATAATATTAATGATTTGCAGGTTGTATGACTGCATAGTATTGAACATACATGCTTATAACTAAAATTTGAGACTAACAAATCATATCATGATTTACCAATGTAAATCATGTTTAAAAATATGAATCTACTGACATATAACTTGCCTATGGGCTAAAGTTATAATTCAATTAGATCCATATATAACTTTATGATAGATTTTCTTTATTCTTAATTCTTGCAGGTACATTAAGAATATAATTTGATATTCTATCTCAATTAATCATATACATATAAATTCGTATCACTAAAGTCTACCTGTGGGCAAAGACATTAGCATAGCATGAATTTATCTCAAATTGATAAAACTAGAATGTAATTATATCCCCTAATACCTGTGGGCTATTTAGAAGATATAAAGCCTTTCCATTCCACCCTAATGTGATGTATTTTGTTCATCACAAATATCAATAATGTGCACTTAAAATCTGTATATGCACAGCTTTATGGAGGACTTAACCAATTAATTTAATCAACATGAATGACTAAATACAATCCTCCCACTTTGATTAAATTAATATTACCAATATTAATCACCAAAATTAATCTTGTGCATTTGGGTCCCAAATATGCACAAATCATTAATGAGAATTTAATTGATTAATTTAATCAACAAAATGTGACTAAATAATCATTTTAGACAAATTCTCTCACTATTTTGTACATTTAAAAATAAATCTAATATATGCACATCTTAATGGAGGGATTAATTGATTAATTTGATATAAAAAGTGACCAAATAATCAGATTAAAAGAAAAATCCTCCCACTGTTTTATGTATCCAAATAATGTTTAAAGAATTAATTTTGGCATAATTCACCTCAAATTTGGTTTCAACAATTTGAGAGAGAGAGAGAGAGAGAGAGAGATATATATATATATATATATATATATATATATATATATATATATATAATTGTCTAAAGTAAATTTTTCCAAATATTTAGACAATTAAACAACTTAAATTAATGATAATAATTTTTCAAAAAGTTTCCAAAATGTGAAAGTTGCCAAAATTAACTTTTCTCAATTTAAACAAATCAATGTAATGTAATAAAATACATTTCACATAAAACAGGTTGCCAAGAAAATAAATAAGTATGGCTAAGGTGATTAAAAATTGCAATAGGGTCTAATAATTTTCCAAGAAGGAAATAAAAAAAGATTTAAAGGCCCAGAATAAATGTTCAATACATTCAAACAATTAACCCAATGGCCTAAGGTATCCAATTAGATTTATACTAACTGTATGATAAAACTATCAAATTATTTCCTTATTCTTAATATCTGTGGGTAAATTAAGAATATAATTTGATATTTTATCCTAATTAATCATACAAAAACATATAATAAAAATTTCCTGTGGGATAAAATTTTATTATATTACATATGATCTATTACAACTAATGTTACTATGTGATCATACAACTTATTTACATTTTCAATTAATTAAAGATGCTGTGGCTACTCTCTAATTAATTAAAAACATAAGAATCACTTAACATATTATATAATATTGCATGAAACTATAAGTAATATTAAAATAAAAATTGGATTTTCATGTGTCATGAACTACATATTGTGTTACTTATTTCCAAGCCTAAAAACAAATGTTCCTTTTGCCTAGGCCACATATACTCAATATTAGCCACAAAAACCATGCACATATTGGAATCCAAAGCTTGTGACCCACTCAGAAATAATTCAAATTCCATTTGACATTGAAAATTAACAAATCATTTAAATTTTATAATGATTCATCATCTCCTGGCAAATATATGTGCGTGGCTTATAGATGGCATAGAGCTAGCCTTTAGGCACCCACGCAGTCACAGGTATAACTTTCTAACTGAATAATAAATCATATTTACTTATTAACAGTTCATGTTCACCCAAATATGAGTGCATGGCATAGCTGGACAGGCACTCAGCACACACAGGTCCATTGTTCGGAAACTGCTGGGACCGATTCTTCCTTCTTCTTTTTTTTTCTGCAATAATCTAAGAAAGGTGTTCTTAAACGTAATATACTCACAATCTATCAAAATCAACTCAAAATCAAAATGAAAAATTTGAGTTCGAAACCAAAACTGATATCGCGTTCTCTTACTTCTTCGACTCGCCGATGAAGAACCAATAGCGACGATGTAGGCGGGCGTTTTGAAAACTCAGCCCAGTCATGCTCATTGATCAATTACAAAGGCAAAACAAACGATCATGAATCAAAACATAAGAAATTGTTTCTCAGGTTCTTCGAAAACATTCTTGTTTCATCTCCAGATTCAAATCACGATGAGATCTCTAATCAACGAATCATTTAACACATATTGATTCCAAACAATAAAGACCAGAGAAATTTTCGAAAACCCCATATTGTAAACATAAACGTGAAAACCAGATCGAAACAAGAATTTAAATTTCAAAGCAAAATTGAACAACGCAATCTGATCTCACCCTTCTTATGAACGATATAACTATAGTAACAGATATAATATCAAAGAAATCCAGATTACGGGTTTCCTTAATTTCGAAAATAGGACCTCATATCCTCCAACAAGAGGATTCAAGCCAACGCAAATGAAATTGAGATATTATTTTCGAAATTGATTGAAACATATATTAAGTTCTTAGAAAAATTCATCAAGAAATCTTATATCAAAAGGAAGATTCCAAAGAACAAACAGGAGAGAAATTCTGAAAACCCGGTTAAACTCATTGATTTTTCATGAAAAATCAAACCTAGACTCAATCTGGAAAATCAAGGCAGAGGCATATAGATTGCTCTGATACCAAATGTTAGATATTTAGGTGATCTTATCATGCTGAACAACTGAATAGCATAAGATCAATGCAGAAAATGAAGTAGAGTTCACAAATACCTCCCGCTATTGATTTGTCTCTAAAAGCTAGTAGGAACGAACTTCGAGTCTCCAGACAGGAACAGATCCAAGCCAGCAACCAGGAACGCTAGCAACCATGAACAAGCACCGTCTTTGTCCTTCTGACCCTTCTTTCTGAATCTGCAGATGGTGTGCTTCTCAAGGTCAAAGCAGGTTCAGGGGACCAGACCGAGTTTCACCGTGCGTTTCCCCTCTAGCCATCACAGAGATACAAGAGGAAACGTATTCAATACGCACTTATTGCGTATTAACTGTGTATTAATTAGGCCGTTACAGTATTAATGGACGGTTACAAAACCAGCAATAATGTGGGTCATAAATATAAATAACGGAATATTAATTACTGAATTAAATATTCCAACACATATTGCACAGCCTTAAGAAAAGCTAGGCTTTCTGCCATGAGAACCGATCCATATTGATTTTGATTGCATTACCTTCTGGTCTTTCCCGTTGAGGTTGCTCCATGTTTTCAATTCTTTCCCTTTGAGGAGGTCTGGAGTCAAAGTTTTCCCTTCCTCGTCGTCCCTGCCATAATTCATGAAGCAATTTTTCAGCCTGAGAAAACAAAAATAGGGTCAATTGGTGTGTTATCAAAAATAAATCAGTTTCTTGCTTTCCTGATCTGCCAAAAACTAATAGCCAACAAGGCTTTTTGCCAAGTTTGGAAAATTTTCATTCGCACAACCATTGAGTCACCCATTGAGTTAAATTGATGCTTTCCGTCTCCTCAAATCTGAAAGAGAGATCCCCAAGCCACGGGTCCACACAAACTCTAGTATTCCATCCATGACCTACGCTAATACACACATTCTTCTAGCACACTCCTTCCCTCAATAATGCTAGACCACAGCCATGTTGCAGATCTTCCCTTCTTAGCTTGCATGAAAGAGCATTTAGGAAAGCAACTTGCCTTTAAGAGCTTGGCCCATAGTTGATTGGGGTTCTGCAGAATACTCCAACCAATTTTTGCCAGCAAAGCCAAATTGAAGGCTTCAAAATCCTTGAATCCCAAACCCTCTTCTACTTTGCTTCTCTTCATTCTCTCCATGGATACCCAATAGTTTTTCTTTTTTCCTTCAACACAATTCCACCAGAATTTAGACACAATACTATCTGATTGTCTCAGAACTCCCTTGGGATACAAGAAACAGGACATTGAATATACGCGTATAGAGTTTGCAACTGATTTAATCAACACTTCTCTCCCAGCTTCTGATAAGAACCTCTTTCTCCATCCCTGAGCTCTCTTTTTCATTCGGTGTAAAACAAAATTCAAAACTTGGGTTTTGGATTTACCCCAAATGATAGGAAGCCCCAAATAATTGCCAGGCACGTCCATAATAAATCAGGAGTGTTTCATGAGAAATATAAACAGGATTTTCCCAAATTTATTGCTTGATCCGAATCCTCACAATAGTCATTCAATATACTTTTCAAATTCCTGCAGTATTCCTGACTTGCTTGAAGAAAAAAAAAATACAGAGATCACCTGCAAATAAACTATGTGTGATTTCTGTACAGCCACTAGCCACCAAAATTTCCCTCACCTTTCCTCTGTCATTATCATCTCTCTCAATCAGTTTGGACAAAACATTGTTACTAATATAAACGTATATGGGGATAGAGGGTCCCCTCGTCTCAATCCTCCTCTTTTTGGAATAACCTTAGCTAGCCTTTTCCCATACATCATTACAGAAAAATTGACAAAATTTAAACACCAGAAAATTATATTCACCCATTCTCTACTGAACCCCATTTTAAAGAGGGTTTCACACAAGAAGTCCCATTGTACTCTATCATGGTTGTGCATGAAGCCTTTCATTATATGAAACTCAAGATCTCTCATCGATTGCCTTATTGAGCAAGGGTTTCATTTGATTTGCCAATACTTTAGAAAGGATTTTGTGCGAAAAATTACACAGACTTGTGGCCTAAAGTCACTAGCAGTTTCAGGGCAATCTACCTTAGGGATCAACACTAAGTCAGACTCATTTGCATCATCAAGAGAAAAACTAGATTGGAAATAAGTTTTAACCATGTTACGTACTTGTTCGCCAATGATGTCCTAAGCTTCTTGATAAAATGTTCCAGTGAAGTCATCGAGTCCCGGTGTTTGTCCACCAAGTTGGAATACTGCTTGCTCGATCTCTTCCCTTGCAACTTCTACCATTAATGCTCAATTATTATCATCAGTGATGATTTCTTCTACGCATTCCAGCACACCAGAAAAATCTCTATGTCTCACCGAGGAGATAATGAGTTATAAAATTGAGCAAATTGATCCCCCATTGCTACTTCCTCTTCTACCCACTCATTATCATTCCCCTTCACCCTTGTGATTTTAGTTCTGCATCTCCTTTTGATTGTTGTCATGTGGAAGAATTTTGAGTTACTATCAGCACATTTCAGCCATTCTATTCTAGTTTTCTGTGCCCAATAAATTTCTTCTTGCTCCCATAGATCCCCAATCTATCTCTCTAATTCATTCATTTCCTTTTCTGTTTCTTCATTCCAGCCTGATTCTAAGCATTCTTGCACCCTTTTCACTAGTTGATTTATGTGTTTTATATTGTTCTTGAACTCCTTGCTCCAAACAGTAAGAACCTCTCTCATAGCATTCAAATTTCTCAGTCTAATAAATCCTCCCCCTTCTCTCCAATCTCCAATTACTCCTTATCAATTCAAACAGTAAGACCCAATCGCTTTCAATACTTGCCCCTGGCCTCTTTGGAAATTTTCTCTCCAGTTAGTACTCATAACTGCTCCATCCAACCTTTCTCGAATGAACTTCTCCTCCTGCCTGTTATTTCTCCATGTAAATCTGCACTTTTTAAATTCTAATTCCATTAAGTCACAATTTATCATGAATTTTCTAAATCTGTCTAAATCTGATCTTCAGCAGGACTTTTTCCTTCCACCACACTGCTAAACCACCTGACCTTCCCACTGGATCAAAAGAGTACCCTTCATCAAACTTTAGCTTCCTTCTGATTCTTTCAATTTGCTTTCTCTTCATTTTGGTTTTAGACAAAAACACCATGGGAGGTTTCAATTTACCACGCTGGAACTTTAAATTACGAATTGTCAAGGTAGTCCCTAAACCCTGTCACGACCCTAAACAATTTATGGCTCCTTGGTAGTTGCATTAGGCTAGCCACCTCGCCCTTCAATCTCAACTCCACCCTCATTTACTCAGCCACTCACTTCCCCACAGGTTCACATTTTATGCTCATACATGCTATCCCTCTACTTCGCAAGCAGATTTCCTCCTTTTCCCTTTTCCTCAGAATCCTATCTGGACCGTCTAAATCTTGATCCAACGGTCCAGATTTTAAAAAAATAATAATAATTTGAAGTTTTGTCTTTTTCGAAAAAGAGAAAAGTTAAAAAAAAAAAAAATTAATCTGGACCGTTGGATCAAGATTTGGACGGTCCAGATAGGATTTTGAGGGATTCTGAGGGGAAGGGAAAAGGAGAGAATCCAGGTCCCTAATTCTCAGGGTGGGGGCTTTTTTTTTTTTAATGTATTTTATGTATTAAGATTAAATTATATATTACATCCTACAATTTTTGGCACTCAGTATCTCAAATTAATTATTTTTTTTATCCTACATTTAAAAATATTTTTCTTGTAACACTAATATCCTAAAATATTTTTCCAGTAGCACCTAATGTCTAAATATTTTTTTAACACTCAGTATATTAAAATAATTAATTTTTAGTGTATGAAGTATTTTTATTTTTTTAAGAAAACCCTTTCAAAATAAAAAAAATAAGTGAAATCCTCTTTGAAACAAGACATTAATGTTTGGTAGTAGTAGAGCTGGGAATCAGGGCCGGCCCGGCCCTACAGGGCCTGGCCCTCCAGGGCTTGGGCCCTACAGGGCCTGAGATAAGGAAAACATCTGTTTTTCAAAGCCCGGCCCGATAGTACCAGGGCCAGGGCCGGCCCTACAGGGCCTGAAAATTACTATTCGAAATTTTAATTATTTTTTTTTCTAGGTTTTTTCCAAAGAAATATAATTAGTAAATTGCAACCATTAAAGTTCTAATCTATCAAATAAATATTATCAACATTAATATCTAAATAATACAAATCATCCAACAAATAAACACATTCATTAATTCGTAATAAAAAAACAAACTATTGTCCACAATTGACTCACATAAAACTTAAGAAGTATTAAACTAAACAACATTAGATAACTCACATAAAATATAAAAGCATACCACTATCATTGTCAATTGTCACCTTCTTCATCACTCTCATCAATTTCATAGATATTTGATTGTGCTTCACTTTGAGCAGAAGGCTGTGCTTCAGGAGTAAAAATGTTATGAATTTCTTCTCCCGCATCATGAACACATCCATAATAATCATTATCTACAACAAATAATATACCAAATCATAAAATTAGAGTATAGTTATTATGTATTTATATATATGCCTTCTAACCTCTTCCTCTTGGCACTCTTTCACTAATTTTTTTCTTAAAAAAATGAAAATGCTACAGTAACAGGGCCTGCAGGGCCGGCCCGAGGCCCTACAGGGCTGGCCCGATAAAGCCCGAGGCCCTACAGGGCCGGCCCTGCAGGGCTAAATTCAAATTTCAGGCATATTTTTCAAGCCCGAGCCCTACAGGGCTAGGGCTTAAAAGGGCCGGCCCGACGGGCCCGGCCCGATTTCCCGGCTCTAGGTAGTAGGGACACCACCAGGAAGTGGGAGCTCCTAGTTTGGTGGCGGCCAGTGGCCAATCAAACTTTTTTTTTTTTAAGAAAAAAATAAAGTCAATTACATTATTATCTTTTTACTTGCAAAACTTATTTTCATTTTAGTTATTGATTAAAATAAATTTAAGAAAATATCTTTAAAATCTCAAAAAACTAAAAAAATGTTGAAAAAGTCTTAGAAAAAAATCTGATATCAAAAAAGTCATAAAAAGTTATTAAAACTCATAGATAAAATTATTAATCCCCTATTAAAAAAGTTTTCAATATGACCCTTTTTATATCAAAATTTCCTCACATACTTTTTTAATATAAAATTTCGTCCATAGTCCCTTTAATCAAATTTTCCCAAGAAAATTCGTAAAGGACATTATTGCCGACAAAAAATTGACCCGTGAGGCAGGCATGGGCAAATAAAATAATATTTTCTTGTAAATGCATCAAGAATGTGGATTTGTTTATTTATTTATTTGGCCCCATTATCAACTTCAGCCATTTTTATTATACACCAGCGACTTCTTATCTCTCTGCGCACTGCTTCTGCAGCTTCAAGGAAATTACAATGTCGTCGTTGTTTTCAATTCTCACATTATTATTCATCGTCGTCGTGGTTGGTTTTTCACAAGCAGAAGAGACACTAATATCTTCTCAGCCTCAGCAAAAGGTAACACCTTCGTCACTCTGCAACAACATATAATCAAAAGGATACTCATAATTCAGCTAACCAAGCCTCATTTCATTTACTTTTCAGGATTCGGATGATAACTGTTCTTACCATTTAAACATTGAAACAAGCTGTTTTTCCCCCGCAAGCACAAGGGACCACATCAGTCTTGTTTTCGGAGACAAATATGGCCATGAGGTTTAGCTTCTTCTTCTTCTTCTTGTTAATCTGAATCTATATCTCATCACGCGCGCGCCCACACACACACACATATATATATATGAGGCTCCAAATAATTACTAATGATGAGTTTGGTGATGATAAGGTTTATGTTCCGAGATTGGATGACTTTCCTTCGGCAACACTGGGACGTTGTACTCTGAATTTCGTCGACTTTACAGGACCATGTACCTCCCAGATATGCTATCTGTACTTCTACAGGATTGGTGGTGATGGTTATAGTTCTCACGCAATAACTGTCTCTGGCAATTTCTCTGAACCTGCCGCCTTTTTTTTCAATACTTTTATTCCTAGTCAAACTTGGTATGGCCTCAATTTTTGTAACACTTCTTCTTCTTCTTCCCCTTCCTCTGCAACTGCTTAGTGCAACTGGATATCTGGTTTTTTACTTATGCTGATGAGTCTATCAATTTTCAAGAAACACGTTTGTGTTTAATAAATATATGAAGGTTGGCTGGCTTTGAATTAAATATGATCTATATGCAACAAATTCAGCTTGCTTGGACTGATGTAGTATTAATCAGAGGTTAAAGGGCTGAAATGAGAATAACACTGATGAGTTGTCATTGTTTATGCCGAACAGAGTACTTCAGCTGTGAAAATTAACCCAATACTACTTGTGGTACTTAATATATGAAGAGCCATATTTTTTTAATAGATTATGGAAATTAAATATGTTACTTAAATATATTATATATTGTATATAATTAAATTACAGGGATAGGGGGCTTTTTTTTTTAGCCTGAGGGACAATTTAGCTCCTAAAGTATAAAAAATTGAGCAATTTTGCCCTAGGCGTTATCTTAGTTAATTCTGACCATTAATTGATCAAATATGCTAAGTTGACAGTCCATATATTGTCATGAAAGTTTGAAATCTAATTTTTTTAAAAAATAAAGTAGATGACACATAGACTTTCAACACAAATTTACACCTTAACAACAATAACATGAATGATTTGTGAATTGTTAGCTCAATATATTTAATCAACTAATAGTCAAAATTAAGTGGGATAATGCCAAGGACAAAATTGCCCTAAAAAATTTCCAAGGCAAAACTTCCTTCGGTAAAAACTTTGAGGGTAAAAATCCCCCTTAACCATAAGTTATATATTAACTTATAAATTAGGCATTTTTTTTTTAGAAAAAAATAAGTAATATAAATATTACTCCACTTACTTAATTTCTTTAAAATAAAATTATTGGCGTTTTATATTAAAAATGGGAGGAAGTGACATTTAACAATACTTCATTAACCAGTGCCTTCACTTCAATGTAGAGTTGGGAATTAGGGCCAAAGCCGGTCCTCCAGGGTCCGAAGTAAGAAAAACATATGTTTTTCAAAGCCCAGCCCGAGAACACCAGGGCCAACTCTCCAGGACTCGAAAGTTACTATTCCAAATTTTAACTATTTTTTCGTTTTGTTTCAAAGAAATATAATTATTAAATTACAACATGAATCATCCAACAAATAAGCAGAGTTACTAATTCATAATCAAAAGCAAACTATGTTCACAAATAACTCATATATCCTAAATATAAGAAGCATACCACTAAGCGACATTAGTACGATGACTATTATTGTTGTCATCTTCGCCACTATTATCAATTTCAACGACATTTGATTGTTCTTCATTTTGAGTAGTAGCCTCTAGCTCATAAGTAAGAATATCATGAATTTCTTCTTCTGCATCATAAACACATCTATAATCTTTATCTGCAACAAATAATAAACCAAATCATAAAACTAGAGTATAGTTATTATGTATTTGTATTTAAATGGATAAATGACTCTATAACAAATACAAAATACATATAAATTAATAAATTACCATCATATGTGAATCCATGCATCCAATTGTGAGTACAAATAAGAGCTTAACATTAGATAGAAGAATGAAACTTCTATATTTTGTTAGAACACGTAGGGGGAAAATTCACTTGACTGTAGCTTCAACTTCAGTCTTCAACTTCCAAAAAAAAAAATGTTGAAGGGCCCAACGAGCCGGCCCATAACCATCTAGGGTCGGCTCGTGTAAGCCCTCCGCCCTACAGGGCCTAACTTCATTTTTCACCTCCAATTTTTAAGCCCGGCTCTTAAAGAGTCAGGGCTTAGAGGGGCCGGCCCGTTTTCCCGACTCTACTTCAATGTCTTTTTTATCGCATCGTCATAAAGACAAAGCAATGTTATCCGCAACAGGGATTATTTACCCTAATGCGGACCCAATATTATTTGCAATATCATTATCAGTAACTATTAGCAGAGAATGCGGACCGATGTTGAAACTTGAAAGCATAGTAACTTAACATCTGGTTACAATTTAGGAAAAACTCTCAAGGTTTTAAGAGAAAACAGTAATTAACTTCGTTTTCTTTCTTCTAAAAATACATTTCAAATGAGCAAACAAGGCTTGATTTGAGCCAAAATGAAAGTAATTAAATTTGAGAGATCAAAGATTATATTAACCCAAAAAATAATTACAAAGTCATAGAAATGTAAAAGATAAGGCAACCAAGAGAGAAAATATACTCTAGAAGGTACATACAAATCTGTTAGAAGGAATAACACAAAAATCTTCACACTCTCTCATATGGGATTGGTTTCCCCGCTCATCTTTTGAACGAGCCAGGAGAGCTTATCCATATGAATGAGCTCTGGATCATCCAAATTAAATCTGGATGGTTCAAATTTAATTTTTTTAAAAATGAAAATCATTTTTTAAAAATATATTAGTTCAAAAATTATTTTTATTTTAAATTTTCTATCCATTAAAAAAATATAAAAAGTGAAAAAGTAGAAAAAAAAATCAAATATGGACGGTCTAGAGCTTGTCTGTGTGGACGAGCTCTCCCTAGTCATATTACTCACCAAAGGACGAGCAAGGAAACCAGTCCCTCTCTTGTGCCATTTGTTCTTCCTTGATATAACGATCTTATCGATCATCATTTAATTTATGTCACGTAGTTTCCTGGTCCTTTTCTTCATTTTGGAGCTTCTCCTTAAAGGACCCTACTTATTGGGCTGAACATAATTCTTCATACTTAGGCCCATCTCGATTGGGCTTGCGACAATTGCCCCTAGTCCAAATGGTCAACGATTTGTTCAACATCGCGTCGTCACCGACTCTTCCAGTCGTTTAGAAAAGCAATCTTGCTTTGCTATGCCCTCCATAGTGGTGCCCATGAGGCAAAAGATGGCTTCACAGATTTCCTCCAAAGTCGGAGGTAGAAGGGGTTATAAAAAGAGGAACTGCCATTGTAGGAGGGGAAGGGAAATGTTACCTCTTTTTTCTTGTCATTGGAAGTGTTTCCACTCAAAGAAGAAAGAGAGAACTAGAAAGAAGTACTTTTGAATTTCAACTCCATAACTAAAGGCATCTTGGTATTTATAATCAGGACTTATGGCCGAAAACTTCATATGATACTAATGAGACATTACGATATGCATTGGAAGCGCATGCAATGGGGAAAAGAAATGACTTTCTGTCCCGGTAGACTGAGTTGCTTTCTCAAAGTGAGTTTAGTGGCGGAGTAGGCAAGAATAGCCTCTCTTGCAGAATCCACAAAAAAGACTAGCTTCAGCCTTATCCATCCATGCTAGAAAACGTTACGTATTTAGACCAATTGTCTTTGAAAACATGTTGTAAATGATAATTATGAGACTGGTTGTATATCTTATCCGATCTAAATAAAATCTGAATATTAGAAGAATAAACAACATTTATATCGGTCACTAATTAAACAACGGTTCAGACTAACATATTTAGACCTGATTCCACTACAACCATTCTGAACATAATTAAATTATATATTTAACAATATCCTAGATAATATAATTTACTAATAAAATATATCTATCATAAAATTAACTTATCAAGCCAAAGATAGAAACAACAATGGAACAAAAATACAAGAGACGTTCAAGATCAAGATCAATATTACAAATAAAATTTATTTCATTCATATTATAATTTTTTTGTTGCCCGAAGGAAGCAGTACATTAATTCAAAAAAAAACTTAACATAATAAAAAAAAAACCTCAACCTTCCTCCTCATTGTCGGAGGTAGGGGAAGAAGAGGAAGGAGAAGAGAAGTTATCCAAAACATTGCACTCAATGTCATTAGTATCGAGTACAGGGTTCAACTTGTTGTTGATAGTGTATAGCAAAGTCAAGAGTCTTCTGAGGCGTCGGTCCATGCAAGCCACTATCATAAGGTGGTTAAGAACCTGGCTCGATGATTATTGCGGTGAAAGCAATGGAGGCTGTAGAGACAAAAAGGGAAAATGAGGATGAACTGAAGGAGTCCTAATGCGTCATCTCACCATATTGATATTTGAGAGAGGAGAGAAGAGGGAGCTGGGTTTAAAGAAGCGAAAGTAATGAGGAGTTTAAATAAACAAAATGAATGAATATTATATTTATTGAGGTGGTTTCAAATTTCGAAGAGACACATAGTTGGGAAGTTTATTTTGGAAGCTGAAGAAACTATGAAACATTTAAGATCTGATGTAAAGAAACGAGAGTCTTTGAAATGATGTTTAAACCATATGTATAAGTGTCTATAGTCTGAAATGAATTTAAATTTTGAAATTTTCATAACATGTAATAATTATTGAGACCCCATATTAAAATACAACCGGTTTAGAAAGTATTTTTTAAACCGAGAGGAAGCGCAACCAGTCTGAAGTTATATCAATATTTACAAAATGCCATCGGTCATAGTTTTTAGACTGTCTCTATCAGGAGATTGAGGTCTAGATGTGGCGGTCTTATATACCTTTTTTCTAGTAGTGAGGGGCTTTTATAAGGCCTTGGTTCCCCAACTTCATGCCTATTAATATTGGCAATAAAAGTTGGTTTTCAAATATGATTTAGGATATACAAGGTAAGTATGTGAAATAATGTTTGCCTTGGGTTGCTATAAGCTTTTCAAACACAAATCCAAGTTAAATATGCCCAATCCATGTAGCTTTTGGGGTGTGAATTTCCCAAGAACTCTTAGGCTCTTTGCTCACATTACAACTGGAGTTTTACCAATCTTTTTTTAATAGCAAAAATATTCTTCTATTAAAAACAATTATATTTAAGGCACTGTCAAATACTAAATATATACACTTCTCCATATATGTTAACTCATACATGACTATATCCCCCGTGTGCACGTCTTCATTTGTGGCGTGTGTGATTATTTAGCATTAATTATGATATGATTGACCACTAGTAATTAAGTATATATAAATGGATCTCAAGCAAAAGGCAACTCCTTAGTGTTAACTTGCTCATATATATGTAGTGGAACGTGCATGCATGGGATTAGAAGAGAACGTGCGGGGTGGTTGCTTGGAAATCAAATTTAAGTACGTATAAGAAGTTTATCAAGGTAAGCTTATGATTGAATGTAAAATATGAAGAAGCAAGTGCAGGTACTACGTACCTTCGAGCAAAAAAAAAAAGTACAGTTACGTACCACAACTTAATTAGACGAACTGTTTCGTGTGCTCCCAGCGAACACAGCCTAATTATATGATACATTGTTCTTAAGTTACTATAATAATACTACTATTGTTAATTCTTTGATCATGCATACATATACATGAACCTAAAACTAAAGAAAAGAACATCTCTGAAACTACAAGTGCCAGAACTAACATATATATATATATATATATATATATATATGAGAATATATAGAACACGTTAATAAGACATTAAAGTATTAAAGCTAATTAGTTAAATAAATTGAGTGTTTGAATACCTTAGAGAGATTCAGATCAGATCTGTATGTATGGTCATTATTTATTTGTGAATTAAATGAGAGTTGAGTTTTGTGGTGTATAGGCATTAACACTGATGGCATTGATATTTCTGTCTCCACCACCAACATTCATGTTCTTGATTCTTTCATTGCCACAGGTTAATTAATTAATTACATCTCTGACACACACACACAGAGACAGCTAGTTCTTTTTTTTTTTTTTTTTTGATACAGCCAGTGAGGAGAGGGGGAGGTAGGGCTCGAACCCTGGACAAGGGAGAAGGCCAACTCCTAAGGCTGACACTAGTGCCATCGCGCTACAAGGCGCTTAGCACAGACAGTTAGTTCTAATAAGCTAAAATCTCATTATATTGATTCTGAATACTACCATTAATTGGTTATTTCAGGTGATGATTGTATTGCAATAAGTGCGTGGTCCTCCAGTATCCACATATCATGCATAACTTGTGGTCCTGGCCATGGTATAAGGTGATTCGGAAGTAGATCCTCTCATGATATCTTTTTCTCATTATCGCTCATAAGCCTATTTGAACTGTTGATTGGAAAGAGAAGACAAAAGTTAAAGTAGTATTGTGACTTTTCAGATTGATTAGACGTACATGATTTAAAGATTATGAGAGATAATAAGAAAAAGATAATAAGAGAAACCCGACCCACCCGATGTGAGTCATATAAATCTGTTATAAGTATGTGTACTGCCTCAAAATATTCTGAACAATTTTATATATGTACATTGATTTAGAAAGTGGAATCTATTAATTTTTCTAATTATGGAGGGAATATTATGGCGAGAACAAGAATTTAATATATTTGAAAGAGAGTATAAGTATATAATTTGTATAGAAAAGGGGTTAAGGGGCAATTTTGTCCCGGATGCTTTGAGGGACAATTTGCCTCAGAAGTTTCTAAAATAGAGTCATTTTTGTTAAGGTGCAAATTTGCACCAAAGGTCTATAGGTTATCTACTTCAATTTTTTCAAAGTTATATTTAAAATTTCTGAGGCAAATTTTCACTATGATGTAGATGCTATGTGAACTATCAACTCAATATATTTGTTCAAATAACGGTCAAAATTGACTAGGATAATGGCTAGGATATATAAAATTGCTCTATTTTAGAAACTTCCAGAGCCCAAAAAAACTTCTAAGGCAAAATTGTCTCTTGGTGAAAACTTTCAGAGCAAAAATGCCCCTTAACCCTAACAAAAAAACAAGAGTATCAGTATATAATTTCTTGTAATGAAGGGAATTGATGAAGCACATTATATATATTTCTGCAGCATTGGAGATGTGGACACTGTGGAGGATGTAACAATAATTAATTAAGGAATTGTACCATAACTAGACATTAACCGGAGTAAGAATCAAGACATGGCGGGTAAATTAGATTACATATAATTAATTACTTCTCAAATCCTAAATGTGATCTAGTTTACACTACAAATTTGATCTTACGATTTAATTAGGGTTTTATACTTCTTATGCAACAAGAGAATAAGTTTTCTTATGCAATGCTCAAACAACACCGTTTTGCCAAAAACCCTGTTTCAGTAATTCTCTTGCTTTCGGGTGTCCATGGCTTCGACGATGATCAGCTATATTGATGCAGCGATGGATAATAATTTGCAACGATGTTCTTGCACTTTAGAAACAATTGCCGAAATATAAGGGTATGAGCGATGAATATGGGCATCTCTATCAAGAATCAGGTTGGTATTTTATTGTAGTTTGATTTGGTGTTTTTTTTTTTTTTGGGGTGTTTTGTCCTATCATTGAAATTGGCGATTAAAATCCTGCATTCTTGTTGGGAGGTAGGAATTTTGCGTCAGTTTCGATTGGTTTCACTCATTTGGGAGATGATTGCGACTTTCAATCTTACAGTTATCATTTCTCCTATTGCCCAACCATTAGCGATCGGTGTCGTTTGAGCGTTGCATAAGAAAACTTCTTTTCTTGTTATATAAGAAGTATAAAACCCTTTAATTAGGATTGAGATAGTAACAATCAAGCAAAACTTTTTTTTCCCCTAACAGTTGCCATGAAATTTATTTATCCTTCCTCCCCACCCAAATATAAGAACTATTAAGAGGTTACTTCTTTTCATTACAATGCAAATGATTAAAGATGCATTTTAAGAAAACTAACACATTTTATTAAAGGGTTAAGGTGCAAAAATACACATATGCTTTTATCAAAGGAGCGCCCAGTAGTAAGTGCTTTTTTTAGGTGCAAAAGTGACTATGTGGTTACAAAATAGAAGCAAAAGTCACAGTTACCGTTAAGAGGGTGGATGTTGACTGTTAAGTTGGAAGGTTTGACTTAAATATATGACGTGGACGCTGATTAGGAGTGTGTGGCAAACAAGTGGAATCCTAATGGTTGAGTAATTGATGACTTGGAAAAAGAATGATTTGTTTATCAGGAAAAATATAATTTATTTATCTTTTATTTATCTAAATTCATTAATCTCCAAAATCTAACACATAACCTAAGCGACTTATCTTTTATCTAAATTGATTAACCCCCATTTCCGATTCGTAGACACAGAAAACTGAATCTTAAAGCACTTGCAAAGCCAAGAGAGCCAGAGACTCTTCCAACAAGCATCCATCGAGCCCACAACGTCGCCGCCGAGCATCAAGGGTGAATCCGTTGTTCTCAACCGCCATGGTGAAATTCGACCCTGCTCAGCCGTCGTCTTCGCCACCACCGAAAGAAGCAGAGTCTTCGGAGCTGAGTGAGATAGTGAAATTGCCCAACATTGAAGTTTCATCTATGGAGGGTGGTGATTGGTGAACCCTAGTTTTTCCCCCCTTTTTATCATCCGAGAGCAGAGGGTGTTCCAATTTAGGTATAATTATGGGTTGAGGTAGGAGCGGCGCTAGGGCGGGTTGGGGCGCTTCCAGAGGTGCTTGGGGATTTCATTTGGCGCAGGACTTGCCCCTTGTTGGTTCATGGATGAGGACGTGTCCGTGCTTTCCATTTCTTCAGATCCTAGCAGTAGATCTGTCCATCCCTGGTTGGGACCAGAAGACGCCCTATCCCCCGAAACCTTACACAAGAGACCACCTAGCTCATTTGAAAGAACTAGAAAAGAAAAAAGAGACATCGTATAACCCCGAAGAAAACCAAGATATAAGGCGATTAGAAAAAAGAGGCATGTACGGATAACACTTCTTTTGCTTCTTCGCGTCATGAACCCTAATTTTTTCCTCCAGATCTTTGTTTCCCCAATTTGCCTAATGAGTCCATTTGCCCGATCTGTAGCTATGTGTTTGATTTTGGGGATTAATGAATTTAGATAAATAAATGATATTTTTCCAGATAAATAAATCATTCTTTTTCCAAGTCATCAATTACTCAACCATTAAGATTCCACTTGTCTGCCACACACTCCTAGTCAGCATCCACGTCATATATTTAAGTCAAACTTTCCAACTTAACAGTCAACATCCATCCCTTTAACGGTGACTGTGACTTTTGCTCCTATTTTGTAACTACATAGCCACTTTTGCACCTAAAAAAAACATTTACTACTGGGCACTCCTCTGACAAAAGTACATGTGTATTTTTGCACCTTAATCCTTTATTAAATAACATAACTAACTTAACTAATATTCTTAATATCAATACAATATTTATCAAATACACCCATTTTGTATGAAATCTTTAAAACAAGTTATACGGTGGATGATAACTTGGGTAACACGTTTTTTTTTTAATAAATTTGATAGTTTGATATGCAAGGAGGTTTAATATAAATTCGAGGGGATTAGATTTGTTCGTGCCGATAACCCCATTATCATTGACCAATTTTATTGCCCACATAGGACTTATTGTAAGAACGAGGTTAGCACTAAGAAGTATTATTAATGTCTGTCTTGTTGTGTGTGTATGTGTGTGATTATATATTATGAATTGATTATTAATGTTTAATTTGGGTGTGATTAGTACTAATGGTGGGGATTAATGAAGATGAAGGCCGTAAAAGTAAGCGATGTTACGTACAGAGGAATAATGGGAACATCATTGACGAGGGAGGCCATTAATCTAAGCTGTGACCAGAATATAGGATGCTCCAACATCGTATTTGACAGAGTTTATCTCTGTTCTGCTGTTTCTGGCCAGAAGGCCAGAGCCTTTTGCCACAAAGCTCATGGCACTGCTTCTCTTACCAAACCTTCTCTTAGAAAGTGCTTGCTTCCTAATTAATCTATTAAGTAGTTTGTTAATCTTAAAATTTATCTGTTTATATAAGCAGTTAATTACTAATCATATATATATATATATCTAGACACTTTTGTATTGAGTGTGTTGTTCTTTCCTTTCTTTTTGTTGTTGAACTATGAAGAGCTATACCATGCTCCGAGCTAGTGAATGTTCTTCTGTAAAAAGATCGATGTATATTCATTGCTAAAATAAAGTCTCCACTTTTCCAATTTTCATTATTTCCTATTTTTAACTTGGGGTTTAAAAAAATACTGTTGCTCTGAAAAAATATTCTTTTAAGAAGCTTGTAAATGTTTTCGTTTACATTAAGGTCTGAAAGTTTCTGTATATATTGAGCTGTATTTCTAGCCGGCTGGATAAATTACGCATCAGGATAGCTAGAGAATATTCTTTTTTCATGCGTTCACAAATTACGGCTTGTCATAAGGTTGATTTTAAAACTCAAGTTTTGAGTCAATATTCGACTATCATATTGATGTTGAGGCTGATCGAGGAACCTCTCACTCTCACATGTCACCTTTTCGAATTTAACTTCAGAAAACTCAAGTTGAACAAAAGTGAACTAATCTTAAAATATTTTATCGACTCATTTTTTACAGTTTTCTTTGATTTTCAGTTTTTCACTGGTCATTTTAAATGTCTTCAGTACTGAAAATAATTAAATATAGTAGGGTTGGAAACAGAAAACTAAAAGTCTATAAAATATTTAAGATGGTTATTGAAAAATTAAAAACATTAATGAAATTATTAAAGATATGAAGGATAAGTATTAAAAATATGTAAAAGAGTTATGAAAAAATTAACTCAAAAAATATTTTAAAAGCAAAATTGCACCCAAAAAAATATTATACGATGTTGAGTAGCGCTATTAAAAAGAATATTTTAGGATGTCGAGTGCTGCTGAAAAAACACTTTAAAGTACTAGTCGTCTATTCTTAATGGACTTTTTAGAAGTTAACAGTCAAAGCAAAATTAGACCTTACTTTATGGACAAAATTGCATCATACAAATAAGATTAGAGTCATGGATATAACAGACAAGCAAAACATGCACTGGGGATGTTCGATGCTACTTTGCCTAATTTTAGAGAAACATTTTAAAACTGCATACAAAAGGCCTAAGTGACAAACATTTTAGGACTAAAGAGTATTAAAATATGAGATAAAAGCCGACATATATTGATCTAATTGATCAAGGTTTATCATAGCTCACATTCCTGGATCTAAATTCTCCGGTAAATATGAGGATATTATTGGAGGATAATATATAAGTACCATTATTTGACTTCAAAACCATGCGCTAACCTTGATAAATCCTCGAAACTCAATTTATCAAATTCTTTTTACACTATATACGAGGATAAATCTAACTATAACTTATATATATGATGGCGAAAAATAAAGTAGAAATTTTGGTGCATTAAAAAAGTAAAAACTGTGAAACGTAAGACACTATTCATTAACTATTAAAAAATGATTAACATGGGCACATGTGAAGTTAGATGTTACAATAAAATCATTATATCTTACCGAATATATTGAAGTCAGAAGGTTACCTTAGGAAACTATAAAAAAAAGTAATAAGAAACTCGATGCCCTTTTGTTCCGGCAGTTTCCGTCTGTTTCATTTTTTTTTTTTTTACTTTTAATATCATTTCAACATAGATTAAGCCTAAAAAAATACTTCATTGAACAATTGACGTTTTTTTGGTTTTACCTTAAGAACTATTGAAGATTGAAACCTTTAATTATGTTCATTTTTTATATGCATGAGTGTGTGTATATGACATTATTACGTATAAATCGATGTTGAAGAAGCAAAAGGAAAATTCTTGAGTGTAAAGGTGCTCCTATATAAGTGGATCATGGGATTCCAATTAATAGAACGTGGTTGCTTTGAAATCAAATCAAGTACGTAGAATATATACATGGGATTTATTTAGGAAAGTTTAAATATGATGGAGTGTAAATGAAGAAGCAATATGAAAGGTATGTATATTACAGCGCGAACCTAGGGATATGTACATCGTTTCATGTGCTCTCGCCGGACACAAAGCCTTCTGTTTCCATAAGCCCATGTGTCTATATATATAGCTACACCTGTACTCACCTTAACCTTTCCGCAACCACTTTAAATATTTCTTTTCATTAATTAATTATACAGCTTAAACAAATATTCACAAACTACTTTACATAACTAAAATGTCTTAATAAGACTTATATTATGCAGTTCTAGATGGACCATTATATATGAAGACAAAGGGTTCATTTCATAACGTTATCTTCATCAAGTCCTGTGGCTGGACCATCCCCATTTTCCTCTAAGATGGTGAGAATCTCTTCTTGTTCTTGACTTAGCTTGTTCTATATACATGAGCTTAATTAAGCTGTTTACATGCGACATTCTTCTTAATTAGATGTATCTGATTATATGTGCATTATTATATGCAGGAGCTACTATTGTTTAGTGTGATGATGATTTTCAGTGTGGCAAGGCCTGGATTGAGCAGCACAACAAGCAGTTTCAATGTTCTGCAATATGGAGCAGTTGGAGATGGTTCAACCAACGATTCCCCAGTAATTAAATTTAATTCAAGCCATTATATTTTGAATATATATTAACATATGCATATATTTTAACTCTCACAAGTTATTTAAACATTGAATATATATAATACACACACATGTACATAGGCGTTTCTGAAGGCATGGAAAGACGTGTGCGGGAGTAAATCGCAGAGTTCAAGTCTCATCATACCAGCAAAAACGTTCTTACTCAGACCTCTTACCTTTAGGGGTCCCTGCAAATCTAAGAACATCATCATCCAGGTGAATTAACATTAACTTAATTTCCTAATCTAAAGCCTCTTAATCCTATGTTCATTAACAGAAGAAGAAATAAACTACCTCAACATAAGAGCTAATTGACTTTTTATGAAGAGATTAAGGAAATTAAATAAATTTTATTAGGGTATTTATATTTATCGTTTTTATCTAGATTAATTTGTTTAACTTATAAACTAATATGTAATTTAATAATATAAATCATATATTATAATTAAGTAATTTATTTAACTTCATTTATCTCTCCAAAAAAAAATTAACTAAATCTTACATTAAAGACAATTGGAGTACATACACATATAATTAAGATAAATGAGAATATACACTGAGAGTGGTGTTTAATTTATGGCAGTTTACAGGGAATATAGTAGCACCAAAAACAAAAGGAGAATACAGTGGACAAGTAAATACATGGCTTGGCTTCAGCTACGTTGATGGTCTCACCATCACTGGAGCTGGCACTGTTGATGGTCGAGGTTCTATTTGGTGGAATCACCCTTGCATTGGAAGTTCTGTTTCTGTAAGTAAAAACACACATAAAGTCTCATGAATTTGATCTCTCTGATGCTATATTATCAATAATTTTTCTCACCAATAACATTTCTCTTTTGATCATCTTCAGGGTGCAAAGTGCCGTCCACCATCGGTACGTATATAATAAGCTTTTTCCATGCTCATGCACTTGCATTTACTTGTTCATGAACCAGAAAAATATATCGTCCTGACAATTTCATTGAGTTTATTGCTCACAACTCAAGTTACTATTTGTATAATACTATTCCCTAAGTCCCTATATATATAAGGTCATTTTAACAGTTTTGATTTGTGAAGTTCTAGAATACAGTTAAAATTAATTAAAAGTAATAAATATGTATGAAATATAATTTTTTTTAAATATGCCCTTATTTATAAATGAGTAAGAGAGAAAGTAAAAATGAGAAAAATAATGAAAGAGAATGAATGGAGGAAAGATGTGAAAGAATAAAGGGAATAAGTTGATATTTTAACTAATGCAATGTATGTGAGACAAGTTCAAAAAGGACCTTATAAAAAGGGGCAAGCCTTTTAAAAAAAATGGGACCTTATAAATAGAAACCAATGAAATACTTGTGTTCATTCATGGATGTCGCGCGCATGAACCAAAACCAAAAGCTAAGAAAATATCATTATATTTCTTGAACTACAAGTGTGACAACTAAGATATATAGCTAGAGATCGCGTCAAGACATAAAAATATTAGAGAGAGGTTTGAATACTTTGAAAGGAATATTTTACATGGGGAGATTCTGATCTGTGCGTATCATTCCCCCCCCCCCCCCCCCCCCCCGGGCGCCGGGTGGGATAGGCATTGACACTGTACAGATGCAATGGGTTTGAATTGAGAGGGATAACAACGGTGAATCCAGGAAGAAGTCACATAACCCTAACAAGCTGCAAGGGTGGCCAAATATCAAACATCCGATTGGTTGCTCCTGGAGATAGCCCTAACACCGATGGCATTGATATTTCTGGTTCCACAAATATTAAAGTTCTTAATTCTTTCATTGGCACAGGTTAATATTTATAACATCTTTTTATATATATATATATTATACTCCATCCAGTCCTAATTATAAGACAAAGTTTATAGGAATAGGATATTGTTACAACCTTTTTTTTGTTACAACCAATGTTACTACCACTTTTCCACCGTTACATCAGAATCTTAATAGGAGAGAGAAATTATATAGGTAAATGAGATTCTGATCTAACGGTAGAAAAGTGGTAATAACATTGGTTGTAACAAAAAAAAGGTTGTAACAATATCCTATCCCAAGTTTATAATACAAATTTCATTACAAACTTTGTCTTATAATTAAGACAAGAGATAGTAATATATACTTCCTTCAATTCTAAATATAAGATAGAGTTGACTTTTTTTAGAGCTTAAAGGAGCCAATAAATAAGTCACTTAATCATATCATATTTTATGTATCATTAGATTATATATCAGCTTATAAGTTAGTCAAAATAGTTTAGAGAAAAAACGATAAATATAAATATTTTAAAGCAATTTAATTAATTTTCTTAACATCTCCAAAAAAAAAGTTAAATTTGTCTTATATTTAGAACTAGAGGGAGTATGTGCTTGCGCACCTCTTACACAGTCAATATTTAAATGTCATGTTAGTTTCGAGAAAGATGGTTCCCGCATAAGTCACGTGTTTGAATCAACATTTACATACATACATATATGCCTTAGATCACCATACATATATATTTTCTTCCATTTTCTGCTCTAGTTTTTGTTTGTTATCATATAGCTAGCAAGTGCTAAACAAATAAATATGTTTACATGTATTGATTCTGAATAAGTGTTGGTTATTTTCAGGTGACGACTGCATTGCAATTAGTGGTGGGTCCTCCATTGTCAATATTACAGGTATAACTTGCGGTCCTGGCCATGGTATAAGGTGAGTTTATAATTACTATTACTTGATATTTATTTTGAATTCGTATGAATCATTAATTAATTCTTACAATTTTCACATAGCAATTTGTGAGTAGTGCCTTGAAAGATAAAATATTCTGAATATATAATATCAGTAATTAGAATTCATAGTCAACTTTAATTTACATTACTAGGTGGATATATAAACTTTGAATTTTGTTAATAACGGAACTGAAGAACATGCACGATGATATATTTTTACAGCATCGGATCGTTGGGAACAGGTGGAAGTATGGACATTGTGGAAGATATAACTGTAAGGAATTGCACCATAACAGAGACTTTAACCGGAGTAAGAATCAAGACATGGCAGGTAATTAGTTAATTAATAATCAAGCAACCTAATTCTTTCAAAACATGCACACTACTTGAGATAACATTTGATATTGAAACGTGTATATACATACATACATATAGGGGGGAGTTGGATATGCAAGGAAGATCAGATTTGAAGGGATCAGATTCGTTCGCGCCAATAACCCCATTATCATCGACCAATTTTATTGTCCAAACAGTAATAACTGCAAGAACGAGGTAAGAACACAATTACAAGCATTATATATTACTAATGTCTATCTTGTTGTGTGTGTGTGTGTGTGTGTGATTATTATTACTAATGGTGGGAATTAATGAATGAAGACGAAGGCGGTGAGAGTGAGCGATGTGACGTACAGAGGAATAGTGGGAACATCGTTGACGGAGGAAGCCATTAATCTGAGCTGCGACCAAAACATAGGATGCTCCAACATTGTATTTGACAGAGTCTATCTCTCTTCTGCTGTCTCTGGCCAGAAAGCCACTGTCTATTGCCACAATGCTCATGGAACTTTTTCTCATACTAAACCTTCTCTTAAGAAGTGCTTGCTCCCTAAGTAATTGCTATATTTGCTAATGTTCATTTCAAATATATGCATATAGTTTGTTAATCACATATGTTCATGTATACACATACGTACACACTTATTTGTATTCAGTGTGTGTTGTCCTGAGTCATGCCCCGGACCAACATATATATATAGGCTTCTTGATGATATGCATGTATTGAGATCTATTTATGTATGACTTTTGGTTACTCAAATAAAGTCTCCACTTTTTCCATTTCATTTCCTCATTGAAGTGCATCCCATATTGATGAATGATTTTTTTAAAAAAAAAAAACCTTTATTATAAGACACCAAGTGAGATATTAATAACATTTTTTTCTTGTTCTCATTTAAAATCTCACTGGTTGCAAATTTTATTAATTCTTGAATGTCATTCATAATATTAAATATCGATAAATTTATAAATTTATTTTACTTTTAGACAAAGTTAATAACTTGACTATCTTTCATTAGCTTTAATAGGGTGATTATAGATGTTTTAAAATAAGGATTAGAGGCCTGGGACGAATCCGGATTAATCTAAACCTTAATAAATCCTCTAAGTTAAAGGGATAGGTTCAAGATATCGAAAGCTCATGAAAAGAAAAAAAGGAATCAGAGAGGAGAACACACACATATATAGATATTGACATAGTTGGAGGATGAGCGTTGATTTAGTTTCAAGCGTATAGATATAGTGGCTCATTTTCACGACAAAGGTATTAGCAATTCGTAATATAGCAAAGAAATATTAGTAATGGCTACAACAAGAGTACTTGAGCAAAAGGTGGAGATGTTCTTAAAGATTGGCCTACGTACGTAATAGAAAACCAAGCTTTTGGACAGCCTTAAAAACCTGGGGTACCTAATCTTGGTAAGATAATCAAGCCGGGAGGGACAGCCATCGGGAACCCAATATCGATCTTCTCCGACATGGGACGTGGACATCAAGACCACCCTTCTCAACATGTTTACTTCCCAAAAGCGCCGCCGAGGCAGTGGTTCCCGTGGCTGATACCGCTCATTTTTCTGGTAAATGCCGCCTTGTTTGTCTACGCAATGTACCTCAACGATTGCCCTTCTTCTTCTGGTCCCAGACACTGCCTCTTCGCCCATGATCTGGGCAGATTCTCTTTCGAACCCATGAGTGAAAACCCCCTTCTTGGCCCTCGCATCGACACGTACGTACATTATTCTCAATTCTTCACATCTCCATCTCTTTTGATCCAATTTTCTTGTTTCTTTTGCTCAATTCTTGGTTTTGTGATGAACTTGATGCAGGCTGAGGAAAATAGGAGGGCTTGATAAGGATCTAATTCTGGAGAAGAACCAAGTATGGCGATACGTGTCCTGCATATTTCTCCATGCTGGAGTTATTCATCTACTTCTCAATATGTTTAGCCTTTTAATTATAGGAATTGGACTTGAGAGAGAATTTGGATTCTGTGAGCTTTTCGTTCTTTTCTTGGGTTTTAATAATATGTTTAGTTAAAATCTAATGAATAGACTGACTAATTAGTGGGCTCTTGGATGGGTTAAATTTGCAGTGAGGATAGGATTATTGTATGTGTTGTCTGGTTTTGGAGGAAGCTTGCTGTCTGTTATGCGTATGAAGGGATCTTCACAACACATGGTTTCAGTTGGAGCATCAGGTGCACTTTTTGGCCTTTTGGGTTCCATGCTTTCTGAACTAGTCACCAACTGGTCTGTCTATACCAATAAGGTAACATACTCTGCCCCACAACTATCCACTCTGTTTCCTTTAAAAAGGTTTGTGATACATGTGAAACTTTATATTAAGCATCAGAGCTAGTATCATAATCTAATGTTGGAGGTCGGTATTAAAATACACAGAAAAATGATCTGATTGTTTTTGTTTATAGTGTGTACGTCACTGCAAATATTAACCCATTATTGATTTTCCTTCAGTGTTCAACTCTGATGGTTCTGGTGGTGGTTATTGTTCTGAACTTGGCGGTTGGCTTCCTACCAAAAGTGGACAATTCAGCTCATATAGGAGGATTCATCTCAGGATTTTTACTGGGTTTTGTTTTCCTGATGCGACCTCAATATGGATATATAAACCAAAAGCACATCCCTACAGGATATCAAGCAAAGCAAAAATCTAAACATTCTATCTGCCAATATTTCTTCTTTCTCATTGCATTAATCTTGGCCATTCTGGGGTACATCACTCTCATCTTTTTTTAGTGAATACCGCATGTAGTGTAAGCTTTTTTTAACCAAATTTGCCTTTTCTAAACCTGATTCAATGGTTTTTTTTTTCCCCTTTGGCAGATATGCATTTGTCCTAACTCAGATATACGTAAAACTGCCCAAAAAATTTGATGCAACACATATTTTTCCAAAGTGAAATGCTCGTTGCTGCTGATCCATGGCTCGTTTCTTCTGAATTTCAAGATAACTACAACTTGAGGCTCTAATTTTTTTTCCAGGCAACGACTTCTGAAGGAAACAGGAAACAGAGACAAATTCCAGACATTTTTCACAAGTTGTAATATTATGAGACTAATTTTACATGTATCAATATGGACAGAGTTTGAATGGTGACCATGAGAAGTATATTATTCCATATTTCTCATTTACACCACATATAGAATACAGAAAATGACTAGCAAATTTATTGTACAAGAGACTAGTGTTGAAGAAAATTGAAGGGTTTGACCTTTTTCTTCTTTTTTTCTCCTAATATGCTGAGTCCTGACTATCAAAATCAACAGTCTTTTTCCTTTTTGGTAAGAACAACAGTCTAATTTTAAGTATAATCATTCCTAGATAAGCTCTGATGATGCGCTGATGAATAAAATCTCCGACGGAAAAGTGCAGTTTCGTAGACCCCTTTAGAAACTGCAATGGGCATAACAAGTCCGCACAAGTACTTCAGAAAAAGTAGAGGATGATTGGAACTAAAGTTTCCAAGTGTAAGCTGATAAAATTCAGCTTACTTAGGAACAGTTTAAGTTATTTAATTGAATATCACATGAACAAAAAGACTGAGTTATAGAGACTATCTTCTGACAGAATTAAAGTAAAAATTACAAGAAAAAGTAACGTTTCACGTTATTAAACAGTTAAGATCTCTTGTGTATGGATATAACATGTTGCTTACCCCCTCATGGTGGCAGATTGTATCTATATTTCACATGATTCTGAACGGCCGAAAATGGCATATCGGTTGTTTGCAACATTGTCATAAGCAAAATCCCTTAAGAACCTGCAGTCATCCATCATATAGAATTCATAAACCATGGAGTAAATGAAGAAAGTAGGAAAAGCAATTAATAGAATGCAACTTACAGTGGTACGAATTGAAGAAAGAATGCTAGCTGAGGAAATGGCAGGTCAATGTATTCCATTATCTTCAGCACAGCTTCTGACTTAATATATGCTCTGGAATCAACCAGAAATTCTTAAGTTTCACTCTTTACCCTTCTTCTGTATAGCTGCAATAGCAAATTTTTTCTTTCTTTTTTCAAATTTTAAAGTAACCCATTTGATTGGGAAGTTAAAATGGTTAAACCACGAATCTCCCCAAAAAAGTGTTGAACTAAGAAACCACTATTGCCCACAGAATATACACAAATCACACTACAAACAAGATTTTATATTAAGGACCGAAGATGGTAGATGCTAAATCATCTAAATAAAGCTCTCCAATACATACCTATCCTTTTCAACCAGTACTACACT
Source organism: Acacia crassicarpa (assembly GCA_034222035.1). Lineage (NCBI taxonomy): Eukaryota > Viridiplantae > Streptophyta > Magnoliopsida > Fabales > Fabaceae > Acacia > Acacia crassicarpa. The sequence goes on along the minus strand of JAWXYG010000019.1, from coordinate 1,810,659 downwards.
TGAGATATCATCAGGAGCTCTTCCTGATCTCCTAAGTAACATTTTGCCTGCTTCACTCTGAAGAGGTTCAAATCTAATTCTCCTGTCAACGACGTTAAGACAAATAATATGACTGAATCACGAGTTTCGATATCTTTCTAGCAGTCAAGTATTTTATAATAGACGAAAATTTTTCTGTCATAAAGTCAAGAGGATGGGAGAAAATGAAAATAATAAAAAAAGTAGAAATTTAAAGGAGAAGAGAATGAATAAGTTACTTATTTCTATCGTTATCACGAACGAATTTCACACCCCCATTACACAAGTTGCATACACCTGAAACAAGCAATCAGTTGTGAATTACTCTCAGAAATCAAATGCTCCAAAGAAACCAAATACATACACCTGTCATGAATTTTATCAAGCACCTCTACTGCGTAATTATCCGTTTGAAATTAGCTTGCGCAAGAGTAATATGTGGGAAATTTGAATGGAAAAAAGAAAGAGTGAAGGTGAATTAATCACCATCGAAAAGCATGATGGGTCGTCGGTCTTCATCAAAGAAACTGGAAGTTGCTTCAACCCAGTTGATGGGTTCGCTTCGCGGCTGCGACAGAATAGCGAAAGTGTTGATTCTGCGTGTAACGATAACGGGACGTGATCGGACGCTTAAGTTGAAACGCCCAATAGAAGGGGAAAGCTGAAGAGCCATGGGAACTGGGAAGTGGGGGCAGAGAAAGAAACTACGACTGCAAAGACTCAATTTTATACGGCAAGAAGAAAAGAGAGGCTGAGAATAATACATATTTCTGAGGACGTAAAGTTTTGCTGTTCAAGATCTTTTGATTGAACAACGGTACAAGTAGAACTAATACACGTTTCATTTTTATTACACCTTGTGCCTCGAAGAAGTGAAGACTGAAGAAGATGAGAGCCCTGACTGGAAACAAATTCTTGGGCGGAATTTTTTTTCTTTTTAGTGGAATGACAGAATGCATATCATACGTTATCAGAATTTCTTAACATGCAAAAAAAAAAAAAAAAAAAAAGGAATTTCTTAACATGCCACCATCAATTATTGAGTGAGGTATAGATATGTGGGTCCCCTTCCTCTTATGGGAGGGTTAAATTGTCTAAAGACAAAAAATTTAATATTAATAAAAACACTTCTACTGTTGTAAGAGAAGTGTTTTCTCGTATTATATGCACATAAAATGATGAGACCCACATATATATGTAGATCTCACTATTTTATCTGTGTATAGGAATCATCTTCTTTTCATACAACATGAGAAATTTAAACCCTATACATTATACACCAAAACCATTTCCTACAAGCATATTTTCTTATAATAAACATTAAAGTATACTTTTAGTTATTAAAGTTTTGACGAGTTTCTATTTTAATTCATTAATTTTAAAAATGATTAAAACGTATTTTTAGTTTTTTAAGTTTTACATGAGTATACTTTTGTTTCCTTAATTTTTCAAAGTATACTTTTTGTTTTATATTCCTAACACTGTTAATATTGTTAATGAAAAATATTGACGTAGCAAACGACTACAATGATTGTGTAGTTAATAAAGCATATTTTAAACTTAATTTTTTGATATAATATATTTAGATCATTAAATTAAAATAAATCAATAAATCGCTGTAAATGAAATCGAACTTATGCTATTTAGATTATTAAACTAATATATCAAGATTATTAAACTATTTTTTTAATATAATCAAGTTTTTGGTATTGAATGCTTCATTAAATTATTAGATATTTTTCAATTTACACATGTTTTGAATTTAAAATTAATAGCATTTACTTTCAAAATCATTACTTAAACTTACACAGTCATTTGTTGCATCAGTATTTTTTATTAGTAAAATTAATAGTGTTAAAATTATAGAATGAAAAGTATATTTTATAAAGTTAAATATTTAAAATTATATCTCATATAAACTTAAATGATTAAAAGTATAATTTAACCCTTTAAAATATGTTTTTAGTTCTTTTAAATTAACAATGCTAATTTTTATAAATTAGTTTTAAAATCACTATTATGAAATGACGTGTCAGCAGTTTAAATTTGTTGGCGCAGCATTTTTCTCTTAGGGCGTGTTGGTTTTGAGGGAGAGGTCCCTTATCATGAAATGTGTGCGCTCTGTTAGCTTAAATATCTGTTTATCTGGTGAAAATATTAGATCCTTTGTACCAAGTAGAGGTATCCGTCAGGGGGATCCCCTTTCACCTTACCTTTTCATCATTGTTGCGGAGGTCCTCTCGCTAATGGTAAGCAAGAGCCAGATGGCTAAGCAGGTGATAGGTATTAAATTAAGTAATGCGTGCCCGGTTCTTACTCACAGTTTTTTTGCTGATGATGCCCTATTATACATGCGTGCTACTCATAAGAATAGTATTAACTTGGCTAATATTTTGAATTTGTACTGTGCAGCCTCAGGTCAGGTCATTAATCTGGATAAATCTAGTATTTTTTTTCTCTTCTAACAGTCCTCCTGCAGTGAGAAGTATGGTGTGTGGTGTTTTGCATATCCCAGCTACAGAAGATCCCGGAACTTACTTAGGTATCCCTAGCATCTGGGGAAAATCAAAGACTCAGGCCCTGGCATATATCAGAGAACGAGTGGCGAGCAAGATTCAAGGATGGAGTCACTCTCTTCTTTCCTTTTCAGGCCGTGAAGTTATGATTAAAGCAGTGCTCCAGGCTATTCCAATTTACCCAATGAATTGTTTCAAATTCCCAGTGAAGGCGTGTAAGGAGATTAAAAGCCTAATAGCTAATTTCTGGTGGGATGGCAATGCCTTTGGAGGCAAGACTCATTGGAAAGCTTGGGGATCCATGACCGATAGTAAGAGCTCGGGTGGAATGGGCTTTCGAGACCTTTTGGTGATGAATGATGCTCTCCTGGCTAAAACGGCATGGAGACTTTTGCAAAGACCTAACGATCTTTGGGCTCGTGTAATAAAGAGTGTCTATTTCCCTGAAAATGAATTCGTAGATGCAGAGATTGGCTACAAAGCATCTTGGTGTTGGACCAGTATCCTAGAGGGTAGAAATTTTCTGAGGAAAGATCTTAGATGGGACATTGGAAATGGTTCTGCTATCAGGATATGGGGTGACCCATGGGTACCAGGGGATATTTTTCCGGCTCGTCCGAGTAACACTGACATCCCGATTATTGCAGAAGGTCGTGTTTGTGATTTGATTGTTGATGGCCAATGGAATCTTTCGCCTATCAGCCCTTATGTTTCTATGGAAGTCAAAGAGGCTATATACAAGATTCCAATCCCCTCTAATGGTTTGGAAGATAAACTGGTGTGGACTAGTGCTAGGGATGGTGTTTATTCAGTAAAGTTGGGTTACCATCGTCGAAAAGATAGGAGGTCGTTTATGGTGAATCGGCCTGGTTCGTCGACTGTTATCCCCTCTAGATGTTGGAGGATGGTTTGGAAGATTAAAGTGATCCCTCGGGTTCAGCAATTCATTTGGAGACTCCTCAGTGGGCGGTCGCCACAAACCATGCTTTGGTGCGCCGAAGGAGATCCAGGGATAGCCGGTGTCCGGTTTGTGAACACGCCGAGGAAACTGTTGAGCATGTGTTTTTCCAGTGTCCTTGGATCCGATGCGTCTGGTTTGGTTGCTCCCTTGGTGGTAGAGTGGATATCTCCACAATCTCTAATTTTAACAAGTGGTGGATGGAGACGTCAGAATCGCCCCTTCTAAGTAAGCAGGATCTGGCCTTGGTTTGCTGGCTTTTGTGGTATACATGGAAAGCTCGAAATGAGAGGATTTTTGATCATAAACAGCCTAACCCTGGTATGGTTATTGAGTTGGCTCAGAGAAGTAACCGTGATTTTTGGGATACGGGTGCGAAAAGGACGGCGGATCTTTTAGAATCGAGGGGCTGTGATAGTCCTGTTTCTAGATGGTCTCCCCCGCCACCTGGTAGCCTCAAAATTAACTGTGATGGAGCCTTCTCACCGCATGGTGCTGATGCTGCTATCGGAGTCATCTATCGTGACTTTAATGGCTTCTTTAGATGGGGCTTTGTAGACAAGGTCAAATCTATTTCAGCTTTTATGACTGAAGCCTTAGCGCTTAAGAGGGCTCTTCTGTTGGCTCTTGACTTAGGTCACGATAAGGTGGTCTTTGAATCGGATTGCCTTCCTCTGGTTTCCTGTGTTGATGCCAAGTCTCCTGACATGTATGATTGGCAATGCAGAGGTATTATCCGAGATGTTATTTGTCTTCTGAACTCTAGGGTTGGGTTTTCCTTATCTTTTTCCCCGAGAGGGGTCAACCGTGCTGTGGATCTTCTTGCAGCTTATGCTTATAAAGGGGTGTGCCCTATTGGGTGGGTCTCAACACCAGCACCCGCTTTGTTATCTCTTCTAACTTTGGATGCCCAGAAGACTTTTGCGGGATCGGATAGTTCTTCGTGTTCTGATTATTCATTGGATGGGGGCTAGTTTATTGTTGTTTCCTTTCTTTGTTTTTGTGGTTATGTTCTCTAGTTTGTTGTTTTAGTTGATGTGGACTGTCGTCTGTTGTATTCCTCCTTTGTTGTAGTTTGCCCTGTAGGCTGTTTCCGTTATGGTTGTTTTGTGTGTTGTGCTTTCCCTCTTGATGGGCATTTACCTGTAATCCTCTTATATTAATGGAATATCCTTTTGACCAAAAAAAAAAAAAAGAGGGAGAGGTCTATTATTATATAATAATCTAACATATAATAAATATAGGTATCTTTCAACTATTTTTTCTTTTCTATTTTTATTTATACAATTAATATGAATAATATTGTCCCAATCTTATTTATTACCTAAAAAAAACTTATAAATATAACCATTTTTTTGTCAAAATGAACTTATAAATCAATAGTAAGTTAGTAACAATGTAATTTATCACTATCTCGCATTCACTTGTCAACATATAGACTTCAATACTAACACTATAACTTTCAATGTGGGAAAACAGGTTTTGTATAAGGGATATGATATTATCACTACTAATTTTATGTCACTACTACTTTTTCACCATTAGATCAAAATCTTAATAAGAGAGAGAAATGATAAAGGTAAATGAGATTCTGATCTAACGGTAAAAAGTGGTAGTTACTTGGTAGTAATATAAAATTGAGAGTGACAATATCCTATCTCTTTTTATAATTTGAATCTATACTATTGAGGTCTCTTAAGAGTTTTTAGATAGCAAATCATATACCATGACTTCTTTAATATTTTTTGTATTCCTGGGCACTATACTGCGGTTTTCTCAAAAACTATCCCTCTTTGACCTGTAGGCTTCTCTCCGAGAAAGAGAGTTGAGAAGTGGGGAAGCGGGCGGCACATCCGAAGAGGAGCTGAGACAAAGGTTGGAGAGGCAGAAATTGAAGCTCCGCATCAGAAAGAAGGAAACATGGGTTGGATCGGCGACACTGTGGACTCCATTAAATCCATTCAGATCCGCCAGGCTCTAACCCAGGGCGTTAGTCTCGGTTCGTTCTTCTACTCGCTTTCTTTGTGTGCGACTGTTTCTGTGCTGTGACTTTGTATTTTCAATGTTCTCTGGGAACTCCAATGTCGTGGGTTCTTGTCAAGTGATTGAGCTCTGAATTAAAATTCATTGACTTTTTTAATTAACATGCGTAATTTCATCTTATGATTTTACCAATTAACAAATTCGGAAGAACATCAGGCTATACATTTCATTTCAGCAGTTTACATTGAGGCCTGAAAGTCGGAGGAGTGGGGAAAAGTACTTTCTTTTCTTTGATCTTTGCTTGTGGTTACTCTATGAAAGAGTATTTGTTATGACCATTCTTTTTATATGGAGACTTGAGTCCTCATTGAAATTAAGGGATTCTAATGCTTTTTGCTAAAAAAGTTATCTTTGGAGCTACCCGTGTCCTGTAGATTATAGCCGGGATAAGCAATCACCGGTGATATTTAAAGCTTTGGTTCAAGCAATGTTCTTGTGGGGCAAAATTGTGTGGAAACCTGCAATGATTTCTTCTGCATGCATATTGTATTACTTTATCTTTATATAAGCTATGTAGTTTTGCCACATGAACCAAGAACATTCTTGTTTGGGATATAAAGATGAGTCTACTGAATTAGTCGACATTCTCTCTCTCAGGCTTGATTGTCACATCTGCTTTGATGATATGGAAGGCATTGATGTGCGTTACTGGCAGTGAATCTCCTGTTGTTGTTGTTCTATCTGGAAGCATGGAACCAGGGTTCAAGCGTGTGAGTCAATCTAGAATCTTGTTGTTTGTCTAGCATCACTTAAGCATGTACTGAGGAGCTGTTGTCCGTAATATTTTGCTGTTTCTATATTCATTTCACTTAACAAATGCTATTTTCATGCCATATTCAGGGAGATATCTTATTCTTGCATATGAGTAAAGATCCAATTCGTGCAGGAGAGATTGTTGTATTTAATGTTGATGTAAGTAGTCTGTCATTTTTAACTTTTATTTTGTTCTCTTCATATTTATATCTGCATTTCATATACAACTTCTTTCATCAAGAGCTTCTATTTTACCCTTTTTAATTTGTATACCCTGCTTTGTCATGTTGAAGTTTTTGTACCATTGAAACATCATGTTAAAGCTGCTCTTATTTCTCCTTTGTCTTTGTCGACAACAACAACCCCCCCCCCCCCCCCGGGGGGATAATTTCTTTGTCCGGGTCTGTAAATTAATTTTAAACTGAACATGCAATTGTGTATTACTTTGTCAGAATTTTTTGACTGAGTTTCTTTGCTGCTTCCTATTCTGTCTCACTAGTTTCCTATCTTTACTGTCATGGTTAGTTGACACAAACTTTTTTTGATTTAGGGCCGTGAGATTCCAATTGTTCATCGGGTAATCAAGGTAAATATGATATGCTGGCTGTACTTGGCATGCTTAATTTTTGTAAAGTGTTCATTTGGTCATAGATTGGTGTAAACTGACCCTGTCTTAGTGTGACCCTTGAAGTTAATGGCACCATGTGCTTCAACTCAGTTCTCTTTTGACAGGAAATCTGGTAAAAAGTGATGCGCTGAACAGTTGTAGGCGCATGTAATGATAAGCTGTTAAAGTAGGATTTTGCCCTCTCTTAGATCTATAAATATAATCCTATGTTTAATGAAGAAAACACATCTTGAACTGTTTAGTGAGAAACTGTAAAGTGTTGGCAAATCAAACAAAGTGTTTCGGCTTTCTGTTGAGCACCTTTGAAATTTTTACTCACTTGTGTCTGGCACTAGGTTTCATTCTGTCATTTAATTTTACTCTCAGCAATAGTGTGCAATTGACTACCAACAAAATGGTGAGGAAAGAATTACAACGAATTGAACTTACCCAGTTTAAGAAACTAGATGAATCCCTACGGCTAATTTAATGTCAAGGCCTGAATATTTTTATGTTTGCAATTGAATGAACTCTATAAATTAATATTACCATGTTTCAGAGAGTCCTTATCCATGTTTTTTTTGTAGGTGCATGAACGAAATGATACCAAGGAGGTTGATGTTCTCACCAAAGGTAGTGACTGATTACTTGCTTGATGATTTTGTAGGATTATTTGATGTGCTGTGTGCTGGTCTTTCATTATCCCCATCCCAACCGTCACGATGTTTTTGAAACACACATTTCTCCAAAATGCTGTGTTTCTTTTTTTTTTTTGCTTTGTACTTTTATTTGTCTTTTTATGTGCTAGTGATTTATAGCTGTAATATTCTCCCCTCATGTGTCTTTATTGTCTTCCACAGGAGATAATAATTATGGGGATGACAGACTTCTCTATGCTCATGGCCAACTCTGGCTACAAAGGCATCACATTATGGGTAGAGCTATCGGGTATAAGATTTTTCCCTTCAAAATAGAATTGCTCCATTTCGACAGCTCATTTGTTTTGAAAATATGTCTTCAAGAGGTTATTGCTTGTATGATAGGGCTAGAGTAGTCAGTTACAATGAAAAGAATATATGCCTTCATTCTTCAACTAAATAATAAAGTTTCATAATACCAAAAATAATAATAATAATAAAGTTTCACGCCCACTAGAATATAATAAAACCAAACTACGAATATCAGAAATTTTGATCTCTCTGGCAGGAAAAAAAATGAAGGAAATTTGGTTCAGAACATGATTGCTTAAGGCACTTAGTTTATTAAGGAATTCTATAGCTCTATCTATTTTCTAAAAATTTTAAGCACGTCAGAATAAAAGATATTTGTTTGTGTCATTGCTTAAACTTTTCCTGGGCAGGTTCTTACCTTATGTTGGCTGGGTGACAATTATCATGACTGAAAAACCTATCATCAAGGTATGTGTTTCTATGCCATTATATATGGTTAGAAAAATCGCATGATTTAATTTGTAACACACTAAGCTGTTGTTTTGTTTTCTTATCTTTCTTTCTTCTTATAGTATATTCTCATTGGTGCTTTGGCGTTGCTCGTGATAACTTCAAAAGATTAAACCAGAAATCTCAATCAAGCTTTGGTGTAACTGCAACTCCAGTATAGTAAACAGACAGTATCACTCTTGAAGGTTCCATCTGCCCATCTCGTACCATCTTTTTAAGTGGGAGACGATAATGTTAGAGGTGGTTCAGAGTAGTGGAGTTTTGATTTCTGTTTTTGATCTTTTAGTTTTAGACGCCTTTTTGGTTGGTTAATTAGTTGCTTGAATCATGTTTGAAGTTGAACATTTATCTAGTATTATGGTAATTTAGGCATGACTATACATTAACCCCGGAGAAATGAATGGTTATTCTTGAAATCTTTGTTGTTATACTTCTAAATTCTAATACCCTTCAAAATTACCAACAAAGCTACATTTTGTTGCTTGCAAAAGTAGAATCAGAAGGAGGTTGTTGAAAGGACAGATGCTGGTATTTTCATTACCCGTGGTCCTTAACATCTCGTTCAGAGGGGAGAAAAGAAAACATTATGTTTCATAAGGGATATAAAAGGAAAAATAAATAGAATTACTATTTTCGGTCTTAGATATAAGACTTAATTAACTTTTTTTAAAGAGATTGAAGAAGTTAAATAAGTTATTTTAAAGTATTTAACTATTTATGCTCATCATTATCTCCAAACTAATTTGTTTGATTTATAAATTGATATATATTCTTAACAATACATAATATATAATATGATTAAGTAATATATCTTGCTTCTTTAATTTCCATAAAAATAATTAACTGGGTTTTATATTAAGGATCGAAGTGAAAATAATTAACCAAGTTTTAAAATTACTGTACTGACAAGAGTGGCTCAACTGATAAGAATGATGTTGAACCCTTTTGATGTAACAAAAAAGAAAATGCCGTACATCAGTACTTGTAAACCATTGATAACTGGTTACCAGTATGCTTGCACGAGGGCCTTAAAAGAAGAAAAAAATGATTCCATAATGAAAGAATACACAACCTAAAAGAAGCCGGGGGTTCCTTCCACAAAATTAGAACATACAGCCCAGAAAAAACAACAAAGAGTAATATGCCAAAGGTTTAAACATATTACTGACATCCAAAGTCACAACTTAAATTCGCAAAAGCACTCAGGCAAAGCAGATCCTCTTCCCTTGGCAAAGTCATCTCTATGAACCTTCCATAGAGCTTGCATTAACTCCTTTTCCCTCAGTCCCTGAAAGGTTAATTCTGCAAAAGCTTTTCGGCTCAAAAATAGAGTTTTATGCAGGCCCTTGAAAGCTCTCATTGCTGCAACCATCTTATCCATGTTCCCAAAATAAGTAGCTATATACGAATCACTATTAATAGATACATAATAATCTAAAGCAGCTTTAGTATTGCCATGCATGGCTGTAAAATCTTCATTTCTCAGAAGGCTAGACTTTGTAAATATGTTACTGTAAGTAGCTGTCAACCCTTCAATTTCCATCAGACCATCCCCAGCAGCAAGGTATATATTTGTGTTTGTTGGGATGGAAAGAGCTTGAAGTATCAAAGCCGTCTCATTTGGTGTAAGAGGACATTTCCCTCGTCTTCTCCAAATGCGGGCTAACTCACCAGTCCATGGTTTTCTGTCACCTTGTGGTGCTTCTTCTATGGCTTTGATGGAGGCAGGAGAAATGCCTGGGTACGCGCATTGAGAATAAGCAACCATGTCAGGTTCAAAACGGAGATGAAGTGAGAGAAAAGGTTTTGGTATAACTTGCAGGAGCTCAGAGGCTTTCATTTCCAAAGATCTTGTAAGACGTATAGCCTTATAACATGCTTCACAAAGAGCAGCTTTTGCATATAGAGGGTACCTGCAAACGAGGGGGGAAGCTTTTAAACAACTGCCGAAGTTGATTATAACTGAACGAACGAGAGAAAAGTAAATGGAAGGGATTCTTCTCTAATTCCTTTAATTCTCCTACTTAGTCTCTGCGATATGATTCACTATTATTATAAATAAGATGTTGAAATAACGCCGCCCTACAAAGTTTAGATGAGTTTTCTATACTTGCTTGAATAGTCACACGAGAAATCAATTATTTCAGCTCAATCTAAATATCCTTTCAATCATTAATAGAAAATAATCAAAAACTTGTACATAAGCAGAGAAGCCAATCTATTTTAACGCAAGATGATGGCAGCCTCATATACTGACAGAAAAAATCTACTCCTGATACCTAAATGTGGAATGAACATAAAGCTTTTGGTTCCCCTACAAAAGAAAAAAAAAATGGGGAAAAAAGAAAGGAAAAATAAGAAAGTAAATTCACAGGCCTCATTAAGTTCTTCAAATAATCAATATTCTGAATATCTAATTTCCAGTGTAACACTGTTGTCTCAGAATGAGAAAAATGGTGTGGGTGACTCCTAGGAACAAGGACTCATATATATGATACCTGTCCCTTCGTTGAGACATTGCTGGCGTAAAGGAAATATATTTATGCTCTAATAGAGCTGGAAGAACACTTTCAACATAATCGAAATGGCCTTTCCGCTTGCTACAATCCACTGGGACGGGTTCTTTTGATGAAATCTCAGGTGGTAACTCCTTGACAACCTTGACAAAGCCACTCATCTGTTGAATGAAGTAGTCTACGTCAAATACATCTGCGAAACCACTGCAAAGGAACCAAGTATTCAGAAGCAGTTTCAGGCTTTCAGGTTAGAGGGCAATACAATCCACTAACTAACAGATAAATATCTTTCCAATAACAGAAAATGCAAATTGGAAGGATTTTGCACAGAACGATTACTTCTAATTACTTTTACTTATATAAACGGAAAGATGAATAACCTTGTTTCATTCCAATATGAAGCCACTTCAAACTTTGGCAGCACAAGGGTTGCATTTAACAGTCGAGCAATGCCCACACCATCACAAAACTGCATTCACCATATAGCATTACTATATCACTATTTTAAGAAAGCAACAAGAGGATCAAGAGTTTCTCTATATGGATTTAGAAGTTGAAATTCAAGAGTTTTCTTGAGAAACTCACGTCTCTTCGCATCTGGTTGAGACCGCCATAGCAATCCACTCTGATATATCCATTGGTTTCTAAAGGTAGAGCTGCACCATTTCAAGAAAAAACGAAAGCAATTGTCTGCAATGAACCCAATTACGGTTGTTTCAGAAAATAAAACGTTAGCCCAATCAGCAACCCTAACCAACTTGACCTTAGTCACTGAAGGGCGCAAAAAGCATACTGCTAAATCAATAGCTTAAATTCTGATAATTCCATGAACGCGTGAAACACCAGTAAACCTTCCACTAAGCATAAGAACATCTGTTTCAGGCTATAATTTCTTTTGGACCTTCCAAGGTTAACTTATAAGTTATAAGTATGCCTGAATGCAATAGTAACCATCAAGCAACCTCTGATTCATTTTCCCCAAACAAATTCAGTAATCCCTAAAGCTTAATAACAACCAACTTTTAACCAACAAAATAGAGAATTTGATGAAATCAGGAATAGCCCTTTTAAGTGACAAATACCTGTTAGGTGTCCTTGCAGCCACCATTTGCAAGGTCTCCACTCGAAGAGGCGCCGAACACTCCATATATCTCCCTCCCCTCTGCATTCCCAACATAAAATCATCAGGAACCGGAAAATGAATAGTTTGAAAAGATGTTAAGTTTCAAATCGAAGATTATCGGTTGCTATTTTTTTTCTTCTTTCCTTTCTTACAAGCAATCACACTCACCAATCAAGAATAAATCCCAGAACTCCATTACCCACATCAAAATAAATTAGAAATAAACATAAAAAGCATAAAATTGTGAACGTACACGGCGGAATTCGAAGAAGTCCGATAGAGGGAGAAAAGGGAAGAAGAGGATAGAAATGTAATAATAAGGATTGAGAGCGTAAAAACCAGGACGCTGAACAATGGTTTAATAGAGAAAAAGAACATTTGAGACAGGAATCGAAAGCGACGAACAGATCGACTTTGATCGAATGAGATGCAGAGAAGTATGCCTCCGAAGCTTTGGGGGCTGGGGCTTTCTTCGCAGTCTCAAGCAATCCTTCTCCGACAGATTCCGTTGGCCTCTCGTCCGTGTGATTTTCTGACGCATTTATTCTTTGCAAATCCTTCCCAAACTGTTCAAACAATTTTAATCTTCACCTGCAATAATATTATTACACCACACTATCCTAGATTAAAGTATACTTTTAGTCTTTTAAGTTTATATTAGATATATTTTTGGTCCCTTAACTTTATAAAGTATACTTTTAGTCCTACAATTCTAACCTCGTTAATTTTGTTAACGGAAAATGCAAACTCAAGTGAATGATGACTGTGTAATTAAATACTATTAAGCTTAAATTTAAAATATAGATAAATTGAAAAATATATAAATTTTATATAATTAAATGTTATTAGTTATCACTTGAGTTCGCTGCGGCAACATTTTCAGTTAGCAAAATTAACGGTATTAGAATTTTGAAACCAAAAGTATATTTTATAAAGTTAAGAAATCAAAAATATGCCTTATACAAAACTTAAAAGATTAAAAGTATACTTGAGCATCTATTATAAGTGCCCTATTGAGTGTCAAGTAAGAATGTCATGTGGAATATTTCAGTTAAATTAAATAGTTAATGATCAAAATTAATTTTGGTAATGACCATAAACAATATAAATAGAGTATTATTACTATCAATTTATGTTATTACTAGTTTATTTCACCAATATATCAGAATCTCAATAGGAGAGAAAAATGATAGAGGTATATGAGATTCTAATAGAAGTGGATAAGATTATAATCTAAAGGTGAAACAATCTGTTAGTAATACAATAACAATATCCTATCCCAAGCAATATTGTTATATTTTTTAAATTTCTGAAATGACATCAAAATCAAGAAAATTAACGAACAACATTGAGATTTTTTTTCAATACTTCCTAAACGAATTTACACACCTTAACTCATTCATAAATTAGATAAATACAAATTATGAAAACTTAATGGTCAATCATACCATGTCATATAAGGTTTTTTAAAAAAAATCATGTTGGCAAAAAAAAAAGTTTAAAAAAAAAACATGTCATATCATGTAAATAGTGAACGTTGTGGTTTTTTATAATTTACATGTATTACATATTTATAGATTATAGATAATGTAATATCTTGAATTTCGGGCATGGAAACTTGAGAATAAGCCTAAGTTAGGCAAACTACTAAGCTCGGTTCAGGAAGTGTGACATTTCCTGGACAGATAAGGATCCTCTGCGTTTTAGAGGAAAATAGGAAGAGGAGGAGACACTAGAGGGTCATATGCATGGTTCTTAAAAACTCGTTTTATCACTGAGATTTTACGTTTTTACGATTTTTTTTTCATTAAAACGATTTTACTAATTTTTCAAACACTTTTAAATTTTTACGGATTTTTTACGATTTTACTACGTTACGATTTTGCGTTTTACGATTTTTCATTCTCCTTCCGTTTTTAGGTAAAAACTCGTTTTTAAGAACCTTGGTCATATGTCAAAAGCAAGAGTCGGTGTAATGATTAATTGGGACACGTGTCACTTCAGGGGTAAAAAAGGAAAAGTAAGAACCTTCCGATTTTTCCTGAAAACCTCGTGTAATGATTTTTCAAACTCGTTTTACGATTTTTCATTCTCCTTCCATTTTCAGGTAAAAACTCGTTTTTAAGAACCTTGGTCATATGTCAAAAGCAAGAGTAGGTGTAATGATTAATTGGGACACGTGTCACTTCAGGGGTAAAAGAGGAAAAGTAAGGGAAAAATAGTCAATTCCTTGTCCTTTTAATGTTGAATTTCGTCCCTCATGAGAAAGAAGAGAAAACCAGGTGATTTAAGTCATATTTAGACTCAAACTTGAAATGCGGGTCCCACAGGCGATTAACTGACAGAAACGGGACTGGCCGGGACCAATTAGGGGTTCCTTTGGGTTGAGTAGGTCAAGTGTGGAGCCACTCCATGAAGTTTGAAGAGTGCCCCCTATGAGTGCCTATTCACGAAGGAAATGTAACAAGTAAAAGGAATCCCTCTAACCCGCCACCCTAAAGAGCGAGGCCGGTAGGGGTGTAACAGTTATGGTATTAGAGCCTGGTTTAAACGGTACTGGTAAAAGGTAAATAATTAAGGGTACTGACATAACTTTTAGCAAATGGAGTAGAAGGACATATAACCTAAAGAAAAAGGGTTAAGTTCCAGTTAATTAAAACTCCACAGTTGGATAAGACAGCACGGAAAGTGGGTTATGCTGCTAACTTTAGGACCTCTGATATGGAAATCAAGGTCTGAGTAAAATTCCCACTCGATGTTACAAGAACTCAAAAAGGAGTTGCACGGAGAAGCTAGTACTGCTTAAATTTCCTTGTGAGGAAAAAATACATAGCATCTCTGGGGGCAAATATAGTGCTTAAGCTACCGATATCCAGCAAAATATGAATTTGTGCCAGTATTAATACCCCTGATCTGATAGGCGCTTTAAAGTTAAGCGTGCTTGACGAGAGAAATTCTCAGGATGGGTGACCTTTTGGGAAGTGCCATAGGAAGGTGAGATCTTATTATTTAAGACCTGAATTCTTTGAGGTATGACATATGGTAATCCATAGAGATGCCATGAGAATGTTAGATTGAACAAGGAAATGATCGAGGCTAGGCTTGAATCTAATCTTAAATAGAATTAATGCCTACGTTAAATATGATTAAGATTGAGCTAAGGTTCTAGTACCTGAGAGTAGGAACCTTATGATTATTGATCGATACTGAATCGTTTGGGTATGATTGAGAATTGATGAATAACCTTGAGGTAATAGAATGATATTAGAGTATACCCCTGTGATAATGAGGATTTAGATGAAATCAAAACCTCGTGAATAAGGTTGATGTTAATTGAATGTTTTGAGATTTAGACTAGGAAGATGAATTATGATCTTAGTTCCTATTTTCGGTATTATTGAGGTAATATGATTCCTTAGCCTAACTAATGTTGAGGTTTTAGGAGCCAATTGGAAATCTGACGATTATCGATTTGAGGTTAATTGAGGATAGTGACTGAATGTTATAGGTTATGAATCATGATGATCGTAGCGTGTTTATTGGGTATGTTCGAGGTTTTAAAATTTGGTTGATGAACCTAATGATCTGATTTGATAATGAGATATTCTTTTGGTGTTTGATTGATCTGAACGCATTGAGGCACTAGAGTATAGTACCCATGTGTATGAGGTATTTGGAGGTTACTAGTTGCTAAGGAATGATTTTAATCTCATGATATTCCCTTAGAAAGAATGATTCAGAGTAGAACCCTTGATAATATTGATTGATATTGTGTTATTTGAGGTATGTTTGAGGATAATACCTATATGATATGAGGTATTTTGAGGTTATTAGTTATTGTATTAGTATAGGGAAAGATCTTGAATAAAGAATATTCCCTGAGAGTGTATGACTGAGAATTAGTGCCTCAATAGAACCGAATAATAGCTAAAACCCCGATAGCCACAAGTTTCGGTCTCATATTAGGATCGATAGCTGTAGATATGGGAGTGGCTAGTCGGTTTCTGGAAAGATGTGGATTAAATACCTGTTAGGGGAAGTTGAATATGCGACTATGTTTGAAGTAGGATCA
Source organism: Acacia crassicarpa (assembly GCA_034222035.1). NCBI lineage: Eukaryota > Viridiplantae > Streptophyta > Magnoliopsida > Fabales > Fabaceae > Acacia > Acacia crassicarpa. The sequence goes on along the minus strand of JAWXYG010000019.1, from coordinate 1,794,593 downwards.
TTATCAAGAGATCATATACAGAATGACCCCAAATGAGGATTATTTGATATCGAGGTATTGCTATGGGGTGCTCCAGTGTTATATGTATTATTACAAAAATACAGTGGGCAATAAGACTTCCTAAAATGGTATGATTTCAGGTTGTTGAATTGGATATGTGATCAATAAGAGATCCTAAGTCCTATATGACTAGTATGATCATAGACTAGAAGAAGTCCACAACTATTAGACCGTGAATACTGGGCAGAGTGCCAAAAAGGTCGTAAGCCTAAAAGATACATACATTATTCTGGAATGGCTTGATGAAGGAAAATGGAATGAACTGAGTATCCTGTGGATGGCTCAAGTAGCTAAGGATAGAGCTTAAGATGCAATTGGAGTTGATGACCTTCTATATTAGTTGTCTAACTCCTGGTATGTGTGAAAATTGAAATTTTGAATTTACCAATGCACCTGCTATGATTGTGAAATTTTTAAAAATTAAATTTTCTAGACTAAATTTCCAAATGAAATGTTTTCTATGGAATTTGAAATCAATTTAAAGTGGTTGTTTCCGAACTATGTTATCTCATAGATAGGGTCCTTGTGGAACCCAGATTTGAAACTGAATTGCGAACCATGTTTGTGGTGGAAGCAGTACGGAATTGGAAGATGCCAGAAAATGCTGTAGAAATACTCAGTTTGCTGGATCTTGCCAAACATTTTTGAAATTGTTTTAAAATCGCTGGCCATTGTTGAAATTTTTTTTTGAAGGGATTAGTTTTGCAAAGTGGATACTCGCACCAAGAGTGTGTGCACCCAATTCGAGTAGTTTCGCCTTGTGAGGGCGTGTGTGTTGTCTTGTCTGGCCGGCACCCACGCAGGCGTTTGGAGCAAGGCTCCTGGACGATGGTCCTTTGTCTCGATATGGGATTTCAATGGGTGGCATGTTATTGTATGTGCCAATGCGGACACTGGATCCCTTGTGGATGGAAACTCTCCTACATTGGCTAACAAATGCGGTGCTTTGTGCATGAAAGTATTGGGATGTGCCGTTGTACCGAAAGGTGAAAGTGGTGGCGAGAGCTTTTGAACGTTGAAATTGTGAAATAAATAATCCCACTCATTAATGTATGCCAATAGTGAATTTTTTTTGAAAATAGTCCGGCAGTGAATTATTTTCAAGAAAATTTGAGCTAGCAGCGGTCGAATTTAAAAATATGAAAATACTGTTTTGTATGATTATGAAAACGTACTGCGACCACAAAGATTTTCAAATATTTGAAAATTTGAAATGTTGAGGATGAGACAACATTGTAAGCGGTTACATAACTGTCGTCGCTATTGTATTGAAATGAAAAGCGGTGCAGTTGGTTATTATATTGATCCAGGAACGAAAACTGATAGAATGGTCTACAGATATGAATTGAGTAAATCAAATAGTAATTGCCAGTTACCGTGCTAAGTAAGAGGAAAATGATTTGAGAGCTTAAAATTGAGGAAGCTCGAACCAAATTAATGAGCAGAGGCTCGAGGCAGTAAGACCCAATGTGCAAGGATTGCATGGGGCGATGTCCCTGGGCTGTAAGACCTATGATGCTTAGCACTATATGGAATACTTACTGGCATGGTGACTTTAGACTAGTGTGTCTAGAATACCTCTTGAAGCTGGCAAACCATACGATTTGTACCAAGTGTTAGATGAGATGCTTAAGACCTAAGGGTGATTCCCTGGATGGTAAGGTTAGAAAATTCAGCATTATAATAATAGACTAAGCCGGAAGGCCAATATGTGATAAACCAAGTGGCAAAATGAACAAGTAGTACGACTTATGTAACCCGGCGTTGTGAAAACAGACAATTGTTTTTGTGTGATTAAACACTACACTTGGGTACAAGATTAAAAGAGAGTAGTGTATAATTGTGATGCATGTTTGATGAGCATGCACATCCCCTGAATGAATGGAACTATTGTTTGATGACTATGTTACAGATCTTGTTAGCATGGATAGAAAGGGAATTAATTGAATAGTCAAAATGATTCCTCGAGGTATAAATATTCAAATTCCTAAATTAGGCAGACTACTAAGCTCGGTTCAAGAAGCGTGACATTTCCTGGATAGATAAGGATCCTCTGCGTTTTAGAGGAAAATAGGAAGAGAAGGAGACACTGGAGGGTCATATGTCAAAAGCAAGAGTCGGTATAATGATTATATTGGGACATGTGTCACTTCAGGGGTAAAAGAGGAAAAGCAAGGGCAAAATAATCAATTCCTTGTCCTTTTAATGTTGAATTTCGTCCCTCATGAGAAAGAAGAGAAAACCAGGTGATTTAAGTCATATTCAGATCCAAACTCGAAATACGAGTCCCACAGGCAATTAACCGACAGAAAAGGGACCAGCCGGGACCAATTAAGGGTTCCTTTGGACTGAGTAGGTCAAGTGTGAGGCCACTCCATGAAGTTTGAAGAGTGTCCCCTAGGAGTGTCTATTCACGAAAGAAAGGTAACAAGTAAAAGGAATCCCTCTAACCCGCCACCCGAAAGGGCGAGGCCGGTAGGGATGTAACAAATAAAGATACAAACAAAATATATATTCTTTTATGGAAAACATATTTAACAGATTGGTAAATATCTTTTGTCAACATAATAGATTGGTAGTAGATAGGATCTAGTCATCTAGCGTTCACTCTTAAATCACAAAGAGAAGAAAATAAGAGAAGGACAGGTTTAAATTGACATTTTAAAAATTAAAATGCATCACATAAATATCATAATAACTTCTAGGTCATGCGTCCAAATTCAGCAAAAAATAAATAAAAAAAAGGTTAAAACTACTATGATTAAATTAGCTAAAGAATCAAGGAAATTTAAATATAAGCTTATGTTGTTGTTATGTTCATAACTCATGAAAATTACAATTATTAAAATTTTAAATGGCCTCGATCAATCGCATACAATTTAAAATTGGAGAGTACCTATAATATTACTGCATAGTAGGTATATTACTAGGATCGAAATCATGTTTACATCCAACACTTTCAAAACATAATAATGAAACAATTTATAATAATTAATTTAGCAATCAATTAGTAGCTGAGTTAGCTTTTAATGCTTTAATGCTTGTGCGTGTGTTGTAAATGCTGATGGAGGTCTCAACTCTCAAGCAATGGATCTAAATCTAAGAAATTTAAATAGATTAAAATATTTAAAAAGGAGCAAAACTGTAAATATAATGTAAGGATTAGATTAAGAATTTGATCTCATAATTTCATGGCCTTGATAGTTATTGCTAACATAAGCCTCTTCCTTAAATATCAATATATTTATAAAAATTACTAAAAAACACACATTATTCACAACTCATCTTGAGTTCCATGGAAAATGGAAGTGGACGAGTTATGACCAAATCTTTTTTTTTTTTTTTTTTTGGAAAAAAGAATGAATATATCGATTGTGAAGAATATAAGAACAATGGAACTGATTTTACGAAGGAAAAAAACAAGTTACATTAAAAAATAATAATAATAATCATCATCATCATCTAACAAGCGCAATAACGCTTATCTGGTTCCTTCTAAAGTTCTAACAACAACTATGCTAATCAATATTTCACATCAGAACGCCATCATAAATGCCGGGTGGAAGTCCAAATGCCATCATGCGCCCTGCTCATCCACGTCTCCATTCTCACCATCTTCAGCGGCAGCTGCTGCGGCTGCTGCCATCAGCTCATCAAAATTTTCCGTTTTTCCGAGTAATATCTCAATCTGAACCAGGTTTTAAGAGAATGTGAAAATAATGGAGCAAGTGAAACAGGAAGACAAAAGAAGACATGTTATGGATTCAACAAGACAATTAATTAAAAAGGCAAATTCTACTCCTCCCACCTTGGCCTTCTGGACAGGTCTCCCTCTAGAGTCATCCTTTATCTCAACAGTTGATGTCATTATTTCTACATTAAGATTCCACCATTAATAAAATTTGCTTCATAAACCATTTTCACAAAACAGTAAAGATGGGGGGCAAGAAGAAAGAAGATAGTAGTAGCTCACTCTTTTCAACAGCAAGCCCATTGTTTTTCAAAATTTCAGCAACAGTCACCACTGTCGCGATAGCTGTGATGAAAATATATAGAAACAATCAAAACTTATTGAAACAAATTTAAGGGAGGACGGTGCAAGGGAAAGGATAAAACTAGAAAGGAATGGTTTGACATAAAATTATTAAAAATCTACAGGAATAGGATACCATTTAATGATGTGGATGTAAAATACCTAGCATCAATTTCTAGTTTAGTAAATCATGCACGCCTGCTTAACCTATAAATCCTTTTTTTTCCAAATTGAAGAATCAATTATAAATGCCACAGATTAGTAAAATAAATGAAATGTGGAGGATTTCCCAATCTTCAAGCTTACATTAATGCTCAAGTTCAAAAAAGGAAGAAGTGCCTAAAGACTATGTAGACAACTACAAAATCCCTAAATTCTATTCAGTAGAGGAAAACAAATAGTTTACTCCATTTGCCCCCGGCACATATCTACAAAACTATGCTTACCTCCATCTCAGTTAAGGTTGGGTAGAGGGTGGTGGGGTGAAATCCATATAAAAGACTCAGGAATTATTGATAAGCTTTGACGCTTGAACCATAAATATGGTACCATAAAGGTATAAACACAACATACTCAAACATCAATCTCTTCTGAGTTCTGATATGAACCTCCACATCCAAGAGTCATTTGCTATATATGTCCTTTCATTATCCACATGTATATAAGATATATGACTATCTAAAATCCTCCTATAACCATGTAGTTGCAATCCAAAACTTATATGAGGAGATAAAGCTAAGGAGCTAGACCTAAGATGACAAGTTCGCAGAAAAGTTACCAAATGGCCTACAGTAAGTAGTCAACCAAAACTGCAGAGCAATTTCACGTCTGGCATGCTTTACTAAAGCCTATTCAGAAATAGAAATTATGGCTTTATGCACAGCATTGAGACTCAAATTCAATTCAAGTCCGAGGGAGCTCATGAGGCCGAAACAGAAAAATCACTCTGGCATAATGAGATTCCCTAAGCTCTAAACAGAAAGTAGTAGATTTATTTATTCAATTAAATTTTCAAATATTATTCTTCAGTTGATCTAAATACATAATAATAGTCGGTCCTCCCTGCAATAATATTAATCTCGGTTGTTCACACAATTACGGTCACTAATTTAAAAGCTTACACACAGAAATCTCAAAAGGACACTCTTATTGGCTTCAACACAGGCATGCGAGATTAGAAGTAAAGCTATTTAGGTCCAAGACTTCGTACCCATTCCTAGTGCTGATAGCTCCACCTCATTATGCTGTTGCATATACCTCTGCAATAATAACGAGTATAAACAAAAATTAAACAAAGCAAAGCACCCAAAAAAATCGACACAAAGCTCACGAATCTTGAAAAATTTATATCAGAAAGTGAATTCGATAACAGCAACAAATAAAACTCCAAAAAAAAGGTCCCAAAAAACAAACGAAGGTTTAGAGAACAAACCTTGGCCAAATTAACATAGAAGAAGAGTGGCTTCTTGGTATTAGACACCTGAATGCGATTCTTTTTGTAAGATTCCGAGATGTTAATGTTGTTAACTCCCTCTGTGATGGCGTCCATTGCAACAGTGTTATTGAACTTCCCAAAAACCCTAATCTAATCCATCCGCAAAATGTGAGTAGTTATAGTGCGAGCGCTAAAACCTTCAGATGAAAATCGGATGAATTGGGCTACGCTTCTTATATGGGCCAGGATACCCCCTATCCATTCCCAAGTATGTGGGCTTAAATAAATTTTCAATTACCCCTTTTTGGGCTAAACATTTGGACCAACGAAATAGTTTTTCACTTTTTCCCCCTAAATATAGGCTAAATACTTCAAATCTGGTAAGTATGAAAACTTCTGGTAAGCTGTTATCTTCACTTTGCCCCTTTATTGCATTTTGGTCATTGCCATTTGTTTTAGAAATGGTTCTTTGAGCCCAAAAAAAAAAAACTAGAAATGGTTCGGCAGGAAAGAGGTTAGTCTAATTTGATCTTCTTAATGAATTGGCTGCTGCTTCTTTATTCCTTAATATATAATATAATTGATTGTTTTGGAGAAATTACGAAAGCTAAATATTTTTTTTTTGGTAAAAATTAGGGCTCAATCGCCCATTACTTCACTCATATTAGTTAGGATCTAAACGTGGGTAAACAGCTCCTATAGTATTTCTATACAGAAAATCTACCACCCCGGAGAATAAAAACAGTAAAATCCTCACTACAAAAAAAGCTATACTTGGCTAACCAATCTATCATAGTTTTGCCTTCATACAAAATATGGGAAAAGCAAATTATTAGCTTATCGTTATTGTCTCATAGCCATGCATTCAAAGTTTTGTCTCTAGCCCTTCCTTAGATCCAAGGTGTCTATCTTTTTTATACTAAATTAATTTATCTGACATATACACTGATATATAATCAAATGATACACGATATATGTTAATATTAACTAATTTATTTAGCTTCCTTAACTTTTCAAAAAAAATAATAATAATAATTATATCTTATGTTAAGGAGGAGGGTACTCAAAAAAAGACTTGAATTACTCAGAATTAATTAGTTAGTTTTTTGCTTATTAATTAGTTTTTGCCTTAACTAGGTGATGTCAATTCAGTGATATGATTAGATGCCAAAGTGAGATTCATTTGGAAACAGAATTGAAAACAAGGCCATCATTTATACATTTTTGACAACAAAAAAGATTATTCGGATAGAGATGGGCTTCCAGCTGCAAAATTTAGTTTTCAGAGAATGTGTAGTGAAGAGGAAGCCTAAGTGAAAGCAATAAATATCGCATTTTTAATTTTAAATATAAGATAAAGTTAATTTTTTTAGAGATTAAAGAAATTAAATAAGTTTGATTTTTTAGAGAGATTAAGAAAACTAAATAAGTTACTTAATCATATCATATGTTGTATATACTTATGTTATATATTAGTTTATTAGTCATATTAATTAGTTTGTTTAAAAAAAATTTTAAAAAAACTATAAAGTAATTTAATTATTTTTCTTAATATCTCTAAAAAAATCAATTCTATTTTATATTAGGAGCAAAAGAAGTATGCCAATTCATTTTACTAATTGCAATCCTTGCATTGAAGTCTTCTAGAACCTACGTTAGATTGATTTTGATTGAGGAAAGATCACTTTGCCCTCTTTATAAATTCTTTGACCAACCAATTCAAATTAACAAAAGTAAAGTGGTCTTTACTCAATTAAAATCAATCTAACACATATCTGATTTCAATGTAATACAGTGATTTTAAGGAATTTGGTTATAATTTTTTCTCTCCCTTGAAACATGTATTTAATTCTCCCATGAGATTGTCACTTATATCATCTGATGGAATATTGGTACAATGCAACTAATTTAATCGGAATATTGGTACAACGCAACTAATTTAATCTCCAAAAATAATATACCACTCTGGTTTTATTTATAAGTCCTTTTTTATTAAAAAAATTCAGTCCTCTTTATAAATTCTCTTTAAGCTAATAAATGAATTTGTGACAATTTTGCTTATAGTAATTATACTAATGAAAATATAGATAAAAGCTAAGAAAGAGTTGAAAGATACTCATTTGTAAATGTTGAAAAATTTAAAAATTTACATCATAATTATTGAACTAACTAACTCTACTTAATAAGTATGATTTAATTTTAAAAAAATTATAAACATAACTTTTTAATTTTTATTCAAACTATTATAATGAATTGGATTCCGTGTTTGTTATTATATTATATTTTTTTAATTTAAAGAAGCTAGAATTATTGACAAAGCTCTGATAAAGCTGGTGACAAAATTTTCATTATGGTGGAGGCAGAGAGGTATTAGGTATATACGAGTATCAATCAAGTCAAAAATTAAAAATTATTCTTTCGGTCACTTTTTATAATCGCAATTTGAAGATGTCTGGTACGTTCATGTTAATGGACATGGCCGGCAAAAACAAATGTTAATGGAAATGACTTCGAATCGAAAAATATGAAAAAGACATGCATTTTGTCTAGTCACCTCGTAAATTGCGCATTTCCAGGGGATTTAATTAAGGGGAAATAATCAAAAAATTGTTGAAAAAAAGATTCTAGGTCTTTTCTGATATTTTTTTCATAAATGTTAACAACTATATCAATACAACATTAACAACAAAATCAATATACGTTAACAACAATATCCTAACAACAAAATCAATACTTTTCTAAAATAATACCCGAAAAAGCTCTAGGATATTTTCTAATGTTTGACTTTTCTTTAAATTTTTTTAACATTTTTTTGCTTATTTGGGCCCTGAAGGGAATTTTCCCTTTCATTAAACTAGTTTAACGACTCAAATAAATTAAAATCTTTCTAAAGAGACAAAACTCACATGGTCAAAAAATACATAGACCAAACTCATAACATCTTCTTAATATATATCACTCTGATCCTATTTATAAATCCAATTTAACCAAATCTCACATACCAAGGAAAGGTTACTATCTCAATTATTATGAAACAAATTTCCAACTTTACCATCATTTATGAATGGGTACCTTTTAAAATTTATTGTCAAATCTCTCTCATCTTTTTCTCTTTCCAACATGGCTAGCCAATCTCTCTCATCATCATTACTATGAGCAAAATTGTCGCAATCTCATTTATTTGGTCAAAATGGACTTACAAAAAGGACCAAATTTTTTGGTCAAACTTGATTTATAGATAGGACCAGAGTGGTAAAAACACTTAAGGATGGACCGCAATAAATATCCCACGGCATCTTTTATTTACTACTCCATAGAAATATTTTTGTAGTATAAATTACATTATAAAAGTGTTCATATTATTAGGACCGAATGTAGTATATTTTGTTCTAGATATAATCATGTATTACATTTTATATATATATATATATATATATATATATATATATATATATATATTAATTTCTAAATGGACACATTAAAATAGTTATATTTCTGACCAAAAGCTTATTAAGAAATTGAGGAGGAGGAGAAATTAATAAAAAAGACTAATATATTTTAGAAAATACATGTCATATTAACTAACTTAATTAAATTTCTTAATTTAATTAATTTAGGTAAATATGTTTTATATTAAGGACCAAAAGAAATATCAATTTTTTTGTAAAATTTTAAATCCCAATACTAAGTGAGAAGTTAAGAAATTATGCTAGCAAGGAGGATTTGGGTTTTTTTCTCATTGATTTATGGGAAATTTACAATATCCTTTTATGATTAAATTTTTTGTTGTTATCTTTTGATTTCAAATAAATTTAAATTTTAATATTTAAAATTATCATTTAAACATTTAGATTTTCTGATCCACATTGTTGACAAAAAAATTTTAGATCCAAATATTGATTTCATTTAACTATACTTTCTCCAATATTTGTTTTTAACTCCTCATCATTATTCATAGAAATTAATAAAAATTTTAAAGGTTGTTTGATTGTTTCTGAGAAATAAGTAATATAATACCTTATAATAATCAAAATTCTTCCTCTAAATAGCATGGAGTAAGATACTCCCTCTGATCCTTATTATAAGGCATCAACTAGTAAGTTTATTTAGTTCTTTTTATAAGGGACTTACTGATTCCCAATGAGCATTAATTATTTTTTTCATGTCTGCCCATAATTAATAAGGTAGTTGATGAGATTAATAATTAATATGATATTAAAATTTAGGGCAATTAGTAGGGATAATATTAGAAATTACTTAGATCCTAAGAAAACTTTGTTTATGGTTCTATTGAAAAATGATATGGTGGGTATTTTGGCTCCTTTAGTCTTATTCTTAACATAATTATTTTAAAAATATCCTTATTTTACATCAATATTTCCAAATATTTTGCAATTTGTAACAATCTTCTAGTTATCTCTTTATTTTTTGAACATATTTTATTTTTTATCTTTTATTTTAGTTGTTAGGATATTCTTACATGTGAGATGACAGGAGGAGGGTGTGCTAGATGATAGGATTAGAGATTCTCTACGTCCCTCCTTTTATATAATCAATAGATAGATTAAATCTCATTAGGATAACATAAAATTATATTTTTAAATTACAATCAACTAGTAGTACGCAATAGATTTTATTTCATTATAAAAGACCTGTTTAATGGATATCTTCATCACGTCTTCATTTCAAATGAGCAATTAATATAACAAATGAGTTGAATCCAATCCGAACCAATTCATCACTATTAAAAAGAGCTAGGGGGAGAAGCAAAAATGGATTCATGTGTGGAATGCCCAAAGAGTAAGGACTTTTCTCTAGCTTCTCCTCAAAGGATGGCTCCTCACAAATTTCAAAAGATTTAGGAGGGGAATGGGACCAATCGATGTGCTCTGTCATGTTATGTATGGGGGCTTAGAAGATACTCTATATGGTCCTTATTATAAAACATAATTATCTTATTTGATTAGATTAAAAAAATTATTTAAACTAGTTAATATAATATGTATTTTTTGAAACACATTTGTCATCTTCCTTGCTTCCCTCTTTTATTCGACCATTGTTGATGGAGCATTAATAGGTAAGTTAAGAAAAAATTGACAGATATGAAAACTATCATCATGTCTTATATGTTAGTACCAAAACAACTTCTTAAATATGTTTTATATTAAATGTTAGATTTTGTGTAATCCCATGAGTTATAAATAAAAAGTCGCATCGGTTCACCACCGCCGGTCGTGCTGGTTCACCGACGAGACTCCATCTGATTATTTTATCGTCTATAGATAGACGTGCGTGTGGCAAAAGAATAATCTCGTTTTTTTAACATTACTCTCTCATATATATAGTTTAATGCATTTTGCTATAAGTCACATCCGTGCGATTGTGAAAGCAGACTCGTTGTGTTCGTTTGGGCTTTTGATTGAGAATGTCATCATTCTAAAGACGAAAAATCCGCTCTATCCTGATAGACAATTGTTCATTAACCTTAGGCATCAGAATAGAAGGAACAAATTGTCTTAAGGAGACAATGTATGTTGGGCTCAGATATCATCAAAATTTATTATTATATTTCGGCAATCTTATGAGTTTTTACTGGTTTTCTTTATGTACAGAAGTATGTATTGTATGTTTACAGATTATGCATATTAATTATACAGATTCTAACCATTTTAAAAAACAAAGTTCTAAAATATTTTCACCAACATTAAAAACTAGTATAGAGCCAGGATTGTTTATGTCTTTAAGGATTGACCCTTGGCTTTATGGGCATGGAGGAAAAACATTTCCTTTAACATGCGTATAGATCCTTGTCGGGAAGGAAATTGGAGTTTGGTTAACAATATAGCTTAGCAATATCTTGCGAGATTCCAATCTGAACACTTCTTGGAAGATTGACATCTCCATTTTTTATTGGGAGAATCATTGCCCTTTTGCCAATGATCCTCATATTTTCTATACAACAGATGATATTTTAGCACACCTTAAGTTTGTGTTATAGTTTACCATATTTTAAAGAATTTCTTTGTTTATAGATTAATCTTGTAATTCTTCCTTACTACCCTTGTATTTGTATAGCTCTTCTTCAATGAAATCACTCTTCTATTAAAAAAAGGTTAAAAAAAAAAAAGAATACAACAATGATAGTAATAATAATAATAATATGTATTGTATCATTGTACTAAAAAAAAGTCATGCATATTTATTAAGAAGAGACAATACCTCTCATTTTAAATATGGGACTTAGTTGAAATGTAATTAGATTTTATATTTAATATCTGGCAAGTTTGAATTATTGGAAACTACTTTTGGTCAAGTGATGAGATTCACCTCCAGGAATGTCATAGAGTTTATGTGATGTCTGTGAGGGAAATACTTATATACTCTAGGAGTATTATATTATTTGAATTATTTCCACTAAAAATATAATACAACAACTCATATTATTTTAATTCTAGTTGATTGATAACTCATCTGAAAAAATTTAAATTTTATCTTGTTTTTATAAAAAAATATTGGTTGACCATTTTGTGAGAGAGTTTTTTTTTAAAAAAAAAAATTAAGATGTTTTTTGTAACGCCACAATTTTAATACCCAAAAACTCGGTCAAAATATTGAAAATACCTTCAAAAGAGTTCAACAATATCCAAATCCTTTTACAATGTTACCATTTCGAATAAAACCCGTAATACATAATCAGAATAAATTCCAGAAAATATTTCAGAGTTTAATACAAAACGGAAGTCTTAGGTTCATGGCAAATATAATAACATAACATAATCTATTGGAGATCAAAAGAGCTTCCAGAGCTCACTCCATAGGTGCCTTCCCTTGCTCTCTACTAGAATAATCACCTGAAAAATGTTAATATGGGATGAGATTTCACGTCTCAGTAACTACTGAATATTTCTACCTTACCCAAGCAAATTACATATGACATAAATAGTAGATAGTAAAAAAAAATGGATTTAATATACACAGATATTTTTTTTAGATATACAGTAGTTCACATCAAATATCTTTATAAAATACTCATCATTCTTTATTGAATAATTCAGAATGCACTATGCAGTATGCAGCCTCCCTTATATCCCCTTCCAACCGTATACCGCTGACTGGAACCATAGGCTAACATATAGTCCAATAGAAACTCATTCATTTGACTGGATGGTTTCAAGCTCACCAAAACTTAAGATACACCCGGCCAAAGGTATAGAGCTTAAATCTGGACTATGGCTCCCCTCCTTTAAAATAACAACTAAGGAGGTGTCACATGTCCCACATCTCCAATGAAATCCCGGCCAGAGGAAAACATGGAAGATGGGGCCCTGAAAAGTACCATCCACTGTGCACCGAGTGGTGGCATAAACAATTCTTATCATTCAATTCCCTCCTTACTCCACCCATCACAATACAACCGCCATGATGAATGTATTTACTCAAAAATAATGCATTATTATACCATTATATACGTTGATATGCGTATCTGTGAATAGTAAAATACTATGCGTATCTGTGAATAGTAAAATACGGTATATACATGAATAGTAAAATGAGTAGTAAATACGGTATACGTGAATAGTAACATGAATAGTAAATACGGTATACGTGAATAGTAAAAATGAATAGTAAATACGGTATACGTGAATAGTAAAATGAATAGTAAATACGGTATATGTGAATAGTAAAATGAATAGTAAATACGGTATATGTGAATAGTAAAATGAATAGTAAATACGGTATATGTGAATAGTAACGTACGTATAAATAGTACCTCTACAGATTTGCAAATCAAAATTCCCACACCAGATCTTAAAACCATAAATATTTTCTAAATATTCTTGCCAAAATAGTAAACAAACAAATTTATAATCATACATAATTCACAAGTATAAGGAAGAATATTCAGAGTTACCTGTTACTTGCTAATACCCGAATCACCAACCAGCTATTATAACTCTTAAGCAAATATCTCTACTCTCTCTCTCTCTCTACCTCTCTCTATGGCTCTTAGAAGTTGTGAAGAATGAAATGAAATGGAAGGTCTATTTATAGTTGGAAAATGGGTCTTTAAGTGTAATTTTCGTCTCTGGGTCATTTTACGTAATTTTTCCAAAAATTAAAAAGAAACCCTCCCGTGACTACTCTCAGCCGCCCTCGTGAAAGTTTTAAAAATTTTTAATAATATAATATTATAAATTAAATAGTAAATTATTATTACGTGGGTCCCGCTGACAATTTTTTTTCCAAAATTCACGAGCAATTGTCATTCACGGGAAAGTTTGCAGAATTATTTTGGCCGTGGGTCCCGCGATGAATAGTAATACTATACAAATAGTAAATCACTATGCACAAATAGTAAATACTATTCACTGGTCCCAAAAAAAAAATACTGATTTCAAATTTATCACTTTCTGAAAATAGAGCCTACTAGTCTTCCCAAAATAGGTTTATGTTCAAGATATTAGATTCAAAATTCAGGATGTTACATTTCTCCCGTCCTAAAAGAAAATTTTGTCCTCAAAATTTCGCTATAATAAGAATTCTAACCTATTTAAATAATTGTGGATAAGCTTGTCGCATGCTCTCCTCCGTTTCCCAAGTAGCGTCTCCGGGAGCCATTCCTTTCCACTCGACCTTTACAAGTCTAATGGTCTTGTTTCTTAATTTCTTGTCTCTTACATCGACAATCCGCACCGGCTCAGCTTTATACGTCATGTTATCCTTGAGTTCTACCTCTTCCACTTCTATAATGTGGGAAGGATCCGGTTGGTATTTCTTCAGTTGCGATACATGAAAGACATCATGAAGGTTCGCAAGCTGTGGAGGTAAAGCAATCCTGTAAGCTACCGGTCCAATTTTCTCCAAAATCTCATAAGGACCCATAAAACGAGGTGAAAGCTTCTTTGCTCGTATTGCTCTACCAATGCCAGTCATTGGTGTGACTCTTAAGAATACATGTTCGCCCACCATGAACTCCAACGGTCGTCTTCTCTTGTCAGCATAACTCTTCTGTCGACTCTGAGCAGTGAGAAGTTTCTGTTGAATCACCTTAATCTTTTGAGTCGTCTCGTCCACAAGTTCTGGACCTATTAAAATTCGCTCATTCAATTCCGTCCAGCAAATAGGAGATCTACATTTTCTTCCATACAAAGCCTCATAAGGTGCCATCTCAATGCTGGAGTGATAACTATTGTTATATGCAAACTCCGCAAGATGAAGATGATCGTCCCAACTTCCTTTTAGTTCGATTGCACAAGCCCGCAACATGTCTTCCAGAGTTTGAATAGTCCTCTCAGTCTGCCCGTCAGTTTGAGGATGATAAGCGGTACTATAACTCATCCGAGTTCCCATAGCATTCTGCAATGCTTTCCAAAATCGTGAAGTGAATCGTGGATCACGATCAGATACGATGCTATTCGGTATCCCATGCAATCTGACAATCTCCTTCATGTAGATCTTTGCTAGTCTCTCCAATGAGTATTCTGCTGCAATTGCTAGAAAATGAGCTGACTTAGTTAACCTATCGACAATTACCCAAATGGCATTATGTCCGGATGTCGTTAGAGGAAGCCCCATGATAAAATCCATAGAGATGCTGTCCCATTTCCACTCTGGGATATCCAAATTCTTTAATAATCCAGGAGGTTTCCGATGTTCGATCTTGACTTTCTGACAAGTCAAACAACTAGTGACAAAGTCAGTCACATCTTTCTTCATGCCCCGCCACCACCAATTCCGCTTGAGATCATGATACATCTTGGTTGCTCCGGGATAGATAGTGTATTTACTCCGATGTGCCTCTTCTAGTATGAGCTTTTTTATTTCTCCATCATTAGGTATGCACACTTTTCTTTTATACCTTAATATCCCATCTCTATCGATCCCAAATTTCGATTCTTTTCCTTCTTCAATATCTTCCCTCACGTTTAATAGATACTCATCTTCGAGCTGAGCGAATTTAATCTCTTTCCAAATTGTGCTTTCAATAGTTAATGCTTCCATGGTAGCGACCAAACCTGACATTACATCAATAGATGTACTTGGTATCTCCTCGAGCAATTTATGTTCTCTGATCATCATCTGGGCTACATGGATTGTCTTTCTACTTAAGGCATCTGCTACAACGTTCGCCTTTCCTGGATGATACTTCAATTCGAAGTCGTAGTCCTTGATAAACTCCATCCATCTCCTCTGTCGCATGTTGAGCTCCTTTTGGTCGAACAGGTACTTTAGACTTTTGTGGTCACTATAAACCTCGAACTTTGAACCGTAGAGGTGGTGCCTCCAAATCTTCAGAGCAAACACTACTGCTGCAAGTTCTAAGTCGTGAGTAGGATAATTCCCTTCATGTGGCCTTAACTGTCGAGAAGCATAAGCTACTACCCTACCATTTTGCATTAATACACACCCAAGACCTTTCTTGGAAGCATCTGTATACAAAGTAAAGGTCTGAGCAGGATCTGGAATTATAAGTACTGGTGCCGTAGTCAACTTAGTCTTCAAATTTTGAAAAGCTGCTTCACACTTTTCGTCCCATACATATGGTTGACCCTTCCTAGTTAACTTTGTCAAGGGCATAGCTATCTGCGAAAAGCCCTTGATAAATCTCCTATAATAGCCAGCTAGACCTAGAAAACTCCTGATCTCAGTCACGGACTTTGGTCGTTCCCATTGGAGAACTGCTTCAACTTTAGTATGGTCCACTGCAACACCTTCAGCCGATACGACATGGCCTAGGAATTTTACTTCCTTCAACCAAAATTCGCACTTAGACAGTTTCGCATAGAGCTTGTGCTCCTTCAACACTTGTAGCACGATTCTAAGGTGCTCTTTATGCTCTTCTTCATCCTTAGAGTAGATAAGGATGTCGTCAATGAAAACCACTACAAATTTATCTAGATATGGTCGGAAAATTCTATTCATGTAATCCATGAATACTGCTGGAGCATTTGTTAGCCCAAATGGCATAACAAGAAATTCATAATGGCCATATCTAGTTCTGAATGCAGTTTTTGAGACATCTTCAGCTTTGACTCTCAGTTGGTGATAACCTGATCTGAGGTCGATCTTGGAGAATATGGATGCTCCCTTCAACTGATCAAGTAGATCGTCGATCCTGGGTAAAGGATATTTATTCTTTATAGTCACTTTATTCAACTGGCGATAGTCAATGCATAGTCTCAGGCTCCCATCTTTCTTCTTCACAAAGAGTACGGGCGATCCCCAAGGAGATACACTGGGTCTGATAAAACCCTTTTCTAACAATTCCTCGATCTGCCTCTTCAATTCTGCTAGTTCCGATGGAGACATTCGGTAAGGAGCTTTAGATATAGGTTCCGTTCCAGGTACGAGATCAATAGAAAATTCTACTTCTCTCTCTGGGGGTAAACCTGTCATTTCTTTCGGGAATACCTCCGGAAACTCGTTTACCACTTCGATATCTTCTATCCCTTCCTCTACTTCTGCTTGAATGGAGAAAAACACCATGTACGCAAGACAACCATGATGAACAGGCTTTTCATCTTGTACTATAGACAATAATTGTGGTCTATTATGACTCATAGAGTCATCCGCAAGAGAGATAGTCTTCCTCTTGCAGTCAAGGATGATGTCATTAGCTGACAACCAATCCATTCCTATTATTACATCGATACCCTTCGTGGGTAAACAAACAAGGTCTATATTTGAGATCCTATTATCAATCTCAATCGTACAATTTAAGCAAGCCCTAGAAGTTTTTACTGAAGCTCCCGCCGGTGTAGAAATAATCATATAATAAGGCAATTCACTCACTTTTAAATTCAATCGAGGCACACAGTCGTATGATATAAAAGAGTGTGTGGCACCAGAATCAAATAAAGCTTCTACTTCAAGACCTTGGAGTTTGAGGATACCTTTAATCAGATTTGGTGAAGCACTTGCCTCCTGATGTGATAGTGCAAACACTTTCCCTGGCACTGCAGTTCTAGCATCCTTGGCTCCTCGAGGCTCCTCCTCACAAAATCTGGAAATGTGTCCTGGCTTTCCACAGTTGAAACACGTCACACATGGTCCTTGGTGTATTCTTCCACACTTGGCACACATCTGATTGTTGGCGGTGCTTGCAGCAGGAGCTGTGGATCCCCTATATGAACTCTGACCTCCACTGAAGTGACTCCTTTGAGGTCCTTTGAATTGACTCCTCGGTGGTCTGCTGAAATGACTTCTTTGGGGTCCAGTAAAATAACTCCTTGATGGTCCACCAAAGTGATTTCTGGATGGTTGGCTAAACCGCGTATTCACATTACTGAAGTTGTGACTCTGCTTCTTAGTAACTCCTCCCGTTGGTCTCATGAGGTGTGTAGATCTGGCCTGAAAACCCTTCATCTTCTCAGCTTCCTCTTCTCGTTTGTTCCTTGCTATCGTGCGCAGTTTGTCGCATATTTCTTCAAAATCCCTTGTTTCATCAAGGAACGGTGATAGAGCTGTTTTTAGGTCTGGTCTAGCTTTTTCAACCAATCGAGCACTCAACCATTTAGAGTTGTTCTGTGAATATCCGCAGAATTTAGACAACTCTAAAAAGCGAGTAATAAATTCGTCTTCATGTAATTCCCCTTGCCTGAATGTGAGGAATTCAGTTTCTTTCTCTATTCTGATTGAAGGGGAAAAGTAATAATTTTCGAACTTTTCCTTAAACTCTTCCCACGTCATCTCAACATTTCCTTTTGTTTTGGTGCTTTCCCACCATTCTTCAGCTGCTTTCTGCAACAATTGTTCAGCAACCATCACCTTTTGTTGTGAGCTAATCTCGATAACTCTGAAAATCTTTTCTACACGCTTCAGCCACTCCAGTGCTGCAATCGGATCTAGCTTCCCCTCGAACATCGGTGGAGTAAACTTCCGAAATTTTTCCCAAACCTCAGTAATAGGTAAGGGATGGTATTGAGAATGAGAACCGCTACTACCTCCATCTTCAGTGCGAGAACGACTTCCTCCCCTAGATTGATGGTCAGAAGGTGTGACTTCCAGAGCCTTCTCCTTTCCTTCCTTACCACCTTGGCCTCTTCCTTTTGCTAGTTCATCCTCGTGTCTATTCACTTTCTCTCTCATCTCCAAGATGACGTCTCGTAACTCTGCCAAAAGGGCATTGTTATCCTGAGGATAGGGACCATCTTGATGCGGAGGGAGATCTCTTTGGGATGAGGCAGAGGTTGAATTAGTTCTTCGGGTTCTTGCCATTATCTCCTCCTATGATTAATACTATAAGGACACTAAACAAATAAAAATAGCTAAATAAATTCTAAATCTAACAAAGGGAAGTGCTCATGTTATGATATTTAATTTGCCACGAACTTTTTTTAAAAAAATTTTAAGAAATCACTTTAGAAAATAAACAAAATTGCCATGGAACCTTTAGCTCTGATACCAAAAATGTAACGCCACAATTTTAATACCCAAAAACTCGGTCAAAATATTGAAAATACCTTCAAAAGAGTTCAACAATATCCAAATCCTTTTACAATGTTACCATTTCGAATAAAACCCGTAATACATAATCAGAATAAATTCCAGAAAATATTTCAGAGTTTAATACAAAACGGAAGTCTTAGGTTCATGGCAAATATAATAACATAACATAATCTATTGGAGATCAAAAGAGCTTCCAGAGCTCACTCCATAGGTGCCTTCCCTTGCTCTCTACTAGAATAATCACCTGAAAAATGTTAATATGGGATGAGATTTCACGTCTCAGTAACTACTGAATATTTCTACCTTACCCAAGCAAATTACATATGACATAAATAGTAGATAGTAAAAAAAAAATGGATTTAATATACACAGATATTTTTTTTAGATATACAGTAGTTCACATCAAATATCTTTATAAAATACTCATCATTCTTTATTGAATAATTCAGAATGCACTATGCAGTATGCAGCCTCCCTTATATCCCCTTCCAACCGTATACCGCTGACTGGAACCATAGGCTAACATATAGTCCAATAGAAACTCATTCATTTGATTGGATGGTTTCAAGCTCACCAAAACTTAAGATACACCCGGCCAAAGGTATAGAGCTTAAATCTGGACTATGGCTCCCCTCCTTTAAAATAACAACTAAGGAGGTGTCACATGTCCCACATCTCCAATGAAATCCCGGCCAGAGGAAAACATGGAAGATGGGGCCCTGAAAAGTACCATCCACTGTGCACCGAGTGGTGGCATAAACAATTCTTATCATTCAATTCCCTCCTTACTCCACCCATCACAATACAACCGCCATGATGAATGTATTTACTCAAAAATAATGCATTATTATACCATTATATACGTTGATATGCGTATCTGTGAATAGTAAAATACTATGCGTATCTGTGAATAGTAAAATACGGTATATACATGAATAGTAAAATGAGTAGTAAATACGGTATACGTGAATAGTAACATGAATAGTAAATACGGTATACGTGAATAGTAAAAATGAATAGTAAATACGGTATACGTGAATAGTAAAATGAATAGTAAATACGGTATATGTGAATAGTAAAATGAATAGTAAATACGGTATATGTGAATAGTAAAATGAATAGTAAATACGGTATATGTGAATAGTAACGTACGTATAAATAGTACCTCTACAGATTTGCAAATCAAAATTCCCACACCAGATCTTAAAACCATAAATATTTTCTAAATATTCTTGCCAAAATAGTAAACAAACAAATTTATAATCATACATAATTCACAAGTATAAGGAAGAATATTCAGAGTTACCTGTTACTTGCTAATACCCGAATCACCAACCAGCTATTATAACTCTTAAGCAAATATCTCTACTCTCTCTCTCTCTCTACCTCTCTCTATGGCTCTTAGAAGTTGTGAAGAATGAAATGAAATGGAAGGTCTATTTATAGTTGGAAAATGGGTCTTTAAGTGTAATTTTCGTCTCTGGGTCATTTTACGTAATTTTTCCAAAAATTAAAAAGAAACCCTCCCGTGACTACTCTCAGCCGCCCTCGTGAAAGTTTTAAAAATTTTTAATAATATAATATTATAAATTAAATAGTAAATTATTATTACGTGGGTCCCGCTGACAATTTTTTTTCCAAAATTCACGAGCAATTGTCATTCACGGGAAAGTTTGCAGAATTATTTTGGCCGTGGGTCCCGCGATGAATAGTAATACTATACAAATAGTAAATCACTATGCACAAATAGTAAATACTATTCACTGGTCCCAAAAAAAAAAATACTGATTTCAAATTTATCACTTTCTGAAAATAGAGCCTACTAGTCTTCCCAAAATAGGTTTATGTTCAAGATATTAGATTCAAAATTCAGGATGTTACATTTTTCCTTAAAAAAAGATAATATTTGAATTTTTTTTAAATAAGACATTATCCAAATAGAATTAAAATGACTTAGTTGTTATGGTTTCATTAAACAGATATTAGAAGAGACGTGATACTCTTTGATTATGTAAGTATTTCAATTTGTTTGCATTAGCGTATGTGTGTGCGTGCACCATTTCATTTTACTCCTATTAATAGAAAAAACAATTTGAATTATACTATGGAGTGAATAAAATAATTCATTTGTTTTGTTATTTTTCTCTAATGTTTTCTTTAAAGTTGGGAAAAGTGACCCTCATTATTTAGGCCAACAACACCTAAATTACCCTAATTATCGTGTGTGAGAAAAGCAAATGGAACTGTAGGTAATTGTGTTCATCTCTATATTTAAGCCTAAAAAAAGACTCATTTATTTCATATAAAAAAAGCTCGGAGAGAGTTTATTTTGTAGGAATTAAATATTTGGCATAATAATTTATCAAAAAATTCGTAAGGAATAAAGGTGTTACGTACCCTCAAATATAGGACCAAGCAGCAATTATTAAATGAAACACGAAATTCTGGGATCACCCAAAAAAAAAAAAAAAAACAGACGAAATTGAAGAGTCTAGAAACCTCACGAGTTTGGAACTTTCGTCTTCCAAATCCCAGTCCCTATCCTGAATAAATATCCAGGCTCGAAAATAATGACAAAATTATTATCAAATGTATATCTAAAAATGCAATTCCGTTTTGAATTCAAGTCCAAAACGGTAACCTTCATGATTTCATCCTCAGCCAGAAAAAAAAAAAAAAACAGAAAAATCTTTTCATAACAAGTAATAAAATGAAACGGCAAAAGTCCAATTTTAAGTCTAATTTTTTTTGTTAAAAAAAAAATCGAGCAAAAGTCTCTAAAAATTTTACACGAAGACATTTTTAATAAGAAAGCTTTCCCCATTTTTTTTTTAAAAAGTGCACTATGATTTTAAAGCAAATTAAGGGCGGTATTATATTACCCCTCATGTATTAAAAATGAAATAATATGTCGTTCTTGTTCAAAATCCTTATTGAATCACCATTGCTAACAACAATTTTAGTGAGTAATCTAAAAACAATTTATTCTTTAAGTACTATATTATTAAAATATTAACTAGAAAGAATTTAATCACCTTTTAAAAGGTTAAGGATGATAAAAAGAAGGGTTAAGATACAAATTGACCAACCAAGTGTTACTATAGAAGTACTGGACAAAAAAATATTTTGAAGGTATCAAAAATACCAATAAATAATTGAAAGGAAATAAAAAATACCAATGAAAAATTTAAAACTTCAGCAAATAGACGTGATAAAAAGAAAAACTTATACAAGTCCACCCACCGTCTACCATGGTTAAATAAAATCCACCCCATAAAATGGATTTACCATAACAAATATAGACAACCTAGTGTCCCACACCAATACATAGAAAAGTCTTCGACTCCTGAAAGGAACCTCAACGATATACAATAAATAAGCTTAGAGCACGTTAGAGTCTCAAACTGAAAAAACATTCCACATACGTCCATTTTACAACTACTACGATATATATATCTTCTTTCTTTCCTTTTTTTTTCTTTTATATAAAAAATTTTAGAAAAGGGGTTAGGTTCACGCACAGTCTAAGGGTAGGGCACTTGGAGCACAGTCCATAAGGTATATTGGGCCGGAGAGTACACATGCCTCCACTTCCACCCAGCATTTCCACTACTTCATAGACCTTTAGAATGCCTCCCCCAATGCCTTGACTAACTCCAGAATCGAATCCCCTCCCTTTAGGTGAAGAAGTCCGACCCCTTCACTAGTTAAACTCAAAGACGAGGGGTTATTACTACGATATATGCCGTTCCTTCAATTGAATAAAAAGGTTGGGATGAACCCAACAACATATTCCTCCAATCCTTATAGAATATATAGTATAGTTTTCATATGGGTTATGATATAATTTTACCTACAAAATTTTTCTTGATAACCATATGGCATAAATAAATTTTGAAAGAGGTGAAAATAAATACCAATAAACTATTCAAAAGGTACACATTCACCGTCACCGTTAAATTTCATCAAATTTTTGTGAAGTTGTAGCAAACGCTCTTACAGAAAAACTTTGTTGATAAAATTGTATCATACCCCTTTTCATATTTGTCAATGTTTTTTTAATTTATCATTATTGATATTTCATCAACAATAATTAAGACATGGAAGAAATGAGGGAAATAGGAAAAATGACTATGGCGTTTTAAAAAATGCATATCTTATTAATTAACTAACTTTCTTAATCTAATTAAATTAGTTAATTATATATCTTATATTAATGACTGGAATGAGTATTATATAAACCAGTTTAAATACTAACGAGATGCTCATTTCCAATGGTCTCAGACATAGGGCTTAGCCAGAGTCATTCCCGCCAAGTTCCAAAACTTAACATGCATGTCATTTGCCACATCTTACAGTTTCAATAAATTGTGAATTTAACAAACGGTTTATTAACATTTTTTGTTGTTACGGTTTAATCAAATTTTGTTTTTAATTTATATATATTTTTGAATTGTTGGTTTTGGTCCTTATAATTTCATAAGGACTGAATCTAAATTTTAATATAGAGACCAAAACCAGAACTCCTTAAAAATTCATAAACTAGATATTAAATTCTTATAAAACTATAAGGACTAAAAGTATGATTTAAAACTATACGTACTAAAATCAAAATTCAATTAAACCATAATGACTAATAATAGTATTAACTTTTAACAAAAACAAATCTAAGTTGTGACACATAAGAGTAGGTGGAAATTTGAAGGATTATTACAGTATACCCAAGGGGTATGTATGATACATGAAGCTTTTGAGCGTTGTCAATTCTATCATAGGATCCTTGACAATATTCGTGAGGCTTTGCTTGGTACCTGTTTGCATTAACGGTAAGGTAAGTATGTGAGAAGGATTTTATCTTAATTTACTTAAACGTACTTCTCAAACGCCAACTCAAACATGGCATTGAGTTTATCATTTTCCGTAGACAAACTCAAAGTGTCAAACCATCTTGAGTTTGAAGGGGTATTGAAATATTATATCTCATAATGATATTTGATATATTATATATATATATATTGGAAATATAAATATGAGATATTATTATATTTAATATTATTAAGATTCTAGGGTTAGTTTATTAATTAATTTATGGTTTAATACTTATTCATAAGCTCTTTTATTCATCATGATAGTATAGAGGAAACAACCTGCTGCAACATCAATTAAATATATCATGGCACGCAATTGACTTCAATTTCTGCGTGCCCTTCAATATCTTCTCCCCTTTATATAAAATTTACTTCTTCTTTCCTAAAACACGCACGACCCACGAATACAAATATTGAGAATGGGAGACCCACCTCATGGGAGCACAAAGACGACTATCAGAGTATAGGAGTCAAATATGAACGACGATACATATACATATATATATACCGGCGATCCTTTGTAAATTGTAACTACCAACCGAGGTGGGGCCCGCAGGAGTTCGGTAGGTCAACACTTATTCACCGTATAAATACTAAATAATACAGTATATTTTTTATAATATATGGATTAAATAAAAAACTGTGTTGAAAGACAATAAGAATAGAAGAAAACGGACTACCTTTCCCTATTTTTTTTAGCGGTCAAATATAATTAGACTGACATATGGTATTTGGGAATGCATGTATGGGATAATTTATTATTTTTACGGGAATAAAGTTGACCTACCGACGGACTAACTACTGCCGGCCCCACCTCAGTCTCAGTGGGTGGTTACAATTTACAAAGGATAGCTGCCCGGGGAAGCCAAGCTCCGTATTCAATTCCCGGATCATCAAATTAAAGGGAAACGATTGACCCAACGTTACATTTTATTCTTCTCAATAACCACAAGTTTTAAAATCCTTTCTAATAAATATTACGTCCTTATTATATATTAAAAAAATAAAATTAGGGAGAATGAATTTAAATACAATATGAACTTCCAAAACCCAGCAATATCTATTGAAAAGGGAAAAAAATAGAGAGGTATGTAAGTAGGAATCTAAATTTTGAATATTTGGGGAAAAGACCAAACTATAATTTCCTTCACTTCTTCCTTCTCCACTCCATTCTCTTTTCTTCACCATCTTTTGTTCACTCCACAAGATTGAAGAAGAAGAAAGCTCACTCTAATTCATGCTCGCAGCTCTCTTCAATTGCCTTTAAAGGTTGAAGAAACCAATTTCCGACTAAGTTCTGTACTTTCTATAATACCCCAAAATTTGTATTTTTCTTAAATATGATATATTGGTGAATTTTGAATTGGTATTTGGTTTGGTGTGAATAGTATTTACTATTCATATATACGTATTTACTATTCATAAATACGTATTTACTATTTATAAATACGTATTTAATTAGGTATATACTATTCATGTGGGACCCACGGCCAAATAATTTCCCTCTGTCGACAGAAAACCCGTGAGTGTGAAAATAATTTGACGCGGGACCCACTCAATAATATAATATTATTGTAATATAATATCTTATATTTTGGGAAATAATAGAAATAGAATTATTTCCAATAATCCGTGAACTAGGTTTCTTAGGTAAGGACATATTATAAACAAGTGAATTTTTATCTCAGAGTGGGTTATTTCCGAAGTCATTTCCGAAATCAGCGGAATGATTATTGAGATAGGTCGAAACCGATATTTTGAATCAGGACAGATAGTAGAACCGGTAGAAAATAAATCATAACTCAAAATCCTTGAACTAAGTAGTAAACAACTGCACATATTATGAATCAGTGAATTTTTGTCTCGAAGATGGTGTCACCCGAAGTAATTTCTGTTACCGGCAGTGTCCAACTTAAAATCTTTGACAGATTACGAAATACCCTGAATGAGGTCAAAAATTCAGTTGACCCAGATATTTTTAAAGAGGAAGAATAGAGCTTCAGGGCTGTGCTTCCGAATTTTTAAGAATTTGCAAAAGATCATGCGATCAGAACACCGAACAGAAATTTTATCAGTAAAAAATACTATTTGCATTATTAAAAAAAAAAAAAAAAAGAGGCGCATGGCACACCCGTGAACTTTTTAATATTTTTTTAATATTTTTGGAAATTACGAAAAATGACCCAAAAACAAGAAATTACACTTAAGGACCCATTTTCCAACACTATAAATAGAGGCCTCACTTCTTCATTTTCTTCACACCAAACTCAGATCACAACGGTCGAGTTTAATAGAAGAGAGAGAATTCTTAGAGTTTAGAGTGAGAATTTAGAGTAAAGTTCTCGGAGCTGGAGAGAAGGAGTAAGAACTTCAAGGGTAAGTTCTTTGGTCCCTAGTCTTAAGATTTGGTAGTTTCTTTCGGTAATTATAGTAGAAAAGCCTGATAGAGTTTTTCTGAATATGCTCTGTGGCTGCAGCTTAGCCTGATCTGTCACATCAGAAAAGAATTATTCTTGGGCAGTAATATTATTTACTAGTACAGTAAATACTATTTATCGAACAGTAAAAATTATTTACCGTCACGGTAAAAATATTTTACTGGTACTATTCACATGAATAGTAAATCTTCAGCATAGGATTCCACAAGTATTGCAAAGTTGATGGTCACTGATAAAAATGATATTATAGGATATCTGTGAACTTTTACCGCTGCTGCTGTTGTACCGCTGTTTTCCGTTAGAAGTACCGTTTTAGTCAAACGTACCAAAACATCATCAACGAAGGTACGGACGCGTACTGTAACACTAACTCTAATGCTTACTGTATGCTTATATGTGATAGATAGTCTGAAACTCTGTTTTAAAAATTGATCATACACATACAACTTAATACGGGTTATAGTCTTGATAATGCCGTTATGTTTTCCTAGCGCTGAGGACACGGGTGTACACCGTGGCACTGGTGAATAGTGCAGACTATAATAACATGCATATTGCAGTGGCTGTGTTATGTTATTATTTGATTATGAATGTATTGTATGTGATTATTACTGTTTTGCCATGGATATCTGTCATTCATATTTGATACATAAGCATGAGGTTAACCGTTACCTGAGGTTCAATGGTAATTGAACCTCAGCTCTTGCTTTAGCCCCAGGATCCTCAGGAGGACAATCCAAGGAGAAGGGTAAGCAGGTGGCGTGAAGAGGCAGAAAAGGAGTTTTCTTTTAAAATCTTTATTTCTGTTTTTCTGAATATTCGACTCTTGGATGACTGTAACAGAAGACTGATACACCTTAAATGAATGTTTTATCAGTTACTCGTTTCACGACTATTCCGATGCTCTACTCTGATTAAATCTTTTCAAATTCTGATCGAACTATTTCGAAAACACTTTAGAAAATTGGGATGTTACATTTTTGGTATCAGAGCAGACGGTTCTGAAGTTAACTAAGTTACTCCAAAAAGTCTGGCTAGGCCGGTGTATTTGAGTAACGGAGTTAGGTTCGGAGTTTTTTTTAAAAAAATATTTTCCGGCTAGAACCTGGCTCAGTTATAAGAAACCATTGGTGCCGAAGGCAAGGCTAGTCTATATGGTTCGGTCAAGCAGTCGCCATAGAGTTGGTGAGACCCCCATGATAGACACTTACCTGGCCAATCGGTTGATTAATTGAGTTAGGCTCTAAGCCGTAGTTTTGGAACATATTTCGAAAAGAGTACTGATATAACTTTGGTGTACGTGTTTCAGGAAATGGCTAGATCCCCACTTAGTTATCAAAGAGCCCCTTTTGTTTACCGTTACGAACGTGTGAGACGTGTTGCTCGAAAAACTGTAAACCCTCAGATGGTGGCCCGAAGATTGAACCCTGACCCGGTTTATTCCCCGCCCGCATCTGCACCTCAAATTTTGCCAATACGTTCTGTTCCTGCTAATGATTTGGGGTTGCCATACAATCCACATTACCCTGTTGAACACTTACATGACCCAGAGCCCGAATACCATCCAAGCCCAGAAAACTCTGATGGTTCTAATTCTGTTCCAGCCATACTTACACCAGGTTCCCCAGCAGATTCACATCATTCCTCTGTTGGGGACAATTTTGACTACATTAATGTAGCTGACTTAGAAGAAGAGCACGCAGATAATGTAGCTATTTTAGAAAACGCTGACGATGAAAACCTACGGTATGTGCTGAATGGCAACCGCGACTTGACGGAGATTTTGTATGATGACTTTGTTCGAGCAGGCTGGAATGTGGCAACCGCTCAAGAGCAGTACTTACGCTTCTTGACCCGTGTTAGGGAGCTTTACGATATGTTCATGCCCTTCAACAGCCCCTATCCTCCCGAAGACTGGATCCGATCCACTCTTTATCATTTTCCTCGAACCAATTTCTGGATTCATAAAACGAATGAACTTCTCGATGCAGGACCTATTGAGAAGGTCTACATCCACCTACTGCGGATCCAAAGCTGGGTACATCGTAGCATGTAAACCAGGAGGGAGACAGAAACCAGAATCAGTCCAAGGAAGCAATGGAAGTACTAGTGACGCATAGTAATAGTAGTAGTAGATATAGACGCTGTTGTAGTACACCTTTAAAAGACCCTAAGGAGATAAATTGTAAAATAAAGCAATTACTGTGAATGATGGTTGATTATAAAAATATATAAATATGTTTGAATATGTGTTAAGCCTA
This sequence comes from Acacia crassicarpa, assembly GCA_034222035.1. Lineage (NCBI taxonomy): Eukaryota > Viridiplantae > Streptophyta > Magnoliopsida > Fabales > Fabaceae > Acacia > Acacia crassicarpa. The sequence goes on along the minus strand of JAWXYG010000019.1, from coordinate 1,766,049 downwards.
TTTGTATGCTAATTATTATTATTTCTCTAACGTTCATATGGTTTCATAAATAAAAGATTTAAGTATGGCAAACTCGAGAGGATCCGGAGTCCCTAGAGGACGAGGCAGAGGCCGAGGCAGAGGTAGACAAACACAAGTAATACCCCTGCCAGGTCCGGAACAACCACAGCAACCAGAGCGGGATGAGATGCAGGAGATGAGAAGAATGTTACAAGAGCAAAGGGCACTCATTGATGCGCTTCTTGCAGAACGGCTTGAGAGACAAGCCGAAGGGGGACAAGTAGAGGAAGAACAAATTAATGAGGAGAATGAAAACAACAACGAACACGACGAAGAACGTGACAATGAAGTTGAGGGAACCAATCGATTCCAAATACCTCCCCAACAGGAGAGAGCGATGGCTGAGCTACAGCAACCGAATAGAGTGGTCGAGAATACCCAATATTGGGTGACACAATTCTGTAAAATGAAACCCCCAACTTTCCGAGGCAAGCTTGATTCAGCAGAAGACTGGTTGATGCAGCTGGACAAGATATTCGAAGTCATGGAATGTCCGGAAGATAGAAAAGCTCAACTGGCAATTTATAAGCTGCAAGGAGATGCAGATCGTTGGTGGAAGAGCATTGCGGCAACACTGCGAGCACGTCACTGTCCCATTACGTGGGAAAAATTCCTAGAAAAATTCAACGAGCAATATTTTCCACCCTCTGTTCAGATGATTAAGGAATCTGAATTTCTGCACATTCGACAAGGGCAAGATGAATCTTTTGATGACTACTATGCACGTTTCACCAATTTGTCTCGATATTCAACCCTCTTTAGGCAATGTGAAGATGAAGGCAGTATGGCAAACATACTGATTTATGGCTTGAAGTATGAAATAAGGGAGAAGCTTGTGTCGCAACAATTCTCACAATTGATTCAAGCGGTGGAAGCTTGTCGATTGATCGAAAGAAATTTGAAGGAGCTCAGGAAGACTAGAGTCTTTCATAGTAGTGGCCCCAGTCGTGGCGGTTTTACCCGTGGAAACTCATCGCAGAAACGGAAGACCAATTGGAGTAATTTCCGTGAAGGAAACAAGAGGCCATTCCAACCTGGGCAGCAGAACTTCCCAAGGGTACAGACATCCAGAGCATGTCCAAAATGCGGAAGGTATCATCAAGGAACTAACTGCGAAGGAAAGATTGTGTGCTACAAGTGCCAGCAGCCGGGGCACCTTAGCACAAACTGTCCACAAAAAGCACTGGAGGCGAGGCCGCAAAACCCAGGTCGAGTTTTTGCTTTAACGAATGAAGAAGCCAGAAAATCTCCGGAAATGATCAAAGGTACTATTTCTCTTAATGGGAATTTACTCCAAGCATTGTATGATTCTGGTGCTAGCCACTCGTTTATTTCATATGATTGTGCAAAGCGGCTAGGAATGCATGCTTATAGACTACCATATGATCTACTAGTAGCCACACCACTTGGTGCGAAATCCTTAGCTTCTGATGCATGCCTTAATTGTATTGCGAGCGTAAATGGACGAGATTCAAACATAGATCTTATCCGACTACCGCTTAGTGGCATCGATGTTATTCTCGGTCTTGATTGGCTGACGGCTAACAATGCGATAATTGATTGCGGAAGTAAACAGATATCCTTTGCACCCCCGCACAACCGAAGCAAGGTTGATGGGAGTCTGAGTTATATCTCTGTTTCGGAAGCAGAAAAATGCATAATGCATGGTTGCCAAGCATACATGGTATTTTTCTCTGTAAAGGCGGAAGCTGAACTCTCACTCAAAGACATTCCGGTTGTCAACGAGTTCCCTGATGTGTTTCCAGAGGATCTCACTGAGTTACCTCCTGAAAGAGAAGTTGAGTTCGCTATTGAATTGATGCCTGGAACGGGATCAATATCAAAAGCACCATACCGAATGGCGCCGAACGAGATGCAGGAGTTGAAGAAGCAACTTGAAGAACTGCTGGAGAAAGGGTTTATTCGACCCAGCGTGTCACCTTGGGGAGCCCCCGTATTGTTTGTTAAAAAGAAAGACGGAAGCCTACGACTTTGTATCGACTACCGTGAGTTGAACAAAGTAACTATCAAGAATAAATACCCACTTCCCCGAATCGATGATCTACTCGACCAACTATCTGGTTCCTGTGTATTTTCAAAGATCGATTTGCGCTCAGGATACCACCAGCTTCGAGTAAAAGCCAGTGATATTCCAAAAACAGCTTTTAGAACCAGATATGGGCATTACGAATTTCTTGTGATGCCTTTCGGATTGACTAATGCACCTGCCGTATTCATGGATTACATGAATCGGATTTTTCGCCAGCACCTAGACAAGTTTGTAGTAGTATTCATCGATGATATACTGATCTATTCAAAAAGCAGAGAGGAGCACGAGGAACATCTGCGAATCGTATTAGGTATACTACGTGACAAGCGACTTTTTGCTAAGTTTAGCAAATGTGAATTTTGGCTGCCAGAAGTGAGATTTCTGGGCCATGTCATAACTCGCGACGGAGTTGCCGTTGATCCTAGCAAGGTAGAAGCAGTTCTGGACTGGAAGAGGCCAGAAACAGTGACAGAGATACGTAGCTTCCTGGGTCTAGCGGGATACTACCGCAGATTCATACAGAATTTCTCGCGTCTTGCCTTACCATTGACAAAGCTCACAAGGAAAAACCAACCTTTTGTGTGGGACGAGGACTGTGAGTCGAGTTTTCAAATACTGAGGGAAAGATTGACTACAGCACCAGTATTGATCATCCCAGATCCAGATGAGACTTATACAGTATATAGTGATGCCAGTGGACAAGGATTGGGATGCGTCCTGATGCAACAGGGCAGGGTAGTAGCTTATGCCTCTCGTCTGTTAAAGCCTCACGAGTTGAACTATCCTACGCATGATTTAGAACTTGCAGCTATCGTGTTTGCTTTAAAAATATGGAGGCATTATCTCTATGGTGCAACCGTAGAGTTATACTGCGACCACAAGAGTCTGAAATACCTTTTTGATCAAAAGGAACTCAACATGAGACAACGTCGCTGGATGGATTTGCTAAAAGATTACGACTTGGAGATCAAGTATCATCCGGGTAAAGCAAACGTTGTAGCTGATGCACTCAGTAGAAAAACGGTACTCACTGCGTACATGATGATACAAGAGCGGAAACTACTTGAGGAGTTCAGAGACCTAAACCTGACCAATCAGGTTTGCATGAACCATTGCACATCCGATGACATCTATCTTGAAAGTCTCCTTGTTAGTCAAGGGGAATATGATCTGAGAGATGCGGTTGAGGAAGCTCAAAAGCACGATGAGTGGGCTATAGCAGCACGGGAGATGATCTCACGAGGAGAGACCCAAGACCGTGACCTATCGCCAAGTGGCTTGGTCAGATACAAGAAGCGGATCTACATTCCGAAGGATGGTGAATTACGACAGAAGATACTAGACGAGGCTCATAAGAGCAGATATACTCTACATCCGGGAATGGTCAAAATGTACCGGAACTTGAAATCCGAGTTTTGGTGGCCCAGATTGAAGAAAGATGTAACTGAATACGTGGGAAAATGTTTGACCTGTCAAAGAGTTAAAACTGAACACCAACGACCCCCTGGTCTTCTTCAAGGTTTGGAAATTCCAGAATGGAAATGGGAGAACATTACCATGGATCTAGTGGTAGGGTTACCTAAGATCAGACAACACGACGCGATTTGGGTAATTGTTGACCGATTGACTAAGTCAGCACACTTTCTCCCCATTAGTATTAATTACTCACCAGAACGTTTGGCGGAGATTTATATCAAAGAGATCGTAAAACTTCATGGTGTACCTAAGAGTATTGTCTCTGATCGGGACCCGCGATTTACGTCCCGATTCTGGGAGGCTTTGCATGCAGAGATGGGAACTAAGCTAAGACCTAGTACGGCTTATCACCCACAGACCGATGGTCAATCTGAAAGGACAATACAGACGCTAGAAGATATGCTTAGAGCGTGTGTATTGGATTTCAAAGGCCATTGGGATAAACACTTACCGCTGGCCGAATTCGCTTACAACAATAGTTACCATTCGAGCATACAGATGGCTCCGTTTGAGGCATTGTACGGGCGGAAGTGTCGATCACCTATATGCTGGACAGAATTGTCGGAGCGAGAATTCATCGGGACAGATTTAGTTGATAAGACCTCCAAGCAAATTGCATTGATCAAACAGAGACTCCTAACAGCACAAAGCAGACAGAAGAGTTACGCTGATAAGAGGAGAAGACCACTAGAATTCGAGGTTGGAGACCATGTGTTTCTCAAGGTATCCCCGGTAACTGGTGTTGGAAGAACGCTTAAAAGGCGAAAGCTAAGTCCTCGTTACATTGGGCCATTCGAAATCTTGGCAAAACGTGGACCGGTCGCATATCAATTAGCTTTGCCCCCGAATCTGAGTAAACTACACGACGTCTTCCATGTTTCTCAATTGAAGAAGTATCAACCTGACCACGATCATATTATCCAATATGAAGATGTCGAAGTGCGACATGATAACACTTTTGAGGTCGAGCCAGAGCAAATTGTTGATTACCAGGAGAAGCGGCTTCGACAAAGAAGTATTCCGTTCGTGAAAGTAGTATGGAGAGGCTTATCTCCTGCTGAGGCAACTTGGGAAACAGAAGAAGATATGAAAAAAAAAAATATCCGGAGTTTATGGCTCAAAGTTTAGTTAGTGTAGAGTAAAATTTCGGGGACGAAATTTTATTTAACGGGGGGAGAAATATAATACCCCAAAATTTGTATTTTTCTTAAATATGATATATTGGTGAATTTTGAATTGGTATTTGGTTTGGTGTGAATAGTATTTACTATTCATATATACGTATTTACTATTCATAAATACGTATTTACTATTTATAAATACGTATTTAATTAGGTATATACTATTCATGTGGGACCCACGGCCAAATAATTTCCCTCTGTCGACAGAAAACCCGTGAGTGTGAAAATAATTTGACGCGGGACCCACTCAATAATATAATATTATTGTAATATAATATCTTATATTTTGGGAAATAATAGAAATAGAATTATTTCCAATAATCCGTGAACTAGGTTTCTTAGGTAAGGACATATTATAAACAAGTGAATTTTTATCTCAGAGTGGGTTATTTCCGAAGTCATTTCCGAAATCAGCGGAATGATTATTGAGATAGGTCGAAACCGATATTTTGAATCAGGACAGATAGTAGAACCGGTAGAAAATAAATCATAACTCAAAATCCTTGAACTAAGTAGTAAACAACTGCACATATTATGAATCAGTGAATTTTTGTCTCGAAGATGGTGTCACCCGAAGTAATTTCTGTTACCGGCAGTGTCCAACTTAAAATCTTTGACAGATTACGAAATACCCTGAATGAGGTCAAAAATTCAGTTGACCCAGATATTTTTAAAGAGGAAGAATAGAGCTTCAGGGCTGTGCTTCCGAATTTTTAAGAATTTGCAAAAGATCATGCGATCAGAACACCGAACAGAAATTTTATCAGTAAAAAATACTATTTGCATTATTAAAAAAAAAAAAAAAAGAGGCGCATGGCACACCCGTGAACTTTTTAATATTTTTTTAATATTTTTGGAAATTACGAAAAATGACCCAAAAACAAGAAATTACACTTAAGGACCCATTTTCCAACACTATAAATAGAGGCCTCACTTCTTCATTTTCTTCACACCAAACTCAGATCACAACGGTCGAGTTTAATAGAAGAGAGAGAATTCTTAGAGTTTAGAGTGAGAATTTAGAGTAAAGTTCTCGGAGCTGGAGAGAAGGAGTAAGAACTTCAAGGGTAAGTTCTTTGGTCCCTAGTCTTAAGATTTGGTAGTTTCTTTCGGTAATTATAGTAGAAAAGCCTGATAGAGTTTTTCTGAATATGCTCTGTGGCTGCAGCTTAGCCTGATCTGTCACATCAGAAAAGAATTATTCTTGGGCAGTAATATTATTTACTAGTACAGTAAATACTATTTATCGAACAGTAAAAATTATTTACCGTCACGGTAAAAATATTTTACTGGTACTATTCACATGAATAGTAAATCTTCAGCATAGGATTCCACAAGTATTGCAAAGTTGATGGTCACTGATAAAAATGATATTATAGGATATCTGTGAACTTTTACCGCTGCTGCTGTTGTACCGCTGTTTTCCGTTAGAAGTACCGTTTTAGTCAAACGTACCAAAACATCATCAACGAAGGTACGGACGCGTACTGTAACACTAACTCTAATGCTTACTGTATGCTTATATGTGATAGATAGTCTGAAACTCTGTTTTAAAAATTGATCATACACATACAACTTAATACGGGTTATAGTCTTGATAATGCCGTTATGTTTTCCTAGCGCTGAGGACACGAGTGTACACCGTGGCACTGGTGAATAGTGCAGACTATAATAACATGCATATTGCAGTGGCTGTGTTATGTTATTATTTGATTATGAATGTATTGTATGTGATTATTACTGTTTTGCCATGGATATCTGTCATTCATATTTGATACATAAGCATGAGGTTAACCGTTACCTGAGGTTCAATGGTAATTGAACCTCAGCTCTTGCTTTAGCCCCAGGATCCTCAGGAGGACAATCCAAGGAGAAGGGTAAGCAGGTGGCGTGAAGAGGCAGAAAAGGAGTTTTCTTTTAAAATCTTTATTTCTGTTTTTCTGAATATTCGACTCTTGGATGACTGTAACAGAAGACTGATACACCTTAAATGAATGTTTTATCAGTTACTCGTTTCACGACTATTCCGATGCTCTACTCTGATTAAATCTTTTCAAATTCTGATCGAACTATTTCGAAAACACTTTACAAAATTGGGATGTTACACTTTCCAACAAGTTTATGAGTTTTCCTATAAGGTTATAAATTTTCCAGCGAGCTTTTTTCAGTTTCCAACGAAGAGTAATGAGACTAACAAAGTGAGTAAATATTAACATATGTGTAAAATAATTGATATAGAGTTTTAGGTTATGACCAATTGAGTAATGAGATTAATTAGAATAGTAATGAGATTGACAAAATCAGTAAATAATAACAATATGTGTAAAAAGATTACTCAATTTTAGTCAATTTCATTACTCATTTTATCAATTTCATTACTACTTTTGTCAATCTCATTACTCAATTGGTCACAACTCAAAACTCTTTGTCAATACTTACTCATTTTGTCAATCTTATTACTCTTCGCCGGAAGAAACTGAAAAAAGGTTGTTGGAAAATTTATAAGTTTGCCAGAAAACTTATAAACTCATCAGAAACTGCAGAACTTCGTCAGAAACAAGTTTCTCAGCGTCCTGATGGTGAAAGTGAAGAGAAAGAACGAAGTTGAATAGAGAAGAAGATAATGATTAAGAGAAGAAGAAGCTTGTCCGCCGTCACGCATGCACCCTCCAAACCAATGGCCGACACTAACGAAGTCTATAGGCTTGATAACGATGCTGACGAGAGCGACAAGAGAAACGAACGGGAGGAGGCTGATGAAGGGATGTAGTCATATTGATACAAAACGCCCAAGCTTTCCAACGGTGGGGAGTATAGGAAGGATCGAGTAGAGGAAGAGAAGGTGAGGAGAGAGAAGAATATGTAAGGAGAATTTTAATAAAAATATTTAAACTTTAAAATCTCAGATTCCTCTCAATCACCCATACCACTCTGGTCCTATTTATAAGTCCCATTTTGACCAAATCGCACATACCAAGGAGATGTAGTTAGCTCAATGATTATGAGGTGAATTTTCAACTTTACCCTCATTTATGATTGGGTACTTTCAACTTTTTCTTCTCTCTCTATTTTCATTGGTACAATTAATATGGACAAAATTGTCACAATCTCATCTATTTGATTAAAGGGGACTTATAAATAGGACCAAATTTTTTTGGTCAAAAGGGACTTATAAATAGGACCAGAGTGGTATGTCTTTTTAATTTTCAACAGATATTTTGAGTTTTTGAACATTCATATGATATTTAAATGAGATTTTTTTTTAAATATTACATCCTTTATCCTAATTTCCCATTTTTTGTTCATGACTCAATAACTCTCCCAAGCTTGAATGTACTTACTTTGTCTTAGATATAGGACAAAGTATATAATATAAAAATTATATTATAAACTTTACCGTATATATATATTTTTTGAGCCAACTTTACATAAATTTATAACATTTGAACAACGGACGTAGAATACTCCGCCCAAAATTATATGAATATGCAAGTGGAGATCAATCTGTGTCAGTAATACTACTTCAAAGTTTGTCTGCATGCGGTGACGGTAGATAAGGATGGGCTAAATAGCGAGTACGTATTATTTAATTGTTTATATAAAAAAAAAAAAGAAGTTCTTATTTAATTATTCAAATAAAGCAAATCTGGATAGGAACATATTTGAGCTGACGTGTCGGAGATTGAAAGGGGGGCAGTTACTGCCACGGAGTCAACAACGTGTCAGAGAAACTCGCTCTCTGAGTTTACCGTGACGAATTGCATTATTTGACACGTGTCACATCCATGGGCTCTTCATGGCCCTTTATATGCACCACTGACCCTGAGCGTCCTCGTTCACAATTCACTTGCTAGCCTTCCGTGATTCTCTCTTCCTCTCTTGCCCTGTTACTTTTCGCCTCCTCTAACAAACTGCTTTAATTATTCCTCAAATCCCTCCTCCTCCTCTTCTTCTTCTTCGTTAATCACTATTTGCGTCTCCAAGAATTCGTCGATTTTGCTCTCAAGAACAATGAAGGAAACTGCAGAAAACCCTCTCCACCTCAAATCTGTCAACCATATCTCCCTCGTCTGCAAATCCGTCGAAGAATCAATTGACTTCTACCAGCACGTTCTTGGATTTTTCCCCATCAGGAGGCCCGGCTCTTTTGATTTCGATGGCGCCTGGTACTTTAATTTTCCCTTTCCTCATCGTTCGTTCGTTCGTTCATCATACACAATAAGATCCGACTCAGAACAATGAAATTTGCCTCAGACTTAATAAAAAGGAAACCTAGGGAATTTTGATCTGCGACTTCTATTATTTTCTCGCTTCAACATTTTTGGTGATTGTTCTTGATCTGGTTTCGATATTTTTCTGTTCAGGCTGTTTGGCTATGGAATTGGAATTCATTTACTGCAAGCAGAGGATCCAGAGAACCTTCCCAAGAAGACGGAAATTAATCCAAAGGATAATCACATATCGTTTCAGGTATGATTTTGGTCTGATCCCGGGGATCATCTTTTGATTCCCCTGTCGGAAGAAGCCAAATTACAAGTACAAGCATTAATCAATTCCACCTCCATCTAATATTTAATAATCTTTAAGAGCTGAGCTGTGTCTGACAAAGAAATTTTAGGACGCAAGAAAATGCCTTCTAAAATGATTAATTAATCAATTCCTGCTCCGTATAATAATTTTTTTAAATGTTTTGGAATCATTTGCTTGTCTCTGTTATGGATGGTGAAATAAAAGACAAACATGAACTCGTCATCCAAATATATTATTGTTTAGCTGGCATTTCCTTGTACGCATCTATGTACCTCTACGATGTGTTCGACGAAATGACAGGGAGAATAATTAATCAAGGGCTTTGGGTTTTATTTCTTGAGATATGATGCAGTGCGAGAGCATGGGAGCTGTGGAGAAGAAGCTGAAGGAGATGGAGATCCAGTACGTGAGGTCCATGGTAGAAGAAAATGGGATCCAAGTGGATCAACTGTTCTTCCACGATCCAGACGGATTCATGATCGAGATATGCAATTGTGATAGCCTTCCCGTGATCCCCTTAGGTGGTGAGATGATAAGATCTTGCTCCCACGTGACTATGAGACAGCAGCCTCAGCAGAAGATACAGATAGTCCCACAATTGTGATCTCACTCCAGAATTTCTCAATATACATTGTTTGCACGTCACATAATGCTATACTAAAAGAAAAAGAAAAAGAAAGCCGTTATGACCAATTCTTGCATGCTGCTTTAGTGTGCATGCATGGGCCCTACTCGAACTGATTTTTGTTTTTTTTTTTCTTCCCGATATTACGTGACTTTGCAATCAATGTATCCAAGAATTTTTCCTGCTAAGCAGTTTTGGTGGAAGACAGGCAATGACTAGCAATCTATATTAATATATAGAGAGAGAGCTTGTCTTCTTCTAGGTCATCTGTGTATTCATGAGTCATCATTTCCTACTTTCTGTTGCTTTAGTGTACTTTCCTTAGTTGAATAAACAATTTTCTAATTGTTCTTAATTATATTAATGGAAAATTGGTTCTTTAATTTTGGCTTCTAAGTGGAGTCTTGCGTGATGCTATTTTTTCTGCTGTGCGGTTTTTGTTTTGCTTTTCAAGTTGAACACTAGGCTTTTTGAGAATTCCCTTCATTGATGGTGACCTCCATATTTTGAGAGAGACAACCAGGGACTTATTCTGGAACTTTACTGATAAAATATTGTAATAGTAATTGCTCACTCCCACAATTTCTTGCAAGCATACACTTCCTGTTGAAACTTGAAAGTGATGGATGGGCCACTTAATACTCCCTTTGATTTACAATTGTAAGACCCAGTTAATTTTGTTAAGGAAGTTAAATAAATTAGGTAAGTATAGTATGTATCATCATATATCATTTGATTATAATAAAATTGCTGTGAATTACTTCTTCAATTCTAAATATGGAACATAGTTTGTAATGTAAATTGTACTATAAATTATGTTTATATTTAGGATCGGAGGTAGTAATTTATTAAGATTCCTTGATTTCAAAAAAAAAAAAGTCAAGTAAATCACTATAGCTAAAAAAACATTGTTAACTACCACTCTGGTCCTATTTATAAGTTGCTTTTAACTAAATTTTTTTTTTGGTCAAAAGTTGCTTTTAACTAAATCAAATATACTAAGGAGATGTAATTAGCTCAATGATTATCGGGTCAATTTTCAATTTTGTCCTTATTTATAAATGGGTATGTTTCAACTCTTTCTTCTCTCTCTAATTTCATTGCTACAATTAATATGGACAAAGTTGTCATAATTTCATTTATTATCTGATAGAGGATTTATAAATAGGAGTAAAATTTTTTTGTCAAAAGGCTTTAAGAGTGGTATTAAATTTATCTTAAATTGAATTTTTTTTCCAACTTTTGATGAGGTTTTGAAAGAGAAAAAAGTATAAAATTCTCATTTAAGCATGGCATTGATTATAGCTAGCTAGGGAAGAAATTAGCAAGCTAGGGTTAATTATTTTGAAAGAGATTTGCACATATTATGCGTAAAACAATTTCCATAACAAGCTATTCATATGGTGGAGTGGTGGACAAAGCAAAGTACTTGCGTGTTTGTAATTTCCACAATAGGATCCATAAAAATCACGTTTTCATAGACGTGATCATTGCAAAAACAAATTAATTACGTACAAATATAAGCTCTAAATGTGAAATTGGAGACCTATTATTGCTGGTTTTAACCGAAACATGATTTCTACCAAACGTAGTTTTGTCTCAAAAAGTCGAAAATGTTCGTTTCCAACAAATTTTTAGTGAAGTCATTCTTACATTTATTTGGTAAAAATTAATATATATGAAGCCAAACATGCATACACTTGATCAATTACTTGTTTAAATTACTAGTAGCTAGTAATTTATTTTAAGTGATTGCGTTGTAATTAACAAGTACTACCTCCGATCCTAATTATAAGGCATAATTGACTTTGTTTGGAGATATTAAAGAAGCTAAATAAGTTACTTAATCATTTTATATGTTGTATATCTTTAGATTATAATCCCTCCAGTCCTAATTATAAGACATAGTTGACTTTTTTGGAGAAATTAAGGAAGCTAATTAAATTAACTAAGAGTTTTCTTTTTATTTTTTTCTTCAGAGTAATTAGTTTGACTTACATACTAATATATAATCTAAAGATATACAACATATAAAATGATTAAGTAACTTATTTAGCTTCCTTAGTCTCTCCAGGCAAAGTCAACTATGTCTTATAATTAGGACCGGAGGTAGTATATTAGTATGTGAGTCAAACTAATTACTTTGAAGAAAAAAATAAAAAGAAAAATATTCTAAGTTAATTTAATTAGCTTCTTTAATTTTTCTAAAAAAGTCAACTATGTTTTATAATTAAGACCGGAGGGAGTGTATATTTTCTCTGGTAAAACATAGATCAGCATGCATTTAATTTGTTATCGGATACCAAACGACTCAATTATTGGATCAGGTTCAAAAGAGACAACTCAGCATAAATATTAGGTAAAGAAAAGTATTTGTTAATTTATGTAAGACGGTCGAAATTAGGTAGAGACGATAAGTGAAGACACTGAAGACTACAAATTCATACCCTCCCGACTGTTCCCTTGTTTTACGCCAAAATTGCGTTGTTTTGGTGCAAAGGAGGGTAGTCGTGCCTCTATTTTTAAAAAATGTTTAGGGTACTAGTATTAAAACTATACTTTAGGATATTTTTTTAGGATTCTAAAATAATTTTTTCAGATCATAAAATATTTTTTTAAATACCATTTAGTAGTCTGAAGTATCTTTTCAAAATAATTTTTTAAAAATCATGATGTATTTTTTTAATACTAATCAGTATCTTAAAGTATATTTTTAGTACGAGTTATACTCTGAAATATTTTTTAAAGATCATAAAATAATTGTTCAAAATCATAAAACATTTTTTAAGTATCGTTCAGTATCTTGAAACATATTTTAATACCAGTCAATATCCTAAAATATTTTTTTTTTTTTTTTAAAAAGGACATAGATGCCCTCCTCTTTATGACAAAACGGCACTGTTTTAGCGCAAAAAAAAGGCATGGTGTATGACCAAAGCCGGGTCCAAATTCTATAATGGCTTATTGTGGCTTCGATTTGGCGCATCACAATTTGAATAATACACACTTGTATATCAATAACTATATCTTTTGACACGTCAACGACGTTATACATATATAATACTAATAGCAGATATCTTTCAACATGCATTAATTTATAATGATTCAATTTTATTATTTTATGGACAACAATTTGTTTGCATATAAGCATTTGAAGTTGACAAATTATAAAAAATAAAAATAAAAACTAGTGGGACAGATGAAGTGACTCGAATGGGCGGGGTAGGAGGAGGACATTAGGTGAAAGTTGACGGACCTAGGAAGGGGTTAGGGGTGGCCCTCACCCCCTAAAATTACAGAATCCAACTCAAATTTTTTGGAAGTTGTACTTCAGCCTAATAAAACTTTCAGCTTTTTCACTTTATTCCTTATTGAGTGTTTGATAAAAAGACTAGAAGGAAAACATTGAAATTATTATAGGGCTGAAGTATAATTTTATAAACACTTGGGTTCTATTTTATAAATTTCGTTCCTCCTAATTTTAATTCCTGATTCCGTCATGTGAAAGTAGTAGCACATCCTAGAAAAAGACATATTTATATAATATAATACTCATATCCAATTTAAAATTGGAAAATTCCTTTCAAGTCCTAAAGACCAAAAAATATTAAAAAGGTCCTAAAAGAAATTTAATTGTCAGAAAATCTCAAATGGTTGTTAATCTCATAAATGAAGTTGTTAATTTCACATATAGGAGTTGTTAATTCACAAAAAAGTTCTTAATAAGACTTTTCTAATATTTAAATTTTTCTTAAGACTTTTTTAACTGTTTCTTATTCCTTTAAAAACTGAAAAAATTATCAGCGCCTTAGTAGCGCAGTGGCATGAGAGCCAATATTAATTGGCCTCCCTCCCCATATCCAGGGTTCGAACCCTGTCCCTCTTTCTTACCATGATGTATCAAAAAAACAGAGAAACTGAAAGGAATTTTCCCTTTCATGTTACTTTTAAGTAGATAGATGTCCTTCTCAAATTTTATAAATTTTTGTTTTGTTTAATCTGAACCACGCCTATCTTCAATCAACATAACATAGATCTTTTGTCCCCACTCATTATGGAATCTTAATTTTTGTCCCATTAAATGCATCATTTGATATTGACTGAGGGCGCACACGGATTATCAATGCTATACACAGCGGTTTGCTAATAAAGTACTTAAGATCTAATTAATTTGATTATATTAAGGAAGTTATTTAAATTAGTTAATATAATACCCTTCCGATTCTAATTATAAGATCAAGTTGACTTTTTGGAAATATTAAGAAAGGTAATTAAATTACTTTAGAGTTTTTTCTACCTCTAAACTAATTAGTTTGACTAATAAACTGATATATAATTTAAGAATACACATAATATAATATGATTAAGTAAGGGAAAATTATAATAAAGGACATAAGAAAAATAATATTTATTAAAAAGAACCATAAAAATGATAGTTATTTTAAAGAACCCGAAATTTAAAATAGAAAGACTAAATTATTCTTAGCCAGATTTCCTATATATGGGCAGATCCTCTCTTTCTCGCATCAAATTCCTTCCAATTTGATTCAATTCATGAAACACAAATTCTGGAAGTTTATTGTCAAATCTATCATAGCTCCACCCACCCAACAAAGAAATATATTCTGCAACCCAAGACTTGGACTCTCCTTCCAGGATTTTCCCATTAGCGTATCGCTCTAGGGGTTCATGGCTTGGATGTTGGAACCCTCCTTCTAGGATTTTCACATTAGCGTATCGCTCTAGGGGTTCATGGCTTGGATGATGGAACCCAATTATCTTTCCAGAACTTCACATTTGTCCCACTGTTTACTTTCCATGACAACCCATTTTTTGTATTTTCCCATGAGTTTTTAATTCCTAAGCTTTAGACCCAGCTCTTCTACAATCAATCTTTGGTACAACACCATCACCATACTTGTATTTTTCCCAAATAAACTTAACTCAAATCAACTTAGCAAATTCTAATTCGATCTCTATTTGTCATTATGCATCAATCATTCTAGATTTTGATTTAATTATAGAGAATATAAAAAATTTGGCTAAGGTGTCTTTCAAAGTAATTACTATTTTTATAGTCATTCTTAATAAATATTATTTTTCTTAGGTCATTTATTATAATTTTCCCATAAAGTAACTTATTTAACTTCTTTAATCTCTAATTAGAGGCGGAGGGAGTTTGTTTTTCTAAAACACCATAATTATATATTCCTTAATTCCTTTCTGTCCTCTCCTGCTTTCCCATTGTTAGAAAAATATCAATAGGTTAATTTAGAAAAAATAAAAGAAAATGTTAAATAAATTGTAAATTTAGAATCAATATCATCTCTCTAACAAGATAACACGTTAACAACCGGTTTGATTATTTTTCCTTGTAGAATTGAATAGCTTTTATTTTGATATGATTAGGATGCAGATTTACAATTACAAATTATTAAGAATTTCTGTATAGTTTTCATCAAATTTAAAGGGAGAAATAAATCTCACATTTTATAGAGTTTTTACAAAAAAATTTATAAACGAGCCATTTATTTACATATCGACACCTTTTGGGAAAATTATCACTTATGTAGGGGTTTTTTTTTTTAAAAAAAAAAAACAATTCTATCTATATTCATTATTGGGAGCAAAGCTATTACAAACATTATGAAACAAGACGCACAGACCAAGAGCCTTACAAGTAGGAACCATAAGACAGGTAAATAAAGAAAAAGCCATAACCAACTACAAAGAAGCTACTGGACATGAACCACCAAGTGAAGCTTAGCGATTATATCAGTTCAATCAGGATCTAATATTCTGGGCTGCTCTGAATTGAAAATATTAAAGTTTTGTTGAATTGAGGTAGTAATAAATGCTAGATAATTGTATAAAAAAGTATTGAGCCTAAGCTTTTGTTAAAAATTAAATATATACTCGTAAGTTATTTATAGCAGATAGTATAAGTGTCAGTCTGCAGGAAGTAATGAAAGAAAGAAGGATGAGAAATCGAATTTTGATTGCTTTTTTCTCCATAGAAAATTATTACATACCATCCAAGAATCAATGCACATGTGGGTCTTGACTTTGGCAGAAGAAACGAATTGTGTATAGCTCTATTTGAGCTACTTGATGGACTTTTACAGTTGTTGTTTAAATATCTAATTAATTATAAAAATATTTCAAGTAAACTTCATTTCTCTCACTTTCATTTATTCTTCAGATAGGTCCAATAAGCATTTTTTTTTAAAATATTAAAGTGATGTCCATTCACTCAAATTGGAAATACAACAAGATCTATAGGAGAATTACACACAGGTCCCAAGGAACAAAGATATTTACATTTAGGTCCTTTGAATTCATGAAATTACACAGAAGTCCCTAGGGACTTCTGTGTAATTATTTGTGGAAGCAAAATTATTTTTTTGCCCAAAGGAGAAAACGCCCCTGGATCTCAGAATTGAAAAAATCCAGATTTGCAACAAGAAATTCTATATTTACAACAGCAAATTCCTATTTTAACAACAAGTTTTAAAAGTCTGGATTTTTTCAATTATGAGATCCAGAGGTCATTTGCAACAAGAAATTCTATATTTACAACAACTAATTCCTATTTTAACAACAACTTTTGAAAACCTGGATTTTTTCAATTCTGAGGTCCAAAGGCCATTTGCAACAAGAAATTATATATTTACAACAGCAAATTCCTATTTTAACAACAACTTTTTAAAACCTGGATTTTTTCAATTTTGAGGTCCAGAGGCCATTTGCAATAAGAAATTCTATATTTACAACAGCAAATTCCTATTTTAACAAGAAGTTTTGAAAACATGGATTTTTTCAATTCTGAGGTCTAGATACTATTTGCAACAAGAAATTCTATATTTACAACAGTAAATTTCTATTTTAACAACAACTTTTGAAACCTGAATTTTTTAATTCTTAGGTCCAGAGGCCATTTGCAACAAAAAATTCTATATTTACAACAGCAAATTTCTATTTTAACAACAATTTTTGAAAACCTATATTTTTTTAATTATGAGGTCCTATTTTTCTTTTGGGCAAAAAAGTAATTTTGCTTCCACAAATAATTACAGAGCAGTCCCTAGGGACTTCTGTGTAATTTCATGAATTTAAGGGACCTAAATGTAAATATCTTTGTTCCTTGGGACCTGTATGTAATTTTCCCAAGATCTATTATAAATCCTAATTCTTTTATCAAGATCTAACTTTCTGTGTACTATCTAGTGATCTAACTTCTTCCACAAATTATAAAGGGAGAAACCTCAAAAGGAAAATAAGGATGCAGCTTTGGTCCTTGGCAAGGAGCATCTGCTACACGAAATGGCGTTGTTTTGTGTCAAGACAATGGGCAGCCTTTTTTTTTTCTTTTCTTTTAGGATCTTAAAAAATATTTTAGAGTATTAAATGGTACTAAAAAAATACTTCAGGATGCTGACTCAATAGTGAAAAGTACTCCATGATTTTGAAAAATTATTTTAAGATCTTGAAAAAATATTTCAGTTACTAATTGATACTAAAATATATTTCAATAAATTTTTTCAAAGATTCTAAAATAATTTTTAAGATTATGAGGTATTTTTTTTCATTATCAAGAAATATTTTTTTAGTACTAGTCAGTACCCTGAAATATTTTTTTAACATCCTAAAATAATTTTACAAGCTCACGAAGTATTTTTTTCAATATCAGTCAGTATCCTGAAATATCTTTTTAATAACAGTTAATGCTAAAAAAAAGGTTACTCATTGTTTTGGCACAAGATGGGGTCCTTTTGTGCTGCGGATGGTCCTTGTCAAGAAATCGTATCTGGAAAATAATATCAGAAAAGTTCTTATTAATAAGTGAATATAAAGAATTAACGAGTGAATTAATAACTATTAATAATTTATCATATTTTTTAATATATTATTTCCTTTTGTTGAGACGTATATGTCATTCTGCCAATTATAAAATGATTATTGAAATGGAATTCAGGGAAGCGGATAGAGATCAACAAGTGTTTATGGAATGTGGGCCTATCTTAGTTGTGGGCCTACTGTTATTTAGCTCATCTTGGTTTAGGGCCATCCTTAGTACCCGAAAAGAAAACCAAAAAACAAAAGTACTGTTGCCACCGACCGTGTCCCCTTCATTAAGCGCAGGAAATACTCATGGTACATGATATTTTCTTGTTTATAAGTCACTCTTTTCGCCAAAGAGGAATAATATAGTTGGTGAAAGCGTCGTTCATCACTCTAAAAAAGAGAAGGTTCGATACCCACAGGTCGATTTGAGTGCCTTATTGGTAAGCAATCTATAATTACCTTTGCAAACGATATTTAAACCTGAAAACGTGTCCTAACCCTGATATCCCACCTAAACTTTTATATATATATAAAAAAAAGTCACTCTTCTCATATTTTACTGAAGCCAAGGATTACCTCAAATATCATTAACTCTATTAAATTTAATAACTTTTTAAATTTAGTGTGTTTATAAGATTGCTAAAGTTTTGTTTTTAAAACCATGGTTTTGAAGGAAAACAACTCAAACTCTCTTATATTTTCTTATAAGAATTTTTTTCACCAAAACTATACTTTTTTTTAGCCAGCCAACCACTCTCTTTTCTCCATATCTATTTTTGACAAAAAAAACTATGGTTTGGGGTGGAAAACAATTGTCTTCTAAAACCTAATTTTTGATACTTTACTAAAAGCTATTCTTTAAAATCACTTTGTCTTCTAAAAATATTTTCTAAAAACTAATCCAAGTATACTCTTACTTTTATTTGATAGACACTCTATCTTAAGAGTACAAAGTCTATACAATAATAATAAAAAGATAAAATTATTGGCAAAAAAAAAATAAATAAATAAAAGATGAAATTGTGCCTTTATGTGGAAAATTTAATAATAATTTCTTGGCTTGAAGAAAAATTTAATAAATTCGTAATAATATGAATGAAAAATCATAAATTTGGAAGATTAAATGGGTTGTTGTTGTTGTTGTTGTTTTTTTTTTCACATTTAGGATTAAATGAAATCCTTCAACTTGTTCGTATATTTAGGGTGCGGAGGTACTATTTGCTATGAAGTTAAAGATGAGTTGTGTTGTGTTGTTTCCAAGGTTTTGAAACCACCGGTTGGCTACTTTTTCTATATTAAAAAAATCGATTTGTTTATAATTTTATTTTAGAATTTCATATTAATAACTTTAAAATCTTTAATTTTTTACCGATTTGGCTCCGAAATAGCTCTGATTTGACCTACCAACCTTAACTCAATACCCGATCGATTTAGTGTTCGGTTGAGTTTACAAACCTTGGCTGTTTCCGAGTAGTTGCATCATTTTGTGTCGTCATGAAAAAGGAGACACCATTTAAGTTATGTCCAATTGTCCATCTTCCTGCTCTGCTCTGGAGCCTTTAAAAATTCCCAGAACCATTAACTTCCAAGACATTAACAATTACTCCAAAAATGACATATCAAATGAAGACAAATACTTCTTAGTCCATACAAGTCACAATTCCTTTCATTTGTAAACATGATCAACTAATTATTCCTTACCTCTGCAAGTTCTTAAACAACAAATCAATAATACAACAACCAGACACACACACATTCATGCATTGTACATATAATATGAACCTTGTACATGTACGTAGAAGTCAAAGGTCGATGATGGATAATAATATCTAGAGGCCTCTTGCGAGCATCTGTTCATAATTCTCCAGAGACTGAAGCCTCTGAATCAAGAGATGTTGCCTGAAGTTCTTGATGAATGCTTCTGCACTTGCGTTTATGTCCTCTGTACTGCTCTGTCTCTCTAGCTTCTTGTTTCCTTCTTCTGCTCTGTTTTGAACAACCCCTTCTCTGTTTCCCATCATCTTCTCTGTTCTCACATGGCTGCTTCCTTCTTCCTTCCTTCCTTTCTGGTTATTCTGGCTCTTTCTCATCATTCTCGCTTTGCTTCGATCTCTCTCAGAGATTCAAAAGCTTCTTCTTTTCTTGCAATTAATTATGGAGCTCGATGCTGATCGATGATGGTTCATGAGCCCCATGTGCTTCCCATATATATAGCCCAGCTAAGCCAAGGGAAGGAGACATACATGTGGGTTAATTATTTAATTAATTAGGTTTATTTAGTTTCAAAGCGAATATTTGAATATTCTTTTCAATCTTTTTGTCTCAACTTTTGACCCTCCTGCCCCCCAACCCATTTCTTCTCGGTCCCTTCCTTTCCTCAAACAAAGTTGAAGATGTTGAGTAATTTTATTTTTTAACATACAAGGTTCTTACCTAGTTGAATATGCCATCTGTGTGCTGTCTTATATCACAAGTATTATTAATAATTGTTTTTGAAGCAAGGTCGATTAATTCCTAGACTGGAAGTCATAAAACTGTCTCAAGTAGTAAAATTGGAATCATCCTTTGCTTTTATGCTATGTTTTTAAAACCGAATAAGAATAACCGATTTTACCACGAAACCGTCAAACCAGTCATTTAATCGATTCGATTCTACTAGTTTAACCAGTTCAATTTTTATTTAAAATGTCTGGATTTCAAAAATTCATATATAAGTCTACATGTTTTTGAAAAGTACAAATTATGATTTTAGGGAAAGTTTGAGATGACATTTTCTAGTATAAAAAGAATTACTCAAAAATATTATCATTTGATCCTGAAAAATTATCAAATTTTAAAACTATTTCAAAGAATATTATCGTTTAAATTCACTTTTTCACCAATCTAGCCCGGGTTAACTTTGGTTTATTTCCGATCTGAACTATTAACCTTTGATCTACTACCCAGACCGATTCGGTGGCTAGTCTAAGTTTAACAACCTTGCTTGCTTTTATGTCAACATGCATAACTTGCTTGCTTATTTTTCCTTAGGTTTGAGATTTTCACTGCTTATTGATCAAAATAGTATTTTATGAGAAGAAATGTTTGAACAGTAAGGAATCAATTTGATGAAGAAGAATATTCAAAGTTTGTGAGCGTAAAGTTAAAAAGGAATAGAAATGACCCTCCCAAGTTTGAATCTCTTCAATAATGAGCATGTAATAAACAAGAGACGAGCCATTTGGCCGACTTTGAAATTACAAGTTTCAAAGTTTGAATTCAGTGGCCAGTTTGAGAGATGTTGGCATGTGCAATTAATGGATAATGGTGGGCTTAAGTCAAGGATTAATGCTGGCAAAGAAGTGTCCAAAGCCCCAAGTTTTCCGGGTCAACATACTATTTTTTTAAAAAAAATTAGTTTTATTAGATCAAATTCCAAGATTGTAACTTGTATTACAAACTTTATCATATATTTAAGATTGGAAGTACTAGTAGTTGTCTCTCTCTCTCTCTGGTGGGTTTGATTGGATCGGATGCATTGATAAAATCCCTTTAAATGATGAAGATTAATGAGGAATCTCGAACATAGGCCTATGGTTAGTGAAGATAGGTACATTGTATTGAGGCATTGGATGTGGACAAAAGCTTGTGATGGCCATCATAATAAATGACATTATTAATAGTTTAATTAAGTTTTAGACTTTTAGCGTGTGACACATGGGGCTGTTTACTGCAAAATGCCAAAAAGGAATAAATTAGAATTGATGATGCTAACGCGCTTTGTTAATCACTAATTACACATGCTAATAATAGAAAGCAAATTCATGAAAGTTCTATTTCCATTTCCACCGTTCTTTTTTTTAATAGTAAGAACGCATTAAAAAAGTATTTATGGGAAACCCTAAAATTTAAATTCTCTCTTCTCTGCCTCACAACCCTCCTTCATCTCTTTCTCACTGGTGGTTTGTGGTACCATCACAAGCCGCCGGCAAGTATCGTTCTATGCCACAACTGTGTCAGAATGGTATATCGGTTCTCAAATCTTTGATCTGTGGCCTTCTCCCTCTGATTTCTGGGGGTTGTAGACTTCTCTTGTCCTTATGGCAAGTTTTTTTCTCTTCTTCTTTAGATCTGTTCTGTGGCGGTGAGAGCTATTTGTCTTTTGTTTCTTTTTGTGTGGTGCTAGGTTTTGTGGCAGTGTTCTTGTTTTCTCAGGAAATAAATAGATCTGTGTGATCTGAGTATAAATCCTCTTGGTTGAATGATTGTTCGAACGTTATTAGATTCGACTATATTCTGGTGGCTTGGATCTGCGCTCTTGGGAGAAGATTTCAAGAGGTGTTATTCTGGTGTGTGGTCGAGGTCATCATATTTGCTTAAACGGAGGAGTAGAAGTGTTCTTCAGGATATCATGAGTTTTCTTCCTTCTGAGGTTGGATTTTCTTTGATCTTTACCCCAAGTCAGGATGTCTGTGTAGCTGCTCTAATTACAGTTAATGCTTATAAGAGAACGCACATTAAAATTATTCTATATTACAAGAAATAAACAAACGGAAATCATCTAAAGGAATTAAATGAAATCCAGAGGGGCCGTTAAAGCATGTTTGACAAGTATATCGGTTTTAAAGTTTTGTTTTCTTTCAAGTTCCGACATGTTCAAAATCAGCCAACTACTACGTTTAAGCATGACATGGCTTTCTATGATTAAGTTCCAGTTATCATGAAGCTCATTGTTTTCCATCTTTGATAAAGCTTGATTGCTTCTGAATAGTCACTTCTGAAGCAATCCATTGTTTTCTCAGACCAACCAGGCACACCCAAAGTTCAGAAGGTAAAGAATCTTCATCCAGTATATGAAGCATGAAAATTTCAATCAAATTTCCTCTATGATCTTTGATAATATCTCTATGTTGTCGGTACCCTTTGAAAGAAAACTTTATTGCAAATTATTGCTTCTACAATTATTATTAATTAACTTTGATTTTTATTTGAGTTAAAATATTTCAAATGGACATCCATTTTGTTTCCCCATTTTCTTAATTTTTTTTCTCGTCTACTAGGTGAAGATTTTCAATTAATTAATGATAGAAAATTTATAGAAAATTAAATCATTTTTATATATTTTAATTAGGTTTAATTTCATTTTTTCCTTTCTCTTCCCCACTATTTAATTTCCTCAATCCATACATACTATTAGAAGAAGAATGCGAGTGGTCATTTTAAAAGGAAAAATCTCGAATTAAGATTTTACTTCCCTTCCATTAATCTCTTAATTTTCCATGGATCTTGCCACACAAACCCTATATTTTAATCTGGTCTCTCAAACCACATTGTTATTTTATTTTCATTTCTCAAAATTTGAACATATCATACTTTTGCTCTATCATTCATAAATCATAATTAACAAAAAATAAATCATAATTAGCGAAACTCGGAGACAACACAACCTAACACCTAAAAAATGAGGCTACCTTTAATTATTTACTTATTATACTCATGAATCTATTCCATATGCATATACCTATGTCGTGATTATTGGCATCTGAAAACTGGGAAAGTTGGTGTCACATATATACAAAAAGCTATATGATATAAAATGGTGCTTCTTGAGTACACACACATAAATAAATAATTTACCAAGCTCTCTAAAGTTGAGAATGTGAAGCATGAATTAAACAAGCTTCAAATTGTGTGTGTGCGTGTATCTATATATATACATATATGATTTTATTTGGGTGGCACAAAAACACAAGCATCTCGATCTGTACTGATTGTGTTTGTGGAATAACAAAAAGTAAAATCCTTATAAAAAGCGAATTGGATTCTATCTTAAGCATAGGCAAGTTCATGGCATATCGCCTCTTCATGTATATACACTACCTCCTTCCTAAATATAAGATTTTTTTTTTTTTAAAAAAAAGAGGTTAAGAAAGCTAAATAGATTATTTAATCAAAATATATGTTGTGTATTATTAGATTATATATCAATT
This sequence comes from Acacia crassicarpa, assembly GCA_034222035.1. Classification (NCBI taxonomy): domain Eukaryota; kingdom Viridiplantae; phylum Streptophyta; class Magnoliopsida; order Fabales; family Fabaceae; genus Acacia; species Acacia crassicarpa. The sequence goes on along the minus strand of JAWXYG010000019.1, from coordinate 1,742,313 downwards.
TATAAATAAAGAAAATTAGTTTAAAAAAATTATAAATATAAATACCTTAGAGCAATTTATATAGTTTTATTAATCTCTTCAAAAAAAGGTATATAGGTCTTATATTTAAGACTAAAGGTAGTATATATACATATACTGGGAAAACTTCACTGCACCCCCTTGTAGCACATTATTATCAAACAACCCCCAAAATTTTTTGAAACTTCACTGCACCCCTAGAGCTAATCTAAAATTTAGATTTTTGGATGAAAAGACATTTGTGCCCTTGTCTTGTACATGGTCGAGATAGTTTTGTAAATTCTTACATGTCTCTAGTAAATAACATGTATTCTTTTGAATATGCTTATTGTCTTGTACATGAACGAAAATAGTCTTATAATTTTACTTATTTGTTTTGTAAATAAGTATATTTGACTTATAAATAATCATATTTGATCTGAAAAGTAAGGCACAATTATCTTTTTATCCAAAAATTTTATTTTTAGTTTCACTCTATGGGGTACAGTAGAGTTTTAGAAAGTTTTGGAGCTTGTTTGAGATCAATTTGCTACATTGGAGTGGAAATTTTCCTACACACACACATGAAACCTCATTTAAAGCAGTGAACCGGCCAGCGGTGTACCTTGCGATTCACAAAGTTGTGAACTTTAATGTTAGTTAACCAATAACGCATCCTTGTATTCTGAGAATCAAATTTAAAACTCACTAGCTGAGTATTTGAGTAATACACCAAACTGCGGTTTCATAAGCAGCTTTTTTAGTAAGTCAAGATAAAAGTCCTCTCACATGTTTCACTTGAAAGTCATAAAAATTATTCTTTAAAAACTAATCAAAACACTTAAAATCCTGCCAAAATATGCTTTTTATACCTACTTCACTTTGAAAAAGAAAACAAATCGGATCTCTATGTGTGTGAGCATATAAGGATGTTAGGTATATAGTGCCAGTCTGTCTTGAGAAAGTGAGGTGTAAAGGGAAGTGCCAGAAGTTTCTGTTAGAGTGTCCTCCTAATTAAAGAAATCTCACTAATTGAAATCTTTAAAATGACTACGTGCCAATCCTCTAATTGCACATTTCTATGGAAATAAAGTTGTATAATTGATAGTTGATGATGGGTTTAGTCGAACAAACAAACTATTGGTAGAAGTGATAAGTAGCCTTATTCCCAGAAGAATGAGAATACAAATTCGAGTATATGAAACGTATTTGTTGGAAGAGACAAAAACGTTTACATTATAAGTCTTGAAAAAGATTGGTTTCAAGTCTAAAGTGGCTTGGAGATACTTTTTATGAACTAAACCCCCAAAAAAAATAGTTGATGGATTTGGCTTCATAGACACATGCATAACCAGTAAGCAGGGCTTCTGGTTCTTGTCCAGTTGTCCCATACACGTAGATTATATAAACTGATTAATTCAGAATTGTTGTCTGTGTAAACCAAAGACACACAGTCACACGCACATATTCTTTTTTTTTTGATACAAAACACGCACATATTCTATTTTACTTACCAGTCCTTCATTCAAGAACATGAAAAGAAAGAAAGTCACAGAAATTTCTGGAAGAAGATTCTTATCTTTATTATGGTGAAAACTCATCACAAATGGCTGCTACCTAAACCCCTAACCTAATATTCCCTTTATTTCAAAATATAAGGGTCAAATAATATATTATATTTATCAAGAAATTAGTTAAGAGTAGTTAAAAACAATAAATATGTAAGATATTTACACTTTTTTTTTCTAAATATACCCTTATTTATTAAGGGAATAAGTGAGAGAGATAATAAAAGAATAAAAAGAAGAAAGAGCATTTAGGGAAGAAAAATGATGAGAGAGAGTCTAGTAAAGGAGTGAGAATGTAGGGTTAAATTTGGGGAAAAAAAAAGTATTAAATGCAGAGACAAAAACAAAGTGAGTCTTTAAAAAGAAACTTACACCTCCTCATAAGTCATAAGTTTGGCTCTTATATTTCAAACCAGAGGAGTAAATTCCGACGAAAGCAAAGCTGCAGGAAAGTGGATATGGGTTTGGCTTCTTACATGCATGCAAGTAAGCCCTATAAACAGAATAAAACAGAATTGCAGTCTATATGTAAATCAAACACATACACATTCCTGTTTCTTTTTGCCTTCAATGTCATGGCTACAATCCAAAGCACAAAAGCATAAGAATTAGGTATATATAATACATATTCTTTCTATTATATTTGCTCAGAATGAAGAAGACAAGGATGTTATAATAACATAAGCTATGGTGAATTTGCTTCTACCGTCTGGTTGAGTACAGCCCTGGTAACTTTAATCAGCGCAGCTTGCTCTGTGGAGACATGACAAAGAACAGGAAAAGCAATTGAATCAGCAAAGAAATGAATATGAATTTAGAAGTTATTTTCACTGTAGGAGAATATCAATTTCAGAAATCGAATCTGTCTAAAGATTTGTTCAATTTCATCCAAGTCAAACGTAATTCTTTAAACAACACCTGAATTTACATCCAGCTATATACCATGCTTATCTTCCACCTGCTCATTTTTTTCAATTTGAGGATTGGCAGTTTGACTGCATTCAAAAAAGAAGAAAGAATGAAAGAAAGTTAATTCAAAAACGACTTAAATAAAGTTGGACAAGAAATCTAAATTGACTAAAAGAATAGCATCAATGCTCCAGATTAAATGAATAAGAGAGTTTGGGTCTGACCAGTGTGCTTCTGGTCCAATGAAGTTCTGGCAAACTGGGGAGCAAGCAGAAGGCATGACAGGACCTCTAATAAAGCCATGAGCTTCCCAACAAAAAGATTTCACCAAACCTCCACAGCAAGGTCTGAGAAAAACATTCTCCAGATGTAAATCTTCGCACGGAGAGGCGTCACTACACGCGAATTTTATAGCATTCTCTGATGCTGATGTTCCTTTGATATTGATGAAGGATATGTGCTTCACTTTCACAGCAGAACTCTGCATGATTCTTCAACAATGGATGTTACCACAACTAGAACTATAGAACCATCTTCCTCAGAGATTATAGGAATAAGATTTCATGTGTACCTGATTATGACATGCCATTGAGGAATCACAGTAATATTGATCTATTGTTATTGGATTTGATACTTGATGCATCAAAATATTTCTGAATGTGATGTGGGAGGCAAAACCACCACCACCCTATCATAATGCACATGGAAACTGATGAGTCTTTCTAACATGAAGCAAAAGCTTCAATACAGGTCCCCTCATTTTGTGTCATTATTGAAGAATCAATGCTAAACATTTTGAAGAACTTTGCTTGAGCATTGTACCAATACAAAAAAGAAAAGAGCAAAAGACGGCTAGAAGTGAGAACACTATAATTTTGTAGAGATTACCTGCCATGTTTTGATTCTCACTCCATTACCAGTTTTGTAAAGAAAAGCTCCATCCACTGTGACATCATGTACCTTCTCCCATCTGTTTAATTTTCCCAAGCTACCGATACTGAAGAATGGTTTTATTTAACCAAGCATCAATATATCATCATGTTTTATGCTCCACAATCCCAACATTGAAACTAAAGCAAGAGTTAGTTTTACCTGATGCCATGGCCTGGACCACAAGATAAATTTATAATCCTGATTTTTGAGGAATTGCTGACTATGGAAATACAATCATCCCCTGTGTGTGGAATAAAGAGTTCATTGAAGCATTTTATTGAGCAGTTCGTGAGGATAAACAACCAAAACAGAACTTAAGTCTCCAGTTTTGTGATCATCAGCATAAGAAATTCATTGCCAAATAGCAATTAACACGAGAAGGCTTTCTTGAGGATGAAGCAACAGACCTGTTTGGATTAAGCAATCCCTGACCTCAACACCCATTGAAGCACCAATATGGATTCCATCAGTGTTGGGACTGAAGGCAGGGGCTAGCACTTGGAGATTGGATGTGATGACGTTCCTTGAATTAGTGATCGCCACATGGATCTGTTGGCTATTCAGCAACTTGAGATCTTTCACTCTGAGATGGTTGCATCTATGGAAAGTGATGGCCTGCACAGTGTAATTGTGTCTCTGTTTTCAGCTATAATCTTATATGGGAGACAAAGCAATTATGTGTGTGTGTGTGTGTGTGTGTGTGCGTGCGTGTATAATCTCTGAAACTCAAGCATCCTTCTCTAACCGTTGGAGCAACTTCACATGCCTGCCAAAACACATCACAAAGTCACTTTTAGTCCAACACTGTGTCTTAAAACCTTCAAAGATGAATAAAAAATATTTAGCCTTGAGATAAGTCTTATGAAATTGGCGTAATCTGTTTTGACATAAAAATAAACCTAATACACACATACACATTCATCTCATTCACTAAAATCTATTATGGTATCAGAGTCATTTGATATAAGACAAAAAAGAGAAATCAATTAATTGAAAGATGAATTAAAAGGCTATGCTATTATAAATTAAAACAGGTATGTGACATGTAGAGGTAGAATACATGATTTTGGGTGGTCTTGCAGGACCACCAATTTTGGCCCATTCCATTGATAGTGCCACTCCCACCACCATCCACAGTAAAATGATTCAGCCATCGGAACGAAAGCCATTTATGTTGATCAAAACCATTCCACTCCTCTGGATCTTTGGGCGCCACTATTGCTCCTAAGATCTGATATGTCCCTCAAAATCAAAAGTCAAGTCAGTAATATAATAATATGCCACAAATCCCATTCAAATACATTATTCATTCTATTTCTATCACCAACTGCATGCAAATACTTATTCAGACGCTTAGCTTATCATTACTCAGATCTAAGTCCTCATGAAAATAATATAGGGACCAATGTTTTGGGCAGTACGAAATATAGGGACCAAAAACAACAAAAAGAAAATATGGGGACCAAAACCAAAATTTGAGTGGGTTTAACCTTTTAAATGTATTATATTCCTCTTAATGCTTACCACCAAAGTGACCTTGGATCGACAAGGTCCCACAATGTCGAGTGGATACAACAAAAATGTTTTCCCATATGGAAAGAAAATCTGTGTTCCTTCCTTATGCGAACAAGCTATTTTCCAAGCTTCAAGAAATGCCTGCACCATCACATTTATACATGCAAGTGAAAAATACCAGTTGATGAATGATGATAAGCTTAGCTTGTGGTTTGACCTGTTTTTCTTTTCCTGAAACCATGTTAATTTTAAAGAAGCTGTACCTTGGTATCATCATGTTGGCCATCTCCTTCTGCACCAAAGTCAATGACAGAAAGAACCCTTTTAGATCCCTCTGTGCAGGGAATTAGGTGTGGAATCACAAGTAGTATGAAGATAAGAATAAAGCTTGAACATGAAAAAAATTTCAGGTTACTCATTTCTCTCTCCGAAGAGTGAAGACAGAGACCTAAAGTATCAGACTAGCTAGGAGACATATAGAACGATTTTCCAAAGCAATGCTTGCTTATTAAGTATGATTTTTAACTGTTCATTTCACATTCTAAAGGTGCATTTAAGTTCAATAGGAACAGGTTAACGACAAAGCTGGTTCCTGAAAAGAAACAAAACCATACGTAATGTCATTTGCTAAAGCAAGGACAGTTCATCTCCACTGCACTTTCCATTTATTATACCCCCCATATGGATATGATCTCGTTAGTTTTGTTTATAGCCGTTTATCTCCAATTTGACAATCCAAATCTACTCTGAAAATAAAGTGGATGGAAAGTAGTGTAATAGTCTAGTAGAGTAAACACACACACACACGTACATTTCATAAGGATCGACAACCCTTTTGTCTCTACACATTCTCACAGAAAATGGGCTTTCCAGCCGGAATTTGAATTGTTCTTTTCTCTTTATAGGGTGAAGTCGCTTGCCATCTCAACTAAGTGTTGGTCAAAACATGAGATTTTATTAACTAATTCGCATGAATTAAGAAATATTAGTTAAGTTATTTAATGTGTCTGAAATTGATAAAATATTATATTCTACCTTTATTAAAAAATGTTATATTCAAATATGTATTTATTATCTAATCGATACCAATCTAGTATGGACCCAATAGGAACTTGTCTTAGAAAACCCAGAAATTACAAAGCTGTCAGCAAATGTGGAAGTAGATAAATAATGAATAAATGAAAAATAAAGATCTCGAAACAAGGGACCCAATGAACATGCATTACAGAAAACATGAGTATAAGAAACTCAGCACCTAAAGAAAACAATGGCCCAATAAACTCCAAGTATAAACAGGCACAACAGTAAATCATTCTCTTATACCATTTTGTATTCTATCAAGAATATACATAACCAACAAATATATACTTCTTAAAGAAAAATCATTATTCATAACTCCATAACTAATCTTTCAAGTGGTAGAACTGACTAATCCCATGTAAAGTGATAGAATTGCTATTTGCCATTTTACTTATTGCAATCCCAGCGCATAGGTCACAAGTAATAGTATATTTTTTAAAAGATTGTCGTTCCACAAGGGCTATGACAAAAGTGAGTTAACTAATGTAACCATATTCATAATTAGGTTGAATGAAATCATTTGAAATTGACCAAGTTGAATAAGGATATTTGATTAAAACAACAAAGTAAAACTATGGAAATTGGAAAATTGTTTCTAACTTCAAGAGGTTAAAGGTTTAGGATTACTTCCCCGTTGTATTTTATGGAACTATGTAATTAAATCACCTATACTAGTTGAATGAGTCTATACGCTAGTCAGAAATTCTCAAATCATCAACCAAGATCTCTCAAATCAAGATGGATTTTTAACCTTCATTAAGAATATGAAATTTCTTGTTTATAATGAATGAACAACATCTTTAAAAAACAATCATTCAATAGATTATGCTAGGTTATTAGATATCTCTATTCTAACAATAAACCATCTATTTAATCCCTAAACTTCAAGTCTAACATGATTTTTCTTAAGTTTTACAACCAAAATAGCTCACTCAAGCATCTTCCAATTAAACTACTCTAATCATATGGTGATCAAGTACAAGATACCATTAAGCATAAAGAAAAATCAACATATATCCACATTAACCAATAAAAGCAAGATAATCTAGTAGTTTCAATCCATACAATAAGTAAAAGTAATCCTAAATGAGAGTTTTAGCTACTCATAATCAATACAAACTAGAAGTTAAGCATAATAACAGTTCATATCAGCAAAATGAGGAGAAAAGGGAAAGAAACGAGAAAAAATCAACGATTTCTGGTCCAAATCTCTTTAGAACTTCAACCCAAGGCTTCAATCTCTAAAGCTCTCCTTTTCCAAGCTCTCTTTAGCAAGTTTTGGGCCTCTCCAAGTCAGAATTTTCAGTTTTGGCACCCCCATCAGGTTTTATCTAGGTTTTTGCATCAGCAATTCAAAACACAAAGCTTCATTTTTGGGCAGTTCGTCGTTGCTTCTCCGTGGTGAACTGGTAGCAAAATTGCACTGGATTCAGGCAGAAAGGTCACCGACTTTCGCCGTGGTTTTGTTGTGGCAATCGGGTAGCGAAATGTCACTGAATTGAAGCAAAAAGGTCACTGATTTTCGCTATGGTTTTGCTGCTGTGAACTAACGGCAAATGCATATATCATCTCCTAAGCTTTCCATTATCTTCTCAAGCCTTCTTCTGTGGTCATCATCATCCTCCTACATAAAGAAGGATTTTATGAGCTACTGCTACTTAAAACTCTTTAAATAGTCAAAACTATTCACATTTAGCTCAAAATTTTCAAAGGTTTGAACATTGTCTCACCAAAACACATTTTTCTTTATGTATGTCTATTTTATACATAAATTGATTCCAAAAACCTATAAGAGTATGAGAAAATGTGATGAAATGTATGAGTTTCTGGAGATTATCAATTGTCTTCCAGGTTTACATTATTGAGACCCCATTACTACATCAAAGGGCAACAATAGCACTTTTTTCTGGAAAACTATGGCTCTTAGGAAGCGCCGCATATATCATTGCCACTAAAAGAAGCTGTGGCACTCATTATGGGCCACAACATGTATTTTTTATTTTTCTTAAAAACACTCCCTGTGGCACTTGCTCAAGCAAGCACCACAAGAAGTGTGTGTGTGTATATATATATATATATATATTAATTAAACTTCATTAAGAAGGGTTTGGAAATCCGCAAGAGAGCTATTAGAAAATGGGGGACACGTTGCTGCTAAAGTGAGGGCTAATAAAAAAAGGTTTGGATGCAAGCACTATAGAAAGTCAATAGCAGCTGTGGCGCTTACCTGAGAAAGCGTCACAATATCCCCTTTTTTTTTTCCCCTCCAAAAGAAGCACTATTCTCTCCTTTTGTAGTAGTGCCCCGTCAGCCTCTTATATGTTGGATCAAGATTTCTTTCTATAAGGCTTCTTATATATTTTGGGGAGGTTTCCCCCCCCCCCCCCTCCTTTTGGGGTGGGGGTTGGTGTTGTTGTTCAGGCGTTTAAATACTTGAAAATGGAACAGATGATAAAGACTCGATCATATTAATCACTTCCTGAATTTTACATTCTAGATTTGCTCGGCTTTAATTTCATGCGGTGAAAAAAGTCACATCTGCCCTATAATAAAACTTCACTTGAAATTTGTAGTGATTTATAATATAGGACAATTAATGACCACATTCAAGATCTCTCATTCACACTAGAATGAAAATCTAAAGATTTTTGTGTGTAGAGTTTTTGATAATATCAGTAGTGAGAAATTAGGAGTTCGTTATATATATAACATTGAGAATCACTAAACTTTAATTATTTTTTAGGTAAGAAGTCAACAATTTGGATATACTAGTGACATTATTTTTGGTTTAAAAGTTATCAATTGCTCTAAAACTTTCAGTGAAGTGCCTTATATGAATTAAATAAGGGGGTTTCCGAGTCATTATTGTACGTACCAAGTCATGGCTTTGTATTAAGACTAGAGGATGTAGACATAGTGTTTGGGGATACGCATGAATTTGGCAATTATATATTTATATGGCAATAGTTATTGTCTAAAAAGATAAGGTAGGTGTGTTATTATTAATAATGTTGTTGGAAGGAGGTGACATTTTCCTATAAATTGGTTGTCGTAATAAGGATCCACCCACTCCTAACTCTTTCACACACACACATACACATGCATCTTTATGAGTGATGAACTGATCTTTGAACCAAGCAAACCACCCACTCAGTGGTAGATCTTGGAATAAATATTTTATGGGATCAAATGTATACTTATTAACTAATTAAAGAGAAAAAATATTTGAGGGGCCAAATGTATAAATTTTGTATTAAAAAAATCCATTTTATATTAAATATTTAGACAATTGAGAAGCTCCGCCTACACACCCACTTGAACACATTAACACGTTGATCTGTTTGGTATATAGATGAAATATTTTCAATAAAATGAAGATGTTGTAATTAACCTCGTAGGCGGCACAATATGATTGGTATACACACACTACTTTCGGTCGTAAATATAGGATTTGCACTATAAATTTATCTTATATTTAGGATCAGATGGTGTATGAAGTAACCACTTCTGACATAGTTAAACCATTTTTTACGGTCTCTCTAATCTTTTTTATTAAATTATTTAACTTTGCATGGCTATTGCAGAATGCAGAAAGAAAGTACGGTCTAAGAGAAGGAGTCACAAACCTTCAACTCGTCATTGCATGTTGTTATTACATCTTCTTGATAATTAAGTTTCTTTTTTGATACTCGCATCATACCCCCAATAAAATAAAGTATGGGTACTTTGGTTTTTGCTTTTGAATTTAAGTGAACTTTTGGATTAGTACGGAGAGCTCTTATCAATAGGGATCGACTAGATTTTCTTTTGAATTGTCACTTTTTGAATGAAAAATCTTTTTTTTTAAAAAAAATGTTAGTTAAGAGATTATCTTTATTTTAAATTTTCTACACATTAAAATACTTTTTTAAAAAAATAAAAACTAAAAAATTAATTTGGACCGTCAAGAAGTAATATGGATCGTTCAGATCCCATTTGGACGGTCCAGATGGGAAGAGGTCTTCCTATTCATCCAAAGGAAAAACTGATTCTGTGCTTCTCATTACACTATACTGATGTATTTTGCAGCTATCATATACTACTTTCGGTTTTTTATATATAAAACTTAATTGACTTTTTTGAGATTAAAAAAGTTAATTAAATTACTATAAAGTATTTGTATTTATTATTTTTCCTTTAAAATAATTTATCTAACTTATAAATTGATATATAAATCATACACAACATAAAGTATGATTAAGTAACTTATATAGCTTCCTTAATCTCTTAAAAACAAAAATCAATTATATCTTATATTTAGGAACGGAAGTAGTAGGAAAAGTCTACACCAGCTTCTAAGTCAATTGGGTGAAAAATGGAAATTGGGTAATTGTGACATTTTCTTAAAAAAATTGTGATTAAGATTAAACCTTAACTACTATGATTAAAAAACGATGGGCTTTAAAATGGAAGAAGAAAAGCGGTGGTCCAAGTTTGCAGCTATGTCAGACAACATAGCTCCCATCTTTTACTTTTTCAAACTCATTTTAAATGATTTTATGTTATACAAAATTATTTTGTGTTTACATGAGAGAAGTTTTGCCTTATAAGCAATCAAAGACAAACAAGAATATATAAAAATGGGGTTGAGTGGTTGACTACAGGCTTAGGGGCTTCTCCTAAACAATCACATATATACATATATGTGTGTGATACAATGCCCCTTCTAATAATAAATATAAGAACTGGATAATTAATTTATAGGTGTTGGAAAAAAATTAAGAAAATTAGTTATTTATAAGAAAATAAGGGACGAATTTCAACCTAAGGCATTTTAGATTATTTTCATGTAATTTAGGTAAAGTGACTGAAAAATCTTCTTTAAAGAGAATTGAAGTATACTCTAAGACTCATGTGTAACATATCTTCAGCGGGTTAATGATGAAGAATTGTAGCCTAGAGCGAAAAGAGCAAGAGATAAGGATCAGCAATGACAAATCCTATTAAGGAAGCAAATTTGCAATAAATATTGTACCATTGGAATAATTTAGAGAAAGTAGGAGTGAGCATGGTGTCTGGTATGGCCGCCCAAGCTTAAGAAAAAATTGCCCAGCCTGGCCCTAAAAAAGTGGCTCGAAAAAAATTTTAGACAGTTTTGGATCATGCTAATAATCAAATAGGACTAGGCATCGGGCAGGGGTTTTGGGCCATGCTAATAACCAAATAAACACTATTTTTTATATATCATTTTATTTGAAGTATGAATATTTGTAAGACATATAATAGTTTTTAAATTTCAAGACTCAAGTTGTAGACTTATTTTGAAAGACTTGTATTATTAGTCTGCCATTTTTGGAGCAATCACTTCTGCAATTTTTTGGAAAATCTAAAAATCTATTATGAATTATAATATAAAAATGTGTGTAATAAGGTTTTTATTTTAGTTCTGCAACTTTTTGAACATTCTTATATATATATATATATATATTATTAGTTTTCACGCAAAATCCTCTAAAGTTTGTTTGGGACTTTTTAAGCTTTCATGCAAGATGTTTAGAGAAAAATAGTTATGATTTTTACCGAGTAGATTGGACATTGGATAGGGTCTCGCCTTGCCTATGCTCACCCCTAAGACCCCTAAGCGAAAGACATGCATAGAGATAATATTGAGCCTGATTGGAGTGTTGCTTTTGGATCACATTGTTATTTCAATTAACTTCTTGTGTATTTGTTGTACAATTTGGTCATTGTCATTTCTTGACTTTGTGATGCTTCATATCTAATGAAATTCAATTGGCACACAAAAAAAACATGGCTTCGGCAGGTTGTTTGTAAACTATTTTTAACTATATATGCAAGCAAAACTGAAGACATTTAATTTAAACACAATTAAACAAGAATTGCACACACTCATACTCAGCCAAGCGCCTCGTAGCGCGATGACACTAGGGCCAGCCTTAGGAGTTGGCCTTCCCCATTATTCAGGGTTCGAGCCCTGTCTCCCCCTCCCCCACTAGCTGTATCAAAAAAGAATTGCACACACTCAAGAATCAAATTTGGGTTATTAGTTCCCTTGGGCAGTAGATTTTGATTTTGCAATGAGACATTTTTCTACATCTTTTCTTATAATTTATGTTATGTTTGTTGAATTGTAATATATATTTGCAAAAGTTAAATAGTAATGCTAATTAACTATCACGCCTAGAATCACAAAATTCACTGTGTAACAATTATGATTTATCCCCTAAACAACCTTAAAAGCAATAATCATGTGAAAAAGCTGCACAGAAAACATTCCATTTTCAGAATTTTTTTCCTTTGTACAAAAATCCAAAATAAAAGTTCTTCATCATCCCCATAAATATAAACATATATATATATATATATATATATAATCACGTAATTCCAACCCAACCTGGATCAGACAAAACCACTTCTACCTTCTAACTAATAGTTTAAAAAAAGATTTTAAAAAAACAAACACTAAGCTAATTAACTAAACATAAATAACATCCATGCTTGTTTTTCTCGTTCCGACGGAATATCCCGTGCCGGCGGCCACCGGAAAAGCCAGATCAATGTTTTGTTTATTACCTTGATGATATGGGCTGCGCTGACGGAGGCTTTGATCTCCTCCGTTGACCCTTATCTCCACCGGCCTTTCCGAAGGCGCTGCAACACCCACACGCGGAGAGCTTCGGAGACGGTGGTTCGATAGCCGGAGACACTTTTCCGGTACGGTAGCCACCGCCTTTGGAACGGCTTCTCTGGACGGTGTTGGATGCTCCGACAGCTACTTTAAGCTCTTTAATCTCAGGCGACGTCGACGATTTGTGATGTTGTTGCTGTGGATGATCATTATTTTCCTTGTGATTCACTTTGTTCAATTCGCCTGAGAAGAATTTGTCTTCCCAAACAAGCCCTGATGAACCTTGTCTTCGGAATGATACCGCAGATCTCTGAAGCCCAGCCATGGCTTCTCTCTCTCTCTGGATCTTTCTATACATACACATTGTGTGTGTATGACTTTTATAGTTAATTTTTATAATATTATAATTAATAACAACGCTGGCAAAAAAACAAAAATAACAAATTATAATAACGATAAGCAGGAAAATGTCATTGCGAATGCGCCGACCTTGTGGATATAAGGGATTTTTTCTTCTATTATACCCCTCGTATCACTAATATGGGAATACTTAAATAATTTAAATAGATTAAGGAAATAAAATAAACTGATTAATAATTAATTATAATTAACATAATTATTTATATTATACTTCAATTCATAAGTTTTATAAATATTTTGATAAAATAAAATAAATATAATTGATAAAATGGTTTGAGATCTTACATTTGGAATGAAATTAAACTCTTTTGGGTAGTAATTTTATTTGGGCTTATCTATAATTTAAATTATTATTATTTAATTAATTTTTAATTAAATTATACATATGCCACAATAATCTATAATTTTAAATTAAACATTATAAAAATAACGCATGGATTATCGTTTATAAAATTATATTTTATGTTTTACAATGAATTTGATGCTGAGACTTAAACCTGTTTTTAAGCTCACAATTTTATTCAAAATTATAAGTAATTAGTACTAATTCCTGTTTATGCGGGATACGCAATTTTTCATGGCGTGACGTTCGATATGAATGCCACGTTGAAACCACGATGATATATATATAAATATAATACTCCTTCGGTTAGACCTGACAATCTTAGTAAATCCGGCCTTATGGGTCCGGCCTTAATGCAATAAACAATTGGAGTTACCAATTTATGATCAAGCCTAAATTATTTCCATAAGAAGCAGGGGTCTCGACAGTGGCGGAACCAGGAAAATTTTTTAGCCCGGACTAAAAAATAAATATATTGAATTACTCTATTTAATTCTGATTACAAGGTATCAACTAACAAATATATTTGATTTTTTTTAGAGTAAATATCCTATTTGGTCCCTTAAAAAAAACACAGACCCCATTTTGGTCCCTCAAACAACGAAACCCCTTTTTAGTCCCTGAAAAGGATACGTTTCCAAAAAAAAGACCTCATTTTGATCCCTCGAAAATTTCCAAAAACCCCTTTTTAGTCCATAAAAATGTGTCATTTTAGTCCCTGAGGACGAAAAAGGGGTCTGTGTTTTTTTTCCAGGGACCAAATAGGGTATTTACTCTTCTTTTTATAAAACACTTGCTTGTATTCAAATAGCATTAAATTTTTTTTTCCATGTATACCCAAAATTAAAAAGGTAGTGAGTGAGAGCAATAATTAATAAAAATTAATTATTACTCTTTTTTGAGAAAAAAGAATAATAATTTATATGATATTAGAGTTTAGTGTAATTAATAGAGATAATATTAAAAATTACTTAAATTTTATGACAAATTTAATTACTTTAACTATTTTTATTTACTTGTGAGAATTGTTAGTTGGTTCCTTAAAAATAGTATCAAATAACCTAGAAAATACAAACAAATAATAACAATAATTATAAATTAAAACAATATATAAGATGATACTAATCTTTTCGATATCTCAAACAAGAATTTTATTTTCCTTTCACAGCCTAATGAGTAATAAAACAAACATTATCCTTACAAAGAAAATAAAAAATTAGCTGGGGCCAAATTTGTGGCCAAATAAAATATCATATAATAAATATATATATTTTCTAACAAATTTTATAAGATCAGTCGGGGCCAGTTGGGGTCAAGGCACCAGCTGGCCACAAAGAGCTTCCGCCACTGGGTCTCGAGTTCGAGTCCTTGTGGATGCAGAAAATTCTTCTGGGAGAGGTCCCCGCATATGCGCCCGACAGAACCTTGATCTGGATTAGGCAGGGTAAAGCTTTGGTGAACTGGGTGCAAAGCTTTGGTGAACTGGGTGCAGTAGCAAAAAATAAATTATTTCCATAAGTAACTCACACAAATATAACAAGCTTCTCACTAAGCAACATGAGTAGGATGACTATCATTTTTATCTTTTTCACCACTATCATGAAATTCAGAGATATTTAATTGTGCTTCATTTTGAGTAGTAGGTTCTACTTCATGGGAAAAAATATCAAGAATGTCTTCTCTCACACCATGTATGAATACATCAACGAGCACCAAAAAAAAAAACATCCATAATTTATATCTTTAATAAATAATAAATCAAATCATAAAATTAAAATAGTTATTATATATTTGTAATTAAATAGATAAATAACTCTATAACAATTATAAAATATATATAAATTAGTAAATTAAATGGTCAAGTCAAATTAACGAAACAAAAAAAAATTTAAAAGACCTAACGGTCATTCTTACAGGGTCAACTTCATTTAAAAGCTCCAATTTATATATCTGGCCTTTAAAGGGCTAAGATTTAAACCGGCTAGCCCGACAGCCTCAGTCTGATTTCTCGGCTCCACCTCCGGTCCTAAATATTAGATAAAGTTTTGGTGTAAATTCTACTACAAATTTTATCATATATTTAAAACAAAAAGTATTAATTCATTGTTGGTATCAATGACAGTCGCTTCTCGTTCAACCTTATAATTATAAAGATATATACGTTTATCATGGTTGGTCTATCCACCTCATCGTTGTCTGTTCTCTGGAATGGGGAGGAAACTTCATCCTTTACCCGATCCAGAGGTGTAAGACAAGGAGATCCCTTAAGCCCATTTATCTTCGTTTTATGCATGGAAAGGTTAGGGCACTATATCAAAGCTGAGTGTGAGGCCCGGAGATGGAAACCATTCACCTTCAAGAGAGGAAGCCCTGCTATTTCCCATCTGTTCTTTGCTGATGACCTCATCCTGTTCACTGAAGCCTCTACCCACCAAATGACAGAGGTTCGCAACGTCATGCAAAGTTTCTGTGAGGTTTCTGGGCATAGAATCAATCTTGCCAAATCTCGTATGTTTTCCTCCAGAAGTGTCAATTTCAATCGAGCTCTTGAGTTAAGTCAAATTCTTGGTATTGGAATTACGCATGATCTTGGGAAATATTTGGGGGTGCCGATAATTTCAAAGAGGGTCACCAAACTAACTTATCACCATATTGTTCAAAAAGCAAGAGAACGGTTGTCCGCATGGAAAAGCAAGCTCTTAACTATGGCTGGTCGCACTGTTCTCATTAAATCCGTCCTATCCTCCCTGCCCAGTTATCAAATGCAGTCAACCCTTCTCCCTATTTGTACAATCAACGAGCTTGATAAGATCTCAAGGAATTTTCTCTGGTCTCAGGAGGATGAGGTGAAAAAAATGCATCTCATTGCTTGGGATAAAGTAATGAACGCCAAGAAACAGGGAGGGCTTGGGATTAAAAATCTTCGCTGTCAGAACAGAGCATTTATTATGAAGATCTGCTGGAATCTCTTGGTGAAGAAAGATTCACTATGGGTTAAATGCCTCTAGTCCAAGTATAATTGTGGTCATTCTACTTTGCCTAAGGTGTCTAAAAAAAGGAACTCCTCCTCAGTCTGGAAGGCAGTGGTCGAGGTTTGGGATAAATTCTATGATGGTATTGGAAAAAAAGTTAATAATGGGAATGAAACTAAATTTTGGCAGGACCTCTGGCTTCCGCTTGACCGGCCTCTCATAACCTTTGTTCAGGACCTATCCTTGATTAACGCTGATGAGACAGTTAGGGATCACATCTTGAGTAATGGAAGGTGGAATACTGATGAATGGAGGGGCATTTTACCTCTCGCAATCATCAAATATATTTCTAGAATGCAACCTCCTTCCAGCCACTCCCTGGATTCATTCACTTGGCGTCCTGCCAAAAATGGGTGCTTTACTGTTAAATCTGCTTACAATTATCTTTCTGCCCATGATCAGAGGAGTACTAATAGATTCTGGTCCCATCTGTGGAAATGGCAGATTCCCGAGAAAGTTAAAATGTTTATGTGGCAGGTTGGTCACGAGAGGCTGGCTACAAAAGCGCTACGTGTCAGAAGAGGCCTCTCAGATGATAATAGTTGCCCCTTTCACTGTAATTGTGAGGAAAGTGTGATACATGTTATCAGAGATTGTCAAAGAGCGAAAAACTTGTGGCAACAGATTTTGACGCCTAACCGTTTATCTAAGTTTTTTGCAGGGAATTTACAGACTTGGCTCAATTGGAATGCCAATCGTAATCCGGGCAAAGGCCGCTTCCAAAAATTCTCATGGCAGCGAACTTTTAGTTTGGTGTGTTGGATTCTGTGGACGACTAGATGCAAGTTCCTTTTCCAAGGCGAATGCACGGATACCAGGGAGATGCTCCATACTTGTATTTATCTTCTGATGGAGAGTACAGCTAATCAAACACTAACTCATCAAATTTTCCATCTTGGCAGGGACGTGGAGAAATCCTGGACTCCTCCCCAACAAAATGTGGTTCGTATTGATGTGGATGGCTCAGTGCGCTCCCAGTACCAGGCAGCTTGTGGAGGTGTGATGAGGGATGCTCATGGTCAATGGCTGATGGGATTCTGCAAAGCTCTTGGTCTCCATACAGTTGTTGAAGCCGAGATATACGCTATCATGATGGGTCTGAAGTTGGGCTACCAGATGGGTCTCCAGAACGTTGTTCTCTATTCGGATTCGATGGACGCTATCAACATTCTCATGAGGGGCTGTCATGCTGATCATCCCCTTAAAGGAATTATTGGCGAAGCTAGAGATCTGCTTTTTAGCGAGTGGAATGTACAACTGCATTACACCCCGAGAGGAAACATTCGTTGCGCCGATTTTATGGCCAGACAGGGACATGATGATCCTAGCAACTCTGAAGTCATTCTAGTTTCGTCTGTTCCCAGGGGATGCCAAGATGCTTTTCGGAATGACCAATTGGTCTGTTTTGGCTAGTTTTTTCTTTTTTGTTTCTTGATGTATTAAGGACTAAATTTCATGATCTAGTCCTTCTCTCATCATTTCAAGCTTTGCTTGCCCTCTCTTGTTAAAAAAAAAAAAGATATATACGTTTATAATATATTCTTAAAAAACCATTGCTTGCCCAAGAATATTATATTAAGAAATTGAAGAAAAGTCATAACTTCCAATAATATGAAAACTTGCTTGTAAGTGTGGATTCAGTCTCGTTGATAATAGAAGGTGTTAATTCCTCCCTTTTTAATTAAAAAAAAAATTGCAGAAAAACATCGCACCAATAATGATTAAAAAAAACAGATAATTAAAACAGATATTTTTTTTTAAAAAAAAAGAGATATTATATTGTGGGGGATAATGATAAAAAAAACAGGTAATGCCATCTGGCGTATGTATCTTGTTATAATTAAAACTTTAATCATACTTCTCTCTAGCCAGCCATCCATTCTATTATTCAACCAAGCAATGTCACAATTGTTCCGGCCCCGGCAATATATATATATATTCGTTCAGAATTCAACTAAGAAACGAAATCATGCTTCCCAATTTTCAAGGTGCTGTGGTTTTGAATTTGAACAATTTGACTTTTATCAAAATTCATTATATATATATAAGATACTTATTATATAAAAAAAAGGTTAAATGCCATTTTTGCCACAGAAGTATTGGCTAGGGACATTCAGTATCTTTTTTTTTTTGGCATCATTTTTGCTGCAGAAGTTTACAAAAAAAAGCAAATATGTCCCGAAAGTTTTTTTAGGAGCAAATTTTTGTAAACTTTCGAGGCAAAATAATATCAAAAATAATTAATCCAACAGTTAAGATCAACTGATGGGAAAGATTGTTACGTTTGTAAACTTTCGGGGTAAAAATGATATTTTAAAAAAAAACTTCTGGGTGTTGGGTGCTCCAAAACCAAAACTTCCGTGGTAAAATTGATATTTATCCCTATAAAAGATTCCAACAAAGATTAATTTGAGCTTGGAAAGATTTTTGTTGTACTCACTTTCTTACTTTTATAATTATAGCTAATTTAACTAATATGTTCGACAAGGTTTTACAATTGAAATCCCTATAATCCAAAAAACAATTGTGCTCGATCTGAACTTCTATTCTATAAACTCTCAATAGTATTAAGACTAATCTTCCCAACACAAATAGTTATGCCCTATCTCATTGATAATATGGATTGTGTATATTTAATTTGTTCTATGTCATGAAAATTAAAATAAAATTCTATATGTAAATGACATTCATGTGACTTAAGTTGAATATTTAGGGGTGATTTAACATGAATAATTCATATTAAAACAACACATGATTGGTGGAAGTACTCTTACTATTTTTTTATTTGAAAACACACAATTTAATTAAAAGTCAACATTCATAGTGATTGCGAAGTAGTTGCGAACGCGTAAGAGGGTTAGGTCCAACACGAAATTGTGCACTTCTCTTGCGACTTTTATCATCTCATTAATAATTAAACCCAAGAAAAATGCATTTATGAGGACTATATATATACATGACATCATAACAAAATTAAGATCACGATTCAGTCGTGTGAGTACTGAAAATTAGCATACTGAATGTGCCAGTATTATAAGCATTAATTGAGAAGATGTTTGAATTCTAAAGTATCCTTGAACATATGAGCATAAGATGAGGCTCAACATTCATCACCACTTTTTTTCCTTTTTACCCCTGCAAGGGAAATCTTATGCCTTTTGTATACTTTGACCTTCTTCAACCTGATATCCAAGCAATGGCGGAACACCTTTATGGCTAGCTGGGGCCCGACTGATATTATAAAATTTGTTAAAATATATATGTATTTATTATATGATATTTTATTTGGGCACAAATTTGGTCCCAGCTAATTTTTTATCTTCTCTGTAAGGATAATGTTTGTTTCATTACTAATTAGGCTGTGAGAGGAAAGTAAAATTTTTGTTTAAGATACCGAAAAGATTAGTATCATCTTATATATTATTTTAATTTATAATTTTCGGTTATTATTTGTTTGTATTTTCTAGGTTATTTGATACTATTTAGTAAATACTCCCTCTGGTCTTTATTTAAGGAACCAACTAACAATTCTCACAAGTCAATAAAAACAGTTAAAGTAATTAAATTTGTTCTAAAATTTAAGTAATTTTCAATATTATCCCTATTAATTACACTAAACTCTAATATCACATTAATTATTACTCTCATTCACTACCTTTTTAATTATGGGTATACATGGAAAAAAATATATTTAATGCTATTTGAAAACAAGCAAGTATTTTATAAAAAGAACCAAATATACTTGTTAGTTGGTATCTTATAATAAAAATTAAATAGAATAGTTCAATATGTTTATTTTTTAGTCCAGATTTTCTGGTTCCGCCACTGTATCCAAGCAACCGATTATGAGTCGGGACTTAAAAAAAAGTGTGTCATTTAGTGAGCTATCTCCTCTAATAACAAGTGATCTTCCCGAAACTCTCATCGTTAAGGCAGCAGATTTACCTACCATTTGCACGTGCATCCTATAAATTCATGCTTTCATTATATTTGTGCTACTCTTAATTTTTTAAGGTCAGATTTATCATTTAAATAAAGAGACAGATTCAATGAGAAGTGGTAAAAAAAAATAATCTCCCCAAGTCATGACTGATTTAATAATTTTGTGGTCAATTCCAGTTCAATTTAATTATTTCTTCAACAATATGATAATCTTATATATATAATTGAAACATAATAATGATTCATGTTCTTTCCATTCTTTTTTCACTATACTTTTTCTTTTCTGAAGTGAGATCATTTATGTGTGTTTGATTATATATATAAAAAAAATGCATGCTGTAACACCTCATTTTCATCACCAAAAACTCGGTCAAAATATTGAAAATACCTTCAAAAGAGTTCAACAATATCCAAATCCTTTTACAATGTTACCATTTCGAATAAAACCCGTAATACATAATCAGAATAAATTTCAGAAAATATTTCAGAGTTCAATACAAACGGAAGTCTTAGGTTCATGGCAAATAAAATAACATAACATAATCTATTGGAGATCAAAAGAGCTTCCAGAGCTCACTCCATAGGTGCCTTCCCTTGCTCTCTACTAGAATAATCACCTGAAAAATGTTAATATGGGATGAGATTTCACGTCTCAGTAACTACTGAATATTTCTACCTTACCCAAGCAAATTACATATGACATAAATAGTAGATAGTAAAAAAAATGGATTTAATATACACAGATATTTTTTTTAGATATACAGTAGTTCACATCAAATATCTTTATAAAATACTCATCATTCTTTATTGAATAATTCAGAATGCACTATGCAGTATGCAGCCTCCCTTATATCCCCTTCCAACCGTATACCGCTGACTGGAACCATAGGCTAACATATAGTCCAATAGAAACTCATTCATTTGACTGGATGGTTTCAAGCTCACCAAAACTTAAGATACACCCGGCCAAAGGTATAGAGCTTAAATCTGGACTATGGCTCCCCTCCTTTAAAATAACAACTAAGGAGGTGTCACATGTCCCACATCTCCAATGAAATCCCGGCCAGAGGAAAACATGGAAGATGGGGCCCTGAAAAGTACCATCCACTGTGCACCGAGTGGTGGCATAAACAATTCTTATCATTCAATTCCCTCCTTACTCCACCCATCACAATACAACCGCCATGATGAATGTATTTACTCAAAAATAATGCATTATTATACCATTATATACGTTGATATGCGTATCTGTGAATAGTAAAATACTATGCGTATCTGTGAATAGTAAAATACTATGCGTATCTGTGAATAGTAAAATACGGTATATACATGAATAGTAAAATGAGTAGTAAATACGGTATACGTGAATAGTAACATGAATAGTAAATACGGTATACGTGAATAGTAACATGAATAGTAAATACGGTATACGTGAATAGTAAAAATGAATAGTAAATACGGTATACGTGAATAGTAAAATGAATAGTAAATACAGTATATGTGAATAGTAAAATGAATAGTAAATACGGTATATGTGAATAGTAAAATGAATAGTAAATACGGTATATGTGAATAGTAACATACGTATAAATAGTACCTCTACAGATTTGCAAGTCAACATTCCCACACCAGATCTTAAAACCATAAATATTTTCTAAATATTCTTGCCAAAATAGTAAACAAACAAATTTATAATCATACATAATTCACAAGTATAAGGAAGAATATTCAGAGTTACCTGTTACTTGCTAATACCCGAATCACCAACCAGCTATTATAACTCAAGCAAATATCTCTACTCTCTCTCTCTCTCTCTCTCTACCTCTCTCTATGGCTCTTAGAAGTTGTGAAAAATGAAATGAAATGGAAGGTCTATTTATAGTTGGAAAATGGGTCTTTAAGTGTAATTTTCGTCTCTGGGTCGTTTTACGTAATTTTCCTAAAAACTAAAAAAAACTTTCCCGTGACTTGCCCCGTGAACCTTTTTTTAAAAATTTTAATAATATAATATAATATATATTATTTTATTATTATAATATAATATTATTTAAATAATAAATTATTATTGAGTGGGTCCCGCGGCCATTTTTTTCAAAGTTCACGAGAGTTGTGTCGGGAGGAAGAATTATTTTGGTTGTGGGTCCCGCAAAATACTGATTTCAAATTTATCACTTTCTGAAAATA
Organism: Acacia crassicarpa; assembly: GCA_034222035.1. Lineage (NCBI taxonomy): Eukaryota > Viridiplantae > Streptophyta > Magnoliopsida > Fabales > Fabaceae > Acacia > Acacia crassicarpa. The sequence continues at coordinate 1,719,762 of JAWXYG010000019.1, read as the reverse complement.
GAGCCTACTAGTCTTCCCAAGATAGGTTTATGTTCAAGATATTAGATTCAAAATTCAGGATGTTACATTTCTCCCCTCCTAAAAGAAAATTTTGTCCTCAAAATTTCGCTATAATAAGAATTCTAACCTATTTAAATAAATGAGGATAGGTTTGTCGCATGCTCTCCTCCGTTTCCCAAGTAGCATCTCCGGGAACCATTCCTTTCCACTCGACCTTTACAAGTCTAATGGTCTTGTTTCTTAATTTCTTGTCCCTTGCATCAACAATCCGCTCCGGCTCGGCTTTATACGTCATGTTATCCTTGAGTTCTACCTCTTCTACTTCTATAATGTGGGAAGGATCCGGTTGGTATTTCTTCAGTTGCGATACATGAAAGACATTGTGAAGATTCGCAAGCTGTGGAGGTAATGCAATTCTGTAAGCTACCGGTCCAACTTTCTCCAAAATCTCATAAGGACCCATAAAACGAGGTGAAAGCTTCTTTGCTCGTATTGCTCTACCAATGCCAGTCATTGGTGTGACTCTTAAGAATACATGTTCGCCCACCATGAACTCCAACGGTCGTCTTCTCTTGTCAGCATAACTCTTCTGTCGACTCTGAGCAGTGAGAAGTTTCTGTTGAATCACCTTAATCTTTTGAGTCGTCTCGTCCACAAGTTCTGGACCTATTAAAATTCGCTCATTCAATTCCGTCCAACAAATAGGAGATCTACATTTTCTTCCATACAAAGCCTCATAAGGTGCCATCTCAATGCTGGAGTGATAACTATTGTTATATGCAAACTCCGCAAGATGAAGATGATCGTCCCAACTTCCTTTTAGTTCGATTGCACAAGCCCGCAACATGTCTTCCAGAGTTTGAATAGTCCTCTCAGTCTGCCCGTCAGTTTGAGGATGATAAGCGGTACTATAACTCATCCGAGTTCCCATAGCATTCTGCAATGCTTTCCAAAATCGTGAAGTGAATCGTGGATCACGATCAGATACGATGCTATTTGGTATCCCATGCAATCTGACAATCTCCTTCATGTAGATCTTTGCTAGTCTCTCCAATGAGTATTCTGCTGCAATTGCTAGAAAATGAGCTGACTTAGTTAACCTATCGACAATTACCCAAATGGCATTATGTCCGGATGTCGTTAGAGGAAGCCCCATGATGAAATCCATAGAGATGCTGTCCCATTTCCACTCTGGGATATCCAAATTCTTTAATAATCCAGGAGGTTTCCGATGTTCGATCTTGACTTTCTGACAAGTCAAACAACAAGTGACAAAGTCAGTCACATCTTTCTTCATGCCCCGCCACCACCAATTCCGCTTGAGATCATGATACATCTTGGTTGCTCCGGGATGGATAGTGTATTTACTCCGATGTGCCTCCTCTAGTATGAGCTTTTTTATTTCTCCATCATTAGGTATGCACACTTTTCCTTTATACCTTAATATCCCATCTCTATCGATCCCAAATTTCGATTCTTTTCCTTCTTCAATATCTTCCCTCACGTTTAATAGATACTCATCTTCGAGCTGAGCGAATTTAATCTCTTTCCAAATTGTGCTTTCAATAGTTAATGCTTCCATGGTAGCGACCAAACCTGACATTACATCAATAGATGTACTTGGTATCTCCTCGAGCAATTTATGTTCTCTGATCATCATCTGGGCTACATGGATTGTCTTTCTGCTTAAGGCATCTGCTACAACGTTCGCCTTTCCTGGATGATACTTCAATTCAAAGTCGTAGTCCTTGATAAACTCCATCCATCTCCTCTGTCGCATGTTGAGCTCCTTTTGGTCGAACAGGTACTTCAGACTTTTGTGGTCACTATAAACCTCGAACTTTGAACCGTAGAGGTGGTGCCTCCAAATCTTCAGAGCAAACACTACTGCTGCCAGTTCTAAGTCGTGAGTAGGATAATTCCCTTCATGTGGCCTTAACTGTCGAGAAGCATAAGCTACTACCCTACCATTTTGCATTAATACACACCCAAGACCTTTCTTGGAAGCATCTGTATACAAAGTAAAGGTCTGAGCAGGATCTGGAATTATAAGTACCGGTGCCGTAGTCAACTTAGTCTTCAAATTTTGAAAAGCTGCTTCACACTTTTCGTCCCATACAAATGGTTGACCCTTCCTTGTTAACTTAGTCAAAGGCATAGCTATTTGCGAAAAGCCCTTGATAAATCTCCTATAATAGCCAGCTAGACCTAGAAAACTCCTGATCTCAGTCACGGACTTTGGTCGTTCCCATTGGAGAACTGCTTCAACTTTAGTATGGTCCACTGCAACACCTTCAGCCGATACGACATGGCCTAGGAATTTTACTTCCTTCAACCAAAATTCGCACTTAGACAGTTTCGCATAGAGCTTGTGCTCCTTCAACACTTGTAGCACGATTCTAAGGTGCTCTTTATGCTCTTCTTCATCCTTAGAGTAGATAAGGATGTCGTCAATGAAAACCACTACAAATTTATCTAGATATGGTCGGAAAATTCTATTCATGTAATCCATGAATACTGCTGGAGCATTTGTTAGCCCAAATGGCATAACAAGAAATTCATAATGGCCATATCTAGTTCTGAATGCAGTTTTTGAGACATCTTCAGCTTTGACTCTCAGTTGGTGATAACCTGATCTGAGGTCGATCTTGGAGAATATGGATGCTCCCTTCAACTGATCAAGTAGATCGTCGATCCTGGGTAAAGGATATTTATTCTTTATAGTCACTTTATTCAACTGGCGATAGTCAATGCATAGTCTCAGGCTCCCATCTTTCTTCTTCACAAAGAGTACGGGCGATCCCCAAGGAGATACACTGGGTCTGATAAAACCCTTTTCTAACAATTCTTCGATCTGCTTCTTCAATTCTGCTAGTTCCGATGGAGACATTCGGTAAGGAGCTTTAGATATAGGTTCTGTTCCAGGTACGAGATCAATAGAAAATTCTACTTCTCTCTCTGGGGGTAAACCTGTCATTTCTTTCGGAAATACTTCCGGAAATTCTTTCACCACTTCAATGTTCTCTATCCCTTCCTCCACTTCTGCTTGAATGGAGAAAAACACCATGTACGCAAGACAACCATGATGAACAGGCTTTTCATCTTGTACTATAGACAATAATTGTGGTCTACTATGACTCATAGAGTCATCCGCAAGAGAGATAGTCTTCCTCTTGCAGTCAAGGATGATGTCATTAGCTGACAACCAATCCATCCCTATTATTACATCGATACCCTTCGTGGGTAAACAAACAAGGTCTATATTTGAGATCCTATTATCAATCTCAATCGTACAATTTAAGCAAGCCCTAGAAGTTTTTACTGAAGCTCCCGCCGGTGTAGAAATAATCATATAATAAGGCAATTCACTCACTCTTAAATTCAATCGAGGCACACAGTCGTATGATATAAAAGAGTGTGTGGCACCAGAATCAAATAAGGCTTCTACTTCAAGACCTTGGAGTTTGAGGATACCTTTAATCAGATTTGGTGAAGCACTTGCCTCCTGATGTGATAGTGCAAACACTTTCCCTGGCACTGCAGTTCTAGCATCCTTGGCCCCTCGAGGCTCCTCCTCACAAAATCTGGAAATGTGTCCTGGCTTTCCACAGTTGAAACACGTCACACATGGTCCTTGGTGTATTCTTCCACACTTGGCACACATCTGATTGTTGGCGGTGCTTGCAACAGGAGCTGTGGATCCCCTATATGAACTCTGACCTCCACTAAAGTGACTCCTTTGAGGTCCTTTGAATTGACTCCTCGGTGGTCTGCTGAAATGACTTCTTTGGGGTCCAGTAAAATAACTCCTCGATGGTCCACCAAAGTGATTTCTGGATGGTTGGCTAAACCGCGTATTCACATTACTGAAGTTGTGACTCTGCTTCTTAGTAACTCCTCCCGTTGGTCTCATGATGTGTGTAGATCTGGCCTGAAAACCCTTCATCTTCTCAGCTTCCTCTTCTCGTTTGTTCCTTGCTATCGTGCGCAGTTTGTCGCATATTTCTTCAAAATCCCTTGTTTCATCAAGAAACGGTGATAGAGCTGTTTTTAGGTCTGGTCTAGCTTTTTCAACCAATCGAGCACTCAACCATTTAGAGTTGTTCTGTGAATATCCGCAGAATTTAGACAACTCTAAAAAGCGAGTAATAAATTCATCTTCATGTAATTCCCCTTGCCTGAATGTGAGGAATTCAGTTTCTTTCTCTATTCTGATTGAAGGGGAAAAGTAATAATTTTCGAACTTTTCCTTAAACTCTTCCCACGTCATCTCAGCATTGCCTTTTGTTTTGGTGCTTTCCCACCATTCTTCAGCTGCTTTCTGCAACAATTGTTCAGCAACCATCACCTTTTGTTGTGAGCTAATCTCGATAACTCTGAAAATCTTTTCTACACGCTTCAGCCACTCCAGTGCTGCAATCGGATCTAGCTTCCCCTCGAACATCGGTGGAGTAAACTTCCGAAATTTTTCCCAAACCTCAGTAATAGGTAAGGAATGATATTGAGAATGAGATCCGCTACTACCTCCATCTTCAGTGCGAGAACGACTTCCTCCCCTAGATTGATGGTCAGAAGGTGTGACTTCCAGAGCCTTCTCCTTTCCTTCCTTACCACCTTGGCCTCTTCCTTTTGCTAGTTCATCCTCGTGTCTATTCACTTTCTCTCTCATCTCCAGGATGACGTCTCGTAACTCTGCCAAAAGGGCATTGTTATCCTGAGAATAGGGACCATCTTGATGCGGAGGGAGACCTCTTTGGGATGGAGCAGGGGTTGAATTAGTTCTTCGAGTTCTTGCCATTATCTCCTCCTATGTTTAATATTATAAGGACACTAAACCAATAAAAAAATAGCTAAATAAATTCTAAATCTAACAAAGGGAAGTGCTCATGTTATGATATTTAATTTGCCACGAACTTTTAAAAAAAAAAAAAATTTTAAGAAATCACTTTAGAAAATAAACAAAATTGCCATGGAACCTTTAGCTCTGATACCAAAAATGTAACACCTCATTTTCATCACCAAAAACTCGGTCAAAATATTGAAAATACCTTCAAAAGAGTTCAACAATATCCAAATCCTTTTACAATGTTACCATTTCGAATAAAACCCGTAATACATAATCAGAATAAATTTCAGAAAATATTTCAGAGTTCAATACAAACGGAAGTCTTAGGTTCATGGCAAATAAAATAACATAACATAATCTATTGGAGATCAAAAGAGCTTCCAGAGCTCACTCCATAGGTGCCTTCCCTTGCTCTCTACTAGAATAATCACCTGAAAAATGTTAATATGGGATGAGATTTCACGTCTCAGTAACTACTGAATATTTCTACCTTACCCAAGCAAATTACATATGACATAAATAGTAGATAGTAAAAAAAATGGATTTAATATACACAGATATTTTTTTTAGATATACAGTAGTTCACATCAAATATCTTTATAAAATACTCATCATTCTTTATTGAATAATTCAGAATGCACTATGCAGTATGCAGCCTCCCTTATATCCCCTTCCAACCGTATACCGCTGACTGGAACCATAGGCTAACATATAGTCCAATAGAAACTCATTCATTTGACTGGATGGTTTCAAGCTCACCAAAACTTAAGATACACCCGGCCAAAGGTATAGAGCTTAAATCTGGACTATGGCTCCCCTCCTTTAAAATAACAACTAAGGAGGTGTCACATGTCCCACATCTCCAATGAAATCCCGGCCAGAGGAAAACATGGAAGATGGGGCCCTGAAAAGTACCATCCACTGTGCACCGAGTGGTGGCATAAACAATTCTTATCATTCAATTCCCTCCTTACTCCACCCATCACAATACAACCGCCATGATGAATGTATTTACTCAAAAATAATGCATTATTATACCATTATATACGTTGATATGCGTATCTGTGAATAGTAAAATACTATGCGTATCTGTGAATAGTAAAATACTATGCGTATCTGTGAATAGTAAAATACGGTATATACATGAATAGTAAAATGAGTAGTAAATACGGTATACGTGAATAGTAACATGAATAGTAAATACGGTATACGTGAATAGTAACATGAATAGTAAATACGGTATACGTGAATAGTAAAAATGAATAGTAAATACGGTATACGTGAATAGTAAAAATGAATAGTAAATACGGTATACGTGAATAGTAAAATGAATAGTAAATACAGTATATGTGAATAGTAAAATGAATAGTAAATACGGTATATGTGAATAGTAAAATGAATAGTAAATACGGTATATGTGAATAGTAACATACGTATAAATAGTACCTCTACAGATTTGCAAGTCAACATTCCCACACCAGATCTTAAAACCATAAATATTTTCTAAATATTCTTGCCAAAATAGTAAACAAACAAATTTATAATCATACATAATTCACAAGTATAAGGAAGAATATTCAGAGTTACCTGTTACTTGCTAATACCCGAATCACCAACCAGCTATTATAACTCAAGCAAATATCTCTACTCTCTCTCTCTCTCTCTCTCTACCTCTCTCTATGGCTCTTAGAAGTTGTGAAAAATGAAATGAAATGGAAGGTCTATTTATAGTTGGAAAATGGGTCTTTAAGTGTAATTTTCGTCTCTGGGTCGTTTTACGTAATTTTCCTAAAAACTAAAAAAAACTTTCCCGTGACTTGCCCCGTGAACCTTTTTTTAAAAATTTTAATAATATAATATAATATATATTATTTTATTATTATAATATAATATTATTTAAATAATAAATTATTATTGAGTGGGTCCCGCGGCCATTTTTTTCAAAGTTCACGAGAGTTGTGTCGGGAGGAAGAATTATTTTGGTTGTGGGTCCCGCAAAATACTGATTTCAAATTTATCACTTTCTGAAAATAGAGCCTACTAGTCTTCCCAAGATAGGTTTATGTTCAAGATATTAGATTCAAAATTCAGGATGTTACACATGCATTGTCAAAATTGCAAGACTAAAAGAATAAAATAAAAACTTGACTATGAATTTTTAGTACAAACTCTATGTCTTTGCTGGACCGTAGTTCCTGCATTAAGACATCAAGTCATTTGAGTTTATTTCTATAATTTAATTAGTTCCCTAGACAAACTATGTATATAGATGCTTTATTTCATGCTTCCATTTTTTTTGTCAATATCACCTCTATTGAAAGTCATTAATTATGACAAATAACCCAATATTAGTATTAAAAATTCTATGTAAATATATATGGATATATAAGTTCAAAATTTTATTCCATATATTTTCAGATAAGTTAATGAATTAATGCTATTTCTTTAGTTTTGATGAGGTGGTACGTGTAACACCACAATTTTAATACCCAAAAACTCGGTTAAAATATTGAAAATACCTTCAAAAGAGTTCAACAATATCCAAATCCTTTTGCAATATTACCATTTCGAATAAAACCCGTAATACATAATCAGAATAAATTCCAGAAAATATTTCAGAGTTTAATACAAAACGGAAGTCTTAGGTTCATGGCAAATAAAATAACATAACATAATCTATTGGAGATCAAAAGAGCTTCCAGAGCTCACTCCATAGGTGCCTTCCCTTGCTCTCTACTAGAATAATCACCTGAAAAATGTTAATATGGGATGAGATTCCACGTCTCAGTAACTACTGAATATTTCTACCTTACACGAGCAAATTACATATGACAAAAATAAAAGGTAATATAATGTGAATTTAATATACTCAGATATTTTTAGATATACCGTTGTTCACATCAAATGCCTTTACAAAATACTCATCATTCTTTATTGAATAATTCAGAAATGCACTATGCAGTATGCAGCCTCCCTTATATCCCCTTCCAACCGTATACCGCTGACTGGAACCATAGGCTAACATATAGTCCAATAGAAACTCATTCATTTGACTGGATGGTTTCAAGCTCACCAAAACTTAAGATACACCCGGCCAAAGGTATAGAGCTTAAATCTGGACTATGGCTCCCCTCCTTTAAAATAACAACTAAGGAGGTGTCACATGTCCCACATCTCCAATGAAATCCCGGCCAGAGGAAAACATGGAAGATGGGGCCCTGAAAAGTACCATCCACTGTGCACCGAGTGGTGGCATAACAATTCTTATCATTCAAGTCCCTCCTTACTCCACCCACCACAATACAACCGCCATGATGAATGTATTTACTCAAAAATAATGCATTATTATACCATTATATACATTGATATGCGTATTTATGAATAGTAAAATACTATGCGTATCTGTGAATAGTAAAATACGGTATATACATGAATAGTAAAATGAATAGTACATACGGTATGTATACGTGAATAGTAAAAATGAATAGTAAATACGGTGTGAATAGTAACATGAATAGTAAATACGGTATACGTCAATAGTAACATGAATAGTAAATGTGAATAGTAAATACGGTATACGTGAATAGTAAAATGAATAGTAAATACGGTATACGTGAATAGTAAAATGAATAGTAAATACGGTATACGTGAATAGTAAAATGAATAGTAAATACGGTATACGTGAATAGTAAATGTACGTATAAATAGTACCTCTACAGATTTGTAAGTCAAAGTTCCCACACCAGATCTTAAAACCATAAATATTTTCTAAATATTCTTGCCAAAATAGTAAACAAACAAATTTATAATCATACATAATTCACAAGTATAAGGAAGAATATTCAGAGTTACCTGTTACTTGCTAATACCCGAATCACCAACCAGCTATTATAACTCTCAAGCAAATATCTCTACTCTCTCTCTCTCTCTCTCTCTCTACCTCTCTCTATGGCTCTTAGAAGTTGTGAAGAATGAAATGAAATGGAAGGTCTATTTATAGTTGGAAAATGGGTCCTTAAGTGTAATTTTCGTCTCTGGGTCGTTCTACGTAATTTTCCCCGTGACAAATTTTCAAACCTCCCGTGACTCTTCTGTGGAAATAATTTTTCGTGGGTCCCACATGAATAGTAAATAATATTATATTATAATAATATAATATTATTATTCAAATAGTAAATTACTATTACGTGGGTCCCGCTGACAAAATTTTCAAACTTCACGAGAGTTTTGTGTCGGGAGAGAATTATTTTGGTTGTGGGTCCCGCATGAATAGTAAATACGTATTTAGGAATAGTAAAAACGTATACGTGAATAGTAAATACTATTCACGGGGCCCACAAAATACTGATTTCAAATTTATCACTTTCCAAAAATAGAGCCTACTAGTCTTCCCAAAATAGGTTTATGTTCAAGATATTAGATTCAAAATTCAGGATGTTACATTTCTCCCCTCCTAAAAGAAAATTTTGTCCTCAAAATTTCGCTATAATAAGAATTCTAACCTATTTAAATAAATGAGGATAGGTTTGTCGCATGCTCTCCTCCGTTTCCCAAGTAGCATCTCCGGGAGCCATTCCTTTCCACTCGACCTTTACAAGTCTAATGGTCTTGTTTCGTAATCTCTTGTCTCTTGCATCAACAATCCGCTCCGGCTCGGCTTTATACGTCATGTTATCCTTGAGTTCTACCTCTTCTACTTCTATAATGTGGGAAGGATCCGGTTGGTATTTCTTCAGTTGCGATACATGAAAGACATCGTGAAGGTTCGCAAGCTGTGGAGGTAATGCAATTCTGTAAGCTACCGGTCCAATTTTCTCCAAAATCTCATAAGGACCCATAAAACGAGGTGAAAGCTTCTTTGCTCGTATTGCTCTACCAATGCCAGTCATTGGTGTGACTCTTAAGAACACATGTTCGCCCACCATGAACTCCAACGGTCGTCTTCTCTTGTCAGCATAACTCTTCTGTCGACTCTGAGCAGTGAGAAGTTTCTGTTGAATCACCTTAATCTTTTGAGTCGTCTCGTCCACAAGTTCTGGACCTATTAAAATTCGCTCATTCAATTCCGTCCAGCAAATAGGAGATCTACATTTTCTTCCATACAAAGCCTCATAAGGTGCCATCTCAATGCTGGAGTGATAACTATTGTTATATGCAAACTCCGCAAGATGAAGATGATCGTCCCAACTTCCTTTTAGTTCGATTGCACAAGCCCGCAACATGTCTTCCAGAGTTTGAATAGTCCTCTCAGTCTGCCCGTCAGTTTGAGGATGATAAGCGGTACTATAACTCATCCGAGTTCCCATAGCATTCTGCAATGCTTTCCAAAATCGTGAAGTGAATCGTGGATCACGATCAGATACGATGCTATTCGGTATCCCATGCAATCTGACAATCTCCTTCATGTAGATCTTTGCTAGTCTCTCCAATGAGTATTCTGCTGCAATTGCTAGAAAATGAGCTGACTTAGTTAACCTATCGACAATTACCCAAATGGCATTATGTCCGGATGTCGTTAGAGGAAGCCCCATGATGAAATCCATAGAGATGCTGTCCCATTTCCACTCTGGGATATCCAAATTCTTTAATAATCCAGGAGGTTTCCGATGTTCGATCTTGACTTTCTGACAAGTCAAACAACAAGTGACAAAGTCAGTCACATCTTTCTTCATGCCTCGCCACCACCAATTCCGCTTAAGATCATGATACATCTTGGTTGCTCCAGGATGGATAGTGTATTTACTCCGATGAGCCTCCTCTAGTATGAGCCTTTTTATTTCTCCATCATTAGGTATGCACACTTTTCCTTTATACCTTAATATCCCATCTCTATCGATCCCAAATTTCGATTCTTTTCCTTCTTCAATATCTTCCCTCACGTTTAATAGATACTCATCTTCGAGCTGAGCGAATTTAATCTCTTTCCAAATTGTGCTTTCAATAGTTAATGCTTCCATGGTAGCGACCAAACCTGACATTACATCAATAGATGTACTTGGTATCTCCTCGAGCAATTTATGTTCTCTGATCATCATCTGGGCTACATGGATTGTCTTTCTGCTTAAGGCATCTGCTACAACGTTCGCCTTTCCTGGATGATACTTCAATTCGAAGTCGTAGTCCTTGATAAACTCCATCCATCTCCTCTGTCGCATGTTGAGCTCCTTTTGGTCGAACAGGTACTTCAGACTTTTGTGGTCACTATAAACCTCGAACTTTGAACCGTAGAGGTGATGCCTCCAAATCTTCAGAGCAAACACTACTGCTGCCAGTTCTAAGTCGTGAGTAGGATAATTCCCTTCATGTGGCCTTAACTGTCGAGAAGCATAAGCTACTACCCTACCATTTTGCATTAATACACACCCAAGACCTTTCTTGGAAGCATCTGTGTACAAAGTAAAGGTCTGAGCAGGATCTGGAATTATAAGTACTGGTGCCGTAGTCAACTTAGTCTTCAAATTTTGGAAAGCTGCTTCACACTTTTCGTCCCATACAAATGGTTGACCCTTCCTAGTTAACTTTGTCAAAGGCATAGCTATTTGCGAAAAGCCCTTGATAAATCTCCTATAATAGCCAGCTAGACCTAGAAAACTCCTGATCTCAGTCACGGACTTTGGTCGTTCCCATTGGAGAACTGCTTCAACTTTAGTATGGTCCACTGCAACACCTTCAGCCGATACGACATGGCCTAGGAATTTTACTTCCTTCAACCAAAATTCGCACTTAGATAGTTTCGCATAGAGCTTGTGCTCCTTCAACACTTGTAGCACGATTCTAAGGTGCTCTTTATGCTCTTCTTCATCCTTAGAGTAGATAAGGATGTCGTCAATGAAAACCACTACAAATTTATCTAGATATGGTCGGAAAATTCTATTCATGTAATCCATGAATACTGCTGGAGCATTTGTTAGCCCAAATGGCATAACAAGAAATTCATAATGGCCATATCTAGTTCTGAATGCAGTTTTTGAGACATCTTCAGCTTTGACTCTCAGTTGGTGATAACCTGATCTGAGGTCGATCTTGGAGAATATGGATGCTCCCTTCAACTGATCAAGTAGATCGTCGATCCTGGGTAAAGGATATTTATTCTTTATAGTCACTTTATTCAACTGGCGATAGTCAATGCATAGTCTCAGGCTCCCATCTTTCTTCTTCACAAAGAGTACGGGCGATCCCCAAGGAGATACACTGGGTCTGATAAAACCCTTTTCTAACAATTCCTCAATCTGCCTCTTCAATTCTGCTAGTTCCGATGGAGACATTCGGTAAGGAGCTTTAGATATAGGTTCCGTTCCAGGTACGAGATCAATAGAAAATTCTACTTCTCTCTCTGGGGGTAAACCTGTCATTTCTTTCGGGAATACCTCCGGAAACTCGTTTACCACTTCGATATCTTCTATCCCTTCCTCTACTTCTGCTTGAATGGAGAAAAACACCATGTACGCAAGACAACCATGATGAACAGGCTTTTCATCTTGTACTATAGACAATAATTGTGGTCTACTATGACTCATAGAGTCATCCGCAAGAGAGATAGTCTTCCTCTTGCAGTCAAGGATGATGTCATTAGCTGACAACCAATCCATTCCTATTATTACATCGATACCCTTCGTGGGTAAACAAACAAGGTCTATATTTGAGATCCTATTATCAATCTCAATCGTACAATTTAAGCAAGCCCTAGAAGTTTTTACTGAAGCTCCCGCCGGTGTAGAAATAATCATATAATAAGGCAATTCACTCACTCTTAAATTCAATCGAGGCACACAGTCGTATGATATAAAAGAGTGTGTGGCACCAGAATCAAATAAGGCTTCTACTTCAAGACCTTGGAGTTTGAGGATACCTTTAATCAGATTTGGTGAAGCAATTGCCTCCTGATGTGATAGTGCAAACACTTTCCCTGGCACTGCAGTTCTAGCATCCTTGGCTCCTCGAGGCTCCTCCTCACAAAATCTGGAAATGTGTCCTGGCTGTCCACAGTTGAAACACGTCACACATGGTCCTTGGTGTATTCTTCCACATTTGGCACACATCTGATTGTTGGCGGTGCTTGCAGCAGGAGCTGTGGATCCCCTATATGAACTCTGACCTCCACTGAAGTGACTCCTTTGAGGTCCTTTGAATTGACTCCTCGGTGGTCTGCTGAAATGACTTCTTTGGGGTCCAGTAAAATAACTCCTCGATGGTCCACCAAAGTGATTTCTGGATGGTTGGCTAAACCGCGTATTCACATTACTGAAGTTGTGACTCTGCTTCTTAGTAACTCCTCCCGTTGGTCTCATGAGGTGTGTAGATCTGGCCTGAAAACCCTTCATCTTCTCAGCTTCCTCTTCTCGTTTGTTCCTTGCTATCGTGCGCAGTTTGTCGCATATTTCTTCAAAATCCCTTGTTTCATCAAGGAACGGTGATAGAGCTGTTTTTAGGTCTGGTCTAGCTTTTTCAACCAATCGAGCACTTAACCATTTAGAGTTGTTCTGTGAATATCCGCAGAATTTAGACAACTCTAAAAAGCGAGTAATAAATTCGTCTTCATGTAATTCCCCTTGCCTGAATGTGAGGAATTCAGTTTCTTTCTCTATTCTGATTGAAGGGGAAAAGTAATAATTTTCGAACTTTTCCTTAAACTCTTCCCACGTCATCTCAGCATTTCCTTTTGTTTTGGTGCTTTCCCACCATTCTTCAGCTGCTTTCTGCAACAATTGTTCAGCGACCATCACCTTTTGTTGTGAGCTAATCTCGATAACTCTGAAAATCTTTTCTACACGCTTCAGCCACTCCAGTGCTGCAATCGGATCTAGCTTCCCCTCGAACATCGGTGGAGTAAACTTCCGAAATTTTTCCCAAACCTCAGTAATAGGTAAGGGATGATACTGAGAATGAGAACCGCTACTACCTCCATCTTCAGTGCGAGAATGACTTCCTCCCCTTGATTGATGGTCAGAAGGTGTGACTTCCAGAGCCTTCTCCTTTCCTTCCTTACCACCTTGGCCTCTTCCTTTTGCTAGTTCATCCTCGTGTCTATTCACTTTCTCTCTCATCTCCAAGATGACGTCTCGTAATTCTGCCAAAAGGGCATTGTTATCCTGAGGATAGGGACCATCTTGATGCGGAGGGAGACCTCTTTGGGATGGAGCAGGGGTTGAATTAGTTCTTCGAGTTCTTGCCATTATCTCCTCCTATGATTAATACTATAAGGACACTAAACAAATAAAAATAGCTAAATAAATTCTAAATCTAACAAAGGGAAGTGCTCATGTTATGATATTTAATTTGCCACAAACTTTTAAATTTTTTTTTTTAAGAAATCACTTTAGAAAATAAACAAAATTGCCATGGAACCTTTAGCTCTGATACCAAAAATGTAACACCACAATTTTAATACCCAAAAACTCGGTTAAAATATTGAAAATACCTTCAAAAGAGTTCAACAATATCCAAATCCTTTTGCAATATTACCATTTCGAATAAAACCCGTAATACATAATCAGAATAAATTCCAGAAAATATTTCAGAGTTTAATACAAAACGGAAGTCTTAGGTTCATGGCAAATAAAATAACATAACATAATCTATTGGAGATCAAAAGAGCTTCCAGAGCTCACTCCATAGGTGCCTTCCCTTGCTCTCTACTAGAATAATCACCTGAAAAATGTTAATATGGGATGAGATTCCACGTCTCAGTAACTACTGAATATTTCTACCTTACACGAGCAAATTACATATGACAAAAATAAAAGGTAATATAATGTGAATTTAATATACTCAGATATTTTTAGATATACCGTTGTTCACATCAAATGCCTTTACAAAATACTCATCATTCTTTATTGAATAATTCAGAAATGCACTATGCAGTATGCAGCCTCCCTTATATCCCCTTCCAACCGTATACCGCTGACTGGAACCATAGGCTAACATATAGTCCAATAGAAACTCATTCATTTGACTGGATGGTTTCAAGCTCACCAAAACTTAAGATACACCCGGCCAAAGGTATAGAGCTTAAATCTGGACTATGGCTCCCCTCCTTTAAAATAACAACTAAGGAGGTGTCACATGTCCCACATCTCCAATGAAATCCCGGCCAGAGGAAAACATGGAAGATGGGGCCCTGAAAAGTACCATCCACTGTGCACCGAGTGGTGGCATAACAATTCTTATCATTCAATTCCCTCCTTACTCCACCCACCACAATACAACCGCCATGATGAATGTATTTACTCAAAAATAATGCATTATTATACCATTATATACATTGATATGCGTATTTATGAATAGTAAAATACTATGCGTATCTGTGAATAGTAAAATACGGTATATACATGAATAGTAAAATGAATAGTACATACGGTATGTATACGTGAATAGTAAAAATGAATAGTAAATACGGTGTGAATAGTAACATGAATAGTAAATACGGTATACGTCAATAGTAACATGAATAGTAAATGTGAATAGTAAATACGGTATACGTGAATAGTAAAATGAATAGTAAATACGGTATACGTGAATAGTAAAATGAATAGTAAATACGGTATACGTGAATAGTAAAATGAATAGTAAATACGGTATACGTGAATAGTAAATGTACGTATAAATAGTACCTCTACAGATTTGTAAGTCAAAGTTCCCACACCAGATCTTAAAACCATAAATATTTTCTAAATATTCTTGCCAAAATAGTAAACAAACAAATTTATAATCATACATAATTCACAAGTATAAGGAAGAATATTCAGAGTTACCTGTTACTTGCTAATACCCGAATCACCAACCAGCTATTATAACTCTCAAGCAAATATCTCTACTCTCTCTCTCCCTCTCTCTCTCTACCTCTCTCTATGGCTCTTAGAAGTTGTGAAGAATGAAATGAAATGGAAGGTCTATTTATAGTTGGAAAATGGGTCCTTAAGTGTAATTTTCGTCTCTGGGTCGTTCTACGTAATTTTCCCCGTGACAAATTTTCAAACCTCCCGTGACTCTTCTGTGGAAATAATTTTTCGTGGGTCCCACATGAATAGTAAATAATATTATATTATAATAATATAATATTATTATTCAAATAGTAAATTACTATTACGTGGGTCCCGCTGACAAAATTTTCAAACTTCACGAGAGTTTTGTGTCGGGAGAGAATTATTTTGGTTGTGGGTCCCGCATGAATAGTAAATACGTATTTAGGAATAGTAAAAACGTATACGTGAATAGTAAATACTATTCACGGGGCCCACAAAATACTGATTTCAAATTTATCACTTTCCAAAAATAGAGCCTACTAGTCTTCCCAAAATAGGTTTATGTTCAAGATATTAGATTCAAAATTCAGGATGTTACAGTACATAGTTGTTAGAGGAGCCTTATAATAGAGGCCGAAGCAACTGTAAAATTATAATATGATTCATTAATTCAAAGAAAAATCGGCTAAAGTCCTTGATTGCAAAAGTAATTAGCAATTGGTATATGGAATGTGTTTGGCCTTTTAGGAAAAATATGTATGTAGAATGACGAAATTGCACACCACGGAAATTATTTAGTTGCAATTCGTGAAAGGTTATTTGTATTTGCACTCTAACTTAATTTTCACATCATGGAAAGTCATTTACAAGTCATGAAATGGTATTTGCAATTTGTGAAAGGTCACTTTTATTTTAACTTAATTTGCAGACCACGGAAGCTCATTTATAATTAGTGTAAGGACATTTACATTTGTTACTCTAACTAAATTTTTACATTAGGAAAGATCATTTACAATTCAAGGAAGGTTCCTTGCATTTTAACTTAATTTGTATACCACAAAAGCTCAATTGTAATTCTTAAAAGCTTAATCGCAATTTGCGGAAGGTTATTCACAATTTATGGAAGGTCAATTGCAACTTGTGGTTCACCTTCTATTCTACCGATCTGCATGGTGCTTGCTATGACTCACTTTTACCTCCTTCTTCATCTCCCTCCATCATCAAATTTGTCATGGCTTGTCATTACATAAGATCTATTATTTTTCTTTTTGAAGTTAGATTTTACATTTTTTTTCTAGGTCATATTCCTCAATTAATTTCTCAGATAGGAATTTATTCCCAATTTTCCCTTAACTTTTGTTTAAAAAAAAAATTCTAAAAGTAATATAAAAGTAAAGAGCTAGCTTGAAAAGATCTTTTCAAAAGTGTAATTAAATATGGATGGGAAGATATGTCATTTAATTTGTTAAATGGCAACTATGGGCCATATGTACGTAGTTGCTTTCATATTTATGAATGAAGGCAGAGTCAAAAGACCCCAAGTTAGGAAATGCCAGTTTGGTCACACCCTTTAAGAAAATAAAACAGTTAGCCATAATAATATATTAACCATAAATTTGAGTTTGGTCCACAGCGTTGTGATCTTGAAAATTGGCAGCCGCTAAGGTAGGCTGCCTTTTGATGAAGGCAATGCGAAAAGAGACAAAATTGCGGAATTTTCAAGGGAAAATGATATACGCAAATTATTATTTTCCAATTAAAAAAAAAAGGCAGCATCCTGCCGTCATATTTATCTTCAACGTAAAATTAAATCATCAAATTTAAAATGGCCACGTTATCTTACTCTCCTGCTCCTTGACGAAAGAACCAGTCTACTTTAATTGAATTAGAAAAGGCTAGGTATACATTTAATCTTTTATATTTGTCTCTCATATCATTTTAGTCTTTTAAGTTTGTAAAGTGCACGTTTGGTCTCTAAATGTTAACATCATTAGTCTGATTTAATGGAAAATACTGACTCAACAATTTTAAGCGATGACTGTGCAATTAAATGTTGATTAAGCATGCTTATATATTAGTATTTTAATAAATTATTATTTTACATCCAATTAATTGAAAAAAAAATTAATCTTTACCGACTGTTTTGTGGTTTTTCACAATTTGTAAAGATTAAATATATTTTTTTTGATGAAGAAAATTAAATATTTTTCAATTAATAATATATAAAATATTAATTTATTAAATACTAACATATAAACATGCTTAATCAACATCGCTTAAAATTGTTGAGTCAGTATTTTCCGTTAAGTCAAAATAACGGTGTTAACATTAAGAGACTAAACGTGCACTTTACAAACTTAAGGGACTAAAATGATACCAGAGGCAAACATAAAGGACCAGATGTATACTTTAGCCATTTAAAAAAAATTAATTATAACAGGGATGACATGTTTTTTAAGAGGATCCCACTGTATGATCCCCACTTGTTAATCTTTACAGACTATTTTGTGGTTTTTAACAATTTGTGAAGATCAAATATATTTTTTTTGTCGAAGAAAATTAAATATTTTTCAATTAATAGGATTTAAATATTAATTTATTAAAATACTAACATATAAGCATGATTAGTCAGCATTTAATTACACAGTCATCGCTTAAAATTGTTGAGTCAATATTTTCCATTAAGTCAAACTAACGGTGTTAATTAGCATTAAAGGACCAAACGTGCATTTTAATAAATTATATAACTTATATAAATTTTAATTTTAAATTTTTAAATGCATTTTTTTACTAACATTCATAAACATGTTTATTTAAGTATGCATCTCTTAAAAGAATCAATCATATTTTTTTAAATTAATTTTTATATGTTTTTATTAATTAAATTAATTAAGTATTCATCTCAATGTGAAAAAAAAAAATTTAATAGATAACTATTTGCAAAAGTAAAGAGTAAATTAAGAAAAAGGAGAAAAAGAACTCTTAAATTACTTAGACTATTTTAGGTAAAGTTAGGGAATTAGTAATGATGAAGGGTAAACTAATAAATAAAATTTATTTAAAAAATAAAAATCCTAAATAGAGTTAATGATTTAGACTTTTTAAAAATAGAAATGAAGTTTGTGTAATTAATACAAAATGCAAAGGAAGTTAGAACATTTAATTTTACTCTTTGAATTACTATCAAGTACCGTAGAGTGCATAAGCATGTCAATGACACGGGTTATGATCATAATTTTCTATTATCAATTTCAGTGGTTTTTAACAAAAGAAAAAATTCACTTATTTATGCTTTTAATTTCCTCAGTTTTCACTCATGTTAAGTTTTCTTTAAAAACTCCGGCATTATGTAATTTATAGCATGTACTTTTCGTATTAATAAATATCATCTCATCTTTTTTTTTAAAAAAAAAAACAATTCAATTAATAGTGGGGACCAAACACATGTAATGAAACTCCTCATACAATTTCCATGCTGTGAATAGAGTAGCAGACCCTAGAATGCCATGACAGCCAATGCAAGCCAAGGACTGAAAGCATTATGTCTCCCTTTTCAAAACTGCTTCTTTTTGTCAATAATAAAAGTCCTTGGATCAAATATTAAGATTATTTTTAAAACCAGCTATCATAAATGGAGGTTGCAACCCGGGCAGAAGGAAATAACACAGAGCGGAAAAAGAGAGTTAAACACTGATATATGTGTGTGTGTTGGTTGATGAAGAAGGAATTACGTACTGCAATGACCTTGATGCAAAAACAATACAAATGCAGTAAATCCTTAGGATGAGGATGCTGACACAACTATTAACCAATGAATGGATGACTCTGTGAATTATTCACAATGAACACGAGCTTGCTCATGGTTTTCACTGGAAGTTACTAGCTTTTCAACCAATCTGCATTGGTAATGAGTGTAAACATTTAAATTAAATCACAAATGTATGCATATCTTCTTTGATCTGAAATCGTTTGATCCTTCCGACAATAGCCATTTACGCGTAATGTATGTTGTAGAATTAGCTGGAAATATCCTCTGCATAAGAATGTAAGACGCATTTTCTTCAGATCCTGCCTGCTGCAATTTTAATAGAGATTCCCTCACTGCATCTCCATAGATATTGTTTCCTGTAATTTAATTACAGCTCATTAAGTAGTTTTCACTCCATCTTATTATATTTTTTCCCAACAAAACAGGTGGAAAAGGTGAGGTATAATGAAGGTAATCTACGACCTCCTCCTTCTCTTTGGGGTTTCATTACAAACAATTCTGGACTTTCAATTGCTTTTCTAACAATGTCAGAATCATCCAAACTCCACAGTCCTGCAAAGCATTTGCGCAGTTTGGCAATGTCATCTTTATTTTCAAGGAACCTGTTTCCAGTTTAACTCAGATTTAGGAAGAGATATCTATGTCAGAAACAAACTCTATACCAACAGCTTCGCAAGATACCTCTCAAGAACGTTGGCTTTCGCAAGTTCCTGTTGAACTTTCTTGGTTCCAACCAAATGATAAGATATTGATGGGCATTTGACAGCAGAAGACAGTTCCATCATTAACCTAGCTCTCCATTCCTAAATTTTGAGCAAGATGTATCAAACAGTGATAATCATATTTTAAGTTCACCACAAACAACAATCATTTTCTAGATGAAAGAATTGTCTACATTAAAGAATAATGCAACTGTAACTGAAATACACTATTATTCTAAAGTAGATGACAAATAAATACAAGCATAATAAAAAGTATGACATCATGGAGACAAAATTATGGCAATTCATATTTCATTATTACTCAAGTCCCAAAAATGCAGAAAAATTTCTGAGGATAATGTCACGCAGCAACTGTCTAGCCAATCACCCAGGAATTTTACAAGTGAAAAACAGCATTTGGAGAGTCCACATAGTATGTTATAATTGAGATATCCTGAAAAAATGCTCAACTCAGGAAATAAAATTTGTATTGATATTGTTACGGACCGGTCCAATAGGCCCAAGTCCAGACCCCGGCCCAACTGCGCCCATAAGGGATCCGCGCTATATTTGGAAAGGATCCGAGATCCCCTATATTTAGGAGCTCATTAATAGGAGATCCTCCTACAATCATGGCACCAGCCAATCAGCCCTGAAAGGCTCAATCATGGATATCGCCCATCAATAAGGAGATACGGGCACCAAGCTCCTCTATAAATAGAAGGAAACCCTAAACAGGTGCACACGTTCTATCTTATGCTCTTGTTACTTTCTGCCACACAGAGCACACACCCCACTCCCCTGGCTACGTGCCTTCGAGTTTGTTGCGAACTACGTGGACTTTGATCCCTTCGAGGGTACGTAGGCTCTAGGCTTGACACCCTAGTCAAGTCCAATCTCTGTGTTCTTCATACAGAACATTGGTGCCGACCGTGGGGAACCGTAAACTTCAATCCCCGTGACTACTAATGGTGAGCACTAGAAGCCATAGCAGAAATCCCCAACCGGTGGGAGGAGACCCACAAGCCAGCCGCCCGCCGCCAGACCAGCCGCCGGCACCACCTCGGAGAGGAAGCACCCCAGAAGGACATGTTACTGATACGGTGACTTCCTCCCCGGACAGGGAGCAGCCGCTCCGTGACGAGCAGCCGCGGCATGAAGACCGGCATCCAGAAGAAGCACTCGCGCCATCTCCAACGCGTGATGTCCGAGCAGTTGATGCCGACGTCCGCATGATGAGGAGGACTCAGGAATCGTTCATGCGACGCCTGGAGAACAAGGAAAAACACGACGACCTGCAGAGGCGGGCTGACTTCGAAGCTATCGGAAAGATGATCCAAGAAGCGCTCGAGAATGACCGCCGCGTAAGAGGCCGCCGTAGGGGTCGCGGTCATACAAGGAGAGCCTCGGCAGGCGACAGCAGCTCCTCGAGCAACTCTGAGCCGAGGAACCCACGCCGCGACGACGGCGAACCGAGGCGGCGCCCGATTGCAGACCACGGCGGACCACGGTCCCCGGGAGACAAGGAAACCACGGTGCCGGTCCTAACCGCACCAATCGGCATGAAAGGGAATACCGTGATCGAGAAGAAACCCGCGCTGAGGAAAGAACTCCCCGGCCTCGCCACGGATCGCCTCGGGAATATCGGGTGACGTACCTATCAGAGACGGGAAGATCCCCGTTCTCGAGGGAGGCGGCAACAGCCCGTTTCCCAAAACGCTTTGATTTAAGCAGCCTGCCAAAATACGATGGGAGCCAAGACCCCCGGAACCACTTGGTTACCTTTGAGAAGCTCATGTGGGTCCGACAGATCAGCGGTCCGGTCATTCAGCGCCTGTTCGCGGCTACTCTGGACGGGCCGGCACACAGGTGGCTGACATCTCTTCCGGACAACTCTATCCGAGACTATGAAGACCTCGGACGAAAATTCGAGCTGCACTTCGCCACCAGCAAAAAGCAGCCGAAGACTACGTTCACCTTGAGCAAAGTACGTCAGAAGAAGGGTGAGGCCTTGCAGAAGTATCTGGATCGGTTCCGAGACGTGGCCATGCAAGTACGGTCATTGCCCGAGGATGTCCACGTACACTGCCTGGTCAATGGACTGGATCCAGCATCCCGGCTGGCTCGTCACCTATGCAAGAATCCAGCGTACACCTTGACCGAATTCTATACCGAGGCGAAGAAGTACCTGGAAATGGAGCAGATGGAGGCGGCCAATGCCGATGAACCTGAGCGAATTAGGAAGAGCCCGCCTAGCGACGAGGAACGCCCAAGAAGGACGAAGACCGACCCGAGACAGCGCAGCCGGGACGGCCGAACAAAGTCTAACCGGGCCGACCAGAAGACCAAGTACAATAGTTACACTCCGCTGAACGTCCCTCGGTCCCAGGTATGGAAGGAGGTAGCCCAGACTGAGATGAAGCGGGTGGACAGGCCAAAGCCGATCAGAGGACGCTCCAACACGGACCGTTCCAAGTTCTGCAAGTTCCACGACTGCAACGGCCACACCACCGACGAGTGCTATGACCTCCGCGACGCAATCGAGAAGTTCGTAAGGGATGGGAAACTGCGTCAGTACGTAATCAAGACTCAGGGAAGGACGAACGGGAAACGCAACGACCGCGCCCGCTCCAGAAGTCCGCCCAAGGAATCCCGAACTCCAGGAAAAAAGCAGAAGGCGGCCTCGGACGACGAATTTCCCGACGTCGATTTCCAGTGCAACGTCGTCAGCGGAGGATTTGGGGGAGGAGGAGACACAATAAGCCAGCGAAAGAAGTATCTCCGCGAAGTATTGACCGTCCGAGACCCCCCTAAATTCAAGGAAGACCCAAAGAAGCCTCGGCCGCCTGCCCTAACCTTCACCGAGGAAGAGTTGGAAGACGTCATACCCGGACATCTGGACGGGCTGGTAATCACCGGGACCCTGATAAACTATCGTGTTAAAAGAATTTTTGTGGATGCAGGAAGTTCAGCGGACATCATAAGCTGGGATGCCTACAAAAGGATGCACCTCGACAAAGAGGACCTTAAGCCTTGCAAAACCACCTTGGTGGGTTTCAATGGCGAGCAATCCTTCCCAAAAGGCTACATCGACCTCCGGTTAACTCTGGGCACCAAAGAAGCCTTCAAATCGGAGCGGGTACGATTCGTAGTCGCTGATTTCCGGTCCCCTTACAACATCATCCTGGGCCGGCCAACGATCCACAACTGGGATATACTAGTATCCACCAAGCACCAGAAGCTAAAGATGGTCAACAGTAAAAACCAGATAGTCGTGGTCTCTGGAGACCAGAAAGAGTCGAGACAGTGCTACTACGAAGCTCTCCGGGTCGAGGAAGGAGGAGCATCGTCTCCACCCCGGCTCGGATCTAATGAGCAAGTAGCCGAAGCCGCCTCAGGTGGACGCCCGCGGCAGCAAGTCAACATGGTTGAGTTGGACCTCCGGGAGCCGGACAATCCGAGGCCCGAACCAGAGGGAGAGCTGGAGGAGATAATGCTAGGCGAGGACCCATCCAAAACTGCCAAAATTGGCCGTAATATGGACCACGGCCTGAGAGACCTCATGATACGCTTTTTAAGGCAGAACCGTGACGTCTTCGCATGGACCTCGGCCGAGGTGCCCGGCATTGACCCCCACTTCTGCTGTCACAAGCTCGGCATATGGCCGGGGTCTAGACCCGTGACACAGAAGAAGAGGAACATCGCGGACAATAGGCAGAAGGCCCTGGAGGACCACATTGAGGAACTCCTAGCGGCCGGCTTCATTCGGGAGGTACAATACACCACTTGGCTCTCCAACGTAGTCATGGTCCTCAAGCCCAGCGGCAAATGGAGAGTATGCGTCGATTACTCCAACCTCAACAAAGCCTGTCCTAAGGATTCCTACCCGATGCCCAACATTGATAGGCTCGTGGACAACTCGACCGGGTACCAACTCCTCTCCTTCATGGATGCCTACTCCGGCTATAACCAGATCGCCATGCATCCCGAGGACCAAGAAAAGACCGCCTTTATAACTGATAAGGCGAATTATTGCTACAACGTCATGCCCTTTGGACTGAAGAATGCCGGGGCCACCTACCAAAGGATGATGGACCGAGTTTTCGAGGATCAGATCGGGCGTAACATAGAAGTCTACATAGACGACATGATCGTCAAGTCAAAACTCCCAGAAGATCACATCCGGGACCTAGAACAGACGTTTGAGAAGTTAAGAAGACATCGAATCAGGTTGAACCCGGCCAAGTGTGCCTTCGGGGTCCCAGCAGGGAAATTCCTAGGCTTCATGTTAACGAACCGGGGGATAGAGGCCAACCCGGACAAATGCAAAGCCGTGCTCGACATGCGGCCCCCGGGGTCTAAAAAGGAGGTACAGCAGCTAACCGGCCGACTAGCCGCATTGACGCGCTTCTTGCCGAAGTCGGCCGAGAAAGCCCTACCTCTTTTCAAGCTGCTAAAGAAAGAAACCAGGGGCGGATGGAGCCCGGACTGTGACGCAGCATTCGAAGAAATTAAGAGATGTTTGGCATCCCCTCCGGTGCTCACGAAGCCGGACCCAGGAGAGACCTTATTCCTCTACCTGTCAATCGGCAATGAAGCCGTGAGCGCCGCCCTAGTAAGGGAGTCCGAGGCAGGACAGACACCAATATACTTCACCAGCAGGGCCTTGCAAAGCTCTGAAATCAGGTACCAGAAGCTGGAGAAGGTAGCTTTCGCTCTACTCACAGCCGCAAGAAGACTCCGGTCGTATTTCCAGGGACACCGGATTGTCGTACGAACCAGCCAGCCGATCCGGCAAATTCTGCATAAACCGGACCTGGCAGGGAGGATGACCAATTGGGCCATAGAGTTATCAGAGTTTGACATCGCCTTCGAAGCCCGGCAGGCGATCAAGTCCCAGGCACTCGCAGACTTCATTAGGGAACTCACCCCGGCCATAGTCAGTGACGGGACGTGGAAGGTCTATGTGGATGGATCATCCAACGCAAAGGGCAGCGGTGCAGGAGTCATCGTGGAAAGCCCACAGGGAGTAGCCACCGAACACTCCCTCCAGTTAGAATTCCAGACCTCTAACAACCAGGCCGAATATGAGGCCCTACTGGCCAGACTACTCCAGGCAAAGGATAATGGCGCCCAGCGAGTAAAGGTCTTAACCGACTCGCAGCTCGTCGCGGCTCAGATAAACAGCACCTACCAGGCGAAGGGCCCGCTCATGGCAAAGTACCTAAATAAAGCCAAAGAGCTGATGGCCGAATTCGAGGAGGTCACAGTGTCCCATATCCCGAGAGAGGAGAACGCAAGAGCCGACATCCTCTCTAAGCTGGCAAGCACTAAGGGTCCGGACAACCATAGGACCGTGATACAACAGAACCTGACCGAGCCTAGCTGCATCATGGCCATTTTTGGAGGGGCCGACTGGAGAAAGCCTATTGAAGACTACCTCGAGAGGGGAATTATCCCCACCGACCCGACAGACGCAAAAAAGTTGATCAGAGAAGCCGCCCTCTATGCTATGGTCGATGACCAACTATACAGGAAGGGACTCCATTGCCCAATGATGCGATGCCTTGGAGATTCCGAAGCCAAATATGTGCTGGCCGAGCTACACGAAGGCGCTAACGGCCACCACATGGGGGGCAAGGCATTAGCCCGGAAAGCGTTGCGCGCCGGCTACTACTGGCCCACTATGAGTCAGGACGCCATGGAGAAGGCCAAGACGTGCGACAGTTGCCAGAAGCACGCCAGGGTCATATGGCCACCACCCGCTGAACTTAAAGGAATGCCAGCCCCATGGCCCTTCTACAAGTGGGGCATGGACATCCTCGGACCATTTAGGCCGGCGCAAGGGTAGTGTAGATGGCTCATCGTCGCAGTCGACTACTTCACTAAATGGATCGAAGCAGAGCCGCTCGCCACAATAACGTCGGCCAGAGTGATGAAATTCTTCAGGCACAACATCGTCTCTCGTTTCGGCATACCAGCCGAGGTCGTCACGGACAATGGGACCCAATTCATGGACCATCGTTTCCAAGCACTAATGTCCGACTTGGACATTAAGCAGCACTTCTCGTCCGTCGAACACCCCCAGACCAATGGCCAGGCTGAAGCCGCCAACAAAATCGTCCTGAACGGACTAAAGAGGCGAATGTTGCAAGCCGAGACCAACTGGACCGAACAGCTCCACAGTGTCCTCTGGGGATACCGCACGAGCGTACAGTCTTCGACTCAGGAAACCCCGTACAGGCTGACCTATGGATGTGAGGCAATGATCCCGGTTGAAATCGGACAGCCATCCTGGAGAAAGGTGAGAGCCGGGCAAGAGGGGCAGGGATCAAATGACGACGCCTTGAAGACTGACTTGGACCTCATTGATGAAATCCGGGTTACAGCGCACTGCCGGGAACTAGCCGCCAAGCAGCTACTCGCGGCGAAGTACAACAGAAAGGTCAGACCCCGGTCTTTCAACCGAGGCAACCTAGTACTCCGACGGGCCGACATAGGCAACAAGAATGCCAAGGACGGGAAGCTGGCGGCTAACTGGGAAGGGCCCTACCGGATTAAGGAAAAGCTCGACGGAGGAGCATATATCCTCGAGACTTTGGCTCGAAAGCCAATCAAAAGGACATGGAATGCCGACAAGCTGAAGATCTACTATAGCTAGACCCTTTCTCGGCAGCGTTTGTTAGCTTTTACGATTATTCCCTTCCTCGCATTTGTTTTCCTTTCGTCGTGAGTCCAAGTTATGTTATTTCGGATTATGATGCTTTGTAAGGCCCCGTAGGGCTATTTCTTTTCATCAATAAAGGATCCCACTGGGGATATTTACCAAAACGTACAAAGCTTAAGCAGGAAGCCTGAGCTGCTTAGCTCGGCCAAAAGCAACAAGGCCGAGGCAATGAAGCCCGGCTAAGGAGCCGAAAGCCGGGGCTATTAACCCCGGCACCGGTAGACGGCCCCGAGGTCACAAAGGCCGAGGTCACAAACCCGGCCAGAACCAAAAACATCTAGATGTACGAAAACCAGCCGTCGTACTCTGACAGGCATTGGTTAGAGCTCGGCAAAGGAATCGAACACGGCCCTTTGCGAAATTGACGCGTCAACGCTCGCCCGGCTAAGCAAGCGGCCTGCCATGCCGACCCTGATCAGGTCAAAATGTCCGACTCCAGGCAGATGAAGCTTCGGTTAGACACGTGGTAGTCTCGCCCTTACGCCGGTACAACTGGATCCAACTAAAAGAAAGTTGGAGCCCGGCTATGTGAAAGCCGGGCTGAGGCAGTATGGTTAGTTATGCCTGACGAGGCTGAAACGAGACAACCTTGCCCCAACCTCCCACACACTAAGTGTGGTAGAGAAACAACGGCCTGCACATATGCAGCCAACAAACACTAAAGCTTGGGCAAAAGAATGATAAAATTGCCTAAGTTTTCTATACGGCCCGTACACACACGGCCAACCGATTCTTAAGCTCAGGCAAAAGGATGGCGGGATCCATTGTCTAGAGCATCCAGACGGCTTGCAACAATGCAGCCGAAGGAACAACCAAACTTAGACAAAAGAGAGATAAGCCCAACCATTGTCTAAGTTATCTAAACACGGCCGACAGACGAAAAAGGATGATACAAAGGTAAATCGTTCATTGTCAAATCCAGACAAAAGTGACGGTAAAGAATTAAACCAAATACAGATCGCAGCACAAGGCAACAAAAATATTGTCGTCAATTGTTCAAGTCTGTACAAAAACGGCACCAAGGCCGGGATTATTCAGAGTTACAAGGGTTCCAACACCCCAAGAAATACACATAGCAAAAATAAAAGCTAAGACGGGGAGCCCGACCCAGCATCAGCTTCCTCCTCTGACCCGGCCACGGTAGCACCCTCCACGGCCTCTTCATCAGGGTCCTCGGCGGTTTGAGGCTCGAATGGGAGGAAAGATCCATCGTCCTTGACAAAGGCACGATGATCATATCCTTCCACTCGAAGCTCAACCCCGGGGTTGAGATACCGGATCTGGAGCAAGGCTTGCTTGAAGCAGGCCTCGGCAGTCTGCACCAAGGCGTCCGTAAGCTCCCAGGAGGTCACCTTCTCAGCGGCAAGGGCTGCCTGAGCCGCCTCTTCATCCCTGGCCAAAGCAGCCAGCCGCGCCTCTAAAGCCTTGGCCGCAGCCAGGCTCTCGGACCTCTCCTTCACGGCCCGGGTGCACTCCACGGCGACCGACTCGGCATGCTCCTGGGACAGTTGCAGCTCCCAATCTGCCCGGATCGCCGCAGCCTTCGCGGCATCCAGCTCCGCCCGAACCCCTTCCAATTCCGCGAGGGCCGCATCCCGCGCCGCCCAGCCTTTGGCCAGCTCCTCCTCGGCCGACTTAGCCTTGGCCTCCGCCACCTCAAGCTCCTCCTGCAGGTCACCAGCAGATGCGGCCTTGGCCTCCGCAGCCGACAGGCTCTTGGCCAACTCCTCGACCTGTGCCCGCAGCCTCTGGGCATCAGCATGGGAACGGGCATATTGCTCCCGGACCATGATAAAGGCTTGGTTGTATCCCACCGCCCGGCAAAGCTCTGCCTGGTTCCTGTGCAGCTCTTCCAGGGCCGGTCGAGTCAGGGCAGCGCAGCCAATAAAGTGTCGGGGAGGGAGGAAGGCGGTGGAAACCTCAGGAACTACCCCATCGTGCCAAATACGGCCACGGGTGAGAAGAGACTTCGGCAGCGGTGGTGGCGGAAGCGAGGATGACGAAGGCAGGTTTGGCAAAGATGGAGGATCATCGGCGAAAAACTCAGCCTCCACCTCCTCATCAGAGATCGGGGCCTCTCGCCCCTCAGAACCCTGCAAACCAGGCACCGGGCTTGGGTCCACAGCAGCAACTTCCCGGCCCTCAAGCACCGGAGACCCCACCAAGGAAGCAGCTCGCAAAGCCGAGGGGGAAGAAGGGCCATCAGCAGCAGGGCCTTTGGCCTTCTTAGGAGCCGAGGCATTAGGAGCACCGGCAGTGGAAGAAGCCGACCGCTTCTTGGGGCGACTCGAAGGCGCGGCGGCCGCCCTTGATAAACGAGCGTATAGCGGCAGGTCGTCCATAGCCCTAGCTGCAAACATACAGAAACAAAGTAGATCAGAATGAACAATAATGAAACAAAAACAAACACAACTACTAGTGACCCTACACGAGGAAGGCGGCGGCTCGGCGGAAATATAGAAGCCAGCCGACTGCACACCGTACTCGGCCACCAGGGCCTCGAGCCGTGGCAAAGCAGAAACCGATTCCGGAACCAGGTCTTCGAACGGAACCTGGTAGGAGATGGCCTTAGCCTTGTAATGACCTTCCCCCCAATACAGCGGGAACCGACCACCATCCTCTAAGAACCACGGCCGCTCCCCCGGGACGGTCTCGATCTTGAAGAAAGCCCCCTTAAACCGTTTGAAGGAGTCGGAAAAGGGCATCATCAAGTGACGGTCTGGGTTGATCCGCAGGGATACCATGCCCCTCAGATTGTCACCTCTTGCGGACGAACTAGGGGTAAAAGGTCCGAAGAAGTGGAAAAAGAGGTTGGCGGTACAGGGGATGGGGAGCGGAAAATGGCCGCATAACCGCTCGAAGGCGACTAGGTATCCCCAACCGTTCGAATGAAGTTGTGTCGGGGCGAGACGAAGATGCCGCAACGCCTCCATCTGGAAGGGGGTGAAAGGAAGAGAAACTCGGACCCGAATCAAGTAGTCCCGGTAGAAGAAGAAAAAGTCCGGCTGACCCTCGGCCCGAGCCGCACATACAGGCTCCTCAGGCCCCGGACGCCTAAGGACGCATCCGGGCATGGCCGGGACCTCCAGCCGTGCTATGTCTACCTCCGACATCAACGACGTTGTTGCCAGCACGTCGTGCGATACCCAGCCATATCGGCGAATCAGGGCTTCGGATGGACTGGAAGAGTCCGGGCCACCGGCCTCCGAGCGCTTTTTAGAAGATCCCAACTTGGGAGCCATAAATAAGCCTATACGAAAATAAACAAAGCCAGTATTAGCAAAGAAGCAGAAATACCTGGTACAGGCATAACAGCAGGTACTAATGACGACCGACTCGGACGAATGGGGTCGCGAGAAGAAACAACCGAGGCAGACCAATGCCGACAGGAGCCTAGAATGGACGAAGCCATGGTATCCCCATCTCCTGCCATTAACACGGAAGCCTCCGCCAGGCAGTCCCAACAGGGGCCCACGTAACCCTCGGGAGCTGACGACCGGCAAGCAGTAGAGGGACCCTCGTAAAAATTCAGCGGTCGAGCCATCACCACCGGGGATTGGGAACTGGAAGAGGAACCCACCAGGGCCCCACCAGGCGATTCGTGAGGAAGAGCGGTTGCAAGCGCCCGGAAGGGTGAGCGTGGAATTGAAACAGAAACCCTTCCCGAGGACGGGCGAGCCCCACCTCGCCCCGGACGCACGACGCCACCTCGGCGCGAAGGATCCAGGATTCCCGAAGCAGGTGGTTCACCCCCGAGAACCCAATAAGTAGCCCGTGGGAGACACGCACGAAGGAGCATTTCCTCCTCCGGCGTCAAGGAAGCTGCAGAACTAGGAATACCTCTACCCCTCACCATGGTCAGAAACCTAAAGCGCTAAGAACGGTGTTTAAGGAAACGATGGGACGAATTTCGGGTACACTGATTCTAAGGAAACCCAGGAAACCCAGAAGGAGGGAAGAGCGATGACACAAACGTCAATCAACGAAGAATAAACGGTAAAAGAAAAGGAAATACCGAACAAAATGACAGAAAAGTGGCACAATACCTGTTATGTGAAAGAGGAAGGAACTAGAACGCTGGAAGATGGCGAAAGTTCCGGGCACAAAGAATCCCCTCTGAAGCTCTAGAGAAACCAGAGAGTAGTCTGAGCGAGAAAGTGTAATAGCGGGAAAAGTGGAAAAGAAGCGCAGAGAAGGCTATTTAAACCGAAATCCTAACACAAGAAGGGTACAACGGTATTTTCCCATGCAGGCGCGTGGAGATTGGCGCAGCACGACGCCAGCGCCATAAATGCGCATTGGCCTCGAGAGACGAAAAGGCGTGACGGTTGCAGATTCACTCCACTAAGGATCTGACAGCTGTAAAACCACAGTGACGGTTCACGTAGGGGGAAAACCGAAGCGTACGAGGAATCCCAAAAGGCAAGAGAACGCTTGGGGACCCGGGTAGGATAAAAACCGCCCGGACACAAGCAAACCCGACGTTCTGGGCAGGACGAGAACCGATTGAGCCGACCGCAGTCCCAAGCCGAGCTAAGGGCCACGGCATCCGAAGGCCGACCCAGTCCGAGTAGGAGGACCTCGGCCATAGCGGGTCTAGGGCACTAGGCATCTCGGCCGTCCAGAAGCCTGAACGACCAAGCTGGGGGGCAACTGTTACGGATCGGTCCAATAGGCCCAAGTCCAGACCCCGACCCAACTGCGCCCATAAGGGATCCACGCTATATTTGGAAAGGATCCGAGATCCCCTATATTTAGGAGCTCATTAATAGGAGATCCTCCTACAATCATGGCACCAGCCAATCAGCCCTGAAAGGCTCAATCATGGATATCGCCCATCAATAGGGAGATACGGGCACCAAGCTCCTCTATAAATAGAAGGAAACCCTAAACAGGTGCACACGTTCTATCTTATGCTCTTGTTACTTTCTGCCACACAGAGCACACACCCCACTCCCCTGGCTACGTGCCTTCGAGTTTGTTGCGAACTATGTGGACTTTGATCCCTTCGAGGGTACGTAGGCTCTAGGCTTGACACCCTAGTCAAGTCCAATCTCTGTGTTCTTCATACAGAACAGATATATTTATCTAAATCTGATCAAATTTAGAATTAGTTTGTATCTCTAGGGTTGGCATAGGATGCAGGATGGCTCCAGTATATAAACTGGCTTTCATTGCACGGGCAAGTACTAAGTGCCTATCTTTTTTTTTTCATGTGCGATTGACCACTCTGGGTCACAGAAATCCTGGTTGTTCTGGTTCTACTAGCACACATGTTAATCAAATATTGACTGATAAGTAGATAGTTTCACCACTCAACACCAGATAGTTAATAATACTCCTGCAAACTAAGTCATATTGGGTTCAGCAGGCTACATTTCCAAAAGCACAGAAGGATGGTAATAAAAGCTATTTCTAAAAGCAAAAGGCACAATTATAATTAGCAGCAGAGCACTGCAGTCAAATTGCTGACCGATTCTGAAGGATAATCAACTGGTGTATACCCAGCCCTGAAGTAAATGACTGCAATTGGTTGTCCATCCCTGCCAAGGCCATGATATATTTTCAAGTCAGAAACAACAGTTGATGAGTCATGTATCTAGACTTTGTAGTGAACCTTATATCTACAAAAATGAATTTCAATTAAGACACATCAGTAATATATACAAGCCATCTTGATGTAACTTCCTAATAACATAAGAAACATATTTGGGAAGAGTCATTAGCATATCTTTATCACACTTCATACATCTAAGAGTACCATTGGTACTCAGGTTTCTTATCACATGGACATGCATGATACGCCTAGCCATAAAGTGTTTCAACCTTTTGCATGGTTACTTTTGTAACCTCATCACACTCCTAAAATAGGAAAATTTAAAAATTTGGTTGTAGTAAAAAAGAAAAAAAAAACCTGACCATGTATCATTTAAAAAAATTGAAGCATAACATCTAATGATAGTTGAATAACAATATAATTAAACGAAGTCATTACTTGCTCTAGCTTGTCTGATGTGATAAATTCGAGTTTTTCAACTGGTACCCGATGGAAAATGTTTAACCAAAAGTCAGAATAGAGAACAGTGAAGTAAATGGCATTAACTATGTGCTATTATCGAAGAAATCCACTTCCATATAGAAAGAGTTTTACTACTGATCTCCACAATTACGCATGGGAAATATATAAGACTCCTTGGAACTCGAACTGAAATAAATAGTAATTTATCAGAAGTCGTAGTGAATTAAATGAGTATAAAACTATTTTGAAAACTTGGCCCAATAGAATAAGCATCAGATTTGAATTTTCCTTCACTGTAAGTAACACGTATTACTGGGAATTAATAGATATGGGGAAAGTGGTTGAGAGCATGGTGGCCCAATAAGCACATCAGTTTTATCCAATTAGGATGACACAGTGAACCAACTAGCTTTGAGACATAAGGTTTAGTAGTATATATATTTGATATATTTGATGAAATAAAAAATGGTTAGCTTATGTTCTAGACTCATCTTCTATTAGGACCTGTTTGGGAACATAGGTAATGGACTTATTATCCCATTAGATGGGATAATAAGTCCATCAATAAAAATTGGAGTGTTTGGGAACACTAAAAAAGTAATGGACTTCAATGCCTAATGGGGTTTTTTTTTTGAAGCTCAATGTAAGTTGCTTATTATCCCGTTGAAGTCCATTGAGCCACCCTATTTTTTTTTTCAGACCATTTTGTCCCAAAAGAAACGTGACTTCTCTCCCATCCTCACACCAAATTAAGACTTTTTATTTTTTTCGATTCCCTGTTGTTCGAATAAACATCTCACGTCTTTAAACAATTAAAGTTGTTCGACTAAATGTGCATAATTTGTGTGGGGTTAAATACCAAATTTACCCTGGAAGTTTTGATAAGGGGGCGCTCAGTACCCGGAAGTTTTTTTGGTACCAAATTTGCCCCGGAAGTATTAAAAGGTATCAAATTTCCCCGAACGTGACGGAAGTCCACATAGATCGTTAAAATGTGAGGTGGCATGCCACCTCATCACACGTGGCATGCCACCTCATCAATCAAAAAGTATCATTTTTGCCCTGGAAGTTTTCATTAAGGAGCAATTTTGCTCCGGAAGTTTTCATTGAGGAGCAATTTTGCCCCGGAAGTTTACAAAAGTAGCAATTCTGTCATTCTTTCTCCCAATATTAAATTTTACTATTAAATCAGTCAAAGATCACACATGTCATGCCTTGAAAAAGTCAGACTTGGAGTTAGAGAAGAATATCCTTGAGATGTTGAGCTCTAGGCGGCCAGAATTTGTGAAGCCGAACTAGTCACAGGCACTGAAGATCCTTGAGACGTTAAGCTCAAGGAAGCATCACTTACATTTGTATCAATGTTTTGAAAACCAGACCGAACCGGCCGGTTCAGACCAGAAACCAGCATACCTTTTTTTCCCCCTCAAGAGGTACCCAACATACTTTAACTCATTATTTAATCGGTATATGAGTTCAGTGAGACATGTTTTTTTTATCGGAGGGTGGTATTTGTTCTGTTCTGGGAACATGACTAATTGGACTTGGCTGGGTGTCAAGCCTAGAGCCTATGTACTCTTTGAAGGGATCAAAGTCCACATAGTTCGATTGAAACTTGGAGACGTTTAGCCAGGGGGTGGATCGGGTCTGTTGAGATACCAGATCTATCACCCATACTCAGTGAATCATGGTTCCGGACCTGCTCGCCGCTGGGCCACACTATGGATTTGGGCCTTTGGGCCAGTCCGTAACAGTATTAAAAAGAAGATTTTTTTAATGATTTCATATTAATAACATGAAATTTTTATTTTCACCGGTTTGCCCCGGTTTGACTTCGATCTGATCCACTGACCCTTGACCCAGTACCTTAACCGGTTCAACGACCGGTCTGGTTTTATGAACCTTGGTTTGTATAGTCTGATCATTTGCTTAAATTATAAGTGGTGTTTCCTGTGACCAGTTTGGCTTCACAAATTTTGGCTACCTTGAGCTCAACATCTCAAGGATCTCCTTCTCTAACTCCAAGTTCGACCTTTTCAAGGCATGACATGTGTGGTCTTTGACTGATTTAATAGTAAAATTTAATATTGGGAGAAAGAAGGGCAAAATTGCTACTTTTGTAAACTTCCGGGGCAAAATTGTTCTTCAATGAAAACTTCCGGGGCAAAATTGCTCCTTAATTAAAACTTCCAGGGCAAAAATGATACTTTTTTTTATTGATGAGGTGGTATGCCACGTGTGCTGAGATGACATGCCACATGTGATGAGGTGGCATGCCACGTGTACACTCAGTTAAACTTAACGGTTAAAATTAACGGAGGGGCAAATTTGGTACCTTTTGAATACTTCCCAGGCAAATTTGGTACCAAAAAAACTTCCGGGTGCTGAACGCCCCCTTATCAAAACTTCCGGGGTAAATTTGGTATTTAACCCAATTTGTGTGGCACAAACATCGCTCAGCCTATTTTTTTTCAGACCATTTTCAGACCTTTTTTTTTTGGTATTGTAATTTATTTAATGGAATTTTACCATTTTATTTGGTAAATTTATATTTATATTTGATTTTTTATCCCAAATTATTACATTTTATACGGTACATATGTGTGTGTGTGAATTTGATTTATGTCCTTTTCAGTCATTTTCCATCTCATCTATCTTTTTTAAAGCTATACAAAACAAGTTCCCATTACAAACAAAAGCCACTTCTGCTACTGCTATCCCAAACACAAATCACATCTAAAAAAAGTCCATCAGAAAAAAAATACATTAAGAAAAGTTCATCAGAAATAAAAGCCACTTCTCCCACAGCAATCCCAAACGGGCCCTAAAACGGTGTGTTTTAATATGCCGCTCCTTTACTTGTCTATACCCGACCCATGACCCGTATTAAGACCCCGGGGAACCCAATTTTAGCCGTTGATTTTGAATTTCTAACCAAAAGCCCCCCCACCGCCACCGCTTTCTTCATTCAAATCCCCATTTCCTACTTTTTCCCAATTTTCCTCTTTAAGTTCTCAATTGCCACCATAGAGTAGACTCACTGCATCAAGGCCCAGCAGTACCAATCTTTGGTCTAGGTTATCTTCTCATTCTCAATCTATTGAAATCTTCTTTTCTGGCTTCAATCCTTCAACTCAACGCTGGCATATACTCGTCCGTTGATCTGAACTCTTCTCAGTGTCTACTCTGCAGGGTGGCGGAGCTACACTGGTGCGAGTGCAGACACAAGACGCAGAAGCATCATGATTTTGAACCAAACCCTAGCCTCCTTCAAGCAGCTCAAATCTCATGTCGCCTTGCTCAGCTTGTAATTCGAGCTATCTCGTCGGCGACAAGAACGAGCTCAAGCTTGACTTCTAGATTCTGATTCCACCCTCCTTCCTTAGGTAATGAAGCAGATTTTATTTGACGCAGTTACTGTAACATTTTCAAATTCTAATTATTCTCTCCTGACATTCATCGTGTGAATTATGAAGATAAATTCTCTCTCTCTCTCTCTCTCTCTCTCTATATATATATATATATATATATATTTCATGATTTCGTAATTCGCCAATATGCAAACGGACTGGGTTGCTGCTTTCTTTAGTTTCTCTTATCTATGTTCTTCGTTTTGTATAATTAGATTAATTGAGGTCACTCGCATAATGCAAATCTTCGTTTGGACCGTCAGGTACTTCTTTGCGAACGAAATTACTCACCCCAATCCTTGCCATCTCTGATAAACCCTTCACGCAGGTTCACATCTCATGTTTTATATTACCCTCTTTCTTTTACAAGGGGTATTTCAATTGACACTTGGTTTATTTCCTGAGTTGAGTTTACAATCACACTCCTGTCAAAGCTTGTGGTTCTGCTCCATTTGTGTTTGATTTGTTGATCAAAGCTTGTTTGGGATCAAAAAGAATTGACCGTTCAATTGAAATCATGAGATTGTTACAGTCCTGTGGAATTAACCTGAATGTCAGTACCTTGAATTCTCTGATTTACTGTGTTTGCCAATGTCGAGGGATTGAAGCAGGATATGGAATTTCAGAGAGGCCTTTCGGTTATATGAGGAAAGCGAGAAAGATATGAAGAGGGAAGTTAGAGTTATCCCAAATGTGCATACCTGTAACACATTAATATTATGCTGTTATCAAAGCGGTTTGATTGAGAAGGTGAAAAAGATTTGGGACGAAATGTTAGAATTGAACTGTGTTCCCAGCGCTTATAGCTATAGTGTATTGATGATGGCTGCATTTTGTGCAGGAGGGAAAATGGAAGACGCTGAGAAGTTGTGGCAATAAATGAGAACTAAAGACTTGGAGCCTGATGTAGTGAGTTATGAAACCACGATTGTTGGATTTGCAAGGCGGAAATGTTGAGAGGGCTGAAGAATTTTACAGAGAAATGGGGCAGTGAAAGGTATAGAAGGTACATGTGCAACTTATGAGCACGTCATCAAAGGATATTGTGATATAGGAGACGTAGATTCGGCAATTCTTCTTTATAAGAATATGTGTGGGAAGGGTTTTAAGCCAGAGGCTTTAACCCTTGATTTGATGATTAGGTTGCTTTGTGATAATGGTAGGGTTGATGAAGCAGTGAAGTTTCTGAGGAATGCAATGGATAAACTTGATTTGTTTCCCAAGGGAACGAGTTATGAAGCCATGATAAAGAGGCTATGTTACGAGGGAAGGATGGAAGAAGCATTGAAGCTTCAGGCAGAGATGATAGGAAACGGGTTTGAATTAAATTCAGAGATATATGGTGCTTCCATTGATGGATATATGAGACAGGGGAATGAGAAAATGGCTGGTGCTTTAAGGAAAGAGATGCTGCAAATTCAGATGCGTAGCTAAGTGAGTACTGATAATTATGGTTTGTCTGTGAAAGTGAAGATTGGTTGGAATGGAAGGCTGGTCGGTCTTGTGGCATGTTATGCCGAGCCATGAAAGTAAACAAGTGGGTTCATGCCAAATAATCAGTATTTAGATTTTTGTGTTGGGAATTAAAGAGGAGCTGAAAAACTTATGTTTCCCTCCATCTTTTATTCAGAAAAACTGCACACCAAAGAGAGTGAAACTCTTAATATGTGAGACAATCTAAAATGATTCAAGGATCAGAGGATGGTAGCAGGAAGGAATATCGAAAGAACCAAACGAATCTATGATTTTCTTTATAATTTTAATAATTAAAACCCTGTTTTTCTTTTTTTATAGAAAACTTCTAATTACTATTATTTCTTTCCTACACTTAAAAACTTTTATTTTATACTGAAATCCCACAGAAAATGTATCCATATTGATATCTCTTAAAATTTTAAGAAAATCTTTTTAATTTAGTATTCATGACTTCCTAAATATATCAAAATATATCTTAGATATATTAAAAATGGGAAATCATGAAAGAATACTTTAGTAATCGTTTTGTTATATTAGCTTAATTGACTTTTGATTATTATTTTTTTATACTATGTTGAAGTTTTCATTTCTTTTTTTTATATATACTCTTTTGTTTTTTTTAATGCATTAAAAATTTTCTTTAAAAAAGAATATTCTCACTGCGAACACATACTAAATCCTAGCTTATGCAGCCGTGATTGGTTATTTCATCGCGCACAATCTGTTCGGTCAAATCTCCCATTCACCGAAGCTGTTCGCAAAAGGGTGTTTATTTTGGAATTGCAAAATGTACGGGAGAAAAGCGTGCCAACTTGTTAAAGAGCTAGCTAGTGGGGAGAAAGGCCAGTTGACGCCATTCAATGTAAGGCCTTGTCTTGGTGTTTAACGAGATATTTCATCTTCCATCCTCCTTGAAATTGGTTTTTGTAAGCATTATGGTACTTTACAAAATTCACATAGTTATTAGTTGGGCGGGGCAGGAATCTCTGTGGAGGTTTCCATGCTCAGCTACTGCGAGAAATTTAAGCAACTGCATGGGAGACCTCCACGGACACAGGACAAACGGGCAAGAAGGGGGAGTCATTGAAATTAGAATCGTTAAGTACAGAGCCGAATTTGTAAAATAATGGGGGAATGTGCGTTTTTGGGTTTCATATTTGGTTGGTAATGATGGCTTGTCAAGTATATGAAGTTTCCTAAGTTATGCAGAAATTGTTAATTAGTGATGATATCTTGTTAACTAGCTTTTACTTAGCTTATTTCTGGCTGCAAAAATTGTTAACTAGTGTCAACTCATGTGATTTGTCCACATCAAGTGCTGCTAGTTTCAAGTGGAATCAGTGGTGTACGAGTTCATTGTTTTAATGTTGTTCATAATGAAAATATTTCTGATAGTCTAGCATGCTTAAAGGAGAAAGTTAATAATTGGGTTTTGGTCCATAGTTGCTCCTTTACATAAACTATACTCTTTTTTGGCTGTTAGCTGGTTTGATATGGTTTTGCTGCTGGTGGACTTCAGATGTTCATGCTTTACGTGAATGTATTTAATTAAAAAAAATAAACAGCTTTATATTTACCACTTCTAAGCTATATTGAGATTGGTTTAACTAATGAATCTCCTTCAATTGATAAGTCTCTAGACACTCTACATCAAAACATGAGCAATTGAGTGCCATGGTACCAACTTTGTAATTGTGTTTTGTCTAGCAGTTTTATTTACATAGTTTTTCTTACAAGCCTGGTCTGGTTAGCTTTCTCATATAGTTTCTGTCTAATTTTCTCATGTAATTTGTTACACCCCTACCGGCTTCGCCCTTTCGGGTGGTGGGTTAGAGGGCTTCCTTATAAACTGTTACCTTTCCTCAGTTATTAGTCCATTTTAATTATAAATCAGAGCGCGCGCAACAAAGCATATGACCGATTTGGACAATTACTATACTAGTAAAAGTAAAATAAACAGAAAATATAAGTTCCAGTAGGGTTAAGGGTACAATCATCCAAAATAAATACCAAATATGTACAGTAATCCCAAAAATGTAAGTACAAAAATTCAATAGGGCATTCTCTATTCTTCGTCTGCAACGTAGGGCCTTACCTTTCCAAAAAGGATCTTTATTTCAGGCACGTTCCCCTGTGACTACAAAAGAGTTTGGAGTCCGAGAACGGCCCCCAAAGTAACCATCAATACTCATGCACTATATGTGATATGTGTATGTATGCAACCATGTGAGTATGTAAACATGGATATACGTGCCAAACATGCCACAATATGCAAACAGACACAAATACCACAACAACATCACGTTTTCGCACCGTCGGGTCGCTTTACCAAGGCAGACCCTGGAATTACCGGAATCACAAGCCTGTCTCCACAGAGTCGCCACGTAGGCAGACCCCAGCAAGCACCCTCAGCGCTAGGGACACAATCACAAACATGTTCTGTATGCATATTTGGCCAACAATACAAAAACACACATATGGCAAGCAAACACATACAACAAACACATAAAAGTGCCGGGGTAAAGAGGTTACTACCTAATGTGTGGACACTGCTTTTAATATTATTTTTATGCCCGGAGATTTTCCAAAAATACCTTTGACCTACATACATCAAAATATACCATCTTTGGTAATTACAAAAATACTCTTGCATTTATTTTGCTAAAACCGAGCTCAATACAGAATTTCCAGAAATCCAGTGATTTTGGCCCAACTTCCAGGATTTTTAATGAATTCTAGAAAAATCATTTTTGCATGAAACCAGCGCCATTTGAACCATTAATAAGTCTATTTTTCAGGAAAAATATACCAAGACCATGAAAGAACTTGTATTTTGGAGTGTTGCTCCTTTTCTACCCCTTGGTCAGATTTCGCCCAGATGCACATAGAGCCAACTTTAAAATTTTTTATCTCCTAGTAGGAAAATCCGCAAATTACAAAATTATATATCTTGGTGAACCTTAGGAAGTGTAGTTTCTGTCTAAAACATTTCAACTTCATTCAAGGTCATTTACCATTTTTAAAACCAAGTTGAAGCACCACTGCCAGAAATTTCCAGATTTGCTAAAAGACTTAGTTTCAAGACTTTTTCGGTGATTTCAAGTTCGGAAAGTGAAACCATGACTAAAACCTACACAAAATCATGTTCCAGAGCCATTGGTGACCTCAAAAATGCAATAATCCAACCCTAACACCAAGCACCCTCCTTATGCACGAAAATATTTAACCAAGAACTCAAGAGAATAAGGTTGTCGGTGTTACCTTGAATCGGAGAAACGGTGAATAATCTTGGTGGCTTGAGTCTTGAGCTTGGCTATGGAGTTTTTGCAGATCTCTCTCTCCCTCTCCTCTGGAAATTTCGTGCTCCCATGGCCAAGAGAGAGAGTGTTTTGAGTTTTTAATAATTGCAAAAGAATCTGAACATTCCAAAATAATATCTGACTTTTTTTGACTTCTTCTCCAAGTTTTTCCAGAGAATTCCAGAGGTCTCCAAGGGTTCTGCCACGTGCTCATCCCCCTCCAAAAATATCTAGATATTTTCTTGCTTTTGGGGCAAATTACCTTATTTGGCCCGAAACTTTCAAAAATTGCAATCGTGGCCCACAACTTTTAAATAATTACCAACTTTTCCCCACCTTTTTGTCTGCCCTTTTTGACACATGGGGCGCCACTTTGGGCCCACACACCTGCCCAAACCAATTTTTACCTATTTATTCCCATTTTGCCCCTGTTCT
The DNA here is from genome assembly GCA_034222035.1 of Acacia crassicarpa. Lineage (NCBI taxonomy): Eukaryota > Viridiplantae > Streptophyta > Magnoliopsida > Fabales > Fabaceae > Acacia > Acacia crassicarpa. Next base: position 1,678,338 of record JAWXYG010000019.1, on the reverse strand, counting down.
CCAAATGTGGGTCCCGCAGTTTGACTTTTACACTGACTTTTCTTCCTTTTTCTTCAACTAAATATTTTCAATGTTTAAAGGGAGTTTGTGACGCCTAAGGGGCCTCACACATAGGGTCTCTGGTATTTAATTCCCATTTTCCTCACTTTTCCAGTCCAGTTCCCGATCTACCAGTCTGTGTGGGTCCTGCCGGCCAACAGGGTGTTTACCTTTGCACTTTTCTTTATCTTTTTCAAACTTTTTCCTTTCGAATAGACACTCCTATGTGCCATTCTCCAAACTTCATGGAGTGACCCCACACTTGACCTACTTGGTCCAAAGGAACCCCTAATCGGTTCTTATCGGTCCCGTTTCTGTCGATTAATCACCTGTGGGACCTGCATGACATGTTTTAGCCGGAGTATGACTTAATCACCTGGTTTTCTCTTCTCTCTCATGGTGGATGAATTTTCAATATGTTGGGGATAAGGAACTGACTGTTTTTCCCTTGCTTTTCCTCTTTTACTCCTGAAGTGACACGTGTTCCATTGTGATCATGACACTAACTCTCCAGTGTCTCCCTCTCTCCCTATTTCCCTTAAAAACACAAAGGATGTTTACTTGTCCAGGAAATGTCATACTTCCTGAATCGGCTTAGTAGTCTGCCTAACTTAGGCTTATTCTCAATCCTCAGGGTCTAAAATTCAGGATGTTACATAATTCTACTAGTCTCATGGCCTTGAAAATAATAAAAACTTATTAGGAAATGGCTTGACACTCGAGGGCTGGAACAACTGGGCCCTGGAAATATGATTTCTTGGGAATTTAACCTTCTTTATCTGGCCTTCTTTTCCTGTTGATTTTATCCATTATGATCATGAATTAATAATCCAAATAAAACCACATTCACTACTTTCCATACTATGATCTGAAACTTATTTTCCACTCTTTCTTTGTGTTGTATTATGCTAGCCTTGGCCTGATAGTTTTTTCATAACCTCACAGAGCGATCTATTTGAACAAGTAGTTGCAGAATGCACTCAACATCACCTTGAGCTTCAAGCCTTGATAAGGTAAAAATTATATGGATTATTGAATACTCCTTATGCTAGAGAATTCCACTTCTTATTGGAGTATTGTTCATTCATATGGTTTTCATTTTATTTATAGGGAACAGCATTGTTTTGAAATTTCTTTTAGAGGCGAATCACCAATATTGAATATACAATTTGTAACATGGCGTAGTATTTATATGCTGTGAACAAAGTGGTTTATTTTTTTAAGTCCATTAAATACGCAAAAAAAAGTGTCTAATTATGTGACTTCTTTTTTTTTATACCTTTATACATTCTTCTGCGAACTGTGATTAATTTCTTAAAGTAGGTAATCTATTAGCATGAACTTCAGGGTCAAACAAGTCTTCCCATGAGCATATAAGCATGAATGTCTTTGGTAAAAAAAAGCATGATTGTCAGAAAATTATTGTCATTGCTCTGTCAAAAATTTCCTTCTACACATAATTGCATCACCTTTGTTCCATGTGGTTCATAACTTCGGTATGAATATGGTGTGCCCTGCTGCGACAGAAAGATGCAGGAAGAAGGGTTGGATGTCCAAACAACTAGAAATGCGGAACACCACGGCGCACTTATTCGTCATCTTTCTTTAGTTCGCAATAAACGCTGCCTAATGGCCTATGTGTGAGTGTCTCCTTTAAATTTCTCTCTTTCTTTTTTCCCCATCAAGCATAGGCTTTTAACTTGTTCTTAAATATTCTGTACCTTATCTCAATGTAGTTACAATCGAGCCGAGACAATACAAAGTTTTTTATGGAAAATTGGACATGTACTTCCTCAAGAAATTGAGGAGAAGCTTTGTCATCTGGAGGTAGAGTATTTTAAGAAGCATTCAGCGGCTTTGAAATCATATATGTCAAAAATGCAACTTGATCTAACTGTGGTAAATTCTTTTCTCCCTCCCTCCCTCCTCCTTCCTCCATCACGTCGTTCTATCTCTTCATCACATACAGTGACACACACACACAAACCCGCATCATTGATACTTATATTCAGGCCTTGTCCAGAACAAGTGGTCACGATTACTAATGATAGTGAGGGTTAGAGGTTGTGGAACTAATTTTAGATATGGTCCAGGGACTTTGTTTTTAAACTATTCTGCAGCTCTATATTACCCTGCATGATTTCTTTTTATAATTTCATTCGGTTGTCCTCTAACTTTATGATATTACACTGCCGCATCCCTTGTATTTTGTCCTTTAAATTTTCCTTAAATGGTGAGGGAGCTGATTTTTCTTGTTAAGTGACTGCGAGGAAAATGAAATTGAATCTTATCTCGTCTTAAAATAAGTAATGCCGATGTGTGTGAATGCACCTTTAGTTCTATTTCCATGGACAACTTGAATACACATTCTTTAAAAATGGTGTTGCAGTAATGCACATTGTAGGTGACAATCTTTCAATGTATATACAAATAGACTTGATTCGGTTCTTGAGGTTCAGGAACAAGTAGGACTAATGCAACGCTATTTGTCGTTTTATTTGTCTTGAGGCAGCAGAATGAAATTATATTCTGGGTGGCTGCAAATAACTGAATTATCGGTGCTGAAATCTGCATTTGACAGGATATGGTGCCGCCGAAAGATCCCTATATCCAAGTGAGGGTCCTCGATGATATTGGTGATGGGATTGTTCTTAGCGATGACAAGACTGCCAATTTTGCCCGCCATTCAATGCATTTTCTGAAGCGAACTGATGCAGAGCAATTTATCTCACGGGTTAGTTGACTTGTCTTTGCTTTAAATTCCAGTGTTAACATTGCAGTGAATTGCCAACTGACTTTTACTATTTCAATCACAGGGGTTAATGGAGGAGCTCACAGGCTGACATGCAGATAAACTTCTTGTTTTGATGTTGTTTCATACATTAAAGTGATGTAGATGATAAGAAAATCAGTGAATATTGTGTGAAATTCCAAGTTACCGTTGTATCATTTTTTCCCCCTTTTAAAAATGTATTCTTATCAATAATGTCCCGCGAAAATGGCCCTTTATGTTGCTTTGAGCACATGCGCATGTTTAGGAAGATTATATGTATTGAGAAGATTCAATTCTGATCACTTTTGTCTTTTGGCCCATTGAGGCATTTGTATTGTTAAAAATATGAGCTTTTACGCTGAAAACATTTTCAAGAATCCAAGGATGCTTAGGTTAAAATTAGATATTTTATCTCTCAAAACATGCTTGAGCTAGTTGGGATGTTGGATTAAGTCTTAAATTTTAGAGTTCAATTAATTTTGTCTTATAAATTTGTAAAAAATTTTCCAAACTATCATTGTTGATTGCATATGTTAAAAGGATTTTTTATTAAGGATCGTTTTAAATGGAAAAGACAGTGTTTTTAGAGAAACTAACATACCTTTTTAATAAATAACCAATTCAACTATTTTTTTTTTAAAAAAAAATTGCAACTTATTTATCTATCATTGGAGGAGGTATCGTAGTAGCAATGCACCAAAAAAAATACTATTACCAAGTGATGTTACAAATAATGAATGATATTGATATGTATATATTGCTGAGCCTTCTCAATTTATTACTCATAAACTAACACAACAAGCTAGGTGTTGTTTGAGAGAAATGACCAAAAAGTCAGGAATCGTCTCAATCAAAAGATGGAAGAAGCAAGAGTTGGGTGAATTAGAATTCCCCTTATTGAACAATTATGGACCTTTTTACCCTTGATGCAACCACACCCTTCAACCCAATTCCATTCCCATTCACTACCCTCTTCATCCCTCACCTTTCTCCAAACCACCATGCCTGAACCAAGGTCTCTGTACAAACAAATAGCTTCATCATTTCCCACACACTTTGTACTCTCCCAATTCCTCTTATTATTACTATTACTATTCCCTCCCAACAATTTCCACCCCAATTCACTTGGCACCTTATTTTTCAATCCCCAGATATCCCCTTCCTCCATCTCCCAAACACAAGAATTCCCACCACTTATCCCTCCAACCAAACCTAAAACTCCATCCCTCCCAACCAATGTGGCAAATCCTAGCCTCTCTGCCATTGGCACACTTATCTCCTTCCATGTGTTTGTGGAAACGTCACAACCAATCACACTGTAAACTCTTGCTGAAGTTATCCAGTACAACACATTCCCAATGCGTACACTCTCATTTGGAGTCCAAACTGTTAGCCTCACTGCAAATTCCACCGGCATGGACCCCACAATCTGCCACTCGTCTACCTCTGAGTCGTACATCTCCGTCGTCGGTTCATAGGTGGCGCCGCCTTGCGCCGCCTCGGACATCCCTCCGGCGACATATATTCTAAAGGAAGGGAATTGAACTCCCTGGTTCAAAACCACAACTCCCACTGCTGGGTTTGTTCTTGAAATGTTCAATTGAGGAAGATACCTAAATTGTCTTGAAAAGGGGTTGCAAATAGCAAGTTGGAGAGTAGTGGAATGAGAGATTTTTAACAAAAGGAGGCTGCCAATAGGAGAAACTGCTCTCACTGGAACTGGTAAGAACTCTAGGGATAGCTCATACCAATTGTTCAGGTCTGGATTGTGTGCATAAAAACATGGCTTATGGTTCCTAATTGGCAGAGCCAAAAACCATGGTTGCTGATTATTCAAGTTAAAAGAGTAACAAGTCTTGGAACAGAGGTGCCAATATTTGCAGGTTGATCTAGCTCTGGCTAGAGAATCTGGGGAGAGAAAGGAGAAGATATTGGCTAAAACATCAAAGGGAAGATTGCTCCACATAGATAGATAGATTAGATGCCGAAAGAACTATGAAATGAACTTAAAGATTACGGCTTTTGCATATAGTATTTGGTTTGCTAGTCACCTTGCAATTATTGGAGGTGAATAGCTGTATATAGGGATGCGTGACCCACTCTGACATCCGATGATGAATTTTCTCACCCACATGTGAACTTTGTACTTTTTCTCCGGTTTAATCTTGATAGTTAATACTTTTCTTTGCTTACTTTCTTGCTTCACTGGATTAATTAAAACAAGGAATTGATACTCATTCGTATGCCTCTTGGAGGTGTCCAAAAGGGTGAGAGAACCTATCACCTTAGCTTGCTTGTCTCTTACAAATTGCATGTGATGAGTCCTTTTGAAGATGCGTATGACTCTGTTTTTCGCCTTAAAATATCAATGGTTGTGAAAGGTTGATGAGATTGATGTTTAGACGTTAAAATGACAGGTTGAATCGAATTGATGATAATGTTTATATTTCTGTATGCGATGAGGAGTTTCAGTTGGCTGGTGTTATTATGGGTCATCATGTTCATGTCCTACCAAATGATCTTTGAAAATGGAAGCCTGGCCAATTTAGGACGCAAATGTCATGTATACTTAAAGTGGAAAAAAGAACAACATAAGAGCAAAACCGTGTCCGTTGTTATCAACTGACTTGTTTGGTAAAATATTGCTATCATTTAATTTTTTTTTTAATCGTTTTTTGATTAAGTTGATGGTCCGGGTATGGGTAGAATAATTACCCTGATAATTCAAAATTACAAACGATACGGTGCCTACTCCGGATCAGTAATTTCTGGAATGAAACAAATTTACTAATAAAAGTCTCTATAAGCACTTGAGCAGAATGAGCGTTGATTCACATGCTCTCGGGATTTAAATATACTGCTAGTCGCAGATGGGAGATTCGTTTCACTATGAGAATATTTTTTAAAAAAGAAAATTACTCAATTTTTTTTTTTTGCATTATATAAAGTTTGAAATAACTTGTTAGATTTTTTATATTTTATATTGATATTTTTAAAATCATAATATGTGTGTGTGTTTCTTAAAACATTGAGGAAAATATAAAAAAGATGAGAGGGGGAGGAATTTTGAGAGAAGGTCCAACTTCTCTCTTCTTCCCTGCCGCGTCTTTTTGTGATCTTCTTCCCCTCGTCGGCGGCTTGTGATGCAGGTCGCCGGCGAGCACCTTTCTCGTTTCTGGGGCAAGCTTCTCCCTCTCCTTTTTCAGATCTGATTTGTCGAGGTGAGAGTTTTCTGGTTTTCTATGTTTTTGTTTCTTTTTTTGTAGTATGGGATTTTGTGGTGGTGTTTTTGTCTCTAGAAATAAACAGATCTGTCAGATCTAAAATCAAATCCTCTTGGTTGGATGACTGTTTGGATGTTATGAAGTCCGACTACCTCTTGGTAGCCCAGATCTGTGTTCTTGGGGGAAGATCTAAAAAGGTGTGGTCTGGTTTATGGTCGATGGCACCGGATCTATTTGATCAGAGGAGCAGAAGTGTTCTTCAGGACATCAAGTGTATTCTTTCTTCCAAGGTTGGGTTTTCTAGTTTCTTTACCCCAAGATGGGGTACCCAGTTAGCTGATTTAATTGCAGCTATTGCTTTTAAGATTGTGTGTCCTTTAGGGTGGGTTTTTCAACCAACACTCTCTTGTTCGTCACTTCTAACCTTGAGTTTCGAGGAGGTCGATGATGTTCATAATTCTACTTCTACTCTTATATTTTTAATGTACGGTGCTTGGCTAATATTGTATCCAGTGTTTTTTGTTGTTGTTGTTGTTATGTTGGTTGTATTTGTTTTAGATCTGTTTGTGGTTACTTTTATGTATTGTATCATTTTGGAGTATTAATATATATATCCGTAGTTTTGTTCAAAAAAAAAAACATTGAGGAAAATATGTTAGAAATGGTTAAAACTATATCTTTTATTTCCATAAGAGAGTAATACTACTTTCGGTCCTAAATATAAGCTCTAATTGACTTTTTTTTTTTTTAGAAGATTGAAGAAATTAATTAAATTACTTTAAAGTATTTACATTCATCGTTTTTCCTCTAAACTGATTAATCTGATACATAATTTAATTATACTCAATCTATGATATGATTAAGTAATTTATTTATCTTATTTAACTTCTCTGAAAAAGTAAACTAGGTCTTATATTTGATTAAGAAATTAATTTTAATTCTTGTTTCATTAGTAGCAACTAGCCAGCAGAAGGTTGGCTGCATCAATGTAATGCAATGAATTCAAAAGTGGAGAGGTTGATGTGGTCCCCTCACTACAGACGGAAGGGGACCAGGCAGGTGACCTGGGATGATTCGGTGAAGTGGCGGCTATGATGGTGTTTTATGGCGGAGTTGCTATGTATGGAGGGTAAGGTTATCAAACCCGGACTAGACCGGATCGGCTAGCTCGAAAACGGTGATCTAGCCACAAAACCGGTCCGGGCAAGTCGCTGACTTGGGATTATATACAACCCGAAATGATCTGGTCTCAACCCTACCGAGTTGTCTAGATAACCAAGTTGCCTTTAAAATAAAAAATTGTGGGATAGACAGTAATATTAGTCGAAGTTAATGATAATTTTTGTGTTAATGACTACTAAGTTAATAGTTAAAGGATTGTATTTAGGAAAAATCTGTCAACACTATCTATGACTTTAAGGAGGGGCCAATAGCCCCTAGAAATAAGGAATCACTTAGATCTTGTATGTGTCTTTGTTTTATGGTTTTTGTAACTTTTAGAGTATGAATTCTACTATCAAATGCGTTGTAGTCTAATGATATGGATGCTTTTTTTTTTTATAAATAGGAGGTCATGAGTTTGATTTCACTTATAACTTATGTCATTTGTGCTTGTAATTGTAACTCAAAAAAAAAAAAAAAAAAAGAAACTCTTATAACATATTTCTTTGCTTTGCTTTAATTTGACTATCAGTTTGAGTAGTTGTATATGAAGTTTTTATGTTATTTATTGTAAATTTTCTTATAAGTTGGTTATGTGGTGTGCGGCATTTTTCTGTGTAATTATCTTTCTGCATATATATAATTTTTTTCAATAATATAATTTGATTTTCTTGCCAAATATAATATAATTGGATGTTTTATTTTTTTAAAAAAAATTATAAGCAACTATGGGGTGTTGTAAAAATGAAAAACTAGAGAGTAGAAAAAATAACAAGACAAGAGTTTGGAAGAGAGCACAATATGGCTGCATCTTAATCCTTAATTTATAAATTATAACAGAGATGCATCTTAATCTCTATAGAATTTTTTTTTTTTAAAAAAAAAAAATTCTATCAATATTGTTTTATACATTTCAATAGACTTAATGCAATCTTTGCCTTTTTTCTTGAATTTTTCTTTACACATTTCGACATGATTTAAATGTTAAAAGATGTGAGAAAAATATTTTTTAAGAAAAAACTTTTTAAGTCATATAAGGAAATGTATGCGATTTTCTTATGATATTGTATTCATTATCTATACATAAAAAGATAATCCATATATCAGAATGACTTGAACATAGCTCTCCCTATATATATATTGTATGCCTTTTAATAAATAAGAAAGTTAAAGGCATTTTAATCTAAATCATAAACCCTATGAAGATTATCAAGTTTCACACTTCACGCCATTAAAAAAAAGTGAACAAGTTGTGGTTTGAGATTAATTTTAGTGGTCAGAAATATGAGCTTAATCTTTGTTGTTATCATCACCAATTCACCATCTCCTTTATCATCGATCATTTCCAATATATACTGCTTTGAGACTGATTTTTATTTGTTCTTATCATCATGTGTGTGTATGATTGACATTAAATTTTGTTCTTATCAACAAATGCCTCATTTTTTCCTGGGTGGAACATCATTATATTAATTGGTCTCCTTTAATCGATCGTTTCCTTCTCATTTGCAGATGAGTTTGGTGGGGCAATGTATTATTATTAACCTTTGACTATAATAAAATAATCTCCCAAATGACTGCACTATCATTTGATTTGTTTCATGTTGCACCACATCCTAAGTAATTAATATTTGTTTAGAGATGAAAGCATTATCAAGTTAGATTTTCAACAATCAAAATAATATAAATTTGACCAACAAGCTATTTGGCTAAGATGGTAAAGAGGAGAATATAAGTTTAAATCCTAAAAAGCGTATTTGTTGAAAAGTTTTAACTTTAACGTTTCGGATCCAACAAAGATTAAGCTCAAGTTTGAAATGACTTTGGGAATACTCTTGAGTTAATTAGAAAAAAAATAATATAAATACGGTCACAGGATTGGTCCAAAGAAAAAGATGAATCTCAAATACGAGAGGTTTCATGTAGCTGAAGAATAGATCTGTCTGTGACTTCAACGGTTATTATATAAAAAAAAAAAGTATCTAGGTGATGCCTTAATTATACTATTCTGATCTTATTTATAAGTCTTTCTCTCAATAAAAAAATTTGGTCTTATTTTATAAGTCTCTTTTGACCAAATAAATAAGATTGTGACAATTTTATTCATATTATTGTACCAATGAAAATAGAGAGAGAATAAAGAATTAAAAGGTATTTATTCATGATTGAGAGTAAAATTAAAAATTTACCCTATAATCATTGAGCTACCTACCTCTCCTTGGTATATGTGATTTGGTCAAAAGGGACTTATAAATAGGACCAGAGTGGTACTCCTTGGTCTTTATTATAACGCACCGTCTAACTTTTCTCACAAACTAATAAAAATAATTAAAGTTAATAAACTTATTCTATAATTTCAATAACTTCCAATATTATCCTTATTAATTTCACTAAACTCTAATATTATATTAATTATTACTCTTACCCACTACTCTTATTAATGCTCATTGAGAAAGCAAGTGTCTTATAAAAAAGATTAAATAAAATTATTAGTTGGTGCCTTATAATAAGGATCAAATATATATTTTTTAAAAAAAAGATATAGTTGAGATATCGGTGCCCTCCATTTGGATTGAACTGAGTTCAAACCCTTCCAAAAATTTTAATTAGACAAAAAAAAGAGAAAGATATGTATTACATTTTAATACTCCTCCCGATTTTAATTATAAGAGTTAGTTGACTTTTTTGGAGAGATCAAGGAAGCTAATTAAATTCTTTAGAGTATTTTTATTTTTATTTTTTTCTTCAAACTAATTAGTTTAACTAATAAACTAATATATAATCTAAGAATACACAACATATGAAATAATTAAGTAACTTATTTAGAATCCTTAACCTCTCCAAAAAAAAATCAACTAGCTTTTATAATTAGGATCAGAGTTAGTATAAAACTCATTTTGTAGTACAATTTCTTCGTTAAAATGTGATTTATATTACAGATCTGAGAGAAAATGATATAGGACTATTTCGAAAATGAGTTCTATTACTGTATTTATCTCACCTTAGCCAATAAAAGTTGGTCCATTTGCAAAGCATTTGATCATAATAATTGTGAGGTCGTAAGTTCAAATGCCACTCCTAATACCTTTAAAAACGTTATTTGAGCTTAGTTTCCATGACCCAACATAACTCATATTTTATAAATTAGGTAAATTGGTTCAAGAGACGATTGATGTTTGGACATTTCTAGTTATAATAAGCGCAAGTACACCTTTTTTTCCTGAACTTTTGAACAAGAATCACAATAAAGCAAATTACAATCAAGGCACATCAAACAAAAATATGTACAAATAGTTGAGAAACACAAATAAAGCAATTGGAGCAAGGAAAAAAGGTAGGGCCTTTTCGGGAGAAGACAAAGGGAGAAATTTGGCTGGCTAGCAGCTTTCTTGTATGGGTTCAGTGTCTACAGCTTAGCTTTCACAAGTTGGTAGTAGGTCGGGACGTAAATCGTTCTGAAAATGTGACACGCATGGCACCAAGATTCTTCGTTTCTTCCTTCCCACTTGCTTCTCTGGTCCATTTCTGAATAATTGGCATCGGTGAAAAGTGATAATGCCGATTCAACTCGCTAAGATTGCTTAATTTTTACCATTTCAATTGCGATTTCCGTGTTCGCCTGAGTACTGATTTTCACTAGAGGGATTGCATTATTAGGTTATTGCTTTGCTTTTTTGTACTGTGGTGTTTACTCTTGAGAGAGACTCGTGGGGTTTACTGTTTTTCTTGCTCATTGAAGCTCTGACCCTGGAACGCACAAATGGGGTGGTTCCGGGAATTGAGCACTTGAAATCCCAGGAGCCATGTTGGAGGAAATTCCTTGTAAGCAACTTCCCCTTCATTTTTAGCAAAATTTTCCGAGATTTTTTTAAGTTTGGCTTGTTGGTTTTCATGTTGCAGATGTTGGATGTAATGCTGACAATGTCTTTCCAGACACGGAATTATCCATCTCTCACATTTTGTCCTGCAAACACACCTAGAAACAAGTACAAGTCTAGGTCTTATCAAGTTCAAGCTTTACCTCCATCATCAGTTATTTTTAATGCAGATGAAAGTGGGAAATTTTCTGATGATAAGAAGGTTTATGGCTCAAATCTTACTTCCAGAAAGGGTGAATCTGTTACTCCTTTGATCAGTGAAGCAAGTAGTGTGGGTATAATTGGAGGCGCTTCTGTTGATGCTACTCTAAAATTTTTGAGAAAACTTGTGGAGTTGAGTTCTTCAGAAGATGAAGATGGAATAAATTCCCTTCCTTTTGTACTTTGTTCTGACCCGCTTTTAAATAAGGAGCTTATGACATATGAGAAGAGTTACTTCTTCTCTGGAAGAAGTAAATCAGAGAGTTTAAACATGGATACTTCTCCAATTGTGCATAATATTAGGAATAAAAGGAATTTCCTTGAGAAATCTGGGGCTTGTTGCATAGTGATGCCTTGTCACATATCACATTCCTGGTATGATGAAGCATCTCAAGAATGTTCTGTTCCTTATATTCACATGGCAGAATGCGTTGCTAGTGAGCTCAAGGAAGCAAAATTGAAGCCAATTGAAGCTGGTAGTCCCTTGCGGATTGGATTGCTCGCAACCAATGCAACTCTAGCAGCTGGATTTTATCAGGAGAAGCTTCAGAATCAAGTATGTGATCTCTGCATATTACATCTGTCAACATTATTTTAATAACTTGATTCACAGTATCTAAGAATCGTATATATTCTTTAATGGCATGACAGGTTGGAGTAGATTTTCTCTAACTTTTTCCCATGACATAAGTCTCTCTTTATGATGCAGGGTTATATATCTATATATATAAACTTACTTTAAAATTTCCTTGTTTCTGCCAGGTTGTTTGAATTGATTTGTTCCATGATCAACTTTTAACACAATATATTGAATCTCATGGTACCTGAAAAACAAAAATACGTATAATATTACAGTTCAACAGGAGATGCAATAGTTGGAGGCATTTGCCTTATTAAGTAAGGGATGTTTGAGACTATATTAAACATGAATGTCTATTTTCTGTGTTTGACCGATTGTCGTGCATATGAAATTTCAATTTTCTTAACTTTTGTGCGGTTCCGGGATCTTATGCTTTTATTTCCTCGGGGTCATATGGTGCATACATCGACTCACTGTGTGTTTTGTTACAACTCACTGTGTTCATATTTGTATTATATTGTTTATGTGCTAAGTAACCATTTGTCTTAGAGCTTTTAGCATCACTATCTTCAGTTATCCTTAGCCCATTTCTTGTCTCTAATAAACTGAGGCATTAGACAAGATTTTTAACCTCTTGTTCTTGGAGGTTATGTGCGTTGGTAGTCCTGTTTTGATACTGATCGCAGTTGAAGAACAAAACAAATTTCTAAATTCTAAGTAGATAATTTCTAATTATTTGATTGTTCCTTTTGTGATCCATATGGCCTGACTAGCTCTTAGTGATAGAATCAATCTACTTTTCTTGAATACTGTTTTGTTCTTTTGTCTGGGTGTATATATCTTTCCTCATAAATATGCTCTCTGATAAGATTACTTGTCTCTAGGGATTTGAGGTTGTGCTGCCTGATAAAGCAACCATGGAACATACTGTGATACCTGCAATCGAAGCTTTGAACAGAAAGGACATGGAAGGTGCATGCAATCTACTGAGAATTACTCTTCAAGTTCTTCTGGTCAGGGCAGTGAGCTCTATTGTGGTTGCTTCTCATGACATGTGGGATCTCTTGCCCCAGGATGATCCCCTTCTTAAGAAATGTATCGATCCCTTGGACGCTCTGGCTCGGACAACTGTCAAATGGGTAAAATCTTCTGCTCAGAAAACATAGGAAAACAGAAAGTACCCAACTGAAACCACCTTTAGTCTACTTGTTTCTTGTTAGATTGAGCTTAAACAAGTATTCTTCCTGTATAGTAATATGTAAAACCCTGTTGAAACTTGGGTTCACTTGCAAATAAACCCCTATACTTTCAAAATAAAAAATCAAGTCCTCAAACGCTACAATAGATTCTCCTAAACTGAACATGTTGGCTTTGGCCTTTGGGGACAGATGGAAACTTGCCGGACCTGAATTCTTTTCAAATAAAGAACTTTGAGTAACACACACACACACATTAATCGAAGTTGGCTATTCGATATGAAGCTCACAAGCAAGGCAAAACCCAAGAGATTATTGGCTAGTTATATCTTGGCCAGTGTTGCAAGAAGGAAAATCTTGTTAATAATCTTTACATTGAATTTAGTGTTTGGATTTCATATTGTAGTTTTTCAGAATTTCTAAGAAAATTTCAAGGGTTTGACCTGCACAAGGGTATGATATACTGGGTGCTTAAATACTCTGTTCCTTAATTATGTTGCTATCCTATTTGTTGCCAATTCAATAATATGGTAAAAATTTATAAATCGTGGAAAAAAAAAAGTTTGTTTCAAAATCTTTGAAAGACTACATATTTTGTTAATAATGTTTTGATTTTGCATCAATATTCCTTGATCTTTGACTCTTAGGTCATATCCCTACTCCCTGATAAGCCTGGTATATTTGGCATTGTCTTATTTCTTAGATCAATTTCTCAATTACAGATTTTATACTAAGGACCAAAGGAAGTAAAAACCACTTCTATGCAAAGGTGCCTTTTTTTTTTTGGCTGTATATTAAACAATCTCAACCAGTAATAGTCTAGATACACTACTTTAAACCGTTTATGACGTGGCGGGATCGAGTAGAATTAAACACTAAATATTTGCTCCAGAAGTTGCAAGGAGAATATGAGCGTCTTCGGATTCTAATTTCTTTTGCAATGCTCTTATTGTTTTGAAAAATATTGTTTAGTTTAATCTACAAAGTAATTAAACCTCACAAAAAGTCATAAATTTGTCTACAGAAGAATGGATCATAATTCTCAAATTTCTGTTCAAGAAGGAAATCTCCTTAAAACATAAGGCAACAACATATTATTTTTCAATCCAGTCAGCATAGATGCGACTGATCATGTGTAGTTCATTCCTGTTGAATTTGTAATTCCATGCAAATGATTCTTTCAATTTCTTAAGAAAAGTGCCAGTAGAACTTCACTCTACTCTGCACTCAGCTGTTGAGTAGCCATCAAGCTTCACTAATTCTGCATTGAGAAGAGGAACCTGAGTTTATTTAAGTAAATAATCTCTATGACTAAACTAATTAGGGTCCTCAACAGATCATGAAGGGCGAAGAGATATATGTCAGTAACAGCATACTTCGCAAATTAATGATAATTGAATATGAAGAGATTTTTAAGTAGAATCAGTTTACTACAAATTAGTAAAATCATGACTAGATGAGTAAACACACGAGAGAATTCTTGTTTAAAAAGTGTACATGATATGTTACTATATTCAAAATTAACTTAATTTACTTGAATCTTATGGATTAGGCCAATGAATGATTTCTTTTTGGTTTAAAAAAAAAAAATCAATCAAATATCAAATACTACTAATACCCAAAAACAGAGTAAAGATTACCAGACTCAACTTTCGTTATCAGTGATGAAATTTCTGTTTTTCCTCTACCAAAAGTAAAAAAGATTTATGTTTTCTTGGACCAAAACATATTTTCCTTTTCTCAAGGTTGCTGGTGACAAAATGAGAAAATGTAATATTGACATTATTTGAATCTCTCCTACTTGGTGCAACAAGAAAATAAAGGCAGAATGGAGGTCCAGAATCAGTTCAACCAATCTTGTAGTACATGGTCGTATAGAAATCTCTAGCATGTCCACCATTCGGGAAGGTTAAATCATGCACCTGGGTTTTTCCTATCGGCGGATTTTATAATTCCATGGCATATTGGAGTCCTATTCTCCTTCTCTTTAGCAACCAATTACTCACAGAGAATCAAATGCCATCATTCACCAAGCATATTTCAATGACCAAACTAAGGCATGTCCCAATTGATGCACTTCTTTGTCTTCAACATCTCACTCTTTGGATTCACTTCAGCATTAGAACTCTCATCAAACCCACTCTTGAGTTCCAATTGATCATATTTTCTTTTACCATGTCTGATAGGAATTACTTCTGTTGCAGTGTCTCCAGAATTCACATTGGCAGGCCTTGTATGAAGGAAACGGCAGGTGTTTCCATAAGAGCATTGTTACCCTTGATAGAACATTCTGCATAGTTTAGGTTCCTGAAATGACCTATCGTCATTACCAAATTCTTGCCCCCGAATCTCTCCAACAAAATGTGCAAAGCTACACTCGGACCCTAGAGAACAAATTCCCTGTCTAAACCTTCTGCAGAGTTGAGTCTTGAAATTTCTGAGTCCTCGCATCGTTCAGTGTTGTCCCACATCGGTGGGCATACAATGAATCCAGCGGTGGGAGCCTATAAATAAAGAAAGCCTTCTTCTCTTTTAAAAATTAGGGTGGTGGTCACTATTTTTGAAAATGGTGAGTTAAAAATTGGGCACAGTTCCATTTCTAACTTTAAAAAGTTGTTTACAATTTTCAAATGTAGTGGGTGCCGCCTATATGTAAAAATGCATACGTGCATTCAACACTTAAGTACATTTTTTGTCACAACACTGTTAAATCTTATTTAATGGGTGTTAGTTTTTCTGGTGGGTTCCACATTATTATTCTAAAAATACAATAATACCCCTAACTTCAAAAAAAAATCAAAGTAATTCCCAATTTTCCCGACGAAGAAGACGAGGATCGCTCCGTTCAAGCCTGCGCAACCCACCAACTCCACCGACAAGCCTGAACTTGGAGCTTCGGCATAGATTTGCACCGCTTGGATTCTGCCCCCATCAAACGCTGTCGTTTTTCTTCTTTCCGGTGATCTCCACCTCCGAAACTACTTCCCGATCTGGAGTCCCCTGATTTCAGCTTTATACTTCTTCATCGGTTGCCGCTTTGCTCCGATTTGCACCTCCTTCGTTTTGGAGCTGTGAATTTGAGTTTTGTTGAAACTTGAAAGGAGTTTGCTCTTTTAGAAGCGCTAGTGAATCTGTTTTGATTCACAGGAAAAGGAAGGAAAGCGGCGAAGAAAATGAGGGTATAGCAATGATCCATGTACAGAGAAAGAATCATATATATGAGGAGAACAAAAAGATTGAAAATCGAATCTACCTTCATATTGGCGAATTCCGAAGCACACGATTACTTAACGTCTGAATCCTTTCCATTTTATCCATCAGCTGCAGAGTCATGTTTTCCTTTTCCATTATCGGCAAAGTTGGGAAAATTATGAATTATTTGATTTTTTTAAAGTAGGGCATTATTGTATTTTCAGAACAATAACGTAGATCCCACCACAAAAACTAACAAGTTTTTAGGATTTCATCGTGATGTGACTTTTTCTCCAATTTTTAAAGTTTATGTGTAATTTTGTATCTAAAAAAGCACTTAGTGTTGGACGCTCCTGAGAGTAAAGCCATGTATATTTTTGCACCTTTACCTATAGCATATATTAATTCAATATAATATCATTTTAATATAATTATAATAATATACTGCCTCCGGTCCTAATTATAGGTAGGGGTGGAAACAGGCCAAACCAGGCCAGGCTTCACTCTTAACAGGCCAGGCCTGTTATACAATGAAGTGGCCTAAGCTTGGCCTGTGGCACTATAGGAACATTTTTGTAGTACAAACTGTACTACAAAGTGTTCATAAGTTTACACTACAAAAGTGTTTTATAATTAGGAAGAGTATTTTTTTAAATGAAACAGTTACTCTAAAATTTTTGAGAAAACTTGTGGAGTTGAGCTCTTAGAAGATGAAGATGGAATAAATTCCCTTCCTTTTGTACTTTGTTCTGACCCTCTGTTAAATAAGGAGCTTATGACATATGAGAAGAGTTACTTCTTCTCTGGCAGAAGTAAATCAGAGAGTTTGAACATGGATACTTCTCAAATTGTGCATAATATGAGGAATAAAAGGAACTTCCTTGAGAAATCTGGGGCTTGTTGCATAGTGATGCCTTGTCACATATCACATTCTTGGTATGATGAAGCATCTCAAGAATGTTCTCTTCCTTATCTTCACATTGCAGAATGTGTTGCTAGTGAGCTCAAGGAAGCAAAATTGAAGCCAATTGAAGCTGGTAGTCCCTTGCGGATTGGATTACTCGCAACCAATGCAACTCTAGCAGCTGGATTTTATCAGGAGAAGTTTCAGAATCAAGTATGTGATCTCTGCATATTACATCTCTCAACATTATTTTATATATTCTTTAATGCCATGACAGTTTGGAGTAGATTTTCTGTAACTTTCCCATGACACAAGTCTTTCTTTATGACAGTCTAGTTGTTAGGACACTCTGATGTTGGGTTGTATATCTATATAAACTTTAAAATTTCCTTGTTTCTGCCAGGTTGTTTGAATTGATTTGTTCCACGATCAACTTTTAACACAATATATTAATCTCACTGTACCTAAAAAATACGAATAATATTGCAATTCAAAAGAAGATGCAATAGTTGGAGGCATTTGCCTTATTAAGTAAGGGATGTTTGAGACCATATCAAACATGAATGTCTATTTTCTGTGTTTGACCGATTGTCGTGCATATGAAATTTCAATTTTCCTAACTTTTGTGTGTTGCCGGGATCTTATGCTTTGATTCTGAGTCATATGGTGTATACATTGACTCACTGTGTGTGTGTGTTGTTACAACTCATTGTGTTCATATTTGTATTATAAATGTTATGTGCGAAGTAACCATTTGTCTTGGAGCTTTTGGCATCAATATCTTCAGTTATCCTTAGCCCATTTCTTGTCTCTAATAAACTGAGGCATTAGACAAGATTTTTAACCTCTTGTTCTTGGAGGTTATGTGCATTTGGTAGTTCTGTTTTGATACTGATCGCAGTTGAAGAACAAAACAAATTTCTAAATTCTAAGTAGATAATTTCTAATTATTTGATTGTTCCTTTTGTGATCCATAAGGCCTGACTAGCTCTTAGTGATAGAATCTATCTACTTTTCTTGAACACTTTTTTGTTCTTTTGTCTGGGTTTAGTTGCATTGTTGTGTATATCTTCCCTCAGAAATTTGCTCTCTGATATGATTACTTGTCTGCAGGGATTTGAGGTTGTGCTGCCTGATAAAGCAACCATGGAACATACTGTGATACCTGCAATCGAAGCTTTAAACAGAAAGGACATGGAAGGTGCATGCAATCTACTGAGAATTGCTCTTCAAGTTCTTCTGGTCAGGGCAGTGAGCTCTATTGTGCTTGCTTTTCATGACATGTGGGATCTCTTGCCCCAGGATGATCCCCTTCTTAAGAAAAGTATCGATCCCTTGGACGCTCTGGCTCGGTCAACTGTCAAATGGGTAAAATCTTTGCACAGAAAACATAGGAAAACAGAAAGTGCCCAACTGAAACCACCTTCAGTCTACTTGTTCCTTGTTAGAAGGAGCTTAAACAAGTACTCTTTCTGTATAGTAATATGTAAAACCTTGTTGAAACTTGGGTTCACTTGCAAATAAACCCCTATACTTTCAAAATAAAAAATCAAGTCCTCAAACGCTACAATAGATTCTCCTAAACTGAACATGTTGGCTTTGGCCTTTGGGGACAGATGGACACTTGCCGGACCTGAATTCTTTTCAAATAAAGAGCTTTGAGTCACACTCATATATTAATCGAAGTTGGCCTATTCGATATAAAGATCACAAGCAAGGCAAAACCAAAGAGATTATTGGCTAGTTATATCTTGGCTAGTGTTGCAAGGAGGACAATCTTGTTAATAATCTTTACATTGAACTTAGTGGTTGGATCTCATATTGTAGTTTTTCAGAATTTTTAAGAAAATTTTAAGGGTTTGACCGGCAGGAGGGTATGATATATTAGGTTCTTAAATACTCTGTTCCTTATTAATTACGTTGTTATTCTGTTTGTTGCCAATTCAAAAATACGGCTAAAAATTTATAAATCATAAAAACAAAAGATTTGTTTCAAAATCTTTGAAGGACTAAATATTTTGTTAATCATATTTTGATTTTGCAAACATGGGTTCTCTCTGCATCAATATTCCTTGATCTTTGACTCTTAGGACCTATCCCTACTCCTTAATAAGCCTTGTATATTTGGTATAGTTCTCAATCTTTAATAGAAGACATATTTCTTAGTTCAATTTCAAAGTTTTTTTGCTATAAATTAAACAATCTTAACCAATAATACCCTAGTCACACTATTTTAATCCTTTTAGCTGCCTCTAGGGCTCTAAACATTTAGATTGTTTATGATATGACTAGATCGAATAGAATTAAACACTAAATATTTGCTTTAGAAGTTGCAAGGAGAATATGAGCGTCTCAGGATTCTAATTTCTTCTGCACTGCTATTATTGTTTTGGAAAATATTGTTTTGTTTAATCTACAAAGTAATCAAACCTCACCAAAAGTTATAAATTTGTCAAGGGCTATACAGAAGAATGAATCATAATTCTCAAATTTCTGTTCAAGAAGCAAATCTCCTTAAAAACATAAGGCAGCAGCATATTATTTTTCAATCCAATCAGCATAGATGCGACTGATCCTGTGTAGTTCATTTCTGCTGAATTTGTAATTCCATGCAAATGATTCTTTCAATTTCTTAAGAAAAGTGCCAGTTGACACATTTGTCGCTGTAGCAGAAGTTCGCTCTACCCTACACTCAGCAGTTGGGTAGCCATCAAGCTTCACTGATTCTGCATTGAGAAGAGGAATCTGAGTTTAAGTAGATAATCTCTATGGCTAAATTGATTAGCATCCTCAACAGATCATGAAGGGGGAAGAGATATATGTCAGTAACAACATGCTTCGCAAATTAATGATAGTTGAATATGAAGAGATTTTCAAGTAAAATCTGTTCACTATAAATCAGTAAATCATGACTAGATGAGTAAACGCACAAGAGATAATTCTTGTTTAAAAAGTGTACATGATATGTTACTATATTCAAAATTAACTTAATTTACTTGAATCTTATGGATTAGGCCAATGTATGCTTTTTTTTTTTGGCAAAAAAAATCAGTCAAATATCAAATACTAATACCCAAAAACAGAGTAAAGATTACCAGGCCTAAATTTCGTTATTAGTGATGAAGTTTCTGCTTTTCCTCCTACCAAAAATGAAAAAGATATATGTTTTCTTGGACAAAAACATATTTTCCTTTACTCAAGGTTGCAGCCGACAAAATGAGAAAATGTAATATTGACATTATTTGAATCTCCCCTACTTAGTGCAACAAGAAAATAAAGGCAGAGTGAAGGTCCAGAATCAGTTCAATCAATCTTGTAGTACAGGGTCGTACAGAAATCTCTAGCATTGCCACCATTCGGGAAGGTTAAATCATCCTTTTCCTATCGATGGATTTTATAATTCCATGGCATATTTTCTGAATGAAATGTAATCGGGTTCAACAACAACAAACTACAGACTAAAATATTTTCCCAGCAATCTGGTTAATTTTACCAAAATATGAAATACCCTATGATCTTGAACAGTTAACAATTTTAAAATGACAGTATTTTTGTTGTGGTCCCATAAAGGGTTGGGTTTCTCTCATAATTTCTTTCTCATTATCCCTAAATCATATTCATCTAATCAGTCACAATACTACTTTAACTTTTCTCTCACCTTCCTAATCAATGGCCCAGATGATGCTAATGAGAAAAAATAAGAAAGAGGATTATCAGAGAATCCTCTTCCATAAATTTTGTCCACCTTTGAAGTCCCAACTATTCATGGAGAAAATCATTGTCACGCATGATCATATTGGAGTTCTAATTTCCTTCTCTTTAGCAACCAATTATTCACAGAGAATCAAATGCCATCATTCACCATGCATATTTCAATGACCAAACTAAGGCATATCAAGAAAATTAAACATAAATGAAATGAGAAACATCAAAATTTCACCTGCTTCCCCATGAGAAAAGCGACACATATCTCCGTACGGGCAATGCCCTTTCATGTCCCACTTGATGCACCTCTTTGTCTTCAACATCTCTCTCTTTGGATTCACTTCAGCAATAGAACTCTCATCAAACCCACTCTTGAGTTCCAATTGATCATATTTTCTTTTACCATGTCCGATAGTAATTACTTCTGTTGCAGTGTCTCTAGAATTCACAGTGGCAGGCCTCGTATGAAGGAAACGACAGGTGTTTCCATAAGAGCATTGTTGCCCTTGATAGAACATTCTGCATATTTTAGGTTCCTGAAATGACCTATTGTCATAACCAAATTCTTGCCTCCGAAGCTCTCCAACGTAATGAGCAAAGCAACAATCGGACCCTTGAGTACAAATTCCCTGTCTAAACCTTCTGCAGAGTTGAGTCTTGAAATTTCGAGTCCTCGCATCGTTCGGTACCTGTGCCCTCGAATTTGGGAGTGTCGAAGGATTTGCCCGATTCTTGAACCATGAGTATTCACATTCAAAGTCAAGTGAGGCAGGGGACTTCTCATCACCATCAAATTGAAACGCGGAAGAAGAGGCGTTACTCATAATTGTGAACTTCTTGTTGCTGTGTCGGGGATTAATCTACTTGGTGGAGTAGAAAAGGAGGAAGCTCATATCCAAAAAAAAAAAAAAAAAACAGTTGATGAAGATGATATACATTGATGATACTTGGGAATGGAAAGCAACTGAAAATTTGATTAAACGGAAATGATGGAAGAAGGGAAATTAGAAGGGAAACCTAGATGAGAAGAAGAAGATGGAGGATCATGCTAATAGTACCGAAGAAATGAGGAAGACGAAGGATTCTTCTACGTCCTCAAGAAGGTGACATCGTGGAACGCATGATTCAGAAAATACAGAAACTGCAAAATCCCGTTAAATACTCGTGAGTGTCAGCATCTACTAGGTGGGGCTAATTACTGCTGGAAAGACGATAATAGCCTTCAAAGTTGGGCTCTTCGCATTCACTTTCGCGCTCCAACTACCAACTACCAAGGTCTTTTGTGTCCAAAAACAAGAAAAGGATCAAAATGGAATGCCAAAATTTAATACCCCGGTTATAAAAAACGGATTGTTTTCCCCTTTAGATTTATACTATAAATCAGGAAAAAAATTATTATAATTAGAAAAATTAATCTGTTAGTGTCCGCAGCTTTAATTCGGTTATAACTAAATCCTTATATCTTAACTCAATGCAATTTGATTGTTATAATTTTGATTCGATATAACTTAGTCACTATATTTTAGAAAATAACTAGAGATTAAATTATAAAATTGTTAAAATTATAAGATTGAATTACAAGAAGTCAAAATTCACGAACTAGGCAATAACTCAGTCAAAATTATAAAAAAAACATATCATACTAAGTGAAAGTATAAGGACTAAGTTAATTAAACAATTTTTATCTTATGGCACGCAATAATTTCATAATTAACCTCAATAGAGGGAAGTTAAAATAAAATCAGAAGAGTCCTGAGATTTTTTTTTTCAAAATTTTATTTTGGTTATATGGTATTTTAATTTGGGAAGGATTTTTGTATTTCAAATGTTATCAATACTATCATTATTTGTAGATATACATGACCTCCCAAGATTCAAAGAACCTAATAATTATGAGATAAAAAAGAAACTAATTATTATTTCATAAATTATTTTATCTTCCTCTTTCATTCATGCATTTAAATTAATAAGTGCATGAACATTCATATATACTAAATACATGATTTTTTTTTTTTAAAAAAATGTACATTGTAATAAGTAGAGGCCTATAAATAGAAGCACATCTCAAAAATCTTATACATATAAATCAAACTTAACAAGAAAAAGTCTTCCTAATTTTTCCTTCCTAAAATTTTCACTTGCTTGTATTAGGTTGTTTATATTTTTGTTATTCCTATAATAAAAAATTAGAATAATTTATGAAAAAATTAGGATAGGTTAAACTTAAAGAGCGAAAACACTTAACTCTGTAAATTAAACAAGTCGAGTTTATTTAATTCAATTATAAAACATTTCCAAGTGAAATCTCAAACCAGCTTATCATTGTTGGATTAGAATCAACCACACCACCAATCCCAAACTATTTTAGCTACAATCATCAAATTTGGATCTAAAGCCTTTTCTCATCTTTCTCTATTTTTCTTCTTTCTATCTCATTTTCACCTTAAAATTAAAAATTAATAAGTTGATATTTAATATATTACTACATCCAGTACTAATTATAGGACATATTTAATCGATTTTGAAGGATTAATGATAGAAGTTAAACTAATTAATTTTATTCATTTTCCTTAAATGCCTTTATATAAATTTTGTACTTCAATTACTTTGCTGATTATACATAATCCCTCAATCATATATCTAAACTGAGCTTTATATTATAAATAAACGACTTACGTTTCGGCTTAAGCTTCATAATTTCATATATCAATGTTATATGACATACTCTATATAATTCATGCATCAATTTAGAACCATCACTGCAAAAAAATTCTGTGTCATTGACATTGTCAGGAAATTAAAAATTTTGACAAATAAATTGTAAATAAATTATTAATTCATAGCAAATAAGAATATAATAAAAATATTATTATTTCATTCTTTCTCAAACTCAAATTTTTTCAAGGGGAGAAAAGGAACGTAATCTGAAATAATTTTTTAAAAAAATAAAATATCATTAGAAAATTAATATATATTTATTTAAAATTAGACACCTCTTTGTTAAAGACAAAAAAAAAAAAACCTTTTTTGTCACAGTCAAATCCTAGATTTACTTCAGGTCAAAAAAAAAAAAAAAATCCTGGACTTACTTTGCTTTTTTTAAGAAAATCAAGCGTTTGGATTCACACTGAGGAGCCCAATGCGTACTTAGGGGCAACGTGTTAGCCCAATTAAGTTTGAATACGTGTTAGCCCAATTAAGTTTGAATTGGGATAACAAGTGGGTGTACGCAAGCACCGTTAGATGAGGTATGAAATCGAACGGTGGAAAAAATAATAAATCGGAAGCCACTCTTTATCAGAGCCAGGTTTCGATCCTGGGACCTGTGGGTTATGGGCCCACCACGCTTCCGCTGCGCCACTCTGATTTGTTGGTCTTTGCTTCACATAAAATATATATATCGTAAAGTATTTTTTCTGAGAATCCATTTACATTGCTGTCCCTAATATACCTCCTATTCTCAAGATAAAGCACTCTTCTGGGAAAAAATACCTTCCATCCAAAGTGGCACAATTTGTAATGGTCTTGACAAAATTAGTTAGTTTATTTAATCTTAGAATATATATATATATATAATCCAATTAGTCACAACCAACGCTATTATATCCTTCCTTACTTTTATTAGATTTTTATCACTGTCTTAGTACTCTTGGATAATATTTCCTTGCATTATATTTAATTTCAAATACTTATCCTCTTTTTTTCTCTCATTCATTCACACAAGACGAGTAATATTATCGTCTCCAGATTTCTCCACTTAATTTTTCCTACTTACACTTTCTTTACTCCCAACCTTTCTTCCCACCTAAACGGAGCGTATATGATAACCTATCCGAGAACCTGAGCTTCAAAATCACCGGTGGCAGATGTAAGAGAGTGTGGAGCGGATATAAAAGAGAGAAAGGAGCAAGGAGGAGGAAAGAAAAGAAGGTGGAATTTGTCTTCTCTAAGGGGTTGGAGAGTAAGAAAAACATATGGGTTCAATAGCAATAGAAAACAACCAATCACTATACGTGTTTCTCAGTTTCTTCTTGAAAAAGACCATGGCCTATAGCCAAAGTAAAACGCAAAAGAATTTGCTAACAGCTCTCACTGTGAACAGACAACAAAGGATGAAACAGCAAATTTGATCATCTTGTTCTGTACACACAAATCCCAGTTTGTTGAGTTATTCTAGTAGCATAAGAAGACAACCACCATAAAATAATGTCTAATGAAGCTTTATTCCGGGAAATGAAGGCAAAACTGCTATAAGTGCATCACCATATCCAATAGGCTCTGCAAAAGGCAACAACAAGACAAGCACATTAAGGAAACAGACATCAAAACAAGACTAGCTTTATCTATTACAAGAAAATTATGAGTTGACTAACCTCCATCCTCTCTTAGAATCTTAACGATCTCCCCTGATACTTCAGACTAGAAACAGACATATGAACAGATTATCACACATAGAAATGGTTATTATGATTCTTTCCATGATTATCACAAGAGTAAGAAAACATTTCAAGAATGAGACCCAAACCTTGATTGGCAGTTGACCACCAAGCTGTTCCACGTAACATATGGGTTGGCCCTCCTTAACTCTTTGCTTCTGCAAATTCCCAGGTATCAATGCTGTTAATCATAATCTAGCATGTCAATCCTGTTAACTTCAATATGATATATGGACGTGTGCGTGTGATAAACTAAAAGCTGATAACCAGACTTTCAGCGATGGGTCGAAATTTCTGAAGATAGAAAACTTTCGCTATAAAATTTAATTTCTGATTCAAATGAGAGGAAAATCAACTATCCATATCCACATAACCTCCCAGCATTTAAATAAGTAACATTACGTTTGACAATCTGAAAAAACTAAAAGGGAGAAGATAACAAGAAATTGACGATACTACCTCTTTACATGCAGGTGGAGCACGCTGTCCCTTTATGGTTCGAGATGTCCTAAAAAAACCAACCTGCTAGATGATTTACGAGTTTATGAATTTATGTTGTAACTTATAAGGAATATATATATATATATAATTATATATATAATATAAAAGGTGTTTTATTACCGCTGGGGAAGTCACTATAAACAAGCCTTCATCTGCAGCTTTATCCAGAAATCCCTTACCCCCTGAAGGAGCTTCTGGTTTGTAGATGGCCAAAGACGATGTGGAAACTGATTCAATCGAATCAGGTGATTCTGTGACAGTGTCAGCACAAACAGAAGGGGATGTTGGAGGAGGCTCAATTCTACTTTGCTCAGCAAAATTCCGCACTACATGCAGGTGGAATCCAGCAAGCTAATTGATAACATTAGGGAATCATGCAGGTGGGGGAGAAGAAAGGAAAATTCAATAAGAACAAAGAGCTAAAGAAAATAAGATCCTAATTTCCGATTGACAGAGAAATGAATAACATTAGCTTTTAAAGATATCAAAACTCATAGTTCAACTTCATTTTGCTTACCTTCAATTCTAGTTCCTGAACTGATTTTGTGTCACACACTTCATTGAGCAGAAATTCTACCTGCCAAAATGTTGATGTAAAATATGTTTCAACATTTTAGAGAAAGAAAGTACGCAAGTATTATATTAGTTCACTTGTTGGACCAGAAGATCATGTACTAACCTCGTTTAAATTAG
Organism: Acacia crassicarpa; assembly: GCA_034222035.1. NCBI lineage: Eukaryota > Viridiplantae > Streptophyta > Magnoliopsida > Fabales > Fabaceae > Acacia > Acacia crassicarpa. The sequence goes on along the minus strand of JAWXYG010000019.1, from coordinate 1,651,855 downwards.
GAATAAGTTCACTTGTTGGACCAGAAGACTTGACCTCTTCAGAGTCATCTTCTGAACTCATAGCAGCTGTTAAATGATCAATAAAGGCTTGTGACAGAAGCTAGATTATTGTGTTATTCTAAGGTTAATGGACTTTAAAATATCCTATGCTTAAATTGCTTGATATGATTTGACTATTTTAAGTAGTTTCACTCTAAACATTCCATTGAGACTCTGAATAAGATTTAATCATCCGCTAGAAAAATGAATCGTAAAATCATCAAACATAGCAAAATGCAGGTTACAACATACACCAACTTTCAGTCAAACTGGGAGAAGCATTTGAGAATTTAGGTTTCTAGGACTTGTTCTAAATGTGGTTTTTCCTGGCACTGGATAACAAGATCAATTTCCAATTGTACCATAAAATATTAAAATGAACTTCATAGCATCTTACAGATTACACACACACGCACACACACATTAAAGTTTTATCTCAATATTACAATCTTAAAGTCATTATTGGACTAAATTAATTCAAATTGGAAAACATTCTTTTTTCGCTCTTGAAAATGTAATTTTTAAATATAATTTGAGATTATGCACTTAGAAAAAATGTTAGTATAAGAATGAACTAAGGTATCTAGCATTACCCATTTCCAGGCACAGGCGCTGGCTAGTTTTTGTCTTCTCAGGTTACCAAAAAACAAAAAAGTCGTACTAAGGTATTTAACATTTGCCCAATGTTATAGTATGTAATATTCAGTGTAAAATATTTATATCCACATGGATGCGATTTATTATTATGCTTCCACATATATTATCTTTGAAACTTTTTAATGTTAAATGACTAGCCTAAATTCATTATCATGTGCATAATATACTTGAGGCATTTTTTATACCAAGCCAACAGATGTAGCTAATTACTATAAATTATTTAAACTATCATTTGCACCCATCATGATATGAGACGCAGGCCCAAATTTAACTGTATGATATAGATTCTTCGAAAAAAGAAAAGTCTAACTGTATGACCACATCCCAACCCTGAACTAAAATAGGATTAAACCAAATCAACTCTAAATAAATGATATTAGAAGTTTTTCAAACTAGCTAGAAAAATTTACAGAGTCGTGAGTATGACAGAAAACTATCTTTAATCAAAGAAGCATACTTACACTGGATTTTTAATGATGGGCCACTGCAAGCAGTTAAAAATTTAACTGACCGTTGTGACACAATCAAATGGGTGTTTTGTCGTGACTTTCTACAGTTACAACTTCTTATACCATACTGTTGTGAAATTCCAACTGTTTTACTAGTTCTGCGTAAGTTGAACAATTTAATATTTGACGTCCCTAAGCTACCTGCAATACAATTTCAAGAAACATAAATCTCCCAACATTGGCAGGGTCAATACGTAAATATTAGCACAATAGAATAATTTTAAAGGGAAGCATAAGGAAAGAGTAGCTTTTGGCTGTTATCAAGTTTAACTAATATATACTAGAATAAAAGGAAATAAATTGTTTTGTAATGTCAAGCAATAGAATGAAAGAAGAAAAAGAAATAAACAAAAAAACTGACTCCTTATATATACTTTTACTTCATTGTGGCATCCTTGTTACAGTTTACTAAAATGAACAAAGTGAGTGTAATAGAAATGATCATGGGGCTGTAAAGTTTCATTTTCAGTTCTCATCACAGTTTATCATAGTTAGCTTCAAAATATTGAAGGTGGACAGATATTTTTTGCAGCCATTTATCATAACCCAATTGCAGCCATGCTAGCTTCTCTTTCCGCTTTCTACCCTTTTTTTTTTGTTCATAACAGCAAGGCCATCTGCTGTTTGCTTTGACACCCCATCAAGTACAACACAACTTAAATCACAACAGAAATATTTACAACGCTTACTAAAAGGACAAACTATTCTAATGCGGCACCAATAATGGATTTAATGCATTGAAGGCAAAGGTCAAGTCAGTGAATTACTGCTAAGCAGCCTCACATATCAACAACAACAACAACAATTTCTTCATTGATCCATCTTCATAAAAGATTCAATAGAGCTTTAGGTTGGCTGTCAAGGGCTTAACACATATCATTGGAAAGAAAATTGTAGAAACCTTACATTGTTCATTTAACCTGTAATGAAAATCATACAATACAATGTGCTTTCCTCTTCTAAGGATGCTACATACTAAACAAAGAACACTTTAGTGTCAATGCTAAGTTATCATGCAAGACATACAAATGAAGCTTGGATACCAGTACAATATCTACCCTACCATTTCTGATTACTCATTATGCAGTTAACAGTTCATTTAATTGATAAACGTGATGGAAATATATGCAAATTGACGCCTCTGATAATAATGGGTAATAATAGCATAACTTTGATTTGTATTGCCTGCTGTGTAACTTGACAACAGTCTGATTCTTTTATTATTAAAATTTTTGTAGGGACGTAAATTGGACTTTGATATTAATATTTGATGCTGAATTTCAAAAATTATTCTACAGTTGAAGCCTTGACATGAAAAGCAAGTTTCTTTCTACTCAAGCTTCGTTAATTGTAAGGTGGCTCTGCAGTTTTGTATCACACTTTTTTTGGTGGATGATGGAGTAAAGGCAGGGACACAAGAAATCTTTAAATTCACATTCTATTAATATAATATCCAAACACAACATATCACCACACTTTTTTATAGACTCTTTTGGTACCAAGTTTCAGACATTCCTATATTACATTGCACGTTCTATCTTTATACTCCGACCGTAAAAAGCAAATATTGATGCTTTTTGGTAAAATATTTTAGGCTAACAAAATTCAGTAAGTGAGCACCTCTTCTGTATAGAAATGGAAATTTTCCCACCCTTCATTATTACTAAAGGCTTGGGCTCCCTAACAAACTTCCCTACTTCTAAAAGAGGGCAACATCACCTCTGCTTCTACTTATTCACGATATTAAAGCAACAACAAAAAGAAAGCATAAAGGTTGAGTTCAATAAAATCAGTAAAGAAAAGAATAGCAGATTAACTTAAAGATTAAGTTCCACATTCTCATAAAAATCAGGATGATACATCCCAGCCCCATTACTCACTGATATTGAGGGAAAAGCAAAGGAAGAACAAGAAGAAGGCATAAGACATTAATTTCTGACCAGAATTAGCAATTGTAAATCTTTCATCGAAATAATGGATACTTTCGTCGTCACCAAAAAGAGAAGAAAGAAATACTCACATGAAGCCATAGGAATTCGACCGGGAGAGCAAGGAAATAGAAAATCTTGCAAAGGCTAAGCGATTGTGGAGTCTGAGAAGCAAGTGAAGAGGGTTCGAGAACAGTATTTGAAGAACCAAAAGCTCACGATAGCAATGGGGAAAGTGCCAATGCTGGTAGCTCAACAAAAAGAGAGAAAAAGAAGCAAGCACAGCCGATAAACCCCAGAATTGCTTAACCAATATTGCTACCAGAAATCTTGAAAGAATTGAATTAAGGGTACACAGCGTCCACTGCACTTCACAGCCGGAATCGCTTTGGATTAGCTGGTCCCATCGTCTCCAAAAATTTTGGGCCTGTTAGCAAGGCAGTGAGACTGGGACGAGAAAAAGCATTGTAAATGAAGGGCTAGGCTTGATATTTTTTAAAAATCGCTTCAAAAGCTACTTTTAAAAGAAAATATTAAGACTTATTTTTGACTGTACAGACAGATTTCTATCATTGTTTACTATTATTTAAAATATTCTGTATTAAAATTTAGGTTTTTGTAAAAAATGATTTTTTTGGGCTTTTTCTCTCTCTTCTATCATCATCAATATTTTTTTTTAGTACTAATCAGTATCCTTAAGTATTTTTTTTAGTATCCTTATGCACCCTGAAAATTTTTTTGAAGATTAGTCATTACCCTGAAGTATTTTTTCAATATTTTTAAGTATTTTTTTAATACCCGTTAGCACTTGAATTTTTTTTTAAAGATCAATCATTACATGAAATATTTTTTAATATCCTAAAATAAATTTTTAAAATCATGAAGAAATAAGACCAGTCAATATCCCGAAATATTCTTTTAATATCCTAAAATAAAATTTTAATATCATAAAGTATTTTTATATTTTAGAGTACTGATGGGTACTAAAAAGATATTTAATACTAACTAATACTGAAAAATAGTTCCAATGGTCTTAAAAATTTATTTTATGATCTTAAAAAAATATTTCATGTATTAACTAATCTTGAAGAAAATTTCAAGTACTAATGAGTAATGAGTAATGAGTAATGAGTAATGAATACTAATAAGATATTTAAGGATATTGAAATAATATTTCATGATCTTGGAATTTTTTTTAGGATATTAAACAAATATTTCATGGTAATGACTAATCTTGAAAAAATATTTCAGAGTACTAAAAAAATAGCTTTTTATAAAATCTAGGTGTTGATATAGAATAGTTTCTAGACAATTTCTGGAATGTATGTGTTCTGTTTTAAGAATAAGATTTATTGGATTTGACTAGGTTGTCAAGCCTAGAGCCTACATACCCTTTGAAGAGATCAAAGTCCACGTAGTTCGCAGTAAGCTTGGAGGCTATTAGCCAGGGGGTGGTGTGTGTGCTCTGTGTGACAGAAAGTAAAAAGAGCATAGATTAGAACATGTGCACCTGATTAGCGTCCCTTAGTATTTATAGAGGGGTCCGGTGCGAGTATCTCGACCAGGTAAGCAATATCCGGGGCCGAGATATCAGGGGCTGGTATCTTGGGATTATGGTTAGGATAGATCCTGTATTGTTGGGATCTCATATCTTTTCCTATTATTCCGCCTACTATGTGTAACGTCCTAATTTTTCATTTTGGAATTTAAGAGGATTATAAAAGAATTATATATGATAAATTTTTTTTAAAAAAATAATATTAATAATAAAAATAAAAAAAAATAATAAATAAAATAATAATATAAATAAATAATAAATAAATAAAATATATATATATATTTTTATATTTAAAAAAAAATGGAATGTGGGAGGCAGGGCCTCCCACTATCCGATAATAGTGGGAGGCCATGCCTCCCACTATGTAAATTAGTGGGAGACATGTCTCCCACTATAAAAAATAAAAAAAAAATAAAAAAAAAAATAATATAGTGGGCAGCACGAAATGTGCTGCCCACGTTGAAGAATAGGGAGGGGTAATTAATACCCCCTCCCCCTTGTATATATATATGAAGAGGTGTGTGTGTTGTGTTGTGGAGTGTTGGTGAGTGTGTGCGTGCCCGGCAGAGAGGAGAGAGGAGAGTGTGAGTGAAGAAGAAAGGAAGGAGAGAGATTTAAGAGCTTTTCAGTGAATTTTAAGGTAAGTATTTTATCTTATAAGATAATTTAGGTAGTTAAATTAGCTTCTTTTCAAGAAACTTCCTTCATGAAAGTTATTCCACATATTTTTCTCTTTCAAATGAAGTTATTATTATGTTGGTTAGTGAACATTTTGTGACTAAGATTCTGGGAGAGTTTTGAGTTTTAACAATAGAAGACTATATATGTGTAGCAAATGATTAATAGTGAATTTTAATCAATTTAGATTTATTGTTTGGTTGTTATGGAAATTTAAAATGAATTTTCTATTTAAGAAGTTTATGATTGTATGGCTGGAAAATATTTTTACTGATTAAATGTTATGAAAAATAGTTTATTTGGGTTGGGAAGATATTATTGGAATTTAATTAGCTTAGTTTTGATATATGGGGGCAAAATTGTAAATTCTGGAATTTTTGGGGTAAAAATTGTAAATTCTGGAATTTTTGGGGTAAAACTGTAAATTCTGGAATTTTGGGGTAAAACTGTAATTTCTGGAATTTTTGGGGCAAAACTGTAATTTCTGGAATTTTTGGGGCAAAACTGTAATTTCTGGAATTTTTGGGGCAAAACTGTAATTTCTGGAACTTTTGGGACAAAACTATAATTTCTGGAATTATGAGACTAAAATGTCATTTCTGGTAGTTGTGGGATCAAAATATCATTTTCAAATTTTGTTATGATAATATATATATTATTAGAACTTTTATTTTAAGTTATAGGAAATTATAAGTTATATTTGTGATAATGTAGAGTCTTTTTGTGACCGGTAACTGTGCGGGTGGTACTCATCGAGCTGAGGTTAAGCGTGGAAGTGAGGTAACCGGGGTTAATTTATTTTATATGCTTGTTTTGGGCTGTGAGGTATTTTCTAAGTCTTACTTTTATATATGCTACTTGTATGTATTTTGAAAAATATTTGTATGTTTGAATAAGAAATTAATTCAGTGAAGCAGTATATTTTCCAATCTATGTATTTAATTGATTATTATTGATGGGTTTGTTATTATTGTGATGGCTATACTATTTGTTGTGAGATGATGTGTTTGGAATAATAATTTAATAAAATATTGTTGAAAGTTTTAGAATTTTATTATTTCTTCTGTTGGGATATGTTGGGTTGTGCGGAAGAGATTGAGGGTGAAATTGTGCCCATCGGCTCTCTCATTCCTGGCCCGGAATTTGAGTTGAGTGTTTTGGGCGGACACCTCCCTGTTACGGTATACTGGTGGTGACATAGGAGGGGACAGTATTCTTGAGGTGACTAGCTAACCTTGGCCGGGTATACTAGCACCGATAGGCTGATCCACGTCCACGAGGAAATAAGGAGGAGCAGGATGGATGAGTGGGGATGGTTAATTGTTATGGTTATTATGTATTAATTGTTTTATTTGTGGTTATTTAATTATTGAAATTTAATTATTATTATATTATTAGCAAACCTGCTTCTCTGACTTGCAATCCTTTCTTGCATATTTGATAAATTAATTTCGGTTACGGGGACTTTATGTCTCACCCCGTTATTATTAAATCTTTTTTCAGGCGAGACCTCTAACCTCAGTAGAGGACAAGGGAAGCAACCAGAGGCATAGAAATTGTGAAACTCGTAGGCCTCTTTTGGTATTAGTGTTGTATTGATTTATATATTGCCATCATAGGGCCCTCATATTTGTGAAATACTACATTAACTACTTTTGGATGACTGTTAATTTTCCGAAAGCTTGATTTTATACATTATCATATCATCGTGGATCCACCATTATATCTTTGTGACCGTTGTCTTGTGTAGACCCTTTTCTTGTAGGTTTGTGTTGTATGACTTGTGGGCTATAAATTTTCTGTTCCATAACTGTGCCCTGAGTTATAGATTTTCTGTAGTGGGTTTGTGGGCGAACTTGGTGCCCTGGACCCCGAGGTTTTGTAAAGGAAAGTTTTCCATAATTAACTACTAATCTCGTTTAAGAAAACTCTAAGGTCAAATGTTATCTTGTGAGAAAGGGTCTTTTCAACTTGGTATCCAGAGCCCTGTGTTTATGATTTCCTGGCCCTGTTGTGCATTGCATTTAGAGTATGGCAATATATAAACTTTACACACCTGCTTCCCTGTTGTGTTTTGTTTTGTTTTTTTGTTCTTATTATTCTCCATCTCTGGTGGGTTTTACCCTTAGGTGGGGAGAGATGGGAAATACTAGGCGCACAAAAATTGGTGACAACAACCAGGAGAAGTCTAATGGGCCTCAGGATCAGCTTCAGGATCAGTTAACCAACACTGAAATGTTGCGACATGTGTATGAATGGACCCGTATGACAGAGGAGCGATTGAAGAGACTCGAGGAAGGCAGAGCCAATGAAGGATCTGGTGGTGGAAGCAAGAATCATACCCAAGAAGCACACGAAGAATCAGAGGAAGAAAATACTGTTCATGCTAATAAGACAGTTCCAAATCGATCAAGCTATGAATCGGAAGAGTCGGCAGGACAAAGAGTTGTTCCTAACATGCTTACAGTCTGGAAACATTTAGATCGTTTCCATCCTGAGACTTTCTCAGGAGGATTGCCAACAGAGGCTGAGAGTTGGATTGATCGGTTGGAGATGCTATTTGAGTCAATTGGCTGTGATAAATATCAAAAGGTTATAGCTGCGAAGACCCTGTTAAAAGGGGGTGCATTGGATTGGTGGAATACTGTGAAGCCTGCTGATGGACATCAACTGGATTGGAGTGAATTTAAGAGAATGTTCTATGATTACTACTTCCCTATTGAGATGAGATATCAAAAAGAAGCTGAGTTCTTCACACTTCAACAAGGGGAGATGGATGAGAATACCTTTATAGCTCAATTCATGGGGCTAGCTAAATATGTATCGCAGTTAAATAGAACAGAAGAGCAGCATAATAATTGGCTGGCCAGACAAATGTTTGAGAGATGCAATGATGAGGTCAAGGCAAGAATGGGTACCTATGATGTCACGACTCTTGAGAAGTTGACTGCAAAAATTCGAGACGTCTGTAGAAGGTATAAAGTTGCTGAGAGATCTGCGAGAAGAGATTCTCATGGCCGATTCAGTGGTAACATGAGAATCTCAGGAGGTATCAGTAAGAAGAATTACCCTCCAAGTTTTGCTGGATCCGGAAGCAGGAGGACTTTTAATCAGGGTAGCTCCCAGCAGAGGAGTCGTCCTCTAATGAGTCATAGTCGTAGGAGCAATGCTGGAGTAAGTCAAGGCTCTCAACGAGGGTCGGTAGCATCAGCCCCCAGTGTAACTCAGCACCGTCCTTGTACTCGTTGCGGGAGAGTACATCCTGGCGAGTGTTGGACCTGTTTTATTTGTGGGGAGAAGGGCCATATTGCAAAGTATTGTCACAAGGGTATGAAGGAGGGCCAGACATCTAGACCATCTGCACCTGGGAGAGTGTTCGCTTTGACATCAGAGGAAGTGAGAGCTACTCCTAATTTGATCCGAGGTAATGCTATTCTTCAAGGTCACTATTTATGTGTTATATATGATTCTGGTGCTACACATTCTTTCATCTCCTATGACTGTGCGGAAAGATTAAGTCTTACTAGGAGTAATATGTCATATGATTTGTTTGTGTCTACTCCTACTGGTGTACGTGTAAAAACTACTATGGTATGTAGGAAATTGATGTTTGTATGTGAGGGTCATGAAACGACTATCGATTTGATTTGTCTACCCATGCTGGGTATAGATGTGATTGTGGGTATGGATTGGTTAACATCCAACGATGTGTCCTTGCAATGTAAGGAGAAAGTTGTGCAATTTAACACTTGCACAGTAATTAGGGAAATTTCCCAAGATCCGGTAATGTTGTCAGCAGCCCAGGTTGAGAGAAGTGTGAGGAAAGGTTGTGAGGCTTTTGCGGTGTTCTTCCTAGCTCAGGTGGAATCAGAAGGAGACGTTGAGCAAATCGAAGTAGTTAAAGAGTTTCCTGATGTGTTTCCCGAAGAGTTGACCGGATTACCTCCAGAGCGAGAAGTTGAGTTCGCCATAGAATTAGCGCCAGGGACAGAGCCGATCTCTAAGGCTCCTTACCGGATGTCACCTTTAGAGTTGGCTGAATTAAAGAAGCAGATTGAAGACTTATTGGAGAAGGGCTTCATCCGGCCAAGTGTGTCTCCATGGGGTTCACCAGTTTTGTTCGTGAAAAAGAAGGATGGCAGCTTGAGGCTTTGCATTGACTACCGACAATTGAATAAAGTCACTATCAAGAATAAGTACCCGTTGCCAAGAATAGATGACTTACTAGATCAGCTAGTAGGTTCATCCGTATTTTCAAAAATCGATTTGAGATCGGGATATCATCAATTGAGGGTAAAGGCAGAAGACATTCCGAAGACTGCTTTTCGTACTAGATACGGCCACTATGAGTTTCTTGTCATGCCTTTTGGCTTGACTAATGCGCCGGCGGTGTTTATGGATTATATGAATCGAATTTTCAGACCTTATTTGGATAAATTTGTGGTGGTGTTCATTGATGATATCCTTATCTATTCGAAGAGTGAAGAGGAACATCGAGAGCACCTCCGAATAATATTGCAGATCCTAAGAGAGCATCAGTTGTACGCGAAGCTAAGCAAATGTGAATTTTGGCTGAGAGAGGTGAAGTTTTTGGGCCATGTAGTCTCAGCTAATGGAGTAGCAGTAGATCCCAGCAAGGTGGATGCCGTGTTGAAGTGGGAACCACCTAAGTCTGTGACAGAGATACGTAGTTTTGTCGGATTGGCTGGTTACTACCGTCGTTTTATAGAGGGATTTTCTCGGATTGCCGCACCACTCACTAGATTGACTAAGAAAGAGCAACCGTTTGTTTGGGATGAGAAGTGTGAGGCAGCCTTTCAAGAGCTGAAGAACCGGTTAACTACTGCACCTGTTCTCATCATACCCAACCCACACAGACCATACACGGTGTACACAGATGCATCATTGAAGGGTTTGGGATGTGTGCTCATGCAAGATGGTAAAGTTGTGGCTTATGCATCTCGACAGTTGAGACCTCACGAGAAGAACTATCCGACGCATGACTTGGAGCTTGCAGCGGTCGTTTTCGCTTTAAAAATTTGGAGGCATTACTTGTATGGATCTCAATTCGAGATTTTTAGTGACCATAAGAGCTTGAAATATCTTATGGATCAGAAGGAGTTGAATAATCGACAGAGAAGGTGGATGGAGTTTTTGAAGGATTATGATTTTGAGTTGAAGTATCATCCAGGGAAGGCAAATGTAGTTGCAGATGCCTTGAGCCGAAAGTCAATGCATATGTTTCACTTGTGTGTGACTGAGTATAATCTTCTAGAAAGGTTATCTGAAGTTTATCTTGAACCAAGATCTGAAGTGATTTTGGGTACAGTGCAAGGGAATTTTGACTTTTATAATGATTTGAGAATGGCCCAGATGGAAGATAATCGGTTACTAAGGATTAGAGAAGAGTTGGAGAATGGTAAAGTACCTGATTATGATATTAGTGATACAGGTATACTAAGGTACAAGAAGAGGATTTGTGTTCCGAATAATGAGGAAATCAAGAAGACAATTCTTGAAGAAGCTCATCGAAGCAAGTATACCATTCACCCGGGAATCACCAAGATGTATCGAGATTTGAAGCAAGGATATTGGTGGCCAAAAATGAAGCATGACGTGACAAATTTTGTATTGAAGTGTCTGACTTGTCAAAAGGTGAAGATTGAGCATCAAAAGCCTCCAGGATTATCGCAACCCTTAGAGGTTCCGCAATGGAAATGGGACAGCATTTCCATGGATTTTATTGTAGGATTGCCAGAAACCACAGCACACCACAACGCAATATGGGTCATTGTAGATAGATTGACGAAATCAGCTCATTTTCTTCCGATCCATATTGGATATAGCTTAGAGAGGCTAGCTCAGTTGTATGTGGATGAGATTGTCAGGTTGCATGGTGTACCCACAGATATTGTGTCAGATCGTGATCCAAGGTTTACATCAAACTTTTGGAAGTCGTTACAGAAGGCTATGGGGACCAGGTTGAAGTACAGTACCGCTTACCATCCGCAAACTGATGGCCAAACAGAGAGGACAATTCAAACCCTCGAAGATATGTTGAGGGCATGTGCCATTGAGTTACCTGGTAGTTGGGATCGTCACTTGCCCTTGGCTGAATTTGCTTACAATAATAGTTATCATTCGAGCATTCAAATGGCTCCTTTCGAGGCATTGTATGGTAGAAAGTGTAGATCGCCTCTTTGTTGGACTGAATTAAGTGAACGAACCGTGATCGGACCGGACTTGGTAGACAAAACCACAAAGAAAATTGAGATGATTCGCCAGAGGTTGTTGACCGCTCAGAGCAGACAAAAGAGCTATGCGGATAAGCGATGAAGACCTTTGGAGTTTGAAGTAGGGGACCACGTATTCCTTAAGGTTTCACCGGTAACTGGTATTGGCAGATCCATTAAGGCCAAGAAATTGAGTCCTCGATTTATTGGCCCATACGAAATTCTGGAGCGAATTGGACCAGTTGCTTATCGGATTGCCTTACCTCCACACCTGTCAAGTGTGCACAACGTGTTTCACGTGTCACAACTTAAAAAATATCATCCAGATCCTTCCCATGTAATTGAGCCCGAAGAGGTCGAATTAAGAGAAAATTTGACCTACATACCTGAGCCTGAAAGGATCCTTGATGTGAAAGACAAGCAATTACGGAATAAAACCATCCGCCTTCTAAAGATTTTCTGGAAGGGTATGGCTCCAGGTGATGCTACATGGGAAACTGAAGAGCGAATGCGGCGTGACTATCCTCATTTGTTTGCCTAGGTATGCTTGTTTGTTGGAAATAAGATGTACTTGTGGCTGTGTTGTATTGTGATTGAATTTCTGTGATGTGATACTCTTGTTGTGTTGGTGATTCTTGGTTATAATAATATTTTGACTCTGATGCTATTATATTGATATATTGTGTTGTGGATTATTTTCTTTAATAACATGTTGAGAAATTTTGGGGACAAAATTCTATTTAGGTGGGGAGAGTTGTAACGTCCTAATTTTTCATTTTGGAATTTAAGAGGATTATAAAAGAATTATATATGATAAATTTTTTTTAAAAAAATAATATTAATAATAAAAATAAAAAAAAATAATAAATAAAATAATAATATAAATAAATAATAAATAAATAAAATATATATATATATTTTTATATTTAAAAAAAAAATGGAATGTGGGAGGCAGGGCCTCCCACTATCCGATAATAGTGGGAGGCCATGCCTCCCACTATGTAAATTAGTGGGAGACATGTCTCCCACTATAAAAAATAAAAAAAAAAATAAAAAAAAAATAATATAGTGGGCAGCACGAAATGTGCTGCCCACGTTGAAGAATAGGGAGGGGTAATTAATACCCCCTCCCCCTTGTATATATATATGAAGAGGTGTGTGTGTTGTGTTGTGGAGTGTTGGTGAGTGTGTGCGTGCCCGGCAGAGAGGAGAGAGGAGAGTGTGAGTGAAGAAGAAATGAAGGAGAGAGATTTAAGAGCTTTTCAGTGAATTTTAAGGTAAGTATTTTATCTTATAAGATAATTTAGGTAGTTAAATTAGCTTCTTTTCAAGAAACTTCCTTCATGAAAGTTATTCCACATATTTTTCTCTTTCAAATGAAGTTATTATTATGTTGGTTAGTGAACATTTTGTGACTAAGATTCTGGGAGAGTTTTGAGTTTTAACAATAGAAGACTATATATGTGTAGCAAATGATTAATAGTGAATTTTAATCAATTTAGATTTATTGTTTGGTTGTTATGGAAATTTAAAATGAATTTTCTATTTAAGAAGTTTATGATTGTATGGCTGGAAAATATTTTTACTGATTAAATGTTATGAAAAATAGTTTATTTGGGTTGGGAAGATATTATTGGAATTTAATTAGCTTAGTTTTGATATATGGGGGCAAAATTGTAAATTCTGGAATTTTTGGGGTAAAAATTGTAAATTCTGGAATTTTTGGGGTAAAACTGTAAATTCTGGAATTTTGGGGTAAAACTGTAATTTCTGGAATTTTTGGGGCAAAACTGTAATTTCTGGAATTTTTGGGGCAAAACTGTAATTTCTGGAATTTTTGGGGCAAAACTGTAATTTCTGGAACTTTTGGGACAAAACTATAATTTCTGGAATTATGAGACTAAAATGTCATTTCTGGTAGTTGTGGGATCAAAATATCATTTTCAAATTTTGTTATGATAATATATATATTATTAGAACTTTTATTTTAAGTTATAGGAAATTATAAGTTATATTTGTGATAATGTAGAGTCTTTTTGTGACCGGTAACTGTGCGGGTGGTACTCATCGAGCTGAGGTTAAGCGTGGAAGTGAGGTAACCGGGGTTAATTTATTTTATATGCTTGTTTTGGGCTGTGAGGTATTTTCTAAGTCTTACTTTTATATATGCTACTTGTATGTATTTTGAAAAATATTTGTATGTTTGAATAAGAAATTAATTCAGTGAAGCAGTATATTTTCCAATCTATGTATTTAATTGATTATTATTGATGGGTTTGTTATTATTGTGATGGCTATACTATTTGTTGTGAGATGATGTGTTTGGAATAATAATTTAATAAAATATTGTTGAAAGTTTTAGAATTTTATTATTTCTTCTGTTGGGATATGTTGGGTTGTGCGGAAGAGATTGAGGGTGAAATTGTGCCCATCGGCTCTCTCATTCCTGGCCCGGAATTTGAGTTGAGTGTTTTGGGCGGACACCTCCCTGTTACGGTATACTGGTGGTGACATAGGAGGGGACAGTATTCTTGAGGTGACTAGCTAACCTTGGCCGGGTATACTAGCACCGATAGGCTGATCCACGTCCACGAGGAAATAAGGAGGAGCAGGATGGATGAGTGGGGATGGTTAATTGTTATGGTTATTATGTATTAATTGTTTTATTTGTGGTTATTTAATTATTGAAATTTAATTATTATTATATTATTAGCAAACCTGCTTCTCTGACTTGCAATCCTTTCTTGCATATTTGATAAATTAATTTCGGTTACGGGGACTTTATGTCTCACCCCGTTATTATTAAATCTTTTTTCAGGCGAGACCTCTAACCTCAGTAGAGGACAAGGGAAGCAACCAGAGGCATAGAAATTGTGAAACTCGTAGGCCTCTTTTGGTATTAGTGTTGTATTGATTTATATATTGCCATCATAGGGCCCTCATATTTGTGAAATACTACATTAACTACTTTTGGATGACTGTTAATTTTCCGAAAGCTTGATTTTATACATTATCATATCATCGTGGATCCACCATTATATCTTTGTGACCGTTGTCTTGTGTAGACCCTTTTCTTGTAGGTTTGTGTTGTATGACTTGTGGGCTATAAATTTTCTGTTCCATAACTGTGCCCTGAGTTATAGATTTTCTGTAGTGGGTTTGTGGGCGAACTTGGTGCCCTGGACCCCGAGGTTTTGTAAAGGAAAGTTTTCCATAATTAACTACTAATCTCGTTTAAGAAAACTCTAAGGTCAAATGTTATCTTGTGAGAAAGGGTCTTTTCACTATGCTACCAGGCAAAGTTGGGCCGTGGCCTGGATCTGGGCCGTTGGGCCGATCCGTAACAGTTGCCCCCTAGCTTGGTCGTTCAGGCCTCTAGACGGCCGAGATGTACATTACCCCCGGCCCCTGTTAAGGCCGGGGCATTCTACTTCAGCAGGACCGGCTCGTGGCTGCCGCGGCCCCTAAATCGGCTTCGAATCCGGGGCTGGCTTCTTGCGCCTTTGCTCTGGCATCATGCCGAGGATGCTGAGTTCAGTTTACCAAGATGGTGGTTCGGTCCGTTCCGGCCCATGGCGCCTGCTAGCGACTTCGGCTCCATGCTTTTTGCCCTTTGCCATTCACCACATGTCTCAGGATTCCCCCTGCGCATGCCATCATTGCGAGTTCACACCTGGCCCGCCCTGAATGGTGGTATTTTGCAACCGTCGCGTCTTTTCGTGCCCCGATGCTCGTGCGCATTTAATGTGCTGACGTCGTGCTGTACCAACCCCGTCGTGCCTATGTTTGAATAGACTGTTTCGCCCCCGTCATTGTGACTTGGTTTAAATAGCTTTTCCTTCCTTCTTCGTTTCTACTTTTCCCGCTGTTCAACTTTTCTCAGATTTTCCTCTGGTTTTCATCTAAGTTCGTAGTATCGCCTTCTTCGATCAAAACTTCGTTGTTCTTCATTTCCAGAGTTCAAGTCTCCTCCATTCTATCCATATAGGTATTCCGTTCACTTCCTTTTACATTTGTTCGGTCTTACTCTGTATTTTGCCGTTTATTTTCCAAAGATTGTCGGCTGCGTTACTGTTCTTTTCATTCTTCTGGGTTGACTGGCGAATCTTCTGGGTTTCTCTTTCATTGTCTTACCCAAAACTTGTTCATTTATTTGCCTTTAAACACAAGACCTTTAGTTCTTAGGCTTCCTGTTATGGTGAGAGATAGAAATTTTCCTAGGCCAAGAGCAACACTATCACCGGAAGAAGAAATGTTCCTTCGTACGCGCTTCCCCCGGGCCATTTACTGGGTTCTTGGGGGTGAGCCTCCTGCAACGGAGACATTGGCCCCTTTGCGCCGAGGCGGTGTCATTCGTCCAGGGCGAGTCAGGGTTCGCTCGACTGCTGCTAGGGCTCTATTCTCACGTCCCGTTCGACCTTTAGCACGCGCTCTTCCCCTCGGATTGTCCGTCGGGGCCGAGGTAGGCTCTTCGTCCGGATCCGGATCCCCAGTGCTGATGGCTCAACCTCTTAATTTTTATGAGGGCACTTCTTTTGTTCGCTCAGATCCTTTCTCGGAAGGGTATCTCGGCCCCTGTTGGGACTGCCTCGCGGAGAGCTCTGCATTGATAGCACGTGGTGGAGATGCCAGGGCTTCTTCCATACTCGGTTCTTGCCGGCATTGTCCTTCCCTGGATGTTCTTTCTAGTGCCCCCATTCGTCTGAGTCCGTGGTCCCTTTTGTCGGACGCAGATGTTGCCCGGTTAATTGCCCAGTCGAAGATTCCGGCCATGCCTGGGTGTGTCGTCAGGTGCCCATCGGCCGATGAGCCCATCTGCGTGACGCAAGAATTGGGCCGCCTGAACTTTTTCTTTTTCTACCGGGATTGCCTGACCCGGGTCAAAGTTTCCTTGCCTTTCACCCCCTTCTAGATGGAGGCTCTGCTGCATCTCAGGCTTGCCCCGTCTCAGCTTCATCCGAACGAGTAGGCTTATTTTGTGGCCTTTGAGCAGCTTTGCCGCTCCTTCCCCGTCCCAATTTTGTGTACCGTCAACATTTTCTTCTACTACTTCGGCCCTTTTACTCCCAGTTCACCCAAGGAGGGTGACAAGCTAAAAGGGTTGGTATCCCTTCGTATCAACCCGGAACGCAAGCTTATGACGCCTTTCTCGGATTCCTTCAAGCGATTCAAGGGGGCGTTCTTCAAGGTTGAAGCCGAGTTTGGGAAGCAGCCTTGGTTCTTGGAAGGTCTCGAGGCTGCTAACGTGGGCTGGCGTTTCCCTTTGTACTGGATGGAGAGCCATTATGAGGCTAAGGATACCTCTTTCTAGATTCTCCACAAGGATCTCTGACCGGAGTCGGTCTCTGCCCTTCCTCGGTTAGAGGCCTTTGTGGCGGAGCATGGTGTGAAACCCGCCAGCTTCTTTATAACCGGGGAGGGTTCTAAGCCTCTTCCTTCTACTTGTAGGGTTCTTTATTTTGTTGGCGTACTGTTATTGATGTGGATTTTGGATCCGTTTTTCTGACTTGTTTTCTTTCTGTTCTTTCAGCTCGAGATATGAACGCCCTTCCGCTCTATCTTCAAAAGGCGAATCCTGCCACTGCCTCCCCGAGCCGTCAAACGAGGAAGCGAGATGCTCCTGAGGGTGCCGATGCTCTCGTGGCCGATGCGGCGAAGAAATCTAAGGCCTCGGTCGGCCAAGGATCTTCTCCTGCTGCCGTCGTCAAGCCTTCCCCGGCGGTAAGGTCCCAGGTTCTGAAGGGAAAGGAGGCCGTGGTTGAGTCCTCGGCTTCAAAGGAGGCCGTGATCGCCATTGAGGAGGACGAGGCCGTAATCTTCCCTGAGGCACCATCGGGCTCGCTGTCTGCTGCTCCTTCATCTCCGCCTCCCCCTCCTCCTCCTCCTCTGCCGTTGGGTCCGTCTTCAGTCTTCCCCTGCGGCTTTTTGTGGGATAAAGGGGTGGTCCCAGAGGTGGATGTTGCTTTCCTCCCTCCTCGGCACTTCCTGGATAACCGGCCGACGTCCCCACCAGCTATGGACGAGATTCACGCGGCCCAGACGCATTTGTGCCGGTCCGTTGGCTTCCTCCAGGCTCTTGTTCTGGTAAGAGAAGTACGTCAAGGCTGATACTAACTGCAGGAAGCTGAAGGCGTCCGAGGAGGAGTTGAAGAAGGCCTTGGCTACTGCAGAGGCTAAGGCCGAATCTGCAGAGGAGCTGAATAAGGCTTTGGTCGTGGCGAAGGCTAGAGCCAAGTCCGCCGAGGAGGAGCGGGACACGGCCAGGGCTGAGCGGGATGCTGCCAAGGCCGCGGCGGTGAAGGCTGACCAGGAGCTCCAGCTTTCCCGTGAGTCGGGGGAGAAGTTGGCTGAGGAGTGTACTTGGGCCCAGAAGGGGTTGTCCGAGAGTCTGGCTGCTATGAAGGTTCTCCAACAGCAGCGGGCTTCCCTGGTTGCCGAGCAGGAGGTCACCAAGGCGGCCCTTTCTGCCGAGTAGGCGGCGCATCAGGAGGCGTCCGATGCGTTGTTGCAGACTGCCATGGAGTGCTTCGAGCAGGCCTTGGCTCAGATTTGATTTTTCAACCCCGGCGTAGAGCTTATCGTGGATGGCTATAATTACCGCGCCTTTGTGCAAGACGGGAATCTGATCCCTTACCAGTCTTCTGCCGCCGAGGGTCCTACTGATGGAGTGAAGGAGGGTGCCGCCGAGGGTGGAGGTCCTGAAGCTGGGTCGACTAGCTAGCCTTGGACCTTTGTATTTACCGTTTTGGGGCGTCTGTGCCCTTGTTATTTTTTGAACAATTCTGGCCTTTGGGCCATTCTGTACATACTTTAGACAATGAACGATTTACTTTTTTATCATCCTTTTGCCTATGTTTAAAATTCTAAACTTAGTTTACATATTTGTCGACTGTATTGAATACGAGCCGTTCTTACTCTACCATACTTGCGTGTGGGAGGTTGGGGCAGGGTTTTCTGTTTGTACCTCGAGGGTCCTTAACTTTGAACCGCACTACCTCGGTCCAACTTTCGCTAGTCGGATTATTTTTAACCGGCGTAAGGGCCGAACTACCACATGTTCAACCGAGACTTCGTTTGCCTTGGGTCAAACATTTTGACCTGATCAGGGTCTACATGATAGACCTCTTGCTTAGCCAAGTGAGCGTTGACGTGTCAATTTCACGAAAGGCCACGTATGGTGCCTTCGCCGAGCTCTAACCAATGCCTGTCGGAGTACAATGGCCGGTTTCGTACATCTAGATGTTTTTAGTTTTCGGCCGGGTACACGACCTCGGAGCCGTTCAATCGTGCCGGGCTTACTGGCCTCGGCTTTCGAATTTTTGACCGGGCTTTATTGCCTCGGTTTTATGCTTAAGCAAATATTTGTGCACATTAATGAATCTCCTCAGTGGGATCCCTTATTGATAAAGATAGCCCTAAAGGGCTTTACAAATGTCAGTAGGAAATGAAATAACTTAAACTTTTAAATTTCAAAGGAAAAAAACCGACTAGTCATTCTGAGCCGAGGCGGGGTCTAGCTATGGTAGATATTTAGCTTGTCGGCGTTCCAAGTTCTCGTGACCGGCTTCCGTGCCAGGGTTTTGAGGATGTAGGCTCCTCCGTTGAGCTTCTCTTTGATCCGATAGGGGCCTTCCCAGTTTACCGCAAGCTTTCAGTCCCGGGCATTTTTATTGCCTATGTCGGCCCGTCGAAGTACTAGGTTCCCCCGATTGAGGGACCGTGGTCGAACCTTTCAATTGTACTTAGCCGTGAGGAGTTGTTTAGCGGCTAATTCCCGGTAATGAGCCGTGACCCGGATCTCGTCTATGAGGTCTAAATCGGTCTTTAAGGCGTCATCGTTCGATACTTGCCCTTCCTGTCCGGCTTTAACCTTTCTCCATGATGGTTGCCCGATTTCGACCGGGATCATTGCTTCACAGCCATAGGTCAGCCTGAACGGGGTTTCCCGAGTCGACGACTGCACGCTCGTCCTGTATCCCCAAAGAACGCTGTGTAGCTGCTCGGTCCAGTTGGTGTCGGCTTGTAGCATGCGTTTCTTTAGTCTGTCCAGGATGATCTTGTTGGCGGACTCGGCCTGGCCATTGGACTGTGGGTATTCCACGGATGAGAAGTGCTGCTTAATGCCCAGGTTGGTCATTAGCGCTTGGAACCTGTGGTCCATGAACTGGGTCCCATTGTCCGTGACGACCTCGGTAGGTATTTCGAAGCGGGAGATGATGTTGTGGCGAAAAAACTTTATTACTCTGGCTGAGGTTATTGTGGCGAGCGGCTCTGCCTCGATCCATTTAGTGAAGTAGTCGACAGCGACGATGAGCCATCTGCATTGCCTTTGTGCCAGTCTGAATGGCCTGAGGATGTCCATGCCCCATTTATAAAAGGGCCAGGGGGCCGGCATACCTTTCAACTCTTTAGACGGCGGCCATATGATCCTGGCGTGTTTCTAGCAATTATCACACTTCTTGGCTGTTTCTATGGCGTCGTGCTTCATGGTAGGTCAATAGTAGCCGGTGCGTAGTGCCTTTCTAGCGAGAGCCTTGCCCCCATGTGGTGGCCGTTGCTGCCTTCGTGTAGTTCGGCCAGGACGTACCTTGCTTCGGACTCGCCTAGACATCGCATCATTGGGCAATGTAGTCTCTTTCTGTAGAGCTGATCATCGACCATGGCGTAGATAGCAGTCTCCCTGATCAACTTTTTGGCCTCGGTTGGGTCAGTAGGGATAATTCCCCTCTCTAGGTAGTACTCTATTGGCTTCCTCCAGTCAATGCCCGCCGAGATGGTCATGACACAGCTTGGCTCGGTCAGGTTCTGCTGGATCACGGTCCTGTGATTGTCCGGTTCCTTAGTGCTTGCCAGTTTGGAGAGGATGTCGGCTCTCGTATTCTCCTCTCTTGGGATATGGGTGATGGTCACTTCATCGAATTCAGCCATGAGTTCCTTGGCACGGTTTAGGTATTTCGCCATTAGAGGCCCCTTTGCTTGGTAGCTACCGTCGATTTGTGCGACAACGAGCTGCAAGTCTGTTAAAACCTTTACTCGAAGTGCCCCATTATCTCTTGCTTGGAGCAGTCCGGCCAACAGAGCTTTGTACTCGGCTTGGTTATTAGAGGTCAGGAACTTCAGTTGGAGGGAGTGCTCGGTGGCGACCCCCTGTGGGCTTTCGATGATGACTCCTGCACCGCTGCCCTTAGCATTAGAAGACCTGTCTACGTAGACCTTCCAGGTTCCGTCACTTGTTATTGCCGGGGTCAATTCCCTAATGAAGTCCGCCAGAGCCTGTGACTTGATCGCCTGCCGGGCTTCGAACGTAATGTCAAACTCTGATAGTTCAATGGCCTAGTTGGTCATTCTTCCCGCTAGGTCCGGCTTATGAAGGATCTGCCGAATCGGTTGGCTGGTACGTACCACTATCCGATGTCCTTGAAAATATGGCTGGAGCCGTCTCGCCGCGGTGAGTAGGGCAAATGCCACTTTCTCCAGCTTCTGGTACTGGAATTCGGAGCTCTGTAGGGCTTTGCTTATGAAGTATATGGGTGTCAGTCCCGACTCGGTTTCTTTTACCAAGGCAGCGCTCATAGCTTCATCGCTGACTGAGAGGAACAGGAACAAGGTCTCCCCTGAATCTGGTTTTGTGAGTACCGGGGGGGTTGCTAGACACCGCTTTATTTCTTCGAAGGCTACGTCGCAGTCCGCATTCCAACCGCCGTGGGTTTCCTTCTTTAGTAGCTTGACGAAAGGCAGAGCTTTCTCTGCTGACTTGGGTAGAAATCTTGTTAGGGCGACTAGGCGGCCGATCAATTGCTAAACCTCCTTCTTGGTCTTCGGGGGTTGCATTTCTAGGACGGCCTTACATTTGTCCGGGTTGGCCTCAATTCCTCGGTTGGTCAACATGAAGCCCAAGAGTTTCCCAGCCGGAACTCCAAAAGCACATTTTTCCGGGTTCAACCTGATTCGATGTCTTCTTAATTTTTCAAACGTCTGTTCTAGGTCCCGGATGTGATCTTCTAGTAGCTTCAACTTTACGATCATGTCATCTATGTAGACTTCTATGTTACGGTCGATCTGGTCCTCGAAAACCCGGTTCATCATTCTCTGGTAGGTGGCCCTGGCATTTTTCAAGCCAAAAGGCATGACGTTGTAGCAGTAGTTTGCCTTGTCCGTCATGAACGCGGTTTTTTCCTGGTCGTCTGGATGCATGGCGATCTAGTTATACTCGAAGTAGGCGTCTATGAAGGAGAGGAGTTGGTACCTGGCCGAGTTGTCCATGAGCTAGTCGATGTTCGGCATTGGGTAGGAGTCCTTCGGGCACGCCTTGTTCAAATTCGTGTAGTCGACCCACACTCTCCATTTGCCGCTAGGTTTGAGTACCATGACTACGTTTGAGAGCCAAGTTGTGTACTGTACTTCGCGAATGAACCCGGCCGCTAGGAGCTCTTCAACGTGGCTCTCGAGGGCCTTTTGTCTGTTGTCGGCGATATTTCTCTTCTTCTGTGCTACCGGTCTGGA
The DNA here is from genome assembly GCA_034222035.1 of Acacia crassicarpa. Lineage (NCBI taxonomy): Eukaryota > Viridiplantae > Streptophyta > Magnoliopsida > Fabales > Fabaceae > Acacia > Acacia crassicarpa. Next base: position 1,629,750 of record JAWXYG010000019.1, on the reverse strand, counting down.
TCCCGGCCATATGCTGAATTTGTGGCAGCAGAAGTGGGGATCGATGCCTGGTATTTCAGCCGAGGTCCAGGCAAAAACGTCTTGATTCTGTCTGAAGAAAAGGATCATCTGTGTTTTTACGTCGTCCTTCATATCTTTGTCGATTTTGACGGTTTTGGATGGGTCCGTCCCTAGCACTACTTCCTCTAATTCCCCCTCCGGCTCGGGTCTTGGGTTTTCTTGCTCTCGGAGGTCGAGCTCTACCATGTTAACCGGCTGCCGGGGGTGCTTGTCATTGTCGACCTCCGTTATTGTTTTGTTGGGTCCGAGCCGAGGTGGAGATGAGGGTCCTCCTTCCTCGACTCGGAGGGCCTCGAAGTAACACTGCTGTGACTCCTTTTGGTCTCCGGATACCACGACCAGCTGATTTTTATCGTTAATCATCTTCAACTTCTGGTGCTTGGTGGATACCAGTATGTCCCAGTTATGAATAGTTGGTCGGCCGAGAATAATGTTGTACGGAGAGCGGAAGTCGGCCACTATGAACCTGACGCGCTCTGACTTGAATGCTTCTTTTGTTCCGAGGGTTAATCGGAGATCAATATAACCCTTTGGGAAAGATTGCTCGCCGTTGAATTCGATCAGGGTGGTCTTGCACGGCTTGAGATCCTCTTTGTCGAGGTGCATCCTTTTGTAGGCATCCCAGCTTATGATGTCGGCCGAACTCCATGCATCCACGAAGATTCTCTTGACACGGCAGTTCACCAAGGTTCTGGTGATCACAAGTCTGTCCAGGTGGCCGGGGATGACATCCTTTAGTTCTTTGTCGGTGAAGGTCAAGGGGGGCAGCTTCGGCTTGGCGGGATTGTCCTTGAACTTGGGGAGGTCCTTGACGGTTAGGACCTCGCGGAGATATTTCTTGCGTTGGCTTACCGTGTCCTCGCCCCCTCCAAATCCTCCGCTGACGACGTTGCACTGGAAATCAATGTCGGGAAACTCGTCGTCAGAGGCGGTCTTCTGCTTCTTTCCCGGCTTTCGGGTGTCCTTGGGCAGACTTCTAGTGCGGTTGCAGTAACTGCGTTTGCCGCTCCTCCTTCCCTGGGTCTTGATGACATATTGACGCAGCTTCCCTTCCCTTACAAATTTTTCAATGGCGTCGCGGAGGTCGTAGCATTCGTCGGTGGTATGTCCATGGCAGTCGTGGAACGTACAGAACTTTGTACGGTTGATGAAGCTTGCTTTCGTCGCTAAAGCAATCAATTAAACCAGGACCAACTAATAATGCAATATAGTGGAAACCTAGGTCATTCTCCCAAGGAGCAAGCTGTGGGTTTTCTTTAGGTTGAATTTAAGTGATGAAAAATGCAATGGAATAGACCTAAACTAGAATGTAAAATGCTACTACCTAAATGAAATTAAACTAACTAAAAATGCTGATGCAATTGACTCTAAAACCTAAATGAGAATGAAACTAATCTATATGAATTTGAATGCAATTTTTGGAGGGTTTTTGTTATGAGAGAAAAATTAAAATCCTAAGAAGAAAATTGATAAAAATCAAATCAAATGACAAATATCTAGTTCAGTTATGAGGAAAAAGGGGACAACTTAGGAATTGCATGGAGTTAACTTTTGAGCCCAAACCAATTAATTAGACCAAAGGGAGAATAATGAATTTAATTACTCAATTGAATATGGGAAACCTCTAGCTCAATAACACATATTCCACTAGAAAACTCATAATGAAATAAGTGGTGGCTAATTAAACCCATTAAAAATCAAACATAAAATAATCTTGGAAATCTTGTTTACAATTATCCAATTGAACGACTAGATAATTTATCAACCCAATTAAACAATTAAGATGATAAACCAAATTGACAACTAAATTAATAACGAAAACTCAATTATTAATTTAATCGACAATCCGAAGGTTGCAAACAAAAATCCAGCAATTGTTTCAAACATAAAAACTTCAAATTATCAATCCAATCCAAAAGAAATATGTTTACAATCTAAAACTAGATTGTTCTCAATTAACACAACTTAAAACCCTTTAAAACTAAAGAACCTCAAGTTTGGATTAAGAAGATAAAAAGAATAACACTCCCTTGTAGTCTTCAAGTGTAAAACCCTAGGCTCTAGCTTCCTCCAGGCTCCTCCCAAGTTGTCTCCTAAAAGAGCTTAAACTTCCATGAATTTTTCCCTTCCAAGCCGCAAGCAATCTATGAAAGCCATCAGGAAAGAATGAGGAGAATTATTGATTCATCAATCTCTTGGTCAGCGAGAGAAAAGTGGAATGAATTGATGATTTAAGGTGGTGGGTCCCGTGAGTGAATGATCAATGAATCAAAGAATCAAGAAAAATCCTCTGCGTGATGCTCTGTGTCTCCAGCGTGAATTCGTCGTGTGCGTCAATCTGCAGCTCCGTCTTTTTTTCCGTGTGTATTTTCGGCTCTCTAAGAGAGCGTGAATTACCTCTTGGCGGCTAGGTTAATTTATAGGATGAAGAGAGGGTTTTTGGGTACTAACTTGAGTCCATTAAAATATGAGAGGCCCAATAAAATTTCACCATTAGATCTTCTTTTGGTTTCCAAGGTCAATTCTGCATCGTATATGCTTTTTCTTATCCTACAAGAATTAAATAAAATTGTGATCTATCATATATTTAGAAATATTATTCAATCACAAGATCTCAATCAGAATATTGATAATTTAAGTCCAATAATCTCATAATTAATTCTGATTTATATTATTTCCTAAAATAGGCTAACAATCCAAATTAGCCTAAAATAGTCCCCAAAATAAATGAATAAGGCGGGATAAAATATATTAAATTGAGATTTATCAACGGTCCGTGTTGGAGCGGCCTCAGCTTGTCTACCTGTCGCATCTCGGCCTGGGCTACTTCTTTCCAAACCTGCGACCAAGGGGCATTCAAGGGGGTGTAGCTGTCGTACTTTGCCTTATGGTTAGCTCGGTCGGGTTTGGCCCGGCTCTCCCAGTTCCGCCTTCGGGGTTCGGTCTTCTGTTTATTTGCCCGTTCTCCTGAATCGGGCGAGGTATTTCTCGTCCGTACGGGTTCGTCGGCATTGGCTGCCTCTATTTGCTCCACTTCCAGGTACTTCTTCGCCTGGGTGTAGAATTCGGTCAACGTGTAAACCCGGTTTTTGCATAGGTTTCGGGCCAGGAGTGATGATGGGTCTAGCCCGTTGATGAGGCAGTGTACGTGGACGTCCTCGGACAATGATCGTACTTGCATGGCCATGTCTCGGAAACGGTCCAGATATTTCTGTAGCGCCTCACCCTTCTTTTGCCTCACTTTACTCAGCGTGAATTCGGATTTCGGCTGCTTTTTACTGGTGGCGAAATGCGGTTCAAACTTTCGTCCAAGGTCTTCAAAACTTCAGATGGAGTTGTCCTGGAGAGAACTCAGCCATTTGTGCTCCGGTCCGGTCAAAGTGGCTGCGAAGAGGCGCTGGATAACTGGGCCATCAATCGACCGGACCCACATGAGTTTTTTGAAAATCTCGAGGTGGTTGCGCGGATCCTGGGTTCCATCGTACTTCGGAAGGTCGGCTAGGTCAAAGTTTTTCGGGTAACGTGTCGTCGTCGCCGCCCTTGAGAACGGGGATCTACCGGACTCCGTCAGGTATTTCATCCGATATTCCCGAGGTGATCCATGGCGAGGTGATCTATGAGTTCGAGGAGTTCTGTCTTCCACACGGCGCTCTTCTTGGTCTCGGCCTTCCCTGGCGATCCGATTGTTGCGGTTGGTACCGTCATCTTGGTCTCCCGTGTCGTCATGGTTCTCTGGAGACGGTGGGCGGCCTCGTTCTACACTCGTCCCACTATCTGGTCCTCTGTCGTTTCCGCACATGGTTCTCGATTCCGGGCTACTCGACGAGGTGCTATCGTCCGTGACAGCCCTTCTTTCTCTCTTACGGGTCCTCCTGCGGCTTTCGTGCCGGCGATGGAGTTCGAGCTCATCCCTTATCATACGGCCAAAGGCTTCAAAATCTGCCTCTCGCTGGAGGTGGTCCCGTTTCTCCTTGTTTTCGAACCTCTGAAGTAACGACTCTTGTGTCCTCCGTAGAATTCGGACGTCGGCTTCTACCGCCAGGACGTCTCGGGTTGGAAACTCCGCGCGTGCCTCTAGTAGAGGCTGATCATCTGCGAGAGGGGAAGTTGCCATGTCGGTAACATGTCCTTCTGGTGTATTTTCTCATCGCGGTTGCTCCTGCGGCTGATTAGGTTCGGCCGGCGGTTTGCTTGCCTGAGGGTCTCCGCCAGTCTGCTATGGTGGGTTTCTGCTGTGGCTTCTTGTGTTCGCCATTAGTGGTCACGGGGATAGAAGTTTATAGTTCCCCACGGATGGCGCCAATGTTCTGTTCTAAGAACAAGATTTATTGGACTTGACTAGGTTGTCAAGCCTAAAGCCTACGTACCCTTTGAAGGGATCAAAGTCCACATAGTTCGCAGTAAGCTTGGAGGCTATTAGCCAGGGGGTGGTGTGTGTGCTCTGTGTGACAGAAAGTAAAGAGAGCATAGATTAGAACGTGTGCACCTGATTAGCGTCCCTCAGTATTTATAGAGGGGTCCGGTGCGAGTATCTCGGCCAGGTGAGCAATATCCGGGGACGAGATATCAAGGGCTGGTATCTCGGGATTATGGTTAGGATAGATCCTGTATTATTGGGATCTCATATCTTTGCCTATTATTCCGCCGACTATGCTCCCAGGCAAAGTTGGGCCGTGGCCTGGATCTGGGCCGTTGGGCCGGTCCGTAACAGTATGTTACACTTTTATCAAAACCTAGGTTTTGATACAGAATAGCTTATGAACAATTTTGGAGTGTTTTGCAAATTTTTGTCAAAACCCAGGTTTTGATGCAGAATAACTTTTGGACAATTTTGGAGTGTTTGATAAACTTTTGTCAAAACTTAGGTTTTGAAGTTATCTAAACACTATTCTAAGCAACAACAAAAAAGTTATCAAAACACTATGATTTTTATCCTAAAGCTATTCTCCAAAAGCCATTTTTACCTCGTAAATTCTAAAAGCTACTATCCAAAAGCCATTTTTACCTCATAAATTTCAAGAGCTATTCTCCAAAAGCTACATTAAAATGGACTCTAATATAAAACACATTTATAATCAGACTTTCATCGTATCTTAAAATTTATAAAAGTTAGATTAAAAAAAATCATTTTTATCACCGCTAATCCAAACACCCTTTGTTTTTCTAAAAAGAAGTGTAACGTAGGGTCTCATGATCCATCACTAAATTATTATGTTTAATTAAATTAATAAAAACATCAATAATTTATAACTTTATTTTAACAATAAGTTTAGTTAAATATTAATAAATAATAAAAATAGTTAACTCAATGAACTATTAATTATAATTCTAAAATATAATTTGGTTAGAAGGAACAAATATTAAAATATAAATTTAAAAATATTAAATTAGCCCTGGTTAAACTTTATATATTCTCCCCCTCCCTTTCGTATAACTTTCCCATCATCATGAAATAATCAAGATTTATCCAAACAAATTTAAACTTTTAAGTTAGACCTAATTATAATCAATTAATTAAATTAAATTAAGAACCAATACTAATTTATTTATTTATTTTATCATTTTTTTGAATAATGAAATAATGGGAAAATTATAGGATGTGGTGGGTGAGAATATAGGAAATTTAGTTAATGGTAATTTAGTTTTTTTTTTAAATTTATATTTTAGCATTTGATCCTTCTAACTAATTAAAGTCTTTAAAGTCTTCTTCAATAAATATTGTTCTTACTAGGTTTTTCTCTCTAATTTTCCAAAGGAAAAAAAAAAAAACCCTCCACTCTTAAAATATACTCTTCGGGTTTTTAACATAAGATGTATTTGGAGAGTTGATCTTGGTGGTAAATATAAGACATTTTTCATATTTGTCAATCTTTTCGTCTCAGATTTCTCCACTAAAGCGGCTATTGTCTTTTTTCTAGTCTTCCCTATTTGCTTGCCAGTCATAGCAATAGTAGAAACTTATTCCCCTCGTCCGCAGTAATCATTTATTAAAGAATGACTCTGGTTATCAAATGATTGAACAACCAGGAGCAATTTACTTATGATAAAGTCCTTGTGTAGACTCCACCTGTTACCCATACTCCCTTAACAATAATCAAGGATGAGATGAAATGAGAGAATTAAAGAAGATGATGAAGTTGTTTCAGAAAACACATACAATATTAACTAACTCAACTAACTTCTTTAATATAATAAAATCATGTTTTATACTAAGGACCGGAAGGAGTAACTTTTTATGGTCTAAAGACACTAATTAGTAAATAAAATAAATATTAAAATAATGAGAAATTATCAAATTTATATTTAATTTAATGTATTAAAATATCTATGTAATACTTATATAAACAATGCCGTAATAATAGGGAATGTTAATGATTATTATTTAGAATTAAAGTTTAAGCATACAGATTATGAAGGCTAAGGGTGTGCATGGCAACCATTCTGTTGCCCAGCACTGTTTCTGAGATGAAACAGTTTTTTTTTTCCTGATTTTGTGCTTTGGAAGAGTTGTGAGAATCAGAATTACGTTTGTTAACCTATTTTATTTTTACTCTGAGAATCAAAATTACGTTTGGTAACACTTTTTTCCTCCTCTTGTTTGGGAGTTAAAAAAATAGTAAGAGAGGATTGTTGTGTGCTTAAGGAGTTCACATTACGTGCTTAGAATTATATACTTATTATAGGGATAAGAGTCTTAAATACCATGGAAGTTTTCGCTTAGGAGCACAGGTAAGACGGAAGTTTTTTTTGGACCAGAAATGCCACGGAAGTTCATAGGAAGTATCAATTTTGCTCCAGAAGTATCATTTTTGCCACGGAAGTTTTCGCTGAGGAGCAATTTTGCCCCGGAAGTTTTCGCTAAGGAGCAATTTTGCCCTGGAAGTTTACAAAACGTAGCAATTTTTTGCCCTTCTGTCCCCAAATATTAAATTTGAATATTAAATCAGTCAAAGACCACACATGTCATGCCTTGAAAAGGTCGAACTTGGAGTCAAAGAAGGAGATCCTTCAGATGTTGAACTCAAGGCGACCAGAATTTGTGAAGTCGAACTAGTCAAAGGGACTGAAAGGTCTGTCACAAAACGCAAATGAAACGCAAAACGAGAAATGAATTGTTCCAAAAATTGATTCAGTAAAACAAATCAATAGTGATAATATTTACGTTTGTATAGAATGATCATTTGCTTAGGTCATAAGTGATGCTTCTTTTGGGTTTTGTGACAGTCGACCTTTTAGTCCCTTTAACTAGTTCTGCTTCACAAATTCTGGCCGCCTTAAGCTCAACATCTCAAGGATCTCCTTCTCTAGCTCCAAGTTTGACCTTTTCAAGGCATCACATGTGTGGTCTTTAACTGATTTAATAGTCAAATTTAATATTTGGGGATAGAATGGCAAAATTGTTCTTTAGTGAAAACTTCCGGGGCAAAATTGCTCCTTAGTGAAAATTTCCAGGGCAAAATTGCCCCTCAGCGAAAACTTCCGTGGCATTTTTGGTCCAAAAAAACCTTCCGTCTTACAAGTGCTCCTGAATGAAAACTTCCATGGCATTTAAGACCCTTATCCCCTTATTATATGCTTATACCTCTAATTAGAGGTATAAGCATATTTTTTTTTAAATTTTTTTAATATCTTGTATTTATTTAGATTTAAATTATGTGCTGATTTTTGAGATATTTTTTACATATAGTATTTCAAATTAATTAATTTCTAGTTCTGTATTTATCTGCAATACTACTATTATGAAAATTAATTAATTTGAGATAATGGCTGCAAAAAAAAATCTCAAAAATCAGCACATAATTTAAATTTAAATAAATACAATATATATATATATATATATATATATATATATATATATATATATTAAAAAAATATGCTCATACCTCTAATTAAAGATATAAACATCTAATAAACATATAATTCTAAACACATAATGTGGACTCATGGTCAAGGACTTGATTCTTCATAATATTACTCGGTTTATTAGTAATGGTTCCAAGATTAGCCTCTTTAGCCATGCGTGTTACCCCATTGACAATTAATTTTGTGATTACTGCAAGATAAGGGATATTGGAATTAATGTGCAATTAATTTATCACTTATGTATATGAGAATCAGGCTGCTAAAGTGACTAGATTAATATGTTGGACATATTACTGTATTTGGTATTGTCACAACGAGCAAGTTTATGTCAGGAATTGAGGCTAGACTGGGTTTCAGGAGATCTTCCAACCACCCGAGGAATCGGAAGTGATTTTATGTCAGGATTGAAATGGGTGTAAATGTGTAATAGTCTCATAGGTGTTAACTGAGGCATTTCATATTTATCAGAAGAAAAAGAAAAAGAATGAGCAAGTTTACTAACCCATTGGGTGATAGTTATTCATATTTTCTTTCAGAGGGAGCCATTTGAGAACACTTAAAGCTTACTAAACCATTGGGTTAGCATAAATGAGCATTTATTTTTGACAAGTTTAGACATGTTTTGATCTATATATAACAGTAGTAAGTGGTGACAAATCCAAAGAGATTCACGGTATACAAAATAAGTATATAAGAAGAGTTTTGTTCTGACTTATGAGAACGTGTTTTTTAATCAGTAACTCAAATAGGCCAATAATGTTGAGGACCCAATCTTTTATAGAGTTAACCCCAGGAAAATGCCAACACCGTTGGGATTAAATGGTGTAGTTGTACTGTTTAACATTTCTTTAGGGCTGCTAGTATAGGTTAATATTTTACGAGTAGGGTTTAATAGTTCATTAAAAAAAAAAGAAAAAAAAAAGCATACATATTAAATAAATATGGCTAATACATTAAAATATTGGTTACATTGCTAAACTCTCCCCTAATTAATATGTTAAACCAAATTGCAAGTAATTTATCATTAATATGAAAAATATTATTAATGGGCTAAATTATATGTTTTTTTAAAACCATACGCTAAAATATATGTTTGATTTTTTATATTTACATCACATTTCATTTTAATTTCTTAAGTTTATTAAAATTAGACGTATTTTTAGTACTATTCATAATTTTTTGAATTACATAGTTTTCAATAACTCTTTTAGTATATAAAAATCTATAGGTGAGATAGGTCTTAAAAGACAATTAAAGTCAAGCATGCCTCATGACTCAAAAAATATTTATAAATTATGGATATTCATTAGAGCAAAATCTCAATATATATCTTTCTTAGACAAGGATGCCAATTGGACCAATGTAATATTTTTTTCCTTTTTATATAGATGTTAGTTATAATAAAATATTCAAATAATAACACAATAAAATGTAATATTTAATATACTCCTCATCACTAAATGTTTGAAACATGAACTCCCGGGTGTGCCCTGTGCTCTGTGCTCATAAGAAGGATCGAATCGATCTTTGACTTTGTAATTTGTAGGACTAAACTTGATCTAAATTTATAAGGACTAATTAATTTATTTTCCATGTTAAAATATGACTTCAATATTCAAACAAAAAAATTCCAAAACATGAAACGTTTTTTTTTTAAAAAAAAAAGCTATTTTTTTTTTGTTACGAAAAGCCGAACTAAGTTAAAAAGTTCAAAATTGACTTTATTTGGGCCCAAAAAAAAGTAAAGCTCTAAAACAATCGAATTGTAACTGGGCTCATTTGTATGTGAGGCCCAATAAATTCAATTCATCCATCATCATTGAAAAAATCAGTTATATATATACCACTCTGATCCTATTTATAAGTCCCTTTTAAATAAAAAAATTTGGTCCTATTTATAAGTCCCTTTTGACTAAATAAATGAAATTGTGACAATTTTGCCCATATTTATACCAATAAAAATAGAGAGAAAAGAAAAAGTTAAAAGATACCCAATCATAAATGAGCGTAAAGTTGCAAATTTACCCCATAATCATTGAGCTACTTACCACTCCTTGGTATGTGTGATTTGGTTAAAAGGGACTTATAAATAAGGCCAGAGTGGTACACACAAACACACACCAACGGAGATTGAGTCTAATAAAAGTGGTTAGTCTTTCACAACATAACAAACAACTCTCTCTGGTCTTAATTATAAGACCTAGTTGACTTTTTTTTGGAGAGATTAAAGAAGCTAATTAAATTATTTTAGAGTATTTTTATTTTTTCTTCAAACTAATTAGTTTAACTAACAAACTAATATATAATTTAAAGATACACAACATATAAAATGATTAAGTAACTTATTTAGCTTCTTTAATCTCTCCAAAAAAAGTCAACTAGATCTTATAATTAGGACGGAGGTAGTATAAAGTTTGAGTCCTTGGTAGGAGAGGTGCCTCAATTTAATTTAGTGCACTACAGACAATAGGAGGATACCTATATACATGCAGCGAATATATATATATATATACACACACTTTAACGAGTAAACATTAGAGGAAATTGGGGAAAAGTCCTCCATTTTAAATTTTGTTGCTGATGATGACGAGGACTGAAGCCAAAGCAACGTTATTTTTTGTGTATAAAAAATTTCAGGTCTTTCTCACCCACATAATTTTCAATAGGTCATTTCCCCTATTTTTTTCACTAAACATTACTCCTATTATATTGAACAACTGTTTTTATCAATACTAGTATATATTAAGTAGTTTAAATTGCAAAAATTTAACTTTATTTTAGTAAAATATTATCTCATATTGATTTTTTAACCTTATTCGACATATTTTCTCATTCCATAAAATCAAGAGTTAATAAAACAATAAAATACAAAAAGTTTAATATTTAATTAAATGTATAGTGATAATTATTGAAACAACAATTATAAAACAAGAATTTTCTTAAAATTTAAATTATTATTTATGGGTAAGTAAATGAAAACATATACAGAAATACTTAATTAGCATCGGTTGGCCAAAGAAAAAAAAAATTATATCCCTTTTAGCAGTATATGATATTTGATGATGACTTAATTGTATTCAACGTAACGTAACTATGATAAGTTGATAACATCTAGGGAGTAGGGACCTATATAGCTGTTAAGTCATGCAACTTTAAACGCAGATAACTAAATTAAAACATGATTTTTTTTTTCTCCTGAACTTTATTTAACTTGAATATGATAATAAAGCTTGCATGAAAGGAAGACCAAAAAAAAGGGAGAAAAATTTGCATAAAAGAAGAGCTTATTATTTAATTAATATATAAGTTCTAAAGTAATCTTTTGAATCGACAATATGACCCCTTTAAGGCATATACTTTAAGTGCAGTGAATGGAATCCAATGCCAAAATCTGTCTTTCAAATATATACACAAAGTATTGATTATCTTAAGTTGAATTTTAATAATTCTTGAATACATTAGCGTGTGTTTGTGTGTATAGCAAGAAAAAATCCGTTTTTTTTTTTAAAAAATTATTATTATTATTCACACATTTATTATATCCTCTAAAAAGCATTTGAACTTACAATCTCACATTTTAAAAACGACTTGAGAGAGGTGCTTGGTGTATAATGATATTATTTTAATGATGTGAGATTGTAAGTCAATGACAAGGTGAAGTTTTTTTTAAGAGTAATGTTGCTCTGAAAGTTTTTCTTATCTTAATGTTTCTTCGGAAATTTCAAAATATAGTAATGTTATCATATTCTGCTAAAAAAATTAATGTTGACCGTAAAAAAATTGATGTTGATCATTAACTTTTTAATAAAAATGAGTAACATTGCTTAATTTTAACACTTTCAGGGTAACATTGAACCTAAAAAAAAACTTTCGGGATAACGTTGCTCCTCAGCGAAACTTTCGAAACAAATTTGCTACTTAACCTGATTCTATATATGAATATATATACTCCTTAGACCTAAATATAGGACCCGATTTATGTTAATACCGGAGTTTTGTTTTCACAAAAACATGGGAAGCCATTTAGGAAGAAAGGAGAGAGCGGATAATTATCTTCATTGGGAAAAACCACGCCACATATATATATATATATAGTACGTAGGTAGGTAGGATTACAAAAGAAAACTTGGTTTAATTCAAGCACCGAAAGAAACATTAATTGCTGTTGGTAATCTTAACAAGTAGTAGTAATGACAAGAGAGATCGATACGGTGGCTTCCATAGTCTTTAACACCTACGTGGCCTCAAAACCATCCCAATATATTTGCTTTTTCAGCTTATCTTTTGATGAACAAATCAAGACAGCAGACCACTTCTCTCTCTCTTTCTCTCTTGCTTGTATCCATGATGAAATCCCTGCAAGTTAAATAAAAACCATAAATATAATATTCTCTTATGCATCAGAATTGGTACTTCATTATGCAGAGTTTGAATGAAGGTGTGTGGGACATACCAAAATGTGGATATATGTAATCTCATTGTCTAGTATGTGTCCCTCGGGGCACTGCATTTAAAGCATTCCATTCTGCTAGCAAAGTTGTGCTCGTTGCACCCTGACCTGTATTATTTATTCCCAACAAATAAATCAAAACACAAATATTCTTCACTATTACAACAATATTAAAGTACTCAAGTTTGTATTAAAGCAGTCAGCACATATATTTCTGTCCGAAGACAACATGACAGTGACATCATCAGATTCTGTCTTCTTGTTCTTGTCAGTGTAGCCCTCCCTATGTGAGACTTCTTATGGTAGTTTTAAAAATGAAACATTTTCCCCACTTTGCCCTTATTTAAAATCATAGAGAAACACTACTACATTTATATAATGTATATGTGAGTGTAGGTATGCAGGGTAATGTAGATAAAAAAAAAAAAGAAAAGGACCTGTTGCAAATCCAGTCACCAGATTTCCAAGAAGGTCTAGAAGAGGCAGAAGAAGCAAAAGGTCGAGAACAAGAGAAGGAAGAAGAAAAGTCATCTTTGAAAGCAGCACACTTGAAGCAGCTTGATCTGCTTGCGAAGTTATGTGCTCCACAGTTTGCAGCACTACAGTACCAGTCACCTGGACGAACATCAGAACCAGTGGTACCAATATTACCACTACTGCTAAACCCAAATGAAGATCCCATCATCGCCATTCTTCCTCCTCCAAACCCTAAATCTCCATACTTTGATTCCCCACATCTCTGACACATGTCCCTTCTCTGAAAGTTCAGATGCTGGCATGACCTGCAAGTCCAATCTCCAGGCCTGCTCATATTGATCCTCACTTTAATTCCAATTGCCCTGCAAAAACCACTGTTCCATTACAACATATATATACATGTATATATATGAGATTCATTTACCAACACAGAGTTGGTCTAGCTATGTATGGCCCTATTAGGAGACACCTGTGGTGGGAGCACGTATCTTGAAATAGATATCAAATGATAATATATATGAGATTCCTTTCATGTATACGTAATAGTGAAGAGAATAAGAGTAGTAAGACAGACCTTGAGATGGTATGCTAGAGAGTGAACTAGGGATATGGTGGTGATGAGGGAAAGTGATGAGAGGGAAGATTTATATATATAGGGAGGAGAGATCAGTGATATATATAGGGTGTTTTTTTTTTTTTTTTGGGAGTGTTCATGGAAGGGAAACCTTGATAAATGGAATCGATGAATTATAATAAAGGAGGAAAAAGAGATAAAGGCACCAAATTATTCTTGGTGGCGAGCTGCACAATTCCAAAGACAAACTCAAATAATTTGAATTTTGAACAGATTTTACTTTAATTTGCCAGTCACTCTGTGTATGTGGGCTAGCTTCAACTTTGTAATTTGTTTAAGTTTTTAACTGTACGATTCTGGATGCTAAAGTTTTTGGAAAAAACATTTCTTATGTTATAGGAGAAATGTTTTCTCATGCCACAAATGACACACATAAAATGGTGGGACTCGCATATATATATATAATTAGCACTATATATATATGTGGGTCCCACCATTTTATGTGTGTATAGGAATCTTGTTTCTCTCCTGCAACATGAGAAAAGTAAATCCCAAAGTTTTTATAAGATAAGGATCAATATTATTTGTTCTTAATTCACTCTCATATCATGATGTGTAATGCTATATATATGAATGTGTTTCATTATATATATAACAAAATGTTTAATTAGAAGAATGACATGGAACCAGTTTTAGTCAGAACTATTCATTATGATAATATTTGCATAGTTCAAACAAAATTTTAACAACATAGAGAATTAAGATTTTCAACTAATGATTTTTAAATAAAAAATCAATTTTTGACAAAATAAATGTTAAGAAATTATTTTTATTTTAGAATTTGTACACGTTAAAATATATACTTTTAAAATAAGAGTTAAACAATTCAAACTAAACCATTCAAATTAGATTTAAACGGTTTACAACAATAAATAGTTCTTGGTGTCCATTATTATGATGAGTACTGAAACTGAAACTGGTTCTGAATCACATCTATGAGCATATATATTAACTAAATTTATGAAAAGAAAATTAAACGAAATAATGGGTATGTGGCATGCTAGACCAGTCAAGAACTCCTTTTTTTTTTTTTTTTTCCTTTCCTAGAAGACAAGTCAAGAACTCAAAGAGATAAAAAAGAGAAGAGCTTGTTAGTGTAACCTAATGGCACAACAGTAATAGTCCCAAACATCTTATCAATATCAAATCCTCCATGAACCCTAGAAATTAAAGTCACTTTGACCATAGCATTTTGTTCAATTCGAATTGCCGCAGCCCCACACACAGAATCTATCTATCTCAGATGATTGATAATAATAATAATAAGAAAGAATCAAAAGAAAAACCAAAAGCTAGAGGGAAAATAAAGGTGTCTGTCTGCTATGGACAATGTGGAATCCTACTCAGCAATAATATTGCTGCCATCGATCTCTTGTGAATTTTTGAATTGTCGTACCATTAAAACCATATATATTTACATATATAGGGTTGGGCCCACAAGCTATATATATTCCAAATAACAACAACAAAAGAGGGGATTCAATTCAAGTCTCTTTCAATTACTAGCTCTTTGGAATCCACGGAGAGATTTGACAGTCAAAATGCTTGAGAAAATAGTTGCTGATTTCCATTTTGAATATTCTTTTATTCTCCATACTGAAGCTTTTTTAAAAGAAAGAGTCACACTATGAAAAGAACCGAGAGATTGAAGTCATCAATATATATAACAAGTATATAAGTTTTTAGGAGAACCAATGAACCATACTCCAAAAACAAAAACTAACCATTAAAGTCAGAGAACCATAAAACTTGTCCTTACTTTAAGGTAACCCTTCCTAATCTGGGACTCATGAGACACAGTGCTGGAATTTGGTTTTAGAATGAGTCTAATTATTAGATGAATGCATGAGAATTGAAGAGAAGGAAAAGAGATATAGAAAATGGGAAAAGAGAAAACAAAAGGGGAGGGAGGGAATGGTGAGTTTCAATAAAGAGAAGAGAAGGAATAACAATTGTTGGAGGAGTGATTTTGACCATCTTTTGCTGTGAATGTATGTGTTGTGTTTGTATGATATGTGTGTGTGTGGTGGCGTCCATTCTCTTGGGGAAGGGTAAAGAGAAGGAGACGCAAACTGTAAAGAAGAATAAAGTGAGATAATAATAAGGGAATTGAAGTGGCCTGATTCGATTCTCCTTGGAATCCCTTCCATGCAACTCTCTCTCTCTCTTTCTCTCTCTCTATGTGCGTGTGTGTGCCTACTTTTCACAACCATACGCCCACACACTCCTTACTAGATATCCTTGCCTTGCTTTCCTTTCTTTTGCTACTATTTTGTAACAATTGCATGCATTTTTTTTCTTTCTTTTCTTTTCATTTATTGTGTTCACTGTATAAAGATCAAAGATACTCTCTCTCTGCCCCTCTCTCCCTCTCTCTCTAGTTTAAACATAACTTAGTGGGTAAGCATTGATGTTAATTGATAGATGTTTTGATTTAGTAATTGTGTTCTTAGACCTGTCTTCTATATATCTTTGTTTTTTTAAAAGAATATATTTTGTTATATGAAATTGTTAGTCATTAATTTGATTTCACTTATATTATTACAAATTGTTGGTCTTGTTTTTCTAAGAAGTAGGTCTCAGGTCTCAGGTATTCTTGCCCTGGCTAGATATTTAGTTTGATTTTTCCCCCCTGGTTATCATCCAATTTGTTCTTTGTCTTTATACGTTACCCTAATTAATTGTAGTACTCCGTATATTAATAAATCTTATTAGTGGGATCTTTTTTAAGAAAATAAATGTTAGGCCTATGAGAGAGCTTGAATGATAAGCAGATTTGGGGAGACAACAACATCTTGCTCGAAAAATTAAGTCAAAGTCCAATCAAAGAGATCAAATTTTAATTAAAGGTTTATAGGATCTTGGACATTTGGAATTAATATGAAATTCACTGTGTAAGAGCAAGATGATGATCAGCTTGATGTCTCCAAAATTAAATCTATTTTCCCAAATGATTTCAAACGGTTTCATAATGTTTTGAATGCTAAAAATATATTTCCAAAGTGTTTGCTTAGATTGATCTCTGGGGCGGAACCAACTTATCAAGTGTGAGGGCCAAAAGTTTTGGGAAAAATGATAATTAATTTGATTTTTAATAGAAAAAAAAAAGACAATAAAATACTATTTGATCTTCAAATTCCCAAATCAATCTGCTTGTGTATAAGATTATAGATATTGACTATTAAGGTATAGTAATTGACAATTTATTTTTGTAGAAAAACATTAATTTGAGATTCTAAAGTTTAAGTGGTATTTTATTGTCTTTGTCCCTTTTTAATATGTATCATAATTAATATTTTAAGAGATCTTATATATTAAACACATGAGCTAGTAATAAGAATAGGGTAGAATATGTAAAAACTGCTAATAGACTCTACTTACTTAATAAATGTATGAACCACAAACTTCTCTTTCTCTTTTCACTCATCCCATTGTGACTTGTGAGAGAACTCAAACCCTTTAAGTCGTAAGTAAACAAGTTCAACAAACCATAATATACATCCCCACCTATAAGGATTGAAATAAAGAGTTCTATATCTATAATTAATCTTCAAAATGTAAACAATGAATTATATATGAACGTAGTAATTAAGTTGATAAGAAACTGATGTGTAAATACTAATGGTGTAATCTTATAATGACGATGATCAGCATCTTATAGTCTTATTATTTAGTAAAACTAATATAAAATAATAATAATAAGACTGTATAGTCATGTTTGAAAAGACGACATCAGTATTGCAACTTTTTTTTTTTTTTTTTTTTGCTAAAAAGGATGGCATCAGAGCCTACATTACAAATTGGATTGCACCAATGGGGAAATCAATCCCAAGCTTTCTTGGATACACCAGTTCCTCAAACTAGAAGGACACTCATTGAGAATGACAGAATCGGAGATGTCCTTTTTGGCCAAGGCATCCGCAATTCTATTGGCATCCCTAGAAATACTTCGAACATCCACCTGCCAATTAAGCGATAATAATTCTCTAGCTCTCAAGATTAAATTACTACAAGAGACGCAATCATTGTCAAGCAACAAATTTACAGTGTAATCCGCATCGGATTCCAAAATAATCTTCCTGAATCCCAAGTCCCAGACTGTCTGTAAGCCTTCCACGATAGCCCATTCCTCTGCAGAGTTGGCTTGGCAGTCACCAATCGTCTTCGCAAATCCGACAATCCAATTGCCCAAATAGTCCCTAACCACTCCACCACACCCGGCATGGTTTGAGGTTGCCATACTAGCCCCATCCACATTGAGCTTTAGCCAGCCGTTGGGAGGTTTCTCCCAGTGTGGCCCCTGGGGAGAAGTAGGTTGACTTGAAACGTCTGCAATGTCAGAAACAGAAATAAAACTAGACCAAAGCGTATAAATAGCAGTGGCCGGGTTAGGAGGTTTAGAAAAGCCACAATAAAAAATACACTTATTCCTCCAATCCCAAAGTTTCCATATAGCCACACCAAAAAATAAGCTCCAACATCGTCCCCATTTGAACCCCACCGGCTGAATCAAATTTAGACTTAACCAATCTCTGAGGTTGAACGAGAAGAAAGAAGCCACATACCTTGGTTTGATCATGGAGGACCACATTTGTTTCGCATACGTGCAGTCACGTAAAATATGTAAAACATCCTCCATACCAACCTTACACATACCGCATAACGGTGAGTCGCGAGACCAAGAGCTCCTCCATTGACCATCATAGTCCAGAGAGTGGGCTTGGCCTTCTAACTAAAAGAGCAAGGCCTTGGATCAATGACCCATAGAACTAAGATTTTCATATCTATAGGCTGGTTGACTGGGTTGCACCGATTCAATCTTAGGTCAACTAGGTTGATCTCGAGCTAATTCATCTTTAGTTTAATTTAATTTGTTGAACAAATCAATTAAGTAATTAGTATGACAGATCAGTAGTCTCATCCGAATTTCAATATTATAGTTTAGGCATGTCATATATTAATAGTTAAATATGTCAAGAGTTTTTTTCTCCCTTTTTTTGAGGTGGAAACCAGAGGAACATAAGAGAAAGTTTCATGTAAAATGAGAAAAAATATATAATGTCATGCAAGTTCATAGTATGGTCAAGTTAAATGATGAAGAAATCCCTCGTCTTTGGGCTTAACTAGCAAAGGGGTTGGACACTCTTATCAAAAGGAGGGGGTTCGATCTTGAAGTTGGTCAAGACACTGGGAGAGGCATCCTAGTTTCTAGGTGCCTAGATAAACGATTGAAAGTAATAGACAGCTTGTCCTACCCAACATCGGTATGATCTAAGAAGAAGAGAAATTTCACCCTACCGTTGGATTGTGGGTAAACCCAACCCCTTTTCTAAAATTTTATTATAAAAAAAAAAGTTAAATGATGAAGAATGGAAGAGAGATAAGAAATAATATGGCTATGGATGCCAAATTGAAAAAGATATGACAACAACTCAACATCATTTTCATTTGATTACAAACCTCAACTTGTCGACATAATTTAATAACACGACATGCAATATGTCTTCAACAATTACCACGTTTGCCAATTAGACATCACCACACACTTCCTTATTATATATGCGTAGATTTAATTTTTTTATTTATACTTTCAAATTTATAATATAATGTGTACTTTTTTTTTTTACCGAAATTAAACAATTATATATCTATTAAAAATTATAGAAAGTTAATTATGGTAATTAAATCCAGTTCCAAGAGTTTATTTTTACTCTGCATGGCTATATATGTTACTTTATTGTCGTTGAGTTCCAAGAGTTTCTGTTTCTTTTACCACCTTCCAGCTTAATTATATTTTGTCCTTTACAGTTTTCTCTTAGCTTTTAGCAGTAAATTATAAACTTGAAAATTAGTAAATAAATGTGTATGCTTTGACAGTGTACATCAAATTAAAATTGGTAAGTTCTCCGTAAAATTTATAGAGAGGCCACACAACATGTTGTATATCTTTTTAAAAAGATTTTTTTTTTTTTGCTATATGAATATCATCACATCAAGATATAAATCGGATAAGAGATCATAGATACATGAATGGTTGAATAATTTGTTTGGTTTCTAATAATATATATAGAGAGAGCAATTATGAATAGTGCTGAAATTTTTTAAAACGTTTAATTAATTCTTCTAAATACAAAAAGTCGTGGAGAGAATTTATGATGTATAGTCATACTTTTCAATAAAGGTATATGCTATATTTTTTTAATGCTTCACATATAGAGTCACAAAACAAACAAAAATTATGGTTCATCTAACTCATTTTTGAAATTAAGTGCAATGTATGACTATGTATCTAGTTTATTTATAAAGACTATATATATGTATGTAGACTACTCATTATCTTATTTTTGAAAAAAAAAATGTAATTGTGAAATTTAAATTTAAAAACACTATCATCATCATAAAAAACATTTCTAGTTAGTAATTAATTTCCAAATTTCGTTATATCTACCTTCGGCTCTAAAAAAAGGGCGAATTGGCCTGAGATCAATGCCCTCTATCTACATCTTTATGGTTTTTTTAGGTGAGTTGAGTCTTAGGATTCATCAAGACTAGGATATGCTTTTGGGTTCAAAGAGAGCTTATAAAGGTACTGAGGTTCGTTTGGATGAACTTTTAAAAAAAGTGTGTTTTTTTTAAGTGTTTATTTTTTAAGCTCCAAATTGGAGCTTTCAAAAAAAAGAGTACTTTGACTTTTTTTTTTTGGGAAAATTACACACAGGTCCTAAGGAAGGGATATATTTACATTTAGGTCCCGTCAATTCATGAAATTACTCTGAAGTCCCAAGGGACTTCATTGTAAATATTTCATATGAGTAAAAGACTTTATTGCCCTTCAGAAATTGTGGTTAATTTATGCATTTTGTGTTGTTAATTTATGCATTTTGTGTTGTTATTCGCCTCTAGAACTCAGAAATCACATATTCAAGGTTTTCAGAAGTTGTGGTTAATTTATGCATTTTGTGTTGTTAATTTATGCGTTTTGTGTTGTTATTCGCCTCTGGAACTCAGAAATCACAGATTCAAGGTTTTCAGAAGTTGTGGTTAATTTATACATTTTGTGTTGTTAATTTATGCATTTTGTGTTGTTAATCGCCTCTGCAACTCAGAAATCACATATTCAAGGTTTTCAGAAGTTGTGGTTAATTTATGCATTTTGTGTTGTTAATTTATGCATTTTGTGTTGTTAATCGCCTCTGCAACTCAGAAATCACAAATTCAAGGTTTTCAGAAGTTGTGGTTAATTTATGCATTTTGTGTTGTTAATTTATGCATTTCGTGTTGTTATTCGCCTCTGGAACTCAGAAATCACAAATTCAAGCAAAAGGGCAATAAGGTCTTTTACTCATATGAAATAATTACATAGAAGTCCCTTGGGACTTCAGAGTAATTTCATGAATTGACGGGACCTAAACGTAAATATATCCCTTCCTTGGGACCTGTGTGTAATTTTCCCCTTTTTTTGTGACTTTTACTTTTTTTAAAAAATATCATCTGAACACATAAATTAATTAAAAAAGCATTTTCTTTGCATTAAAAAAGTGCTTTCCCCCCCCCCCTCAAGAAAGCTCATCCAAATGGGCCCTTACTAATCATCCATCAAACAAAGCCCTCACATCAAGAGTGGGATTTGATGAACCCATGTAGCTATGAGCCAACTCCTTACTAACTGGACGAAAATTCTTTATGAGTATACTATATATGTATATAGACCTGCACAAAGCACTTGTTAATTAATTTATGGGATAAGGTCTTAAATGCCATGGAAGCTTTTACTATGGAACACTAGTAAGATAGATTTTTTTTTTGTCTCTTATTTGCTCTGGAAGTATTAAAATCGTAGCAAAAATGCCCCTATCGTGACAGAATGGCCACGTCAACCGTTAAATTGACACATTGCGTCTGATGATGGCCACACAAGGGTAGAAATTATACACATAGGTTGACACATCAGCTCCTCCTCTCTCTTGTTGAATCGCGCGCATGTTAACAGCTGGTTAGGTCATTAGATGAAGTCGGGAAAAGAAAGCTTTGTTTAGAGTTGAGGTGAAAATTCCGACCGATTTGTGAAACCATGGGTGAGTGACAGCAAGTTCCATGAATGGAAGCCAGCGAAGGGTGGCACGGTTAAGACAAGGAGGTTGATAGCTACAATACGAGGGATAGGCGAGGATCTGTCACTGTGGAATTGTGGCTCCTTTGTGTACGTTATGGACCGAGCAAAACCCAAGCTGAAGATTCTTTGGCTGTCGAAACTATCAACAAGTATGTTAGTGTTTTTTTAGTTGATGGATGTTTGTTAAATTTCGCCATAATGCTGATGGTTAATGATGATGATGTAGGGCATTATGTGTGGCTTCTTCCAATGGTATGATGGTGAAATAGGTGAGAGGCCATCTCAGGTGATTAATGAGCTTCTTGGCCATGTGGATAGATTGTATGATGCCAATGTGATGCAGAGGTGAGGAATTGATAATAAAGTAGATGTAAATGTAGAAGAAAAAATTTCTGACATCTATTTGGTTATGGAGAAGCTTGATGGGAGATTGAAGAAGGTTGAAGGCAGAGTGGGACTAGTATTTGTGGCTTGGTATTCACTTGGGTGTTGATTGTTGTTTACATTTTGTGTTAAATTGTGTCTAATGTAAGTGAGGTATAGCACCTCAAATTCAACACCCAAAAACTTGGCTAAAATATTTGGAATACCTCAAATGTAGATTGTTTAACATCCAAATACATATTTACAATATGGCCAAAGGTAAAAATCCATTTATATAGGGCCAAATTAAATCCAAAATAATATATCAGAGTTTCTAAAATGCAGAAGTCTAATGGTCATGGCAAATACAAATAACATAGCATGAACTTTCCATATATGTCTTCCCTGGTTTCCCTTCTCAATTAATTACCTAGAAAAAAAACATAGTAACTGTAAGATCCAAAGATCCCTGGAACCATTAGTTATTCAGAAATATACATGCAAACCAAGATTGAGAACTTACAGTTAAACTTCATAATAAATTAATTATATCACTTTATATATAGCCTTTCACAAAATAGTTCTCGATTCGGTTACCAAAAACTCTCTCTCAAAAAGGGTTCCAAAACATCGTAATTTATTTTCCAGACATTTCACAAGAGATCTCACATAAAATATGTCAAACACATATTGATGCATAGATCATCCTTATTACTCTGACCACCTCTTACAATCGTTGACTGGAGCTATTTAACACATAACTCATCTTCCAACAAAACATATCTATTACACATAACTTCAACATGGCTCCCCTCCTTGTAAAATCACAACCAAGACTTTACCCGGTTAAAAGAAAAGTGATACCAAGGGCTCCAAGAATATCCAATCTCATCAAAACAACATTATTAGATTCCAAATTAAGCCTTCAACAGGCACAACAATATATATAAATACATATAAATTTGACGAGTATATAAAAGAATAACTAAGGTTACCTCGATTCCACACTTATTTTTACCAATACTTCAATACTTCCAATTTACTAATACCAAATAATTTAACCTGAAATTATACCATCATTCTCCATGCTTCTCTCTTTCTTTCTCTTTCCTTCTCTCTTCCCTCTCTCCCTCTCTCGTCTGGCGCTGAATGAATGAAACCATGGGGTGTTTATATAATCATTGAAAATGGGTCTTTACGTGTAATTTTTACCTTTGGTTACTTTCTTGTAATTTTCCCCTGACCAAATATTCAAAACCTCCCGTGAATTTCGTTGAGGTGGAGTTGAAAATATAAAAGGTGTGGGTCCCACATGATATGTTATATAATATGTAATATATAATAATAGTAATAAAAGTCAAACAGACGGTGCGGCAGAAGAAAAATAAAAATATGGACCCCATGACAAAATTATATAATGAATTAAATTCATTTATCTTATAGTATAGATAAAAACTCTTAACTTTATACCTATAAATCTCCTCTAAACCTCAAAATACTTGATAAATCACACCCTAAAAACGGTTAATTACTATTAAAAAAATTGGGATGTTACATAAGGTACTTGTAATCCTAAATGGAATGTAAGTCGCATCCCAATGTATGAAGTTAATGGTCCTCTTTTATGGCAACTCATTTACTGTGCTTCTATAATTTACATTAAAATACATAATATGCGTGTAAAGTGTTGGTTCTCAGAGTGAATTTTGATAATAACAATAATTATTTAAACCTTTTGTTAAAAAGGATTTGTGTTTTTGAATCAGTAAACGTTAAGTTAATTACTCAAGTAAGGTGTTTTTAGCTACTCAAGTAATTCTCTTATATGAATTGAAACCTTTCGAAAATTTGTTAAAAACTATCCGTTATTACTTTCGGACGTTACTCCCCAACCATCGCACTAGCACTACACAGCATCTTGTCATTACTCGCAAGTAATGCTTCCGTTACTCAAGTAACTTGTTCCTGCAATACTTATCAGCTGAGTTAAATACCGATATTACTCAAGTAAATAGAAATTACTCGAGTAAAACTTATTTTTATTACAAACTCTAAGACTTTTGACGCTGTTACTTGCGGGTAACCTGAGATATTGCTCAAGTAACCTTACGCCTTTGTTAATCTCTATTTTTCAACCAGATAATAGAGCATCCTGCGATCCACAAATTTAGATTCTCCGATGCTTAAGTTAGTAATCATAACTTAATTAAATCTTAAAATAACTTGTGATAGGAATTATTCACAGCATCTAGCGCAAACCATATTTCCTAGAAACACAAGATGCAATTACTCTGGTAATATTTATCAAGTTACTCAAGTAATTGTTTTTAAATTAAAGTCATAACCTAACAAGTTACTTGAGTAACTTTGAAAAGAATCAGGATGCGTAGTATAAACACGTGCAATGTGATGAAAAAAGGAAATTACTCAGGTAGCCAAAACTTTTAGCCGGGTAATTTCGAATATAGAGAAGTTTCAATGCTCGCTATGGTATTTTAAAAAGTGGCAAGCCCAAAATTACTCTGGTAACACATTTATCTACCCAGGTAATTTGGCAAATGAAATTTTTGAAATAAACAGCACGCCTGACGTTGCTCGGGTAACTTAAAAAGTTACTCGAGTAATTTTCAAAAATAAATTTTTAAATCAAGGAGAAACTCACGAAAATACTCAGAATCATTTGATCAATAAGAATTTAAAAAGAAATTGCGAGTAATTGTTGAGTTACTCAGGTAAGGAGGATTTTCTTTAGAAACTCAGAGACTTTTCCTCACAATTACTCGGGCAACAAGAATATATTACTCAAGTAACTTACGCCTCTGTTAACCTCTGTTTTTGGATGCACGAACAGAGCATGCTGCAAAACAACTTTCTAGAAACTCCTTTGCTCAAATTAGTAATCATAATTCAATTAAATCTTAAAAATAACTTGTATAACCAAGAAGTAGAAGTCTTGGTTGTGTAAAATGAAATTACTTGCGAAGCTAGAATATGTTACTCGAGTAATTGCTGAAAGTAATGTCAAATAACTTTGAAGTTAATGGTCATCTTTTATGGCAAATCATTTATTGTGCTTCTGTAATTTACATCAGAATACATAAATAACATCTAAGGTGTTACTTGAGTAACATATAAGGTGTTAAAGAAATTGAAGCTCCTGAAGTGTTTTAGCGAGATTACTTGCGGAGCTAACGTGCTTTAGTCGAGTAACACCAGAAAGTAACTAAGTCACTTGTGGAGAAAATGTGCATTACTTAAGTAATGTCAAAAGTAATATCGAGTAACTTTGAAAAAGAGCGACTGTTTCTAGATTTGTGCGTTACTCGAGTAACGCCTGAAAGTAACCACATTACTTGCTGAGCAAATAGCCGTTACTTGAGTAACGTTGGAAAGTAATGTCGAATACTCTTTAGAAGCTAGATAGCCTATATCAGTTGTTTACAAAGGAACTAGGAACCAAATACTGATAAATTGACCAAAACCTGAACATAATACAGAGGACAGTGGCCAAAACATGAACACGGACATGAAAATGCCGACATAAATAAGTACAGAATAGTTGGTAGCCAAAACATGACAGTGACAGTGGCCAATACATGACAGTGACGATGTCTTGGATGATTTAACTATGTCTAGCCAACCACATGACAATTACAACCACAAAAGGAATAGTTGGCCGTCATACAGCCAGACAAGGAGTACAAAACCAAACAACTGGAATAACCATTACAACCAACAAACTTAGTACCCAATTACAACACACATTATAGCCACAAAGGGAATTACAAAAAGACTTATTTAAAGTAGTTATTCACCACCCCTTCCCTTGCATCTTGTAATTGGAAATTTCTTCTGGGTTGTCGCTATGATGGTTTGGTCCCTATGTGCTAGAAGCCGAGATGTTGGCATCACCAGTGCTCCTCGCCACATGAGTCCCGGAGGTGTGACTGGGAGATTAGATGGGGTAGGTTGTGTGGAACCATGTCCATGTATTTTCACACTTCGATAACCATGCTCAATGCTCGACGTACACATGCTGCGTGTCATTTGCATAGTCCTATTATTGGGGATGGGGAATGTAGTCTCCATGTGTTGATCATGTTGCATTAAGTCAACTGAGGTACCCTCATGAATGACCCTATTGGATTCCATTCCAGGCTACAAAAAACAGGAAAACCCACATTAAATGATGTAATAAATAAACAAGAACACCACGAGCAAGAGATGTAAGAAAAAATGGTAGTACATACATTATATATAGTCCGTCCCGGATTGTCATCAATTTGGACTCCCATACTAGTTGCAACTCTACTCTTGTAGAAAGCTCGTCCACCACGAGGTTTTAGTGTGACAGAGGACTGAACAGAGCTGACCTGTGATGGTTGTGTGTCTGGAGTGCCTTGAAAGTCTCTATTAGTTGACCTCTTATGTTTTGAACTTGCACTTGGTCGCTACAAAAAGAAAATCATCAAGGTAAGAAAATCAATTTTTAAGATATGAGTAACAAGCCATTATATGAGACTCACATCTTTACAAGTAGCTCTATTATGTCCCTCTTCATGACATATACTACACTTTGAAGAACTCCCTTTTTTTTGTCGCCTTGTCAGCACGTGATGTTGGCAAATCAGGAATTGTTCAGGGACCTTGTCGTGTCTCTTCTGGTTCATCCACCATGTTCCTTCTCCTAGCACCTTCTTCTGTCCTAATTCTCCTCTTTGTAGATCAGCCAGGCATTGTTGTCACAAGTAGTGGTTCCATAAGTTGAAATGGATGATTTTCCCAAAATGTCTTTCCCCTCACAGGTTGAAACTTATTTCTATAATTGGCAATGTATGCATCCCTATGGTAGAACCTAGATATCTGTGTTACTGGGTCTACTTTGGCATGATATAGGGCACAAATTGCATGTTGACAAGGGACACCAGTCAAGTCTTAAGCCTTACATGAGCAACGCTTTTTAGCTATGAAGACGGTATATTTATCTTTACCCTTGGTTACTTCATAGCCATCATCACCATTGAGGTAACCTTGACATCTCGTCGACAACTGCTTGTTGTCCTCAAATAAAGCTATACACTTAAGACTAAAATTACCCTTCCACCTAGAGACATTTTTTTTCTTCAGACTTTGCCCATTTGGTCATCAGCTTTGTAACGCCTCATTTTCAATACCAAAATCTTGGCCAAAATATTAGTAACACCACCAAATATAGGATATTTAACACTCAAACACATATTTACAATATGGCCAAAGGTAGAAATCCATTTATACAGGGCCAAAATAAATCCAATAAATAAGAGTTATTTTAAAATGCGGAAGTCTTTTAGGTTCATGGCAAATAAAATAACACAACATAAACTAAAGGAGTACAGAAGAGCCTACAAAGCTCACTCCATGGGTGCATTCCCTTGATCTCTACTAAGTTATTCACCTGAAAAATGATAATATGGGGTGAGATTACACATCTCAGTAACTACTGAATATTTCCACCGCATACAAGTAAATAATGTATGACAAAAAGGCATAAACTTATTTCATAAATATAAATATATACCATACTTTCTCTTACAAAGATTATTTGTAAAAGTAGTTATCAATACAAAAATAATAAAATATGACTTTATATATATAAATATATTTTTCAGAAGTTCTCATCATATGTCTTTACAAATCATTCATCAGTCTATCGAATCCTTGATCTGTTCAGAAATGCATTATGCAGTATGCAGCCTCCCTTATACCACCTCCATCCGTATACCGCTGACTGGAGCCATAGGCTAACACATAGTCCAATAGAAACTTATTCATTTGACTGAATTGTTCCAAGCTCACCAAATCTTAAGATACACCCGGCCAAAGGTATAGAGCTTAAATCTGGACTATGGCTCCCCTCCTTTAAAATAACTAAGGAGGTGTCACATGTCCCACAACTCCAATGAAATCCCGGCCAGAGGAAAACATGGAAGATGGGGCCCTGAAACAAGTACCATCCACTGTGCACCGAGTGGTGGCATAAATCATTCTTATCATTCAAATCCCTCCTTACTCCACCCATCATAATACAACCGCCATGATGAATATGTTCACTCAAAATAATGCATTATTATACCATAAAGTTTTATACATCAATATGCGTATTTATGAATAGTGAATACTATGCGTATATGTGAATAGTAATATACGATATATATACATGAATAGTAAAAATGAAGAGTACATACGGTATGTATTCGTGAATAGTAAATACGGTATGTATACGTGAATAGTATTATGAATAGTAAATACGGTATATGTGAATAGTAAAATGAATAGTAAATACGGTATACGTGAATAGTAAAATGAATAGTAAATACGGTGTGAATAGTAAATATGGTATACGTGAATAGTAAATACAGTATACGTGAATAGTAACATGAATAGTAAAAATGAATAGTAAATACGGTATACGTGAATAGTAACGTACGTATAAATAGTACCTCTGCAGATTTGCAAATCAAAGTTCCCACACCGGATCTTAAAACCATAAATATTTTCTAAATATTCTTGCCAAAATAGTAAACAAACAAATTTATAATCATACATAATTCACAAGTATAAGGAAGAATATTCAGAGTTACCTGTTACTTGCTAATACCCGAATCACCAACCAGCTATTATAACTCTCAAGCAAATATCTCTCTACTCTCTCTCTCTCTCTACCTCTCTCTATAGCTCTTAGAAGTTGTGAAGAATGAAATGAAATGGAAGGTCTATTTATAGTTGGAAAATGGGTCCTTAAGTGTAATTTTCGTCTCTGGGTCGTTCTACGTAATTTTCCCCGTGACAAATTTTCAAACCTCCCGTGACTCTTCCCGTGGCTGGTTGTGGAAATTATTTTTCGTGGGTCCCACATGAATAGTAAATAATATTATATTATAATAATATAATATTATTATTCAAATAGTAAATTACTATTACGTGGGTCCCGCTGACAAAATTTTCAAACTTCACGAGAGTTTCTGTCGGCAGAGGAGAAATAATTTGACGTGGGTCCCACATGAATAGTAAATACGTATTTTGGAATAGTAAATACCGTATTTTTAAATAGTAAATACGTATTTGTGAATAGTGAACACTATTCATATTTCACAAATTTCAAGTATTAAATACGTATTTGCGAATAACATATATATATATATATATATATATATATATATATATATATATTTTTAAATACGTATTTGTATATAGTAAAAACGTATACGTGAATAGTAAATACTATTCACGGGGCCCACAAAATACTGATTTCAAATTTATTACTTTCCAAAAATAGAGCCTACTAGTCTTCCCAAAATAGGTTTATGTTCAAGATATTAGATTCAAAATTCAGGATGTTACATTTCTCCCCTCCTAAAAGAAAATTTTGTCCTCAAAATTTCGCTATAATAAGAATTCTAACCTATTTAAATAAATGAGGATAGGTTTGTCGCATGCTCTCCTCCGTTTCCCAAGTAGCATCTCCGGGAGCCATTCCTTTACACACAACCTTTACAAGCTAATATCCTTGTTCCTCAATTGCTTATCCCCCGCATCAACAATCCGCTCCGACTCAGCTTTATATATCATATTATCCCTAAGTCCTATCTCTTTCCCAAACATGCTCACCAAACGCACAACACAATTTTCGTTCATCTTGTACCCAAAGTAATATTCAGACACAGGATCCACTAGTTCCTTATTTGAGCGCTTGGTTACACTGGCCTCACAGGCCAGTTCATTCTTCCTTTCTGCTTATTTCATTGTATTACCACGACACTGGATATTCAGATCTTACAGCTTAAGAAGTTACCCTCAGGCCATAATAACCACAATATGATATAATCTGATTATTCTGCCAACCTTAAGATAAACTTTAGACATACAGGTCTAATGTTACCATGATAGGCAACAAACACAATACTAGGCACATAAGTCTTATAGCCTAGAGATACCACCATATGCAAACTAGCTCAACGGGTCTTACCGCTTCAAGCCTCTGCTCGTCTATCCTATACCCGTGCTTCCTCAATTCAAGTTTAAGAAAACACTTACTTACTAAATCTAGCTTTCACCAATGGCAAGTAATTCAAAAACAAGTACATTTGGCAAGATTCCACAAACTAAGTATATCCACAACAGTTTCCAACCTCTTCTAGCTTGTACACCTTCCACCACAATCATAATGTAAAAGTCAATTCTTGTTCTGATTTCACAAGGATTCATTCCATGAGACATCATAGTTTATAAATGTCGATTACAAACTGGTCTTAAATCCTGTTGTAAATATTGCGTAAAAATTTCCAAACACAGCAAGTGCATTGGTAAGTTCAAAATTCAAATACTCAGGGACCTAGCAACTATTTTAAATAGTCACCAACTCCGAATACATTCCAGGTTCCAACTTATTCTACTCAACTCATCCATGAAACACTCAATTCATTATTTCTAAAGAAAGATTCTATTATCAAGATCATTTCCTATGCTAGTTAAACAGTTGGCAATCTCTGAACACCTTATACATGTTGGTATCACATGATTCGAATTCAATCCTTAGTATCTCAAAGACATATACTAAATATCATCTGTTCCTCTCATAGTTATCTATTAATCACACCCAAATAACATACTAATATTGTAACATAAATCACCGGATTTCATACTTTCATAATTAGACATACTATCTTAACTCAGATTGAATTCAAGTCTATTCTCAAATATTCCCAGACATTAATAGTCAAGTTTACAATTTGATTCTTATAACCTCAACATCAACTGATAATTCGTGTTTCCCCAAAAATACCCATTATACATACTAAGATCATGATTCACAATTCCTAATCTAATTCTTGGATTATACGAAGACTATCTACAACCTCAGCAGCATTCACAAGGTTCTAATTCTACCTCAACCTGCAATATCACAACGGCTCATTTCGTTCTTAAGTTCTATTTCAGCTTAGATTAAATTAAAGCCTATCCTCAACATTTACTATATTCATTCTAACATCTTACTGGCATTCCTAAGGATCACCATTTCATACCTTTCCATCGATCTTCCAACATGTTTATCCAAAAACCTTAGTCTTTGAATTATCTGTGACAAATTCATAGAGTTCTTCGGATACTCAGAGAGTGAAGAATGCTCTCGGGTTAATTGGCACAACTCATCATCATTTCAAATCTTTGGATTCTCTCCGATTCATCTAATATTATTAGGAAGTCACCCTTCCCAAGATTACTATCACCTTAGCACGCTTACGCTTAAAATCCTATTTTCAAATGTCAATTCCGACATCTTGAGTCAGCTGCACATCCAAGACAGATTTCTTAGATAAATGCGCGTATAAACGTCCAAACTTAATTTCTTGAAAACACAGCTAGCAATAAATGCCATAGCGATTTCTGTCTGCAAAGGTCTAGGAAACTGCGACCCCTAACGGTGGCTAGGGTGCACTAGGGTGCGGTGCCATAAAATTTTCCGCATAACAACAAAATCTACATGATTCTGAGCTAACGACAGATGAGAATCCGATGCTGCTTAACAAAATATAGACGTTGCTAGCCCAGCTATAAATAGAGTAAAGAAAGAGTAAATGTTTCACGTTCTCTCAAACTTCACAAAACCTCCACATATTCATTTCCTCTCCGATCGTAACCTTCACTATAACCTTCCACATTATCCTTAAACATGGCCGGTTCAAGTAACTCTATTCCAGTCTCCGATTCATTCAACCCTTTCTTTCTTGAAGCCTTACTTCATGACTATCAGACTAACATGTTGTCTGATTTGTCAAACAATGCATCATACCCTTATCCTTCTTTACTTCCCCAAAATCCCGTAAGTATGAACGTTCATTCATCTGCCTCAACGATTAACATTCCTACTCCTCCTCCAAGGATACAAGATTCTATTTTTACAACTACTAACAGAAAGGAATCTGAAGCAGGTCCATCAAGGCGACCTGTCCAAAGGTGTCGTAATGTGGCAGAACTTATGGAGTCTACGGTACCTTCTCAACCAAGGAATCCTGCTTCTACCTTGACTGAGACTACTAATCCATTTTCATGTGGTTGCTGCCATGTTCTATGAGAGATTATTCATACCAATGGACTTCAATACCATAAACTTGAAGTTCATGGGAGGATTGGTATGATATGTCACGCTGTCTTTCACCAGGACGTACAAGGAGGTTCTTTCAATCCTCAAGTATTTGACTTTGGTAAGAAAAATTTAGAAGATGTCAAACATTTTCTAGAAAATTATTGTTTGAATCAAAATTCTTTAGGGTATGTCCTGGTGTCAGATCCCCTATCAGCCTACTATGAGGCCCTCTGTGTTGGTTTGGAATGGACTAAAAATCAAAATGATCTCCCTAATAGTTCATTTCCAACCAATACAGAAAATATATCCAATAAAGGAAAAGAGCTCATGGTTGTAAATAATAATCCTTCAGTCCCCATACCTAGTAATCCATACCGATCAAGAGCTGAACAAAATATTAGAGCTGCATCAATGTCAATTAATGATCTTAGAGACTTATTCCATTTACCTCAACAAGAAGCGGCTCAACAAGTTCGTCTATGCAAAAATGTTCTAATGAAAATATGCCATAGGGGAGGAATAAAGCATTGGCCTTATGTAAAAATTCGAAGCACTATGAAGCAAATAGCTAGATTGAGAAGAACAATGTCTCCTGATGGTCCTCTCTCAAGAGCAGCCGCTCAGGAAGAAATTAATAGACTTAAACTTGAGATAGTCGAAGCTTGCGGTGGGATTGTACCAACTGTTGTTCTTGATGCTTGAAATAATATAGTCTAGCCTTCTTGCTAATGTTTGTAATCTCTATTCTAGGATTCATAAGGATTTTCGAGTTTTCCTGCCAAACTCAACTTTATCTTATTAAATTCAAACTTAAGCCAGTTATTCTGTATAATCAAGACTATGCCCGTATTTTGTTATGGTATTGTCATCTGTTACTCATATAAATTAGCTAGGTAAGTGTAAATCTAGCGAAAATCTCTTCATACTTTTTACAACGGCAACTAATTGAATAACCATCAAATAGGGGCTTAGTCTTTCAATCACTTTCCTAGACACCAATAAAAATATTCATCCTAGAAAGTAATTTTAGGCCTACAGAATCCAATATTCAATAAATTTTCTACTTACCAACTTCCGCTACGCAGCTCTGAAATTTAATCTCAATCACATCCTCAAATCATAAATCCTCATTATCAATCACTTGAATATTTTGATTAACCCATTCTTCTCCTATCATGAATGTCACAAGAAAATTGGTAAAAAGAATCCAAAGCTATAAAGGAAAATGCACATGTTATGATATTTAATTTGCCATGACCTCAAAATTTTTATTTAGAAAACTGATAGGAAATTTACAGATTGGCCAGAACCTTTGCTCTGATACCAAAAATGTAACGCCTCATTTTCAATACCAAAATCTTGGCCAAAATATTAGTAACACCACCAAATATAGGATATTTAACACTCAAACACATATTTACAATATGGCCAAAGGTAGAAATCCATTTATACAGGGCCAAAATAAATCCAATAAATAAGAGTTATTTTAAAATGCGGAAGTCTTTTAGGTTCATGGCAAATAAAATAACACAACATAAACTAAAGGAGTACAGAAGAGCCTACAAAGCTCACTCCATGGGTGCATTCCCTTGATCTCTACTAAGTTATTCACCTGAAAAATGATAATATGGGGTGAGATTACACATCTCAGTAACTACTGAATATTTCCACCGCATACAAGTAAATAATGTATGACAAAAAGGCATAAACTTATTTCATAAATATAAATATATACCATACTTTCTCTTACAAAGATTATTTGTAAAAGTAGTTATCAATACAAAAATAATAAAATATGACTTTATATATATAAATATATTTTTCAGAAGTTCTCATCATATGTCTTTACAAATCATTCATCAGTCTATCGAATCCTTGATCTGTTCAGAAATGCATTATGCAGTATGCAGCCTCCCTTATACCACCTCCATCCGTATACCGCTGACTGGAGCCATAGGCTAACACATAGTCCAATAGAAACTTATTCATTTGACTGAATTGTTCCAAGCTCACCAAATCTTAAGATACACCCGGCCAAAGGTATAGAGCTTAAATCTGGACTATGGCTCCCCTCCTTTAAAATAACTAAGGAGGTGTCACATGTCCCACAACTCCAATGAAATCCCGGCCAGAGGAAAACATGGAAGATGGGGCCCTGAAACAAGTACCATCCACTGTGCACCGAGTGGTGGCATAAATCATTCTTATCATTCAAATCCCTCCTTACTCCACCCATCATAATACAACCGCCATGATGAATATGTTCACTCAAAATAATGCATTATTATACCATAAAGTTTTATACATCAATATGCGTATTTATGAATAGTGAATACTATGCGTATATGTGAATAGTAATATACGATATATATACATGAATAGTAAAAATGAAGAGTACATACGGTATGTATTCGTGAATAGTAAATACGGTATGTATACGTGAATAGTATTATGAATAGTAAATACGGTATATGTGAATAGTAAAATGAATAGTAAATACGGTATACGTGAATAGTAAAATGAATAGTAAATACGGTGTGAATAGTAAATATGGTATACGTGAATAGTAAATACAGTATACGTGAATAGTAACATGAATAGTAAAAATGAATAGTAAATACGGTATACGTGAATAGTAACGTACGTATAAATAGTACCTCTGCAGATTTGCAAATCAAAGTTCCCACACCGGATCTTAAAACCATAAATATTTTCTAAATATTCTTGCCAAAATAGTAAACAAACAAATTTATAATCATACATAATTCACAAGTATAAGGAAGAATATTCAGAGTTACCTGTTACTTGCTAATACCCGAATCACCAACCAGCTATTATAACTCTCAAGCAAATATCTCTCTACTCTCTCTCTCTCTCTACCTCTCTCTATAGCTCTTAGAAGTTGTGAAGAATGAAATGAAATGGAAGGTCTATTTATAGTTGGAAAATGGGTCCTTAAGTGTAATTTTCGTCTCTGGGTCGTTCTACGTAATTTTCCCCGTGACAAATTTTCAAACCTCCCGTGACTCTTCCCGTGGCTGGTTGTGGAAATTATTTTTCGTGGGTCCCACATGAATAGTAAATAATATTATATTATAATAATATAATATTATTATTCAAATAGTAAATTACTATTACGTGGGTCCCGCTGACAAAATTTTCAAACTTCACGAGAGTTTCTGTCGGCAGAGGAGAAATAATTTGACGTGGGTCCCACATGAATAGTAAATACGTATTTTGGAATAGTAAATACCGTATTTTTAAATAGTAAATACGTATTTGTGAATAGTGAACACTATTCATATTTCACAAATTTCAAGTATTAAATACGTATTTGCGAATAACATATATATATATATATATATATATATTTTTAAATACGTATTTGTATATAGTAAAAACGTATACGTGAATAGTAAATACTATTCACGGGGCCCACAAAATACTGATTTCAAATTTATTACTTTCCAAAAATAGAGCCTACTAGTCTTCCCAAAATAGGTTTATGTTCAAGATATTAGATTCAAAATTCAGGATGTTACAAGCTTAACTCTTATCCCCTCAATCATCCTAATTGTGGGCAAATACCTAAAGTCATCTATCCAAGCGTTGAAGCTCTCACTCAGATTGTTACCAACAATCCAGGACAAAGGTCTACAACTAAGATATGCCCTTACCCATGATGTTATAGGATAGGAGACGGCTGCCTTCGCTGCTCCTTCACTTAGTGCACTCAGCTACTTAAGGTTATCAACAAATTGTTCTTCAAATGTGCTCCAAGCACAAGAGAAGAACTTCTTCTTCAACTCACCACCTCCCCACTTCTTGCTCTAGTTCACATATATATGTCTAGCACATAATCAACGCTCTGACAAAGGCAACATCTACGATACAGCAGCAAGTAGACCCTGCAGCCATTGGACAAGCAACATATCAAATATCAAGTATTATATGAACACCATATGAATTAGACCATACCTTACCTTTTGCATATCTGACATAATTGTTATTCTACCTCCATCCTCCAAGTCTAAAGACCTCTTCAACCATTGGAAAAACCATTTTCAATTTAATTTGTTCTCCTTCTATGTAATCCCAACAACAATGGGATATAAACCATCGTTCGCATCAAGCCCAGTAGCCATTAACATGATGCCATGTGCATTGCCTTTGAGGAAAGTACCATCAACACCAATTATTAGCTTGCATCCTGCCTTCCAACCCGTCTGCCAAAACCAACAACAAACATACATCATTAAATCATGCAAGTATCCTAAAGCATGGCAACACAGAAAACTTAATCACAATTTATGGCAACAATTACCTTTGCAGCATTGAAACATAGATACAATCGGCTGAAGACCCTTTTGCCATTGTTAAGAGCTTCTTTGCTTAGTTCAAGAGACACATCTGACCCCGGATTGGATTTTCTCAACTCATTACAGTAAGCTTCCAAGTGGTTGAACTCATCAATGTAACTTCCTTCCAAACCCTCCACAATTAACCTCTTCACTTTTTTACATTTGTATATGCTAACACTAACCATCAATTCCTCTTCTATATCCTTCTTCATGTCTGCCACTTTATAATTTGGCCTCTCTTGCACCTTCTTCTTGAACCAGCCAGTTAACCACTTCACAGACGCCCTAGGATTCTTAAAAACCTAGCTATAACTATGTTCTAACAACAGAGTCTTCAATTTTAAACCCGGATGTGACCCATCTTTTGAGGCATACAACACAAATGGGCATCCTTGTTGACATCGGACCGATATTCTTGTAGGTCACTTTTAACGATCTTCAACTTAACTCCACCATGGATGGAATAGCTATTAATGGCTACAACTACCTCCTTGTTTGCAAATGTCTCACCCATGATGAAACTCGGTAGAACTTCATCCCCATTTGAACCCTCTTCATCCTCTCCATTAGTATCACCCTCAGAATCAATATCGTCTTCATCCTCACCTTTGTCCTCACCTTCACCTTCGCTTGGAATTACCTCTGCGTTGTCTCCATTATCATCTCCTATTTTAGAAAACACTTCATCACCTTCGTTTCTATCTCCACCATCTCTTCGTTAAGAAATATATTCCCCTCAACCACATCTTTGAAATGCTCATCAGTCCCACCGTCTAGAACACCATTTGGACCACTGACGGGACCACCACTACCCTCTATTGCCACTCAACCTTTACCCTCCATTAATTTATCCCAATCAACATCACGCAAACAGACAAACGACAACGTGCCAAAGGCAAAGCAAACAAAGACAAAGGGCTACTTCGGTATTCCACTATTGAATGCATAAAGCAAGCTAAAGCTCAACAAAAAATATACTTTACATCTTTGTCAAAAGTTTCCATACCTGAAGATCGAGGACAAATCTCTGCTACCGACTGAGACAGCACATGCGCCACACAGTCGCGATTTATCTGTTGTCTTCCTCCCAATCGGACTGCTCGCCAGCTTACTAAGTACATGCGCCCCACTACATTCCGATTTCACCACTCTATTTGACTGTCGTTCACTGATTTCACGTTCTGGTCTTCTCAATTTCTCTTTCTAGTTTAGGTCTTCTCACTTCCTCTTACCCTCGATTTCTCCTTCTAAAATTTCCTGTGTCGGTATGCCTATATCGTTGGTCGTAACACGTGTGAGACGATGATCTGATGTGTCAACCTATGTGTATGCTGTGTGGCCATCATCAGGCGCAATGTGTCAATTTAATGATATAGGTGGCGATTCCATCACGGTAGGG
This sequence comes from Acacia crassicarpa, assembly GCA_034222035.1. NCBI lineage: Eukaryota > Viridiplantae > Streptophyta > Magnoliopsida > Fabales > Fabaceae > Acacia > Acacia crassicarpa. Next base: position 1,591,907 of record JAWXYG010000019.1, on the reverse strand, counting down.
GCATTTTTGCTATGATTTTAATACTTCCAGGGCAAATAAGAGGAGGGAAAAAAAAACTTCCGTCTTACCAGTGCTCCATAGTGAAAACTTCCATTGCATTTAAAACCCTTAACCCATAATTTGTAAATGAAATCATAGTACTACCACCTGTAGGTTGTTTTTGTTAATTTCTATAATAACCAGGCTATGTGCTCATCATTACAATGAGATCTAAGCTGTACAAATTGAATATATATATATATATATATAATACAGTTTCAATGGTCGATAACTAAAATTTTCAAATGACAATTTTTTTTTAAAAGAAAAAGACTAATAATTAAAAGATTACTTTCTTTAATTTTAGGTTTTTAACCGATTAAAATATTTTAAAAAAAATAAAGAAAAAAATTCAATTTGGATTATTCACATTAAATTTAATAAACCGTTTAGAATTTTGTTGCTCATCACACTTAACAGCTCCAAAACCACTTCCTAGTTTTTAAGAGGTGGTACCAGTAATCGAATTGAAGTTGAGACCTCTGAGACTTGGAAACCTAAGCTATGAGGAGTGAGGACCAAGCCATAAAGACCAGTAACCACTTTTCTAGTTTTAGCTATACTATTCCACGTTCTAATCCATCAAACTCTTCTTTGGGGACATGCATTAATTGACATTGTTCCCTCTCCTTCAAGATATTTGCAGACCCATTTATTTTGTAGCAAAATATCTTCCACATACAATATTAAAGATCCCATACCCTTTTTTCAGATATTTTTGTTCCTATTTATACATACACTAATCTTCAAGTCAGACACTCCTCAATCATGCAATCACATGCATATTCTTCCTTATTTTTTTAAAAAAAAAAAAACGAATTGAGTGTACGTTCTTTAAAAGTTTGTGATATGTTATGTTTAAAATAATTGTAGGGACAAAAAAAAAAACACACAGTTACATGCATAATTAGGATGCAATATATATTGGGAATTTAAATCTTCTTGTTAATCAGAGATAAAGATGTACGTACACTAAGGCAAATATATACACTATAAGAAATAAACAAGGATAATTAGAAAGAAGAAAATATTTAAAACTTTAGACTATGACAATCAGAATACTTAATACGTATATATAGTATGCGCATCCTAATTCTCTCTTGCATGTTTTCTCAATTTTGTCTTTTATATTTAAGGATATGCATCTACATTATTCGTCCATATACGGACCATACTTGATAGCTGAGAATTTATTACTAAAAACGACAGCATTCTTTCTAATTCAAAAAACAAAGGAGATAGATAGGGAGAAATTATATGCAAAAATGAACTTTAATTTGCTATTAGTCTTGTTAACAGATATTATAAACCCAAGGATGCTTGATCATGGTGGATTAACTAAACTACAAAGTGGCTGGGCAACCTGATTTCGAATCTCACCTTGTTTAAAAGGACTCTTGGAGAGAAGCATCTTAGTTACAAAACCTCAACCTGGATTAATTGGTTGTCAAGACACCTTGTAATAAGATCTAAATAAAGCGCCAGATGTCAAGTGGCCCAAAGGTTGCAAAAATTGACATATTAGAAGCTTATATATATAAAGATATGGTTTTTGATAGAGCGTAATAATATCGTGCGATCCATATAAATGATCATACCTAGTGGGATAAGACTTTATTATTGTTATTGTATATAAGTTGGCAAACATATATATCCTACTCAATTCTCTCATGGTAACTTAAAATTTTAAATAATATATTTTATTACATTTTTCTAGTACCAAATTGATATATACACAGAAACACACATACACCTACTTACAGCTAGCACAGTAACAACTATTCACATAAGATACATACTCTTATTGCTTAATTTGCGTTTCAGAAGAAATCAATTTTAGTTCTGTCCCTGACTAAGTCAGCTAAAACTGCTACATCATTATAATTGGTTTCTTGTTTAGGGACAATAGGAGGTTTATTCGATCTGATTAAGGCCCAGTTGGTGGCTTCAAAGAATTCATGTCTCTTAATCTCACAAGACCCCCTCGTAGATCCTAGTCTCTTCTTAGGATTCTTCACCAGAAGCTGTTTTATGAGATCTTGTGCCTTCCCTATCTCTTCCTCATCATCGTCCTCGTCCTTGTCTCTGAACTCAGTACATAATCTCGGAAACCTTACCGACTTCCCTATAATGTTCCTCATTGTCTTCTCGTTGTCTTTGTCTTTGAAGGGAGTGATCCCATACAGCAGCTCGTACAGAAACACCCCATAGGCCCACCAGTCCACTGCGCTACCGTGTCCTAGCCCTAATAACATCTCTGGTGCTAAATATTCGTGGGTCCCAACAAATGAGTTGGACCTTGCGTTAATTGGTTCTGCTGATAATTCCACGTCATCATCAACTATACATGATGCTTTCTTCTTCTTCTTCTTTCTCCTCCTTCTGATCATGACTCCTTTTTCCACTGAGTTTTCACAACAGAAACTTGTAATCTTCTTCTTCTTCATTGTTAATGTTGCAGTTAGGTCTTGTTGGAGTCTGGCTTTTAGAAGCTTGGGATGAGACTCACAGTGAAGTAGAGAGAGATCGAAGTCAGAGAGCATGACGTGGCCGTCTTCTTGGATAAGCACATTCTCTGGCTTTAGGTCTCTGTAAATTATTCCCATCATATGAAGATATTCAAGAGCTACAAGCACCTCAGCTGCATAGAACCTGTATCACATATATGAGAAATATTAAAATCACTCTTCAAAAGACTTAATAATAAAAATTTACATTTTTCTGCTTATAGTGTTGGCTAGTTGCAATTCAATGCAGAAACCTTAATTTGGTGCAGCTTAGGCTCCATAGTTTTGGCTTGAGCGCAATTCATTCAGTGAATTTTAACTCAATACAATTCAATCTTTTAATATAAATATTTAAAATATTAATCCTTTTATTTTAAGAAAAATAAAATTGTATACTTTATGTAAGAGATTAAAATTTTAAATACTTATAATTATAGGGACTGAGTTATGGTGGATTGAAGTTCAGGAATTGAGTTTCAACTGGGTCAACAAAAATTGAAATGTATTGAATTAAAGTTTAAAAATCGAATTAGATTCAAGTGAAAACTATGAGACTAAAAGATCAATTTCTCAACTTAGTAAAACGACTTCCCATATCAAGTTAAGCCTGCTAACACTTGACATGTACAAAAACTCACCGAACTGTTGAATGGAGGATGTGAATTCTATAATTGATAAGATTATGATGAGAATTGAAGTTTATGAGGTGCTTACTTGGCAGCAGAGACAGTAAAACGAAGATTAGGCTGGTTTTGTTGAAGCCTGAACAAGTCACCGCCATGGCAGTAATCAATGAGCAAACACGAGTTGTGATAAGCATCAAAGTTGGCATATAGGGTTGGAAGAAAAGGATGATCAAGAACACTCAAAACTTTTCTCTCAACATCAGCTCTCTTTAGCTTATTTTTCATTCTCAGACACTCTCTGTCCACAACTTTCAACGCATAGTAACAACCGCCGCCGCCACCGTACCGATCAAGGTTCATGACTGTGTGCTTGATCTCACAGAGGAAAACGTTCCCAATGTCGCCGGAGCCAAGCCGGCGAAGAAGGTGAAAGTGGTCGAGTCTAACTTCACCGCCGTGCTCTGAGTAGAGCCGCTTTATCGGCTGCCAAGCCGGCTGGTTCGCTCTGTGTGGCCTCTTAATGTGGTTCTCATCATGACTCAAATCACACATAGCTAGCTATATGTTCTTGCAAAGTAAATTTCCTTTGGTTTTTAACTTGTAATTGATATATGATATGCTTTTTTTGAGTGTATGAGTTGGTGTATTTATAGAAGGGATATGCAGGCTCTTGGCCTTCTACTCCGTAGATAGTTGGGGGTAACTAGGATGAAGTTTTATACCGATTTTTGGCAGTTAAGCATTTGCTCCAGGTACATCTTTTGCAGATGAATTCCAAAAAGTAAGATCTCTTATCATATTAATTAGGTCTTGAGATCATTCATGTGTATAGAAAAAGATTAAAATGTGCATACTATTTAGCCTGATTGGCTCAAGAGAACAACCAGGATTTTAATGTCTTATAGACAAAACAAATTGTTTATTTGAAGCTTTTTAAGCTAAAATGTGGGAAATATGGTGAAATCTCTCAAAAACACAATAATGTTGTCTAACTATTATACGCTTTCTGTTTCTCAAACTACTTGCTTGCCTTTATAATTAAAAAAGGAAAAAGAAAAAAGAAAGGATGTGTAGGAACACTTTTTTTTATGATAATTAAATGTGGTGAATTTTAATAAGTGGATGCCGTGTGGAGGATGGCATATACTAATAAAGCCAAGTCTAATAAATGGCTCGAGGAATATTATTGAGATTTTTTCTGGCTGCCTTATCTAATTTCGATTCTTATTATTTAGCAAGTTTCTGTGGTTTTAATAGTAGATTAGGCTATACATTCCTGCCTCATATTCAATCATTCACGTCACAATATCTTATAAATCTTCCTGTTTAAATTATGATATATCAACTTTGGAAATAACTCTTCTTTTTTTTTTTTGGTTCAAAATTGGAAAAACATTCCCCACTAAGAATTTCATTAGTGAAAAGGAATTAAATCAGAGTACTCGTACTCTGTATTCCTACAAAATTTGTTAAATACAAGTACTTTATATGTATAAAGATAGAATAAATATCTTATTTGGTCCCTGCAAAAAATCACGGACCCCTTTTTGGTTCCTCAGTAAAAATAACTTATCTCGTAATCCTTATAAAATCCAAAAACCGTCCACGTTAGTCCTTCCAGGTTGAAGCGGACACATGCAGTGAAGTGTCCCAAATGTGGTCAGGGATTACAGGATGAATTATTTTTACTGAGGGACCAAAAAGGGGTCCGTGATTTTTTTCAGGGACCAAATAGGATATTTACTTATAAAGATATCTAAGGTCATTTTCACCAATAAAATTTTCAATAAAAAACTTCTTTCCATTTTTCTCAAATGGTTATTACATAGTACATATATTTTGCTTTTTTTTTTTTTTTGGTGTTTGTGTGTTTTTCCCCCTACAAGGAGAAGTATATTTTATAATTAGATTAATTAATACAATATTTCATCTTTATAGTTTATCCTCATTTTGGTTTTATTTCCTTTAGTTTCAAACTATGAGTTTTGGTCCCTCAAATTATTTTTCATCTAAAAAATTAATCCATGTATTTTGGTAAAAGCTTGGACATTTTGCCCCTTAATAAAGACCTAACATTATATTAACCCTTGATAGTTTTACTATGAAAATGTTTCTTAATAAAGATATAATTTCTATTAAAATACTTTAGGATCGGAGCTAATTAAATGTGTTATTCCATCCAATTGTATTTGGAGGAGGGGTTCTGTGATCCTTATCATAAGAAATCATATTGATAATTTATTATGATTTAATTTTTAACGTTGATGATGAAAAAAAAAAGACTTTTTTTTTTAAAGGATGTCTTCGATATTTTTAATATAAGACATATTTACCTAATTTAATTAAATCAAAAAAGTTACTTTAGTTAATGTAACATGTATTTTATTAAACACACTAATCATCTTCTCTGATTTCCTCCTTCCCTCTCCTCTTTGATTATTGTTGAAGGAGCATTATTGGCAAATTATAAAAAGATTGAAAAATATAAAAAGTATATCTTCTATTTAAGACCAAAACTAACTATGTCTTATGTTAAGGACATGATGGAGTGGTATTTAATATAGGCAAAGGTAACAAATTTTTTAAGAGTTAATAATATTTTAAAATTTTCTTTAGTTTTAACAAAAATGATGAAAGTGACCATAAACGTCAGTCTTAAATCTTAATGAAATACCACTCTGTTTCTATTTATAAGTCCTATTTTGACCAAATTACATATACCAATGAGAGGTAATTAACTAGGTGAATTTTCAATTTTACCCTCATTTATGATTGGATGCTTTCAACTTTTTCTTCTCTCTCTATTTTCATTGGTACAATTAATATGGGCAAAATTGTCACAATCTCATTTATTTGGTCAAAGGGGACTTATAAATAGGACCAAATTTTTTTAGTCAAAAGGGACTTATAAATAGGACCAGAGTGATAAATTTTAACCATTTAAACACAAGGCTTCGAATTTGAATCCGTGTGAATGTAAAATATCTTTGTGGGAAACTATCTCAATTTGACTTAACAATACTAACTTAATCATATAGTCATGTAAAAAGAAATGATGAAAGAGAGTTATGAGTAAATAGGAAATGTAAAAGATGAGGAGAGAGACAATAATATCCTACCACTTTGATCCTATTTATAAGTTCAGTTTGACCAAAAAATTTGGTCCTATTTATAAGTCCAGTGTCAGAAATAAATGAGATTGTGACAATTTTATCCATATTAATTGCACCCATAAAGATAGAGAGAGAAAAAACAGTAAAAAAAGTACTCAATCATAAATGAGAGCAAAGTTGAAAATTTACCCCATAATCATTGTGTCAACTAACTTTTATTGGTATGTGAGATTTGGTCAAAATGGACTTATAAATAGGACCAGAGTGGTATTACACAATCTGACTTTTACTTAATCTTATTTTTATACAAGTCAGATTATAAAACATCATTTTTCTTACACAATCTCAATTATATATATACACACACAGCTAGATCGAGAGGCGACAAAAATTCATGAGTTGAGCGATAATTCGGATTCGGATATTTTGCATTTAATAACTAAAACAATTATAACAAACACACACAATATTGCAAGCGCACACATAAATTATTTTGTACTTTTTAAAAAATGTGAGATATTTAACTGTGAAAATGTTCCCTAAACAACAATAGACATCTATAACGGAAAACATGATAAAATACCATTTAAAATTCATAAACTCTAAAAAGTCTGTAAACATTTTCAAAGGACATAAAGGTCGTAGGGATTAAATTGAGATTTTAAAATGTTGGTGATGGGGATTTTAAATTATTTTGTACTTTTAAAAAATATGAGATATATAACTATGAAAATGTTCACTAAATAACAATAGACATCTAAAAAACAAAAAATGATAAAAAACCATTTAAAAATCTAAAAAGTCTGTTAACATTTTGAAATAACATAAAGATAATAGGAATTGAATTGAGATTTTAACATGTTGGGAAATTAACATTCTTTCCTTAGTTTTTAAATAAATAAATAAATAATGAGCCTCGTCAGAGCACCACCACGGCCAGCTGCCAGAGATCTGATATTGGCCATCCTACAACCTTCGGCAGCTTGAGCTCTGGTGTGGGGTTATTTTTTGGGGGGTGTTGAATTTTTGTTTTTTTAAATATTGAATTTAACAAGACCAGTGCATTGATATATAAATAAATAAATAAATCATATATATACACACACACTGGTTAACTTTTTTTTCCATAATGAAACGCTCCTGTGAATCCAATTATGAATTATAAGACTTGTAATGAGTTTAACAAAGGCGTTCGTCAAGTGAAAACATGTCAGTCTAGGTTCACCAACATATGAGTACTATGAACAAAAACCGTAATGAGATTAAGAAATTCATCAATGGCATTTACAAAACTTGAAATGAGTTTAACAAAGGTGTTTATCAAGTGAAAACTTGTCATTCTAAGTTCAGCAACATTTGAGAACGATGAACAAAAGTCATAATCAGATTAACAAGTTCATCAATGATATACATAATACTTGTAATGAGTTTAAAAAAGGCGTTTGTCAGGTAAAAACATGTCACTCTGGGTTTACCAACATTTGAGAACTATGAACAAAAGTCATAAAAAGAATAACAAATTTATCAATGATATTCACAACACTTGAAATGAGATTCACAAGAGCGTTTCTTTATTTAAAAAATGTTAACCAATATACAATGTAACACCTCATTTTCATCACCAAAAACTCGGTCAAAATATTGAAAATACCTTCAAAAGAGTTCAACAATATCCAAATCCTTTTACAATGTTACCATTTCGAATAAAACCCGTAATACATAATCAGAATAAATTTCAGAAAATATTTCAGAGTTCAATACAAACGGAAGTCTTAGGTTCATGGCAAATAAAATAACATAACATAATCTATTGGAGATCAAAAGAGCTTCCAGAGCTCACTCCATAGGTGCCTTCCCTTGCTCTCTACTAGAATAATCACCTGAAAAATGTTAATATGGGATGAGATTTCACGTCTCAGTAACTACTGAATATTTCTACCTTACCCAAGCAAATTACATATGACATAAATAGTAGATAGTAAAAAAAATGGATTTAATATACACAGATATTTTTTTTAGATATACAGTAGTTCACATCAAATATCTTTATAAAATACTCATCATTCTTTATTGAATAATTCAGAATGCACTATGCAGTATGCAGCCTCCCTTATATCCCCTTCCAACCGTATACCGCTGACTGGAACCATAGGCTAACATATAGTCCAATAGAAACTCATTCATTTGACTGGATGGTTTCAAGCTCACCAAAACTTAAGATACACCCGGCCAAAGGTATAGAGCTTAAATCTGGACTATGGCTCCCCTCCTTTAAAATAACAACTAAGGAGGTGTCACATGTCCCACATCTCCAATGAAATCCCGGCCAGAGGAAAACATGGAAGATGGGGCCCTGAAAAGTACCATCCACTGTGCACCGAGTGGTGGCATAAACAATTCTTATCATTCAATTCCCTCCTTACTCCACCCATCACAATACAACCGCCATGATGAATGTATTTACTCAAAAATAATGCATTATTATACCATTATATACGTTGATATGCGTATCTGTGAATAGTAAAATACTATGCGTATCTGTGAATAGTAAAATACTATACGTATCTGTGAATAGTAAAATACGGTATATACATGAATAGTAAAATGAGTAGTAAATACGGTATACGTGAATAGTAACATGAATAGTAAATACGGTATACGTGAATAGTAACATGAATAGTAAATACGGTATACGTGAATAGTAACATGAATAGTAAATACGGTATACGTGAATAGTAACATGAATAGTAAATACGGTATACGTGAATAGTAAAAATGAATAGTAAATACGGTATACGTGAATAGTAAAATGAATAGTAAATACGGTATATGTGAATAGTAAAATGAATAGTAAATACGGTATATGTGAATAGTAAAATGAATAGTAAATACGGTATATGTGAATAGTAACGTACGTATAAATAGTACCTCTACAGATTTGCAAGTCAAAGTTCCCACACCAGATCTTAAAACCATAAATATTTTCTAAATATTCTTGCCAAAATAGTAAACAAACAAATTTATAATCATACATAATTCACAAGTATAAGGAAGAATATTCAGAGTTACCTGTTACTTGCTAATACCCGAATCACCAACCAGCTATTATAACTCTCAAGCAAATATCTCTCTACTCTCTCTCTCTCTCTCTACCTCTCTCTATGGCTCTTAGAAGTTGTGAAGAATGAAATGAAATGGAAGGTCTATTTATAGTTGGAAAATGGGTCTTTAAGTGTAATTTTCGTCTGGGTCATTTTACGTAATTTTTCCAAAAATATAAAATGGAAACTTTCCCGTGACTTCTTCAGCCGCCCCGTGAAAGTTTTAAAAATTTTTAATAATATAATATTATAATTTAAATAGTAAAATATTATTACGTGGGTCCCGCGTGAGTTTTTTTCAAAACTCACGAGAAAGGTTGTCGCTCACGGGAAGTTTGCAGAGAATTATTTTGGCCGTGGGTCCCGCATGTTTTTTTTTTTTTTTTCTTTTTCCTTCCTTTCTTTTCTCTTTCCGATTCTTTCCTCCGTCACTTTTTATCTTTCTTCATTCATACTACTATATATAATATATTACTATATAATATGTTTATTATATTATTAAAATATATATTTAAATTCTAACCTTAAAAATTTACTCATACTAAATACCTAATAAATCAATTATCATAAATTAATCTATTATAGTTTCAGGTAAAAAAAATTCAGGATGTTACATTTCTCCCCTCCTAAAAGAAAATTTTGTCCTCAAAATTTCGCTATAATAAGAATTCTAACCTATTTAAATAAATGAGGATAGGTTTGTCGCATGCTCTCCTCCGTTTCCCAAGTAGCATCTCCGGGAGTCATTCCTTTCCACTCGACCTTTACAAGTCTAATGGTCTTGTTTCTTAATTTCTTGTCCCTTGCATCAACAATCCGCTCCGGCTCAGCTTTATACGTCATGTTATCCTGGAGTTCTACCTCTTCTACTTCTATAATGTGGGAAGGATCCGGTTGGTATTTCTTCAGTTGCGATACATGAAAGACATCATGAAGGTTCGCAAGCTGTGGAGGTAATGCAATTCTGTAAGCTACCGGTCCAACTTTCTCCAAAATCTCATAAGGACCCATAAAACGAGGTGAAAGCTTCTTTGCTCGTATTGCTCTACCAATGCCAGTCATTGGTGTGACTCTTAAGAATACATGTTCGCCCACCATGAACTCCAACGGTCGTCTTCTCTTGTCAGCATAACTCTTCTGTCGACTTTGAGCAGTGAGAAGTTTCTGTTGAATCACCTTAATCTTTTGAGTCGTCTCGTCCACAAGTTCTGGACCTATTAAAATTCGCTCATTCAATTCTGTCCAACAAATAGGAGATCTACATTTTCTTCCATACAAAGCCTCATAAGGTGCCATCTCAATGCTGGAGTGATAACTATTGTTATATGCAAACTCCGCAAGATGAAGATGATCGTCCCAACTTCCTTTTAGTTCGATTGCACAAGCCCGCAACATGTCTTCCAGAGTTTGAATAGTCCTCTCAGTCTGCCCGTCAGTTTGAGGATGATAAGCGGTACTATAACTCATCCGAGTTCCCATAGCATTCTGCAATGCTTTCCAAAATCGTGAAGTGAATCGTGGATCACGATCAGATACGATGCTATTCGGTATCCCATGCAATCTGACAATCTCCTTCATGTAGATCTTTGCTAGTCTCTCCAATGAGTATTCTGCTGCAATTGCTAGAAAATGAGCTGACTTAGTTAACCTATCGACAATTACCCAAATGGCATTATGTCCGGATGTCGTTAGAGGAAGCCCCATGATGAAATCCATAGAGATGCTATCCCATTTCCACTCTGGGATATCCAAATTCTTTAATAATCCAGGAGGTTTCCGATGTTCGATCTTGACTTTCTGACAAGTCAAACAACAAGTGACAAAGTCAGTCACATCTTTCTTCATGCCTCGCCACCACCAATTCTGCTTAAGATCATGATACATCTTGGTTGCTCCGGGATGGATAGTGTATTTACTCCGATGAGCCTCCTCTAGTATGAGCCTTTTTATTTCTCCATCATTAGGTATGCACACTTTTCCTTTATACCTTAATATCCCATCTCTATCGATCCCAAATTTCGATTCTTTTCCTTCTTCAATATCTTCCCTCACGTTTAATAGATACTCATCTTCGAGCTGAGCGAATTTAATCTCTTTCCAAATTGTGCTTTCAATAGTTAATGCTTCCATGGTAGCGACCAAACTTGACATTACATCAATAGATGTACTTGGTATCTCCTCGAGCAATTTATGTTCTCTGATCATCATCTGGGCTACATGGATTGTCTTTCTACTTAAGGCATCTGCTACAACGTTCGCCTTTCCTGGATGATACTTCAATTCGAAGTCGTAGTCCTTGATAAACTCCATCCATCTCCTCTGTCGCATGTTGAGCTCCTTTTGGTCGAACAGGTACTTTAGACTTTTGTGGTCACTATAAACTTCGAACTTTGAACCGTAGAGGTGATGCCTCCAAATCTTCAGAGCGAACACTACTGCTGCCAGTTCTAAGTCGTGAGTAGGATAATTCCCTTCATGTGGCCTTAACTGTCGAGAAGCATAAGCTACTACCCTACCATTTTGCATTAATACACACCCAAGACCTTTCTTGGAAGCATCTGTGTACAAAGTAAAGGTCTGAGCAGGATCTGGAATTATAAGTACCGGTGCCGTAGTCAACTTAGTCTTCAAATTTTGAAAAGCTGCTTCACACTTTTCGTCCCATACAAATGGTTGACCCTTCCTTGTTAACTTAGTCAAAGGCATAGCTATTTGCGAAAAGCCCTTGATAAATCTCCTATAATAGCCAGCTAGACCTAGAAAACTCCTGATCTCAGTCACGGACTTTGGTCGTTCCCATTGGAGAACTGCTTCAACTTTAGTATGGTCCACTGCAACACCTTCAGCCGATACGACATGGCCTAGGAATTTTACTTCCTTCAACCAAAATTCGCACTTAGACAGTTTCGCATAGAGCTTGTGCTCCTTCAACACTTGTAGCACGATTCTAAGGTGCTCTTTATGCTCTTCTTCATCCTTAGAGTAGATAAGGATGTCGTCAATGAAAACCACTACAAATTTATCTAGATATGGTCGGAAAATTCTATTCATGTAATCCATGAATACTGCTGGAGCATTTGTTAGCCCAAATGGCATAACAAGAAATTCATAATGGCCATATCTAGTTCTGAATGCAGTTTTTGAGACATCTTCAGCTTTGACTCTCAGTTGGTGATAACCTGATCTGAGGTCGATCTTGGAGAATATGGATGCTCCCTTCAACTGATCAAGTAGATCGTCGATCCTGGGTAAAGGATATTTATTCTTTATAGTCACTTTATTCAACTGGCGATAGTCAATGCATAGTCTCAGGCTCCCATCTTTCTTCTTCACAAAGAGTACGGGCGATCCCCAAGGAGATACACTGGGTCTGATAAAACCCTTTTCTAACAATTCTTCGATCTGCTTCTTCAATTCTGCTAGTTCCGATGGAGACATTCGGTAAGGAGCTTTAGATATAGGTTCCGTTCCAGGTACGAGATCAATAGAAAATTCTACTTCTCTCTCTGGAGGTAAACCTGTCATTTCTTTCGGGAATACCTCCGGAAATTCTTTCACCACTTCAATGTTCTCTATCCCTTCCTCCACTTCTGTTTGAATGGAGAAAAACACCATGTACGCAAGACAACCATGATGAACAGGCTTTTCATCTTGTACTATAGACAACAATTGTGGTCTACTATGACTCATAGAGTCATCCGCAAGAGAGATAGTCTTCCTCTTGCAGTCAAGGATGATGTCATTAGCTGACAACCAATCCATTCCTATTATTACATCGATACCCTTCGTGGGTAAACAAACAAGGTCTATATTTGAGATCCTATTATCAATCTCAATCGTACAATTTAAGCAAGCCCTAGAAGTTTTTACTGAAGCTCCCGCCGGTGTAGAAATAATCATATAATAAGGCAATTCACTCACTCTTAAATTCAATCGAGGCACACAGTCGTATGATATAAAAGAGTGTGTGGCACCAGAATCAAATAAGGCTTCTACTTCAAGACCTTGGAGTTTGAGGATACCTTTAATCAGATTTGGTGAAGCACTTGCCTCCTGATGTGATAGTGCAAACACTTTCCCTGGCACTGCAGTTCTAGCATCCTTGGCCCCTCGAGGCTCCTCCTCACAAAATCTGGAAATGTGTCCTGGCTTTCCACAGTTGAAACACGTCACACATGGTCCTTGGTGTATTCTTCCACACTTGGCACACATCTGATTGTTGGCGGTGCTTGCAGCAGGAGCTGTGGATCCCCTATATGAACTCTGACCTCCACTGAAGTGACTCCTTTGAGGTCCTTTGAATTGACTCCTCGGTGGTCTGCTGAAATGACTTCTTTGGGGTCCAGTAAAATAACTCCTCGATGGTCCACCAAAGTGATTTCTGGATGGTTGGCTAAACCGCGTATTCACATTACTGAAGTTGTGACTCTGCTTCTTAGTAACTCCTCCCGTTGGTCTCATGAGGTGTGTAGATCTGGCCTGAAAACCCTTCATCTTCTCAGCTTCCTCTTCTCGTTTGTTCCTTGCTATCGTGCGCAGTTTGTCGCATATTTCTTCAAAATCCCTTGTTTCATCAAGGAACGGTGATAGAGCTGTTTTTAGGTCTGGTCTAGCTTTTTCAACCAATCGAGCACTCAACCATTTAGAGTTGTTCTGTGAATATCCGCAGAATTTAGACAACTCTAAAAAGCGAGTAATAAATTCGTCTTCATGTAATTCCCCTTGCCTGAATGTGAGGAATTCAGTTTCTTTCTCTATTCTGATTGAAGGGGAAAAGTAATAATTTTCGAACTTTTCCTTAAACTCTTCCCACGTCATCTCAGCATTTCTTTTTGTTTTGGTGCTTTCCCACCATTCTTCAGCTGCTTTCTGCAACAATTGTTCAGCAACCATTACCTTTTGTTGTGAGCTAATCTCGATAACTCTGAAAATCTTTTCTACACGCTTCAGCCACTCCAGTGCTGCAATCGGATCTAGCTTCCCCTCGAACATCGGTGGAGTAAACTTCCGAAATTTTTCCCAAACCTCAGTAATAGGTAAGGGATGATACTGAGAATGAGAACCGCTACTACCTCCATCTTCAGTGCGAGAATGACTTCCTCCCCTAGATTGATGGTCAGAAGGTGTGACTTCCAGAGCCTTCTCCTTTCCTTCCTTACCACCTTGGCCTCTTCCTTTTGCTAGTTCATCCTCGTGTCTATTCACTTTCTCTCTCATCTCCAAGATGACGTCTCGTAACTCTGCCAAAAGGGCATTGTTATCCTGAGGATAGGGACCATCTTGATGCGGAGGGAGACCTCTTTGGGATGGAGCAGGGGTTGAATTAGTTCTTCGAGTTCTTGCCATTATCTCCTCCTATGATTAATACTATAAGGACACTAAACAAATAAAAATAGCTAAATAAATTCTAAATCTAACAAAGGGAAGTGCTCATGCTATGATATTTAATTTGCCACGAACTTTTAAAAAAAATTTTTTTTTAAGAAATCACTTTAGAAAATAAACAAAATTGCCATGGAACCTTTAGCTCTGATACCAAAAATGTAACACCTCATTTTCATCACCAAAAACTCGGTCAAAATATTGAAAATACCTTCAAAAGAGTTCAACAATATCCAAATCCTTTTACAATGTTACCATTTCGAATAAAACCCGTAATACATAATCAGAATAAATTTCAGAAAATATTTCAGAGTTCAATACAAACGGAAGTCTTAGGTTCATGGCAAATAAAATAACATAACATAATCTATTGGAGATCAAAAGAGCTTCCAGAGCTCACTCCATAGGTGCCTTCCCTTGCTCTCTACTAGAATAATCACCTGAAAAATGTTAATATGGGATGAGATTTCACGTCTCAGTAACTACTGAATATTTCTACCTTACCCAAGCAAATTTCATATGACATAAATAGTAGATAGTAAAAAAAATGGATTTAATATACACAGATATTTTTTTTAGATATACAGTAGTTCACATCAAATATCTTTATAAAATACTCATCATTCTTTATTGAATAATTCAGAATGCACTATGCAGTATGCAGCCTCCCTTATATCCCCTTCCAACCGTATACCGCTGACTGGAACCATAGGCTAACATATAGTCCAATAGAAACTCATTCATTTGACTGGATGGTTTCAAGCTCACCAAAACTTAAGATACACCCGGCCAAAGGTATAGAGCTTAAATCTGGACTATGGCTCCCCTCCTTTAAAATAACAACTAAGGAGGTGTCACATGTCCCACATCTCCAATGAAATCCCGGCCAGAGGAAAACATGGAAGATGGGGCCCTGAAAAGTACCATCCACTGTGCACCGAGTGGTGGCATAAACAATTCTTATCATTCAATTCCCTCCTTACTCCACCCATCACAATACAACCGCCATGATGAATGTATTTACTCAAAAATAATGCATTATTATACCATTATATACGTTGATATGCGTATCTGTGAATAGTAAAATACTATGCGTATCTGTGAATAGTAAAATACTATACGTATCTGTGAATAGTAAAATACGGTATATACATGAATAGTAAAATGAGTAGTAAATACGGTATACGTGAATAGTAACATGAATAGTAAATACGGTATACGTGAATAGTAACATGAATAGTAAATACGGTATACGTGAATAGTAACATGAATAGTAAATACGGTATACGTGAATAGTAACATGAATAGTAAATACGGTATACGTGAATAGTAAAAATGAATAGTAAATACAGTATACGTGAATAGTAAAATGAATAGTAAATACGGTATATGTGAATAGTAAAATGAATAGTAAATACGGTATATGTGAATAGTAAAATGAATAGTAAATACGGTATATGTGAATAGTAACGTACGTATAAATAGTACCTCTACAGATTTGCAAGTCAAAGTTCCCACACCAGATCTTAAAACCATAAATATTTTCTAAATATTCTTGCCAAAATAGTAAACAAACAAATTTATAATCATACATAATTCACAAGTATAAGGAAGAATATTCAGAGTTACCTGTTACTTGCTAATACCCGAATCACCAACCAGCTATTATAACTCTCAAGCAAATATCTCTCTACTCTCTCTCTCTCTCTCTACCTCTCTCTATGGCTCTTAGAAGTTGTGAAGAATGAAATGAAATGGAAGGTCTATTTATAGTTGGAAAATGGGTCTTTAAGTGTAATTTTCGTCTGGGTCATTTTACGTAATTTTTCCAAAAATATAAAATGGAAACTTTCCCGTGACTTCTTCAGCCGCCCCGTGAAAGTTTTAAAAATTTTTAATAATATAATATTATAATTTAAATAGTAAAATATTATTACGTGGGTCCCGCGTGAGTTTTTTTCAAAACTCACGAGAAAGGTTGTCGCTCACGGGAAGTTTGCAGAGAATTATTTTGGCCGTGGGTCCCGCATGTTTTTTTTTTTTTTTCTTTTTCCTTCCTTTCTTTTCTCTTTCCGATTCTTTCCTCCGTCACTTTTTATCTTTCTTCATTCATACTACTATATATAATATATTACTATATAATATGTTTATTATATTATTAAAATATATATTTAAATTCTAACCTTAAAAATTTACTCATACTAAATACCTAATAAATCAATTATCATAAATTAATCTATTATAGTTTCAGGTAAAAAAAATTCAGGATGTTACATACAACACACACACACATAAAGAATCCTGGTGGGCCAGTGGCCACCTAGCTCCTCTAATATGAGGGTGGGATGGGTTCGAATCTCACCTCTTACACCTTCATTCAAATTTTTTTGAAAAAACAAAAACAAAACTCGCCACTGGCGGTTGCTGTCCTGGAGCTCTGGCAACCGGCCACGATGGTGTTCTAGCCACCTAGCTCCTCTAATATGAGGGTGGGATGGGTTCGAATCTCACCTCTTACACCTTCATTCAATTTTTTTTTTAAACAAAAAAACAAAAAGTCAATCCCACCCAAAAAAACAAAACAAAACTCACCATTGGCGGTTGCAAACCGGCTTGTCCTGGAGCTCCGGCGGCCGGCCATGATGGTGTTTTGGCATGGCTTATTTTCTTTTCTTTATTTAAAAAATTGAGTGTAAAATGATAAATTCACAAACATTTTAAAATTTTAATTTGATCTTTGTCATCTTTATATCCTTTCAAATTGTTAGACTTTCTAGAATTTGGAAATTTCATATGGTATTTTATCGTTATTTTCCCTGTCTACAAACAGAGAGTGAGTTTTAATTTACTTTATTATGGAAACTTATATAAAGAGCCATCCACTTTTGAGATGTTTTTTTGAGCCAAAAAACACTAGCATGATATTGAGAGTAGAGGGTATAGGGGGAAAAATAAATATTGGTCTAGTCCGGATTTAGCATAGGAAGGAGACTAAACATTATTTCTAAAACACTCTGGAACTGCAACATTATCTCTAAAACACTGTGGAATTACAGTGATATCCGACATACACCAACATCATCATCTTGCTTGCAGGCAACCTTCCCTTTTACCTTTGTCTATTTCCCCCAACAAATACTATTCAAGGCTTACGCTGCACTGCACTGGTGAGAATGATAGATTAAGCGGTATGAAGTTATTTGATAAAGGAGTGGCCAAAAACCATAATAAAACACTCAACAAAGTTATTAAATAGGACTTAATAGACAACAATTTATCCATAAATTTGATTATTGATAGAGCACAGTTACACTGTACAATCCCCACCTAGTAGAATAAGACTTATTATTGTCATATATGATAAATTCTACGAAAGATATTTATCGTTCAATATACTCTTATGAACTCTCTGATCCTAATTATAACTCATTTCTAACATGTTTCACACAATTTTTTTTTTTTAAAAAAAAAACTCAAGTTTGATTAATTCTTCCATAAAATTCAGCAACTTTCCAACTTTAACCCTCTTATTTGATTTACATTGTACTCTATGAGAACAAAATCAATACAATAATAAATGAAGGGTAGAATTATATATTAATGGGAAAATTTTCTTTCTCTACCTATAAATAGAACCTGAGAAGTACAATGCATTTCCTTTTTATGATTTTTTTCAAATAAGCCTGCTGTTTTCTTAAGATCAACATTTTATTTGGAGACGCACATTCTTCCACCCTTTAACCAAAATTTTTAGGTCAGTTTTACACAACATAATGTAACCAGCAAGCAACAGTGAAGTTGAATATGATACTTAATTTCCCTTAAGTTAAAGTGTGCAAACCTAATAAAGGACTGCAAAAAGCATGTTGAAAATACTACTCCTAAATGAATTCAATGACACTCAAACCTTACCCAATAAATTCGGTCCACCGGCTAGGGTTATATGGGACCATACGAAAATGAAACTTCCTTTAGCAGTAATTTTCAGGATTCTCAAAACTTCAATTCAAGTCTTTAAATAATTCATGTTGGTAAAACTGCACAATCTTGAAATAAGAGGCAGGATGGCACCAGGATGAGGATGGATAATACAGGTTCATGCAATTCTCAAAAAGGAAATACTTTAAATATAATGCTTTTCTTTCACCAGACGTGAATAAAATATTTGAAGCAGCATTTATACTACACTATCAGAATTCAATATTTAAGATCATTCCCAGTACAGCAATCTTTGAGAGCCCAAAACCATTTTTCTCGAACATCATTCCATATATGGGATACTCCAAATTTCTTGTACCAAACCAAATGCCAATCGAAGCAAAAACCTTTGGATGAAAGAGGCTTTCCAGGTTAATACCCTTTTCTGCTGCGGCTTCCAGGACTGGGTACATTCCTAGCAATAGGAGATTGAGCTTGACTTCGAGGACTGGGTACACTCCTCGCAATAGGAGACTGAACTGGACGGGGAGATACTGAACCTGCTTCACCATGTTTAAATGCCTCCCCTTCCAGACTTGTGGCCTCATCACTTAGAACTCCTAACTGTTGCATCCCAAGAGTACATGT
The DNA here is from genome assembly GCA_034222035.1 of Acacia crassicarpa. Taxonomy (NCBI): domain Eukaryota; kingdom Viridiplantae; phylum Streptophyta; class Magnoliopsida; order Fabales; family Fabaceae; genus Acacia; species Acacia crassicarpa. The sequence continues at coordinate 1,572,573 of JAWXYG010000019.1, read as the reverse complement.
ATCGAACATTGTCAGAATGAGCATGATTGACTTAAGTTACAGGCAACAGAATTTAAGTTTGTAATGCAACTTATATGAGCTAACAATGAATAACCCTCAATAACCCTTGTTAAACGGTCAAAAATGCAGGCTTTTGTTTTAATCTATCATTTTATTGATCCAGCCTCATATTGTTGTACACGGTTGAACAGATTTATTAAAGACTATGGATCCTTCTCCCTGACCAGAGAGGTTATGTGAACGAGAGGGGGGTTGAAGGCACTTAGTGAGATCCACTCCTGTGGGTCCCATGGCTCCTCTCTCTTTCTCCCACCAGAAGCTTTCCAGTATGGGAGAGAACTTCCCTTGATTAGTAGGCATAGCATTGATAGCTTGAAAAACGTTGAACAACAAGCAATAATCAGTCATGCATAGAATAGGGCAACTTAGCTTCCAATCCAAACTAGGGCCTTTTGTAAAGCATGAAATAAAGAAACAAAAAAACTGATTGTAAAACGGGAAACAAGATTGTAATGTATCCAAGTCCTCCCAAAACCAGAGAATGTTTCTACCTTGACATAGGAATTAAGAGATCAGTATATACCCGAATTTCATTTTCTCTCAATCGATCTTGTAGTGCTTGAATAGCAGGACTTAGACTGCAATGTCAGAGAAGAAATTATTAGAAAATAAAAACCAAAAAATTATAAAAATGAAAAAGAAATAAAAAGAAAACAGAGTGATATCTTTTTAATTCTGACCAATATTCAATCAATTTGCATAATGAAGCCTGGTATGTTGAAGTATGATGTATGAAAGTGAGCGGATGCACCTTCCCATCCCTGAGATTGAGAAAATTACAGTCACCAAGGGAGTGATATTAATGATTGAATTCTTCAGTAAACCTTTTTTGAATGTATTTGATAATAACATATTGCATATAGAATCTTCACCTCATGTTTTGTAAAATGGCCTGGTTATATGCAGTCCTCTCCTCATCAAATATTACATGTTGCAGATCCGTATATGAAGATAATGGTGAATTAATGTTGATAAGGGATGAGGTTGGCAAAACAGAAAGGGGGATTTCTTTTCTTACGTATTCAGCACCACTGTCACCAAACAAAAACCATTTGAGGTCTAGAGATGAAGAATTGTCTCTCGTCAAGCTCTTCAAAGATAAAACTGTAATTGACTCATCAACATGCATTTTTCATAGAACATTACAGAATGAGAAATGTAGCAGGACCATTTTTACATTTACCACTATCTACCTATGGTTCTACCTAATCATCCAGTGCTAGAGTTTTAACAAAAAAAGTTAATGCTTAATTATAGAGATAATGAGAAGCATACACCAGAATGTTTGCATTCCCATGAACTACCTGATTATACTTCTCACTAAGTAAATTATGGTGCACAACATATTATAAAGATGTTAATCTGATAGCAATCTGCATTATCGGTTAATTTATTCAAGAAAAGGAAAGCATCTCAGAAAAGAATAAAAGCTTAAACATTATTAAGCTTTAATATTATTTATTATTATTTTAGGAAATGTGAAAATAAGTGGAATATCCCATCAGTAAGATTTAGATTGCTAGAATTTAGGATTATTAGTCATTTGAATTTTGTATTTGGATTTAGTATTTGAATTTCAAATCAGAGTCTATCTCTATAATCTATTCCTATAAATAGGCATATTGCCTCATCAATAAAGCATTGAATATTCAAATAGTAAATTGGTATAGGAGATTCTCCTAGGCTATTTTAGAGAAGAGGTAAGATTCTTGCCTGCTGTTTATCTCATATTATCTTATAGCTTTGTTAACTTAAATTCTCAAATTATCTAATAACTTTCTCATCTTATCAGCTTACTGGAATCAGTATCTAATCAAAATCCTAGAGACTCTGCATGTTAGGCAAACAAATTGGCTATAGCCTATCCATTGATAGCACATTGTGTGACACATGGAATGTGTAAAAATGACAGTTGAACGATCCGTCTAGCTATTTTGAAGTTGGGTTGTTTAACCAAAGGACACATAAGTGCAGGAGAGTTATCACTTTGCAGAGCATTAAAGTTATTTCCAGGGATTTATTCCAGACGGTGGCCATCTAAGTTACAAAAAAAAAAAACGTTTTTTGTTCGCAATAATAAACAGCTATCTTGAACTTTTATCTTCATCCTCGTAACAAGGGATTTGGGGGTTGAGGTCTGAAAATCACAGAATACAGCTAATAATGATTAACAAGACATTATTTGTCAAGCACATACTCATCTGTACCTCATGTCCAAATTCGAACGATGCATAGCTTCCTGCATGTTTTCTGACATATCCATGGGGTCAACATCAACAGTGGCCATGTCCGAAATGTTGGAATTGTAGTTTCCTCCACCCTTTTCTCTTCCTAGATAGCTGGCTGCATCAGCATTAGCAAAGAAGTTTCCCAAGTCCGAAGATCCTCCCCCACCCTAGCCAAGCAAGAAATATAGCCAGAAAAATGAGGGGATCACAAAGTCTTTTTATATTGTAAGGCATACATATATCAACTATACTGATAGGAATAGCCTCTGCACTTGAAGGGCGGAATTCATCTCTCACAACATTGACCTTGAACATTTCTGCTCACAGCCATACTTCACCGTAAGTCCGTAACACCCCCCCCCCCCCCCAAAAAAAAAAAAAAACAACAACTCCTCATCCTCATCTATTCAACTGTTATTATACACCCAAATAAAATTTGCAAAAATTAGGGGTTTTGTGTTTCTATGAATTTGTTTTATTGATTAGGCATGAAATACATTTATATTGGAGATGAAGCCAACCAAAATAAAGTAAATGGCTAAATAAAGGAGGAAAACCTATACATTTTTTCAATCCTCACTATAGTTCCCTAATTTTTTTTCCTTCCTCACCTCACTTTGCTATGACATGCAGCAGGTTTGTTTATCTTCTCACCCTTCTAAGCAGTGAGTGGGGTTTTTGGCTTCCTCACCTAAGTGAGATACATTTCTTTTCACCCCACCTTGTGGCAAGGTATAATGTGCTATTTTTTCCTCTTCCTCAGCTCAATTTCATATGAGGGTGTCTAAGTTTTGGGTAGCCTCACCCAAGTTTGGAGCAAAGGTCATGGTTTTTGAACATCTGCACATCACCTTTGTGCGATCAGAGTTGGGTTTCAACAACATAGAAATCAGTTGAGAATTGCAGCGTTTTCTTTCTTATTGGCATTTGCTGTTATAGTTTTGCCATCAGGATTGGAGTTGCTGTTCTCACCCCCATGGCTATTTGTGGAAACCATTTTGATGAAAAAATTAGCCTGTTTTCCATTTGTTACAATTGATTGGCCCATTCAGTCATGCAAGGTGCACAGACCATAGGAGCTCTGATTCCATGTAAAAAATTCAGGGTTTAAATCTATCCCTTTTTATTGAACAACAACTATAAACAAAATCAAAGATAAGAGCATGATATAAGTTCTCAAGTAACTAAGTGATAAAATATATCTGAACGAAGCAAAACTAACAGCTAAAAGATTGAAGATAAACTCAGACTAAAATGCCCACGGCATTATCTTGAAAACTCAAAAAGAAAATAAGAAATCCTAAATAAAATAGCTACAATAAAGGGAACAACGATAAATGCAAAACAAATCAATAACTAATTATCATTAAAAATTTGGATGCTTGATCTACAAACAATTCTTCCCACTAACCTTAAAGCCTTTATGTTTATAATAATTCCCATATTGTGGTTTTGTTTCAGTAATTTCTACCCAAAAAAGACAGAAAGAAAACTTCACTATGCATTCTCTATTACCTCTCTAGCCATCAGAGCTATATCCAATAGAGATAGGGATACATCCTTTATTGACAGTGAGCTAGAATAAAGGAACTTATCAAATAAAGCATTGAGCATAGCTGGCATGGTCACCAGTAAGATTAACAAACCAAAACACTGTAGAAAACAAGATGTACTTTGTGACTAGGAAAACAAGACACGCCTCCTTTACCAAATATTTTTGTTTTTTTGGGGGGTGTTCACAAGCTTCAGTCACATCAGGTTTTGTAGTTTTGGGGTTGAAAATATTCTATATTAGTACCTTAGTTCCAGAAATCTTCGAATCACCTGTATCCTGATATGGACTTTCAGCCTTGAAGGAACTAGATCTTATTAACACATTCTCTGAGGAACTTGGAGATGAATCAAGATCAATAACTGAACTTCTATTTAAAGGAGATGCAGGTATAGACCTTGACATTTGATTCTGCTTCCTGTCAGATGACTGGAAAGCAATTACTTGAATTCTTCCAACCTATAAACAGTTGAAAATTATTGATTTATATTCAATGAATAAATATAGCATAAAAGATGCTTCAACGTAATCACACCGTTCGAGACAAACCTTGTTTGCATCTTCACTATAACAAGAAAATATCAATCCAATAAACCCAGAATCGAGAAGTTGATACATTGCCTGAGTTCTCACATCTGCAATTGTGAAGACATGATATGATCTTTGAGCACAAAAATAATTATAGGTAGCAGGAACAGAATCAAGAGAAAGAAGTTGCACAGAAGGCCATAGTAACCTCTAAAGTAAATATTACAAATGTAAAGGAAAGGAAACTAGAAATCTTAATGGTTACATATATTGTCTTTGTATCATTTTTACATATTTTCTTCATGTAATCCTCCAATTGACTTCAATCTCTCTTGCCAGGTGGTAGAATTTTTTCCTTCACATTACTTGTACGTACAGGACAAAGTCATACTTAGCTATAGTGAAATCAAAGGGAATTCAGATTTGTGCCACATGCTCATCTAGTAATTGAGCTAGTAATAAATGCAACTCTTCAGTTCGACTTAAAATAGAGAATAATATGATTCCAAAAATATGGCAAGTCCTGCAGTGCTTCAGTTACATATGTCCCTTCATGTCTAAAATTTTCATCCAATCTCTGTTAAAACAGATTAGTCACACCTTGCCACTTGAACAAAATTGTCATTCCATACTTGGGAACATATTACTACTCAATGACATACCATGACGTATAAAATAAGAACTTAATAATAAACTATTCAAGTATGTTCATTGAATGAAAAGAACAGACAATTTTCTCATACATGTTCATGATCTTTAAGACTGTTGAAGATTAAACAAAGAGATGAAAAGGAAAGAAGTTGAAGTAATTTAAACATCCAGCACTTACCAACATGAGAAGGAAGAACTGTAATATGAGGATGTGAATGGTACCAACCAATCACCCTTGTTGTTCTACCAGTTGATAAGCTCATTCTGTGTTACAAAGTTAATGGCACAACAAAACAGCAAAGTAAAACCAAAGAAGAAAAAACAACCAAAAAGATATTGCCAATCATGATCAGCTAGGAGTTAGAAGGTCACTTAGAATGAGACATTTTAAAAAGTTGATTGAGTTGTCAGGATCGGCCAACGAATAAAAGCAGCAGTGTAAGGACAGGATAATGTAGAAATTAAAACCAAAATGAAATTATCTATAATAGATATTATATGCACAAAACCAACAGGAACAAGTCAGGATATATCAGCCAGTGATGATGCAGCAGCCAACTGTTCAGGGTTAGTCTCTACTCGGTCCTTTCGTCGATCAGACCTTGTCTGAGGAGATGCTCCCCATATTAATGCAGTCACACTCCCACTTTTTGAATGCTGGATCCACAAAACTAAGTTAAAACACAGGCCAAGAAAAATCCTGGTAAAGAGAAAAGATACTGAATATGGGAAGATATTTTTTTTTTTGGTTCAGAGGAGGGAATGATTATACCATGTCTCGAAGTCGCAACCCCTAAAACATTCATGAAAAATTGAATGATCCAGAAGGCTGTGAGGGAGACTGGTGAATATAGGAAGATAATGAATCAACCATGTTGCTTGAAATAAATTTACCAGCCGTACTCAATTTGTGCAAATCAAAGATTGATGAAGCAGTGACATATTTGCAGAGACAAGAATGATATAAGCTAGGTTTAAAAACCACAAGAAATCTTGACACATGAAATAACTATATAAATTCATTGTTATTGAACAGATATATCAAGAATTCACCCATCTATGTATCAAAAAAAGAATGCACCAGTCTCATGAGTCACAACTCAATCACTTTGCTCCCCTCCTTGTCATTCAGTAATAATTCAAAGGTATTAGGTATTATGTCATTGATCTGAATGCTCTGTTTTTCTTAAGAAAAATGATTTAATGCTATCCTCAGCACTTCATAGATTCACCACAAAAAAAAAAAAAAAAGGAGCTTTATTTAAGAAAACTGATCAGTAACAATCAAACTGTCAAACTAGCAATAAAATCAACTTGAAAATGTAAGACAATGAATAGAGACAAAAGTGATCATAGGCTGATCACTCACTTTATGCATATTGTGGATCTTCATAACACGATAATGGGTTGAACTGTAGGAAAGACATGGCTTTGCCATGATGATAGATAAGGATGGCTTGAGCATAGCATAAAGAAAGGGGGGAAAAAAAACAAAAGATGATGAACTCTCTCTCATTTCAATACATCTATCACCCCTAATATAGTTCATTATGACTCATTAAGTTTTCATTTTCAAAAACAAAGCCAAAATAGAACCAAATTAACAATTTAGATCTGAGGTAAGGCACAAACTAGAATGCCTGGAAATGAATAGGTCAGGCCATTTTGTCCAGTCCAAAGTGTTCAAAATTTCTAAACTTGTGACTGTCTTTCAAATCAAAGGCAATGTATTAAGTAATTGAAAACCAGTGTGCTGATCCTCAAGCAAAATACATATACAGTAGGTCATGCGAGCCAGCAATATCACAAGGGAAAAATGAAGGATATCTTCAAGAATCAAGAACAATCTTTCACAAATATATTATAGACATAATATTGGAAGTGAAGGGTGGGCCAATTATCACTTTGTGTGCCATGAAGGAAAGCGTGAAAGTAACTAATATCTTATGTTTCTTCCTTGGTAGCAGGCTTTTCAATGTTGTAGAAATGGCCAGTTTATAATCCATATTCATACTGCAAGCAAGCTTCTGGCTCCTAAAAAGCCACATTGTTGACCAGGAATACAAAGTGAACCCCGTCTCGTTCAGTTAGAGTAACTGTAAGAAACCTCTTCAGCCTTTGAGCATAAATATTACTAACCCACTTGAGTAAGGAACAAACTCGTATTAAATCTTCTAGAGCTCCATTCAGTATTAGTGTCCTTAAAACAATGCACTTAACTTGCTAAGAAATACCCTCCATTTCATTTCATTGACCGAAAAAAAAAAAACGGAATATAAGGAACTAATACTATTTCCCCACCTAGAAACGCCAAAATAATACGCAAATCCCACACATAATAAGCATTGCTATCGGGGTTTGAATCTTGAATTCAAGAGAGCATGAGAATACATGATAAATCCAGGGTGTATTTCAACAAAAAATACCAAACCCCACCAAGAAGCATCAAGAAATTGATGCATAGATCAATGCCCATTGAGCTCAAAATGATTACCGATCAAAGAAAATAGTAGAATTTGAAACATGAATGACCTCGATATCACCCAGGAGAAGACCCATGATCTCTTCAGTCTCAGTGGACAGTGCATGAGTGACACACGTTAACCAAACGTCTTCCGACATTTTCACGCCAGTCAGAGACATTTTCGATATCTCTGCCTTCTTCTCCGAAGAAGCAACACGAAGACTAAGCCTATAATAGACGAAACCCCAGGAGTCCGTCGACAGGCAAATTACGGCTCCTTTTCCGGGCGATTTTTGTTCTACTCTATTTTCCTTTCCCTGCTATTTCTTTCTTCGTTTTGGGCGGAAGGAAGGGAAGCTTGATTTCACTCATAATTGCTTTTTCTCTATCCGCTACAAAATGTAAAACTCGGTAACAGTAACCGATTTAACTACTGCTGTGCCGTGCACAATTTCTAGACCCTAGGACAAAAGATAATACGCTGGAAGGAACAAAGTTTTTCAATAAAGAATTTCTCCAATTACTAGAGATAAGCTGTGACTTTTAAAACTATATTGTTTTGGATTAATAAAAGATGTTTCTCTAATTTTGTACCTTTTATTAATTCACCTAAAATTATAAATACATCCTTCATTAATTCAAAACGACGTAATTTTAACGGTCATTGAAAATAATTTATCTCCAATGACTAGAAAAATATTTTTCCCAAAGTTTATAGTACAATTTTCAGTACAAACTTTGTTCTAAATTAGGATGGGAGGGAGTAATAATTAAAAAAAATTAGATAATTACAAAAATGTCATTACATATATTTTTTAAAAAAAATTATCCCACCAACCATGTGCCTCTGCGGAGCTTTGGTGGCTGGCCGGCTTTCGGCAACCACCCCCTCCGTGCTGCTAGAGTTGCGGAGCACTGGCGAAAATATTATAGTCTGGCACAAAGGAATATTCAAGCAAGAATTGATATTCCTAGAGTGATAGAGGGTGAGGTTTGAACCCCCACCTGGGTTTGCTCAAAAGATTAGTAGTTATTGAACTAACAATGGCTTTCAAGATATAATATGCAAATATATATATGTGTGTGTATAAACTTTTGATCTTAAAACAAACTCATTCACAAATTTTATTTAGGAATTTACGATATTTGATTAGGTTTTGACAACTTCTATTTATCAAGTAAAAATTCATATTATCATGTCATTCATAAGTTTTGTAAAGAAATTCATAACATTTCATTAAGTTTTAACAATTTTCGTTTACCAAATAAAAAAATTCACATTATCATGTTATTGAAAAGTTTTATTAAGAATTTAAGACATTTCATTATATTTTAACCGTTTCCGTTTATCAAGTATAAAATTCACACTATTAGGTCATTCACAAGTTTTGTTAAGAAATTCAAGACATTTTATTAAAAGGTGAAGGAGTGATTTTGCCAACCAACTATTAGGCCAAGAGCGATTTTGCCAAACAACTTTTAATGGGACCAAAAAGACCAACAAACAATTGAATCTGTTAAAAATACACAAAACCGTTAGATGGGATCTAATGTCCGTTTGGAATATTGCCACGTGGGCATCTGCTGCTTCTTCATCTTCTTGTCATCGTTATGATCAGCACGAGCTTCGTCTTGCCAGCGATCATTATGATCATTGTTTTTTTTTTTGATACAGGAGATAAGCAAGACTAAAAAAACCGAAAATTACATGAGGGAATTTAATCTCATAGAATCTTGATTGACCAAGCTCCTCAAGAAATCTGGGCAAATGTCGAAGAAAAAGGATTCAGAGATCCCTCTTTTAGTTAAACGATCCGCCACCAAATGTCGAAGAATAAAGTCCGAATTCCCGCGCTCCTATCTCCCCAGTTTTTGAACTCTTCTCTTCTTCAGTCTCTTCTCTTGCTCTTCCTCCGTTACTGGATTTTGGAATTTTGCTATACAATTTTCTGGTATCGGTTCGGCCGTACAGTATCGGGAAGATGAAGACTGGGAGCTCTATAACGACGATGGTTTTGTGGTCAAGCGCAAGAAGCGTCGTCTTGAACCCCCAGCGACAGTGCCTTATCTATCATCTCCTACAGATGCAGATCAATTTCAAGCAGCAGCGGAGAAAGCGTAAGAGGAACATCCTCTTGAAGCTAAAAACTAGGTACCTCACAAAGATCCATCACTGGGATTTCTTGTCCGCCACATTGCGCGCACTGGAAGAGAATGCCCTTGAGCATAGAAGGCAACAAGAGCAGGTGAGGCCTCTACTGTTAGATTCAGCGATTTGGGTTTCCTTGTGAATGCACCGAAAACAAAGGTCCCAAGCGTTGGAAACCCATTCCCTTATCCGATAGAAAATGAGATCTCCCACGATAGACTCTTCCCTGTCGTTCAACAGAGCAATCACATCCTGGGCATCCAATTCAACAACCACACGACGGAAACCCAAATCCCATGACTATTGAGGAAGAAGGAACAAGCTCAGTGAAAGAGAGAGAGAAGGAACAATTCAGACTTTCTCTCTTTGCGTCTGAAGCAATAATAATTCATACTCCAGCTCAAATGAACCACACCTACTCAAATCCCAAGTGGCAATATTCCAAACAGACGTTAGATCCCATTTAACGGTTTTGTGTATTTTTAACAGATTCAATTGTTTGTTAGTCTTTTTGGTCCCATTAAAAGTTGTTTGGCAAAATTGCTCCTAACCTAATAGTTGGTTGGCAAAATCGCTCCTTCACCCTTTATTAAATTTAACAACTTTTGTTAAAAAAGTCACACTATCAAAGAATATTCCTGCCAAAGCTCTGGTGCCCAGTGACGGCGACGGTTGGTGAGGTAACTTTTTTAATATATGTATATAGATATATATAAGGGTTAAGGACCAATTTTACCAACAAACTATTGGTCCAGGAGCACCCAACACAATATACTATCATCTGGACCTTAAATGCCAAAAAACTCTTTAAAAGCTCAAAGTAACACAAAATTGTTAGTTTGTAACCTAACTCCGTTAGAGGGTTATAGTTGGGAATTAAAAAAAACACAGACGAGGGTGAGAGGGGACAGAAAAACGTCATCTGCATCATCGTCGACACTACGGCGACGGGATCATCGCAGGGCTTCAGTGGCATCATCTGGATTGGAGTGTTTGGAGGGATTTCAGAGGTAAGTGACAAGATTGAAAAGAGTCTTTGATGTCAGGTCTTTGAGGTTTGTTTTATTGAAATGTGAATTAAATTAGAAGGGCAAAAGAGGGATTTAGGGGGGGGGAAAGAGGGGAAACGAGCTGATTTTGAATACCTTGATGTTTCTGATTCCTTCGGCGTTCAGAGCTCTATGGAGAGTTCTCATGGCGGGGACGAGAAGCTTGATGGTGTTCCAATCAGTCCAATGGAGAACTTCGCTGCCAACGAGGATGTACTTGATTTTAGTTTGAGGGCGGAACAGTTTGATGTGAGCCACGACCCACTGGCGAGCGGAATCTAAGTTGGTTAGAGCCGGAATGTCTCCGTTAGGAGCTGTGATGGTGATGGAGATGCCACTTCCGGCGAAGGCTTGCAGGATTTGAGGGCTCACATCAAAGATCTTAACACTGTCGATGGTTGTCTTGGTCTTGAGGAAATTCGCCACCAGTTGCAGTGGCGGAAGGTTGTCTCCAAGGGTGCCGTAATTGACGCTGATGGAGGAGACGGAGGTAGCAAGGTGGAGGAGAAAGATGAAGAAGGCAGCTGAGATTAGAGATGAAGTAGCTATGGCTCTAGTATGTTCTTGCCAAGCTCACGCCACATATGCATTTTAGTATGTATTCTAACTCATTTTTATTTCCCTCAACAGGCCACTAACGGAGTCAGATTAAAAAGTAACGGTTTTGTGTTTCTTTGAGCTTTTAAAGAGTTTTTTGGCATTTAAGGTCCAGATGATAGTATATTGTGTTGGGTGCTCCTGGACCAATAGTTTGTTAATAAAATTGGTCCTTAACCCTATATATAAAGTTATTTAAGTCATTCCTTTTTAATTTCAAAAAAGATAAATCAAATGTAACACTCTCTAAAATTATGAATATTCAATACATTTTTTTGGACTTGTAACGTGTTCTTTTTATTAATTATATACTTGATCGAGTTAAGTCAAAATGGTTGATATACTCGGATTGGGACCCCGTCCCAAAATGCTTTTGTTCTTTAACCATCCAAATGCTTGTTATGAAAAAAGGAAAAATAAGTCCTTTTTAATTTTTATTCTGCTACATTATATAAGGGTTAAGGTACAAAAGTACACATGTATTTTTTTTTTCTGAGGAGTTTCCAGTAGCAAGTGTTTTTTTTAAATGCAAAAGTACACACGTGGTTATAAATTAGGTGCAAAAATACCATTTGACTGTTAAATTTGACTTTGACCGTTAAGTTTGACTTTTTTGGCTGACTAGACGATGGCGTGGCATTTCAAAGGTACAAAAATACATATGTGGTTTGTCAAGAAAAGCGCTCAACACCAATCTTTTTATTTAATAATTTTATTTTAATTACTACCGGGTACTAAAAAGATATTCAAGATACTGACCTGTACTGAAAAATTACTTCAAGATCTTGAAAAATTATTTTAAGATCTTCAAAAATATTTCAGGGTACTGACTAATACTAAAAAGTACTTTCAGGATACTGACTGGTACAAAAAAATACTTCATAATCTTAAAAAATTATTTTAGGATTTTGAAAAAATATTTCAGATGTTGACCGGTACTAAAAAGGATATTGAATGATACTGAAATAAATATTTCAAGATACTAATAGGTACTAAAAAGTACTTTCAGGATACTGACTGGTACAGAAAAAATACTTCATAATCTTGAAAAATTATTTTAGGATCTTGAAAAAATATTTCAAGCTATTGACTGGTACTAAAAGGATACTGACTGATACTAAAAAATACTTCATGATCTTAAAAAATTATATTAAGATCATGAAAAAACATTTTAGGGTACTGACTGGTACTAAAAATATACTTCAGCATATTTTTTTTAAGATTCTAAAGTAATTTTTCAAGATCATGAAATATTTTTTTAGTACCAGGCAGTATTCTCAAAGTATCTTTTTAGTATCAATCAGTACCCTAAAATATTTTTTTCAGATCTTAAAATAATTTTTCAAGATCATAAAGTAATTTTTCAATACAGCTTAGTATCCTGAATATCTTTTTAGTACCCGGTAATAATTAAAATAAAATTATTAAATTTTAAAAAAAAAAGGAATTTGGTGTTCGACGCCCTTGTTGACAAACCACATGTGTATTTTTGCACCTTTGAAATGTCATGTCATCGTCCAGTCAGCAAAAAAAGTCAAACTTAACAGTCAAACGGTATTTTTGCAGCTAATTTGTAACCACATAGTCACTTTTGCACCTTAAAAAAGCACTTGCTACTAGGCATTCTTTAGAAAAAAGCACATATGTATTTTTACACCTTAACCCTATATATAAATATAAATCACAACATAGTTAACCTCAAATTCTATTAAAAGCAGGGGATACATCAAGGTCCCTTTGGATTAGGGGTGACTTAATTGGTTTTTTAAAAAAAAAAAAACTGATTTTTTAAATTTAAGATAAGATAAAAGTCATATTGCAAATATAATTTATGTTTGGATTGACTGTTGTAGAAACCCATCAGCACTATGAAAAACAGGTCTTAGTGGCTTCTTTTTTAAAATAGCTTTTTGCCTAAAAACTCATTTAAAAAAATGACAACCCAAACAACACATTTTATTTCCACCGTACTTTTTCAACCCCACTGCCTCCCCAAATAAGCCTAATGCTTCTGAGTTGTGGCTTATGGGTGTCGGATTTTAGGATCTAAATCCCATAGGTTATGAATAAGAAGTCTCATTGGTTCGCCACCACCGGTCGCGTCGGTTCGCCACAGTCGTGTCGGTTCGTCAATGGGTGTCCATCTGATCAGTTTTGTCATCTATAAATAGGATGTGCTAGTGACATAAAATCTTAGAAAAAAGATATAGAGAAAAACTAGATCTAAAGTTGATCTCAAATATACACTCATATTGCATACATAAAACATCATGTGCGTTCCGAAAGCAGACTCGTTGGATTCGATTGGGCTTCAGACAGACAGAGCCATCTTTCTGGAGATGAATAATCCGCTCTATCCTGGGAGACAATTGCTCAGAAAAACCTTCGGCATCCATATTGAGGGAGCAAAATTGTCTTAAAGACACAACGAAAGTTGGGCCCGGATTTCTGTATAGTTCATTACCATATTCGGCAGTCTTGTGAGTTTGTTTATAGCTTTTTCATATTAAACAGACTTGTTGTATGCTTTCTGTGTGTGCTATTTAAATAATACAGATTCTTGTTATGCTATTCTGTTTATTGTATATTCAATTTCTACCTACTCAATACATTAGAAACAACAGTAATGTCCCCCAAGAATTTGAGGATACCCTCTAGTAAAAGTCCTTATCGCCCCTCACCAAAGATGAAAATTTGATTTGTGGGTTGGCAGGGATAAAAAAGAAAATTTGATTTATGCCTCCACAAAACATTACTTCTCCTGTTTCATGACTTATTTGACCATAAGTGAAATTTATTAATAAATTATTAAAAACTTCAAATAAAATACTACCCTCATCCTTTATTTGGGCTGGCATCGGCTACAATGCATAAGCAAGAGTTGGGATAATAAAGATGAGAATATTGTCATAGATGTGTATTTGTACAACAAAATATAAGACCTCATGATCATATAAAGAAGGCTAAGTGTAACGCCTATTGAAGAGAAACAACAGCAACAACAATATAACAAGACGTGTTCAATAACTTTATTAAGTGTTTTTGTTGATCTAATTTTACCCATTTTTGTATGATTTTTGCGTAGTGCATCCGGTCTCTTAGGGTAGGCCATCTTTCAGGCGTATCAACAGCCCCTGACTAATCTAGACTGAGACCGAGTTAGCCTCTTTCGGGGGGAAGCTTCTACCACCCATGCACGTTGCGTTCCCATATCTCGAACTCAAGACCCGTGATTCCATTTTTGTATGATTTCAAATTGATTGATATAACCTCTTCATTGGCATACTTAGTAGCCTCTTTGAATGTGAATAAATCATCTCAAACAAGTTTTAATCATTTTCTCTCTAATAGTTGCCGCTTCAACTTTCGTGTATATATCCATTATGAATCTTACCATTTCTTATATGACTACACATTTATTTCAACATCTTTATTCCGACTACCAGTACATTATGCTTATTTTGTCTCTTTAAATCCCAACATCCACTATTATATATAGTCTTCTATAACAGTATGATAAAACCTGTCTCTTACCTTATCAAGTACTTTGGTTTCACAAATTACCCAGGTAGCCTTCCTTCATTTAGACAATCTAGCTTGAATTCAATGATTGACATTTCCATTAATTCCACAATCCTTGTTGTATAATTAATCCTAAATATCTAAATTTTGCCTCTTGTGTGATGATTTGATCATTTAATTTCTACAAATCACTTCTAACTTGTCGTTGATCAAAATTAAATTCATTTCTCCTATATACTTGGGAAATAATCTTCAACTTCAAGTTCATTCTCCATAATTCTAGTTTAGAGTTAATCTCTTCTTTTAACTCAACCAGAAGAACTATATCATTGGCCAAATGCATGCACTTAGGGTTGCTTAATGATTAAAAGAAAAATGTTAGAAATGTGTTTGAGGTAATTTAGACATAAACTTCCTCCGGTCCTAATTATAGGAACTATTTACCAAAATTTGGAGAGATTAAGAAGGGAAGTTAAATTAGTTAATTATAATTATTTTTTGAAAATACCCCTACTGAAAGTTGAAAATTACATCAAAGGCAAAATTAGTTTTTTATTCTTTTTTAATCAAAGGCAAAATTAGTTCAATCTAACCCGCACACTCTGTCCATTGTCGATTTCTCTCACGATAGAGTATCTAATATGTATATTGTGCGTAACAGTGACCCCGGCTAATTTGATCGAGTTATTGGTGTTATCCAACGAGAAGGCCCACACACTCACCACCAATTTCTTTTAATACAATCAATTTAAACACATAATTTAATTTAATTTAAATTTAATTAATGAATGGAAGTGTCCTAAAGCGAGCTCTTAAATAAAAAGGAGGTAATGAAATAATTTTATTATTGTAGAATATTAACATTATTTTATTTAAAAATTAAAAATAAAGTAGAATATCTCACTTGATAAAATATAAGCGTGTTGTAAATTAATTATTGAGGAAGAAGTATTAGTAGAGGTGATATGGGAAAAATATGACAAAAATTGCTTAAAATTATTTTATAAGAAAAAAGTATAATTGAGGTGTATATAACATTAACGAGTTACAAACATTATTTATTTTATAAGAATCTTCATTAGAAACAAGCAAACATCTTATAAAAAGAACTAAATAAACTTATTAGTTGATACTTTATAATAAAGCAGGAATATTCTCTAAAAGCTAATCCAACTATATAAGAATCCTTCCAAAATCAAAGCTCGAAGTTCTAAGTCGGACACTTCCCCAAGAGACTGACATGTGTCCGCAAACGTTGCATGAAGCTGCACACGTGTTTGTCACACAATGACCATGAAACACAATAAATATAGCCCACAACACACTTTATCCCTCCCCACAGACAAGCACGTTTTATTGATCTTCTTGATCACTCAGAACAGAGACTTTCCAACATCAGACACACACAAACGTTGTTTCAACATCCCAAGCAGACACAAAAATGTCGTCCCATGAACAGAGCTTCAGAGCTGGTGAAACCAAAGGCCGAACTCAGGTAATCAATCCATCCACATCTTGCTTTTCTACGTGATTAAGATTTGATGCTCAGTTACCATTAGCTCTATATATAATTACTGTATAAAGAGAATTATAAATAACACTCCTTCGTTTTCCAAACATGAGAGTATATATATAACTGATTTATAAATATTAAGAAATTTATTAAGTTAGTTTACCTACAAATAGAGGGTATAATGTTTCTCTTTTTGCTAAAGAAATTTTTTCTGTCTCTCTTACATGAAAATGAGTTAGTCCCATTATAAAAGAAGGAAGAGAAAATATCAATGGGATCTACTCACTTTCATATAAGCATAGCAGAGGAAAAATATTTCTGTAACAAAAACAGAAACATTAAACCTATAAATAAATAGGGATAATTGTTGGAAAGTCTCAAAATATTATTAGCGGGAAGAACCTAAATATAAATACCGGTAATTTGTGTGTATAAAATCTTATGTAGCACCAAAGAAAAATTAGAAATATTACTATCAATACAGAATTGATCTAGTGATCTAAGGTTTTATTAGATCTCTTTAGGTCTTGAATCCAATTCATAGAGGAAACACTTGCATTAAAAGGGACAGCTACAGACCCAAATCCTGAACCGAATGAGATAATAATATTAAAAAGAAAAAAATGAATACTACTAACAATAAGACTCACTAATGGGTACGTGTGGCACAGGAAAAGGCCAACCAGACAATGGGTACAATTGGGCAGAAGGTCCAAGATGTAAAGGAGAAGGCCCAGAACGCGGCCCAGGGTGCAAGGGAGAAGGCCCAAGATAAAGGTCGTGGAGCTAATGAGAGGGGGTGGGAGACAGCCCAGTCAGGGAAGGATAACAGTGAAGGGTTCATGCAGAAGGCTGGGGAGAAGGTGAGTGGCATGGCTGACTCTGTCAAGAACAAATTCAGCATGGGCCACAAAGATGAAAACCCTCGCAGAAATTACTAAAATGTCCTGTTCTTCTTCTTGCTGTTTAACTTTTTATTCTGATATGAATTTCATCGTGTGTAATGTTGTCATGTTTTTTCAACTTTTTTTTTTTTTTGGCTCTGAATGTTTTTTCAACTTTCAATCTCAAACTATGTTGTAATGTAATGTTGTGTCCCATAAATAATATAATCTGTGTGTAGTTTGTGTTCCCAGGAGCTTCCTTGCTTCATTTCACTTCAAAAACTATGCTTCCAAGTTACAAGCATCCCTCAAAGACAGAACAATAATGCTGCCAAGCTGTTATAATATAAGCCTAGCAAAGTTTTGAATGTGTGTGATCCAATCTAATTATAATAGCTTCAATTGAGAATGTTTGGGTTGACGATATTTATAAGAAAAGTCACAATATAAACGTAAAAAAGGTGTTTAAAGCTGCTTTAGGCCATTTTTAATGTTTGACGTAGGCACGTAGCGTTTATGAAATTTGACTTATGTTCAAAGTGCTATCAAAGTGAAGCAACTATGTAGTACGTTAATTGAAGCACTATATAAAGAGCTCTTGATTGATATGTTGAGCGTGTGAGATGCAGGTTAACATCAATCTCTCTTGTAGTACCTAAGTTTTTAATTAAGGGTAAATTACGAAGGTTGATTAATTCTCTTGTAAACATTGCTGTTTGTTAATAATATTCTTCTTTATTCAATTAACATAAGGTTAAGTAGCAAATTCAGAAGTTTTCTCTGAGGAGCGATATTACTTTGGAAGTTTTTCTTATTTCAATATTGCTCTGAAAGCTTCAAAATGTAGAAATATTGCCCGTTTCAGTTAAAAAGTTAATTGTCAATGTCAATTTTTTGTCGGTCAACGTTAGGTTTTTTAAAGGAATAGGACAACATTGCTACATTTTGAAACTTTTTGAGCAACATTGAGACAAAAAAAAACTTTTAAGGCAATATTACTCCTGAGCTTATATTTCTAGGACGGATTTGTTACTTAACCTGTTAACATAATAGGAAAAAAAAAAGAAAAAAAAGTGTACTTGGGGCATTCTTTTAGTCACATAGCTGTTTTGTTAGGCACAAATATCTTTCTATTAGAAACAATCTTATTCAAGGTAATGTCGGACATTAAATATGAACATCCCTCCGAGAAAAGATCTGTTGCTTGGTATCTATCTCATTTTTATCCCATTGGGCTGATTTAGCCTGCCTTTCAAATAGAAAAATAGAAAAGCAAGTGCTCTAATCTTCAACCAAGTTTAGGGCCATTTTGCTTACTAGGTAGAGACCAAAAAAACAAAAAAGGAAAAAAGAAAGTGGCCGGAGTTAACATAACAAGAACTACTACGTGTTTATTAGTTTTACTGTTGCCCTGATAATTAAACTATATCATGCTATATCTCATCATGTATTGTCAATGCCAATATACAAATAAATTAATTAATTCAAGACCGGAGAGAGTGGGAAAAATAAAAGAACAGTTTGATAAACCAGAAACTTTATTTACTCCCACCATTCAAACTAAACCCTCATAGATAAGGAGGCCAAGCCTCTGTATTTGTTACAATAATCAAAACTTAAGACAAAAACAAAGAACTCTCTAACAGTACAACTAGCTGAGTCTCTAGGTGATTCAATAAAATAAAAATATGATAGAATAATACCCCAAAGAAAAAAACACATTCAGAAAATTAAATCTCCTATACCCTATTTACCCATGAACCCTCCTCCACTGATGAATCTACCTACTCCCTTATGATCATATGTCTCTCTGTCTCTTCTTCTTCATCATCATCATCCATATCCCAACTGATACTGCTCTTGTCGTTTATGGGGTTCCATCAAGTCCAAGCCTTGAGTTAAGCCAATTACAGACTTCATCCATCTCTCTAGGAACTGTGTAATGACCAAGACTGCACCAGAAGCCAAACCAAATGGTGAGATTCAGACGATTGTTTTTTTAATTGATCAGTTCAAATTTCATTATTGCTGCTAAAAGAAGAAACAAGTTACCCATCATAACACTTGAATGTAATGTATCGAAATCCAGCTGAACTTAGGGATTGAGCTGATTTCTCTCCATATTTGTACGGGACTACATCATCATCTACAAAAAAAGTTAATTCAAAGTTAGGCTTGTTGAATTGAAATCTTACTTCTTCTGCAACAAATATGACTGATAAAAAGAAATGAGAAACACTGTTCAGTCCCATAACAACAACTGAGTAACATGTAATGACAAATTCCAATACATGAAACGGCAACAGGTATAATGTTGCTCACTTGTTATGGGACTTTTTGGTGATTAGTTTGCTTTTATGAAACTTCTAAGAGTTATGCAGAAACATACTGTTTCCATGGTGCATCAAAATGGGTAATGAAGCAGCTCGCCTTCTAGCTTCATGTGACACTTCAATCCTGTTCCTTAGGCTCCTACATATAAAATAATAACAATTCGCTGTTTAGCAAATTATGAATGTACAAAATGAAACTAAAAGAGCATATACAATTTAAAATGCTATAAATATATATCATACCTTGATCCTGGAAGCCAGCCACTTAGTCCAACAACTGCTCTAATGTTAAGAGGATATGGGATTCCATTTGAATACCTTCCCATAGCAAAACAAGTAGCAGAATATAAGGCTGTTGCTGCACCCATGCTGAATCCTCCAATCCCAACTTTTACTGTCACACACACACACACACAAAAACTGATATCAACGCTGAATCTACAAGAGATCAGAGTAAAATGGTTTTATAACTTAATCTGTATGGTTATAGATAAAGTAAGGTATATTTTGTGAAAATGTAAAAAAACTATTGAAGTTAAGTGATGGGTAATGATCTTCAGAAAGTACCATCAGCTGGCTCTGTTGACAACAAGTTAGCAATATGTGCAGCTGAGGCATCTAAGCCCTCCCAATCATCTGGACCTTCCTCAGAGAGTTCTCCAACATCAAACCCTGATTAATATTAAATTCACAGGTTAGATCATTTCACAATTAGCAGTAAAAGTACTAGTTACATTGTGCTGATATAATCAACATGAGCAGGAAGATATTAGAAGGGTTTGGTATTTACATGCAGTGCAAGGAAAACCACCAAGAATTGCTACCGGACGGGTCGGAGCAGTGGGGCAAATCCATTTTATCTGCATAATAATATCAGAACATAAGAAACACCATATGGTACCATCTTAGATTTTTCAAAAATATTATTGGCTGTAGATGAGAATATGTGTGTTGAAAAGCAAGTTAGATAAGCTCAAACTAGGTTAAGGCAAAAAAATTCTTACATTTGGAAGAGGAAGGGATTCCAGAAGTTGAGATGAACTGCAAAGAAACAAAGCAGAAAATCAGAATCTCTGGCTAGTTGCAAAACTGGAGTCATGTACCAAGCACTTGACTAAATCATCAATATTCTAAGAAGAAGAAGTTGTCCAGCATAACTAAACCCAAGCATTAAAATATGAATTCAAGCTATTATTTGTGATCACAGTAAATTAGTAGAATAATTCTGGAATGTAATAGGAAGCTGAGGTTCTCAGTAGAAAGTCATGCCTAGTTGCTCAATGGGGAGTAGAAGCATATGAGCATGTGGTCCCCAACTGAGAACTTAAGTATAGACTCTTAGAAACCAAACATCAATCAATTAAAATCAGATTTTTTACACACACACACACACACCAGTTAACAATATATGGTTATATACCACAACTTTATCCCACAGAATTTGTTCCATCTAGAATCTGAGCAGGAAGAGACAAAACATAAAACCTATGAAAACCCAAATTTGGAACCTGTCAAATTTTTCATATTCTTCTCACAAAAGTTTTATCATCATGTACCTCATGCAAAGAAAGAGGCAAATACGCAAGAACAGGAATATAGTCAACCTTTTTTTATTGGAAGAGAAGAGGTGACTGCTAGATACAGATTATAAATTCATTTTCATCTCTAACCGAATATCACTAATTGAATTTTACTTTTGCTCAAAGCTGTTAACTTCTTGATCCCCTCACATACAGTGGTGAACATAAATAAGAAGGATGACGAATTAAAGAAGTCAATGAAAAGATCCTCAAGAGTACAGAAAGAACAATAAATAACGTTAAGGAGAATGAATGGCTCATAGTTATGATAATGCGAAGAACACATATAACAAAAGTGAAGACTAATAATCCATACCTCAAACCATTATCACCAAGACCATGCAGCCAAACAATAGTAGCTTGGTGTTTTCCTTTGGGCCTCACCACATGAGTCTTCCCAAACTCAAAACTTCTTCTAGCAGTTCTACTACCTGCAATTTTGAACCCAGAAAAAAGCCACAACTCAGTGCCTTGTGTGAAGTTTAAGGACAGCTTGTAGAGAGTTTGAAGGGAAATATAAAGACTCACAAAAACAGAGGGAAAAAACTGAGTTATCTAACACAGGACATGGCACAAACAGTTAGAAGACGAGAAAGTAAAAGAACAAACCAGAGCCCATTTGAGAATGTGCATAGCTCATTTTTGCCTCTTGCAAGGTGTTTTTGGAAGCACCCCAGGTAGTTAGGTATTGAAATGTTGGAATGAAGAAGAAGTAGAATGGTGATGATGTCCCTTTATACTCAGATTACGCAACGTGTGAATATGGAAGCTGTGTGTGTGTGTATGGATACTGCAGCTAAAACCGCCTAGAAGAGCATCTGTGAAAAGGAGAGGTAAAGATAGAGACAAAAGCAGAAAGCCTTTTATGAGAGAGAGAGAATCCTAGCAGAGAAGAGCACATTCATCCGCTCATAAGCTTCCCAGCTAGGAGAGAGACCTCTCTCTCTCTTTTCTGTGTGTGTGTGAGTACTCGCACAAAGAGAGGAATCTATGCTCTGAGGGCAGCGGCCAGAACATAAAGCAAACCCCAGCACCAGCTATACTGAAGAATATTACTGAAAACAAGAAAGAATAATCTCAGTTTGCGATAAAAGAAAAAAAATTTATGCATATATTTTTTTTTTAGAAAATGACATCACCATCTCAATTAAAGGAAATCATATCAGAAAAGTCTTACTCCCTCTGGTCTTAATTATAAGAGCTAGTTGACTTTTTTGGAGAGATTAAGGAAGCTAATTAAATTACTTTAAAGTATTTTTATTTTCTTTTTTTTTCTTCAAACTTATTAGTTTGACTAATAAACTAATATATAATCTAAAAATATTTAACATATAAGATGATTAAGTAACTTATTTAGTTTCCTTAATCTCTCCAAAGGAAGTCAACTAGTTCTTATAATTAGAACCGGAGGTAGTATAACTTATCAATAACAAGTAAAAAAGCAATCATTGACAAATGGAGAAGCTACCATTGACAAGTTTTGAGACATTTTTGATATTATTATTTTTAATTATGACCTTAATATCATTTTCCCTGAATTTTTTCTGGCCAGTAGCTTGTTTATATATTTGCAGGATTGATGGATGCCCATTAACCTCAAACTTAAAAAAAGTTTTAAACTTTTTAGCACAAAAGGGAATTCCAGCTGAACAAAATAAATAAAACTAGTGAATATTGTTGGAAAGCAAAAGTAGCAGGCTTCTTCTAGGAATTTCCTCTGCATATTTCTATAGTTTGATAAATCGTGATGATTATTAACTTTTTAACGATAAAGGACAATATTGCTCTATTGTAACATTTTTTGGGCAAAAATGGATTTAAAAAAACGTTGGGTGTAACATTATTCCTTAGCAAAAACTTTTGGGATAAATTTTTACCTTAACTCAATTTGATATATAGTAACAATTAAGCTCTCTCAATAACCTGGATTTCCATTTTCGAATTGACAAGAGGAAAGCGTGTACGCTTTTCACTCTAACTTTAATTACTCTCTCTCTTGCTTTCTTGCTTGCCACTTAGCTCATTGCTCAACGGTTCTACCACTGTGAGAAAAGTTTTGTTTGTTCATACGCACGAGAAACTACATATATATAAGTGCAAAAGCTAGACCTTTCCTCCTCCTAAACATATAGTGACAAAATAAAAATGAAAACTTTAAATCCAATACTTGTGAAACATAATGAAAGGCTAAAAGTTATATTTTTCATTATAGATAATTTTATATATTTTGGAATCTTAATAAGAAGCTAGCATAACAAAAGTCCATTAGTTATCAAATTAGTATTCTAATTTATTAGCTAGCAGATAGTGTCTGCTCTAGATATGGCTTTAGTGGACTCCAACTTGAATATATCCCATTGCCCATCTTCTCTTTATTTGATTTTTATATATGTATATTCCCCATTTTAGCATCCCCAGGTTGTGCAGATTTTGGCTGCTTTGATTCTCACAGTAAAATATAGCCATACTCTAATT
The DNA here is from genome assembly GCA_034222035.1 of Acacia crassicarpa. Taxonomy (NCBI): domain Eukaryota; kingdom Viridiplantae; phylum Streptophyta; class Magnoliopsida; order Fabales; family Fabaceae; genus Acacia; species Acacia crassicarpa. The sequence continues at coordinate 1,548,988 of JAWXYG010000019.1, read as the reverse complement.
TTTATGATAAAAGTGAAAAAGCCTACATATCCCACGTAGCCTCAAGAAGATAAAATTTAAAAGAATCTGCAGAACACTTTTCTTTCATTGTAAAAGCTTTTAAATTTTGAAGAGATAATAATATAAAACATGTAAGCATGTCAGTTCCTCTCTTTTTACTTATTAAATTAAAAAGAAATAGTTTTTTTTTTTAAAAAAAAAACAGTTTCAGATAATTCATAATCACTGAAATAAAGGGATCGAATGAGTTCATTTACTGTGCACTTGCCATGCATCATCTATCTGAACTATTTATTGCAGATTGCTTGGAAACTTCAAATTGGTTCATATGCTTTATCTTCCCCCTTTTTACGTTTCTGTAGCTTTGGGAAAGACAAAGGATATCAGATAGTACCTTCGGTCTTAATTATAAGATAAAATTTATAGTACAAATTAGGACCGGAAGAAATATTATTTTGTATGTATTTTGAGTAGTTGCTTGTTAGAATTATGTTAATTGTGCAATTAGGATATATTTTTTCTTTTCCTATTTAGTTAGTTGCATGTTTGGGATACCAATCTAAGTAGGTAAGAACTTTCTATATGAAGTGATTTTTATCATCCTGTTTGGTGGAGAACCACGTTCATACAATTGAAGACAAAACTTATCCTGTATACCGTAAATCATATTGAAAAAGTAACTTCTATTGCTAATCTAAACAGGCGAGATAAGCCTTTCAGTTCATTTGCCATGAATAATATAGGCAGAGACGGACTTTGGGATAAATATTTGGAGGGACCAAATATAGATTGAAGCTATCCCCCCCCCCCCCCCAACATAAGGTGTTAAAAGTATCACATTTGGACAGAAAAGATTTTGACCTTTTATTTCTAGTAGGGGAAGAGAGAAAATTGGATCTACTGTACGTCGTGCCTCAAATAAAAAAAGTAAATAACTGTTACATGAGGATGGTTATGTCTGGCGTCCCTCTTTTGGTCATCGTGACTGGTGGTAAAGGGAAGAAATCACAGTGATTTGAATTTGCTCAAGGCTCTTGGTTTTTCTTTGTTTAGGGAGCTCAACATTTAAGAATCCAAGTAAAGCATAAATAAATTAAATAAATATATAAGCCGTGCACGTCACCGCCTAAGTCCTTATTGGGTCGACGAAGAATTACATCTCTGGCATTCTTCTGCTTCTTCTCCGGCGAAGGAGGGTGAAAGATTAGCGCTAGATATAGCTTCTGGGAATTCAGGCTCACTCGAATTCAAATATATGAAGTACTGGGTTGGACCGCTTTCACCTACTGGTCTATCAGTTTCTACCCCCAAGTCATTTTGAATTTTCGCCGGAAAAGGTAATTCTTCACAAAGTAAGTTTCACGTTTGGTTCTTTTCAGCTTCAATCATACAAATTTTTGCAACACCGAAATTTTTGGGGGGGCCGTTGTCCTTAAGAAGGTCCGTCCTTGAATATAGGAGTAGCTTTGTTCCTAGAGCTCGGTGCACTTAGACACATTAAATTTAAATTCTTCAGCTTAAAAAACATTTCCCTGTTAAGTGATTAAGGAATGATCATATTTAAACGTAAGAAAGGTCCCACTTTGAAGTAAAGTAATGAGAGACATGAATTCTCAAGTAAATTTAACTTTTTTTCCTGAGATTATTGTCTCAAATGATATGCTTTAATAATGTTACGTTTGAAACCTAAAAAAGCAGTGTCATGATTATTGTAAGAGGGTCCTATTTGGAAACCAGAGAAAAGCATGAGATGTTTTGAAGCTTTTGATGATTAGATGAAATCTTAATAGTATAAAACTCATTGATATCGAAACATAGATAATAGATTAATGTGAGATTAGCAATAAAAAATAGTGGGAAAGTTGAAAAAGGATGGTTCTTTTTAAGAGTGAAGATTTTTGGGAGATTTCAATATCTTAGGAAAAGGAGATCTACTTGCATAAAAAGATGTAAGAATTTTTGGGTTTAGTCTTATAATAAGACATATATAGTGTCAGGAAGTGAAAACAAAAAAGCAGTGGCATGAATTATTATTATAAGGTTGACCTAAGCTTGAGACATGCGGGTGACGTGGCAAGCTCTGATTGGTTGACCAGTTAATGGTGGCTAAGCATATTCTAATTAAGGTCAAAAAATAGGGGTAATAAAGGAGAAGTTAAGATAATTAAACTTTTTTGCTTTTTGTCAACTGCTTTGATGCTCCACAATCAATATGTATGGAGAAAGAATATAGAAAGCTCCAAGCTAAGTCACACTATTGCATCAGTACAACTATTTATGAGCAGACAAGATATATGCTTTTAGCACTATATATCCCTTTTTTGGGGAGAAAAATCAATTTATGGTGAAGTGGAGATTAGTTAAAACAAACAAATTCGACAATTTGCTCCTCAATTCCATATTATAATAGCTTGTTAGGAGGTTGGTCTTAATTCTAAAGATATAACACATCATTTCATTTCATATTCTCATTCTTTTTAATAAGAAACAACCGCCACACATACCCTGTTTCTTTTAATTTTTATTTTAATAAGAAACATTCAGAGAATATCTTATTTTTTATTTTTTTACTTTCTCATTTTGCCCTTATTTAAATAGCCCTATTAAATGTCAATATAATAAAGGGTTAAATAGCAAATTTACCCTAGAAATACACGCACATGAGTAATTTTACCCTGAAAGTTTTTTTTTGGCTCAGTGTTGCCCCGAAAGTTTAAAAATGTAGTAATCTTGCCATTTTTCTTTAAAAAATAACATTGACCGTTAAAAAATTGACATTGACCATTAACTTTTTAACGAAAAATGGCAAGATTTCTATGTTTTAAAACTTCCGGCTATTGAGCCTAAAAAAAAATTCAGGGTAAAATTACTCCTAGGCATGTACTTCCGAGACAAATTTACTACTTAACGTTATAATAAATTCTTACAATCTTTGAAGACATTACTTCTACTATACCACTATGTACCTTTTTTATAAGTCACTTGTATTAACATTTTCATAAACTAAGAAAAACATTAAATGAACAAATGTTTTTATATTTGCACTTATTTATGAAAGGGTACACATTTTCTTTCATCTTATTTTATCTCTGTATATTTACACTCGTCTCTCTTCTCTCTCTTTCCTATATTCCCAACCAATAATAAATATGGGTAAAATTGACTTAACTTCATCAATTACCAATAAATGGCTTATCTTTTGAGCAAGACTTTTTTACTACACGTGATTTATAAAAAGGTATAGAGTGATATTTTTTTTTTATTCTCACTCTTTTACAATCCTCATTATACCACTCTGGTCCTATTTTCAATTTTATTTAAACAAAAAATTTTGGTCCATATTATAAGTTCAGTTTCAAAATAATAAGTGTGTGTGTGTGTTTTTTCCCCCCTATTAGTTGCAATAAACAAAAAGAATTTATTCATGTTTAGTTTTGGAACTAGTTATAGATATGGGTAAACTAAAAAAATTAGCCCACAATTAAGGAGTTCACTCTCTTTGGTACGTGAAAGTTAGTTAATTTAGACTTATAAATATAATTAAAATGATATCACACTAATCCTATTTATAAGTCCAGTTTAACTAAAAAATTTGGTCCTTTTTATAAGTCCATTTTGACCAAATAAATGAGATTGTGACAATTTTACCCATAATAATGATGATGAGAGAGATTAGCTAGCCATATTGGAAAGAGAAAAAGATTAGAGAAATTTGACAATAAGTTTTAACAGGTACCTATTCATAAATGAAGGTAAAGTTAGAAATTTGTTCTATAATCATTGAGATATTTATCTTTCCTTGGTATGTGAGATTTAGTCAAACTGGACTTATAAATAGGATCAGAGTGATAATAATTTCCCTATTCTCTATCTTATTCCCTATATCATCATAAATAAGGTATTTTAGTAAAAATTGATTACATTTTTTACATATTTATTATTTTTAACTGGCGCGTTAAACAACAAGATTCAGTTCAATGTTTTAATTGACATCAATGATTTGATTAATCCATGTTGAACTTGAAACCTAGCTAATTAAGAATCTTTGTTACTAGTAAATTTTTTTTTTTTTTTTAAAAAAAAGCTTTTCACAAGTGACGTCTGCGTTAAGCTGTCATGCACACTATAAATGACGTAATATTATGTTTCACAATAAGGGGGGAAAAATTTGCATTACCTGTACTATTTCCCAATTTTTAATTTGGTCTCTAAGCATTTTTCCTCTCTAAATCAAATCAATAATTTTTCTTTGATTGTGGGTTGTTCCAATTTAATCAGTATTCTCACGTTCACAAACCATAGATATACAATCATGATAATTATTTGGAGGTAGTGAGATTCCTCTCATTGTGGTTTACATTCTGAAAACTAAACTAGTCAGTTGTTAGCAATCCTAGATATCGGTAGATTCTTTTAAAATAAAAATAAAAATCATTATTTTTTCTCTATTACGACTCCTTTTTTTCCTCTTTTAGTACTCTTAACCATTACAATTTTACACTGTTAGCCCAATAGATTGCATTAGTTACATTGAACAAAATTGAGAATTTAATTAAGAGAGAAAAAACATATAGATGTATATGTATATGTATAGAATTAAATACCAACAAAATGATTTTTCCTGAGAAAAAATAACAACAACTTTCTTGGTATAGAATTTATCTTGATCCTTAAACTTTTGCATGTGTCTTATGTCTGTGTCTGTTTATGTGTATGTATGTATAGATGTGTATGTATATGTATTTAATACACATTTTTGAACCATGACATGTTTATAATTATCTTGAGCTTTATGTCACTCTTAACAGTTTTGGATAGAACAATATCATGATGAGCTCCATCTGCCTTTAAAAAACAAGTAATGACTTCAAAATATTGATTTGAGGTCATATTCTGATTTGATGTGACGCAAACCAACACACAAGTTTTAGTCACTTTGACAAGACATGTTTTGTTTTTATAACATATTTTAATAAAAGTATATTTTATTTTATTTTATTTTTGAAGTACAGTGCTAAAATTTCAAATAAATAATATTTAGATTTTAAATTTTTTTAATAAAAATAAGTTGGAAATACAAGAGTGTCGTATGTAAATTAAACATTTCCATCTTATCAATTAATTATATTTATTTGAAACAAAAATTTTGATATTTATAACTGTTTGAATAAATATATACAACTCATATCTTAACAAATTTTTTGAAATTTTAACTGATCTTTTAAAACTTGGGTATGATCACTACAAACTCTAGAAACGGGGAAAATTTTAATAGTGATAAGATGAGAAAACTTTATTTGTACCATATGATCACCTCCATAATTTTTTTTTATTTCGGTTTAATAAATATAAAACAAAGGAAAATATTTTTAATGAAAATAATAATATTTTTAAAATATAAATTAATACATATTATAATAGAATCTGTGATAAATATATAATCATTACATATTGACACCAAATAGTTAATTTAGTACAGGCATTATAATTTTATCAAAGGATCTGATAATAACAAATAAAATAAATTATATTCAATTAAATTTATCTTATTTGAAAAAGAAATAATAATTAAGCTTGTTGAAATATTTGGCTAGTCCTGAAGTTGCACGATGTGTTACCAGACCATGATTATTGAACTTTATGAATACGACAATAATCATTAAAACCAAAACTCCTTTTGAAGTAAAAATATAGAGGGGGAAAAAAATCATCCGTTCATTATGAGTAGAGCCAACTGCTATAAAAGTGCAGAATTAATTTGATCATTGCTACCAAAATTTCAAAATTGCTTTGATGTTAGGTTTCATCTCTATCTATGATTACAACAATGTACTAACCATAGCCTGTTATTTAAACTCATCATTTAAAGTCAAACACAAATGATGAACTACTTTGAACTTCATGAACATTGTACTTTATGTTTCATCATTCAAATTCTAATAAAAACTTAATTTTAGTTGTGATGGGCTCATGATTTACTAGGAGTAAATGATGAGTAATACAAGTTGAGAATCAAGGGTCCTTAAAAAACTAAGGCCTAAAAGAGGCCAACCCTTTTAGGCCAAGGATAAGAAAAATATCTATTTTTTAAAGTCTAGTTTCAAAAAACTTTTTTATAAATTAAAATTATTTTTTTTGTTTTTTAAAGAAATATAATTAATAAAATATAACAATTAAAGTTCTAATTTATCAAATAGATGTTGTAAACATTAATGTCTACACAACACACTTAATGCAATAAACAAGCGTAGTCACTAATTTATAATCATAAGTAAATTATTGTCTACAAATAACTCACACAAAATATAATAAGCTTACCATTAAATAACATGAGTACGATAACTATTATTTTCACCTTTTTTACCACTATTATCAATTTCAAAAACATTTGATTGTACTTTACTTTGAGTAATAGGTTCTGCTTGATGGGGAAAAATATCAAGAATATCTTCTCTCAAATCATGAATATATCCATAATCTTTATCTGCAACAAATAATAAGTCAAATCATAAAATTAAGTATAGTTATTATGTATTTGTAATTAAATGGATAAATAACTCTATAACAAATACAAAATACATATAAAATTGTGAGACCAAAATGTCATTTATGAAATTTGAAGGACCAAGCTGTCATTTTGGAAATTATCAGGTTTAAACTATCATTTTGAAATGTAACTGCCTTATATAGTTCTTATTGTGATTGTTGCTACTGTAGCTTGAGGATTTTGAAACCTTTGCAGTATTTCTTTTCAGTTCAGATATGTTTTATGGGTTCAAAAGTGTTTTGTCCCTGTGAGACAAAGTTTCTTCTCTGGTTTGAGATCTTTTGTGCATTTTATCTGTTCTCTTTTGCCTTGCGCATTTGTTTTGCCTACTGGGATTGCATTTTATCACCCAAGTTTGGTATTTCTTGGTGTGACTTTTTCTGAGTTGTTTAATCGAATACGAGGTATTGGGTGTTTGGTTGCTGCACTTCTTTTATGGTCATGCCCCGTTCTATGACATCGAGCCCTCATTCCCTATGTGTGTAGGTTAGTTTTTGTTTTGAAGGTTGCGTTGTAAAACTGAGTTTAATTGTTTCTACTATTTCAACACAGTCAAGGTTTCATTTCGTGCACGTTCACTTGTTTCTAGCAGCTGGGTAGTTTGTTTGTTACGTTTTCCAGCACGTTCATGAAGTGCTCTTTGGGGTTTTTTTTTTTTTTTGGGTCTTGGGTTTCATGCTTGTGGTTGGCATCTGTGGTTCTTCATGATTCAGTTTGGGTTTCAAGGTCTGGATTCATCATTCCAGATCGTGAGTTTGGTTTTTCTTCATTCAGGATGGTTACTTTTGTGTGTTGGCATCTGTTGTGCTTTGCGTCTTTCGTTAGATGGCTGTTTTGGTGGCCCTTATGTGACCTGTTTGTTATTTGCCTTCGATGAAGCTGGTGGATTATTACCTTAGCCTTTATTGCTCAAGTTCTAGGCTATGGATCATTATTCTCTTGTGCATGTGCAAGCTGCTTCCAACTTTAGAGGAAATGTTGAGAATGTTAGGATAACATAGTGTCTTGATTCTCGCCTTCGTTCTCACCTTCATTCTCTGTATTTTCTCTCATTTATCCAAGTAAGAGAGGTGATGCTATTTTACTTTTAGTTTTCTCTTTTTTCCATTTTCTCTCCTCTCACTTTCTTTCCTTATAATTTTTCTTCCCATCCAAGCAGAGCATAAAGGGCAATTTGGTATGAAGGGAGGGGAGGCGAGGGAAAGGGAGAGAAAATAAAAATGGGTTAAAGTGTAAATTTGCTCTGAATGTTTTCGATGAGGAGCAATATTACTCTGAAAATTTTTTAGGTTCAATATTACCCCGAAAGTGTTAAAATAGAGCAATGTTGCCCTTTTCCGTTAAAAAGTTAACGGTTAACATCAATTTTTTAAACAATATAGGGCAACATTATTACATTTGAAAACTTTTGGAGTGACATTGAATTTGAAAAATCTTTCAAGGTAACATTACTCCCCAACGAAAGTTTCTGAAACAAATTTGCACATTAACCCAATAAATATTTTTTGAGTTGAATTTAAAGAATCTGAAGGGGTGAGGTTATAAAATCTTAATATAATAAATATAAAATGTAACATTAAAAAGTATGAAAAATTAAATTAAAAAAATTTTAACCTCACTTTTAATTTTTTTCAAAAAAAAATTTTTCTCTTCCTCCCCTCCACTGTCCTCCCCGAATCCCTGGCACCAAACAAGGCCCAAAAGGATTGTTCTTTCAAGATTCTATATGAACAAATGCTACTAACACTTACATATTGAAAAAAAGAAAAAGAAAAAAAAAAAGCTACTAACACTTAATAGAGTTCACACCGTCATTAAAGTCTCTAGGTTTCTAGATTATTCTAATCACTTTCTCAAAAAAATTTCCTAGTCTGTGCATAGAAGTATTGAACCCCAAACTCAGTGGGTCAGTAATATTCTTGTTTTGGTGTGTGTGAGTGAAGAAAAAGGGATTCATGTAGAAGGAATATTGGTTGGTAAGGCAATCCATAGAAATTCGCATAATTTATCTTTTTACTGTCTTTTTTCTATTATTTCATCAACCTGAAAACAGACCGACAACTATCTTTTTTAATTTATTTTTAATATTTGAGATGTGATCTCTTTGAATCTATTCTATTCTCATTCCATTTACTTGATTTAGATTTTTATTAGAATCAATTTTTATTTCTTTTTAAGGGTTCAGAAATGGAGCTCAGAATATATATAAATATAAATATATGTCTTTTCAGCATATTTCAGTGCATTATTTTTTTTTAAAACACTTCATTTTGTTCCTTTTTTGGGAGAAAAGAATGTGAGGTTGGAGGCTTTTTTTATTCTTTCTTTGTCAATTCTTTTTCTGGACAGGAGGAGAAAACTAATGTGTCACACGGATATTTTTACCCTTTTTATTTATAAATATATATTTTCATATGAAATAAATTCCTTTCCTGTCTCATCAACTAGTTTCTTTTATTAAAATAGAAATAATGCACTCGTTGTCATTTTAATAATATATATTTTTATCAGCATTGACGTTTTATGCGGGAATATTTTGCTTCTGTTAATAGCACATAGTATTCACATCCGTATTGTGTTTCTATACTCTAGTGCTCACAGAACCTTTTTCTTTTTCTTTTTTTTGGTGCCCTAAATTATAGTTTTATGCTATAATACTTAATGCACATTTAAAAGGGTTAATAGTATTGTTCATCCTTATAGTTCAAATTTTGGTTTTGGTTCTTATAATTTTAAATTGTTAGTTTGATTTCTATAGTTTCATAAAAATTTGGTTAGAATTTAATAATTTGTCAGTATACTTTTAATTAGTTTTGGTTTTGGTTCCTATACTTTAACTTATACAAAATATTTATGAAATTATAGAAATCAAAACTAAATATTGAAACTACAAGAATAAAACTGAAATCCGATCAAACGGTAAAGACTGACAATAATATTAACTCCTATTTAAAATTTCACTTGAATAAAGTTAATCTTTTTTTAAGATGGGAAAAATATAATTTAATGTGTAAAAGTATTTAATATGATTTTTTTTTGGGCAACCTTATTGTGTCTTGATCATTAATATAATAATACAAACTTAAGAATTATTATTAATAACTAAAAATATTGTACTATATTATATATCAAATATCAGGAGCGGAGAGTAATATTTTTAATAAAAATTATTCCCAAGTACTTTAAACACAATGAATTATTTATTAAAGTAATAAAAAATAAAGAAATAAGTTGGAACAAAATGCTTTAAATATAGAAAAAGTTCATGTGGTTATACCAGCCCTTAAAACAGATAATCGGTCCGAGTTTTACCCAAAGAACTTTATCACTATAGAATTAGTGTGTTATGCCCCCATAAAAAAGGTAAATATTGCTGTCCTAATTTTAAAACATAAACCCACATAATTTTTTCCTTTTTTTAACATCGGGGAAAAAAAATTGCGCATGAAAAAAGTAAAAAAAAGTCCATGTCAATATTGCCCAACACCATCACTCACCATCACTTGAAAATAATTATTTACGTATGGGGGGTTTGGGGCTCCGCCATGCTCATCTTCAAAACCGTGCTTACCTTATGAAAGTTGGATGGAGGCTTTCAACTAGAAGCGATGACTTGTGGGTTAAAGTTATCCGGAATAAGTACAATTGTGGAACTGATAAGCTCCCAAAAATCAATATGAACAAGCTAGGATCAAATTTGTAAAGTGGAATCAAAAGAACGTGGGGGAAAGTGAAAGATGGAACTGAAGAACTAGCAACTGGCCAACTACATTGGAAGTGGACCAAGAGTGGTGACTTCATGGTTAAATCAGCTTATGACTTGCTTAATAATATGGTGTCTCATCCTGATCCTATGTGGGGGAAAATCTGGAAATTAAAGATTCCGGAAAGGTGCAAAATCTTTGCCTGGCTTGTCTTCCATAAACGACTCCTCACTAATGCATCAAGGTTCAAAAGAGGATTGTGTAATACTGCCCAGTGTCCTGTTTGTGGGGCCGACGAGGAGACGCTCATTCACCTTCTTAGGGACTACCTGGAAACTATTAATTTGTGGCATCTCACTATGCCTCAACGCTATTGGCAGAAGTTTAGATCCCTGCCCTTTGATTACTGGTTCCGCTGGAACCTTAATTCTAAAAGTCAGAACAAGCGTACGGAAGAGTGGAGTACGTACTTCATGCTCATTTGTTGGTGGCTTTAGAGGCGGCGCAACTCACTGGTTTTTGAAGGGAAGCGGATTTCGAACTCCTCACTTCAGACCAACGTCAAAGCCACTTTGAACAGTCTGCATGACACTCGCTCTTGGTTTAGCACAATAAACAGGGAGAAGCGCTCCACAGATGACCACAAGGAAATATGGAAGCCACCACCTGCTGGGTGGGTGAAACTTAACACGGACGGTGCGTTCTCACACACCAGCCCTAGGATTGCTAGCGGCGGAGTACTTCGAGATGAATATGGTACGTTCTTGAAGGGCTTCATGTTCAAGGGTATGGAAGGCGATAGTTTCTCTGCTGAGCTATGGGGGTGCATGCATGGTCTTAAATTGGCATGGGACATGGGTTACTGGCAGATCATTCTTGAGTCCGACGCTACTGAGGCAGTGGAGCTGATGAAGCAAGAGCGGAGTGAGCTTCATGTGGACCTTGCAATTATTGAGGAAATACAGTGCTTGCTTGACAGGGATTGGACGGTTGAGGTGATGCACATCCGTCGTTGGGCGAACAATGCAGCTGACTATCTAGCGAAAGCCAATCTATCAGTGATGCCCAGATTACACATTTTCTCCTCTGCTGATATGGATCTAGAACGCTTGCTCAACATGGATAAGTCTTAGCTTTATTTGGTTACCAATTTGTATTAAAAAAAAATAATTATTTACGTATATCTTTCATCAACCACCCCGACAAAAGGAAACCTTTTTTTTTTTTTTGGCATGATCATCTTGTATCTTAAACCTATCTTCTTTTAACTCACAGGATTTATCAGGGTCAAGACTAATCCAGATCAAGCCGGATAGGACCACAAAGGCAAAAAACTCTACTACCAAACACTGCTGCATTTTCAAAGCTCATATTCGAAATCTCTAGTTAAGCTAAAACAACCCTTACTAGTTGATCCAGATAGGTAGTGGTTACAAAGGAAACTTTTGTTGATGACGTGTATCTTGTGAGTGAATGATATCCAGGTTTTTTACTCAGAGAAAGGAAAAAAAAATGGTTCATCTCCTAGACGATCCTTTTCGTTCTTTTGGTATTTTGGCTGAGAAGGTTCAAAAATTGAAATGGAAATATGAGTAGCTATCAATTATTAGGAACCGCACAAATGATCATCTAATACGGACCTGATAACACCAGCAAATGACCAGCCTGTGTCTGAATAATCACAGAAACGTATCTCTCTCCCAAAAGTTGAATGATCACAGAGTGTATTGAGACCAATAAAAAAAACAACCAAAAACACAAAGCCTCGTGATTTTTAACAGGCTTCAATGTATGCTAAACATTGTCTCTCCATCGTTCCAGAATTTATTCCAGAAGGAAACTTGCACCAATATATCAATGGTGTTCTTCTTCGTCGTCATCATGCCCATCAGGTGGTCCACCGGGTCCCACCACTTCTAGCTGTTTAAATACCAAGTAGAATAATTAGTGTCATTATGTACTTGACCTCCATTAATGACAGGAGCAGCAGATTAGAAAAATCATAATCAGGTAGAACTTTAATTGATTTAGGAGGTCAAACAGTCTTAACTTGAGAACATATGCCTCATGGGCCTGTTTCCCGGTTACGGCATATGTAGATATGGTCCGAGCTAGCCTTAAGAAAAATACAAATTTGATTCAAATTCAAATCAGGTGGATTCTATCTCTATATTGTACAGCATAAGGCAAGAAAGTTGTTACTTTTTCCCTTGCTTTCAGAGGTCATCATCCTTGTCGACCAGAACATAAGACCAAAAGGAGTTCCAAGCGATACCCTACTAGTAAAAGCAAGACAAGCAGATTGTGGAGACCCTCAATCAAAGGGACTCAACTCAGAGCCTCCACAGACTTTACAGGAACAGCCAAAGTTTATTTACCTCAAGATAAGAAGAAGTGGCCCTTGGCATTTGACCTCAGGGCCATTTTCTTGTTGCAAGGAAGAAAAATTCCCTTTTCCCTCGCACAAAAACTCAAAAGTTGAGATGTATATTGTCTATTATACTCCTCTTATCATTACTTAACAGTAAACGTCTCTTTTTATTAATTTTTTTATTAAGGGGCAAAAAAGACATTTGCCATCTATAGATTCATTGTTTCCCTCTTGTCCCATTCAATGTATTGAAAGTGGACAAGTGCAAATTACTGTAGTTAGCAAACAAAATGGATATCTGTTAACCTATACTCAACTCCAAAATGTCACCAAGGATAAGATTAAAAGATATGTTAAACGCAATCCAACTTACCACAAAATACTGCGAGCAAACTGGACATTCATGAGGCTTGCCTTTTTCCAGCCAAAACCAGACTACATCATGCTCGTCCTCTGCAAACAAGACAAGTTTGCTTCAATGCCATCCAGATTATACTAATTTTCATCAACGAGTGAATGGAAACATGGAGAAAGATAAGAAGCACCTACCGCCTTCACCTCCTGGGCATCCAACTATTCTTTTGTCATAGTATGACTTAATAACAGCAGGTGCTTCCTATGACACAAAGCAAATGATGAAAATAGATACTGATTAAACATATATCAAAGCACTATCTTTAATCAGTCGAAATGTAAAACTGAAAGCAACATTTCCACTTTTATCAAAGAAATAAAGAAAGAAGCAGGAATTTCACAATTTCATAATAGATATATCCATTTGTCAAATAAAAAATGAAAAGGAAAATGATAAGAAGCCTAACTATGCCTGGATAATCTCAGAAGTCAGAATCAATCCTATAGGCAACAGAATAAGGGCTGAGCACCAAATCCCTTAGTAAGAGGGGTTAAGAGGAACATTCCCATCTTAAATGTATGCCACAAAGAGCCAATTCTATGGTTAGTCTACAACACTTTATTGGCATTCCAGTCACATGCTTACTCTTAATCTTCCACATCAAAGCACATAGAAGTGACACAGCATTGCCGTTTATCAGATAGACTTGCACATAATTACTATGACATCCATGTAAAGCTATAACACAACATATACATCATCATGCTCATCACCTGTCATCAGCAAATTGCAATGTCAATAGGAAATTTCTTCTAATGAATACCATAATGTCAGTTGTTAGCAACTAAATTCAAAACACATGTAGATGTCTATATATATTCTCCCCATCACTCTTGATTCCACTTCATTATCACTTATTCACTTTATACAACCAAGGAAACAGATAATTAGCATTATCAATGATAATGAACTAGCCAAAGTTAGTTAACTGAATTTATGAAGATTGGATAAAATAAACAAGAATTTATATCTAGATATATGCATCAATGGTTTCACTCTACCTAGGTGACATTTGTACTCCTGAGCAGATAAAGATAGAAACAGATAACAATTTCCATTGATAAAGGAGTATCCAAAGTCAGGTTAATTGAACATATTCAATGGCCAGGCTCAAGAAATATTTATATCTAAATTTACACATCAATGGTTTCACGATACCTTGCTACCATTGTATACATTAATCATATATTAATAAAAACAAATTACTACATAGATATAATAATCTGTAAATAGTCAGGCTCTTAAAGTTCCAGTTAGGAGTGCCTTAATTTGCATGGAAAAATGATATGACATTGTAATTAAATGATTTTGAAAGTTAGTTACTTAGACGAGCGACATTAGCTATTAGTGGCACTAGCCGTTGTTAGCAGTGGCACTAGCCAAACATAGCCTTAGCCGTATCTAATAACTAATGACCCAGGACATTAGGTGCCCCTGTTTAAGTGATACCCCTGCTACCTATTTATATGTGGCAGAACCCCCATGAACAGATTCAGATTTTGCATTGCTAGAAAACTCGAGAATATTCAGATCACTCCTCTCTCTCCCCACCCTGGTCTCTTCTACTTCTTCTTCTTCAACCCTCCAATCTTCTTCTCTTCTACCCTAATTCCCAATTTCTTAAAGATTCATATTACAATCTACTATCAAAATAAAAGATTAAAATGGCAGGTACAAGGATTCTCCTAACTGAACAAGATTTACAGGCTTTAGAAATTAAATTGCCGCGATATAGTGCTATTGAAAATGAATCAACCATTGGATCATCACCTAAATCTTGGAGAATTAATGCATATCATTAGAAGGGTTCAGTGATAAAAACATCACAGACATTATCCAAGACAAAACTACTAATTGAGATTAGTCGTGAGGAGACAACTGGAAGAACAAAAGAAAAACAGATCCTATATCAATCATTCGTCCAAATATACAGGAAATAGCAAGGTTAAAGATTCAATTCACAACGTTATAAGAATCAATAGTCTTATCTCCTTTCGCATAATATCTTTCGGGTACAAAGTAAGTGGCATGGCAACAAGCTATAATAAAACCAGAACAAGTGGTTCACAATAAAATGCTGAATACTAACCTTTGTACCAAAAGGACCTTCGGGATGGTCTATTTCGAGAATGTTCCTTCCCTAATCAAAACATCAGAACAGACAGATAAAAAGAGAATCATTGCTAAAAAATTTAAACACCAAAAGTAATTCTACAGAGAAACTATCCAGGGACACAAAACCGAACCGCCCCATGAAATTATAAGTTACAACCAATTTTGAACCATTTTCTAGTGTCGAGCCAGCAAACCATAAACAGACATATCATTTGAAACAATGGGAAAGAACCAAGAAGAGAATCACCTGAAGCTCAGCCTCAAGCTCCTCGCGCTCATGCCCAGTAGCTATAGGCATTACATCCTCAACTTTCTTTGTAACCACATTATCCCCTGTATATCCAACAATATCACATTATTTAAATAAGGAGTTAAGAAATGGACAAAAAACCAATTGGAAAAAAAATTAAACGGCGAGAATGCTCACCAGACTCGGTGCTGAAGTGGCGGCTGAAAAAATAGGACGATGGAGCGAGACAAGAAGAATTGTTGAGAGTGAATCGGGCGGCGATGGGGGCAGATCGGGAAGGAGAAGCAGAGACTGTAGCTAGGGATTTAAGATGAGAAGAGACAATTCTCCGCCACATGGTTTAGATATTAGGGTTTTTGATCTCAGGTCACGCCCTGTGGAGTGGTACGAAGAAGGAGATTCACAGTTCAGAAATGGAGGCTGAGAGAGACTCTACTCTTGGGGCGAAAAATGGTGGCGACGATACTCCCTGGAAGCGAAGGGTAGTAGTGCGCGCGCGTGTGAGCTCTCGCGTGGGGCTCGGTTCTGGCGTTGACTCGCACGTGAGAAATGCTGACTTACGTGTGTGAGTTTATTCATTTATTTTAAAAAATTTTTAAAAAAATTCTCCTTCCATTCCATCCTTAGAGAAAATTTAAGGAAAAATTTATTATTTAAAAATTTATTTGTGGAAAGGAGGTGAATCGTAATAGGAAAAAACAATATTTTCTCATTCCACACACACATAAAATAGTGGAACCCGGATATATATATAATTAGCATTATATATATATATATATATATATGTGGGTCTCACCATTTTATATGTGTGTAGGAATCTTCTTTCTCTCATGCAATATGAGAAAAATAAACCCTATCATAATATTAGTACTTTGTGTATAAAATTTGCAAAGTATTGCTAAATTAATAGTCTGTGTCTATAAAAACTTATCGATGGTCAAATGTAACCTCACACTTAAAAAAGTTCTACAATAATCATTTTCTCCTCTTGTAATTTAATTTCTTTTTACACTCCTCTATGTTTTGCGTCAAGAGCCATAAAACTTGCGAGACAATTGGATAGAGGCAAAGTATACCATTCTGATTTTATCCATAAGTCCTTTGTAATAAAAAAAGTTTTATTCGTCAAGCGCCTCATAGCGTGATGGCACTATGACCAATCTTAGGAGCTGGCCTTCCTCTTTGTCTAGGGTTCAAGCCTTGCCTCCCCTTCCACCCACTGGTTGTATCAAAAAAAAAAATATTCTATTTATAAGTCCAGTTTCATATTACCAAATGAGATTGTGACAATTTCGTCATATTAACCGTACCAATGATAATAGAAAGAAAAGAAATAATTGAAAAATATTCATTCATAAATAAAGATAAAGTTAAAAATTTATCTCATAATCATTGAGTTACCTATCTTATATTGGTATCTGTAATTTAATTAAAAATAACTTATAAATAAAATTAGAGTAGTACTCCCTCTGATCCTAATTATAAGAGCTAGTTGACTTTTTTGGAGAGATTTAGGAATCTAATTAAATTACTTTAGAATATTTTTTTTTCAAACTAATTAGTTTAACTAATAAAGTAATATATAATCTAAGGAGACACAACATTTGAAATAATTAAGTAACTTATTTAGCTTCCTTAATCTCTCTAAAGAAAGTCAACTAACTCTTATAATTAGGACTGGAGGTAGTATAATTCAAGATGGGATGCGCACATAATATTCTTTAATCAATATATTGATCATACAAATATATACACTGTTAACCAAAAGAATCTACATGATAGGGCAAAACTTTATAGCCTAAAAATTCCGCAAGTGTACGGGTCGTATCAAATAATAAAGAGTAAGTAAGATATCGTTCCCACGAGGACTTAGTATCCACAACTTCAGTTAAGCATTAATTTCACAATTTCGTTTAAGTTGAGCAATCAAATTTAATTTAATTAAGAGAAAAGAAATTAAAATTAAAACAACGAAACTACCATACTAATGAACAAGCAAACTAGAGTCACTAATCCCTTATTTGTTTCCTAGATTTTATCTCCACTAAATTAATTTTGACTTAACCTAATCAGCTAATCTAGAATATTAATGTCTATAAATGTCTTCCGATCCATTTATCTACCTATCTTAATCAATTATGTGATGCCTCACACAACTAAATAAGATGCGTTTTAAATCAGACTCACTCTAATTTGATTATGCAGATCTTCTAGGTATATTCCTATCCTTTTTCCTTTGTCCTCCTCTTTCTTGTTTCTGCTTCCCTATTTATAATTTAGGTTTTGGGTCATTGATTCTCCTTTTCTTATTAAAAAGATATTTTATATCTTATAATCAACTCCACCAGATTACACAATTGATTTTGTTTCTATTTTTCTTGCGTGGGACCACCGAATTTGGTTGATTGCATATCCTCTTAATTGCTTTTTGTACTTCTTTCCAAATCAGCTAATATTTTCTACAAAATATAATAAGAAATAAATAGATTTTATATCAAAATATCTTTTTATCTTATGATGATGGTAAAATATATAAAAGATAATTAAATAGGTATATAATATCAATAAATCTAATTAATTCTTATAAATTATACATTTATTTAATCATAAAATATATACTTATCACTACACTATTGAGCAAACACACTTCTATGTCTAATTGTCTTTAGAAGCCAATGTTCCGTGAAATAATTAGACTTAGAAGTGTGTTTGCTTTCAAATTGTTTTTTTTTAAAAAAAAATAGGAAATCAAAGTATAACTTCTAAATTGATATTTATTATTAAGTTGTCTTCTAGATTAAAACATTTTTGGGTGCTACTAATGCATGTTAAAATTAGGGATGTCCAAGGATTGGATCGGACCAGTTCAGAGGTCAACCAAGGTCTAGCCCTATAAGACCTCGGGCTAGAAAAATTAGCCCAAGGTTTGATCCAGTCTGGTACCAGCTTGAGCTCGGGCTGGACTGGATTAGACTAGCTGGATTGTCTGGACCAGTCTAGTTTTTTTTCCAATTTTTTTCCCTTTCTTGGGACGCAATATTTTAGCTTTGGCTTCACTTGACTTCCTAAAGTAATAAAAAGTGACATAATGAAAAATGATTCCTATAAATTAACAAGCACATTAGGATGTCCAAACTTTAGTGAACGGCTTAATATAGTGGTGATTTATTTAAAAAAAAAATAGAGGACCTCGGGTCAGACAGGACCAATCCAGGGGATTTAAGCCCCTGGACCGAAGTCCAGTCCAACTTGAGCAGTTTGGTTTGGTCAAATTGTCTTGGACCAATTTTTTTTTTACTCTAGATTGGGTTGGACCGGATCAACCAAACCTTGGGTTTTTTGGACAACCCCAGTTAAAAGAATATCTTATATTAATATTTGATACATTCTTATGTTGGGATATTATATATCATATATTGACAGTGGCGGAGCCACGTTGGGGCACTTGTCTGTAAGTGCAGACATAAAATTTTTTAGAATACATATATATTTTGAAGGAATTTCTTATGAAGGGGCACCAGTGGCTTAGTGGTAAAATATTTTCCATGGCACGCTAATGTTCTGTGTTCGATTCTCGTGGTGGTGCATTATTCTTTTTATTGCATTTCGTATGTCATTATTCTCTCACTGGTTTAGACTTTATGCGTTATTCTTTTTATTTTTTCTTTAAAAAATTACAACAAAATACCCAATATTTTCATTTTTTATATATTTTAAAAATTAGACATTTCAAACTCACCTTATATGATCTTAGACAATTCCATTCCATATTTCTTAAAAAGCTCCCACATGTGTTTGGTTTGGAAAATAAATATTTCATTCTTCTTTTACTTGATTTAAAGTCATAAGAAGAAATTTAATTCTCCTTAAGAAGCTATTGAAAGTATTTGATTTGGAAAATAAATATTTCATTCTTCTTTTGTTTGATTCAAAGTCATAAGAAGAAATTTAATTCTTTTATTGTAAACATTTCAAACTCACCTTGCATGATATTAGAGAACTTTTGACACACTTATGTTGAACGTGATATATTTGATAAGATTGATGATGAAGAAATAATGCAATATTTTCAAGGACTGAAGAATCGAAGAATTCTTTTATAATATTTCTGTTGTAATAACTTAGTTGACTCTTAATTATCATTTCTTTATGTTACGTTGAAGTTTTTCCCCCTCCCCCCTTTTTAATACATTTAAAATTTTGCCTAAAAAAAAAATCGGGACCCCCGAATACCCTCCACTAATTGTGCGGACATAAATAAAAAAGTCTGGCTCCGCCACTGTATATTGATATTTGATATTGTTAGATTTAATGTTTGATCAGATATATTTAGATTATATTAGATTTTATGATTAGTCTAGTTAGGTTTGCTTATATTAAAAGCCTATTTGGATTTAGCTTTTTGGAAAATGATTTTCATAATTTACGAGATAAAAATGGCTTTTAGAGAATATGTTTTGGGATTTATGAGGTAAAAATGATTTTTTAAAAATAGCTTTTAGATTTTTAATAGTGTTTGGATAACTTCAAAACCTAGGTTTTGACAAAAGTTTGCTAAACACCCCAAAATTTTCCAGAAACTATTCTACATCAAAACTTAGGTTTTAATAAAAGTTTGCCAAACACTCTCAGAAACCAAAACCTTACTTTTGTCATAACCTTACCAAACATCCCTAAGGGTGTTTGGCAAATTTGTAAAAAACCCAAGTTTTAAGAACTCTCAAACAGGTACTCAATTATTTATACTCAGGATTAAGTATTAAGAATTCATAATATACGGATGCTCTTGATTTCTCTCTCTCTATTTCAATCTTTTAAATTCTAACAATACATGAGAATGGTCAGATTTATATATATTGTAAAACTTGACAATAAACACGGGTAGATTTACTGAGAAGATGCAAATGTGATGCTTCAAGTATTTGAGCGTTGACTACTACTGTGGCTCTTTGGGTATGACGTGGCAAGCAGTGACCACAGTGAAAATATGAGGAAGAAAATAGTGACTAGTCTCTCATTGGAAGGGTTGCTTGTAAGAATAGCAGCAATAATAGATATTGAGCATTTTGCCTCTCTTTTGTAGGAGGATAATTTTGTCATTTTCAGGTCATCTAGTCTTATTTATAAAATACTCCCCAATCCTAATTATAAAATATATTTACCATATTTTAAAAAGGTTAAAGATAATAGTTAAATTAGTTAATTATATTCATTTTTCTAAAATACCCCATTTTAAAAGTGCTCCCTCTTCGCTCATTCTTTTTTGCTATTCCGTTTGAATCCCTCCTCAACGTTGCTCAAGTCTCTTTTTTTTTTTTTTTTGGTGAAATACAGGCAAGCTAAGGCTTGAAAAGATGAGAAAGAGACTAAACTATGAAAGTCTAGCTTTAAAATACATCAAAATAGAAAATGAACTAGGGACGGCAGGCCAGCTGGTCCTTCAAAGCCATGTCGAGGCATCCTCTGGGTATCGTAGGAATTAGAATCACATCCTCATTGGCGGGAGCATTATGGCCTTCCTTTGCCATATAGTCAGCACAAAAGATGTTGTCTCGTGAGGTGTGGTGAAGCTTCACGTCTCAATCTCGAAGGAGAAGATATCTGATATCTCTGATAATGTCTCTTAACGGATGATCATCATAACAGCAGTCTCGCACGAGGATGTTGACAGTGTCGAGGGAATCAGAGTAGAGAAGGATTTTTTTGTAGTCCCATCTGGTATCCCAATTTAAGTCCAAGCATAATGGCATATATCTCTGCTTCAATAACAGTATGTACACCTAGGGACTTGCAAAACCCCATCAGCCAGTGCCCCTGAGAATTCCCGATGACTCCTCCACAAGCCGCCTGGAATTGATGACGTACAGAACCATCCACATCGATTCGGACCGCATCTGTAGGAGGGGGTCCAGGACCTCTCCTCATACCTCTCAAGTTGAACAATTTGATGGGATAAGTTATGATTGTCAGAATTTTCCAGAAGAAGGTAATTGCACAAGTGGAGCATCTCTCTGGTATCTTTGGTTTCGCTTTGAAATAAAAAGTTACATTTAGATGTCCAAAGGATCCAGCATCTCAAGCTGAAAACTTGCGGCCAAGAGAGGTTCTAGAATCTTCCTTTTATGGGGTTGTGATTGGTGTTCCAATTGAGCCAAACCTGCAAGTTCCCTGTAAAAAACTGAGAAAAGTAGTCCGGTCTTCTTTTTATATCGCCTATTCTCCTCCCATCCTTCAATACTTGGGCAGCGTGAGTTATATCTTGGATTCCTTTTTTATTCCCATGGGCCCACGTCTCTAATCCACATTTTTTTTTTTGGAACACAATCCACATATTGATTATATTGGAGTGAGCGTTCACATTTCACATGGGTTATAAGTGACAGAAAGATAGTAGACTTCAAATTTGCAGTTCCTTGTTTTTTTATTTCAAATTTGCAGTTCCTTATTTTTTATTTCAATTGGAGCTTATGCGCCTGACAGAACCTCGATCCGGATTAGGCAGGGCGAAGCTTTAGTGAACCGGGTGCAATAGCCAATATATATATATATATATATATATATATATATATATATATTGTTTAATGAATTATTTCCTTTCATTTTTTATGTTTTCTTTAGTGTTAGATCACATGATATCTCATGATCTTATTTTAAGCTTAACACATCAGTTTACCAAATCTTGATATGATGATAGAAAGAGTAAAATGTTCAAAATTGAAATTTCATTTGTCACCAAAACAATTAGAATCACTTTGGTCGCGTGCGATAGAATATAAACATGTTATTAAATTAATTTTTGTGAAGGAAATATTAGTAGGGGTGGTATGAGAAAAATATAATAAAAATTGTTCAAAATTATTTTATTTAAAAAACAGTATAATTGTGGTGCATGTATTTAATTATTATCGAGAAAATATCCGTAGGGGGTATTTTAGGAAGAAATTAACAAAAATTAAAATAGGGAGTACATTTAAAATTACAAGTTATATCTTTGTATTAACTGTGTCCCAGCACTTTTTTCTAATGATTCTCTCTCTCTCATTCAATCTTTGTCCCTAGCCTCCACAAATAAGAGTAATTTATGAAATGAAATACTACTACTATATTTTTCCTGAGTTTATCGATAGCTACTATGGTTTGTGGGGCTTGGTCTAAGAAAAGAAAGGTTAGATCGGTGGAAGAGATCTGCAGAAAGATGGCGACAGTACATAGTACAAATGGATGAAACCAAGTATGAGAGATCAACCATGGTGAGGATGTCGGCAGACGGCAGCTGCAGTGAAAGGTCTTTTCATTTTTGTTGCAGATCGATCTGTTATGAAATCTTAACTCTTCTTCGATCTGAGTTATCATGCAATATATATACAATTATAGAGCACAAAGCTTGAGATTAGATTCTCTATATTACTTATTCCTTAGGAATTGAATTTGAATAAATATAATAATAATTAATTCATAAATCAAAATCCCTATATTTTAATGACACATCATTGGAGGAGAAGAACTGAAATCATATAAACTAGGCTAAAGTACCTGTTTGGTCCTTTATGTTTGTTTCAGGTATCCATTTAGTTCCTTAAGTTTGTAAAGTGCTTGTTTGGTCCTTAAAAGTTAACACCGTTGCGTAGACTTAACGGAAAATACTAACTCAGCAATTTTAAACGACGACTGTACACTTAAATGCTGACAAAGCAAGCTTACATATTACTTTTTTAATAAATTAATATTTTAAATCCTGTAAATTGAAAACTATAGTAACTATGCTATTAAAAACCGTTCCGTGAGCGACTGATTTTTTTTTTTAAAAAAATTATAGTTATGTCTATATTAATATCGTCAGTGTATTCAGCTTACTTCAACTATATATAAAATTTTATCATAATTATTTATCACTCTCTTTTATAATTGAATATCAATATTTTATATTTTATGTCCATAATTTTTTTTTGTATTATCAGTTTTTTATTGTTAGTAATCTCAATTTTTCATTATTAATAAATATTACATGCTCTTTAAGCAAAACTATTCTTTTATATTTGTATAAGCTTCGAAAGCTCAAAATGATGTATATAAACTTTCCCGTGTAACAATACTTGTTAGGAAATAAAATTTAGGAAAAACACTTCTCATGTTGTAGGAGAAGTATTTTTCATGTCACACATATATAAAATAGTGAAACTCATACACACATATATATATATATATATATATATATATATATATATATATATATATATAAAAGGGAAATCATTTCAGCTTCAACTGCAGAAAATCTTTTCAGTAGCAAACCAGAACGACGCCGTTCCGTTAATTTTTTTTGGATGGAAAGTGAGGCATGATTCGCTTTTGCTTTCTATGGTTGTGCCCATAAGATTTTGTTAATAAATAGCCGGCCATGTCTTCATATACAGTTGCTGAATTGCCCAATAAGGGCACATTTCAAATTGTCAATTAGCTTGAACATTGTTGTTATCAACCCCCATAGAGTTGCTGAATTGTAAATTTATATTTATTTATTTTTTGCTTATTAATAATACTGTTGGCAATAATAATTGTATCAATTTTATGGCATTGGTATCAAGAATATGATATTAAATTAGACGTAATATGAACGATAGTTTCAGTTATGTATAAACATTGGGAAGCAATTATGAACACAATCACATGCAAATAGTTCAGTTATGTGGCTTTAGATTCAAATTGAGTATCCGATGACTCGAAGGTATATGAATTAATATGTCGTTTTAAATAAGTAAAATTCCATTTAATTTTTAAATTCTCTCGATTTCAAAAGTAAGCTAATGATTATGTTGGTAGAATTCTATAAATTAAGTTATATATAAATTTTTTATGTTAATAGAAATTCTATAAATCACTTTTTAAAGAGAGGATTTCATCCACCTTTTATTTAACTCCTTATACTTCAGTCACTATAATTTTAATTTTTAACCTTTTTAAGACTTTAAGAACTAAGTGACAAAGTTGTATAGAATCAAAACTTAGAGGTTAAAGTATTGACTTACAACCGAGTAAAAGAATATGGATCAAAAGATTAATTTTTGCTAAAAATTATAAAAATTGACTTAAAAATTAGAGGGACAATAGTGAATTTCAGAAATTGTGCTTGTAGATTTTATTAAAATTAAAGATAAAAACAGAATGAACATAGTATTAGAGTACAACTCATGAACGTATATATAATGTGACTATGTCAAAGAGGAGCACCAGTATAGTAACTAGTATACATCAAAAGCTAATTGATGACAAGCCTTTGAAAGTGAACCAGCTCAAATCAAGGATGCCTAGGATAACGAACACTCAACAATCTAACATCATCGAGAACAGGTCCACAAAGAGAGGCATCAGTCTTCATACTGTAAAATGTGCTAAAGAACATGATACGAGTGCGAGATGAAATCGCCTTAAACCGAAGCTTCCCTCTTATGAACCCTCCTTTGCCCTTTGAATTATAAGAAACCTTCACAGTATCTTTGCCTGCAAATGCCTCCACAGACATGGAACCTTCACAAGAGTTGTTTGCATCACCCACAGAAAATGACAGATCATAAGTTTTTCCGATTTGAGTTCTCACAACTTGTGCAATGGCACTTTCTCTTCCTGCAACAAGTTCAATGGCTCTTTTGCCTTTTGGCACCGAGAAGTGATCAGAGTCTATGTACTTTACTGCTTTGAGAGACTCTATGATCCATCCTGGTAATGGACTGTGATCATCCTCAATGTTGGGTGGAAGCAGAACCCCACTATCTGTCTTTGGTAACACATATGGGCCTTCCTCAAAGTCTCCATTTTTCAGAAGATTTCCTGAAAAACCCCAACACAAGTAATTCATTTAACTATATAATTTATTAAGAACCAATGTATTAGTATATAGGATTCAAATTCTCTAGTCCAAATTTGGGCTATGGATGTCAATATTCGAGTGTCATGTTGGTGGAGGCTGAAAATTTCTCCCACATGTCATGTGTTCGAAACTGACATATCCTATCAACATTAAAAAGTTGAGCTATGAATGTTCATATGAGAGAGTTATGTTGTTTAATTAAACCAAATCAGATTTGCAAGTTACCATAAAGGGCTTGTTTGGAATAGCATTAGAAAGCCTCAAAAGTCATTAGTTAGTGGGGATTTAAAACAAAAAGCTTGTTGGAATGATGCTTGACATGACTTTGAAGGCAACTGACTTTTAACCCAAAAGCTATTTTAAAGTTAAAGCAACATTTTCTTGGCTCATAGACTTGACTTTTAACTTTTTTTAAGTTTTAGTTTGCAAAAGTCAATGCGAATAAAAGTCACTTTTGCCAACGTTAATCCAAACAAGCGTAAGTTGTTTTAATGCCAAGAAGTAAGCATGATGGTATTGATTTTTTGGTGAGAGGATTTACCATTTGTTCTTCTAGGTGGAAACAAGGTCTTGATGGCAACAGAGTCAATAATGGGTCCACAAGCAGGATCTTCATCCACACCAGGATTATGGATGACAAGCTCAACTTCTGAGTAATCTGCTGGGAACCCATAAGAATAAGAATCCCATCCCTTGCTGCTATACACCGTCTGTATTGGAAACACACCCCAATCATTCTTCTCACTTGTGGGTACCACTGACACATTGATCTTCTCCTCTTGTGCACATGTACGACCTGCAATAAAAGTTATGGAATAGAGCATTCCCTTCACAATCTTCAACTTTTGTTTGATGGAAGCTTCATTTCCCAGCCTCACAGCAGTGGATCCCTCAGGCACAGGAAGCATCATGTCACCTTGCTTCTGGCCTGCTTTTATGTACTCCACGAACCCAGAAATCGTCCATTCGGGTATGGCGTCGCGTGCTATTACTTCTGTTCCCTTCAATTGTGATGGTTTAGGGCCTCTCTCAAAGTTGCCGTTGGGAAGCAAACCTGAAAGTTTTTAATCATGTAGCGGGAAATAGTGAGTATTCTTCATTGGGGCAATTCATCAAACACATTGCAATATGACTAGTTCATTGATCACAAACATATATAAATGTGATATGATTTAGATGTTATTACCATCAGGTATAGAAAAAGAAGCGTGACATGTTGCTACAAATAGCAGCAATACAAATTCAAGCTTCTGCATTGTGAAGAAAAAGTTGAACACAGAATCAAAGATCCACAGAGAGAGAGAGAGGAAAGGGAAGGAGTTGTGGAGATCAATGGAATAGGATGGCAGTGGTATATATTTGAGTTGGTTTATGAAAATGCCACTGAGATTGAAATGAAACTATGAGAATGCCACTAGAAGGATCCTAAATTGAATGTAACATGGAAGTCCTGCAATTGAATCCCAAGAAAAGATGGCGTTGTGTGGAAGAAATGTCAATATTATATTAATGATAATAACCACAGACAGATCACAGACAAGTATATCACCAATCAACAATGTGGACATGTTTCCTGGATTCAAGTTTTTATGTGTCACAATAATTAAATGACTATGTCAAGGTTTAACTATCTATTGAAGAAACCCATAATAACATCTAGACCCTGATGTTATTATCTCGATTGTCCACTTACATCCATAATCCTAATCTAATTTATGATTTACAGTGTTAGATGCAATATAAATAAGATTAGAATGCTGGAATTATCAGAAAAATGACATCAAGTTGATGAATGTATCATAAATAATATGGGAGTGGTGGATGTAACTTGGAAACAATATCAGGCCTGGTCTGCTGGAATATCCGGATCTATCTGAGAAGGTTGAGATGGGTACAGCATTGTTGGATCAAAATGACAAGACCACCCCTCCCTACATTGAATTTGATGAATATAATAATAAGATGATAAATTCAAATCCCTATAATTTAATGAATTATGAGATGAGAAGCAACCAAATCTTATAACTGGGACATAAAAAAAATCTGTCCATGAGATTCTTTCTTAAATGGCCCATGTGCGATTCTGGGACTCGAATTGTATGTGTCTTCTTTATGCCTAATAATTAAACACCCACCAATTATATATATGTGTGTGTGTGTGTTGAAGATATTTTTTTGTATTAATTAAATATAGACTAAAGATAATGTAGTTGCATGGAAAGAAAAATCTGTCACCAAATTATCTTGCAAAATCAACTAATTTTGACATTAAATAAATTTTATTATTATTATTATGCCACCGAACAATATAATTGAAACCAAATGCTCGCCAAATATATCTTAAATTATAATACTATTCACAAAGACCCAAACAGATCAAACCAATTTCTCAATATTCAATTTATATTTTATAGAGTGTGTGTGTGTGTGTGTGTGTTGATTATTTGATTTAATGGCATTGGTATCAACACATTACATTGAATGAAGCGCAACACTAGGAATATAATTTCATTTTTGTAAGATTATTAGGAAACAATTACAAACATAATCGCATGTGATGTTGGCGTATGGATATGTGGCTTTAGATTCAAGCAGTGAGTTTGAATGTATGATCAATTACATAAAATTACTATTTTTGTTTTTAATTAATGATCAGTTATCCCTATTTTAAGATTGAAAGTCTTCTGGATTACCGCCATTGATTTAAATATAATCTCCTGTCGTTACTCTGATATTGTAGAGTTCCATATGTATTTTGGTTTTAGTTATGTTCATATAGGTATGTCTTTCCTATGCTGCCCCCGGAGGGGTAATGTACTCTAGAACTTTTTGTTTACACTGTAGTGACATTTTTTGTTCCTCTTTTCATCTTTGGATTTCTATCTAATGATATAGGACGTAATTAAAGATGAGAAGAATTAAAAATACACTCCTCTAATCTTAAATATAAGACAAAATTTGTAGTGTAAATTACATAATAAAAGGACGAAGGAGCAAAAATGCACACCAAGTTTGCCCCCAGGAGCGCTGAGAACCACGAAGTATTTTTGGGAGTAAAAGTACACACGAAGTTACGTTTTTGGAGCAAAAATACCACGGGCTGTTAGTTGACCGTCAAATTAGATGGAACGCTGACGTGGCGCTGACTGGGATTGACACGCTGACGTGGAATAAAAAAATAAAAAAATTAGGAAAAAAATTCAAAAAATTAGGAAAAATAAAAAAAATTTCAAATAATTAAAATAATTCGAAAAAAATTTAAAAAATTCGAAAAAAAATTAGGAAAAATAAAAAAAATTCGAAAAAAAAATTCAAAAAATGAGGAAAAATTAAAATGATTAGAAAAAAATTTAAAATAACTTGAAAAAAATTAAAATAGTTAGAAAAAAATTAAAATAGTTAGGAAAAAATTCAAAAAAAATTAAAATAATAAGAAAGAAATTAAAATACCCCCGCCAGTGGGCCCCACCACCGACCACCCTATCGCCAACCGTCGGTGGCGATCGGTTGCCCTTTATTATATACTCCCTCCGGTCCTAATTATAAGATAACATTTGAGAGTTTATTTTGGTCCTAATTATAATACAACATTCTAATTTTTGTCAATTTCTTCCTAAAAGATGCCTATTGATATAAATGAGGGATTATGTGAAATCAATAAGGTAGTTGAGTTACAAAATTTATATAAAGACATTTTGGAAAAATAAGTAAAATCAACTAATTCGACCGTCGCCGAGTATATAATAAAGGGCAACCGATCGCTGCTGCCTGCCGGCAGTAGGGTGGTCGGTGGTGGGGCCCACTGGCGGGGGTATTTTAATTTCTTTCTAATTATTTTAATTATTTGAATTTTTTCCTAACTATTTTAATTTTTTTTCTTATTATTTTAATTTTTTTTCAAGTTATTTTAATTTTTTTCTTATCATTTTAATTTTTTTCTCATTTTTTGAATTTTTTTTCCGATTTTTTGAATTTTTTTTCGAATATTTAAAATTTTTTGAAATTTTTCCTAATTTTTTAATTTTTTTCCCGAATTTTTTAAATTTTTTTCGAATTATTTTAAATTATTGATTTTTTTTTCCTAATTTTTTTTATTCCACGTCAGCGTGTCAGTCCCAGTCAACGCCACGTCAGCGTTCCATCCAAGTTGACTAATGGTCAACTAACAGCCTGTGGTATTTTTGCTCCCAAAATGTAACTTTGTGTGTACTTTTACTCTCAAAAATACTTCGTGGTGCTAAGCGCTCCTGGGGGCAAACTTGGTGTGTATTTTTGCTCTTTCGCCCTATAATAAAATAATGTCATATATTTAAAACTGGAGTTAGTACATCACAAGAGTTTCTTACATAACTTGCTAGTAAATGATCTCATATAACTTCTCAGAACAGCAATTATGGAGACCTGAATTTTTTTCATTTTCATATAAACCTATTATCTTGATGAAACCAGATAGCTTCTGTATATGCGCATGTTCTGGATCCTACTTTTGCAACCTGAAAGGACTTTGAGAAAATGGAGATGAATGGCTACTTTTCAGGCTGACATCAGTTTACAAAATAGAAAATACACCCCCAACCACCTTTAGATTAAGGAAGTTAAATAAGTTATTTAATCATATAATCTGTTATGTATCCCTAGATTAAATATCATTTTATAAGTTAGCCAAAATAATTTAGAGAAAAAATTATAAATATAACTATTTTAAAGTAATTTAATTAGCTTTATTAATATCTTTAAAAAGGACAACTCTGTCTTATATTTAATACCAAAATGAGTACATGTGAAATGCTGGTTTTGTAAATTCAAGTTCAAGTACCACTCTGTGCCTAAATCTAAGTAATTTGTGCCTCATTCTTGCATACAAAGGAATGCATTAAATTAATAAATAAAAAATTACATTTTCCCTAATTAAATTTTTTATCTCTATCTACTTTACAAATGATTTTCACACCTCTTTTCTTTATGTTGGCGTTAATAGCTTAGATATGAAAACACTTTGTTGTCCAATGGTTATAGACCAATGTGAGAGACAACATAGCAAAGTTAAAGGATTTTGTTGATCCTGACGTTTTTCCCCCCCCCCCATAATCTCCATGTATATTAAAAGTTGGTAATTGAAAAAGATTTGTTGTATTGTGATGTAATGATTTTTTTTTGAACGAAAATGTAATTTTTAATTTATTTGAATTAAATTGAAATAACTCCAAATGACTATAAATGATTAGTTAAGATTTAGAGGAAATGAATTTCTAGAATAGAAGTCAAATTATATTAATATATGTATCAGGAAAGCTGAAATTATACTTAGACAATTGAAATCAAAGGCTAATTTTTAAAAGTGATCCATTTTAAAACAATTGTAAACAGTTGCTCATATTCAAAAACATTATATTCAAACAATTAGAATCTATTTATACATATTTGTCTCTCAGAACCTATATAGATTGTATTATGTTGTTCTATTAATTTTCCCTGTCAATTGAGTGAGTTATCTTTTATTTTTTATTCAATTAATTGTTTTCTCTCATAATTATATTGAATATAATATGTTCCACTAACGTTAGTATGATGGATTCATTTTAATAAAAAAAATAATAAGTTTTTTCCCTTAATAATATTTTTCCACGTAACGTGTGGGAAGTAAAAGCTTGTTTATATAATATAAAGGACTTACATTAAGTCTGATACATCAGAATTATATTGTTGAGACATATGAATGAAAATTACATGTATGAATACGAAAAAAGATATTGTTTACTTTTACATCTTCCATAGTCTTCCTCTATCCTCCACTTGACCACCCATTCACCATTGTCGCCCATAAAAAAAATATTTTTATTTTTATATTAAGTTAATGGAATCTAAATAATATGTTTCACCATCATATTCTCAAATAATATCATATACCTGATAAAATCAGGTAATCTACATTACAGTATATTACATTCTCACTGATTTCACGGGAATATTAATTCCTTCCCCCAAATACACAATTGACCTATACATACATACATATATATATATATATACACAATCTAATAAAAAATAAAAGTATATGCGACAATTAAAAGTTAAGTTGGATTAATTGGGTTTTGTGTAGTAGGAATAGATGTTGTGACCATGGAGGAAAAGAGATAAACTACCCGATCAAACTGACAAACTCTACCATACAATTATATAATAAGGGTAGGGGTGTAAAAATGTACATGGCAATTTCTTGCGGGGCTTCATGTTCAAGGGAATGGAAGGAGATAGTCTCTCAGCTGAGTTATGGGGGTGTCTCCACGGTCTGAAGTTGGCTTGGGACTTGGGGCATCGACAGGTTATCTTGGAGTCAGATTCGGCAGAAGCCATCGACCTGATGAAGAAGGGCAATCACAACCTACATGCGGGGGGCCTTATTGAAGAAATTCGCTGCTTGATGGAGAGGGATTGGAGACTTGAAGTTGGCCACATTAATCGCTGGGCAAACACCACCGCCGACCACTTGGCGAAAGCTGGGCTCTCAGTCATGACCAGCTTTCACGTTGTCTTAATTACTGATGGGGTTTTAGATAGTCTCTTACTCAAGGATAAGGGTTAGTTCCTTTGTATGTTGGCATCTATTTATTAAAAAAAAAAGTGCACCCAGTATTATATACTTATATTTTTTAGAAGTATAAAAATAAACATGAACTCTTAAAATTATGCAAAAATTACCTGTGCTATTAAATTTACTTAACTGACATTAACTTTAAAAAAATAAAAAACCCAAGCATTTTGTAATTTCCAACTAGGGGTGGAAACAGGCCAGGCCAGGCCAGGCCTCACCCTTAACAGGCCAGGCCTGTTATGCAAGGAATTGGCCTGAGCCTGGCCTGTGGCCTGTTACAGGCTAAAATTTTGGCCTGGGCCTGGCCTGTTAAAGGCCTGGCCTGGCCTGTGGCCTGTTAAGAGGCCTGTATTTTTTACAGGCCGAAAACAGGCCAAATGTAAACAGGCCTAAAACAGGCCGAATGTAAACAGGCCGGAAACAGGCCTACAGTATACAGGCCAAAAACAGGCTAACAGGCCTAATATAAACAGGCTGAAAACAGGCTTAATGTAAACAGGCCAAAAACAGGCCTGAGTGAGGGAGAGAGGAGGGATATTAATTAATATTTTTTATAAAAAAAAAATTAATTATTCTTAACAGGCCGGCCTGTCAGGCCTAACAGGCCTATTTGGAGGCCTAGGCCTGGCCTTTTAAGCCAAACAGGCCTTAAAATAGGCCTTGGCCTGGCCTTTTAGCCTGACAGGCCAGGCCTGACTAGGCTTTTAACAGGCCAGGCCACAGGCCCCTGACAGGCCCCTTGGCCTATTTCCACCCCTATTTCCAACGTTGCCCTCCCTCACTTCTCATTCTTCTCTTTCATGGTCGAAGACATCACCCACTACCATTGCCGTTGAATTCTGGGATATGATGCATTTGAAGGCTTGCCTGTTGAGCAACGCACCCTGGAAATCTCCAATACTTTTTCTGAAGATTCCAAACCCGCGGATAATAGTACAGATCCTAAGGCATCTGCGAAATCTGGGGATGTTAAGGGTTCGCGTTCGTTTACAATTGAGATTGTTTGTGGGAGTTTTCTGATTATGTTTGTGATTAATTACTTTAATGGGAAGCGCGAGAACGAGAATATAGCTCTTGCCTGGGCTGCTCAGTTCGATCTCTGAAAAGAATTTTAGTATTTTGGGGATCGGCGATGGCGGTGATGATGCACCGTTGTTGTTGAAAGAAGAGCAAAAGGTTTTCAAGTTCTATGCGAGTGGCAGAAGGTATTGTCAACGTTTGCTAGCTACGATGGGGTTGAAGAGCAGGCAAGATCAGATATTCAAGTTCAAGATCTGTTCTGCGATTTTGCCTTATACGCCTGCGTATTTTTTCCTATTTCAGTCCTCTAATACTATTCAAATTTCCTACTCAGCAATTAGTCAGCTACTTAGACTTCCAGCTACTTAGGTTTCTACAAGGCCAGTCGCTCCTTCGATTTTGAGTTCGTTTTGAGATATATTTATGCATTTGAGTTCAATTTCTGGGTTGAGTTTGAATTTTTTAGGTGGAAATAGGAGGATGAAGAAGACGAGGCTGTGAATTTTTTTGCCCTGATTTAGATTGGAGAAGAACTTAGTATTCTTTTGTTTGCAAATATTCTAGAATTTTGTTGTATCTACCTTCGGTAGATTCTGGCAACTGCTATTTCCTACTGTTCTTGTCACTGTTCTTCGAAAAGAGTTGCAGAGGATGAGAAGATGAAGGTGGGGAGGGAGAGAGATGAGGGGCATTTTCGTATTTTCATAATATATTTTAGCATCTGTTAGGCCAATTTAACTTTGCTCTGCTTATACAAGGTAATGGGTATTTTTGCACTTCCCAAAAACATACCCGGTCCTAATTATAAGGCATAGTTGACTTTGTTTGGAGAAATTAAGGAAGCTAAATAAGTTACTTAATCATTTTATATATTGTGTATCTTTAGATTATATATTAGTTTATTAATCAAACTAATTACTTTGTAGAAAAAAATAGAAAGAAAAATACTCTAAGGTAATTTAATTAGCTTCCTTAACTTCTCCAAAAAAGTCAACTATATCTTATAATTAGGACCGGAGGGAGTATAATTTAAAGTGTCAACCAGCAATCAATTTAAGAGATTCGCAAAAATGAATTATAGTAGTGGTTTGAATAATTTAATTTAATTTAATTTAATTTCGTCCTTGATCACGGGAAGACTTCAAACGGGAAATATTTAATTATTGCAATTCTAGAGTAGATCACCATTTGTTACATGATCAAAACCTAATTATTAAAAAGCTTTTCTTTTCTGCCTCTACCCATACATATAACTTGTTATAGCCCTCTCTAATATGAGAAGTTTGTAATTGCAAATGTAAGGGTTCAAATAGAGAACTATAACCACAGCTAGAAAAAAGACCCCAAATGCTCCTACAAAACTCCATAAGAAGGCGCTTCGAAAATCATCTGATTCCAAATCGTGAGGTTGCTTGTGTCTTCCTTCTCTTGATTTATCAATAGATGAACAATTTTGCTGTAGAGGTAGACCACAGAGAAAAGGGTTTCCTTCATAACTACTTGAGCCAAAAGTTGAAAATTGATATTTCATGTCAGGTGTTTTTCCAGATAGATTATTATGAGCCACAGAAAAGACAGACAAGGTGTACAACTGAATTAGTTGTGCAGGAATGTGGCCTGTCAATTTGTTGTGAGAAAGATCGAGGCTTTCTATTTGCTTTAGGGCGGAAAATGTTTCTGGAATAGACCCTTTCAAATGATTGTTTGACAAATTTAATGCATGGATAGTGCTTAAGTATCCAATTTGTGAAGGAATTTCACCTGTCAATTGATTGCTTGAGAGATCCAACCCAGACATGAAATTTAAAATGCTTCCTTTGTAAGATTCATACCTGCTCTTTGATGTGAAATCAACTTCTTGGTCCCTATATAATGTAACGTCTTTTTTTTCTTCATTTATAGTAATGTCACCGGTGGTAACCGTGAGCCAATATACTATTGATCTTGCAGTCCATGACACAACAAAACTTCCTATTTTGGGTTCCCAGGGTGCATCAATATTTCCAAATGTGACATTATTCAAGCAATATGGTATGCCTCCAGAAAGCTTATTTTGAGAAAGATCTAATATGCTTATCTTTTTGAGCTTACATAAATCAATTGGGATGGAACCTTCAAGTTTGTTTTCTTTTAAGATGAGAACCCTTAAATTCGAAAATGAGCTCAGCAATCTTGGAACTAGACCAGAAAAATTGTTCTTCATCATATCCAAAGTCAACAAGGGGGAATTGGCTAAAGTAGAAGGTAGAGGTCCCACGAAATGGTTGCTCTGCAAATGCAAGTACTTCAACAACGGCATATTCAAACAGCTTGGCAAAGAGCCACTGAATTTATTTTGAGAAAGGTCTAGATAAGTAAGTTGAATCAAGTTGCAGAAGCTTTCTGGTAAGGAACCTGTCAAAGAATTCTTGGACAAAATTAAGTGACTCAAATGTTGAAATTTTCCAATCCAGCTGGGTATTTCACCATATAGATGGTTGGCACTTAGATCCAACATTCTTAATTCACAGCTATCAATTATCCCACTTGGAAAGTTTCCTTCGAAAGTATTTTTGTTGAGATCTATGAATAGCAAATATGTGAAATTTGATCTTATGGGTAGACATGGGCCACTCAAATTATTGTTTGACAACTTCAAAAACCTCAATTCATTATTACCTTGACCGAATTCTTGGGGTAAGTAACCAGATAAATTATTGTTTGACAAGTCAAGATCATTCAGTTGTCTCATTTCACCTATTGAAGCTGGAAAGCAACCTCGCAATGAAGTCGAAGACATATCAAGGGAAATCAAGTTAGGAAAAATGAAGCCAATATGAGAAGGCATTTCATCTCTGATGGGGTTGGAGGAAATATCAAAATATTCTATTTGGAGCAATTTTGAGGTGGAATTGAGTTCAAAGGGACCAGTGAACAAGTTGTGAGGCAAATAGAAACTATTTAATTTTGTGTTGTTTGTCAAAAGCCAAGATGGGAATGTTCCTGAAATGTTCAGGTTGATAAATCCTAGGCTTAGCAAGCCATATTGATGACGAAGAAAGGTAGGCAATTTGTGATTGCTGGCTTCATTCAGAGTGCAATTATTGATGCCGAAAAACCGCAACTGGAAGGAAGGGATAAATGGGGGGCTCTCAGTTTCAAGCTTGAGATTGGCATTAATATTAGAGCAAAAAATCTGAATGACTTCAAGGTTGGAGTGGTTGGCAAACAAAGAGAGTGAAAATGAGCCATTGAAATAGTCATCAGAGAGAGAAATTTCTACCAGGGACGTGAAAGATTGGAAGAGTGAGGAAGGAAAAGTTCCTCCAAATCCATTGTATTGAAGAACAAATGCACGGAGAGATGTCAAATTGCCAAGGCAGCTAGGAAGTTGCCCCTCAAATTCGTTGTAGGAAAGATCCAATCCTACAAGATTCTTCAAATTGCACAAGCCTCCTGCAACATATGATTTTTTTTAATTATAGTTACTGAATCTATCTATGAATAAAAAGAATATAAAAATTAAACTAACAGCTTGAAACCTTAAACGTTGAAATTAATGGATATTTTTTGGGAATTGGTGGTCCTGGGATTTCTCTGTTTTTTAAGGACAATTTAAACATATTCGTCTCTTCCCTCGTAAAGAAGGAAACACACATATACCACACAAACTCATAAGGAGTGTATTTAGTAGAACGTGAAACCTCTCTCTTTTGAGAAAAGTACATTTGCCATTGTTGCACTAGGTCACTCGGGCTCAATTAATTTGAGTGTATTAGGCTTAACCAATGAATTTAGATCGATATTAGGGCCAAAAAGTTAAAAATCTGAACTTGTATATTTTTTTTTTTTTTATTGTCATCTAGTATCCAATTTGAGGTTCGTGGCTGATCCTCCCACTACAAGTGTCTTTTCTAATACTCGAACTCGAGACGCTGAGAGATCTAACAAGGCTTTACACGATTAGACCAACTCTATTTAAACTAAAATTTAATTTCATGTAAGAACAAGTTTGAGAGATTGTATATAAAAATTATTTAATCAATCTATCCTGACCTTAATTGGGAGTAATATAACAATATGATGCTTTTTTTTTAAAGAAATGTGTAAAGATAATACCTTTCTGAGGTAGCAAACCATGCAGGTTATTACTGCTTGCAGACAAGAATTTGAGAGAAGTAAGGGACGTAATGGACTCCGGAATACTACCCTCCAATAAATTATAACCAACATCCAGATACTCCATATTGCGTGAATGAGAAAGATCTGTCAAATGGAAATTAATGCTAAGAAGTGGGTAGAGAATAAGAAACATAAAGGAGCAAATTCTATACTCTTTAAAGGTCTCTTTGCCTTTTTTCACTCAATTTTTAATGTGATATCTGCTTGTTTCTCTCTCTTAATTAAATGCTTCAATCTTGTCCTATTTAACACTGTGAGAGCAAAATTAAAATATTTGATTAAAATAAAGTATAAGTACCTATAAAATGAATTTTCCTACTATTCCCTTTGGTAAAGTTGGACGCCCCTCATTTTTATTAATTTGAAATAAAATGTGCAAAATACGTCATTCATGTGTACTATATATACACACGCAAAAATTGAGATATCATAAGTAGAATTTATATTGTGGATTAATACAATTAATGTTTGGTTTACTCTCATTTTGGTTTAGTCCCTATAGTTTCAACTTTCAAATCATAAGATTTTGTATCTTAAGGGATAAAATGGTACAAGTTTTTATTAAACTACAAGACTAATGTTTTAGACGGGAGGGGGAAAAAAAAACTCCGTCTTGTTCAATTCTCTTGACATACAATCTCTAAAATTCAATTGTTTTTTCAATTCGCAGAACAAAAATATATGAATTCTTCAGTTGAGCTTGTTATAGAATTAAAGGGGACGGGGAACCAAAATAAGTAATTAAAATATAATTTCATTTAAATAACTTGGAAACAGAATTGATCACCAAAATATGGGAATTCTGTGAGCTGATTGTCTTTCAAATATAAACGTTGCAAGTTGTCCAATCTAATTTCACCAAATAGCCCTGCTCCTGGAACAAAAATTGACCAAATGTTAATAAATGACAATATAGAACAATCTACGAACACGGATTACATGATTCTTTTAACCTCTAGCTAACAATAACCAACTTGTCAGCTATGGTCAAATGTTGATTGGCATTTTCAACCTTGGTTAAAAAGGGGTCCTCGTCATACATATATTATCACATAAGAATATGTGCTTGTAGATCAACCTCTAATTTTTTTTTTTTTTGGTCGAAACGTACTTATATTAATACTCAAATCAAAAGATATATCAAAGTATAACAATTACAACTGAAATAAAAAGAACTAGAACAATTACAACTGAAATAGATAAACCAGAACAAGAACAACAAGAACACAAACACATAAACTAGTACAAACCAAATGAAAGAGAAATTAAAAACCAAAATCATTGAAGAGGTAGGAATAAAAGTAGCTTCAGAGATTGCACCGGCTTCCTGAACATCCAAGGTTAGAAGTGACAAGGAAGAAAGTGTTGGTTGTAAAACTCACCCTAAGGCACACCATATAAGAATAAGTTGCAATTAGATCAACTACACAATTACCCCGATATGGGGCAAGAATCAGAAAAAACCCAACCTCAGAAAGAAAACAAATGAAGTCCTTAAGAACACCTCTTCTCCTCCAATCAATTAAATTTGGCAAACACCTACTAAACAAACTAAGGCTAACACTAGTGATTTAGATTCGCCCCCATCTAACAATCCTATCAATGGCCCACTGAGAATTAAAACATATTGCAACAAACACCATCAACACAACCCTATCCCCAAAAATGTGAATCTGAATCACAACAAAAAACACCACCACTAAAAACCAAAAACACAAATAAAAAGGACCTTCCCCTCTGCCGCTACAGCAGAAAACATCTTGGAAGCCGGAAAACGCCAGCGAGGAAGAAGTCCTAACAGTAGATCCCACCCCATCAAGATAGATATAGAGAGGGAGGGGAAAAGGACCACCGCCACCGCACAAAGAAAACAAAAGGACACCGCCATAGCTGGAGTGGTGGTGAGGATAGAGACCAGAGGAGAGTCGGTGCTGGCGAAGACACGAGATCGCCGCTCTATGTCCCTGTTCCAAACTAAAACCCACATGCTCCAAGCTCTTCAAGCCCTAATTTGCTTCCATACTACAGTTATAGTGTAGGAGGAGGCTCGCAGGCGGCAAGAACGCCAACGCCACCGGCGAGCCAGAAATCCTAATATTGAAGAGGTGCAGAGAGGGAGTCGAGAGAGAGCGAGCGTCGAACCTCTAATCATTGGTAAGTCAAACTAAAAGTCTCATATTTATATTCAGATACGTTTAAATTAAATATGTAGAGGAATCATAAAAAAATAGTTTGTGCGCAAGTTTGGGAGAGATAGACCTGACAAGTAATTCCCATACAATTCCAATCTTCGAAGCTGTTGGAAAGGGAGGAAAAAGGAAGCATTGAGTGACCATTTGATGTCCATCAACTCTTTAGCTCTTGTGTTGCTCAGAAGAAGACTTACGACTCTATGAGTGGAGTTGTCACACAGTATAGACTCCCAAGTACAGCAATTAGAGAAGGTGGTAAGGTTATTCCAAGAAGGAAGAGAATGATCATTTGGGTAATTGAATGCTTCTTTCAGTTTCATAAGAGCTTCTCTCTCTTCTTTCAAACACCCTTCACTTTCTCTATTAAACCCTAATAGTAATATGAATGTGATTGTGGCCATCACCCACCACACCTGCTCTCTCATTGAATGCCCCATTTCTCAGTATATATGCTTCCTTATCTGCTATTGTCTTCCATTATATTATCTCCTCTCTATCTATATTTATAGCAGTAAGCAGACTCAAGTTGCTCACTGTGTTCCAAAACACAAGTTGTCTTATTTGAGGGGAAAGGGTAGACAATAATCTGGTCGTATTGTATAGATCGGATGGTCAAAAATCGTCCCCGTAATAAACGTTGATGGAGACTTAATTTTAGCGCTTACACGATGAAAATTAATTTCGGAGGACTTGTCTACTTTTAACCATAATTCCCATATTTTGCAAAAGATTTCATAAATGTTTATCACCCTTTTGAACTAATCAGAAAGGATGTTACTGAACACAATCCATAGAATGCCTATGTTGACGTGGTGAGACATGAAAAAAACGGAAAATAATAAATATATTGTTAGTGCATGTCTCTCATCCAAAAAAAGCGGGTGATGAATTGGGTGTGGTAATAAAAATTTAAATAAAGTGGAATTTAAAAAGACTAGAAAATAATTAGAATAAAGTTAGAGAGTGTGATCACCGATATTTGACTCGAGTTAGAGAAGTATAGTGAAGAGATAAATACACCAAGTTAGGCTTAGGGTCCATTTGGATGGGTTTTTTTGAGAAAAAAGTACTTTTTTAATGTAAGAAAAATACTTTTTTAATTAATTTATGTGTTTAGATGATATTTTTTTGAAAAAACAAAAGTCACAAAAAAAACCAAAGTGCTGCTTTTTTTAAAAGCTCCAATTTGAAACTTAAAAAATAAGCACTAAAAAAAAACACTTTTTTAAAAGCCCATCCAAATGGACCTTGAATCCATCATAGCCTGTGTCCAATGTCAAGGAACTTTAATCCATTAATTATCTCTTTAAGTTTAGCACGTGTATTTGAAAACTACTACAACTCTCTCAAGTCTACTCAGTACCTGAAAACCTTTAATTTACAATATTCTCAAGTTTGAAGGGGGTACTTGAGAACACAACCAACTTACAAAGTGTAAGATAAAAATCAATTCGCTCAAACACCCACTACCTTAAGTCTCACTTACAATAATAAATGTTTACAATTATAATGAACTTCTCTCACCGAAGTGTATCGTGATACACACTGAGGCACAAATTGAGAAAATATGAAAACTTTCAAGGCAAGAATTTATGAATTAGAATTTTAGCACTTTGATCTTGTGTGGTTATGGTCTCCGTCTTGAATGAGTCTTTATTTATTATGCCTTATTTGTTGGTTAATCATGTATATAGTGTGTTTTAATGTGCTGGTATATGTCATAATACATTTAGACACACTCAAAGAAAGATTAGAACAAAGTATTCCATAACTTGGATAGAATGCAACCCAACTAGGGTTGGATCGATGGGCAATGAAGCATGATGACTTGATGTATCCAAATGATATGTTCAGGTAAACTCAGGTAGGAAATAAGTATGGAAGATAGATATGGAAGTGAAAGCATGAATCACAAGGTCAGGAGCACATAATAACTTAGGCATGATTGAGGATAGCTTTCGGTAAAGTGCAGTGACTCAAGCTGAGTATGAAAGAAATTTGAGATAAAAGGCTCGACTGGAGTTGAACAAAGATTAACTGAAAGTTAAAGCAAGGATTAAGTTACAATATAGCAGAGAATTACTTTAGGTTGGCACAAAGCTGACTTGAGTTCGTTAAGAGAGATCTTCAGGAATGAAAGGATGACTCAAGTTGATAGAGATTAATCTCAGATTAAGATATGATAGATGACCTCAGTGATGAGCTAATTAACTTGAGGTTAAGGACACTTGACTCAAGATACTAATTAAAGAATGACAAAGGATAAGCCTTGACATGAGATTTGAGGTTAAAACTTTAGCCAAAGCTTTGGCTTAAGTAAAGAACTGATGACTGCGAGTTACGAAGACCATGTCTCTCATAGGCAAAACTGAACTCGAGTTAGAAAAGGACTTGACTCAGGTTAGAGAACAATGGAACAAGGAATCGTGTACACACACACACACACACACATACATACATACATACATACATACATACATACATATATATATATATATATATATATATATATATATATATATATATATATATATATTATTGTGTCATATATGTAATTTATATTAACCTGCAAATTAAAATAATTCTTCTTTGACTTTATTATCACCGGAACATTCAATCTAACAAAAATAAGATAACCATTAAAAAATGTAATAATAAAAATATAAAAATAAAGTAAATCTTTGAAGGAGAGGAAAAAAAGACTCCTCATGCGTGAGAAGAGACTATAATCGTTTAATTAATCTAAAAAAGTAGGAAGAGGTTAAGATTGCTTCACCAAAAATCACGATAGGGCATAGGCTCTCTATTTCTGATCATGGTCTACAAGAGCTTTGCAGTCTTATCAAAACTAACAAAAATCACTGAATGTGCCATTTGTTGGAAATTATGCCCTAGGGGCAATTCATTGTACTTTGGATACTTGAGTTATTTAAAGTATTCTCTTTGTTATCATTTTCGTTTGCATGTTTATGGTGATAACTGTATCCCTGAATATATCTTATAGATTATCCTAAATGTCCCTGGTCGGTCATCTACGCGGGAGCGAAGATGAAATAAGACCAGTATGACTTTGATGAGGTATGGAGATACGAATCAAAGTCATGGGCACTTGTAGGAGTACAAGGTGCTGGACCAACCCACTATGAGAAAGCTGCATGGATTAGGTCATAAGCTTATCTCATGTATAATCGCGTCACCACGCCCTATGACCTGAGATCATCATGGATTCCTACATGATGAGTCGCTGACCTTTGACCGAGTGATGATAAAGGCTGGGATCGGGATCAGTGGTTTTCATGCGGAGGAATGTGAATGGTCAAGATGGAATTTGTCCCTCACATTTGTAGAGAGATAATACTAGGCCCCTCGATGAGTGAGTCTAAGAAATGTATGGCCATACTGTGATGGAAAGGAGTTTCCATTTCACTTATTAGACTGCTCGAGAATCGAGAAAGTAATGGTCAAGAAAAGGAAGTTGACATTATCCATGCCTCATCCTTGACCGAGTTATCGTGTGACAAAAGGGATGTGACATGGTTGTACGATAGGTAGTATCGTGTCATCGATCCCCATGTGAATTGGGTAGTCGCAATGTCTTGCTAGAGGTCGCTTGCGACTTGTGGGCTGATACAGTATTGACCCACTGCCAATCTCATATGGGCCTGCAGGGTCGCACACAAGAATAATCCAACACGGGTAAAAGGTGTCCAGATTCATTGAATCTCAGATTAATCTGAGATTAAATGAATACTAAATTTAATTTAGGATATATGTGTGTGTGTGTGTGTGTGTGTGTGTATTCAATTCGAAATTAACATATATGTATTAATATTATTAATTGATATTAATATATATATTATTTGTTTTATATTTAATTTATTTGATAAATTAAATATCCAGAAACAAATAGAGATATTGTATCTCGTTTAATTTTCGAATAAAGAT
Source organism: Acacia crassicarpa (assembly GCA_034222035.1). NCBI lineage: Eukaryota > Viridiplantae > Streptophyta > Magnoliopsida > Fabales > Fabaceae > Acacia > Acacia crassicarpa. Next base: position 1,505,814 of record JAWXYG010000019.1, on the reverse strand, counting down.
ATCATTATCTATTTAATTTAAATTGAGATATTGTATCTCAGATTTAATTAAATAAATAGATATCATTTCTCGGATTTAATTTATAGAGATAAATTAAATAAGAAGGCTTTAATTTGAATTAAATAAATATATCATATTAAATCTATCAGATAGATTTAATTAATATATATTTTAATTCAAATTCGAAATTTCAGATCTGGTTTGACCGGATTAAATGGATACGTTACATTAGATTTAATTAATATTTATTTAATCCATTTCTGAAATTCGAGATTAAAATTAATATGATTAATTTTATATTAAATACGTGGATCGGGGTTTGAGAAACCTACGAGAGTTTCATTCGAGCGTATTCAGAAAGCCGCAAGAGAAACCCTAGAGTGAAACATTCAGAGAGTGACACACAAGAGGCGCTAGCACGCTACCGTAGCCGTGTGCAAGGATTGTTCGTGTGGATACCGGTGGAGGAGGACGATCCGACGAGTCGTCTTCTAATGATCGAAGAGGTAGCCCACCTGTTCAACGAAGAACGAGACGCCTACGAATTTTAAAGGTAATTTCGGATTCCCTAGTCTAGATTTAAACGTACCTGAGTGATCCTCAGGAAGAATCCGTAAAAAATTTTAAATCCGCTGCGTTGTACGGATCCCAACACCATTGATATTCAATGCCCTCAAATTAGGGTCACGATTCGTCATTGACCAATTCTATCAAATACCTTAGGTTGTTGATGGCTAAGCATCTGTACACATTCACACTAATTTCTCATTAAACCTATCCGCAGGATTAAAAATATCCACCATGAAGTTATAAAGAGACAAATGTGTCACATCTTATTGTGAAATGATTTAACATAGTTGCTTGTTAATTGAGATCATGACTAATTATGACAACATAAATGATAAAGTTGCTGATGAACAGAGAGGATCGATTTTTGATTTGGGTTTTCACTTCGGACCTGACAGAGACTTGTTGTCATTTAGTGTGGAGGATGAGAAAAAGATGAAGATTCTTGCTCCAAGATACACGGATGGGTCTAACACTTGACATTATCACAACTATATTCAAAATCAGTGCATGAAGCCAGAAGTAAACTACATGTCTAAAGCTTTCTATACATTGATCCATAAATGTTATGGCTAATTATGTTCATTTAAATATTAATGTAAACCAAATTTGTATTCAAACTTTATTAGTCAAGGATAAAACATTAGCAAAAAGCCAGAAAAATTTATAGGACCTGACACAAACTTTTATAATAGTCGTTTAGTGTGCAAGATGAGAAAAAGATTAAGATTCTGTTAGTTAATTTTGCCTATTACATGATTTCATGCAAAATTTTCATGAGGTTGAAAACAAAAATTTTGTTTAATCGTTGCAGAAACCCATAACTCCTTATGGTCCTCATGAATTATTAACCCTAACTCATTACATTAATTAGTTAATAATTATTAATCCGTAACTCTTTACGGTACTCATGAAAATTCATAACAATTTATAATATTCGTGAGTTTTAGAATTACTCGTTAAAACAACTATTGGGGTTTAGGATAATTTCATAAAGCAATTAATGGAGTTTAGATTTACCTAAGATCACTTGAAGACTTCAAGGTTCTTGATATCCTCTAACGTTGATCCACACGGCTGTCCCCCGATTGCAATGAGAACTCCTTCTCTTGAAACCTCCCACTCCTTGGATGCTTGCTAAGATCACTTAAAGACTTCAATGTTCTTGATGTCCTCTAACGTTGATCCACACGGCTATCTCCCGATTGCAATGAGAACTCCTTCTCTTGAAACCTCCCACTCCTTGAATGCTTGCTAGGCGAAGACAAGGTTGAGTTTTGGTTTCTTTGGGTTTTGATCTTTTCAAGAAGATGATGGTTTCTTATAATTAGGTTAAAGATAGGATGAACAAGGTTGAAACCTTACCTTTTAATGAATGGTGCCTTTTCCTCTCTAAACCTATGGTAAAGACCTAAATTTAGAGAACATAAGGATTTTGTTTTTCTCTTAGAAAAACGTGCAGGTAAAAGGCACACAAAAAATCAGCACTTTATAAGAGTCTAACCCTAATTTAAGTGCTCACAAGAAAAGCCCAATCCAAGCTTGAATTGGAAAATCTAAATCACAATGAATTAAATTCATTTCTTGATTGATTGATTGAATTTAAGATGATGAATCACATTCATATCTTGATTGATTGATTGATTGAATCAATCATTTAAGATGATGAATTATATTTATTTCCTTTTTCCTTCAAAAACGTCCATAAAAAGGGCACATAAAAAATCAGGACTTTATAAGAGTCTAACCCAAATTTAAGTGCTGACAAGAAAGGTCCAATCCAAACTTGATTTGGAAAATCCAAATCATAATGAATTAAATTCATATCTTGACTGAATAATAATTTAAGATGATGAATCACATTCATCTCTTAAACCAAAATTCAAAATTATTTCAATCAATCCTCATTTATTATTTCTCCTATCTTCATCTAATCATTATTGGATCGTTATATATATATATATATATATATATATATATATATATATATATATATATATATTAGATAATTCAGAATTATCTTCTATAACCTAACCTCTTGAATTTAAATTCAAATTTAAAATTCAAACTTAAATTCAAAATTCGAATTCCAAATTCAACTTGGCCTAAGACCCCATTGGGTCTTCCAACACATTTGGGCCCTTTTGTGGAGAATTTGATTTCTGACTAAGGACGCCATATATGACGCCATTTTCTCCTCATTGGGCTTGGAGTCCCACTCCAACCCAAATACACATGTACTCTTGATAAAGCCCAATAACAGTTATTGGCCCAAGTTTGCTAATTTTAAACAATCGAGAATAACCTTTGTGTGTGACCCATTAGGCCCAATTAGTCACTAACATAAATAAACTTGGACCAATTAAAAACCCTTTTAATGGGACCAATTTATTTAATGACCTCATAAGACACTAGCAATGCTCTGCGGCCCCAGAACTAATTGAGTTGATCAAGTGATCTACCTTTCATATTTGGATACCGTACAGGCATCATCCCTCACATCATCATTCATATTTAATCGAGAGCAAAGATAGAGTATCATCTCTCTTAATTGACTAAATGTAGCTATTTCATAGAACTAGGAATCTTCTTATATTAACTCTATAACTGATCATGACTCTTCATGATCACTTGCTGTGCGCACAGTCTCTCGAGTTAATTAGAAGTTATCGAAGCTCTACCGGTCTTGTGAATGACTAATCCCTTGTAGGGGACTGTGAGTCCTCTCAGCATGTCCATCTACACTCATGTATTCGGGTTACACCCAAGAGTACACTGTTCTCCCCATTTTCAGGTGGATAGAGTTGTACAATCAAAGTATAACCCTAGGACATAGTGTTCGATTACATCATTAAGTCTAGGATGATCTGTACTACCAAACGATGAGAGACTTTACATATCCAATGATACTCTCTACAATGAATCTTTGTGGAGTCTCTCGGCGGGTCAGTTCAGTGCTATCTGTTCTCCAACAGATCCACCCACGACATCAGCTAAGGCATCACCATGCCTGTATTCCATGAGGTCCCTACCTTGTATCTCTATACAAGTAGAAGATGTCGTACTAGTCTTATTGAGATCACCAATGCCCTTTCTTGGTGATTCAAGACTAAGAACAAGTTTTAGGTAATAGATATACAGTGTTCTCGAGTCCTCATGATCATGATTTCTATCATTGATCCTCGAGATTAGCACATATTCTATTCCTAGGGCTTTTATCTTCAAACACATATTTACCTTAAAAATAAAGGCGAGACATAAATATGATGAAGATAAAATATGCTCATTTATTAATAACGAAATACTATAACGTAAAAATGGTGCTGATCTGTCCTTACAGATTGTCTCTAAGACACCTAAATACTAACAGATTCTTGCTCCAAGATACACGAATGGGCCTAACACTTGATATTATCACAACTATTAAAAATCAATGCATGATGCTAGAAGCGAACACTACACATCTAAAGCTTTTGATACGTTCATATGTAAATGTTATGGATAATTAAGTTCATTTAATTATTAATCTAAATCAAATTTGTATTTGAACTTTATTAGTCAAGGATAAAACATCAGTAAAAAGCCAAAAAAGTTTATAGGTGATGAGAAAAATTTTATAGGACGTGACACAGACTTGTATAATAGTCGTTTAGTGTGGAAGATGAGAAAAGGATGAAGATTCTTGCCCAAGATACATGGATGGCCTAACACTGGACATTATCACAACTATTCAAAATCAGTGCATAAAGCCAGAAGTGAACTACACGTCTAAAGTTTTCTGTACGTTCATTCGTAAATGTTATGGCTAATTAAGTTCATTTAAATATTAATCTAAACTGAATTTGTATTCAAACTTTATTAGTCAAGGATAAAACATCAGCAAAAAGCCAAAAAAATTTATAAGTGATGGCCCAACGTAACGATGGCTCTAGCTAGCAAACAAGGGAGTTACATTACAGCAAAATCGAGTCACAACCAAACATACGAGGGCATTGTGCTTGCTTGGAACAGCTATTGGAGCTTTCAAAATAAACTTTTCAATTGTAATTTACGGTATACGAGGTAAATATGTGAGAAGAGTTTTATCTCGATTTACATGAATAAGTATTTTTAAAAGCCTTAAATGTGATTCCAAACAAGCACTAAGCCCATGATTGTGAGAGTTATATATGGATGAAATTGATATTCACAAAAATGAAGTTCTCAAGCATTTTCAATATATTTGCTTCCTTATTCGGCAATGCATGTCTTCAATTACGTACTGTCGTACATAAAGGCAGTAAGTAGATTGCTTTGCCATTTTTTCCCTCAAATTAAAGACTCAAGTTGGGCACTATGGTGGTCCAAAACACAAATTGTCTTACTTAGGAAAAAGAGAGGCAATACAAAAAGCTCCATGACAGAGATTTACCGTAATCTCACAAAATAACCAAGATCAATAATAATTTGCAATATAATGGAAACCTGGATCGTTTTTCCAATGAATTTGTAGTGAGTCTAAATCAGTAACAAAATAGAACAGTAACAATTTGGGGGAAGTTTTTTAGTGCAGAACTAAAAAAAAAATGAAATAAAACATAGATTAACCAGATAAACAAAAGATCAACCCAGGATTTCGAATTCCACCACTTTCCTTCCTCGGAGTAAAACAGATTATGAAACGAACTCTTGATTGATCCTGGATGAACTGAAATCTCTGCGTTCGTCCAGAAAATCTCTCAACTAAACGATCGCCTAGCGTTTATCTGAACAGTGGCGTGTCACTGTGCGATTGCACAACAAGCACTTAAACCTAGTTCGAGCTCAATCCTTGGGATATCTCAATCTGGGCGTTAAATCTAACACCCAATCCAAAAGTAAATCAAATCCAAAATTGCAAAACAGAAACGAATTAATTACCGTTAAGAACGAGTTCTCTGGATAGTGGAATCCTCAATCTATGGGCCAATGACCAAAGTTTAGCCTATCATGGCTATGCAGAACAAAAATGGAACAGAAATGTAGAAGTTCATCATAAACACGATAAACAGATATAGAACAGTTGAAAGAAAATAAAACTTCTGTATTTTAATCCAAAATTGTCTAAAAACGTGAATGACAATGTGTTGGTGTCTGACCTAGGTAAAAACCTAATTACAAAACGAATTGGGCTCCAATGGTTTAGCCCAAAATGGAAATAAAATAAAAATGAGCTTTAATTAAGAAATTCGAGCCCAAATAAAAATCCAGAAATATACATCTGACTTTGGCTCCAAAATTGACCACCCTCTTGTCCTAATTTTCCTTTCATATCTCTTAGCAATTGTAGCCCTTTGAATCATCTAAAATATGAAACAAGAATGAGGCAAATCCGATGTCTGGTTCAAGAGTTGTAGTAAAAATAGTGAAGCAATGTAAAACTAGAATTTTATCATTAAAATGACTAAAATCTAATGAAAGGCCACAGTCCAAATAAGCATAAAAGTCATTATTTAATAACTAAAGATTCCTAAATTATTAATTAAGAGTACTAAAGAAGTGTATAGAATATTTAATTATCACTCCACTTTATATATATTTGACATAGACTTAATTACTCGTCGTTTAGTCTGAAAAATTAGAAGGAAAAAAATTAAGATACCTTCCCCTAAATACACGATGATCATATTGGACTTGACCTCTCATCAATTCACGATGACAGTTGCTCACAATGTTCACCACACAAATTGTTATATTCTTATAATGACTAATAAAAATCAGTGCATGTGCTTTGACTTTCTGCACAATCTACCAAAAAATGAACACATCGTTCCTGGATGGCTAAAATATGAAACAAGAATGAGGCAAATCCGATGTCTGGTTCAAGAGTTGTAGTAAAAATAGCGAAGCAATGTAAAACTAGAATTTTATCATTAAAATGACTAAAATCTAATGAAAGGCCACAGTCCAAATAAGCATAAAAGTCATTATTTAATAACTAAAGATTCCTAAATTATTAATTAAGAGTACTAAAGAAGTGTATAGAATATTTAATTATCACTCCACTTTATATATATTTGACATAGACTTAATTACTCGTCGTTTAGTCTGAAAAATTAGAAGGAAAAAAATTAAGATACCTTCCCCTAAATACACGATGATCATATTGGACTTGACCTCTCATCAATTCACGATGACAGTTGCTCACAATGTTCACCACACAAATTGTTATATTCTTATAATGACTAATAAAAATCAGTGCATGTGCTTTGACTTTCTGCACAATCTACCAAAAAATGAACACATCGTTCCTGGATGGCTAAAATATGAAACAAGAATGAGGCAAATCCGATGTCTGGTTCAAGAGTTGTAGTAAAAATAGTGAAGCAATGTAAAACTAGAATTTTATCATTAAAATGACTAAAATCTAATGAAAGGCCACAGTCCAAATAAGCATAAAAGTCATTATTTAATAACTAAATATTCCTAAATTATTAATTAAGAGTACTAAAGAAGTGTATAGAATATTTAATTATCACTCCACTTTATATATATTTGACATAGACTTAATTACTCGTCGTTTAGTCTGAAAAATTAGAAGGAAAAAAATTAAGATACCTTCCCCTAAATACACGATGATCATATTGGACTTGACCTCTCATCAATTCACGATGACAGTTGCTCACAATGTTCACCACACAAATTGTTATATTCTTATCATGACTAATAAAAATCAGTGCATGTGCTTTGACTTTCTGCACAATCTACCAAACAATGAACACATCGTTCCTGGATGGCTAAGAAGGGTGAGTTTGGTGCCCAGATGCCCTGTACGTCTGCCCAAGTCCAGTAAAAAAAATTGCCCTGCCTAGCCTTAAAAAGGTGGCCCGAAAAATATTTGTGCAGTTTTGGGCAAGGCCAATAACTAGGCAGGGGATCCTGCCCTGCCCATTTGACCCTACCCAAAAAATTAAATATATTTAAACAAATATTATTCTATATATGCTATTTATTTAAAATATATTATATTATTATGTCTAAATATATTATATTATACTTCAGATATCTCTAAAGCTTTGAAATTCTGAGACATGACCGCGTTCAGATACTTTCTTCTTCATACCCTTTCCTTTCTGAACCATCAAAACAGTGTTGGGCCTTTTCTAGATGCTTTGCTCAACTGTTTTGAGCATCCCATGCAGTTCAGAAATTGATTTCTCCATGTTTTTCATATTATAGTTCATGACAAATTGGTCATAATTGTCCGCGAGTGAGTTCAAGATCATATCTGTGGCTAACTCCGGACTCATGGGAAATCCCAGCCTCTCAAGGTGATCAATGTAGCCTTTCATCTTCAAAACATGAGAGCTAACTGATGCACCTTCAGCCATCTTGCAGGAATGTAAGGCCTTCATGGTTTCATACCTCTCTTGCCTTGCTTGTTGCTGGAACATTTCCTTGAGATGAGCAATCATCTCAAAAGCCTCCACATGTTCCAGATCTCTTTGGAGCTCTGGAACCATGGTGGCTAGCATTAAGCATCCTACACCCACAGAGTCATTTTGATGCTTCGTGTAAGCATCTCTTTAAGCTCTTGGAGCATTATGCGCTGGCTCTTCAGGAATGGGTTGATCAAGGACATAAGCCTTTCTTTCCTGCTTGAGAACAATTCTCAAGTTTCTAAACCAGTCAAGAAAGTTTGTCCCATTCAATTTTTCCTTCTCAAGGATTGATCGCATTGATGTTGGTGCAGTGTTAACATTCGACATGATTCTACAAGTTAAAAGACATGCAAAGTCAGTTAATAATCTCCCACTGAATTAACAACCCTCATTATAATTAGTGGGCTAAGATCCATATTTGGCTTAAATTTAAGTTCACTTTGGCAGGACGCTTAAAATCAAGTTATTTAGGTAGGCAACAACTTTACCAATTACATCACATGTAACTCTTAGATCTTTATGGGATTCGATCATCATTTGACCTAGCATGTTTAATCTCATCCAATGCCTTGAGATCCAAAACCGTTTTGATGATCACAATTAAGTCAAAACAATAATGAATATAGAGTATTACCGTTACTCTCTCTTGCCTCACCAAGATTACTCAAATGCATCCACTTTGGTGGAACATACAAATGGGTGATCGAGGTTTTGACAAGTATTCATTAATTGATGGCATTGAGACGTAAGATTTTATTTAGAGGGTATTATTGGATATGTGAACTAAATCTTCTCTTATTTCTACCTATATGAATGCAATCATTTATTGTATATCATATAGAGTTTAAATTAATCATGCAGTGATCATATCAAAACATAATTAAAACTCGTGAACAACATGGCTCATCTAACCTGTAGTCCTCTCAAGCCAATGAGACGACTTCTCTAAATAATAAAAGAAAATACATAGTTAGAAACCTCGTTTCACATACGAGGAGAGTGAGATGAGAAGAGAATGTACATCAAGATTATTTAGAGAGAGGCATGGGACGCAGGCCATATACAAAATTTACAACCCTAGAGCCATCTTGTTCACCATACCCAAACAACACTTTGAAAGGTTATGAACATATTTTAATTCATACATTCATGAAATAAAATATTACTCATGATAGAATTCTCTAATTTATATTACTCTAATTTAATTACTCGTGTTACGACAATCAGCCTGTCCCTACGACGGTCCCGCTAAAAGGCGTCGCCTGAACATGGCATTCGCATGGATGAAAAAGGCGTCCTAAACATGTTGATTTGAACGTCCGAACGCGGTCATGTCTCACATGACCATCGTCGAATCTGGACAGCTCAGAAAAACGATGTTAGAGGATGAACCCTAACATCCCCGCAAACGTCTGGACAAGTCGTTCTTTCATCCGCCATCATGAACGTCCGAGTCGTCTCCGACGTCCGACGCGCAATCAACGTTCGAACCATTCAGAACGTGATCTATGCGACCATACATAAATGACGTCTCCGAACATGATTGACCCCTGTGTCATCGTCGTCTGACCTCATCGTGATCATTTGACCTCAATGATTCAGAACCACACGAAAGACGGCCGTGAAAACCCTAACGCGAATTATCAAATTAAAGCATTCAAGATTGCATTCAAGATTCGATTTCTTGCAACAAAGATTTGGTTTATTGCATACAAAGATTCAGATTCTTGCATATATATCACATATAATAGCATGTAGAGAAACCCAATTTAAACGCGGGTTGAGTTGGCTTTGATACCACTGTTGGGATCCGTACACGCAGCGGATTAAAAAAAACTTTACGAATCCCTTCTGAGGATCGCTCAACTGCGTTTAAATCAAGGTTAAGGAACCCGAATCATTACCTTATGGCAAACTCGTACGCTTCTCGTTCTCTTTAACTGGTGGGCTACCTTCTCGATCAGTAGAAGCCGACTCTCCAAATCGTCTTCCTCTACCGGTATCCACACGAATAATCCTCAAACACGTATGCGATGGCGTGCTAGCGCCTTCTGACTCTTGCGTCTCTCTCTCTTTTCTTCTAGGGTTTTCTCACGGTTTTCTCTAATACGCTCGACTAAAAGTCGTATAGGTTTTTTCTAAATCCAGTAGGCGTATTATATAGAATTTCGAATCTGGAAAATATATTAATTAAATCTATCTTAATAGATCTAATCTAATATATTTATTTAATCTAAATTAAAACCATATCTGAAATTCGAATTTTGAATTTAGATCAAATCTAAATTAAAAGCCTTCAGATTTAATTTATCACTATAAATTAAATTTGAGAAATGATATCTATCTATTTAATTAAACATGACATACTATATCTCAATTTAATGTTAAACAGATATACGATATCTTTATTCGAAATTAAATGAGATACAATATCTCTTATTTGTTTCAAATATTTAATTTATTTGATAAATTAAATACAAATATATATATATATATATATCCTAGATTAAATTAAGTATTCATTTAATCTCAGATTAATCTGAGATTCAATGAATCTGGACACTTTTGCTCGTGTTGGATTATTCTTGTGTGCGACCCTGCAGGCCTATATGAGATTGGCAGTGGGCCAACACCGTATCAGCCCACAAGTCGTAAGCGGCCTCTAGCAAGACATTGCGACTACCCAATTCACATGGGGATCGATAACACGATACAACCTATCGTACAACCATGTCACGTCCCTTTTGTCACGCGATAATTCGGTCAAGGATGAGGCATGGCTAATGTCAACTTCCTTTTCTTGACCATTACTTTCTCGATTCTCGAGTAGTCTAATAAGTGAAACGGAAACTCGTTTCCACCACAGTATAGCCATACATTTCTTAGACTCACTCATCGAGGGGCCCAGTATTATCTCTCTACAAATGTGAGGGACAAATTCCATCTTGACCATTCACATTCCTCCGCATGAAAACCACTGATCCCGATCCTAGCCTTTATCATCACCCGATCAAAGGTGACTTTTGACCAAGTCAAAGGTCAGCGACTCATCATGTAGGAATCCATGATGATCTCAGGTCATAGGGCGTCGTGACGCGATTATACATGAGATAAGCTTATGACTTAATCCATGCAGCTTTCTCATAGTGGGCTGGTCCAGCACCTTGTACTCTTACAAGTACCTATGACTTTGATTCGTATCTTCATACCTCATCAAAGTCATACTGGTCTTAACTCATCTTCGCTCCGGTGTAGATGACCGACCAGGACATTTAGGATAATCTATAAGATATATCCAGGGATACAGTTATCAATACAAACATGCAAATGAAAATGATAACTAAAAGAGAATACTTTAAATAATATAAATATCTAAAGTACAATGAATTGCCCCTAGGGCATAATTTCCAACAGCCTGCCCTGCCCAGCCCATCTTGCCTAGCCTAAAAATAATTAGGGCTTTTATCAGACAGGACTGGGCATCGAGCTGCAAAATGCAGCCAGTTCATTCTTTGGGCTGGGCATCAGGCAGGAGTCTTGCCTTGCCCAGCCCTACCCATGCTCACCCCTAGGCTAAATATATCTGTACGCATTCTCACTAATTTCTAATCTGCAAGAATGATATTTATAATTGTGTGAGTAATTTAATTACGTTGTTTCCTTGTTAAATGAAGAGTTAAGTATCATTTTTGCCCCTAAAGTACGCGTTCAGGAGCAATTTTGCCCTTTAAGTTTCCGGAGGAGCAATGTTGCCCCTGAAGTATTAAAACGGAGCAATGTTGCCCCTCTGTTAGGTCAACTAACGGTCAACATTCGTTGACCATTAGGGTTTCTAACGTAGGGGCAACATTGCTCCGTTTTGATACTTAAGGGGCAACATTGCTCCTTCAAAAACTTAAGGGGCAAAATTGCTCCTAGACGTATACTTTAGAAGCAAAATTGGTACTTAACTCTTTTTTTTTTTTTAAATGTCATTAGTTATTTTACAAAGATGATATTTCAGGTTAATAGCTAAAGTAAATGGAAATGAGACACAAATTCCAAAGAGGGTGAGAAAGAGAAATATTGTCCATACACAGTATGTTATGTCAGGATGCGGCTAAGGTCCTCTTCGGCCTCCCATCCACTGCCGTTCTCTTTTTTAATACTGTGTCGTTTTGACGCAAAATATACCTTATCCCTCTTTTTTGTTTAAATATTAAGGGTACAAAAAAGAGATTTCAGGATATTAACCGGCACTGAAAAAATATTGATAGGTACTTCATGATCTTGAAAAATTATTTTAGGATGTTGAAAAATATTTCAGGATATTGACAGGTACTAAAAAGATATTTCAGGATACTGGCTGGTACTAAAAAAAATACTTCATGATCTTGAAAAATTATTTTAGGATGTTGAAAAAATACTTCATAATCTTGAAAAATTATTTTAGGACGTTAAAAAAATATTTCAGAGTATTGATAGGTACTAAAAAAATACTTCAGGATACTGACTGGGAATACCGGCTGGTACTAAAAAAAATACTTCGTGATCTTGAAAAATTATTTTATGAAGGGTTAAGTACCAATTTTGCCCCTTAAGTTTTTGAAGGAGCAATGTTACCTCTGAAGTATGAAAATAGAGCAATGTTGCCCCTCCGTTAGGTCAACTAACGGTTAACGAAAAATTGCTCCTGAGCGCGTACTTTAGGGGCAAAAATGGTACTTAACCCTTAAATGAATCATGATTATGACAAGTTATAAAGTTGGTGATGAGCAGAAAGGATGTGAATGGCATACACAGTGATTCTTTAACATCTTTGCTTAAATTTAGGAAAACCCGTTTACACATAACTATACCTTTTTAAAAAAAAAAAAAAAAATTTGGAGTACGTGTGTTTTTATTTTCAAAGTGCTTTAAATTTGCTCAGTTAGCAATAGCATTGTAAACCACTGTATAGGGGCTAACTGCACTAATAGCATAAAGTAGTTGCAGGAGCTAACGGTATTAACACAACAACATTAGTGATTTGATTCAGAAAGACGTACAAAATGATTTTCCCTTTAAATTTTGACATGCATTAAGTATAAACATGAAGTTTCATATGCAACTAAGTATTGGTTTTGGTTTAATGTGATTTATATACGCAGGCCTTTGTCTCAGTTTCTATTGATTAGCCCCTCTCAATTTTCCAGAAACCTTCTTCGTCCTTAATTTTGGCGTGTGCGATCACTGCTAGAAAAACCAAGAATTGTGACGGAATTTTGTGACGGAATAAATTCCGTCGCAATTTTGCGACGGACAAAATTATCCGTCGCAAAAAGAATAAATTTGTGACGGAAAGCTTTATCCGTCGCAAATTTGCGACGGAATATTATTTCCGTCGCAAATTTGCGACGGAATCTTTTTTCCGTCGCAAATTTGCGACAGAAACAGCTTTCCGTCGCAAAAATTTGCGACGGAAATAATATTCCGTCGCAAATTTGGACACTGGTGGATATTTCTCCCGCCCGTTTGCGACGGAATACACTTTCCGTCGCAAAAAGGAAATTCTTTTTGCGACGGAAAGTGTTTTCCGTCGCAAATTTTTTTGCTTTTTGCGACGGAAAACACTTTCCGTCGCGAAAAGGAAATTCTTTTTGCGACGGAAAGTGTATTCCGTCGCAAATTTTTTTGCTTTTTGCGACGGAAAACACTTTCCGTCGCAAAAAGCTATTAAAACCTTCAGCCCATCGGGTTATCTATTCCTGCCTCAACCCTCAATTCCTCAAATGCTTCTTCGACGACGGTGAAAGATCTCGAAGAAAGACAAGGACGACGAACAACAAGCCGTTGATTGTGAAACTTTTCATCTGTGAAATTCTTCTATTTATCGATCAACGGTAGTGGATAGCAGTTGATGAATTATTCTTTTGCTTTGATCAATTGCTTCTAATGAATTATTCTTCTTCCCCTTTAATTTTAGGAATTTTCTTTTACTACCGTTTAGCTGATGAATTATTCTTCTTCTCCTTTAATTTTAGGAATTTTCTTTTACTACCATTTAGCTCGACAACAGAAGCGGTATGAATCTTCATTGTGTTCCACATTTTCGAATTTGAAATGGATGATGATGAATATCCGATGCCCATGGCTTCTTGGTTGCCCCACCAAAAGAAGCCCTCCGTGTAAGCTCTCTTTTCAGTCTTGCAAAATAAAAACTCTGAACCAGTTGATTCTTCAAAGAGTGCTTGGTTGCTTTAGTTAATAGTGAAAATTGAAACAAAGGGAGCAAATAAACAAAGGAGAAAAGGAAAACTGTTGTAACTGGCTCCGAGAAAAATAAAAAAATTAAAAGGAAAAAAATAAATTAAAAATAATTTAAAAAAAAAAGAATTTGCTACGGAATAGAATTCCGTAGCAAATTTGCTACGGAAAAATATTCCGTAGCAATTTGCTACGGAATATTTTTCCGGGAATTCCGTCACAAATTGCGACGGATTTTCCTTATCCGTCGCAATTTGCGACGAAGGATTTTGCTACGGAATTTTTCCGTAGCAAAATCTGAAAATTTTTGTAGTGGATGTGTGATGAATGTTGAGCATCTTGCGCGGTGGTGGCGTTTGGTGGGTGGATTAAGCCTGTCCCGGAGGAGGATAAGCCATCACTGGTGTTGATGGAGGATAAGTCTCTGCATGCACGTAAAGAACCATTATATACTTCAGTCTCAAATGCTCTATATAATGATCTCTATATTAGAAAAGCGTGAATAGGAAGAGATTCTAATTATATTGAATTTTCATAATGTATGAGAAAAAGTTATTTATAAATAAATTGATAACTATTGTCTCTAACTAATTCTTGAAAATAAGAAACTAATTACAAAGTAAGTAAGAAAAGAAAATAGGAAACTAATTACAAAGTAAATAAGATAAGAAAATAGGAAACTAATTACAAAATAAGTAAGATAAGAAAATATGAAACTAATTACAATGAGATAAGGAATTGTTACTACCATTTTTTGTTACTACCAATGTTACTACCATTTTTCCACCGTTAGATCAGAATCCCATCTACTTTTATAACTTCTCTCTCCTATTAAGATTCTGATCTAACGGTGGAAAAATGGTAGTAACATTGGTAGTAACAAAAAATGGTAGTAACAATACCTATCCCAATTATAATATACTCTAATCTATCTTAATAAAACAATTCTATACCGAAACTGTCGGCAAAGAATATAAACTGATTAAGTTGAATAATAATATATGATTATACAAAATCCTGAAACTTGGCTGCGGTGACTCATTGTATCTGCAACTGGTTGTGCCCTAAACAAAGAGAAAGAAAGAGAGAAGAGGGGTGATTATACACGTAGTCTCAATGGAGATGAAAAGGATAAACAAAAGGAGAACAAGCCAAGTTTTCGTAGTTA
This sequence comes from Acacia crassicarpa, assembly GCA_034222035.1. NCBI lineage: Eukaryota > Viridiplantae > Streptophyta > Magnoliopsida > Fabales > Fabaceae > Acacia > Acacia crassicarpa. The sequence goes on along the minus strand of JAWXYG010000019.1, from coordinate 1,490,454 downwards.
ATTTCTATGAAAGGGTCCCACACGGAGACATTGGGTGATGAATTTGAGGTTATCTAAAGATCGAATTTGCAGAAAGCACAGAAAGAAACAACAGATAAAATATCAGTTTTTGGTGGGGTTTGGTAACGCAATGAGCTAGTTTCAACATAAAAATTGATGTGAAAGCCTGTGTTTGTGTGGGTGAGTGGATAAATGGGCTAAAATGAAAAGACCGCACTAAAATTTGGGCATTGGTCAAGCCCATTGGTCAACAGATCCTTTCATCCTGCTATCCGATCCTAACAACTGCTAACTCAATGAAAAATTTATTGAGAGTAAGTGGAAAGAGACTTGTTCTCCTACTATAATGTCCTCAGTTTGAGTTGTGGGAATGGAGAAAAATAGTATTAGGAGCTCTTTCCCCACGACCGTGGGCCCAACGTAGAGGAAAATCTAGATTAGGTCCCGATGAACCAGGTGGAATACAAAAAAAAAAAAAAAAAAAACTCAATGCAAAATTATATTTCCTCATGTTCTTGTTCTTAATATAAGACATATTTTCTTAATTTGATTAGATTAATGAAGTTAGTTAATATAACATATATTTTCTAAAATACTCTATTCACCTTCTTTAATTCTCTCATTCCCTCTTCTCCTTGATTATTGTTGAAAGGTCATCAATAAGAGTAAATTAAAAAAATATTAACAAATATGAAAACTTTGTTTTATATTTAGGACCAAGATCAACCACTTAAATATGTCTTATATTAAAGACCAAGGGAGTACTATATATTCATCTCAGAATATATTATGTGAATTTTTTTAATCAATATGAATCATTAAAAAATAAATAAATTTAGAAAATACTTCATGATCTTAAAAAAAATCAGGATATTGAAAAATATTTCAAAGTAATGACTAATATTGAAAAAATATTTCAGGGTACTAGAAAAATATTTAAGGATATTGAATGGTTCTAAAAAAATACTAACGATGGCAGAGGAGAGAGAAAAATCAGAAAAAAATACCTTTTTCTAAAACCTAGGTCTTGATACAGAATAGCTTCTGGACAAAAATGGGGGTGTTTCGATGGGACCGGATTGTCTCATTGTCCCATTCCTCCTTTTCTCTCACAGTCCAATCCTCACCCTCTATTTAGTCAAATCCTGACCCTCCATTTTTTGTGCTTAAAACCCATTTAAAACTCCCTAAAAAATGCTTCTCACTCTGAAAGACTGAAACTCCCGCAGCGGTGCAGCACGTTCTTTTGTAGATTTGTCACTATTTTTTTTTTTTTATAACAGCTTAGTATTTGTCCCCAAAAAAATTATTACTCCCTCCCTCCCTACCGTTTTATTAAGAGCACCAGCCCCCAAAATGTTAGTTTAATTTATTTAAAAATAATAAATATGTAAGAGAGATATATATAGTCTTAACTATACCTTTAGGGTTTAGAAAATTTTTGGGAAAACCATTCTTGAATTGCTAGAAGTATTTTTTTTTTTCAATTTTTAATTTGGTGTTGGTGTGCTTTTATTCCCAAAAATTTCTAGTAATTCAAGAATGGTTTTCCCAAAAATTTTCTAAACCCTAAAGGTATAGTTAAGACTATATATATCTCTCTTACATATTTATTATTTTTAAATAAATTAAACTAACATTTTGGGGGCTGGTGCTCTTAAGAAAAAGGTAGGGAGGGAGGGAGTAATAATTTTGGGGACAAATACTAAGCTGTTATAAATAAAAAAAAAAATAGTGACAAATCTACAAAAGAACGTGCTGCACCGCTGCGGGAGTTTCAGTCTTTCAGAGTGAGAAGCATTTTTTAGGGAGTTTTAAATGGTTTTTAAGCACAAAAAATGGAGGGTCAGGATTAGACTAAATGGAAGGTGAGGATTGGACTGTGAGAGAAAAGGAGAAATGAGACAATCCGGTTCCGTTTCGATGACTTCTGGCAAAACCTAGGTTTTGATGCAAAGTAGCTTCTAGAAAAAAGAGGGTTGTTTGTCTAACTTCTGGCAAAACCTAGGTTTTCGAACCCCCAAACAGACCTATTTATCTAATAAAGTCATTCCACCTGTTTCAATCAATAACTGTTGGGAATAATGGAATATACCTAGTCCATGTTAAGATAACAAAAAGTAATTCCTAAAAAATAACTGAACGTAATACTAGTGAACAATGGTTAATGGAAGCTCATACTCCACAATTTCTGCTTAATGGCCAGAGGTAGAAGGATAGACACTAGGGAGAGGAGAAACTTGACCAAATTCTTCACCGTTTTAACCTTACCCTTCACACTGCCTAAATAACATCTCATGGGCTTTTACCAAAACAAGCATCCCATGGGCTCTCACTCTTGGACCAAATTGGGCCCAATATCATTATAGTCTATCCTTAGTGAATTAAAGCCCAAGCTCAATGCCAATGAGAGTTGGCATAGATGGTAAGGGATCCAGGACTAGGCCCTTGGGTCGTGGGTTTGATCCTCTCTGCCGTCGCTGAGACTCCTTTGGTAGGCGATCTCATAAGTCCCCAGTAAGTGCTTATAGAGCCCGGGGCCGTGCCCTGACCTTGGTGGGGGACTGATACCGAACCCCTCCAAAACTTTCTTTTAGCAAAATAAAAATAAAAATAAAGCCCAAGCTCAATGCAAGTGGGGCTCTAATAATATAAGAATAAGAAATATGGAATAGCTAAGGTAGTTTTCCCTTTATGATTTAAAATTGAAGATTTGGGATGCAGGAAAGTAATTTTAGAGTCAGATGCTAAGGAGCTAGTTGATCTGCTGCATGAAGATTCTTTTGAGTCTCAAGGAGACCTTATTCTCCAGCATATTGGAGTTTGAAGATTTGAACCATTTCAAAAGAGAGGAATAAGGTGGTGGATACTCTTGCAAAGAACTGTTTTTCCTCATCAAATTTCTTTGATGCGTCTCCTGTTTACTTAAAGATCTTAGTGGCATAAGAGGTATTGGGATTTATTTCCCCTATGTAATTTCCTTTTAGTTTGATATTTTCTTTTGTATATAAAAAAAAAATTTGAATTCATGTAACTACTACCTAGACATGATATATGGGATGTGATTGAGAGAGAGTCGGTTTTGCAACTCATGATATACTTCTCATAGGATCTCTCTTCCCTTCTTATCTATGGTGAATTTATTGTGTTACGTGATTAGAGCTCAAATTGGTGCTCCAATTTCGAGTGGATAATTTAGCGAGTCGGTAAAATTCCAAGTATGCTTGAAATCCTTCAATAACTGGTCACGTAGATGTTCCATATGTAAGCTCAAGAGAGATCTAGACCAATAATTGCACATGACCAAGTACAAGTTATGATCTATTGTCTCTTGGTCTTTCTTTCACATAATTGACCATAAGAGTTAAAATATGTGTGAAAAATATAATTTTGTCCTTTTTAATTCACTTCATTTTAATGAAACTGACAGTAGCACTATTATAAAAGAGGGGAAAAAAACTGAATTTTCAAGGGAATATTATTATGTGTACACCGAATGGGTTACAACATGTGCCTCTCTACTCACTGGCTGATGACAACCAATATGTAGTGTATATTATCTGTACACCATGTGGCATTACATCCAAATTCAAACTTGGAAATGTGATGGACATGTCTTCACAATGCACAAACTCACAATTCACAATCAACCCAATCAAGGATGTTTAAAATAACGAACACCAACTAATTTAACATCATCTAAAACAGGTCCACAGAGGGAGCCATCAGTCTTCATACTGTAAAACGTGCTATAGAAAGTGATGTGGGTTCGAGAGGACACCGCTTTGAATCGAAGCTTCCCTCTTATGAATCCTCCTTTGCCTTTAGAATCATAAGAAACCTTCGCAGTGTCTTTACCTGCAAATGCCTCCACACTCATGGAACCTACACAAGAGTTGTTTGCATCACCCACAGCAAATGACAGATCATAAGTCTTTCCAATTTGAGTTCTCACAATTTGGGCAATGGCACTTTCTCTGCCTGCAACAAGTTCAATGGCTCTTTTGCCTTTGGGAACAGAGAAGTGATCAGAGTCTATGTACTTCACTGCTTTGAGAGACTCTACAATCCATCCTGGCAATGGGCTGTGATCATCCTCAATGTTGGGTGGGATCAGAACCCCACTATCTGTCTCTGGTAACACATATGGGCCTTCCTCAAAGTCTCCATTTTTCAGCAGATTCACTGAAACACACAATCCCAACATAAGCAATTCATTTAGCTATATCTTCATTAAAAACAATTCATTTAGATATCCCAAATTTGAGCTATGGATGTATGAGAGAGTTTAGTTGTTTAATTAAACTACGTCAGAGTCACAAGTTACTAAATTGTTTAAACATTTGTTATCAAATTGTTTTTATGGTGTAGATCAAGAGTATCCCCAAATAATTTTGAACTTAAAGCTAATGTCTATCCAGTTGAGAGTATTAAGGTTAAAACCCTTAGTTTTGAACTTGTGTTTACCTCCTTACGTGGATTAAACCACTTACCATATCAACCAAAAGCTTGTTGGTTATTTTCATATTGTTTTGAGTTTTTAATTCAGATACGTAAGCATGAAGGTTTAGTTTTTGGTGAGAGGATTTACCATTTGTTCTTCTAGGTGGGAACAAGGTCTTGATGGCAACAGAGTCAATAATGGGTCCACAAGCAGGATCATCATCCACACCAGGATTATGGATCACAAGCTCAACTTCTGAGTAATCTGCTGGGAACCCATAAGAATAAGAATCCCATCCCTTGCTGCTATACACAGTCTGTATAGGAAACACACCCCAATCATTCTTCTCACTTGTGGGTACCACTGACGCATTGATCTTCTCCTCTTGTGCACATGTACGACCTGCAATAAAAGTTATGGCATAGAACGTTCCCTTCACAAGCTTCAGCTTTTGCCTAATGGAAGCTTCATTCCCAAGCCTCACAGCCATGAGTCCCTCAGGCACAGGAAGCAACATGTCACCTTGCTTCTGTCCTGCTTTTACGTACTCTACGAACCCAGAAATTGTCCATTTTGGTATGGCGTTGCGTGCTATAACTTCTGTTCCCTTCATTTGTGATGGTTCAGGGCCTTGCTCAAAGTTTCCATTGGGAAGTAAACCTGAAAAATGTAACCATGTAAGTATTCTTCATTGGGGTAATTTGTCAAACACGTTCAAAAACTAAGTTGATCAGAAATATATATATCTCGATATATATATAATATCGGTTCAGAGGTTATTACCATCTGGTATAGCAATAGTTGCGTGGCATGTAGCTAGAAATAGCAGCAATAGAAATTCAAGCTTCTGCATTTTGTGAAGAAAAAATTGAATAGAGAATGAAAGGTCCACACACAGAAAAAGAAAGAGGAGTAGTGGAGAATGGAGATCAATGGATGAGGGTGACAATGGTTTATATTTGAGTTGGTTTATGAAAATGCCACCGAGATTGAGATAAAACTACAAGAATGCCACTTGAAGGATTCACGTTATTATGTAACATTGAAGTCAGGCAATTGATTCCATAGAAAAGGCGGTGGATGTTGTGTGGGGGAGGTGTTTCTATAATAAAACTCCCTCTTATTTTAACGTAGAAATAAGATAATTAATTTATAAAAATTAAAAATAAAACCATTTAATGAGTTTTATTATAATAAATGTGTTGTTATTGTTTAAAATATGAAAATTATCCTCATCAAATTAAATCTCATTTCATCATAAATTTGTAAGATAAAATGTATTGAAATCTTTCATTCAAGTTAAAACAAATCACTTAACTCAGTTATAAATTTAGAACGAGAATAATGATCCCAATAATGATGTGAAATGTTGTTTCTTGCATTCAAGTTTTTATGTTATAATACTGAATAATTGTATCAAGCTATTGAAGGTACTCTTTTTTTTTTTTTGGCAGTATAATACATCTTGATCCAGTCCTAAATATAAGATATAGTTGAGTTTTTTAGGGAGATTAAGAAAGCTAATTAAATTACTTTTTAAAATATTTATATTTATTGTTTTTCTTTAAATTAATTTATCTGATTTATAAATTAATCATATGCAATATACAATAGCACTAAGTAACTTATTTATCTTTATTAATCTCTCCTAAAAAAAAGTCAACTAGTTTTTATATTTAGGGCCGAATTACCAAAATGTGTCTGAGGAGGTTGGGACTTGGGATAGGTCCAAACATTGTTCATTATTGGATCAAAATGACAAAGCCAGCCCTCCCTAGCTACATTGAATTTGAGAAAATATGAGTCTATGAATCCCGATCCCTATAGTTTAATGAATCATGCATTGGATGAGAAGCGACCAAATCTTGTAACATGGAAGTTTCATACGATTCTTACTCAGGTAATATCTACAGATCAGGGGAAAAAAAAATTGAATTAATAATGGATGGATCAATTAGGTGTATGAATCAAGGATTTGTTTATTAGAAAGGAGAGTAAAGTATACTTTTTATTATTATTATTATTTGATCATGGTTTTCCGCTTAAAGCGTAAAGGGTTTTCATTTCTCTTAATAAGTGTTCTTTCTCAATATTTGAACTTGTGTTCTTCTTCTTATAGGGGTAAATTATACCTCTTAAAACTAGCTTTATTTATTAAATGATATAATTATTTGTAAGTAATTACTACCTTCTTACAAAATTTATATAATGATTGTTAAATATTACTCCCTCCAATCCTTAATATAATACATATAAGGAGAATTGATCTTAATCCTAAATACAAGACATATTTTTTATATTTGTCAATCTTTTTTTGATGTACCCTATTAATTCTTAATTAATGACAAGAAGAAATAAAGGAAATAAGGAAGATGATAAGGGTGTTTTAGAAAATACATGACGTGTTGACTAACTGGTTTTAATCTAATCAAATTAGGTAAATATGTTTACATTAAAGATGGAAAGAGTATGTTGCAAAATAACGCATTCTAATATATGCTAAACATCTCAAATAATATCACTATTTCCAACTCATATCTTATTATTATGCTAATGTCGTTTATGGCAATACTTATAAACTTAATTTGTACTTACATATATACCACACCCTTATTGTATGTCATCTATCTCAACATAAGTTCTTTTATCTAAACTCTTTTTTTTCTAATTAATTTAATAGTATATAACATTTAATTTTTTTTTTCTATTTTCCTCTATGTGCAATTAAATATCTTAAGTAACTAATGTAGTCTTTGACTTTAAATCAGGGTAATTCTAAAAGATTATAATTTTGTATATCTTTCATTCATGAACCAACTTTCAATATTTAACTAGATATCCTCTTTGATCTATGCATATGCATAGGTAGGTAAATAGGGCCAATAAGGCAGACCAGCAGGGGTACAGATGTAATTTTATTGGTATCAAGAACATGACATTGAATGAGCAGCGCAATATTAGCAATGTAATTTCATTTTCGTAAGATTATTTAAAAAGCAATTAGGAGTACAATCACATGTGCTGCTTTGGAGTTGAGCATGTGGCTTTAGATTCAAACAATGAGTCCCAATGGATGGATTATCATTTAACATAAATTATTATTTTGTTTCCTACTAGTAAAAATTCCAATTAAATCTAATTCAAATACTATAATTCAAATCCAAGCCTACATATTTAACAAATTCTTAATCCGAGTAGGAAGCCTAAATTATTTTAAAAAAAAAAAATTAGTGCTATTAAAAGGCTAGAACCTTTGTTTTTTCAAATTAATTAAAGGCACAAACACTGGGATTAAACTTATGAGCTCCCATTTATAAAGAGTGTGAACCTAGGGAGCTATTGGTGGTGATCATATTGATTAGGGGTGAGTATAGACAGGGTGAGACCTTAGCCCAAAGAATGAATAGCTGCATTTTGTAGCCTGGTACCCAACCCTGCCTAATAAAAGCCTAATCATTTTTGCACTGGATAAGGGCTGGCTAGGCAGGGTGGCTTCCCCTGCCCAAGTAGTGATGCCCTACCCTACTTCATGAAGATTCTATTTCACACTTCACTGAATTTCAAAGCTTTAGAGATATTAAAGTATAATGTAATATATTTATAATGTATTTAGACATAATAAAATAATATATTTTAAATAAAATAATCTATATAGAATAATATTTTTTAAAATATATTTAATTTTTCGGGAAGGGCAAAATGAGTAGGGCAGGACCCCCTGCCTGATGCCCGGCCTTGCCCAATTATTGCCCCAGTTCAAAATTGCCTAAATTATTTTTGGGCCACTTTTTTAAGGCTGGACTGAGCAATTTTTTGTTAGGTTTGGGCGGGTGTACCAAATATTTGGGCATAATGCACAACCCTAATATTGATGATGATTGCCGAGAATTATTTTTTGGGAAAATCCATATGGGGTTGAGCAAAAAAGGAAAATCCATATGAGGCCCTTTTCGAAGAAAAAATCCTAAAAAGGGCCCCTAGATTCTGAAAATCCTAAAAAAGGCCCAAGAGTTTTTTCTAGTATAAATTCATTAAAATTTAACAACTAAATCAGTCAAATTAACAACAAAATTAATAACCGTTAACAACTAAACCAGTCGCATTAACAATAATATTTTAACAATTAAATCAGTCACATTAACAACAATATCAGCCCCAGTTAACAACTATATCAGCCCCATTAACAACTTACGTAGATTCTGAAAATCTTAGAAAAGGCCTTTGGGCCTTTTTTAGGATTTTCAGAATCTTGAGATCTTTTTTAGGATTTTTTTTCTCCAAAAAGGGCCCTAAAATGCTTTTTCCCTTTTTTTCCCCAATGATTAGTAGTTAAATTTGGGTGGCATCTTGGAGAAAAAGCTAGATAGGCAGTAATCAATTTCTTAGAAACTATTAAAAACTAAAATTAGGTCTACACTTATTTTTAATATTCCCTTTTTACTAAATAGGGGGATTATTGGGGGTTATGGTCTCTTAATAACATTTAGAGATCTCTAATGAGGTTTCTTGGCCTGATTATAAATTTGTTAAAAATATAGGCATAAATTTGGATTATGGCATTTCAACTAGATTTTATTAGAATTTTCTGCTTCTATTATTGGGTAAAATTTCTTATTACTTTTTTAGGCTCCTTTGTGAATCAGGGAATTGATCATATTAAATTATTTAAAGAATTACCAACAAAGGCTAAGTTTAGGGGAAGTTGTTAATCCTCGTAGCATTGGTAAGATTTTGGTAAGGTTTGAATTTCAAGTAGAAGATATAGGGCCATTTGGATGGGCTTTTTTGAGGAAAAAAAAAGCACTTTTTTAATGCAAAAAAAAATACTTTTTAAATTAATTTATGTGTTTAAATGATTTTTTTTTTTGAAAAAGCAAAAGTCACAAAAAAGAGCCAAAGTGCTGCTTTTTTTAAAAGCTCCAATTTGGAGCTTAAAAAAAAGTACTTTTTTTAAAAGCCCATCCAAATGGGCCCATATTCATACTTAGTGCCTAATAATGTCAAAACTATAAGGTTGTAGTTTTATGGATCCTTCTATTTATAGACTCCATCCGGTCTTTAATATAAGATTTATTTACGTAATTTGATTAGATTAAGGAGTTAGTTAATATGACATGTATTTTATAAAATATCTTAATTATCTTCCTTAATCCTCACATACACTCTCTTATTATTATTAAAGGAGCATCAATAGGGGTAAATTAGAAAAATCGATAAGTATGGAAACTATGTCTTATATTTAAAACTAAAATCAACTTCTCAAATATGTCTTATATTAAGTCTGGAGGGATCATCTTTTATAATCACTTTTTTATTGTATCAAGTTTAGTCCAACATTTTTATTTTTTCGGTTGCTCTTTTTATAAAGCGAACCTGCTACTAGCCCCCTCTTTCCTGGACAATGTTATACCAACTTTAGTTGTATAATTATTTTCATAATATATAATTTTTTTAATTATATATATATATTTTTTTTTCTATGAAAATTTTAGGAAAAGGATCGGGTTCACTCACAATTCAAGAGCAGGGCAAAATCTCCCTTCCTCCTAGGTGATACCGATGTTGGACAGGGCGAGCTGTCTATTACCCTCAGGCGTTAACCTAGGCACCTAGGAGTTAGGATGCATCCCCCAGCACCTTGACCAATTCCAGGATCGAATACCGTCCCTTTAGTGAGAGTGTCCGATCCCTTTGCCAGCTAAAGCCAAGAACAAGAGGTAGCATTTTTGTTATGTCCTAAGAACACAGATAGATTGGACTTGACTAGGTTGTCAAGCCTAGAGCCTACGTACCCTTTGAAGGGATTAAAGTCCACGTAGTTCGCAATATACGTAAAGGCGTGGAGCCAGGGGGTGGTGTGTGTGCTCTGTGTGACAGGAAGTAAAGAGAGCATAGATTAGAACGTGTGCACCTATTTAGGGTTTCCCTGTATTTATAGAGGAGTCTGGTACGAGTATCTCCGTATTAATGAGCGATATCCGAGATTGAGAGATCAGGGGCTGATTTGTTGGGATCATGGCTGGAGGAGATCCTTGGTTAATGAGATCCTCAATTAGTGGGATCTCATATCCTTGCCCATTATAGCGCCGATTGAACTTTAGGCATGGTTGGGCCGAGGTCCGGGTATGGGCCTTTTGGGCCGGTCCGTAACAGTTGCCCCTCAGCTCGGTTGTTCAGGCTTCTGGACGTCCGAGGTGCATGTTGCCCCCAGTCCTTGGTTCGGCCGAGGCCTTCTTACCTGGCCGGGCCGGCTCTCTGTTGCTGTGACCATCAGTCCGGTCCGGATCAGTGGTCGGCTTATTATGTCTTCATCATGCCTAGAATGCCAGGTTTGTATTGTCCGGACGGTTATTTGTCCTACCGGGTCTCAAGTGCCCGGCGGTGACCTCGGATTCGAGCCTTTTGCCTTTTGGAATTCCCAGGACACTTCGGGTCTTCCCCGCGCGTGTCATCATTGCGGTTTTACAGCTGTCAGGCCTGGAATGGGTGCGATCTGCACCCGTTGCGCCTCCTTGTGCCTTGACAATCATGCGCATTTAATGTGTTGGCATCTGTGCCAATCCCGTCACGTCTGCTCGGGAATAGACCGTTGTGCCCCTGTCGTTTCGCGACATGGTTTAAATGGCCTTTTTTCCCTCTTTTCTCTTTCATTCTTCCCGCTACTCTACCCTTTTGCTCAGATTTTTCTCTGGCTTCTCTAAAGCTTACAGAGGGGATTCTTCTTTGTTCGGAACTTTTGCCGTTTTCCAGCGTCCTAGTTCCTCACATTTTATCCACAAAGGTATTCCGCCTATTCCCTTGTGTTTTTGTTCGGCACTTTCCTGCATTTTATCGTTTATTTTTGGAATCGCTGTCTGTGCTATCGTTCTTCTGTGTTTCTGGGCTTTTATGGGTTTCTAGTGTCATCACCCTGAAATTCGTCCTGTTTCTTGCCCTTAGACAACAATCTTTAGTGCCTTAGGCTTCTAACTATGGTGAGAGAAGAAAATCTTCCTAGATCAAGGGCGTCATTGATGCCGGAGGAGGAAATGTTCCTCCGTGCACGTCTCCCACGGGCCATTTACTGGGTTCTTGGGGGCAAATCACCTGCTGCGGGGGTTTTGGATCCTCAGCGTCGAGGTGACGCCGTTCGTCCGGGGCGAGCTGGGGCTCGTCCGTCTTCGCCAGGGTTTCGGTTGGACATCCTCGCCGTCCTTTCCGGCCACTAGCACGCGCTCTTCCTCTTGAATCGCCCGGTGGGGCCGGGGTAAGCTCCTCTTCTGATTCCGAACCTCACGTGCTGATGGCTCAACCCCTCAGTTTTTACGAGGGCCCTTCTACTGTTCGTCGTACATCCGCCCCGGAAGGGTATCACGGCCCTTGTTGGGATTGCCTTGCGGAGGCTTCTTCGTTGATGGCTTGCGCTAAAGATGCCGAGGCTTCTTCCATACTTGGTTCATGCCGGCATTGGTCCACCCCGGCTGTCCCTTTTAGCGCCCCCGTTCGTCCGAGTCCGCAGTCTTTTTTGCCTACTACTGTATTTGTGCCAGGTATTTTCGCACTTCACTGATACTAGTTTTGTTTACTTGCCTATAGGTTTAATGGCTCCCAAATCTGGGTCTTCCAAGCGGCGGTCGGAGCCCGAGGGTTTGGACTCTTCTAGCCCGCCCGAAGCCTTGTGCCGGCGGTATAGCTGGGTATCGCACGAGGTGCTGAAGACCCAATCGCTGATGTCTGATGCGGACATCACGCGGTTGAAGGTCCCGGCCATACCTGGGTGCGTCCTCCGGTGCCCGGCGGCCGATGAGCCTATCTGTGCGGCTCGGCCAGAGGGTTGCCCAGATTTTTTTCTTTTTCTACCGTGATTGTTTAACATAGGTGCAAGTCTCTCTCCCTTTTTCCCCCTTTCAAATGGAGGCTCTGCAGCATCTCCGGCTCGCCCCGTCCCAGCTTCATCCAAATGGCTGGGCTTACCTTGTGGCCTTCGAGAGGCTGTGTGGTCACTTCCCGGTTCCCATTCCGTGTTCGGCCAATCTTTTCTTTTACTTCTTTGGCCCCTTCACCCCTAGTTTGCCGAAGGAGAGTGACAAGTTGAGGGGGTTGGTATCCCTCCGGATCAACCCAGACTGCAAGCTCATGACGCCCTTCTCCGACTCCTTCAAATGCTTTAAAGGGGCATTTTTCAAAGTTGAGGCCGAGCCCGGGGAGCGGCCCTGGTTCTTGGCGGGAAGCGGGGGTGCTGGCGTGAGCGCTCGTTTCCCTTTATACTGGGTGGAGGGCCACTACAAGGTCAAGGCCGTGTCTTTCCAGGTTTCTCGCAAAGGTCTTCTACCGGAGTCGGCCTCTGCCCTGCCACGGTTGGAAGCTCTTGTGGCGAAGTACGATGTCAGGCCGGCTAGCTACTTTATATCAGGGGACGGCGCCAAGCCGCTGCCTCCCACCAGTAGGGTTTTTAATAGTGTATAGTCTCTGTTTTTGTCTTGGTTTTTTGGATTCATGTATCTAACCTGGTATCTCTTTGCTTTTTTCAGGCCGAGATATGAGTTCGCTTCCGCTCTACCATCGTGCGGCGAACCCAGCTGCTGCCTCGCCCAGCCGCCCGAAGACGCGGGGTGCCTCTGAAGGTACCGATGCTGCAGAGGGTAAGAAGAAAGCAAAGGGCTCGGCTAACCAGGGTCCTCCTACAGCTGACGTCGCCCAGCCTTCCCCGGAGATTGCTCAATCTTCCCCTGCGGTTGGACCCTCGGCTACTGAGGGTCAAGAGGCCGTTGCCATATCTCCGACTTCCAAGGGGAAGGAAGTCGTGATTTTTGATGAGGAGGTCGAGGCCAAACTTCGTCCTGACGTGCCTACTGGTTCCCCGCCTGGTTTTCCCTCGTCTCCGTCTCTTCCCCCTCCTCCTCCTCGTCCAACGAGGCCGAAATTTGTTGTTCCCCGTGGTTATTTATGGGATGAGGGGGTGGTCCCGGAGGTAGACGTCGCCTTCCTTCCTCCCCGACACGTCATGGATAACCCGGCCCTGTCTCCCTCTGCCTTGGATCAGCTACATATGGCTCAGAGGCTAAGGCCGCGTCCGTCGGCGACCTCAGGGAGGAGTTGGACGTGGCTGAGGCCAAGGCCAGGTCTGCTGAGGAGGAGCTCGTCAAGGCCTGGGACGAGCGAGATGTGGTCCGGGCGGAGCGGGATGCTGCTCGGGTGAAGCGAGACGCTGCGAAGGCTGCGGTGGTGAAGGCCGATCAGAAGCTCCAGCTCTCCCGGGCGGATGCCGAGAAGGTGGCTGTGGAGTGTGCCCGGGCTCAAAAGGGGATGTCGGAGGGCCTAGCTGCGATGAAAGTCCTCCAGCAGCAGCGCGGCGCCTTAGCGGAGGAGAAGGATGAGCTTCAGAAGGCTCTTGCCGCGGGCTGGTGCAGACCACTGAGGAGTGCTTCAAGCAGGCTCTTACTCAGATCCGATATTTCAACCCCGGCATGAAGCTGAACGTGGACGGGTACGATCACCGTGCCTTCGTGCAGGAGGACGGGACTCTAATCCCTTACCAGTCACCTGCTGCCGAGAGTCCTGCCGAGGTTGCTGAGGAGGACGCCGCCAACGCTGAAGATCCCGAGGCCGAAGATCCCGGAACCGGGCCCTCTAGCTAGACCTAGCTTCTCTTTCTTTGGTTTTTGGGCGTTTGTGCCCTTGTAATCTGTTTGAACGATTTTGGCCTTGCGCCATTTTGTATAGACTTTTTTAAGTAATGAATGACTTACATTTTTTACCATCCTTTTGCCGATGTTTGACAATGAATGATTTAAATTTTTATCGTCCCTTTGCCTTAGCTCTTTTGGAGTTCTGAACCTGGTTAGATACCTTAGGCAATGGATGGGTTGCTTTTCGTTACCATCCCTTTTGCCTTGGTTTGGGTGTGCGTCGGTTGCATACGTACAGGCCGTGCCGACAATTTAGACAATGAATGATTCTGTTATCCTTCTGCCTATGTTTTAAACGTTCGTTGGTTGCATGAGTACAGGCCGTTTGGATACTCTAGACAATGAATGATTTACGATTCTATCATCCTTTTGCCTACGTTCAAATTTGTATCGGCCGCATGCGTGCAGGCCGTTGGTACTCTACCACACTTAGTGTGTGGGAGGTTGGGGCAGGGTTGTCTTGTTTCAACCTCATCAGGTGTAACTAACCACACTGCCTCGGCCCGACTTTCTAATAGTCGGGTCCCAACTTTCACTTAGTCGGGTTAAATTTTACCGGCATAAGGGCAGGACTATCACATGTCTAACCGAGGCTTCGTCTACCTTGGGTCGGACATTTTGACCTGATCAGGGTCGGCAGGATAGACTGCTTGCTTAGCCGGGCGAGCGTTGACGCGTCAATTTCACGAAGGGCCACGTATGGCGCCTTCGCCGAGCTCTAACCAATGCCTGTCGGAGTACAACGGCTGGTTTTCGTACATCTAGATGTTTTTAGTTTTGGCCGGGTGTACGACCTCGGGGCCTTTTGCCGGTGTCGGGCTTAAGGGCCTCAGCTTTCGGCTTTTTTGCCGGGCTTCTTTGCCTCGGCCTTCGTTATTTTGACCGAGCATCGATGCGTCGGCTTCATGCTTAAGCGTATATTTGTGCACATTCATGAATTTCCTCAATTGGATCCTTTATTGATAAGAAATAGCCCTAAGGGGCTTTACAAAGCAACAAGATTAGAAATAACATAAGTTGAACTTGAATTCATGAAAGAAACAAAGCGAAAACAAACAAACAGTGCCGAAGTGGGATCTAGCTGTAGTAGATTTTTAGCTTTTCAGCGTTCCATGTCCTTTTGATCGGCTTCCGTGCCAAGGTTTCGAGGATGTATGCCCCTCCGTCGAGCTTTTCTTTAATCCGGTAGGGGCCTTCCCAATTTGCCGCCAGCTTCCCGTCCTTGGCATTCTTGTTGCCTATGTCGGCCCGTCGGAGTACCAGGTTCCCTCGGTTAAATGACCGGGGTCTTACCTTTCTGTTGTACTTAGCCGCGAGTAACTACTTGGCGGCTAATTCGCGGCAGTGCGCCGTGACTCGGATTTCGTCTATGAGGTCCAAATCGGTCTTCAAGGCATCGTCGTTCGACTCCTACCCTTCTTGTCTGGCTCTGACCTTTCTCCAGGATGGCTGTCCGATTTCAACCGGGATCATTGTCTCGCATCCATAGGTTAGCCTGTAGGGGGTTTCCTGGGTCGAAGACTGTACGCTTGTCCGGTATCCCCAAAGAACACTGTGGAGCTGCTCGGTCCAGTTGGTGTCGGCTTGGAACATCCGCCTCTTGAGTCCGTCCAGAACGACTTTGTTGGCGACTTCGGCCTGGCCATTCGACTACGGGTGTTCTACCGATGAGAAGTGCTGCTTGATGTCCAGGTTGAACATTAGCGCTTGGAATTGATGGTCCGTGAACTGGGTACCATTGTCCGTGACGACCTCGGCTGGTATCCCGAAGCGGGAGACGATGTTGTGCCGGAAGAACTTCATAACTCTGGCCGAGGTTATTGTGGCGAGTGGCTCTGCCTCGATCCATTTGGTGAAGTAGTCTACTGCAACTATGAGCCATCTGCATTGCCCCTGCGCCGGTCAAAATGGTCCAACGATGTCCATGCCCCATTTGTAGAAGGGCCAAGGGGCTAGCATTCCCTGCAATTCTGTGGGTGGTGGCCATATGATCCTGGCATGTTTCTGGCAACTGTCGCATGTTTTGGCTTTTTCCATAGCATCATGCTTCATAGTGGGCCAGTAATAGCCGGCGCGCAGTGCTTTCCTGGCGAGGGCCTTGCCCCCCATGTGGTGGCCGTTGTTGCCTTCGTGGAGTTTGGCCAGCACGTATTTCGCTTCAGTTTCGCCGAGACATCGCATCATCGGGCAATGTAGCCCTTTCCTATATAGTTGGTCATCAACCATTGCGTAGAGGGTGGCCTCTCTGATCAGCTTCTTGGCCTCGGTCGAATCGGTAGGGATGATCCCCCTTTCAAGATAATCTTCTATTGGCTTCCTCCAGTCGAGGCCTGTCAAGATGGCCATGACGCAGCTCGGCTCGGTCAGGTTTTGCTGGATCACGGTCCTGTGATTGTCCGGCCCCTTTGTACTCGCCAGCTTGGAGAGGATGTCGGCTCGGGTGTTCTCCTCTCTTGGGATGTGGGAGACCGTTGCCTCCTCGAATTCGGCCATGAGTTCTTTGGCACGGTTCAGGTACTTCGCCATAAGAGGGCCTTTTGCTTGGTAGGTGCCGTCAATCTGGGCCGCGACGAGCTGCGAGTCGGTTAAAAACTTTACTCGTTGTGCGCCATTGTCCTTTGCCTGGAGCAGTCCGGCCAGCAGGGCCTCGTACTCGGCCTGATTATTGGAGGTCTGGAATTTTAATTGGAGAGAGTGCTCGGTGGCGAACCCTTGTGGGCTTTCCACGATGACTCCTGCACCGCTGCCCTTTGCATCAGACGATCCATCCACGTAGACCTTCCAAATCCCGTCGTTGGTAGTGGCCGGGGTGAGCTCCCTGATGAAATCCGCGAGTGCCTGGGATTTAATCGCCTGCCGGGCCTCGAAAGCGATATCGAACTCGGACAACTCAATGGCCCAGTTTGTCATCCTTCCTGCTAGGTCGGGCTTATGGAGGATCTGGCGGATCGACTGGCTAGTGCGGACCACTATCCAGTGTCCTTGGAAATAGGGCTGGAGTCGTCTTGCCGAGGTTAGTAGGGCAAAGGCCACCTTCTCGAGTTTCTGGTACCGAAGTTCGGAGCTCTGCAGAGCTGTGCTGATGAAGTATATCGGTGTCTGCCCGGTCTCGGACTCTTTCACTAGAGCGGCGCTGACGACCTCGTTGCCGATTGACAAGTAAAGGAAGAGGGTCTCTCCCGGATCCGGCTTAGTTAGCACCGGCGGGGTCGCCAAACACCGTTTGATTTCCGCGAATGCGGCGTCGCACTCGGGATTCCATCCATCTCGGGTCTCCTTCTTCAGCAACCTGAATAGAGGTAACGCCTTCTCTGCCGACTTAGGGAGGAACCTCGTCAGGGCAGCAAGTCGGCCAGTTAGTTGTTGTACTTCCTTCTTTGTCTTCGGGGGGTGCATGTCGAGGACGGCCTTGCATTTGTCTGGGTTAGCTTCGATGCCTCGGTCGGTCAACATGAAGCCTAAGAACTTTCTAGCCGGAACTCCAAAAGCACATTTGGCCGGGTTCAACCTGATTCGATGTCTTCTTAGTTTCTCAAACGTCTGTTCAAGGTCCCGGATGTGGTCTTGTGGAAGCTTCGACTTGACGATCATGTCGTCTATGTAAACCTCTATGTTGCGCCCGATCTGGTCTTCGAAGACCCGGTTCATCATCCTTTGATAGGTGGCGCCCGCATTCTTCAGTCCGAATGGCATGACGTTGTAGCAGTAGTTCGCCTTATCGGTCATGAAGGCAGTCTTCTCTTGGTCGTCCGGGTGCATGGCGATCTGGTTGTATCCGGAATAGGAATCCATGAAGGAGAGGAGCTGGTACCCGACCGAGTTATCCACAAGCAAGTCGATGTTTGGCATCGGGTAGGAGTCTTTTAGGCACGCCTTGTTGAGGTTGGTGTAGTCGACACATACTCTCCATTTGCCGCTGGGTTTAAGGACCATGACCACGTTGGAGAGCCAGGTGGTGTACTGAACCTCTCGGATGAAACCGGCCTCTAGGAGCTCCTCGACGTGGCTCTCAAGGGCCTTCTGTCTGTTGTCTGCGATGCTCCTCTTCTTCTGTGCCACTGGTCTTGACCCCGGCCATATGCCGAGTTTGTGGCAGCAGAAGTAGGGATCGATGCCGGGTACTTCGGCCGAGGTCCACGCGAAGACGTCTTGGTTCTGTCTGAGGAAACGGATCATATGAGCTTTTAGGTCATCCTTCATGTCTCGGCCGATTTTGGCAGTCTTGGATGGATCCTCCCCTAACACTACCTCCTCCAGTTCTCCCTCCGGCTCGGGCCTCAGATTCTCCTGTTCCCGGAGGTCGAGCTCCACCATGTTGACCTGCTGCCGAGAGCGTTTGTCGGAGCCGGCTTCGACTACTTGCTCATTCGATCCGAGCCGAGGTGGAGATGAGGGTCCTCCTTCCTCGACCCGGAGAGCTTCGAAGTAGCATTGCCTTGACTCCTTTTGGTCTCCAGATACCACGACTATCTGGTTCTTGTCATTAACCATCTTCAGCTTCTGGTGCTTGATGGACACCAGTATGTCCCAGTTGTGGATTGTTGGTCGGCCCAGGATGATGTTGTACGGGGACCGGAAATCGGCGACAACGAACCTCACACGCTCAGACTTGAAGGCTTCTTTGGTCCCGAGGGTCAGCCTGAGGTTGATGTAACCTTTTGGAAAGGACTGCTCGCCGTTGAACCCGATCAAGGTGGTCTTGCACGGCTTGAGGTCTTCTGGGTCGAGGTGTATCCTTTTGTAGGCATCCCAACTTATGATGTCTGCCGAACTTCCTGCATCCACGAAAATTCTCTTGACGCGGCAATTAACCAAGGTACCAGTGATTACCAGTCCATCCAGATGGCCGGGCATGACGTCTTTCAATTCTTCGTCGGTGAAGGTAAGGGTAGGCAGCCTCGGTTTCTTGGGGTCCTCCTTGAACTTGGGGAGGTCTCGGACGATCAGTACCTCACGGAGATATTTCTTCCGCTGGCTTACAGTGTCTCCCCCTCCTCCAAATCCTTCGCTTACGACGTTGCATTGGAACTCCACGTCAGGGAACTCGTCGTCCAAGGCCGCCTTCTGCTTCTTCCCCGGCTTTCGGGCCTCCTTAGGCGGACTTCTGGTGCGGCCGCGGTCGTTGCGCTTGCCGCTCGTCCTTCCCTGGGTCTTGATGACATACTGACGTAGCTTTCCTTCTCTCACGAACTTCTCAATTGCGTCGCGGAGGTCGTAGCATTCGTCAGTGGTATGGCCGTGGCAGTCATGGAATGTGCAGAACTTGGAGCGATCGGTATTGGTTTGGCCTCTGATCGACCTCGGCTTGTCGACCCGCCTCATTTCGGCCTGGGCTACCTCTTTCCATACCTGTGACCGAGAGACATTCAAGGGGGTGTAGTTATCATACCTGGCCTTCTGGTCGGCTCGGTCTGGCTTGGAGCGGCCCTCACGGTTTTGCCTTCTCAGTTCGGTCTTACTCCTTCTCGGTCGATCCTCTTCACTGGGCGAAACGTTCCTCGTTCGTTCAGGTTCATCGACGTTGGCTGCTTCCATCTGCTCCACTTCCAGGTACTTCTTCGCCTGGGTGTAAAACTCGGTTAAGGTGTACACCGGGTTCTTGCATAGGTTCTGGGCTAGTCGTGAGGACGGTTCTAGCCCATTGACGAGGCAGTGGACGTGAACTTCCTCGGGTAGAGACCGAACCTGCATCGCCACGCCCTGGAAACGATCCATGTACTTCTGCAGGGCCTCACCTTTCTTCTATCGCACTTTGCTCAACGTGAATTCGGTCTTTGGCTGCTTTCTGCTGGTGGCGAAATGCAAATCGAACTTGCGTCCGAGGTCTTCGAAGCTCCGGATGGAGTTGTCCGGGAGAGAGCTCAGCCATCTATGCGCCGGCCCGGACAAGGTAGCCGCGAAGAGACGCTGGATAACCAGGCCTCTAATTTGTCGAACCCACATGAGTTTTTCGAACACGTCAAGGTGGTTGCGTGGATCTTGGGTTCAGTCGTACTTCGGAAGGTTGGCCAGATCGAAATGCTTTGGGTATCGGGTCGTCGCCGCCTCCCTCGAGAATGGGGATCTGCCGGAGTCCGATAGATATGTCACTCGGTATTCCCGGGGGGATCCGTGGCGAGGTGATCTGCGAGCTCGGGGAGTTCTGTCCTCCACGCGGCGTTCTTCTCGATCTCGGCCCTCGCTGGCCGCCCGATCGGTGCGGTTAGGACCGTCATCGTGGTTTCCGACGTTCTCTAAGGGCTGTTGTCGGCCTTGCTCCATATCCGTCCTCCGCTCCGGCTCGCCATTGTTGCGGCGTGGGTTCCTCGGCTCGGAGCTGCTCGAGGAACTGCTGTCATCCACGGGGGCCCTCCTTCCTCTCCTATGATTCCTCCGGCGGTTTTCCTGTCGGCGATCGTTCTCGAGCACGTCTTGGATCATTCGGCCAAAGGCTTCAAAGTCAGCCCGTCTCTGTAGGTCGTCTCGTTTCTCCTTGTTTTCCAGCCTCTGGAGGAATGACCCCTGTGTCCGTCGAAGAATGCGGACGTCGGCTTCGACTGCCTGGACGTCTTGCACCAGGGGTTCTGTGCGCGCTTCTTGCAGTGGCTGCTCTTCTGCGAAGGGGGAGGTCGCTGTGTCAGTGACATGCTCTTCCATGGTGTTTTCTCGCCGCGGTTGTTCCAAGGGCTGATCTGGTGAAGGCCGGCTTGGCTGGGGGTCCCCACCCACCGGCGGCGGTGGTGGATTTCTGTTGTGGCTTCGAGTGTTTGTCATCAGTGGTCACGGGGATAGAAGTTTATGGTTCCCCACGGTCGGCGCCAATGTTCTGTCCTAAGAACACAGATAGATTGGACTTGACTAGGTTGTCAAGCCTAGAGCCTACGTACCCTTTGAAGGGATCAAAGTCCACGTAATTCGCAATATACGTACAGGCATGGAGCCAGGGGGTGGTGTGTGTGCTCTGTGTGACAGGAAGTAAAGAGAGTATAGATTAGAACGTGTGCACCTGTTTAGGGTTTCCCTGTATTTATAGAGGAGTCTGGTACGAGTATCTCTGTATTAATGAGCGATATCCGGGATTGAGAGATCAGGGGTTGATTTGTTGGGATCATGGCTGGAGGAGATCCTTGGTTAATGAGATCCTCAATTAGTGGGATCTCATATCCTTTCCCATTATAGCGCCGATTGGACTTTAGGCATGGTTGGGCCGAGGTCCGGGTATGGGCCTTTTGGGCCGGTCCGTAACAAGGAGCAATTTTGCCCCGGATTTTTTTTTTTAGGAGAAATTTTACCCCTCCGTTGACAACCCTAACAGTCAAATGTGTTAGTTGACCGTTAGGGTTGTTAACGGAGGGGCAAAATTGCTCTAATTTTAAACTTCCGGAACAACATTGCTCCAAAAAAACTTTCAGGGTAAAAATGTTACTTATCTCTTTATAAACCAAATAGGACCTAATTCTCTTCAAATTTTGTTCAATTGTGATAGATAGGTTCCATTCAATTTGGATTTGATTTGGCAAGTTTAGTTCTCCACAACATGACATAATAAATACAAGTTTTGATAGCTATGTTAACTTGACATAGGATAGGCACCGTCCCACGTGGACTGGTCAAATGGGACTTAGACGATTCAAATTTGATTTCCTTAACTTTTTATTTTTTTAAAAAAAAATATTTTAATGGATAAAAGATCAACGATGAAGATAATCTTTTGACTAATATTTTTCTTAAAAAAATTTATTCAAAATCACAAGTTCAAAAAAATCAAAACCAGACCATTTAGACTTCAAATCCTGTCTAGACAATTCAAATGTGACGAGCATGGGGTGCTTATCGAAAGGATAGGCACCGAAACTGATTCCTAACATCAACGCTGCCGACATGAGAGTTATATATATATATATTAACCAACTACTTCAGTATTAAATTTACGAACGTGAACGTGATAAATACCACTCTGGTCCTATTTATAAGTCCACTTTGACCAAATCTTACATACCAAGAAAAGTTAGTTGACACAATGATTATGGGGTAAATTTTCAATTTTGCCCTCATTTATGATTGAATATTTTTTTACTGTTTCTTCTCTCTCTATCTTTATGGGTGCAATTAATATGGGTAAAATTGTCACAATCTCATTTATTTTCGAAATTGAACTTATAAATAAGACCAAATTTTTTTGGTCAAACTGGACTTATAAATAGGACCAAAGTAGTAATTAATAAAAATTTAGAAAAAAGATAGAAAAATATCACTTTACCTTCAAAATTTTAAATTAGTTTTGCTACAAGAGTATAGATATTAACTACAATAGTATAACAATTAACAACTCATTTTAATAGAAAATCACTTATTTAAGATTTTAAAATTTAAATGATATTTTTTACCTTATATTGACAAAAAAAGGACCAAAAAAAAATTATATCCTAAAAAGTTAAAAATGTTTTACATCTTGCTAGCTAAAAAAAATTCTGTATTTCCTTAGTTCGAACTATAAGACACTGTTATTTTTTTTTTTTTTTGGGAAGTTAAGGAAATTAAATTTAATTACTACATATCACAAATTGTATATCATTATCAATTTATAAATTAGGTTTTGACCAAAAAAAAAACAATTTATAAATTAGGTAAAATATTTTTTTAGAAAAAATAGTAAATAAAAAATTTAAAAATAACTTAATTAATTTCTTGCAGAGGAAATAACTGCTTAGACGACTGAGTAGCTGTCAATATACTTCAAAAAGTGCAGATGATAATGATCCCAAAAAGTCCAACAACAGCTTCCACGTCCACGTCCTCACCCAATCACCCTTATCCACTTTTCAGTTCTCCTGCTCCACCCCCCACAATACCCTTTCTTCCACACAGTGACACTTGTACTTTTCATCCCTAAATTACCCTTCATTTCCTATCAAATACCATTACAGCTCTTTGAATAACCCATTGGATGCATCAGGTACATTCTCTTCAAATAATTCCGCCCACACATGATTAGTCCCCACACCTGCCCTTTTCCGCACTCTTATTATTCCCTTTTCCGCAACCTTCGCCGTCTCGATTCAGAAACAACCTTCATCTCTCTCTCCAATGGCGACCGCTCCTCTCACCGTTTCCCGTCTCTCCAGCGTCCAATCTTCGATCAAACCCGAACCAAGCAACCGGAAACAGGTTTCTTCGAACTGGTGGGCTCCGTTGTTCGGAATGTCGTCGGAACCCGACTACATCGATCGCACCGCCGTTTCTTCTTCTTCATCGAAGGCCGTTGAGGCGTCGGGGGCCGTTAACGAACCCGTCCGAGCCAGATCTAAGTTTTCTCCTGGATGCTTCACCGAGGAAAAGGCCAAACAGCTCCGGATGAAGACCCTGGAAACGACGACGTTCCACGATATTATGTACCACTCGGCGATTGCGTCCAGGCTCGCGTCCGACGTTCCAAAACGGTTTGGGAAATAAGGCCCGCCGTCGGTGGCATTCCGGTAAGTCCGATGCCGCTAATATAAATCGGACTCGGGGGTCCGATTCCATTTCGCATTAACGAATTGTCTTTAACGATCTATGTTATGTGAAGACAATTGGATCGTGTGTGGTTGTGATCGTGTGGTATGGTTCGTATTATGTTTTATGAAATATGAATCTTTGTGTTCTGTTATTATTTTCCCCCCCCCCCCCTATTTCGGTTATATTTTCTTTTTCAATTTAACGTAATTTTGTTGGTTTAGTAAAATGATGGACGATCTTGAATTCAAGGGAACTGGTTGGATATTTTGTTTTTCAGGTGGAATGGAAGTATGAAACATTGGAACTCGATGCAAAAATGTGGTGGTGAGAAGAGATATTGTGATATTCATTTTATAATTAACTAACTCTGCTATTTTTCTTAAAAATTATATTGGATTATCTTAATGAATAATGATTCTCACGAATTTAAATTTTCTTCAATAAAACTTATGTACTCAGGAAGATTGTTTGTTGAGGTGATGAACGACTTTCTACAGTAAGTGAGGGAAAAGAAATTTTCTAAAACTTTATGGCATATGGTGAAAATGAAATTAATTTTTTGTGAGTGAAAAGAAAATGAGCCCTTTTACTTCTACTTGTCTTGTATATTCATATTTATATCTTGTAAATAGCCAAAATACTTTTAATCAATAAGATATTTTGAATCCCTTTATTTCTCCGTTAAATAAATATATTTATTTAATAAATTTTTATATTTGTCTTATAAATAACTAAATGTTTTTAATTTTTTAGGTTGTCTTGAATCTTTTTATTTTGTCTTGTAAATGACCAAAATGTTTTTAATTCCTTAAATTTTTTTGAATATCTTTATTTATCTTGTAAATTTTTTTATTTATCTTATAAATGCTTTTTTGAAAAAAAAATAAAAGAATTACATACCCCATTTTTTTTCTGTTTACAAAGAAGTACATACCCTTTAATTTTATCCTGAACATTAGGCATGTCCATGGATCAGACTAGACCGGGTTGGGGGTCAGCCCGGGGTCTGGTCTAGGAGGGACCTCGGGCTGGAATATCTAGCCTGAGGTCTGGTCTGGTCCAGCTCAGGTTGGACCAGACCGGTTCAGGGGGACTGCCTGGACCAGTCCAGGCAGTCTAGGTCTAGTTTTTTTAAAAAAAAAAAAATTGCCACTTCCAGAACAATAATGAAATTAATGAACCACCTGTGGGACAATAAATAAACATGCAAACATCTTAAATCCAATCCTAAACCCATAATAATATCCAACAACATAACATTGAACAAGAATACAATATAAAATATAGGTAGTAGTTTTTTTAAAAAAAAAATATTAAAAAACATTTTCGGGCCAGATCGGACCAGTCTATAGGATCTGAATTCCTAGACTGAAGTTCAGTCCAGCCTGACCAGACCAGACCAGGTTGGTCTGGGTGAACGGTCTTGGATCGGGTTGGGTCAAACCGGACCGGGCTGGGCCACCTGAACTGCTGGGTTTTTTGGACATCCCTACTGAACATGATATAATGGAGTTTCAGAAACTTCTAGAATTTGGTTGGAATTAATTGGCTACAAAGGGCCGCTTAGTGAAATTTTCCTATTTTTATCCTAACTCAGACAGTCATTATATTTACATGGTTCTCAAACTTTTTTTTATTTTCGGCCCAAACATGGTTCTCAAACTTAGATCCCCACTTTAAGACAGAAAAGTTCGGTGTCATTGGCTATACGACTCCTATCAATTATATTTGATATTTATTTGGTAAAAAAAAAAAAAAAAATCTATTTGATACGTAACAATTAAGAAAAATAACTTAATGACATTATATTATAAAGGGATAGGATATTCTTATTATCAATTTTATATCACTATCACTTTTTCACCGTTAGATCATAATCTCATCTATTTTTATCATTTTTCTCTCTTATTGAGATTCTGATTTAACGGTGAAAAAGTGGTAGTGACTTGGTAGTGAGATAAAATTAATAGTGACAATATCCTATCCCTATTATAAATTAGGGTTAAGGTACTAAAATAACCTTCAATTTTTATCAAAAGTATAAAAGTAACTGTAAATTATTTTTAATTAGGGCAAAACTGTTCAACCCAACCAACCTCCATTTATTATAATGGAGAAAATTAATTTTTTAGCCTTTAAAATTTTGACTCACTTATAATTCAGTCTTTAAGCTTTTGACTTTTTGCAACCTCAGTCTTTAATGCTTATGAGTTATCTTATGTGGCAAAAGATGTTAAATATTGTTAAAAATTATTTAGGTGGATTTTATATAAATTTTTTTTTTAAAAAAAAAAAAGTCCCCATCGCCACCAACTTGTATCTCTCTTAGCCTCTGATTTTTAGAAACCTTATTGGGAAAAATCCTCAAATAAGGTTTGAAAATATATAATAAAATAGAGATTTGTTACCCTAAGTTGAGTCCTCAAAATTGTAAATTGCAAGAAACACATAAGTTTTAGGGCCATAATCACCACTGCCACTTAATTTAAATAACTCTGTGGTGTTTTCTAAAGAAAGATATTTTAAGCTCAATAATTATGACAAAATTCTTAAGTAAAGTTTGAAATATATAATAAAATAGGGATTTGTCACTCAACAAGTTTTCTAGAAAATAGAGGTGGAGCAGGATGTGAGTTGGTGGGACGAGGACGCTGTTTTTATTTTTTAATTTATGTAAAATTCATCTAAGTAATTTTTGACAATATTTTAACATATTTTTACTGTATTAATGACTCAGAAACAATAGAAACTAAGTTATAATCAAGTCAAAAATTTAAATATTAAATTATAAGTGAGACAATACTGTAAAAATCAAAAGATTAATTTTTCTCATTGTAATATGTGAAAATTAGTTGGGTTTAACGGCTTTGCCCAAATTTTAAAAATTTATAATTCCTTTTCCTCAAAAAAAATAGTTTATAGCTTTTTTACATTTTTGATAAAGATTGAAACTTATTTTAACACGGTAACCCTATAAGTTAATAGGTAGACATTTAGAATATGATAATTATAATGACAGTGATCGGACACTTATTTTTGGATAAACATCAACATATCAAATACTACTATCTCTTTAATATAAAGGCAAGCATCAAGCTTGAAGATTGCATCACTGTCACGTCAGAACAGGATTAAGAACTTAGTGTTATACCACAATATCTTTTCCAAATACTTGTTAAACTTACAAGTGAAAGGTTACATTATTAAATCACAATTTTTTTAAGTTAAAAGGTATTCACTTATAGCTGTTTTTAAACTACAAGGCACTAGTGATTAGGCATACAAGAGAATCTGCAGAATATCACCTAAGTTTCACTGGCTCCAGAAAATCCAGCAAGTCTTTAACTCACCCAATCAGCTTCTGTCTATATCTTTTAGGTTTAGTCTCTTGCTCTGGTGTTTCTTCATCTAGTTTCCTCCTCAAGTTTTTCAGATCTTCTTCGCCAATCGAATCATTCAGTTCCTTGTTCAACGCGTATGCCTCAGCCACTCCTCTTCGGCACTCTTTGCTCGCAGAATCATGAGATACAACTGAAACAGAAAAACAACTTACAGAGCCTAGGCTAGGAATTTGATGATGATATGGAACCCCATATATAGAATTAGCTCATTAGTAAAATGTAAAGTTTATAGGACTGAAAAAGACAGAGCTCTTATAAAGGGAATTGAATATTTCTTTAGCAGACTATCACAACACTTGTACCAGACATGCATCAAAAACAGGACAGAATGTAGATGAATTTTTGTATGAAAATCCATATGGGGGAAGATAGAAACCTCTCATGGTGACAGAACTGACCTGGCATTGGGTAGTCTTTGCCTATAATGCAATTTGCTTTCTTCTGAACGCTTAGAGGAGCAGTCCATGGTTCATAAATGTATTCCTTGGGCATATCTATTGGAAAATATTCATTATTAGGACATTCCTGTGGACATTGAATGGATGATAGAAACCTTAAAACTTACCTTTTAAGACAGGAAGAAAATGCCTGATGTAGTCTCCTTTAGGGTCATACTTCTTACCAAATGAAATTGGGGAGTAAATACGATTATACTGATAATGATACACATCATTAATGTGAAAAGGGTCAGAGCAAAATCCAAATTTTATACTCAATCCACTCAAAATGAAAACATTTGTATATAAACGGTCAAAACAACCTTGTTTGTACATAACAAAGATATCAAGCATCAGGAGCCATGCAGACCTTAAGTTACATATTCCATAAAGATCATATTTGTATGTTTGTGGAGAAGTTGGTTGTCACCGAGTTTAGAACTAGTGATGCATACCTGATAAAAGAAGGATGAACATGAGAGCCAAAGCCAATTTCCATTATTAATTGCCCAATCTGAATCAATAAGAAGCCTCTCAAAGACATCACGCCCTTTTTCCCAATGAACAAACTGTTCAGAATAAACAAGCAAAATTGTTAAAGACATTAGAATAGAGAAAATTTGGCCAGTTTAGAGTAGCATCATTTACCAGGTCGCCACGAGTAAGAAAACATGCAACAGAATGTCGGGCCAGATGGTGCATCCAACCCCATTGACGTAGCTACAACAGAAAACAACAACGGATTTATTATATTCACTGGCTGAGTGAAATGGCAGATACAACTTCAAAGAATTAAGCTATTGTTTATTTGAAGAAGGATGTTTCAAAACTCTCACCTGAACCATAATGGCATCAATCCAAGGAAACCCTGTCCTAGCCTCCCTCCAAGCTTCCAGAAGTTTGTCATCATCCTTCCAAGGTATCTGACATTTGACAATGTATTTCAAAGTATTTATCTTCCTTTATGTTGTTGTATTTTCCTCATAAATCAAAGTCAAGTATTCGCTAAACACCGAAAAAACAACTAAAACACTAGATATGTGTGATCATTTGTCCTTACCTGCTTGCATATTCCATTGCCTTTCATCTTATCAAAATTTGGAGTCCCAAATGCCACAGTGTAGAAAAAGTCTCGCCATAACAACTACATATGAACAAAAAAATATATGCAGTAGCTTGAGCTTCCTGACAGTGGAATCGGAAAAACAACACGGCACTGGCTTCTGGAAATAGACTAACCTGTCCTAGAAGAGAAACAGGTGGTGATGTATGATTCGGCATTGTTTTATATACATCTTGAATCTGTTGATAGAAATATCTGGAGGATAAACAACCAAACTGCCAAAGAGTGAACAATGAGAAAAATAAACAAAAAAATAATATTATGGGAAAGAGCACAAGGTTCCATTTTGATTTATGATTCATACATGCAAAAGAAACATGTCACATAATTAAATTGCTACAGAGCCAGACTCACTTTCAAATAAGGTGATAGAATAGTCGTTTCTGGACTAAGAAAAGCGGCTGGATTACCCTTGGGCTTCTCAAAGTTGGCCACAAAATCCTGCAATAAGAAAAAGAAAGAGAAAAAAAAAAATATATATATATATATATATCACATACTATCCATTGAAAAATCTGCAATGACAGGATCTTTCATCCCTAGGTACAAGCAATTAGCCCTAGGAAGTGAATATTTGAATTTATGATAAAAACCACCTTTCTTTTCATGCATTCTGCCAGCCTCTTCAATGCTTCTGATTCACCGCCTTTGAAAGGAGAGAATTCTTGCTGCACACAACTTCTCTTTTGTAAGAACTCATAAATAATTTAATATCAAAACATTATATCAGATCACCTGCGTAACATTTCTGTATCCCAGTTCTTCGATTGTCGGAACTTCAGAAGTTTCACAACTTCCAAGGTCTCCAACCGGAGGCAGTGAGGAAACCGTAGTTGAGAGAGGGCACGACGGTTGTCCAGCAATCTTCACAAACGATTGATAACTAAGGGGTGGCTTCCCTCCATTCTTTTTTGGCATTGGCAAAAACCAAATGGACAAAATTAATCACAAATTAATAGTATCATTACATTACTTTAATAATGAAACAACTAGGACAAGGAAGAAAACAAACACTATCCATATGAAGTTTTGAACAAACTTTAACGACAGAAAATGATCAGAGCATCCAATTGCAGATATAAATTGTTCACTTTGAACTTCAGTCTTACCATGTCTATAATATCCGCTGGATTGAAGAGCGTGTGACTCACAGGAGAGAAAACCTCAATCCCAGCGGCCACTGCATAGTTCTGTCAAAGCCAACAGTAACATATTTAAAAAGAAGCTGATTTATCTAACTCTAATTCTCTGTGATTACTGACAACAAAAATTTGGTCATTTAAAAAATTTTAAAGGCCTCCAACGAAATTACCTTAACTTTGATATCTAAAGCCTTATAATATGGATCAGTGTCATACTCAAAGCAAAGCTTTCTGATGTTCCACTGCATCATTGGAAAGAAGAAACAGAAATAACTAGTTAAAATAACCAACTTGTATACGAACTTAAAAAAATACGCTTGTTCTATTTATTAAGTCTAAATTATTAAATTCTCACGTATCAAAGAGAGTCGCTAAATATGAACTAAATTAACAGATTTTTATAATTTTGCTCTCATCTATAAATGAGTATTTCCCACATCTTTCTTCTCTCTACATAAAATGTATTATAATTAATAAGGGTAAAATTATAACATTCTCATTTGTTGCTTTGAAAGTGGACCCTTTTTTTGGCTAACCCAAGGTATCCGGTATTGGAGGCCCTCGTCTGTTACTCATAAAAAGTGTACCTTTTTATTTCTTTAGATCTACGTATCCTCTTATTAGAGACAATCTTATTTGAGACACTGGACACACTATTTTATTTCTTTAAATCTACGTATCCTCCTATCCTATTAGACACAATCTTATTTGAGACACTGGACACACTAAATGTGATCATCTCTTCCGATGAGGATTCGAACCTTGGTCACATTGTGAGTACTAGCCCCTTCCACCAGCCACCAGTTGGTGAAACTGGAATTATAATAACAACCCAATTTTTATTTTTTTTTCAATATGTACTTATAAATAGGACAGAGTACCAAGTAATATAAAGAACAGGTTATCTTGAGGAACAGTGACAGTTAAGAGAAATTGGAGTTCCACAATGACAGAGGAATCAACAATCATACCTCCTTTAAGCAATGAATCAAAACCTTTTCTGGTTCACCCCTAAGAATCAGGAGTCGCGATCCGAGCTTCTTAAGGTTCAAATCAAGGTCCACAAGGCTTTCAAGCAGGAACTTAATCCGGTTGATACCGGCACGAGTAGAACCGGGGGAAAATGCATTGAGGTCGGGCTCCATGTAACGCGGGTCGATAATAAAGACCGGGTAAAGACGTTCCGACTCTTGCCGGGCGAAATCCAGAGCCGGGTTGTCATGGATCCTAAGACCCTTTCGGAACCACATTAGAGAAGCCGATCCGGACGCCATAGAAGTGTTGGTGCACTGAGCGAAGGAGACAGAGAGAGGAAGAGACAAGAAACGCATTAGTTTAGTTTGTTTCGCGCCTTTGGAAGAAAATGTACTCAGAAAGAAAGAGAGAAAGAAATTGAGAAGGTCAGTTCTAACGTGCGCAGGGAGTTGAACCC
The DNA here is from genome assembly GCA_034222035.1 of Acacia crassicarpa. NCBI lineage: Eukaryota > Viridiplantae > Streptophyta > Magnoliopsida > Fabales > Fabaceae > Acacia > Acacia crassicarpa. The sequence continues at coordinate 1,459,330 of JAWXYG010000019.1, read as the reverse complement.
GGTTCGAGTCAGTGGGGAAGGAGAAATGAATCTCGAAACTCCGACGTGATTTGCGCTCATGGCGTAGGGTAGAAACTTCTGTGCAGGTTAGTGATGTAATGGTGTCCCAGGAACCACGTAGGATACCTAAAATGGCGAAAAAGAAATTGTTCTATGGATGAGATTTGAAGTAGCTCGCGGGAAAGTGGAAATGACAGTTAAGAAATGACAGTTAAAACGTATGATTTTTTTTTTTTTTACAGTTAAAACGTAAGATTGATAAAAATAAAGTTTATGAATGAAAATTTTAGATCGTACTAAACTTATTTTAAGGAATCACCAAAACAACTGATATTGATATTTCTTAATTATTCCAATATTTCACTGACAACCACAACAAGCTTTATTTTACTGAATAGATAGGGTCAACTAAATGGATTCCATAATATTATCCTGTTTTATCAACAATTAAATTTTTAAATAAATTATTCACCATTAGATTATCCTTAATAAGTTTAATGAGTTTTTTTTTTCTTTCTTTTTTTTGGGATGGAGAGGGAATTTCATTCAACTAAGAATCAGAATTTACAAAAAAAAAAAAAAACCAGAAAACATTAAGAGAATTCCAAATTTCAATACCCAACCCTATCTTCTGGTCTGATAGACTCCCTTGGGAATAAACGTTTGTTGCGGACGTTGTGGAACTTCCACGTTAGAATTCCAAATTTCAATACCCAACCCTATCTAGTATGTTAGGGGTTTAAATTGGAGAGCCATCACTCCGAATGAGGCCCTACTAGGAATGTTGCTAATAGTCTTAAAAGACTCACTTGTGTCATTAGGAGGGACAATTACAAACCCCAAACTAAATATCAGATGATAATATTAAGAGAAAGAGAGTGTAGCTAGTTGGCTGGTAGGAATGATGCAATTCAATCCCGCTCATTGTAATTCAAGTCATTAGTATCTGCCGCCTTGTAATTCCAAAAAAAAAAAAGAAGGAATGATGCAATTCAAATCGTAAATGGCCAATTTTGTGGAGATCCCAAAAAGCAAGTTTGTCTCCCCAACAACAGGACAAGGCGGTTGTGTAGCGGCAATTGAAAGGTTAATCATCTATCATCCTTTAGAGAACTTCATCATGTTTGATCTACTCTCATTACCAACACATCTAGAGGCTTTTTTTATCGGCTTTCAGACCATCTCAGACAATTTTTTACTATTTTTTCTTTAATAGATGTTACTCCACCTCTTCTTTATATATGTTCATTATGAATCTTATCATTTTGTATATGACCATACATTCATCATAATATTCTCAATGTGAGAAGAAAATTGAAGATTTATTATCATTTTTAGATAAAGATCACCTAATGTGCTTGTTACTAATAGTGTCTGCAGTTGATTCATATCAAGTTCAGAGAAAGTTTCCCAGTAACGATGAGACATTGCACTTCCTGTTGGCGTTGGGAGCGATCTGAAAGAATAAAGAAAAGGATAATCTGAGTCGTGTCCGAAAACACTGTCCTATAAAGTTATTCCGCAACCACCAGCAAAGAAGAAGCGGTACTCTCTAGGATTAAACAGATTCTTCTTGATTAAATCAAGGCGGCAAAACTGGCGGAAGATAAAATAACTCAGCTAACGCAGCAAGAGATTACCGATGTTTTCTAATTCTCTCTGTTAAATGGTGTCAAAATTGGGGTATTCATAAATAATGAATCAATGCCTTGAAAAAGTGACTCTTGAACATTACACCTCTTCAGAAAGTCATGACTATCTGTTTAATTCATGAATCATGTTGCTTCATGAACCAACACAAATCCTTTAATTTATAAGAACATGACTTCTCAAAACACATCTCTTCATTTAAACATATTCTATAATATTGGAAAGACTCTTTCTTTGACACACTCATATGCAATATTTACAACACTTCCTGTCAAAGGAGGATTGGGTCTAACAGCAACCATATGATCAATTACCTCCTGCTCAAGAAATCTTCCCACTGTAATGGAGAAATTATATGATCTCATGCCTCGCCCACGCCATTTGGTATTACCTCCTATTCTAATTATAAGACAAAATTTATAGTACAATTGCACTACAAACTTTGTCCTATATTAGAACCAGAGTGAAGTGAGTATTATTTATTAAAATCAAATTAACAATCTCCATTTTGATCTCACCTTTCAATCTACACCATCACTCTTCAAATGCACATAGTCAGAGTCTGAGAGAAGGAATTTGAACAGAAAAATAGGGAGGGAGGGAATGGAAAAGAGGATCATTTAGAGATATATGACGATGAATTAAACTCAGGATTTTTCTCCTCTTTGCTTCGAAAAAGAGCAAAACAAAGGAGTGATATTTCTCTCCTTTTTCCGATGAACCTTCAAGAAATCAAGCGAGAGAGGGTAGGAAGATGCAGGGCAAGTTATATGGGGGTTCATTGGGGTTTGGTGGGACTTAGCTCCTCTATTACTCTATTGTCTACTCCCATCTTTTATCTTATTCGTGACTATTACATCAAAATCTAATTGTCTATATTTAATATTTTACAAAAATACCATTACAATAGAGAGAATGATGGGAAGAAATTATTAGGGAAAATTCAAATAAAGAACTTAGAAAAAATAATTATTATTATAAAGGATCATAAAAATTGTAATTACTTAGAAGGACCAAACATCATAATATAAATTTAAAATTATTAAATTGTCTCTAATCAAATTTCCGGTATTATGTCTTGTATTCATGTTTAAAAGAATAACTAAAATTAAAGTTAAAAATGTCCATCATGATATGATCATATATTTTTTTATTTTCAATATATTATTTAATCAAAACTGTTAATTCATATTTTTCTTAATTTTTATTTTTCATCAATTTATATCATCAAGTTGTGTTATTTTTATTATCAATGTGGTGATATCAATTAAGCATTTTTTATAAAAACAAAAACTAAACTTATTTCATATTTTTAAGGATATAATAGGTTAATTATATTTTTTAATCTTATTAACATTTCATGAATTTTTTAACCCACATAAATTGCTTCTAAAACCCAAAAAAAAAAATCATAAAAACTTACTTAGTTCAACATATATGATAAATAATAAACCTTAACTTTTATTAAAATTATATAATTTTATTTTTAATTAAAATTTTTGTTGATTATAAAAAAATTATATTTTTATAAATTGAAGAATGCGTTGTTTTATATATATATATATATAGATATATATTCAAGTTGTGAAAAATGAAAATTGAGAAAACTGTTGTTTAATTTGATGAAACTTAGAATTTTGTATTATTTTAAGAATAGAATGGGAAAAGAATGTAGATAGAATGCAAAAGATTTTGTTAGGGACATTTTCATACTTTTAATTTTATATTTTTATATTTAGTCATTCTAAATAATTATAATTTTTATGATCCTTCACTATAAATATCTTTTCCTCTAAGTCCTTTATTCTAATTTTCCCAAAATATTAAATGTGAATCATTAGAAGATAGTAAAGGATGTGAGCAAAAGGGAAAAGAAAAAGAGAAAAGCCAAGTCCAATTTAGAGGGGAGGAGAGGGAAAGGGGGATTTTGGCACCCCTACCCTCCAACCAAACAGGCCCTTAGCTAGGCTCTCCCTCCCTCCCTCACACACCTTGCTCCTCTTTTGAAGCCTGTCACTTGGTCTTGTCATGTTTATTTAATACTGGCTTTCCGATTCTCAAACAGCAACCACATACTTTCAAATTTGTTGGTACTTGGTAGCCTTGGTGTTACTGATCTGTGTTATAGGGTTAAAAACATTTGGCAAAAGATCTGACAAAAATTGGTAAACTTAATGGTGAGACACTGAGGGAAACTTTACCCTATATTTATATGAAGAGAAAATTAGAAGCAAAAGAAGATTAGGATGGGAAACTTTCAAAAATAGCAAATCTTTTATCATTTTCAGAAGTTTTCCTTAGCATGTCTTCCCATTTGTTCCTCCCACTTTTCTTGGTAAGTGTCATACTGACTCATCCTCGGTCCAATTTTTTTGTGTTACCAAAGTCCTTTTTAGGGTAAGTATAAATGAAGCCACAGCAATCCAAAACCTATTGAAGTAGCGTCCATTAGTATGAATAATTCAAAAAGAGTATTCATATAAATGGAAAGTGCCCAGCTTTCAGAGGCCAGAGGAAACATATCCATTTCTCATCTAGCAATTTACAAATTTGTTCATTCCCACTTGTTTTGTGTTACCAAAGTTCTTTAGGATGACTATCAGTGAAACCACAGCAATCTAGAACCTATTGAAGTAGCGTCCATGAGTATGAATGGTAGAGGATTCACATAAATGGAAAGTACACAGCTTTCAGAGGTCAGTGGAAACATATCCATTTCTCATCTAGCAATTTACAAATTTGTTCATTCCCCACTTCCTTTTTCAGCGGGGAATACTTCCTGACTAGCATAAATATTTACAATTAAACGAGGAAAAAATGAAAAAGAGGGCTACCACAACAAAAATAAAAACCCAGGAGATAAAGAAGAGATGCCTTTGCTCTCTCTTTCTCCCTTGAGGTAATTTTACTTACTAACGAGTGAAGCAAAGAAGAGAAGAAACAAAAACGTAAGGGTGAAAAGAAAAAGAAAAGGAGATCGATACCCTAGTCCCTATTTTAGATTACCTCTAACGTTGACAACCCTATGCTTCTTAGTTTTGCGAGTCTCGTACAGACAATCTACTAATGAAGGGTAATATAGCAGCAAGCAACGCCTTTGGACATTCTTCATGCGGTAAATGGCCACATCCAGATATTGCAACTAGTCTCTGCAAGTTAATAAGCATCAGGATTTAGAACAGAAAAATGCTAAGGAAATTAAAATTTGATACAGCTATTAGCATTCTGTTTCAAGGGACATTAATGAGCTAACACCAAGGGTGTAATTGCCAGGAAGAATAATGGGGTGGTTAAAAACGGAGAAAGCCAATAGCAAAAGTATTTGGACACGATTGAGATACATTCTTCCTTCTTATCATATTCCCAATAATTCCATTTATCAGGCACACCCTTGGTTGCCACTCTGGAATTGTTCAGAAGATGAGAAAATATAGTCAATAGTTGTATACTCACAGAATTTACAAGTTTTGAGGCCATAGTCTGGCACGAGCTGAGAGAGACTAGGGAATCTTCAGCACCAGCAATGACCAACACCGGCAAATCTCCTACAGCCTGTAGCAATAATTCTGCATTTTCTGCTGAATGTATGGTTTCAGATGACAATTTCCCAATCTCATGAAGAGCTTCATCCCATCCTTCTACATATAGTGGCGCCTAAGACATTGAAAAAAACAGTAGCGAATTAACATCAATAGGTCCGGGAAGTGATACCTAACAATAACATGACTGACTAAACAAACAATCAGAAGGAAGAAAGATATATCGCACAAAACAGTTGCAAAAGGAGATTCCAGGACTAAATAAACAAGAAAAACAAAACGATTTCCAAACTCTCCATTACACTCCCTCAGGAGAAATGTAGAACGTCAAAAGAACCAGCACACAAAATTATAAATTTACCATGCCAAACTCCATACAAACAAGGCAGAAACAAATGAATGGAAGACAATGGTTTGATCCAAGACACTAAGTATCGGAGATCATAATATAGCATTTATCTATAGACTGAAAGATAAGTTCAACCAATTGCCAAGGAACAAGTTTTTGTCATTCTATGTAATAATCAGCTTTATTGCTTGAAACTTACAAGACGGAGAACTTCCAGTTTATATCAGCTGAAGGAATTAAATACCTTGTAGAGACTCAAGACTTCTGTTGTCAGCTTGGTAGCATCATACCAAGCACGTCTGTTCACCACTTGAGTGATTTCTGTTCTTAATAAAGGGCGAACCAAGTGCTTCTTTCCAAGTGATGTATGCAGAAGGATCCTTGCAAAGGAAGGAACCACTTCTCTTGACAAGTTAGCATTTAGCAATATAACCCCTTTGACAGTAACCTGAATGTTACACAGAAATGAGCTTTAGACTTCATCAAATGCAGAACATGCATTGACTGCAAAATGTAAGTTACACATGCAATTAATAGTTAGCTAACACAGGGTACTTTCACTGGGCATCATATAAAATTATAAAATATATATATATATATATATAATTACCAATGGCAACTAATATTCATAAATACATGAAAAATAATGCACCCAAGTTATCAAGGTTAAGTAATTCTTCAACTACATAATCCAGTTTTTATGTCTTATGTTCTGCACCATAAATGCAACGACAATGATTGACATGTCTGTGTGTGTATCGATTTTTGTCTGTATGCATGCATGCCAATCCAAATACTAACCGTTTGGAAAATGTGATCAGACTAGAAAAATAGTTATGAATTAACACTAGCAATATGATGATGCCCAACAGTACAGGAATCAAACGCCTCATACCTTGAAATTTCCTTTTCTTTTCAAATATGGTGCAATAAGCATTGCAAAGAAATTTCCATAAGCATAAAAATAAATCATCCTCATCCTCTGACTTCTAATTCATCATTTCTCAAACTATTTAATCTGGCATCCATCATAGACAAGACAAGTAAACCACAGAACTCATATCATTACAAACTAGCAGTCTGCAAATAAGTGTGTGATTAAATAGGCAATCAGGCCTGTCTGTACAGGCAACTTGAGCAACTTTACATCTAGGTAAAATCTAGGCTTGATTTCATCCACACACCAAAAAAAACAAAAACGCTAAGCTGTATAACGTGGCCAGCAAATCATTATGTTATCTACCTAGCCCAGAAGAGCAATAAGTAATCTCACATTAGAAGAATTCATTGATGATTGAACTCGTTGTGCAGCCTTCAAAGCAAGCAGCCCTCCATCATCATGACCAATAAGCACCACGGAAGAAAAACCAATCTCAGAACAAAATGATAAAAGCAGGTCAACCTGAAAAAGCCAAATCAGCTAAAATGTAATTTCAGATGAAAAATAGCAGACTCAAAAGTAACAAATGAAAAAGACGATATTGATACAACACCTACTGGTCAATATACCATGAACAAAGTACGAACAGCTTCACTACTGCATATCTAATGCTAACCCCGTCTCATTCAACACTTTACTCCTTCACCAGTTTAAGCATTCAACACTCCAAAACACCATTCATTTTTCTTTTTTCTTTTATCTTTTGATTAAAAACCATTAATGCACTGTTGAACAAAAAAAATAATAGCAACACACTGTGTTATTAGCCTAGGAAGCCATAAGTTGACTCCCCGTTCCAAAAGGGAAGTATTCTGATCATACCATGAATAATGAGCTTGGCCAATACATTAGTTATTTGGTCAATACCATGAGGATGAAAATAATGAATTTCTCACAATGATAATGATATGGACAAATTACCTGACTATCAAGCTTATATGGATTAGGTAAGTCTTTTTCCTCCCACTCCTTTCGACGAGGCCTTGATGTTAGTCCCCAGCCAGGTCTGTCATATGCAGCAACAGTGCAATTACTTTGTCGAGCAATAGATCCCATTACATGCCTCCAAGAGAAGACTCCTCCGCCAAACCCATGTACTAAAACAACACCCAATTCACCAGTAGTGGTACCATCCAATTTTTTCTCCAAATTCATAGAATCCAATTTATTAGTTGCTTCATGAACTTTTTCTAGGCACAATGCAGGTATATCTTCAGAAAGAGCAGGAGAAGTCACAGGACCATCTAAAAGTGGAGCATATAGAGATGAGCCATGGAATTGATTGCTATAGCTCCTGTGGAGTTGCCTCTGGATGTTTGGGGACATGCTTGCCAAATGCCTATTGAATTTAGAAAATCCCCCAGCCATTGATGAAGTGACGCTGCTGAAATTTGGTTCAACAATGGATGCAGATGACAAGGTATGTGGTGGCGAACCAGGCAAGCTGACCTTGTAATGGACTGCAAGTCCTTGACATGTAGTGAATAAACTGTCAGAGTCTGCAAGTAATTTGAGTGGCCTTTCTTCATCGCAAACTATCCCAAAAGGTCTCCTTCTCATTTCACTGTCACTTTTTGGGGTTCTCACCCCAGAAGGAGTAGGAGATCGTGGGACCTTCTGGTAGCAAGAGAAAACTTTGCATGAAAGTACCTGCTTAATATGGCATATAGGTGGTGTACCAAGCAAACTATCAGAACCTCTCACATCCAGAAAACCAAAACTACAGAAACAATTTACTAAGCATAAACCTCAAATTAACGGGGAGAAAGATAGTTATCACAAACTTACAGCTTCTGGATCAACCCGGTGAAACAATAGCTTTCTCCGAGCCCTGCAGCTGGTTCTATAAGCTACCACAAAGTGGCCAAGGGCAAAAACAACCGATGAGAGAAAGAGTACAGGCATTCCCCATGACTTCTTCAAGTGGAGTCTCTTCTTTGAGAGAGAAGCTGCAGCTTCAGCTTCAATATGAGAATTTACAGAGAAAACACAAGCTTTTACTGAAAGAAGAACAACTGAGAGAAAGGAACACAGAGACACAGATCCAAGGTAAGGACCATGTGATAAAGCAGGGCCATCGCAAATGCTATACACACCTGCAAGTATGAAAGAATGAAAAGGTTAGTCTGGAAAGAATAGGAACTAAATTATGGAAAGGATCCACTGACTTCTTTCAACATATTCTGCTCATCTAATTGCAAGCATACAGAATATAAAGTGAGAAACATAAAATTCATTATGCAATGTGTATAGGCGCAAACAAAAATTTAGTCAGAGAGCATAAAACCGATGAAATACTATTGCTTCCATCCATACAGAAGTAAGATTACTCCCATATTCAACCACATAGCTATTACCCAAAAGTTAAGAAATGGAAGAAGAAGAAACTAGTGAGCTTGAGATTTGTATCATCTTAAGATGCTTATCTGGAAAAGATAATAAAAAAACTTGAAGTTTCTTTCAACATGTTAACAACATATGAGAAATGATTTCGAAACTTACTCCTTGTTTCCACAACTTAATTAACCAACGAACAAATGGTATGTAAAAATTAAGCAATGTATTCCCCTCGACAAAATAAAAAGGAAATCGATTCTTATAATTTAGAAGTATGGCGTTACTTTAACATTCCAGCAAATACCAGCCCCAGAGGGATCATAATGCCCGGAAAAGGAAAACAAAGCACCATAAAAAGAAAGGGAAGAAAATACAGAAGACAACCATACATATTATGATGAGAGATCTTATGATAGAAACGAGAGGAATGTCTGTCAAGGAACTCTTGAATGCGTATCGATGCAAATGCTCTTTAAAACTGTAGCACCTCACACACGTAAAGCTGGAGATCAAAACACAAGGAACCAACACATCGACCACCGCCACAAGAACCGGCAAAGATGTAACCAGCAAAGACGCCAACATTGCCACCATGAAGAACACCGTCCGAATGCCCCTCCGAACCTTCTCAAAGCACTGCCCTCCCTTCGCCATAATTAAGTAAATAACAACAAAACAAAAATTCCAGCGATCGCAACCAGCGCTGACGAGGCGGTTACGATCGTTTTTTCCGAATTGGATAATCAGAGAGAGATCTTTAATGGTGAGACCTCAATAGGAAACTAAAACCCTAACTAGTGACTACGTTGGATTCTCCGTCAGAGGCTCAACTTGACATTTCCGGTGAGCAGAAGAATAGGAAGTTGAACGTTGAAGAAATGATTGCGCATGAAGAGGTGAAGAATGATACGGAAGATGAAAGTGAACTAGGGTTACAGTAAGACTTGTTGAAGGATCAAAGCAGCCTTAGAGATTTTTCAAAAGGTTTGAAATGTCTGCCTTTCTCCTCCAACCTCTTCCTTTCTCGTGTTCTCTCCCTCCTGTGCTCTAAGTTGGTTTCTTTGATGTCTGTAATATTTATTTTTTTGAATAAATAAAAGCATGTTGCCATATTTAATTTAATAAATTAATCAAGTAATTTGGTGTTGCCGTTGATCAATATCACGAACGGTAACAATTTCGGGCTGCGGGCGCACCAGAATTTTATTTATTCCTGTCGCATGAAACGAAGTCAAATTTTGGGCCAACAAATGAATAAGTCAATTGTTATAAATACTCGGCCAAAAAAATTGGAATGTTTCCACTAGACAAAATTATCTTCAGTAAAAAACATTCTGGAATTTAACTCCAGATTAAAGATAAAAATGAAAATAAGTTTTACAAGTAAAAAGATAATACTGCCCCTTCATTTATTATCTTTAAAAAAAAAAGGTTTGATCAACATTGGAGCTCCAACATCGGTAACCAACCACCACTAGGCTAGAGCGACCACCATTTGCTAACCGTCGGTTCCAACCATCAGAAAATTAATATGTTGCCCATAAAAGGATTTCATTTGTTCATAAAGAGTTGCAAACTTGTTCATAAAAAGTGAAATCATGAATAAGTGTGTAACTCTTCATAAACATATGAAATATTCATATGAACAGCACATTAATTTTCGATAATTAGAACTTCGATTATCGACCAGAGCGTCCACTGTCAACCAGTCATTAGAGATCTGACCATCAGAAATTAATTTGTTGTTCATAAGATGATTTCACTTGTGAACAAGTGCACAACTCTTTATGAACAAGTGAAATCATCTTATAAACAACACGTTAATTTTCGATAGTTCGATCTCTAGTTGGAGCTCTGATGGCCGGCCGACAATGTCTGCTCCGGCCTAGCGGTAGCCTACGACCGGTTGTCGGAGCTTTGGCAATGATGACACCTTTTTCTAAGACAAAAATAAAGCAACGGGCATTATGATCTTTTTACGTATAAAACTTATTTTCATTTTTTTTTATAAAAACCTATTTTCATTTTAGTTCTTGGTCATGTAGTGAAATTTCCGAATGTTTTAGTACTTGATTGAAATTAATTCTGTTATGTGTTCCTTTAATGAATTTTTTTTTGGAAAAAAATGTTATGAATAAATTTTGCTTTGTTATATTTTTAATTACCTTAGCGGGATTTGAATTTTTAATAAATATTTATACCTACCCACTTTTACCATATTTTAGAATTTTCACATTTTGATGTCTTTTCCTTAAAAATTTTCTCAATATAAAAATAAACAAAAATTAAAGGATTAAAAAAAAAAAAGGCAAGTTACATGTCATATTTCCTATTTGAAATGCATCCATATTTGCCGCTTCAAATTTGTTCAAGGACCCACATGTAATTTGATTTTGGCACGTGTGACTCTTCTTGAATTGTACACAATCGATTCTCAAACATGTGCAAAATAAAATATACTTATACACAGCTAAAATTGTATTATACACAGTTGACAGAGAGCTGTCCACACTAAAAATGAGTTTAGCAAAGTACAACCTATGTGTTGTGGACAACCTATTTTCTTTTCTTTCTTTTTTCTTTTTTTTTGTCAGCTTGTATCACCTATCTTTAACTATATATAATTATATACTACTTTGGTCCTATTTATAAGTCCAGTTTGACTAAATCTCACATACCAAATAAAGTTAGTTGACTTAATGATTATGAGAGTAAATTTTCAACTTTGCCCTCATTTATCATTGGGTATTTTTCAATTGTTTCTTCTCTCTCCTACTTTATAAGAACAATTAATATGGGTAAAATTGTCACAATGTCATTTATTATATGAAATTAGACTTATAAATATGAACAAATTTTTTAGTCAAAATAGACTTATAAATAAGAGCAGAATGGTAAAATACAAAATATTTACGCTTAATTACAAACATATTGCACATTTAAAAAAGAGCTGTACTTTTTTCCCCTTGAATTGACTGTCAAGCACACAGCTTAAAAATAGGGTTAAGGACCATTTTCGCCAACGAACTATATGGCTAGGTGCATACAACACAATATACTTTAGCTTGGACCTTAAATGCAAATAAAGTCTTAAAAACATGCAATTTGCACAGCCCCCGTTTACAGCCCCAAACGTCCGTCAAATCGACTGTACTTAGTTAGCAGAGTTTTCAAGTTCTTCTCCTCTCTCTTCCATAACTTTCTAGTGGTTCTAAATTAAATAGTTCTTCTTCATCGAATTGGGAAATCGAAGGTGGAGACGCAGGGAAGTTTTTTCTACCAACCCCCCATTCAACTGTAAGCTTGGGCTTTAGAAATGGTAGAGGCGAATTGAGGAGCTCTGATCTGGAGTCATGCCCTTCCATACTAAAATTCAACCAATCGATGCTAGCATCCCCGCGGAGGGACCTGGGCTTGACCAGGTCAAGTCGGCAGCGGATAAAATTACCGGAGATGAGCCGCATTTTGGCAAGGACGGATTCAACGCCTCCCGTGATTTCGAACCGAATTCTGTGTGCCTGGCGAAAATGGTGCAGAATTTTATCGAGGATAATCAGGAGAGGCACCCGGCTTCCGTCTGGTGTGTAAGTAACCGTTGCAACTGCTTCAACGGAAACTGTGAAGATTGCCCTGACGACGACGGAAACGCATTCGGCGAATCTAAGTACTCTTCGAATGGTGAAGCATCTGGTATCCTTAAGGTATGAGCTCTTTCGATCAGATTAAGTTGCTGCCTCTCTTTAAAATTAATGAACTATATCCATTGTGACTTGCGACCCACTCCCCCCCCCCCCCCAAAGAAGCTGATTAAAGAGGAAGCGGAACGATCTCAAAAGGTGCTTCTTTCGGCGACGACGGTGTTGTTCAAAGCAGTCACTCCGTCGTGCCGGTGGCTCTTGCAGAAGATGAGAAAGATGAGAGGAGAGAGAGGAAATAATCAGAAATAAAGAAAGAAGACGGACGTTAACTGGGATTTAACGGCTTTGTGTAAATTTACCGTTTTGAAAAGTTTATTTGCATTTAAGGTCCAAGCTAAAGTATATTGTGTTGTATGCACCTGACCATATAGTTCGTTGGCGAAAATGGTCCTTAACCCTTAAAAATATTATCTTTTTTTAAAAGATTAAAAAAATTAAATAAGTTGTTTAATTATATTATATGTTATATATACTTAGATTATATATTATTTTATTAGTTAAAATAATTCGTTTGAAGAAAAATAAAAATACTTTAAAATAATTTGATCAATTTCGTTAATCCATTCAAAAAAATTAACTATATCTTAGATTTAAAACCGAAAGAGAAAGAACATGACATGAGCCTCAGGCAGTCAGGCTTGGCCATATGGCTCTCAATCCTATCTCCCTCAATAACCTATCTTGACAGGCCGTGGGTCAAAAACCTGTACTTTTGAAATTGTGTGGGAAAATTCCTTTAAAATTTTAAAGAACTACAAAAATATTTAAAAAGTCTCATAAAAAATTATAATATTAAAAAGGTCTTTCAAGAGTTGTTAAAACTCATAGATGGAGGTGTTAATCACCTACTCAATAAATTGTTAGTGAAGCTTATTTAACAACAGAATTTTCTATAGAATTTTTTAATCATTTTTTTGTCCTTTGGAACCTTAAAGAGGTGTTTAGATATTTTAGGGCAATAAATTTTTTTAATTGAGAATTTTTAACCATTTTAGTTTTTGAATTTTTTAAAACTCTTTTTACCACTTTGTGATCTATTCTTTTAATTTATTTTTTTGAATTATTTGATGTACGGGTTTGAAACTATACCTGCCTCTCTCTTTTTTAATCACCTACTTGCTAGTTTTTTTTTTTTTTTTCTTTTGGTCTGACAACTTGCGAGTTATTAATAGTTTCTTTTTTTAAAAAAAAAAAGACCTGAATCATTGTCTGCAACAATCAAGATGTCTTAATTAAATCACATGAAGAATATTTAAGTATTAATAGTCCTGGCTCCTCTCTGCTCTTTTATTTAAGTATTAATAGTCACTATCATTTTAATTATTATTTTAAAGTTCAAAGTTCAAACGGCATCATCTTGATCCCAGAATTCGTTTACTTATTATTATTATTACAACTTTAATTCACGAAATTTAAGCATAGGGCAACCAAAAACAAATCATCATTGTCATAATATACGTTAAAGTCACATTAGCTGACATTTGGAACTGCTCAAAATAATTATTCTTTTTTTAAAAAGGAAAGAAAGAAAGAAAAGAAAAAAAAAAGCAAGACTGGTAAACGTTTGAAATCTAACAAAAAAATTTCTTCACAATCTAAACATTTCTTTACATGTATTATATATAGTTTGAAAACTAACATTCAACATTTTTATTGTTTTTAATGATTTTTTTTTTCCAACTGGGACATGAGATTCAGCACAATTTACATTTTTAAATAATAAATAAAATAGGATTAAGGAATGTCCGAAAAGTCTTTTATAAACTCTTCCTTTTTATAAACCTAGTTGATTCCTGAACATAAAGCTTGTAAATCCTCGTCCTATTGATTTGTATTTCTTACTTAAACAAAAATGCATATATCTCTTTTACAATTGCATGCTATTGAAGAATGCATATTGGCTATGTGTTCTCATATAAGAATTTTACTAATTTAGTAATAAGTAATAAGTAATAAGTAAATTACTTATGTGTGGTTGAGGGTGCGTGTTTTAGAGAGAGAAGGTCCAACTTCTCTCTTCTTCTCTGTCGTGTCTCTTCGTGATCTTTTTTCCCTCGCTGGCGAGCACCCTTCTTGTTCCTAGGGCGAGCTTTTTCCTCTCCTTCTTCAGATCTGATCTGCCAAGGTGAGAGTTTTCTGATTTTCTGTGTTTTTGTTTCTTTTTTTGTAGTATGGGGTTTTGTGTTGGTGTTCTTGTCTCTAGAAATAAACAGATCTGTCAGATCTGAGATCAAATCCTCTTGGTTGGATGGTTGTTTGGACGTTATGAGGTCCGACTACCTCTTGGTAGCCAGGATCTGCGTTCTTGGGGGAAGATCTAAAGAGGTGTGGTCTGGTTTGTGGTCGATGTCACCAAATCTGTTTGGTCAGAGGAGCGGAAGTGTTCTTCAGGACATCAAGAGCCTTCTTTCTTCCAAGGTTGGGTTTTCTGGTTTCTTTACCCCAAGATGGGGTACCCAGTTAGCTGATTTAATCGCAGCTATTGCTTTTAAGATTGTGTGCCCTTTAGGGTGGGTTTTTCAACCAACACTCTCTTGTTCGTCACTTCTAACCTTGGGTTTCGAGGAGGCTGATGATGTTCATGATTTTACTTCTACTCTTATATTTTTAATGTACGGTGCTTGGCTAATATTGTATCCAGTGTTTTTTTGTTGTTGTTGTTGTTATGTTGGTTGTATTTGTTTTAGATCTGTTTATGGTTATTGTTATGTATTGTATCGTTTTGCAATATTAATATATAGATCATTTGAACAAAAAAAATTACTTATGTGTGCTCTTTTTTTTCCTTCTTTTTTTTATGCGTATCTGGTATCTTAGACCTAACCCTTTTAATTTAGAGATTTATCGAGATTCAGACTAATTCGGATCAAGCCGGGTTGAATCACAAAAATGGAACACTCTACCATCAAACTCTACCGCATTCCTAGAATTTGAATTTAAGACTTCCGATTAAACTAATACAACCTGAATCAGTTGAACTAGGGGCTTGGTAGTTGTGCACTTTAAGTATTGAAACTTACTCTTTTTTATTGGCTTTAAGATTAAAAAAAAAAAATTGAACGCATAATTTTTAGAGGGGAAAAAGGAATTAGGTGGGGCAGTATTAGAAACAAAGATAAGAATCAATTGATCCACACCACTCTAATTCTTATCATAAGTCAATTGCGGAATAAATTTTTAATCCTAGATACAAGTAATAATCATTTTCAATTTTAATCTTATTTAATTATAGTTGATTACAAGTAAAGAAAGGTGAAAATGATTTGTAAATGTAAAGAGAAAAATATTTAATATGCGTAAACTTAAAAAAAAAAACTTTATTAATCTAAAATATACTCCATTTAGTTATTACTCCTAACTTGTTAGTAATTAGTTCTCATTAACTTATATCCCACTTAATCAACTATTATTCTCTAATATATAATAATTAGCTAAAATAAAGTTTTGTACTTATGTCTAACTTTACCCCATTTAATTATTCATATAACTTATATCATTGTATCTAATTCTCACGCATTCTCTTTTTTCAACATAAATAAGAATATATTTTTTACATATTTATTGCTTCCAACTACTCAGTCTGGTCATTCTTATTTATAAAAGTTCAAAATTTGAATTGTTTTAATCATTTTTATAAGATTTGTATGAATATTTAATGAATTGTTCACAATTTTTTCTCACATTAATTATATGTGTTACATTAATTAAAATGTTAGTGATACTTATATTTACTTTATTTCTTTTTTACTTCTTCCTCATAAATAAGGCCATACTTAAAAAATAAAGTTTATTTTTGGCACACTTATTATTTTTAACTTTTTTTTTTTTGAACCACGTAATTTGATTTTTGAGCTGTGATAAACAGGATGGGAGGAAGTAATTATAACCAATTTTTTGAATAACATGACTTGATTTCAATACGCATTTTCTAACTGAATGTATCTCAACTTAAATTTAAAAAATCAGAGCTCAACTTGAAGCATGTGATATTTGAAAAAATGAACATATAATAAGTACGAAGCTAATGTGTATATAAAAGAGGGGTTAGGTGTAATTTTACCAATAAATATTTTTTGATGAAAATATGGCACAGATAAGTTTTAAAAAATGCAAGAATACAAAAAAATAATAATAATAAATGGTGTAGGTTCACCAAAATCATTAAAATTCACTAAGTATATGTTAAGTTTTACTTCAAATTAGTCTAAATGAATTTAACGTATATTTGATAAAATTTAACGACCTTAATAAATCTACACGATTTTAAATTGTTTGTAATATTTATCTCCTTATAAAATTTATTTACACCAAACACGCCTAAATAAAATAATTATTAGTAAAATTGCACCTACCCTTATTCTAGGGTGGAATGTGGAAGCACAACACAGAGGATATGGAGGCTTGGGAGTGGTTGGGGGTGTAGGTGTGGGCACCCCAATATTCAACGCACCGAATTCCAAGAACATTTCCACGCATGATCAGCGCCACCTCTTCATGGGTCGCATGTTCCATCTTTTTAAATTAATTAATAATTTTGAGGAAAATCCTTAACTTCATTTATTTTGAACTAAGGAGCATATCCAACATACCACTCAGGACCTGTTTGCTTCGAAGGCAAGGGACGGATGGTACGAGGAGGGATAAAAAGGAAGGGTTGATGATTATTTTATCTAATTAATATAATTTTTTTTTGTTTTAAATTAATTGTATGGTAGTATATTTTTTACAATAACATTATTTTTTGTTTATAATATAATATTTTAATTTAAATTAATTTCATAATAATATATTTTTTAAAAATATATTATTATAAATTTAATAAAAATAATATTTTTTAAATTGTAATAATATTTTTTATTTGTAAAAATATATTTTTAATAATTATATTTGATAATAATATTTTTTTAATGATAAAAATATATTTTTATTCAGATAAAAAAACCATTAACTAGTTTAAATGGCTAGTTAGTTTAAGCTCATGGCCTTCTTGGTTAGCCTTTTTAGGCTTGACTCTATTTTGAAATCCTAAATAATAAACCTGGCCCTCAATTTATATATATATATATGTCTTACCATTTTATGTGTGTGACATGAGAAAACACTTCTCCTATAGTAGAAGTAGATGTTTTTCCTTGTGATAATACATGGGAGTTAATGTAGTTGATAATTAAAGTGAGTGGCTCGTTGCCCGGAGCCTCATGCGGCGAGGTCAAGATTTAGAATGGGGATACACATGAGAGCTTCGTATTGTTTTAAGGGCCATTCAATATGGTCATATCCATCACGTGCGCCCTACTAGCCACTACCGCTACAAATGCTTTCCTCAATATTTAATTCTTCACATTCTAAAAACTCCCTCCATCGGTTCTTTTGAACTCCCTTTGATCTTTATTACTCTTTTTTATCTTTATTATAAAGTATCAACTAGTAAGTTTATTTGGTTTTTTTTACAAAGTACTTACTAATTCCCAATGAACATTAATTATTTTTTTCATATCTGCCTATAATTAATAAAGGCAGTTGGTGAAAATGATAATTAATATAATATTAGAGTTTAAGGTAATTAGTAGGAATAATATTGAAAATTACTTAGATCCTAAGACAACTTTATTGACTTTAACTACTTTTATTGGTTTGTAAGAAAAGTTAGTTGGTGCCTTATAATAAAAACCAAAGGGAGTATAAAGCACCAACTAACAAATCTCACAAATCAATAAAAATGTTTAAAGTCAATAAAGTTGTCCTGCAATTTAAATAACTTTTAATATTACCTCTATTAATTGCACTAAACTCTAATATTATATTAATTATTACTCTTACCTATTACCTTCATTAATTATAGGCAGACATAGAAACAAATAATTAATACTCATTGGAAACAAGAAAGTGCCTTATAAAAAGGACCAAATAAACTTGTTAGTTGGTGTCTTATAATAAGGACCAGAGAGAGTATATTCCTTCTAGTCTTTATTATAAGGCATCAACTAATAATTCACACATTTTATACTCCAGTTAAAGTCAATAAAGTTATCTTATAATCTAAGTAATTTTCAATATTATCCCTATTAGTTATATTAAACTCAAATATAATAATATTATTACTTTCACCCACTATCCTTATTAATGATGGACATACATGAAAAAACCAATTAATACTCCTTGAAAACAAGTAAGTGCCTTATAAAAAGGACCAAATACACTTACTAGTTAATGTCTTATAATAAGCACCAAATACACTTGTTAGTTGATGTCTTATAATAAGAATCAGAAGAAGTGTATGTATGTATTGTGTACATATAAAGACAATTTGTAGTCATGTCATGCATTTAAAAAAAAAAAAAAACATAAGAGACACTTAAAATTGAAACTATCTAAATTTTTTTTTGTTAACTAAAAAAATGGGTCAGGCAGCCAGAGTTCCAACAACCGATCATTGGCAAGGTCATTGTAGCTCCGATGACAGGCCAATGTCGAAGTCGCCCAGCACTCCTATGAATGGCCACTAACAAGAGGTGCTTACGTGACATTTAAAAAAAAAAAAAAAAGACACCAAGAAAGGAGGGTAATAATGTATTTTTCACAACATTTTAAAATTCAAATCTTATTTTCGATTTTGATATTTGAATACTACCTCCGATCCTAATTATAAGAGCTAGTTGACTTTCTTTAGAGAAATTAAGGAAGCTAAATAAGTTACTTAATCATTTCATATATTAAAATGAATAAGCTAACTTTACTTTTCATCAATAATTCATAAGAAATGAATAATATGTATTTTAATTTGAAGAGCCAGGAGAATTCCTCAACCAATGTTAAGATGATTATTGTTATTTACTGCATTATTTTATTTTAATTCCAAACGTAATAGTTAGTTCATCAATTTATTTGTCTCACAAATTCATAATTTTTTTCTTAAACTATTCATATTAATTACATATAATAAAGAACGGGTTTGATACACAGAGCAGTTTCCATGCAAATAATTAAAAATAATATGTTAAAGAACCCAACACACAACAAACATAACTAATATTTTAATATTTTGTAAAATAATGATCTAACATAACTAATTTTTTAATATAATATTAGTAGGTAAAGAACTTTGTGAGGGTCAAATGAGTGGTGATTGTGAATGACATGACAGTCCAGAATTTCAAAACCCTAATGGATGATAATAAGAGAATGTCAGGGAAGACAAAGAAAGAAAGCAGAAGAGAGAAGAAATAAGCCTCACGGGAAAGAAAATGGCAGGAGTGGCTGCAATTCACACAGGCTTTAAGTGAAAGCTTGCAAAATTCTGTCACGCTCTGCGCAAAAACAAGAACCCTAGTACACTGCACAACCCTTGGGCAAAAATTCTGGTTCTACTGTAACTATAAGAGTTAATAGTTGGGTTTGCTTTCCAGCGCCTTATCAACGCAGTGGCATGGAAGCCAGTATTAACCGATCTTCCTCTCCCATATCCAGGGTTCAATCCTGCCGCCTCCCATACCATGATGGATAAAAAAAAAAAAAAAAGTTGGGTTTGCTTTGATATTAAATACTCCCTCCGATCTTAATTATAAGGACTAGTTGATTTTTTTTAGAGAGATTAAGGAAACTAAATAAATTACTTAATCATTTCATATGTTGTGTATTTTTAGATTATATATTAGTTTAATAGTCAACTAGGCTTTATAATAAGGACCGGAGCTAATATAATATATTAAGGGATTCTTTTTAATTCATTTTGTCTTTTATAAAAAAAGAAATCTAAATTTTCTCATTAATGGCATATATTAAGGGAATTTTTTCATCAAAAGAGTAGTCTCTTCCAGTATCCCATGCGAGCGATTAAAAGGGATGCTTTAAAAAATTCAAAATACATTTTTTTACAAGTGAGTAAATAAAGAATTTTAAGTAATATTATAAATTAGTTATCGAACCATTGCACAAGGAGTGGAGGAGTAATCACCATAACTAGATTTTTTTAAGAGCATGGCAACAAAATAGAGTTGAGAATTAATAAGGATTGAAATGTACAAGATCATCATCTATTTTTCTGTTTGAATTAACGGTAAAAGTAGGGGTGAAATTAGAAATTGCAATTAGAGGGAGAAAATTACATACTAAAATCCAGGTGTTCATATAATTACATTTTAGATCCATAAATATTTCAATATTTTCATTTTAGTCTCTCTGTGAAACTTTTAGTCAGGACTGAATTGAAAATATTGAAAAAATTTTATGAGGCTAAAAATCTGGGTCGCATTTTATAATTTTAGGGGGCGAGGCCACCCCTAGCCCCTTTAATTCCACTTCAGGGTGGAAACTGTTTTTCTAATATGATTTACAGTATAAATTTATAAGAAAAGTTTTATATCAATCTACATGAATGTACTTTTCCAAACATGATTATATTAAACTAAAATCATATAAAATAAAAGGAAAAACTACACATAGGTCCCAAGAAACACACATATTTACATTTAGGTCCCTTCAATTCATGAAATTACACAGAAGTCCTAAGGGACTTCTGTGTAATTATTTCATATGAGTAAAAGACCTTATTGCCCTTCTACTTCTTCCTTCTCCTCTCTCTCTCATCTTTGGACCTTCGATCTTTCCTTCTTGCATTTCAGCTCCCACTCGCTGGCAGTTTCCTCCTCCACCACTACCACCGGCGAGCTTCCCTTCACCTCCACCGTCAGCCACCATCAGTCTCAGCGGTGGTGAGAACCAGCACTTGGACCTGATCTGAAATGTGCAGAACCTCCCTCCTTCAAGAGAGGGAGGTTTTCAGAAGTTGTGGTTTCCAGAGGCGAATAACAACACAAAATGCATAAATTAACTACAACTTCTGAAAACCTTAAATTTGTGATTTCTGAGTTCTAGAGGCGAATAACAACACAAAATGCATAAATTAACAACATAAAATGCATAAATTAACCACAACGTCTGAAAACCTTGAATTTGTGATTTCTGAGTTCCAGAGGCGATTAACAACACAAAATGCATAAATTAATCACAACTTCTGGAAACCTTGAATTTGTGATTTCTGAGTTCCAAAGGTGAATAACAACACAAAATGCATAAATTAACAACACAAAATGCATAAATTAACCACAACGTCTGAAAACCTTGAATTTGTGATTTCTAAGTTCCAGAGGCGATTAACAACACAAAATGCATAAATTAACCACAACTTCTGAAAACCTTGAATTTGTGATTTCTGAGTTCCAGAGGCGAATAACAACACAAAATGCATAAATTAACCACACAAAATGCATAAATTAACCACAACTTCTGAAAACCTTGAATTTGTGATTTCTAAGTTCTAGAGGCGATTAACAACACAAAATGAATAAATTAACCACAACTCTTGAAAACCTTGAATTTGTGATTTCTGAGTTGCAGAGGCGATTAACAACACAAAATGCATAAATTAACAACACAAAATTGATAAGTATATATTTTATGATTAAATAGGTGTATATTTTATGAGATTTAATTGAAATTATTGAAATTATATACCTATTTAATTATCTTTTATGAACGTTTCCATAATTGCATGAAACTTGGGATCAAATAATAAATCGACATAAAATCTACTCATATCCTATTTTTATTGTGCAGGAAATATTAGCTGATTTGGAATGAAGTAGAAAAGGTAATAAGACGATATGCAATCAACCAAACTTGATGGTCCCCGCAAGAAAAATAGAAACAAAATCAATTGTGTGATCTGATGGAGTAAATTACAAGATATGAGATATCTTTGTAATAAGAAAAAGAGAATCAGTGACCCAAGACCTAAATTATAAATAAGGAGGCAGGACGGAATAAAAGAGGGGGGGACGAAAAGAAGAAGCAGAGCGTGATATTAATTCAAGAAGCAGAGTTATTCTGGGATTTCTTCTTCTTCTTCTTCTTCTCTTTATGTTGGAATTTGAATTTCTTATTTTTGTAATGGGTTTTCTTATAGCCATGTGTGGCTAATTTTCTTTTGCAACCTAGAGAATCTATGAATTTGTTTGGGTTTTAAAGATTATTCCCACTTGTTAGTTTTGCTTAATTTTATTTCAGTTTATTTAATCCTGTGTTCATTGTTATTGCTTATTGATTGATCACCATTGAGCATGTTTTGGGGATTTAGGGTTGGACTTGAAAGAGGGAATCCTAAATTGACCTTAGGAATAAATAATGTGGAATTAGGTTAAAATTTAACGTGAAGTTAGGTTTTAATCTAATTTACGTCTAGGATAGACATATACCTAGAAGCTCCGCATAGTCAAATTAGAGTGAGCCCGATTTGAATTGCACCTTAATTAATTGTGTGACATTGCATAACTATTTGAGGTAGGTGTATAAATGGACCGACAGGCACTTATAAACAGTAATACTCTAGATTAACTGATTAAATTAAGTCAAAGTTAATTTAGTGGGGATAAAATCTAAGAATCAAATAAGAGATTAGTGACTCTAGGTTGCTCATTTGATTATTGTGGTAATTTTCTTATTTTTATTTTAGTTTTAATTTCTTTTCTCTTCATTAAATTTAATTTGGTTTTCTCAACTTAAACAAAATTGTAAAATCAATACTTAACTGAAATTGTGGGTACTAAGTCCTCGTGGGAACGATATCTTTCTTATCACTTTATTACTTGATACGGCCCGTGCACTTGCGGAGTTTTTAGGCTACAAAGTTTTGCCCTATAAAAAATGCATAAATTAACCACAACTTCTGAAAACCTTAAATTTGTTATTTCTGAGTTCCAGAGGCGATTAACAACACAGAATGCATAAATTAACCACAATTCGCCTATCACTTCCAGAGGCTATTTACAACAACAAATGCATGAAATAACAACAGAAAATGCATATATTTATAACAACTTTTACATACTTTTGCAAATTCCCCAACCTCTATTTACAACAACAAATGCTCTCTTTTCTCATCTGCAACTCATGGATGAGAGAGAGGCCATGGATGCGAGAGCCAATTGGGACAATCTTCCCCCGGAACTCTGGCCCAGGATCGGAAAATCTCTCCACCACCATGTTGACCTTCTCAAATTTTGCAGCGTCTGCAAGCGATCCTCAAGAGAGCGAGTAAGGTGAGAGAGGAGAGAGAGAGAGGAGAAGGAAGAAGGAGACTGAGGGGTGGATGGGAAGGTTGGAAACTGATGGTTGAAGGAGGGAGGTTCTACACATTTCAGATCAGGTCCAAGTGCTGGTTCTCACCACCGGTGAGACTGATGGTGTCTAACGGTGGAGGTGAACGGAAGCTCGCTGGCGGTAGTGGTGGAGGAGGAAACCGCCAGCGAGTGGGAGCTGAAACGCAAGAAGAAAAGATCGAAAGGTCCAAAGATGAGAGAGAGAGGAGAAGGAAGAAGTAGAAGGGCAATAAGGTCTTTTACTCATATGAAATAATTACACAAAAGTCCCTTGGGACTTCTGTGTAATTTCATGAATTGAAGGGACCTAAATGTAAATATGTGTGTTTCTTGAGACCTGTGTGTAATTTTTCCAAAATAAAATGGTCACTAATACTATTCGTATGAATCCTAACAAGTTGAAGCAAATGTGGTCAAAGCAATAAATATTCCATCACTTGTTTGTTATCTCCAAAAGTGTTTATTTACATAAATTAAGACAAAATTTTTACCGTACACTTACCTCGTATACCGTAAATCACGATTGAAAAGCTGTTTTTGAAGGCTTCAATTGTTATTCCAAATAAGTACAGAACAGAACCATACTTAAGTTAGAGACTGCTACTAAACAAGACAAAAAATGTTGTCAACGTGATAACTTGTCATCGCATATATCACATACATGAAAGAAAGGGGTTCAATGCACACAAGGCCCTCACTAAGTGACATTTTAAGAGAGATAAATGTAGCTTTACTCAGCTAATGGTGAGGCTATTTCAATGATTTGAACCCTTATATATAGATAAATCAATATATAATCAAACACTTTGACCAATAAATATATATATATATATATATATATATATATATATATATATATATATATATATATATATATCAAACAAGGGAGATTGATTGGTTTGTGATTCTTCTTCTCCACCTGTTCAGCACTAGTATCTTCCCCATGTGCATCCTGCTTCAGCTCATCAGTAGAAGATCCCTTTTCCCCCTTTAAAGACAAAGTGGTGTCAAATTTTAGTTGTAGAACATGACATTTCAAATCATTTCAAAATCGCTCCACAAGAATTATTTTTATTATGAACAAATTATACAAATTTCTTTTCAATCCTACGTCTATATTTTATTTTAAAAATTGTTACTAATATTTTTATGACTTCTGTCAAAATACAAACATCCCCTGTATTTCTAAAATATGCACTAGTGTCTCACTTGAAAGTTAAGAGTTGGTGATTCAAAATATCTAATAAAACTATGCTTAAAGTTTTTTTTTTTTTTATACAGAAATTTTAGGAAAGGAGTTGGGCTCACCCACAGTCCAAGGACAAGGCGCTTGGAGCCAGTCCACGGGGGATACTGGCCAGAGAGTACACATGCCTCTACTTCTACTAGCGTTACCACTGCTTCCTAAACCCCTAGGATGTCTCCCCTAACGCCTTGACTAACGTAAGGATCAAACCCCCTCCCTAAAGGTGAGGAAGACCGACCCTCACGCCAGTTGAACCCAAAGACAAAGGGTTGCCTAAAGTATTTTTGTTTGGAGAGAATATTAAAAAGGACGAGGCTAAAATTATTGAAAGAATCAAAAAAATTTTAGCGAAATGAGGATATACTTTGTACACACAAACACAAAATACTTACTTACAAAATCATTATATTTATAGCAAAATTTGAACTGTAGCTACTTACTTTTCAAATGTTTATTTTTCAATTTAAGAGGCAGATTTTCTTTTTTTTTTTTTGCTCAGAGGCAGATGTTAATGATTTAAAATTATAAGTGGGATTGAACCCACAAGCTACAACTTACAAACGAATTTTTTTTTTTATATTAACTTACAAAAGAATTTTTATTCCACTAAGTTACAACAAATTTTTATGGGTTAATACAATCTATGGTTGTCTAAGTTTTCTATCATTTTGGTTCTAAGCTTTGAATTTCATTCTATTTAAAACATTAGGTTGTATAATTTAATAAAAATCTAAATCATTATACTCATTGACAGACCAAAGTCAAATTGAGAGGAAACTTAAGAGATCTAACATAATATCAACCTCATTTGTATTAATTGAACCAATTTTCAATCTGTTCAGACAGAGACAGTAAAAGACACCACAGTCAAGTCCAAGCATACGTTGTTAGCAAATGCCTGAGGTAACCTCTGTCCCTACTCTGTTTCTTTGGTGACATTATCATCATCATGCTTTGCTGTTTTTTTTTTCTTTTGCGTGCTTCCAACACATTATGATCCAACACGTTTCTCAGTTTCTCAGTTTTTCCTCAGCTTTGAGATTCTCTCTCCCTTTTCCCTTTATCTTCTTCCACCTTAACATTATATAGGAAACCTGGGTATCACCCACCCCACTCTCTTCTTTTAATCATTTATCATTTTACACGGCCTCAGAGGTTACAGCTTGTCGTCCAACATCCACAATTATTGATTTAACTCAATAATAGTGGTGGGGTTAAAATTAATGGAATCATTTCAGTTCTAGTTGTGGGGCTTTCCTGGATCTCAAGCCAGATAGATAAAGAATATGCTCATTACAAAAAGAGAAACTACTCCCTCTCATTTTTAATATAAGACCTATTTACTTAATTTGTTTAAGGAATTAAATTAAGTTAGTTAACATATCTTCTTTTTTTTAGAACACTCCAATCATTTTTCTTAATTTTATCCACTTTTCCTAGTTTTAAAGAGAGAAAGAACTTACCCCTTCTTGTAATATAGGGATATGGAGATTAGATTCTTATCATAATAATAGATTGATTAGCTGACCTTATTGTTGGGACATTTCTGTGTCAATATGAAAATTATGTGATTCCTTACATTAAATTGCTAGATTTGACTAACGGGGTTGGGTTTAGCAGAAAAGGCTAAATTCTTATAACGTGATCAATTTAAATTTGAATTCTTGTTAGAGTTGTGTTTATATTTAGTACTTGATAGTATCTCAAATATCATTGCCTCCGATAGAAGAATACGTATATCTAACCAAAAATAATTTGCTAGATTTGGTATTTTTGGGACATTGTTATTGAATGTGGTCAGAAGAAATTCACGGACTTGAACAGAAAGTTTATGACTTTTGAGTTTCTCCAGCAAGAAAATATAATGGGGCATGGGAGGATTCCCATATTGTTAAAGTGTATCACAATTTGAGTAAAAAATCAAGTGCCATAGTAACAAGTACAACCTTGTTTGCCTGGCACTCAAACAACCCATGCACTTGCACTTTGTACCTTCCCCATGTGATTCTTGTAACTTTCTTTCGCCTCATCAGAACTCTGACTTTTTCTCTTCAGACAAAACTTCTATTTTCGAATAAATTTTTGTAAAACTTGAAAGCAGACTACAAATTTATGTCCTAGCATAGCAACCAATTCAAGTTAGGTCTCTTGATAAGGGATTGTAACATGGATCATCCATTGAGATCCATTATCACAGAGATTAGAGATCATTTGATGTACTGATTATTACTTGGCTCGTGAAAATCATAATGACTCCTCAATGCTAATACCAGATATATGGAAATGTTTGTTTGGAAATGTTTTTTGAAGGATTAGCAATGCTTTTTCTAAATTTTCCTGTGTTTACTAAGATTTTATCATATTTTTTTGTATCATCAAGCTTTTCCTTGCCTTCATATTAAAAAAATGGAAAATATTCTCACCTTGTTAAAAAAAAACAAAAAAACAAAAAAAAAACCCTTTATAACCAAACTTAATAGTGTATCTGGTCTTAAATATAAGGCATAATTGACTTTTTTTGAAAGATTAAAGAAACTAAATAAGTTACTTAATCATATAATTTCTTGTGTATTTTTATCAATTTATTAGTCAAACTAATTATTTTGGAGAAAAATAGAAATAAAAATATTATATAGTAATTTAACTAGTTTCTTTAATCTCTCCAAAAAAATCAATTTTGTTTTATATTTATGATCGGAGGGAGTAACTATGATCTTATGAGTTGTGAAAAATGCTAAATGGAGATAAATTTTATTCCTTTCGGTTCTAATTATCGGACATATTTACCTAATTTTGGAGAGATTGAAAATAATAGTTTAATTAATTAATTATATTGGTTTTTGCAAAATGCTCTTATTTAAAATTAAAAAAGACGTCTAGTTACTCCGATTCTTTGCTCTTTGTCGGACCTTTCTTATCTTACATATGGCTTCTCCAAGCTTTCACGTAGTTCGGCATTGTTGATCTTCCTCAGCAACTTCTAATCTATTCTTAGAGGTTGAAAGTGTAAGTTAACAATGATACTATTATTTTTTTGCTTGAAATAGTGATGTTATTATTAAATATGACAAAAATTACTCAAAGTTATTTTATTAAAAAATAATAAAAAAAGTGGAATTGATGTGTATGTGGTATTAATGAGTTGTAAACATTACTAACTTTATAGAATATATAGGTGCATTATTAAGTTATCATTGAGAAAGTATCAATAGGGGTATTTTGAGAAAAAATTACAAAAATTAGAGCTTGGTCCTATAATTAGGAGTAAGATCAACTCTAAAATATTATTTATAATTAGGACTAGAAGAAATATAATTTGTACTAATAACATAATGATAATGGTATTGATCTGTGGTGTGAAGAGAATGTTTGGACAAACCGGGGAATAAGCTAAAACAGGGGAAAGTAACCAGAGGGACAGAGATGGGCAATATTCCAACCATATGTTGTTTGGCAAATGAGGGTTTGGTCCTCTCTGTCCCTTCCCTGTTTCTTTTGATAATCTCACTGTACACTCTTTGCCTTTCTTTTACAACATGATCTCACATATCTACAGTTTTTCAGTTAACTCAGTTTCCATAATCTCTTTCTCTCTCTTCCTTTATCTTCTTCTTACTTAACACTATTCAGGAAACTGAGAATCTCCCTCTATTTTTGTTGGGAGAGGTGTTCACTAACCAAATTTTTTTTGCTAGATTTGGTATTTTTGGGACATTGTTATTGAACGTGGTCAAAAGAAATTCACGGACTTGAACAGAAAGTTTATGACTTTTAAGTTTCTCCAGCAAGAAAATATAATGGGGCATGGGAGAATTCCCATATTGTTAAAGTGTATCACAATTTGAGTAAAAAATCAAGTGCCATAGTAACAAGTACAACCTTGTTTGCCTGGCACTCAAACAACCCTTGCTCTTGCACTTTGTATCTTCCCCATGTGATTCTTGCAACTTTCTTTCGCCTCATCAGAACTCTGACTTTTTCTCTTCGGACAAAACTTTTATTTTTGAAGAAATTTTTGTAGAACTTGAAAGCAGACTACAAATTTAAGTCCCTTCAACGAAATCTTTAGCATAGCAACCAATTCAAGTTAGGTCTCTTGATAAGAGATCATTTGATGTACTGGTTACTTGGCTCGTGAAAATCATAATGACTCCTTAATGCTAATACCAGAGGTATCGAAAGGTTTGTTTGGAAATGTTTTTTGACGGATTGGCAATGCTTTTTTAAAATTTTCCTCTGTTTACTAGGATTTTATCTTAGTTTTGTATAATCAAGCTTTTGCTTGCCTTCATATTAAGAAAATGGCAAATATTCTCACCTTGTTAAAAAAAAAAAAAAAAGAGATTGAAAGTTTGATTTTACCCTTTATAAACCAAACTTAATAATACCTTTAGTCTTAAATATAAAATAGGTAATTTTTTTTGGAGAGATTAAGGAAAATAAATATGTTACTTAATCATATCATTTGTTGTGTATCCTTATCAATTTATTAATTAGATTAACTAATTTGGAGAAAAAAATAAAAATATTTTAAAGTAATTTAACTAGTTTCATTAATCTCTTAAAAAAAATGACTTTATTTTTATATTTAAGATCTGAGGGAGTAACTACGATCTTAAAAGTTGTGAATAATGCTAGCTGTAGATAAATTATACTAGCTCCGGTCCTAATTATGTCTTATATTTAGGACTGGAAGAGTATAATTTATACTAATAACATAATGATAATGATATTGATTTGTGGTGTAAAGAGAATGTTTGGACAAACAGGGGAATAGGATGAAACAGGGGAAAGTAACCAGAGGGACAGAGATGGGGCAATATTCCAACCATATGTTGTTTGGCAAATGAGGGTTTGGTCCTCTCTGTCCCTTCTCTGTTTCTTTTGATAATCTCACTGTACACTCTTTGCCTTTCTTTTACAACATGATCTCACATATCTACAGTTTTTCAGTTAACTCAGTTTCCATAATCTCTCTCTCTCTGTTCCTTTATCTTCTTCTTCCTCAACACAATTCAGGAAACTGAGAATTTCCCTCTATCTTTCTCTGTCCTTTTTTTACTTTCACATGCCCATGCCATAGACACAATTCCCAACCTCTTCTTGTACTATTCATCCCGCAATTATGGACTTTTTTTTAACCCTTAATTAACTGGATAATTGTGGGTTGATTAATGTATTGATTAGGGACTGGAATTACTTTAATGGTGTTATTTCATAAAGATGCTTTATTTATATTTTTCTGTTTGGTTTGATCTCATTTGTATTGCGGTCAAACTTGTAAGATATTACTGTTTTTACATTTCTACCTTACTAAATTGAGTTGAGTTACTAATAAACTCGTGTCAGTTGTAAACTCAATTAAACTCATGAGTTTACACATCGAATTTACTATTTTTAGCTTACAAACTTGTGTTAACTTTTCCAATTTTGCCATCCTCAACAGTTTTATATATGAATTTTATAGAAATTTCCTTGTTAAATATAATAAATTATGAAGTTGATATATTTATTTTCAATTATTTAGATTTAAAATATATAAAAACTAAATTATTGTCATTTTTTATATTTTAATTGTTTAATTATATACTATTAATACCTATTTTTTGATAAAAGTAAACTCTCACAAATTTATGATTCGAGCTCACGATACGTATCTCGAGTTTGACAACTTTGCTCATATAGTGTGGTCATGCTAGTAGGCTTTGCATTTTTCATGCGCGTCCTATAGAGATTTTTTTGGGTAAAGCGTCCTATAGAGATTAATGATGATAATTGGACTCTTATCATAAATTGGATTGTTTTAGTTGACCATATTGTTGGGCTATTTAGATGTCAATATGAAAATCATGTGATCAAGAAATGCAGGACACAAAAATCAGTGATCTTTTTGTTTGCACCGCTAATTTAAAGTAATATATCACATCTTTCAAATTAAAAAAAGTGAATTAAAGATACTGATATGATATTCATGATTAAAAGTCTATCATCCTTTGATATGCAAAATAAAATACAATACAAATTATCAATTAAAATACTTGTATTCTTATAGAAGAATAACAAATAATGATGAAAAAAATACTTTATTACCCAAAATGTATTACTATATCTTAAATTTTCCATGACTCTATAAAAAAACCCTTCAAGTGTATTTTACATATGAAATTAATAATTAGCCTATTACTACATTATCGGGGTTTTTTATCACTTTTCTTAAAAGGGATCAAGTCTTAATCAAAGTTGTGTGGTCTCAAAATGTTTGCTTTGCAAATTTGTATAAAGTTCTCGTGATCATATTCCCTATTTTTTGGTGGACAAAGCTATGCTTGGCAAAATGGAATTATCACAAAGAGGATTAAGTGCCAATATGTTAGGCTCTATTTTTTTTCCTTGAAGAAAATAAAGAAGTTAAGAGATAAGGATGAGGCCAGACACTCTATAATTAACTTAATATCAAAATTAAAAACAGAAACATAAATAAGAAACTAATCCACACCACTTCTACTTCTACAATGCCAAATATTCCTTGAATAATTGTACTTTATAGATCAGACAAAGTAAATGAAGTTAAATTAGACAGAATAATTGAGATCTTATTCATATTATTATGTATGAGTTAAATAAAAAATGTAGGGATTATTAAAAAAATTCGAGTAAAGCTTCATTGAGATTTTAAAGTTGTTAAAATACTTATTTTGGATGAGCTTAGCCAATAGGTTGAACTAAAAAGTTATGCATCATGAACTCTGTATGGCGCACATCAACATTAAAGAATATATGTATGTTTTATGTATATAGGGTTAAGGTCTAATTTTATCCTTAAAGTATACGCTCAGGAGCAATTTTGCCCTTGAAGTTTTCGGCGTAGCAATTGCCCCTGAAGTTTTAAAACGTAGCAATGTTACTCCTCTGTTAAAAACTCTAAACATAGGGGCAACATTGTTACGTTTTTAAACTTCAGGGGTAAAATTGCTACTTTTTTTTTGGAGCAATGTTGCCCCTAAAGTTTAAAAACGTAGCAATATTGCCCCTGCGTTAAAAACCCTAATGTTGACCATTAGTTGACCGCTATGACAGTTAATGAAGGGGTAACATTATTACATTTTTAAACTTCAAAGGCAACATTGCTACGCCAAAAACTTCAGGGGCAAAATTGTTCCTGGGCGCAACTTTAAGGGTAAAATTGAACCTTAACTCATGTATATATAAAGTGTGTAAAAAATGAATTCTTCCATTTTTTTCAGCACTCCAAAAAAGAATGTTAATGCTTCCTCATGATATTCGAAAGGTTAAATCAGTTGGTTTTGGTTGCAAAACCCAAAAGTCTAGGCTAGGGAAACTTAGGGGTAGAACTAGCAAAAATTAATGTCAAATACATTACAAATAGAATCCGTCCCCTTTTTTCATTTCATTTCTTTGTATTTTCTTTCATGTTTTATTCATTTCCACTACAACAATGGTTAAAGAGCCTAACATAACTAGGTTAATAGATAATTGAGCATGTCATGATGTTGTTAGGATCTCATATAGGCCTTTATGACCCTAGCCTCTAAAATACTACCTTCGGTCCTAATTATAAAAGCTAGTTGACTTTCTTTGGAGAGGTTAAAGAAGCTAAATAAGTTATTTGATCATTTCATTTGTTATATATCTTTAGATTATATATTAGTTTATTAGTTAAATTAATTAGTTTGAAGAAAAAATAAAAATACTCTAAAATAATTTAATTAGCTTCCTTAATCTCTCCAAAGAAGTCAACTAGCTCTTATAATTAGGACAGGAGGGAGTATCTTTTATACCATGACAGGTAAACATTATCGTAGGAGTCTGTATCATACTGTGGTCCCTTTGTTAGGATTTAAATCGGCTCCAACATGCTGAGATATCCCGAAGCAGAGTAAGCAGGTATGTAGGTTTCTAAGTAACCCTATGAATTGGATTTTTGTGTTTTGAACTGATTATATTATTGAATCCTATTCTTCATTATAATGTCCTTCTTTAAATGTAAATACAATAAAATAATTCCAATGACAAACCCAACCTTCTCCATCTACCTATCAAAAATTGACTCATCTTATTATCTGTATTGTCCCTATCAGAATCTTAAATTGGACCAGCTCTTATTCATATGTAGGGCAAGGTTATTATGAAGACCAGGCCTAGTGTTTTCTAAGTTTTAACTTCCCTGTGGTTAAAAGAATGCCACTTTCTAAAAATAGAATGTGGCCTATAAATTACTTTTTGGCATATGCATTGGTATCATGACCTACCTCTTTTTAACTAAGAAGATTTATCGGGCTTAGACTAATCCAAATTCACCTTGGGTCAATCTTCTTGGTGGGAGGAAAGAGCTACCAATACCACTTGTTCTATTTACAGCTTTAAACTGAGGTTTGTTTAAGGAAGAACCAGTTCCTTATCACTCAATTCCAATGGGAGTTGGTTATAAATTACTTTAGTGCAGGAAAGTAACATTATTGTGGTTGAGTTGGTTGATTGAAGCTTTTTTGTCTTTAGGATTGATTTTGTTAAGGTGGTAGAATTTGGTATTATATGGAGTAGTTTGGAT
This sequence comes from Acacia crassicarpa, assembly GCA_034222035.1. Taxonomy (NCBI): domain Eukaryota; kingdom Viridiplantae; phylum Streptophyta; class Magnoliopsida; order Fabales; family Fabaceae; genus Acacia; species Acacia crassicarpa. The sequence goes on along the minus strand of JAWXYG010000019.1, from coordinate 1,425,846 downwards.
TTGCGTATATTCAAATTCTAGAAGGTAATTTGTGTTCATAGAAAACAAAGATTAGGAAAATTTGATTAAACCCATACTTAGCGTTTTTAAATAACCAATCACTACAATTTACTTCTATTATTAACTCAACCTCTCTAGTTTATTTTTTGTAATAGAGTTAGGCCCTATAATATTTAAGTTTTATAATTCGCTCCCTAAAACATACATGTGGGTAGACAACATCAAGAAATTTTGATGTGTTTGAACAAAAGTAGCAGCATAATCATGAACCGCCCACCTTATTCAAACAAGCACCAGCAGCAAAATAGACCCATTACAAAGGTCCTATATAGTACGAGTACGTATCAGTTTCCTTTTATTGAATAAATTGCTCTTTCCTTCAAAGAAAAAGAGAACAACCTTTTTTTTTTTTTTAAATATCTAATTCTTTATTATTTATAACACCATATATAATAATTGTTAAAGGCATTTAGAATTTTATTTATTTTATCCTTTATATGAATTATATCTCTATACAATTTTTTTCCCTGTGCTTGAGTTATGCTATAATTCTTGCAGTACGAATTGCAAATATCAAATTATAATATAACCATACTGTTTGAATAGAAACACTAACATGCCAGACACTTCACAATTATTACCAAATAATTTCAATGCAATCGTAACAGAAGATACAATAGAGGAAAAGAAGCCACAATAAGATTAAAAAACCAAGCTTTTTTTTCTCTCCAAAAATTAAGGAACAAAAATTTCATACAAAAACTTGATCTCAAGATGGCATTCCAAACAAGAGAAGCTGTATTAATTGAGAGCGATATACATGTATATTTCTATTAGTGGCCAAAAGATAAAACAAGCATCATGAAAAATTACATCATGCCTATAGAAACATTTCATGTTTTCCTATACAATTCTTGTACCACAATATTTAGACAGGTTACCACCACCACAAAGTAACAAACCACCTGAGTCTATTCTATTTTTCATCAATACACTATCAGTCAAGAAATTCTCAGCCGAAGAATTAAAATCATACTGGTCAAGATCATAGTAATTTGATGATCTTACATTTGACAACTTGATCACATTTTTGTCTAAGTTCTTGATGTACTCTTGAATGCCATGATGAGGCTCAGAGGCTTCAAACGGCTTCTTTGCAAAGGAGAACTGGAATTTGGAACCACTTGGACTTGGTTGATCTGGCACATCTGCCATGATATTAATGCTTTGATTTGGTTGTGAAACTCCATTATGATTAGTTATGGATCGTTCAGGAGAGCAGAATCCCTGTGTGTGGAGATAACTAAATTATTTTCTCAAAAAATTGGTTTTAGTATTTCCTTAATTATTTTAGGCATAAAGCCCAACAAAACTACAAGATGATGTCAGTTCAATCAAATAAGAAATAATGGAATCAATAGCAGCACATGAATTTTATCACTCTGTTCCCAGTTAGATCCCATTTCAATACTTTTCTTCCAAGTAAATAAATAAATAATGAGACACACACATCTATTGAAAGACCATTTTATGGTGGATGACTAAAGTATATCATGTTGGTTTCACAAAATAAACTGTTTCAGATTATTTTTTTTAAAAAAAATTATTCATAATCTGTTTAGCAAAAGAGCTCCATAGTGAAAATTAAAAATTGAAGCACTTAAACTAACCTCAGGTAAATGGCTGTCTGATGGCATGGAAGACTCAAATAAATTGAGTGGCAGGTCGTCTTGTGATGAAAAGTCAGAACTATCAAATGGGGATAATGATACACACTCATCAAAATATGCCATGGCATCTTCTGCAAGACGTTTTGACATCTTTCTTCTTTCAATGCTAGCCTGTTAGCATGGTTTGGTTAACTAACAACAGAACAGGTAAAAATAGAAAATAGTAAGATATCTGCATAGTTAGTTGCTAAGCATTATTTTTTTTTATATCTATGGCAGCACATTATACCCATAACCTAAATGATCAGATTAATTACATTTGAATTGCATGCTTAAGATCTTCACATCTAAGAACAAACAAATCAGGGAAATAACAGACATCCTTAGTGTATGAGTAGGTGCTGCAGCAGTGTGTTTGTTATCTTCAAAACTACTAAACCCACACCATTCAAAGCTGTGAACGTTGCAGTTTTTTGCATGATTAGCAACATTAGATTTCAAAATAACGGTACAAAATGTATATGATGTTTTTTACTAACACCTAACCCACACAAATGTCTTCAAAGTATTGGACGGTTTACATAATATGGTCAATGCTTTTGCACAGAAAGGTACATGCATTCATGCACATGACATGGCCAGTGTAATAAGATGCACTAAACAACTAAAACGGCTAAAGAAATGTTACTTTTCTTGGACGAGACTTCAGCACATTTGGGGTCTTTGGATATGGCAGAACTTCTTTCAAGATTCTATCCAGTTCCTGCGTCCGATGTTCTTCTACAGCCAAGTCAGCCCGAAGTTTTCTAGCCCGCTCCTGGGACTGCATGTTTAAAACAGGGTTGACTTCATGCAATTTAGAGACAGATGATTCAAAACACAACACACAAAACATGAAAAGGATAAAATCATTCAGTCGAGCATACATCCTTTCATAATTAAGACTGCAGAAAAAGGCCCTTGTGACTTGAGAGCACACAACTCACCAAAATATTTTGCTTATATATTAATAAAAATAGGGGAAGAAAAAAATTGAAAATCACCTCCTCAAGCTTTTTGGAATACTCTCTCCTAATCTCCAACACCAACTCTACTGCACCAGGGTTTACCAAGTCAGGAGGGATATCAGCCACGTTTGTATTAGCCACAGCAATAGTATTACTCCTTCGGATAGCCTAAACTTCCAGAGAAAAGTTAGAGATTAGCCTTCTTCAGTCAAACTAGTAGAATTTCACAGATGAATTGATCAGTTGATTCCAATCATTTAGTAAGTTAATAATCAGAAATTTTGAAGTAAATGCAAAACTACCTATTCAAAAAGAAGCAATAAAAGTCAAGCAACCACAGCACTATTGATTTGACTCCTAAACCACTAATGAATTATCAGAGGTGAATGTTGGAATTAGGTTGACTTAGTCTCATTTATTTTAAATATTTTTAAGTCAGTCTTTATTTTTCCAGACTCAACTCAGTTCTGTCCTACCAACTATAAACTTTTATAAAATCAATTAAATTTAAAAACACATTCCCTAAAACATATGCAGGCATAATGCATAAGATGACACAAATAAATCACAAGCATGGAGAGTGAAACTTCAGAGTTCAGAGAACTTTGGGACATGTTAGTCTCAAAAACTACATTGACTATCTTTTAAAGGGGGAAAAAGGGTTTCCACTTCTAACTCCCCGAAGCACATGTTTTTTCATCTTGTCTTTTTTCATCTAAAAGTGATAACCGCACCAAGAGGGGTATAGCAATGGTATTGACTCCAAAATTACTTGTAATTTGTAAAATGTATTTATATATATATATATAAATACATACATATATAAATTACACTGGCCCCTGAAAAAGTTTTCTTTTCATTTAAGCTCTATTATTTTATTATGTGGCCTGGCCCATACTAGCAAGCCCGATGCCGGGCCTTTTTTTAAAAAAAACTGGATTGGCACAGTACATTTTGGCCAGGCAGCAACAATTATAAATTTAAGGTATATACTTGTTTCCAATCTATCAAACATTACGAGATAGGAGAGGCTCAATCTGAATCAGTTAACCCCAATGGAGCTTCCAAAGACCAGTTTCCAATTGGTATTTCCAAAAAAGGAAGAGATGAAAGAGAAAAAGTGTAAGTAAAACAAAGACTCGGAAGAAAGTGGACACAAGATACACTTTAACGGGTTAACTATGGGCTAGACCGGTTACTGTGCAAAATCAGTTACCTCTTAGTGGCACTAAGGTGTCAGTTAAGTATATGACTCAGTGTTGCTTGCATCAATTCAAAAATGACCAGATGCCTTAGATTTGGAAAAGCCAAAGGTCAGGAAACTTACATTCTCAAGATCATTCTGAATCTCAAAAATAGCACACCTCACTTCAGAGCGAACTGTTTCATATATATCACTAGCTTCCAACATATCTAGTGTTACTGGCTGCAGAAAGAGACATTTCCATAAGTTGTACCACAGAGCTTTTAGTTGCCATCAAGAAATACTTAGTGTAGAAGCAGTAAAGTTTCCGAATAGCAAAATACCAAAACTCACACCAATGAGCCATGACATCCACTATTTCTGTGAGCAAGTACAATAGCATGGATGTGTGCCAGTGACACACCATTGGACTGTCAAGAACTCACCTTCATTTGTTCACAAACTGTTTTGATGGTTTTCTCTTCAGAATCACATACTGAACTTGCCGTTGAAAGTGAAGCTGCATCCAAACGAGACTGGGAAAAAAGCACAATAGTCAACAAGCAAAAGTTAATAAGTAAGTTGCTTCATGTAAATGTATGTAGCAATTAGATCAAAGAGGAGAGTTAGGTGCAATCTTTAGATGTTTTCTATGAGGAAGTTTTCTAATAAAACAAGACAAATGAAGTATTTAACATGACAGTAGTTCAAAAACACAATAGCCAAATGTTATATTTTGATGTGAAAACTAGGTTAAAAAAATACCATAGAATTGTCATCAAAGTTCACTCTTTAGATCAATTGGGTACATACCGAACTTGCAGCTGAATTATCAGAAGATGCAAAAGAGGAATGCTGACTAGACCAAGTCTGCAATTTTTTGGTTTGATTGACCACACCATTGTTGCTTCTGGGCAAACCACCTTTCCTATTACTCCCCAATAATTCTAAATTGTTTCCATCCTTAGATATTGTTATGCTACAGTCTTGCTCTGCTTCGCTCTGCAAATACAACAAATACAATATGTTGAATCTTTTCCCTACGCGAAAGCATCCTAATGGCTCTCAACCGCAGAAAAGAGAAAATGGGAGAAAACTCATTCAGATCTTGACAGATATGTGAACTATCACTCTGGTCTCCACACAGACTTCCTTTAAATTCAGTCAATCAATGGCTAAAAAATCATATGAGGTGGTTTGGACATATATAAGTAAGGCCATCCGAAGAGGAGGATAAATCAGACAGCATAACAATCTTTTGTTGTCGTTGTTGTTTGTATTAATGGCTGAATGCTTATAAAATTGCCTGACGCATGTATGTTGAACCAGAATTTAACATTAACACCGAGTCTAACTGTTTGCCAGATTTAGGTGTCCATCTCTTGGCATCAAAATTTCAATGATTAAATTTCGCGCTAAAATTTGAATGAATATATTATGAAAGGACACACAACATATCAAGCCTATTAATACATGGGGACTAAATTGAAATGAATGAATAATATGGATGTCCGAATCGAAAGTTTGACTACATATATGGATTCAAAATAGAATTTTCTTTAAGGAGAGACCCATACCTCAGAAGTAGAATAATGCCGCCTGGAAAGCGGAACTTGCGAAGCCGAACGATTGCGACGGCTGGTGTCCAGCCTGGACAAACTCCGACCCGTTTCCTTCCGACCCACCATTGGCCCCTTACAGCTAACTGCATTATCTCTCGTCACGGATCTTCCTCTCCAACCAAATCCACTATTTGAATTTGTAGACTTCGCACTAGCAGGATCTAAGGTAGTAGCTGCATTTTCGTCAACTTTAGGAGTTCCTTCCATCTCCATACATTCTATTTGACCTTCTGGAGGTGACGTACTGCTACAAAACAAAGGATTATCCCTTTTGTTAACAAACTCATCAGAAATATCGGAGCTGGTCCTTGAGAAAGCACTCATACTCCTTGATCTTCGAATTGGAGCCTTCTTACGTGCTTCTTCTCTAGATTTACGCGCTTCTTCCCTAGATTCTCTCGCCGATACGGTAACCGAAGGAGAAGTTAAATTCCCTCTCCTGGTAGATGATTTGAAGGCTGCAACAGCCATGGCATAAACGCAAAAATCCGAACCTAAGAAAATTGAAGGGTTGGGTTGAAAGGTTCAAGTTTTGGAGCATGAGAGAGGAACAGAATACATACCGCCTGATGATATGGAAGGAGAGGGAAGAAAAGGATGCGTTTACATATTCTATAGAGGAGACAAAATTGCAAGGAAATTCTAAGCCTCGTTTGGTACGAGGAAGATTTAAGGAGGGAAAGGAATTTAGAAGAAGGAAAGGAAGGAAAGGGAAGATTTTGAAAAATGAGGGAAGATGGTTTGAGGGAAGATGAGTTGTTTGGTAGGAAGAAAATGAAGGGGTGGTAGTTGGTAAAGAATTAAGAAATGTCTATTTTACCCTCAAAAGTAATAATTTAAAATAAAAAGAAGGTGGGTCCGAGGGTAAAATTGTCAAAAGTGTGGGAAGATTGGAGGGAAAGATGAAATCCCTCCAAATTTGGAGGGATTTGATCTTCCCACATATGTGGGAAGATTGGTGGGCCCGGGAAGATGATTTTTCAGGAAGATTGGTCCAAAACACGTACCAAACGAGGGAAAATTCTAATTTTCCTTTCCTTTCCCTTAAAATCTTTGTACCAAACGGGCCTAAGAAATTGACCTTAATATTCCATAGAAAATTCTAAGAAATTGACCCTAATTCACGTGTCATGTTAAGATTACCCAAAAATTGACCCTCATTCACATGTGTCATGTTAAGCTTAGCAAGAAAAAAAGGACAAAGCATATATGAAATGTAGAGAAAACTCGATCGATAAAGTGGCTAGAGTTGAGAGTTGAACAAACAATTGTCATTTTGGTTTTCGATGATTCATTTGGGAGTGAAATTTAATCATTTCAGTGGGGTTTTAATATTCTGAGTTGGATATGTGTAAATTGATTAGTGTGGGTAAAGGTGTGAGCCTAAGCACAAATGCCCATAATAGGAGGGTACTATATATATGGTTCATTTTAATGTGGTTGAGTGGTGGAATGGAGGGAGGAAATAATTTTTTTTAAAATTTTCTTTTATTTTGGGGGTGGGGAGATGATGAGACTTGGTCATAGAGTAACAAAAACAAATAAATTAGTGAGGTGGAAGCTACTTCATATTACCAATTTGGAAGGAGTCGTGCAATGTGTAAAGTTGAATGATTAAGACTTAAGAGGATTCACACTTCAACACTTGCAAAAATATAGGGACCAATCTAAGATAATTTAAATTATAGGGACTGATATGAAAATTGAGGTAAAATATGTGGCCCAGATGATTAATTATTTCAAGAGGTGGAATTTTTTTCCTCCTAGGCAGAGGCGGAGGTAGGTTACGAGTACACATCCCATAATTACATGCTCATTATGTACTTATACTTCTAATTAGAGGTATAAGTATAAATTTTTTTTTATTTTTTTATATATTCTATTTATTTAGATTAAAACTATATGCTGCTTTCTGAGATGTTTTTTGCACTTAGTATTTCAAATTAATTTTCATAATATTGGTGTTACAGATAAATGTAAAACTAGAAATTAATTAATTTGAGATACTGAGTGGAAAAAACATCTCGGAAAGCAGCATACTCCCTCCGGTCCTAATTATATGAGCAAGTTGACTTTTTTGGGAGAGATTAAGGAAGTTAAATGAATTACCTAATTACATCGTATATTGTATATTGGGCAAAGGAGCAAAAATGCACATGAAGTTTGTCCTTAGGAGCGTCCAGCACCACTAAGTTTCAAAAGGAGCAAAAGTAGACACAAAGTTATGTTTTGGGGAGCAAAAGTGCCACCGGCTGTTAGTTGACCGTTAAGTTGGATGGAATGCTGATGTGGCATTGACTGGGTCTGACATGCTGACGTGGACGATGACGTAGATGCTGACGTGGAATTAAAAATTTTAAAAAAATTAGAAAAAAAATTAATAATTAGATAAAAATTTTAAAAAAATTAAATTAATTCGAAAAAATTTTAAAAATTCGAAAAAAATGAGGAAAAATTAAAATAATTATGAAAAATTATTTAAAAAAATTATAAAAAATTAGAAAATAATTAAAATAATTAGAAAAAAAATTAAAGTAATTCGAAATTTTTTTAAAAAAATTCGAAAAAATGAGGAAAAATTTAAATAATTAGGAAAAAAATTAAAATAACCATAAAAACAATAAAATAATTATTAAAAAAATCAAAAAAATTAGGGAAAAATTAAAATAATTAGAAAGAAATTAAAAAAATTAGAAAAAATTCAAAAAATTAGAAAAAAAATCATAAAATTAGGAAAAAATTCAAATATAATAAAATAATTAGTAAAAAATTAAAATACCCCCGCCAGTGGGCCCCACCACAAACCACCATACCGCCGGCCGGCAACGGCGATCAGTTTCCGTTTATTATATACTCCCTCCGGTCTTAATTATAAGACAACATTTGAGAGTTTGTTTTTGTCCTAATTATAATACAACATTTTAAATTTTGTCAATTTCTTCCTAAAAGATGCCTATTGATATAAGTGAGAAATTATGTGAAATCAATAAGGTAGTTGAGGTATAGAATTTATATAAAGGCATTTTAGAAAAATAAGTAAAATCAACTAATTCGACCGCCGCCGATTATATAATAAAGGGCAACCGATCACCGCCGGCGGCTGGCGATAGGGTGATCAGTCGTGGGGCCCATTGGCGGGGGCATTTTAATTTTTTTTCTAATTATTTTAATTTTTTAAATTTTTCCCTAATTTTATGAATTTTTCCTAATTTTTGGAATTTTTTAATTATTTTTTTTCCCTCATTGTTTAATTTTTTCCTCATTTTTTTCGAATTTTTTTAAATTTTTTTCGAATTACTTTAATTTTTTTATAATTATTTAATCTTTTTTATAATTATTTTAACTTTTTCCTATCTTTTTTGAATTTTTTTATATAATTTTTTTCCTAATTATTTAAATTTTTTTCGAATTAATTTAATTTTTTTAAAATTTTTTTCTAATTATTTATTTTTTTCCTCATTTTTTAAATTTTTTTCGAATTACTTTAATTTTTTAAATAATTATTTAATCTTTTTTCTAATTATTTTAACTTTTTCCTATCTTTTTTGAATTTTTTTATATAATTTTTTTCCTAATTATTTAAATTTTTCCTCATTTTTTTTGAATTTTTTAAATGTTTTCGAATTAATTTATTTTTTTAAAAAAAATTTCTAATTATTTATTTTTTTCCTCATTTTTTTTGAATTTTTTAAATTTGTTTCGAATTACTTTAATTTTTTTTATAATTATTTAATCTTTTTGATAATTATTTTAACTTTTTCCTATCTTTTTTGAATTTTTTTATATAATTTTTTGAATTTTTTCCTAATTATTTAAATTTTTCCTCATTTTTTTCGAATTTTTTAAATTTTTTTCGAATTAATTTTATTTTTTTAAAATTTTTTTCTAATTATTTATTTTTTTCCTAATTTTTTCATATTTTTCCTAATTTTTTTTTGAATTTTTTAATTCCACGTCATCGTCTACGTCAGCATGTCAGACCCAGTCAACGCCACATCAGCGACACGTCAGCATTCCATCCAACTTAACGGTCAACTAACGGCCGGTGGCACTTTTGCTCTCCAAAACATAACTTTGTGTCTACTTTTGCTCCTTTTGAAACTTAGTGGTGCTGGACGCTCCCAAGGACAAACTTCATGTGCATTTTTGCTCCTTTGCCCTTGTATATTCTTATATTATATATTAGTTTATTAGTCAAACTAATTGTTTTGAAGAAAAAAATAAAAATAAAAATGCTCTACAGTAATTTAATTAGTTTCCTTAACTTCTCCAAAAAAAGTCAACTTACTCTTATAATTAGGACCGGAGGTAGTATAATTTAAATCTAAATAAATACAAAAAATTAAAAAAATATGATTATACCTCTAATTAGAGGTATAAGTATATAATAAACATGGAATGTGAACTCCCTAGGTTACACACAAGGAGGGCAAGTCCCCCCCCCCCTAAATTTGAGTTTTTCTTAAAAAAAAGAAAAAATTATATATGTATATATAGATATATTAATACATATTTGAATGATTGTCCACCTTTAAATTAAATGTCCACCCTTAATACATTAAGACTGCACTTTGTAATTGATGGGGGATGAATGGCTGAATGATTGTTTAGTACCTTATATTGGAAAAGATGTATTTGATAGCATTGATAATAAGACAATTATGATGGAATTCCAAAAAATAAGGCATAGAATGATGACATTATAATTATTTTTATTGTAATATACCTTTATTATTAAAATATATATACTTGAACTTATTTAGTACCCACCCTTCATTGTAATTTATGTAACTGTATTTCTAACCACATTTAGCCTTACTTTTCTAAAGGATAGGTTTGTAAGATAATTGCCTCTCTTATTACATCATTAGTATTCACTTGATTTTAAGCATTTTTTTCTTTTCTTGTTTATATTCTTTTATTTTTTAATACATTTAAAACTTTCCTTTAAAAAAAAAAATTCGGGGGCAGTACCCCCAAATCCCCTCTCCAATGGTGCCCCTTTTAATAATTTTCTGGGTCTACCCTTATTCCTAAGTATGGATATCATTTTAAAGAAGTACTATTGGATACTGAATATAGACATTTCCTCACACAACGATTCGAGCCTTGTTTCACTGGGAAGAATTGGTATCAAAGAAAATGGATATCACCAAAAAGGTCCAACATGTCTATTTCGCGGTATTAGGTTTCTCTCCTGATCCCTTTCTTATTATCTCTCATCATCTTTATATCATATCCGTCCAATCAATCACAACACTACTTTAACTTCTTTTTCCCCTTCCTAACCAATGGTCTAGATGAGCCTATGAGAGAAAAGGAGAAAAAAGATTATAAGAAAATCCTCTCCCTATTTCACGAGCATAGGTTAGCCAACTACAAAAGAAAATTTAGCAAAAAAAAATACAAAAGAAAATGCTTAAAGACGTATGTTTACCTATAGTAAATAACAAAAAAAATGAAGAGTTAAGGAGTGATTTGGTCAATAAATTATTGGTTCAGGAACGTCCAGCACAATTAACTTTTAAGTTGACTAAAAATACCAATAAACTTTTAAAAATGTACACCCAGCACAATAAACTTTTAAAAATATACAGTCAACATAACGCCGTTAGAAAAAGATAACGTCCGTTATCTAAGGTGTAGATTGGCTAACAAATTTTTATTCCAGGAGCGCTCAACATAAAAAAATTTTACTCAAGAGCGCCTGACACAAAATTCTTTCACTAAATTAAATAATTTTTTTTCAATTGTCATTATTCAAAACTACTTATATAGTTATCTATGGACAAAAATTACTCATTTACTAAAATAAACAAAAATTGTCATTAAAAATATAATTATATGATTTAAATAAAACTCAAGGTGTTTTATAATTTATTATATATGTTAAACAAAAATAAATTATATAATTTATTTTTATTTTAGAAGAAATTTATGTGATTTAATTAATTTAGTAAATAAAATTTAAAAAATCTATTATATCCAAAAAGAAATGAAAAGTGTTTAATTTTTATTTTTATAAAAAGAGTTTAATAGATGTCAAGTTGTCAATGTTGATACTTAATAATATAAATATGGTAATCTGATGATATATTTGTTAATTAAATGATCCCAACAAGTCTCATATTCATATAATCAATGGATCATTTAATTTAAAAATATATCATCAAGTTGCCAGATTTATATTATTAAGTATCAATGTTGATAATTAAGCTCTTTTTATAAAAATAAAAATCAAACGCTTTTCATTTCTAGATATAATAGATTTTTTAAATTTTATTAACATTAAATGTATTTTTTAACTCACATAAATATCTTCTAAAACTGAAATAACTCATACAATTGTTTTTGTTTAACATATATAATATATTATAAAAGACCTTGAGTTTTATTTAATTCATATAATTATGTTTTTAATGAAAAAAGTTTTGTTTATTTCAGCAAATGAGTAATTTTTATCTATAGATATCTATACAAGTAGTTTTGAATAATGACAATTGAGAAAAAAAATTATTTAATTTAGTGAAATTAAGAATTTTGTGCTAGGCGCTCCTGAGTAAAAGTTTTTTGTGCTGGGCGCTCTTAAAGTAAAAGTTCGTTGGCCAATCTGCACCTTAGATAATGGACATTATCTTTTTCTAATGGCGTTGTACTGACGGCACATTTTTAAAAGTTTATTGTGCTAGTACTAGGTACACATTTTTAAAAGCTTGTTGGTATTTTTTGGTCTACTCAAAAGTTAATTGTGTTGGACGTTCCTAAGCTAATAGTTTGCCAAATCGCTTCAGGTGTGCATGGCAACCATTCTGTTGCCCAGCACTGTTTTTGAGATGAAACAGTTTTTTCTGATTCTGTGCTTTGGAAGAGTTCTGAGAATTAGAATTACGTTTGTTGACCCATTTTATTTTTACTCCGAGAATCATAATTACGTTTGGTAACATATTTTTCCTCCTCTTGTTTGGGAGTTAAAAAAATAGTAAAAGAGGAAGATGAAGGATTAATGAGTTATTTTTACCATTTTGTCTTTTCTTTAATAATTAATATAATTGTTATACTTTACAAATAAATTTAAATTTCCTAAAAAAATTATTTATGTAATTTTTATATTCAAAAAATTATTTATGTGGTGATGGCGGTGGTGGTGGTAGTGGGGGCGGGGGGCTATGGCAGCCCGAGGGGGTGGGAAGGCGGTGGTGGTGGTGACGGCAGGGGCGGTGATGGCAGTGGCGATGGTGGTGCAGTGGCGGTGGCGGCAATGGCGGTGGCGGTGGTGGCGGTGGCGCGACGGTGGTGGTGGTGGTGGGGCGGTGGCGGTGGCGGCGACGGTGGTGGTGGTGGGGCTGGGGTGGTGGTGGTGGCGGCGGCGGTGGTGACGACGGTGGCAGGGCGGTGGCGGTGGGGCAGCAGTGGTATTGGAGGTGGCGACGGTGGCAGGGCGGTGGCAGTGGGACAGTAGTGGTATTGGAGGTGGCAACGACGGTGGTGGTGGTGAACGAGGATAAATTTTTGCTTCGATTGAGGGAAAAATAAATTCTGATTTTTTACCCTGGAATAAAGAAGCTGAATTTTTAGCTTCTTTTTTTTACTCCCCAGCACAAAAAATAAATCGGTTCATCCTAGGAGTAAGAAAAAAAACCGGATTTACCAAACACAATTCCCATCCATTTTTGTTCCGGGGCACAAAAATTAGGAAAAAATTCATTCTGGAAGTGTTACTATGCACACCCTTCTTAACCCAAAAATGAATCAATCGAACTTAAACTTTATTGAACTTATTATATAAATGATCTCATATTTTCAAAAATTCCTCTTGAAAGAATGTTACTTTACGCATATGTTCTTAGTTTTTTTTTTTTAAATAATAATAATATTATTATTAAATCTACCTTTCAGTTGAGTACTTGAAGTATAATCAACAAAGCTTAAAACCGACTACCAAATTATGGAACCCCAAACATAATCTCTATTCTACTTTTTTAAACTGGAATATATATATATATATATAGTTTATAATGTATTATTTAGACAATCCAGACACATCCCTCAACTAACACAGAAAACTCATGCTTCATGAGAATCTCCTAAACATGTCCTTTTGTTTGTAACCAACAAAAAAAAAAGGCATTTTGAATAGAACAGACCTCTAATGAGCAGCAAAGTTTATTTCTAATTAAATATGCATTGAACTAGTCCTACAAAAGCCCTAGTATAAAAGGGTAACAAATCTTATTTCTTCTCACCCTTAGATTCACCCAATAGTTTGTCTCCTACTTCAGCAAGCATGCAACAAAATTTGGCTTCATCTCTCAAAGAACTAACAATGTCATCTGCTAATCTCAGCTCCTCATGGAACTCAGGATGCATCACCAATGAAGCAAAATTCGCATCGAGCACGAAACCAAGACATTTCCCAACGACTTCGAGCTTAGGAACCCAATCGCAAGCTTTCAAACCAAATGTCGCCGAGGCATTTGGACACGGCCCCACTTGTGGAAACCTCTGATATTTTCTCAACCACTTTGTTAAATACCGAATCAGTTGCATCATCTCTTTGCCATTCAATTTGCTAAGTGTAGGAGATAACATATCTCTGTTGATGTTAGATGATGCAAAAAAATAATGCAGGCAAAGTTCAGATCTAGAGAACCCATCATGCGCCAGCATAAGCAAACCAGCAGCCTCCTTTGCCAAAAGGAATTTCTTTCCCTTGCTATCCTTTGCTTTCTCCAGAGCTAACAGAGCTTGGCTCTCCCATTCTTTCCTCACAATTTCCATACTGTCAAAAGCATCTTTTGGTGGAGAAAGAAAATACCTCAGAATGCAAAGCATTTCGGAAGATCCAAGATCCGATGTGTGCCTTATACACAGGCAGAGCAAATCTGACCTCCTCTTCTCCACTAGGCTAGAAACCAAGTTTGAATAACCAGAAGGTTCAATAATACCGTTAACAATCAAAGTCTGAACTAGTTCCCATATCTCCAAGGAAACACACCCTTCCAAAATCGGGCCTGCTACATTTTTAGGAATGAAAAAATGAAGTCTGTCGATCAAGACCTTCGTATAATCATGATTGGATGAATCAATCCCAATTGAAACTCCTACACTGTCTCTAATGTTTTCAAGGTATGAATTCAAACTACTGACAAACTTGCCCTTATCAAAATCACTAGTTTTGAGCTGTGTCTTTAGCTCCACAAAGAACTTATTGCAGATAGCAATTTGTTCAGAAACAGTTTGCAAGATATTCCATCCAGTAAGCGGTTTAAGGATGGATGAGGAGCTTACTTCTTCTTCACGTTCTGGCTTTACATTTTGGATAATATTATCTGCGTTTATGACAAGAGGATAGTCTGGTGGTGAATCATGCAGCTTTGGGTCGACTGAAGCATTCTTAATGACTTCCAGTAAATTCATGATGCAATTACAAGGAAAACACAGCTACCTGTGAAGGAAGCAAAAGAATCAGCCTCTAATTAGTACACTTACTCATATAAAAGAGAATGAAAAACACTATATCAGAGATTGATTTCATTTAACTGCCTGCAAAAATTAGTTCAGTAGCTACCTTGTTATGGGCATAAATATTTGACCCTTAAGAGACAGATGACAAGATCAGGAATGCTAAAAAAAAAAAAACGTATCTCATCTCTTACAACCCAATTTTAATATCAGATTATTGCTAAATATATGGGCAGAAATTGCTAAATCTTTTACAACTCGCATTTTTTTCCCCATAAAAAAACCTGTTGGCTGTTTTGTAATTGCTAAATATATTGGCAGAAGCATAAATGCAGAATATTCACATTACAAGCATCATTAACTGTATATATAGCAGTTTCAAACTCCCAGGACTTGTTAACCATATAAAACAACCTACAACCATAATATCTCTCCTAAAATCAAAGACCTAACAAGCAGTAACATTAAGCAGCTACAGAAAACAAACCGATGAACAATCAGGGGGGGGGGGGAAACTAAAAGTGGAGGGGACAGAGAGCACACTTACACGATTGAAGACCTAGAGGAGTTAAATGAGACTGAAGAGTAAATCACGAGACCACGGCGACCAAGTAAAATCAAGATTAAGATGTGAATAACGAGCCATCGACTTTGAGGGGCGGAGGGAGTGAAACTGTGACAAAGCAAAATCAAGATTCAAGGGTGAGAGATAATGGCGTCGGCGAATTTGCAACTGTGTGTGTGTGACTCAGGGATTGGGACGAGGAGAGGGTGAACCTTGTGTGGCGTCGCAGACTGGAGGCCAGGCGAGGAGTGCTGCCCGAAGACGGACTCGAATCGAAGGTCGGGTTGGGTCCGCAAGCCCAACCCGTTTTACAGCCTCTTCATGATGGTGAAGTTTTTGGCCAAAATCTTACTCAGTCCAAAGATCACAAAAAATATTAGAGTAGGCTCATTTATCAAAAAAGTTTATAGGTGATTTAGAGGCTGTAAGATTTAGAGGCCAAAATCTTACTGATTTAGATGAGCTTGTAGTGTCATTCTATGACTTATCAATATAGTCACATACATTTATCAATAGAAATTGTTTTAATTAATATTAATAAGTTTGTCAATGATCACTTTATGATTTGTTATCATAGTGACATATACTTGTTAATGGGAGCTAGTTTTGTTAATATAGATAAATTTGTCAATGATCACTCTATTACCTTTCAATATAGTCACATGCACTTATCAACGAGAACTGATTTAGTTAACATATATGAGTTTGTCAATTATCACTTTATAACTTGTCAATATAGTTCTATATATTTATCAATATAATAAGTTGACATTTAAAATCTATATCACTCACTGAAGTCTTGAAGTCTTTAGAGACATTTTTTTATAGAAGAATCTACAATGAGATTTTTTTGTTGGATAAATCTTACACTTTGATTTTTTTTTTTTGGGGTACTTTTTATACTCTTTGAAACCTAAGTGAGATTTTCCTTTTCTCTTATATTTTAAGAATACCGAACAGAGGAAAAGGAGAGGGCCAGGTGGGTATAATTTTTCAAATCAGAGAAAAATATGTATAAATTTAAATAAAATAATATGGCCATGCATCAAACGAGTTGTACATTGAACCCTGCTTATGTTGGGGGTTAAAAAACTATGAAAAATATTTCTTTAATATAACTATCTGACCATACTTGATTTAAGCGTTGTGGAATTAATTGGGGGTAGGTCTCCTAGAAGCATTCATTTGAATCCAAACTTAAGGAAAGTAAATCAAATTGTTTGGATCCAGTTAAAAAGAGTACAGGAAAACTAAAGAGAATGCTTAATAAAGTTATCGAGTGAGATCTTTTAGTTAACAATTTATTTTGAGATTTAGTTTTTGACCAAATTGAAATAGTATCGTTTGATCAATGAAGTCTAGAGTCCACCTAGTAAGATTAAGGCTATACTACTGTTGTAGTAGTAGTATACTAGTATTTAAAAGATAACATCTCTTAAGGGTTGTTGGCATGAGGAGAGAGAAGGAGAGGAAAAGTAAGTGAAGAGGGGGGAAAATTGAGTTGGATTAAAAAACAAATTATTAAAGAAGAGGGGTTAAAATTATTTTAATTAATTTTTCATACTCTTTTATCTTATATCTTATCTTTGTTTATAACCTCATTTCTTCAATATTTTTAAAATCCAACTCATAAAAAATTACCTTCCCCTCCCCTTCATATCCTCATACCAAACACACTCTTAGGAAGAGAGTAGAGCCTGTCTATTCGAAGAAGGGGTTAGAAAGGAATGAAATGAAAAAAAATAGAAGGGAATAGAATGAAAAATTATTTGACGCAAAATGATCGATATGTAAAGGAAAGAAAAGGAAAATAATATATTTAAAATAAGGGTTAAGGTGCATTTTTGCCCTTAAAGTATATGGCCTGGAGCAATTTTTCCTCTGAAGTTTCAAGCGTAGCAATGTTGCTCCTGAAGTTTCAAAACAGAGCAATGTTGCCCTTCCGTTAAAAACCCTAACGATCAACTAACAATCAACGTTAGAGTTTTTAACGGATGGGCAACATTGCTCCATTTTTAATCTTTAGGGGCAACATTGCTCCAAAAAAAAAATAGTAATTTTGCCTTTGAAATTTCAAAACGAAGCAATGTTGCCCCTCCGTTAAGAACCCTAACGGTCAACGTTAGGGTTTTTAATGGAGCGGCAACATTGCTCCGTTTTGAAACTTCAAAGGCAACATTGCTACGCCGAAAACTTTAGGGGCAAAATTGCTCCTGGGCGTATACTTTAAGGGAAAAAATGCACCTTAACCCTTAAAATAAAGATAGATGAAATTACAAAAAAAAAAAAAAAAAAGAGGAATTGTCCAAATTGTCCTCATTCACACATTCTCATCTTCTTCTCTTTTCCCACTCTATCATTTTCCAACATCACCATCGACATCTTCTCTCTTTGCCATCATCACCACCGTCGTATTCTTCTCCCTCCTCCCTTGATGACATCGACTTCTTCCTCCTCTTTCGACAAATCCACAGCAACGTCGAATTCTTGTTCTTCCTTCGATGGATCTATAGCAACGAGAATAGGAGGAGGCGGTAAATGGGTCATCGTCGACTTCTTTCGACGGATTTGTAGCAGCGTCGATCTCTTCTTCTTCCTTCGATGGATCTGTAGCAATGGGAGTAGAAGGAGGCGGCGGCGACAACAAAGGGGTCATTGTTGATGGAGACAACAATAACAACAAGAAGTAGATTGTGTCACATGGAAAAAGAAGAAGATCAGACAACCATTGAAGAAGAAAAACAAAGGTTATTTTGGAATTTACCACCTTGAAAAATTGGTTCCCACCAATAATTGAAGGAAAAGATCTCCCATGGATGATGGAAAATTGCTTGCCGCCGAGAATTATTTTCCTGAGAAAATGACAAACCAAATGGCCTCCGCCGACTAAAAAAATCCAATTTTTCATTCTTCTTCTCTAATTTTGAGGGAATTTGAACAATCCAAATTTAACACTCGAAAACTTGACCAAAATATTTGAAATACTTCTAACAGAGATGATCAACATCCAAATCATTAAATTACGTAACCATTTCAAACAAAATTCATAATACAAAGTGAAAATAAATTTCTGAAATATTTCAGAGCTAAATACAATGCGGAAGTCCCAGGGTCATGACAAATAAAAATAACATAACATAAGCTACAAGGGTACAAAAAAGCCTTTAAGTTTATTCCATATGTAACTTCCCTTACTCCCTACTAGAAGATTCACTTGCAAAATGTTAATATAAGATGATATTTCATGTCTCAATAATTACTGAAAATTTCTACCGTACATAAGCAAATTATGTATGACAAAAAGTAGGAGCTGATTACACACACACACATAGATATATATATATATATATATATATATATATTTGTATACACCATAAATTCTCATACAAAATGCTTTTGCAAAAGTAATTATCATTATGTCAATTTTATACAATTATACAATATGCAGTATGTAGCCTCCCTTATATCACCATTCACCCTTGTACCGCTGACTAGAGCCATAGGTTAACACATAGTCCAACAGAAACTCATTTATTTGAATGAATGGTTCCAAGCTTATCCAAAATTAAGATACACTCGGCCAAAGGTATACAGCTTAAGTTTGGACTATGGTTCCCCTCCTTGAAAAGGACACAATTAAGGAGGTGTCACATGTCCCACAACTTTAATGCAATCCCGGCCAGATGAAAACATAGAAGATGGGGCCTGACAAATACCATCTATTGTGCACCAAGTAATAGCATAAATAAATCTTATCTTTCAAATTCCTCCTTACTTCAATCCATCACAAATACAACCATCATGATAATTATATGTAATAAAAATAAATTATATTAAAATAAGCTTCTATTTATATAAAATATCATCACAATGTGAATCAAACATTTCAAAAAACCTCATTAGACCAATTTGTCATTCTTGAAATTTGCAGGACTAAACTATAATTTCTAAAATTCGGGATTGAACTATCGTTTTTGAAATTCGGGACTAAACTGTCATTTTTTAAATTCGGGGACAAAAATATAATTTCTGTTGGGCACCAAAATGAAATTTTAGTTGGGCCAAACTGTAACTTTTTTTGGGCCCAAATTGTAATTTTAGCTTTTATTATAATAATATTATAATATATATATATATAAAATTCAGCCCATAAAACAAAATAATTCATAATCATATATAATTCATAAGTATATGGAAGAATATCCAGAGTTACTTACTCGCTAATTCCGAATAATTATCAAAAAGCTACTACAAGGCTTCCAGATAATTATATCTATGCTTTCCTTTTCTCATACTTTCTCTCTTCTCTCTATTTTTCTTACACTCTAGCTTGTTCTACCTAAATACGCACTATAAGGTACATATTTATGTTGGTTGAGGAGGAGGAATAATTTGGGTAAAACTTATTACCCTCCTCTCTAAAGTCAATAATGGGGGTAAGATCACGTTTCCAAAACGTGTGTCATATACATATATATATATATATATAGATATATACATATATATATATATTATAATAAAATTATTATTATTATTATATTTTTTAACTAACATTATAAAGTTTTACTCTTATATTAAATATTTTTGATAAATTAATTACCATTAATATATCTCATTATTATTCTAAATAAATTTCAGAATGCTACAGAGGCAAATAGGCCCTTAGTTTAGTCCAAGTATAATGGAAACGTTGACGAATTGTGTCTGATCTTTAGCTCAATGCATCAATAGTATTCTTCAATGGATGACAATACTTTTAGAATATTATAATTAAATAATTTATTTAATTTTCTTAATCTCATCAAATTAAATAAAGGGTTAAGGTGCAAAAATACACATGTATTTTTTTTTCGAGGAACGTCTAGTAGCAAGTGCTTTTTTTAGGTATAAAAGTGACTATGTGGTTACAAATTAGGTGCAAAAATATCGTTTGACCGTTAAGTTTGACTTGTTTTGCTGACTGGACGATGACGTGACATTTCAAAGGTGCAAAAATACACATGTGGTTTGTTAAGTCAAACACCAAATTCTTTTTTTTTTAATTTAATAATCTTATTTTAATTACTACCGGGTGCTAAAAAGATATTCAGGATACTGACTTGTACTGGAAAAATACTTCATGATCTTGAAAAATTATTTTAAGATCTAAAAAATATTTTAGGGTACTGACTGGTACTAAAAAGATACTTTGAAAATACTGTCTGATAAGAAAAAATATTTCATGATTTTGAAAAATTATTTTAGAGTCTTAAAAAAATATGCTGAAGTATATTTTTAGTACTAGTCAGTACCCTGAAATATTTTTCAGTACCAGTTAGTATCTTTTTAGTACCAGTCAATAGCTTGAAATATTTTTTTAAGATCTTAAAATAATTTTTCAAGATTATGAAGTATTTTTTCTATACCAGTTAGTATTCTGAAAGTACTTTTTAGTACTAGTCAATACCCTGAAATATTTTTTTTATTACCCTGAAATATTTTTTTAAATATCAATTAGTATCCTTTTAGTACCAGTCAATACCTGAAATATTTTTTCAAGATCCTAAAATAATTTTTCAAGATTATGAAGTATTTTTTTTGTACCAGTCAGTATACTGAAAGTACTTTTTAGTATTAGTCAGTACCCTAAAATATTTTTTTTAGTATCAGTCAGTATCTTTTTAGTATCGGTCAATACCTGAAATATTTTTTCAAGATCCTAAAATAATTTTAATTGAAGTAAAATTATTAAATTAAAAAAAAAAATTTGATGTTGGGTGCTCTTTTTGACAAATCACATGTGTGTTTTTGCACCTTTGAAATGCCACGTCATCGTCCAGTCAGCAAAAAAAAGTCAAATTAATGGTCAAAGTCAAACTTAACGGTTAAACGGTATTTTTGCACCTAATTTGTAACCATGTGTGCACTTTTGCACCTAAAAAAAAGCACTTGCTACTGGGCGCTCCTCGGAGAAAAACACATGTGTATTTTTGCACCTTAACCCTTAAAAATAAATATATTTTATTATCATCAGTCCTAAATATAAGAACTTTGACTTTTTTTTAAGAGATTAAGAAAACTAGTTAAGTTACTTTAAAATATATTTATTTATCGTTTTTCTCCAAACTAGTTTGTCTAGCTTATAAACTGATATATAACTTTATCATACACAACATATGTTAGATTGAATAATTTATTTAGTTTTATTAATCTCTTCAAAACAGTCATTTAGGTCTTATATATAAGACTGAAAGTATATATTAAAGATTACAAGAGTCAATCAAGACTCAATGGCTGACCTTGGAATAAATATTTGGTGGATCAAATATATACTGATCAACTAATTTACTAAAAAAAAAATTGGGGGACTAAATTTTTTTTGAGTCAAATATATAAAAAGAATATTAGATATGTAGGATTTTTTTTTTTTTTTTTTTGGGGGGGGGCATTTCTACAGAAAGATCCGCCCCTGCAGACTGGTGGGATCTCATGTTCAACAAGATCTTTTTGAGTAATCACTTTAACAATTTTTTTTTCTTTTTAAATTAACAAATATTCACAAGACTTTATCACATGCCTTGTACATTATCTAATTTTTATGGACAATATTAGCCCAGGCTAACTTATTTCTTTCAAAATGTTATAAGAAAGTAAATATTAAGTGTTCTTGACCAAAAAAATATCTAGTTTGCCAAGGGAAGTGGACAAAAAAACGTCCTCGTCTGAGAAAAACAATGTGGAACTCAACTGTGTTTTATTTCCAGTTTCAGTAGGACACTCCATCCCAATGGATCTATTAGAGTGAGAGGTTGCTTGTTCCATCTTCCACGGGGCACGTCTTTGAACGACTTGTCGTTTGTCATCCGCCGCCCTTGCCCACACAAACACCCATACACCTCGAATTCCGAGCAAGTGTAGTACCATCCCTTCTCGAGATAATTTGTTTCATTAGGGTATGCCTTTGCCTTAAATTTCATTTGATTGCTTAAATTTATAAAGTACTTATTCTGGTTTTTATTATAAAGTACTAATTAGTAAATTTATTTGGTCTTTTTTATAGGGCACTTACTTATTATGAATGAGCATTAATTATTTATTTTTATATATGTCCTTAATTAATAATAATAGTGGATGAAAATAATAATTTATATAATATTAGAGTTTAGTGCAATTATAAGGTACTTAAATTTTAGGACAACTTTATTGACTTTAACTGTTTTTATTAGTTTTTGTGAATTATTAGTTAGTCTTTATAATAAAAGCCAGAGAGACTATCCTGTTAATCATTTAATTTTAATATTATTAGTTTTATCTAACAAAAAAATTGTTGACTCAACAAATTTAAACGTTGACTCTGCAATTAAGTACTGACAAAACATGTAAATTTAAATATGTTTTGTCAACAATTAATTTAAGAGTCACAATTTAACTTTGTTATATCAACATTTTTTGTTAAATGGAATTAATATTGCTAAGATTAAAGGATTAAAAGAATTTTTTTTAATCTAAGGGACAAAATTGAAATTTGATACAAACTTAAAATCCTAATCATATACTTTAACCTAATTTGTTTTAAGCATAACTAAAAAAAAAATCATCAATAAAGCTAATGGTTTTTTTTTTTCATATTATAATTTATTTTTTTATTATGTACAATATTATTTGAAAAACAACACTTGACATTTGGAAAATATGAAGTTAAATACGTGAATTGAGTTTTTCTCGAACTAAAAATTGAGTAGTTCCAAAGTTTTTTTTTTAAAAAAAAAAAACCCTACCAAGATTGATATTTTTTGAGTTAAAGTTTATAAACTCAATCAATAATTAAAAACAAATGTTAAGGACTCATGGTTATATTTTTCCTAAAACTCATGATTATATTATTATTTCATAATTTTTTTAATATTAAAAGCTTATTTTGAATTAGGGGTACAATAACTAATTTTAAGTTTTTTTTTTGTTACTCATCCGGTATCCAGAACTTCGCCCTGATTAGTTCAGATTCGATTTGCATTGCATACCTGGCTATGGTGGTAGTGTCTCCTAACAGGGTTTTTTTTTTTCCTTCACAAGGCTCGAACTCAAAATATTACTTAAAAGACACAAACCGCATACTACTTTGAATTTTTTTTTTTTGATATGATACTACTTTGAATTTTAAATTAACATGAAAAAATTCAAAGAGGCGAAAAGTTTTTTTGTACACATAAAAACAGAAATGGTGGTGTGATTGGGCCTGTAAGAGTCTATAATTCTGACGGCAAGTAATTGGTAAAGCCCAATTGCGTGTAGGTCTGAAATGTATAACATGATACTGACTTATGCTGTCTTCTTATTATTTCATCATTCCCCAAATATTATTTTTATCTGTATTCTTCTCAAACTGGAATCATCCCCCAACAATGTCAATAATTTAACAATAATTGAAGAAATAAAATTTCCAATTTAAAATTTCAAATATCACTTGGCCTAAAACAAAAACTATTGTAGTATAATTCAATGCTCTTAAAATATTGAACAAAACCAACAATCAATTGTTCATATTGGCTCCGCATTATATGATTTTGAATTTAAGTATCATCTCAATAAAATAATAGTTGAGATAGAATATCTAGTGTAATATGTAACTAAAAATCATATAGCATTTTGTTAATTGAAGACAAATTTAAATCTTCAATTTTTACAATGTTCATAGTGATCTATTTTCCTTTTATTTGACTAAAGCTTCTTCCTCATACAAAAGCTTCATTTTCTTATATATCCCAGAAGTGTATTTCTTGAGAAAGGCGAAAACCCTTTATATTCTAAATCTCAAAATAGATTAGTACCCTTAATCAAATCAAAAGGTAAATTTCTCAACTAACTCGTACATATTTAGAACAAAAATGAGTAAAATTTACCAGCACTACTAGTAGTGCAGTAGTATTGGGATTAATATCCCCTCCCGGTCTTGGGTTCGATCCCCCCCTCCCCTATCGCCTTGTATCAAAAAAAAAAAAAAAAGAGTAAAATTTATTACCATTCATTCCGGTAAACTTCTTTTTCCCATTCTCTATGATTTAGTTTAGCTTGTGTGGGATCCTGATTTTTCTACTCAGATCTGGTGGCATAGGGTTGGGGCAAGAGAAGTGGTGATGGTTGGAGTCTCGTCGGGTTGATAGGTTGTTTAAAGTCGGCGGCGGCACTTATCTCTACGTGATGGTTGTTACATGACAATGGTGAATCTACTCTCTTGGTAGCAAGTGAATTCTTAAATGGGAGAGGACTGTTAGAATCATGGCAATAAAAACGTAGATTTTACTTGAAAACGGAAGGAGAATGAAAAATCGTAAAACGTAAAATCGTAACGTAGTAAAGCGTTTGAAAAATTAGTAAAAAAAATCGTAAAAACGTAAAATCGTAATGATAAATCGAGTTTTTAACTACCATGGTTAGGATAGTTCTTTTATCTTTATCCCTTGTTTTTGATATGGTGACTGGTGTCTCTTCACTCTTTTGGTGGCAATGGTGATAATGACATATTTGACTTTCTAACTTTTTTTGCTCTGGAATTTGACTTTCTAACTTCAATTTAGGGTTAGGATTTGAGATGAATATGTTATTAATATTTAGGGTTATTTTGAATGAGATTGGACCTTTTACTTTTTGAGTTTTTATTTTAAACCTTTGTGTTGATACTTGATATAGTCTGCTTTCATAAAGAAAAAAAAATTATGTTTTTAGTTTTTATGTTATTCAAATGGTTTTATAAAATAGTTTCTCAAAACAAGTTTATGAAAAAAATAAAAATAAAATAAGAAAACATATAAAAGCTATTTTTTTAAGAGCACGTTCCTTTTTTATTTTATTGTATAGAAAACTTAAGTAAAACCTAATTACCTTTTATTTTTTTTAAAAAAATAAAAATTTAAGAACTGCTTTAGAAATAAAAAGAAAATCAAACAAGCCCAAATTCTATAAGATGCAGTTTAAAATTTCAGACAATTATGCCAAAAACTCTGGAGCCTAAAGGTCCCAAAAAAAAAAAAAAAAAAAGTGTCACAAGACGTGCTTTGTTGTATCAGGTTTGAGGTTGGTTCCCCACGGCTCTTTAAGTAACATGACCGTTTAAATTTGAAAAAGGAAAAGACAATTATTTGTTAAATTTGGACAAGCGTGAGACATGCACTTGGCACCATCCTCCCCTCATTTTCTGACTGCAAATTGTGACGTCGCCTTACTAAAAGGGCCATCTGTCGTGTATTGGGTCTAAAAGATTTATATTATACTCTCATCCGGTCCTAATTATAAGACATAATTGCATATCTATCGAAATCTATCTACAGCAAATAAATATCTTAAAATAAACGGGTATCTTCATATATGATATAATGGCCTGGATACTCGTATCGGAGATCACGCAAGGTCCGACATATCTTAATTAAGGTAAACTCTATAAATACATAGGTCAAGCCTTAAAGAACATAATTTCTACGTTCTAACCTTGAACTATTTATATACAGTCACACAGAGCACACACCCCACCCCTTTGGCTAAACGTCTGTGTGTGTCTCGAACTACGTGGACTTTAATCCCTTGACTGGGTACGTAGGCCCTAGGCTTGGCTCCTAGTCAAGTCCGATATATTTTGTTCTCAGAACAGAATATTGGCACCGTCTGTGGGGATCGTAAATTTCGATTCCTACAACCAATGATGGTCAACACCAGAAGCAGCAGTCATATGCCTTTCCACAGGCAGTTTTTAAAAATCCACAGCAATAAAATCAAGAACCGTAGCAACTTGCGAAGGATTCAGAGAAATAATTGTTATTTGAGCAATGACTTTGGTTTTGAACTACTTTTCATGGGTTTCCTTTAACTCTCCATGTGTCCACATGATGAGAAGATAGCATGAAGATCATCATCTCTCCTCGAGAACCCAGGATCGTTATCCTCTCTCCTTGGGAACCCAGACTTTTCAACTCTGACATAAATTTAGATGCTCTATTTGGATCATAAGTTTCCACATGACGAGAAGATAGTTGGAAGGATCACCAAGAAGAACTCAGAGAAGTCTTTGATGGACTTAATAAAAAACTAGCAGACGTAGAGGATCTTGTTCGACAACTTCAGATCCTCCTATCGTCATGCCAGCAGACGTCGGCACAGCAGCCTCCGGGCCCATCGTGCAACAATAGCCACTGGACAGAGTATGAGATCTAGGAATTGATACAGCTGCAGGTTCAATACCTATTTAAGAATCCCAAAAGAGGAAATTGAGATAGCCGAGGTTGTTAGTAAGTCGAGGCTAATTCAATCGCAAAGGAGTTATTTTTACGACTCGGTGATGCAGGGAAGTCAATAATAGGATCGCACTACTTTATGTTTGCCTTTGCTATATCTGCTTTGTGTTTGTCTTTTCTATATTATTCACATTAGAAAGAGTTGGCGGATTACTAAAACCCTCCAAACATATAGCAATAGCGTCTGATCTCATTGACCTACTATTTCTTCTATCAAAATTGTTTTGAGGCAGAGCAAACGAGCAAATCAAGATAACCGAGGTTGTTGTTAAGCCGAGGCTGATTCGACGCCTATGGCGTCTTGACTCCGTTGCGATAGTCGAGGTTGAGGATATGCCTTGATGATGCAGGGAAGTCAATAATAGAATCATACTACTTTATGTTTGCCTTTACTATATCTGCTTTGTGTTTGTCTTTTCTATATTATTCACATTAGAAAAAGTTGGCGGATTACTAAAACCCTCCAAACATATAGCAATAGCGTCTTATCTCATTGACCTATTATTTCTTCTATCAAAATTGTTTTGAGGCAGGGCAAACGAGGAAATCGAGATAACCAAGGTTGTTTTTAAGCCAAGGTTGATTCAACGCCTATGGCATCTCGACTCCATCGCGATAGTCGAGGTTGATGATACGCTGAGAAGAGGAGGTGCCGAGACGCCGAGGCACGTTGAGATTGTTAGATGGCGAGATTCAAGGAATGCCGGGACATACTCTGAGTGCATGTCGATATGTACTCTCAGCTGGGATTTGGCAAACGAACAAATGGAGAACTCCGTCAATCATTTATTGAGCAAAAGTGTCATGCTGTAGTAACTCCTTAAGCTACATCTAGATGAGTATCACCCTCTTTATCTCATAGATGCTCAATCTTTGCTTATTATCAATTATCTATAAACATGTATGAAGTCGGACCAGGTTAATTGAATCTAGTTAACGTTCGGGATCCGCGTAAAGTTTTAAAGGCGGACCCAACTACACCAAATCTGGTTAAAATTCGGGATCCGTGTAAATTCTTGTGACCAAGGAGAAAAGATGGATCCAGTTACACTGAATCTAGTTAAAATCTGGGTTCCATGGAAATACAAATCAAGGGTTACGACACCTGTAATGGAAGAAAGGGTTATGACACCCATAACGGAATCTCGGGTTGTGATACCCCTCTCGGATAAACAAATTCCGGGTTATGACACCCATCATGGATAAACAAATTCAGGAAAAATTTTGCGAAGGACCTCGGTTACACTTAATCCAGTTAAAATCTGGGCCCCGTGAAAAAAACAATTAAATCCGTGTTTCCATGATCAGTTTGAAACCCAATAACACCGAAAGAATGGTTAAATCCGTATTCCCATGATCAGTTTGGAACCCGGTAACACCGAAAGAACAGTTAAGTCCGCGCTCCTTAATTGGACCCGGATAAACTAAAGTTATACAGTTGACTCCACGCGCACTCCTTAAACGGACCCCGGATAAAGAATTTCTCAGTGGAAACTCAAATACTTTACTATCGATAGTCAAAAATACTACACTGAGGTCATTACACCCGGTTAGAAATAAAATACACCAAGGTCATTACACCCGGTCATAAATGATACACTGAGGTCATTTCACCCGGTCATAAATGAAATACACCGAGGTCATTACATTGGGTCATAAATGAAATACACCGAGGTCATTATACCCGGTCATAAATGATACACTGAGGTCATTACACCCGGTCATAAATAAAATACACTAAAGTCATTACACCCGGTCAAAAATAAAATACACCGGGGTCATTACACCCAGTCAAAAATAAAATACACCGAGGTCATTATGCCCGGTCATAAACATTACATTGTGGTCTCCAAACCCGATCACAAATAAAACCCATCTAAATGGATGACACCAGGGCCGACTTACTCAGACGCGCCCAGGTTAAGAGCTTGGCGAAATTGCCATACGTGGCCTTCACGAAATTGACGCATCAATGCTCACCTGAGATAAGAAGATGATTTGTCATCCCGACCCTGATCAGGTCAAAATGTTTAAGCGTTGCGTTTCATACACCACGGCTGGACATGTGACATGTTGCCCTTATCTCGGTTATGATCCCGGCCAACGGCACCGGACCCAGGTAGTGCGGTTAAAATGAAAAACCCTTCACGGTTTAAATAAACACCCTTTGTAGTTAAGATTCAAAGCCCTATGCGGTCTAAATAAACACCCTTAGATGTTAAAAAAGAAAACCCTACCACTGACTTCCAGACTTAACGTCGGGAATGAAAAGTAGATCTATATAATCAAAGACCCTGGCCCGGTCATTTAAAAGAACTTTGAACATACGTTCGAGTTCTTATACTCAAATTATTGTTGAAGTGAAGATTAACCTCGAACATGAGATCCAGGTTAAATAGTCAATGCACCTCAGAAGCCCAGAGCCCTTAACTGCCAATTTGGGGGCAACAAGACAGGTACGGCACTATAAAGCTGCCAACGATATAAGCAAGCCTGGTCCGTTCCTCTTCAAGGTAATTCGGATTGGGGGAATTCGGTGTTGGAGCAAACAAACCCGGATACCCGGATGATTGAAGAAGAAGAGATCCCAGCGATAATGAAAAGAAACAGACGAAGTTTCACACTTCAATTAACCCGGACTACATGTCTGGGGGCAATTCAATCAGTATACAAGTAAATCCGAGGTTCGTTGAAACTCGAATAGAAACTTTTTCAAAATCAAACAAGTTGTAGCAGCTCGGATATGATATTCGGGTTTAATAACAGATCCACCCCGGGAGCCCAGAGCCCTTGACTGCCAGGCTGGGGGCAACTACTATACAGTTGTCAATGGTGTAAGAAGAACTAGCGAAAATAAAGAACGAGGGAAAGGCAAATGGATCTCGCCTTGGGAAAAACCTATAGTTTAAACAGGCAAATTGGGACCAGAATACAAACGAATCCAAATTCGTCAAGACTCGGACAAAAGCAAATCAAGCTGGAGCAACTTGAATGCATAAGGATCTCGACCTCGAAATAGAGCGAACTCCTTGATATTACCTCAGATCCTTGAGACATTACGTCGGATCTTTGAGCAAATGACATCGGTAACCGGGGTCAATATGACACAACCCGGCACTGCACGGTAGATAGGCAAGAGGGTAAAAATTCACAGCAATCTAGCCGGATAACCTGAAGAAAGATCCCAACCTTGAAGTCAGGCAAACTGCCTCGGCATTATCCTAGATCCTAGAGACATTACCTCGGATCTTTGTAGTAGACGACTTCGACAGCCGGGATCAACACTTGGATTTGAATGCAGACGAATTATCTCGGCATTACTCAGGATCTTTGGGACAAGACCTCAGATCTTCAAAGTAGGCCGTTTTGATAGCCAAGATCAACGTAATTCAGCTTGGCAAGGTAAGGCCTACGACAGCAAAGCTTGACTAGTAAAACCGACTGGGGACAAAATACATCCCGGCAGCTCAAAAGCTTGAACTACTGGCCTAGGGGGCATCTGTTACGGATCTGAACATGGCCCATACTCAATATAAGGCTCAAGAGGAGATATATTGCATATATATCGGAATCTATCTATAGCAGGTAAATATCCTAAAATAAAGGGGTATCTTCATATATGATATAGCAGCCTGGATACTCGCATTGGAGATCACGCAAGGTCCAACATATCCTACCTAAGGTAAACTTTATAAATACAGAGGTCAAGCCTTAAGGAACACAGGTTATACATTCTAACCCTGAACTATTTACATACAGTCACACAGAGCACACACCCCACACCTTTGGCTAAATGCCTGTGTATGTCTCGAACTATATGGACTTTGATCCTTTAACTGGGTACTTAGGCCCTAGACTTGGCTCCTAGTCAAGTCCGATAAATCCTGTTCTCAGAATAGAACATAGAGTATTTTAATTTTAATTTTTTTCTTTAAACTAATTAGCTTGACTAATAAACTAATATGTAATCTAAAGATACACAACATATAAAATGATTAAGTAACTTATTTAGCTTTCTTGATTTCTCTAAAAAAAAGTCAACTATGCCTTATTATTAAGACCAGGGGTAGTACATTATTATGTTTGGTGAAAAAATGTCACATCTCTAATATTTAATATAAGTTATATTTATCTATTTTAATTAAATTTAAAAAATTAGTTAAATTATTTAATAGGATACGTATTTTCTAAAACATCTTAGTCATCTTCTTTAATTCCCTCATCACTCTTCTGCTAAATTATTGTTGAAGGAGTATCAATAGAGGTAAATTAGGAAGATATGGACAAATATGAAAAGAATGTCTTATAGTTATGATTAAGTCAACTCCTAAAATATATCTTATATTTATGATTATTATTTACTTTGATCACCTCACCTAGAATTTAGATGAATTGGAGTAGTTAGACTGAATAATAATATAATAATCGCAAACATAGAATGCTTTTATTTTAATATTAAAGTAAATTATAAGGGCCTGTTTGGTATAAGAAAACTTATAGCGAAGGAAAGGAAATTAATGGAATATTGGGAAGGAACTTAAAAAAGTGTGTTGTTTGGTAGACTTGAAAATGAAACTTAAATTACGGGAAAATAAGATGTCTAATAGGAAGAGAACTAGAGAAGGGAGTAGTGGAAGTGGGAAGAATTTGTGAAACACCCATAATACCCCCTTAAATAAAGTAATGTAAAAAGGGGGAACAAAGGATTACAAAAATATAATAAACAATAATATAAATTATATTGAGTTTTACAGTGGGCATGTAAACATAGGGCATGTTGACTAAGTGATTAAAAAAACTAAATAAAAATAATAAATAATAATATAAATTAAAATAGAAGATTATATTGTGTTTGTTACGATAATAAATTAAATCTATTATATTCAAAACTTATGGCGTTATAGTTGTAATTAACAATAATAAAATGAAATAATTATAAAAAAGATATAAACTGGTCGTGCGAGTTCGACTATGATGTGTGTATCTAAAAATCTCTCCAGCAACTCTCTATGTTGCTCTACCCACTTCACAACTACTTTCAACGATTTTAAATAATTCAAAATAATTAAATAAATGTGAATATTTAACATAAATGAACTATTCGTCCCCACTCGTTTTGCTTTCTTCATTTCATCACCAACCTGGAGGAGCATGAACAAATCAGGACTGATTTTTGATTTGTTGGAATTAGAAGTGGTCTTTTTTTTTTTTTTTTTGGCCTATTCAAGCATTTAAAGCTTCACTCTGACTGATCCAAATCCAATCCACATCGCGCACCTGACTATGGTAGTAGAGTCTCCCAGTGGGGCTTTTTTGTCTTTTGTATTTCCCACCTATGAGAGAAGATGGGTTTTCCCCAATTTTGATGGAAACTGATTTTTTCATAGTTAAAAGAACTTTAGAGGGTGGAAACTTGAGTTCTAGAAACATTTGACAATCAAACATGTTTTCATTAACGGAACTTATCCATACTTCCCTCCCCTTTCTTCCTTCTTTTCCGTTACCAAAGGGGTTCTAAACTTCTGTGTGGTCCCTATCTCTTCGTTCATAGTAATTGTTCTTTTCTAAAAATCTTGACTCGTGAAGTTTTATATGTCAAAAGATTTGCACTTGATTCTCAAATCGTATCTTGGGGGCGACGATTTTTTTTTTTTAAATTGTTCGGTTAAATTGTTACTCCCTCCGGTTCTAATTATAAGACATAATTGACTTTTTTGAAGAAACTAAGGAAGCTAATTAAATTACTTTAGAGTATTTTTATTTTTATTTTTTTTTCTTCAAAGTAATTAGTTTGACTAATAAACTAATATATAATCTAAAAATATACAACATATAAAATGATTAAGTAACTTATTTAGCTTCCTTAATCTCCCCAAACAAAGTCAACTATGTCTTATAATTAGGACTGGAGAACAACTATCAATTCTCACAAATTAATAGGAACCATTAAAAACATATTAAAGTTGTGCATTAAACTCAAATATATCTTATATGGGCATATGTAGAAAAAATAAATTTAATGCTCCT
The DNA here is from genome assembly GCA_034222035.1 of Acacia crassicarpa. Taxonomy (NCBI): domain Eukaryota; kingdom Viridiplantae; phylum Streptophyta; class Magnoliopsida; order Fabales; family Fabaceae; genus Acacia; species Acacia crassicarpa. The sequence goes on along the minus strand of JAWXYG010000019.1, from coordinate 1,393,049 downwards.
TTGAAAACTTGAAAATTTATTTTGTAAAAATGATACCAATAAAAAATATACTCTCCAGTTTTAATTATAAGATCTAGTTGACTTTTTTTAGAGATTAAGGAAGCTAATTAAATTACTTTAGAATATTTGTATTTATATTTTTTCTTAAAACTAATTAGTTTGACTAATAAAATAATATATAATATAAGGATATACAAGATTAAGTAACTTATTTAGCTTTCTTAATTTCTTAAAAAAAAATCAACTAAATCTTATAATTAAGACTGAAGATAGTATTTGTTAATTGGCAACTTGTCATCTTATTATAAGAATCTGAAGAAATATTGTGAAAGTTTTTACTTCGGAGCCCAAGATTTTATTTTATTTTTTTAGATTTAATATTACATAAATATTTCTAAATCGTAGTAACCGTTATTAATTAAATATGAAAATCATCATGTAAAAAGAATTCATAGTTCGATGCTTTTGTCTCCGCGCTTACGTGCTTCACATGGCACAGACTCCCATATTCATTGGGAAATAGGTCCACGTTGCGCCGTATGCAATTTTGCTTTGTTCACCAAATTACTCATTTCAGTCGTAATTATAACATCTAATTTTTTTTTTAAAAAAAAAGATTAAAGAAATTGATTAAATTATTATAGAGTATTTTTAATTTTAATTTTTCTTCAAATTCATTAGTTTAACTAATAATTACTCCCTTCGATCCTAATTATAGGAGCTTGTTGACTTTTTTTGGAAAAATTAAGGAAACTAATTAAATCACTTTAAAGTATTTTTATTTTTATTTTTTTCTTCAAACTTATTATTTTGACTAATAAATTAATATATAATATAAGAATATTTAACATATGAAATGATTAGGTAACTTATTTAGCTTTTTAATCTCTCCAAAGAAAGTCAACTAGCTCTTATAATTAGGACCGGAGGTAGTAATAATAATCCAAGGATACATAAGATATGAAATAATTAAATAACTTATTTAATTTCTTTAATCTCTCCAAAAAAAAGTCAATTAAGTCTTATAAGTAAAATCTGAGGTATTAATATTTATAAGTCCCGATAGTTAGATGAATTCTCTCCACTGATAAGTTTGATATGCAGAAGAATGTAATTTAATTTCAATGCCAAATTATTTGAAAATCAATTTTCTTGTAAATATGCATACAATTATTAGAATAATCAAGAATATTTTTTTTGAAAAAGCATTTATCACCACATATGTTTTCTTACAAATATGTTGTAATTAAACGTTATTTTCTTTAATTAGTTTGTTCATATAAGTGTTTATTAATGTTATGTTATTCGAATGTAATTATTTAGCATCTTTTATATTAGATGTGGATGATAGTTCACTGGGAAATTAAGAGATTAATTTTTTTTTTTTAAGTTTTTGCCAACAAAAAGATTAAAAGCTAAAATGTACTTTTAGTCTTTCAAGTTTTTCATAAAACATACTTTTGGTTCCTTAACTTTATAAAGTATACTTTTAGTCCTAAAATTCTAAAACGATGACCGAACGAACTCAAGTGATAACTAATAGCATTTAATTACACAAATTTCATGTACTCTTTAATTTATTCATATTTTAAATTTAAGATTAATAGCATTTAATTACATAGTCATCACTTAAGTTTACACCGTTATCATTTGGGTTTACATTTTCCGTTAGCAAAATTAACGGTGTTAAAATTATAGGACTAAAAGTATATTTTTTAAAGTTAAGGGATCAAAAGTATACCTTATGTAAACTTAAAGAACTAAAAGTATACTTTAGTCAAGATTAAAATCATACTAGTTTGGTGAAGTAACGTAACAAACATTTAGGTATTATGAAGAATGTAAACTTTAATATTTTGAGGGAGATTACAGGGTAACTATTAATTAATTAATTATTAATTCCTTAATTATTCATTTGATTGACCCATAAACATTCTTGGTCAGAGCCACACGCGCACGATCATATTGAGCTGTAGAATCTTTGAATACTCGTATGCTATATGATATTGGAGTATCATCAGATATTAATTAAATAATTTCCCCACGACCAGTACTACTTGTAGTGCAATAATATTAGGATTAATTTTCCCCTCCCGGTTCTGGGTTCAATCCCCCTTTTCTCCTATCGCCTTGTATAAAAAAAAAAAAAAAATTTCCCCATGAGAATGGCAGGAAATAATCACACTTCAATTATTTTTAAAAATTTATTTTATTTCTAAATGGAACCCGTTTTTCCTGCTCTTTCAAAGGAGAGCTCATCCTTTAGACGAGTATATGTGCCGTTTAGATTTTATATTTTTAAATTGGTAATTTTTAAATAAGAAAAGTTAATTTTTTTAAAAAAATGTTATTTAAATATTATCTTTATTTTAGATTTTCTATCTATTAAAATAATTTTTTTTACAAAAATAAAAAGTAAAAAAAAATGAAATCTAAATTATCAAAATCTCATCCCACGAGCAGTAAACAGGTTCTATTCCGAAACAAAGGTAGGAAGAATCCTTTTTGACGGACAGCAGCGTTCATTTGACCGTTCAAGAGTGTACCATTAAGTCGGCTCAATAAGAGTCTGCGATTTGATGGTCATTCAAATCTTAATACTTTTGACACAAAAATTAATTAATACTTTGGACAAAAAAATCTTAATTAATACTCATTTGGCTCATAAATATAACGGGTGAGTATGGTGCCCAGATGTCCAGTACGTCCGCCCAAGCCCGACAAAAAATTACCTAGCCCTACCCTAAAAAAGTGGCCCGAAAAAAATTCGAACAGTTTCGAGCTGGGCCAGTAACTGGGTAGGGCCGAACATTAAGCAGGGGTCCTGCCATGCCCATTTGACCATACCCGAAAAATTAAATATATTTAAATAAATATTGTTTTATATATATTATTTTATTTAAAATATATTATATTATTATGTCTAGATATATTATATTATACTTTAGTTATCTCCAAAGCTTTGAAATTCTGTGGATTGTGAACTAAAATATTTAAGGAGCAAGACAAGACATCACTACTTGGGCAAGGGAAGCCCGCCCTTGCCCAACCCAAAAATGGTTAGGGCTTTTATCGGGTAGACTAGGTATCGGGCTGCAAAATGCAACCCGTTCATTCTTCGGGTTGGGAATCGGGTAAGGGTCTCGCTCTGCTCAGCCCTACCCACACCCACCCCTAATAAATATGAGAGAGAGAGGAGAGAGTTTTTTTTTTAATTTTTATTTATTTTTATAGAAAGATTAAGGAAGTTAAATAAATTATTTAATTATATCATATATTATATATTCTTATATTATATATCAGTTTATTAGTAAAATTAATTAATTTAGAGAAAAATAAAAATAAAAATGTTCTAAAATAATTTAATTAATTTCCTTAATATTTCTAAAAAAATCAATTCTATTTTATATATAAAACCGAGATGAGTACTAATTAGCTAGTAGTATTATACTTATTACCTCCATATATTTTATTCTACATTGATATATATGTGTCCCAAAAAAAACATTTTACATTGACAAATTATTAAAAAGTTAGATCACTGCCGTATATTTTCATAATATGAATCTTAGGTGAAGGGTCAAAAATACACATGATTTTTTCCTTCAGGATCGTCCAGCACCAAGACCTTTCAACTGGATCAAAAATACAAACGATGATACGTTTTTTGGTCGCCCAGCACCACGGTCAACTAACGGTAATTAACGGTTGACTAACGGCCGTGGTGCTGGACGACCAAAAAACGTAACGTCGTGTGTATTTTTGATCCAGTTGAAAGGTCGTGGTATTGGGCGATCCTGAAGGAAAAGGTCATGTGTATTTTTGACCATTCACCCATGAATATAATCTTTAACAAAAATTGCAGAAATGTGAAAGAAAATTCTAAAAATAAGGGGGAAGAAGAAGGAAAAAATGGTTGAATATTCATGACGACCAGTTTTCGATTAAAACAAAAATGACGACCAGTTGGGACACGTGTATTTCCATTCAAACCTAACAAATGCACATTTTTATTTGTGTACTTAAAGATTTGGCCTCACACACACAATTAATTTTGAAAAGCCATCAATGGATCGCACATATATTGAATTGTTGCAGTCAATATGTCAACTAATTCCATGTTTTTTTTTTTGGGGTGTTTGTGTATATTTTCAATATAGGATACAAGATACTGGTTCTTATTAACAGACACTACAGGAAATATCTATTATTACATTTTTTTTAATATTGACCTTTTTCAATGTAGTCGCTTTTTTTTAATCATTAGGCTTTTTTTTTTTTAAAAAAAATTAAAGTCTGGGTTTAAAGAAGAGTAAATTTTGATGTTTTACTACTTTTAGCCCGAGCCAATGAATTTTTTTAAAAAATTAATGAGTTAACTTTTTATTGAAAGACTAACCGAAGTCAGGAGATGTATCCACATTTAACTAACTAATACCTAAGAATAAGGTTGTCAAACTTATAAATCTATGCAAACTCGTAACAATGATGTAAACTCGTATCGTAAACTCGATTCAGTAAACTCGTAAGTGTATAATTAAATAATTATAATATAAAAATAACAACAATTTGATTTAAATATATTTTAAATCCAAATAATTTAAATTAAATATATCGACATTCATAATTTATTATACTTAATAAAGAAATTTTTATAAAATTAATATATAAAATTGTTGAGGATGACAAAATTGAAAAAAATTAACATAATTTTGTAAGCTATAAATGTAAAAACGGTAAATTCGGTCTGTAAATTCATGAGTTTATAGTTGACACGAGTTTGCTATAGAGACTTGACTCGATTTAGTAAGGTAGAAATGTAAAGACGGTAAAATCGGATAGTCAACTCGCGAGTTTGACAACAATGCCTAAGAATGTAATGAATTAATGTTTTAATCACAGTTAGCATATGTGTACACATTTAATGCTTATAAATAACTCGTAAGTAATGTTTCTTTGTAAGTAGGATATGATTTCTTTTTTTTTTTTTTGGACAAAGGATAGGAGGGTATTGAGGCATTAAATTTACTAGAAATGACTTGTATTTTAAAAATATTTGAAAAAGGTGGGAGTAGTTTTTTAAAGTTGAGAGAAATGAGGTGAAATTTTACCACAAACAAGGACCTTAGTGGAGGAGGGACCAAAACAAATTGTTCTTGCAATTTGCATACTGCATTATTGCGTTTCTTTTTTATTTTTCAGTTGGGCCACCCAAGGTATTTGATCAGGCAGCCATGAGTTTTAAAAATATTCACGTTCCAAAGTTTTCAATCGCAAACGTCCTTTTCAAGCCCTGCGCTGTGAATATTATGATCGTGAATAAATAAAAAAAATATCTTCACTTGTTCTTTTGAAAATGGGAAATTCGCAGTATGGACCCCAAGAATGTGAAAAGTATCAAATTCATTATCTAAAAACTCAAAACTCCCAAAGGACCTTCATAAATATTTGAATTGTGAAATAATCTATTTGACCCCTTTATCAATATGATACATAAATTTGTCAACACTAACACTATAACTTGTCAATATGACATATACATTTATTAATTTATAATACTGTGATTTATAATATGCCACATGCATTTATCAAGGGTTAAGGTGTATTTTTGCCTTTAAAGTATGCGTCCAGGAGCAATTTTGCCTCTGAAGTTTCGGCATAGCAATGTTGTGCCTGAAGTTTAAAAACGGAGCAATGTTGCCCCTCCGTTAAAAACCCTAACAATCAATTAACGGTCAATGTTAAGGTTTTAAACAAAGGGGCAACATTACTCTATTTTTAAACTTCAAGGGCAACATTGCTCCAAAAAAAGTAGCAATTTTGCCCCTGAAGTTTAAAAACGGAGCAATGTTGCCCCTTCGTCAAAAACCCTAACGGTCAACTAACGTTGAATATTAGTTGACCGTTAGGGTTTTTGACGGAGGGGCAACATTGCTCCGTTTTTAAACTTTAGGGACAACATTGTTACGCCGAAAACTTCATGGGCAAAATTATTCCTGGGCACATACTTTAAGGGCAAAAATGCACCTTAACCTCATTTATTAACATATAAACTTGTCAATGATAATACTATGACTTATCATTGGGAATAAAAATTTGAATCTATATCATTGATGTTCTTTAGGTGTTTTTAGATAGTGAATCATATATGGGTAAAGTATTTCTCCGATCACTGGAGATAAGTTATCTCCAGTGACCCAAAAAACTACGTCGTTTTGCATTAACGGAGGGTGTTTCGGTAATTTTGTACAATTTATTAATTAACCTAAAATTATAAATACACCATCCATTAATTCAAAATGACCTAGTTTTAGAGGTCACTGAACATAATTTATTTGCAGTGATTAGAGAAATATTTCTCATCATATATTTAGACTTTTAAATATATTTTTTATTCCTTACAACTTTAGTGTGATTCTTCAATGGGATTCTTCTGTGGGATTCTTCTGTGGAAATTTGTCTCATCGCCGGGGAGTTTATGGTAAACAGAGATCCTTGGAGAAACCGAGATGCTCTTTTTTATTCTCCCTCTTCTCTCTCAGACTGATTCTATAATTTAGATTTCTTAAACACCATATCAACACCATATCATCCATTTTAGGACACCATTATTTGGATGGATAAAATGTTAACTTTTCATTTCAAGTAAGATGCATAATAAGGCACTTGGAATAGCGATTCTCTTGGCTAAGCATTTCACTCGCATTCAGATGCGCCAGCCTTGATTGCTTCAACTTGTGGGAATCAGATAATGAATTTCATTCACACGAGAGAGAAAAGTTTTGTTTGTGTGTAGTCAACATAATGAGTTAACCTAGCCGCTGCGGCTCTTGTTTTAGTATTGAGCCCCTCTTTTCAGAAATTGATATTTCTGCTATTTGTTGTCTTGTGACGGACGAGTATAAAAGATAGATATTTCTTTATGCTCTTTTCTTCCTCTGAGAAAAAGGTAAAATACCCATCTTCTCCAATCTGCAGTTAGCCACGCTATCTCATCTCTCTCGCTGCCCTTCTTTCTTATCCGTGTCTCTCTTTAAGCTCTCTCCTTGAAGCACCAGATTCTTGGTTTTCTTCAAGGGACCTAAGAGGGAGACATGGAGGCTGTTTTTCAGACCAGAGGGCTTCTCTCTCTTCCTACCAACCCCAGAAATAGAATTCTAAACCCATCACAGGGATTAAAGAAAAGATTTTTGTCCCCAAAACCCAAAATCCTTTGTGGGTCTTCTCTATCAACCAATGGGTTCCAAAAATTTCATGGCTTTGCCTCAAAACCTAATAGCTTTACCCAGAAAGATAAAAATTTGTTCATCTGTAAGGCTGAAGCTGCTGCTGCTGCTGATGGGCAGCCCCTATACGGTGAAGTGGAAATTGAACAACCTAAAATATTGGGTATTGAGGTTGCTACCCTTAAGAAGATTATACCGCTTGGGATGATGTTCTTCTGTATCCTCTTCAATTACACAATCCTCAGAGATACGAAGGATGTTCTGGTTGTTACAGCCAGAGGAAGCAGTGCAGAGATTATTCCTTTCCTTAAAACTTGGGTAAATCTGCCTATGGCTGTTGGGTTTATGTTGTTATACACAAAATTGGCAGATATTCTACCCAAGCAAGCTTTGTTCTACTCTGTTATTGTACCCTTTATCGCCTTCTTTGGAGCGTTTGGATTTGTTCTCTATCCTCTCAGCAACTATATCCACCCTGAAGCATTCGCAGATAAGCTTCTCAACATCCTTGGACCTAGGTTCCTTGGTCCACTCGCTATTATGAGAATCTGGAGCTTTTGTTTGTTCTATGTCATGGCTGAATTGTGGGGGAGTGTGGTGATTTCTGTGCTCTTCTGGGGTTTCGCCAATCAGGTATATTCATCTTTTGAATTAGCTTTGTTATTGGTATTTTATCTTGATTGGTTGATAAGAGCTTACTTTTGGTATTGGATTATGATTTGGTTTCTACAAATTATATGATATCCCACACATGTCTTACCTATGTTAAGGATCCTACTTAGCATATTCTGCTTCCTACTGTTTTAAGCGAGATATCTCTTAATGAAAACTGGTTGGCTTAATGAATCATTTCACTTTTCATCGATTCCTTTTGGCATCTGTACAGAGTTTTGAATTCTAATTTATTTTCTTATGGATTAAATGTTCATTTAGTTAAATCCGCTTTCTTCCACCAGGGCTGGCTGGCCAGATTCTGTGGATTGTCCAATACCATGATTTAATTTGTAATATCTTTGAACAATTCCTTATTTTCCTAACCATACAGTTTTAAGGTTCATTCTTTTTCTTTTAAGGATGATTTTGTGTTTCTTAAAGGATGCCCTGGGTCCTATTGTGGAGTTAACCGTGTCATTCAAATTTCTTTTGTCATATATTGTAAAGATGACTCCTTCTTTGATCATCAATTCATATTTTGTTCTCTTTACCAAGGGCCATGGTTGGCTTTCCACATGAAAGGAGAGATGGGAAACTAAGTTTATAATTGGCATGTCAATATGAAGAAAAATGCTTTGGACTTTGAAGTAGCTTTTGAACTCTATTTTTTCTTTCCTCATGAGTTAGATCTATCAGCTTCTCAGCTGAATGAAAAGATTGCCAGATGACTTATTTTGAATCTTTTTGTGATAACAGTATTCACTTTGGATTTTTCTTGCTAGTTGTTACCACATCAGTTTTCAAATTCTAGATATCTTTATTGCTTAATTTTTTTTGCTCTATCATGGGGCTAATACCTGGATTTTCTGATTGGTCACGCTTGTAAACCTTGTTGTTTCTGCAGATAACTACTGTTGAGGAAGCAAAACGTTTCTATCCTTTGTTTGGATTAGGAGCTAATGTTGCTCTTATATTCTCTGGTCGGACGGTGAAATACTTCTCTCAGCTGAGGCAGAACTTAGGTCCTGGAGTTGATGGCTGGGCCGTATCTTTAAAAGGGATGATGAGTATAGTGGTGCTTCTGGGTGGTACAATTTGTTTGTTGTACTGGTGGGTGAATAGATATGCTCCTCTTCCTACACGAAGCGAGAAGAAGAAGGTAATTTTATAAAAGACTGCCATATTGTTATTTCTCTCACGCTTTAGTCTTTTGAAGAAAAAATATATAGCAATCCTCTTGTAACCCATTTATCCTTTGCTGTTAAAATGGTGCAAAACTCTCTCTCTCTCTCTCTCTCACACACACACACACACTCTTGCATACAAGCATGTGCATACACTAATTTTTGTTAATTATTTGCATGCCCTTGATATTAGAATCGTGGGTTTGTGGTGTATAATCCTGTGTTGCCTTTTGGTATTATATAAATCATGAAACACATTGCTTGATCTGAAATGAGTTGGCTGAACCTTGCCCTTACATTTTATCTAAACAGAAGAAGGTGAAAATGGGAACAATGGAGAGCTTGAAGTTCTTGGTGTCTTCAAAATACGTCAGAGATCTTGCAACCTTGGTGGTTGCTTACGGAATCAGCATTAACCTTGTTGAGGTTACATGGAAATCAAAGCTCAAAGCCCAGGTAAATATCGAAGGACAAGATTTTAGTGCACTGTCTTTCTGGATGTTTGCTAACTGGTTTTCAAATAAAAAGCATGACAAGGAAAGTTCTTTCTCATGTTATAATTTCATTAGAAAGTTTGCTCCAAATACGGCGAACTAGAGATTTTTCCATTGTTGAACGATTTTATTTCTGTCTTGGCTTTGTTTCTATGTAAGTGGCAATTTGACCATACCCCTCGTTTTGCATTCTCCCTTTAAAATTCTGCAGTTTCCTAGTCCAAATGAATACTCTTCTTTCATGGGTGACTTCTCAACTGCAACCGGAATCATGACATTCACGATGATGCTTCTCAGCCAATTTATCTTCAACAAATATGGATGGGGAGTTGCTGCGAAGATCACACCCACGGTCTTGCTTCTGACGGGAGTGGGATTCTTTTCTCTTATATTGTTTGGAGCTCCACTTGCACCGGCCCTTGCACAGTTCGGAATGACCCCTCTCCTTGCAGCTGTATACGTTGGTGCTATGCAGAACATTTTCAGCAAGAGTGCTAAGTACAGCTTATTCGACCCCTGCAAGGAAATGGCTTATATACCATTGGATGAGGATACCAAGGTTTGGACTTCTCTCTCTCCTCTTCTGAATCAATTCTTAATTGCTTAGTTTTAGCTCCTTCAATCAAAGCATATCATATGGCATAATTTCTTCTGGGAGAATCAAGAATGTGATGTTAAAAGTGTTCACACATTCAAGAGACTTACCCGAATTTTTCCGTGAAGTGGAAGGAAGTCACGTGCTGCTATGAATTTGTGCAATGTTGTCTGATATCGATTGGACAATATAAATCCACTGCTCCTTATCTGAATTTATCTTCATTGGTCTTGACTTGCTTGATGTGGCTTCTTCTTCTTCTTGTTGGTCTTGACGTGCTTGCTGATTGCTATGTAGGTTAAAGGGAAGGCGGCCATAGATGTTGTTTGCAACCCATTGGGGAAATCTGGAGGCGCACTGATTCAGCAGTTTATGATCTTGACCTTCGGGTCCCTTGCGAATTCGACTCCATATCTGGGAGGGGTGCTACTTGTGATTGTTCTTGCTTGGTTAGCAGCAGCCAGGTCATTGGATGCCCAGTTCACTGCATTGCGCCGAGAGGAAGAGCTTGAGAAAGAGATGGAGAGAGCGTCGGTTAAAATACCGGTGGTGGCTGAAAATGAATCCGGGAACAGTTCCCTTGGAAGTGGATCGCAGCCACTGAGTGACTCTCCATCTGAAACCCCGACCTCTCGCAATATTTAGATACTTTTCTTTCTGCAAAATTAAAAGAAAGTGAAGCAGAAAGAAGAACTGAGGAGATCAATTTAGGTTAAAACTATTTGTTGTAGGTTGATTATGCTTATAGAATAAGTTAGCCATTTGACTCTTTGGAGCGCTTTGATTTTTTATTTTTGTCTCACATATGAGTTGATTTTCTTGTTATTCTCAATGTAGCCTGTTTTGTGGAATCACAATGATTCTTAGTCAAAACTCAAAAGGAAGAACTTGCATCTGTATGTGCTTGTTCTACAATTTGTTTTGAATGGCCTGAATATAACATTTACACTTCGGGTCGAACAAGGTTGCAGAAGGTCCTATGAATCTAATAGAGTCTGCGCAGGTACAGGGAAATAACTCTGTTCTTATTTTAATAATAAGAAAAAGCCTACTCTAATCTTCAAGGAATTTAACGCTGATCTTGCTAATTCAATGAGACTAGCCAATCCTTAATAATTAAGAACTCCACTAACTAGGTCTAGGAGAAACACTCCGATGAATTACTCTCTGAAAATATTCGATGCTTTATTGATAAGCTAAGCGCCAATAAATAGGACTAGGTTTACAGAGAGACTCTATGAAATTCAAAAAGATAATCAATAAATCTAAATCCAAACAACTAAATCTATCTAGTTGTGATAGATATTTATCTCCTAAAGATAACAATAAAGATAATAAAAGATCATTAAAACGGACTCAATAAAATGATTAATAAAACCTAAATTAATCCTAAATCGACTAAACTAATTCCTAATTTATTTTAAGACGCTTATTCTTTTTTAGAATAAACTAAACGATAGCGATTTTGATCGCTATCATTTCTCCCCCTTGAAAAAATGACTTGTCCTCAAGGAGAAACTCTGGAAATTGAGCAGCAGCGACCAAGTCGTAATCTTCCCAAGTTGCATCCTCCGGGGTAAGGTTGTCCCATTGGATTAGGAGTTCCAATTGTTTGGTTGGGGTCCAACGATGCTGAAGTACCATAGAAGGTGTAAGGAGAAGTTCCATCTCAGCCGAGAGTGGGAGCGGAGGAGGTGGAGATGCTGCTTGAAGGCCAGGAGCCGGGCATAGTAAAGAAACATGGAAGACCGGGTGGATCCTGGCGGTGGAGGGGAGTTCTAATTCATATGCCACCTCGCCAATACGTCGTAGAACCTTAAAAGGGCCATAAAAACGTAGAGAAAGTTTTTCAAATCTGCGGCAGGATAAGGATTTTCAACCATACAGTATCACTCGGAGTAAATTCCAAATCCCGACGGTGTTGGTTTGCCTGTAATTTCATCCGGTGTTGAGCTTTAAGTAAGTTACTTTTTTAAACTTGAAGCATGGCATCCTGTGTCTCAAGTTGGTCTTCCAGTTCTGCCACTAAAGTTTCGCCTCATATATACGGAAGTAATGGGGGAGGGTCTCTGCCATAAACTATTTTGAAAGGAGTGGTGTTGGCGGCGGTGTGGTAGCCTGTGTTGAAGGGGAATTCCGCCCAACAGAGAAAAGTACTCCAATGCTTTGGCTGTTCGTGTGTAAAACAACGAAGATAAGTCTCAAGGCAACGGTTGACTACTTCTGTCTGTCCATCGGACTAAGGGTGATAGGCGGTGCTCATATTTAAGTGGGTTTTCCTAAGACAGAATAGCTCTTGCCAAAAGTTACTAAGGAAGAGAGAATCCCTGTCTGATACGATTGATCGATGCATGTCGTGCAAGCGAACAATCTCTTGACAAAACGTGGCAGCCATGGTTTTGGCAGAGTAGGAGTGAGCAAGAGCGATGAAGTGGCTATATTTGCTGAGGCGATCAATGACCACAAGAATCACAGTAAAACCCTTAGATTTAGGTAGCCCGGTGATGAAGTCAAGGGAGATATCCTCCCAAATACGCTCTGGGATGGGAAGCGGTTGGAGAACCCTAGCAGGTGCTAAGGTTTGATACTTGTTTTGTTGGCACATTTGACAATGCTGGATGTAGCACTTGACGTCGGTTTTCATTCCTTGCCAATACAACTGGTCACTTAGTCGGCGCAATGCTTTTAGAAAACCCCCATGTCCCCAGGTGGGAGTGGCATGAGCTTCAGCCAATAATTTCTCCCGTAATTGAATGTTGTGGGGAATGACCAGGCATGTCTTGTAGAACAAATGGCCATTCACGAAGCGATAGTGAGGGTGGTGATCTAGGTTATCATGCAAGGCTGTAATAAGTGTACGGGTTGCAGGGTCTTCAAGTAGATAGTGAGGTAATTGATCTAGTTCGTTGGCCAAGGGAATAACCATGTTGAAGAAATCTGCTTGTTGTAGCCTTCTTGAGGGGGAGTCCGCTGCAATATTCTCTTTTCCTAGTTTGTAGAGAATGGTAAAGTCAAAAGGAAGTAGCTTGACCATAAGGCGCTGTTGAGAAGTAGTGATGATCCTTTGGTCCAAGAGATGTTTCAAGCTACGATGATTGGTTTGTACCACAAACGGATGCCCTAAGAGATAGTGGCGCCATTTGAGGAGGGATAGGACCAATGCGAGTAATTCACGATCATAGGCTGACTTAAAGCGGTTAGAGAAAGAGAACCCTTTGCTGAAATAGGCTATGGGATGCCCACTTTGCATGAGAACGGCCGCAATTCCATCCATAGATACGTCGCATTCAACAGTAAATGGTTGGTGAAAGTTGGGTAAGCGAAGTACCGGTGTAGTAGTAAGTGCCACTTTTAGCTCATCAAAAGCTTCTTGTGCTTGCTCTGACCACTTGAAGGCATCCTTCTTTGTGAGATCAGTTAGGGGCCGAGCAATAATACCATAATTCTTCACGAACCGTCGATAATAACCAGTGAGGCCTAAGATTCCCCGTAAATCGTGCATGGGTGAAGGAGTGGGCCAATGAGCAACGGCTTTAATCTTTTCGGGTACCATGTCAACTCCTCGACTAGTCACAATATGGCCTAAATACTCAATCCTAATCTGCCCTAGGAGGCACTTCTTAAGGTTGGTGTAAAAGCAATGGTGTTGCAGGATTTGGAAGATGATGGTAAGATGTCGGTAGTGATCTACGGCCGTGGCACTATATATCAATATGTCATCCAAAAAGACAAGCACGAATTTCCGTAGGTAAGGGAGAAAAAGTTTATTCATGCAGGCTTGAAATGTAGCTGGTGTATTGGTGAGTCCGAATGGCATAACTACGAACTCGTAATGGCTCAAATGCGTCTGAAAGGCGGTTTTGTGAACATCGGCCGGAAGGACCTTGATACTCGGAGCGTAGGTCAATCTTTGAAAAATATCGTGCTCCATGCAATTCATCCAATAACTCATCAATGTTTGGGATAGGATATTTGTCGGGTACTGTAATCTTGTTGAGATGGCGATAGTCAACACACAATCTCCATGTACCATCTTTCTTGTTAACCAATATCACCGGACTTGCAAATGGACTGGAACTCAGACGAATATACCCACGAGCCAATAATACGTCGATTTGAGATTCAATCTCATTTTTCTGATAGTGGGGGCACCGGTAAGGTCGTAAATTAGGGGGTGTAGATTCAGGCAGCAAGGCAATCCTGTGGTAATGCCCACGGGAAGGTGGTACGGAACTTGGTTCTTCAAATACTTGAGAAAATTTATGGTAAATCTGAGTCATGTCAAGTGTCGCCTTTTTGGCGCTTTCTGTTTGATGAAAATCAGAACTCTGGAGGTACACTTGAAGAGGAGATTGTGGAATTTCACCTTGTAATTTATAATTTTTCCCATTAATTGAAAAAATTATAAACATTTCCTTCCAACTTGCTTGCACCGTGTTGAGAGTAGCTAACCATTTAATTCCCAATACGAGGTCATCGCTGATGTTGAAGGGGAAGAAATCTTGTTTAATAGTAAGACCCTTCAACTGAATTTCCACATTTTGGCAAACCTAATTGCATCTGATGACATTACTATCTGCTATCTGAACGCCAAAGTAAGGCACAGTCGTAAGAGGTATACCCAGTCGTTCAATTAGTTTGTTGGAGATAAAATTGTGGGTGGACCCACTATCCACCAGTAGTAGGACAGATTCGCACTTGAGTGAACCCCTTATTTTCATGGTGCCTACTGATGGAGATCCCAGGATGGCATTAAATGAGACAACTGGCGCACACTCATCTTTGCCTTATTCACATTCAACATCTTCTTCACCTTGATCCTCTATCGGGTTCCCTACACCATCAACTTCCAATAGTGAAAAAGAGGTCGTGGCACACCGGTGTCCAGGCCGGAATGGCTCCACGCATTTAAAACACAGGCCTTGTCCACGCCGGCGTTGTCGTTCAGTATCTAGAGAAGAAGCGCGCCTTGCTTGAGACGAAGCTGAAGACCCTGAAGATGTAGTAGGGGTGTATTTACTGGTGTTGCTTGCTAGCTCGAGTTTTCGGGAGTCTCGTGCGTAATAGGACCCACGAGCAGCTGATGGGGTGGAATACCCAGTCGATGTGCGGTTCGGTGCAATGAGTTTGGGTCCGTTTGTGATGGCCAGTTGTTATTCGAATTCTAATGCCAAACTTGCTGCGAGATAGACCATTCTGGGTTTATGCAAACGAACTTCTGACCTCAGTGATTCATTTAAGCCAGCGAGGAATACACTGAGAAGGCACTGCTCTGGCCAGGTCGAGACGCGTGCGACCCTCCTTGCCCATTCTTGTCTGTATTCTTGCACCGTGCCCGTCTGTCGGATTAAACAAAGGTGTTCGTCTGGATTAAGAAACTCAGGTGGGCCAAAGTGTTCTTCCCAGGCTTTGACAAGGTCCTCCCAATGGTGTAAGGTTCTCTGCGAATTTAACCAAGAAAAGAAATCGAGTGCATCACCTTCAAAATATAATGAGGCCAGATCGATTTTGTCATCTTCTGGAATATTGTAATAGCGGAAAAACTTTTCAGCTTTGAGGAGCCACCCCTACGGATCCCCGCCTTCAAACTTGGGAAAATCAATCTTGGCATGTGGGGCACGAGTTGGCCGTCGGAAGTAGTCTGAGTCATCCTCGCTGTCATCTGTATAGCGATGTGATTTCCCTCTTCGACGAGTTTGGCGGTCTGTGCGTGCTGCTAGGGCTTCAAACCGATCTTGGAGGTCATCAATGGCGTCGAGGCGAGCAGCGATGGCAGCGAGAGGGTCCGTCGGTGTAGATGTAGTGGGTTCATTAGGGCGTTCTGTCTGTCGCGAGGAGTGGTGCCCGGATAATGGAGGTGGGTGATCGACTTTTGTTTGGCGTGCAGAGTGGTGCCCAGCGAGTGGAGGTGGGTGATCGGCTTTTTCCATGGGTCGAGATGTTTGTAGCCCAGATCGGGTTTCGACCATAAACCGAGGAAAGAATGGCTCTGATACCAATAATAGAGTCTGCACAGGTATAGGGAAATAACTCTATTCTTATTTACCACCGAGGACAGCAGTGCAGTGGCACAGCTGGTGGTATTGAGATGCCTTATATCTTCCATCAGGTCCCGTGTTCGAATCCCCCTCCCCTCGCCTTGTACCAAAAAAAAAAAAAACTCTCTTCTTATTTTAATAATAAGAAATTGCCTACTCTAATCTTCAAGGAATTTAACGCTGATCTTGCTAATTCAATGAGACTAGCCAATCCTTAATAATTAGGAACTCCACTAACTATTAAGTCCAGGAGAAATACTCCGATTTACAGAGAGAGACTCTATGAAATTCAAAAAGATAATCAATAAATCTAAATCCTAACAACTAAATCTTCTAGTTGTGATAGATATTTATCTCCTAAAGATAACGATAAAGATAATAAAAGATCATTAAAATAGACTCAATAAAATGATTAATAAAACCTAAATTAATCCTAAATCGACTAAACTAATTCCTAATTTATTTTAAGATGCTTATTCTTTTTAGAATAAACTAAACGATAGCGATTTGGATGATTTGGATGGCTATCAGAATCTCACTAGATTCATCAAATGATATGTTTGTAGTGAATGGGAGAAACCCAAAAATATAAGACGTTTTGTGAATTAAAAATTAGTACTCCCATGGCACGTATTTCAAATCATATTTCACGCTAGTTTACTACTACTTGTTGCATTGGATGAATTGTGTTGTGCTTATCTAATTCAACAGTCTTGTTTGGGTTAGTGGCAGGAGAAACGACTTATTTTTCATCTAATTTTTGCAGAAATAATATAGAATAAAAGTCATATTGTAAATGTGATTTGTGTTTAATTGATAGTGGTAGAAGTGTTTAAAAAAATATATATATTTCAACAATTTTCAATTCAATTCCTCCTTGAGAACTTTTGAAAAATTCAAAATGGTCTTGGGTTGAAATAGGTTTTGACCAAGGCCTCCTTCTTCCTCTCGAACGCCGCATCGTAGAGCTTCTTCAATTTAGAGTGAGAGCTTCTTCAACAAGTAGACCACCAGCTCCAACACCGTCGGCGCCAACGGTTGTGATGCCTCCTTCCTCAACACAGTCGAGCGTGACATCGACATTAACCTCTTCCTCCTTGGTGACAGCTTAGATGCCGTCATCCATGCCAAGACTGCTCTCGAGCTTGCTTGCCCCAACATTGTTTTTTGCATTGGGTTGAGCGAAGAACATTGTTTAAAAACATTTTGACCATTACAAGAGATATACGAGCATTTACAAGCCAAATAAATATATTTATAAGACAAGTAAAGGGATTACCAAAAACCTAGGGAATTAAAAATATTTGGCCATTTATAAGACAAATATGGGTATTTGCAAAACAAATTAATTTCATTCTAACCATGAGAGTGTAGTGAGATTTCAAAAAAAAAAAAATTGGAAGTTGACTAAAATTAATTTACTACTGAGACGCTTACTGAAATTTTCCCTTGATGTTTCACTTTGGGGAGCTCTGTTTTCTACTATTGATGGAGGATATACCTATTTCAAAAAAAAGAACAAAAAGATTTCTCACATTCTTAATTTTTCCTTCTCAATTTTATCAATTCCTTTACTTTTTTATAGCGAGTGAGGTAGAGACTAATTGTTTAAGGTTATAAGTGAGATTAAATCCACGATTTTCCACTTAACATGGAGTTTTTGTACCGCTAGGTTATAATTATAAAGTACTAATTGGTACCTATTCCTTTACTCTTCAAGTCTTGGGGATATTATTATTATTATTATTTTGCCTAGAAAATGGATAGAGCTGGGCTTTTGCAGCCCGTTCATACTTCGGGCTAGGCATCGTGCCTATCCCTACTCTTACCAAAGGGAGCGATTTCGATCTTAGAGTTGGTTAAGGCTCTGGAGGAGGCATCCTAGTTCTTGGGTGCCTAGATAAACACCCGAGACTCTTGAGAGTAATAGACGGCTCGCTCTACCTAGCATTAGTATTAGGAAGAAAGGAGACTTTGCTTTGCCTGTGGATCGTGGATAAGCCCATCCCTTTTCCTAAAATTTTTATATATATATATAAAAAAAAGGTATGTGTTTCTTCGGATGATATGTGTATTTGAATATTTTAAACTGCAAGAATTGTATTAGTGATGTTTAACGACGAAGATTTATATGTGACCGTTCTGTACAACGCTATAGCAGACAACAAATTCATGAGATTACTTTTAAAAGACTTAAAAACATATTACTTTAAGCATATGTTTTTTTCCAATAAAATTAAACCCCATCTTTAATATAGCCTGGTGTGCCCCAAAACTTTTGGATTTGGCTCCTATTCTCTTCCCTTTCCATCCATTTTTTGTTATCTTCTTCATCTTAGCTGTTGAATTGAAATCTAAACAGTTCAGATTTAATCTTTTTTTATGAAATAGTATTTTTAAATATTTTATTAATATTTTTTTTTATAAAAGATTAAATTTAAACCGTTCATATTTCAATCCAACGGTTGAAATAAAAAAGAAGATGAGAAGGGAAGAAGATAGGAACCAATCCCACAACTTCCAACAAGCGAGACCAAAGAACACACTCCAAGACCCCGGCCATGGGGATGTCGTTCATGCCAAAGAACACACTAAATATCACACGTTCATATTTACCATAAACTATTTGACTTACAAAAGCAGTGTGAATATAAAATATTGTGACTAATACCACTAATAATAAACATATAATCTTTGATAATTTTTTTTTTTTAAAAAAAACCGAAGAATCAGCATCAAGGAATGTTATGAAAACAGGTACAATTATTATATTTTCAGCATGAACATGTGATATTTAGTGTGTAGCACGCGCACACATTCAACTGTTGTGTATGTATTCCGTTTTTAATGTATATTTAGACAATCCAGACAAACATCCCTCAATTAACAAAGAAAATACATGCTTCGTGAAAATCTCCTAAAGATGCTCTTTTGTCTTGTAACAAAAAATATAGATTTTGAATAGAACAGACCTCTCTAAATGAGCAGCAAAGTTCCATTTCTAATTAAATATGCATTGAACTTGTCATACAAAAACCCTTGCCTAAAAGTGTAACAAATCTTTGGGCAAATCTTATTTTTTCTCACCCTTAGATTCGCCCAATAGTTTGTCTGCTACTTCAGCAAGCATGCAACAAAATTTGGCTTCATCTGTCAAAGAACCAACAATGTCATCTGCTAATCTCAGCTCCTCATGGAACTCAGGATGCATCACCAATGAAGCAAAATTAGCATCGAGCACCAAACCAAGACATTTCCCAATGACTTCAAGCTTAGGAACCCAATTGCAAGCTTTCAGACCCAATGTCACCGAGGCATTCGGACAAGGCCCCACTTGTGGAAACCTCTGGTATTTCCTCAACCACTTAATTAAATACCGAATCAATTGCATCATCTCTTTGCCATTCAACTTACTAAGTGTAGGAGATAACATATCTCTGTTGATGTTAGATGATGCAAACAAATAATGCAGGCAAAGTTCAGATCTAGAGAACCCATCATGTGCCAGCATAAGCAAACCAGCAGCCTCCTTTGCCAAAAGGAATTTCTTTCCCTTGCGATCTTTTGCTTTCTCCAGAGCTAACAGAGCTTGGCTCTCCCATTCTTTCCTCACAATTTCCATACTGTCAAAAGCATCTTTTGGTGGAGAAAGAAAATACCTCAGAATGCAAAGCATTTCGGATGATCCAAGATCCGATGTGTGCCTTATACACAGGCAGAGCAAATCCGACCTCCTCTTCTTCACTAGGCTAGAAACCAAGTTCGAATAACCAGAAGGTTCAATGATACCATTAACAATCAAAGTCTCAACTAGATCCCATATCTCCAAGGAAACACATCCTTCCAAAATCAGGCCTGCTACATTTTTAGGAATGAAAAAATGAAGTCTTTCAATCAAGATCTTCGTATAATCACGATTGGATGAATCAATCCCAATTGAAACTCCTACACTGTCTCTAATGTTTTCAAGGTATGAATTCAAACTACCGACAAACTTGCCCTTATCAAGATCACTAGTTTTGAGCTTTGTCTTTAGCTCCACAAAGAACTTATTGCAGATAGCAATTTGTTCAGCAACAGTTTGCGAGATATTCCATCCCGTGAGGGGTTTAAGGATGGATGAGGAGCTTATTTCTTCTTCTCGTTCTGGCTTTAAATTTTGGATGATATAATCTGCGTTTATGACAAGTGGATAGTCTGGTGGTGAATCATGCAACTTTGGGTTGACTGAAGCATTCTTAATGACTTCCAGTAAATTCATGATGCAATTACGAGGAAAACAAAGCTACCTGTGAAGGAAGCAAAAGAATCAACCTCTAATTAGTACAAGTACTCATATAAAAGAGAATGAAAAACTATATCAGAGACTGATTTCATTTAACTGTCCGCAGAAATTAGTTCAGTGGCTACCTCGTTATGGGCATAAATATTTGACCTCTAAGAGACAGATGACCAAATCAGGAATGCTACTAATAAAACGTATCACTTTTTTTTTAAAAAAAGAAAAACCCTGTTGGCTGTTTTGTAATTGCTAAATATATGGCAGAAGCAGAAAAGCATAATAGTCACATTCCAAGCATCATCAACTGTATGTATGTATAGTTCCAAATTCCCAGTACTTATCAACCATTTAAAACAACCAATAACCATAATTTATCCCCTAAAATTAAAGACCTAACAAGCAGTGACATTAAGCAGCTAAATAAAACAAACCGATGAACAATGAGGGAAAAAAAAAAGAAGCTAAAAGTGGAGAGGACAGAAAGAACACTTACACGATTGAAGACCTAAGGGAGTGAGATAAGACTGCAGCACCGAGCAAAATCAAGATTAAGATGTGAATAACGAGACGTCGACTTTGAGAAGCAGAGGGAGTGAAACTGTGACAAAGCAAGATCAAGATTCAAGAGTGACATACAATGGCGTCAGCGACTGTGTGTCTGTGTGAGTGTACGACTGAAGGATAGGACGAGGAGGAGATGGAGAACCTTGTGTGGCGTCGGAGACGGGCGAGGACGAGGAGTGCTGGCTGAGGACAGGCTCAAATACAAGGGGCGGGTTGGCTTGCAAGCCCAACCGGTTTTACCCGTTCTCTACCCTAATTTTTTTCCCCCTTAGTGAGATGATTAATATAAGGTTGTATATTTAATTTGATTGGATGAAATGATTCAGGCACTCTTTCTCGTCTAATTTACTCAGCACACATTTATAAAAAAAAAAAAATTTGATTGGATGAAAAAAAAATGTACAAATTAGTTAATATGACATGTTTTTTTTTAAAAAAATACATTAAAATCATATTTCTTAATTTCCTTCATTTCTTTTTTTACTTGATTTATGAAAAGATTAAAAAATATGAGAAGCATGTCTTACATTTATATTTATGAAGAATGTTAACTCCTCAATTAAATCTTATATTAAAAATAAGAGGGAGTATATTATAAGAATTTCTACTAATTTTTATTTTAAAATATTATTTTTAGTTAAGGGATAGAAAAATATGTATAAATTTAAATACAAGCTGACCAAAAGAAATTAAATACAATAAAATTGCCACCAATTAAACAAGTTTCACTTTAAACCTTGCGTTATATTTGGGTTTAAAAACTACCTTGTGAAAAATATTTTTTTTTTATATAACTGTTAATTATATCATAGTATTGTGGAATTAATTGGAGTAAGCCTTTATTAGAGACAATCATGTTTGAGGCGGACTCTAAATATGAGCACATCTTTTAGTGGGGAATCGAACATAATTCGCTGTGTTGTGAGAGACTAACCCTTTAATTATTAGATTCTATATAAAATTAGAGACATTTTGATATCTTATTGCAACGAATTTGAAAATGGTACCCTTGGAAGTGGACTGCAGCTATTGAGCGACTCTCTCTCTCTAGAACCCCGACTTCTTGCAATATTTAGATTCTTTTCTTTATGCAAAATTTAGAGGAGGAAAAAAAAGCGAAGCAGAAAGAAGAAATGAGGAGATCAATTTAGGTTAAAACTATTTGTTGTAGGTTGATACTGTGCTTATAGAATAAGTTAACCATTTGACTCTTTGGAGCGCTTTAGATTTTTGGTCCCCCACACATATATGAGTTGATTTACTTGTTATTCTCAGTGTAGCCTGTATTGTGGAATCACAATGATTCTTAGTCAAAAGGAAGAACTTGCATCTGTATGTACTTGTTCTACATTTGCACTTTGGGTGGAACAAGGTTGCAGAAGGTCCTAGGAATCTCACTAGAATCATCGAATGAAATGCCTGTACTCAGTGACAGGAATTAAGGAAAATCACATTTGACACATGTTTGCTAACGCGTGTTGCATAGGATGAATTATGTTGTGCTTATTACTAATTCAATATTGATTTTTTTTTGGGGGGGGGGGGGGGGGGTAAATTGTTTTCCACTGTTGATGGAGGATGTAACTATGTCACAATTCTCACATTCATAATTTTTCCTCCTCACTTTTACCAATTACTTTACCTTTTTTTCTCAATGATTGGGTAGGCATTAATAGTTTTGGGGTTATAAATAGAACCAATTATGATGCCAATCCTTTAAGCTCATTTCCTTTGGATGGCCCATATTTAATATTTTTTAAGATATAATTTTTAAATAAGAATTATTTTTTTGAAAAAAAATTTAGTTAAGGAATTATCTACATTTTAAATTATTTATCCATTAAAATATTTTTTTAAAAAATAAGAATTTAAAAATATTAAATGTGGACCAACTAGATGAGACGAGCAGACAGATAGGCACCATAACTAGTTTTGAACTTACTGTGGAGTATTTTATACCATTAGGCCACAAAAAGACAAAACTTAGGTCAAGTTACATGGTTATACCATTAGGCTTGAACTATTTTGCACTTCAATTTTTAAATAAATAACTTTCCTTTTATTATCGGAACTTCTTGTAGTTTGTGAGCAGTTTGGAAGAACGAAGAAACGGATGATTTGAATCATGTCCGAGAATACTGTCCTAAAGAGGAAGCGGTACTCCCCAAGATTAAATAAACCTTTCTTGAACAATTCAATATAGTAGCACTAACAAAAGATAATAGTAACACTAACATGAAAACCTTGTAGAGAAGGAGAGGTTAGACAAGTTGGTATTAAGCACTTTGTCTAGACCCCTTTTATAAGCACGGTCCGCACGTTTGGATAATGCATCCCTTGAGACTGAACAAACACACCCCAAAATATGGACTCTTTTAGGTAAGCCTAAAATAAATTATTATTTTAGAAAATTAAAAATAATATTTCCAAGGAGCAAAATATTTTTACAAAATGTGCCGATGTATTTGTGCACTCGAGGCCACCTTTCTAAGTCTTTATATATATAGACTTATGCTCTTTTACTCTTAAGTAAAATGAGACTAGTTTCTTTGACACACCTACACATATATTTTCATATATTTACAAAAGAACTACTTTAAGTTACAAACAAGGAAAATTAAAAAAGAAAAAAAGAAAAAACTCACGAAATATGTGATTTCAATTTTCTGAAGGCTCTGAACGCATACAAGTTTATATTGTAGTTACTTTATTTAGTTCCAAAATTTGTATATGCTGCTAGTGGAGATATTATTTGAAAAGAGTGAATCTATCCGCAGATCAAAAGAGAACAGTTCACTGATAAGCAATTATTCACCGATACCCATGCCCCTCGCTGTTTGATCGTTCTTTCCTTTTCTTTTTGTTTTTATCCCCCTTTTTTTTTCCTTTAAAGTTTAAGGGTTTCTCTCAAAACTTAGAGAACAAAGAGTTTTCACATTTTTCTATAAATATGCTTTCTGGAATTTAAATTTGTGTTTTCTTTTTTATAAGGTGAGATTTTTTACCATTTTAACCAACATCTAACTTGTTAGAAGTATCATACTTCTTTTCTGGGTTATCCACTTAGTTCATTGGACCTTCGGTTCCGCATTCACCCCCTAGTTGGACCAATAGTCATAGGGGAAGAGCTCTCAACACCAATTTCTTTATTCTCACACTTCGAATTGAGGATGTGATTGAGAAAGAACAAGTTCCTTTTCTCATGCTAAGAACTGATGTTGGTGGAAATAAGATACTCTGAGTGAACAGATTATTCAAAAACAACTGCTTGGATGTGCTAGAACCTAGAAGCCCTGCATTTTTTTGTTGTTGATATATTAAAATGGTGGGCAAGTGGGTACACCACTCCGACCTTCTGCAGGGCCAATTAAGGGGCGAGGTCTCCCAAGGAAGTACGTTCCATTCCCATCTCCCCCGACCTCGAACACAGGAGCGGATAGTTTTTTTTTTTTTTTGCTATTGCACCCGGTTTACCAGAGCTTCGCCCTGCCTAGTCCGGATCGAGGTTCTGTCGGGTGCATACGCAGGGACCTCTCCCAGGGGAGTTTTCTGCATCCACAAGGACTTGAACTTGAGACCCCTACTTAAGCGGCCCAAGTCCCTTCCACTTGAACCAACTCTCGCTGGTCGGGAGCGGATAGTTAAGGGGCAAGGATCCCATCCATCCATGCCAACTTCCGTTGGTAGAAGCCCTGCATTTTCATATTGATGAGAATCCGGATGAAGCAGATGGCAACTTATGAGGTCCAGGCTGGGCTCACTGGACATCCCTATGGGCTTATGATGAGCCTTCGTCAGATAAACCAAAATCCGAAACATATCATAATTAGGCCATGTGGCCTAGTGAAATAGTTCAAAACTTCCAATCGCTTTCCGTAAGAGGGTTGGCAAAAGCCCATAACGGGCTGGATAGAATAATTTAATAAATGCAGTGGGGCCCATATTGCTCAGTGGAGCAGTCGTGTCTTTTAAAACAGACAAATAATGAGCATATCACGAGCTTGCATGGTGGTCAATTGTCACACATGCAACAAAGTCACTTTGGTTTTCATATAACATTAAAATGATTAAAAATAGACCCTTCCTCTTATTTTCTCCCCCCTTCTTGTTTTCTAAGCAAAGTCCAAAGAATCTTTTACTGCTACCAAACAACAACAAGAATTCATCTCCAAGTCATATATTCGTACATTGTGTAATTATGATGATTAAAAGGATACATATACAACCAAAAGTAACGGACAGAAACCAACATCTACATCTCTTGGAGTAAATAGAAAAGGACTTGCTCTTCCTATACTATGTCCTCGATTCAGAGCATTGGAATGGAGAAAATAGTTTTGTGAGCTTTTTCCCCATCACCATAGGCCTGACTCATCAGGACCGGGTGAATCCAGACTAGTTGAAACCTTAAATTTTGGTGAACGGGGTGAACAACTAAAAAAAAAGTAAAGCATAGAACAGTAGGGGATTTATCCTATTTGGATGGCTTGGAATGGTAATTTGCAGTTGTAAATCACAGAGAAGCAATTAATGTGTGTGTTTGCAAGTCATTTTCACATTGAAATGTGTCATTATGAGTTTTGTTCTTCATGCGGAAATAATATTAATAACATATATGCCAGCAAATTTTGGGCATTTTCATACATAGTAAAGGGAATAAACCATATATCTATGTGGTCCTCTCTCAAAATTGTTCCCATCATATCTATTCACTTCACTAATATGTATGTAAGATACTTTCTTCTTCCCAAGCTCTGGCCTACTTCACTCGTGGTCCTCCTCCTCCTCCTTCTCTAATCCTCGTTTCAACCGTTGTGGCCTGGAGTTGGAAAGCTTCACACCACATAAAAAAGATTGTACGTACGTACTACTTCTTTCAGTTTTTGATATAAGATGGAGTATAATTTATAATTCAATTTCTTTGTTGAACTATATCATATACTCCTTCGGTTCTTAATATAAAATACATATTTGTAGAGTTGATATTGGTCCTAAATATAAGACATATGTCCAGTCTTTTTCTAATAATTTTCACCCCTATTGATGCTTATTCCTCAATCATAATCAAAAAGCATAGGAAATAAAGAAATTAAGGAAGACGACTAAGATGTTGTAAGAATACATGTCATAATAACTAATAACCAACTTCTTTAATCTAATTAAATTATGTAAATATGTCTTATATTAAATAGAAGAAAAATGAACTAGAGGAATTACTATATCTCACTGTTAGTCAGAAAGCTTTTTGTTGTAAATGGTATGTTCTGAGTATGTACATGCTCAAGGTTCAGTGCAAAAGGTTTTTATTTTGAAGGTTGATTGATACTAACCTTACCATCCTCTGCTTTCTATCTTGTTTCTGTTTATTGGGATTCAGATGATTTTTTTTTTTCTTTTTAAAAAAATGAACGGGTCATGGTAGGCGGGCGGGCATTCCAGGTTTCAACCCGCACCTCAAAATTCGAGTTATTTACTTTATATATAGTTGATAGAATACTTTTATTAACGACATTTACATTATTCCTTTATTAATTACCATGCAAAATGTGGCTATATATGTAGACAACACAGACTAAAACCAAAACGGCCAGAGAGAGAGCTGACGAGTGACGACTCTGTGCTCAGTCATGTTCAGTGAAACGAATAACCCATCTCAGCCAGCTGAACAACCCAGGACAGCGAAATCGCCGTCGCATTTCACGACGGAATGCTGGTTCGACGACGCATGCATATTAGACATGGACTACTTTGTCAAAACTCTCTCAGGCATTAAAGCGAAAGGCGTTCGTGCTGACATAATTGGCTCCATCATCATCCACTATGCCTCCAAATGGCTCCCGGAACTCTCCGACTGCGGTGGCGGCGGCGTCTCCGACAAGCCCTCCCTCACTCAATTCCAAGAGTCGCCTGAAAGCGTGACGACTTCGTGGATGAAGAAGCGATTCTTCGTGGAAACGCTCGTCGGAGTTCTGCCACCGGAGAAGTATTCGATCCCTTGCAATTTCCTGCTCCGTCTTCTGAGGACGGCGAATATGGTTGGCGTGGAGGTGAATTACAGGTCGGAGCTGGAGAATAGGATATCGTGGCAGCTAGATCAGGCGTCGTTGAAGGAGATAATGATACCGTCGTTCAGTCACACATGCGAGACGCTGTTAGATGTGGAGCTAGTGGCAAGGTTGGTGAAGAGATTTGTGGGGTTAGATGTTGATGGAGGGAAAAGTGGGGTGGCTCTGATGAAGGTAGCTAAGTTGGTGGATGATTACCTGGCGGAAGCCGCCGTGGATGCCAATCTGAGCTTGTCGGAGTTCGTTGCGCTCGCCGGAGCTCTTCCTCCACATTCCAGAGCTACAGATGATGGCTTGTACAGAGCTATTGACACTTATCTTAAAGTACGTCTTAATTATTCCTTTAATCTTCCACATAAATAACGGAATTAAGATATATGCATGCTTTGATTATTTATTCATGCTCTAAAAAACAACTTTGAATAATTAACCACATTGAATTTAAACCTATTTTCTTTTTCTAAAAGCGATGTATTAAAATATTTTATTTATCAAATACTCGTAGCTATTTATTTTTAATAAATGGTTAAATTTAATATATTTGACATTTTTATATTCATAATAACTGTATTGTTAATTGTTTTATTAAATTCTCTATAAATAAATTATTTCTTTTAAATATTTTTTTAATGGCATAGAATTTTACTAATTTTTTCTTTAAAAAATTCTCTTAACATTTTTCAAATATAAATTGAATATATTTTGGTCAAAATAAACTAACTTTTTAAGCTATGTTTTTACTAAAGAATCTAGTAATAACATATGACATGATCTTTTTGGGTGGACTATATATATTCACATTAAAAAGATATATAAAGTATATAGCTAATTTAACTATATGTGTTGTCACCACCACGAGATTCTCCTATTCAGAGAAGAAATATTTCTGGAGCAGGAAATGGAGGGAGAATAAATTATATTATATAAACAAATGGGCATGAATATTAGAATGCATGACCTTTTCATATATGTCAGTATGGTCGTCTATCATATGACAACCTATCATGTACATTCATTTTTTCTACTTTTGCCTTTTGACTTTTTCTTGGACCACTTCTTGATAGAGCTAAAAGGTAGTGGTACAGATTTATTGATCTATCATATGGTCCAACCTTTCCTTACATATATGTGTGTGTACAGTGTAGATATTTACATAAAACCCTTTTTGCTCTGTATAACTGTGTGTGCGCTACGTATATTTGTTTGCTCAAAAGAGTTTATGTATCCATAATTTTTATTACATGAGTAACATATTTTCAGAGTTCAGGAAAAAAATGAGAACTTCAATTTATATAACATGTGTTTGTGTGATTCTAAAAGCTCTATACATGCAGTTGCTGAAGACCATATATATAACTTCTGCATTTTGATATAATATATAGATCGTTTAATTTGAAGACTTGTATCACGTATTCACGTGCAACAAGTATGAAAACAAATTAAAAAAAGAAACTGGAGAAAAAAGATAACTAAGTTATCTTATTCAATTTGCAGAGTGATGCAGTAGTTGGTGAATCTCAAGTTAACCATACACACTCATAGAAACACAACGATATCTACCATATGAAAAACCTACATAGGTAGTGTGTGTATTTTTTATGGTAGGCTAAGAAAGCTAAATAAATTAGTTATTCATAGCATATATGTCATATATCATTTATCATATATTAGTTTATTTATAAGTTAAAAATAAATTAATTTGGTATATAAAAAGATAAATATAAATACTACCTCTCCAAAGAAAAGTTAACTGGGTGGAGGCAGTTCTTTGGAGTAAATTTGCCTTCTTTAATGTTTTAATTGGGTTTTATATTAAAGACAAGAGGTAGGAGGTAGTGTTTTTTGTTCCTCTGAGGGTGATTTTTTGTTTTTTTTTGGTTGTTGGTGTGATGATATATACGTACAGGCACATTCAGGGGTATCAAAGCAAGAAAGAAAAGGTCTATGTAAGCTGATAGATTGCAGGAAACTAAGCCCAGAAGCCTCACTTCACGCAGCTCAGAACGAACGCTTACCTGTAAGAGCCGTGATCCAAGTCCTCTTCTCCGAGCAAACAAAGCTGAATCGCCACGTGGACTGGAGCGGCTCCTTTGGCGGCGGAGGCATGAGAAGCCCCAACGACGGCGGAGGAGACTTGCCAGCGAGGTCGTTCTCGAAGCGGGAGA
Source organism: Acacia crassicarpa (assembly GCA_034222035.1). Classification (NCBI taxonomy): domain Eukaryota; kingdom Viridiplantae; phylum Streptophyta; class Magnoliopsida; order Fabales; family Fabaceae; genus Acacia; species Acacia crassicarpa. The sequence goes on along the minus strand of JAWXYG010000019.1, from coordinate 1,363,782 downwards.
TGTACGCGCAGCAGATGGAGATAAGAAAGTTGAAGGAGGACGTGCACAGGCTTCAGAGTCAGTGCAGTGTGATGGAGGTTCAGATGGAGAGGATGATGATGGAGAAGAGCAATAAGAAGGGTTTCTTCATCAAGTGGAAGAAGTTTGGGATTAGTGGGTTTGGTAAAAGTGTGAATGTTATGGCTTCTTCTTCTGTGGATCATCACAAGATTCAAGAAGGGGTTGTTGAAGAAGAAGGTGGGTTTGAAGTTAGACAAACTCCAGTGGCCATGAAAACCAGATCGTCTTCTCGGACTCCTCATCACAAGCACTGGAGGAAATCAATGTCTTGATAAAGCTTACTAATTTGAATATTTGTTTTTTGAGCTTGTCTATATATATGTGCGTGTAATCAGTTTAGAATTTGTTGTGTTTGGTGATAGACTCTCAGAACTGATGTCAACTTTGGGAAATAAGATCATGAGAAGATTTTTGTATTTGTCCCAGAGGAGTGATTCTTTTTAGTTCTTTTTTATTTATCAAATATATCATGTATATAAATAAGAAAAATGCATGCAGGAGATGCGATTGGGGATATATAATAGGCAAGTCCTAAATTCAAATGTATGTGCACATGTAGATTAAAGAAGTTATCATTATGGGTGAGTATGGAGTATGTCCAGCCGAGCCCAGTCAAAAATAGCTTAGCCTAGCTTGAAAAAAGTGGTAAAATTAAAAAAATTTGTACATCTTTGGACCGGGCTACAAGCAGCTATACCTGCTTGGAAAATTAATTACATACAATTTATTTTAAGTGTGTGTATATATTGATAAAAGATCAATATGCATTAAAATGATAAAATGCTAATACATCAGTAACTTACAATCATGTGGGGTTATGAATGCAGCATGTTAAAAACAGTAAAATGAATTAACAGTACATATAAGACATTATCAAATTTAAAATAGTTGAGATAGTGTTTTATATATGTCCAATTGAAGCACTTGCATAGAGCTTGCTTTGTATCCCCTTGGTGGAAGTATTTTCTTCTTGAGGTAAACAACTGATCAGATAGTTCTGCTTGCAACCTGTTGATATAGTGATGAAGAAACAATCCACCAAAGTGAAGCTCTAAAGCATATTAGTGCAAGAGAAGATTGATTAGTTCTTTTCTTTCATACGAGAGATTGTAAGGACACTCCTTCAAAGGAGATCCACTATTGATAGAATATACCTGTGAACCCTGTCTATATCTTTCCACAAAAATATACCAACTAGAGGATGAAATATAATCTAATTTCTGAACCACAAATGCACTTTCTTCGGTATTATCACTGGCAAAGGTTAACGTACTTCTGAAGGCAAAAGATTTCAATGAGGATGCACATTTAATTTCCTCGATGACCGACTCAGGAGTGACCTTCAAGCTTTTGTGGAGAATTTGATTTCTTTTCATCCAAATTATTGAGATGAGCTTGATAATACCAGCGAACATCTCTCTATTACTGTCATCATGCAAAGCAAAGACTTTTAGACATATTTTAACCACCGCTTGAAAGAGTCAAAAGAAGAACATAGAAGTAGAATAGTCCCACACGCCCCCACGCGCCGCCACAAGTGGCTGCGCGTGGCCGTCACGCGCCTGCAAATAACAGGCGCGTGTGGGCACGTGGCTGAGTTTCTGGGGAAGTTCTGACCGCCACGTTGTTCGTCTTTCCGTCCTCTTTCCATCCATATATGGCTTGTCGAAATCCGAGGTCCAGAGGTCCACGAAAGGTGTCGTACAGTGTTGATCGCTCATATTCTTTGCGTTTCTTGATCTCCAACTTTTACAAGAATTCGAAAAAATACATAGAAATTCGAAAAGAAATAATAAAAGAGCAAGGAGGAAACCTAATCATATGGGATTAGCCTCCTTGTTACAATTCAAGAAATACACGATATAAACTATCCATGGATTAAAGTGCTTGTATGATTTATAAACAATTAACCACCAAGAAATCGATAACAAATATAGAAAAAGATGCCATCTTTTCCAAAATTAATTTTCGAAAAACAATCAAATGAAATTTCAAAACTCGGTTCTTTTCCTCATCGCTACTGGCTATGATGCCAATTATGACTAGATTTTAGATACTTAATAATTTACTCTAAATTGAACAAATTCTTGGAAATTGAAAATTCTAAATTTAAAATATTGAATGGGTGAAGGTTTTAAATTGAGTATTTAATTTTAAAACCTACGGGCCCCAATTGTGGGTTTATTAGTGAAATGGTTGTCGCTGAAGCCCCATCGGATAAGGATAATCGGATTTCACTAGATTAAACCTTAATATTTTTAAAATTTTAGTAAAGTTTTGTACGGCCCATCGTCGGCAACACTTAGACACTAAAGATAATTTTGAAAGTAAACAATGGTTAAATACATTCAACTTTGGTAAAATTGTTAATCCTCCCATCGAGGCTCTGGCAATGGAACTAAAGGCCCAAATTAACAATATTAGTTTTACAAGAATCTTGCCCATCGTAAGTCTTGTAAAGATAACTGATGCATTGTTAAACAATGAACGAATAGTAGTTATTAGAATCTACTAGCAATTTTTCCGTTTGTTGTTAATTTTTAAAGTTTGAAATTAGTGTGTTTTTTTTTTCAGAAAAATGTCTTCCTTCAATCCTTTAGCTACAATCTTGAGCCAAAAACCTATGGATGGTACAAATTACAAACAATGGAGAACCAATTTAGATATTGTTCTTCAATATGAAAAGCTCAACTTTGTTCTTACTACCCCTATGCCAGCGCTGCCTGCTGCGGATGCGTCTGATGCAATTCGGACTCGTTTTCAGCAGGAAAAGGATAGATGGGAGAAGGCAAATGTGTCAGTTCGCTGCTACATTTTGGCCAGTCTCGCCAGTCACCTTCAGGAGCAAATGAACATAATTCAGAGTGGAGCAACCATGCTCCAGACTCTGGATGCCATGTTTGCTACACCTAGCAGTTCTGCTAGGCAAAATGCGCTGAGTGCAGTCACCAAGACAGTAATGTCTGGAGGAAGTGTGCGGGATCATTGTCTAACAATGATAGCAAACTTCAAGAAGGCTGATGACCATGGTATCAAGTTTGAACAAGAAGTAAAAGTTGACCTTCTCTTACAATCACTACCTGAATACTTCAACCAATTCAAGATGAATTACAATATGAACAAGATGAATCTTGACCTCACTCAACTAATACACGAGCTTGAGAGTGCTGAACAGACTCTAGTCAAGCAAGGAAGTGCATTATTTAGTGAAAGTTCTGTGAAACCTAAGGGGAAACCCAAGGGAAAGAACAAGAACAAGAAAAAGAAGAAATCAGGTACTCCAGTTGCCAAATCAGTTGCAATGAAGCAGCCAAAAGGCAAGTGCTTCAAGTGCGGACAAAAGGGGCATTGGAAGAAAGATTGCCCAAAAATGAATAAACCAGGTATGAGTAATTTAAATGTGATTGAGGCTTGTTTAGTGGAGAATCACGATGATAAATGGATCGTTGATTCAGGAGCCACTAACCATGTTTGTTACTCTTTGCAGTAGTTCAAACATAGCTTGCCTGTGAGCAGAGGACAACGAGATTTGAAGCTTGGAACAGGGCAGCTTGTGTCTGCACTAGCAGTGGGACAAGTTGTTTTATCTTTTAATAATTACAGAACTTTGGTTTTAGAAGACTGTTTATATATTCCAGACTTTAAGAGGAATTTAATTTCTGTTAGTTGTTTAGATAAACGTGGTTTGACAGTTCAGTTTGATTCCTTAGTTTCAATAAGAAGTTCATCTTCTTTTATTTGTTCTGGTGTAAAGTTTAATGGTCTTTATTTCCTTAGTCCTGTTCCCTGTGAAGTTAATCATGTTGAATTAAAAAATGTTGAGCATATCAATTTGTCAAAGAAAAGAAAAGTTTCCAATGAAACTTATCTTTGGCATTTGAGATTGGGTCATATTAACTCTAACAGGATCCAAGGTTTGGTCAAAAGTGGGATTTTAAAATCCCTGAACTTTGAACCAATACCAGTGTGTGAATCCTGTTTAGAGGGTAAAATGACCAAGAGATCTTTCAAGGCCAAGGGAAAACGTGCCACACTTCAGCTGGAATTGGTACATACTGATGTATGTGGACCAATAAATGTCCAAGCCAGAGGCGGGTATCAATATTTCATCACATTTACTGATGATTACTCTAGATTTGGACATGTATACTTGATGCGTCACAAGTCTGAAGCTTTTGGAAAATTCCAAGAGTTCAAGGCTGAGGCAGAAAAGCATCTAGGTGTTCAAATTAAGACTCTTCGATCTGATCGAGGGGGTGAATACCTATCTGGAGAGTTCAGGTCTTACTTGACCAAAGAGGGGATAGTTTCACAATTATCTTCTCCAGGGACACCCCAGCAGAATGGAGTTGCTGAAAGGATAAATAGAACCCTTTTAGAAATGACAAGATCTATGCTCAGTTATTCATCACTTTCTGATTCATTCTGGGGATATGCCTTAGAAACAGCTATGTATCTATTGAACATAGCTCCATCGAAGTCAGTTTCAACGACACCAATAGAATTGTGGAAAGGGTCTAAGCCCACTATGAATCACATTCGGATTTGGGGTGCTCCGGCACATGTCTTGAAACAGAAACCAGACAAGATGGACTCGCGTACTGAAGTATGCATGTTTGTGGGCTATCCTAAAGGAACCAGAGGTTGGTTGTTTTATAGTCCAAAAGAAAAGAAGGTCATAGTGAGCACTCACGCGACTTTCTTGGAGGAGGACTATATGACAAACTATAAGCCAAGAAGTAAAGTTATTCTTGATGAACTAGTCTCAGATCAAGTTTCACCACAACCTCAAGGGGTTCCAGCTTTTGTTCCTGTGGTTGTTCAAAGAGGGGAAAATGTACCTGAACATACACAGGAACCAGAGACAGAACCAGAAGTTCAACATGAGACAGAACCAGAAGTTCAGCATGATGTTGAACTAAATGAAGAACAAAATCATGAATTGGTTAATATACCTAATGAGGGTCCTCATCTAGAAATTGTTAACCCACAAAATATGGACCCCCTGTAGATGCACAACATCAAGTGCGACAAAGTTGTAGTGGGAGATTGATTCGTAAACCTGCAAGATATCTTTTGTTGGGTGAGTCAAATCAGGATGTCATCATTGATGAAGATGGTGATCCCACGAGTTATGACGAAGCACTAGGAGATGTTGATGCTCAGGAATGGCTTGAGGCTATGAATCGTGAAATGGATTCTATGTATTCCAACTCAGTTTGGTCTCTTGTAGATGCACCTGAAGGGGTAAGACCCATTGGGTGTAAGTGGATTTACAAGAGAAAGAGAGGATCAGACGGGAAGGTTGAAACCTTCAAAGCTAGATTGGTGGCGAAAGGGTACTCTCAAAAAGAAGGTGTGGATTATGATGAAACTTTTTCGCCGGTTGCCATGCTCAAGTCCATCCGGATTCTCTTAGCTGTTGCAGCCAATCTTGATTATGAGATTTGGCAGATGGATGTCAAAACTGCTTTTCTAAATGGAAATTTGGAAGAGGAAATCTATATGCAGCAACCAAAAGGGTTTATAGCCAAAGGGCAAGAAGAAATGGTATGCAAGTTGCAAAGGTCCATTTATGGACTTAAGCAAGCGTCCAGGTCGTGGAACATCAGATTTGATCAAGCCATTGAGTCTTATGGTTTTGAGAAAACTCCTGATGAACCATGTGTGTATAAAAGAATCCAAGGTAATGCAGTATCTTTTCTGGTACTTTATGTGGACGATATACTCCTTATCGGAAATGATACAGAGGTATTGTTGGGCATAAAAACCTGGCTGAGCAAACATTTTGATATGAAGGACCTGGGGGAAGCCAATTATGTTCTTGGTATTAAACTCCTGCGAGACCGGAAGAACAGGGTTTTGGCATTATCCCAGGCTCAATACATTGACAAAATACTTGCCAGGTTTAGCATGGAGAATTCAAAGAGGGGAATTATACCCTTCAGGCATGGGATTCATCTCTCTGAGAAGCAATCTCCTCAAACTCCTGAGCAGAGAGAACGCATGAGTAGGATACCTTATGCTTCAGCAGTAGGTAGTCTCATGTATGCTATGCTATGTACTAGACCAGATATCTGCTATGCAGTGGGAGTAGTAAGCCGGTACCAATCGAACCCTGGAGAGAAACACTGGGTAGCGGTTAAACATATACTCAAGTACCTACGGAGAACGAGAGATTATATGTTGGTCTACTTAAGTGGGAGTCTTGAAACCATTGGTTATACGGACTCAGATTTCCAAGGAGATATTGACTCAAGGAAGTCCACCTCGGGATATGTGTACACCCTTAATGGCGGTGCCATTTGTTGGAGAAGTGTAAAACAATCATGTGTCGCTGACTCTGCCAATGAGGCTGAGTATGTAGCTGCTTCTGAGGCTGCAAAGGAAGCTGCATGGTTAAAGAAGTTCCTGACAGACCTTCAGGTGATGCCAGGTGTTGATTGTCCTATCACACTTTACTGTGACAACAGTGGGGCAGTAGCACAGTGCAAGGAACCAAGGTGTCACAAGAGACAAAAACACATAGAGAGGAAGTACCACTTGATCCGAGAAATAATTAAAAGAGGAGATACAGTGGTGGCAAAGATAGCATCAGACGAGAATCTCGCTGACCCTTTTACTAAGAGTTTGCCTGAGCGTGTGTTCGAGAGGCATGTTTCATCTATGGGTCTTAGGAGGATTCCAGATTTGCTACAGCTTTAGGCAGTTGTTATTTCACTTTGTTATTTTGTGCTTTTAAGCAAGACATTATGACATTGCATTTCTTTTCTGAATATTAATAAATGGAGTGTTTTTTTTCATTTATTTCGCACACTATTTAAAACTAGAAGGTCCGGATCAATTGTGGAGTATATGATCATATGAATACGTTCATAGAGGACATGGTCATAGGTTCTCACAATGGATGAATTGGTTCACAGCTATTAAATTAAGTTGGGCACTTTATTTAGGCTGCAATGTTTTATGAAATGGTTTTGTCCGAATCATTATAAAACATTGGTGTGAGTTAATGCTTACATTGAATAGATCAAGGAGAGATTTGATTAAGGTTGTTTTTTCTGTCATCAGGAATCAAATCTCCAGATAACAATAGTTATGTAATTGCTCTTAATCCTAAGTTTATTTTAAACAGGTAGTCAATTAGTTTTTTCATTCTTTGATTTACCAACGGGTGAGGTCTGATCTATATGACGACCAACAACTCGGTATTTTGGGATTGAGACTATTTGGCTATCGGTGTTTATGAGATAAACAACATGGAATTTATAGGAAATGTCCCCTTGATATGTTTTGGTACCTGGATATTGAAGACACTGGCCAGTACATGCAATCCATTAGAGAAACTGTCAAAGTCAAGGGAATAAATAATTGATTGGGTTACAGAAAAATAGTCAATCAATTATAGACATTCTATAAAGGGGTAATGCATATCTCTGTTATAAGTGTCACTATTCTTGGAGATCACGTTCGGGCTTTTAGTGGAGTAGCACCGAACTAGATAATCTTCTGTAGATTATCATGAGCCTTGATGAATGACAAATGGTAGGTCCCCAGGCTAGCTTGAGACAAGGGATGAGGTATATTATCAGATGACGATGGCTTATGAGCTACATGGTCTTGGGTTTGCGAACTCAAGTTTGTGTCTTAAAGAGCAAGTGGGAGATTGTTGGGTTAATGTGCTCTTTAGTCACTTAAGCCCAAGAACTCTAAGGCCCATGTGGATTAGGGTTAGGTCTTGGGTGGAGCATTATATAAACCCACTTTAACCTGCTTGAAAACAGACGGCCGCACAAATAGTCAGGAGGCTCTCATCAGAAACAAAAACCTAGAGGCAGATGTTCATCATCTGAACGGTTGCCCACACAACCACCTCATCCCCCTCGAGAGATAGTCTGGAAGATCAATCACAGAGCGAGGACTGTTCGTAGACAAGAATTGTTCGCGGAGAATCTTTCAGATCACTCTTCAATATCCAGGTAATCAAAACGATGAACGGTTTAATCTTTTCCTACATCACGTGGTTCGATACGCTTCCGCGTTTCTGATTAGATTCCTACAACGTTGTACCTCCAAAAAGAGGCAAATGATGTCTATTAAGAACATCCACTAAAGGAAAAGCATCAATTAATAGCTTCCGTATCAGTAATAGATCTTTCAATGGCAATGAGATAGACCAAAGAAATTTCCAAAAGTCATCAGTTGCTTTTGATGCAGTAGGGGCAGCTATCAATCTGAAACCTTTTCACACAGGATATTCACGCGATTGAGAGCTGGTGAAAGAGATGGGGATATTCATCATAGAATCTGCTGCTTGTCTTGAGTACAATGATCTTAGCAATAAAACATTCCATCTAACTAGCTTGATTGAAAATGCATTAATAGATCCTACATTCTTTCAAGATTACTTCAAAAAATCGGTCTAAATTGCATGGCCATAAAAAAGAGTGGTTTAAAAGGATATCACTCCCATGACCAACTCTCTAGGATAAATGATTAGCAATAATGTCAGAGCATTGATGAATACATTTTCAAATCCAGGAGGAATTATAAGGTTTCTTAAAAATAGGAGAGCTACTTGTGTCTGTATATTTGTGCTTTAAATTAAGTTTCCCCAAGTAAAGAATTAGTTGGAGAAGAAAGTATATATCATTCAATATATATTGTTTTAAATAAAATAATCATTATTCTATATGTATTATTTTATTTTAAAAAATATATATTATTTCATTTTTTGAAACATTTATATTATTATTTTAATATCCCTCCACCGTAGTTTATATATAAATCATTGCCTTTTGATTTGGATAAATGATAAAAAGTGATACAAAATTGAGATAAGAGACAAGAAATTTAGTTTCTTTAAAGTCTTCATCGCAATTACACCTATTTGATATGAATATATATTTATATACATGCACATATCACTTCAGAATTTGTCATGTAATTGTTATAAGATGTATGGTAGTTTTATTTATTTCTAGACCATTTATTTTGAACTATTTCAATGTGTGAAATTATGGAATGTATCTAAAGTTTTTAATAGTATTTATTAAGTTTAATTATTATTATTTTTTTGAAAAAATATAGTATTAGCAATGGAGTTACCGTTTGGGTAGGGTTGCCTACCCTGCCCTGCCAAGGATCCGGATTTTCTCATTGTCCTTTCCCCTCAGAATCCCTCAGTATCCCATCTGGACCGTTTAAATCTTGATCCAACGGTCCAGATTAAAAAAAAAATTTACTTTTGTCTTTTTCGAAAAAGACAAAAGCAAATTTTTTTTTTTTTTTTAATCTGGACCGTTGGATCAAGATTTGGACGGTCCAGATGGGATACTGAGGGATTCTGAGGGAAGGGGAGAAAGAGAAAATCTGCTTCCGCCCTGCCAACCCTTCCCCAAAATAGTTAGGGCTTCTACAAGAAGGATATCGGGTAGGTATTTCGCCTTGCCTAACCCTGCTCTTAATTACCATGATACTTATTCCTATGTATAGTGCTCCTAAAGATGAAAAAAAGTTTTTGTTTATTCTGTTAGTGATTGACATATCTGGAATGAATTCAATAAAAAACGATACTTAATTAAGAATTCATAATTCGCTATATTATTATCTTTTCAGAATTTTTAAAATAATTACATTTTCAAACATATTAAATATAAATTGTTGTCAAAAAAATCTTACATTATACAGGTTATTCTGTATAATTTTTTCAAAATTCAATCTTTAACATTTTAAATAATATTTTTACTAAATTTGGGATTGTGGGAGTAATTTCCTCTTTACCGTTTTACAAGGCAAATGTCCGAGATTAGTTTAGTTGTTTATCGTTGACAGGTGAAGAGGTTTTTTTATGTTAGATGCAAAAATAAGCGTACAACCCGGGCACAAAAAAGTAAAAACTTTGAATATCCCCGCTGCTTTTAACCGATAAACCTCACCCATAAACCTCTCACACAATGCTCTGTATCGCCAATGGCTGCTTTTGCTAAAATCTCCTACACCCATGCGCACAGAAACCATCTCATTCCCCATACTTCTGGCAATTTCAATGCCAAGACTTCCACTTTCTCTCATAACCTTCAAACCCACCATCTCTCAATCAGAACATCCGATGGAATCCGGGTTTCGAATTCTGTCACCGACAGTACCTCCATCAGTATGCAGAACCCAAGTTCGAATATTTGCCAATTATGCCTCCTTGGGAAGTTGGAACAAGCTTTGAGTTACTTAGATTCGATGTATGAACTTCAAATTTCTGTGGAAGAGGATGCTTATATCGCTTTAGTTCGGCTCTGTGAATGGAAGCGAGCGCGAAAAGAAGGCTCTAAGGTTTACGCTTACATTTCAAAGTCGATTTTTAATTTAGGCCTTAAATTGGGAAATGCTCTGTTGAGTATGTTCGTGAAGTTCGGCAATTTGGTGGATGCATGGTATGTGTTTGGGAAAATGACAGATAGAAATTTATTCTCTTGGAATGTTTTGGTTGGTGGGTATGCCAAAGCTGGGTTCTTCGATGAGGCTTTGAATTTGTACCATAGAATGTTGTGGGATGGTATGAGACCTGATGTTTACACTTTTCCGTGTGTTTTGAGAACTTGTGGTGGAATGCCAAACATAGTTAGGGGTAGAGAGATTCATGTGCATGCTATTAGATTTGGGTTCGAGTCAGATGTAGACGTGGTTAATTCATTGATAACCATGTACGTAAAATGTGGTGATGTCGATACTGCGAGGTTGGTGTTCGATAAAATGCCTTATAGAGATACAATTTCTTGGAATGCCATGATTTCTGGGTACTTTGAAAATGGAGAATGTTTGGAGGGACTAAGATTGTTTTCTATGATGCTTAACAGTTCTGTTGATCCTGATTTGATGACTATGACCAGTGTGATTACTGCATGTGAAATACTTGGTGATGAGGACTTGGGGAGGGAAATTCATGGTTATGTGATGAGAACGGTTTTTGGGAAAGATGCCTCTGTTTATAATTCATTAATTCAAATGTACTCATCTGTTGGACTTATTGAGGAAGCCGAAAAAGTCTTTTCTCAAACAGAATGCAAAGATGTGGTGACATGGACTGCAATGATATCTGGTTATGAGAATGGTTTGCTTCCTGAGAAAGCTCTAGATACGTATAAAATGATGGAAATGGAAGGCATCATGCCAGATGAAATCACCTTAGCCAGTGCACTTTGTGCATGTTCTTGTTTAGGGCAATTGGATATGGGTATGACCCTTCATGAAGTTTCCAAGCAGACTGGGCTCATATCATATGTTATAGTTGCAAACACACTCGTTGATATGTACTCCAAGTGTAAAAACATTGACAAGGCTTTAGAAGTCTTCCACTCCATACGTGACAAGAATATTATATCCTGGACATCTATCATCCTTGGTCTTCGGATAAACAACCGGAGTTTCGAAGCTTTGCTTTTTTTTAGGGAAATGATGCTCAGACTGAAGCCAAACTCTGTTACCTTAGTTTCTGTCCTGTCCGCATGTTCTAGAATAGGAGCTTTGACATTTGGAAAAGAGATTCATGCCCATGCATTGAGGACTGGACTAGGGTTTGATGGTTTTATGCCCAATGCAATTTTAGACATGTATGTAAGGTGTGGAAGAATGGAGTCTGCTTGGAAACAATTTTTCTCTGGTGATCAAGATGTTGCAGCATGGAACATTCTGCTGACAGGATACGCCGAACGTGGGAAAGGAGTGCTCGCCGTCGAACTTTTTCAGAGAATGGTAGGGTCAAACGTTATCCCCAATGAAATTACATTTATATCCCTTTTGTGTGCTTGTAGCAGATCTGGTATGGTGGCAGATGGATTGGAATATTTTAACAGCATGAAACATAGGTACGGTATTACGCCTAACCTGAAACACTATGCATGTGTGGTTGATTTGCTTGGCCGTGCTGGAACATTAGACGATGCTTATGGATTCATACAGAAAATACCAATGAAACCAGATCCAGCAATTTGGGGAGCATTATTAAACGCATGCAGGATTCACCATCATGTCGAGCTCGGGGAACTTGCTGCTCATAACATCTTTCAAGATGATACAAAAAGTGTAGGATATTATATTCTTCTGTGCAATCTATACGCTGACACTGGCAGATGGGACAAAGTTGCAAGGGTAAGAGAAATGATGAGACAAAATGGACTAATAGTAGATCCTGGATGCAGCTGGGTGGAAGTCAAGGGCAAGGTGCATGCTTTTCTAAGTGGTGATTACTTTCATCCTCAAATCGACGAAATAAATGTGGTTTTGGAGGGATTTTATGAGAAGATGAAGGAAGCTGGTTTTGGAGGGCAAGAGAATAGTCCTTCAGACTTACTTGAAGCTTCTAAAGCTGATATATTTTGTGGCCACAGTGAAAGACAAGCCATTGCTTTTGGACTTATTAATACTGCCCCTGGTATGCCCATTTGGGTCACAAAGAATCTGTATATGTGCCAAAGTTGCCATGATACTGTCAAATTTATCTCTAAGGTAGTTCGAAGAGAGATTTCTATTAGGGATGCTGAACAGTTTCACTATTTCAAGGGAGGCATCTGCTCTTGCATGGATGAAGGTTATTATTCAAGGCAGAGAAATTAGCAGAAAAACTGGAAGATATATATAGCATTGTAATATGGAAAAAAAAAACATTATAGTTGTAGGAAACTTCCCGTTATACTGTAAATGATAATGGGGCTGTGATGTGAACGCCGATCAGTCCCATGCATAAGTGATATGCATGCTGTACAGAAAACAACAGATTCTGCTATGTCTCGCACACAAGTTATCTGCTTAAGTATACAATTTTTCTCCTAATATATCCAGGAAAAACCGAAGTCAAGGAAGCTATCCCTATGACCTGAAGTAACTTGTAAACGACATTTTGTTTTGACAAGAATAGATTTTTGGGGTTTCACTGTGGAAACTTATACAGAAACTGCCTTGTGGTAATTTATTGAGTTATAGGTGAAGGTGTAAAGATACAATGGTCTTAGATGCAGAAGATTGCTTACCCGCGATCAGAACATGTTTGGCATATACCAATCAGAATTTATTCAACCACACATCTTGTACCACGATGTTACTTATATAGGTATTTAATGAAATGTATGGGTTTACCAAGCTTTTTATTGAAATTGCATGAATTTTAATTCTTCTACAGAGTGAGATTATGTGTCACTTTACCAGCATGTCATATTGATATGTTATTTTAGTAGAGTTGGGTGTTATCAGTTCTGCTTGTAATATTATGTCCTTTCTGGTAACTTTACTGGTACTAGAAGGGTCTGAGGCAAATGCCAGCTCTTTCGAGAAAATTTTCAAATTACAATTACGAAGTAGGTAAGTAAGAACGAAAGAGAAACATGCTGTTATCACATATTTTACACTAAATACACAAATCAAACAATTGAATGCCGATACTTTACACAATTATTGTTCTTTTTTTTTTAAAAAAAAAAAAAGAAAAAAATTCTGGCAACAAAGTGGCTATTCAACTAGCATCACTCCCAAATTGTAGAATTTAGAAAAAGATAAAGCCAAATTGATAGAATAGAAATCAAAGTTTAACTGCTTTCTTGATTGTCTTGAAGGAAGACCTGATAAGCAAGGATGGAGAAGATGGAATTCGCCTCAACCCTCTGGCACTCTCTGACCTAGCAAGCTCTTTTCCCTTTATATTGCATTCCCTTCTTTCCATTCCCTTAAAACTTTTATTGTCATTTTCTTCACTTATGCATACTTCTTCTCCAGTGTAAATTGTACTTGCTGTGTGAATAAAATCTGTACCATCTTTCTCTGCCTGATCATTCTTTTCTTGAGGAACTGGTAGTTGCTTCTCTTTATTTTCATTTTCTGAAACTCTTCGGGTTTTCAGCTCCTGTTGTGGGTACTTCTGATTTATTTGTCTGATTGTTTCCTCAGTTCCACTAGTTTCATTTGCATAAGTTTCTAATGGATCCATGTCTTGACTATTCTCTAAAAGAATCTGAAGCCACTTCTCCACATTCCCTTTGCCACGTTCCTGCCTGATATGTTCATCTTCCTCAATTTCTGTTTCATGAAGAGCTCGAAATGAACTCTCACAACTTTCCTTACCTCCCTTGATATTTAGCTTCTGAAGTTTTTGCTCTATTGAGCTTTCCTCCTCCAAGGCAACACTTGATCTTTTATGCTCCTCAATATTCTCTTCTGTGACGAAACGAGTTGGTATTTTCAGTTCTCGATTCTTTTCCTCTTGATTTTGTTCTTCATGTGCAGATAAAGCAGCTTCAGATGCTCTTTGTTCCTCCTCCAGAAATACTCTAAGCTCCTTGTGGAAAGGAGTTCTTGGCCTGATCGCGGGTAAGCAAAGGAGAGGTTTACTGTCTTTCTCTTCATCAAAGGTGGAATCATCAGCTATTCTTATTCTCTTCCTTCCTTGATCCCATTCAGGCCTTATCTGCTTCTCTATTTGATCTCTCTGTTTATGCTTGCGGTGGAGTTCTTTCTCTGCATTATCACAAATTGCCTTCTGAGCTTCCAGTCTAGCCATGAGTGCATTGGCAGCAGCCTGGTTCAATCTAACCTGTTCCTTATATAGGACACTCCTGCAACAAACAATTTTCAGAAGGTAGTAGTCAAAGCGCTTGCAAATTTAAGTATAAACCAGATTCTCAAAATAGTTTTGTTATACTTTTGAGTGAATCTTCACATGTATGTTCCTGTAGGGCTGAATCATAGGAGTGACAAGGATTTTACTTCTGACAACTTGATTACTGAAACTTTAAGTCAGAAGTTTAAAATACTCATGTATACAAACTTATTATTGAGTAAATATACAATCACGATGTGTTCCCTTGAAAATATACCATTTATAGGTCATTGGTTTATTTATCTATACAAAATTGATCCCTCAGAGTTTATTACTAGTTATGTGTTCACTGAGTTAATTGTCAAAACAGAGTAATTATACAATTTGGCTTCATAGAGTGATTAATCTGACTAGCTCTTAGGAGACTAATTCTGAAGAGATAATTCCAAATAGCTTGTGTTTTTTCTAAGATATAATCTCTTAATAAATAATTTGATTTATGATTATCTATCTTACTGGTGCATGGTGTCTCTGATCATTTTCTCTAGCGTGGTTCTGTAAGAAGATTGAGCCTCAGATAACCGCCTGCACTTTTCAGCCTTTCTCCTGGCTTTTATGAGTGCCAATTCCAGGTCTTGAATTACGAGCTTCTCCTCCTCATTTGTGAGCCTCATCTCACTCACTTCATCGTCCAGCTTCTGAATTTCAGCTTGCATTCTTGTCGCTTCTTCTCTTTGCTTCAGGGAATCTCTGGCCATCACAATGGCCTGATATGGATTCTTAGCAAAATATGGATCTTCATTTTCTTTTAGGACTTTACCCTTGCATTTTTTCGCAGCAACTGAGAACATCAAAGTAATACAAAGAGAATGTTCAGCTATAAATATCAGAGAATGATCAGCAAATCTCACTATCTATGTTATAACTGTGTCAAAATGAATGCATGAATATATTGTTTATCTCCCCAGGGGGATTTACCTGAATTCTACCCTCCAATGGTGTAATCTTCTAGACCATTTCAGTGTTTTGAGCTTATTACTACCGTGATTAAGTTAACCATTTGTTTTTTTATAAATGTCTCTGAAAGGACCCATTTCATTGGGAAAACTTATTCCAGAAAATCAAGGTAAACCACACTTGATACAAGCAAAGGGGAAAGAAGCCTTTTAAGGTTGCAGGGTTTGACCTTGCTATTTCTATGTAATCTTAGGACATAGCCGCTATATAGAGTGGCTATGGTTATTTAGACTTGTAACTTTCTGCACACTTTTGGGGCATTGTGCAAGATGCTTTTTGCTTATAATAGCTGTAGGAGAGAAGGGTATGGGTATGTTGGATTTTTGTATTAGATTGTAGGAGAAGGGGACTGGTTCTATAGAGAACAGTAACCATCTTGGCTGTGGGAGTAGAAATATTCTTGACAGATTGTAGGAGAGGGAAGCTATTCTGTTCGCAGAGTGGCCTTCGATCTTGGCTGCAAGAGTTCATACTCTTGACAGATTATTGTATTTCCAGTGTGTTTCTGCTGTTTGCCTAATTAAATCAGTGTTTTTTTTAGATACTCTAGGGAGGTTCCTAACAGTCTCTTTTCCAACTAGCATGTTCATCCAGTGAAATATAGAATTAGATGGTGAATGCAATTAGACTTGCACCAATTGCATGTGGAAATCCATTAGACTACTATTTGAACTATTGGAGAATCCAGTGTTTTCATGTATTAACTACTTCCTTTAGTCCTTAATATAAGACATATTTGAGAAGTTGATCTTGGTTTTAAATATAAAACATATTTTTCATATTTGTCAATCATTTTCAAATTTACCCCTATTGATGTTCTCGACAATAATCAAGGAGGGGAGAGAAGGGGGGAATTAAGGAAGATCATTAGGGTATTTTAAAATACATGTCATATTAACTAACTCAACCAACCTCTTTAATCTAATCAAATTAGGTAAATATGTCTTATATTCAAGATCGGAGGAAATATTTAGCAAGTGGAAATACACTCCAATCATGTCAACTATTAAACTCATATTTATCTGATGTGGGATTTCTCATATAGAGCTAAGTTTGTTCGCATTTGACATTTTCTAACAATCTCCCCCTCAAGCATAGTTGACGACACAAACAAGCTACCCCATATTGCTGCAAACACCAATTCCCTGCTGAAGCTAAATCAGGGCCAATCCAATTTTTGGACTTCAAACAGTGCAACTTTATTTGATGTGGGACTTCCCACACCACGCTAAGTTTGCTCACACATGACACAACTAGCGGAAATCAACATGAGGGAGCTATATATATACACAATGAGTGGGTTTGGTGTTTGCGAGTGAGTGAGAAGCAAGTATGAGAGCTAGTGTGTACAGCAGGCAACGAAGCAAGAGTGTGAAGAGATTTTAGTGTCAAGAGTTAATTAGCAGGTGATTGAAAGGGGAAAAGTGAGTTAAAGAATGAGGCAGGAGTTTTAATATGTTAGCAGTTTAATTTGTGTGAGTTTCTTGGAATTGAACGCCACAACAATGGAAGGCAAGAGCTCAATAATATAAATAGGGTTTCTTCAACATATTTTCAAGCATGGAACTTTGTGTGAAAGTGGTTCATGTGCATAGATTTTTTTTTTTTTTTTTCCCTTTTTCAAAAGATGTTCTACACAGGTACATACAAATATATGATTTTTAAGAAGTTGCCGCCTAGCTGGTCACGTCAAGGAGCTTATAAAATTCAAAGTCATTGGTCAAAATAACTACATTTAATTTATTATTGGGCGGCTTCTTCTACAGCAAGGAGAAACTTGTTCTTTGATTATGTGAAAAAGTACTTGTTGAAAATATGTTGGATCTTGTTTCATCATCATATATATATTTTTACTCCAGAGAACCTCTCTGCATACGCCTAAGCATATAGCTTATACCTCTTTGCCAAGTGGAAACGCCAAAGCCTATAGCCTATACCTCTCTGCAAACTCCTAAGCCTATACCTCTAATCAAATCCTCTTTTATTTGTGGATTGCTTAATATTTGAGATTAAGTCCTATTGCCCCTTCATCATGGTCTAGTGGTGGTCTCCTTGCACCTCCATCGTGGTCTGGTGCTGGTCTCCATTCTCTCCTTCAAGTATGATATAAGAGTTGTTTTGAAGCTCTTGATATGTATACTTCTACCCTAATTTTAGAATTCATCTCATGAATTTGCTCTATTTCTAGGCATCCTTTGCAGCTTTTCATACAACACAATGCTCTAAATGCTGCTTGGTCACATAGATATCACCTTTGAAGTTGCTTCATCATCCTCTTCCCCTACTCAATCCCTCCCTAAGAAGTATGATTTCATCAGCTTTAAGGGTGAGGACACTCGCTCCAACTTCACTAGCTATCTTTCTTATGCTTTATGTAAGAAAAACATAAGTACACTCATAAACGACAACCTCCCCAAAGGAGATGAAATTTCACTGTCACTTCACGGACTCATACAACACAATGCTCTACATGTTGCTTGGTCACATAGATACCGCCCTTTAAGCTGCTTCATCCTCTACCCCTATTCAATCCCTCCCTAAGAAGTATGATTTTTTCATCAGCTTTAGGGGTGAGGACACTTGCTCTAACTTCACTAGCCATCTTTTTTACACTTTATGTAAGCAAAACATATGTACACTCATAGACGACAACCTGCCCAAAACATATGTACAAGCATTTTGAGAAGCATCACAGAAATCTCAAATGCCACATTTGTATCTTATCTTGATTGACCTAATGATTCCGTACATGAGATGGCTCAACTATACAAACTATCATTGATCCCTTTTGCAAGGCATAATATGGCCTACTTCATCTAAACACCATCTAGAATATGCATAACTATGAGAAAAAACTACCACATATATATGTGGTAGCTTCCAGAAGTGATAGTGAAATTACATCTCCTTTAAGGAGGTTGTCGTCATTGAATGAACTTATGCTTTTTCTTGCATAAAGTGTAAAAAGATCATTAGTGAAGTTGGAGCAAGTATCCTCACCTCTACAAATGATGAAAACACCATGCTTCTAGGGGAGGGATTGAGTAAGGAAGAGGATAAAGCAGTTTCAAGGGTCATATCTATGTGACTGAGCAACAACTAGAGCATGGTGTTGTATCCTCATCCTTAAAGTTGATGAAAACACCATACTTTTTGGGGAGGGATTGAGCAAGGAAGAGGATGAAGCAACTTGAAGGGCCATATCTATGTGACCAAGTAGCAAGTAGAGCACTGTGTTGAGCAAGCTAATGAGATAAATTCTGAAATTGTTTAAAGCAAAAGTACACATATCAAGAGCTTCAAAACAACAATGCAGAAGAGGATGAAGACTAGCACCAGACCACAATGAAGAAGCAAGGATGCTTGAAGGAGTAAGGAGACCAACAGTAGACTACAATGAAGGAGCAAGGAGACTTAATCCTAAAGATTAAGCAATCTGCAAAGAAAAGAGGATTAAGCAATCCGTAAAGAAAAGAGGATTTGACAAGAGGTATAGGCTTAGGTTTAGGGGTGTGCGGAGAGCTATAGGCTATAGGCTTAGGCTTAGGTGTTTGTAGAGAGGTATAGGCGATAGGCTTAGGTTTCCGCAGAGAGGTTGTTTTGAATAACAATATATATATATTGTTATGTCCTACATCAGCTGGGGAAGGGAACGAAATATCCGTTATAAGGGTTTCGATACCTCTCCCTCTTGATGCGTTTTAAAGCTGTGAGAGGGTGATGGGCTCCAAAGTGGACAATATCGAGAGTGAGGCACTAGGATGTTACAATTGGTATCAAAGTCAGGCTCGAGTCAAAGGTGGGTAGAGTGTCATGTCCCACGTTAGTTGGGGAGGGGAACGAAAGATCCTTATAAGGAGGATCTAGATACCTTTCCCTCTCGACACATTTGAAAGCCACGAGGGGGTGATGGGCCCCAAAGCGAACAATATCAAGGCGTTATGTTAGGGATCAACCATGGAGTATCTGAAATACTTAATAATTCCAAGAATACAGCTGATTACAACAATCTACAGAGAGTAAATGTACTACCACAGCCAAGAAGGTTGCTGTCCTATTACACAGAACTAGCCTTCCCTCTCCTACAACTCACAATCCTACAGTCAAGAAGGTTGTTGTCTATTACTCAGACC
Organism: Acacia crassicarpa; assembly: GCA_034222035.1. Lineage (NCBI taxonomy): Eukaryota > Viridiplantae > Streptophyta > Magnoliopsida > Fabales > Fabaceae > Acacia > Acacia crassicarpa. Next base: position 1,343,991 of record JAWXYG010000019.1, on the reverse strand, counting down.
AGACTCCCCTCTTCCACAACTTTCAAACAAAACACAACCTACTCCCATCCCATCCCATCCTATGGTTAATATAAGCTAAAAGCTTTCTGCACAGTGCCCAAAAAATGTGCAGAAAGCTAACTATCCCCCACTCTATGCAATGGCTAGGTGTCCTAAGAATACATCAAAATAGCAAAGTCAAACCCTGCAACCTTAAAAGCATGTTGGTCCTTGCTGATGAGTAGGGTCCTTTCACGTTAGGAGGTAGCGGACAATATCAAGAGCGAGGCGTAAGCCGTGAGGGGGTGATGGACCCTAAAGCGAACAATATCAAGGCACTAGGAGGTAGCAGAGCCCCAAAGCGAACAATATCAAAGCTCTAGGAGGTAGTGGACAATATTAAGAGTGAGGTGTAAGCCGTGACGGGGTGATGGGCCCCAAAGTGAACAATATCAAGGCACTAGGAGTTAGCAAACTATATCAAGAGTGAGGTGCTAGGATGTTACAATTAGTATCAGAGTCAGGCTCAAAGGTAAGGATCTGGATACCTCTCCCTCTCGAAGCGTTTCAAAGCCGTGAGGGGGTGATGGGCCTCAAAGCGAACAATATCGAGAGTGAGGTGCTTGGGACAAGGGGGTGGATTTTGAAGTCCCACATCAATTGGAAAGACGAACAAAACATGCCTTATAAGGTTTAGACTCCCCAAGGGGGTGGATTGTGAAGTCCCACATCAACTGCAAAAGGTGAATGAAGCATGTCTTATAAGGTTTAAGACCCCCAAGGGGTGGATTGTGGTGAAGTCCTACATTGACTAGAAAGGCCCCAAAGTGGACAATATCGAGAGCGAGGCGCTGAGGCTCCAAGGGGGTGGATGTTGAAGTCTTACATCGACTGGAAAGGTGGATGAAACATGCCTTATAAAGTAATATCTACTTGATATTAGAGCCAGGTCTGGAGTCGTGTGTGCCAAAGCGGATAATATCCATGGAATATCCACTTGACGTTGGGCCCCAAAGGGGCGGATTGTGAAGTCCCACATCGACTGAAAAGGCAAACGAAAGGCGAATGAAGCATGCCTTATAAAAGTGCGGAAACCTTCCTTTGTGGATGTGTTTTGATGGGCCTAACGAAGTCCAGCCGAAAACAAGTGAGTGCTTGGGCTGTTATAGTAGTGTTATGCCCTACTCCTACATCGGCGGGGGAACAAAAGATTGTCGTCAAAGCGGACAATATCCACAAGCGAGCGCTTGGGCCATATTAATAGGGGGAACGAAAGATCGTCGCCAAAGTGGACAATATCCACAAGGGAGCACTTGGGCCACATCGGCGGGGGGAATGAAAGATCGTTGGTAAAGCGGAAAATATCCACAAGCGAGTGCTTGCGCCACATCAGCGAGGGGAACGAAAGATTGTCGCCAAAGTGAAAATATCCACAAGCGAGCGTTTGGGCTTGGGCTGGGAACGAAAGATCGTTGCCAAAGTGGACAATATCTATAAGCGAGCGCTTGGGCTGCTACAGTAGTGTTATGTCCCTCTCCCACATCGGCTTTTTTTTTTTTTTTGGGGGGGGGGGGGGGGATCTCCCACATCAATAGGGGGAACGAAAGATTGTCGCCAAAGTGGACAATATCTACAAGCGAGCGCTTGGGCTGTTACAGTAGTGTTATATCCCACTCCTACATCGGCTAGGGGAACGAAAGATCGTTACCAAAGTAGACAATATCTACAAGCGAGCGCTTGGGCTGTTACAGTAGTGTTATGTTCCACATCAGTTGGGGGAACGAAAGATCATCAGTGTGGGTTGATGTGCCAGCAAGGACATTGGGCCTAAAGGTGGGTAGAGTGTTTTGGTGCGGGCATTGGGATGTTACATATATCATAATGAAATGAAGTAAAATCCAGTAGATTTTCAACAAGTTCATACTAGTATTACTTTTTCACAGACGCCGCTTAGTAATAAATTAAATGAAGTTATTTTGATCAATAACTTTGAATTTCAGAGGCTTTTGGACTTGACCAGCAGAGTTCCAGGCTAGAAAATATCCTCTTAAAAGAAATATTTTTTCTGTGCACATGGAAGGCTCTTGCCTCGTTCTTGAACCCAAACCATATATATTGTGAATTCTTGCTGATTAAATTGTCACCAATTTAAAGATTCAGAATATAACAAAGCACTAACCAATTGCCGGAGACAAAGGCCTTGGCTTCTGATTATAATCCAGTTGCTTCAAGGCTAATTGATCAATAGATTCCCTTCGGCATTCCACGATTGCAGCCGGAGCAAGCCCAATTTCTTCTTTCAATCCAATGAAATGCTGCGGAAAAGAATGAGAATCCACTATTTGAGAGGCATTCAGTTCTTCATTTTCTCCATCAGAGAATAAATACGAGAAAGCCCTGTGCCTGTGGTAATTTGCAAATAGAAATTTTGTCACCTACCTCCATTGAATGTCCTGATTGTATTAATAACTAGACTAGAATGTTGAATTGTTTTGTCGATTATTCTAGTTTCATAGTTTAAAATTTGTCTAGAGTCTAAAATAATTTTGTCCTATGATCCTTGTTCTGATTATAATCTTCCAGTGTCATTAAGTCATTTGACTTGTTAATTATCCATCTTTCCAGCATTTCGTGTATATATGCATAGTTCATACTATCAGAAATCAAATTACATACACGAATGATTTTCACTCAGTCATTCACTTTTATCTTTTTGGTCGCATGAATAATGCTTGGAATGCCAAAAGTGGCATGTGATCATGTTAATAAAATTTAGCAGCAGACCAGTGAATCAAAGCATAAAGAAATAATGAGCAGACAAATCAAAGCCTAACGACAAGGAATAGATTAACAATCTTTATGCTATAAATCCAATTTAAGCTTTTTAAAGTAGGGACGGATGATTTTTTTTTTTTTTAAAAAAAATCAAGAATGAACTACCTACCTGAAGTCTGAGTTTGAAGAAGCAAAAATGGAGAGGAATTGATTTACAGAGAGACCCAATTGGAAATCCCACCATGGAACTAAGAATTCCAGCTTGTTCTTCTTCTTCTTGCAGGCTTGCCGTTGCAATATCCTCAGATTGCTCAGAACAGTCAATCCTCCTCCTGCATATCCCAGCAAAGCAACATTAAGCTATTACAACTTTTACTCACACTATCAGAGAGATTGAGAGAGAGAGAGAGATTACTTGAACAAGGAAACCAGTGATCGATTTCCCAAGCTAGAGGAGAAGCTGAATCAGCATGATAATACAGGACATTGCCGTAAGGATCTACTCGAATTACAGCAGGATCAAACCCAGCATTCCTGAGATTTCGCAAATTCAAAAACTTTGAGTCACCCAATTTTAAACCCTAAATTCCCTTTCATTCTCAGGTGCAAACTAAGTTAATTAAAAATCTTACCCTAAATGGCTGAGCTGCTTCCACAAGAGACTGACAAAAATCTTAGGCTTCGCAGTTGGCTTCACTTTCGGATCAATTATTGGGAACATCATATCTAAATCCCTCGCTCTCTCAGCCTAATTATTATCTCAAAGAATAAGATTACATTACAATCATACAGAACATGTATGTGTATTTGACGCTGATCCACAAATGAACTCAATTTTCTTACCTCGTCTTCCTCGAGAGCGTATGGTGTGAAGATGAACGGAGGGCCATGGCTGTAGGGACTGAGACACCGATCGTGACAGAGCTTCGCGTAGGCTTTTGGGAACCCAAGGTTTTCATTGACAGCCATTTCCTCCACCGTGAAAGTGTAATCGTCGGCCATAGTCTTGGTGGTACTTCGTCGATCTGCACCGAAGTTTAAGTTGTGGTGGAGACGCAGAGAATGAATTGGAGGAGAGCGTGTTTTTGTGGATGAAGAACTAACGGTCGAATTGAATTAATTTGAAAGGTTTTCTTCAAAGGAACCAAAATATTCAAAGCAAGAAATGGAAGTGTCATGCTCACGCTGCGCAACGGCTATATGAGATTGGGGATAAGTGACCCCACAGGGCCCACACTAATTAATAATAGTGTATATTATATTTGGATTAGCGTGAGGGAGTCGACAATAGATGCACATAATTTATGTGTAATATTTTTTTAATTTTAATTTTTTTATATATTGTATTTATATTTAAATTATATGCTGCTTTCTAACATGTTTTTTTTTTACCCAGTATATCAAATTAATGAGTTTTCAATTTTACATTCAGAAATATTTGTCTATAACACTAGTATCATGGAAACTAATTAATTTGAAATATTGGATACAAAAAACATGTCAAAAAGCAAGATATAATTTAAATAAAATAAATACAATATATTAAAAAATTAAAATATGAGCACATAAAAAACATATAAACTATACATATGATATGGACTTATTTGTTGAGTCATATGATATACCCGGATCAGATTTTGCACAAATTTTGCTCTTTAAACAAACTAAAAAAAATGTATTCAACCCTGAAAAATATTTAAATATAAAATTAAAAATATTTAAGAATGAATGTTTAGTCTTTTTTAGAATTTTATTTAATTATTTAATTTTGTAAATGATTATATTATTTATATAGGATTATATTAGAAGCATTATAAATAGTTGAGAAGACATTGGATTATTGAATTATTTAGTTTGAAAAAGTTACCTATCAATAATTGAACAATTGAGGGGCGTTCAAATTGATTCAAACAGCAACTAAATTGACAATTAAAAAGGTAAAGAAAATTAACTATGATTAAAGAAAGTTAAAGTGTAAGTAGACAATGCCAAGTTTGAAATTTAAAAAAAAAAACAAAGAAAGAAACGTAGGAAATGATGGGAGACAAATTATTAAGCAAAATTTTAGGGAAAAAGGAACTTAAAAAGTTCCTTTTACTTGAAAGTACACATAAAAAGGGAAATCCAAATTTGTAAGGTTGGTGTCCCCATTCTACAAAATTTGGATATTGGTGAGATTAGATTGAGGGTAATAACTTTTAGGTTAATTATTATTAGTGGGGTAAAGGAGCTACAAGGCATATATTCTTAATCTTTTTGATCAATTTTTTCTTTATCTAGTTTGAATTCCTCATATTTGTTGGGGCCCAACAAAAAGAATCAACCCAATTTATTATTTTTATTATTGTTCATTTTGGGTGATGAATATGGTCCCAACAAAAAAAATTGGGTGATGGAGAAGCAGCCTCAATGATATCTGCCTAGTTTAATATTTAGTCCAAGTCTAAAATTTTGAAATGTGGCAAGTCTGGCCCAATACCAACTATTCAATTAGTTCACCACATTAAATATAGACCCATTTATTAACTCAAGTTGGTGTAAGTGGTACCGGCACTACTAGTAGTGCAGTGGTATTGGGAGTAGTCTCGCCATCCTCTTGTACTGGGTTCAATCCCCCCATCCCTTATCGCCTATGTATCAAAAAAAAAAAGTTGGTGTAAGTGGTAGGAGATGGACCCCTCGTCCTCGGGTTTAACTGACGTGGGGGTCGGTCTTCCTCACCTTAAGGGGGTTCGATCCCTGCCTTGGTTAAGGCGCTAGGAAAGGCATCCTAGGGGTCTAAAAAGCAGTGGTAACGTTGGTAGAGGTGAAGGCATGTGTACTCTCTAGCCAGTATCCCCTGTGGACTGGGCTCCAAGCGTCCTGCCTTTAGACTGTCGATGAGCTTAATTCCTTTCCTAAAATTTTTATATATAAAAAAAAAAGTGGTAGGAGATGGCCCAAAAGAAAAATAAAGTAAGTGGTACAGAGAGTATTGAAAGAGGATCAATATCATCATTTTCTTATTATTCCTCATAATCTCTAAATCATGCACATTTAATGGATCTAAAAGGTCACAATACTACTGATGAGGAGAGGATTTGCTTCCGACATGCATTACTTTGGTAGGCATTATAAACTCATTATATCTGAATCGTTCAAATTTAATGAAATAGATCCTTAATATTAGTCTGTTTAGCCATTCAACATATTGCCCCCAATAACTCCAACAAACCCTCCCCCCCCCCCCCCCCCCCCAAAAAAAAAAGTAAATAAAAAAAGAGAAATGGGGGAGCTGATAATTGTGCCAAGTAGTTGAAATTGGTCAAGTAGCTGAACACTTAATTTAATTGTAGAAATCACGGGATATTATGATAATTGTTATTATCATCTTATTAATATGACAAGAAGAGCATCGCTTTCTTTCTTTCTTTTTTTTTGGGAATCTTTTTAGAGGAATTATGATCTTTTCGTGTTATATATTTTCTGGACATATATAGTGTAACTTTTCCCCAAAATTTTCTTTTTTGCTTATTGTGAGCCTAGCTGGATTATTTATTCATGTAGCATAATATTTTAGTAAAACTCCCTCTAGTCCTTAATATAAAATATATTTACCTAATTTAATTAGATTAAGAAAATTAGTTAAGTTAGTTAATATGTATGATCTAAAACATCATAGTCATCTTCCTTAATTCTTTTATTCTCTCTCCTCATCGGTTATTATTAAAGGGCACAAATAACGATAAATTAAGAAAAGATTGATAAATTTGTTGATAAATTTTATTCTAAAGATTTCACCGAATAGGAAAAATTGAATTTGAAGATGGAGTTATAACATTTTGATTTTGATATTCTTAAACATCCAGATTCGATTAATTTATCAACTACATCTAAATTATGTCAAAGGCAAACAAGAACTGGAAAGTCCATAATTTACTATTTTATTGATAGAGTGATTAGACTTGTATTAATTCTTCTAGTTCCTACAATAATTACTGAAAGATCTTTCTTTATTTTGAAGATAATCAATAACAGGCTTCGAAATGGAATGGAAGATTAATTTCTTGATGATTCTTAGATTACATATATTGAAAAAGAAATTGTTTTGAGTTTTAGCATGAATTCAATTATATATGAGTGTAACAATATAAAAATATGTAGTGTAAGAGTTAAGCGAAGTGATCTTAATTTTTCTAATAGATTTCTTTTAATTTTTTGTATATTAGGTCTTTATTGTATTTCAAGTATTTTTATTTATGATATAATATTTTTTATGTTTGCCCTCTGTCATTAAAATTCTTGGGTCCGCCACTGATGGTATATCGTGAAATTTAACTCTATATTTTAGATGAGAAGAAAAAAAATATTATAAGAAGAACTTTCAAAAATAGTAAATCTTTTTTAACTATATTTTGGGAGTTTTCAACATGGCATAAGATGTGATTTTATTTGGCCAAAAAAGCAGTGAGTTGATTATTTTGCACTCTGTCGAGTCAAACTGTATTTTTCTCAAAGAATTATTTAATGTTTGGTCCTGTGTATTTATTTTATTGCCCGAATAAATGATATTATCAATTAACTCAAAGAATTATTTAATGTTTGGTCCTGTGTATTTATTTTATTGTCCGAATAAATGATATTATCAATTAAATTATAATTAACTTAGGTCAGACATGTGCGCCAGTAAAGTTTTTGTCTTGGCTAAAGTATACATTTGTTGTCTAAGAGAATTTAAATTATAATTAAGTTTATGAAATGTATTTTTAGTCTCTTAATGTGGAGGATGATGACTAAAAGAATTTAAATGGTAATAAATGCTGACAAATTAATCTTTAATTTAAAATTTGCGAACTGAAATATATTTAAAGCAACATTCAACGAAGTTATGATTTAAATTTTCAACATAAACAACTCATCTTTCACAATAAAAAAAATAATATATTAAATACTTAAATTTTAAACATGCATGCTTTGTCACTAATATAATTAACTGCAAAATCACCATTTAAATTCTTTGACTCATAATTTTTTTGTTAATAAAACTAATGGTATTAATATTAAGAGATTAAGTCAAGTGCCTCATAGTGTGATGGTACTAGGGCTAGCCTTAGGAGTTGGCCTTCCCCCTTGTCCAGGGTTCGAACCCTGCCTCCCCCTCCCCCCACTGATTGTATCAAAAAATATTAAGAGATTAAAAATATACTTTATAAATTTAGGGATTAAATTGAAACTTAATGTAAATTTAAATGGTTAAACATTAGGGGGTAAAAATAGGTCAGGTTAGGTTAGATTTTGGCTAAATAGACCCGAACTTGTAACAGAGGTCTAAAGCATGAGCCTAGACCTGTATACATGCTTTATTTTAGGTTAAGGCCTAAGCCTTTTTATATGCTTACTTATAATGTGTAGGCCTTTAAATAGGCTTAAAAATTAGGACTTAAGGGCACTAAATAGGCTTAAAAGCCTAAAATGTAATTAAAATAAATTTTAATTCTTATAATTTAATAAATCTAAATAAAAATTAATTCAAAAAGCTATTATTTGAGTTTTAGATTATAGAGAACCAACCCATTATAATAATTTAATAATTGTATTTTTAAATAAAATAAAAAATGATAAAAATATAAATATAATATAGACACATAATATATATAAATGAAATTATATTTTAAAATGTGTAAACATGCCAAACTTTCATAAAATAAGCATAGTCTATTTATGTATTTAGGCCTCTAAATTGGTCTTAGCCTGACCATTTTGGTAAACAAACCAAACTAAGTTAGGCCATAGATCGTCTGATAGAGACCTAACCTATTTTTACCCATACTAAACATATACTTTAACCAAGTCTTTATAACAAATTTTTTATTTACGATATTCAAATTTGAAGTCTAAGTCTAAGGGGGATTAATATTTTTTAACCCAACATATATGACCCTTATCAATTGAAATGGGATAAACGATTAAGGATGGGTTTTGATTATTTCAATGAAATAAGTGATTTTTTAAGCAGTGTTACCTAACTGGGAAGAAAAATGGGGTATGCTTTAACTCAAATTAAGTACACATCAATTAAAGTACTATTTTATTTATTGTCGTTGTTCTCTAATCACATCATGCATGCATATGCTCGATCATATATAGCTACAAATGTAGCTTCTAGTCATTTTCAACAGTCCACTTCTTCTAGAACATAAAATTTCAATGCTTTCTTATCAATCTGATGAAAAGATCTTGAAATGTGTTCATGTGATTTTCTGGGGTAGCCAATCAAACACGTGCCACCACCAGTTTTTGTATTACGTATGTAGTACTTCAACGTTTTCCTTTTACACACGTAATGCTTTTCCTCTCCATTCCATCATCCGATTACCGTTTTTTAAGAACAAGTTAATCCTTTTATCCTTATAATTTTGATTTTGTTGTAAGTCAGTTTTAAACTTTGATTTAGTATAATTTATTTATTTTTTTATAATTTTAATTTGGTTAAAACTCGATCAATAAATTTTAATTCATTGCAATTTAGTTTTGATAGTTTTAACTATTTAAAGCCCTAGTCTTAAATTTCATGAAATATAATTTAATTTTTGAAAATAAAGGGACAAATATTAATTATAAGTGTTTAAACTTTAAGTATTGATGAGTTACATCGAGAGCAAAATGACTAAGTTACAACAACGTAAAAATTATAATAACTAAATTAATTACATCAAGTTTAAGTTTAGGAATTACAGTGCAATTGAGCAAAAATTATAAAGACGAGAAGATTCATTTTCCCTTTTTATTTTTATTTTCAATCACTTTAATATCTTAATTTTTCTTTCAATTTGAATCTGAATAAAATAGCTTTTAGAATCATATATTGACACTAAGTGTATTTTTATTTTAACTTTTTAAAAGTGTTTCTATAATTTAGAGATAAATATATGAGATGCATTTTATTTGAACTTCCTTAAAAGTGTTTAAAAAAGCATTTTTGACAAGTTTCCAAACCGGCACTAAGATCAATTAGGTACATGTATACATTAAGCACCTAAACCAGATCACACGGGCACGTGTATATACTTGTTCATATTGATAAAATATTGAACTTCTTTTAGCAAAAAAAAAAAAAAGAGAGAGAGAGAGAGAGAGAGATTAATTTTTAGATCCTAACTAAGAGAAATAATATTAGAAAATTTTTTATTGACAAATGAACATAAAAAATTAACAAGTGAATCATTTATTGTTTAATAATTTATAAGATTTATTAATATATTATTTTCCATCATGAAAATACGTGATTCCAAGGAAAAAAAATATATTGGACTTCTTAGTCTTTGAACTCGGTCCGCAAAAACAAGTTAGATAGATAATATGATGATGATGTTGTTGTTGTTGTTGTTGTTGACATTGAATTGATACTTGATGAGTTGAAAGAAAATATCCGATTTCTCTTAAATAAATTCAAATTAATATTTGAACCTTGTTCATATATATAAAAATTAGTTTGAGAGAGGTCCTTCTAATTTATTAGATTTAACCTTAGATACCAAATAATATCATCAAAATAAAAAAAAGTCAATATTATATTTATATATGAGAGACATCTAAACGAGTTAACTATTTTGTTTTTATCTTTTAATATTTAATTTCGATGTTGAATGCACTATATTTTTTCTTGTGTGATGTAACGCATCTATGGGTTGAAATATGTTGCAATATAAAATAGAAACGTAAGCAATCTCCTCGCCACATGTAAGTACTACCACTTTTTAGATTTTTTTTTTTAAAAAAAACTTCCACGTAAGTAGTTATCCTCACCACAAGTGTGCAATTTTACTCATCAACGGCCAACAGGCATATATATACATTTCTTTCAAACTTGCGAGTTGAGTCTTCGAGTTTACCGTTTTTACGTTTTTAGCTTACAAAAACAAGTCGAGTCAGCGATAAACTCATGCTAGTTGTAAACTCGGTTAAGCTCACGAGTTTATACACCGAGTTTACTGTTTTTACGTTTCTAACTTACAAAACCGTGTTAACTTATTTTTAAACTCGTGTCAACTTTTTTAATTCGATCATGCTCAGCGGCTTTATATAGAAATTTCTTTATTAAATATAATAAATAATGAATATTAATGGATTTAATTTCAATTATCTAAATTTAAAATATATTTAAATCAAACTGTTGTCATTTTTATATTTTAATTATTTAGTTATACACTAGTAATACCTATTTAATAATAAAAGTAAACTCTTACGAGTTTATAATTCGAGTTTACGTCACTATCATGAGTTTGTTAAACTCGTGTATGTGTATATATATATATTTCATTTTTTCGAAAACAGACTTATTTTTTTATTACTATATAGAGGTACGGTTCTGGGCAGCTTTCGCAGTTAAGCTCATCCCAAGTATGCAATTTTCTTTTTTAAATTCAAAAGGGATAAAAGACAAAAACTAATGGTGTATTTGGTTTCCCTCCCTCCTTGATGTTAAAAGTTAGGTATACGTAAAAATAATAACTTTTTGCATCATTTTTCACACAATATTTTATATCATGGTCATATCGAACTTTTCACATCAAAAAAGGAGAGAAACTCCTCTATTCTCTCCTCAAACCAAACACATTGCTAAAAGAGGCAGATTAAGAGGTGGATCCGGTGGAAAGCTAAAAATTGACAAGTCCATCTCCATTTTCCAAGCTTAAGGTCCTAAAAAAAAAAAGAAACTCCTTTTTACTCTTTTTATTGTTGTTCATATATATTACCTCTTGTGCTAAATATAAGACCTAGTTTGCTTTCTGAGATGTATTAAGGAAGCTAAATAAAGTAATTAATTATATCATATGTTATGTATCATTAGATTATATATTAATTTATAAGTTAAACAAATTAATTAATCTCCACGCTAAATATTATAAATGCTTTAAAGTAACTTATTTAGTTTCCTTAATTTTAAATTTCATTCAGTAATTTATGAACTCATCGTTATCCCATGCAGTGCATGGGGTCTATGATAGTTTATTTATAAAGATGTTGTGGTTGTTACATGGTGAAGAATCACGACGAAATATTTCAAAGAACATGCATCATCGCATTGTAAAGATGGTCAATTCGAATTATGTTTGGATGAGATCATGACTTTCTTGTTTGTCTTTGCAAGATCCATTTTCTTGACTCTTATCGTCAAAGTTTTAGTTAGCCTATAACTTCTCTATTGGTTTTCATACTTAAGAGATGTTCAATTTCCATTTATTGCTCATGGTGAAGTAGTCTAACACGAAACCTGCAAAAAGAATAATAGGAGAAATCATGATATTTCTAGACTCATTTTTTTTTTTTATAGAATTAATATACAAACACACTCTCAAGGATTTAAAAATTCAACTAATTTAAACAACTATGAGAAATCATGATATTTTTAATTTTATATGATTTTTATTATAAAATTAACATGTTTTATTACCCATATATGAATATCAACATTCTTCTTTTGATATACTGCTATGGTCCTATTTATAAGTCCACTTTCATTGACTTATAAATAGGATCATAGTGGTAATATAAATCATATTATATATATATATATAGAGAGAGAGAGATTATATATATATATATAGAGAGAGAGAGATTATATATATATATAGAGAGAGAAAGAGAGAGAATTATTGAAAAATCTCACATTTCAAAATTTATTGCTTAAAGGTAAAGGACGGAGGTCATTGAATAGGTGGTTTATGTTGGAGAAGAGTTGCCCTCGCTGAGATTACACTTGAGTTGTTGTTAGATAAATTTCAGATACTTTGCAAAGTAAGTTTCGTTATGAGGAATTTTTCAGTGGCTTTTCGATTATATATAACTTTTGAAAGTTTCAACATGTAATAAATTGGTGTGAATGGCGGCCGGGAGAGATTTTAATTCTTGTAGAGGTCAGCGATTATGTTCAATGAACGAATTAAAAGTCCCTAAATAACAATATTCCACTACTAAATGCATGCGAGTATAAACCATATACGTCATTATAAACAATTAATGGTTTAAGAATGACGTTTAAAAGGTTTAAACATATTTTCAACATTTTTATTAAAAGTCACAAGACATTAATTACTACCTCTAGTTCAAAATATAGGACAAAGTTTAAAATACAATTTATACTATAAGCTTTGTCTTATATTTTGGACTGGAAGGAGTAATATCTTGTATGGGATATATTAATGTTGTGGGGTGTTTTGGCATAAGTAGGTAAATGAAAAATCTCTACCAATAAAAATTGGATCGAGTATATATCATGAACTCAATTTTTTTCCAAAAAAATAAATAAATGAAGTTAAAGATCGAAATTTTTGGATGATATAATAGTATTTGACTATATATGTGATAACACTAATTTCTAATTCTCAAGGCTCACCTTTTCAAAGGCTTGCACCATCTTTTCTATGACTACAATAAGTCATATGGTGAGTGCCTGGTTGAATTGATTGAGTCATATAGAAATAAGGTTGAAGTCTACTGGTCTATTAGGATGTTTTAGCTGCATGCATCACTACACTTCCACTTACCCATCGTCAATGATAAACAGCTCGTCTCACTGTGACCTTCTCTTAAATTCTCAAAACTTATGTCGATCCATCCTCGTAGGGCAGAGAACCCATATATATATATATATATATATATATTTATGTGTATGTTGTGGTTGCCTAGGCATAATTTTACTTATGAGTTTGGTATATTCAAATTCAAAGTCTTAATTAAAACTAAGACATTATTAATCAATTAAAATACTCTTGTCATTAAGTTGACTAATTAATAAAATTAACCAAACTTTCAAAAAAAAAAAAAGACATAATAGAAATGAATGTAGAAGAGCAATAATACCAAGAGATTGATATCTCCATTTGATGAGTCGATAATACCTGAATTTAACTCAGCTAGATAATCATTTTTTTTTAAAAAAAGTAGATTTGATCATATCTCAAAGAACATTTATTTAGATATCTACATGCTACTGATCGAACAACAACTCTAATTTAATCATATTTATTTGTTGCTTTAATTTCACAAATTCTAATTACCGACATAGATGATTGCTTCTCTATAACTAAGACGATATGAACATTCCATTCCATTAATCAACATAAATGAAATATGGATATTAATATTAATACAAGAATAGTAAAGTGATCGAATAATCAAATTTTTAACTTTGATAGCATTTTCCTCTTAATACATCACACAAAAAGACATTGATAACAAAAATGAGAAAGCTTAATCTAAAATGGTCAAATATATCGTCTTGGGTATGAGAAGATAACATCTTAGATAACGTAAGCGTCTGATATTATAATTTAGTTACGTTCAACTAAACCATCGTTATACGATTAGAATGAATTTATATGCTTTTACACAAAACTCACAATTCATATGTGTATAAGCATATATAGATGTGACATGAAGGAAATGAAAAGATAGAGAGAATATTATAATAATAACATGTTCACACAATAACCAAAACCAGAAAGTTCAAACATTTCATTCTTAATCGCACCTTTTATATATACTGGTCATTCCCAATTTGATCCAACCTTAATGCCAAACCAAAATTATATTGTTTATTTGCAACCGAGCTTCCGTGTGTACAAATTAAGTTAAAAAGCAATGACCTTCCACAAATTGTAAATGACCTTCTGTGGTATGAAAATTAAAATAGAATACAAATGCAACCGTCTTTCCACGAATTGCAACTAAACTTACAGGATTTGAAATTGAGCTTCTGTTATGTGCAAATTAAATTAAAATATAAGTGATCTTCCACAAATTGCAAATGATCTTCTATGAATTGCAAATAACCTTTTGTTGTGAGAAAATTAAATTGGACCGCAAATGCAAACGACTTCCCATAAATTACAAATGAACTTCCATGGCAACTGAGCTTCCATGGCGTGCAATTTTATCATTTTCTCTACATATCTATTTCTCCTAAAGGACCAGTACCAATAGCCAATTAATTTTTCAATCATGGACTTTTAGCCAATTTTCCTTTGTTATACATATCATGGTTAGGCAATCCATCGCGTCATCAATGTATCTGTTCAACCTTTTTCTTTATTACAAAACAATCAAAGTACCCTGACATACATTTTAATAAATAACTAACGCTCTCATTTATTTAGTGTGTGTATGTTTATATGTATGTATATGTGTGTACATATGTATATGTCTGGGCGTGTGTCTATGTATATTAGTACATACTGTACATTGTATGTATATAAACCACTTTCTTAGAGATTTAACACCAGTTTGGCATAGATACCAAATCTCCATTTGTGAGTTTGTTTATACTAAGTATAGAAAAGCAAACATGCAGCACTTAGACTTCATTTTTTTATAGTCTAAATTGTACCTTTTTTTTATTTGTGGAAAATAATATGCATATCATCATGCGTATAAATCATTCTTCATTTTTATATAAATTATACAGTGAAGCACGAAAAGTTATTTATCGTACGTAGCACATTTATTTATACCTTGCCCATGTGATATATCAATTATATTATATCAAGTATCAACTTATTATTCACCTTTAAAAAAACACCAATATTTTCAATAATTTTTCACCGTATCCTCATCTTTCATTAATATACCTATAATGTATTTTGAAGAAGTCTTGATAGATTTTAAAATATCTCATTCTCAGCCACTAATCAACATTAAATAAAAGTTATAATTTTAAAATTAATAATTATTAAAAAAAATACTACCTCAAGTCCAAAATATAAGACATTTTTCCATTTTATCTCTTATCTTTATTATTTTTCTCCAAACTAATTTGGCTGCCTTATAAATTGATTTATAATAATATGTTACACAGGGAGATTATGTTACATATGCTAAAATTAAATAATTTATTTAATTTTCTTAATTTTATTAAATTAGATAAAAAAATGTCTTATATTTAGAATATGAGGTAGTATAAAATTAAAATTGAAAAAAAGAATAATAGTTTTTTTTAAAAATAAATTTGTCATATATGATATATGGCAATTGTTGTCAAACTTGTTGGCGAATCATGCAAAAACAAAAAATGGTTTGAGTTGTGTTGAAGACACTTTTCTGAAGTGATATTTTGCAACACCCGCATTAAATAGGAAGCGGCTCCCTCTAAGATTAAATGAATCATTCCTGCAAGAATCGAAAGGTGACAGAATAGCAAAAGATTTCTTATTTATCAAAATGGTTTTATGGTGATGGTTATAGACAACAAATTGATGCTTTGAAGTCATACCTCTTAAACCACTCATTATACCTCTTCAATTAAAAAGTCATAATTATATGTTAGATTCATAAACCTCATATCTATGTTGATTCATAAACCATCATAAATTCCTTAATTTATAAGGACATGACTTTTCAAAACATATTTCTTCATTTTAAAACTTCCAATGATACTGAGGATATTATTTCTTTGACACACCTTATTTACGATAAAATTTACAAGTTGACTCACTAAGTTTATCGAGTTTCCATATCTTTAACAAAGAAAATCGTGTTCAATTCAATTTTCTTATAGATTCGTTGTATTATTTACGTTCTTACCAAATTAATTGCTTCATATAATAAAGTATAATTACTTATAAACGCCCAGATGAATAATACAATGAATAATACTTTTCTCACAAAACCAGTTCACTACTTTTTCTCTCCATTAATTAGCTACTTTATTTGAGGAAACAAATACAATAATACATATTTCTCTTATAATATTTTCACTTTCATTTTATGGGACGAGAACAAGGTCAACATCTAAATATACATCATAAATCCATAATAAATACATACATAGTTCAGTTGAGAAATTAAGTTGATATCATCTTCTTTGTGTGAGGGGAAAAAAAGTGTCCTTAACCACTGCTAAAGCGAAGAGCCCATATTTGGACATAATGATAGGGTCCACAAATTTGTGTGAACCTTACCAAATACACGATCCCTTATGGCTTCTCTTCTCTGTCTGTCATCTTATGACTTATCCGTACATCTCTCCTCATTTTTTTCGTATTCTCAAATCTCACAAAAAGAATTTATGTTTTGACTCTCAAGTAACGAAAAGAAAAACCCTTTTCTCACCTAAGAGTTTATTGCTGCTTTCTTAGGCTATTCAGTTCCATAAATTTTCTATATTTACACACACACACACACACCCCATCATAATTTAGTTTCATTAGAATAGTTAAGACGTGTTTGGCTGCAACAACAACAACAAAAAATGATGATGGAAAGTGGTGATATGCACAAAGCTAGCAGCAGTCTACGAGCAAACAGTTCTTCACTATGGAGGAGGACGTCCATGGATGCGTTTTCGAGGTCTTCTCGTTTCGGAGAAGACGAAGAAGATGACGAAGAGGCTCTCAAATGGGCTGTACTTGAGAAGCTTCCTACTTATAATCGTTTAAGGAAAGGTTTGTTAGCATCTTCACATGGTGAGATTAATGAAATCGATGTCTCTGATATTGGATTACAAGAAAGAAAGAAAATTCTCGAGAGATTGGTTCGAGTCGCCGAAGAAGATAATGAGAAGTTTTTGCAGAAACTCAGGCAAAGAATTGATCGGTAATAATATATAATCTTCAATCTTCCACACTATAATTTTCTGAGATTTTAATCTGAAAAATATATCAAAAACCTTTTTTTTTTCTTCTGAAGAGTTGGGATTGAGATTCCAACGATTGAAGTTCGGTTTGAGCATTTGAATGTTGAGGCAGAGGCTTATGTGGGAAGTAGAGCGATGCCGACATTCATAAACTTCGTGTTTAATATATTTGAGGTAATTTTTTTACCATATAATTAAGAAGATATGTTTTATTTTTGGTTTGAAGGTGATATATATAACAATTAATAATTATTCTGATAATTTTGTTTCTTCTCTTGATGGTCATCCAGAATTGCTTGAATTGTCTGCATATTCTTCCAAGCAAAAAGAAGCATATGAATATCCTTAAAAAAGTGAGTGGAATTGTGAGAACTCGTAGGTGAGAAACTGAGAAGCAAGCAGGAAGCTAAGGCTCCAATATTATTATTATTTCATGTCATTAATTATATCTGTGTCTCATGATAATTAATTAAGAATAATTGTCTTTTTTAAATTTTGTTCAAGGATGACACTACTTTTGGGTCCTCCAAGTTCTGGAAAAACCACACTCCTCTTGGCTTTAGCAGGAAAACTTGATCCAGCCCTTCAGGTAAATTTAAAATTAATCTCATCATCAGTTAATTAATTAATTAATTAATTAATCAATTCCTCTTAATTAATTATTCAATATATATGTAATCCTTCAGGTTTCAGGGAGAGTGAGCTATAATGGACACGAAATGAATGAATTTGTACCACAAAGAACAGCAGCTTATATAAGTCAGAATGATTGTCATCTTGGAGAAATGACAGTAAGAGAGACCTTGGCTTTTTCTGCAAGATGCCAAGGGGTCGGATCACGTTATGGTTAGTCTATTAATAGTTTTTGTCTCTTTCACTATTTTTTTTTTAAAAATTTAATTTCTTATATATTTTTAATCTACTAATTAAGCGTTTGAATTATTATTATTATTACAGATTTGCTTTCTGAATTATCAAGAAGAGAGATAGCAGCAAATATTAAGCCTGATCCAGATATTGATATCTACATGAAGGTCATAACATAACCCTTCCTTTTTGCATAGTATTTTTTTCCTCATACTAATTAAATTTATTTTATACTTAATTACTCCTATATATACATACATACATACATATATATATATATATATATATATATATATTCACACACACATATATACATACATAAATATATATATATGTGTGTGTGTATGTGTATATATATATATATATTATTAAAACTTATCTCATCTCCACTCATTTACAAGTTCTAATCAGACTTGTTACTTGAGATTTTTTCCTTCAATCTAGCCATTCATCTGTGTATAGTATTATATTGTAAGATTTATAAGAATATAAATTGTTTACGAATCATGAATGGTGTAATTTTTTTACTTACGTTTGGCACAGATAATGTAGGCCCCACTTAATTTAAATTAAAAGGTTTTTTTATTTTTAAATATTAAAGTTGCCACTAGATTTTCGTTCATGGAACTTGCTCCTAAGAATCATAAAAATTATAATTGAATTTTACAGCCAATTAGAGTTTTTAGTCAATTTTCAAATATTTAGTACTGTCTTTCTTAAGATTTTTCATAACTAGTTTTTGACATTAATAATAAGTGTAATCTGTAAGATTCTAGATATGGTTTTCTCTTTTTTCAAACTCAATGAAGGCACGTGGGACCTATCCCTAACATATGTAGTTTTGCCAATAAATCATAAGCATTAATTTGGTGGGACCTACTGATATGTGTTGTTATTTGATTTCTCGTTGTGTCTAGGAAGTTGGAACTATTAATATTTTATAATATACTCTGATCCCTTTCAATTTAGAATCACTAAAATAGTTCGAATGATATCCCAGACAACCGCATCTAAAGGCAAGGAGGCAAACGACATGATGACTGAGTATGTGCTTAAGGTATAATAATATCAACCAAATGTCAATTTTTTTATTCAAAGTTCTGTAAATTAAATTAAAAGCAATTATAATTAGAAAAAAAAGGTATTTATTTTTACAATAACTTGTAGATTTTGGGGCTGGAAATATGTGCTGATACTATGGTGGGAGATGAAATGGTACGTGGCATCTCTGGTGGGCAAAGGAAGCGTGTCACTACAGGTAAAAAGAATTCAACTTCCCTATCCCAAGCATATTAAACTCTCTGACCAAAAAAAAAAAAATTAAACTCACGTTTTTTTGTGCCACATTCAATTTCTTCTTGGATCCATCTCCTTTTAACTTGAACGATTTATCGAGACTCCAAACTAATCCAAATCAAGCTAAGGAACATATTAAGCTCACTTTGTATATAGCACAAAGTAGCTAAGTAAATTTTGTTGGCTTTTTTTTTTTTTTTTGGTTAAACTCACTTTCTTTAGGTGAAATGGTCCTAAACTCAAGAACAACTGACATATAATAATATTGTGGTTATATTAGGATTTTCTTTATCTATACCTAAAATTTGGAAATTTTGATGTTGCTATTGGACACAGGAGAGATGATGGTGGGACCAGCAAATGCAATGTTCATGGATGAAATATCAACAGGCTTAGATAGTTCCACAACTTTTCAAATAGTGAAATGTCTAAGGCAAATTGTTCACATTATGAATGGAACTGCTGTTATCTCTTTGCTACAACCTGCACCTGAGACTTATGAGCTTTTTGATGACATCATTTTGCTCTCTGAAGGCCAAATCGTATACCAAGGACCACGCGAATATGTCCTTGAGTTTTTTGAGTACATGGGTTTCAAATGTCCTGAGAGAAAAGGTGTTGCTGACTTCCTTCAAGAGGTAAGCCACTTTAATTATTCCCTTCGGTCTTTAGTATAATATCTAATTATCTAATTTGATTAGATTAAGAAAGTTTGTTATGTTATCATCTTCTTACTTGATTATTGTTGAAGGAGCATCAATAAAGGTAAATCAGAAAAAGATTAACAAATATATAAAATAAGTATTATATTTAGGACCAAAATCAACTCACCAATAGATTCTACATTAAGGATTAGAGGGAGTACCTTTTATCTCTAAGATACTAGATATGACTCAAAAAGAGTTTCAACTCATTTTTACTTACCTGCTTTTGTAGGTTACTTCTAGGAAGGATCAAGAGCAGTATTGGATGCGTAGAGATGAGCCATACAGATTTATAACAGTGACTGAGTTTTCTGAGGCATTTCAATTATTTCATGTGGGTAGAAAAATTGGTGATGAGCTTGCTGTTCCATTTGATAGGAGTAAGAACCATCCAGCTGCTTTAACTACCAAGAGATATGGTGTTAGCAAGATGGAATTGCTCAAAGCAACTTTCTCAAGAGAGTTCTTGCTCATGAAAAGGAACTCATTCGTTTACATATTCAAGCTATCCGAGGTGAGCTACTAAGTTCAATTCAGAAAAAAGAGATATATTGTCACAAGTCCTACATTGAAAGGGTTACCTTGAAAGATAGGCCTAATAAGGCCCTAGACTCTTCTACTCCAACAACTAGCTTTTGAGATGTGATTCTTCCAATATGAGACTTGTGACACATACAATCATATGATTTTGGGTCTCATTCCCTCTTTTTGCTTATAGCTTGCAATAATGGCAATAGTGGCAATGACCTTATTTCTACGAACTGAGATGCACAAGGATTCAGCAGACCGTGGGGGGTTTTATGTGGGAGCTTTGTTTTATGCCATTATTATGTTACTGTTCAATGGGATGGCTGAGATGTCTATGACTCTTGGGAAGCTTCCTGTTTTCTTCAAGCAAAGAGACCTCTTGTTCTATCCCGCATGGGCATATTCTATTCCTAGTTGGATCCTACAGATTCCAGTTACTGTGGCTGAAGCTATTGTTTGGGTTGGCCTCACCTATTATGTTATTGGATTTGACCCTAATGTTGGCAGGTATTAAAAAAAAAATCCTTACAAGTTAATCCTTTTTATCATTCCTTAATCACTAAAATAACTTGTGAACTCAACTTTTTATCATTGAAATTGTGGAAAACTTTGATGGTGTTGATGATGTAGGTGTTTCAAGCAATGCCTTTTGCTATTGGTAATTGGACAAATGGCTTCTGGAATGTTCAGAACAATTGCAGCAACATGTAGGAACATGATAATCGCAAACACATTTGGAGCATTTGCAATAGTCATTCTTCTAACACTAGGAGGCTTCATCTTGTCAAGAGGTAGAACATGAATAATTCATAGATTAACACACACTCACATACTACAAGATCTTGAAATTAAACTTCAAGTTATTGAATTTGAATATTGCATAACGCTTCTTTCTTTTGTTTCCTCTTAAAACAGATGATATCAAGAAATGGTGGATATGGGGTTACTGGATTTCACCTTTGATGTATAGCCAGAATGCTATAATGGTTAATGAGTTCCTTGGCAACAGTTGGAAACATGTAATTTCTTCTACCGACCCAAAATTTTCTTTTCTTCTGAAAGAAAAACCTCACTGTAGTCCTTGACACATAAATATAATTTTTTTTTTTTTTGTTTTTGGTGTCTACAATGAAAGGTCCTTCCAGGTTCATCTGAGCCAATAGGAATTGTGATTCTCAAGTCTCGCGGCTTCTTCACACAAGAATATTGGTACTGGATAGGTTTTGGAGCATTGATTGGATTCATACTTTTACTCAACATTGCTTACACCCTATCACTCACATTTCTTAGTCGTGAGTATCCATCTATCTGTCTGTCTGTCTTTTCTGATGTTTCTTTGTACTTGTTCTTGTGTGATGCTACTTTGCATTATATAACTGATATTTAAACATGTAACTGAGCAGCAACTGGGAAGCCGCAAGCTGTAATATCTGAAGAATCTCCTGAAAAAGCTCAAGAAAGCATTGAGTTAACAAGCATAGGAGGTGCACCAAACATTGTTAATATACGTGTTCTACTTTCAAAAGCTATACTTTATTATGAGCATGGATTGAAGTTTAGTCATTATAATTATTCTCGAGTCTTATAGATTATGAACAAGCTTTCAATTGGCCATTTCAGGGAACGTGGATGATGGTGATGGGAGAGAGAGAGTTTCAGACGGTGCACCATTTAGGACAGAGCAGACAAAGAGTTCCAGCCAGAATAGAAAAAGAGGAATGGTTCTTCCGTTTGAACCACATTCAATCACCTTTGATGAAATTACATACTCTGTTGACATGCCTCAGGTAAACTGATTTTGTTAAATTTCTTTATTAACATAAGAAACTAGATTGATCGGGAAAAAATAACACACCTCCAATTCTAAATGTAGGACCTGTATTATTATAGTTGAAAAGACACTCATTCAATCTTTTTGAACTTGTAGGAGATGAAGAACCAAGGTGTAGTTGAGAACAAATTGGTGCTTCTAAAGGGTGTTAGTGGAGCATTCAGGCCGGGTGTTCTCACAGCTTTGATGGGTGTGAGTGGAGCAGGAAAAACTACATTGATGGATGTGTTGGCAGGAAGAAAAACTGGTGGATATATTGAGGGAAACATAAGTATTTCTGGATATCCCAAAAAGCAAGAAACTTTTGCTAGAATCTCTGGTTACTGTGAGCAGAATGATATCCACTCTCCTCATGTCACAGTCTATGAATCCTTACTTTACTCAGCATGGCTTCGCTTATCTCCTGAAGTCGATTCCAAAACCCGAAAGGTTTGTACTTGACCCTAGTAGATTTTTTAAGTGAATTGGTTATATATCAGGTCTATATTCTTCATTTCTTTCCCATGGATTTGTATTTATTATTTTTTTATCCTTAGAGGCCTCATGTCCATTATCTTCATTTTTTTTTCTTTTGGTGTCCCAAATTAAATGGCTTTGATGCCATATCAGATTTTTTTTTTTTTTATTTAATGAATCAGGTACATAGTAGATTTGTTTTTCTATCAAAATAGCTCAAGCCAATTTAATGGGACATGCATTGACATTATATACTTCCAATCCTTTCTCTAATTAGTCGATGCGGAGTCTCTTGAAAGTTTAACATGTCAATATGTCTGATTTTGATCCCAAAGTTTATAATATTTTGTCTTTGTTCTCAAATCAAATGACTTTGATATCATGTTAGAATATTTTAGTGAATGGCGTATATAGAAGGTTTTTCTTTCTATCAAAATAGCTTAAGCCAATTTAAAGACTTCTATTGACATTTTATACCTTCAAGCCTTTCTTTAATTATTCAAAGCGAGACTCTTATATTCTGATAGGGCCCCTAAAGTTTAATATGTCAATAAATGTATGATTTTGATCCCGAAGTTGATGATGTTTTTCTCTTGATTCTTATAAATGGTTACAGATGTTTATTGAGGAAGTGATGGAGCTGGTAGAGTTGAATCCATTAAGGAGATCTCTAGTTGGTTTGCCTGGTGTGAGTGGTCTCTCCACCGAACAACGTAAGAGACTAACTATAGCTGTTGAACTAGTGGCCAATCCATCAATAATTTTTATGGATGAGCCTACTTCTGGATTGGATGCAAGAGCTGCTGCAATTGTTATGAGAACAGTTAGAAATACAGTTGATACAGGAAGAACAGTTGTCTGCACAATCCACCAACCAAGCATTGACATATTTGAAGCTTTTGATGAGGTAAGAAATAACTCTAAGGTTGAGAATTTGTTTCCCCATTAATTTACACTGACAATGTTTTGTTCCTATTATAAAAAATGTGGTTTCAGCTCTTACTATTGAAGCGAGGTGGACAAGAGATTTATGTTGGGCCACTAGGTCGTCATTCTTGCCACCTCATCAAGTATTTTGAGGTAAAATACTGTGTTTTTTCTTGTTCTTCGGTTAAGCTAAACTTGGTTGAAGTCATGTATTTAAACTATTGATGAGATGTTAAGGTTAGGCTCAACTATAATAAGTCCACTTGAATATTTGACTCCAGAAGTTAAAAATTATACTCATCTTTTAGGTTCAATCAATGTTTCAATCAAAAATTATGGTTCTTTATAGTTTTTACTAATACTGCAATATTTATACCTTTGGTTTTAAATCCAGGGGATTCAAGGGATTAACAAAATCAAAGATGGATACAACCCAGCAACTTGGATGCTTGAAGTTACAACTGAAGCACAAGAAATCGCTTTGGGTGTTGATTTTGCAGATCTGTACAAAAATTCTGAATTATATAGGTAAAGCGGATTCCTATATAAGTTAATTAACTATACAATTAGTGAGACTACATATTCTAAAAGCATCATAAATGTGACTTATTTTAGGAGGAACAAAGAACTTATAGGAGAATTGAGCAAGCCAATTCCTGGTTCAAAAGATATGCATTTTTCTACTCAATATGCACAACCATTTATGGTGCAATGCATGGCTTGCTTGTGGAAACAACATTGGTCCTATTGGAGAAACCCTCCATATACTGCAGTGAGACAATTGTTCACTACCTTCATAGCTTTGATCTTTGGAACAATGTTCTGGGATCTTGGATCCAAAACGTAAGCTCCATTTCACAAACCTCTTTGAACTACTGCGTTATATATTCTTCTTTCTTCATATCTCACGTTTGTTCACTTTTAACCCTTTTTCCCCCTTTTGAATCTTACAGAAGCAAGAAACAAGACCTATTTAATGCCATGGGTTCAATGTACAATGCTGTACTCTTTCTTGGAGTTCAAAATGCATCTTCAGTTCAACCAGTGGTGGCCATTGAACGAACTGTGTTTTACAGAGAAAAAGCTGCTGGAATGTATTCTGCACTCCCTTATGCATTTGCACAGGTAATTAATTGATCAATTATTACACAACAACAACCTTAAAGCCACAATTTATATATGCTCCCTTTGATTCTAAAAATATGAGTTAGACAAGGAGCTTACTTTGATTCTAAATACAAGACTTCAATCCTTACTGACTGCACATAATAAGAAGGTTTCCATCAAAGGGTTGTTCCAACACATATGATTGAAGAGGGTATTTTAGGAAAAATAACACTCATTTATTACAAATAACTAATTTAGTTAATTTCCTAAGTGTCTATAACTTAGTTATTTAGCTCTTATATTAAGGGTTAGAGGTAGTTGTAAGTTTGATGGGACTGTGTTAAGGCATAAAAGCTTGTGTTTGTATGTTTTCAGGTTGCAATAGAGCTACCTTATATTCTCGCACAAGCTGTGACATATGGTGTGATAGTATATGCAATGATGGGATTCGACTGGACAGTGGAAAAATTCTTTTGGTATCTCTTCTTCATGTACTTCACATTCCTATACTTCACCTTTTATGGCATGATGACTGTGGCTGTCACTCCAAATCATCACATTGCTGCCATTATTGCTTCTGCATTTTATGCACTGTGGAATCTCTTCTCAGGGTTCCTCATCCCAAGAACAGTAAGTAAAACAGTCTATCTATATCTACATATAATACAAACACTCTAACTGTCCTATGACTTACGAATTGTGCAGATCATTTTTCAAACTCTCACTAGTACAAAATAGGTTGAAAAATTGCCCTGTCCAACCCAATTGTAGAAGATGAAATTTACATTTTTTAGACTTGATGTCCTCACATATGGTAAAAGTCACATTTGTTAGGCTTGACATGGGCATAATAAGTCTAAAGAGAGTCACTTTTTAGACATGACATTCTATTTTAGTCACATTTTTATAACCTGACATGACCACATCTAATTCTATACATAATCTAGAAAGTGTTTGACTTTTTAGAAAATGTTTAAAAAGAATGACTTTTAGGCATGATGTGTTCACATATGGTAAAAGTAACACTTTTTAAAGCTGAATTGTGGACATTTCAGGTTAAAATGTATGACTTTCTAGACTTAATCTTAGGAACCATTCTAAAAAATACTTTTCTAGATCGGTTCTCCACCCAGTCTAAAATGTGTTTGAATTTCTAAATCATCCTTATCTAAGATCAGTTCTAGGTGAGATCTAAAAAATCATCTTTAACTTGTTTAAATTTTTTGTGTGCACTAGTATCCACTTAAAACATGTAATTATGCTGATTAATTAAGTTTAACAAAGGAGTAAGAAGTGATTTAGCATGTTGTTGGACATTGATTAAAGAGTGTGAAATCAAATGGAACAGGGGATTCCAGTGTGGTGGAGATGGTACTACTGGATATGTCCAGTGGCATGGACTTTATATGGATTGCTTGCTTCACAATATGGAGATGTGACAACAAAGCTTGAGACAGGTCAAACTGTGAAGGATTTTCTTTATAGTTATTATGGCTTTAAACATGATTTTGTTGGAGTTGTTGCTGCTGTTATTGTTGTCTTTACTATAGTTTTTGCTTTCATCTTTGCCTTCTCTGTAAAATTCTTCAACTTCCAAAGGCGATAATTTTTGTGATTTTACTAAATCAATTATTATTTATACAGTTTTAAATTAGGTGAATCTTATACCACACAAAAGTTTTAAGTGTCTGTATCAAGTGTGAACTCCATTGTTTATATGAATATGTATTTGCAACTCTAACATGAGCCTAAATCCAATTTAAATTGCTAAAAATGTAAAAAATATTAGGGATAATGACAGAAAAATACCATTTGAATTCTAAAATTCTGTTAACAAAAATAGTAAATAGGATTAACAATTCACTTTGTTGTAAAATCACATATCTGTCATTTTGAATTTCAAATGGTATTTATGTGGGATATTTCCAAAATATTATTTATTGGACCTTAAAAATCAAAATAGATTTAGTTGTTCATTATAAAAACAAAAGAGGAAACACAACATCCAAAAAAACATCGGTTTACGAAAAAGGAAGAACTTGTCAAAAAAATCATAAATGAAGGAAATTGCTTCTCAAAAAAATAATAAAGGAAATTAAGAAATAGATAAAAGGAAGGAATGAACTTGGAAAATAGAAACTTGAATACCATTTAAACGTATAAAACTCCAAAAAGTTTATTAACACATAGAAATGATATAAAAGTGATATGATAGAAATCTGAAATTTTGAAGTTTGTCTATTTTTACTAAAATGACCCTAATATTTATTTTTTTAAAAAAAAAAAACCATCCATGTCAGACCTCCACTATTGACCGGCCACTAGAGCTCTGGCGTTTGTTTTTTTCGGGGGAAGGAATAGTTTTTTAATAAATAAATAAATGTGAAGCCAAAGGTGATGAAGGTGAGATTTGAACTCAACCCACTTTGATTGGTTCCAAGAAGTTTAGCCATTCTAAGCACCTAATCAAATATATAGGCATAAGAACATATATGTATAATACATATAAAGAGTAATTGAAATAACTAAAAGCATAATGGTGTTGGCTAGAGACGTAAAGATATTAACTAATTAAAGGCATAAACGTATATTGACTAAAGACTTAACGATATTGACTAAATGAGTAATGATATTAACTACAGGCGTAACAATATTAACTAAATGAGTAATTATATTAACTAAACGTATACACATATTCACTAAAGGCATAATGGTAATGACTAATAAGTAATGATATTAACTACAAGCGTAATGACATTAACTAAATGAGTAATGATATTAATTAAATGTGTAAAAGTATTTTAGTAAAAATACACTAACTTCAAAATTTTAGATTCTTACCACATCACATTTCTATCATTTCCATATGTTAACAAACTTTTTAGAATTTTATAAGTTCAAATGATATTTAAGTGTGTCTTCCTAAGAAAACTTCCTAGCCCAAAAATTACTTTCTCACCTCTTTTGTTAGGGGTTCATGTTTTTTTTTTTTTTTCCGTCAACGGCTAGAGGTTCAATTTGGATGCTCATCAATACCAAATTTTGGCTGTCCAAATTAAAATTAGATGGTCAACTTTAGTGTTCCCTCTCATTCTAAATATAAGAGTCAATTCAATTTTTTTGGGAGATTAACAAAACTAATCAAATTAATTTAAAGTGTTTATATTTATCATTTTTTCTAACTAATTTTTCTTACTTATAAACTGATATATAATTAAGTCATACATAACATATGATATCATTAGTTAACTTATTTAGCTTCCTTATTTTTTTTAATAAAAAGTTAACTAAGTCATTAGGACAGGAGGTAGTATAAGTTTATTTTTAATATTTTAATAAATGTATAATATAAAATAGAAATAATTTTTAACGGGAAAATTCCAGAAAAAATACATTAAAAAATGGGAAAAGACAAATTGATGTTGTGAATTTATCAATCCCAGGTCAAAACTGAAGCAGGAATTTAAGATTTTCAATTCTGATCAAATGACAAAAATGCTCCGAATTGAGGGTACAAGTTTTAGGGGTGAATAACAATATCTGTATCTATATTAACAACATCAGATTTTAGATTAATGACTTTACTTTCATATTTGACTATTTTATATCTCAAAAACCAAAGATAATTTTGAGGGCACAAGCTTTAGGACTCAATAACAACATCTGTATCTATATTAACAACATATTTTACATTAACAATGGGATAAGGGTCTTACTTGCCATGGAAATTGGTTTGATCTAAACAAATCAATAACGAATTGTCCCAAAAACTGATTCAGTAAGCATCACTTAAAATCGCTAAAGATTTATCTTGTAGGACAGGGTGAGTGGCCTAAATCAGTCTATACAAAGGTAAATATTGTGATGCCCTAGCTTAATATGCCTATATTTATAAGATTTTAAGCGCACAGGCACCGAAATAGTTTGGACGACTTAATTGCGGAATAAAAACTCTCTTAAAATAACTTAGTTTGAAAACATAAGGATAAATTTTCCGTCGTTTGAATCTATCCCATAGTAGGATATTTAAACAATAATCTTAAATAAACGAGTGATAAACGTTAATTATAGTCCAACTATTTATATTATAACAAAATATTCCTTTCGTTGTATCTCTTACAGCTGTGTCTTTCCTCTTGAACCCGATCCACTACCTGTTTCTTTCATGCGGTCTGAAGTTCAAATGAATGAACCCCAGGGGTAACAGCTAATCTTATATGCAAATATAAAATGTAAAAGACAGTATAACACATGTATCAGTATACAGTAATTCATAATAAATAAGTCATACCGTAACCGCAGTTAACAGCCAAGGACCGCAGCCCTTTAGGACATGCAGCTCTATGAGACACGCAGCCTCAATCCATAGCTAGGATACACACATACAAATTATCTAGCAACATGATTAGTCACACATGAATACATACATACAAGCAAATAAGATAACAGTTACCCACCTTAAACTTGAATCCTTAACTTTGTTCGAAAATGCTGGGATCAGAAGAGGTGTCAAAGTACGCCTATAAAAGTTTATCATTGTTATTAGTCACTTCTTGCGTCCCAAAGTAACTAGCTATGCAAATTGTTTTAAAGGATTAAAAGTGGTTATTAAACCCCTAAAATAATAATACCCTTTTTAATAAATAATAATATTTATTCCTTTTCCTAATAATAAAAATATTTATTAAATGGTATTATTATTTTCTTTGTAATCATTTCTTCGGGTCAAGGTGGTTCTAGGTTAAGGGGTTTCAAGTTGGGGTTGCTGGGATCTGAGACAGGGTGTTGGAATCTGAGACGGGGTATCAAAATCTGAGATAGAGTATCGAGTCCGAGATAGTGTGTCGGTATCAGAGATGGAGTATCAGAATCTAAGATAGTTTGTCGGTATCAGAGATGGGGTATTAGAATCTGAGGTAGGGTATCAAAGTCCAAGATAGTGTATTGGTATCAGAGTCTGAGATAGTGTGTCGGTATCAGGGATGGGGTATTAGAGTTCGAGATAGTGTATTGATATTGGAGTTCGAGATAGTGTGAGTGGTTGAGAGTAGAGGGGTAAGGTGTCTGAGATCTGAGATTCGGGATGGGTAGTCCGAGATCCAAGTTAATACCAAGTTTTCCCTACACTTAAAGACATTCAGTGCCATATATACATACAGTCCAGAAAAACTCCATATTTAATGGGTCAATTTCAGAAATTCGTATCAACTCCGAATAAAGCGTGTGACCTATTAAATTAAACCTTGTTGTGTCCACTTTGTTTCTGGAAAATTTCATGTCAAAACTTGATCATTTACTATTTCAAAACTTAACACAAAAATCACTGTTCATTTCTAGAAAATGACAGTTTTCCAGTTTTGCAAACTTTGAAAAATCATAACTCCCAACATACACGTCCATTTTTTTACTCGTTTTAAACCTTATTGAGTCTACTATTTACTGTAAACATTTTGTGGAAAAACTCAAAGGTTTAACTATAAAATAAAAGCACACAAGATTCTCTGTTTTAGACAAGAAAAACAGAGCATGGTTACGTTTTTCTTTTAACTAAACCACTTGCAGCATATTAAAGCCATGGAAATAAGAAGGATAATGCTTAAGGAACTCACCTTAGATGAGTCCTCAAGCTTTACAATCAGCTCCTTCATCTTCTCCGATCGTAGCTCTCTCCCTTTCTCACTCTTAGTTCACACTCTCAACTTTCCTTCTCTCTTGAGCTTTCTCTCTTGCTCTCAATTTCACTTGCTGAGCAAAGTGAATGAATGAAGATCAAGTAGCAATGCTTAAATAAGAACGTATAAAGAGTCTGTTGTTGTGAGCGTTTAAACCGCTGGAAGAGTATGGTGCTTCTGCTATTGCATGCTAAGTTAATCACGCTAACGAAGTATGACTAATGACTTTTACTGACAGCTTTCCACTGCCACGTGCTTCTACAGAGGGAGTTATTGGAGATAATGGGCTTATGATGAATATTATGTTATGAAGCCCATTTTAATACCTAATTGATCCTCTTTCAAACCTTTATTTGCAATTAGGTACTTAACTCAATTAATTGCAAATATTGGAAAAATGATGACATTAAATCCTTAATTCCATAAATGTTTTAGGCCTGAAATTATCCTTTATGAATATTCCTTAATCTTTCTCTAAAATAAATTTAAGGAAAAATAGACCTTAATTTCCAAATAATTATTCTCATAATTATTTTAAGCCAAAATTTCATATTTAATCTCCATACATTATTCAAATTTAGCAATCCCAAAATTTGGGATGTACAAAATACTATCACGATTGATTTGTCTTATTGAAACAATTTTTGGGACAATTCATTTCTTGTTTTGCGTTTCATTTGCTTAGATCATAAGTGAAGTTTCCTCTAGGCTTTGCAATAAATCTTTTAGTCCCTTTTACCAGTTCGGCTTCACAAATTCTGGCCGCCTTGAGCTCAACGTCTCAAGGATCTCCCTCTCTAACCCCAAATTTGACCTTTTTCAAGGCATGACATGTATGTTCCTTAACTGATTTAATAATCAAATTTAATATTAGGGGACAGAAGGGTAAAATTGCTATGCTTTGTAAACTTTTGGGTAAAATTGCTCCTTAGTGAAAACTTCCGGGGCAAAAATGATACTTAAATTTTATTTGATTGATGAGATAGCATGCCACGTGTGCACTCAATTAAACTTAATGGTCAAAATTAACAGAGGGGCAAAATTGCTATGTTTTGTGAACTTTCGTGGCAATTTTGATCCAAAAAAAACTTTTGTCCACCCAATGCGATGCTCCTAAGCAAAAACTTCTGTGACAAATAAGATTCTTATCCCCATGAACAATTTTACTTTCATGTTTCACAACTTCATATCCCAAAACATGGATAATTTTGAGGGCGTAAGTTTTAGGGGTTAACAAGACTTTATCCCCGTGCGTTGCACAGATATGACAATATTGATCATTGATTAAGATAAACAAACACAAAATGTACATGTCATCACTTGTACTCAACGTTTTGAAAAACTTCTCTATACACAACATTTGTTGTTGTACTACTTGTTTTTTTTTCCATGTTCATCCAATATAAGTATCCTCAACCCTTAGAAGCTCTTCACTCTGGACAATGCAACATATAATTGCCCATGTGAAAATACTGGACTCGGTAGGTACAAACCTACATGTAACATTGATTGACCTTGGCTTTTGTTTATTGTCATTGCAAATGATATTATGATTGGAAATTGCCTCCTTGTCATTTTGATATTATGATTGGAAATTGCCTCCTTGTCATTTTGAAAGGCAATTTAGACTCAGATGGGTTCATATCCATTCTATGTATCAAAATATCTTCCCCAGCGCTAATGCCATTCAAGGCCTTTGCCCTAATGACATTCTTGCCAAATTGTGTTACTTGTAGCCTTGTACCATTGCACAAGCCAGCCGCTTGATCTATATTCCTTATCAACATAACTGGTACACCTACTTTCAAAACCAATTTATGATCAGGGATCCCTAAGCACTTAATAGCATTGAGAAATTTTGTGTCGTACAAATCGTCTAGACTGTCGTTTGCTTGATTTGTTCGACTTATATAGTCTGAACTGAAATACTATATCGAATCACTCGGCAACAAAGAACAAATGTATTCATTCAATGCATCAACATTTTTAGTCAACGGAGTTAGGATGGTCCTGTTATTGAGGTAATCTATGTCAACAACATTTTCTACTAAGTTTGGGTAAGTAGAATTAACAATGGACCTAATCGGATCACAATCATCATTTAGCAATAGATTGTTCGGTATTGAGATGTCCGTAATACCATCATGTGGTAAACCAAGTTCTCCTTCCCCAAGTTGCAGCAACCAGTCTGAAAAAGTTTGTATTTTTTCTTGTTCAATTGAATCGCTTGAAGATTTCAACCTCATATATTGGTTAGGCGAAGTAATCTACACTCTTTCCAAAGATGAGAAGCGTTGATTGCTGCATTAACAATTTCAGCACGACCACTCTTAGGTAAAACCGGTAAGATTTTCCTGAAATCACCACCCATCACAACACATTTTCCCCCAAAAATCAAAATGCATTTCATATAGTCCCTTAATGTTCGATCAAAAGCCTCAACACAATGTCTCTTAATCATTGGTGCTTCATCCCAAATAATTAGATCAGTGGCCTTGATTAAGTTTGCAGTTGGTGAATTATGAGCAGTTGCACAAATAGAATCTTCGTTAACATCAATTGGTATACAAAACCTTGAATGTGCAGTTCTACCTGATAGTAGTAGCGTTGCTGCAATTCCACTGGAAGCTACATTGAGGATGATTCCAACATTCCCCCATACAGAAGCAGTCAACGCATTCCATATAAGCGTTTTACCAGTACCACCAAAACCATGCACAAATCCCCTCCCCTTTTGAAGAAACTGCTCTCATAATATCATCAAATACTGTCTTCTGCTCCTTAGTCATTAATCTCTGCATTCTTTCAGAGTCTTCAATCTCTTTATCTCTGTTGAAATTCAACTCTTGCAAAATTAGCTGGGATGATGTATCAATTATGTTGTCTTCTTCTGGTCTAGGCATAGACGAAAAGTCAAATAGGGTTTTGCCATTTCGTAGCAACATTTGTTCAATTTGATATAAACCAGTAGCCTCCTTATTGGCATTTGTAATCTGTACATCTTTATGACAAAGGCTACATAGTATAAGTGATTAGACAACTATTTACATGTAAGGAATGCAAATAATGCAATAAAAAAAATTTAAACATTATTTGTATAAAATGTTTCTATTATAGGTGGTTGTAAATCTTTTTGTACCTATACACATCGTGGGTCAAAATGGCTAATATGTAGGAGATCCTCACAAATAATATCTTTGGTCTTTTCCCAAACAAGATCTGGTTGAGATAATGAGTAACTCAATAGCATGCTTGTGAAAAATTTACGAAGGTAATTGCCAGATGCCCACTCAGATGCTTCTTTAATTGCATCAATGAATTCATTGTCATAATCTAATAAACCAAGTGCATAGCATGCTTCTTTGAATGTTGAGTAAACTACATTATTGATAGTCAATATGTCTGTATAATTCTTTAGAATGCATATAGTTGAAATGCATCCAACTGTGTATAAACATTGAGTTTCCTTACTTTGCTCGACGATACAAACTAACCAACTTGAAAGATTTAGAAATGCTTGGCTCGACGATATACCAATGCAACTCGCCTATATAACAAATTGTTTGCGAGATCAAATTCATCCATGTATTAATGCTTGTGTCTAACTTCTTTAAAAACAATACTGAACTTTGTATTAATGCATTCAACGTTTCAATTAAGATTTTCAAACTTAGCATATATATAGTTTCTGATACGTGTGAATGTAGAAAAGGTCAGTTAGGTCCATGCATTAAATGGTAGTAGGGGTTTACAAATTAATATGACAATTAATTCTTAGAATTGTTGAATATACACACGAGATAGATACTTGATCTTCAACTACTTGGGTCCCTATACTGATGAAGGAAGAGGCAATCAGCATTTATCTGTGTATTGGGAATAAGTGTCATCTGATCAGAGATTCATCAGGTTATTTAACAATAACTTCACGTTGGAAATGCAAAGATAAGTTGCTGCTGAGCTGTTTCACTCATGCTTGTATAAGTTTAAATAGCCTAAAAAAGGTTTGAAATACAACAATGAAATGACCTCTCGAAACGTCTTACTTTAAATGTAGTGCATGTGAAGAAAATTTGACCTGGTGAAAGTAGATTAAATATCGTTGGCAAAGTATTCTAACCGTCTTCTACCTTAATTAATTATTACAATACCTATTGTTTAGCTTTAAAAACCGCACACAAGTAAATATTCCTTGGGAACCAAAATTAGCACATTTACATATCTGATATGATTTCAGTTTTCAGAAAGCGCTGGGAAGTCTTCATCATTACACCTATCAAATGCGTCTCAGTTGATTTTTGAAAAAACTAACGTCTACACACTTTGCTGCTTAAAATTATCTAATGTCATTTGTCCAATGTACACTATATTCAATGTGGATATGTGACAGATAGGCCCGTTTGTAATTGGGATTTTTGAAATATTTTTTGCTTCAAAACTCACAACACTGGAGGAAAAAAGGGGAAAAAATGGTGGAATTACACTTAAATGTGTGGAGGTGTATAATAGAAGTTATAGATACCAGTTTCATTAATTAATACATTTGAAAATAATATGCAAGAAATCAATAAACATTAACTAACACAAATCCGGAAAACATAGTGAAATTTCAACTTCCATTTTTTAAAAAAAAAAATTCAACTTCCATTACTAACAATTACAATAACCGAGGCACAAAACGCCTTTAATATCACTACGGAAGATCTCTCTACATTATGACAATCTTCAGAACGCAATTAATATACTTGAAGATATGAAAAGGAGATGAGAGGTCGGCATAATTAGATTAATGTAAAAGAAAGAAATAAATCCAACACAGCATCTATAATCATACAAAACAATGAAGTTACGAAGATAGAGTCGTTCATCAAAAAAGGATTAAAACAACAAACACTATAAAGAGATACAAATGACAGATAATATTGTTCAAGGCATCAGCACTTGTTTCTTCGCATTTGAAACCTCTGGAAAATCAGGATCGATGTATACACGAGTAGCTCCCAGAAAGGTGTCTAACTCAACGCCTATAAAAAGATGTAAAAAACATAAATTTATACTGCATGATAAACACACAAATGTAAAAGGTTTCAACGGATTCATCTTCAACAAACCTCTTTCAATGATGCGACTAAACTGGACATACTGAACCGCAATGAAGGTAGTAGAACCATCCTTCAAGTTTTCCAACAGGGGTCCAGTACTTGCTACAGCATTGCCGTGCAATATACATCTTATCAGAAACTTCTTTCTGCAATAATAAAGCAGACAGGTGTATCTTAATAGGTTTATCAATGTGAATCAGGAAAAAGTTGTATAATGGTTTTAAAAAATCATGCCTAATATCTTCCAACTCCAAAATCAACCCCATAGAATAAATTCCCCTGAACTTGTAATTGCTAGAACTGTAGTGTGAGCGTAATATACCACAGACATCTGAACATTCATCAAAGTAAATACAGATATCACTCTTCACTACACGAAAAAAGGAAAATGTGTATAATGGCAAATATTGCCCTAATAATACAAAGCTTTGCGTTAAAGAAATGCATACATGAATGCATACTAATATTGAAAAATATACCTCAGCATCTGACAAAACAACATTATAAGTCATCTGGCGATGCTTCCTCGTCGCAAGAATATCCCAGAAATGAGCAACAACTTTAACGCAGATGGACCAGTTGAAGCTCCTACAGTCACATTGGAGGAATGACACAACTGTGGCAGGAGGCACTTCTGTCTTGAGGATGACATTTCGAACAACAAAATAAGGTTTCCAGTTATATGAGTTGAGGAATCTCAACTGTGACCAAAACAATACCTCTTACGGGTTTAAATAGAGGATAAGTGATTGCTTCAGACGTAAAATTTGGAAGACGTAGTTGCATGGGAATAGCCATTGACGCATGGGGAAATGCAAATACAACTCATTGGAAATCATAGTAAATTGAATGGATGTACTGCTCTTCCGAAAATGTGGGCCAATATGCTATTCCACACTTGGGGAAGGAAAAACAAAACATCGGTAGTCAAAGAGAATTAAATGGATATAGAACTGTGTTGAGAACTTGGCCCAATAGGATAAGCATCGGGTTTGAATATTCCCCCACAGTTAGTAAGACGTATTATTGGGAATTAATGACATGTGGAGAGTTGTTGAGAGAATGAATGGTCCAATAAGGAAGATAGTTTAATCTGACTGGGATGACACTATGGACCAATAGCCGTTGAGACACAAGGTTTAGTAGTATATATTTGATAACAATATCTGTATCTATATTAACAACATTATATTTGATATTAACAACTTTATTTTCATGTTTCACAACTTCATATCCAAAAAATAAGGGATCATTTTGATGGCACAAGTTTCAATGGTAAAAAACAACGTCTGTATCTATATTAAGAACATCAAATTATACAATTAACAACTTTACTTTCATGTTTCACAATTTAATCAGGGCAATTTGATCATTTGGTTAGAATTGAAAATCATTGATTCCTATTTCAATTTTGTCCAAGGATTTGATAAATTCATAGACTAATTTGTCTTTTCTCATTTTTATTATATTTTTCTGGAATTTTCCCTTCATTCTTTAAAAAATATTTTTTTAATTTGAAATCATTAATTAAAAATTTTAAATCAAAAGTATAATAACATATTTTTTATTTGGTGAAGACTTTATGCTTAGAGTGCAAAAAATTTTCTGTTCTTTATAAAGATCACTGGCTACCTCAATAAATAACTTGCTTTCATTAAAAGCTACTCCATATTTAAATAGGACAAATCTCATCACAGTGGGAGCAGTGGCGATCAGGTCGCTATGCGAGATAGGACTCAGTTAAAACCCATTTAACTGGAAACAGAGCTTGTTTTTTAATTTTTTTTTTCCTTGTCCACCCTTTTCCGTTTCATTTCTTTCGATTTCAGAATCAAAGGCAATTGTCGCTTTCCTCGCGCCGTTGCAGGTGTGTTTGGTTTGATGGGAGTGGGGGGAGATGGGAGTGGAGGGAGGGGTTCCCTCCTTGGTGTGAAAGGCCTCCCAAGTCTTACCTGCCGACGATATGTCAACAATCAGGTGCTTTCCCCTCTGTTCTCTACTGTGTCGGCTTGCTTGAGAGTGTTGAATCCTCTGACTTCGTTTGCGCTTTAATGTGACCTATCTAGGGATTAGTTTTTTTTTTTAATTTCCTTGCTTCTTTTTCAAATTTATGTGTCATTAGCCAATGATTAATTGATGCAATCTTCTAATATCTTATTTCTGTTAAAGCAATCTGTTTTAAGCTATTATAAAAGTCCACCCTCTTAAATCTTTTCTTTGTTTTAACCTAGTTGTGTATGAACTCCATTGTTAGCTGAAGGCTTAAGACATCTGCATATTAAACGTATCTTTCCACAAGCCCTAGTTGATTGGGGAGATTCGAGAAATATTATTGGGAAGATGAATTCCCTAATCATTTTTCAGATTCCTACTTTAGACCTAATGGATGAAAACCTAAAACCCAGTACAGAGACATGGATTTCAGCTAGTCAAGTTGTGCGAAGTGCATTATAGGCTAATGTTTGTTTTTTATGTGATGAGCAATAAGATTTCTACGGAGCTTCACAACTCAATAATTTCTCTAATGGAAGAACTGTTTGATCTTCCGCTTGAAACAAAAAAGCAAGAGACCAGCAATAAACCCTACCATGGTTACTATGAATGAACTCCAAAATCCCCTTTATATGAATCTGTTGGAATTGACTTTGATGGCCCCATTAATAAGGAAGCAATTCAAAAGTACGCCAACATCATGTAGCCCACAGGATATAATCATTTCTGGTACTAATGCTTAAAACTGGTTTACCTTACCTTTCTAGTTATACTCTAACTTTCTACAGTCATTAATTAGTCGTTTCTTTCATTGTTTTAAGTAGTGAGACTATCAATCTCTATGCAAAGTTGCTGGTAGAAATTGACCAGACTACTAGAAGATTACTGTTTGATGCTTATGGTGTGGACAAAAGACACTGATTCGCTGATTGAATCAACCAATTACATGCTCAGAAGTTTTCAGTACCTAGTACCCGAGGATGATTTAGGATTGTATGCCCGCACAAACGTATGATACTTCAACATATTACAACAGGATAATGTGGCTGGTTTGCGGGTTAAACTTAAAAATGGTGAATGGATTGATGTTGATCCCTCACCCTGCTTGTTCCTGGTCGGGGCAGGTGATGCATTAAAGGTGAGTTATTTATTACCGAGTTAAAACAATCTTTAGTCAATTAAATTTCTCCTCATTTTGGTTTAAGTGCCTCAAGTTTCGAACAAGAGTTTTTAGTCCCCAAAGATAAAGTGGTTCAGATGTTTATTTAATGATAAGGACCAATATTTTAAAAGGAATGAAATTTGAGAGATTAAAATCTCTGGTTTGAAACTCAATTGACCAAAATCAAAATGAGAAAACTTAAGAGATCAAAGATTATATTAACCCTTTATGATTTTTCACATCTTTATCTCATAATTAAAACTGTTTGTTTAAAACAAGTAAAAGCTTGTTTGCTATCTTATAGGTTTGGAGTAATGACACAAATACTGGCTTGTGAATACAAAGTGGTTATAAAGGAGAAGAAGAAAAGATGCTATATGGGATTGTTTTCATTTAATAAAAGCATGTTGCAGACAAAAGAAGTAGTTGATGAGGACCTTCCAAAACGATATAAAACAGTTAGCCATTATGAATACTTATATATAAGGTTGTCAAACTCATGAGTTTGCTTAAATTCGTGACAGTGACGTAAACTCGTATCATGAACTCAAATCCTTCGTAAGAGGTATTACTAGTGTATAATTAAATAATTAAAATATAAAAAAACGACAACAATTTGATTTAAATATATTTTAAATCCAAATTAAATCCATCAACATTCATTATTTATCATATCTAATAAAGAAATTTCTATAAAATTTCTATATAAAGTCGCTGAACATGATCAAATAAAAAAAAATAACATGGATTTAAGAATAAGTTAACACGGTTTTATAAGGTAGAAACGTAAAAACGATAAATTTGGTGCATAAACTCGTGAGTTTACTACTGACTCGACTCATTTTTTTAAGCTAAAAACATAAAAACGGTAAACTCAGAGAGTCAACTTGCGAGTTTGACAACAATACTTATATATCGTGAAAAGTTTCCATCACAAGTTTTCAGTTTTCTTCAGGTGTGATTTAAAATGGAAAGGATGTAGATGAATTATGATCAAGTCTCTCTCTCACGTTTTCTTACTCTCCTCGTGTGTTCCCTCCTGTTAGTTTCTTCTTCTTTTTGTTAATCTCTTCTGTTAGCTTGTACTACCTCCATCCTAATTATAAGACCGGTTGACTTTTTTTTGAAGAAATTAAGGAAGTTAAATAAGTTAATTAATCATATCATATGTTGTATATCCTTAAATTATATATTAGTTTATTCGTCAAACTAATTAGTTTGAAGGAAAAAAAAATCTAAATAATTTAATTAACTTCCTTAATTTTTTTAAAAAAAGTCAACTTGATCTTATAATTAAGACGAGAGTATCATTTTCCTTCCAATGATTGTAATTTGATTTGAGTGGCATATCTTGTACTTATCTTCTACTGATTTTAATAACTAGCGTTCATCTGAGCAAAATATTTTTACTTTGTATTCTACTACTGTACATGCGTGTGGTTCATAAGCAGTTCGTACTAAGAAGTGAGTATTAGGTGTGTGTTTGTGTGTGTGTGTGTATGTATAAGACAATAAAACAAATGTGCTGTTTTTAACAACTTGGGTTGGGTTGAGCAGGAGAGGATGAGGTCTTGAGAGCACCCATTCAAGAGAGCACGTAAAAAGCACAGAAAATTGGTTCCCGTGAAGATTGTAGGCCCATTTTGAGGGAAAATAAAAAAATAAAATAAAAAGAGAAGAAGATTGTAGGCCCATTAATAAATTATTGTTTAAGCCCCTTAAATTTTGCATCAACCTTTTTGAGTTTTTTCTGATAGAATTCTGCATCAACTTCAATATTTTTTTAGCTGTTACTTTCTCAATTTTGTTCTATTTCGGTCCTGATCGTTTTTTTTTATTTTAAAAAAAAAAATCGGGGTGAAGCGTGCCTTCGAATATTTTTTATACAACATTGTGTTTGGACTTAGAAAAAAGATTCATACGGACAATACATCACCTGTTTAACTACATCACACGGTTCACACCTTTGAAAAGAGTTAATTTGTATCAGTTTATTTTAGTTCATATTGGCTTGATATATATCAGCTCATATACAGATATACTTGAAGAGGAAGCAACTCTTGAATTTGGAGGATCAAACTCACGCACATTTTCTTAAGGACTTCACGTGTGCACAAGATGATCTTGAGTTCTTGAGATGGAGCTTCCACTTCTCAAAGAAAGAAGCTCTTGATTGTCTTGTTCAAGTGAAGAACTTGAGAAAAAAATTTCATGGGTTTGTTCCTCCGAATTCAAGTATTGTTGCTCATAATTAAAGTGTTTACAAAATGTACCACTCTCAATGTAAGGAGTAAATTTTACCTGTTTTATTAGGAAAATGACTCGTGTCTTGCTCAAACGCAATTCCTCCCATTTTCCTTTTTCTTTGTTTCTTCTCAGTATCCTTTTATTAAAAACAATTTCAAAACACAGTCAAGTATTAAGTACTTATTTGGGTATAACAAAAAAGTGTTCTTTTAAGTACTTTTTCACAAGTTAAGATAAAACTCCTCTAATATACTTATCTTGAACGCTATAAAAACATTTCTTAAAAGCTAAAATAAAACGACACTAAATATAGGCATTTCTCTTAATAAAGATTCGAATTTTGGTTTACTATATTATAAAAGTCTAACTTAACTCTTTTCGCTGGATTCAATCTCTCTCTCTCTCTCTCTCTCTCTCTCTCATAAGAGAAAGTTTAGGTGGGGTAGACATCGGTACCCCACCAAGCCAAGGCATGGCTCTAGGCTCAAATAGCACTTACAGAGGTACTTACAGATCGCCCACTAACGAGGCCCTCATATCGACTAGCGGATATTGAACCTCCTCCCTTTTGGGGTGAAAGCTGACGCCTTAGCCAACTATATCAATCCTCGTTGGCCGCTAGATTCAATCACATTAGTTGATTTTTTTTTTTTTTTGATACTGAATTTCATAGTTTGAAAAATGAGCTAATTTGGTATTGGGCTTTCTTTAGCCCAATTCAGCACTACATATGATGAGTTTTGTTTCTTTGTTACTTATTTTTCTTTTTCTTTTTCTTTTTTTTCAGTTTCTCAAATTTTTTTAGACAATTTTATTGCCTTTCTGTTTATTATGTTATTCACTTGCTTCTGTGTTGAGCTATTGGAGTTTGTTTTTGACTTGTGGTTGTTGTTTTATAGAGGAGTTTCCTTTTGAGGCTTAGAGAGCAAAATATTCTTACTTCTCCTAACAAGTATAATTTCCAAAATTTG
Organism: Acacia crassicarpa; assembly: GCA_034222035.1. Classification (NCBI taxonomy): domain Eukaryota; kingdom Viridiplantae; phylum Streptophyta; class Magnoliopsida; order Fabales; family Fabaceae; genus Acacia; species Acacia crassicarpa. The sequence continues at coordinate 1,301,764 of JAWXYG010000019.1, read as the reverse complement.
AACTTGTATTCTCATTCTTATGTGAATGCCTCAAACAGCATTTTGTTGGTCCAAAACTACGAAAAGTATTGTCATTATGATTTTTACATACTATAGGTGTAATGTGATGTGATCAATTGTAATTAAAAATATTTTTGAGACGGTTCAAATCTCTTGAAATTTCAATAACTTGGTGTAAATTGTCAAGGAGATCACGTAACGATGGTTGGCGGGTAGGGGAATATACTATCATACATACCTACCAATTATCATAATGTAACAGAAGTGTGAAAAAATGTAAAAGGTCCAAGATATCGGAAGGAAACACGTAATTCAATTACTCTGCCTTGTGGAAGTTAGACCAGGCCATTTCATTTCAACTCCAAATAATCGCATCACACACCTACGCAAACAAACCAGAGATATCGTATATGACTAATAACAAATACAAGGAGAGAAAATCGGTAAAAAGTCCCTATTAAAAAATTTTATTAGTTACAACTGTTGGTAGCAACTCTTAAATTGTCATACAATTCAGTGGATATTCCAATTCCTGTGTACTGACATGCAAATCATGTTCGTGGCATCATCTGCAAATAAAAGAGTTGATTCGAGTTGTGCTTGAGGATATTGTCCTTAAGAACTATTCCGTAACTATTGTTAGATAAGAAGCTGCATTCCCCATGATTAAACAAACCCTTAATGTGAAACCTAGCTAGTAGGAGTTGGCTCCCATCCTCTTCCCTTCCCATCCTCTTCCTATCCCCTTCTTCATCTCAACCGTTAGATTGAAATATCAACGGTTTATATTTAATCTGCTATAAAAAAAATTAATAAAAAATTAATAAAATATTTAAAATAATATTTTTATAAAAGATTAAATCTTAATGGTTGAGATTTCGATCCAACGATTGAAATAAAGAAGCGAATGAAAAGAGAACGGGAAGGGAAGAGGATGGAAGCCAAGTCCTAGTTAGTAGAACTACAAAAGATATATTATAGAACTCAACAATGTATAACATCATAAGAGGGAAGAGAAGTTGCTCTAAAGCTCAGAGTCGAGTACTTAGACTTTGGTCTCATACCCTTTTATGGGCCGCAGGTTACAAGAGAACATTGGGCACTTAGACAATTAAATGTCGGTCACAAAATCATTAACCTGCTTAATGAATATTAATGGGGATATTACTAGCCATTAGGTCATTGAACACATTAATAGGTGTTTATGATCCATTAAGATAGCAATAAGTTATACAAATTAATATCCGGTAAAAGTGGCCAGTACTGCATTTAACTCACAAGCAAAAAAGGGGGGAAACTGCTAGATTTCAACTATGTTTTCAATGACCCTTTATCATGTAAGTAAACCTATTCCTTCTCTTAACTCATTTACTAGCCTAATATTACGTGTTATTACTTCGACCCCACAAATCCATACAATGTAGGACTCTTTCTTTAATACACTCAACAAACATTATTTACAACAAGAAATATATGAATTAAGGTACTAGCACCTTTTATATATATTTGAAATATTAGTACTTGAAGATCAAATGTCTTGTAACTAGCACCTTACTTCTAGTTTGATGTATTAAGGATTAGATCTTCATTGTCTAGTCCTTATCTCACACTTTTCAAGCTTCGGCTTGCCTTTCTTAATAATATATATATATTTTAGTACTTGTACGAATAAACATATAGGTCTCACCTCTATAACTCACAAAGTTTCAAATTGAATAACTTATTTTTTTGCATGATAAAAACATAATTTTTCAACTTTTTAACTGTCATTGATATATATTATAAAAAGTCAATATCATTTTCTTTTACGGAATTATAACTCTTGTAAGTCCTTGACTTTTACTTTATTTTTAGTTTGAAATCATGATGGAAGTTGCACATCCTATCAATTTAAAGAAGGACAAATTGCTTAATTAAAAATCTTGCTAAACTTATTGTTTAAATGTATCTGAAATATGTTTAAGGATCTAGGCACTGCTCTAGTTTAGCTATGTGCAACTTACTTCTAATTGAGGCATATTCTTAAAAAAAGAGTTGCACACTATTGAACATACGGGTTGAGTTTCTTTCATCATCATTTTCTTATTATTCCTTATAGTCTCTAAATCATGTCTATCCAATCAATCTAAAAGGTTACAATACTATTTTAGCTTTTTTCTCATATTTCCAATCAACGATCCAGATAGACTGATAAAAGTTAATGAGAAAAAAAGACGAGAAGAGGATTTACTTCCCTGAAGATCCTAGTACTTTAACATACAAGTTTACTATAAGGGATTTTTCAACAATTTTGAAATAAAAAATTGTTATTTTCCAATGGGGAGAAAAAAATAACGAGAGGCGTAGTTAGAAAGAACTTTCAGTGTCAAACGTAATCCAATTTCAAATAAGAAAAACGAAATATTAAATAATCGTGAACTGGAATAATTATTATTTGTTGAGGCGACATGTCGTACATGTAACTTCCAGCTGCAAGCCTACCCAAACTTGATGTCAAAATTTAGTATTATTTTAATTGTTTTATTTTTAGAGGGAGAGATTAATTAAAGTAAGCTGTTTTTTTTATTATTGAATAATTTGTTTTGAGTGATTTAGATGACGTATATTATATTATATTTAAATTTTAAAACATAAAAAAATATTATTCCCTACATATTTCAACGTACGACCTATGGTTCTCAATTAGACCGCTCAATTTTTCAGATGGCATCGATCGTTTGAATTTCAGAACAAGGAATGAAAGTCCAATACATTCACATCATATTTTAATTTATGGGTCAATTTTTTTTATATTAATTTAAATAATAAATCTACTATGTGTGTCTCTTTCTTTTTAATAAGATGGAATATTGGAGGGAAGCTTGAGAGGATTAATTGGACTCTATAAGGAAAATCAAATTTGGTAGTTTTACACAAACATCTCTCTTTTTAATTTCTTTTTGAAAAATGAATAGAAGATATGCTTAGAATTCAATTATATATTTGAGATATATAGATTTTTTTTTATTTATTTAACAACATAAATTGTCTTACATAATATTAGACAAAATTAAACAAGAACGGCACATTGCACATTATATTGTCTGTCAAAATAAATTAAATTCAGCATGAAGACGTTAACTAGACTCTTAAGCATTAAGACAATTACGTTCAAAGAATTAGAAGCAGCCACCATATTTTGTTTAAAAAAAAACATAAAATTTCTATGTTTTAAAAGATTATGTACCTGTTTGGGATAGCAGTGATAAAAGTGACTTTTTTCTGAATGGATTTTTGCAAACGGAAGATATAATAAAAGTCAGATTGTAAATGTGATTTATATTTTGAATAACAGTAGTAGAATTGACTTTTTTTTTTTTCAAATGGGCTTTTGTTTAGAATACGTTTGAAAAATCATTTTAAATGAAAAATGACAAATTTTATTGAATGCTACACATATATATATATATTAGTGGTTTATATTATAATAATTGAAGATAAAAATTGCAATTTAAATTTGATAAAAAAAATTAAATTATGACTAAAAAAATTTTAAAAAAACTCTAAAGTACTTAATTAAATATATTATAATAGATAAATTAGAATGCATACAAATGTATATTTAATAGTACATTACTTATTTGATCATCCATCCCTAACATTTTTCTCCGGAAGCTAAAATAAGTGACTTCTATCATAAGCCACTTTTTTACAATAAGTTTATCAACTCTTTTTTTTTTTTTTTGATACATAGGCGATAGGGGATGGGGGTATTGAACCCAGCACGTACAAGGGGGTGGGAAGACTACTCCCAATATATACCACTGTACTACTGGTAGTGCCGGTAGTTCATCAACTCTTGAAACTATCACTAACGGTTCAGATTATCATTTTTTTTTTCTTCTATTACTATTTGATGGGCTTATTTTATTGTTTGAAGCTATCCCAAACAAAACCAGTCCTATGCATAAAAGCTTCTCAATAACTTTAACCATATTATTTGGAAGCAATCACACACTTTAACCATCATTTAACCATTCCATTTGAACTTTATAACATAAAAATTATGAAAGATAATCCATATCAATGAAAATATTAAAAGTCTTAAAAAACTCAATGTTTCTCTAAAAAAATATTAAAATCATTCGTCATAAATTTCCAGAGTTTGAGTGCTAACTTACGAAGTTTCAAATAACTTATTTTCGCATGATAAAAAACATAATGTTTCAAGTTTATAACTTTCATTAATATATGTATTATAAATATTTAACAATAATTTTATTGTACAGAGACATAACTATATAATTCCTTGACTTTTATTTTATTTTAAACTTTGGAACCATGGTGAAAATTCCATATCCTATAAATACAAAGAATAGTCATTTGCTAATGAGCTAATGTGTAAATTGGCTAACGAAGTTACATAAAGAGCATCTGACACAAAAATGTTTTAGAGGAATTAAAAATACAAATGAGCAATTGAAAATGGGAAAAAATATATCAATGAACAATTTAAAATAGGAAAATAACACAATGCCGTTAATTTCAATTTAACGTCGATGGTCAATCTGCCGTTGGTCGGCGAATCTGTCTTGAATTCAAGCTCATCCCCGGCGGTCATTAAGAAGGAAGATGAATGAGCTGATGGCAGCGCCACCAGCATAACCTTTCCTCGGTGCCATTGTGTAGACAATTAAAATGGAAGGGAAATAAAATTAAAGAACGAACGAGCTTGTGCGTTTTGAGGAAGAAGACAATGAAGAGTGAAGTCGCTTTGTATCTGGGATCTTTCCATCATTCCAACATTTAGCATAGCTTCTAGAAAAACATAGCGCACCTATGTTCTACTTTGGCTCTCCCTCTCTGAAAACGATTGATGATGATGAATCGTGGCCTTGATTCTCACTCTTGATTTGAAGCACGACGGTGGAGAGGAGGAAGAAGGGATGTGGCAAAAAATGATGGTGATGAATGTGAGAGTCGCCGGCAACGGAAGTAATACTTCATTGGTCAATCTGCACCTTTATTAGTATTTTTTCTTTTTCCATTTTCAATTATTTATTTGTAATTTTAGTCCCTCTAAAACATTTTTATGCCAAATATTCTTTGTGTAACACTCCATTAGTTAATTTGCACCTTAACCATTTTTCAATAAGAAAACAATACAAGTACAGTGAGTAAGAACTTTTATGCTCATCAACGTTAGACTCCAATAGTTGGCGTGGAAAATATAGCCATATATATGGGTATTAATAATTCAATTGAAAAAACACGAAGATAAAATCATCTCCAATGTTGACCGTGGAAGTTTATTATTAGTAAAATTATAAGTAGTTCAATTTCAGAAAGAAAAACGAAAATTAAATAATCGTTAACTGGAATTATTATTATTTGATGGGGTTGGTATGTCTTACTCGTAACTTTCAGCTGCCAGCAAAGTCAAACTTGATGAATTTGAGTATTATTTTATTTGAATATTGTTTTATGTTTTTGACCATTTTAATTGAATCATTATTAATAAACAACTTCCTCAGTTCAACTAAACTTATAGTCACGACTCACAACTCTACTTGACCGCATCTATACATGCAAATACATTTTTTTTAAAAAAAAATGAATTAAGGGTATATTTTTACATTTCATTTTGTGGCAACTTAATCTTGGAAATGTGAAAAAAAAAACTACTTTCAACTTTTAATATAAGATTTTAAATTACACTGCAAACAAAATTTTATATTAAGGATATGAGATATTATTATAAACAATACGCTACACCCTCCTCGGTTTCACTTTTTTGTTGAATAGTTAGTAATGATTAATATTTAAAATGATTAGACCTCAATAAGGTGCAATCATGTTAAATATATTTGCAATAGAGACACACACACAATATTTCAACAACAAAAATGTGCATAAAAGATTTATTTTCCATGAGGAGGACTATTCTATATAGCCACCTATCACGTGTGTGTGTTTCGAGTTCACATTTGGTGTACATAATTATGTGTTCATACCTTTATTAGAGGTATGAGCATATTTTTTTTAATTTTTTTATATATTGTATTTATTTAGATTTAAATTATATGCTGCTTTCTGGAATTTTTTTTGCATCCAGTATCTTAAATTAATTAGTTTCCATGATACTGGTGTTACAGATGAATGCAGGATTGGAAACTAATTAATTTGAAATACTGGATACAAAAAAAAATCCAGAAAGCAGCATATAATTTAAATCTAAATAAATACAATATATAAAAAATTTAAAAAAAAATAAAAAAAATATGCTCATACCTCTAATAGAGGTATGAGTACATAATTGGGTACCTAATTATGTGCACCAAATGAGAACCCGTGTATTTCTATATATGTAGGCTGAAAATATCCCTTCAACAAATCAATAATTTTGAACTTTAAACATAGACGGCGTCAGTATATAATACTTTACAAAAGAAAAAAAATTGCATTTTCCGACGGAGTTCAATTTCATTGCTAATTTATTTTCTATTTTCAGAAATAAATACTACGTAGACGTTTTGAGGAAAAGCCATGTGTTGTTGTATCCGTAGGAGGCCACCTCCTCATCGCTAGCGGCCACTACGTGTCCCATCTACAGTGCGCCATGTGTCGCGTATCTTTATTCCTGAGAATGAGCAAGTCTTCTCCCGTTCCTTTTGCCAGTTGCGCCGAAATGAACTTGCATTATATTATTATATATATGTATGCATGCATGTATGGGCTTATGATATATCTTATCATTGGATAAAAGCTTTTGTCCAATGAACAATATACTACGTCATTTGGTCCAGTGAACAATACCTTGAGTGTCATCGCAAACACTGTAGTGTGCGCACTAAAAGCTTTTGTTTACTGGATAACGTGCGACACTCACTCTCTCTATCTCCTTCTGTGACGTCTTCAGACCCAACTCCATCTTCACTGTATGGCTGCCAATTCCAAGTGTCGAGGGATCACCAAATTGGGGAATGAGTCGCCGGCCAAATATGAACTCACAACTCGCCTCTCGCAATTTACTCCCTTCCTTCCTTTACCTCTGCTCTCTCTTCTAGGTATGTATTTCTCTTCGATTCCTGCATTTGAAGTAAGAATTGGTTTGAGCTTTCTCTGGTTCTCTCAATTTTTTTGTTTGCTCAATCGGAAATTGAAAGCGATTGGATTGTTCTGCATTTGGAGTTTATTCTATTTTGTTTGTTTGCTCAATTGGAAATTGAAAGCTATTGGATTGTTCTCTTGATTTGGTTTTGCATTTGGAGTTCATTCTGCTTTCCCCCCCCCCCCCCCCTTGTGATTTTAAGTAGAGCTAGCGCGAGAGAAAGTGGAGTTTGTTCTGCATTTGGAGTTTATTCTGAATTTGGATTTTATTGTTTCCTGATGAGAGCATAATTCTTGTTTTAATTGCTCTCTCTCTCTTTTTTTTTCCCCACTTTATCTTGTTTAATTCTGGTGCTTTTGAGTGGTGTACACGAATTTATTCGTATACTTTTCTATGTCCAAATCTAGTGTGGTTGATTGGTTTGTACAACACAAAATATTTTCTGAGATAAATCCTGAAAATTTTGGGTGCTTCATTTTGTGATAAGTCAAACTAAGCATACTGTCTAATGTTGGTGGAAGTGTTTAAAAAAAAGGGAAATATTATTTTTAAAAAAAAAAAAAAAAGATTGTAGAAGGTAAGCCAGATACATTTGAAAAAAATAATGCACCCACGCACTATGTGCAACATGTGCAATACATTGTACAAGGTAGATACATTATCAAAAACATTAGATACTAAGTCTTCAGTTTTTCTTTAGTTAAGCAGGTCTTGAGCTTTAGAAGCTAGATACATTATCAAGGTCATACAAGGTAGATTCATTTTGTGATGAGTCATACTAAGCATACTGTCAAATGTTGGTAAAAGTGTTTAAAAAGGGGAGACATTATTTTTTTTTAAAAAAAGTAGAAGCTAGGTACATTTGCAAAAAAATAATGCACCCACTATGTGCAATATATTGTACAAGGTAGATATATTATCAAAAACATTAGATACTAAGTCTTCAGTTCTTCTTTAGTTAAGTAGGTCTTGAGCTTTAGATTAGCCTGCAGTGCAATACAAAATTTCCAGTAAAAAATAAATGTTATATTTAAAAATAAATAATAAATAAATAGAGAAGTTAGTGCTTACCATAATGAAATCATGAAAATATGAAAAATAATTTCTACTCCTTTTGCTTATCTCTTGCAATATTCACCTGCAAATAAAACTTACAAACTTTTCATCAAGTTTAAAGAGTCAAACACAAAACATCAACTTCACACATACTTTTTGTTTCCGACAACCAGTTTTATAATGACCCTTTCCTTGACAATATATAACTGCAAGTCCTTTATTTTTTTTGCCTACAATTCAATGCTTGATTTTATATCTGAAGTAACCCTTGGATGCCCTTTAGTTCTAATTAATTGGGTTGGATCATGCACATCATTAATGAGTGAAACTTGAGAAATAGTACTAAGAATTGGTGAAAGAACAATTTGGGAAGTTGTTTCGTTTTCAATTCTCTTTCTCTTTCTTTTTAGTTGTTGTTGCAAAAAATCAATAATCATAGTGTCAAGCCTTCTAATCTCAAAAATAGAATCTAAGACTTTAGAAACAGCAATGTTGATTTTGGAGTGAACCGACCACAAAGACAATGTATTAACTTCATTTGTAGTTTTTTTTTTTTGCATGAGCACCTACAAGATTATCAACCTTATAGCTTGCATTCATTGTTCATCTAGACAGAATATACTTTTCAGGTAAGGTCATTATTTGTTTCTTCTTGATGATGTATAAAATATGTTTGCACAAAATCCCCATGTCTCAAATTTTCCACAAGAACAATGAGGTACGAATATTTTAGACAAATGGTATTCGACAATTGCCCACCACTTTTTATCGACTTCAGGAGACCCCACCCGATACTTGATCACGTTTTTGTCTATTGAAATCTTTTCATAAAAGTAATCATGTATGGTAGCCTTCCACTCTTTTTTAAACATCTCAAATAATTTTCTTGGGAAACGCTCTTACATTGTTGCTTCAATTGGATGATTAGTCTCTAAAATTGATTTTGTATTTCTAGTTTTGAAATCCTCATATTCTCTTGCATCCCTCCTACACTTGATTGCTTTGTCATACGGGGTAATAAAGTCGTGTTAGACTTAACAAATCCATCAAAAAATGAATTGATGCTCTCACTTCGGCCACTTGCAGTCATTCTAGCAAAAAAAATAATTTTTTCTAGTATGTCTTTGCCCAATGAGGATGTGAATTATACATGTTGGACAACCAACTACCTGCTTTAATATCATATTTAGTCTTCAATTCTTCCTACTTGCCTTAAAACTCATCAATGTCTAAACTTTTATACCACTCACGGAAGTCAATATCAAAACTATCTTTAAATTGTGTGCGCAATACTTGACTATGCTCCATAGCATGTTTTTTGATATGCCATACACAAAAATAGTGTCGTGCTTTTGGAAATATATTAGTGATTACTTTCCTCATAGCTTTGTCTTAATGAGTGATAATAGTAATAGGAGACTTGTCAAACATACATGTTTTAAACTGTTTAAACAACCATGTAAATATTACTTCTGTTTCATCTTCTAATAAAGCGGTAGCAAATAAAATTGACTGCCCATGGTGATTAACCTCTACAAAAGGGGCAAAAGGGAACCTAAACTTGTTCATTTTATAAGTCATGTCAAACACAAGGACTTCATCAAAATGAGCATATGCAACTCTTGACCTACCATCCGCCTAAAAAACACTTCTTAGTGTATCATCTTCTACCAGATGCATATCAAAATAAAAAGATCCATCAAGAGCGGACTTCCTTTGAAAGTGTTTGATGATGCCTTGACATTCTCGTCCTACATTATTATTTCTTTGTCCTGATAAAATAGTGCTAACTTGAACAAGAGTAATATTAATTTCTTTGTTCATAGCATTCACCACCTTTGAAATTTTTGATGATGTTCCTCAAAAAGCTTAGTAACAAGTGATTTAGTGAAATTTGAGCTTCGTAAATCACTATAAAAAGGAAACTTCTTCACCTTTGAAGGAGTCATAATCAATGGATGATTATATGCATCATTAAACTTCTCCACGATCCATAATCCATCCACTAGCTTTACTTGTAATATTGTTGAACAATTAATCCTTGAATCCCTTCGCTTTTTGACATTATGATCATCGACTCTTTTATCAAATTTGTTTCTTGACAACTTGAGCACACATAATTCCACCTATATATTTGCTCTGTTTTCATATTCCTACTAGTATATTGCTTACGTGTACCAAATCCTTTACCTTGTGCATAATCATTATAGAAACCATAAGTTTTTTCTACTGTCTTAGACACTCTCCCTAAAATAGGGGCCTCATTGAATCCACTATTATCATCTCCCACAATTTCTTGTACATTATCTTCACCATAATTACCATCTTCTTCTTCCATGATTTGACATTGATCATCTTCTCTGAATTCATCATTGTCTTTCTCCAAATCAACAACGTCATCAGCATATACTAGACTTCCACTTATGTCAATGTCTTCAATAGTTGTTATTTAGGATTGATCTATTACAAAGATGTGAAAAAATTGACCATTAGCCTATACAATATTTACATCCTTAACCAAAATAAGCATGATTAAATTTGATGAAGATATCCAAATCTCAATAAATAGGAAAGAAAACCAAGATAAAAACATATGTGCGGGTTCTTATTTTGTTCTACTCTATACTAAAGAAAAAAAAAAGAAGAAGAAGAAGACATTTTATAAGAGAGGAAGATCACGTGATCCTTGTTTATGCATAACCAGCATCCCTACTTTATTATATGATTGTATACTTCACTGTTTGTGCAGGTTCCTATTTTGTTCTACTTTAATTATTCATTATTACATATATAATTCTGCAGCAATTTTTGAAAGCAGAGAATTATGCAGATAAAAGCCAAGTTTCTTATATATAGTGAGGTATACAATGTCACTAGATATTATTACGATGAATTATCAATTACCATGTTTGTTAGTATGAAGATAAATGTTTCATATTCATTATCGATTACAAGTTTCTTATTCGTTATTGCTCAATGTTTCTTATATACAGTGAGGTAGACAATGTGATCCTGGAATTGTGACAAATAAATAGAGAAGAATCTGACCGTAGGCATCAAAGCCAAGTTGTCGCAACCTTAAACTGAGGCGATCCAACTAGACACTCGGGCTTGTTTGTTAGTACGTAGATAGAAGCAGAGAATTGCCAATTAAACAATAGAGAATTACCGATTCCGATTTTTATCTTCCATACCGATTTTATTTATAAATTTAGGAATTAGGTTTTCTTTTAATTAATTGCTCAACTCTGTCTGTGATTCTCTTTGGATAAAAGTAGATAAATGCGTGTTTCCCGTTTCAATGTGAAGGTCATACCGATTTTTTTGTTTGCTCGATCAGAAATTGATTCTATTGGATTTTTGTTTTTTTTAGTCACTAAACCAAATGAAGTAGTATATTATTCACTGGACAAAAGTTTATATCCTGTAACAGGATATATCATAAGCCCTATATATATATATATATATATCATTACATCTAAAATTTTATGTGTGTGTATATAATAGTAATAATAAATTAAATAAAAATTTGAAATAATATTTATATATTTACGATAAATTAATTTTAATTTCAAAAAAATTTAAAACCTTTAATAAATCTTCTTGTAAGTAAAATTTTAGCCAATTTTTAAATTTATTTTATTAAAAGTTATTTAATAACCAATAATTTTATTATAAATACTATTTTAATATAAAATGATAAATATAATATTAAAAATAGTAATTTATTTTTAATTAAATTAAATAATTAAATAATATTATAAAATTTTAATTTTAATTTCTAATAATATAATGTTAATAATTAAGATTAAACAACATTAATTAATACCAAATATTTCAACATTATGAATATTATTTTTTATAAATATAATTTTAATAAATAATAATGTAATATTAATTACTAATAATAATTTTTATTTTTAATTATCAATATTTAATAATATTTTAAATATAAATTTTTGATAAATTTTAAATTTTTTTGTTACGGAATTAGCGATAGAAAAATTATGTGGCTAATTGGTACAGAAGTTTTCCCTTGGAAATGAAAAATTCCGTCGGAAAAACTTTGTGATGGAATTTGCATTTTAAAAAAAAATTAGTGGCAAATTCTTACGACTATATTTTATAAATTTTAGCATATTAATTTACATGTATAATAAATATAACTGAAATTAGAAAATATAATAAAAATAAAAAGGTATTAAGTAATAACTATTTTCTTTTGGTCGTCATATTCAAGGGTAAGGCATGCACTTTCTATAAAGGGGACAATAAACGAGTATGTTCTGTATGTTCAACACCATCAATCTTTTACGTACAATGAAGATTTTGATGGCAAGCATAGATCCCGAAGATTTTGGCAAGTCATGGAATATCTTACTTATCTACATTTTACATACATATAATAATTCTCACTAATATAGGGACTGAAGAAAATAAATAAAGCTTTTCTTCTTTTTACTTTTTGCTTTGTTTTTTGAATTAAACAAGTAGAAACTAACGGTATAATGTTACAAGTGAGGTTGAACTCGCAACTTCCTAATTACATGGAGCTTTTAGGTTATTAGACTATTGAGTTAAGCCCTTTCAAATTTAGAGTTGGGATTTGGGAGCCAGCGTCTTAGTAGTGCAGTGGCATGAGAGCCAGTATTAACTGATCTCCCTTCCCCATATTCCGGGTTCGAACCCTGCCCCTCTCCCCTACCATGATGTATTAAAAAATAAAAAAGAGTGGGGATTTGGGAACATAAGCCTTTATTGAATTTCCGATATATGCATAGAATGTGATTGCCTTTTATCAATATGATTTAAGCCAATTGAAAAAGCACAAACGCACGAGCGTACACACGCTATTAGAATATTTCCTTATAACATATTTTTTATATTTTGAAGCAAAAGGAGTAGAGAGTGAAAGTCATAAACTATTGACCCATTTTTCCAACTTTATTCAATATGGAGTCTAAAATAGACTTACATATATAGTATTTTGGTAAAAAGCTATTAGTCTTCAATTTGGGTTTTCTCATAATGCTTTTTCTCCTTTTTCTTCCTTTAGAATCCCATCGTCACTCTCAAATTTAAAAAATAGATGGTTTAAATCTCATATTTTATAAAATTATTATTTTAAACATAAATAAATAAATTTAAATTGTTAAAATCTTATCTACACTAATCATAAATTATAATTGCAATAAGAACGGAATTAAAAAAAATTAATTTATAAAATACTACAATAATATTTTAAAAAATATTAAATTTAAACCATCCATTTTTAATATAAAAAGGGGAGATAAAATTTTAAAAAGAAAAAGCAAAAAGAGAAAAATAACTATGAGAAATTCTACTCCCATTAGTCTTTTTTTCTTTTTTTGCTCAAGCCCATTAGTCTCGTGAGTAGAGCTTGGAGAAGAAGGGATCAAATTTCAGTATACTACCATGCATCATTGGAGGATGCGCGAAAAAGTGGCACGTGTTAGCCACCGAAGGTCCAATGAATCTGGAGTATTTTTAGGAGTCGGTCCTACACCTTCTTCCCACTTCCGTATCATAATCATCGTCTTCTAGAAGATGGCCCCCCTAAAAACAAAAAACAAAATAATTGATATTTTAGTTAAATAAAATTATTAAATAAGGCTTCTAGATGCCCAAAATTGATCATGACCTTTCAATACAGTTATTGCTTTTAATTGTTGACCTTCAAATTAATCCTAGTATGCTACCAGTATCTATCGTAGCTCTGCAGTTGTATTTGTACGGATACCCGTTTACTTTTTGAATTTTTAAATATTTTCAGAGTGTTTATATATGAAATTTATAAAAGGCACTATATTTATTTTTAAATTTTTTTTCCATGTTTAAAGGATTTTTTTTAAAAAAAAAAATTGGCATATTTTTTTTTCAAGATTTTAATTATTTTTAGAAGGATAATACGGTTTTAGAAGAAATCCAAATATATTATCTTAGACAATATTTGCTACAAGTAAAATATATCAAGTTGTTCCTCACAGGTTTGCATGCAAACAATAAAAATAAATAAGAATATAGTAGTAAGAATTTTTTGCAGGACAATATATTACTTAATAATTAACGTACGTAATAAATTTTTTTTTTTTGGGTTAAGTAGTAAATTTGTTCCAAAAGTTTTTGCTGAAGAGCAATATTATTTTGAAAGTTTTTCTCGTCTCAATTTTTCTAGAAGTTTTAAAACCTAACAATATTACCTATTTCCATTAAAAAGTTAATAATTAATGTCATTTTTTTTTAATGATCAACGTTAGTTTTTTAACGAAATAAGGTCACATTGCTACTTTTTGAAACTTTCAAGATAACATTAAGACAAAAAGAACTTTCAAAGTAACATTGCTCATGGGCTTATACTTTCGAGATGGATTTGTTATTTAACATCTTTCCCCCTTTTTGGGAAAACCATGCTTGTAATGACATTTATGCAATCAGATTATACGTATATTAGTCTCAAACGAATGTGTCATTTTTTAAATTGAAATCTAGACAATACGTGACTTAGGCCCATTTGGATGGGCTTTTTAAAAAAAAAAACACTTTTTTAATACAAAAATAATAATAATACTTTTTTTAATTAATTTATGTGTTTAAATAATATTTTTTTAAAAAATGTGAAAGTCACAAAAAAAAGCTAAGTGCTGTTTTTTTTAAAAGTTCCAATTTAAAGTTTAAAAAATAAGCACTTAAAAAAAACAATTTTTCAAAAAGTCTATCCAAAATGGACCCCCAGTATTATTCGTAAAAGAAGAAATTTCGGCTATATCCCGTTTCGGATTTGATAATGAGCTTGCTTGACCGATGTCATTTATAATTGTTATCTTCTTTTTTATAACTCTTTTTTTTTTTTTTTAGTCTCTTTAAAGATTTGACTTATTTATATCTAACCAATTAATTAATTAATTAATCAAAATCTCCCCGGCAGCTAATTTTAACTATTTCAAAATTTTCATGTTTCCCTCGTCAATCGTCATTGTAACACCTCAACTTTTCTAAAGCATTTTCGAAATTATTTGATCAGAGTTCAAAATAATTTAACCAGAGTTGAGCAACGAAATGATTTTAAATACAGAGTAACTGCTATTCAACCACTGTAGTGTACTGGTTTGTTGATACAAAGAGTTCGAAAGACTATACATATCTACAGGACTTTCTCCAGCTAATCCTTCTGCCTGCTGCTTACCCTTGTTTCTGTTTCTGTTCACTCCGAAAATCCTGAAGCTACAGTAAGAGCTGAGGTTCAATACCCATTGAACCTCAGGTAACGGTTAACCTCATGCTTATGTATCAAATATGTATGACAGATATTCATGTCAAAACAGCAATAATCACATACATTATTCATATATTCACATAATAACATAACACAGCCACTGCAATATGCGTTATTATAGTCTGCACTATTCACCAGTGCCACGGTGTACATCCGTGTCCTCAGCGCTAGGAAAACATAACGGCGTTATCAAGACTATAACCCGTATCAAGTTGTATGTGTATGATCAATTTTCAAAAACAGAATTTCAGACTATCTATCACATATAAGCATACCATAAGCATCAGAGTTAAGGTTACAATACGCGTCCGTACCTCCGTTCGGTGTGAATAGTAATTTACTATTCATGTATACGGCACTATTCATGTATACGGTACTATTCACGTATACGGCACTATTCACGTATACGGCACTATTCACGTATACGGACTTCCTTCGAATCTGACTCCGGAATCTTCGGACATCCCTTGCAGAACCTTGTTCAGCACTATTTCAATGCAAGAAGGCTAAAAACAAGTTTAAGAATTTATTCTCTAGTTTTCTGGATCAAACTACACTATTACCAAGAACTAGAAGCTAAAACTCAAGAACTAGAGAACTTACCCTTGAAGTTCCTGCTCATTCTCTCCAGCTTCAAGAACTTTACTCTAAACTCTCTCTCTAACTCTAAGAATTCTCACTCTTCTCTTAAACTCAACTGTTGTTCTCTGAGTTTAGTGTGAAGAAAATGAAGAAATGAAGCCTCTATTTATAGTGAAAAAGCATGACACTATTCATACTTTATCAAGTCAGATTTTGGCCGTTGGATCTTGACTTTAAACATGGCTTCATCTCAACCGCCCAATCCATTTGCTTACGTCATCGATGACGTCATCAAGATGCTTACGTCATCGATGACGTCATCATGACGATGACACTTTCTTATTCTTTTGCATTTATCCTATAAAGATTCCCTGATCGGTGTTCTAATCACGTTATATTAGAAATTCTCAAGAATCCGGAAGCACAGCCTTGAAGTTCTATTTTTCCTCTTCAGAAATATCTGGGTCAACTAAATTTTTGATCCTATTTAGGGTATTCCGTAACCTGCCGAAGATTTTAAGTCGGACACTGACGGTTACAGAAATTACTTCGGGTGACACCAACTTCTAGACAAAAATTCACTGATTCATAATATGTCCAGTTGTTTACTACTTAATTCAAGGAGTTTGAGTTATGATTTATTTCCTACAGATTCCACTATCTGTCCTGCTTCAAAATATCGGTTTCAACCTATCTCAATAATCATTCCGCCGATTACGGAAATGACTTTGGAGATAACCCACTCTGAGATAGAAATTCACTTGTTTATAATATACCCTTACTTTAAAAACCTAATTCACGGTTTATTGGAAATAATTTTATTTCTATTGTTTTCCAAAGTATAAGATATTATATTATAATAATATTATTATTGAGTGGGTCCCGCGCGCAAAATTTTTCAAACTTCAGAGGGAAATAATTTGACGTGGGTCCCGCATGAATAGTAAATACGTATTTTCAAATAGTGAATACGTATTTAGGAATAGTAAATACCGTATTTTTAAATAGTAAATACCGTATTTTTAAATAGTAAATACTATTCATACCCCACAAAATACCGTATTAACCAATAGTAAATACGTATTTGTGAATAGTAATTACTATTCATGTACGTATTTGTGAATAGTAAATACTATTCATATTCAAAAATACTGATTTCAAATTTTTCATTTTCAAAAATAGGGCCTAGTAGTCCTCCAAAAATAGGCTAGTTTTCAAGTCTTTAGGTCCAAAATTCAGGATGTTACAGTCATCACTACAAGTTAATTCCTTTCTAATTAATCAAGCAATTTGTATGAATAAATTATATAGTGATAGGCCCCATTTAAATTATATGATCCATTATCGTTTCTATTATGTTCGCCACTAATTACACAAGTTGCGTGGTTGAATTTTAATATACTTAAGCTTTTACAACAATCAGTGATATGAGGTCCAGATCGGACCAGCCGAACTGGACCGTATGATAAATCGGTTCGGTCTGGGGTCAAACCAATTCACTTTTTTTTTTTTGTAAAAAAAATTATACTAATAACCATAAAATCTTTCATTTTTTATCGGTTTAATTTTGATTTAGCTCCGATTTAATTCACTAATCCTTAACATAATACCCTAATCGGTCTAGTGAGGGGTTTGGTTGTTAGAACCTTGTGTACAACCATAAAAAACTTTAAATCTTTAGAAGATTAAATATTAATATAGTACTTATACTGTTTGCAAAAGAATCTGTGATGATCAACTTTATACAATTTTTTATTTTATTTACTTTTGGCTTGCTTGGCGCAAGGATTCCCGAGCACTCAGCTTTTATTGTAGGGAAGAAAACATCGTTGGCAAAAAGCACTCAATAATGTGCTTATGGGCCCCACACAAATCCAGAAGTTTATGACATCATTGATTATGTCACATAATATAGTAATACAAATTGGCCCCTAATCCAATGCCCTGATCATAAATCTTGTCGCGATAAGATTTTGAAGCAAAAAGACAGATTGCCCCTATTAAAACATAGGGACATAAAGCCTTCAATTTATATCCTTACTTTATTCTCCACTACATTCCTAAATGCATTTGTTTTCACCATCATGATAGGAAGTGAAGGAAGACATCAATTTACTAGCAAGCTTATTATATGTGTATTGGGCACTGACCCACTGAATTATATCATAATCAAATTGAAGTTAACCTAGGATCAAACTGACGAGAAATTAAAGAGTTCAAAGTTATTAATATAAAATTTTAAAAAAAATAAGAAAATGAATTTTTTTTTAAAAAAAAATAGGGAACCAATTAGGTGGTTCAACTGGACCAGTTATCTAGCTGGTTTCTAAGTTGAGATTGTTGGCTCAAATGAATGGAAGCTAAAGACATGGTCAAACCTCTATATCTTTTTTTTTTTATAGTTTGATTATATTTAAAAATTAATTAAAAAAAGAACACATCAGAAAGTTTAACCCATGTTTGAGGCTCCTCTTTCAATCCTAAGGCCTCGTTTGGATTAAAGAAAATGTAAAAATGGAAAGGAATGGAAATGAAAAGAATGTAATAGAATGGAAAATATTTTGCCTTCATGCGTTTGGTTGGCACTGAAAAAGAAAATGGGTTGATAGGAAAAATTTTGTTTGGTTGAAAGAAAATAAGGTAAGAAAATGAGGCAAAATACCATTTTACCCTTATAGATAAAATTTTTTTACAAAAATTCCATTCAAAAAAATACCCTCACCGCCAGCTACCCTCCAACGACCGACTGGCTTGACAATTTTCTGGCAATTCTCGAGAATTGCCCATGGGTGGCAATTCCAAATGAGAATTGCCAATATTGCCGAGAATTGCCTCTCGAGAATTGTCTGCTGTGGCCTCTTCCTGTCACGCTCACCGTTTTCCCTGTCACGCTCTTCTCTCTCCGGCATCACATTGTTCTCTCTCTTCCTTTCCTTGGCGTTACACTCTTCTCTCTCCTCCTCTCCCGGCATCACATTGTTCTCTCTCTTCTTTTCCTCGGCGTTACACTCTTCTCTCTCCTCCTCTCCCGGCATTACATTGTTCTCTCTCTTCCTTTCCTCCGCATTACCCTCTTCTCTCTCCTCCTCTCCCAGCATCACATTGTTCTCTCTCTTCCTCTCCTTGGCATCACGCTCTTCTCTCTTTGCCATGTGATCAAGGCAAAATCGACTTTAGCCCATTTTCATAGTCGCTAGAAAATGGGTTCCCACCATTTTTGGTGGGAACCCATTTTCCCTTAAATGCAAGAGAATGGCGTGGCGGCAGAAAATATTTTCCAGCGAAAAATGCGAACCAAACGGCCGCCGCTAGTGAAAAATGCCAATTTTTCTTTTCCTTCCTCCGATTTTCTTCGAACAAAACGGGCCCTAACAATATCAACTATAGAATTACTACTATTATATAACTAGAAAAATTTATGAATATTTTTACTTATTAGACAACATGTTATATTTGGCAAGGAAAGAAACCTGGCTTTTTTTTTTTTTTCTTGATCTCTGTCATATTGGAAACTAACCATACCAAACTTATGGCCTTTTCTATTTGTTACATTATATATCCAAACTTGGAAGTTGAACAAATATGAATGATGATGATGAACCTGAGTACCTGAGCGGACCTTTTGGTTTTCCTGGCTTTATTCATATTCGAAAATCACGCCTTATTCATATTCTAAAATCACAATCACACAAACACACACTACTTTTTCTAGTTCAGGACGTTTCTAAGTCGATCTAAAATATAAATTATGGGAAAAATACTTTTTATGTTGTAGGAGAAGTGCTTTTTCATGTCACATACACATAAAATGGTAGGACCTACATATATATATAATTAGCATTATATATATGTGAGTCTCACTATTTTATTTGTGTGTAGGAATCTTCTTTTTCTCATGTAATATGAGAAGTTTAAACCCCATAAATCATTTATAAGATAATTAATACTCATTTTTCAGTTTTGTTTTTGTAATTAATGTTCATTTCCAATTTTACTCATTCATTAAATTCCAAACACTTTTTTTTAATAAGGGTGAAAATGAAAAAAAAAATAATTTATGACATATTTAACTTGGTTATTAAACCTGGGCCAGACATTGAACTAGTTGAGGTACTGGGTCAAAGTTTAGTAGGTTAGATCAGACTTAAACCAGAGCTAACCTAATATCAAACCGATGAGAAAGTGAATATTTCAAAGTCATTAATCTAAAGAAAATAAAAAAATCAAATTAAATTTGAAAAAAATAGTAAAATCGTTTTAATGGTTCACCCGATCGGTTATTTGGCCGGTATGTCGGTTTCCGAGTCGAACCGACCGGTCTGATCCGAGTTTAATAATTATAATATTTAATGAGTTAACTATCACTTTTTATTTCTCGTAAATTAGTTAAATTATCATATACTTCCTCAGGTCCTTTTTATAAGAACCCACAATTCGAATTATTTTGGTCATTTTTATAAGAACACAAAAAGAGTTTTTTGAACATTTATTTATTTATTTATTATTTTTGTTTTTATTTTTTATTAATTATATACGTTGCATTAATTAAAAGGTTGATGCTATTTATATTTACTTTATTTATCTCTTTTACATATTCTGCATAAAAAGGGCAGTTAACCAAAAAAAAAATTTTATTTTTTATTTGCTTACTATTTTTAATTAACATAAACCGTTTTTTAAATTATGTAATTATATTATTCAGCTATTATAAATTGGATTGGAGGGAATATTATAGATAGGAGGGAATATTATAGCTAGGAGGGATTGTGATTTAGGAAGGACCACGAAAAGTAAGGAGTCTAGGACTAGTTTTTCGCTGATACGCGTCTGATTCCCGGCTCGTCGGAGCGTCTCTCTCTGATTTAATTTCAACTCTGAACCCTGTTCCTCCTGTACTAAACTAAACGTGAAAATTTCAACTTTGACCTTTATTCCTCCTGTCCGATACATCTGTACTTACAAAATTTCATATAAAAGTAAAAGCCTTCTAATTTAGTGATATAAATGTTTCTTATAAGTGAGAGATCCTGGTTTTGATTCTGATCGAAAGAATAAAGACTACTCTTTTAATCATTATTAGTAAATGAAAACTCATTTTATCTACATAATTAATATGAATAGTCTGAATAAGGTTTATAAATTGTGATGTAAAGTAAATTGATATGCTATATTTAGAAGAAAGGTACTCTTCTCATCCTATTTAGAACCAAATTAAAACACATGAGCTGGTTTTCCGTTAAGGCCTGATATAAACCCCTGTTTTCCTCGTACCTTTTAATTTTTACACCAATTTTTAATTTTTTTTAAGTATAATATTAAAATGTTTGACCTCCTTTATTTTTTCCTTGCCTCACAGGGTACCTTTATCGACTCGTTCATACGAAGGAAATTTCCTTCGCACTTTCAGACACAACGCTTAATTCCCTGCTGCGATCGATTGGCTCTTTCCCCACGTTTTTTTTTTCCTTCGGTCCATTATTTCGTCACCAAAATAATAAAGGCAACGCCTTCTAGATTCCCATCTGACAAATTGACCTTCCCTTGGCCGCCAGGTTGCACCTAAATTATGAATTGTATATATAAAGCCCTGGCCACCTCTCTGGTTTCAACCTCATTCTTTCCCACTACAAAGCTGAGAAACACTGAAACAGACCTCGTTTTCCTTTTTCAGTCTTTCAAGTTTGAATTCTTTAATTCTTTCACTTATTGGTTAACGAAGCGTTACTTGATATTGCAAACACTGAATTCCCAGTTTCCAATCTTGAAAAAGGTTGATTTGAAGCTGCAAAAGCTGTTGCCTTTTTACATTTGGGGGTGAAGCGATTTCTGGGTTTTGTTGGGGTTGAACTGAAGTTGCAGAAATTGTATTCTTCTTTTCATTTGGGTTGTGATGGAAGGTGGTAACATATATTTAGCAAATAATAGCATGCGAGCTAGCATGCGAGCTGGGAGTTCGACGGCTTGGAGAAGCAGTGGAGTTGAAATGTTCTCGAGGTCTTCGCGTGAAGAAGACGATGAAGAGGCTCTGAAATGGGCCGCGCTTGAAAAGCTCCCAACTTACAATCGTCTCAAAAAAGGCTTGTTGACAGCTTCTCATGGGGTTGCCAATGAAGTCGATATCAGTGATCTTGGGTTTCAGGAGAAAAAGAAATTGCTTGATAGGTTGATTAAAGATACTGAAGAGGACAATGAGAAGTTCTTGTTAAAGCTCAGGGAACGTATTGATAGGTAAGGATAGAACGCTTTTTCAGACGAGAAAGTTGCTGTTTCAGGTTTTCTAGTTCAAAATTCAAGTTATGGAGGAAATGAAACATATATATATTTTCTTTTCAGAGTTGGGATTGATATTCCGACAATTGAAGTTCGATATGAGCACCTAAATATTGAGGCAGAGGCTCATGTGGGAGGCAGAGCTTTGCCCACTTTCATAAACTTCGTTACTAATATAGCAGAGGTAGGGACAGGCGGATTTGTTAGTTCACAAAATGGTGTTTCTGAGCAATTGATGTTATTTAATGTAGTTTCTGACAATATTTGGGTCTCTGGTTTTTCAGAATTTCTTGAGTTCTCTGCATATACTCTCAAGCAGAAAGAGACATGTGACAATTCTTAAAGATGTTAGTGGAATTGTCAAGCCTCGTAGGATGACACTGCTTTTGGGTCCTCCAAGTTCTGGAAAAACCACACTTCTTTTGGCTTTGTCTGGAAAGCTTGATCCAAGTCTTAAGGTGAAAACTAAAGATCATTTTTGCTTAAAATGGTAAATTAACAGATGTGGTTTCTTAATTCTTCACATCTAATTTAAATACCCTTGTGTCTTACAGACATCTGGGAGAGTGACTTATAATGGCCATGAAATGAAAGAGTTTGTTCCTCAGAGAACTGCGGCTTATATTAGCCAGCATGATGTTCATATTGGTGAAATGACGGTAAGAGAAACCTTGGCTTTCTCTGCAAGGTTCCAAGGGGTGGGATCACGATATGGTTAGTAGAATTTCACATAAACATCTTCCCCTTTTCCTTTCATTCTAATTTTTGATAGTCTAATTCGGTGTTTTACCACAGACTTGCTAGCTGAATTGTCAAGAAGAGAGAAAGAAGAAAATATTAAACCTGATCCAGACATTGACGTCTACATGAAAGTAAGAGAGAAGCTTTAATAACTTTTTATAACTTTTCCCTAGAAAATTAAATTATAAACGTTCACTGTAATGGGTAGAGTGAAGAATATCATAACGTTTAATTTGTTTATGATATTCCAGGCAGCAGCAACTGAGGGCCAAGAGGCAAATGTTGTAACAGAATATACTTTAAAGGTAATACCAATATCAGCTTCTTTCCTACTTAATAATTTCTTAAAATTTTCTATGTGAAGGAAACAGATAAATAATTTTTTTCCTACAACTTGCAGGTTCTGGGATTGGATATATGTGCTGATACCATGGTGGGGGATGAAATGTTGCGTGGTATCTCTGGAGGACAGAGGAAGCGTGTTACCACGGGGGAGATGTTGGTTGGACCTGCTAAAGCTTTATTCATGGATGAAATATCCACTGGCTTGGACAGCTCTACAACTTATCAAATTGTGAACTCTCTCAGGCAGTTAGTTCACATTCTGAATGGAACTGCAGTTATCTCACTGCTCCAGCCAGCGCCGGAGACTTATGAACTTTTCGATGACATTATTCTCATCTCTGAAGGGCAAATAGTATACCAAGGACCCCGTGAATATGTGCTTGACTTCTTTGAATCAATGGGTTTTAGATGTCCTGAGAGGAAAGGTGTAGCTGACTTTCTTCAAGAAGTAAGTCCAAAGCTTATCTCTTATTTCCTCAAATATAATGATTTTATTGTGATTTTGTTCATATAATCTTCTCTTGTTGTAGGTGACTTCAAGAAAAGATCAGGAACAGTATTGGGTGCGCCGAGATGAACCTTACAGTTTTGTAACAGATGCTCAATTTGCTGAGGCATTACAATCATTCCATGTTGGCCGAAGAATCGGAGATGAACTTGCAGTTCCATTTGATAAGTCAAAGAACCATCCAGCTGCCTTAACCACTAAGAAATTTGGTGTTAACAAGAAGGAGCTTCTGAAGGCTAATTTCGCTAGAGAATATTTGCTTATGAAAAGGAATTCGTTTGTTTACATCTTCAAGCTAACACAGGTGGGTACTTGCTCTCAATTATCACAAATAAAAAGATCGTTTTGTTTATTTTATACATGATTTTGACTGGTAAATTTTTTTCTTGGTTCTATTTAGCTCACTATCATGGCATTTATATCAATGACGCTATTCTTTAGAACCAATATGCATCGGGATACCGTGACCGATGGAGGAGTTTACACTGGCGCTCTATTTTTCACATTAATGATGACTATGTTCAATGGCATGGCTGAGATTTCTATGACAATTGCAAAGCTACCAGTTTTCTACAAGCAACGGGACCTCTTATTTTATCCTTCATGGGCATATGCAATTCCCTCTTGGATTCTCAAGATACCCATCACATTTTTGGAAGTTGCTGTTTGGACATTTCTGACTTACTATGTAATCGGATTCGATCCAAATGTTGGAAGGTAAAGAAGAGGCTTCCTTTCCTTTTGCTGTTTGGAAATTCTAGTTCAAGCTTGTATTTACTTATAATATGAGACCTCTCTGTTTTGTTTATCTTGCAGATTGTTCAAGCAATACCTTCTCCTATTACTGATTTCCCAGATGGCTTCTGGACTGTTCCGATCTATTGCAGCACTTGGTAGGAACATGATAGTTGCCAACACATTCGGGTCCTTTGCCCTGCTCATTCTTATTACATTGGGTGGCTTTGTTCTAGCAAAAGGTAATATGCGTGAATAAAATGTCCCCCCCCCCCCCCAAAAAAAAAAAAAGAAAAGAAAAGAAAAGTCACATTGACCACGTTATGCTTACATGTGTTCTTCTTCTTCTTCTTTTCCTTGCATATGTAACAGATGATATCAAGGGTTGGTGGATCTGGGGTTACTGGATTTCACCTTTAATGTATGGCCAGAATGCTATAGCCGTCAATGAGTTCCTTGGGCATAGTTGGAACCATGTAATTTCTTGAAACAACTTTAGAAAAATTTTCTACTTTCATTTAAGTAATGTCTGGGTGTAATTTGAAAATTCTTTGCTTTCCAATTATAGCGTGCCAACGATTCAAGTGAGACACTAGGGATCCAAATTCTGAAGTCTCGTGGATTCTTCACAAAGGCATATTGGTATTGGATTGGACTTGCGGCATTGGCTGGATTTACTCTGCTTTTCAATGTTGTATTTTCACTGGCTCTATCATTCCTAAACCGTAAGTATCTTCACATTAATTTGCTGCATTGAAAAAAAAATCTTATCAGAGTGATGCATAGCTTTTACTAATTGATATGAATGATTTTTGTAGCATTTGAGAAGCCAAAGGCAACCATAAATGAAGAACCAGAAGAGAGTAGATCTAATCGCCGTGCACAAGGAGTTGAATTACCACGCATAGGTAACTACGTTTGCAAGCACATGTTGTAGCTGAATTGTAACATATAGTATGCCTTTGATGCTGAACAAGATCTCATTTTTTCTTTGTAGCGAGTTCGCAAAATGGTGCGGATTCCAGCCATGGAAGGAAAAGAGGAATGGTTCTTCCTTTTGAGCCACATTCTATCACATTTGATGAAATAGTATACTCTGTTGACATGCCACAGGTAAAAAAAAAAAGGGAAAGAACAATACTAGACTTGAGATCTAGTAGTGGTTTGAGTATTTTATTTGAGTTCCAACTCATTTGATATCAAAATGGCAGGAAATGAAAGATCAAGGTGTACTTGAGGACAGATTGGTGCTTCTAAAGGGTGTGAGTGGAGCATTTAGGCCCGGTGTTCTCACGGCGCTAATGGGAGTCAGTGGTGCTGGAAAAACTACTCTAATGGATGTTTTGGCTGGTAGAAAAACTGGTGGATATATTGATGGGAGCATCAAGATTTCAGGATACCCTAAAAAGCAAGAAACTTTTGCTAGAATCTCTGGTTATTGTGAGCAAAATGATATCCACTCGCCACATGTTACTGTCTATGAATCATTGGTCTACTCAGCATGGCTTCGTCTGCCTCAAGAAGTTGATTCTAAAACCAGAGAGGTTAGCATCAAAAGCCAAGCAGTACACTTACTTAATTTTTCTCCTTTTTTTGGCCCTGACCTTCAAAATTTTCTCTTGACATAAAATGCTGCTTAGCCTTATTTTTGGATTTTTGATGAATTGTTATAGATGTTTATTGAGGAAGTCATGGAACTCGTGGAGCTGAACCCATTGAGGAACTCACTAGTTGGTTTGCCCAGTGTGAGTGGTCTTTCAACTGAACAACGCAAGAGGTTAACAATCGCAGTTGAACTAGTGGCTAATCCCTCTATAATTTTCATGGATGAGCCTACGTCTGGATTAGATGCAAGAGCTGCTGCGATTGTTATGAGAACAGTTAGGAACACGGTGGACACTGGAAGAACTGTTGTGTGCACAATCCATCAACCAAGCATTGACATATTTGAAGCTTTTGATGAAGTAAGATATCATAATAATCAATGAAGCTTGCGTTTGGTAAAGACTTGGGTATCTGACATTTGTTTGTTACTGTGATCTTAGCTTTTCTTGATGAAGCGTGGAGGACAGGAGATATATGTAGGGCCGTTAGGTCGTCATTCTAGCCATCTAATCAAGTATTTTGAGGTAGGATGCAACTAAAAAGTCAAATTTTTTCCCCCAATGAGCAAGCCATAATTGGGTTACTGGTTACTGATTTTCCAATATTTTCATATTTTTAGAGCATTGACGGGGTTAGCAAAATCAAAGACGGCTATAATCCGGCAACTTGGATGTTGGAAGTCACAACTTCAGCACAAGAGGTTGCTTTAGGAGTTGATTTTACTGATATTTACAAAAACTCTGACCTATACAGGTGAGCTCACACATAGATATGATTATAATGGCTATTGACTACAGTGATATTCATATTATTGATATTCTAAATTTTTAAAATGTATGACTTTTCAGGAGAAACAAGCAGCTTATTGAAGAACTTGGCAAGCCTGCGCCAGGTTCACAGGATCTTTATTTCCCCACCCAGTACTCACAGTCATTTATGGTTCAATGCTTGGCTTGCTTATGGAAACAACATTGGTCATATTGGAGAAATCCTCCATATACTGCTGTGAGGTTTCTCTTCACCACTTTCATAGCCTTGATTTTCGGAACCATGTTCTGGAACCTCGGAACCAAAACGTAAGTTATTTATTTATTTATTTTTTAAAAAGTACTTGCTAATTTTAGAAATCTATATTTTTCACTTCAGTTCTGATGTGATTCTTTTTTGCAACTCTCAACAGCTCAAGGAGACAAGACTTGTTTAATGCCATGGGATCTATGTATACTGCTGTTCTCTTCCTTGGTGTTCAGAACTCTTCTTCTGTACAACCAGTGGTAGCAGTTGAAAGAACTGTGTTTTATAGAGAAAGAGCCGCTGGAATGTACTCTGCTTTACCTTATGCATTAGCACAGGTAACTGAAAATTGAAAAATCTTTATTTTACAGAGTATTTTATTTCTTTAATCATGATCTTCTCAAATCTAGTAGAGTCAAACCTTTTTTGGCGTTTTGTTACAGGTTTTAATAGAAATACCTTATGTATTTGTCCAATCGGTAACATATGGTATAATAGTATATGCCATGATTGGATTTGATTGGACCGCGGAGAAGTTCTTTTGGTACCTGTTCTTCATGTTCTTCACATTGATGTACTTCACCTACTATGGCATGATGGCTGTGGCTGTCACACCAAATCACCATGTTGCTGCCATTGTTGCTGCTGCTTTCTATGGAATCTGGAATCTCTTCTCTGGATTCGTCGTCCCACGACCTGTAAGTGATTCTCGAATTTCTAGAGCATTAGTTTTTTTGTTTTTAAAAACAAAATCAAACAAACCCATTAAGACAGATTTTTAGTCTTCTATGTGAATTGATGTACACAATTATTTTCCATTTTCTAATTGTTCTTTTATTTATAATTAAAGGCGATGCCTGTGTGGTGGAGCTGGTACTATTGGGCATGTCCTGTGGCTTGGAGCCTGTATGGATTGTTGGCATCACAATTTGGAGATATAACAAAACCGATGGAGGGAGAGAATGAAACTGTTCAACAGTTTCTGAGAAGTTATTTTGGCTTCAAACATGACTTTATAGGAGTTACTGCTGGCGTGGTTATTGGCTTTGCAGTACTCTTTGCTTTTATTTTTGCAGCTGCGATCAAAGCCTTCAACTTCCAGAGGCGATAAGATTTTTGACTCTTTCGACTTGCATGAAGGATTCTTTTGTAATTTTACTCAATTTTTTTGTTTTTTTGAAAAATTTTCCTGTACCCTTATATATAGTTTCTTTCCTTGTGCCAGCTTAATGCTTCTCATATAGATGTGCAACCACACAGACATATATATAGAGTAGTCACAATAATGTTGTACTTGTATTCTTAACTTATCAATGGCAAAGAAAATTGGTTTCAAGACGCCAACACAATTTTACATTATTACCCCACACGACAACTATTGCAAAAATCAGTTCCATTTATTAGCCCCCCTTCTGATTCGTGAAAAATAATCTCTCTCTCTCTCCCCCTCTTTTTTGGGGTACATGTGGGAAATGCATTGTCTTTGTGAAAATGCAATTCTATATTATTCTCTATTTTCTAGGGTAAATTAATATGTACAGACCCTTTTAGTTTCACGTGATTTTTCATATGTCTAGAGTTTTTTTCCTCCTTTTTATTAGGTTTTTATAGTTTTTTCTGATTTTTTATAAGGTTCCTATTGTTTTAGGTAACATAAGAAGGGGGGAAAAAAGTACAGGGATTTGGTTAAAAGTAACTTCCAGATTAATTTTCACTCCCAAGCTTAAGCTTTGAAACAAGTAGGCAAAAAACTACAGGGATTTGATTAAAAGGTTTTTTGTAGCTTTTTTTTTTAAATTTAAAAATTTTAAATTTCACAAGAACAAGTATCCTTGTACTAAAAACAATAATCTTTTAAGGGTTAAGGTTCATTTTTATCTTTAAAATATGTGCCTAGGTGCAATTTTGCCTTTGAAGTTTTCGGCGTAGCAATGTTGCCTCTCCGTTAAAAACCCTAACATTCAACATTAGGCTTTTTAACAGAGGAGCAACATTGCTTTGTTTTTAAACTTTAGGGGCAACATTGCTCCCAAAAAAGGTAGCAATTTTGCCTCTAAAGTTTAAAAACGGAGCAATATTGCCCCTCTGTTAAAAACCCTAACGGTCAACTAACGGGGGCAACATTATTACGTCGAAAACTTCATGAGCAAAATTATTCCTAGGCGCATACTTTAAAGGCAAAAATGCACCTTAACTTATCTTTGAAACTAAGAACCCTATGAACATTTGTTCTAATGAACACTCGTTCCAAGTTTACATCACTCAAACTCCTCCAAAGAAAATGGATTATTCTTGGGAGAGCTTTGATCTTCCATATCATATGCCCAAGTTGTTCAGGCACTACCATAAATGATGCATTAAGAACTACTTACCGCTTGTTTGTTTTAGTTTTTTTTTTAGAAGTGATTTTGTAGCACTTGAGATAACTATATAAGATGAGTTTTGTTTTAACTTGCGGAAAAATATTTATAGAAACATTTTTTTGTGTTTCTTAAAAGACCACTTAGTATGAACCACTCACAAAAAAATAGAATTCAAAGTTAAAAATATATGGGGGAATTGCGATGAAATCCAAAGTAAGGAACTTAATTATGTAGAAATTCCAATGACAAGTGAGGTGTTGTCGTTTCTTATTCTGAAATTGTAATTGCATACTTTTCAGTTATCATTAGAACTTATGGATAATTAAGTCCTTTCCTTGGGACCTTATTATAATGCCCCCAAAATATATTGTTTGGATGAAGGCTAGCAACTTAAATATCAGTACAAGATATGCAACAAAAACCAGATATTATGAAAAATGTGTCACATAATCATAAAAGAGAACATCATCTAAATGTCACAATCAAGTCTTTGATCATGTAAACCATTCTTTCATCATGCATTGTCATTACATCTCACACCAAAAGAAAACTGGAAATTTGTGATGGACATTTTGGAAGAAATGCTGTGTATTCATAATGATCAAATGATTTATGACGTTTTAGATGGTTCTCATCAATTAGCTCTTCTTGTGTCTGAACCATCTTATTATTAAATGAAAATAATCCCATGGAGCACCTTTCCTTTTTTTTTTTCCCCCTTTATGACGATTTTGTGTTCACAAGCCTTAATTCTGTCATTACTCCAAACCTGAAAAATATCAAAACAAGCTTTTTCTTTGTCAGTTAAGTATAAAAAAACAATTTTCTGAGATATAGATATGAAAATTATTTAAAGAACCCACCTTCAATACATCACCTGCCAGGATTAGAAACATGGAAGGTAAAGGATCAGAATCAATCCATTCACCAGTTTTCAGTTTAACTTGCAAACCTGTCACATTATTCTAATGTAATATGGTGAAGTATGTTACGTCTGTGTGAGCACGTAATCCTAAATCATCCTCACCATCATGGGGTATAAGGTATTTAAAGCTTCAGAGCATGTAACTGGTTGATTCAAGCAGGGAATCACAATGTTTTTTGTTCAAACCATAAGCATCAAACAGTAATCTTTTAGCATACAGATTGATAGTCTCACTACTCAAACAATGAAAGAAACAAGGGTTAAAGTGCATTTTTGGTTTGGAAGCAAACACTTAAGAGTGTTGGGTATCTGGAGAGCAATTTTACCCTAGAAATGTCAAGAAAGAAGTAAATTCACCCCAATAATTAAAAAAAGTAACATTGGCTATAAAAAATTTGATGTTTACCATGAACTTTTTTAATCGCAAAAGGAAAAATTCTAATGATTTGGTTATTTTCAAGGTAAAATAGTTTCTCGAAATACTTCCACACACTCTGTGTTTTTTCCGGGTCAAATTTGCATCTTTAGCGCAAGAGAGAAAATTCAATTATAACTAGAAAAATAAACCAGAAAACAATGTAAGCAAGTTTTAAGGAGTACCAGAAATGATGATATCCTGTCGACCACATGATGTTGGCATACTTTTGAATTGCAACCTTATTAATGGGGCCATCAAAGTCAATTCCAATGGATTCATATAAAGGGTGCATCGGAATTTGTCCATAGTAACCATGCAAGGGCTTATCGGAAGGTCTTTTGCGTTTTTATTTCAAGTGGAAGATCAAACAGTTCTTTCATTAGAGAAAGTACTGAGTTGTGAAGCTCCGTAGAAACCTTATTATTCATTGCATAAAAACAACCATTAGCCTCTAGAGCACTTCGCATGACTTGGCTAGCTGAAAACCATGTCTCTGTACCAGGTTTTAAGTTTTCGTCCATAAAGTCTATACCAGGAATCTTAGCAACCATTTGGGAACTCATAGTGTCAATTTTGTCAGGGGATTCAAACAACCTAACAGAGCAGAAAACAGAGAGAGACTAACCTGAGTCTTGGCTTATCGCCGGCACGTAAATCTTGGGAGGAACTTAACGATCAGTTTTGGGATTATCACCTTCGATTCAAAAGCTAGAAAGAAATTGCGGGTCAAGATGTTTGGTAGGATGAGACGGAAGAGAGTGGGGAAGGAAAAGTAAAAAATATTGAAAAAAGGCTCTGTTTCCAGTGAAGGCTCTGTTTTCTCGCTGTCATGTGTCAATTGCCGACAAAAAGTTCGAAAGTCAAACGAAGTCACGTCAAATAAAATACCATGCAAAAGTTTTTAAAATCTCCAATTTTATAGTGAAATTCCACAAGACTTTGGAGTATATTTTAATTGGGCAGAGACTGAAATACCTTAACAAATTTAAAAAAAAAAAAGACAAATTCAAACTCCAATTATTTGAAAATAACTAGTGCTATCTTGTCTTTGATATGCGAAGAGTTAAAAAGTATTTGAAAATGGTTCCAAGTTATTTTGCTGATATAATGTAAGTTATCAATTGTCTGTTTCAATTATTGCTTCGAATTGATTCAATTCAGTAATTAGAGGTCAATATTAATCAAAAACTGGAAGAACTGAGTTGCTTTTTATGAACTAATTCCAGTAGTAGTATCTTTGATACTTCTTCCTTTGCATTCACATGAGGTTTTCACTTTTCACAGAACAAAGCCACATCTCAAAGGCCTTTCACAAGAATTACATCATCATGATCATGATCATCATCAGCCTTTCTTCTTCAAACTGTGAAACTAAAAGCAGAAAATACAAACAAAAAGAGGCAAAATTCTTTGGTTGGGATCATCATGTCTCTCTCAGAATCCCAACCTTTGAGAAGATAAAGAAAAGGAATCAGACAAATAATGAAGATTCGCCCAATTCCCTAGAATCTACTGTAGTCTTATTTCGCTTCCTCCTCCCCCTCTATGACATTCCAAATCTCTTCTTTCGTGGTTTGGTCCTCAAAATCGGATTATTTTTTTCCTCTCTTGAAAAATTAATCATCAGGCCACAGCAACAGTTCCTGTTCTAACAGTCTTCCTGGAATCATAATTTGGTGGAGAATCCTTACTTGTAACAACTCCA
The DNA here is from genome assembly GCA_034222035.1 of Acacia crassicarpa. NCBI lineage: Eukaryota > Viridiplantae > Streptophyta > Magnoliopsida > Fabales > Fabaceae > Acacia > Acacia crassicarpa. Next base: position 1,269,113 of record JAWXYG010000019.1, on the reverse strand, counting down.
GTTGATTTAAGGAGGCAAACACTAATGACTTGAGATTACAAAAGCAGGATTGAACTCGTGACTTTCCAACGAAAAGGGAGCTTTCATATTACTAGGTTACAAGGCTTTTGGTTTAGATGTTATATATAGACCTTTATATGAGCAAACTTAGAGTTAACCTTAGGATCTAATCCATCAAAATAATTAAGACATAATATATCCATATCTACTCCTAAGATATAATAAATAACAGAATAATAATAGATCTCATTGTAATACCTCCAAAATATATTGCTCAGATGAAGGCTAGCAACTCAAATATTAGTACAAGACATTTAACTCAAATCATATATTATAAAAAATGTCACATAATCATAAAAGAGAACATCATCTAAATGTCACAATCAAGTCTTTGATCATATAAATTCTTTCATCATGCATTGTCATTACATCTCACACCAGAAGAAAACTGGAAATTTGTGATGGAAACTTTGAATGAAATGTTGCGTATTCGTAATGATCAAATGATTTATAACGTTTTGGATGGTCCTCATCAATTAGCTCTTCTTGTGTCTGAACCATCTTGTTATTAAAAGAAAATAATCCCATGGAGCGCCTTTCCTTCTTTTCCTTTATGACGATTTTGTGTTCACAAGCCTTAATTCTGTCATTACTCCAAACCTGAAAAATATCAAAACATACTTTTTCTTTGTCAGTTAAACATGAAAAAACAGTTTTCTCAGATGCAGATATGAAAATTATTTAAAGAACCCACCTTCAATGCATCACCTGCCAGGATCAGAAACACAGAGGGTGAAGGATCAGAATCAATCCATTCACCAGTTTTCAATTTAGCTTGCAAACCTGTCACACTGTTCTGATGTAATATGGTGAAGTATGTTACGTCTGTGTGAGCACGCAATCCTAAATTATCCTCATTCTTATGGGGTACAAGGTATTTAAAGCCTCGAAGCATGTAACTGGTTGATTCAAGCAGGGAATCACAGTGTCTTTTGTCCAAACCATAAGCATCAAACAGTAATCTTTTAGCAGTTTGGTCCATTTCTTCGAGCAACTTGGCATACAGATTGATAGTCTCACTACTCAAACAATGAAAGAAACAAGGTTAATGTGTAATTTTGGCCCGAAAGTAACCATTTAGGAAGCAATTTCGCTTTAAAAATATTAAATAAAGGAGCAAATTCGCCCAAACCATTAAAAAAAAAATAACATTGATCGTTAAAAACTTGATGTAAAATTCCCTCCAGAAATATTAAAAGTAACATTTTTAATGACAAAAGGTAAAATTCTCACCATTTGGTTATTTTGAAGGTAAAATAGATACTTGAAAAACTTTCCGATACTCGGTGTTTTTGAGTGTTTTTTCTAGAGCAAATTTGCGGTTGAAGCCAAGAAAGAAAATTCACTTATAACTAGAAAGGTAAACCAGAAAACAATGTAAGCAAGTTTTGAGGAGTACCAGAAATGATCATATCCTGTCGACCACATGATGTTGGCATACTTTTGAATTGCTTCCTTATTAATGGGGCCATCAAAGTCAATTCCAACGGATTCATATAAAGGGTGCATCGGATTTTGTCCATAATAACTATGGTAGGGCTTATCAGAGGTCTTTTGCGTTTTTATTTCAAGCGGAAGATCAAACAGTTCTTTCATTAGAGAAAGTACTGAGTTGTGAAGCTCCGTAGAAACCTTATTACTCATTGCATGAAAACAACCATTAGCCTCTAGAGCACTTCGCAACACTTGGCTAGCTGAAAACCATGTCTCTGTACCAGGTTTTAAGTTTTCGTCCGTGAAGTCTATAATAGGAATCTCAGAAACCATTTGGGAACTCAGTGTCAATATTATTTCTTCAATCTCCCCCAGCAACTAGGACTCGTGGAAAGATACTGTTAAGGAAGTTCAGATACAGGAGCGTTAGGGGGGGGGGGGGGGGGGAGCAGATTGCTTGAAAATTGAAACAGATATGAGATTACAAAACTGCGTCCATCAGTGGGTGAGAACACCGAGATTTAAAATAAAAAAGGACACCTAAACTAATCTCTAGGTTGACCACATCAAGAGAAGACGAAATCAGGTGATTCAAACAACCTAACAGAGCAGAAAACAGAGAAGGACTAACCTGAGTCTTGACTAATCGCCGGCGGGTAAATCTTGGGAGGAACTTAACGATCAGTCTGGGAATTATCACCTTTGATTCGAAAGCAAGAAAGAAATTACGGGTCAAGATGTTTGGTAGGGATGAGACGAGAGAGAGTGGGGAAGGAAAAGTTAAAAAAGAAGAAGAAGCTCTGTTTCCAGTTTCCAGTGAAGGCTCTGTTTTCCTAGCTGTCATTTGCGCGAGCAGATTCTCTCTCATATTCACTCTCTCTCCTTTTTTTTTCTCACAGGCGTATTTAGACTGTTGGATCAAGGATCCAACTGTCTAAATCTTTAAAAAAATTGTTTTTTTCGTCTTTAACGAAAAAAACAAAAAAATTCTTTTTTTGTTTTTTTAATTTTGGACCGTTGGATCTCTTCTGGGAGAAAAAAGGAGGGTGGGATGTGAGAGAAACCGGACACGTAATACAAACTTTACTTTATAATCACGTTTAAAAGAAATATTGTTTTTGCTTTAGGGTTGATGGAATTTAGATTATTCAACTTTTTCTTGCAAATTTCTAGAAAAATATCTTGACATAACATATGACTTTCAAACAAGGCCTTTTTTAATTTAATTTGCATGTGTAAAATGTTACCTTTCAAATTTCTAGAAACTACGATATGCATGTGTAAAATGTTGCCTTTTTTTTTCCATTTTTTTAATTTGATCCGTTCTTCTCTTTCTTATTCCTTTTTCTTTACCATGATTTTCTTTCGTTGAACCAACAAGGCTCGATATAGAACGCAATTGACTTTAATATGAGAGAGAGTGAATATGAGAGAATCTGCTCGCAATATATTACTCATGCATATCACATTACTGGCGGTTCTCTTCATTTACCCATTTGATTGTCACTTTAAGGAGTACCAGAAATGATGATATCCTGTCGACCACATGATGTTGGCATACTTTTGAATTGCAACCTTATTAATGGGGCCATCAAAGTCAATTCCAATGGATTCAGTGGCGGACCTTGGGTGTAAAGTTTGTGGGTGCACAATTAAAGTAGGATTCGGAGGAATTTTTTTTAAAGGAGGATAAAAGGCAACTCACACCTTCGTAAAATTTAGGATCAAAAATTGGGTTCAATTGAAAAGTATTTTCGAGCAAAAATTATTATGATTTCTCATATGTGATAAGATATTAAAAATAGGTAAAAAAGTTGTCTATACATGAGTTTGAATACAGGATCTGCTGTGGGACTAGTAAAATTACCACTACACCACCTAAACAACTTATTGTAAAGTCCCTTCAAAAAAATATATCTCCTTCAAATTTATGGGTGCACTTGCACCCACAAAAACCAACGTGGGTCCGCCAATGAATGGATTCATATAAAGGGTGCATCGGAATTTGTCCATAGTAACCATGCAAGGGCTTATCGGAAGGTCTTTTGCGTTTTTATTTCAAGTGGAAGATCAAACAGTTCTTTCATTAGAGAAAGTACTGAGTTGTGAAGCTCCGTAGAAACCTTATTATTCATTGCATAAAAACAACCATTAGCCTCTAGAGCACTTCGCATGACTTGGCTAGCTGAAAACCATGTCTCTGTACCAGGTTTTAAGTTTTCGTCCATAAAGTCTATACCAGGAATCTTAGCAACCATTTGGGAACTCATAGTGTCAATTTTGTCAGGGGATTCAAACAACCTAACAGAGCAGAAAACAGAGAGAGACTAACCTGAGTCTTGGCTTATCGCCGGCACGTAAATCTTGGGAGGAACTTAACGATCAGTTTTGGGATTATCACCTTCGATTCAAAAGCTAGAAAGAAATTGCGGGTCAAGATGTTTGGTAGGATGAGACGGAAGAGAGTGGGGAAGGAAAAGTAAAAAATATTGAAAAAAGGCTCTGTTTCCAGTGAAGGCTCTGTTTTCTCGCTGTCATGTGTCAATTGCCGACAAAAAGTTCGAAAGTCAAACGAAGTCACGTCAAATAAAATACCATGCAAAAGTTTTTAAAATCTCCAATTTTATAGTGAAATTCCACAAGACTTTGGAGTATATTTTAATTGGGCAGAGACTGAAATACCTTAACAAATTAAAAAAAAAAAAGAAGACAAATTCAAACTCCAATTATTTGAAAATAACTAGTGCTATCTTGTCTTTGATATGCGAAGAGTTAAAAAGTATTTGAAAATGGTTCCTGTTATGAAACTGAAGAAATTCAAAAGAAATGTAGAGAGAAGTCAGAGAGAAATTCTAGAGAGATGGAGGAATTCTCACTTCAATGTGTATACTGAATGTTTACATAAGGCCTCTATTTATAGATCTTCAAGGGTTACTATGTAGTGGATAGAAACGTAAATGAACATCCATATAATAATATATTCATAATACTCCCCCTTAGATGTTCATTTATGAATGTGCCTCGTTAAAAACTTTAACTAGGAAAAACCCAGTGGGATAAAAACCTAGCCAAAGAAAAGAGTACATCATTCATTGATACACTATCCAGTGCTGCCTCATTAAAAACCTTTCTAGGAAAACCCAGTGGGACAAAACCTAGATAAGGAAAAAAGAGTACAACGTGTATCAACTCATCCTTTCGATGATATCAATTTTACTCCCCCTGACGACAACATTAATATTGCTTCTCGTGATTCCAGCGTTGCTTCTAATGTCTTTGTGTTGATAAAGAACTATATCTTGCTAATAAGCATGATACATTAGTACATAAATAGTACTACGATATGGTACTTCTGGACCAAGTAGTTCTTTTAACAATAAATTACCTTTTAAAATTCTTCAGGAGTTCCAATAATGTTGATATCATTAACATAAATAATAATTGTAATAAATTCATTTCTATGTCTTTTCATAAAGATGTATGGGCATATAGGGTCATTTTTATACCCTTCTTTTCATCAGATATTCGTTGAAACAGTTATGCCACATGTGCCCTAATAGCTTCAGGCTAAGGGACTTATTTAACTTAATTGAAGTATTGTTCTTGAAAACATAAATTTGATGTTTCTAATATCTCAATGCCTTCAGAGACTCGTACTTCTGGTACATTAAATCATTCGAGGATATATGTCTCTATTACTAATCCTTCAGGGACTTTCATATAAATGTCACTATTAAGTGAACCATACAAATAAGATGTTACAACTTATAACATCCATTAGGCGTAGATTAAGCCTTTCATTATCAACTTCTGGTGAATATGTTTCATTAAAATGAATGCCAAGCCTTTATGTAAAACTCTGGACTACAAGGCTTGCAATGACAAATAGTCATGCATTATATTGTTCGCTATGGATCAATAAAAACATTCATTATCCATTGTGTACCTGCAAAATCTAAATTTTGCTAATAAAATCATAACGAATAAATATAAAATACTTCGAGATCTTTTCATAAATATATATGAACATATAAAATCATTTATATATATCCAGGACTCAGGCCATATATGGACTTATTTAATAATGTTCTCGAGAACTTAAATCAGATGATTTTAACATCTTGAATCCTTCAGGGATATATGCTTTTAGCATTTTAAGTCCTTCGGGGACACATGCGTCTGGCACGTTAAATCTTTCAGGAACATGTGCTGCTGGCAGATTAAATCCTTCTGGGACAAGTACTTCTGGCTTGTTAAGTCCTTCAGGGACATGTATTCTTATTAATTTTAGCTCATGATCCTCATTAGAATTCATTATTCCATATGCTATATAACATGCAAATATTTCGTCAATGTTGACATTATTTCGGTCCCATCGGATTTTATTGAGATCTCATAATTTTCACATATTACAGGTACCTGGGTCTCTTCTGGGACTATAACATTCTCTTCTGGAGATATCTCTACTGGAGATAATAACTCTTCAGGAGATGGCTCTTCTGGAGCAACAATAATTCTCTTAATTATCCTCAACTTGATCATCTATATTCTTAGCTCCTTTTATCTTTTAAGGAGTTCTCTTTTGAACCGATGGACCTACCACGCTTCAAGTGTGCTTTCAATTCATTTATAATAGTCTGTCCTTCAGAGACATCAATTCTGATACGAGCATTAGCAGCTGGAACATGTGACATTGTCACTTTCTTTAGGTCAGTAAATGCTTCTGGCATTTGATTAGCTAAATTCTGCAAATGAATTATCTTTTGAATTTCCAGTTCACATTATTTTGTACGAGAATCAAAATGAGCCAATGATAATTCATTCCAGCTAATCTCTTTATCTAAATGCTTATTTTCTCCCCCTCATGTTGGGAAAACAATGTCAAATTACAATTGACTAATCATGCAGTATAAATCTCCTAAATCCATCTGTAACCATTAGAAACATCATTCTGTTTCATTAAGAGACAAACAAGAAGAAGGAGGTCCTTACATAGCATTTATCCCAACTTTCTTTATATATCCATCTATGTGCATTATAGAGAATTTATAAGCATTGCACATTCAAAAATTTTCTAGATGGAATTGTCTGGTTCCTGACCAAAAACCAATTTTACGGGGAGAATTTTGTTGGCTTATATAAATGCTGCAATAATCAAATATACCAACATAGAAATCTTTGTTCTCATAAGTATTGAATACATGATTTTTTTTTTGGATCGTATAATCTGGAAATAGCGCGCTTAATTTATTCAAACATTACTGCAAACTTCAGGTTGCATTCTTACAAACTTCTGGTTGTAAGCTAATAATTTCATATGTAACCATCGTATAGATGCATCTTTCAAATTTGTATGATTTACATGAAATTTCAATGGGCCCATATAATAATGTTTGATGTATTTTCAGAAATACTAAGATCCATTACTATTATAATCAATGAGAACAAACATCATATTATTCATAAACAATATGTTGGTTATACATGAAGAATCTTCTGGTTCTTCAATATAAGTTAATACATAATCTTATTTACATTATATATATGACTCGGATAATCAAACAAGTCAATGCCAACAACAAATTTATTTGGATAAGTAAACTTCTAGTTTACTGTAATGTATATCTCTACCAATAATAAACATATTTGGATCAGTAAACTTCTGGTTTACTATAACGTATATCTTTACCAATAATAAACATTTTAATTTACATCACAATCTACATCCATTTTGGTAGATCTATTAAACTTTGTGTGAGAAGTTTTTAACTTATCAAACATTTGCTCACACTTGTATTCTAACTCACACTTGTTTTCTAACAATCTCCCCCTCAAGTGTGAGTTATATAAACTAGAATATTTGCATTTCTAAATCATTTTCAAACTCTTTAAACATTGAAAGAAAATTTTTTTGTTAATTCTTCAGGAATAAACATATAATATTACTTTACTAAATAATCTCATTATTCATGATTAATATACTTCAATTAACTCATATATGCATAATATATACAGTCCACCACATATGAAGATATTTATGATCAAATTTAGTAAAACCACACAGATTAACTCTAGCAGGAAATTCACATGACAAAATAACAACAAATTAAGCATCATATTACCTTATGGGCTTATTATTTCTCTTGGCTTCTAGATATTTTTCTGCTACTCATTGCCTCTATAATATCTCACTGGCTTCAGTAGCAAATATTTAATTTGCTATATTGTAAACTTCTGATTTACAATAGTATGTATTCTCTATATGATGTCTATTTTTGCAGATATCATCGAAACTCAATAAGTTTCTTTTATATACTAGATTAATCAATATATAATTTTGTTCCTTTAGGTAACAAAATATTAGCTCTTCTGGAGCATTCTGTCCATTTTATACTACCATATATTATTTAGCCTCTCTTACAAAAAAGACAAAATATGCTAATTAGTTTCCAAAACTATTAGCCTTTAGACTTAGTGTAACACAAATCTCTATTAGCCTTTAGACTTAGAGTGATGCAAATCTCTGCAAGTTATTGTCTTCTGGACAATATTTTTCAAGGCTACAAAAATCATTGTATTATACAATATTTGAAATATAGGCCTTCAGGGCCTTTGTGGTTCTTATTAATAATTTTTTCCTACTTCCGGTGGGAATTTAAACCAACATGATTACAAAAAAAAAAATGAACACACACTTTACTGTAGTCACATTTTTACCCGTATCCATGGCCATAATTAAATTCATTTATTACTTCACCCACTTCTGGGAATGAAGCCAAGCCAGTTATTACTTCATTCACTTCTAGGATTGAAGTCGAGTCATTTGACAATATTCATGATTCTTGCAATAAAAGCTCATTATTTTGTTCGACTACATGATGTCAATGAAATTATTTCAAAATATTTCTTAAAAACCTGTTTCACAAAAATTGCTACTACAGGAGCAAAATGGATATATCAATTTATAACAAATTTTTAGAAGAACAACCATCTTCAGGTGGTTATACAATTCTTTTAATTTAAAAGAACAAGAGGGTCTGGCTTCACTCCAATTTGTCTTATGGCTTCAGGCCAAAATTTGTCTCATGGCTTCAGGCCCAATTGTCTCCAGGCACTGCAGATCAATTTATTTCTCATATCTTCATGCCAATTATTTGTCTCATCATGGCTTCAGGCCAAATGTATTCTTTTTCAAATTTCTTTTATATAGTTGAATCCCAAGTTTTTGGTGCATACATATGCATGATTCAAGACTACACAATATAATACAAACATGTATGTTTTTCATGAATCCTTATGGAGAGAACAACATCAAACACTTCATAATTATTTAAATAAGTCTACAGAATAGGAAAATTGGGACTCCAAATGTATAAAGAAGATTTAATGATGATAAAGATATCACATCATGTAAAATTTCATATTTAGTAATAGAAAATAGTAGGCCGAGGATCATTTAGAAATAAATTATATATAGTATTTTCAAAACAATTTGTCAAGTTTAAAACTTGTACATGCACATTTCAATATAATCAATATGCCTCCATTTTATCGGCCCCACACATACACTAATATACATATATATTAGTGTAAAATATAATTAACTTGGTTGCTAGTCCACCACGCATATGATGAAGAAAACACATGGAAATAATAATAATAGTTAATGAAACCAATAATCAAGTACGGACAACTCAATCAATAACAAAATAAAAGAGGAGCTCAATAATTTAGGATAAAGTTTCCTTTCTTTGTTTTCATCCGTTTGCCAAAAGAAGAGAATAATAACAATATAATAATTAAACAATAGTCCACACAATTATACACTCCCCGTGACTTCATGTTTTCATCCGTTTGTTTTCATGCTTCTTGGATGATATAAAACATATGGGCCCACAGGTATTTATTTTCAACTCCCTGACCACCGCCCCTTGTTATATTAATAATATATCATATTATTTTAATCAAACAGTACGCGGCGCTTATTCAGCAAACAAACATAGCAATTTAATCATTCATTCAATATATTATTATAATCAAACGGTAGGTAGCAATAATTCAGCAAACAAACATAAGAAACAGATAGCAATTTAATCATTCATTTATTGACACAAGAAACGTACCTGAGCAGACTCGCCGGAAGGAAAAACGGTACAAAAGCCGTCGAAGAGAAGAATAATAAACTCCTCTTCGATGAATCCAGCAATCGATTCCTCCAAAATACCGGCCGAGCCATCGTATTTGGCTGTTTGACGGTGACGTGGAACTCCTCACCGCCTCAAGACACTGAGAGGCAAACAGAGCATTCGTTGTAGATCTCCTTCACATGAGTATCCTATTGGTATATGAAGCTGGAGAAGATGGCAGAAGCATCTCCTCGACAAAGGACTATCCTTCAAAAGTACCATTTGGAAAATAGCGAAGATGAAGGTGTAGATTAAAGTGAAGATGGTGAGAACGGTGATGAGAGCAATTCGTGCTGATAACGTGTTATGAAACTGAAGAAATTCAAAAGAAATGTAGAGAGAAGTCAGAGAGAAATTCTAGAGATGGAGGAATTCTCACTTCAGTGTGTATACTGAATGTTTACATAAGACCTCTATTTATAGACCTTCAAGGGTTACTATGTAGTGGATAGAAACGTAAATGAACATCCATATAATAATATATTCATAATAGTTCCAAGTTATTTTGCTGATATAATGTGAGTTATCAATTGTCTGTTTCAATTATTGCTTCGAATTGATTCAATTCAGTAATTAGAGGTCAATATTAATCAAAAACTGGAAGAACTGAGTTGCTTTTTATGAACTAACTCCAGTAGTAGTATCTTTGATACTTCTTCCAATGCATTCACATGAGGTTTTCACAGAACAAAGCCACATCTCAAAGGCCTTTCACAAGAATTACATCATCATGATCATGATCATCATCAGCCTTTCTTCTTCAAACTGTGAAACTAAAAGCAGAAAATACAAACAGAAAGAGGCAAAATTCTTTGGTTGGGATCATCATGTCTCTCTCAGAATCCCAACCTTTGAGAAGCTAAAGAAGGAATCAGACAAATAATGAAGATTCGCCCAATTCCCTAGAATCTACTTTAGTCTTATTTCGCTTCCTCTTCCCCCTCTATGACATTCCAAATCTCTTCTTTCGTGGTTTGGTCCTCAAAATCGGATTATTTTTTCCTCTCTTGAAAAATTAATCATCAGGCGACAACAACAGTTCCTGTTCTAACAGTCTTACTGGGTGAAGAATTCTGATTCGATTCGGATTGTCTCACACCTCTTTTCGGTTAAACCTTCCATATTGTCTCCTTCACCTTATTGAGTTCTATATTTTCTTGTCTAAACTCTTTGCTACAGAACGAATGGCTGGAAAGAAAAGAATAAGGTGGAAGAAAAGAAGCACATTTAAATTTCTTACATTTAGCTGGAAAGAATAGTAATCTATCATGCACAGCTCAATGCAAGAAAGATCAACAGAATTGCTCCCGCCACCACTTCCTCAGGATATGATTGGACGGCGGATTCTGATATTCCCTCCAAAATAGGAGAGGAGAGAAAGAAAGAACCATATCTGTGGAGTGGAAATTGCATTTCAAAGCCAATCTCTTAAATTTTCTCTAAATTTGACTTTAAGGATCGGAGGATGCTTTTGACTCCCAATAGAAGAATTTAGGAGTGCTTTGTTATTGATCTTGAATCAGAATTTGGTGGAGAATTCTTACCTGTAACAACTCCAGTTGATTTAAGGAAGCAAGCATTAATGACTTGAGATTACAAAAGCAGGATTGAACTCGTGATCTCCTATTGAAAAGGGAGCTTTCATACCATTAAGTTACAAGGTTTTTGGTTTAAATGTTATATATAAGCCTTTATATAGGTAAACCTAGAGCTATCCTTAGGATTTAATCAATCAAAATAATTAAGATATAATATATCCATATCTACTCCTAAGGTATACCACACTTAATATAAAAGACTTTATTGTAATGCCTCCAAAATATATTGCTTAGATAAAGGCTAGCAATTCAAATATTAGTACAAGACATGTAACTCAAACCAAATATTATGAAAAATGTCACATAATCATAAAAGAGAACATCATCTAAATGACACAATCAAGACTTTGATCATATAAACCATTCTTTCATCATGCATTGTCATTACATCTCACGCCAGAAGAAAACTAGAAATTTGTGATGGAAACTTTGAACGAAATGCTACATATTCATAATGATCAAATGATTTATAACGTTTTGGATGGTCCTCATCAATTAGCTCTTCTTGTGTCTGAACCATCTTATTATTAAATGAAAATAATCCCATGGAGCACCTTTCCTTCTTTTCCTTTATGACGATTTTGTGTTCACAAGCCTTAATTCTGTCATTACTCCAAACCTAAAAAAATATCAAAACAAACTTTTTCTTTGTTAGTTAAACATGAAAAAACAGTTTTTTGAGATGCAGATATGAAAATTATTTAAAGAACCCACCTTCAATGCATCACCTGCCAGGATCAGAAACATGGAGGGTGAAGGATCAGAATCAATCCATTCACCAGTTTTCAGTTTAACTTGCAAACCTGTCACACTATTTTGATGTAATATGGTGAAGTATGTTACGTCTGTGTGAGCACGCAATCCTAAATTATCTTCATTATCATGGGGTACAAGGTATTTAAAGCTTCGGATCATGTAACTGGTTGATTCAAGTAGGGAATCACAATGTCTTTTGTCCAAATCGTAAGCATCAAACAGTAATCTTTTAGCAGTTTGGTCCATTTCTTCTAGCAACTTGGCATACAGATTGATACTCTCACTACTCAAACAATGAAAGAAACAAGGATTAATGCGCATTTTTGGCCCAAAAGTAACCACTTACGAAGCAATTGTGTTCCAAAAATATTAGAAAAGGAGCAAATTCGACCTAACTATTGAAAAAAAAAAAAAAAAAAGACCATTAAAAGCTTGATATTGACCGTCAACACTTTTAACGGAAAAAGGTAAAATTCTCATGATTTAGTTATCTTTAAGGTAAAATAGCTCCTAAAAAAACTTTCAGATATTCAGCGGTTTGAGTGTTTTTTCTGGAGCAAATTTGCAGCATAAGCCAAGAGAGAAAATTCAATTATAACTAGCAAGGTAAACTGGAAAACAATGTAAGCATGTTTTAAGGAGTACCAGAAATGATCATATCCTGTCGACCACATGACGTTGGCATACTTTTGAATTGCTTCCTTATTAACGGGGCCATCAAAGTCAATTCCAACGGATTCATATAAAGGGTGCATCGGAATTTGTCCATAGTAACTATGGTAGGGTTTATCGGAGGTCTTCTGCGTTTTTATTTCAAGTGGAAGATCAAACAGTTCTTTCATTAGAGAAAGTACTGAGTTGTGAAGCTCCGTAGAAACCTTATTACTCATTGCATAAAAACAACCATTAGCCTCTAGAGCACTTCGCATGACTTGGCCAGCTGAAAACCATGTCTCCGTACCAGGTTTTAAGTTTTCGTCCATGAAGTCTATAACAGGAATCTCAGAAACCATTTGGGAACTCATCGTCTCACTACTATTTCTCCAATCTCCCCAAGCAACTAGGACTAGTGGAATGATACTGTTAATGAAGTTCAGAGACAAGCGCGTTAAAATAAAGGGGGGAAAAAGGGCAGAGTTGCTTGAAAGTTGAAACAGATATGAGATTACAAAACTAATCTCTAGGTTGACCACATCAAGTGAAGACAAAGTCAGAGGATTCAAACAACCTAACAGAGCAGAAAACAGAGAGGCACTAACCTGATTCTTGACTAATCGCCGGCGGGTAAATCTTGGGAGGAACTAAACGATCAGTCTGGGAATTATCACCTTCGATTCGAAAGCAAGAAAGAAATTACGGGTCAATATGTTTGTAAGGATGAGACGGGAGAAAGTGGGGAAGGAAAAGTTTTTTTAGAAAAGCTCTGTTTCCAATTAAGGCTCGGTTTTTCTAGCTGTCATTTGCCAATGGCCGACAAAAGGTTTGAAAGTCATATGCTTTTTCTATCGGGCCTCGATTGGTGTTTTTTTTTTTAAAATGATCTATATATTAATACTTCAAAACAATACAATACATAACAGTAACCACAAACAGATCTAAAACAAATATAACCAACATAAGAACAACAACAACAAAAAACACTGGATCCAAGCACCGTACATTAAAAAATATAAAAGTAGAAGTAGAATCCTGAACATCATCGGCCTCCTCGAAACCCAAGGTTAGAAGTGACGAATAAGAGAGTGTTGGTTGAAAAACCCACCCTAAAAGCACACAATCTTAAAAGCAATAGCTTCGATTAAATCAGCTAACTGGGTACCCCATCTTATGGTAAAGAAACCAAGAAACCCAACCTTGGAAGAAAGAAGACTTTTGATGTCTTGAAGAACACTTCTGCTCCTTTGACCAAACAGATCCGGTGACATCGACCACAAACCAGACCACACCTCTTTAGATCTTCCCCCAAGAACGCAGATCAGGGCTACCAAGAGGTAGTCAGACCTCATAACGTCCAAACAATCATCCAACCAAGAGGATTTAATCTCAGATATGACAGATCTGTTTATTTCTAGAGACAAAAACACCATCGCAAAACCCCATACTACAAAAAAAGAAACAAAAACACAGAAAACCAGAAAACTCTCACCTCGGCAGATCAGATCTGAAGAAGGAGAGGGAGAAACTCACCCGAGGAACAAGAAGGGTGCTCGCCGGCTACCTACATCACAAGCTACCGATGAGGGAAAGAAGATCACGAAGAGACGCGGCAGAGAAAAAGACCTTGAATGGTTCAACGATAGAAAATCAAGGTAAAGAAAAAGGAATAAGAAAGAGAAGAACGGATCAAATTAAAAAAATGAAAAGAAAAAGGCAACATTTTACACATGCATATCATAGTTTCTAGAAATTTGAAAGGTAACATTTTACACATGCAAATGAAAAAAGGCCTTGTTTGAAAGTCATATGTTATATCAAGATCTTTTTTTTCTAGAAATTTGAAAAAAGAAGAATAATCTAAATTCCTTCAACCCTAAACCAAAAATAATACCCCTTCTAATTTTAATCATAGGATAAAGTTTATAATACAAATTGTATTATAAATTTTTTTCTATAATTACGGCTGGACGCATTAATATTTTACACATGCGTTTCACAATACTGGTGGTTCTTTTCATTTACCCATTTGATTGTCACTTTTTAGGCGACATTATCACAATATTTTCATTATCACGTTCACGCAATTATTAGCCTCATGCAAATAGGTCGAGCAAGATTTTCACCGTAGTATACATTTTTTTTTTTTATCAGATCAAGATTTTTCTCATGAGGTTTGAAAGGTAAACAATTATTAACTATAGCGACATACTACAACCACTATATATATTTTGAGAAAAAGAAATCAATCTAAGCTGTATGGTACTCCCTAAATCTTTAATATAAGAAATATTTGGGGAGTTGATCTTGATCTTAATATTAAATATAAGACATATTTTTTTATATTTGTCAATTATTTCCTAATTTATTTCTATTAATTAAGAAGGATGGATAATAAGGGAATTAAGGAAGATCACTTGGGTGTTTTAGAAAATACATATCATATTAACTCACTCAACTAACTTTCTTAATCTAATCAAAATAGATAAATATGTTTTATATTAAAGGCCGGAGGAATAATGTAGAGGCAACATTCTAATATATATATATATATATAGGAACTAGATAAAAAATTTACTTTGATCCTAAATATAATATTTCAATTCATTTTGTTTCAAAAATTTATAGTTTTCTCCTTAAAGCATCTATATTGATTGTACATAGAAAGTGGTTTCTATCAAGAGTAGTTACAATGCACGAGAAAGGACATTTTAAGCAAACAAACATACATGTGTTACAAATAATTAATTTAACTAATGTTTTAAATATTCAAAAACTAATTTTTATATTAAGGATTTGAGGAAGCAACATTACAACATTATAAAACTTTGCAGAGTTCCAACGTCAAACGTGTAAATGAATACATATATCAAAGATGCGTGGACAAACTCGGCGGATCGTAATTGAACATCCAATTTCTAATAATCTCATAAGCTATTCTCTCTGACTTTAAATGTAGAAGTTAGTCGATGACTTCAGTTGTAAGATTTTCATTCTAGCAAATTTATAATCTTTTTCCTTCAACTTCACTGTCAGCAGTGGGTGTGCGATTTGTGCTGCATTCTCCCTTCGGTCGAACTCGTCTCCCTCAAGTGAATCGCTTTCTAATTCGTTCTTTGCTGGATCTGAGGTTGAATTTCAACTGCTGCTACTGCTGAAACTCATTCTCTACCCATCTTTGCTGTTGCTCATATTTTTTATGGTGGAATTTCAGTTGTGATAATGTGATGTTGGATTTGATTTTTCTCTTTCCATGGCTTGCATTGTCACATAGTCTCAGTAATTGCTGGTTTCTATCTATTTTACAACAAACAACTAAACATGCGCCCAGATGCAGTGGAAGGTGATGCCAAGAGTTGCACAGATGTCTTCTTCTCTGTCAATCCAGGAATTCCTGGTCCCGCGAACAATTTCAAAGTCCCGGCATCTTTGAACATCCCTGCTAATAACTAATTAAAAAGGGTATTTGAACCTGTAAGCTCTAAATCACATGGAAGCATCTGTTACGCCAAAGCTCAACTTTAACTAACTAAATTATGTTTTTAATATCTCTTGATTAATTATTTAACTACTACGTAATTTATAATTAGGATTTAGGATTACAAAGAGAATTTTTTTTAGGGGGGAGTATGTTGTTCTCCCACATAAACTCTGGAGCACCTTCTTTTCTCTGCCCTTTCCTCTCGCCCTGCTACACCAAACCTAAGTTGTTAAAAACAGCACATTGTTTTATTTTATACAAAATACACACATCACACATGTTAATGAACTGCTTAGTATGAACCACAGACAGATAGCAAAATTCGTAGTAAAAATATATTTGCTTAGATGAACGCCAGTAACTCAAACCAGTACAAGAAATGCCACTCAAACCAAATTACAATTATTGGTTAACTGAAACAAGAAGAAACTAACAGATTGGAAGGGTATAGATTACAGAACACACGGGAAGACTAAGAAAACAAGAGAGCGAGCGACTTCATCATAGCTCATCCACTTCCTTTCCAGTTAGCATTATTAAATCACACCTGAAGAAAACTGGAAACTCGTGATGGAAAATTTTCACGAAATATCATGTATTCATAATGGTTAACTGATTTATATCGTTTTGGATGGTACTCATCAATTAGCTCTTCCTGTGTCTGAACCATGTTATTATTAAATGAAAATAATTCCATGGAGCACCTTTTCTTCTTCTCCTTTATAACGACTTTGTGTTCACAAGCCGGTATTCTGTCATTACTCCAAACCTATAAGATGGCAAAAAAGCTTTCACTTATTTTAAAAAAGCAGTTTGAATTATGAGATAAATATGTGAAAAATAATAAATTAAATAACCCACCTTTAATGCATCACCTGCCCCAACCAGAAACAAGCAGGGTGAGGGATCAACATCAATCCATTCGCCACTTCTCATAACTTGCAAACCTGACACATTATTCTGATGCAGTATGGTGAAGTATGATGAGTCTGTGTGAGCATACAATCCTAAATCATCCTCATTATTCTGAGGTAATAGGTACTTAAAGCTTCGGAGCAAGTAATTGGTTGATTCAAGCAATGAATCACAGTGTCTTTTGTCCAAATTATAAGCATCAAACAGTAATATTTTAGCAGTCTGGTCCATTTCTACTAGCAACTTTGCATACTGATTGATCGTCTCACTACTCAAACAAATGAAAGAAACAATTAATGGCTGCAGAAAATTCAAGTATATGCAATGAGTCCCATATTGAGAAATCTCGCAAATGGAGTGGGATTTATAAGTCTAAGGGGCCCTCCTTCCCAATGAACAAGCCTTTTGAGATTGGAAGAAAGTATCAATGTGGTGATTTTAAGTCCAAATGGAGAGCTCAATCATAAAAGACTAGCCTACAGAGAGAGAGATCCCCTTAAACTTATAAATCTCACTCTATTTATAAGATTTTTCCATGTGGGACTGGTTACAAAATAACAAGAAAGTTAAGGTAAACAAGTTTTAAGAAGTACCAGAAATGATCATATCCTGTGGGCCACATGATGTCGGCATACTTTTGAATTGCTTCCTTATTAAAGGGGCCATCAAAGTCAATTCCAACAGATTCATATAAAGGGGATTTTGGAGTTGGTTCATAGTAACCATGGTAGGGTTTATTGCTGGTCTCTTGCTTTTTTGTTTCAAGTGGAAGATCAAAAAGTTCTTCCATTAGAGCAAGCACCGAGTTGTGAAGCTCCGTAGAAATGTTATTACCCATGGCGTAAAAACAACCATTAGCCTCTAGTGCACTTCGCATAACTTGACTAGCTGAAATCCAAGTCTCTGTACCAGGTTTTAGGTTTTCATCCATCAAGTCTATAACAGGTATCTCAGAAACTATTAGGGAACTCATCTTCTCAATAATATTTCTCCAATCTTCCCAAGCAACTAGGACTTGTAGAAAATTAGGTTTAATGTGTGGATATCTTGAACCTTCAGCTAATAACGGAGTTCATACACAACTAAGTTAAAATAAAGAAAAGATTTAAGAGGGTGGACTTTTATAATAGCTTAAAACAGATTGCTTGAACAGAAATGAGATATCAGAACTTTTCTGCATCAATCAATCAGTGGCTGATAATGACACAAAATTTTGAAAAATAAACAAGGAAATCTAAAACTAATTCCTAGATAGGCCACATTAAGCGAAAACAAAGCCAGAGGATTCAACACTCTCAAGCAAGCAAATCTTTTTTTGTAAAAAAAAAAAAAAAAAAAAAGGGCTCTGTTTCCAGTCAAGGCAGTAGATTGTGGGTCACTGATCGTTACACATTGTTTATAAGCTTCAACTTGTATTTTTTTTAAAAAAAAAAATTGAGACAGCTGCCATATTGGCCAATTGCCACTAAACAATTGTAACCTGCATTAGGCACTTCTACGGTTCCAAGTTGATTTTATTTAACAATTCACATCAGCCTACTTAACAATATTACTATTAAACTTAAAATCTAGTTCAAATCTTTACTAATCCACATGAACCAACATTTTGAATGACATAAATTTTAGGGACAAAAAACAACAAAAAGAAAGTATAGGGAACAACAAAGTTAAAACTCCTTAAAAACTTGAGGACCTAGGTGGGTTTAACCCAATCTAAAAACAAAAAGAAAATATTTATTAAGTTTAGATTTGGACCGTCAAGATATATAATCAGACGGTTGTGCCTTAAAGATTTTTAATTGATGATTTTTTAAATAAAAAATTACTTTTTTAAAAAAGTGATAGTTAAGACATTATAGTGCACAGTAGAAAACAGGCAAGAACATGAATAGAGAGGGAAGAACCTGAGTCTAGAGATCGTCGGCCTTGTGAAACTCAATGACCTTCTCATTCTCAAGTAGAATTTGACCCTGAAGCTTGAAATCAGAGTGAAAGGGCTTTGGTGTATTTAAGGTGGAGAGCTCGAAATGGTTGGTAGGATATGAAATTAAAGATTCCAATCACAAGAGAGGAAAAAATGGAATTTACGTGGCCTAATGCATGAATACTTAAGATGTGCATGTAGTCCAAGTGTGTGATGAGAAGTAATTGTTGGAAGGATATGAAATTAAAGAGTACAATCACAAGAGAGGAAAAAAAGGATCGATTTACGTGCCTATTGCATGAATACTTATCATGTGCATGTAGTCCAACTGTGTGATGGAAGCAATTGTTGGTAGGATATGAAATCAAAGAGTCTAATCACTAGAGAGGAAAAAAGGGATTTACGTGGCCTAATGCATGAATACTTAAGATGTGCACACGGTCCAAGTATGTGATAAGAGCAATGGTTGGTAGGATATGAAATTAAAGAGTCCAATGACTAGAGGGAAAAAAGGGATTTACGTGGCCTAAGGCATGAATACTTAAGATGTGCAAGTAGTCCAAGTGTGTGATGAGAAAAAAATGGTTGGTACGTAGGATATGAAATCAAAGAGTCCAATCACTAGAGAGGAAAAAAGAAATTTACGTGCTTATTGCAGGAATACTTAACATGGGCATGCGTAGTCCAAGTGTGTGATGAGAAGCAATTGTTGGTAGCTAGGATAAGAAATTAAATAGTCTAATCACTAGAGAGGAAAAAAGGGAATTAGATGGCCTAATGCATGAATACTTAAGATGTGCATGTAGTCCAAGTGTGTGATGTGAAGCAGTGGTTGGTAGGATAAGAAATTAAAGAGTCCAATTACAAACAAGAGAGGAAAAAAGGGATTTTCGTGGCCTATTGTGAAAATACTTACGTTACACAGTATCCTTTGGCTAATCTTAGTGTGTCTAGCTATATCTGTGGTTAGGGTAGAACATTAACCAAATGAGAATAAACTTCAAATTTCATATTTTACCTGCTCTTTTTAGTGAGTTTGTCCAACTCTTCAATCGCTGAACCACGGATGAGGGGTAAAGTATAAAAAACTTTATGTTAAAGGATAATTAAACAAGATTTTTTAGAATTTAATTGTAGAGTCACCATTTAACTTCAATGGATAAGTTATCATTTTTCTTTAACGATGTTAAAATCAATGTTATTAAAATCAGATTGGTCATTGAATCGATCGTAGTACTGGGTTAAGGGTCAGCGAGTCAGACCGGAGTCAAACCGGTACTAACCCGGGACTAAACCAAGGTATAAGAAAGTAAAGATTTTAAAATTATTAATATAAAATTTAAAATAAAAGTCGATTTCTTAAAAAAAAAAATTTATAGTACAACATTATTTATCACACTTTATAATTACCCATATAGGATGATGAGATGGACAGCTGTATCACCATTCATGGGAGGATGTGTAATTTGTTTTATGAAAATTGAAAAACAAACCGTCTTTTTGTTACCAATTTTTATATGTTTTTGATTAAAAGTACAATCTCAAAAAACTACACACTCTCTCTCTCTGTATGGTCAAATTTGCAGTGAATTGTCAAATCTATTGCTCCTTTAACCAATGTGATCTCCCACGCCTTCCTGCTCTCTTTCTCAAATCAAGTCTCTACATAGATAAAACTTGTCATATTATCTGGGTACCATTCTCTTTCCTTCCCAACTTCTTTTATCTTTTTTTTATTTGGGTCGTCGAATGAAGATCTAGACGGTCTAAATTTTTTTAATAATTTACTACAAATTTAATTATTAAAAAAAATCAGAATCGTCCAAATCTTCATTCGACGGCCCAGATAAAAAAGAGGATGAAAAGGAAAGAAGATGGTAGCCGGATCCATATTCCTCAACCCAGAAAACTCATGGAAAAAATGTTGAGGTTCGAGCTATACCAAGCTTCTCTCTTTGATCCCCAGCAGCAACTTCAGCAACATGAACAACTTCCAACCATTGATTCCGTCCTCCATCAACATGAATAGGGGCCGCCGCCTGCCTCCCCCTTTTTCGTGTTGATGTTTGAATCTTCGATCCGTCTCCACTCCGGTGACTTCTTTCACGTTTGCTGCAAATCCATTCGGCTTCTTCTATTTTCTTCTTCTATCAGCATGGACTCGGTGTTTTATTGCTTCTATCTATTATCTCCATCATCTTCCAGCTTTCCTTCTTTTCTGGTTAGCTCGGCGGTTCACACGGTTTCTCTCCGGGTCAGGAGTGACCCGGTTTCTACGTCGGACCGGACCGGTCTCTAGTCTAAACCGGCTGGTCCGGTCCTATTTTCATAACTATGGTTAAAACTATGTGACTAAAAAATATACTTTATATATAAACTTAAAGCATTAAACTAAAATTTGATATAAATTTAAAGGATCAAGTATATAATTTAGTCAGTTATTAATTAACCCAAATTACTTTACGAATATTTAACATTCCTAAGTTTTCCTTCAATTAGATAATACATATTAAAAAGGCTTCAATATTTTAGGGGAAAATTATAATAAAATACTTAAGAAAAATAATATTTATTAAGAAGGACCATAAAAATATTAATTATTTTGAAGGATCAAAAATTAAAATATTAAAATAAAAAGACTAAATTACCCATATATCATCTCTGAATCCCTTTCTTCCCCATCTTTACCATTTTGATGATTAGGTTTTTTCAGATGTGGGTTTTCCCTGTGACAAATCAACTATCAAAGGAATCAATTGTTAACACACTATTCAATCCGTCCTATGTATAGCACAAGAATTACGTCAAAGAACTAAATTGTTAACGCATTATTCAATCAATGGATAGTGTTTGAACAGCACAAGAACAAAGCAAGCGAAATATCACAGGCAGAATTACGTCCAACATTCAATCCGTCTGTGTGTATCAGAAACAAGGTAGATTGACCAAAATTAAAAAAAAAAAATTACCGGATTAAGGTACTGTGTAAACTATTTTCTAAAATAATGCTTACGTTTCGAGAGGCGTGAGAGGGCCCTACGTCACTAGTAGTGGCGTGAGACTCTGACACGCCTCTGGAGGCGTGAGGCTGTCTCACGCCTCCAGAGGCGTGACACACTCTAACGCCTTTAATAAAAAAAATTAATTAATTGATTAAAATGTTTTAATTAAATATATAATTAATTATAAATAATAAAAAATTAATAATAATTTAAATTAATAATTAAGAAAATTAAAATATCTAAAATTTATTATAAACTTTAGGAACAAGATTAATTAGTAAATTATTAATTAATTATTATAAACCTCAAGATAGATGACTAATTATTTAATATTTTGTTCATTAACAATTTGATATATAAAGTATCCATCTTAGATAAGATAAGTTTAAATAGAGAATAATAATTAGTCAAATAATTAATTCACTAATTAAAAATTTACAATAATACAATGGATGATCTACGCTTTACGCTTTGTTATAAATAATTAGAAGATTACCGCGTAATCTTTTAATTAAATTACCGCGTAATCTTCTAACTAAATTATACCGCGTAATCTTCTAATTATTTATAACAAAGCGTAAAGCGTGGATCATCCATTGTGTTATTGTAAATTTTTAATTAGTAAATTAATTATTTGACTAATTATTATTCTCTATTTAAACTTGGGATAGGATATTGTTACAACCTTTTTTTTGTTACAACCAATGTTACTACCACTTTTCCACCGTTAGATCAGAATCTCATTTACCTATATAATTTCTCTCTCCTATTAAAATTCTGATCTAACGTTGGAAAAGTGGTAGTAACATTGGTTGTAACAAAAAAAAAAGGTTGTAACAATATCATATCCCTTTAAACTTATCTTATCTAAGATGGATACTTTATATATCAAATTGTTAATGAACAAAATATTAAATAATTAGTCATCTATCTTGAGGTTTATAATAATTAATTAATTAATTTACTAATTAATCTTGTTCCTAAAGTTTATAATAAATTTTAGATATTTTAATTTTCTTAATTATTAATTTAAATTATTATTTTTTTTATTATTTATAATTAATTATATATTTAATCAAAACATTATAATCAATTAATTAAGTTTTTATTAAAGGCGTTAGAGTGTCTCACGCCTCTGGAGGCGTGAGTATTATTTTGGAAAATAGTTTGTATGTAACATCCTGAATTTTGAATCTAATATCTTGAACATAAACCTATTTTGGGAAGACTAGTAGGCTCTATTTTTGGAAAGTAATAAATTTGAAATCAGTATTTTGTGGGCCCCGTGAATAGTATTTACTATTCACGTATACGTTTTTACTATTTACAAATACGTATTTAAAAATATATATATATATATATATGTTATTCGCAAATACGTATTTAATACTTGAAATTTGTGAAATATGAATAGTGTTCACTATTCACAAATACGTATTTACTATTTAAAAATACGGTATTTACTATTCCAAAATACGTATTTACTATTCATGTGGGACCCACGTCAAATTATTTCTCCTCTGCCGACAGAAACTCTCGTGAAGTTTGAAAATTTTGTCAGCGGGACCCACGTAATAGTAATTTACTATTTGAATAATAATATTATATTATTATAATATAATATTATTTACTATTCATGTGGGACCCACGAAAAATTATTTCCACAACCAGCCACGGGAAGAGTCACGGGAGGTTTGAAAATTTGTCACGGGGAAAATTACGTAGAACGACCCAGAGACGAAAATTACACTTAAGGACCCATTTTCCAACTATAAATAGACCTTCCATTTCATTTCATTCTTCACAACTTCTAAGAGCTATAGAGAGAGGTAGAGAGAGAGAGAGAGAGTAGAGAGATATTTGCTTGAGAGTTATAATAGCTGGTTGGTGATTCGGGTATTAGCAAGTAACAGGTAACTCTGAATATTCTTCCTTATACTTGTGAATTATGTATGATTATAAATTTGTTTGTTTACTATTTTGGCAAGAATATTTAGAAAATATTTATGGTTTTAAGATCTGGTGTGGGAACTTTGATTTGCAAATCTGCAGAGGTACTATTTATACGTACGTTACTATTCACGTAT
Source organism: Acacia crassicarpa (assembly GCA_034222035.1). NCBI lineage: Eukaryota > Viridiplantae > Streptophyta > Magnoliopsida > Fabales > Fabaceae > Acacia > Acacia crassicarpa. The sequence goes on along the minus strand of JAWXYG010000019.1, from coordinate 1,245,016 downwards.
ACCGTATTTACTATTCATTTTTACTATTCATGTTACTATTCACGTATACTGTATTTACTATTCACGTATACCATATTTACTATTCACACCGTATTTACTATTCATTTTACTATTCACGTATACCGTATTTACTATTCATAATACTATTCACGTATACATACCATATTTACTATTCACGTATACATACCGTATGTACTCTTCATTTTTACTATTCATGTATATATACCGTGTTTTACTATTCACATATACACATAGTATTTTACTATTCACAGATACGCATAGTATTTACTATTCATAAATACGCATATTGATGTATAAAACTTTATGGTATAATAATGCATTATTTTGAGTGAACATATTCATCATGGCGGTTGTATTATGATGGGTGGAGTAAGGAGGGATTTGAATGATAAGAATGATTTATGCCACCACTCGGTGCACAGTGGATGGTACTTGTTTCAGGGCCCCATCTTCCATGTTTTCCTCTGGCCGGGATTTCATTGGAGTTGTGGGACATGTGACACCTCCTTAGTTATTTTAAAGGAGGGGAGCCATAGTCCAGATTTAAGCTATATACCTTTGGCCGGGTGTATCTTAAGTTTTGGTGAGCTTGGAACAATTCAGTCAAATGAATGAGTTTCTATTGGACTATGTGTTAGCCTATGGCTCCAGTCTGCGGTATAAGGGAGGTGGTGATATAAGGGAGGCTGCATACTGCATAGTGCATTTCTGAACAGTTCAAGAATTTGATATGATGATGAATATTCTGTAAAGACATGAGATGAGAACTTTTGAGATATATATGTTTTAATACCTTCTATATTGATGACTATTAGTATAAATTATTTTGTATGATAAATTATGGAATCTATATATATATTTGAAATCAGCCCATATCTTTTTGTCATATATTATTTGCTCGTGTACGGTAGAAATATTTAGTAGTTACTGAGATGTGTAATCTCACCCCATATTAACATTTTTCAGGTGAATAACTTAGTAGAGATCAAGGGAATGCACCCATGGAGTGAGCTTTGTAGGCTCTTCTGTACTCCTTTAGTTTATGTTGTGTTATTTTATTTGCCATGAACCTAAAAGACTTCCGCATTTTAAAATAACTCTTATTTATTGGATTTATTTTGGCCCTGTATAAATGGATTTCTACCTTTGGCCATATTGTAAATATGTGTTTGAGTGTTGAATATCCTATATTTGGAGGTGCTACTATTATTTTGGCCAAGATTTTGGTATTGAAAATGAGGCGTTACATTTTTGGTATCAGAGCCAAGGTTCTGGCCAATCTGTAAATTTCCTATCAGTTTTCTAAATAAAAAAAAATTTTGAGGTCATGGCAAATTAAATATCATAACATGTGCATTTTCCTTTATAGCTTTGGATTCTTTTTACCAATTTTCTTGTGACATTCATGATAGGAGAAGAATGAGTTAATCAAAATATTCAAGTGATTGATAATGAGGATTTATGATTTGAGGATGTGATTGAGATTAAATTTCAGAGCTGCGTAGCGGAAGTTGGTAAGTAGAAAATTTATTGAATATTGGATTCTGTAGGCCCAAAATTACTTTCTAGGATGAATATTTTTATTGGTGTCTAGGAAAGTGATTGAAAGACTAAGCCCCTATTTGATGTTTATTCAATTAGTTGCCGTTGTAAAAAGTATGAAGAGATTTTCGCTAGATTTTCACTTACCTAGCTAATTTATATGAGTAACAGATGACAATACCATAACAGAATACGGGCATAGTCTTGATTATACAGAATAACTGGCTTAAGTTTGAATTTAATAAGATAAAGTTGAGTTTGGCAGGAAAACTCGAAAATCCTTATGAATCCTAGAATAGAGATTACAAACATTAGCAAGAAGGCTAAGAAGAGTAGACTATATTAATTCAAGCATCAAGAACAACAGTTGGTACAATCCCACCGCAAGCTTCGACTATCTCAAGTTTAAGTCTATTAATTTCTTCCTGAACGGCTGCACTTGAGAGAGGACCATCAGAAGACATTGTTCTTCTCAATCTAGCTATTTGCTTCATAGTGCTTCGAATTTTTACATACGGCCAATGCTTTATTCCTCCCCTATGGCATATTTTCATTAGAACATTTTTGCATAGACGAACTTGTTGAGCCGCTTCTTGTTGAGGTAAATGGAAGAAGTCTCTAAGATCATCTATTGACATTGATGCAGCTCTAATATTTTGTTCAGCTCTTGATCGGTATGGATTACTAGGTATGGGGACTGAAGGATTATTATTTACAACCATGAGCTCTTTTCCTTTATTGGATATATTTTCTGTATTGGTTGGAAATGAACTATTAGGGAGTTCATTTTGATTTTTAGTCCATTCCAAACCAACACAGAGGGCCTCATAGTAGGCTGATAGGGGATCCGACACCAGGACATACCCTAAAGATTTTTGATTCAAACAATAATTTTCTAGAAAATGTTTGACATCATCTAAATTCTTCTTACCAAAGTCAAATACTTGAGGACTGGAAGAACCTCCTTGTACGTCCTGGTGAAAGACAGCGTGGCATATCATACCAATCCTCCCATGAACTTCAAGTTTATGGTATTGAAGTCCATTGGTATGAATGATCTCTCGTAGAACATGGCAGCAACCACATGAAAATGGATTAGTAGTCTCAGTCAAGGTAGAAGCAGGATTCCTTGGTTGAGAAGGTACCGTAGACTCCATAAGTTCTGCCACATTACGACACCTTTGGACAGGTCGCCTTGATGGACCTGCTTCAGATTCCTTTCTGTTAGTAGTGGTAAAAATAGAATCTTGTATCCTTGGAGGAGGAGTAGGAATGTTAATCGTTGAGGCAGATGAATGAACGTTCATACTTACGGGATTTTGGGGAAGTAAAGAAGAATAAGGGTATGATGCATTGTTTGACAAATCAGACAACATGTTAGTCTGATAGTCATGAAGTAAGGCTTCAAGAAAGAAAGGGTTGAATGAATCGGAGACTGGAATAGAGTTACTTGAACCGGCCATGTTTAAGGATAATGTGGAAGGTTATAGTGAAGGTTACGATCGGAGAGGAAATGAATATGTGGAGGTTTTGTGAAGTTTGAGAGAACGTGAAACATTTACTCTTTCTTTACTCTATTTATAGCTGGGCTAGCAACGTCTATATTTTGTTAAGCAGCATCGGATTCTCATCTGTCGTTAGCTCAGAATCATGTAGATTTTGTTGTTATGCGGAAAATTTTATGGCACCGCACCCTAGTGCACCCTAGCCACCGTTAGGGGTCGCAGTTTCCTAGACCTTTGCAGACAGAAATCGCTATGGCATTTATTGCTAGCTGTGTTTTCAAGAAATTAAGTTTGGACGTTTATACGCGCATTTATCTAAGAAATCTGTCTTGGATGTGCAGCTGACTCAAGATGTCGGAATTGACATTTGAAAATAGGATTTTAAGCGTAAGCGTGCTAAGGTGATAGTAATCTTGGGAAGGGTGACTTCCTAATAATATTAGATGAACCGGAGAGAATCCGAAGATTTGAAATGATGATGAGTTGTGCCAATTAACCCGAGAGCATTCTTCACTCTCCGAGTATCCGAAGAACTCTATGAATTTGTCAAAGATAATTCAAAGACTAAGGTTTTTGGATAAACATGTTGGAAGATCGATGGAAAGGTATGAAATGGTGATCCTTAGGAATGCCAGTAAGATGTTAGAATGAATATAGTAAATTTTGAGGATAGGCTTTAATTTAATCTAAGCTGAAATAGAACTCAAGAACGAAATGAGCCTTTGTGATATTGCAGGTTGAGGTAGAATTAGAACCTTGTGAATACTGCTGAGGTTGTAGATAGTCTTCATATAATCCAAGAATTAGATTAGGAATTGTGAATCATGATCTTAGTATGATGGGTACTTTTGGGGAAACACGAATTATCAGTTGATGTTGAGGTTATAAGAATCAAATTGTAAACTTGACTATTAATGTCTGGGAATATTTGAAAATAGACTTGAATTCAATCTGAGTTAAGATAGTGTGTCTAATTAAGAAAGTATGAAATCCGGTGATTTATGTTATAATATTAGTATGTTATTTGGGTGTGATTAATAGATAACTATGAGAGGAACAGATGATATTTAGTATATGTCTTTGAGATACTAAGGATTGAATTCGAATCATGTGAACAATGCTGAGGTTGTGAGAATAATATTTGAATGTTTTAAATCTTAGTCTAGGAATTGTGAAACATGAATGTTCTATGGATATTATTGAGGACACATGATATCTCTGTCTTGCTGATATTGAAGTTCTAAGAGTTGATTTGTAATTTGACAATTATCATTTTTGGGGAAAGTTTGAGGATAGTTCTTAAATGATATAAGCTATGGAGTATGATGAATCTAGTATGAATAATCGGGGTTTTAGAAATAGGATGATGAATCTGAAAGTTGGTAGGGGATCTAAAGGGTTGCTACTAGTATAAATGTAATATAACAGTTCAACTTAACAGTTGTATTGATTCTTTAGGAGACTGAATTGATTGAATAAATTGAGATATTAGAATATGGTATTAATTGATTTGAGAGAAATAGGGAACAAAATGTGATACCAACATGTATAAGGTGTTCAGAGATTGCCAACTGTTTAACTAGCATAGGAAATGATCTTGATAATAGAATCTTTCTTTAGAAATAATGAATTGAGTGTTTCATGGATGAGTTGAGTAGAATAAGTTGGAACCTGGAATGTATTCGGAGTTGGTGACTATTTAAAATAGTTGCTAAGTCCCTGAGTATTTGAATTTTGAACTTACCAATGCACTTGCTGTGTTTGGAAATTTTTACGCAATATTTACAACAGGATTTAAGACCAGTTTGTAATCGACATTTATAAACTATGATGTCTCATGGAATGAATCCTTGCGAAATCAGAACAAGAATTGACTTTTACATTATGATTGTGGTGGAAGGTGTACAAGCTAGAAGAGGTTGGAAACTGTTGTGGATATACTTAGTTTGCGGAATCTTGCCAAATGTACTTGTTTTTGAATTACTTGCCATTGGTGAAAGCTAGATTTAGTAAGTAAGTGTTTTCTTAAACTTGAATTGAGGAAGCACGGGTATAGGATAGACGAGCAGAGGCTTGAAGCGGTAAGACCCGTTGAGCTAGTTTGCATATGGTGGTATCTCTAGGCTATAAGACTTATGTGCCTAGTATTGTGTTTGTTGCCTATCATGGTAACATTAGACCTGTATGTCTAAAGTTTATCTTAAGGTTGGCAAAATAATCAGATTATATCATATTGTGGTTATTATGGCCTGAGGGTAACTTCTTAAGCTGTAAGATCTGAATATCCAGTGTCGTGGTAATACAATGAAATAAGCAGAAAGGAAGAATGAACTGGCCTGTGAGGCCAGTGTAACCAAGCGCTCAAATAAGGAACTAGTGGATCCTGTGTCTGAATATTACTTTGGGTACAGGATGAACGAAAATTGTGTTGTGTGCTTGGTGAGCATGTTTGGGAAAGAGATAGGACTTAGGGATAATATGATATATAAAGCTGAGTCGGAGCGGATTGTTGATGCGGGGGATAAGCAATTGAGGAACAAGGCTATTAGCTTGTAAAGGTTGTGTATAAAGGAATGGCTCCCGGAGATGCTACTTGGGAAATGGAGGAGAGCATGCGACAAACCTATCCTCATTTATTTAAATAGGTTAGAATTCTTATTATAGCGAAATTTTGAGGACAAAATTTTCTTTTAGGAGGGGAGAAATGTAACATCCTGAATTTTGAATCTAATATCTTGAACATAAACCTATTTTGGGAAGACTAGTAGGCTCTATTTTTGGAAAGTAATAAATTTGAAATCAGTATTTTGTGGGCCCCGTGAATAGTATTTACTATTCACGTATACGTTTTTACTATTTACAAATACGTATTTAAATATATATATATATATATATATGTTATTCGCAAATACGTATTTAATACTTGAAATTTGTGAAATATGAATAGTGTTCACTATTCACAAATACGTATTTACTATTTAAAAATACGGTATTTACTATTCCAAAATACGTATTTACTATTCATGTGGGACCCACGTCAAATTATTTCTCCTCTGCCGACAGAAACTCTCGTGAAGTTTGAAAATTTTGTCAGCGGGACCCACGTAATAGTAATTTACTATTTGAATAATAATATTATATTATTATAATATAATATTATTTACTATTCATGTGGGACCCACGAAAAATTATTTCCACAACCAGCCACGGGAAGAGTCACGGGAGGTTTGAAAATTTGTCACGGGGAAAATTACGTAGAACGACCCAGAGACGAAAATTACACTTAAGGACCCATTTTCCAACTATAAATAGACCTTCCATTTCATTTCATTCTTCACAACTTCTAAGAGCTATAGAGAGAGGTAGAGAGAGAGAGAGAGAGTAGAGAGATATTTGCTTGAGAGTTATAATAGCTGGTTGGTGATTCGGGTATTAGCAAGTAACAGGTAACTCTGAATATTCTTCCTTATACTTGTGAATTATGTATGATTATAAATTTGTTTGTTTACTATTTTGGCAAGAATATTTAGAAAATATTTATGGTTTTAAGATCTGGTGTGGGAACTTTGATTTGCAAATCTGCAGAGGTACTATTTATACGTACGTTACTATTCACGTATACCGTATTTACTATTCATTTTTACTATTCATGTTACTATTCACGTATACTGTATTTACTATTCACGTATACCATATTTACTATTCACACCGTATTTACTATTCATTTTACTATTCACGTATACCGTATTTACTATTCATAATACTATTCACGTATACATACCATATTTACTATTCACGTATACATACCGTATGTACTCTTCATTTTTACTATTCATGTATATATACCGTGTTTTACTATTCACATATACACATAGTATTTTACTATTCACAGATACGCATAGTATTTACTATTCATAAATACGCATATTGATGTATAAAACTTTATGGTATAATAATGCATTATTTTGAGTGAACATATTCATCATGGCGGTTGTATTATGATGGGTGGAGTAAGGAGGGATTTGAATGATAAGAATGATTTATGCCACCACTCGGTGCACAGTGGATGGTACTTGTTTCAGGGCCCCATCTTCCATGTTTTCCTCTGGCCGGGATTTCATTGGAGTTGTGGGACATGTGACACCTCCTTAGTTATTTTAAAGGAGGGGAGCCATAGTCCAGATTTAAGCTATATACCTTTGGCCGGGTGTATCTTAAGTTTTGGTGAGCTTGGAACAATTCAGTCAAATGAATGAGTTTCTATTGGACTATGTGTTAGCCTATGGCTCCAGTCTGCGGTATAAGGGAGGTGGTGATATAAGGGAGGCTGCATACTGCATAGTGCATTTCTGAACAGTTCAAGAATTTGATATGATGATGAATATTCTGTAAAGACATGAGATGAGAACTTTTGAGATATATATGTTTTAATACCTTCTATATTGATGACTATTAGTATAAATTATTTTGTATGATAAATTATGGAATCTATATATATATTTGAAATCAGCCCATATCTTTTTGTCATATATTATTTGCTCGTGTACGGTAGAAATATTTAGTAGTTACTGAGATGTGTAATCTCACCCCATATTAACATTTTTCAGGTGAATAACTTAGTAGAGATCAAGGGAATGCACCCATGGAGTGAGCTTTGTAGGCTCTTCTGTACTCCTTTAGTTTATGTTGTGTTATTTTATTTGCCATGAACCTAAAAGACTTCCGCATTTTAAAATAACTCTTATTTATTGGATTTATTTTGGCCCTGTATAAATGGATTTCTACCTTTGGCCATATTGTAAATATGTGTTTGAGTGTTGAATATCCTATATTTGGAGGTGCTACTATTATTTTGGCCAAGATTTTGGTATTGAAAATGAGGCGTTACATTGTACAGTATCTTAATCCGGTAATTATTATTATTATTATTATTTTTATTTATTTTGGTCAATCTGCCTCAGAAACAAGCATATGAATTATCAATAGAGTCAGCTGTTGATCTTGCTACGGGATTGTGTTTATTGCACTTTAAACTGCTAAAGCCTAAAAAAGCTTATATATGTTGTACAGTTAATGTGGAATGACTATGGACGTCAAACACAGTGCTTCACCGATAATTAAGTCAAGACAGTTACGATACGGTCGGTAAGAAGTGTCGCAGAGTTGTATATTTTTTTAATGTCCTGATCTTGGCCCTTGTACTCATTAAATTTGAGATTCCTGTCTTTACCATTCTTTATCATTTGGATCGCCCTTGAAGAATGCTTTAACAATTGATTCCTTTTGATAGTTGATTGGTCACAACAAGAACCCGCACTTGAAAGACCTAATCATCAAAATGGTAAAGACATGAAGAAGAGGATCAAGGGATGACCTAGGGGTAATTTAGTCTTTTTATTTTAAAATTTTAATTTCTGATCCCTCAAAATCATTACTATTTTTATGGTCTTTTTTAATAAAATATTATTTTTCTTAGGTCTTTTATTATAATTTTCTAATATTTTAGCCTGATAGTTAACATAGAAAACACATCAATGCAGGCTAAAAACCATGGGTTATCCAGATAATTGAAAATCAATTTCGCTATGATCAAAATAGGTACGATAAATTCTCAATCAAGTGCACAAACAAGAAAGAACAACTGGCCAAACAACCAAAGCAACACGTTTACCATAAATAATGAAGAAGCTGCTATAAAATAAAGAGAGATATGAGAAAAGAAGGAGAGAATGTGAGAGCAAGAGAGAACTATTCTTATTCACTGTTTAGAAATGTGTTAAATACATAACATATGTCTTTAATTTATAGCAGCAACTTACTAATCTATAGTTAATGTGATTCCATAATCATAGGAAATAGTGGAGGGGTAAATAGGAAATAATATAGGACATGGACATCCATGATCTAACCATATTTTTATATGATTTTTGATAATTAAATTGGGATTTTTAATGCATTTTGTCATAGTTATTGGGTTTAAAATGCTCTTCTTATGATAAATTGAGATTAAGACTAAATATATTAAATTTGGGCTAAAAAGGGCAAAATTGTTAAAAAAAATGTAATTACTCTTAATCATTAATTTTTCTGAGAATATTTAATGTTGGATTAACTATTTTGAATTGTAAATGCCTAAAAAGATTAGAACAAATTTGAAAATGAAAGTTTTAATTCAAGTTGCAAAAGTTTCAATTGAGTTATAAGAACTTTTAAACTTTGCACTTAAGTCCCTTCTTCAGAAGTTTTAATCTTTGCATTTAGGTCCCTCTGCAATAAACTCAGCGTTTTGATCATTTGTGGTTAGGTCAGATGTGCTGGAGCTGAGGGAAATAATGGGCCGAGTGGCCGACACATTGAATAAAGAAAAGAAACAGGACCCGTGAGCTGGAGAGAGCTGGGAAAATTAATTGAGGAGCAGCGCCGCAAACCAGGGACGGATTGAGACCTTCACACCTCACGACCTCAGACCCTCGCTCCCTCTCCTTCGCCCTTCACCCTACCTCGCCGGCGACACCACTCTCTCCTTCCGTCGCCGGCGAGCCACTACTCCATCCTCCCTTTTCCTTCAACCACCATCTTCATCGTCTGAATCAGAGAGGAGCACCACACCGTCGAGACACCTCTTGACCTTCACACCTGATCCTTCAATCCTTCATCATCATCTTCTCCCTCTCACCACTGACGACTCTCTCTCTTTCACTACCATTGTCTCTCCTCCACGCACAACTCCATTGTTATTTGAATTTTCCGGCAAGGCTCTGAATTTTCTGGCAAGAATTTTCCAGATTCCGGCAAGGTTGTGATTTCTGGATTTTTAGAGCTCCAATGAGTGGCTGATTTTCTTTCCTTCCTGGGGGTGGATATTGACTTGATTCCAAAGCTTCAAAGGGGAGTTAATTTGTTCATTCTATTAGTCTAGATTTATACATTTAAGATACCTAGTTTTAGGAATCATTGTGTATAAATTCTGAAACTGAGATTAATGTTTATTATCTTTGTTAGATTGATAATTGTGATTGATTTTGGATTTTGCAATGTGAATATTATATTTGCTTTAATTTCTTGTGGTTGCAATAAGATTAAATTAATTAGCGTGTTAATGTCTAGTTGATTTAGTTGATTTGTGCCCTTTGAGGGACTATTATGTACTCAATTTTAAGAAGACTCATGTTGCATTATTCCAATTTTAATTGCACATCAAGTGGTTTTTAACAATTTCTCAAGAGGTAGTGGTTAGCTTTGTTTGTAGGAGCCACTATTAATTGAGATTATTGGACTCAAGTGTTATCTTGATGTTGTTTTTTAGACTTAATGCAATTTTAATTCCCATAATCTTTTTGAACAAGGATAGTCATTTCTTCATTACCAAAAGCATCATCCATATTTCCAATTTCATATCATTTAATTCACTCATTCACCAATTTTATAAAAATACCAAAAACAATAGTTTAGCATTTAATTTAATTGCAATATTATTTTAGTTTATCAATTGAAAAATCCAAAACCAATTTACTTCCTTTTTTTAATTGCATTTGCATGTCATTTAGATTACTTAGGACTCAATAAAAGGCTCTTCGAGAGAGAGAACAATCCTAGGTTTGCCTATACGCAATCCTTGGTTTATTTTTTATTGTGGACTCCAAAGCTAAAGACAAAAAAGGCCCTCATCAATCCACAAATACTATATTCATAACACCCCTTTTAATGTTCATGAGTAATCATATGCCTCATTATTGTTCAAAAAAATCATATGCCTTATTAAAAAAACTTCAACTAAGAAAAATACAGTGGGATAAAAACCTAATAGAAGAAAAACAGTGCACTACCATTATTTAATACATTGCCCAATACAGCCTCATTAAAAATTTAATAGGAAAACCCAATGAGATAAAACTATAGATAAGGAAAAAAGAAGTATCGCCAGCACTGAAGTTGCAAAAAGATGTGCCCAACCTTAGCTCTTGAAGCATCGCCGATGCTGAAGTTGCAAAAAGACGTGCCCAACCTTAGCTCTTGAAGCATCATCATGCCCAAAGACGCTATCCTCTTCCTCGCCAGTGCAATCACCGGCGCTACTGCCAATTGAAAGGTGCCGCCTTTTGTTGTCATTTCTTTGTGAAGGGTGCCGCCTTTTTTCTCCCTCTTGGACTCCATTAGTGAGGACTCTTTGACTTGTAAAAGGTGTAGTGCATGCTTTTTTTCTCTATTTTTTCCCCCCGTTATTACACTATGTTCCTAAAGACTTCCTGGCAGTAGAGAAAATGGAAGAGGGAAGACGGTGAAGGTGGAAGAAGATCATGCCACGAATGGATTGTCTGGCGTGTAGCTTGTGAAGATCATCGGCCTTGGCTCTGTTTTCTTGACGAAGAATGATCCGCTGAGATGGAGGAAGTGTGTGGCCGAGAATACAGGTAAAAAAAAACGGACGGAGACAGAAGGCGGTGGTGATGCTTAGTTCTGATGATCTTCACCAAGTGAGTGAAGAATATATATATTTTTTATAAAAAAGAACTTTATGTGTCCTTAATTGTTTGGGGCGGGCTTAAGTATCTCTTATTACGTCCCTCACATAGGCGTCTCCTTGAAAATAGACATAAAATAGGCCAAAAAAGGACGTTAAAAGGCTCTTTTTTTTTTTTTAAAAAAATAATTTATAGTAGTGTAGCACATAGAAACCCTTGAATTTTGTTGCATTTATAAAGAATCTCCTATTTTTTTTAAAAAATTTTAATGAATGTTTGCACATTCTTTACGATTCGGAATGATCTAGCCGGTCATGCCAAACAATACATGCATAAACTTCAGGTTTGTTGTTGTTCTGTTCAGAGAACACAGATTAATTGGACTTGACTAAGTGTCAAGCTTAGAGCCTACGTACCCTTTGAATGGATCAAAGTCCACGTAGTTCGCAGTAAACTTGGAGGCTATTAGCCAGGGGGTAGTGTGTGTGCTCTGTGTGACAGAAAGTAAAGAGAGCATGAATTAGAACATGTGCACTTGGTTAATGTTCCTCTGTATTTATAGAGAGGTCCGGTGCGAGTATCTTGGCTTGGTGAGCGATATCCGGGGCCGAGATATCAGGGGCTGGTATCTCGGGATTATGGTTAGGATAGATCCTGTATTGTTGGGATCTCATATCTTTGCCTATTATCCCGCCGACTATGCTCCCAGGCAAAGTTGGGTCGTGGCCTGGATCTGGGCCGCTGTGCCGGTCTGTAACAGTTGCCCCCCAGTTCGGTCGTTCAGGCCTTTGGACGGCCGAGATGTACATTGCCCCCGGCCCCTGTTAGGGCCGGGGCATTCTACTTCAGCTGGACCGGCTCATGGCTGCTGCAGCCCATAAGTCAGCTTCGAATCCGGGCTGGTTTCTCGTGCCTTTGCCTCAGCGTCATACCGAGGATGTTGAGTTCAATTTACCAAGATGGTTATTCGATCCGTTTCGGCCCATGACGCCTGCCAACGACTTCAGATTCATGCTTTTTGCCCTTTGGCATTCACCATGCGTCTCGGTATTCCCCCTGCGCGTGCCATCATTGCGGGTTCATACCTGGCACGCCCTGAATGGTGGTAGTCTGCAACCATCGTGCCTATTCGTGTCCCGATGTGCGTGCGCATTTAATGCACTTTCGTCACGCTGTTCCAATCTCGTCGTGTCTGGCCTTGAAAAGACCTCTTTGCCCTTGCCGTTTCGCTACTTTGCCCCAACGGTTTAAGTAGCTTTTCTTCCCTCTTCGTCTTTACTTTTCCCGCTATTCAACTTTTCTCAAATTTCCCTCTGGTTTCTCTCTAAGTTCGTAGTTCCACCTTATTCGATAGAAACTTCGCCGTTCTTCATTTCCAGAGTTCAAGCTTCCCCCCTTCTATTCATACAAGTATTCCGTTCACTTCCTTTTACATTTGTCCGGTCTTACTCTGTATTTTGCCGTTTATTTTCTTGAGATTGTCGCCTGTATTACTGCTCTTTTTCTTTTCTGGGTTGTTTGGTGAGCTTTCTGGGTTTTCCTCGCATTGCCTTACCCAAAACTCATCCAGTTATTCACCTTTAAACACAAAACCTTTAGTGCTTAGGCTTCCTATTATGGTGAGAGACAGAAATTTTCCTAGACCAAGAGTGTTAATTCTTAGAAATTGACAACATTCCAGCACATTTTCTCTCTCATTTTATCTATTTTTGGTTCAAAATGTGCATAGAAATGAAGTTATAGAGGAAAATGTGCATATCAAAGTATAGAGCAAATATCCAAGAAATCCTTGTTTTATCTTATAGAGTTTGTGATTTAATTGAGAATTGATAATTCCTTCCTCTTTTGTAGGAAGGTGGAGACAAGCTTTGAAGCTCCATAAGAATCAAGAAACAAGGAAAGAAAGAAAGGATGTGAAGCAATGCAAAATTAGAAGAACCTGTGCAACTGGCCGCAGCAAGTGTGCAACTGGCCGCAGCAAGTAGTGTTTTTGTCACTGGCCGCGGCCAGTCGTGAAAAAGTGCTGAAAGTACAGCTGCGCGTTTTCTCATTTTAAAAACAGAAAAGCCCTATTTAATCTAGGGGAAGGGCCGAAAAACACACTCTTGACCTAAGGAAACAAGTGGGCACACAAGGGAAGAGCTTGGGAGAGAGATTTGGAGCATTTTGGAGGCTTGGGGTACTCTTCTCAAGAGAGATTTTAGGGATTTCACCTTGGTTCTTCCTCTTTTCTCCTCTTTTCTTCTTAGTTTCTTCATGTATTCAGTTCCTTTGCTTAGAATCTCTTTGTATTTGAACATGAGTAGCTAAACCTTTCATTCTAGGGTTCTTTTACCCTTTTGTATGGATTAATACTTGAACTTTCCTCTCTTTTGGTAGATAAATATATATATGCGTTGATTTCAACCTTGGCTTAATGCTTCTAAGTGATTGACCTCCATTTAGATGATTTATTCACTTAGGTTTTGCCTTGAGAGAGCTAATCTAGGTGTAGAACTTGATTGAAATCATGCTTGTCTTGAAGTTTACTTGATAAATGGATGGTTTGTTAGTAAAATAGAGATATATTTATTAACCTTGCATTGTCACATTAGGGTTGTTGCTTAATTATTGATTCTTACTAATTGTAGCAAGAGATTGTGCATTTTAGTGATAAGAGAAACTTGATTTTGACTTGAGAGAGCGTTTCAAGTGTTTTTGAACCCTAGACTAACACATATATGTATTGAAATGCTAGTAGAGAGGAAGTTAACCAAGTTTTATGAAATGCAAAAGGGGAAGAAGAATCCTAGGCTCCATTTTTCTTGAAGTCACAAGTCATTTGCCTTTATCAATTTTAAGTTTTAGAAATAGTCTTTAAAAATTATCATTCCGACTCAAAACTTTGTTCTAGCTCAACTTGATGGAATTCACTAGCCTCTTGCTTGACCAATTTGTTAAACAAATCCTCGTGGGAATGATACTTTACTAATCACTTTATTACTTGCGAAACTCGTACACTTGCGAGGTGAACAAAGAGCAATACTATCACCGGAAGAAGAAATGCTCCTTCGTACGCGCTTCCCTCGGGTCACTTACTGGGTTCTTGGGGGTGAACCTCCTGCAACGGAGGTATTGGCTCCTTTGCGCCGAGGCGGTGTCATTCGTCCGGGGTGAGTCAGGGCTCGCCCGGCTGCTGCTAGGGCTCCGGTCCCACGTCCCATTCGACCCTTAGCACGCGCTCTTCCCCTCAGGTTGCCCGTCGGGGCCAAGGTAGGCTCCTCGTCCATATCCGGGTCCCCCGTGCTGATGGCTCAACCTCTTAATTTTTATGAGGGCCCCTCCTCTGTTCGCTCAAATCCTTTCCCAGAAGGGTATTTCGGCCCCTGTTGGGACTTCCTTGCGGAGAGCTCTGCTCTGATAGAGCATGGTGGAGATTCTAGGGCTTCTTCCATACTTGGTTCTTGGCGGCATCGACCTTCCGCGGATGTCTTTTCTAGTACCTCCATTCGTCCGAGTCCGCAGTCTTTTTCGCCTGCAACCGTTGTCGTGCCAGGTATTCCCGCTCTTTACTGATACTAGTTTTGTTTATTTTCCTATAGGTATAATGACTCCTAAATCCCGGTCTTCCAAGCAACGGTCCGAGGCCGAAGGTTCAGACTCTTCTAGTCCGCCCGAAGCCTTGTGTCGGCAGTACAGTTGGGTGTCTCACGAGGTATTGAGGACTCGGTCCCTTCTATCGGACATAGACGTCGCCCTGTTGATCGCCCAGTCGAAGATTTCGGCCATGCCTGGGTGTGTCGTCAGGCGCCCAACGGCCGATGAGCCCATCTGCGCGACGCGGGAAGTGGGCCGCCCGAATTTTTCTTTTTCTACCGGGATTGCCTTACTTGGGTACAAGTTTCTTTGTCTTTCACCCCCTGCCAGATGGAGGCTCTGCTGCATCTCAGGCTTGCCCCGTCTCAGCTTCATCCGAATGGGTGGGCTTATTTTGTTGCTTTCGAGCAGCTCTGCCGCTCCTTCCTCGTCCCAATTTTGTGTACCACTAACCTTTTCTTCTATTATTTCGGCCCCTTCACTCCCAGTTCACCCAAGGAGGGTGACAAACTGAAAGGATTGGTATCTCTCCGTATCAACTCGGACCGCAAGCTGATGACGCCTTTTTCGGACTCCTTTAAGCGCTTCAAGGGGGCGTTTTTCAAGGTTGAGGCCGAATTTGGGAAACAACCTTGGTTCTTGGAAGGTCCTGAAGGCGCTAACGTGGGCTGGCGTTTTCCTCTGTACTGGATGGAGAGCCATTATGAGGCTAAGGCTACTTCCTTCCAGATTCTATGCAAAGATCTCTGGCCGGAGTCGGTCTCTGCCCTTCCTCGGTTAGAGGCCTACGTGGCGGAGCATGGTGTGAACCCCGCCGGCTTCTTTATAACTGGGGAGGATTCTAAGCCGCTTCCTCCTGCTTGTAGGGTTCTCTCTTTTATTGGCATATTGTTATTGATGTGGATTTTACATTTCTTTTTCTGACTTGTTTTATTTCTGTTCTTCTAGCTTGAGATATGAATGCCCTTCCGCTCTATCTCCGAAAGGCGAATCCTGCCGCTGCCTCCCCGAGCAGACAGACAAGGAAGCGAGATGCTCCTGAGGGTGTCGACGCTCCCGCGGCTGATGCAGCGAAGAAAGCCAAGGCCTCAGTTGGCCAGGGATCTTCTCCTGCTGCCATCGTTGAGCCTTCCCCGGTGGTAGAGTCCCAGGCTTTGAAGGGAAAGGAGGTCGTGGTTGAGTCCCCGGCTTCGAAGGGGAAGGAGGCTTTTTGCCTGTTGTCGAGGGCCTTTTGCCTGTTGTCGGCAATGTTCCTCTTCTTCTGCGCCACCGGCCTCGATCCCGGCCTTATGCCGAGTTTGTGGCAGCAGAAGTGGGGGTCAATGCCGGGTATTTCAGCCGAGGTCCAGGCGAAGACGTCCTGATTCTGTCTTAGGAAATGAATCATTTGTGTTTTTAGGTCGTCCTTCATATTTCTGCCGATTTTGGCGGTCTTGATGGGTCCATTCCCAACGCTACTTCCCCTAGTTCCCCCTCTGGCTCGGGTCTTGGATTTTCTGGCTCTCGGAGGTCGAGCTCTACCATGTTAATCGGCTGTCGGGGGTGCCTGTCGTCATCTACCTCAGTCATCGTCTCCTTGGGTCCGAGCCGTGGAGATGAGGGTCCTCCTTCCTCGACCCGGAGGGCTTCGAAATAACACTGTCGTGACTCCTTTTGGTCTCCGGATACCACGACTAGCTGATTTTTGTCGTTAATCATCTTCAGCTTTTGGTGCTTGGTGGATACCAGTATGTCCCAGTTATGAATCGTTGGTCGGCCCAGAATGATGTTGTACGGAGAACGGAAGTCGGCCACTATGAACCTGACGGGCTTTGACTTGAACGCTTCTTTCGTTCCGAGGGTTAGTCTGAGATCAACATAACCCTTCGGGAAAGATTGCTCGCCGTTGAATCCGATCAGGGTGGTCTCGCACGGCTTCAGATCCTCTTTGTCGAGGTGCATTCTTTTGTAGGCGTCCAAGCTTATGATGTCGGCCGAACTTCCTGTGTCCACGAAGATCCTCTCGACACAGCAGTTCACCAAGGTTCCGGTGATCACCAGTCCGTCCAGGTGACCGGGAATGACGTCTTTTAGCTCTTCGTTGGTAAAGGTCAATGGGGGCGGCTTCGGTTTGGTTGGATCGTCCTTGAACTTTGGGAGGTCTCTGACGGTTAGGACCTCGCGGAGATATTTCTTGCGTTGGCTTACCGTGTCCCTGCCCTTTCCAAATCCTCCGCTGACGACATTGCACTGGAAATCAATGTCGGAAAACTCGTCGTCAGAGGCGGTCTTCTTCTTCTTTCCCGGCTTTCGGGTGTCCTTGGGCAGACTTTTAGTGCGGCCGCGGTAATTGCGTTTGCCGCTTGTCCTTCCCTGGGTCTTGATGACATATTGACGCAGCTTCCATTCCCTTACGAATTTTTCAATGGCATCACGGAGATCGTAGCATTCGTCGGTGGTATGTCCATGGCAGTCGTGGAACGTACAGAACTTTGTACAGTCCGTGTTGGAGCGGCTTCTAAGAGGCCTCGGCTTGTCTACCTGCCGCATCTCGGCCTGGGCTACCTCTGTCTATACTTGCGACCGAGGGGCATTCAAGGGGGTGTAGCTGTCATACTTTGCCTTGTGGTCGGCTCGGTCGGGCTTGGTCCGGCTGTCTCTGTTCCGCCTTCTGGATTCGGCCTTCTAGCTGGTCCTCTGTTGTTTTCGTGCGTGGTTCTCGACTCTGGGCTACTCGATGAGCTGTCCTCGTCCGTGTCAGCCCTTCTCTCTCTCCTACAGGACCTTCTGCGGCTTCCGTGTCGACGATGGAGTTCGAGCTCATCCCTGATCATGCGGCCAAAGGCTTCAAAATCTGCCTCTCGCTGGAGGTGGTCCATTTTTTCCTTGTTTTCGAATCTCTGCAGCAGCGATTCTTGGGTCCTCTGAAGAATTCGGACGTCGGCTTCGACCGCCAGAACGTCTCGAGTTGGGGCCTCAATGTGCTCCTCCAGCAGTGGCTGTTCGTCTGCAGGAAGGGAAGTTGCCGTGTCGGTAACATGACCCTCTGGGGTACTTTCTCGTCGTGGTTGATCTTGCGGCTGACTTGGTTCGGCCGGCGGTCGGCTTGCTTGAGGGTCTCCGCCAACCGGCTGCGGTGGGTTTTTGCTGTGGATTCTGGTGTTCGCCATTAGTGGTCACGGGGATAGAAGTTTATGGGCCCCACGGTGGGCGCCAATATTCTGTTTAGAGAACACAGATTAATTGGACTTGACCAGGTGTCAAGCCTAGAGCCTACGTACCCTTTGAAGGGATCAAAGTCCACGTAGTTCACAGTAAACTTGAAGGCTATTAGCCAGGGGGTGGTGTGTGTGCTCTGTGTGACAGAAAGTAAAGAGAGCATGAATTAGAACGTGTGCACCTGGTTAATGTTCCTTTGTATTTATAGAAAGGTCCGATGCGAGTATCTTGGCTTGGTGCGCGATATCCGGGCCCGAGATATCAGGGGTTGGTATCTCGGGATTATGGTTAGAATAGATCCTGTATTGTTGGGATCTCATATCTTTGCTTATTATCCCACCGACTATGCTCCCAAGCAAAGTTGGGCCGTGGCCTGGATCTGGGCCGCTGAGCCGGTCCGTAACAGTTGTAATATTATTTTTAATCATCAATAAACTTCTAGCTATGATATATTTCTGGTTTGCAACATGTAATTCAATTGCACTTACTAATGTGTAGTAAAAGCCAGAGGCCAAGAAACTGAATTGGTGATACCAAGGTATTTCTGATTATTATTATTAATTTTTTTGTTTCTATATGATATCCTTTTCTACAGATATCTTTGAAACTTAACAAATATATATATATATATTTTTGAATTGGTAGAATAAAATGTGTTATCATTGTTTATTTTGTTACTTAAAAAAAAATATATTAGCTCTTTTGAAACCTTCAATCAGACTTATACTTCTGGTTATAGTTAGAACAATGGCTTCTTGTATTACCAAGGAAAAAAAATATTGATAATTTCTGAGTTTGGTGTAAGTTATTGCACCATCAACAAGATATAAATCTTCAGAATTAATGTCAATAAAAGTCATCCCTCATTAAAAGAAAATATTAAAAGAAGGAAAACATAATTGATAAAAAAGAAATACACATAATTTTATTTAATTGAAAAGATATCAATTATACAATTACAAAAATTAATATTATTTATTCATCGATAAACTCCTGGTTATCAGTGCCATATAATTTATATATCAATTTCAATAAATAACTTTGAAACTAAAAAAATGTCACCCGTTGTATACTTTATCTTCTAGATGATAAATTGAAATATAACTTTTCTGGAGTGTTTATTAATGTAAGATTTTATTTTCAAATATTCAATTACTCATGACTATTTAAATACACAAATGAACACCATGATAAAGCATATTACTTCTACTAATTCTAATCGAACATCATGCGGCCTTCTACGCTTATAGATATTTATTCGTGACTTTAATTTGTGGCTCCACAATGAATCTTGCCATATAAATTCGTGATAATTTTGCTTTAATTTAATCACTCGTAGTCATATATTGAGACCAATACTCATGGCAAAATACTGTTGGCTTTATTTCTTAATTTAAACAATGGCCATACATGATGGTAGCACAAAGAGGCATTTTAAAAATGGAGAATCGCTATTACTTTTTGATGATATATGAATCTCCACAAGCTATTAGTCTTTAGGACTAGAAAAAGTTCTCTTTTAAAGTGGCGAATATTTCTCATGCCACATGATAAAATTTTCAAAATGCAATATATATATATATATATATATATATATTGGCAGTGCATTCGGTGTTCTAAGGCAGACCATCTTTTAGACACATCAATGGTCCCAGACTAATCCGGACCGAGACCGGGTTGGTCCCTTTTAGGGGGAAATCTCTACCACCCACGCACGCTGCATTCCTATATCTCGAACTCAAAACCCATGGTTAAGTTAGGACATCTCCTTACTGGCTGACTGTTTGGTGGTAAATGCAAATTTCTTTTATGCCATCCAATGTTTGAACCTTGAGTCTTTAGGACTACAGTGCTTATAATGTTATGACATTTATCCATAAATAAGTATTATATACACCACTAACAATTATAAATTAAATGTTATGTCCTGAATCGGTTGGGAAGGAGAATAAAAGACACCTTATAAAGGTTTGGATACTTCCCCTCACGCTTTTTAAAACCGTAAGGGGTGATATATCCTAAAGCGGACAATATCGAAAGCGAGTCACTGAGATGTTACAAATGGTATTGGAGTCAGACTCGAGCTGATATGGGCTAATGTGCCAGTGAGGACACTAGCCCAAATGTAGGTGGAGTGTTATGTCTCACATTGGCTCGAGAGGGGAACGAAAGATGCCTTATAAAGGTCTGGCTTTTCAAAACTGTAGGGGGTGATAAGGCCCAAAGCAGACAATATTGAGGGCCATGCCATGTTACATGAAATAAACAAAATGACGAGATATAATAAATAAACATGTATGGATAAGAAAATAATTTAAATAATTATCTATGGCCTCAAGGAAGAAAATTAATGCTATATCTAGCTGATGGCCATTCAAAACAAAAAAATCAAAATTATGGCGTCGGACCATTTAATCTAAAAATCAAAATTATGGCTTCGGGCAATTTAATCTAAAAATTTAAAATCATATCATAACTTCTGACCATTCAATCCTGCTCGGCGATGTGCTTCATATTCATAGGAGGAAAAGATGTCAGGGAAGCGACTTTCATCGCAAAGAGAATTACAGAGAACCCACACATGAGGCTGGCAGCGATAAGGTTCAAAGACTGGCGCAGGTCCTGGAGGAGGTGAAGTGAAGAGAAGAGAGACTGAAGAAGGAGCCCTTCTTCTCCTTCTTGGCGTCATCCCATCGAATGGGGTCCCTGGAAGATGAGTGAGAGCTATGAGAGAAAGAAAGCAAGGTATCATTGTTTATTGGTCTAGGTGTAATGCCATCATGCCATATCATACCTTTTTCATCTTGCTGCATTATCGGCGTATCGGCAATATATTAACCGAAGGACTCGTATATTTAACTTAATGACTTGATTCAAGATATGATGAAAATGTAAGGACTGCCATATTAATTTTCCCTATATTTTTCATGCATGTATTGCTAGGTTTTAGTTGTGATGGCCTGCCGTTCGATTCTCGCTAAAAAGCAAATCAGAATGTTAAATTTTTAAGTACACTCCCAAACCTGGAAAATTTCACTGGTTTGGCTCGTACTGCAGCTATTTGAGAAAGTTATATGGTTTGGGTGTAATTAATAGAGCATATAAATGATGTGAGATTTTCTTTTTCCTGTTTGGTTCAGTTGAGGTTTCAAGGAAATGGTCAAGCTAGCTGATATTTTTAAGAGAATATCCATATATCTATGCTTGTTTGTCTTTGGCGTGATGGGTGAACCTGGAAGGTAGAAACTGATTTGATGTCTCTGTCTAATGCCTCTATATGCTAAACAACTATTCTAGATGGTTAAACTATGCTTGGAGACATTAAAATGATTATTTAAACATACTAATTACACAGATATAGCTTGT
Source organism: Acacia crassicarpa (assembly GCA_034222035.1). Classification (NCBI taxonomy): domain Eukaryota; kingdom Viridiplantae; phylum Streptophyta; class Magnoliopsida; order Fabales; family Fabaceae; genus Acacia; species Acacia crassicarpa. Next base: position 1,223,346 of record JAWXYG010000019.1, on the reverse strand, counting down.
TAGCAAGTAAAAGATGATACTTACAGAAGCGTCAAGTTTTGCAACAAGTGGGTGGACTTGAATACTAATTCTAACATAACACAAGATTAGAACACAGCATACAAGGTAACTTATTCCAGGAACTCAACAAAAGTTTCTCTCAGTTAACAACAACAACATCCATAGCCATAATCAATCAACACTAAAAGTATATAAAACTTTGAAATATCCGTCTGCGACTTAACTGTGTTACGGAAGGCTACGAATTCATAGTGGTGAATTGCTTTATATAGTCTTGGATGGTCTTCACCAATTAGCTCTTCTTGTGTTTCAACCATCTTACTGTTAAATGAAGATAATCCCATGGATTACCTCTCTTTTTCTTCTCTGATTATGACTTTATGTTCACAAGCTGTTATTCTATCATTACTCCAAACCTATAATATATATATAAAAAAAGGCCTTCATTTATTCACAAAACATTTTAAATAAATTTTATTAGATGGTGTAAATATGAAAATAACGTAACCAACCTTAAATGCATCACCTGCTAGGATTATAAACAGAGAGGGTGAGGGATCAATAGTGATCCATTCACCAGTTTTCAGCTTAACTTCCAAACCTGCCACATTATTCTGCTGTTATATGCTGAAATATATACTGTCTGTGTGAGGAATCAATCCTATATTACTCGCTGTCTTCTGGTTTTGCACTAGGTATTTGAAGCCACGCAACAGGTTATTGGTTGATTCAAGTAGAGAATCACAGCATTTTTGTTCCAAACCATAAAAATCAAAGAGTAATCTCCTAGTGGTTTTGTCCTTTTCTGCTACAAACTTGAAATAGAGATTGATTGTCTAACTATTCAAATAATGAAACAAAATCATAAATTATTAGCAGAAAGTTAATTAATGCATTACTGGGAAGGTAATCAGGGAAAAAAAATATAAATGAGTTTTTGGGATCATTACAAGAGTGATCATATCCTGATGGCCACATAACGTTGACGAACTTTTGAATCGCTTCCTTGTTGGAGGGGCCGTCCAAGTCGATTCCAATGGCTTCGTTTAAGGGGGACTCTGATTTCCTCCAAAGTAACAATGATTAGGCTTATTGCTAACTTTTTCTTTTTTGTGTCCAGTGGAAGATCAAAGAGTTCTTTGGATAGAGCAAACACCGAGTTGCGAATCTCCTTAGAAACCTTATTACTCATTGGGGAGAAACAATCATTAACCTCTACTACACCTTGCACAAGTTGACTAGCTGTAGGCCATATCTCTGTAACAGGTTTAGAATAAGTGAGTGTTTAAATTAGTTTTTGAATAATATTTTTTACGATTTACAAGATAAGTATGTGAGAAGAATTTTGTTTCAACTTACGAAAAAGTGTTTTTGAAACTGCAATATGGGAAAAAGTGTTTTTGAAACTGCGGTGTGGGTTTGCCCAACGCACACAAATCTATAACAGGAATATGAGAAACAACTTGTGGGACGGATTGCATAAGAGGGGAGTAGGGAAAAAGTCAAAAAAAGGGGCTCTGTTTTGACAACACAAGTGCACAAATGAAGACACAAGGACAGATCTTCTTGTATACAAGGGGGAAAAAAATCTTAAAAGTTTAATGAAAATTAATTTTTTTATACATTTAGTCTAAAAATTCTTACATTTGCCCCCCCCAAAAATTATATATTTGGCCTCCCTAAATATTTTTCCCTTTTAACTAATTAATAGGTATACATTTAGCCCCTTCAACTATTTTTTCAAGCTCCATCCATATGAAGACATTATTTTAATGGGAGAATCTCACATCGCCAAACATATGACTTTTCTTTATCTTACTTGAGGACTAAGATATTGAAATTACATTGTAATATCAAAAAATAAAAGTGAAATTTTCTTTTAACATTAAATGACCAAAATGCCCTTTGTTCTTTTTTTTTTAATTTAAAAAATAAGGTCATAGATGAATTTACAGCTTTCAATTTACTCTATAATAGTTGATTAAAGAATTTAGAAGTATTATTCATTGGTGAATTTATAAATGTATATAACCCTTGTAACAGCTAATAGTATCAAAATACCAAGTGCCCTTATAAAGGGATGACATTTTGGCCATTCACCATCAAACATAATTTCACTTTAGTCTTTTAGTACTATAGTATAATTTTGATAATGATTTGCTTTTTATTTGAAATAAAGCGCCATCTGGGGTTTAAGTGAAATTCTCCTATTTTATTAGTTCTTTTCACAAATTTTGACTTTTTTGTGGGGATGCGTCTGTACACATTATGTTTTTTAATTATTTATTAATTTTTTTGAAAATAAGTACTTTCAAAACTTAGATCCTAAAGGCATAGAAAAATTATTTTATAAGACCAAGAAGCTAGGAATAAAATCCATATAAAGTATTACATATCAATATCTAAAATTTACGTAGTAATACGTATTATATTTGATAATTTTAGTATTGATTAAGAAGGGGCAAAATGGTAAACTCGCTACCTCATGCAGAAAAAAAAAATTGGGCCGCATGTTAGCCCAAGATTTAAATTCCGTTAGGTGCCGTCATGGCCGAGAAGTTTGGGATCAGACTTAAGTAGAGTTTTACTACCCAATAAGCTTGGCACAAACTTATGAAAAAGAAAACAAAAGGAAAAGATAGGAGTTTTTTTTTTTTTTTTTTGGCTCGAAAAAAAGATAGGAGTTCGAGAGAGAATTCCCGGCTCTATACATGAAGCTCGTTAGCGTCATCCGCATAGGAGGGGATCGATAGAGACGGATTCAGAAAATTATTGAAAGATGTATCCTTGGGGGATTTGGGGTGCCCTTGATTTTTTTTTAAATTTTAAATATATTAAAAAATAAAAGAATATAAATAAGGAAAACAAAAAGAATATCAAAAATATATTCATGAAACTAAGTGAATACTGATAGTGTAATAAAAGAGGTAATTATTTTACAAACCTTTCATTTAGAAAAACAAGTTAGAAATGCAGTTACATAAATTATCATGAAGGGTGGACACTCAATAAGTTTATATATATATATATATATATATTTTAATAAAAAGAGTATATTATAATAAAAATAATTATAATGTCATCTTTCTAAGTTTTATTTTTTGGAATTTCATTTTCAATGCTATCGAATATATCTTTTTCAATATAAGGCACTAAACAATCATTGAACCATTTATCCCCATCTGATTACAAAGTGCAATCTTGATGTATTAAGGGTGTGTATTTAATTTACAGGTGAGTAATTATTTAAATATGTATTAATTTTTTTTTTTTTTAAAAAACCCAAATTCAGGGGGGCAAGTCACCAATGTGGGTCCGCCCATGGGGGCAGAGCTGTGGCGGCCCGCGTGAAGGAATGAGGGGAAAAGCGACGGAGAGGGAAGAAGAAAGCTCGGAAATCACCTGCAAGCTTCACTTTGAACTGAAAGTAAGTTGTCTAAAACTCTTTTTCCCTCCAGTTTCTGCCCTGGCTATAAGATTAGCAGGTGATTAGTGACGGAAACTGAAGCAATGAGTTAAGATTGAAAAGAATGTATGTACGGCTGTGTGTCTATGAGTCTTTGCATGTGTTGCTTGGTTTTATTTTTGATAGCCTGCTGTTCGATTCTCGCAAAAAGTAAATCAGAATGTTTAATTAAGTACACTCCCAAACTTGGAAAATTTCAGAGTTGACGGGGGCACTGGTTGGACTCATTGCTGCTCCCTCCTAAGTTCTATCCTCTAAGATGTATTTGGGGTGTTGATACTGGTACTACAAATCAGACATATTTTGTTTAGAAAGAAAGATAACTAAGATGTTTTAAAACATATATGTCATATTAACTATAGTAACTACCTTAATCTTTTCAAATTAGTAACTATGACCGGAGGGAGTATTTGAGAATGTCTGGGTCTAATGTATAAATGATGTGAGATATTCTTTTCCCTGTCTCGGGCAGTTGAGGTTTCAAGGAAGGAGTTGAGTTTGCTGATCTTTCAAGAGAATAGTATACTAAAAGCTAGTGGATATATAAACATGAGCTCGTTTGTGTGAATAAGGAGATAATGTCCATAAAATTGAAGTTGGAAGTTGAAAGGATATATAGGAAGCTTGCTTTTTTTGATGCCTCTCCATGTCAAATAACCATCCTAGCTAGATGCTTATACTATGCCTAGAGAGTGCTTAAATGCTATGAACATGAGATATATGTATATCTATGCTTGTTTGTGTATGGTGTGATGGGTGAGCTTGGAAGCTAGAATCTAATTGAAGTTTCTGTTAAATGCCTCTAAATGCTAAGCAGCTATTCTAGATGGTTAAACAATGCTTGGAGACATTAAAGTGGTTATTAAACATATTAATTACACAGATACACAATGAGTTTGTTAACAAGTAAAAGCATGATGATACTTAGAGCAGAAGCGTCAACTCTTGCAACAAGGGGTGGACTAGAGTATTAACTTGAACATGACACAAGATGAGAACACAACATATAAGGTAACTAAAAGGTAAATCAGAATGTTAATTTTTTAAGTACACTCCCAGTGGGCATTGGCTGGGCTCGTGCTATCGCTATTTGATAAAGTTATATATGGTTTGGGTGTAATTAATAGATCTTAAATGATGTGAGATTTGCTTTTCCCTGTTTCGGTCAGTTGAGTTCTCAAGGAAAGAGTCAAGTTAGCTATCTTTTTAAGAGAATAACATACTAAAAGCTAGTTGATATATACACATGAGCTCGTATGTGTGAATAAGGAGATTATGTTGATGAAATTGAAGTCGGAAGTTGAAAGTATGTATAAGAAGCTTGCTTTTTTGATGCCTCTCCATGTGAAATAATATCCTAGCTAGATGCTTATACTCTGCGTACAGAGTGCTTAAATGCTATGAACATGAGATGTGCATGTATCTATGCTTGTTAACAAGTAAAAGCATGATACTAAGAGAAGTGTCAACTTTTGCAACAGGTCATGGAAATGAATATTAACTTTAACATAACTCAACACTCAACAGAAGTTTATTTCAATTAATAACAACAACATCCATAGCCATAATCAACATTCAAAGCAGAAAAATTTTTGAAATTTCTGTCTGCGATTTAACTGTGTCACGGAAGGCTACAAATTCGTAGTGGTCAAATGCTCTATATAGTCTTGGATGGTCTTCATCAATTAGCTCTTCATGAGTTTGAACCATCCTACTGTTAAATGAAAATAATCCTATGGAGTACCTCTCCTTCTCTTCCCTTATGATAACCTTATGTTCACAGGCTGTTATTCTGCCATTACTCCAAACCTGTAATATTAAAGGAAAAAAAAAAGCTCTCATTTATTCACAAAACTTTTCAAAACAATTATATTCGATCATGTAAATATGAAAATAACTCACCTTAAACGCATCACCTGCCAGGATTATAAACAAAGAGGGAGAGGGATCTATAGAGATCCACTCACCAGTTTTAAGTTTAATTTCCAAACCTGCCACATTATTCTGCTGTAAAATGCTGAAGTATGTACTGTCTGTGTGAGGAACCAATCCTATATTACTCTGAGTCTTCTGGGGCACTAAGTATTTGAAGCCACGAAATACGTAATTGGTTGATTCAAGTAGTGAATCACAGCTATTTTTGTCCAAACCATAAGCATCAAAGAGTAATCTTTTAGCAGTTTGGTCTATTTCTTCCAGCAACTTGACATGGAGATTGATTTTCTCACTACTCAAGAAATAAAGTTATTAATGAATAGCAGAAAACTAATTAATGCATTACTAGGAAGGTAATCAGGAAAAAAAAAACGTAAGTGAGCTTTAAGGATCAGTACCAGAAATGGTCATATCCTGATGGCCACATAATGTTGGCGAACTTTTGAATTGCTTCCTCGTTGGAGGGGCCATCCAAGTCGATTCCAATACCTTCGTATAAAGGGACTCTGGGATTTCCTCCAAGGTAATAAAAGTTAGGCTTATCGCTAACCTTTTGCTTTTTAGTGTGCAGGGGAAGATCAAAGAGTTCTTTGGATAGAGCAAACACTGAGTTGCAAATCTCCATAGGAACTTTATTATTCGTAACGAAGAAACAACCATTGACCTCTAGTGCACTTCGCACGAGTTGGCTAGCTGAAAACCATGTCTCTGTACCAGGTTTTAAGTTTTCATCCGTCAAGTCTATAACTGGAATGTGAAAAGTGACTTGGGAACTCATCTTCTCAAAGATATTTTCTCCAGTTCTTCCCAAACAGATTGTTGTTGTGGATGAAACGACACGAAGCAAGCGATGATGGCTTTAAATATTGGAGATGGGCTCCAGATAATGTTTGATGGGATGAAACCGGAAGGAGTGGAGAGGGGAAAGTAAAAAAGATTAAAGTGAAATTTTGTTTTAATAATTAAATGACCAAATACCCTTCGTTTTTTTTGTTTATAACTTGATATACGTATTTCAACAAGTAACAAAAATAAAATTTATAAGCGTATATGTTGAACTTTATATCTTTCAATTTATACTATAACAACTGATACAAAATTTATAAGTGATATTTATAGGTGCATTTACAAGTGTGTATAAGTATTTTAATAACTCATAATATCAAATAACAAGTCTCTGTGTAAGAAGATCATTTTAGCCATTGACTGTCAACATAGTTTCACTTTGGTCTTTCGGTACTACAATGTAATTACAGAATCTTTTAATTTGTATTTGAAACAAAGCATCATATGGGGGTTTATATGAGATTCTCCCTTTTTTATTAGTTATTTTCTCAAATTCTGACTTTTTCAGGGTGATTTGTTGGTGCACATGGTGTTCCTTGATTATTTTTGACTTTTTAAATTTTGTTTTGAGACAATGCTGCAATCATTTGCCAATAAAAAAAATTGGGAAGTCACATCCGTTCTTAACTAATCTATATTCTAATCCTCATTTATAAGGCCTCGCTGGGTCAACGAAAGAAAACAAGCTTAAGAAAAGGAATCTATAAAGGAGAATACCGGATCAGATAAAACAAATTAAGTTTTGTTGTCCAATTACCAAAATGGTCTCCATTTAGGCTATGTTTGGTTTTAGGGTAGGGTATGGGAGGGGAGAGAGGGGAGAATGCCTTACCTAGTTTGGTTTAAATTTTAAGAGGGGAGGGGAGGGTGCCTTCCATGGTTTGGTTTGAATTTTAGGAGGGAGGGAAGGCTAAATTTTGAGGTAGGGCACCCTCCCCTCCCTCTTCCCTCTCCTAAAATTCAAACCAAACTAGGTAAGACATCCTCCTCTCTCTCCCCTTCCCTACCTTACCCTCAAACCAAACATAGCCTTAGTTTCTTGAAGAAAGCCTCACCGTCGTGACTTGCAAATGTACTCAACTCTGGCCTCAAAGCTAACTAAAAGGTATGAGGGTCCTCTTGTTGGTTGATGGTTCAAAAAATTTTGGAAGAAGTTTTTCAAAAATATCCCCTCCCTCCCAAACTACCTTTCAATATTTGGGTTAGGTTTTTCTCCTAATCTTTTTCTTATTATCTTTTATATCTTTAAATCATATTTGTATAATTAATCACAATAGTTGATGACTTCTCAATTTTAATAGATTTTAAATATAATTTGATATATTTGAGAAGTTATTATCACTAATTTAAAAAGATTTTATTGAGATTTTAAGAGAAATCAATCTAGATACATCATTTGTGGGATTTCAATTTAAAATAGAAGCTTTTGAGTTTAGGAAATAAATAATAATAATAGGAAGCTTTCAAAAAAATAAAAAAAAATAAAAGTTCAGATTTTATTGTCTCATTGCTATTATTATATGATTTCCTTTCTTTTTTTTGACAATCAAAATAAGTAGAGCATCATGACGGGCTGAAATCAATTGGAATCAAATTGAATCAATTGCAGTCACGACAATTGAAGGGAATAAAGGAAGCAGAGCATTAATTGATTGATTTGGCAATATTAGAGAATGAAGCACGTGGAGCCCAAGCCATGAATAGAATAAAAAAAGGGATCGGATCAGCAAGCACGCTCAAGGAGGAAGAAAAATTGGAGACGCACAGAGAAAAAGAAAATTGGACGACTAACGGCACAGTGAAGAAAGAAGCAGAACGTGATATTCATTCAAGAAGCAGAGTTGTTCTGGGATCTCTTTCTTCTTCTTCTTCTCTTTATGCTGGGATCTGAATTTCTTATTTTTGTAATACGTTTTTTTATAGCCATGTGCGGCTAATTTTCTTTTCAACCTAGAAAACCTATGAATTTGTTTGGGTTTTAGAAATTGTTCCCACTCATTAGTTTTACTTAATTTTAATCAGTTTATTTAATCTTGTTTTTATTATTTATTGTTTAGTGATTAGCCACCGTTAAGCATGTTTTGGGGATTTAGGGTTGAACTTAACGAAGGGAATCTTAAATTGACCTTGGGATTAAATAATATGGAATTAGATTTACATCTAATGTGAAATTAGGTTTTAATCTAATTTGCGTCTAGGATAGACATATACCTAGAAGCTCCGCATAATCAAATTAGAGTGAGTCCGATTTGAATTGCATCTTAATTAATTATGTGAGACATTGCATAATTATTTGAGGTAGGTGTATAAGTGAACCGACATACACTTATAAACATTAATACTCTAGGTTAAGTGATGAAATTAAGTTAGAATTGATGTAGTGGGAATAAAATCTAAAAAACAAACATGGGATTAGTATCTCTAAGTTGTCCTCCTTGATATTTGAATTCTCTCTCTCTCTGAAAGTGCTTGTTTTTGTTAAATTCTTTTGTTGTACTATTATTGAAAACAATTCTTATTTGCTCAACTTAAATGAAAAGGAAGAAAATTTGACACCTAATCACCAGTTTAAGTCTCTGTGGGATGAACTTGATTTGCCACTTACTATTTTCATGACCCGTACAACACTTTGCAGTGCTTAGTTAAATTTTGGTAGCACCAATACTACTTTAATTTCTTTTCTTCTTCCTAATCAACGGCTCACAGATAGACTAATAAGAAAAAGGATGAAGAGAAGACCTGGTTATTTCTTCTCTCCTCTAACGCTGCTCTCACCTTCCCCACCTATATCGCCGTTGTGTCCACCAACGTCCCAAACAACTCGTGCTCATCATCGTCATGGCGTCTTGTTCACTGTCTCCCTCCTTCTTCAACAACACAGGCAAACACGACACTCACAGTGAGGCTGATCGGCTGAAGGGTTGATGGCTGTGAATAGGGAAGAGAAGCTGCGATCGACGGTGAAAACCCTTTCGTTTTCAATGCTGAATTTCACCTTTTATCCCCTTTCACTGTTCCCTTTGTCATCTTCATCTTCTTCTACATCAAGCACTCCTTTCAATTTCAATCTTGGAAACCATCATCAGCGGTGATTTGGCCATGGAAGCAACTCCTCTCCAATGAACTCCACAGCGATATTCACGCAATTTCGATGACATTGAGAATAGTTCTGATCATTAAAACCACATCAAAGTTATCCATATAAAATTTTTTACCTCCCCTTTCCTTCTAAACCAAATAACTAACATTAAAACCACTCTCTTCCCTTTCGATGGGATTAATTCAAATAAAGTAATATTAGAATCCCTCACTTTCCCTCCCCATCATTAAAATCCCTCACCTTCCCTTCCCTTTGTTGAACCAAAGATACCCTTTGTGAACATTGAACCAATAATATCATTGAATACAATACATACATACATAATGTTCTAGTGTAGAATACAGATGTCTAGCCTTAATGGACTAGTATATTTATATTGGATCAAAGGGTTTTCCAAGACATCTATAAGATAGATACCGAAGAAAATATCAGATGACTTTTTAAGATATCTATAAGGCAGATATCAAAGAGAATATCAGATGATTTTCCAAGATATCTATAAGGTAGATATTAAAGAGAGCAATGGATCACTGTGGTGGAATATGGCGTTTAGCCAAAAGATTGTGCTAGAATATGGCGTTTAGCCAAAAGGGAGTGAGGTGTGTGCACAATAAGGCTAAATAATAAATAGAATGAATAAAGAATGTGTACCTTTTAGGTTAACCCCTTATTTATAGAGATTACCTTTAGGGTTTGGGTCCTTGGGCTTCGTGCACCTTCTGGCCCATGTTTCAGCCACCTCCCCTGCAACTGCCATCCCTTATTAGGGTTATTCCTTGATTACAGGCTGATCAGGATTCTCCTTCATTATAGGCAGATCCTGGTGTGCTTAGCCCTTGTTGGGTTTCGTGGTGCATGAGCCTCTTATATGAGTCCATAACACATACATACGTACATATACATACACACGCACATATATAAATAACAGGAATCTAAGAACCTACCAGGGAAGTCATATTTTCAATAATTTTCTTCAATCTCCCCAGGGAAGTCATCTTCTCAATTAATTTTCTTCATTCTCCCCAGGGAAGTCATCTTCTCAATAATTTCTATGCCGGAGATTGAAGAGAATTATTGAGAAGATGACTTCCCTGGTAGGTTCTCATATTCTTGATATATTGATCAAACTATATTTTTATATGATTTTTTATGATTAAATTTGGATTCTTAATGCATTTTTTGGGACATTATTACATGATTAGACACTAATTTGAGTTAGGAACATTTGTTTTGAATTAAGTGAAATTAGGGGTAAAATGGTAATAATTTGTTAATTTATTTATGCAATTGATTCTTTGGACTTTTGATTCTACCTTGTGCTTAGTTTTGCATTGCAGGATTTTGTTTTTTTTGGAAATTGTAAATCATTGAAGAAAAGGACTAGAGAAAATTATAGAAAAATGCTGAGGTGTTTGTCCCTGTACAAACTTTTGATTCTTGCACTTAAGTCCCTTGGTCAAAACGTGCGTTTTGATCAAGGGGTGGCTAGGTCAGTTGAAAGAATGAGCTTGAGACCTGACATGGCAGACCCGAGAGGCATGAGACCTGGAAATTAAGTGGATATATTCATAGCGCCGCGAGCTTAGCAGGGGGGATCCTCTTCGACTCTTACTCCACTTTCTCCCTTCATCGTTGCCGACAACCTCCGATCCCTTCACCGTCGCCAGCGACCTCCAACCTCCGTCCTTACCACCGTCAATACACTACCTCCATCAGCATCCTCTCTTAGCCACCATCATCCAACGCCGCGAACTAGACGAGACCTTCGATTTGCTTCTTCTATCTCACATTCACCAAACCTGACCTTCAACCCATCGTCACTTCTCCCTCATCGTCAACCTCCTTCCTTCAACCTTCGGTTTCCAACCTTCCTATTCTACCCTCAGTCTCTCACACTCTAACGCCTAAGCCTACATCGTCAGTCACCTTCATTCACTGTTGCTGGCAAAATAAAATCATGTGTGGCTGAGTTTCTTTCCTTCTTGGTGGTGAATCTTGACTTGAGTTCCAAAGCTTAAAGGGGAGTTAATTTATTCATTCTATTAGTCTAGATTTATATATTTAGGTTGCCTAGTTTTATGAATTATTGTGTATAAATTCTGGAACTGAGATTAATGTTTATTGTCTCTATTAGTTTGATAATTGTAGTTAAGATTGGATTTGTAGTGTGAAAAATATATGTGTTTTAATTTTTTGTGGTTGCAATGAGATTATATTAATTAGCGTGTTATTATCTAGTTAATGTGGTTGATTTGTGCCCTTTGAGGTGTTGTTATGTACTCAATTTTAAGAAGACTCATGTTGCATTATTCCAATTTTAATTGCACATCAAGTGGTTTTTAACAATTTCTCAAGAGGTAGTGGTTAACTATGTTTGTAGGAGCTACTATTAATTGAGAATATTAGACTCAAGTGGTATCTTGGGGTTTTTCTTAAAGGCTTGATGAATTTTAACTACCATAATCTTTTTGAGTAATGATAGTCATTTCTTCATCACCAAGAGCGCCATCATCCATATTTTCAATTCCATATCATTTAATTCACTCATTCACCAATTTTATAAAAATACCAAAAATAATAGGCAGCATTTAATTAAATTGCAATCATATTTTAGTTTATTAGTTTGAAAAATCCAAAACCAATTTTCCCCTTGTTTTAATTATATTTGTATGTTATTTAGATTATTTAGGATTCAATAAAAGGCTCCTCGAAAAGAGAGAACGATTCTAGGTTTGCTTATACACAATCCTTGGTTTATTTTTGATTGTGGACCCCAAGGCTAAAGATAAAAAGGCCCTCATCATATATATATATATATATATATATATTTCCCCATTTTGTTGGGTTTGATTGGGTTGTATGACATGAGAGGGTTGACTCTTAAAATCGGCTTATGAATTACAAGGTTCATGAATTATTTGGAAGAAATCTTGAAAGGACTCATAAGAGATCACATGGTTCATGAATCATTGAGACTTGAGAGGTAATGTCATTCACTACAAATATTTAAAAAAAAAAAAACGGATGATTATTGACGGAGTTTCCACTAAAATATTGTCTGTCGCTAATTTCGCACGGAATAATTTTTAGCAACGGAATATTTCTGTTGCTAATTTCAAAGGCAAATTCTTTTAGTGATGGAACAATTGTCATTGGCAGCTGTGGGATACCTCGGTGGATCAAGAGTTTCTCAATGGTTTGAGTGCAAGGAACTCAACGATGTAAGATTCAATTCTCCTCAACTCCACTGCTGCAATAATGCCTCGTAAAAAGGCAGAAAGGCCTTTCCTTTTTTGGCATCATGGGTTGTTCAAGAGGATTTTGAGAGACTTATAAAAGATACATATTGTAACATCCCCTTTTTCATATGCATTAATGTGGAGTTATGTGCATACATGAATTTTCATGAAGTGATGTGTTAATAATAAATATTTATTTGTATGAAATAATCAAAATAATATGAGAATGTGAAATCATTTGTTTATGTTTAATTATATGATTTTGGTTAGGGACAATCCTAAGGATAAAATGACAATGGAAGTCAAAACATATTTTATTTTTCCTTTTTACCCTTGGGCAAAATACATAAAAGAAGAAATGGGAAAAAAATGCATAAAATTCCACAATGCCCTAGAAAGTATCATGAATTTAACTAAGAATTATGGGTTATTGGACTAAATAGGAAAGATAATTTTTGAAGCCCAATTCAAAATTAGAAGATGGAGGGAACCAAAATTTTTGCTCATGAAAAAAAAAATTGTGTGTACTTATTTTAGCAAGTCATCTACCTAGTACATATAGGAGAATAATGAGGCAAGTACTAAAGGACATAGAGTTAGATACGGAATGACAAATAATCTCTTTTCCTCCTTAAAAATTCAAAATATGGCAAAGAAAGAGAATGAAAGAACAGATGTTATCATTCATACAAGTACACAATAAATGGAGTATGTAAGAGCAATGGAACTAAAAGAAATCTCACCAACTCTTTTCTTCCCTCTCATGCACGGTTTTTGGCAAGAAGGAAGAAAATGGTACATTAGCTACCTAGAAGAATTTGTACCTAGGACAAGATTTTTCTTCAAGAAAAGGAAAATGATACATAGCATTCAAGAGGGATTGGACATGATATTCAAGTGAAAAGAATACATATTATTTTCCCCAAAATGCCCCTAAATTTTGTCCAAGAGGGAATAAGTGAGGAGAAAAGTGGAATTTTTAAGAAAACTTTAAAGAATATGAAAAGAAAATAAGGGCATAAAGGTAATCTATCAAAGCACTAGGGTGGAGCATTTTAAAAGGCCTTTTTCCCTTCATTTTGGCTGCCCATTTTCGACTAGAAGGAGAGGAAAGAGAGTCCAAAGAGTTTCCATACAAGGGAGCAAAAGAAGGATCAAGAACGAATAAAAGGTTGGAGATAAGGTAAGCTTTAAGACTTTGGAACCCTAATTTACTCTCTTCTATCCTTTTCTAAAGTAGTGAAGTTACTAGAGCAATTTTTTTTCTTGGTGTCTTCGGTTTAAATGCGCATGTATATGTGTTTTCGGTTTCTTCGGTCATATATATAAGACATAGATGACTTTTTCAAGATATTAAATAAGTTACTTAATCATATAACATTTTGTGTATGATCAAATTATATATCAGTTTATAAGTCAAAACAAATTAGTTTGGAGAAAAAACAATAAATATGTACTGCTTTAAAGTAATTTAATTAGATTTTTTAATTTCCCTAAAAAAATCAAATGGTTCTTATATTTAGGACTGGAGGTAGTACCTTATATTTCTTGTTTTTAGTTTCACAAATAATGCAAGATAAATACCGAGAAGTCGACAAATTGCAATTTAGGATATTTCTGGATTTCATTCCATTTTTTATTTCATATACCTTTAAATTTTGTTTTCGACTTTCAATCAAATAAGAATATCTTGAAATTTTGAGTGTTACCATAACCATATTAATAATATACACTTAGATAACTTTTGACAATAGCTACTCACATTTAACAATATAGCTCTGCTGCCATATTAGGACAAGGAATATCTACAGTTTAATAAGAAATATCTAGAGTTTTATTATCTTTGTTATTTTAGGATTAAGATTTAAGTTAGAATTTCAAATATTTTTCTTTTAGTGCTCTATATAGAGATAGGTTATTGACAGAATTAAGAATTCACATATTTGCGGCCTCTTTCTCTTCTCTTCATCTCCTCTCATTCTCCCCTCTCTTTTCACCAGCCCGTTTTATATCAATTGGTCTAAGCACTTCAGTCAAATAAGCCAATCAGGTAGCCTTCTGCCTTGTATACATATTTTTTGGCCTTCCTTGTAGAGTACATATGGAACCATTTATTGATTCAATAAGAACATGTGAAATAAATATATGCTATTTTATTTCAACAAAAGATATTTGACAATAACATAGAGGAAGAAAGCAAAATAGTCTAACAAAACAAAATTGATTATATAACCAATCAAAGTCTAATAAAAAAAAACATTCACATCTGTTAGTTTCAAACAAAAATCAAAATTTAAAAAATAGCACTAGAGGAAGTTCAATTATTTTATAAAAGTGTATAATAATGAGATTTATCATTGTTAATGTATTTTTCAATAGGATATAACTCAATATATTATGATAAACTATAAACAATTGCTATAAAAACATATAGCTAACTTACCCATGTAATTACTCACGCAATTCTGTCAGTAATATTTTCTGAATTTTAAAATTTATTACGTAATGAAGTTTTGTGATGGAAATTTTCTATAGGCAATTACCAACGGAATTCTATGGAAAATCTTGACAGAATTTCTGTTGGATCTCTCTTAGACAATTTCACAAATACCATGCGTGCATTACCATTTAAGCAAGTTTATCAAGCTTCTTAATCTTCAAATCCATTGCTCAACAATTTTCTTAACATCAATGAGTAAAAAGTACTACTTTCCAAAGTATAATTTTTTATCAAGAATTTAAACAAAAGAACACAACTTATTCATATCCTGCAACCAAAACAATTAATTAGAGTAAGCTTCTCAAAAGTCAGTTTTGGCATACATAAACTTCAATCTTCCCTTCTAGCACACGCATAGCTCACAAAAACGTAACAGAAACATGATTCAAAGCTTCATACATCCACATACACGACAACAACAAATAATCAAGGAAAAAGAGGAGTTTTCGAACCTACGCTCCACACACATGCGATTTGCAAAGCATAAGGAACAGCAGAAGATGAAGAACGCAATTGGAATGAAAGATTTTCAGTCCCTAACTCCCAATCCACGCCACACATCAGACACACAAGAGAAGAAGGCGAAGAAAAATGACGCTCTGTACACCCACGAGAAGCGACAACTCACGGAACAGATGAAGTAACGCTGATCTGAAACTCTGCACACCCTTGCGACGGACAAGGAGAACGAAAGTGAGTGGAGGCACAAGGAAGAGCAATGGAGGCTAGATCTCAAAGGCACATGAAATCTCTTTCCCCTTTGCCTATTGAAGTCGACACGGAATCAAGAATGGAGCGAAAAAATCTGTTGGTTGATTTCTCCGTCTTTTCAATGTCATTCTGGTAATTTAATGTTGTTCGGTTTTTATTTATTTATTTATTTTATTTTTTATTAACCACTTGGCTTTAGAGAGCATTTGAACCCTAATGCCCAAAAGAAGGCAACAAGCACAAACTCCACAAGGCTACTGCCTCATTTGAGATTTTGAGGCATGTTTGCAAAAATTTATTATTAATAATATTAAATATAAGAGAAATTATTATGTTATAATAATTCAATTTTTTTCCTGGCCATTACATCCTTTCCGTTTTTTTTTACTTACTTTATCAATTAATTAATTGCTGTTGATTTTAAGAATTATCAAATTCTTGGGTTCATTACATATATGGAATATCAGAGTGGCTTTAATCTATCGAGGATAACACAAAAGTTTGAAAAAACATAGACATCTTATTGTAGTGAATGAAACTAATTAAAGTCCAGTACACCGAAATCTGAAAAATCATAAATATCTAATTACACTACAAAAAAATCAGTTTTTTGCGGTGGAATTTTTCCCTCGCAAAAGAGAGAATTTCCGTCGCAAAAGTGATTTGCGGCGGATTTTGCGGAGGAAAAAATTCCGTCGCAAAAATCGCCCACGCAAACCAAAGTTCCGTCGCAAAAATGCATATTTCCGTCGCAAAATTTGGATTTAGCGACGGAACCCTTTTCCCTCGCAAACCTTGAAATTTGCGAGGGAAAAATTATTCCGTCGCAAAATTTTGGTTTTTGCGAGGGAATAGGTTCCCTCGCAAATTTCAAATATTTGCGAGGGACCAAATCCCTCGCAAATTTCAAATTTTGCGAGGGAAGAGTTTTCCCTCGCAAATTTTTGGATTTTGCGAGGGATTTTGGTCCCTCGCAAAATCTTTACCTTTGCGAGGGATTGATGTTCCCTCGCAAAGTCCAACTTTTTGTGAGGGATATTTGTCCCTCGCAAAATATTCCAATTTGTGATGAAATTCTGTTCTCTCGCAAAATTCATTTTGCGAGGGAATATTGTTCCCTCGCAAAATGTGGGGTTTTGCGAGGGAAAGATGTTTCCCTCGCAAATCCCAATTAATTTTTTTAAAAAATAAAATGATTTTAAAAATTTAATTAATTTCATAAAAAATATTAAAAATTAGAAAATCTTTCCCTCGCAAAACCCAATTAATTTTTTTAAAAAATAAAATGATTTTAAAAATTTAATTTATTTCATAAAAAATATTAAAAATTAGAAAATAAAAAGACTTATATATGATAAAAATATATTGAAACAAACATAAGAGTTTACATAGAAATAACAAAATATTACAAAGTATAATGTTTCAACCAAAATAAACTAAAAAACAGTCTAAAATGAAGCAGTCTGGTCAGGATCACCATCGGTATCATCATCAGGAGGCGGCCCCGTACCTTTGTCCTTCAAAAGGGAGTGGAGAAGTTCCCGCAACTCTATAATCATCTTTCCTTGCTCCTTCACCTGCGCTTCTAACGTCTTCACCCTCTTATCATCTACAAAACCAACATTACAAAGTCAGCTTATCTAAATAATTTTGGCAAAGTTCAGAGCAAAAGAAATCAAAAGAATTATCAAGTATAGATTTGTCAACACTGATAGGCACTTGTGCCAAACTCAAGATTGTGTTATTACCTTATTAATTTCGTCATATTACAAAGGGGAATAAACTTACCTACCTTTTGAAAGAATTATGTAGAAATAAAAACATATAAATTAAACAAGTGTTCCTCCGCCTCTATCTACATGTGAGGATGACATCTTCACAATAGTATCAATGCCTACTGATTAAATAGAATACATAATTGAAAAATAGATACACGGCTAGATTAAATAGGATGACATCTCATGTTAATCTAGTACTCTATCAGGACCTTATACCATTATACTAACTCTGCATTGGTTAACATTTTGACAGGAAGGAAAGGACTGCAAAAGTATGATCAATAAACTCACCACCAATTAACATGATAATCCAATACGAAGCATTAAGAACAGAAAGTATGAAGACTAATAAGTAATGAAACGAGATTGATTCCTACTAACACAAGAAAAAAGCAAGAAACAAAAAACAGAACAGGCTATTGAAACAAACAAAGTTTCTTATTGTTCCCGCTTAAATCACATACAGCTTCCTAATTTCCAGTCCTGCGGTAATCAGTACCAGGTTTTATCTGTTGTTTGGCTTGCTATTCCTTGTTTGGCTGCTTCCCTTGCTTTCTCCTCTGCAACTGTCTCAAATTCCTCAGCTGTTGATGGTGCCCTCTCTTCCACTTTAGGGTTTCCTCTGCTTGATTGCCCAAAGTTCTGTGATACCAAAAAGTCCATTCATTTACACACAGAACAAAGAAGTTACTTTGTTCAAAAGAGTTGGAATACGAGTATAGGATTTCATTCATTTAGCCTGTCTATTTAATTACTCGAACATTTTCAAAAGAGTTGGAATACGAGTATAGGATTTCATGAGGATATTGCTAATATATGAAGAGATAGAGAATTCGGAAATCAAATCATTAATTTGCTCCATTTTTGTAAATTCCTTGCAATTCTAGATTATTATTATTATTATTATTTTTTTGTCTTTTCTATGCAAGTTTAATGCTGATATGATGTTGAATTACTCTATTGATGAGTAGATTAGATGTCATTAGCTCCTAAACAATACACTGAAGCTGTTGAGCAGCATGCTTACGACTATGCCACTATTTTCCTTCTGGGAAGAATGTTAGTCCAGAGTCCAGATAGAAATATGTTCCATTACTTTTATGTGTTGAAGGAACACCCACTAATGCAAGAAGCCAAGCACCAGCATTTCATTACACAATCCTCATTATCTTTATCCTTAAATATTAACACTAATCACGTAGCTTAGCTTCAGACTGATGCAATATGGATCTTGTCAAGTAAAGAGCAAAAAATAAACTTTTTGGAGTAATTAATACTTTCTTTATTCTTAAAATGCTCTAAAGTAAAGAGACTTGGTACACCTTACCCTTTTGTCACGAAAGAGAGGGCCTCCTCCCTTCAAATTGAAATTTAACTAATCTAATGGAGAATGCAATCCCTAACAATAATTATCTACTAATGAGGTCCTACAGTAAGAAGGACGCACATCAATTAGAGAAGAGCTGTCAACCTTTTTTTGGCTAAGACTAGTTCTATTTTGCTCTATTGTTACATGATGCACGTCTATTTCCTAGTGAAACTCCACCATACTTTGGGATTGCAAGCTTGTGAAACTACTTATTTTTGCTATACTATTTGACAGCAGCACGTTAATCAAAATACTTACATCAGATTCAAGAACAACTTTCTTAAATCCAAGATCTCAAGCTAAAAATCTTAATCCTTTAACCCACTCATGTTCTCCAAAGGCACTAGTGAGCCCGGCTATCCAGCAACATTTGTGTTTTGAGCAAATATATACTCTTCATTATGTCACTGCAAGTTGGACTTGGAAAGAAAAGTGTCTAGACATGTAATGTGCAACAACCATAAACCAACTTTGTCTCCAACTTAAGAGTGTTGGCTGGCTGTCAACTCCATGTGCAGATGAATGAAGTAACTCGAAACAGATCAGCCATAAACCCAACCTAGTCAATCTACTTCTCACATCAATCAATGCACATCAATGTATATACAAGTCTAGGCATTTCCCTAAATAATTTTGTTTTAATCTTTGATCATTGAATTTCATTAAAGCCCAACCCATCCATTTTGTTCTAATTTATTTTCAATGCTCTAAGGATACTTCCGGCTAAAGTTGACTTTACCAAACTTAGATGAGAAGAGTAAAGAAAAATTACAGTGCAACGCTCTTCAGTCAGAACCTCAATTGGTGCAATATGTAGTAAGTGATTCATAGCAAAATATAATCAAGAAAAAGATTCATAAAATCCAAAACACAGAGCTCATACCAGTTTCGCATAGCCTTCACTCTCTTCTCTTAGAAGATTGAATTTGGTCTGTTGATAAAGAATTGTATTAACTCTGACCTGAAATCAACAGCACAAAAACTCACCCTTTTAGCATGAAGATAATCTTATGGAGCAACAGACAGAGACAGATCGCGGACGACGGTGAGGACAAATCGCGGACGACGGTGAGGACAAATCGTGGACTGAGACGTGCGAGTATGAGACGAAGAAGACGGTGAGGCCGAGACTCTGGAAGATGCAATTGTGAAATTAGGGCTACTAAGTACTGATGAGTCGTCGCAGGGGGAAATCGTGAGAGACGTTGGTTTTTTTTTTCCCCTCTTTTAATTGCCTTAGCTTGCTGTGCAGAGATATATTTGTGAGGGATCAGAGAATCCCTCGCAAAATGGGTAACTTTTGCGAGGGAAAAAATATCCCTCGCAAAATAGGCCCATTTTGCGAGGGAATATCTAGTCCCTCGCAAAATAGAAAAAAAATTGACAAGAAATTTCTCCCCAGTTTTTCGCGGAATTTTGCGAGGGAAAACAAATTCCCTCGCAAAATGGCCAAAATTTTGCGAGGGATAACTTTTTCCCTCGCAAAATGTGGCATTTTGCGAGGGATAAAAATTTCCAACGCAAATTTTTAACCATTTTGTGAGGGAGTTATCGTTCCCTCGCAAAGTTTGTGTATATTATAAACCAATTTTTTTTACAATTTTGCGAGGGAGCAGGAAATCCCTCGCAAAATGGGCAAATTTTGCGAGGGAAAAAATCCTCCCTCGCAAAATAACCACATTTTGCGAGGGATCATCTGGTCCCTCGCAAAATTGTGAAAAAATTGGGGGGAAATTTCCCCCCAATTTTGTCACAAGTTTGCGAGGGATTCATTATTCCCTCGCAAAATATGGCTATTTTGCGAGGGAACATATGTTCCCTCGCAAAAATTCGCAATTTTGCGAGGGAACTTTTATTCCCTCGCAAAATTGCGAAAAAATTGGGGGGAAATTTCCCCCCAATTTTTCTCAATGTGCGGAAAATTTGCGAGGGAACGACGATTCCCTCGCAAAATGCCTACAATTTTGCGAGGGAATAACTTATCCCTCGCAAAAATACAGATTTTGCGAGGGAATAGTTTGTCCCTCGCAAAATTTCTAGCATTTTGCGAGGGAATATCTAGTCCCTCGCAAAATTTCGTTCATTTTGCGAGGGACAATTATTTCCCTCGCAAAAATTACCTTTTTGCGAGGGAAATAAATTTCCCTCGCAAATTCCGTCGCAAATATGAGATTTTCTTGTAGTGAATTGCAGTGAATGAAACTAATTAAAGTTGACTAATTGATGCTACTAAAGGCACCGCAAGGTACAGGCCGTAAAAGAGTAAACTGGTAAATCAAATATCTATAGTTCTCGACAAGGTAACAGAGAGCATGAGAGGAAGGGGAGGCACCTGATGAGTCTTGATATTGTGGGCAAGGTGAACCTCACTGGCATTTCCACAGGAACTTGATGCTCAAGCTGGAAATCACAATTGGTAGGTTGTTGTATTTAAGTTGTGGGCATGGAAATAGTTGGTAGGATGAAATTATAGAAATAAATTACAATTAAGAAAGGAAAAGAAATCACAAGGGTCATGAATTATATTAACAGAGTTGACTCTTAAAGAAAGCTCATAGGTTATTTGGAAGAACTCTTAAAATGATTCGTGACAGATGACATGGTTATGAACAAGAATGTCATTCTCACAAGTTTAATTAGAAAACTTGTGACAATTATGTGAACTTGAATTGTATAAACTTGTAAGAGTTTTTTTATATTAATAAATAAGTATATTACTAGTGTATAATTAAATAATTAAAATAAAAATGACAATTTAAATATATTTTAAATCCAAATAATTAAAATTAAATTCATCAACATTCATCATTTATCATATTCAACGAAGAAATTTCTATAAAATTCAAATATAAATTTGCTGAATATGATCAAATCCAAAGAGTTAACATGAGTTCAAGGGTGAATTAACACAATTTTGTAAGTTAGAAATGTAAAAATAATAAACTCAGTGTGTGAGCTCACAAGTTTAACCAAATTTATAACTAGCATGAGTCCAAGAGTAACTTGATATAATTTTATAAAGTAGAAATATAAAAATGGTAAACTTAAAAAGCCAACTTGTGAATTTGACAATAATGGTTATGAATCATTAAGAGAGGTGTCTCTACATTAAGGTAATTCATGAATCAAAAGGTTCCTGAATCGTTAAGAGATATTTCTTTTTCTGATAGCTCATGAATCACAAGGTCTATGAATTATTTAGCAAAATCTTACAATCATCCATGAAAATTCAAAAATTCATGAATCTTTCATAAAGTTATGTTTATGAAGGTTTACATAGTTCATAAATCACTATTACCGAAAAAGGGCATACTAAACTAAGAAATTCAAAAGATTTCCAAACTTCATTGTAATACCCCAAAAAATTATTTCCCTTAAATCCAATATTTTGATAGATAAAGCCTATTTAAAATAGGTGAATATGTGGTCTCAAATTTTGAGATGTGTTTATTCTATTTTCTAGGAAATTTTTCTTTAGGATTAAGGTAACCCATGATTAAATTTTCTTAGGAATGATAAAATATCATAAAATGCAAATAATTACCATATTAAATTATGGTTCATGGAGAATTGAAATGAGAAAGAAAGTACTATGGAAAATACTTAAACAAATTAGGAGAAATCAATAAAAATTAAAGAACAACTAGGTTTTCACTAAATTAAATAATGGTGCAACTCTCCATAATTAATCAAAGAACTAATTAATGAGCACTTAAGCCTCAATTTTCATAATTTATTAAGAGATTAAATCTTCTAGTTAAAGAATACCCTATAATAAACAAACTAATGCCTAAGTTCATATTTAGTTCATAAAAGCCATAAAGAATTATCAAAATACTTGGACCAACTAATAGACAATTACCAACAATTAATGGGCAATTAAATTTGCAATAATTGGAATAAAGACATTAAATTTGACAACCAAATTAAAATAAGCATAATTAAAGATGTATAATCCTAATTAAAAGTCCATGGCTAGTGAAGGATTAAGATAAGTTTAGGTAGATTTCTAAAGGCCATAATTAAGTTAGGGACCGGTCATAATTTGACAACTCCACTTAACCACTTTATTAGGGATGCTAATTAGGATTAAATATGGAGGGCTTGGATTGAATCTAATAAAGCTAAATCCTAAGGTCTTAATTAACTTTCAAAAAGTGAAATCCTTGTGACCTAAGCTTAGCCAATGGAAGTTTTTTAAGGTATTATGAGATGAATAAATAAAAAAAAAATAAAACTTAATTAAGGGGAGGGGGGACGGTTTTTTTTTGAAAAGGAAGAAGGAAAATTGTTTAATTAATCAAACAAACACATGCAAGAATGAGTCATAGGCAAGCAATAAATTGTGAAGACTTTAGGGATAATGGAAGAGGATAAGGGTACTTGGTCATAAAGTCTCTTAAACAATTTGAAAGAGGATAAAATGATGAGAGGGAGTGTGTGTGTGTGTTTATGTGGTGCATATGTGTGTGTGTTGGGAGTGTGTGTGTGTGAGAGAGAGTGTTGTGAGTGTTGTGAGGCTAGAGAGAAAAGTCAAAGCAAAAACCAATAGGAAAAATTGGGCATAAATCAATTAAATTAATCCATGGAATTAATTTAAGACATAAGCAAATGAGAATCTATACAAAATAAATCGTATTTTGAGATACGTTAATCATAAATCAAATATAAGGAGTTATTATTAACAAGCATAATCTAAGCTTGAGATAGAGTATAATCAAAGTCTTTTCCTAAATTTGTGAAGATTGTTTCCAAATAAGAAAAAGGAAAGTTGAGGTTTCTGGCTAAATGAAGCCCTAAGTCCCAAGATTACAAAACCAATGAGAAAATTTGAAGAAAACTTCAAGAAGACCCCTAAATATGTTTTTATCTAGTGGAATGCAAAATAAAGAAGAGAAGAAGGAGGAAATTGTGACTTAAAGAAGGAGCTAGGAATTGTTCAAAGCACACATGGGATAATGCTCTTCAAACTTGGAAGAGGATAATGTACTTAGAGTGGTGAGTCATAAAGCACAATGGAAGAGGATAGGGAGGAGAGAGAGGGCACGGTTTTTGGGTATGGATGATGAGGATGTGAGCTTCTCAAATACTCTAGATCCAATGACCATAATGTAAGATGAGTTAGGTTTGAATTAATTGCCAAATTGCCACACCAATTTACTATAAATAGGGGTCCTTGGTTTTCATATTCCTCACACCAAAACAAGCTTGAACAAGCTGATATAGAAAGTAGAGAGTGAGAGTGAGGAGCTTCTTGAAGGAGTAGCAAGGTTCTTGGTAAGTTCTCTAGCTCTAGCTTTAAGTTTTAGTTCTTAAATTCTTAGATAGAAGTAGCTTAGATCTTAAATATTCTAGAATAATTTTATTTTCATGTTTTTATGGTTAAAATTAGCTTTATTTCGAAAAAATGATGAGGAAAGTTATAGAGCAAATTTTTTGGAAGAGAAACGTTAAAGTAACGAAGTTCTGACGAAATTTCATCGGTTAAGCAATTTCTGAAGTTAGTGATGAAAATGTCGATATTTTATGTTGAAAATGATGTTGAAAAATTATGGGAAAATTCATGGTTAAAGTAGACATATATGGATTTTCAAATATGCCAAGAACATGTTAAAATGAGCTCTGTACAGTGAGATAAAAATTCTCAGTTTAGCTACAAATTTCTGGAAAGATTCTGGGCAGAGGCTTAAAACGTTAAAACTGGGAATGACTCAGGTAATCTGGGCAAAATTAATTATTTTTACTTAAAAATATACATTCTAAGGATTCCAAATAATTTTACGGATCCTCGTTTCGATTTTTCTAAAATTAGTTATGATTTTCCAAAGTTAGACGAAAATCTGTCCAAAATTCTGGACCAGCGTTTTTTTTCCCCCAGAAATATAAAGAAAATAAGTTGAAAAATAATTCCACAATAGAAAATGGTCATTAGACACTAAGATATCTATTAGGATATTATTTGTGAATTAATAAATGCGATATTACCGTTATAGGATAAGCGTGATCACAATCCGACCAACGAACGTACCCAAAATCGTCAACGAAGGTACGGACGTGTACTGTAACACTAACTCTGATGCTTATTGTATACTTATATGTGATAGATGTATTAATAGTCTGAGACTCTGTTTTTAAAAGTTATTCATACACATATAGCTATATATGGGTTATGGTTCTGATAATACCGTTGAATTTTCCTAGCGCTGAGGATACGGATGTACACCGTGGCATTGGTGAATAGTGCCGACTATAATAACATGCATAGGCAGTGCCTGTGTTCTGTTATTATCTTTCATATGTGAATATTGCTGTAATGTCGTAAATATCTGTCATACATAACTGTTATTTAAGCATGAGGTTAACCGTTACCTGAGGTTCAATAGGAATTGAACCTCCCTATTGAACCTCAGCTCTTACTATAGCCTCAGGTTCCGGAGCAGCCTGGACTGTGGACAAGGGTAAGCTGCCTGCATGAGGTCTCGGACGGAGGATTACCTTTTGACTTTTGTATAACCGTACTTTTGAATATTCGAATGACTGTAATAGCAACTAGACACACCGACTATGAATGTTTATCAGTGACTCGTTTTTAAAACTGTTTCGATGCTCTACTCCGATTAAACTATTTCAAACTCTAATCAAATTATTTTGGAAACGCTTTAGAAAATTGGGATGTTACATTCATTATATATAGGAGCTTCTTCAGGCAAGTTCTCATTTTTTTTTTCAATAGAGGCGTTCATTCATCTTCCAGAGGCTTGCAATGTACTCTTCCAACTTAATTACATGGATTTTTCAGATTTTTTCCATGCACTCTAAAATAGTTTCCTCTCTCTGATAGCTTAATGCTTCCCATATAGGAAGATGTACAATATAGAATAGTAACAATGATGTTACTTGCACTAACTTTGACACAACACAAGATAAGAACACAACATATATACAAGGCAACATTGGCCAGAAACCAGTTTTCTTGTACATACGGGAAATGGAAACCAACTAAAGTTTCTTTCACTATCAACATACATATAACCATAATCAATTAACGATACTGTCACTGATTCTATCTGTCTATATATTATCAAAGGTTTTATAGGTTACAAGATCAAGAGAAAAGGTGCACTTGTAGAAAGGTGGTTAGTGCAAAATTTTGTGTTCCTTCAATTTGCTACGAATATTCCTCATTACTTTCTATTTAGCGAGGAACATTTACAATTTTAATTGCAACTTTCTAGCTAGTAGCGGGTGTCTTTACTCAAGATATAGAGGCAGTAATCATTCTTGAAAGTGACTGGTAGGAAAAACCAAAGAACATTAATATGAAGTGTTTGTTAACAAGTAAAAGTATTAACCTCAAGGATTTCATGTCATTTCATCACATTTTTCTTGAGTTTCATGCAATCTCTGATATTTTTGTTCATAATTTGGATACTCAAGAAAGCAAAATGTACATTTGGCTTTTGTAGAACATCATGTCACAAGTATGCACATTTTGATAGTACTTTCTTATAATTTTAATGTTATTTCTTTGTAAGAATATTTTGATACAATGATAAAGAGATTATAGCCACTTTGCTTAGCTTGGGAAGAGTTGTTAGTGATGAGAGAAGCATGGGAAAATCAATTCACCAATGAGGAAACAAAATTGAAACAGAATGGAGGAGGGTCTGGCCCTTGCTTTCTGCTCCTAGGCCACGACAATGGAGGAGAGACAAAGAGGCAGAGAACCTAGGCACTAGAGTCAACCCTTGGGCCATGACCATTTGAAATTAAAGAAACAGAAAATAAAGACAAAGAGATGCAGCACCTAGGCGATCAAACGAGGGCCTAGACCGTGATTGTGGAAAATGGAAAAGAGACAGAGCGCCTAGGCGATAAAAAGAGGGCTTGGGTACTCCTTCGCAGACAACAAAACGCACAGTTGACTAAACAAAATTTTCTTTAGGCTTTTGAGTATAATTAAATATCCTCCCACTTTGTCTTGGCCATAATTCTAGTCTTCTTGGGTGCATTTGGGAGCTCTTGGATGTGCTAGGGCAAGGAGTTTAGTGGAGATTGAGTTGGGGTTTGAAGTTTTGAAGAGATTTTGGCTTCACATCTTGGTTCTTCTTCTCCATTATCCTTTCCTTATTCTTGTTCAATGATTGTGGTAATATTTGTGTATTTTCTTGTGGGTTTCTTGAACATGAGTGGCTAAACACTTTGCTCTAAGATCATTTTGAACTCTTGTATGGATTAATTACTCATTTCCTCATTATATTTATGATTAATGTAATGATTATGTTGGTTTTACTCTATGCTTATTTTTGGGTTCACTTGATTGATGCTTGAGAGGGCTAGATTGAGTGTAGAACTTGAGTGTAATCATGTGAGAACTTGAATCTTAGGAGTTGATCATGGATAGTTTTGTTAACGAGGCAAACATACACTCATTGACCTCACTTAGCCATATAGGATTTGAAATGAAAATTGGGGTTTAATTAGTTAATTAAGAGATTAAGGAATTGATAGGGATAAAACTTTATAGCCTATAAACTCTGCAAGTGCACGGGCCGTACCAAGTAATAAAGAGTGAATAAGATATCGTTCCCACGAGGACTTGGTATCACAAACTTCGGTTAAGCATTAATTTTACAATTTCGTTTAAGTTGAGAAAACCAAAACTGAATTTAATTAAGAAAAAGGAACTAAACTAAAATTAAAATGAACAAACCACCATAATAAACAAATGAGCAACCCAGAGTCACAAATCCCTTATTAGCTTCATAAACTTTGATTTCACTAATTTAATTACTCTTAATATCAATTTTGTTAATCTCGAGTATAAATAGTTATAAGTGCCTGTCGGTCCACTTACAACCCTCTCTTGAGTATATTTTGTTATGTCTAACATAATTACTCAAGAGGCAACAAAACTCGGATACACTCTTCAACAATTATATGGGGCAATTAGGTATATGTCTATCCTAATCACAAATTAAATCATAATCTAATCCCATATTACTTAATCTCAGAGCTTAATTAAAATCTCATTCGTCAAGGTAAATCTTAATTCTCAAATTCATATTTAATGATGGCCAATCACTAAATAGATAAAGCTAAACAAGATTAAGTAATCAAAATTAATATTAATTATAACTAAATAATAAAAACAAAGTCCAATCCACACCTATAAGTTCAAAGTTCCTCTAGGTTGCAAAGAGAAATTAGCCAAACATGGCTTTAACAAAAACCATCACAGCACAAAGAATTTAAATCCAGATTCAAACAACAAACAAAAAGAGAAGCATGGAGGAATCAAATCTGTCAAGGCACTCCATTGCAACGAAGGTCGTTCAGCTTCTCCATTCTTTTCTTTTGTTCCATCTGAATCTGCCTCTAGAGCTTCTAAATCGCCACTGTGGTCTGAGATGGTGAGGGAGAGAGATGAAGTTGGATGGTGGTGGAAAAAGGGGAGACAGCGTCGGTGGTAAAATGGATGGAGGTCTTCCTCGCCGGCGACCGTGGTGGAGAGAGAAGTCACCGGCAAGGAAGAAGAATGGACAATGGAGAAGGATGAAGATGCTTCCCCGCTCTGCTAATGCTCTGTTCAGCGAATATCTCTCTGCTCTCTCGCTCCAGTCGTGTTTTTCCCCAAGTCGTGAATGATCAAATCACCGCCTCCTTCCAGTAGCTTTTTTCTAGGTCTTCCAATTGATTGATTCAATTCAATTGATTTCCCACAAAAACGGTGCATCCCTGATTGTAACAAAAAGGAAATAATAATAATAATATAATAATAATAATAATAAGCTGAATTTTTCTATTTCATCTTTTCTTTTTTTTAATAAACTGAGCTAGGGATGAGCAAATCAAAACCGAAACTGAAAACCGAACCGACTATTTCGGTGTTCGGTTTTTTCGGTTCGGTCTATTCGGTTTTCGGTTTCGGTTTGGTTTTTTATTTTTCTTATTTCGGTTGTTCGGTTTCGGTGCGGTTTTTTAAAAAATATTTCGGTTAAAACCGAAGAACCCAAATTTTTAGCTTTGTTTTTTTTTAAAAAAAATATATGAAGCCTTGCAGGCCCATTTCGTTTTTTGCTTGGAAGCAGGCCCACTTCATTATGCATTAGGTGATTTAGGTCCAAGTCTAACTACTTATTTGGAAAATCTAACCTAATCGCTCCATGTCCATCCTTCCTCCATTAAATCCGTTTTTCTTTCCTCCTTCCTCTCGCAGCCTCGCTCACCGTTTTCTGATTTTTTTCTCCAACTCATCGACAACGGCACCAGCAGGGGGAGCAGAGAATCCATCGTCTTCTTCCCTCCCTCCAGTTGCTTATGTTCTTCTTCCCTTCCTCCTTACACGTTACTCTAGTTCTCTGCTCTCGGCAGTCGGCAACTCCGCCATGCCTCCGACCAACCACACGGCCACACCCACACCCAGACCTTGAATAAAACTTCTTTGGACGTCGATCTGCTGATCTGGTGGAGAAGGCTTGCCTCCGACCAACCCACACCCACAGCGCCTTGCCGTCTCTCATAGATCCAGAGGCCGACTCCACAGATTCGGTCGCCAAACACATCCTATCTGCCTCTTCTCCAGTTCTCTGATTTGTAGCATTTTATTTTTACTTGATTTGTTCTTGATTTGCAGTTTAAGATATGAGTTGCTGGAGTTGTTTTTGAGTTTGTGATTTTTTATAATTTTTTATATATTTTGAGTTTATGAGTTGCTTTTTTTTTTTTCGGTCTGAAAAACCAGCAAGCTTTGTTCTTTTTCTTATCATATCATGTATGTATTGTGGATTTGCAGCTGCAATTTAATTGCAGTTTATTGTTCTGCCATTGAATTTCTGGGAGAAATTTATACAGGTTGTAGTCAATTTGTAGATTGATTCGGTAAAAAAAATGTAGTCTGGCCATTAAAAAGAATTCACTCAAACAG
The DNA here is from genome assembly GCA_034222035.1 of Acacia crassicarpa. NCBI lineage: Eukaryota > Viridiplantae > Streptophyta > Magnoliopsida > Fabales > Fabaceae > Acacia > Acacia crassicarpa. The sequence continues at coordinate 1,193,475 of JAWXYG010000019.1, read as the reverse complement.
CCAAAAAATAAATAAAGGAATAAAGGAATTCACCCAAAAACAAGAAGCCCAACTTAAAGCCCAAAAACCGAATTAATTATAAAACCGAACCGAAATATTTCAGTTAATTCGGTTCGGTTTTTTCGGTATTTTGGTTTCGGTTCGGTGGTTAAAATATGCATATTTCGGTTGTTCGGTTTTAACCGAAAAACCGAACCGAAAACCGAATGCTCACCCCTAAACTGAACTACCATTATTTATTGCCTAAACCCATAAATTTTTATTTTAAATTGAAATCCCATAAATGAAGTATCCAGATTGATTTCTCTTAAAATCTCAATAAATTCTCTTTAAATTAGTAATAATGACTTCCCAAATATATAAAAATAACACTCAAATCTACTAAAAATGGGAAGTCATCACACCCCCACACTTGCATCAAATCTTGTCCTCAAGATTTTAACTTCTAAAACAACCAAATTCAAGAAAACCATGGAAGCAAAATCTTTAAAGCAAGCACTAAAAAAATTGAGGTCAATTTAAATTTTCTCCAAAAACCTTTTCCACCTTCCAAAAATGTAAGTAACAAGGTAATTAATTTGGCAAAGATAAATCACACTAAGATGTCCCTCACAAGGCAAGTGTTCACACTCATTTCTCATGGTATTCAAGGGCTTGTGTTTCACTCAATTCCACCTATTGCAACTTATCTACCATAAGCTTGTTTATCATCTCCATCTCCACTTTATACATTATCCATTTGCACACTCAAATCGAAAGGACTTTCTTAAGGTTTTAATGATCAAGGTAGGATAATGAAATGAAAGTGATTAAATGATATGGGAGAATACTTTAATTAGTGCCAAGTTATTTAATGAAATTCATGAAGAATGAAGGAATACCCACTAAAAGAAAACAACTCACTAACACTATATACAAACAACCTTTATTCCTTTGACTTCAACATTTTTTTTTCTTTTGGATCTCTATTTTCCTTTTCTTTCTCTTTTTTTTTCCTTATAATATATATTCCTTTGTTTCTTTTTTTTTTTCCCTTTTTGTTTTTCCCTTTTCTTTTGTTTTTTTGTTTTTTTTTTGTTTTTGTTTTTTTGTTTTTTGTTTTTTTGTTTTTTCCTTTTCACTACCCACACATACTCTTTTAGTATTGACTTCCTAACCCCTTCACTCTTTTAAATTGGTTCACTTAGCACTTATTAAAGTAACAAAAATGAATGGAGAGAAAAAGATATAAAAATTGCATATCTCAAACAAAGGGCTATTTATTTTATGCAAATTTCTTTTCTTTCTTTTTTTTTAAAGAAAAAAATATATAAAGTCTCAAATGGGGTAAACAAATGATTTTTATGTGATAAGGATGGACATTTGGCCAAACTAGCTATGAAATGAATGCCTAGATCATCTTTGCGCATGCAAAAGGATTTCAAATTTCAAAAGAGATTCAAGACAAGTTCCAGAAGTGAAATCACAATAGGTGTACTCCCTCTTGAAAGAAATGAAATTTAAGGCTCAATTTCCTCACAGGTTCTTTTTTTGACATCCTAAAGCAAAATACCAAAACCAAATCTTTACCTCTTTACTAATATTCCAAAAACATAGAATCAATTTCTAATCAAATTTACTCCTTTTCATATTCAAATCAACTCAATTGTGTCAATGCTCACAAATAAAATTCAAGCTTCCACAATTTTTTTTCCAGAAAAAAATCTGAGGACAAGAAAAATAATGTAAAATCCAAGATACCCTCACCCCACACTTAAATGTCACATTGTCCTCAATGTGAACAAGTAACAAGAAGTAATGGAAGTGAAGACCAACATCTATGAGTGTAAAGGTAACACCAACTTTAGAGATTTCAAATTTTCACCAATTAAACAGCTCAAGTGCTAACAATCATTCAGTAATCATCACAAACAGTCTTCACAGTACATCCAACTAAGACCAGCACTCATTCTCAAGCAATATATCATCAACAATCAAATAGACAAGTCAAAGAAAAGTAGAAGAAAACTTCCCTATTTGTCCTTGACTTGCACTTTCAATCCTTGTTACCAAAGTGGAACACCTCATCAAGAGCTTTCAACAATCCTACAAAAGCAAACAAAGCATCAATTTATTCCTTGGGTTGCCTCCCAAGAAGCGCTAAGTTTAAAGTCTTCAGCCAGACTTCTTATAACAACTTTTAATCATAAGTATCAAACACCAGAATCACCTTGTCTTCATTCCTTTTCAAGCAACAAGGTGTCACATAAAAAAATTGATAATTCAAGTTACTTACTTGTACTTCCTCAATCATAGACAATCTTAGAGTACAAGTGTTCACTGAATTCAAATGAAGCACAACATGCATATCTTTGAAAATAAACATAGACACTTCCAATAATTTAGAGCATCCAATAAAATCAACTTGACTCTCATAAGTAAGAGTCAACACTTCAATAGGAGAATCATGAACAACAACTTTTGGGATATCCACATCAATTTGATCACCAAAATCGCAATCCTTAGGCTCCACGGCCGGAACCTCTTTTAGACACACATTATTCTCATCTAAATCACTTTGAAGCTCAAAATCACTTTCAACATTATCCATAGTCTCATGTAATTCCACATCTTCAACTTCCTCACAATAATCATTATAAGCATAAGAAGTTGTCACCATGTTTAAGGAATTATCTTGCCCTATAGTCTCAAGAGTTGAAACAATTTGACTCACATATACCTCAATATTTTGAACACTTGACCTAATATCTTGGACACTTGACTCAATGCTAGTGACAAACTCCTTTTGCTCTCTACTAGATCTCTTTGATGCTTCCGCAGACTCCTCAATTAATCTTTCTAAATTAGATTTTTCCTTATACTCAATTGTGTGCTCTTCAATATGTGGATAAGAGTAAAAAGGAGAGGTATTTACATGAGAACAACAGACATGTAGATCCCCAAACTTTTGTTGCTCAAAACTTTCACTAGGACAAAATGAATGATCAAAATAAGCTTGGTCCCTAGCAAAATCATCCCTCACAAAATGACTAGTTGTACTATATGGACACTGCTCATATACATGATTCCCTCCACAATAAACACAAGACATGCAAACATATTGAGAAGAATCAACATATGGAATACAACCATCATTTATGCTCCTTTTACGTTGCCTACATTCATTCAAAGAATTTAAAATAGCAATCAATCCATCTTGTATAGAAGACGAAGAATTCATCTTCTTCTCAATATTAAGACCAGTTGGTTGCCAATTGAAATCCATTTTTTTTAAAAAAATTTTTTTCCGAAAAGAAAAGAAAAGAAAAGAAAAGAAAATATTTACGAACTCAAACTTAAACTACTAATGCTCAATTAATTCCAACCAGGACAGTTGTGACACACAAGTCCCCGGCAACGGCGCCAAAAACTTGATAGGGATAAAACTTTATAGCCTATAAACTCCGCAAGTGCACGGGCCGTACCAAGTAATAAAGAATGAATAAGATATCGTTCCCACGAGGACTTTGTATCACAAACTTCGGTTAAGCATTAATTTTACAATTTCGTTTAAGTTGAGAAAACCAAAACTGAATTTAATTAAGAAAAAGGAACTAAACTAAAATTAAAATGAACAAACCACCACAATAAACAAATGAGTAACCCAGAGTCACTAATATCTTATTAGCTTCATAAACTTTGATTTCACTAATTTAATTACTCTTAATATCAATTTTGTTAATCTCGAGTATAAATAGTTATAAGTGCCTGTCGGTTCACTTACAACCCTCTCTTGAGTATATTTTGTTATGTCTAACATAATTACTCAAGAGGCAACACAACTCGGACACACTCTTCAACAATTATATGAGGCAATTAGGTATATGTCTATCCTAATCACAAATTAAATCGTAATCTAATCCCATATTACTTAATCTCAGAGCTTAATTAAAATCTCATTCGTCAAGGTAAATCTTAATTCTCAAATTCATATTTAATGATGGCCAATCACTAAATAGATAAAGCTAAACAAGATTAAGTAATCAAAATTAATATTAATTATAACTAAATAATAAAAACAAAGTCCAATCCACACCTATAAGTTCAAAGTTCCTCTAGGTTGCAAAGAGAAATTAGCCAAACATGGCTTTAACAAAAACCATCACAGCACAAAGAATTTAAATCCAGATTCAAACAACAAACAAAAAGAGAAGCATGGAGGAATCAAATCTGTCAAGGCACTCCACTGCAATGAAGGTCGTTCAGCTTCTCCATTCTTTTCTTTTGTTCCATCTGAATCTGCCTCTAGAGCTTCCAAATCGCCACTGTGGTCTGAGATGGTGAGGGAGAGAGATGAAGTTGGATGGTGGTGGAAAAAGGGGAGACAGCGTCGGTGGTAAAATGGATGGAGGTCTTCCTCGCCGGCGACCGTGGTGGAGAGAGAAGTCACCGGCGAGGAAGAAGAATGGACAATGGAGAAGGATGAAGATGCTTCCCCGCTGCGCTACTGCTCTGTTCAGCGAATATCTCTCTGCTCTCTCGCTCCAGTCGTGTTTTTCCCCAAGTCGTGAATGATCAAATCACCGCCTCCTTCCAGTAGCTTTTTTCTAGGTCTTCCAATTGATTGATTCAATTCAATTGATTCCCCACAAAAACGGTGCGTCCCTGATTGTAACAAAAAGGAAATAATAATAATAATAATAATAAAAATAATAATAATAAGCTGAATTTTTTTATTTCATCTTTTCTTTTCTTTTTTTTTTTTTAAATAAACTGAACTACCATTATTTATTGCCTAAACCCATAAATTTTTATTTTAAATTGAAATCCCATAAATGAAGTATCCAGATCGATTTCTCTTAAAATCTCAATAAAATCTCTTTAAATTAGTAATAATGACTTCCCAAATATATAAAAGTAACACTCAAATCTACTAAAAAAAGGAAGTCATCAGGAATCAATTGAACTAAACACCTATTTGGAGACTTGAGAGAGAACTTATAGGCATTAATCCTTGGCTAGTATAATCTCTCATTAAGAAGCAAATATTGTGGGGATTTTGAATGAGTACTTTTGAAATACAAGGGGGATAAATGATCCTAGGTTCCATTTTATCTTTGAAGTCCATGAATAACTTGTTTTATTAAATAGTTTCCGTTCACACTTAATATTTTTGTCACTCAAATTAGGCGAAATTGTGATAATCAATTCTTGACCGGGTTTTGGAATTAAATTCTCATGGAAACGTTATCATTTTGTTACTTTGTACAACCTATGCACTTGCATTGCGAACAAAAAGCATGATACTTTGAGAAGCGTCAACTTCTACAACTATAATTTGACTTAAGTTTAACATAACACAAGATGAGAAAGAACACAACACATAAAATGCAACTTATTCCAAAAACACGTTATGTGAAACAAATGGGAAATAGAAACTCAACAGAAGTTCCTTTTATACTAATGGCATATCCATAGTCAAAATCAACACTCAACAACAATAGAGCCTAATCCCACTAGATGAGGTCGGCTACAATATGGATCATTGTGCTCAATCAAAAATCATATTTTAAAATATATTAACTAATAGATTCTACTTTATAATCTTATTGAGTGTTCGCTTTGGTCTTCATTTATCTTAAAGTCGATAAAATTTTTAGTAAATTCCGTCAGTACGTAGGGCTATCTTAATCGATCAGCTTTTCTTGTGTTTGAACCATCTTACTATTAGATGAAGATAATCTTATGGAGCACCTCTCCTTCTCTTCCCTCATGATGACTTTAAGTTCAGAAGCTGTTATCTTACCATTAATCCAAACCTAAAATATAAAAACAGCTTTCATTTATTCGCAAGACCTTTTCAAAACAAATTTAAGAGATGAAAATATGAAAATAACCAACCTTAAATGCATCACTGCTAGGATTACAAACAAAGAGGGTGAGGGATCAATAGTGACCTATTCACCAGTTTTCAATTTAACTTCCAAACCTGCCATATTATTATGATGTTATATGGTGAAGTATGAGGTGTCTGCGTGAACAAGAAATCCTAAATGACTCTCTTTCCAAATTTCTTCTGCACTTTCCCATGATTACCATATTATTTCTTCTTTTACTTAAATGAATATAATATTCGAAAAGCTGGATGTTGTGGACTTGATGGCACGGTAAAAGCTCTTAAATTTCAAATTTTAAATCATTGTGAGGGTATATTATTCTGATGTTATATGGTGAAGTATGAGGTGGTAGAAAAGAAGCATTTCTTATAATTAAAAATAAGAAATAAAGTTAAACTACTTATAAAAAAGAAATAAAATATTAAATTATATTCTTTTCATATTTTAATATATCAATAATATGAAAATTAAGGAAACAAACAGTGTCAATTTTGAACCAAATATAGTGAAGGTACCATTGATATAAAAAAAGGCAAACTAGTACAAGTTGTACAACAGCGAACGTACACAAATGAACCATTTTCTTCAACTTTGCAAACTAAAGTGGTAGACTTTTGTTGATTTAGATGAAACAAAGGGAGAGAAAGCAATATAAATACAAGCCAACGTATTATAGAAACCATTTTTCATATTCATCTAAGTGCAGTGGAAACTCACAAAAGAGTTCAATTAATTTTTATTATTAGCATATACAGCGATCATCGATCAATAATCAATCCCACAAAATTCCTTGATAGGCCACTCAGCTTTAGATGTTATTTTGTAGCGTAAGTAATCATAATGGTCAAATGCTTTATATCTTATGGGATGCTCTTCATCAACAAACTTTTCTTCTGTCTCAACCATCTTACTGCTTAATGAAAATAACCCCATGGAGCATCTTTCTTTCTCTTCCCTTATGATAACTTTATGTACACAAGCCTTTATCCTGTCATTACTCCATACCTAAATAATGAAAAAAAATAGTTCTTTGATTAATTCAAGAAAACTCAAGAATATGGTTTTAATTAATTTCTCAGATGTAAATATTATATTACCCACCATTAAAGCATCAGCTGCCAAGAATAGAAATAAGTTAGGTGAGGGATCAGCATCGATCCATTCACCATTCTTCAGTTTAATTTGCAAACCTGTAATATTGTTCTGATGTAATATGGTGAAATATGAAGTGTCTGTGTGGGCATGTAACCCTAAATTACTCTCAGTCATCTTAGGTATTTTGTATTTAAAGCTCCGAAGCATATAATTGGTTGATTCAAGAAAGGATTCACAACGTTTTTTGTTCAAACCATAAGCATCAAACAGTATTCTCTTAGCCGTTTGGTCCATTTCTACTAGCAACATCGCATACAGATTGATCGTCTCACTACTCAAACAAATGAAAGAAACAATTAATCAGTGAGTATAGAAATTAAATGAGTATAGAAATTAAAGTTCGAGTATAACTAGAAAAATTAAAAAGAAAATAACGCAAATAAAGTTTTGGGTAGTACCAAAAATGATCATTTCCTGTCGCCCACATGATGTTGGTATACTTTTGAACTGCTTCCTTATTGGAGGGATCGTCAATTCCAATGGATTCATATAATGGAACCTTAGGATGAGGTTCATAGTATCCATGGAAAGGCTTGTCGCTGGTCTTTTGCTTTTTTGTTTCCAAAGGAAGACGAAACAACTCATCCATTAGACCAAAGACAGAGTTGGAAAGCTCCATAGAAACCTTAATACTCATTGCATAGAAGCAACCATTATCCTCTAATGCACTTCGCATCACTTGGCAAGTTGAAATCCAGGGTTCTGTACCAGGTTTTAAGGTTTCATTGGTGAGGTCTATGATGGGAATCTGGGAAACTGTTTGGGATCCCATGTTCCTAGAAAATTGTTAGTTCGGGGAAGCATGATAGTGTAAATCCTATTTATAGATGTCTTGTTCCCTTTAATTAATTAAGCTAATGGAGTGCATCTTTCTTGACTCGTACATTGCTTCATGAGGTGGTCATTAATAAAGAAAATAAATACTTTTTCACAAGGTTTTTTTCCCCTTTTTCCCAGATATCAAAGCATGACATATCACTTGAGACCAACAATCATATTAGTATACTGGTGAACCATTTTCTTGATTGGTCTGGTTAAAGTTTTGGATGAGTTGACTAGGTTAGATTATTTTTTGATTTTTTCTCACCTTCCTAAGCTTGAAACAATATTGTTTTGATTTTTTTTTATAATAACAATGCTTCAAATCTATGCTTTAATAACTATGTTTTAATTTCTTAAATTATGTATGGCTTATACATAAATGTTCTATTTACTTGTAAATTAACGTCTTTCTATTTAATCACAATTAATTATCACTGACTATTAAACCACTGCCTCAACAACTGATTCCGTGACCAATCTGATTTTCGATGCCTTAATAGCTTCAACTGCATTTATTTTTCTAAAGAGGGGAAATATTACTTTTCAAGTATACATTTACATATCAAAGTATATACTACTAATCTAAGATCAAGAAAGGTTCAGCTGCATTATTTATCATTTATATATATACACCTTGTCCTTGTTATATCTAATTATACATTAAAATACAAATATTTTAATTTGATTGAGGGATAAGTATTAAAACGAAGAGAAATTAACAATTTTAGTTGTATCCTTCATTTGTTGATGGTTGAAACATTGTTTTCATCAACAGCTATGCTCATTTGTTTTTGTTTGCAATATATCTTTATCATCAATAACAGGGGAATATAATTGTATATATAACGTAGGGTCATTATATTATTTCTCTTTTTTTTTTTTAAAAAAAAACAAAGCTTGAACATTTAAAACCTAAGAAACAAACAACCTATAAAACAATAGAAAAACCAAATTATCCAACGTCTATATTAAAAACTTTGCCCCTAGCAATATGCAGGAGATTCTGGAGAGTGGTTAGATCCCTATTTATTATATAATGACCATTATTCCTTGTTATATTGGGCGATTATTTCAATTCAATAATTTAGATATCTGACGGGGGAAAGACTATTGAACTTTAGAATCATAAATGTATTGTGGTCCAATTACCAACTTATAAATAAATATGCCTCAAAGATGTAACAAATACGACTGGCTTTTTATGTTTTTTAGCCCGGCTCCTAACCAGGAAGTGGTCCTAAGAAAATGAAATATTCAATTTTGACAGTCAGGTCAAGCATAAGAAATACAATTTAACTCAAGTAAGGGTAAGAATTCAATTTTTTTGGACGGAAAAAGAAAAAAAAAATCATGCTAAAAGAGTTATCACTTATTTGGCCATGATTCTTCTGTTGTCGTTATACGAATATTAAATTATGTTAATCTTTTGCCATTTTCAAATCGAATTTTATATTTGTGGTACCACAATTTGTAAATAATTGTACGACAACTTATTAATTTCTAGTGGTCCATGGTATGCAATTTGTGAGTGATATCATAAACCCCCACAGGATTTGTTCCTAATATCTTTAATACAGGTTTTATTTAACTAAATGGTCCTCCACCAATCAGTCTTAACTTTGTCATATTCTCAATTAAGTTAATCAATTAGTCTTGTGCAGGAAGATTTCATCCACACTATATAAACATATATACTTCCTCTGGTTCTAAATATAAGAATACTTTAATTTATAATATAAATTACACTACAAAAGTATTTCTATAATTAAGACCGGGGAGGTAGTATATGTTGTATATTTGTTTAAGGGTAATGACAAATGCATGGACTATATGGAAGCCAATAATTAACTATACAGAGGGACTTAAAGCCCTGATTAGACAAAAATGCTCCTCCATCTTCTCTACATCATCTCTCTCGACTGCAATCACAGATGTCGCCACATTGCTGGAGCTGCTGCAACCACTTGCGGCCGGTGACGTAGCTCCTTCGGTGGAAATATTATTAAAGGATCACTTTGTGAGGCTTACTTGAGAATATAATATATATATATCATATGTAATTTTCTTAAACATCTAAATTGGGATTTCAGAAATTTTCTCATCAATTTCACTGGAACATATATTTAGAGGTTCACTTGTTAATCGTTTTTTAGTTTTAAAATTCTTTAAACTAATAAATCGGGAATATATTAGAAGATTAGTTCTAAATACTAGGTCAATGTGAATACTAAATGATTATTTGTGAATAAATAGTTTTTTGTGAAATGTTTCTGGTTATACGTACGGCTTGCAAATCCCTAATTGTAATTTCCAATATTTAAGGTCTGCTTTTCATTTTCTTCCATGGTCCCCAAATGTTATTTTCCCTCTATTTAATTACTAAGCCCGGAGGGAAACTCATCCCTATGCTTTTATCATAAAAATAATACATGGAAGTCTATTTATTATTAAAAATGTGATACTTTGGTAGAACTATAATATTGGACCACATCTATGAATTTAAATTCTACGAAATTTTCATTTTGTCCCTTACAACATGAAAGAACATTGTATATATACGATGATATGAACACTTTGGTCCCCATACGAGTGGAGTTAAGTAGACCAACAAAATTCCAAGAAAAAACTAGTACTGCCTCCATTCCTTATTATAAAAAACGTTTAACAGAATCTCGTGGTTTGAAGTAATAGTTAAGAACAATAAGTGTATCAAAATTGTAACCCTTTTTGACCAAAATACCCTTATATATGAGAATACCGATCGAGAGAGAATAAGAAAGTTGTTTTAATAAGGAGGATTGTATAAGAGAGAGAATAAGAAAATAAATATGGTAAAAGTAATAGGTCTTTGAAGGTTCTGAAAATTTATTATAATGACATTAAATAAGGGTAATTAAATAAGGGCAAATGGGAAAGTAAGAAGTAAAAAAAAAAAACATTTTCTGAATGTTTTTTATGATTTGGAACGGAGCATGTGTGGCTATTGTTTCTTATAATATGGAACGGAGGGAATAGTATATATTGTACTATCTAAGAATAAACATTTGATTCTCATATAACTCACTTAAACTAACTTCTTTTTATAAAAAAATTGATTTTCAGATTAATAATGTATCTCCATTTAATTTATTCCTTGAACACAACATACACTATTTAAATGGTGTATTCATGACTCTTCATCAGATCACACTCATCTTCAAATTGATTAACCAAGCTTATCCCTTCACTTCTAGTAGAGGCCAAAGAAATAAAATGGATTCAGAAACCAGTCTTAACCTTCCAGTCATTGACTTTAACTACCTTGAATTGGAGGGCAAAAACCCTAAGTGGGAGGAAGTGAAATCCCAAGTCTTCAAAGCACTTGAGGAGTTTGGTTGCTTTGAGGCTTTGTTTGATAAGGTTCCTTTAGACCTTCGCAAATCCTTATTTGTTTTGCTCAAAGAGACATTTGACCTTCCCCTAGAAACCAAACAACGAAATGTTTATGAGAACCCTTTTTTTGGTTATATTGGAAAAGGGCCTAGAAGTCCTCTCTACGAGAGCATTGGCATCGATGATTCACTCGTCCTTGAGAATGTACAGAGCTTGGAAAATAACTTGTGGCCTCAAGGATACCCAACTTTCAGGTCTCACCCAATTTATCCTTAAGCATTTACTTTTGAAGAATACTTGCGCTATAAGTCCCACACAGTCAGCCTCACAAATATAGGTTATAAGTTTAAGGGGTCTTCCCACCCAACCGACTAATGCTTTAGGATGCTTTTTCACTTTGACTTGTTCTCTTTTACAACTTGTTAAGAAATTGTCAGTTAACTTGTTTGTTGTTATTTGGGCAGCAAAGTTATAAGAGACTTCTCAGAGCAGCTATCAGAGTTGGATCAGACGGTGAGGAAGATGGTGCTGGAAAGTTTAGGAGTTGAGAAGTATTTGGATGAGCACATGAACTCAAGCACTTATATGCTGAGGGTTATGAAATACTCGGCTCCTCAAACTGAAGACTCAAAGATGGGTGTAATCCAACACACAGATGCTGGCATAACGACAATACTGTATCAGATTAATGAAGTTGAGGGTTTAGAGATTGAAACCAAAGATGGAAATTGGATCACTTATCAGCCTTCACCTCATAGTTTTGTGGTTTTTGTTGGCGACTGTCTCCATGTAAGTCCTTTCTATATTCTTTCCGCAAAACATACGGTAAAATTAAACTTCATTTATACTCCATCTCGTCAGGTTTTGAGCCTCTAATGTGCCTTTCTTCAGTACTGTTTGAAATATCCAACCTAACTTCCAAATGTTTTTTTTTTTCCTTTTTCTTTCGATCATTAGATTCTATAAAAGATATATGACCTTTTCTTAAAGTACTCTCTTTAATCATTTGTATTGAAATTACTTTATGATAAAAATATTTTAATATGTATAGTCAAGAGGGGATCTTCTAAGGAAAAAAGTTATAAATTTTGAAAACAAATTGAGTAATAGGGGAGAGGGGTGTCTCCATTCATCTTCCTCCCTATTTATCTTCCCCATTGGTCGACTTCCAATGGTTGGGATTTAAAATTTTATAATAATATTTATTATAATACTCCATTAAATACAAAAATACATTTATATAAATTTAAAATATTACTATTATATCTAAATTATTTTTTGTCATTTAGGACTATAATATATTATAATATATTGTTATAAAATATTATATCCCAATTATCAGAAGTTGCATCCAATGGTGGAAAAGTTAATAGAGAGGAAATGGAAAGGAAGATCCGCTCTCCCAAGTAACCATTCCCTCCATGCAATTTGAACTAAATGGGGTTGCTCTTGCTCTTTGTTGTTTGCTTGTGGACCCCAGTTTCATGGGCTTGACTGTGTTTTTTTTGTCTTCCTTTTTTTTTGGGGGGGGGGGGGGGGTTTACTAGTTTTGTCTCTTCGTAACATCAGTTTGTTTGAGGCTTATAATTTTGTTTTATTACTTATAGAAAGTAACTAATAAAGCCTGTGTTTGTGTTATTGAAGGGTATATATGAAGTTTATGTGAAATAAACTAGGAAGAAATGTTAGTTTGGTTGATTAACTTATATATAAGAGAAGCATGAGGAATGTAGTGAATTAATGAATGCAGGCTTGGACAAATGGGAGGCTGTATAATGCATTTCACAAAGTAATGATGAGAGGAAATGAGGCAAGATACTCAGCAGCCCTATTCGCAAGGCCTAAAGAAGGGTACAAAATAAAAGCACCAGAGGAATTGGTGGATGAGGAACACCCTCCTCAGTATAAGCCCTTTGATTTCGTTAAGTTTGTAAACTATTTCCACACCCAAGAGGCTCAGAAACACAGAATTCCTCTCAAGGCTTATTGTGGTCTCTGATTAAATTTCAATATTATTAATGCTTTCAGTCTAGATTATTGTGTGGAATAAATTATTGTAATAAAAATGATAAGATCAAAACAGAGTGATGGAGTTTGTGTCACACATGAATACACAAACACAGTTGTGAGATTCTGTAAATGGAGTACGTACATCCTTAACTCTCGGATGCACCTAATTAAGGTTCAAGTAATGTTAGATCCGGTTGAATTTTCAGTTATGCTTTTCTTAAGGTTTATTTATGTAGAATAATATTCAATTTCTTTATCTAAGTGTGCCACTAATTATACTCATCCGATCTACCTAACTTGATTAGATAGATTAAGGAAATTAGTTAAGTTAGTTAATATTAAATGTATTTTCTAAAATACCCTAATCATCTTTTGTAATTAATAGGGGGTAAATAAGGAAAACATTGACAAATATGAAAACTATGTTTTTTTTTTTTAAAAAAATTTAGGATAAAGATTAACTCTCCAAATATGTCTTATATTAACAACTGAAGGAGTAATATGATATGCTCAAAAGATTTTTTTATATACTAAAAAGTTTAGATGAGTTGCGTCATGGGGCTCACCACGGGCAAGACATACCTTTGAGCTTAAATAGCGCTTATACATGTACTTATACATTGCTTCTCAACAAAATCCTCACATGAGCACAACGGGATTTGAACTCACGGGAGTCAACTCCTTACCAAACTGGACTAATATTTGTTCATTCTCAACGGAAATGAGTTGCATATGCAATATAATACGTGTTTGAAACGAAATTGACACTAAGAAATTTTTGCCTTTGGATTGCCAGCTCTCGAACCCGTACCTTGCAGTTTAGCCGACTCTAAGAAATTTTAAGACGAGTACAGTGTGAATGATTTTCTTTTTCTAATTTTTTTTACCTGTATTTTATTTTTCTAACTAATACATTACACACACAGATTTTCCTTAATACATTACAAAATTTTCTTTTGTTATATATATATATATATATAAATCATTTTTCTATCCTTCTTCTGCTTATTATTGTCAAAAAGTAAAAAATTCAATTTTTTTCTATGAAAATAAAAAAATCATGATAAAAGATTTTTCACTTATTTGATACAAAAATGTGTAAATTTAGATTAATTGAAATGGGTGGTGCGGGTATGTATTAAATAACACATAGTAGTGCACTAGTGCCCCCACAAAAACAGCGACAATCCAACTTCAATGATGCAATCTACGAATTAAATAACGGAGAATATCATATAAAGCGGTTAAAATAGAAAAATCCTATACAAGACTGGTAAACTCAACAAATCTTAAATTGGGTTGATGACCCAATTTAAAATATTTATATGTTGGTTATTTTCCAATAATATCGTTAACCCATGTCGCCGCCGAAACCTACCTTCAGCGACATGGGTTGCAAAATTACAAGAAGTTAGAGAAGGGACGGACTTGCTTAAAGTTCTAACTTCTTTGCCACTTCTCCTTAATCTCCTTTGTAAGGGTGACTAGGCTTCAATAATATCATACAAGGGTATTAACTAAGACCTTAGGCATGAATTGAAAGATGCTGAGCAAATTTCTACTTACCTTAGCTCAACTTCTTGCTTTCCTTTTCACTTGTGATTTCCAAACTCTCTTCTTTCCTCTTCTTCCTTAAATGTGGCGTTTTATTACCATAAAAATGAGAAGAGAATCCCTTTATATAGAGGTCATACCATGAAAATATCTCCTTGGAATTTTACCAATTTACCCCTTCTTGCATTTATCTTTAGAATTTCTAGGTTTTTCCCCTATTTTCTAGAGAAGTTTTGACTTCTCTTACTTCTTTTCCCTTGATCTAGACAAGTGTCAATTTCCACACTTTTCTTGAATCTTCTTTTCTTTCTCTCCATGGCCGAGATGCACATGATTTTAAGGTATTAAAATTTGACTTGCATATGTGTCATTTGAATAAGGTTTATACTCCTTCTTTATCTCTTCCTATTAGTCAAAAATCCCACGATTATTTATGAAGAGTTGTACTTATCTTATTTGACATATCTTCTTTTATTTGTTTTTATATTTCTTCTCCCTTATCTCCTTGCATGCCGAAACTTTGGCTTATTGGAGAAGAAATATTAGTCTTCAATTATCATTAAATGAGTATGCATAGGTGTCCCCCTTTAATTAATTAACTATGCATATGTGTCCCTAACTTTTCTTCTTCAAATATTATATTGCCACATGGACACTTAGGTGTTCCTTCAATAATTACCCACCTTCCATGTGTCCACTTAGGTGTCAATTTATAATAATCATCATCAATAAAGCTACTACCTCCAAGTCAAAGATATTTATGCTAATAATCTCCTTGATGTTGCCATGTGTCTATGTCATTTTCAAAGGCAAAGATATTTTTATTAATAATCTTCTTATTTTGCCATGTGTACATATTCTTGAATTTTCTTTTGCCTTCTCATGCCACCTCTTTTTAGGCACAATAATGATCCTTTATTAGCCAATTAGATGAAGGCACATATTATTTGCTTTAGATTGTATAAAAATTCCATAATATAATATTAATTAGCTTCATACAATAATTTTCATAAAAGTGGGGTCATTACAAGAAGAGAGTAGTGAACTTGAGAGATAAAGCAAGAAGCAAGCGCAAGGAAGATTGAATTGAGGTAAGGAAGTTATGAACTTTATTCTACTTCCTTCAAATTCATGTAGTTATATGTACGGTCTTAGTAAATACCGTTGTACGATGTTGTTGAAGCTCTAATCATCTTTACAAAGGAATTCAAGAAAGGTGGTGAAAGAAGCAAGGACTTTAAACAAGTAAGTCATTTTCTTAATCTCTTGTGATCTTGAAGGAAATTTTCATTAGTAGTTGGAATATGATGATATGATTTTATTTTGGTAATCTTGATGGTTTTAAAGTGTTTAAAATGGAATTTTGTATAAGAAAGCATATAGACCATAATCTTGGAAATATTAAGGTCAAAATATGAAAAAACACAACTTATGAAGTTGAAAAACCAGCAGGGATATTTTCATAAACTGGGAATGATTTATGTGTCTTTGGCCTTGAAAAGTATTTTCATAAACTGAGAATGATTTAAGTATGTATGTATGTGTGTGTATATGTCAATTTTGCTTTCCTATCACTTACTTGATAACTTTTAATAATATATGGGTTGAAAATTAAAAGGGTTGGTACTGTGAATTTGAGTATATTATATGCTAATACTCATCTAGTAATTATTATATATAGTATTTTATATAAGATGCATTGTTATTACTATCATTTGTTTTAACTTATACTCCAAACGGATTTTTTTTAAAAAAATTTTACTATACCATAATTAGTAGGAAATATTAAGGTGTAAATCCCTATTATACATAGTGTCGCCTTATTTTTGTTCAAATCCCTTGTAGTTATTATTTTATTATGAAGTCATTACATTTTCACCTAATTTTTAATCAGGTCCCTGTAATTAGCTAGGTGAAACTATAAATACCCAATTGTCTTAAAAAAGTTATGGGGGCTTCATCGAAAATCAGATGAAAATATGAGGACGTGTAGATTCTTTTCCTTTCTTTTTTCCAAATTAATTTTGCGAATTGATTTGAAGTTCATAAGGAGTAAATATTGTTTGAGTAGGAAGCACATATTTTCATATGTACATTTCTTTGCATGTTTGTATGTCTATTGTGAGAGTGTGTGTTTTATATACTATTTTCGGTTCTAAATATAAGACATAGTTTGTCCCATATTTAAGATCGGATGAGTATATATATAAATTTTTAATGCGATCATATCCTGTTAACCTGTACGTGAATGCAAGCATTCTCCTAAGTTATGATATGATTTAAATATCTGAAAACCATTTTATCTAGTAGTTTGTGAAGACTGATCACGTAATTCATAGCTTTTTTAACAATAACACAAAATTAATATATTTAGCATAAAGAACCAAAGAAGAAAAGAAGTTTGAGCCAACTTGGCATGTCAGTTATTGAGATAGTATAATTGAGTAGAAAGGGATAATACAATCAAACTTCCGTCAGTTGGAATTTGAATTAGAAGCATGATTCAAACTCCAGCAAACATTTTATGGCCTTTATTAATGCATGTGATAGGGCAAAACTTTATAGTTTATAACTCTGTAAGTATATATACGGGTCGTATCAAGTAATAAAGTTGTAATACCCAGATAATTATTTATCTGGAATATTATACTTTAGCAAATGATATCTATTGGAAATAGGTGAGTATGTGGTCTCAAATAATAAGTTATAATTATCTTATTTTCTAAGGTAATTTCTATGGAAATTGGAAGAGATAAAGAGCTAAAAATCCCTAAAGTGCATTTTTGGGTCGTAAAATGGCCTGAAAATATTATGATAAATCTCAAGAGGCAATAAAATATTTATTAAAAATTAGAAAGTATGTTGTCTCTAATTTTAGGAATTTTCGGGATTATTTTCCTTGGAAAATGATGAGGCAAAATTAAAAATAATTTTAGGGAGCATAAGTTGCCCCATGATTTTTTCTTTCTTACTATG
The DNA here is from genome assembly GCA_034222035.1 of Acacia crassicarpa. Classification (NCBI taxonomy): domain Eukaryota; kingdom Viridiplantae; phylum Streptophyta; class Magnoliopsida; order Fabales; family Fabaceae; genus Acacia; species Acacia crassicarpa. The sequence goes on along the minus strand of JAWXYG010000019.1, from coordinate 1,175,710 downwards.
CTCTGACCACAGCCTCTTTCATTCACCGATACTCACCACCATCCTCGGTCTTCCTCTTTCCCACTCCCTCTGTCGAGCACCAACACAATCAAGCTGTGTCACAAGTGCACAGATAGCTTTGCCTTATGTCATTCAATCTATTGGCGTGGATACAAAGAAAAGAGGACCTGAAAAGCTTGACCAGAAGCAAATTATTCAGCTGTGGTTATGATTAAACTTATGAGTAGCTGATTCTCTCTTTTTTCTTGGTGGTGGAGATTTGTTCTTGAGCTCAACATAGGGGAGTTTTTCTATCTTTCCACTAGTTTAGAGTTATATATTTTGATTGTTTAGTTTTAGGAAGTATTGTATATCATTCTAAAACTGAGATAGTGTAATACCCCAGATTTTTATCAATAATAATGATAATGATAATGATACTACTAAAAAATAATAATAATAATAAAGTAATAATGAAATTTAATAATAATAACAATATAGTAAATAAATATTTAAAATTTAATAATGTTTATATTATTCTATAATTTATTATTTGGAAATAATTATAGTAATAATAAAAGTTTAGAATTTAATTGTATGGTTTAAGAATTTATTAATTGCGAATATATTAATTAGATTATATAATATAATCCATTTCTATTTATATTAAATATATAATTGAGTCATTTTAATTTACCTTACTGTTGGGTAGTGATATTAGTGATCCTACATATTATCTATGATTCTAAATTTTAGCTAGAATAAATATAAAATGTAATTGAAATATTATATATATATATATATATATATATATATATTTTTTTTTGTATCGTGATAAATTGTAATAGGAATATATTAATTATATTATTATTTCATATTATATATTTTTATTTATATTAGAAAAATCTTATTATATATTCTATTTGTTATATAGAATATGTATCTGTTTATTTTATATTTGTAATACCCTAATTAATAATAGAATTAATAATAACATATTAAAATAATAATAATAATAATATATTGGAATCTAGAAATCTATACTGTTTGTGTTGTTAATTTATTAATTGGGAATAATTAAAGGGCCCAGCCCATAACTAAAACCCTAATTTGTAATTATAAATCTAGGTCTAGCCGTCAAAACCTAAAAACACACGATACTTTTCCTCCTCCGTTGTTTTCTTCTCAAACCCTCTTTCTGTACTTTCATCGCATCAAATCAAAATTAGGTCGCTAGCAAGAACGGAGACCAAGTAATCCTAATCCCCATGAGTAGGTTAGATTTATGTAAATTTTGTAATCCTAATTCCCATAAGTCTTAGATTAGGTTTATATAAATTTTGATAGGCAGACCTAATTTCTAGAATACCTGTACAAATCTTTTTTTTTCAAGATGGCTTAATATTAAACATAAGATACCTCCCATTGTATAGTCGTGGCTTTCAATTTGAATAATTGAATTAGGAATATATGCTCATTCCTTCTTATCGATTTGCGTGCGGGATTTATACTTGTGCATCTTTTCCTTACGAATTACCTCGTTTGAACCAAAAAAAAAACTGAATTGAATTGCCTCGGTCCACATGTGGTTTTTTTTTTCTTTATACATACTGTACGTTTTTCTTCCTTTCCTTCATCTAAGGATTGCATTCCAATAATGCCTCGGTGTGCGTGCGTCTTTCTTCATGAATATGCCTCGGTGTGCGTGCGTGTAGTTGGGATTGGATTTTGTAGTATGAAAAATATAAATGTTTGAATTTCTTTGTGGTTCCAATGTGATTATGTTAATTTTGGCCCAAAAAAAAAAGTGATTATGTTAATTAGCGTGGTATTATCTAGTTAATATGGTTGATTTGTTCCCTTTTGAGGTTGTTTAGAGCTCAAATTCAAGAAGACTTTTGGAGAATCATTCCAATTTTAATTGTACATTTAGTGGTTTTAAACAATATCTTAAAAGACAGTGGTTAGATATAGTTGTAGGAGCTATTATTAATTGAGAATATTGAATTCAAGTGGTATATTGAGGCTTTCATTAAGACTTAATGAATTTTAATTCTCATACTTTTTGAGCAAGAATGTTCATTTCTTCATTACCAAAAACATCCATCATTCATATTTTCAATTCCATATCATACCATTCCATTCACTAATTCACCATTTTTATTTTAAAAAAAAAACCAAAAAACAATAGTTAGCATTTAATTAAATTGTATTCATATTTTAGTTTATTAATTTGAAAAGCCAAAACCAATTTTCCCATTGTTTTCATTACATTTGTATGTCATTTAGATTACCTAGGACTCAACAAAAGGCTCATCGAGAAGAAAGAACGATTCTCGGTTTGTCTACATGCGATCCTTAGTTAAGTTTTAATTGTAGACCTCAAGGTTAAAAACGAAAAGGCCCTCATCACTTATAATCCAAACGAATTTTTTTAAAAAAATTTACTATACCATAATTAATAGGAAATATTAATGTGTAAGTATACATAGTGTCACCTTATTTTTGTTCAAATCCCTTGTAGTTTTTATTTTATTATGAAGTCATTACATTTTCACTTAATTTTTAATTAGTTCCCTGTAATTAGCTAGGTGAAACTATAAATACCCAAATTGTTTTTTTAAAAAAGTGACAGGGGCTTCATCGAAAATCAGATGAAAATATGAGGACATGTACATTCATTTATATATATATATATATATATATATATATATATATATATATATATATATATATATATATATTATTTTCTCAATTGATTTGAAGTTCATTAGAAGTAAAGAACCAAAGTTAAGCTTGGCATGTCAGTTATTGAGATATATATTATATTTTTTAACAATTACACAAAGTTAAATACACAATTAATACATTTAGCATAAAGAACCAAAGAAGAAAAGAAGTTTGAGCCAGCTTGGCATGTCAGTTATTGAGATATAATTGAGTAGCAAGGGATATATACAATCAAACTTCCGTCCGTTGGGATTTGAATTAGAAGCAATGTTCAAACTCCAGGCAACATTTTATGGCCTTTATTAACATATGTAAAGTACTACCTCCGTGTTGCGGAAATATAAATTTACCACAGTTGCGGAAATATAAATCGAGTATGGAAGAAGAAGAACATAGACAGATTTGATTAACGTGGGAAAACCTTCCTCAAGGTGAAGAAATAAAAACCCACGGGACACTAGTCCAGTATCAGACTTCCACTATGAGAATAATGGGTACAATCAATCTTTTAATCAATCAATCTCTAGACTTCCTCTATAAAACTCAAACTTCACCAATAATGGTGGTACTCAAACTCTCAGGGTTCTCAGACTATTTTTCCTTTTTGCTTTCTAGCTCTTTTCTCACACTCTACTCTTTTTTTTTTTTTTTTAGAGTCACACACAATATAAAGAGAGAGAAAAAGAAAGGAATTAAATCAAATCTAGAAATTAAGAAGAGTCATTCTCAAGTTTAATAAAGTCAACATCGAATCTATCAAATCTAGAAATTAGGAAGAGTCATTCCCAATTTCAATAAAGTCCCTCGAGTCTTGAACCCACTTTCAAATAAGTCAAATAGTCAAACTTAGAACTCCACAATGCATTTATGGAGGAACAATTTCCAACAAATCTCCCCCTTCTGACTTCAATGCTTTGGCGTCTTCATCCCGGCTCCTTTACAGCAGTCTTCAAATTTCTTTGCTGTTACCGACTTAGTCATCATATCGGACCAATTCAAGTCAGTGTGAACTTTGACGAGTTCAAGTTCTCCATTTTCTATCACATCCCGTATCCAGTGATACCTCACGTCAATATGTTTTGTGCGGGAGTGATAAGTTGAATTTTTTGCCAGATGAATAGCACTTTGATTGTCACATCTCATCTTGTAACGATCTTGTTTATGACCAAGTTTCAATAGCAGATTCTTCATCCATAAGATTTCCTTACAGGCCTCAGTAGCAGCTATATACTCGGCCTCTGTTGTTGAGAGTGCCACACATTTCTGCAACTTAGATTGCTAGGAGACTGCTCCTCCTACAAAAGTCATCAAGTAACCAGATGTTGACTTTCTTGAGTCAACATCTCCCCCTAAATTAGCATCCGTAAAGCCCAGCAGCTCAGCTTTACTTCCTCCAAATCGGAGACATAAATTCTTTGTCCCTCTAAGATACTTGAAGATCCACTTCACATATTCCCAATAACCTTTGCCTGGATTAGACAAATATCGGCTCACCACCCCGACTGCATGTGTTAGATCTGGTCTTGTACTAACCATCGCATACATCAAACTTCCAACAGCAGACTGATATGGAACTTTTCTCATTTTGGCTTTGTCTTTCTTTGATCTCGGACATTGCTCCTTGCTAAGCTTAAAATGTCCGGCTAAGGGGGTGCTTACAGGATTGGCATTATCCATGTTAAATCTCTTCAAGATTTTTTCAATATACTTCTCTTGACTTAGCCACAAAAGCTTCCTTTTTCTATCTCGGACTATTTTGATTCCGAGGATCTGTTTTGCAGGACCAAGATCCTTCATTGCGAAGGACGAGCTTAAAGCCTTCTTTAAAGCAATTATCTTTGTCTTGTCTTGTCCTACAATAAGCATATCATCGACATATAGCATCAGGATCAGAAAATCTCCAGCTTCACATCTCTTAACAAATACGCAGTGGTCGGCATCTGTCTTCTCAAATTTATGATCAGTCATAAATGATTCAAATTTCTTGTACCACTGCCGAGGTGCTTGCTTCAAGCCATATAGACTCTTCTTCAACCGACATACCAGATTTTCTTTTCCTGGAACTCGGAACCCTTATGGTTGCTCCATATATATTTCTTCTTTCAAATCCCCATGAAGAAATGCCGTCTTCACATCCATTTGTTCAACTTCAAGATCCATTGATGCTGCCATAGCCAACACAGTTCGGACGAAGTCATCTTTACGACAGGAGAGAAAATTTCTTCAAAATCAACTCCTTTCTTCTGATTGCAGCCTTTTACCACAATCCTGGCCTTGTATCTCGGCTTCTGTCCATTTTCTTCATTTTTAATCTTGTATACCCACTTGTTTTTAAGATCTCTTCTTCCTTGGGGTAACTCGGTCAACTCATAAGTTTGATTCTCATGCAAGGATGTCATCTCATCCTGCATTGCCTTTTCCCACTCAATCTTATCAGGGCTTACCACAGCCTTATCATAACTTTGAGGTTCACCTTCTTCTACAAGTACAATGTACTCATCTGGTGGATACCTTGTAGAAGGTCTTTTCTCACGTGCTAACTTTCTAGTGTGTCCTTCAGGTTGAGAATCCGATTCAGCATTCTCATCTCGGATTTTGGCATAAACTTCTACAATTGGCTCTTGTTGGTCATTTACAGAACCATTCTCTCCCCCTGCTTCAGTTCGGACAGGAGTGCTGGGTTCTTCATTTCGGACAACAACCCAGACTTTGGGCTTTGAGATGTCATGAATGGTCTCCAGCTCATGAAAGATCACATCTCGACTTCTCACTATCTTCTTATTCACTGGATCCCAAAGTCGGAACCCGAACTCACATCTCGGCGATCCGAGATAAATACATTCCTTCGTCTTTTTGTCTAGCTTAGCTCTTTCATCTTTTGGAATGTGCACAAAAGCTCGGCATCCAAACACCTTCAGATGATCATAGGTTGCTTTTCGCCCTGTCCAGATTTCTTCAGGAATTTCTCCCTCTAGCGGTCGTGATGGTGATAGGTTGATTAAATCAACTGCAGTTCTTACTGCTTCAGCCCAAAATGATTTCGGCAATCCGGCATTGGACAACATGCTTCGGACCTTTTCTTCAATAGTTCTATTCATCCTCTCGGCCAAACCATTTAGTTGAGGAGTTTTGGGGGGTGTCATTTCAAGTCGTATCCTGGCCATTCGACAATAAGCATCAAATGGACCGCAATATTCACCTCCATTGTCAGATCTGATCGCTTTCAGCTTCTTGCCAGTCTCTCATTCCACCATAAACTCTTTGAATGCTTGGAGAACCTGGTCTTTAGTTTTCAACAAATGGACCCACACTTTGCGAGAATGGTCATCAATAAAAGAAACAAAATACTGAGCTCCGCCTAGAGACTTTTCCGACATAGAGCAAACATCAGTATGAACTAGGTCAACAATATTCTTATGTCGTCTTGGTTGATCCGGTCTCGCAAAAGAAACCCGGTGCTGCTTTCCAGCTAGGCAGTGCGTGCAACTTTCAAGCACTTGACCTTTCAACCCGGTCAATCGTTCTTTCTTTTTCAAAATCTATAGCCCTTTTTCCGACATATGACCGAGACGCTTGTGCCATATCTCTAAACTGGAATCATCTCAGACAGAATTGGCTTCACCGGCATTGATCTTTCCCTGCATCACGTACAAGGAACCTTCTTTCTTTCCTCGGGCCACACCTAAATTTCCTTAGGAATTTCCATTGACTTTTTCTAAAGTAATTCATTAACCTGGCATCATCAAGCTTGCCTACCGAGATTAGATTCAACTGCATGTCAGGCACATGCCTTACATCCTTCAACACAAGTCAACAGCCGACATCAGTGGTCAAGGTTACATCTCCAACACCAACAATCTTGCTCGTTACCTGATTTCCCATCTTTATAACACCATATTCACCAGCTCGGTAAGACGAGAAGAAACTTCTTTGACGAGTGACATGGAAGGAGGCACCGGAGTCTACCACCCAAGTACAGTCATCATAGATAATGTTCAAAAGATGATCTCCGAGTAAGAAGATCTCGGCCTCAGCATTAGCAACCACTACGGAGGTGCTTTTATCTTCTCTCTTCTTAGGTACAATCTGATCCGGTTTCACCTCGTCATTTTTCTCATCTTTCAGCAGATTCCTGCAGTCTGCCTTCTTATGGCCAATCTTTCCACAATAGAAACATTTCAAATTGTATTTCTGTCTAGACCGGCCTCTGGACTTATCCCGGTTATCACGACCCCGATTCTTGCTTCGACCTCGATTTTTAGATTTTCCTTTATGCACAGCAACGTTTGCCTCTGACGCGCTGCTCACACCTCTTTCCCTTCTCCTGGATTCTTCATTTAGGAGACTGTCAGCCACGACATCCATAGTCAATTTTCCATCTGGTGCTGAGTTGCTCAAAGTCACTACCAGAGTATCCCAGCTTTCTGGCAATGAACTTAACAGCAGAAGAGTCTGCATCTCGTCATCCACCTTCATCTCGGCCTTCGACAGTTGATTCACAATACCTTTGTAGGTGTTGAGGTGTTCAATCATACTCATGCCGTCTTTATACTCCAACTTCACAAGTCGGCGAACCAAGTGTGCTTTATTCCTGGGAGTCTTCTTCTGAATCATGGACTCCAACTTCGTCCACGACTCATACGCATTTGTGAACTCGGACACATGCTCGAAGAGGCTTTTGTCGATATACTTTCTGATCATGGCAACCGCCTTCCGATTCAAAACTTCCTAGTCCTTTTCTTCCTTACCTTCTAGTTTGTTCTGATTAAGGATGGGCTCATAGAGATCTTTGTAGTACAGATGATCTTCCGTCATCGGTCTCCAGTAAGTAAAGTTTTCTGCAGTCAACTTGAACATATCAACACTGAGTGCAGTGCCACTGGTCTCTATTTCGTTTAACCAATGCTCTGATACCACTATTGCGGAAATATAAATCGAGTATGGAAGAAGAAGAAGAAGAACACAGACAGATTTGATTAACGTGGGAAAACCTTCCTCAAGGTGAAGAAGTAAAAACCCACGAGACACTAGTCCAGTATCAAACTTCCACTATGAGAATAATGGGTACAATCAATCTTTCAATCAATCAATTTCTAGACTTCCTCTAGAAAACTCAAACTTCACCAACAATGGTGGTACTCAAACTCTCAGGGTTCTCAGACTATTTTTCCTTTTTGCCCTCTAGCTCTTTTCTCACACTCTACTCTTTTTTTTTTTTTTCAGAGTCACACACAATATAAAGAGAGAGAAAAAGAAAGGAATTAAATCAAATCTAGAAATTAGGAAGAGTCATTCCCAAGTTCAATAAAGTCAACCTCGAATCTATCAAATCTAGAAATTAGGAAGAGTCATTCCCAATTTCATTAAAGTCCCTCGAGTCTTGAACCCACTTTCAAGTAAGTCAAATAGTCAAACTTAGAACTCCACAATGCATTTATGAAGGGACAATTTCCAACAAATCCGGTCCTAATTGTAAGAGTTAGTTGATTTTCTTTGGAAAGATTAAGGAAGCTAAATGAGTTACTTAATCATTTCATAGGTTAAATATTCTTAGATTATACTAGTATATTAGTTTATTAGTCAAACTAATAAGTTTGAAGAAAAAAATAAAAATAAAAATATTTTAAAGTAATTTAATTAGTTTCTTTAATCTCTCCAACAAAGTCAACTAGCTCTTATAATTAGGTCTAGAGGGAGTAATAAACATACTTTTTAAGTTTCTATAAGTCAACTTTACATGATTTGATTAAAAAGTAGGAAATCATATTATTCTTTTGCAAGGTTCCTATTTCTTTTTCCAGATAATTAATAAAGAACCCACGACAAGAATATGAGTTAATACTCAAAAATCCAATTATTTTGTAATTCATTAATGATTTAATTAAACCAGTTATTATTAAATATTGATTAAACATAATTAGATTATTGGGTAAGATTAGATTTGGGTCTATCATGAGTGATCCGAATTCAATCATTTTTTGTTGCCATCAAATAAACAATGTTCATTATGTTGATCATATAGAAAAGTATAACTCCCCAAATCTTCATAAACTACGAACAGCAACAACAAGAAGACTAACGACGTAGTCACGTAGGCCTAAAAATAATATATAATAAAACCATAATTTACACGGACGGATGTTTATAATTAAAAAAATAAAATAACAACGGACCTAAAAATGCCAACGGACCCAATTACAAGTGGAGTCCGGCCGAAAGAATCTTTTGATAATGACAAAGATATGACTTTCAGTGGGGTGATCATGACATGGGGCTTTGTTTATTTGGGGAAATTACCATAAGGTCCCAAGTCAAGGACTTAATTACCAAAAATTTTAATAATAAGTGAGCAACATAAATTTATTGTCATTTTCTTGAAACTTATCATTACATATGATCTTCAACTATTTTTTGAATTTTTGGGTGACGATTAAAACATTTACCTAGAACAATATTTTTTTAGACCATAAATAGAACAATATTTGATGTATGGAAATAAAAAATTATTTTACTTTCATAATTATTAAAAATATAAATAAAAATGTTATTAGGTATGCATGAGTATTACTGTTCAACAAAGTGTAAAATTTTATTTATGGTCACTAAGACACCATCTATCAATAATTTTTTGCGGCATTATTTTCAACACTTATTAGTTAAATATTAATGGCCGAATAAGCGTCAATAAAACAAAAATGCGCGGCCAAGGTTTGTACATTGATGACGAAGCCCAGCGAATCTTTTGATCGGCAATTTCTATAGTTCATTTTCTTATAATAATAATAATAATAATAATAATAATAATAGGGTGAAGGAGCGTTTTCGCCAATGAACAATTAAGCTAAGAGCAATTTTACCAAATAAGTTTTAAGAGGTCCAAAATTACCAACAAACAATAAAATTTGACAAATTTTCACAATTCCGTCATCTGTCTTTTAACGACCGTTTAAAGGCCTGCCACGTTGGATTTGACTTACTCTCAACTCTTTTTCATCGTGGAGTCGTTTTGCGATTTCAATTCAAGAAGTCAAGACGCTCCAGATTTGCGGTTTGATTGCCAACGCCTACAAAACCCAATTTGTACAAGAATGGATGATTATTGTCTGCCTTCTTTGTTCGATTTCCTGCCATGCTTTTCGATTTCTCGCATTGCTTTGGTGTTGGCATAAGAAACCAGCGTCTTTGATCCCCAACTTGTCCACTTCTCCAGTCAAGAATCCTAACCTCCAATTTGTGTGTTATTCAGCACCGTTGTTGCTTCAATGTATGATCGTCTCATCTGCAAGGTCCTAATATCATATTCCTCCGATATGATGGTTTGCGACCCCAGTTCTAGATTAATTCCAACTGGGTTTAGAAGATCTGAAAGCTCAGAGGAATACGCGCTATTTGTAAATGAAACGGCGTCGACTTGGACGAGCGAGGAGATCGAACCAGTGAGAAGTCTCCGAAAACTACTCACTTTACCCAAATTGAGCTCCAAACTTCACTTTCAATATGCTTCAGATTCCATCCCTTCTGCTGCACGCCAGAAACACAGCGTAGAAAAAGGAAAAGAGGATCGCATTAAGAGCTCGAGCCAGAGCCACGACACATCATCACGCACATGCCGGTGACGGAAAAGGGAAAAGATGACACCAAAAGCAGCGGCGAACGGAGGCAGTCACGCGCACACCGCTGGCCAAACACAGAGAGACAGGGAAGGGCGACGAAAGGGAGGAATGGGGATTGGGGATCTCCAATTTTTTTCCAGATTCACGAAGCTTCTGCTCTGCGACGAAGTCAGGAAAGACAAATCCAACGTGGTAGGGCCTTTAAACGGTCGTTAAAAGGCAGATGACGGAATTGTGAAAATTTGTCAAATTTTATTGTTTGTTGGTAATTTTGGACCTCTTAAAACTTATTTGGTAAAATTGCTCTTAGCTTAATTGTTCATTGGCGAAAACGTTCCTTCACCCATAATAATAATTAGAGCGACAGACACAACGGTATGAAGTTAAACGTGTGATTGAACGCAACCTCTCCAAACAATTGATCGATTATGCCATATACTACGTTTCTTTACCAAATTAATGTTTATATATATTTAGTGAATAAATTTTTAATGCATGATTTTGAATTCTTGATATAAGATTTATTTGTAATTAATTAAATAAACTCAACATTCATTTTAATAATTACTTGGAGCTAGCAAGGTTCCCCCATTCTGGCCATATATTCTCACAAACTAGACTAGTCAGTTACTAGTAGCATCAGATACTAGTGGATTAATCCCCAAAAAAAAAAAAAAAACTGTACAATAAACATTGGATTCTCAGAATATTACTGTCTTCTCTTATTCCTTACTCACATAACCTTCTTTATTTAAATGACATGATAAGCTAAGACTCATAAGGCATCATCAGAACACACATCATCAAAGTAGAGAAACGTAAGAAAAGAAATGGGCTTAGAAACCATTCTTAGGCTTCCTGTCATTGACTTTAACAGCCTTGATTTGGAAAGCAAAAACCCTAAGTGGGGGGAAGTGAAATCCCAAGTCCACAAAGCACTTGAAGAGTGTGGTTGCTTTGAGGCTTTGTTTGATAAGGTTCCTCTAGATCTCAGGAAATCCTTATTTGTTGTCGTCAAAGAGCTCTTTGATCTCCCTCTTCAAACCAAACAACGAAATGTGTCTGAAACGCAATTTCATGGCTATCTTGGGCAACACCCTAATGTTCCACTCTATGAGAGCTTGGGTATTGATGATGCAAATGTTCTTGAGAAAGTAGAGAGCTTGGAAAATACCTTGTGGCCTGAAGGATACCCAAGTTTCAGGTATCACCTAATTTAGATTTAACTCTCTATATGTTTTTGTTTTTTTGAATGAAACTCGATCATTTTCGTTCCAAAGGAAACCCTTCTAGTTGTTTATACTTCTCATAATTTTATCATTTCTTTCAATGAAATTAGATAACATGTAGTCATTTCTTCCAGCGTAAGTAGTTTCTTGTGATAAAATTAGATAACAACCGTTGTGATATCGACTTGGTGATGACTTTTTGTCACTGCTGAAAAACTTGAGCAATGAATTTTTCAATTTCAGCAGTGACTTTTGTCACTGTTTGAAGAAATTTGCACGTACTTGAAATTAAAATAATTTTCTGAATTACCCACATGAGATCAGAGTACCACTATGGACTCCGATTATGTTTATATGGCAAATTCACCACCAAAGAGAAGATAGTCAGAAAAAATTTTTTATGGGTAAGTTTTTCTATTGGTGTGTAGGAAAAAATGACTCTCACAAACTGATATCATCCCATATATCACGTATAAAAAGTTACATTGACTTGAATTTTAAATCATATAGATAAAATTCCTTATTTGGACCCATATCCTTTTATAACTACATAATAGCCCATATGAATTAGACTTAGGCCCTAAGCCACCAAGGGTGGACTAGGCATATTCCAATACCGCTGGAAGTCAATTTTTTCGTAGTGATGAAAAGTGTCATCTATACACTTTTTATCAGCCACATGTTCAGCTTTTGTCATCTAATTAAGGCCATGTTTTTCCAATATTTTTGTTGGCTCACTTTGTCACGTTGCCCTTGTATTTGTATTGTTGCAGCAAAACTATACAAGCCTTCTCAGAGCAGCTGTCTGAGTTGGATCAGATAGTAAGGAAGATGGTTTTGGAAATTTTGGGAGTTGAAAAGTACTTAGATGAGCACATGAACTCAACTAATTACCTTATGAGGTTTATGAAATACAGCGCCCCTCAAACTGAAGACGCCGAACTTGGTGTAAACTCACACACTGATAAGAACCTTGTGACCACGCTGTGCCAGTTAAATGGGATTTCAGGTTTAGAGATTGAAAACAAAGATGGTAAATGGATCACATATCGGCCCTCCTCGCCTCACAGTTTTGTCGTTATGATTGCCGACTCTTTCCATGTAAGTCCTTTGTATAAAGCTTACCCTGGCAAAAACCAACTAGTAACAGCACTGTTTGGATTAGTATTTTCAAAAGTGACGTTTATCGAAACTGATTTTTGCAAACTAAAATTGAAGTGACAATCAATAATTACTGTAATGTGATTTATGTTTGAATATGCTTTTATTAAAAAAAGTTGGTGTGAGATAAACTTGCTTGGATAAATATTAAAAGATTGGTTTTAGAAGACTCGAATATGAAATGCCAGAGGCCAGGAAAAATTGTTTTAACTTTGATGTGGTTTTTTTGGATTTTTTTTTTTTGGGGGGGGGGGGGGGGGGGGAGTCCTTCACCCCCAAAACCATGCCAAACATGAATTGTTTTTATTTTATTTTTTTATTTCAACCTTTAACCTTTTTTCTAGTGTTCTAAATGGAATCTCAGACAAGCTCTAAGATGTGTATGGTAACCTAATTGAAAGTCGTCCACTTTTTAATTATACTCCCTTACGGAACAAAAACAAAGCAACTTGTAAGAAATGTCATTGTTTTACATATTAAGGCTTGAGAAATATATATGTTGCAGGCATGGTCAAATGGGAGATTATCTTCGGCATTTCACAGGGTGATGATGACAGGAAATGAGGCGAGATACTCAGCAGGATTGTTTTCGTTTCCAAAAGCAGGGTATATGATTAAAGCACCAGAGGAATTGGTGGATGAAGAACACCCTCTTCTGTATAGGCCCTTTGATCACGTTGAGTTTCTCAAATACTTTTACACTGAAGAGGCCCGGAGACAGAAATGTGCTTTGAAGGCTTATTGTGGTGTTTGAGGAAACACCAATAATATTAATTACGTCTGATATATTGTATTACCAGCTGCAAATAAATCATTGCACATTTTTGTTAACGTTTGTGTTGTTTGTATCATACACTACAAAAAAAAAAGGACTTTCCGCGACGACTTTTGGTGGCGACAGTGTAAGTCGCCGCCGAAAGTATGACTTTAGGCGGCGACAATCAAATGCCGCCGCCGAAAGTCATATTTTCCACGGCGACAATCTTATGTCGCCGCCGAAAGTATGTTTCAGCGGCGACATAATGTCGCCGCCAAAAGTTTTTTTTTAACAGTCAATAATTACCCTTTTCTATATGTTTTCTCTTCTCTGGGCTCCACTCCCCACAGCAACTAGCCCTCAATCTTGGCTTCTTTCTCCTCTTTTCTGATTTCGACAATTCACACACACATATATATCATATACATTAAGATTCAGTTCCCTTTTAGTAATTGAGTAAGTATTTGTTTTTATTTTTGTTGTTGTCATTACCGATCAATTTGCCACTCTTGATATGCCATGTTGGTGTGGTTTATGAAGTCCCTAGTAACAGTACCCGAGTTCGATCTCCCTGAAAGTTAACACTACAAAGAAACTTGAAAATACCCATGGAAGCTGAAAAGGATTACCCATGGAAAGTCATGGGAAAATTAAAATATTTTTTCTTTTATACGGTTTTATTAGTTTCTCTTTTATAGAAAAGCCATTCATGCGGATAGTTACAAAATGTTCAATCTTGAACAAACTCTATGCTTGCAATCATGCACAAGGATATAACTACCATGGTTATTAATATTAAATACTAAAGATTTTATTTAGGAAAAAAAAAGTCAAAAGCTTAAAGAGGATGAGAAAGTTGAGAAGAAGAAAGCGCCTACGTTGTATGCATTGGTATTTACAAAAGAGAAATATTTATAAAACAAACAAATGAAGCAACCCATTATGGACGTTGCAATTCTTTTTTTGAGACGAAAAAGTTTTGGAGGGGTTCATCAGCATCAGTCCCCCATCAAGGTCAGGGCACGGCCCCGGGCTCTTTGAGCACGTACTGTGGACTTACGAGATTGTCTACCAAAGGAGTCCCAGCGACAGCAGCGGGGATCGAACACACGTCCCTTTGAGACTTGACCAAATCCCATACCATCTATGCCAACTATCTTTAGCTTTTTTTTCAATTTGCCCCTATTTAAATAACTATTTAACGAAATACCCCTGTTTAGAAACTATTTAAGCATCTGCCCTTGTTAGGAAACTATTCAAGCATCTGCCCTTGTTTAGTTGACTAAATAACCTCATTTAGTCGACTAAAACGCGGGGCCAAATTGTTTTTGAACATCCGCGAGATTTAGTCGACTTATTTAGTCTACTAAATCAGTCCAGAGGGGTTTTTTAAAAACAACAATATATATATATATATATATATATATATATATATATATATATATATGGTTGTTTTTAAGAAAATACCAATTAAATTTCAAAATCCTAAATAGATGATTTAACAACAAAATGAGTTGTTGTTCTGGTGAGAGGTACCCCAATCGATACCTTTTCATATGGCCACATATAATTATGGAGATGCAAGATATCAATCCCAATATTTCTCACAGGCCTAGCAAGATCCTCTTAGGTTGAAACTTTGTCCGATAAAATATGTGACTCTAATTTAAATCACCTTAAAGTAATAAATTCTTTAACCTACAAAACAAAATCAACTTAGGTCCGATTTAGTCCGATGTAATTGATTTTGATGGAAATGAAAATAAATATGGAGATTGATATGTGGTTTAAAATTGTGTTTGGTGTGTAATGGAAATGAGTGAATTAGAAAACCTCTCATATCCAAAATGGCGTCAGATCCATCTCGTAATCCCAGAAATCACAAGTCGCGTATGTTCTTTGAAGAGGAATCACTATGCCAAAAATATATTGAAATATAAATATAAATATAAGTATATATATATATATATATATATATATATATATATATATATATATATATATTATTAAAAGTCTCTAATTTAGGAACTACTAAAATTTGAATGACAAATATAGGAAATGTGATTTTGCTGTTAGTTGAGATTTTGTGGACAAGCACACATAGATATATATGTGTGTGTATATAAGGTTATATATATCATAATAAAATATATTTTATGTTGTTAGTATTTAAAACTCCTATATAATAGGATCTAGTCTAATCCACTCCGATATTATTCCATTTATAATATTAAGTTACAAATATAATATATATATATATATATATATGGTTGTTTTTAAAAAAACCCCTTTGGACTAATTTCCTTATATATATATATATATATGGTTGTTTTTAAAAAAACCCCTCTGGACTAATTTCCTTCCTTGTCCACTTCTCTTATTATGGTACTAATATAAATATAAATATATATATACTTTTTGCTCACGCTATTTGAAAGACTTTCCTACGAAGTTTAATGTTCCGCATAGGAATGATGAAACTAGTGTTGACGTCAACTGTGAGTTTTCCATATTCAAGAAAAGTGGCGAACCTAGGGGACGTTATGAGCAAATCAATCTTTCTCATGAAGAGTATTGTCAAGCAACGATGTATGTGCTCCAAAACTGTGAAGAAGTTTGGCCATTTATAGAGTACGCCAACCTTACCTTAAGAGAGATTGTATTATTGTAATTTATATTTTTCTAACTTGTGTGAAAAACATTTAGGGAACACGTGAATGAACTTGAAGCACAAGGATCGCAAAGCCAATGCAAAGGGTTTCCTGATTGGTTTTGTTCACGAGTAGGTTATAATAATTCAAATGTTAGTATTTATTTAAATTATAATAGCATTGCATATTGAAGAAATGATTCATATTTGCATAGGTGGGAGTGTTGTCCAAACAAGGCCATGTAAGCCCTGACCTTAGAAGTTTATCAATTGGTCCATCGAAGGTAGTCAATCGTTACTCTATGTTCATAGGGAATGGATTTCGCTTCCACACGAAAGATCGGGCAATAGGAAAAAAGACTCAAAACAATGGAGTCATGGTTAGGGGTGATGACATCAATGCTGATAAAGAATATTATGGTGTGTTAGACCATATTTATGAGTTGTCTTACATTGGGAATAGAAAAATATACTTGTTTAAGTGTCATTGGTGGGATGTGGCTAATTATGGCAAAGGGTATAAGGTTGATAAGTATGGGTTCACAAGTATTAACACTCAATGTTCATTACAAACTAATGAACCATTCATTCTAGCATCTCAAGCAGAGCAAATTTTTTATGTGGATGATCTTGTTCAACCTAGTTGGCTTGTTGTTGTCAAAACGAATCCACGTGACTTGTTCAATATGCCAATTGACGAAAATAATGACGTTAGTGGGGTAAATGATGTTATGGTTGATGAAGTGGCTTATCAACAATTGGTGGTTGACTTAAATATTGACAATCCAACTCGTGTAGAACCTGATTTTATCATTAACTTGTATGGAGAAGATGTACAACAACAGACTTTTGTTCAAGTAGGAGAACCGTCACAAAGAACCAATGATGATGTCATGGACATTGGATTTATCGATGACAACGAAACTCATTCATCTGGTCATGAAGATAGTGATGAAGAGGATGTGCTTGATGATTATGAGAGTGATACCGAAATAGAAAGTGACACAGAAAATGAAGTACAAGAGAATGAATCAGAAGATACTGATATAAGTGATAGTGGCTCAGAAGAATCAATTGAATGAAATTATTGTTTCTTTATGGTAGCTTTTACTAATTTGTACTTTAAGTCTTTATAATTTAAATTTTCTTTCACACTTTTTATGCTTGCTTAAAACTTAATTTGAATGTGGTGCATTTTTGCAGGATATGTCAGGATTGAAGAGAGGTCGGGGTAGAAAAAATCTTTCCCTTAGAGTACGTGATGATACAAACTCTACCCCTACACCTCAGTCACTTGAGGAAATACCTGCAAACTCTGCCCCTACTCAAGCTAGTAGTGTAGGTACATGTCTTGTTGACAGACTCGTAACTGTGAATTTTGCTATTTTTGGAGTTTGTTATTTTTGCTATGATTTGGTTGCCAAAACTTGAGGACACGTTTTAGACTCAATAATATCTTGCATACTTGAAGTTAATGCTTAAAGTTAGTGTGTTCATCTTATACATACGTTCCTTGTTGGTGTTGCCTTGCCGACCCACCCACCTCCATAAAGGCAATCCCTCCCCCTCATCAGTTTAGATCAAACAGGCAGAGACCAAACAACCAAATTAAAGTTATATTTAGCAAGTTCCACCTAATAGGTATGCCCTGCCGAGTCCATCCCTATCCCTTTCTCACTTTACTTGCGCATTAGGTAACATACAAAGGCTTACAATATGTAACCCAACGTTCCCACTTATCAACTCCATATGCTTTCACAAATTAAATCCCTCAAGAATATAGGCAACCAAACTACACTTGTTTGTTATATATAACCCCAGAATCAAAGCTGCCCATCAAACACTTTTTGGTCGTTATATTTGGATAGAGGAAAAAAGTGATGCACGAAAAATAGAGGAAATATTAAGAATAAATACGAATGTCCAACCTAAAATATGTACTGATATTTGTCACTGTCTCCACATCCTTTCTCCACGCATGCATACTGCAGCTTATTGCACTGGATGCATATACATTCAGCTACATATGTATGTGTGTGTGTATATAATTTATTGTGGATATATATACATATATATATCCTGCTCTTAATGGATGCTTGTGTCTTTATGTTGTTGCTCAATTTTAATTGTTTTAATACTGTCACATGAATTACAGGCTCCTCTCATCCTAAAAAAAATGGCAGAGGAGTGTACAAATGTTATAAAGTGGACTTAAGGACTAAGTTTGGATCAAAGATACCGGTTAAACTATCAGATGACATGACAAGAGCAGTAGGTGGGGAAGCAAGAAGCTTTGCTAGTTATTGTGGTTATGTTGTTAGAACCACAATATCTTTTTGTCATGGTGCTGAATGGGATAATATTTATAAACATTTTAAAGATGAGATGATTTTGAAAGTAAAGGTATAATCTTTCCAAATATTTATATATATCTTTGTTTATTTATGTTTTCATAACAATTTTGTTTTTGTTTATATGTATTTTAGGACAAATTCAAACCTTACGATGCAACAGACGAAGAAAAGTTCAAACAAACTATAACAATGAACTTGCAAAATGCCTTTAGAAATTGGAAGACCAAATTGCACAAACACTATAACGAATATGCCTCTGATGAAGAGAGGCGGGCTAATCCTCCTCAAAATATTAGTTCTGAAGATTGGGAGTTGTTACTAGCATATTTCCAGACTGATGTGTTCATGGTATCTTTCTATCCTTTCAAATGGATCATATATTTATTTTAGTCATTAATTCTTTGTTACTAATTTTTCTTTTTGTAGAAAAAAAGTAAAAGAAACAAGAGCAATCGAGGAAAACAGAAAACAAAGCATACTTGTGGTTGTTTATCGTTTGAGGAGATGAAGTTCGCCACAGTAAGTTCAATCTCTCTTCACTTTAGTTTATGTTTTGGATCATTTTTTATTTTAAATTGCACCATGTGTCGTTTTTGTATATTATGCTTTGTAGATGGACCCCACTACTGGAGAGGCTTTACCCCCGGACCAATTATACCTGGTCCAACACACTAGGAAGAAACCAGATGGATCGTTAGAGTGGGCAGATCCACAATCTGAGCTAATATATGTATGCGTTGTGTTTTTGTGTTATACTAACTACAATAATTTTTTATCTCATTTGTTTCGTGCTTTAATTGTAGGATGAATTGCAAGAACTTCGCCTGCAACAAGAACAGCTAGAGGTTGATTCTCAAATGACCTCTGATGAAATATTGACGGCTGTTCTTGGTGAAAGATCAGGCTATGTGAGAGGAAAAGGGTATGGAGCAGAGCCATTGAGAAAGAGAAATCGCTCTCACTCCAGTGATGTGGGGACGGTGCGCACCCAATTGCGCGAGGAGTTTGATAAAATAATTCAGGAGGAGCGGGAAAAGATGGAAGCACAGCGCGCAGAAGAACGTGCACGGATGGAAGCAGAGCGCGCAGAAGAACGTGCACAATTTGATGACAAGATGAAACAAATGGAGGAGAGGATTCTAGCTATGTTAATGCGACAGGGGCAAGTAATAGCTCCTACTTCATCTACTCCTGGCCTTACTGTCACACCAGCTGATCGTTCTTCATAGTCTTATGTTTGATGTTTCCTTCCAATGGACAACCTTTAGCTTTTGTTTAGAAAATTTAAATATTTCATGTTACTTTTGAACACTTATGTTGGTATCATTATTTGTTAATATATTGTTAGTTTCAAGTTTCTTATGATTTTAATCAATATGGTACAGGTTTTAATTGTTGTACAATTTTTAATTTTATCAATTTATATTTAATATTTTTTTTAAAAAAAATTACTTTTGGTGGCGACAAATGTCGCCACTGAAAAGACTATCCCCAGCGACTTATGTTGCAGCGGAAGAGGGTATCAGCGGTGACAAGTTGTCGCCGTGGAAGAAGGTATCCGTGGCGACAAAAGTCGCCGCGGAAGAAGGTATCCATGGTGACAAAAGTCGCCGCGGAAGAAGGTATCCGTGGCGACAAAAGTCGCCGCTGAATAGACTATCGGCGGCGACCAAGTGTCGCCACTGAAAATGGTTTTCGTGGCGACAGTTGTCGCCGCTAAAACATGACCTCCAGCGGTGACAAGAGGGTTGGTGGCTTCTTCTAGAACTTTTAGCGGCGACAAAATGTCGCTGCTGATTTGTATACTTTCAGCGACGACAAAAAAATGTCGCCACCAAAAGTATCCTCGACAATCGCATAGGCAACGACTTGGTAGGGACAATTTGTCGCCACAGAAAACCTTTAGCGGCGACTTTGACACTTTCGGTGGCGACTTTTGTCGCCACCGAAAGTCGTTTTTTTTGTAGTGATATATGCACCATTTCTCTTTATTGTGCTACAGTGTTATTCCCAAATATCCCATATCTTGTTTTTAGTCAAAATAGTTTATATTAGATTTGAACTTGATAACCTAAACTGTGTTCTTATAAGAATCAAATATGATGATCAAGAGTTTTGTATATGTTGAAGTGATGTTACAGTAAATGTGAGTTATTAACTGCACAAAAGTTCTAATATATGGTAAGTATAATGTATATAATTTTATATATTATAGTCCGTCGCTAAATTAAACAAATCCCCAATCAGTCAAGTCACAAACCTAATTTAGGATTTGTGAGTGTGGAGTATTTTACTTTAATATCCCTAAAACTTCACCATAATTTGAGTGTTAATAAGTAATACTCTTAAATCTCGAGCCTTTTTTCAACCCTTTGTTTGCCCACTATTGATGGCTTCTATGGATGTTTTGGCCTTTGGTGTTGGAACAGAGTTTGAAAACCATTTGTATACTCATTGTCCTTGATTAATTACAAGTATATTGTGTGGAAATTGGAGCCATTACTAAGAATTAGTAATTTCCCTTTGCCTGCTGAGCAGCAATACAAAGTGGTTAGGTATTAACAAGTTAAGTTTCCTTTTTCTAGTAACTTAATTAATCAGGCGCATTGGGGTATGATGTCCAAAGTTTTAAATCCTAGTATAGGCCATATGGCCTTATTAATGTTTTTTTAAATTTAGCAACCCAAATTAGAATTTAGATAATTCAATCCACTTTCAAAAGGATATTCTCTGTAGTAGTAGTAGTATTTGCTTCTTAAAACACAAATGAATGTTGTAATCATAGTTAGGATTATTAGTAGCTCCTAAGTTCATAGTACCTCCAGAAAGTAATTGTTTGAGCAAGCAGCACAATATGATGTGCCTATTTTTTGAATGCGTGGCTCTATTTATATATAAGGTGATTTTAATAACAATATAGTTATGATATGAAAGTTGTAGTTCACAAATTCTTTCAACAATTACATAGAATTATACTCAAAATCAACATATTTAACATCAAAGGAAGTTTAAGGAAGGAATCATTAATATTTTATGTATGGTTTTCCAGTATTTTCAAAATAATTATTAATAAAAGAAAACAATAATTCAACATTCAAAAGTTAGCCCAAAAAATTCAAAATCAAATTATTTAATGTTCTAAGCTAGGAAATTGTTATTTAGTTAAACTAATAATTAATTAAATTAAATTAACTACACGTACCCCTTGCTAAGATTAAACAATGAGTCTTATCCAAGATCAATCAAATTGATCAACCACTATTACCCCTGTTTTATAGTTTTTAGCTGTCCTTGGTTTAGTTAGAAAAAAGTTTTGTCTCTACATTTTGATTTATACTCCGATGACAGCAATAATCTCTCTTGGACTACTGGGGGTGTAAGGCATATATTTCTTGTCGGTTCGCTAAACTGGATCTCTAAAGTAGGCCACTTCTTAATCTCTTGTTGATCAGGCCGCTAGAAGAAGTGTGTGCTTTATGTCTTTGGTAACCTCAGCTCCTCAAAAATAAACCAAAAGTGCGATCTCGGATTGTCTCTTGAGGAGCATTTTATTTATTACCTAGCAATTAAATGTAATGATTAGCATAAAATAAGTTACACAGAATATTGAGCTTTTTATCTTACAACTAAATTGCAATTTATAAACTAGAATGCTTCAAAAACTAATGTTTTTAGATTTTTGGAATAAAAGTGAAAATGGAATGAAATTGGATTTGGAAAGTATGATAAAAATCTCGTAGATAAATCAATTTTATCTATTCTTACTTCAAAAGATAATGGGAGTATTCTAGTTGGATGAAAGTGTCCAAATGACCCTTTGAGCTAGTTTCAGTTAGGTGAATTAAATCTCCCACACTAGTCAATACTTAATTCCACTTACCGAAACCAGTTCAAAACTCTAACCAATGAAATTAACAATATGCTAGGCACAAGTAACCAAGCACCCTTGAATTACAAACATAATATATTCATAGCAATTACAAGAACAAATAAATCAAGTCAACACAAAAGAAGTCAAACTTCCGCCCATTGGGATTTGAATTAGAAGCATGATTCAAACTCCAGGAAACATTTTATGGCCTTTATTAGCATATATAAAGTAATCAACATACTTTTTAAGTTTCTATAAACCAACTTTACATAATTTGTCTCTCACAAACATTCCCGTATTTTTTGTGTGTCTTTTCTTTTTTTTTTTTTGGGGGGGGGGGGGGTTTGGGGGGTCGGAAGGGAGGTTCCGAGGTTGTGTGTGAGAAACTATTTTTTGATCAAAAAGTAAGAAATCATATTATTCTTTTGAAAGGTTCCCAATTTTTTTTTTTTTCGAGATAACTAATAAAGAACTCACGACAACAATATATGAGTTAATACTCAAAAATCAAATCAATTTAGTAATTAATTAATGATTTAATTAAACCAGTTGTTATTTAAACTCAATTAGATTATTGAGTAAGATTATACACGTTACATTGAAATGGATCTATCATGAATGATCCGAATTCAATCAATTTTTATTGCCATCAAATAAACAATGTTCATTATATTCGTCATATAGAAATGTATAACTCCCCAAATCTTCATAAACTACGAACAACAACAACAACAACAACAAGACTATAATGTTTATGTATATTTAGTGAATAAATTTTCGTATAATGTTTACACCGACGGATGTTTATAGCATAACGACGGACCTAATTAAAAATGGCAACAGACCCAATTATCAATGGAGTCCGGCTGAAAGAATCTTTTGATCGACCATTTATTTTCCCTTATGAGAATGACAAAGATACGAGTTTCAGTAGGGTGATCAAGACATCGGGCTTTGTTTATTTGGGGAAATTACCTTAAGGACCCAAGTAAAGGACTTAATTATCAAAAATTATAATGTTAAGTGAACAACATAAATTTATTGTCATTTTCTTGATTGAAGCTTATCATTGCATGTTCCTCAAATTGTGATTGAATTTTCGGGTGATGATTACAAAGAACAATATTTAATGTATGGAAATTAAAAATTATTACACATATTTTACTTTCATACTTATTAAAAATATTAATAATAATGTTCAAAATAAGATATGATATATAGTTACTTAATGGCGGGCAAAAAAAATTTTAGGTAGGCATGAGTATTTTTTTATAGCCAATAACTGTTCAAAAAAGTGTAAAATTTAATTTATGGTCACTAAGACACTATTTGTCAATAATTTTCTTACAACATTGTTTTCCACATTTATTAATTAAATACTAAATAGCCGAATAAGCGTCAAGAAAACAAAGATGCACGGCCAACGTTTGTACATTTCTCACCAAGCCCAATGAATCTTTTGATCGGCAATTTCTATAGTTTATTTTTAAACGATTTAATGTTTCTCTTTTTGTTATAGATTTTATTTATTTATTTATTTATTTTTTTGCTACATTCACATAAAAATAAGTCGGTCCTATTAATATTTTCTCTCTCTTCTCTTTACAATGAACCCACTTACTTTTCTATGAGTATGACTGAAAAAAAAAAATTCTGTAGTAAAAGTAAAAATATTAAACCCTTTTCTAAAATAATTAGAGTGATGGACAACAGTTTGAAGTTATACGTGTGATTGAACACACAACCTCTCGAAACAATTGATCAATTATGCCCTATGTACTACCTTTTTTTTACCAACTTAATGTTTATATATACTTAGTGAATAAATTTTTAAAGCATGCTTTTCAATTATTGATATATTATTTATTCGTAATTAATTAAATAAACTCTACATTCATTTTAAAAGACGATAGGTGGAAATAAAACTTTTTGAATTACGAATAGAAAACGAAATGATTTTCTTGAAAAAACTTGTCATAGGCTATCCAACATTTTTTTTAAAAAAAATTACTTAGTTCTCTTGGTATTACTAAGAATGTTTTTGTTATCAAGATAGTGAAATATGAATAGGCAACGAACAAGCACTTAGCTCAACTAGTTGTAGGTTATTCTAGCTTAATTAGTTGTCTTAATTTAAGTCAAGTCTGGGTATACAACTGTGATAATTACTTGGAGCTAGTGTGGTTATACCTCTTACCACGAGACCGCTTCTAGATGGAGAAGACGAATGAGCTTCTAGAAGGAGAGCGCATAACCGATTTCTACTTCTTTCTAAATCATCTCCAAAGGCTGGTGTTAAACAACATGTAAACAAGGAGCTATTAAATATGCCAATATGAGGGATGTAAGATATAACCATTGGTCATAAACCAGTTGGATCATGTGATATATGCTGACATGTACACTATATCTTATGAGAAATATATGTTTGATTTACAGACTATATTGTCCCTCGATATTGATATGTTTCATTCTTACGATATCAAGTCTAGAAAGATAAGATGGAGAATTTACGCGGAGCCGGCATTCCTAGAGGTAGAGGAAGAGGCAGAGGACCACGAACAATACCGGTACCAGAACAGGAACAACAAATACCCAATCAACCAAACCAACAAGCTTGGCAGGAAGTAGTGATGATGCTACAGGAGCAATGAGCAATAATTGACGAACTACGCGCCGATAGGCAGGAGAGACAATTGGAGAGACAACAAGTTGAGGCGAACCGATAGGGAAATGCGGAGCATGACCACTCTGAAGGAGAAGACGAACGAGACGAGGAGCGTACGGAAGAAGCTGAGGAGCCTGAGAGATCGGTATCACCTCCTAGACAGAATAGGGCGATGGCAGCACTACCGCCACCCAACAGAGTAGCTGAGACTACGCAATATTGGGTCACTCAATTCTGCAAACTGAAGCCCCCAGCTTTCCACGGTAAGCTAGACTCAGCCGAAGATTGGATAATGCGACTAGAGAAGATCTTCGAAGTTATGGAGTGCCCAGGGAATCGTAAAGCTCAACTTGCGATCTACAAGTTGGAAGGGGATGCGGATAGATGGTGGAAAAGCATTGCGACATCACTACGAGCGCGCTATTGCCCCGTTACTTGGGAGAAGTTTCTAGAGAAATTCAACGAACAGTACTTTCCTCCCTCAATTCAAGTAATCAAGGAGTCGGAGTTCCTCCACATCCGACAAGGTCACGAGGAGTCATTCGATGACTACCTTGCCCGATTTACCAATCTGTCACGATATTCATCACACCTGAGGCGGGGTGATGATGAAAGTAGTGTGGCTAACATATTAATCCACGGGTTGAAGTATGAGATAAGGGAAAGGTTAGTGTCACAGCGGTTCTCAGAGCTAGTTCAAGCAGTAGAAGCCTGCCGTTTGATCGAATGTAACTTGAAGGAGCTACGCACATCAAGGAATTACAATAGCAGTAGTGCAAGTCGTGGCGGTGTTAGCCGCGAGAATTCCTCACAGAAGCGGGAGGCACCATGGAAAAACTCCCAAAGTAGAACCAAGATGCCATTTCAGTTTGGGCAACAGAACAATTTCAGGATGCAAGGACCCCGGCCATGTCCAAAATGCGGAACGAACCACCCAGGGACTAACTGTGCAGGGGAGCGAATATGCTACAAGTGTCAGAAGCTGGGGCACTTTTACACAAACTGTCCTCAAAGGATTGCAGATATAAGGCCACAAAACCCAGGCCGGATTTTTGCTTTGACAAATAACAAGGCTGAAAAATCTTCATAGATGGCCCACATAACTATAGGAATCTACTTTAGATATTGCATGATACGGGTGCTAATCACTCGTTTATGTCAAATGATTATGCGAACTAGTTTTATGCATATGTGTATATATTTCTTACGACCTATTGATAGCTACACCACTGGGTGTTAACCTTCTAGCTTAAGAAGTATGTTTAAAATTGAATTACGAGTATAAGTAAAGATATGTGATTGTTTGGGTCTAGCGGGATATTACCGCAAATTCATATAGAATTTCTTGTACTTTGCTTTGTCATTGACAAAACCAGTCGTTTATATGGAATGGGGACTGTGAGCCGAGCTTTCATGGACTAAAGGAGAAGTTGACCATAGCACCAAGAGTTGGTTATCCCATACCCAGGTAAAGGTGATATAGTCTATAATGGTACCATTAGGTATGGGTTGGGATATGTCTTGCTGCAGCAGGACAGCATGGTAACTTATACCTCTCGTCAGTGGAAGTCTCTCAAGTCAAACCATTCTACGAACGAAAATAAATATATTCTAAATTCATAGACTCAGAGTCTGGTTGATATAAAGCAAATTTCGAGGACGAAATTTTATTTAACGGGGGGAGAAATGTAATACCCCAAAATTATTATTTCTCATAAATACAATATTTTGGTTGATGGCACCTATGTTAAATAGGTGAATATGTGGTCTCAAATTTTGAGATATATTTATTTTATCTATTAGGTGATTTTCCCTTAGACTTTGAAGTAGCTATGTTTTATTTTTCTAAGTTTTGTTTGGAATCATAAAATATCATAAAAATACAAACAACACCCAAATTAAATTAGGGATTTTATAGGATCCAAAGAAAACAAGGAAAAATTAGGGAAACACATCAAATAAATAGGGGAGCATAAGAGGAATTAGTAGACCCTTGAATTTTCACTAAACAAAATGATTATGTAAATTTTTATAATTAATCAAGGGATTAAATTAAGAGGACATAAATCTTAAAATTCATAATTAAATAAGAAACTAGTTTTTCTCAAAACCCTAGAATTAATACCTAGCTCATATTAATTCATAAAATGCCATGATAAATTACCAAAACACTTGAACAATGGAAAGAATAAATACTAACATATTAATGGGCAATTAATTAACACCAATAGAAGGTTTAGCTAATTATTTGCAATTAGCACCAATAATCACCAACTAGGGATGAAATAAGCTAATAAAAACTCAAAGACCAATAAAGACTTGGGATTAGTACTAAATGAGTTAGGAACAAACACAAATTAATACATGAAGCAATCATACAACAAGAAGAGCTAATTAAGCTTAGGATTAAGATGTTAATCAAATGCTAATCAAAAGTTGAAAAGTCAACAATTGCAACTATGATCTAAAGGCTAAGAATTCATCTTATAAAGCTAAATCCTAAGGCCTTAATTAAATACCATAAAGCTAAATCCTTGTGAAATGGAATTGGCCAATGATAAATCAAGAAAATATTCTTAATCTATGAGAAAAGGTTTTGACCAATAAGAGAGGGAGTTGTGAATGTGTGTGTGTGCAAATGTTGTGAGTGTTGTGGAAGGAGTGAGAAAGAGAAGTCAAAGCATTAGCCAATAAGAAAATTAGACATTAAAACAATTAGATTAATCCATGAAATTAGCTCTAGACATAAGCAAATGAAAATCTGTACAAATTAAATCATATCTTGAAATCCATGAACTAAGTATGGAAACTAAGTTGAGATTCATAACAAGCATAAATCAAGCATGAAAACAAGTATAACCAAAGTCATTTTCATAATTGTTTAGGAAATGGGATCAATAGGAAAGATAGGCAAATTTGGTCTCTAAATGAAGCTAAGAAATTCAAGAATTCAAAACTAATGAGAAAATGTACATAAAACTTCATTAGGATCCCCAAATGAATTTCTATCTAGTGAAACCCAAAATGGAAGAAGTAGGAAAATCTAATTTAAAGAAGCAATTAAACATATGCAAAATGAGTCATCACTCTAAGAAATGAGTCATTAACCTAGGTATGGATGAATCACTACTCTAAATGATGAATCACAAGCTCTATGAATGAATCATCACCCTAAACAAGCATGGGTCATTAGCCTAGTTAAGAGATGAGTCACAACCCTAAACCATGAGTCATGTATCTAGCAGAAGACTTTCAAGGCTTTAGAAGAGGATAAGATGATGTAAGGGATGATGTAGGGAGGGGTATTATGAGTCTTTTTGCACATGGAGCTTCTACTATAAATAGGACCCTTTGCTCTTCATAATCCTCACCAATTCACAAAGCAACAACATCTGAAATATAAAGAGAAAGTGAGTGTGAGAGCCTTGAGGAAAGAAAGAGTAAAGTTCTAGGTAAGTTCTTGAGCTCTAGCTTTTAAGTTTTTAGTTATTTTGTAGTTTAATCTTTAAATTCTTTAGATATAGTTTTTTTATGTTTTTCTGGGTTTAAAATTAGTTTTATTTCGAAAAAATTGTGAAGAAAGGGTTTTAGCAAAATTTCCGGAAGAGAAACACCGAAGTAACGAAGTTCTGGCGAAATTTCATCGGTTCTGGAATTTCTGAACCAGACATGAAAAAACTTATAGAAATCATGGTTATAAAATTCTGAGAAAATTCATGGGTAAATTATACATATAGGGCTTTTTAAATATGTAAAGAACATGTCCAAATGATTTCTGAACAGGGAGATAAAAATTCCCAAAGTTAGGGCTACGAATTTCTGGAAAATTCTGGACAGATGTTCAAAAATTAAAAACTGGGAATGAACCATAGAATCTGGGCAAAGGCTATCATTTTTTCTTGAAACTAGACATCCTAACAATTCTGGGGAATTTTACGGATCCTCGTTTCGATTTTTCTAGAATTAGTTATGATTTTTCAAAGTTAGGCGAAATTCTGCCCAGATTTGAGGACCAGCGTTTTTCTCAAAAATAAAGGGAAATAATAAATTCATAAATCCGTCAGGGGTAAAATAGTCATTTGTGGCTAGGATATCTATTGGGATATTGGTTGTGAATTAATAAACGTAATATTACCCTCATAGGAAACCTGTGATCACCTTACAGCCGACAACGTACCGTGCTCGACAGGCAAAGGTGCGTTCGCGTAGTGCTTATTGTATGATTGTATATGATGGTTGTGCTCATCGACTAAGATTTTCATACGTGGTTATGTTCTAATTGTTGTTGTAGCATACGTGGTTATGTTACAAATATTGTTATTGTTTGTCATACGTGGTTATGTATATTGATTGTCATTGTCATGTCATGAATATCTGTCATACATAACTGTACATAAGCATGAGGTTAACCGTTACCTGAGGTTCAATGGGAATTGAACCTCAGCTCTTACCATAGCTTCAGGATCCGAAGGAGCTAGAACCAAGAGCAAGGATAGGCAGCACGACCGGGGAGGAGGACGTGTTACTTTATCTAGACACTGTATTCGGATAGTTGTACCACTGTATGTATAAGTACCCGGATGCAACAACAGGGAATGTATATCAGTTACTCGTTTGTTTTAAAGAAAAAAATTTTCCGATGCCACTCTGAATAATTTCTACGAAACTCTGATAATCCCATTTGAAACCCATTTTAAAAAGGCGGGATGTTACAAAAAGCCTAAGTGGGAGGAAGTGAAATCCCAAATCCATAAAGCACTTGAAGATGTGGATGCATTGAGGCTTTGTTTAATAAGGTTGCTCTAGATCTTAGGAAATCGTTATTTGTTGTGCTCAAAGAGCTCTTTGATGTCCCTCCTCAAACAATACGACGAAATGTGTCTTAAAAGAATTTTCATGGCTATTTTGGGCAATACCCTCATATCCCACTGATTTGACACAACCTTAGTCGCTTCGGGGTCAAATCACAATTCTTACCACAAATTAAAATGCAATATAGTACAAATAACTCGGGATCATTCTCTTATCAAGGAGCCATCACACCCTGAAACCTAAAGGATGACCGGCATGGAATATGAGTGGACTCACATTCCTTAAGCCTTAAACTTATATACATGCGATTTAAAATACATAGAGCATCTAACTTTAAATAATAATACAAAAGTCTAGTGTTCAAATTGTATCAAGTAGCAATACTTTGTTCAAAGAAGAAAAAAAAGTAGCAATACTTCAAAATGAATCAGCGAACTTTAAATCCTTATGAAGACTCTTCACTGCTCAACCGGAGCTCCACGATCACCAATATCATCTAAACCAAAGCAAATTTTCTAGTGGATAACGTCCCATTATTATAATTTAATAAATACAAAAGTAAATAATTTAAACATTTTAGTATTTTGAAAATAACAATATGCCAATAAATTTCAATTTCTAAATCATATGATCATGAATAAAACTCTATGCAAAATATCTTTAATCAAATAAATTCAAAAACATACTAAAACCTTTAATTTAATATAATCAATTTAAATCGTTATTCTCAAAACCTCATCTTTCCATATTACTTCTTGCAGAACGAATGACAAGCGTGGCCACACAGTCCACGAGAATAACTAACCAAGCATAACTCGAAGCTATGAAACAAGTATGGGCACATAGTCCATGAGGGTAACTAACTAAGTATAGCTCGAAGCCATGAAACAAGCAAGGACACATAGCCCATGAGGGTAACTAACCAAGCATGGCTTGAAGCCATGAAATAAGCATGGACATATAGTCTATAAGGGGAACTAACCAAGCATGGCTCAAAGCCATAAAATAAGCATGAACACATAGTCTATGAGGGTAACTAACCAAGCATGGACACATAGACCATGAAAGAAGCATAGCACGAAGCTACGAAACAAACACAGGTACAAAACCTACAAATATCAAGTGAGCTTGAGGTTAACATGGTGCACCAAGAACTAACAATACTGTTGTTAGTAACCACCGTTCTGTATTCACACCACAAAAAATTGACTTTCAGCAGCGACTTAGTCAAAAAGTCGCCACCAAAGCTGTTTCAGTGGTGACAAAAAGTCACCGCTGATACTTTCGACGGCGACATTGGAAAGTAGACAATCAATGGTGACAATTTGTCGACACTGAAAGTAGATGAAAAGATGCTCAAAAGAGGGTCACCACTGAAAGAGGGGTATCAGTGGCGACTTTTGTGTCGCCACTGAAACATGGCCGAAAGTCACAATTTTTTTTTTTTAAAAAAATTAACATCAGCAACAACAAAATTCGCCGCTGAAAGTTACATTTTAAAAAAAAAAATTAAATGGCAAAAATTTCAACGGCAATTGTATCTCAATGGCAACAAATGCACTCCACAATAGGTAGTGTTTCAGGTTGCCTCACAAACTAAATCATTCACTTCAACCCTCAATAACAAGCAGTATACAAATGCTAAACATAACAACAACCAGATCAGAATGGAAGCCCCAGCATATACACAATTCAGATTCAATTCAAAGATTCAAGTTCCCTTAATGAAATTCCAAACTTCACTTACTTAGTTCTATAACTCAATTCACAAATTTACTTTATAGGAAAAACCACTAAAAATTTCATAATAAATCAGAATGTATGCAAATAATCTCTCCCAGATAGACAATTGCAAGTGAATTTTTCGGCAAGATATTAGAAATACAAATACTTTTAAAACTTGAATTTCAAGGAATAGAAGAGAATTCCAGAACAAGTGTGAGATTCAAAATTCAGATTCAGTTGTAGCAGCAAGACATCAAGGTCCTTACTTCTAACCGAGTTCTTTCTCATCCTTCTCTGTTGATGCATAAACAACAGTAGCATCTCCAAGTCTTCTAGGACACAATTTCAATGGAATTTCCTACAAGAGAAAGAACCAAATAAAATATGAACTTCTAACAAGAAACTTTTGATAAAACCAAAAGCATAACAGTCATTGCTTCACACCAAGGTAACATTCATGCAACAAAAATTAATATGAAAGAAGAAATTACTTAATGCAGCAAAAGTGACAGAATTTTCACAAAATAATTTAAGAGTTATCGTTAGATTAAGAACTTGCAGTGTTATGCGCTTGTTTTCAATCCTAAATGGCAATTAATGTCAATGAAAACGTGAAATACCACATGATACAGCAAGATTGCAACCATAATGGTGCAAAATATGCTCGGAGTGTGCAACTATTTTTTTTCAGCAAGAATTTCAAATCACAACGGTCAGAAGATCACCACTCTCATTAGTGAAATTGAGATAGTAACTTAGTCACTTGAATGCATAAAATTCAGCTATTCTGCAAGGAACCATCTTAGAACTAGGTGAGGATTCAAAAATGAGTTTGATTTAGCTTCTAGAAAATTGTAGAACTAACAAGTAACATGGAATTCATGCATTCATATTTATCACAAAAGCACTAAAGCAATTTCTAGCATTCAAGAGGCAACCAATTCAGCAGAATTGAATCAGATTCAGATTACAAAATCTAATCCAAAACAGCAAATGAGACCTCACTATGACAACAATTATTTCATCAAAGTTGTAGGCTTATATGTGATAAATGATCCATAGAGTCATGAACAAGACTAAGTCTTGGATCATGCACCGTGGCTAAGACTCTGTAATATCCGAGAGTCATATGAAAAAGAAAATTAGAATTAAATGATTAATTGAGTGTGGAATGCAATGATCCAAAGAATTTGAGAAATTTTAAGATCGATTAATAAATTGATCACGTAAGTTAAAAATAAGAATAAAAGAGAGTGTGTGTGTGTGTATATATATATATATATATATATATATATATATTTCAAAGAAAATGGTTATGGTAAATTGGAATATAATAATTATATATATATTTATTTCTCTTGGCCAATAATTTAATTATATGTTTTAAAAGTGAATGGTAGTCTAGTGGAAAATGTGTTGCTTCTCTTGTTTTTGTTTTGAATTCAAATTCCCCTTCTATCATAAGGGTAATTTTATTCTGTACTTGTATCGTGAGATAACCATAAAGCCCTTCTTTAAATAATAAAAATAATCATTAAAAAAAAAAAAAAAACAAAACAGTATATGAAGGCCCACAAATATTTCCATATTGCCTCATCCTTGTTCTTTGCTTCGGGAATGAAAGAAGCCCAGAGGAAACTTCAAGAAGCTTGGAGAATTTGAAAAAAAAACCCATGGCCATTCATCCGTCATTCTCGTCCGTTCTCCATGGTTGTCACTTGTACGCCTATCATCTTCATTAGCCATTCTTCTCCTTCTTCCTCTGCTCAACATCATCCGACGACCTTGCTTTCTCCTTTTCTCTTCTTTCCCGTCGACTTTCTGGTGGCAGAAACAGGGAGAGAGACTTTTAGGACTGCTAGGTTGTTTGCTGCCTCTCTTCTTGGTATTGTTAATTATTACCTTCATTGCTGTAAACTGTGATGTGGTTTCACTGCCTTCTTTGCTCTGCGACGTTGCTATCCGAGGGTGGGGACAGATTGTGTCTTCACTTCTCTCCTTGGTTGCTTGTGTTTGTATTGTACATGGTATGTATGAGCAGCTTCTTCCTCTTTAATTTTTAGAATGCTTTAATTTCTAAACGAGTAGAGATTATTGCTTTCCCTTCTTTAATTTGTTGTGTCATTTGGAAAGGATGGTTGCTTATTCCTCCAATTGGAAAAATGGTCTGGGTTGCATAAGGCTTTGATAATTATTTAAGATTGCAATTGTAGTTTTAATATATGAAACTTGAGATTGTGGTTTTAGAAGAGCATTCTCAAAGCTTGTAAAATGGAGTGCACCCAAGGTGTTTGTTAAAATGTTTGAGAGGAAATTATAACTCAAGTGAGTAGTTAATGGGTGGGTAAAGTAAAATGGTGTATACATTTATTTCATTTAGCATAAGAAGTGAGTTGTTTCTTTATAAGTTAAGGAAATTGTGAATTAAGAACAAAACAAAAATCGAGTTTAAATTGTGTGTGTTGGAAAGGAACTGTGAAGATGGGTTTAACTTTATAAATTCTCTATATAAGGAGGTATTCAAGTAAGGTAGTGAAGGAGCTAAAAAGGTATTTGGCTAATAACACAAATATTTTAATTTGAATGTTCTTGTGTTGTAATGTTTGAGAAGGGAATTTCATTGAACTGAGCAAGCTGACGGTAACTTCAAATCAATTATAGTGCATGAGGTATTTATTCTTAATAATAAGACTCAACAGGTGTAGAATGTTGGATCATAATTTATTATTGTAATGTTAAAAATGGAGATTTAGTTCGTTGAATCCTTGAATTATATCCTGAGTAAATTGTGGAGATTAGGTTGAAGTTTCAATGCTTCATGAATTGGTAGTCTCTGTTGAGTATAGGAATTTTAAGAAATGATAATTTAAATTTATTTAGTTTATGAAGAGAAATAACAATGATTTTGTTATGGACATCAGGGAATTAACGAGTAAATATAGTTCCAGAGCTGATATATTGGAGTGAGTCATGTATATTTGGAAACATTGCAGGTGCGTGAATAGCGTCCCATTATAATTTTTATAAATGATGCTTTACTTGCTATAATCTTATTAAATTATCCACTTTCTTAAGAACTAACTTCCTCAAAACATTTTTGTCAAAATTATATCAATTGCTCATTGTTATTTATATGTTTAAATGATATGATGATTTTATTCAAGGTTAAAAGTTCCACGACATTTTATCGTTTATGGGTTTTTATGCAAAGAGTTGATAAGAATATTTCTGAGATCTTCTTTATTACTTTTATATTGAGATGGTATTATATTTAAAATGCTCTTATTCAAGTTACTTTTGTATGAAAAGATTTCGACTGATGGAATTGGAAGAAAATGTTTAGAGACCTTGTAAACTATCATGCTGGGGTCTTTTGTTACGAAATATTGTTTTCAAGTTCTCCTCATTAGAGGAAAATATCTTTGCTTGCCATTGGAAAGTTGACCCCATGCATGCTTGAAATTGTTTTTAAGAGGGCCGAATACAGAACGCTGGTTACTAACAGCAGTACTGTTAGTCCTTGGTGCACCATGGTTAACCTCGAGCTCGCTTGTATTCGTGGGATTCGTTCTCACGCTTGTTATTCGTGGGTCTTGTACCCGCGCTTGTTTCGTGGCTTTGAGCCGCGCTTGGTTACTTACCCTCGTGGACTGTGTGTCCATGCTTGTTTTCGTGGCCTCCATGCCACGCTTGGTTATTTTCCCTCGTGGACTGTGTGTCCGTGCTTGTTATTCCATTCTGTTGAGGTCCCATGGAAAGATGAGGTTTGAGAATTTCTTTACGTTAAATCGAATGTTTTATAACATACATGGATTTACTCAACTAACAATATTTTATATAATTTCATTGATGTTTATGGTTGTTTACTATAGAAATCGAAGTAGATTGCCATATTGCTATGAATCATATTTAAATCTATTTAAATTATTTTCATTAGCACTTCATTAAATCTCATAAATGGGACGTTATTCACCCGAAATGTTTTTGCCCTCAGATAGTGCAGCTGGTCATGTTCGCCTTTGTGGTCACTAAGGTCATTTTGGCTAGTCTGAAGTAAAGCATCATTCGAACAGCCTTTAATTCAATGTAAATCTTCAAACTCTTTTGTACATGATGATAAATCTTGTTTAGGTGCTCCACGTAGCCTATAGGCAGGATCCCTATCTTCCCTTGTATTTTGGAATATATGTATGTGCATATGTTGTGGTGGAGCGGAGCTCTTATTGTTGCTATGGAAATTCAGGTCATTGTTGAATTTTTTTTTGGGAGGTCAAATTTATGGGGAAACTTTGCCCAAAATTTTTAAAGAGACTTAACGTTTGGATTATATAAGATAAGCTATTGCGTATGAACTTAAAATGGCTTAAGTATGCTTAAGATTATTGTTCTAGTTTTGATGTTGTTAATGATATTATGAGTAGTATTAAATAATCATGTGTAAGGTTCAGGCTTAAGGAAAGTGAGTTCACCCACATTTCGTGCTGGTCACCCCTAATTTTTTTTCAGGGCGTGATAGACTCGGTCTTAGATCACTGTTTATATACATTCAGTTGCGTGCGGGTTATAGTCTTGATAACGCAATAGTGTTGTTTTCCTAGCATTGAGGACACAAGGAGCTGTCGTGGCACTGGTTAGTGCAAATGTGGATGACATTACATGTACTGTGTGCTATATATTGTTGTAACCTTATATGTGTTGTGTGCTATGTATGGTTAATGCCGAAATGTAATGAATATCTGTCATACATATATTGTTTATACTTGAGCATGAGGTTAACTGTTACCTAAGATTCAATAGCATTTACCCTAGCTTTAGGTTGTGGACGATCAGGAGCCGGTGAAAAGGGTAAACAACACGCATGAGGACTCGGACGAAGTTTTATTTTGGGATCGTATTATGTATAACTTTTTGAATATTCGGATGACTGTAGCCACTTAGTAGTTACTTACTCGCTCCACTCTGATGATATTATGATATACTACTTATTAATATCCTTAATGGGTAGTACCGAATATGGGGTGTTACAAAAGATGGTGGTTCGCTATGGTTGTAGAAGCTACTATTAATTGGGAATATTGGACTCAAGTGGTATCTTGAGGTTTTTCTTATTAAGACTTAATAGATTTTAACTCCCATATTTTCTAGCAATGATAGTCAATTTTTTCATTACCAAGAGCATCCATCATTCATATTTTCAATTTCATATCGTTTCATTCACTCATTCACCAATTTTATACAAATAAAAAAAATAATAGTTAGCATGTATTTTAATTGCATTCTTATTTTACTTTATTAATTTGAAAATCCAAAACCAATCTTTTTACTTGTTTTCATTGCATTTGCGTGGCACTTAGATTACTTAAGATTCAAAAAAAGGCTCATTGAGAAGAAAGAATGATCCTAGGTTTGTTTATACTCAATTCTTAGTCAATTTTTGATTGTAGACCCCAAGGCTCACAATAAAAGGCCCTCATCAAGGATTAATCCCTATATATATATATATATATATATATATATATATATAGTCTTCGAAAATGAGATGATTATCTCATGCACTTGTTTTAAAAGGAAAATTTTCAATAGCATTCAGTAAGTAATAATGAACTAGTTAGTGTACACTTATTTCAGAACATAAAATTATAAAAAAGAATATTGTAGAATATATGTTCAAATTTATACCCAAAAAATATGTGTTTAATTTTTAAAATTAATAAATTTTTAAACTATTATTTTGTAAAAGATAAATTGCCCCCTATACGGCTATACCTAGGGTCCTGGCCCCACCAACGGAATAGTATGCTTTAAGCCAAACATCTTCATATACACAACATAATTAAACGTTAGATTTCTCTGAATACTATTTGTCTTATTCCTTACTCGCACGCACATATATAGCCTTCTCCATTTAAATGTAATGATCAACTATGTAATACTTCAAAATTCATATTCATCCTAAATTTTATATTTTGATGAGTAATTAGCATAAAATGAAGATGAATATGTGTCTAAAGTTATGAATGATAGTTTCAGGAAAATTTCATTTTGAATTAAATTAACAAAAGGCAAAATATGACACTTTGAATTTTTGGGTGGCGATTAACAATATTTTTTTAGACCATAAATAGAACAATATTTGATGTATGGAAATAAAAAAATTATTTTACTTTCATAATTATTAAAAATATTAATAAAAATGTTATTAGGTAGGCATGAGTATTTTTTAAAGCCAATAACTGTTCAACAAAGTGTAAAATTTTATTTATGGTCACTAAGACACCATCTATGAATAATTTTTTGCGACATTATTTTCAACACTTATTAGTTAAATATTAATCGCCGTATAAGCGTCAATAAAACAAAAATGCGCGGCCAAGGTTTGTACATTGATGACGAAGCCCAACGAATCTTTTGATCGGCAATTTCTATAGTTCATTTTCTTAAAAAAAGAAAAAAATAATAATTAGAGCGACAGACACAACGGTATGAATTAAACGTGTGATTGAACGCAACCTCTCCAAACAACTGATCGATTATGCCATATACTACGTTTCTTTACCAAATTAATGTTTATATATAATTAGTGAATAAATTTTTAATGCATGATTTTGAATTCTTGATATAAGATTTATTTGTAATTAATTAAATAAACTCAACATTCATTTTAAAAGACGATAGGTGGAAGTAAAACATTTTGAATTTAGAATAGAAAAATAAATTATTTTCTTGAAAAAAATTGTCATAGGCTATCCAACATTTATTATAAAATTACTTAGTTCTCTGGGTAATGCTAAGAATGTTTTTGTTATCAAGATGGAGAAATATATAAATAGGCAACCAGCAACCACTTAGATCAATTGCTTATGGGTTGTTCTAGCTTAACCAGTGGACTCAAATTCGAGCCTGTGTATACAACTATGATAATTACTTGGAGCTAGCAAGGTTTCCCCCATTCTGGCCATACATCCTCACAAACTGGACTAGTCGGTTACTAGTGGCGTCAGATACTAGTGGCTTAATCCAAAAAAAAAAAAAATGCACAATAAACATTGGATTCTCAGAATATTACTATGTCTTCTCTTATTCCTTAGTCACATAACCTTCTTTATTTAAATGACATGATAAGCTAAGACTCATAAGGCGTCATCAGAACACACATCATCAAAGTAGAGAAACCTAAGAAAAGAAATGGGCTCAGAAACCATTCTTAAGCTTCCTGTCATTGACTTTAACGGCCTTGATTTGGAAAGCAAAAACCCTAAGTGGGGGGAAGTGAAATCCCAAGTCCACAAAGCACTTGAAGAGTGTGGTTGCTTTGAGGCTTTGTTTGATAAGGTTCCTCTAGATCTTAGGAAATCCTTATTTGTTGTCGTCAAAGAGCTCTTTGATCTCCCTCTTCAAACCAAACAACGAAATGTGTCTGAAACGCAATTTCATGGCTATCTTGGGCAAGCCCCTCATGTTCCACTCTATGAGAGCATCGGTATTGATGACGTAATTGTTCTTGAGAAAGTAGAGAGCTTGGAAAATACCTTGTGGCCTGAAGGATACCCAAGTTTCAGGTATCACCCAATTTAGATTTAACTCTATATATGTTTTTTTTTTAATGAAACTCGATCATTTTCGTTCCAAAAGAAACCCTTCTAGTTGTTTATACTTATAATTTTATCAGTTCTTTCAACATTGTTTATAGACTCCGATTATGTTTATATGGCAAATTCACCACCCAAGAGAAGATAGTCAAAAAGAAGTTTCTACGGGGAAGTTTTTCTATTGGTGTGTAGGAAAAACTGACTCTCAAACTGATATCTTCCCATATATCATGTATAAAAAGTTTCATTGACTTGAATTTTATATCATAAAGATAAAATTCCTTATTTAGACCCATATCCTTTTATAACTACATAATAGCCCACATGAATTAGGCTTAGGCCCTAATTCACTAAGGGTGGACTAGGCATATTCCAATACCGATGGAAGTCAATTTTTTCGTAGTGATGAAAAGTGTCATCTATACACTTTTTATCAGCCACTAGTTCAGCTTTTGTCATCTGAGGCCATATTTTTCCAATATTTTTGTTGGTTCACTTTGTCACGTTGCCCTTGTATTTGTTGTTATTGTTGCAGCAAAACTATACAAGCCTTCTCAGAGCAGCTGTCTGAGTTGGATCAGATAGTAAGGAAGATGGTTTTGGAAAGTTTGGGAGTTGAAAAGTACTTAGATGAGCACATGAACTCAACTAATTACCTTCTGAGGTTTATGAAATACAGTGCCCCTCAAACTGAAGAAGCCAAGGTTGGTGTAAACTCACACACTGATAAGAACCTTGTGACCACGCTGTGCCAGTTAAATGGGATTTCAGGCTTAGAGATTGAAAACAAAGATGGTAAATGGATCACATATCAGCCCTCCTCGCCTCACAGTTTTGTCGTGATGATTGCCGACTCTTTCCATGTAAGCCCATTGTATAAAGCTGACCCTGGCAAAAACCAACTAGTTGCAGCCCTGTTTGGATTAGCATTTTCACAAGTGATGTTTATCGAAACTGATATTTGCAAACTAAAATTGAAGTGATAATCAATAATTACTGTAATGTGATTTATGTTTGAATATGTTTTTATTAAAAAAGTTGGTGTGACATAAACTTGCTTGGATAACATATTAAAAAATTGGTTTTAGAAGACTCAAATATGAAATGCGAAAGGCTAGAAAAAATTGTTTTAACTTTGATGTGGTTTTTTTGGTAAGGAATAAAAAAAAATTGAATTGTTTTTTTAATTTCAACGTTCTTCAACTTTTTTTTTAGTGTTCTAAATGGAATCCCAAACAAGCTCTAAGATGTGTATGGTAACCAAATTGAAAGTGGTCCACATTTTAATTATACTCCCTTACGGAAAAAAAAACAAAGCAACTTGTAACAAATGTCATTGTTCTACATATTAAGGCTGGAGAAATATATATGTCGCAGGCATGGTCAAATGGGAGGTTATCTTCGGCATTTCACAGGGTGATGATGACAGGAAATGAGGCGAGATACTCAGCAGGATTGTTTTCATTTGCAAAAGCAGGGTATATGGTTAAAGCACCAGAAGAGCTGGTGGATGAGGAACACCCTCTTCTGTATAAGCCCTTTGATCACGTTGAGTTTCTCAAATACTTTTACACTGAAGAGGCCCGGAGACAGAAATGTGCTTTGAAGGCTTATTGTGGTGTTTGAGGAAACACCAATAATATTAATTGCGTCTATAATATATTGTCTTCCCAGCTGCGAATAAATTATTGCACATTTGTGCTAACGTTTGTGTTGTTTGTATCATATATTCATCATTTCTCTTTAGTTGCTACAGTGTTATTATTGTAAAACCCTAAAAATTCCTATTTATAGTGAATACTGTATTTTGATAAATAATATAAATAAAGGAGAATATGTTGTCTCTAAATCTTGTAGATTATTAAGTAGATTTTAGACAATTTTTCCTTGGAATTAAATAAATCAAAGATTAAATTTAAGACCACATTTAAGGATCATAAAATACAAAATAATAAACCATGGTTCCTAAATAACCAAAAGGAGCAAGAAAATATTATGGAATACTTAAACAAATTAAGAGAAATCAATAAAGATTAATGAGCAATTAAGTCTTCACCAATTAAATATTTGTGTAAATTTTCATAATTAATCAAAGGGCTAATTAAAGAATTAAGCATTAATTTTCAGGACTAGTTAACAAATCAATAGCAAATGCAATTAAGGGT
The DNA here is from genome assembly GCA_034222035.1 of Acacia crassicarpa. NCBI lineage: Eukaryota > Viridiplantae > Streptophyta > Magnoliopsida > Fabales > Fabaceae > Acacia > Acacia crassicarpa. The sequence goes on along the minus strand of JAWXYG010000019.1, from coordinate 1,134,407 downwards.
TAATTAATCCTATAAATAAGCTTAATCCTCTTGTAAATGGATAAGCCAATGAGAAATCAAAGAAATGAGCTCAATTCTTGTGAAAAATAAATAGACCAATGGGAGAATTAAACCATGGATTAAGGGTGAGGATTAAATTTAAACAAACACAAAATCAAATCCAATGGTTAGGGATCAAAGTAAGAGGATAATATAAAATTTAAGGTATTATAATAAAACAAGCACATGGGATAACTAATGGTCATAAATGAAAGCACATGGAGATGGAAGACGATAAGATAGGATAAGATGATTAAAGAAAATGGAATAGATGAGGGAGAAAGAATAGGGGCACAGTTTTGGGAGAGGGAAGAGAGAAGAAGGAAGAAAACTTAGTGAAGAAGAAAAAGGCAAATGCACATGTGGGCCCACAAGACTTGAACCAACCAATGGGAAAAATCAATGAAAAATAAACTAAATCCTAGGAAATTAAAACTAACCAATAAGAAGCTTTTACCCATAATTTGTGCCTTCATAAAAACACAATGCACATAGACCCTTGATGGCGGAAGATGATCCAAGGGTTGTGATTTTTGGACTTTTCCTATAAATAGAGGCCTTGCCTCAATTCATTCTTCACATTAAAATCATCCAAAACAAGAGTGGAGAGAAGCTAGAGTGAACTATGTGTAACTAGATGGAACGGGTAGTTGGTTATTAACTAAGCAAAAATGCATTTTAGGGGTTAATTTGAAGTTTATTCAAGCTTCTTCATTTAACTTTTTTATTTTGAACCTTATGGCTTAATTAGAAGTCTCTAATAGCCTTTTTTAAAAAATCATTTTTAGAGTTAATTGTGTAGGTTGGGTAAAATTTATGATGATTATTGATCCCAAGTTTAATATATGTTCTTGATCAAGATTAATCCCTATTTTTAACCTATGATTAAAATTTCTCCTTAAAACCAATTAGTTTACTAAGGATTTATCTCACTTGTGTTTTGAATTTTCCTATTGGTCATTTTTACATTTCTTGAATTAAATCAACTATCCTATCTTTCCTACACACACACACACACACACACATCCCCCCTCCCCCCTTTCTATTCTCTTTCCTTTATCCTCTTCCAAATCTCATCAATGCCTTATCCCATTAGTACTCTTATCCTCTTCCAAACATTAATCGTCATTTATCATCTAATTAACCCATGTGTTTGTATGTTTATATTAAACAATTTTCTCTTCTTCTTGCCCAAGCCAAAACCGTGGGTCCCCCCCCCCCCCCCCCTCATCAATTTTTGTCCTTTATTTTGTGTTTTTTTTGGGTAAGTATTTTGTGTTTTTATTCAGTCTTAAAGGTAAGAACCCAAGCTCTTCATTGGTCCATTAATTATCACATGGATTAGGATTAGTTAGGTAATTAATTAAGACTGTCACATCCCAATTTTCTAAAACGTTTTCGAAATAGTGCTATCAGAGTTCGAAAGAGTTTAATCAGAGTAGAGCATTGGAATATTTTGAATTAAACGAGTAACTGATCAACATTCATCAAAGGTGTATCTGTGTATTGTTACAGTCATCCACATAGTCGAATATTCAAAAAAACGGAAAATAAAAATTTTGAAAGAAACTCCTCGTCTGCCTCTTCATGCCACCTGCTTACCCTTCTCCTCGGGCTGGCCTCCTGAGGGTCCTGGGGCTAAGGTAAGAGCTGAGGTTCAATTACCATTGAACCTCAGGTAACGGTTAACCTCATGCTTATGTATCAAATATGTATGACAGATATCCATGGCAAAACAGTAATAATCACATACAATATTCTCATATTCAGATAATAACATAACACAGCCACTGCAATATGCATGTTATTATAGTATGCACTATTCACCAGTGCCACGGTGTACATCCGTGTCCTCAGCGTTAGGAAAACATAACGGCGTTATCAAGACTATAACCCGTATCAAGCTGTATGTGTATGATCAATTTTCAAAAACAGAGTCTCAGACTATCTACCACATATAAGCATACCATAAGCATCAGAGTTAGTGTTAGAATACGCGTCCGTACCTGGATCGGTAGTTCCGGTATAACGTTGATCAGAGAACGATTGCAATCTTCCTATAATAGGAATATTGCGTTATTAATTTATAAATAATATCCTAAAATATATTTTGGCCACTACTGACTATTCTACCCTTGATACACTGGTTTATCATTTTATTTTCTCAAAATTCGTTGAAAAACGCTGGAAATCATTGGGCAGAATTCCGCCTATCTTTGAAAAATCATAACTAATTCTAGGAAAATAGAAACAAAGATCCGTAAAATGTTCCGGACTCCTTAGGATGTCTATTTTCCAGAAGAAATATCAGGATTTTCCCAGAATTCGAAAATCATTCCCAGATTTCACATGTTCATCCTCTGCCCAGAATTTCCAGCATTTTCGCAACATAAACTTTGAGAATTTCTTTCTCACTGTACAGAGCTCATTTCAACATGTTCTTTACATATTTGAAAATCTCTATATGTCTAATTTGATCATGAAGTTTCTCAGAATTTTTAAATGACAATTTCAACATGAAATATGAGTTTTTCTGTTACTAGTTCAGAAATCGCCTAACCGACGGATTTTCGCCAGAACTTCGTTACTACAGTGTTTCTAACCCGGAAATTTTGCTAAATCACTTCCTTCACTAATTTTTCGAGATAAAGCTATTTTTAACCATAAAAACATGAAAATAAAACTATTCTAGAATTTTAAAGATTAAAACTACTTCTAGCTATGAATTTAAAACTCAAAACTAAAGAACTTTGCTTACCTAATGCTTGATCTCCTTCAAGCTTCTTCAAACTCTCTTCACTCTCTCTCAAATATGCAGATGATGCTTTGCTTGGTGTGAAGAAAAGTGAATGACCTATGCCTCTATTTATAGTGAAAAGGTTGGGCAATTGTGTAATTCTTTACAACTTCTCTCTTGGCTAATTTCCACCATTGGATCTAGGGTAAGATTGAAAACTCATATCCCCACCCTTCAAATCATCAAAACCGAAATCTCCTCTCTCTCCCCCTTCATCTTTTTCTTCTCCTTCTTCAAGAAGCCAAATGACTTGCACTCCAAGTTTGGAATAGTAATTTGTCTCCTACAAGCTTTTGACTATCATTTGACCATGTGCCAAATTCATCTCCTTCCCTTATAAGCCACAAAAACCGCCCCCCTCCTCTGGACCTTTTTTTTTGGGGTTGTTTTGGGCTTTATTGTTTGTTTGGGCACAAGCTTGGGTTACAAAAATTGGTCCATAGGTGATTTGTTGTGGTAAAAAGCCCTAAGTTAATTTCTTCTTGTTTATTATTTGATTCAGCTTAATTAGGTTTAATTTGTAGTGTTTTGATTGTTTTACAACTCAATTATGATCCTACTAATTCCAATTGTTTCAATTACCGATCCCTTGTTAAGCTTTAATATTGAATTTAGCCTAAATATTCCAAATTGTTTGTTATACCACTAGATTAATTACGAATGTTAATTCAATTAAGATTAAGTTTTTGTGTTTGCTAATTATTTTTAGTGTCCTCTAGTTATTCTAAATCTCTTCATACTCCTTTACGGCTTATTTTTGACAATATGTGACTTATATGACAATATATCCTTAAGTGTGAATTTAATTGTTCTTTAATTGTTGGGAATTTTTATCTAATTAGTTTAGGTGTTTTTATGACATTTTATAATATTTTATGACTCCTAATTAAATTTAGAGATTTGGATTTTACCCTATTAAGTCCTACCGAAAACTTATTCCAGAAATAGAATAAAAATATACTACTACTTTGGAGACAACATATTTTCCTACTTTCAATAGGTCCTAAAGGCTAAAATATCATATTCGAGAAAAATACAAATTTTGGGGTATTATAAAGACCATTGGATTTAGCTTTATAAGGTTTAATCCTATCCCTCCATATCTAATCTTAATTAGCATCCTTAATATGAAAATTAGAAAATTTAGTCTTTCAATTAATTATGAAAATTTAATACAATTACTCTATTTATTGCAAATTTTATTGTCTACTAGTTGTTTGGCAATTTTCTCTTTAATTGGTACAAGTATTTTTATGTCATTAAATTGTCACTTATGAATAAATTAAGACTATGATTAATTAGGATAATTTTATGATCCCTAATTTGAAACCTTAAATTTTAATTTTAAACCTAACATTTGGTTTGTTCCATATCAAGGGAAAATTGCCCAAAATTATAGAAAATAAATTACAAAATTAGATAAAACATATTCTCCTATTTTTAATAGGTATTATTTACCAAAATATTGTATTTAAGATAAACAGTGATTTTTTCGGGTATTACATGCGTACAATAACTTTAACTCTCATATATCTTGTATAATACCTCAAAATTTGTATTTCTCCTAAAAATGATATTTTGACAATTAGGACCTATTGAAAATAGGAGAATATGTTGTCTCCAATTTTGTAGTGTATTTATTTTATTTCTTGGTTAAATTTTCTTTAGGACTTAATAAGGCAAATCCAACTCTCTAAATTTAATTAGGGGTCATAAATGTCATAAAATACCATAAAAATACCTAAATGAATTAGATAAAATTTCCAACAATTAAAGAACAATTAAATCTACACTTAAAAATATATTGACATTTAATTCTTATATTGTCAAAAATAAGCCATAAAAGAGTATGAAGAGGCTTAAAGTAATTAGGGAATACTAAAAATAGTTATTGGGCACCTAAATTAATCCTAATTGAATTAACATTCATAATTAATCTATTAGCAAATATTAATAAGCAATTTAGAACATTTTGGCTTAATTAAATATTAAAGCCTAACAAGGGATCAATAATTGTAACAAATGGGTTTGGAAAGATCATAATTGACTTGGTAATCAACTAAACAATTGCAACTAAACCTAATTAAGCTAAATCAAATAGCAATTAAAGAGGGATTTAATTAAGAACATTTTATCATAATTTATTATCAAATGACCAAATTTTTTTGTGGCCCAAACTATTAGCTAGGTAAATAAAGCCCAAGGCAAAAAAAAAAAAAAAAAGAAGAGGCTGAGGTGGGGGACGGTTTTTTGAGCCTTGAAGGGCAAGGAATTTTGATCAATCACATGTTGGAATTGTGGTCTAACAACTTGTAGGAGAAGATGACACTATTCCTTACTTGATTTGCAAGTTCTTCAACTTCTTGAAGAAGGGGGGAAAAAAAGATGAAGGGAGAGAGAGAGAGAGGGGTCGGATGAGGGAGTAGGAAAGGTGAGGATGTGAGTTTGAAAATTTAATCTTGATCCAATGGTTGAAAATTGCCAAGAGGAAGTTGCAAATATTTACCACAATTGCCATAGGAAAATCCTATAAATAGGGGCCATAGTCATTCACAGTTCTTCACACCAAAAGCTCAAGCAACATCTGATTCTAAGAGAGAAAGTGAGAGTGAGAGTTTTGGAGAAAGGAGGAGCAAGAGTTCTAGGTAAGTTCTTGAGCTCTAGCTTTTGAGTTTTTAGTTATTTAGTAGTTTGATCTTTAAATCTTTTAGATATTGCTGTTTTTATGTTTTTCTGAGTTTAAAATTGGTTTTATTTCGAAAAATTTATGAAGAAAGAGGTTTAGCAAAATTTTTGGAAGAAAAACACTGAAGTAACGAAGTTCCGGCGAAATTTGTCGGTTAGGCGATTTCTGAAGTTAGTAACAGAAATGCTTATATTTCATGTTGAAAATGTTGTTGAAAAATTCTGACAAAATTCATGGTTAAATTAGACATATAGGGATTTTCAAATATGCAAAGAACATGTTGAAATGAGCTCTGCACAGTGAGATAAAAATTCCCAAAGTTTATGCTATGAAATTCCTGGAAATTCTGGGCAGCGTATGAACAATTGAAATCTGGGAGCTATTCTTGAAATCTGGGTAAAAAATGATATTTTTCCTCAACAATATACATCTTAAGGAGTCCGGAAAATTTTACAGATCTTCGTTTCGATTTTTCTAGAATTAGTTATGATTTTTCAAAGTTAGACGAAATTCTGCCAAATGTGTACCAACGTCCTTCTACGAATTTTGAGGAAATAAAGTGAAAAATAAATGTACCAAGGGTAAAATAGTCATTAGTGGCCAAAATATCTTTTAGGATATTATTTATAAATTAATAGGGCGATATTACTATTATAGGCTATCCGAAAGAACGCAGACCGACCGACAACGTACTGAGATCATCAACTCAGGTACGGACGCGTATTGTAACCCTAACTCTGATGCTTATTGTATACTTATATGTGACAGATAGTCTGAGACTCTGTTTTAAAAATTGATCATACACATACAGCTTGATACGGGTTATAGTCTTGATAACGCCGTTGTGTTTTCCTAGCGCTGAGGACACTGATGTACACCGTGGCACTGATGAATAGTGCAGACTATATAATAACATGCATAGGCAGTGGCTGTGTCCTATTATTATCTTTCATATGTGATTATTGCTGTATTGCCATGAATATCTGTCATACATATTTGATACATAAGTATGAGGTTAACCGTTACCTGAGGTTCAATGGTAATTGAACCTCAGCTCTTACAATAGCCTCAGGATCCGGAGGAGGCAGGACCGAGGACAAGGGTAAGCAGGCCGCGTGAGGACTCGAATGGAGAATTTTCTTTTTGTTTTTTTGTATTTCCGTATTTTTATATTCAACTATTCGGATGACTGTAATAGCAACCAGATACACCATTGATGAATGTTTATCAGTTACTCGTTTTTAAAACTATTCCGATGCTCTACTCTGATTAAACTTTTTCGAACTCTGTTGAAACTATTTTGAAAACGCTTTAGAAAATTGGGATGTTACATCTTGTATGGCTTTGATATGATTGGTTGATTCATGATTGCTTGTTTTCCAAACTGTGAATATCTGTCCTATATACTGTTTATACTTTTCATATGAGGTTAACTGTTACTTGAGGTCCGATGGGTATTGGACCTCAGATTTTTCTAAGGTTCAGGAAAGGAACCAGGGACAAAGGAGGCACCGGTAGATGGAGCCGTGGAAAGGCACCGAAGGGAGGAGCCAATAAGAGGCACTGTTCAAGGCAAATGCTGGAAGGGCGTCAATAGAGCATTCTTTCTGCCACGGATTTAACGACGTTACTCAAACAGTTTGGTGCCGAAGGCAGAGTTAGTCTATGTGGATCAATCAATAAGTCATCGTGAACTCGGTGAGACTTCCATGATAGACACCTACCTGGCCAAATTGTTTGATTAACTGAGTTAGGTTCATTGCTCCAAGTCTAGCTACGGCTTGGTTGAAGATTGTATAGTTACCATAAAGATTTGTAATTATACAAAGCTCTGTACTAATGTATTACACGAAAATTCCTTCAGGAAAATTTTAATATATTAGCATATGTCAGGGCATCAGCATATGCCTGGGCATTTTATATTCAGTTACTTATTGTCCAAAGAATAGTGCATGCTCTTCATTTCTGCATTACTCTGAGTGGTAGCACCTTAAACTTTGTCGCTTTTCTTGAACCAAGTGTCAACAGACACGGTTTCAAGTATGGAATTTGGGATGTTACACATGGCTTGGAGATTGAAGCCAAAGATGGAAATTGGATCAAGCCCTCGCCTCTTAATTAGTTTTGTTGTTTATCTTGGCGACTCTTTCCATGTAAGTCCCTTCTCTTTATATTCTCATCACAAAATATGCTAAATCAAGATCCTTTACACACACACACCCTCTAGTCCAAAATATAACTCATTTTCAATTACTTCACCGAAAATAAGGAAGAGCGGCTGATTCAGTAAGTCTATCTTAAATTGGAAAAAAAAAAAAAGGAAATCAACTTTGTCCTTATTCAAATTTGTCTCATATCTATCCTATTTCTCGATATACAATGACTACCACTAACCAACGGTAAAATTGAAAAATGATAACTGATAATTCTCTAGGTGAAATATATATCAAATAAAGATTTCTTCTAGAAGGCGTCCTATATTTTGGAATGAAGGAATATTAGTGCATGATATATACGCGTGTGTGTGTCTATATGTATATGTATTAAATTAAACCATGAGAAATACAAAAAATGCAGGCTTGGACAAATGGAAGGCTGGATGCGGTTTTTCACAAAGTGATGATAAAAGGAAATGAGGAAAGATACTCATCAGGATTTTTTTCAAAGCCATAAAGAGGACACTTAGTGAAAGCACCAGAGGACCTGGTGGATGAGGAACACCCTCTTCAATTTAAGCCCTTTGAGTTTGTTGAGTTTCTCGATTATTACCACACTGATGTTGCTAGGAAACACAGAATTTCTCTCAAGGCTTATTGTGGTGTTTGATTTAATTAATTGCTATATGTAATGCTTTGAGTCTAGTTAGATTGTGGTGGAATAAAATATTGTATGTACGTAGTTCTATTGAAATAAAGTAAAAGGAAAATATTATCAATATAGAGAGAGATCAAAGACTATTTCTCTCTCACACACACACAACAAGTGATGAGTTGTGATATTTTAAATACTATTTAAAGATGTCTTGTGCCTTAAGCTAATGGAGTATATCTATCTTTATTCATTGCCTCGTGAGTTTTTCTTTTGATAAAGAAAAGTATTATTTATGTATAAAGGCTTACTTACTGAGCCGTTGTTGGAATCTCACCAGAAACATGGAAGCGTATCGTACCACGCGATATAGGAAAAGTTAAACCCTTCATTGTTTTGATTACCTGGAAAGATGCAGCGATCTGAAGTAGCAATCTGAAAGCCTCCCCACAAACAGTCCTCGTATCTGAAGAGCGATCTGAAAGCCTCTCCACGAACAGTCCTCGTCCGCTCTATGATCGATCTTCTAGACTATCTCTCGAGGGGAATAGGATGGTTGTGTGGGCAACCATTCAGATGATGAACATCTGCCTCTAGGGTTTGTTTCTGATGAGAGCCTCCTTATGCGTCTTTTTTCTCTCAAGTAGGTGAAAGTAGGTTTATATGCTACTACACCCAAGACCTAACCTTAAACCACATGGGCCATAGAGTTCTTGGGCTGTAATCTTAATTAAGCCTTATTGGGCTTAAGTGACTAAAGAGCACATTAACCCAACAATCTCCCACTTGCTCTTTAAGATACAAACTTGAGTTCGTAAACCCAAGACCATGTAGCCCATAAGCTATCATCATCTGATAATATACCCCATCCCTTGTCTCGAGCTAGCCTGGGGATCTACCATTTGTCATTCATCAATGCTCATGATAATCTACAGAAGATTATCTAGTTCGGTGCTACTCCACTAAAAGCCCGAACGTGATCTCCAAGAATAATAACACTTATAACAAGTATATGCATTACCCCTTTATAGAATGTCTATAACTTGATTGACTAGTTTTCTGTAACACAATCAATTATTTATTCCCTTGACTTTAATAGTTTCTCTAATGGATTACATGCACTGGCCAGTGTCTTCAATATCCAGGTACCGAAACATATCAAGAGGACATTTCCTATAAATTTCATGTTATTTATCTCATAAATACCGATATCCAAATAGTCTCAATCCCAAAATACCGAGTTGTTAGCCGTCATATAGATCAAACCTCACCCGTTGGTAAATCAAAGAATGAAAACTATTCAACTATCTATTTAAAATAAACTCAGGATTAAGAGCAACTACAAGAGTATAGTTATCTGGAGATTTGATTCCTTATGACAGAAAGAACAACCTTAATTAAATCTCTCCTTGATCCATTTAATGTAAGTATTAACTCACACCAATATTTTATAATGATTCGGACAAAACCATTTCATAAAATATTGCAGCCTAAATAAAGTGTCCAACTTAATTTAATAGCTGTGAACCAATTCATCAATTGTGAGAACCTATGACCATGTCTTCTATGAACGTATTCATATGATCATATACTCCACAATTGATCCGGACCTTAGAGTTTGTAAATAGTGTGCGAAATAAATGAAAAACACCTCATTTATTAACATTCAGAAAAAAAATGCAATGTCATAATGTCTTGCTCAAAAAGCACAAAATAACAAAGTGAAATAACAACTACCTAAAGCTATAGTAAATATGGAATCCTCCTAAGACCCATAGATGAAACATGCCTCTCGAACACACGTTCAGGCAAACTCTTAGTAAAAGGGTCAGCAAGGTTCTCGTCTGATGCTATCTTTACACTTCTCCAACAAATGGCACCACCATTAAGGGTGTATACATATCCCGAGGTGGACTTACTTGAGTCAATATCTCCTTGGAAATTTGAGTCCGTATAACCAATGGTTTCAAGACTCCCACTCGAGTAGACCAACATATAATCTCTCGTTCTCCGTAGGTACTTGAGTATATGTTTAACCGCTACCCAGTGTTTCTCTCCAGGATCCGATTGGTACCGGCTTACTACTCCCATTGCATAGCAGATATCTAGTCTGGTACATAGCATAGCATACATGAGACTACCTACTGCTGAAGCATAAGGTATCCTACTCATACGTTCTCTCTGCTCAGGAGTTTTAGGAGATTGCTTCTTAGAGAGATGAATCCCATGCCTGAAGGGTATAATTCCCCTATTGGAATTCTCCATGCTAAACCTGGCAAGTATTTTGTCAATGTATTTAGCCTGGGATAATGCCAAAATCATATTCTTCCGGTCTTACAAGAGTTTAATACCAAGAATATAATTGGCTTCCCCTAGGATTACGGATTCACTTTCCTTCCTCGGACGAAACAGATTCACAACCAAACTCGTGATCGACTCTAGATAAATCTAGATCTCTGCATTTATCCAGAATTTCCCTCAACTGAACAATCGTTCAGAATCTGTTCGAATCAATGGCGTATCACTGTACGATCGCACAATAATACTTAAACCTAGTTCGAACCACTTCCTTGGGAAATATCGATCTGGGTTTTTAATCAAAAACCCAATCCAAATCCAAAAATCAAATCCGATCAGAGAATACAGAAATGAGTTAGACGGTTACCGGTTAAGTGCGAATTCTCTAGACAGTAGAATCCTTAATCCTTGGGCTAATCACAGAGATTTAGCCGAACATAACTAGGAAAAATGAAGAATAGATGAAGAACGCCAAGAACGCGAAGAACATATGAAGAACAGTTGAGAGAAAATAAAAGCTTCTATTTTGATCCACAAGTTTAACAAAACGTGAATGAATGGGTGTTTGTGGCTGCTGCCTTACTTAACCTAAACCTAAAATGGAAATAGGTCAGCCCAAATAAATAAAATGGGCTTTAGTTACAAAATTCGAATTTAATTAAAATCCAAAAATACATCAACTTCGGCTTCAAAATCGATCGCCCTTTTGTCCGAATTTGCTCTTCATGTCTTCATAACAATTGTAGCTCTCTGAATCATCTGAAATATGAGACAAAAATGAGGCAAATCCGATGTCTGGTTCAAGAGTTATGGTAAAAATAGCGAAGCAATGTAAAACTGGAATTTTACTATTAAAAATGGCTAAAATAAAATCAAAGGCCCAAAGCCCAAATAGATATAAAAGCCATTATTTATTAGCTAAAGAGTCCTAAATTATTAATAAAGAGACAAAAAGTAGTGTTTGAAATATTCAATTATCAGACATCCATTTGCCAAATCTCATAATCATGCTACAACAGCTAAGAGAATCCGGATGGACTTAAGCATGGCAACCGGCGAAAAAGTTTTATCATAATCCACACCTTCTTTTTAGGAGTACCCTTTCACCACCAATTTAGCTTTGAAGGTTTCAACCTTCCCGTCCGATCCTCTCTTTCTCTTGTAAATCCACTTCCACCCAATGGGTTTTACCCCTTCAGGTGCATCTACAAGAGACCAAACTGAGTTGGAATACATAGAATCCATTTCACGATTCATAGCCTCAAGCCATTCCTGAGTATCAACATCTCCTAGTGCTTCGTCATAACTCGTGGGATCACCATCTTCATCAATGATGACATCCTGATTTGACTCATCCAACAAGAGATATCTTGCAGGTTTACGAATCAATCTCCCACTACGACTTTGTCACACTTGATGTTATGCATCTATAGGGGGTCCACATTTTGTGGGTTAACAGTTTCTAGATGAGGACCCTCATTAAGTGGATTAACAAATTCATGATTTTGTTCTTCATTAAGTTCATCATCATGTTGAACTTCATCATTATGCTGAACTTCTGGTTCTATTTCTGGTTCCTGTGTATGTTCAGGTACATTTTCCCCTCTTTGAACAACCACAGGAACAAAAGCTGGAACCCCTTGAGTTTGTGGAGAAACTTGATCCAACACTATCTCATCAAGAATAACCTTACTCCTTGGCTTATAATTTGTCATATAGTCCTCCTCTAAGAAAGTCATGTGAGTGCTCACTATGACCTTCTTTTCTTTTGGACTATAAAACAACCAACCTCTGGTTCCTTTAGGATAGCCTATAAATATGCATACTTCAGTATGCGAGTCCATCTTATCTGGTTTTTGTTGCAAGACATGTGCCGGAGTACCCCAAATCCGAATATGGTTCATGGTGGGCTTACATCCTTTCCATAATTCTATTGGTGTCTTTGAAACCGACTTGGACAAAGCTAAGTTCAATAGGTACATAGCTGTTTCTAAGGCATATCCCCAGAATGAATCAGAAAGAGATGAATAACTGAGCATAGATCTTGTCATTTCTAAAAGAGTTCTATTTCTCCTTTCAACAACTCCATTCTGTTGGGGTGTCCTTGAAGAAGATAATTGCGAAACTATCCCCTCTTTGGTCAGGTAAGACCTGAACTCTCCAGATAGGTATTCACCTCCTCGATCAAATCGAAGAGTCTTAATTTGAACACCTAGATGCTTTTCTGCCCCAGCCTTGAACTCTTGGAATTTTCCAAAAGCTTCAGACTTGTGACGCATCAGATACACATGTTCAAATCTAGAGTAATCATCAGTAAATGTGATGAAATACTGATACCCGCCTCTGGCTTGGACATTTATTGGTCCACATACATCAGTATGTACCAATTCCAGCTGAAGTGTGGCACGTTTTCCCTTGGTCTTGAAAGATCTCTTGGTTATTTTACCCTCTAAATAGGATTCACATACTGGTATCGGTTCAAAGTTCAGGGATTTCAAAATCCCACTTTTGACCAAACCTTGTATCCTGTTAGACTTAATATAACCCAATCTCAAATGCCAAAGATAAGTTTCATTGGAAACTTTTCTTTTCTTTGATGAATTAATATGCTCAACATCTTTTAATTCAACATGATTAACTTCACAGGGAACATGATTAAGAAAATAAAGACCATTAAGCTTTACACCAGAACAAATAAAAGAAGATGAACTTCTTATTGAAACTGAGGAATTAAACTGAACTGTCAAACCATGTTTATACAAACAACTAACAGAAATTAAATTCCTCTTAAAATCTGGAATAAATAAACAGTCTTCTAAAACCAAAGTCCTGCAATTATCAAAAGATAAAATAAGGTGTCCCACTGCTAGTGCAAACACAAGCTCCCCAGTTCCAAGCTTCAAATCTCTTTGTCCTTTACTTACAGGCAAGCTATGTTTGAACCACTGCAAAGAGTAACAAACATGGTTAGTGGCTCCTGAATCAATGATCCATTTATCATCATGATTCTCCACTAAACAAGCCTCAATCACATGTAAATCACCCATGCTAGGCGTAGCAAACATGCCATCAAGAGTCTAGAGCATTGTTGCTCCACTCTCAATCATACTCACTTACTCCTGAAGGTGATTGGCGAGACTGGCCAAAATGTAGCAGCGAACTGACACATTCGTCTTCTCCCATCTATCCTTCTCCTGCTGAAATCGAGTCCGGTTTGCATTTGACGCATCTGCAGCAGGCTGCGCTGGCATAGGGGTAGTGAGAACAAAGTTGAGCTTTTCATATTGAAGAACAATATCCAAATTAGTTTTCCATTGTTTGTAGTTTGTACCATCCATAGGTTTTTGGCTCAAGATTGTAGCTAAAGGATTGAATGAAGACATTTTTCTGAAAATAAGGAAAAGCACACTAATTACAAACAATAATTAACAACAAACAGATATAGCGCTAGTAGATTTTAATAACTACTATTCGTTTATTGTTTAACAATCCATTAGTTATATTTACAAGGCTTACAATGGGCAAGTTTCTTGTAAAACTAATATTGTTAATTTGGGCCTTCAATTCCATTGCCAGAGCCTCGATGAGAGGGTTAACAATTTTACCAAAGTTGAATGTATTTAACCATTGTTTACTTTCAAAATTATCTTTAGTATCTAAGTGTTGCCGACGATGGACCGTACAAAACTTTACTAAAATTTTGAAAATATTAGGGTTTAATCTAGCGAAATCCGATTATCCTTATCCGATGGGGCTTCAGCGATAACCATTTTACTAATAAACCCACAATTGGGGCCCATAGGTTTTAAAATTAAATGTTTAATTTAAAACCTTCACCCATTCAATATTTTAAATTTAGAATTTTCAATTTCCAAGAATTTGTTCAATTTAGAGTAAATTATTAGGTATCTAAAATCTAGTCATGATTGGCAGAGTGTGCGTCACATGACCATTTTAAATAACCCACAAATTACTCCAAAATATACAATTCTCTTAGGAAATTTCCTGGATTATTTGTCTAGATTTTAATTCCACAATTATTATTCTAGATTTTAATTTAAAATCATAATAATTGATAATTAATATCTAGATTTTAATTCCACAATTAATTAATCCAATTATTATTCCAGATTTTAATTTAAAATCGTAATAATTGATAATTAATGTCTAGATTCTAATCCCACAATTAATTAATCCAATTATTATTCTAGATTTTAATTTAAAATCATAATAATTGATAATTAATGTCTCGATTCTAATCCTACAATTAATTAATCCAATTATTATTCTAGATTTTAATTTAAAATCATAATAATTGATAATTAATGTCTAGATTCTAATCCCACAATTAATTAATGCAATTATTATTCTAGATTTTAATTTAAAATCATAATAATTGATAATTAATGTCTAGATTCTAATCCCACAATTAATTAATGCAATTATTATTCTAGATTTTAATTTAAAATCATAATAATTGATAATTAATGTGTAGATTTTGATCCCACAATTAATTAATCCAATTATTATTCTAGATTTTAATTTAAAATCATAATAATTGATAATTAATTTAGTGGGCAATCTAAATAATTTCGCATAATAACTATCATACTAGTCGATTCAAAGCATAATAGCTACTATGCAATTATGACATGTGATTATGCAACAATATGACATCTTCCTATTCTATATGACATGTTATTTACCAACATTATGTTAATCGCAAATATAATTCATACAATTTAACAAAGGCATTAAATAATTAAATAAATAACTTTAATCCATGGCTTTCCTAAAAAAATAAGAATAAAAAAAATACAACTTTGGAATTCCTCTTTTGTCCAGCCCATAGTTTCTGTCTCTAGCCCCTTTAGGGTATCTGTGGGCCCAAAAGCCCAAAGACCCACTCCTTGGCTAGAAACCCTAAAACACAAAAGAGGAACCCTAGCCTCCACTTCTGCCACGCCTTCAGCCGAAGTCATCTCATCTTCTTCGCAGTTTCTTGATCTCCAACTTTTACAGAAATTCGAAAAATACATAGAAACTCCAAAAAATATAAAAGTAGCAAGGAGGAAACCTAATCATATGGGATTAGTCTCCTTGTTACAAATCAAGAAATACACGAGAAAATCTAACCATGGATTAAAGCGATTAACCGATTGAAATTAAAACTAATACCAAATATGAATTATAAACGAATAGCTACCATGAAATGAATAACAAATATAGAAAAAGATGCCATATTTTCGAAAAATAATTTTTGAAAAGAATCACATGAAATATAAATTAACATCAAAACTCAGTTTCTTTTCCTCATCGCTCTTGGCTCTGATACCAATTGTTATAATCTCACCAGAAATGCGGAAGCGTATCGTACCACGCGATATAGGAAAAGTTAAAACCTTCATCGTTTTAATTACCTGGAAAGATGCAGCGATCTGAAGCAGCAATCTGAAAGCCTCCCCACAAACAGTCCTCGTATCTGAAGAGCGATCTGAAAGCCTCTCCACGAACAGTCCTCGTCCGCTCTATGATCGATCTTCCAGACTATCTCTCGAGGGGAATAGGATGGTTGTGTGGGCAACCGTTCAGATGATGAATGTCTGCCTCTAGGGTTTGTTTCTGATGAGAGCCTTTTTATGCATCTTTTTTCTCTCAAGCAGGTGAAAGTAGGTTTATATGCTACTACATCCAAGACCTAACCTTAAACCACATGAGCTATAGAGTTCTTGGGCTGTAATCTTAATTAAGCCTTATTGGGCTTAAGTGACTAAAGAGCACATTAACCCAAAAACCGTTTGATAGTGGAGTCAAGCAAGGTTTTATAAATATGGTTTCTATTCTTAAAAGCCTTCTTAAGTCCCTTGTGTGTGACTACCATTGACCTTGTCCATTTGATGGATTGAACTGGTCATTATGTAGGACCAATAGTTGTATCCCTATCTTACAAGCAAATCCAGTTATTTATTAGTAACTAAATACTCAATCCTATATGATTCAATTAAAAGTCTTGGCCAAATTTATATTCCTAGACTCTTCTAAAGCACCAAAAATGAGCGGCCACAATCAAATTCTTAATTTCAATTACGACAAATAAGCACATAATTGAATCAACAAAGGTAGGAATAATTATCCAACAATAGATGAAGTGTTTCAGCTTAAACGTGAAGGGGAAAAAGGGAGGGAACCACCTGAGCAAGCTGTTTATTCCAAGCATCTGTAATTATATGATTACTCCCTCTACTCCTTATTTTAAGGCACCAACTAGTAAATTTATTTGGTCTTTTTTATAAGGCACTTGCTTGTTTGCAATGAACATTAATTATTTTTTCCATGTCTGCCTATAATTAATAAGGGTAATGAGTGAGATTAATAATTAATATGATATTAGAGTTTAGTGTAATTAGTAGAGGTAATATTGGAAATTACTTAGATTCTAGGATAACTTTATTGACTTTAATTGCTTTTATTAGTTTGTGAGAAAAGTTAGTTGATGCCTTATAATAAGGATCAAAGGGAGTATAATTAATAAAAGATGCTTATTATTAACATGTAAATATACGTGAGTACTTACAAAGCTTGGTAATCTCTCTTTTGCTAAAAAAATAAATAAATAATGGTTATAGGTGTTCTGGACATGTATGAGTTTGGGCCATTAGAAAGCTTGCAAATCATAATTTGGGGTCCTATAGCTTTGAGCTAGGTTTCGTTTAATAAGGTCTTTTTGGACCTACGAAAAGCCACTTTTTTTGGCTGAAGAGACAAGTATATGTAGAGAAAATAATGAGGGAAAAAAAATATTTTTTTTGGTCCTTCTATATCTGAAGATGAAGAATTGATGCTTGCGATGTTGACTCACTGCTTTAAATACAGTGATTGAATCCTCCAAAAGATTACCTCTGGATGCACCACATGAATTCTCTGAAATAAAATAAAACTAATAATCTTATAATCCTATTTAGTTGAACAAAATATCTCTCATTTTTCTCTGAATTGTTTTTCCAAATTTAAGTATTCCCCTTAGGATCTAGTACCAATGGGTATAGTCCCTTCTACAATAACTTTTTTCTTTTAGAAATTTCGACCAATTGATATGTCCCTAGAATAATAGCAAGATTTAGTGGAAACGGGTAAATAGATTTAGAAATAACACTACTGTTGTTATTTCTAAAACACATGTTAGTTAGTTGTGTGTTCTTGATTGACGTTAAATACCGTAAGTGTCAGCCATAGCCTAACGCGGCAACTGAAAAAAAAAAAAAAAAAAATTAGTTGTGACTTTTGGTTTTAGCAGAGACTCTGATTATATTGTTGGTAACTACTCTTATTTTCCCATAAAATAGAGGGACAAAAATATTTTTTTTCATTACTTTTACAGTAAATATGGTTTTCACCAAGAGAAAATATGATGACTCATACAGCCCCGACAATCAGTCATTTCTCCCAAAAAATAAGTTTCATTGCAAACCACAAAAGAAATTATCTTTGTCCAAAGTAATTTTAGAAGAAAATGAAATAATATAGCTAGGCATACTATATTAATGATGGAAAATAAAAGTAAGGAATCAAAAAGCAAAACATGTATTGAAATGACTAGTTTAATTAATTAATAATAGTGGATTCCCCTAATATTGGGAATAAATAGCAGAAAATGGATAACAAAATAGTGAAGGTGAAGAATGGTCGGTTCCATTATTGGGAACGAAATTTGAGATGCAGAGAGACGAAGAGAGAATAATTAGAACTTGTTTTTGGGCTTTTGACCTCTTTTTGCGCTATGTTTTAGGGTTGATTGATGATAATGTTTGTCCACACAAAGTCTTCAACTTTTTCTTGGCATCCTGCAATACGTTATCTTTGCCCATCTATACTCTACAAACCTACCCTATCTGTGTCACCCCAACTCTTTCTTGCATAGATCTTCAATTATATTTGTCCGTGCTTTTGGTTTTGATGGAGAAGATATTTAATGAGATGAGTACGGGCATGAAAATGAAATGGAATCCTAAAGTTTAAAGTATATAATTGGTATATTCGACCAAAAAAAAAAAGTATATAATTGGTATAGGTATGAAATGAATAATGATATTTTTATTTAGATATTTGATAGAATAGAAATAGTGAACGCATATGAAGGAACAACAAGAAAATAACCCAAATATTCTGTATATTTTAAATCTAGTAAGAACCTTCTTATAGTTTTTATAAGCTCCAATTAATTATTTTAAGTTGGTTAAGAAAGTTAGTTAAAATTAGTTATTTCTTGTAAATTGTCAAAACTCACCTCAGTAAGAATTACTCCTTTGGTTCTATTTATTTGGTTGAGAGAGATTTTTTTACTTTATTTTTATTTTTATTTTGCCTTCAAGACCTTCAACAAAACCGATTCAATACCTTCATCGGAATACCAACAACGCCTTCTTGGTTTTAAGTTTGAGTTTGGCAGGGCTTGAAATCCCCAGTCCTCTATTTTAGAATCGGGGTCGTCATGGGGTTTTTTCCTTTCAACAAGATCGGACCAGGAAAGAACAAAAGAAAGATGGACGATTTACTCATGGAGACGAAGTCAACAGAGAGTTGGAGAGAAAGATCGAACAGTGCGTCTTGGCTATTCGACTACAAAGATAGGGTTTTTGTTAAACAATATCAAAAGAGTAATACTCCCTTCCATCCTTATTATAGGATATATTTAGGAAGTTAATCTTGATCTTAAATATAAGATATATTTATCATGTTTATCAATCTTTTCCTAATTTACCCCTATTAATTATCCCTCAACAATAATCATGGAGGAGAAGGAAGAGGGAATTAAAAAAGATGACTATGATATTTTAGAAAGTACATGTCATAAATAACTTATTTAACTAGCTTCCTTAATCTTATCAAATTAATTAAGTAAATATATTTTATTTTAAAGATAGGAGGAAGTATAAGAATATTTTTTTAAAAAAAAAAACCCTTTGTGGGTATAGTAGTTATACACTCGTATCATACCAAAATATTACCTCTTCCCTCCAAATCCGAATTATAGGAAGTAGGGCTACTTAAAGATTTGATTATTAGTGAATGAAAGATAAATCAGTAGATTGACATGCATGGATCTTGGTACTTTTCTTCCCACATCACCCTCATGACGTAAACTTTCAGATTGATTTAGCTTTGATTTATAATGTGATTGCATATGTGACACTCCAATCAACGAATAAATATATTGATTCATCTACTTCCAGCTATATCTAAGCTATCCTATAGATCGTTGCAATAGTAGTAAGTAATAAGTCTATCACTTTTTTTCTGTTGTTAACTGAATTAGTACTAGCATATCTGAATATTTCTGACATTAGAATCGTGATTAAGGAAAAATGATCTAATCACGCAATTTATTTTAGTCCTGACTGTGACCCTTTCAAATTATTGCAGCATTAATTAATTATGGAGAATATAATAAAAACGAATGCTTACTGACAAGATAAACTTAATTCAAGGCATAGACGAGTTAATCACTTAATTGTACTTGCTTAATTCAAGGCATGCATGGCTAAAATGATGCAGCACATTAAGAATGACAGAGTAAATCCGATTGTTCATCAACCTAATCATGATTAAAATAGGAGAGTAATATAATTAAGATATACAAAAGCATTTATATATAACCTTGAAAAGAATAATATTTAAATAAAACTAATTAATCAACAAGTCAATATTGAGCAATTATGTATAAATAAAATATAATCCCACAAGATAGAATGACTAAAGGCAAATATTTTCGACCAAAAAAAAAAAACTAAAGGCAAATATGATCTACTACTTTTTTTCCCCCTTTTTTAAGTTAAAACAATGTCGTTTCATGCTCAATAAAAGCAGAAAAAGTAAAATAAAATTTAGACTCGTCAATAAATTAACCATCGACTAATTCATTAACCTGACCGGCTAATTATATAACTTGGATTGAGTTTTAACATCATGCATGCCTATAATACATGTTGTATAATTTGCAAGTTGACGCGGTCAGTATACTTCTCAAATGCCCGTTAATATTATAGGACACCATCTAGAAGGTGTTCTTAATCCTATTTACTGCTATTTTCTAGTTTTAAAGAGTATTAAATATTCCCATGATTCTTAATATAAGACATATTACCTAATTTGAAAAATTAAAGAAGTTAGTTGATTATTTAATGTGATATGTAATTTCTCAAATACTGTAGACATCTTCATTGATCATTGTTAAGGGAGTATCAATAGGAGTAAATAAAGAAAAAATTGACAAATATAACGGTTATGACTTATATTTGGGACAAACATCAACTGCCCAAATATATCTTATATTAAAGAAAAATGTTAGAATCTTTTATATATATATATATATATATATATATATATATATATATATATAATGCTAATTATATATATATATATATATGTGAGTCCCACCATTTTATGTGTGTGACATGAGAAAACACTTCTCCTACAACATGAGAAGTATTTTTCCCTATATATATATATATATGTCTATGTTTAATGTGGGCAATGAGAGAGAACAAATTAATATATAATATTTGGGTTTAGTTAATATGGATAATATTGAAATCTCTTGAATTTGTGACAAATTTAATATTTTTAACTGTTTTCAATACATACAAATTAGTTAGAAGTGACTTCTAATAAAGATAAGAGGTAGTACTAAATATGTATAGGAGACCATACACACTAATTGAAAGTCGATATATTAAAACTTAATATTTAATTCATTAAATCAATTTATTTAATTATAACTTAATTACTAATTCATATAATTCACACATAAATTTTTTATAAACATAGTCCATAACAAAGCTAATTAACCATGTAATAAATCCGGCCAAATACAAAAATCAGATAGTGATAAATAAGAGATTTTTTTAAATATAAAAATACATATAATATATGGGGTTGCTTCCGATTAGGAGCCAGTTCGTTCGTACCAGTGAAAAAGATATGGTTTTGCAATTTGATAGGAATCACCCAAACATGTATATAAAAATTAATTAATCCCTGGAGATTGACACTTCTGGACGATCGATCCTCTAAGTCACATCATGAGATTAAGATTAAATGATGGAGATCTTAATTAGAGTCATTGACAATATAGTAATATAATTTGAAAAGACGTTGACCCCTCATAAATTAAGGAGCTTTTAATTATGAGTAAGTTTTGGGCACCGAATTATGTAGTCGATATATGATCTTGTGGGTCAGAAAACTGAGGAGCGAAACAAATTAAAAAGATGATAATCTTAATTCATCTCAAGGTGATCACTTCAATAATCTTGATTTGAAAAGGGAAAGCGGGTTGCAAATTGATTAAATTAAATATTCGTCTTATTAGTTCAAGTCATTGGGTGTAAGTAGAACATCTCATTCACAAAACTCTATTCGAATCTATCTCAATATAAGTTTGATGTGATTGAGATTTAAAATTGATTATGATAAGCTGCCCGATTAATTAATTGAAACTAGCTTGAGAATGATATTTGACAAAAACACTTGAACCAAAAGCCATGACTTAATGTGGTGGGTTCATCTTAGAGAAAAGACCCATAAAAGAAGAAGAGTCAAAATGGTGTGCATATAATTGTCATAGTATAATGCAACTTAGATCAACTGGTGTGTACAAAAGTGAATAAGTTCAAAGTATTTATATATATAGAGAGAGAGAGATCAGATTAGGACTCAAATATTGAAACACTAAAACTGTGTGAAAGTGTCTGTGGGTGTGTTCAAAGTTGGGATTTAGCTGTCTTTCGCTTTAATTATATTGAAGGCACATCAATCATATCCCCTTGATTTGAACCATTATTTAATTAATAAACCTAACTTAATATATCATCTATGTCAAGCATCTAATTATTGATTTATTTTCTTCCATAATCATATAACTATAGTTCCTATTTTGAACAGTGTAATCGACACCTTTGATTGAACCACATTTTTATATGCATTTTCATGATTAATTTGAAATTTTTAATACATTTTGTAGGAAATTATTGTATAATTAAGTACTAATAATTTGAGTTACGTATATTTGTATTAAATTAAGTGTAATTAGGGGCAAAATAGTCATGATTTGTTAATTATTCATGCAAATTATTTCTTACTCTTTTGATGTCTATCTTGTGCTTAATCTTCCATTGTAGGTGCTAAAAAGGAAATTGTAGATTTTGGAAAATGTCAATTGGGATCAAAACTAATATTTTTGAGAACTCAGAAAAATTACAAAAAATGACCTAGACTTTTTTTAAAATTAACTTCTGCCAGAAAAATACAGTAGCTTCCAGAGCCATATTTGAAAATTTATTTCTCCTAGTAGAATAATAAAAAAGGTATCGAAGTTTATATGAACATGAAGCTTAGGAATCTATTTTATGCCTGTAAAATTTCAGATCAAACCGACTTCGTTTACTATTTTGAAAACATAGATGATACTTTGTTGCCTAGAAAACCCTGATGCTGGCAGCAAGCTTCTTTCTTGAGTTTTTGAGTTTGTAGACCTTGAATCTGATCTAACCTCATGCAAAATCACGTTTTAAACTCATTGGAACCCTTAAAAACACCAAAATCAGATCACAACACCAAGCTCTAGCCATTTGAACGAAAACCCTAACTACAAGCTTCAAAGGTTTAGGTTTTTGGTGTTTACATGAAATTAGAGATTTGCTTGGTGATCTTGCTCTTTCTCTAAGTGTTGGAGACCATGGACCAACCGAATATTGGTTCAACACTTGGAAAGACAATTGCACAAGTGGTAGAATCCATGGAGCTTAACACAAGTCATCCATCACTTAAGTCTATGAAGGGGAGTATCTCTACTACCCTTGATCTTCCTAGGCTAATTCCCTATATTGTTCAACCTCTTGATTTAGAGCTTAAGTCTCTTCCTTCTAATTTAAAATATGATTTCCTTGTTACTAATGGGAAATTTCTTGTTATTGTTTCAAATTCTTTGTCTGTGAGTAAGGAGGAAAGATTGCTTGATGTTTTGAGTAGGAATATAAATACTTTAGGTGGGACACTAGCTGACATTCTTGGGATTAGTCCGACTATTTGTACCTATCAGATCCTCTTGTATGAGGAATCCAAACCCCTTAGGCAACCTCAAAGGCAACTCAGCCCCCCTGATTCTAGATATGGTCAAGAAAGAAGTGACTAATAAGCTATTAAGTGCGGGTATCATCTACCCAATTTCTGACAGTGAGTGGGTTAGCCTGGTACACATAGTGCCTAAAAAGAGTGAGATGACTGTGGTTAAGAATGAAAACAATGAGTTGATACCCACTAAGGTGCAAAATGCTTGGCGAGTGTGCATAGACTATAAGAAGTTGAATGAAGCCTCTAAAAAGATCACTTTCCCTTACTCTTCATAAATCATATGCTTGAAAGGGTGGCAGGTGAGAGCCATTATTGTTTCCTAGACAGTTATTCAAGATATTTCCAAATCCCATTAGCTCTCAAGATCAGGAGAAGACTACTTTTACTTGCCTATTTGACACCTATGCCTATAGGAGAATGCCATTTGGATTGTATAATGCACCTAGCACTTGGCACTCAAAAATTAAAAAGACTCATGTTACATCATTCCAATTTCAATTGCAAATTAAGTGGTTTTAAACAATATCTCAAAAGGTAGTAATTATCTATGTTTGTAAGATCTACTATTAATTGATAATATTTAATTCAAGTGTTATATTAAGGTTTTTCTTAAGAATAACTTAAATGAAGTTTTAACCCCCATAACCTTTTTGAGCAAGAATAGCAACTTTCTTCATTACCAAGAGCATCCGTCATTCATTATTTCACTCTCAATTTAAATATTTCTTCATTATTTTCCAAAAAATACCAAAAAGAGTGTAAATAGCTTTGCTTTCATGAATTTAACTTAGCAAAAACCAATTTTAAAACCCAATTTCTTACCATTTTTTAGAACTTAGTTTAATCTAGCGACTTCAAATAAAGACTCCTTGATAAGAGAACGATCTTTAGTTGTTTGTACCATGGAATTATCATTTCTGCATTTATTACAGAGATTTTTTTTCTGCAGTAAGTGAGAAACGATGTTGTTTCAATAATTTCTTTTTTTTTTTTGGGAAAAAGACGAAGGGTGGAGCAACACATGAGGTTATAAAGTGAGTAGTTGATTGAGTTGAGCAGCAATATTGGAAGAGAAAACAGGAAAGATGGTTGACGATCTTTTCTGTGAAAACAGGCTGTTATATTTTTTCTGTGATGCATGACATGGACGATAAAGAGCTTCTATGGAGAGCTTCAATGGCTCCAAGGATCCAAGAACATCCATTTAATCGAACTCCTAAAGTGGCCTTCATGTTCTTGACGAGAGGCCTTGTTTTTCTGGCTCCTTTGTGGCAAAAGTTCTTCAAAGGCCATGAAAAGTATTACTCAATTTTTGTTCATTCGAATCTCAGAATCCTTCTTACAAAGGATCATAACTTGAAAGTCCAATCCTCCATGGTCGCAGAATGCCCAGTAAGGTTAGTCTTCCATGGTCGCAGAATTCCTAGTAAGATCTATGAAGAAGCTCTTTTCTAACATAGTTTGTGTTCAATCTTCCATGTTGTACTGCCTCGTTTCTCACTTTTTGCCAAAAAAAAAAAAAAAACTTTCTACAGTAAACAGAGAAATGATAATCCCTTGTACTATATTGCATTTTAATTTATGGTAAAATTTGTTATTTGACCCTGAGGTGGTTAAGGATTTTGTCAAATCAAGCCTCTTTTTAGTACGACATGTATTGATATATATCCTGTAGATAATCATATGCTTGATGTGTTGGTAATTAACAATTACAAGTATCAAAATTATAAATATTACTTACGTTCTCAATTCAGGCCAATAATGCCTTTATAAACTGGAAAATGATAATGAGTTATTGAGATAAGAGTATCCAACCTAGATAAAGTGTTATAAAGTAAAGGCCTATCTTTAATAAAATCTTATTAATAATAATTAAACCACGATTTTACCAAAAAGAAAACTGATAGTTTTGCAGAGAGAATTTTTGAACGGTGACACTGAAAGTAAAGGCGTATCTTTAGGATTAATTAATTATTACCATTAATGAAACTCCCCTGTATAGAAATAACTAATCATAATAAATCATTAGTTTTCTATGAAAAGGATATAAATAGATTGGTGGCTGAGTATCCCATCTTTATGCTAGGATCTGTCATCCTTTACGTCATTGTCTCGATCATTGGACTGAAAATCGTTCACATCACTCAATGTATGTAATTTATCATTCATTATCAATCAAATGAGAACTTAGTTACGATTAAATAATGATGACGTTTATGAAAAGACTAACTTACTGGCTTGATTAAAATTGTTTTACTTTTATTGATGGCTTTATTTAGGAAAAGATAAGAAGGGATACAAAACACACAAACACAAGGTAATAAAAATGGAAAAAAAAAATCAACAAAAATCTTTCTTTGATTCCTTCTAGCGGTAGAAGTGGCAATAATATAATAAGAAAAGTAATTAAATGGTAGTTTTACCACACACATAAAGTACTTAAATGGTATATTATGATAACTGGTGAAGGTCGGCCTCATCTTTAAATTGCTTCGAGATAAACTTTTTTTTTTTTAAAGCAGCATTAACTTTTGGTAAAATTATAATAAAGAACCTAAAAAAAAATAATATTTATTAAGAAATACTATAAAAATAGTAATTATTTTGAAGAACCAAAAATTAAAACATTAAAATTGAAAAACTAAATTACTCGTAGCCAAATTTCCTATATTCTCTTTAACTAAATCAGAATATAATTTAGAGTGATTGATGAATAATAACAAATCAGAATCTTAAGTGATTTAAGTACTATTGAATGTTGGATATCAAAGATTTAGGATCTTGTGACATTTTCTTTTGATGAAATGAATAGCACCATAACAACTCAAACACATAGACACACACAGAAGCTAAGCTAAGAAAATTTACAGAGCGACATTTCAAATTTGAAATGAGGAAACAGATTTTAAAAGAAAACAACACAAGGTGGAGGCAAACATCTATTTTTCTCATAATCAGAACAATATGAATTCATTAAATTTTTAGGCTTCCAACTCAAGCATTAGCATTTCGGTTCTCATGTTTTTTTAAATCATAAAATAATTTTATTGGAGTTTTTTGGTCATACAATTATGCTTTTATCCTTATAAATTGAAGGAAAAAAACTGCAAAATTCATTGACACTCCAGTCTCTTCATTTGCTACCACTACTACAAAAAATAGCTTTTACTTCCCTAAATGGCGTCCTATTTTAAAAAGCGGAAGAAGAAAAAAAGAAGGTGGCATTTTTGTAATTATATAGAATAAAAGTTGACTTTTAGCGTCTAACTTTTGAACTTAGACACCAAAAGTGTTGCTTTTGGCGTCTAAGTACAAAAGTTAGATGTCAAAAGTGATGTTTTTAACGTTTAAGTTCAAAAATTAGACACCAAAAGTATACCCTAGCGTCAAAAATTAATGCCAAAAATTTGTCCTGGCACCAAAAACAACACTTTTGGCATCTAAGTTGTATATTTAAACGCCAAAAGCATTACTTTTGACGTCTAATTTTGAAACTTAGATGCCAAAATCATTTCAAATTTGTACCTTTTTCTTTTTGGTTTCAGGCGCTCCAAATCCATGACTTCCCTTTTTTATTTTGGTTTCTCGAGCTTCTCATTATATTAGAGGCACACCCATACTTCTCTTTTCAAACTTTCCATATGTCACTTCCGATATGCTCAAATCACGGACAGTGGACGGTGCGCTGCAATCGCGGACGGTGGATGGCGAAGGCAACGCGAATGGTGGACGGTGAAGGCAATGCGGACAATGAAGGTGACGGCGGACATGATGCGTTGATCCAAACTTTTTCAACCGCAGGGGAAGAGACTTCGACGAAAGGATTGAACCAAAGTGAGCCTAGTCTTATGGTGATTCTTAGGGTATTTTCACAACACCACCTTCCTCCACTAGTCACCGCCGTCGACACCAACTCATCAACCAACTGTTCTAATTTTTCTACAGATATGATTTCTAGATCTCTATTCTGTCATCTTTGTAGCTTGAACATATTTTTTTGTAGATTTGATTTTTCCTATTCTCTGATTCTTCTATAATTTTATTTCAATTTGTAGATCTGAGGTTCATTTCATTTTTCTGATTCTTGGACTTTTCTGGTTTTTTCTGATTTTTGGATGATTTTATTTCATGGCTTATTGCTTATGGTGATTCTAGTTCTTGTAATCATCTTTCTCCATGGTTGCCAGCGATTTCTATGATGGTTGTTGGCAATTTCTATGGCTATCACAGCTGTTTGTTCCACGGCAAGCCTCCTAACTTTGTTTGGTTTTTTTAAAAAAAAGAAAAAAGAAAATCTATATAGCGTCCAAAAAAATTTGAACACCGTAACCCAAGACTTTTAATGCCCCCAAATAGGCGTCCCTGCAAAATTGGACGTAGAAAGGGGCAAAAATAGGACACAAGAACGTTGTTTTGTAGTAGTGTGCATGTCACAAGGATTTTGATAATCCTAAGATGCCATAGATTTTAGAGTAACTTATCAAAGGAAGGTAAAAGGAAAAAAGAGAGAGAGAGAGTAACTAATCAAAGCTCCATTTGTTTATTCTGGAATCCTTAAATGTTGAAATTCACGTTACTTATTACCAACAATTATCAAATTTTTGAATCGATTCAGATATTGATTAAGGGTTAGCAAGTCAGTGGCAAGTAATATTTAATATCAGTGTTTGGTCCAAATACTGGGAGACGTGTGTAAGGTTTGAAAGGTATAGCTAACAGTGTTGGTCGTTCCTCTCTGAAAGTGTTGATAGCTATCTTTAATATGAGAAAGGTCACAGCTCCTTGAAACCTCACTAAACCACGGACTTGGGAGTTGGGATGGTCGCAGGTCGTCGACGATGGACATGGAGAGAAGGTGAGATGGTGGAGGATGAAAATCAAAGATGAAGTCTAAAGGTCTCTAGTACACGGTTGTGTTACTCTATTTCTTTATCTTTTAATGACGTTTAGAAGAGAGGTGGAAAAGGAAGTTTGTAACTAGGAGGCGAGTTTGGCCAATCATTCCAGATTCTAATTTAGGTAGAGAGAATATAAGAAATTTGACTGAGGACAATTTAGTCTTTTTGTTTTTATGTTTTAATTTCTGGTCCTTCAAAAAATTACTATTTTTATGGTCCTTTTTAATAAATATTATTTTTCTTAAATCCTTTATTATAATGTCCCCTTATCTTTTGTTGATGATATATTTAACTATATATACATTTGTGACTGGGAAAAGGATATAAGAATAAAAGGTTTTGAATTTAGTGTGCATTTTCGTATGCCATATATGTTATTTTAAATTTTAATTACCAATAGCTTTTAAAGATTTCAAGCTAAATAAGAAATATAAATCATACATATTGTTTTGCTAAAAAATATAGTACTACATTTTTTATTACGAGTTCATTGTTTTATGTCTCAAATTGTTTTGTCCTAAGAACACAGATAGATTGGACTTGACTAGGTTGTCAAGCTTAGAGCCTACGTGCCCTTTGAAGGGATCAAAGTCCA
Organism: Acacia crassicarpa; assembly: GCA_034222035.1. Lineage (NCBI taxonomy): Eukaryota > Viridiplantae > Streptophyta > Magnoliopsida > Fabales > Fabaceae > Acacia > Acacia crassicarpa. Next base: position 1,105,158 of record JAWXYG010000019.1, on the reverse strand, counting down.
CGTAGTCCGCAGTAAACTTAAAGGCGTGAAGCCAGGGGGTGGTGTGTGTGCTCTGTGTGGCAGAATGTAAATAGAGCATAGATTAGAACGTGTGCACCTGATTAGGGTTCCCTTGTATTTATAGAGGAGTCTGGTGCGAGTATCCCGGGCTGGTGAGCGATATCCGAGGCTGATATCTCGAGATCATGATTGGGGGAGATCCTAGATTAATGGGATCCCATATCTTTGCCCATTATTGCACTGATTCTGCTTCATGCATGGTTGGGCCGTGGTCTGGATATGGGTCCTTGGGCCGGTCCGTAACAGTTGCCCCCCAGCTTGGTCGTTCAGGCCTCTGGATGGCCGAGGTGTAAATTGTCTCCGGCCCCTATTAAGGCCGGGGTATTCTACCTCAGTGGGACCGGCTCATGGCTGCCGTGGTCCCTAAGTCGGCTTCGAACCCGGGGCTAGCTTCTGGCGCCTTTGCTCCAGTGTTATGCTGAGGATGCTAAGTTCTGATTCAGCAAGATGGTAGTTCGGTCCATTCCGGCCCGCGGCGCTTGCCAGTGACTTCGGTTCCCTGCTTTTTTCCGTTTGGCATTCATCACATGTCTCGGGATTCCCCCTGTGTGTGCCATCATTGTGAGTTCACACCTGGCACGCTCTGAATGGTGGTGTTCTGCAACCGTCGCGGCTTTTCGCTCCCCGATGCTAGTGCGCATTTAATATGATGACGTCGCGTTGTACTAATCCCGTCGCGCCTATGTACTAATAGACCGTTTCGCCCTCGTCGTTTCGCGACTTGGTTTAAATATCTTTCCTTCCTTCCTTGTTTTCATTCTTCCCGCTATTCAACTCTTCACAAGTTTCTCTTTCTGCCTTCTCTCTAAGTTTATAGAGAAGAATCCTCTCTGATCGACACTTTTGCCGTTTTCCAGCATCCCAGTCTCCCTTATTTCACTCATACAGGTATTTTGTTTACCCTTGAGTACTTTTGTTCAGTATTGCTCTGCATTTTACCGTTTATTTTATGAGATTCTTGCCTGCGTTATCGTTCCTTCCCATCTCCTGGATTGCTTAGTCCATCTACTGGGTTTCTTCTTTGCTGTCTTACCTGAAATTGGTTTATTCACAAGCCCTCTAGTCTTTAGGCTTTTCGTCATGGTGAGAGGCGGAAATTCCCCTAGGCCCAGAGCGGTGTTGTTACCGGAAGAAGAGATGTTTCTTCGAATGCGCTTCCCTCGGGCCACTTATTAGGTTCTTGGGGGTGAACCACCTGCTACGGAGGTTTTGGCTCCTTTGCGCCGAGGCGGCATCACACGTCTGAGGCGAGCTAGGGCTCACCCGGCTTCTGCTAGGGTTCCGGTCCCAAGTCCTGTCCGTCCTCTAACGTACGCTCTTCCCATCAGGATGTCCGGCAGGGCCGGGGTAGACTCCTCGTTCGAATCCGGGTCACCGGTGCTGATGGCCCAACCCCTCAATTTTTATGAGGGCCCTTCTTCTGTTCGCCAAAGTCCTTACCCGAAAGGGTATCTCGGCCCTTGTTGGGACTGCCTCGTGGAGAGCTCTGCTCTGATAGCCCGTGGTGGGGATGCCAGGGCTTCTTCCATACTTGGTTCTTGCCGGCATCGACCTTCCCCGGACGTTCCTATTCGTGCCTCCATTCGTCCGAGTCTGCAGTCTTTTCCGCCTGTGACCGTTGTAGTACCAAGTATTCCCGCTCTCTACTGATGCTAGTTTTGTTTATTTGCCTATAGGTATAATGGCTCCAAAATCCCGGTCTTCCAAGCAACGTTCTGAGCCCGAGGGTTCGGACTCTTCTAGTCCGCCAGAGGCCTTGTGTCGGCAATACGGCTGGGTGTCCCACGAGGTATTGAAGACCGGGTCCCTTTTGCCGGACATAGACCTCGCTCGGTTGAAGGTACCGGCCATGCCCGGGTGTGTCCTTAGGTGCCTGACGGCCGATGAGCCCATTTGTGCGACGCGGGAGGTGGGCAGCCCAAACTTCTTCTTTTTCTATCGGGATTGCTTGACTCGGGTCCAGGTTTCCTTGCCCTTCACCGCTTTTCAGATAGAGGCCCTGCTGCACCTAAGACTCGCCCCCTCCCAGCTTCATCCGAACGGGTGGTCTTACCTTGTTGCTTTCAAGCGGATTTGCAATTCCTTCCCCGTCCCGATTGCGTGTACCGCCAACTCTTTTTTTATTACTTCGGCCCCTTTACCCCTAGTTCACCCAAGGAGAGTGAGAAGCTGAAGGGGTTGGTGTCGCTGCGTATCAACCCGGAGCGGAGGCTCGTGACGCCTTTCTCGGATTCTTTTAAGCGCTTCAAGGGGGCCTTTTTCAAGGTTGAGGCCGTGTTTGGGGAGCAGCCTTGGTTTTTGGAGGGGCCTGAGGGCGCCGACGTGGGCTGGCGCTTTCCTTTATATTGGATGGAGAGCCATCATGACGCCAAGGCTACCTCCTTCCAGGTTCCGCGCAAAGACCTGTGGCCGGAGTCGATGTCTGCCCTTCCCCGGCTAGAGGCCCTTGTGGCGGAGTACGGTTTAAAGCTCGCCAGCTTCTTCATAAGTAGGGACGGTTCTAAGCTGTTGCCTCCTACCTGTAGGATTCCTTAGTAGCTTGTTGTCTTATTTTTCTGGCTTGGCTTTCGGATTCCTTATTTTAAGCTGGTTTATCTTTGCTTTTTCAGCTCGAGATATGAACGCCCTTCCGCTCTACGTTCGCAGGGCGAATCCGGCTGCTGCCTCTCCGAGCCGACCGACAAGGAAGCGAGATGTTCCAGAGGGTACCGTCACTCCCGTAGCCGATACAGTGAAGAAGTCCAAAGCCTCTGTCGGCCAAGGGTCTTCTCCTTCTGCCGCCGTCAATGCTCCTCCGGCTACAGAGTCCCAGGCTGAGGCCGTGGTTATGTCTCCGGCTTCCAAGGGGAAGGAGGTCGTGATTTTTGATGAGGAAGTCGAAGTTGCGCTCCTCTTTGAGAAGCCATCGGGTTCGCTGCCGACTTCCTCTTCGTCTCCGCCGCCTCCTCCACCGCCGGGTCCGTCTTTGGTCTTCCCACGCAGTTTTTGTGGGAGAAGGGGATAGTTCCTGAGGTGGATGTTGCTTTCCTCCCTCCTTGGTACTTTTTGAACAATCGGCCGACGTCCCCTCCCACTCTGGATGAGATTCATAGGGCTCAAACGCAGTTGTGCCGGTCTATCGGCTTCCTTCAGGCCCTAATTCTGGTGATGGAGAAGTATGTTCAAGCCGACGCCAACTGTCGGGTGTTGAGGGCGTCCGAGGAGGAGCTGCAGAAGGTCTTGGCCAAGGCAGTGGCTGAGGCTGAGTTAGCGGAGGCTAAAGCCGAGGCATCAGAGGCTAAGGCCAACGCTGCCGAGGAAGAGCGGGACACGGCCAGGACTGAACGGGACGCCGCCAAGGCCACGATGGTGAAGGTGGATCAAGAGCTTCAAGCCTCCCGGGGTTCTGCCGAGAAGCTGGCTGAGGAGTGCACTCGGGCGTAGAAGGGGTTGTCCGAGAGTTTGGCTGCAATGAAAACCCTTCAGCAGCAGCGGGCCTCCCTGGTTGCCGAGAAAGAGGCGCTTCAGGCAGCCCTCTCCGCGGAGCAGGCGGCTCATCAGGAGACGTCGGACGCTTTGCTGCAAACTGCTCGGGAGTGCTTCGAGCAGGCCTTGGCCCAGATTCGGTACTTCAACCCCGGCGTTGAGCTCAATGTGGATGGGTATGACTACCGTGCCTTTGTACAGGACGGGAATCTGTTCCCTTACCAGTCTCCTACCGCCGAGGGTCCTACCGATGGTGCTGAGGAGGATGCAGCCGAGGCCGAAGGTCCTGAAGCCGGGCCATCTAGCTAGCCTTGACTCTGTTCTTTTTGTTTTTGGGGCGTTGTGCCCTTGTATTCTTTTCGAACAATTCTGGCGTTTTTGGGCCATCTTGTACAAACTTTCTTGGAGAATGAATGATCTACGTTTTCATCATCCTTTTGTGTTTGTTTATGCAATTCTAAACTTGGTTTAGATAACTCAGACAATGAATGATTTACTTCTTTTATCATCCTTTTGCCTTAGTTTGGATTTTTGTCGGCTGCATGAGTACAAGTTGTTTTTGCTCTACCACACTTAGTGTGTGGGAGGTTGGGTCAGAGTTGTCTTATTTCAACCTCGTTAGGTATAACTAACCGCACTACCTCGATCCGACTTTTTAGTGGTCAGACTCCGACTTTCACTAGTTGGATTATGTTTAACCGACGTAAGGGCTAGACTACCACTTGTGCAACCGAGGCTTCGCCTGCCTCTAATCAAACATTTTGACCTGATCAGGGTCGACATGGTAGTCCACTTGCTTAGTCGGGCGAGCGTTGACGCGTCAATTTCGTAAAGGGCCACGTATGGCGCCTTCACCGAGCTCTAACCAATGCCTGTCGGAGTACAACGGCCGGTTTTCGTACATCTAGATGTTTTTTTAGTTTTCGGCCGGGTACACGACCTTGGAGCCGTTCATCCGGTGCCGGGCTTATCGGCCTCGGCTTTTGGATTTTTGACCGGGCTTAATTGCCTCGGTTTCATGCTTAAGCGGGTATTTTGTGCACATTACTGAATCTCCTTGATGGGATCCTTTATTGATAAAAAATAGCCCTAAGGGGCTTTACAAAGAAACGTGAGTAGAAAATAAAATAATCTTAAACTTTTAAAGTTCAAAAAGAAGTAACAAAAGAAATAACCAACAAGCCGCCCTGAGCCGGGGCAGGGTCTAGCTATAGTAGATCCTTAGCTTGTCGGCGTTCCAAGTTCTCTTGACCGGCTTCCGTGCCAGGGTTTCGAGGATGTATGCCCCTCCGTCGAGCTTTTCTTTGATCTGGTAGGGGCCTTCCCAGTTTGCCGCAAGCTTCCCGTCTCTGGCATTCTTATTACCTATGTCGGCCCGTCGGAGTACGAGGTTCCCCCGGTTGAATGACCATGGTCGGACCTTTCTATTGTACTTAGCCGCGAGTAGCTGCTTGGCGGCTAATTCCCGGCAGTGAACCTTGACTCTGATTTTGTCTATGAGGTCCAAGTCGGTCTTCAAGGCGTCATCGTTCGACTCCTGTCCCTCTTGTCTGGCTTTAACCTTTCTCCAAGATGGCTGCCCGATTTCGACCGGGATCATTGCTTCGCATCCATAGGTTAGCCTGAATGGGGTTTCTTGGGTCGAAGATTGCACGCTTGTCCGGTATCCCCAAAGAACGCTGTGCAGCTGCTCGGTCCAACTGGTGTCCGCTTGCAGCATGCGCCTCTTCAGTCCGTCCAGGATGATCTTGTTGGCCGATTCAGCCTGGCCGTTTGACTGTGGGTGTTCGAAGGATGAGAAGTGTTGTTTAATGTCCAGGTTGGACATTAACGCCTGGAACCTTTGGTCCATGAACTGGGTCCCATTGTCCGTGACGTCCTCGGCCAGTATCCCGAAGCGTGAGACGATGTTGTGCCGGAAGAACTTCATCACCCTAGCCGAGGTTATTGTGGCCAGTGGCTCCGCCTCGATCCACTTGGTGAAGTAATCCACTGCGACGATGAGCCATATGCATTGCCCTTGTGCAGGTCTAAATGGTCCGAGGATGTCCATGCCCCACTTATAAAAGGGGCCAGGGGGCTGGCATTCCTTTCAGCTCTGTAGGCGGCGGCCATATGATCCTAGCGTGTTTCTGGCAACTATCGCACTTCTTGGCTGTTTCCATGGCGTCATGCTGCATGGTAGGCCAATAGTAGCCGACGTGTAGTGCCTTTCTGGCGAGAGCCTTGCCCCCCATGTGGTGGCCGTTGCTGTCTTCGTGTAGTTCGGCCAGCACATATTTTGCCTCAGTTTCGCCGACACATCGCATCATCGGGCAATGTAGTACTTTTCTATAGAGTTGATCGTCGACCATGGCGTAGATGGCGGCTTCCCTGATCAACTTTTTGGCCTCGGTTGGGTCAGTAGGGATAATTCCCCTTTCAAGGTAGTCTTCTATTGGCTTCCTCCAGTCAAACGCTGCCGAGATAGTCATCACACAGCTCGGCTCGGTCAGGTTCTGTTGGATCACGGTCCTGTGATTGTCCGGTCCCTTAGTACTTGCTAGTTTGGAGAGAATGTCGGCTCTCGTATTCTCCTCTCTGGGGATATGGGTGACGATTACTTCTTCGAACTCGGCCATGAGCTCTTTGGCGCGGTTTAGGTACTTTGCCATAAGAGGCCCCTTTACTTGGTAGCTGCCGTCGATCTGTGCGGCGACGAGTTGAGAGTCGGTTAAAACCTTTACTCGGTGCGCGCCGTTGTCTCTTGCTTGGAGCAGTCCGGCCAACAGGGCCTTGTACTCGGCTTGGTTATTAGAGGTCGGGAACTTCAATTGGAAGGAGTACTCGGTAGCGACCCCCCGGGGGCTCTCCACGATGACTCCTGCACCGCTGCCCTTAGCGTTGGAGGATCCATCTACATAGACCTTCCAAGTTCCATCACTTGTTATAGCCGGGGTCAGTTCCCTGATGAAATCCGCCAGTGCCTGTCGAGCCTCGAATGTGATGTCAAACTCTGACAGCTCTATGGCCCAGTTGGTTATTCTTCCCGCTAAGTCTGGCTTGTGGAGGATCTGCCGGATCAGTTGGCTGGTGCGCACCACTATCCGATGCCCCTGAAAGTAGGGCCGGAGTCGTCTCGCCGCGGTGAGTAGGGCAAAGGCCACCTTCTCAAGCTTCTGGTATCGGAGTTCGGAGTTCTGTAGGGCTTTACTTATGAAGTATATCGGCATCTGCCCGGTGTCGGCTTCTCTTGCTAAGGCGGCGCTGATGGCTTCGTCACCGATTGAGAAGTACAGGAACAAGGTCTCTCCAGGGTCCGGTTTAGTGAGTACCGGCGGGGTTGCCAGACACCGCTTGATTTCCTCGAAAGCCGTATTGCAGTCCAGGTTCCAGCCGCCTCGAGTTTCCTTCTTTAGTAACTTGAAGAAAGGCAGTGCTTTTTCGGCCGACTTCAGTAGGAACCTTATTAAGGCGGCCAGGTGGCCTGTCAACTGCTGTACCTCCTTCTTGGTTCTCGGTGGTCGCATTTCTAAGACGGCCTTGCACTTGTCCGGGTTGGCCTCGATCCCTCGGTTGGTCAACATGAAGCCTAGGAATTTTCCAGCCGGAACTCCGAAGGCACATTTTGTCGAGTTCAACCTGATTCGGTGTCGTCTTAACTTATCAAACGTTTGTTCTAGGTCCCGGATGTGGTCCTCTGGTAGCTTCGACTTTACAATCATGTCATCTATGTAGACTTCTATGTTGCGGCCGATCTACTCCTCGAATACCCGGTTCATCATCCTTTGATAGGTGGCCCCGGCATTTTTCAACCCGAAGGGCAATGACGTTGTAGCAGTAGTTTGCCTTGTCTGTCATGAAAGCGGTTTTCTCCTGGTCGTCCAAATGCATGGCGATTTGATTGTACCCGGAGTAGGTGTCCATGAAAGAGAGGAGCTGGTACCCGGCTGAGTTGTCCACAAGCTGATCAATGTTGGGCATTGGATAGGAGTCCTTTGGGCATGCCTTGTTCAGGCTCGTGTAGTCAACGCAGACTTGCCATTTGCCGCTGGGTTTGAGCATCATTACTACGTTTGAGAGCCAAGTAGTGTACTGTACCTCTCGAATGAAACCTACCGCCAGGAGCTCTTCAACGTGGTCCTCGAGGGCCTTATGTCTGTTGTCGGCGATATTCCTCTTCTTCTGCGCTACTGGTCTCAATCTCGGCCATATGTCGAGCTTGTGGCAGCAGAAGTGGGGATCGATGCCGGGAATCTCAGTCGAGGTCCAGGCGAAGACGTCTTAGTTCTGTCTGAGGAAGCAGATCATCTGTGTTTTCAGGTCGTCCCTTATATCTTTGTTGATCCTGGCGGTCTTGGATGGGTCCGTCCCTAGCGCCAGCTCCTCTAGTTCTCCTTCCAGCTCAGGTCTCGGATCCTCTGGCTCTCGGAGGTCGATTTCTACCATGTTAACCGGCTGCTGGGGGTGCCTGTCGTCATCTTGCTCAGTCGTCATTTCCTTCAGTCCGAGCTGAGGTGGAGATAAGGGTCCTCCTTCCTCGACTCGGAGGACTTCAAAGTAGCACTGCCGTGATTCCTTTTGGTCTCCGGATACGACTACCAGCTGATTCTTGTCGTTGACCATCTTCAGTTTCTAGTGCTTGGTTAACACTAGTATATCCCAGTTGTGAATTGTGGGTCGGCCGAGGATAATGTTGTATGGGGAGCGGAAGTCGGCCACGATGAACCTGACGCGCTCTGACTTGAAGGCCTCTTTTGTGCCGAGGGTCAACCGGAGGTCGATATAACCCTTTGGGAAGGATTGTTCGCCATTAAATCTGATCAGGGTGGTCTTGCACGGTTTGAGGTCCTCTTTATCGAGGTGCATCCTTTTGTAGGCGTCCCAGCTTATGATGTCGGCCGAACTTCCTGCGTCCATGAAAATCCTCTTAACGCGGCAATTCACCAAGGTTCCGGTGATCACCAGTCCGTCCAGGTGGCCGAGGATGACGTCCTTGAGTTCTTCATTGGTGAAGGTTAAGGGGGGCGGCTTTGGTTTGGCGGGATCACCCTTAAACTTGGGTAGATCTCGGACGGTTAGGACCTCGCAGAGGTATTTCTTCCGCTGGCTTACTGTGTCGCCTCCCCCTCCGAAGCCTCCGCTGACGACATTGCACTGGAAATCCACGTCGGGAAACTCGTCGTCAGAGGCGGTCCCTGGGCGGACTTCTAGTGTGGCCGCAGTAGTTGCGCTTGCTGCTCGTCCTTCCCTGGGTCTTGATGACATACTGACGCAGCTTCCCTTCTCTTACAAACTTTTCAATGGCGTCACAGAGGTCATAGCATTCATCGATGGTATGTCCATGGCAATCGTGGAATGTGCAAAACTTAGTGCGGTAGGTGTTGGACTCTAATCGGCCTCGGCTTATCGACCTGCCTCATCTCGGCCTGGGCTACCTCTTTCCATACCTACGGCCTGGGCTACCTCTGTTCCGGCCGCGGGACTCGGCCTTCTACTTGCTTGACCGTTCTCGATAGTCGGGAGAGCTATTTCTTACCTTATCGGGTTCGTCTGCGTTTGCCGCTTCCATATGCTCCACATCCAAGTATTTCTTCGCTTGGATGTAAAACTCGGTTAGGGTGCAGACCCGGTTCTTGCACAGGTTTCTGGCCAAACGTGACGATGGGTCAAGCCCGTTAATTAGGCAGTGCATATGGACTTCTTCTGACAGTGATCGTACCTGCATTGCCACATCCCAGAACCGGTCGAGGCACTTCTGCAGCGGCTCGCCCTTCTTTTGTTTCACCTTGCTAAGCGTGAACTGGGATTTCGGATGCTTTTTACTTGTGGCGAAGTGCAGTTCGAACTTACGTCCGAGATCTTCGAAACTTCGAATCAAGTTTTCTGGGAGGGAACTTAGCCACTTGTGCGTCGTTCCGGTCAGCGTAGCCGCAAAGAGGCGTTAGATGACCGAGCCATCGATGGACCGGACCCACATTAATTTGTCAAAAATGTCGAGATGGTTACGTGGATCCTAGGTTCCGTCGTACTTCGGAAGGTCGGCCAAGTCGAAGTCTTTGGGATAGGGAGCCGATGCCACCGCCCTCGAGAATGGGGATCTGCCGGATCCCGTAAGGAACTTTCTTTTGTACTCTCGGGGTGATCCATGGTGCAGGGAGTCATGACGGGGAGACCCGTGGCGAGGTGATTTCCTACAAGGAGCTCGACGGGCTCTGTCGGCCTCTCGGTGCTCTTCCCGGTCTCGGGTTCCTCTTCCGCCTCGGCCGTTGTGGTTCGTGGAACCATTTCGGCCTTCAGTGTTGTCATGGCCTTCTGAAGGCGGTGGGTGGCCTCTTTCCAAATTCGTCCTCCCGCTTGGTGTGCTAGTGCTTCTCCACCCGGTCCTTGGTTGTGGACTACTGGATGAGTGGCTACTGTTCGTGGCCGGGCCTCTCTCGGTATGATGCTCTCTCCGGTTTCCTTATGGGTGATGATTTTGGAGTTCCTCCCTTATCATCTGTGCAAAGGCTTGGAGGTCCGCTTGCCGCTGCAACTGATCCCGCCTTTCCTTATCCTCAAGCCTCTGCAAAAGTGATTCTTGCGTTCTCCGAAGGATGCGGACGTCGGCTTCTAACGCCAGAGCGTCCTGGGTAGGAATCTCCCCGAGCGCTTGCAACAGTGGCTAATCATCTGTGGAAGGGGAAGTTGCCGTGTCGGTGACATGACCCTCAGGGGTGTTCTCACGTCACGGTGGATCCTGTGGCTGGCTTGGCCCGGCTGGAGTTTGGTCTGGAGGCGGTGCTCCGCCTCCCTGCGGTGGTGGATTCCTGCTATGGCTTTAGTGTTCGCCATCTATGGTCACGGGGATGGAAGTTTACCTTTCCCCACGGTCGGCGCCAATGTTCTATCCTAAGAACACAGATAGATTGGACTTGACAAGGTTGTCAAGCCTAGAGCCTACGTACCCTTTGAAGGGATCAAAGTCCACGTAGTTCGCAGTAAACTTGGAGGCGTGAAGCCAGGGGGTGGTGTGTGTGTTCTGTGTGGCAGAATGTAAATAGAGCATAGATTAGAACGTGCGCACCTGATTAGGGCTCCCTTGTATTTATAGAGGAGTCTGGTGCGAGTATCCCGGGCTGGTGAACGATATCCAGGGCTGAGATATCAGGGGCTGATATCTCGGGATCATGATTAAGGGAGATCCTAGATTAATGGGATCCTATATCTTTGCCCATTATTGCGTTGATTCTGGTTCAGGCATGGTTGGGCCGTGGTCTGAATATAGGCCCTTGGGCCGGTCCGTAACACAAATAAATATTTGTATTTTAAGCATAACGAAAGAGTTGTTTCTTTTCTTATATAGAGACCAAACAAGTATAAGTCTGACGCGTTTTATTGCTTTGTGGCATAAAACGTTTAAATTTTTTATGATGTCCCATCAATTAAGTTTGTCATAAATGTGTCTTCTATAGAATAAAGCCTCAAACGAGTAGTGCAGTGGCATGGGAGATTGGCTCCCCTCCCTTATGTGTAAGGTTCGAACCCTGTCCTCCTCCCCTACTATGTGTATGAGAAATAATAATAATAATAATAATAAAGCCCCAAACGAGTTTCTAGTTTAAATTTGGGGAAATGATAATTTTTTACCAATAAATCAGTTTAATTCATGCTGGCATTAAAAAATTTCAATAGGGTGCCCAAGTCTCTTAATACTGAGATATGCAACTAATTTTTTAAGATCTGAAAGATTAGTGACAAATAATTATATAATTATATAATTAATACTAAATTGTGGAAGCGATGAGCGTCAAATCCGTGCAACAATATATATCCGTTAAACAAGTCTAATTCAAATGTCTATATTAAAAATTTAAATATCAATATTTGCAAAACTTCCATATATTAGTGTCAAAATTTGAAAGTTTTGTGGAAAATTATTGCATCTCTACATGCGAAAAGTTGGAATATATATCAGTTGACAAATTATCACGTGTAACAGTGTCAAATTTTGAAAAGTCATTGTGAAATTTTATTGGTGTATGTTGAACAAGGGTTTTTAATCTTTCATGTTAGATGTTGGAAAATCAATTACACAATTTTCACATTTCAATGTGATCTAAAGAAATTACTACTGTTAATTAACTAATATATATAGTTGTACAGATCTAGCACTTATTTTCTATAGTTTACTATTGACTATGTGATAATTTAAAATTAATATTTTATCTTTTAATATGAAACTTTATAGGGAAAAGGGTAATTAAATACTTCCTCTGTCCCTATATATAAGGTCATTTAAACCGAATTATGGAGTTCTAGAAAGTAGTTAAAAATAGTTTAAAGTAATGAATATGTAAGAAATATTTTTATAAAATGATTCCCTTATTTTTGAATGAGTAAAAGAGAGTAATAAGAAGGAAATGGTTGAAAAATGTACGAAGGAAAGACCATGTGAAAGAATAAAGGGAATGGGTGAGCATTAAAATTAGTGCTATGCATGAAAGTATTTGAGGGTAAAATGGAAAAATGTATTTATTGTTTAAACCAATTCAAATGAGAGCTTATAAAAAGACAACCCCATTCAAAAAATGAGGCTACATATAGACAGGATGGAGGAAGTACTTTCATTTATGATTTCCATGACTTTTAATCCTTTACTGAAATTTTTTAAAAAAAGTTATTCCAATTTATTTAAAATTAAAGAGTTAAGGTATAAATATATATATATATATATATATATATATATATATGTAGTTTTATCAAAAGAGCACATAACATTGTGTTTTTTTTAGATATAAAAGTTATTATGTGATTCTAAATTAGGTGTAAAAATACTTTTTAATCGTTAGTTTCATTGTTTTTATTAACTAGATGATGAAATGGCTTTTAAAGTAACTGTGTTAAAAAATAATAATGGTAAAATAATGTCGACTGTGTGGAAGCCACTACAGTAGTTATCAGTTAAATCAAAATTGCATATTTATCAATCATCAGACCTTTAACTCTGGTCTTTGCAAAAACAATAGCGTCTATCACTGCCATCATTAAAAAAAATTAACACTCACTGAAATCTAAAATGCAGGAGGGAGCGACGGGAAAGATGAAATGCAAAGGCGAGCATGAGCAATTTCCGTCAATGGAGAAGAGAGCGCTTGAGCGATTTTCGAGATTAAACGAAACTGCGCCGCCGTCAATGGAACACAGACGGTGTAAACAGTGCAACGAAGCTTCAACAGCACCGACAAGGAACGTGCTGTTACTGTTCATGAGATTTCCACTAGAGAGAGAAAAATATGAATCGGGCAATTTACCAAAAAAAAAAAACAGAATCGGGCATCAATTGTCTCACCAAAACCTGATCTGCACAAAATGAATCAGGCACCAAAATAAAGGAGCAAAATTGAAATCTTTATAGCCCAAAACTCAGATCTTGCAATCAGATATCGACGAAGATAATACAAAGTTGGGGGCTGACGATGTGGAACGTCGAATCCGCACACGGATACGCCAAACTTGGTTGGACCATTGCTTCTTCAATCAATTTATTTGTGGCTTTTCCTCATCATAATTTGATTTTATTTTCCCTGCGATTCCTCATCGCCATCGATTTAATTTTTTTCTCAAACAACTGATTTGGTATAACGAGAAACCTCCTTGCTTGATTCTGAAAAAATACCATTGTAGTTAGATGTATGGGGAGTGCTCTGTTTGAGCTCATACCCATAGCCAAAAGTGAATAGGAGCTCACTTTTGACTTTGATGGTGGAAACTAGAGAAAGGTACCTCCACTTCTGCATCTTCGTCTTCCTCCTTATTTGGACAAATCTATTCAAATGTTCATAAGATCCTTTAATTTTGTTCACTGCGGATTTTGTTACAAGGGCAAACAGAGGAGAGGGATTGAGATATTAATTCTTCTCACCTCGTACTTGTAACTTGTATTGGTTTTTGAAAGTCATGTCATTATCTAATTACTAAAAAAAAGTCAAAATAATGATTAAATGGTATTTTTGTATATAATTTATAACTATATAGTCACTTCAATACCTAAAAAAAATACTTGATGTTTGTGTTTTTTTTTTACCAAACCATATACTTATTTTTTCACCTTAACCCAAACTTAAATAATGAATTGGAGTCAAAGGATCATTGCCCCTGTTACTACTTTAAGTTCTAGATAAAGAACTTAGATAAAAATTTACTTTAATTTGATTCTAAATATGAGATCTCTATTTACTTTAACTTCCAAATTTATAATTTTTCCTCATAGTATCTGTATTGATAACACATAGTAAGGAAGTTTCTATTAATAAATAGTTATAATGCATATGATTAAAAGTAATGTTATCCGAGATAGGAAATACACTTCTCATATTGTAAAAGAAGTATATTCTCATGTCATAGATACAAAAAGATGTGGGTCCTATCATTTCCGTGCTTGAGTTTTTTATCAATAAAAAAGATGTGAGTCCCACCATTTCATGTGTGTGTAAGAATCTTCTCTTTCTTATACAACATGAGAAATGTAAACTCCTATAGAGAAACCAATAAACATTAATTTGTCATAAATAACTGACCTAACCAACCAATTTTGTTAATATCTCTAACTTTGTTACCTAGTGCTTATATTAAGCAGCGGATGGAGTAGTATTTTTATTATTAATATATAGAGTATAAAAGTTATAAAAAGTATACCAACATTTTTTGATACAGCCAGTAGGGGAGGGGGAGGGGGAGGCAGGGCTCGAACCCTGGATAAGGGAGAAGGCTAGCTCCTAAGACTGGCCTTAGTACCATCGCGCTACGAGGCGCTTGACAAAGTATACCAACATTATTTACTTTGTTTCGGAGCCACAAGCATCCACGAAAGACTTGTTAATTACTTTTTCTTTGTTTTCTTTCTTTTGTTTTTTGTTGCTCATCCGGTTCACTAAAGCTTCGCTTCGACTAATTCGGATCCGACTCGCATTGTGCACTTAGCTATAGTGGGAGAGTTTCCTAGTAGGGGGTTTTTTACATTCACAAGGCTCAAATCCGAGACCTTGCTTAAGCGACACAAATCTCTTACTACTTGAGCCAAGCCTCGTTGGTCTTTTTCTTTGTTTTCTTCTTTCAACCACTAACTTCCCTCGTCAACCCCATCTTTGGTCGGTCACAGCCCAAGTGCACCTCGTCAACCCCATCTTTGGTCGGTCACAGCCCAAGTGCACCTATATCTATGTCTGTATAGCAAATTTGCACTATAGGAGAACTAATTGCATATTCAAATTTTATTCTTTAATAGATGTGCAACTTCAAGTTTCACACGAAAGAATATGTACCTATAAGATCATCTATTGTTAGGATTGAGGAATGAAGCTCAAAAATGAGTAGAGAGAACAAATAGGCAATCTTCAGGTTCCAAACGGTTTGGTATGTACACATAAGACCCTGCCAAAAGTGAAACAAAACCAATCTAATTTTTGAGCTTCAAACTTGTGTGCAATTACTTCAACTGTTCCTAAATATAAACTTCAAATTTGAGAATATGTGCTACTCGTCCTAAAGTATAAGCTTCGTTTCATGTTCGTCTCAACATTTATTGCTTTTTTATTTTTCCAATTTTACCTTTGTTGAATGTATATATTGCATATTTTTTGGCCAGTGACCGCATTAATTAAAAAAGTGGGTGAGAATTATATTAATGGGGAGGGCATAGTTGGGAAAAATATATATATTACTTAAATATTTATTACTCTTAACTACTTCCTTGATAAACAAAAAATGGTTATTTGAAGCTTATACTCCATCAAATCCTTATATTATTATACACCGACTAGCAATTCTTACAAACCAATAAAAAGAGTTAAAAACATTAAATTTATCTTAAAATTTAAATAATTTTTAGTATACTCTTACTAATTACACTAAACTTTAATAGCATCTTAAATATTAATCTCTCTTACTACTCTTATTAAATATGGGCAAACATGAAAAAAATATATATTTAATACTCTTTAAAAACAAGCAAATGCCTTATAATAATGACTAGATAGAGCATTTAGAGACGAAGGCAGTACTAGTTTTCAACGACATCTTTTTTAAAAAAAAAAAAGAAAGAAAGAAAACCTCAAAGAAAACATAACTTTGATATCACTTCTTAATTAAGAATGGAGAATGAAAACCAGAAATAGGAGAAAAAACTAATGCGAAATCAGGAGTGGAAAACACCAAACCTTAAAAATTATGTTGGGTGAGTTATCTCCATCTAAGACTAAAAATGTTCAAATTAATATTTGGATTAATACAATCTATAGTCCTTATAGTTTAACATCATTTTAGTTTTAGTCTATGAAGCTTCAAACAGGTGGTTTTGGTTCGTCATCAAATTTATTTTGTTTCAAACTGTTGGTCCCTAAGTTTCAAAAGGACTTGGAGTTAGAGTTAACACCTTTAATTAAACTTATGTGTCACTAACATCATTAAACACGCTTAAGTGGATACGAAATAGACAAGCTGATGTGAAAAAATAAATTCTAAAGCTTAGGAAAAAAAAAAAAAAAAAACCTAAAACGTAGCGCACAGCACAAAGGAAAACGAAAGGGGAGATGGGGGTTAGGTCAGGGGCAAACCCACTTCCATTTGTGAGGAAGCTGGGTTGGCGATCACTGGACTTGTGAAACTAGCCAGCTTCACAGGCTTGAGGAGAAAATCTTTGAGGGGTTGAAGGAAATGGGGGTTGAAAATGAAGTTCCCTTAATTGATTGACATGAATAGGGTGCAAGGTCAGCTGATGCAATCGCGTACCAAATTGCAGAGAAATAGAGGATCTTTTTGCGGACTATGTAGAAAAATTGTTGGGGAAAAGCATTTTGCTATCAGGACCTGTAATACTTGCAGAGCCACTAACCTCCACTTTAGATTCAAAATGAGATCAGTGGCTTGCAGGATTCAAGCATGGTTCTGTCATTTACTGCTCTTTTAGAATCGAATGCGTTTTAGAGCTTACTCAACTCCAATAATTGTTGCTCGGTCTTGAACTATCAGGTATTTTACCATCATTTGTAATCTCGAACGAGCCATGAAAGAAGACGAGGTTCAAGAAGAAGAATTCGAGGTTCAAGAAGAAGCGAACACTGGTGTGATATAATTATGGTTTTATATTTTCTTTTCTTTTTTATTATATAACGGCTCTTAAAAATATAAGTCTATAATTTTTTCTACCTCATCTTGCCTAGTCAACATCCACATAAGCATATTTAATGATGTTATTACCAACTTAACTTAATTAGCAGTGTTAATTTTGATTCCAAGTCCTTTTAAAATTTCAAGGGCTAACAATTTGAAATGGAATAAACCTAAATGACCAAAACTACCTATTTAAAACTTAAATGAGTAAAATCAAAATAATGATAAACTACAAGAACTAAACATGGAGTTAACCCTTAAAATTTATTGGTATTATGGAATATACAAAATGGTATGCTTTGACTTATCCTATGGACCATATTTTTAGCGTTCAAATTTGATGGACCTGAAGAGAGCAATGTGTCCTTTATTTACTTGATTATTATTCAAAATGGGCAACTTTCCCTCTTCCCTTCCTCTACCAAGAGAAAAGCAACTCTCACCCACATGGACTATTTGTTTCCATGTCCCATTATAATAATAATAATAATTATATGATTTGACTTATCTTATCTTCTCTCTCATTCTCGTTTTGAGCCAACCAAATTGATACCCCCACCACGACCAATTAATTCTTTCACACTCAGTCAATCTTATTTATAATTAGTGCTTCATTTTGTTTTTTTCCCTTTTTCCTTGTAATAATGCTATCTACTTATATTGCTCATTAGCTAGCTACCTACAAAAACTGACCATTCAAGCAACACACTACCAAAGATATAACATAATTCAACAACAATACTACATTCCAAATTTAACTTTCAGAAGTTTCTAGCCCACTTGCACACTACTGTTGTGAGTCTCACTTACATCAAACAATCCTCCGCTCTTGGGCGCACAAACCTCAACACACGATAGTGCTTCGTTGAAATGCTTTGCTTTGGTCCCAAGGTACTCGTTCCACGTCACCGGCCTGTACAACGCGGGCCGGCTTGGGCCCACTAGCTTGGCATGTGGTGAGATCTTCGCATTCCCTGGTGGCCCATACAAATACGCCACTGAGAACCGCTGCTGGGTCCGGTTCACCACCGCCCGGTGAAGCACACTCTGGTATAGCCCGTTTGACAAAATGTGGAACAGATCACCAATGTTCACGATCAATGCGCCGGTGATCGGCGGCACTGTCATCCACCCCGTGCCTTCACGGAAAACCTGCAAACCACTGATGTTGTTTTGGTGTAAGATGGTCAAAAGGGTGGAGTCGGTGTGGGCCGCAAGACCCATGGCCCGTTCCGGGTCAGGGCAAGTTGGGTATGAGTTCAATTGCAAGGCAGCAGAAGCCCCGTTGAAATCACCTCTTGGGCCGGCCCATTGGAGGTCCTCCTTTGATATACCAAGAGAGGCCATAAGGAGCCACATTAGCTTTCCCGCGAGTTTTTGCATTGCTTCTTGATATCGCTCGACAGTGTCACTGGACAAACAGACAAAAACATCAGAAAAACATTGTTGAATAATTATGCAACGAGATCTATGAATCAATAGAGTCTTGAACAGTACAAGATTGTGTTAGATTTTTTTTTTATTTTTTTAAATCTCGTGGGTGGGTCCACATATATAGCTCTCATTGTAATCTTCGCTAATTATGCGTTAGGATAAGAAAATGGTGGGTTTTTTTTTTTTTTTTTATAGTATCATCATCATCGCAAAAATAATAGCAAAATTAGAAAATTTTCCGGAAAAATATAAATTAAGCGGTAAAATAACCAGAGAGAAGCACGTGCACGAGGGACGGTGAGTATAGTGTTAATATTACTGCGCAACAGTACTAGTTAATTTCTTTTTTTTCTTTTTATTACCAGTATTTAGTGTAGTCATCAGGCCAGAGTTGGCGAAAATGGTGGAGGGGAGATCCGACAATAGTGAATCCTTCGGACCACATGAGTTTGGGGAAGAAGGAGGAGATGCGAGCGCGGCCGTAGCCAGAGACGCCGTCGGGGGAGCGAGCGGCACGGAGCTTGTGAGCAGGCTGCAGGGAGAACAGGGCTTTGCCGGCGAGCTCAATGTCGCGGAGAAGGGCGGAAGGGATGCCGTGGTTGACGATCTGGAAGACGCCCCAAGATTTGCATGCACTTCCAATAAAAGAAGATGCATTAGGATCATCGAGATCAACAACAGGAACCCGATGATCAGCCGTGGCATCATGGTGCTGGTGTTGGAGGGAATTGTCAGTGGTGGCAGCAGAGGAGGAGGACCATGCGTAGGAATCGGGAAGTTCTTGGAGAGAAGTGAGGTCAGGGTGCTTCTGGTGAAGAAACACAGGGTGGCTTCGAAAAGCGTCAGAGAGGGAAGGCATGGTTGAAGAAGAAGATAATTAGATTAAGTTTGTAAGCGAGAGAGAGAGTATTTGGAAATGATGAATGAGTGGGAAACAGTGGCTAGTGGAACAAGTACTTGAAACAAAACATAGGACCTTAGGAAGAAAGATAAAGAGGAGATGAGATGTGCATATATCATTGTGCCTGCTGAGTTTATATAGAGAAGATGGCCTACATGGTGACAACCTTGCCCATACCACCGGCCCCCTGTACTCTCTCACACCTTTTTCTTGGATAATTAATCACAATTCACACATAATTTACATAATATTAAACATTAATTAATGATACCAATTGGGTTCTTAATTCAATTATGAAAATTTGTCATTTAAAAAAAAATTAAATGAAACTTTGTGCAGTAAAAATTAGAAGTTTAAACTGTCTAATTAGTAATTAGGTGCATGATTTGTCCTTCTCCCTTGTTTTTTTAAATTTTCCTCAAGACTTTGTTTAGATGGAGGAAAAATTGGGAGGAAAATAAGGGAAATTAATTCTACAAGGAAAAACTTTTAAAAACAGTTGAAGTTTGGGAGTTTTTTTCTTTAGTATTTTTTCGTTAATATTTCTCTTCCCATCAAAACTTAATGATGCGCACACATACACACATATATTAACATATATATATATATAGATATAGATATATATATGTATATACATATATATATACATATATACTTATGTGTGTGTGTAGATATACGTACATATGTGTATACACACACATATATAAATATATTCTGATAATATCATTGGTACCTGGAACCTTTTTTTAGATTTTATTACAAAATATTTGAGCATCCAACTATTCTAATTTCGAGATTCATGACTATTTTTTATAACACAAGTGTCTTATTAGGACTTGAACTTAAAACCCAAATGATCTATTGGAACTTTTACTACACAGTTAGATAAATTTTATGTTGGCTAATGATGTATACACACACCTTGTTACACGAATAGCTAAAAGCAAATTCATTCTCCTTTTATTTCATGGCTATGTAATGTTTTTCCCTTTTGTGAAGCGAAGCATAGAATATATACATTTAAAAACAAAGCAAAAAAGTGTAATAAACTATTTTTAGTGGTTTGCATTTACCTGTCTCAACTTTTGAAATAAAAAACCACATATATTTGTAAAAAATTGTCAACTTCTAAGATTTAAATCTTTCAAGTCGACTAGTCTCAATTAATGATATGTTAATTGAGATGCCAAATATATCTCCTTTTTTCATTTGTCATGTTGCGCACTTGCACGTTTTTGCAGATTGCATCCTATGAAATTTCACTTCATCAAAATCACTCTAAATGCTTTAGAAAACCCTTTCAATTATTCTATATTCTTGAGTGATTTGAAGCCTTGGTGAAGGAAGGGAGGACTGGTAGGTCAGTGGCTACCTTAACTGATAACCCATAAAGCTTTTTTTTCCTTCTTAACATTATTATAAAGATGTTATATCTATGAAGCTCATAATAGTATTCTTCAATACTTCATATGCATTTTAATATCAGTTCCCTCGTACCTAAATAGTAATTCCACTCGTAATTTGAAGATCAAAAGCCTAAGATGCGCATCTATATTTGAAAATTGATAAAAGTTTGTTCCATAGGAATTCCAGGAAAAAAAAATCATATTTTTTGGTAAAAAAGAAACTAAATCTTTATTAATGATATTTCAAATAAAATTATTTTATTTTTCATTACTTTATTTGTTTTTGTGAGAATGGTGTCCGAGATTATCAATTAGTTGAAGTCCTCTATAAGAAGTAAAATTTTAAATATGAATTTCTCTTCTTCTTCTTCTTCTTTTTTTTTTTTTCAATTTAAGGCCTCATTTTAACAAAAAATTACAAAAAATGAATGTAATAAATGGAAGAAATTAATTGTAAACAACATATGAATATATTGAGGAAAATTTTGACTTTTGAGAGAGATGTAATTGGAGAAAGGAAAGGACCATAGTGTCCTCCACAAACAACAATAAGTGATAAGTGGAAGAAAGGAAAGGCATCTTGACCTCACAATTCAAAACAAAAAACAAAAGAGAAGTGAAAGAGAGGGTTCCACGAGAGAGATAGAGAGAGAGAATAGGGGTCCCTCCCATCTCCACATGTGGCCTTGTCTTGTCGTTCAGTAGAAAAATACTCATTCATATCAGAATTCAAAGACTTGCTTTCACTACTTGACACTACCCATTTGGGTTGTTCATCTTCCTCTTCTTGACCAAAGATATATTTTTGTCGTAGATTTGCATAGAGTTTGAAAAGTAAGCTCTATCCTGTTTTTTTATTTTTTATTTTTTATGTTTTTTATTTTATTCTTCCTTCACCCAGTAACTCGCGCACCCATCTTCATACATGCGGAGGGCATGAACTCACGACTTCTTACTTAAGCTAAAACCTAAGAAGGTATTTGATGTCAGTTGAATCAAATGACTTCGAATGCTCAATTCATATCTTATAGTAAACAATGTGGTAGATATATTGGTATATATGCCCATTGCCAAATTTCATTATTATATATGTTTATTCCCCAATACACAAACCCCATCACAAAATAATTTGGTATGATGATCTCCATAAATAAAGAAGGAAAATTGTACTTTCAAATATTTAATCATTATTTGTAATTAAGTCCTTATAATTTAAATATTTTTAGATATAGTCCCAATCATTATATTTTTGCCTATGCTTTGTCAAATATTTACAGTAGTAATATTATGATATCATCTATAACTTTTCGGTATACTATCATCTCTAGCTTTCATAAACCACACATATTAAGAGTAATAATATTATATATAATTGTTTATATAAAATAATTTCAAAAATAAGAAATAAATTTAAAATTTAATAAAAAAATCTTAAAGTATTGTATATAAGTTATAAATTGGATGAAATTATAAATATGTCAAGTATAATTTAATTTCTTACATCATAAATGAAGAAAATATCAGTTCCAAAGGAAAAGAAATCATGCGTATTATTGCCCACCTCTTGCTTTTCCCCCTTGTATCTATGGTCATTTTCATTTGGAAAAAAGAAAATTATTGATTTATCTCTGATTTTCCTTTTTGAATACCTTTTCGGTATTTTGCGGTTAGATTTGTGCTTGCACTGCCCCATATTACCTCAAAGTGGGCTCACTTCTTTAGTGTAATAACATTTTTGCGAGTTGTCCCCATTATATACATGATTAGTAACACTAATGCCTCTTTCTGTTTGGTACGAAAACCTAATTTCCTCAATTAAAGAATATATTTTAGTCTCGTTTTATCTTCTTCACCATCAGATGAAGAGGTTTAGGATGCTACAATATTTTTTTTTGTTTTTACTTCATCTATCTTTTTGAGTTGTTCCCAACTTTTTGTGCACGAATGGCCTCCTAAAATAATCAAATAAAGCGGAAAACGACAATTAATTATGTAAATGAAGTTGTTAATTAGTTATGTTTGTATATAATAACAAAGAAGAGTCACGTGAGACAAATAGGATTGTTGTTTACGCTACAATGATAAAGTAAAATAAATTTTCATATTTTTTCTTCTCGGCCTCCGTTTTGTTTTAATTTATCTTATTACCTACTTTTAACTTTTAATTAATGTGAGTATTGTCTATTGCACAAATATAAGAAATGACCTCCACATATAAGGTTAGATAAGCTTCCCATTGTATTACATTTTTTGCTATGAATGCCTATAGACAAATGAGAATATTTCTTCAGATCCTTACAATGAGGACCTATTAACAATGATACAAAATTTTTTTTTTAAAAAGTAAAAATTTAATGCTATATTAAAATCTAAAAATTGCTCATCACAATGAAGTTCATTAAATACAGGAGGTTGTTTAGTTAGTTAAGAGATTGTCTAGTTGGTTGAGAAATATCAAAGTAAAAAATAATTAGGGGGAAATTAATGTTTTAGAGTACAAGATGTTTTATATATTAAGGAGTATCATGGGATTATAAGAAGCAACAAATGGAGTATATTAATAGCCAAATGGTTTTCCTTTTGTTTGCAATTCTTTTGACTTTTATCTTCACATACTCCGGGTTTGTATGCCAAAGCCCTCAAAATTGGCGAACCATAGATTTTCTATCTGTCATAAGGCTTATCTTTTGGCTATCAAGTCAGACGACGAGCCCAAGACCCTTCGTTAGGCGTGCAAACATGCTTTTTGATGTAAAGCCATGCAAAAGGAAATTCAGGCACTTGAAGCAAATGAGACTTGTACACTTGACCACTTGGCAAACATCTCATTGACTCCAACTAGGTTTATGAAAAAAAGTTTAAAGTAACCGGAGAGTAACATTCTCACAAGGTGAGATTGGTGGTGCGAGGCTTTACTCATCGAAAAGGGATTGATTTTCATGAAAACCTTTGCCCCATTCGCAAGGCTTGTCACAGTTTAAACGCTGTTGTCTGTTGTAATAAAAAGAGGACTTAAAGTTCATCAATTGGACATCAACAATGCATTTCTCCATTGTAACCTTCATGAGGAGGTCTAAATGAAAATACATGAAGGCTTAGCTTGAGAGAGAGAAATAAGGGTTTGTAGGTTGCACAAATCCCTATATGGACTTCGCAAAGCGTCACGTAATTGGAATGAAAAATTCACAAGCCTATTGATCAATTTGGGTTTCAAGCAATCTCACACAGATTTCTCACTATTCACTTATTTTTATGGTAACACCTATATCATGACCTTGATTTATTTCGATGATGTTATTCTTACGAATACAAGTGACACTCATATTAATAGTACAAAGCAATTTCTTCATAATCAATTCAGTATTAAAAATCTTGGAACATTGAAATATTTCTTAGGCATTGAAGTGGCTTATTCTCCCAGAGGAAAGGTTCTTAGCCAATGCAAATATGTCTTAGATATCTTGGAGGAAACATGCTTGACGGTGTGCAGGCCCAACAAGTTTCCCATGGAGCATAATTGTTGTCTTAGAAGTATCAAGGGTGACCCTCATCCAAACCCAGGGTGCTATCGAAGACTGGTTGGCAGGCTCCTATATCTTACGGTCATGGGGCCGATATCACATACACAGTAAATGTTCTCAATCAATTTGTAGTTGATCCCCGGGGTCCTCTATACGAGGGCAACAGAACGTGTCCTTTGGTACCTTAGGTCTACTATCAGATAAGGTGTCTTTTTACCAAGTACAAGCTCTCTCGACTTGAAAGCGTATTGTGATGCAAATTGGGAATGCTGCCATGAGACTCGATGTTCATTCTTGCATTGGTTATTTTATTAGCTTAGGTAGGTCTCTCATCTCAAGGTGTAACAGAAGGAAATATGTGGTTTCCCTTTCATTAGTCGAAACTAAATACCAAGCAATTGCTAGTACGGTTAAAGATGTTGTATAGTTGCAATGGCTCCTTCGTGATCTTGGGGTGATTCAGTCGTCTTCCACTATATTGTGATAATCAAGTTGTCGTTCATATCACCAAGCATTGGTCTTTAATGGGAGGACTAAGCATGTTGAAATGGATTGCTGCTTTGTCCATGAATGAGTCCAATCTTAGGACATATTTCCATTAAAGATCAGGATAAAGCATCAAGTTGTTGACATCTTTACAAAAGCACTCAGTGCTAACAAATTTTAGGAATTTCCAACAAGTTGGGCATTTGTAATCTTCATGTACCAACTTGAGGGGAAGTGAAGGAAATATATCTACGAGCATATCACAAGATTTGAATTATAATATTATGATTGTATTTCTTGAATATTTTGAATATTAGTATGGAGATACGGTTGTTGTGATACTCTCCACTAAAGCACTCATGCACGTACTAATCTAATCTATCAATGAAAGACTTGCAATTTATTCTCATTTCAATATTTCACAATCTTATTTTCTTTATATCTTTGTAGCATTATACTGGATCATATGGGATGTAAAGAATGAAGCTGGAAGCTCAATTAAGTACCAGAAGAATTTCATGGCAGAGAATCTTTGTTCACATTTGTTGGAACATTCGGAGGGAAAAAAAAACGTGTGTAAAATCTTATATTCAAATGATGATACTCCTAAAGGTGGCATTGCTTTCATTAATACGCAAACAACCATTGATGATCTTAATTTCTAGGTGCAAGAATGAACACTCAGAATTCAAGACTCTAGATGAATTCCTCTTCAAGCTGGTTGGGTTAAGCTTGATGATGTCAATGGATCTTTTGATCAAACAAGTATATATTTTGTCATGTGATGGCTTTATAATCTAGATGAACATGGCAATCGAATAAAGGGCTTCACCAAATATCTCGGATTCTTTCTAAATATGGAAGTGGAACAAAGTATTCATGACGATGATCCTTTGTTGGAATATTGAAAAGTTTACTCAAGTTAATTAGTGTCCATTGCGATTTGGCGGAGGCTATTGGTTAGTAACCTATATAAGGATCTGGTTAACTCTATACCTTTTGGTAAACAACCTATCTAAGAACTTGATTGTTGAAAGAGCTCGATGGTACAGCACTACCTAAAAACAAGAGGTTTTGTAGCGGTGAAAACTATGTATTTATAGCGGTTTTGACCGCTATTAACAACATGCATAGCAGTGAGAAAAACTGCTGCAAAAAGCATTGTGGTAAACAATTTTTTAGTGGTCAAAACAATAGGCTACTCAAGTAACAAAACCGTTACTGAAATTATAGTGGTTATGGGTCACCACTACTGAATCATAGCTAGACGACATATTGTGGTAACATTTTGTAGCGGTTTAGGAACCGCTACAAGATGAAATTGCAAATAGTTGTAGCGGTTGACAAACCACTACTAACAACATTGACAAATTTTTAAAAATAGGCAGGAAAAGTATAACATCCTAAGAATTTACTTAACATAATAATTAATTAAGGGTTCATTAACAACTAAGTAATGCCCATTATTGAATTAAGATATGCAAATGTAAATCAGAGTGTGCAGTATGAGCCCTAACGTGGCAATATACAATCATCCCACATAAATCAACAGACAGAAGCACTACTTTTGGCAACAGTAGTCTAAGCTTCTGGGGTCTTCCCTGATGGATCTGCACAAAAGCTATCACCTGAAAAATGTGGGTAACCATCAATCCAACTTATTACGAATACTAACATGTGCTAATGAGGTGCCAAGTGGAACAAATTATATAGCAAGATATTAAAAATATAATTCATCAATATACACGTCACAAAAATTTTATATTATAAATTCTATATCAAAATTATATGTCACAGTTCTCATTAAAACAATTCCCAAATTGCCTCCCACCAATCCAACCGAACCGCCTTGTTTCCTCCGACTAGACCCATGGGCTAAGTTACATCCATGTTACTGGTGACTCAAAAAGCTCTCTGGTCATGTGATGAGGACCGGCCAAAATCCTCAGAGCACATGTCCCAGACCATGGGCCTTTTCCCCTTATTGAACATGTGGGGTGTCGTATGCCCTTATTGAATTAGTGGGCCCGTCCCTTTCTGAACATATGGGACAATAGAAAGCCAACCATCATGCATTAATGGAGGCCTCACCACGTGGTGGAATAAAATACTCCATCTTCCCAATTCAACCCTTACCATAATTATCAGAATAAATATCATGATATTAAAATGAACCATTCTTATACATGAAATAGTAGATATGATAAATATCATGATATTAAAATGAACAATTCTTATACATGAATAAGTAATTATGTATTTATATTCATAATTCAAGTCATAAAGTTCCACAAGGCAATTTATATTAAGATATTCATAATCATTTCACAAAATACTCACAAGCAACATATCAATAGCCATAACAAGTGGAAAGTGGTTACCTCTCGCCAAAGCTAATTATTATCACACTGCTCCTAATCCAAAAGCTCAACCACATGCCAAAAACCAATCTATCACAACCAATTTACTAATCATTAATAACTCCTCTAAAACTATACATAATTAAAATTATAAATGATAATTTCCTAAAATTTAAAATATACAAATTTTAATAATAATATGTTTGAAATGCTTAAAATGGGCACGTTATGACAGGACTGGAAAAATCAGACAAACCATTGTAACTATTAATTTTCTTTCTATTCATTACTAATTAATGATGCCCTTTTTCTATTTATTATAAATCAATAATTTCCTTTATTATTTATTCCCCTTAATAATAATAATAACAATATCTATTTATTATTATTTATTCATCTATTTTATTACTTATTTTTATTTTGTATTATTTATTTTATTATTACCAAACTTCCAGAGCAATTTAAATTGGGAGGACAGTTAGATTCAATTATTAACAACATAATAATACATTTTTATTATGATATATATATAGTTGTAAATAATATTATAAATGAAATAATATAGGATCGAGTTAGATTAGATCCTATTATATTGGGGTAAGTTGGATTAGATTCTATCCCTCATATTTATTTATTTATTTAATTTTGAATTTCAAATTCCCTAAATAGAAGGGTGCATATATATATATATATATATATATATATATATACACTTACGTGTTTGTAAAACCTTTTCTTTTTCTCAAATCATATATATTTATATATATAAAATAGTAACGTCTTTCCATATGCAACGTTTTTTTTTTTTTTTATATCTTCCTAAAATATCTCATTTACTTATTTGCATTATGATAATCACTCTAACTATGCAAACCTCTTTGATACATGAGATTCATAGAAACAATTTTGAGAAATCATAAATTTAATATATAAAATCAATTATTATTTTGCATTTGGAATCAAAATAAATCTCTCAGCTCGCAATAATAGGAGTAACTAATTGACGTTGGTTCCAAATCCTCTTAAAGACAAGTTAGCCGCTACATATATATAAAGTTTTCTTATTCTTCTTATGAGCAGCGTCGCATATCTATATATATACACAGTGAGACTTTCTTAATATATATATATATATATATATACACACACACGTACTACCCAGCACAACGTGAGAGCAACGCAAGTGAAGACTTTGAGATTACCCTGTATGCAAAACGTCTTATAGCCGCGAGGGTGGAGGAAGAAGATGAAGAACGCAACCGTAAAAAGAAGATCCCAACAATCTCTATAGTAGCAGCAAACGAACCAGAGGAAGAAAAGTGAATCCACCGCTACACCCACAGCAATTAGCAAAAACAAAGAAGAAGGAAGAAAATCATAGCTACCACAGAGGCTCCTACTCTGTTATAAACACTGACCCACATAAATGACGAGGCGTCGATGTGGGGGAAGACGACGTCCACACACACGCGCATGCAGGATAATGATCATTGGTTCTCTGCCTCTATTTTCTGTTTCTCCGTCTTCTTCTCTTGTTTCTCGATTGTCTTTTTTTTTTTTCTGTCTCAGCTTCTTTCTATCACTCTCTTTCTCTCTACGTTTCTGTTAGCGAGTGAAGAAAAGGCAGAAACTCTCGGTCTCTCCCTCTCTGCGTGATCTGGTCTGAATATAAAAGAAGGAATATATGGTATGGACCTTAAACTTTTAGGTAATGGGCTGGGAGTATGGCCTTCACATGCTGCTGAATGATTTAAACGAAACAACAATTAATTCACTCTTGGGTCCAACGAGCATGCTTCCAATATTAGTGCGGTCCTACATAATTCATCCAACCCATAACACTACTAGCTTAATGTTCTCCTTTTCTTTCCAATATTGAGCATTAAACTTCATCAATTCTTTCCTTAAAAAAAAATATCTTGATTAAGAATTTCCTTGTGTATCTTCAAATTGGACTTTAACTTTGCCCAAATTCATTTGGGCTTGGGATAGTAAAATTACCATTTTACCCCCTTGTTAATTTGACACTACATTATCATAATAAATTCTTGAAATAAATCTTTAATCCTATTTAAGAATTTTTCTTTCTCAATTAACTTCTTCCTAGGCCACAAAATATCAACTCCATGATTTGTTTTAGGCCTAAATTATTCCTTACAAATTATTCCTTAAATTTATTCTTTTCCCGAAATAAATTAAGGAAAAATGGGCCTTAATTTCCAATAATTAATTTCATAATTAATTTCCATATAATATTTCAATTTCAAATCCTAAAATTTGGGATGTTACATTTCTTCCCCCGTTAATTTAAATTTCGTCCTCGAAATTTGAACTTATAACTTCATAGATTTATTCTAGACATCTAGTTTATTCCTTTCGTATACATGTTTACTAAGCACACAACTCTTTATACCTCATCCTTATCCATTCTATACCCAGGTATAGTTCTCAACCATACAAGATCTACTAGTCCATCCCTACAGTGCTGGGTTATACCTACCTTACTACCTGACTCATTCTGTTTCTCAACTTATCACATATTAGCCTCCCGGCGCAATCTATCACCACAGCGTTGGATTTCTGGACTTACTACCTAGGGAAATTACCCTCAAGCTTAGGTTCCTTATTTATCACCTGGTACTGATCGAATATCTTGCTAGCCGATGTATTCTAGACATATTTGTCTGAGGTCACTATGCCAATCTGCATTCCACACAGTGCTAAACATCACAAGTATTATGGCCTAGTGATACCACCCCGTATACACTTGCACACTGAGTCTTATCGCCTCGAGCCTTTGCTCGTCTATTTCATGTCTGAGCTTCCTTAATTTAAGCTATCAAGTCACTATTTTCTCACTTAGCACATTGGAAATTCTCATTTATCATACTTGGTTCAAGTCTCTAGATCATTCTAATAGTTTCTGCTCCTGTGTCAACACAATTACCAACTGCACCACTTTTCATTTCCAATACATTAGCAAATGACAATGACGCCATTATTTTTTTTTTTAATTGCATTAAACAATATTTTCACATTTTTCAATAAAACCATAATCGCTACTAGCCCAATTTCAAGAAAATACATTTTCTACCGGTTTAACACAAAATGGAATAATTCATTTCACAAAATTCAACATTTGAAAACTCTTGCCACCACTTCAACCTTTAGTACAACGGCATATCCTAATCCTTTCATAACCAAACCATCGAAGTGGCAACGTGTCTGCCGACCGATATGGGAGAATTTTCATTCCCTCATAAGGGACTCAGTGTCCACAGTAGCATATCTAATAAAGGCTCTCTCTACCGCTTTCCCAGTCAAGCCAGTCCTTAGTCACGGCCACCACTGTGCACCGCTTTCCCAGCTGACCAGTTCTTAATCACGGTTTGACCAGTTCTTAATCACGGTTAGTGTCAGTCCAACACAGCAAAATACATGACCCTTCAAGGTGGAACTACTCAGATTGGGAATATTCACCATTGGTGCAAGTATCAACCTCTCATATCACGTCAAACAAATTTTCAATTTAAATGAGCTTTATAACTGGCTAGCGATTTCAAACATTTTTAAACATATCTGGCATGATCCAACAAACTGAGTACTTTTACAACAGTTTCTGACCTTTCCAGTTCTGTACTGCTTTCACAACCACATAATTCAAAATTCAATTTCAAATTCAGGATTTAAACCCATTCTTTGAGACAACATCATTTCAAAAATGACCATTGCCCTGGTCTCAAATTCTACTCAAAATATTTCATTTAGAAAATTCATTTCAGAAATTTCACAATTCTGCAGGTGCATTGGCAAATTCAAAATTCAAAATTTCAAACTCAGGAACTAGACAACTGCTATAGAAGGTCATTACTCCTACTAATCACATTTCCGACTCTATCGTTGGTTATCCAAGCCATTCATGGGACTTTGAGTCCATTCTTTGCCTATCATACTCACCGCGCTTCCACTGCGCTACTCTAGTTGGTCAACCTCTTCGGTGAGCATCCTTCGTAGGTAGCCCTCATAAACATCGGCACAACATTCTAGTATTCTCATGGCATCCGTAAGGATCACTATATTTCATAAACCTGCTAACATTTCCAAGATTCATATCTTACAATATTCAGGTACTGTCCTCAAACATTCAAATAAAATTCAGCAATTTCTACGAGGTTCTACCTCTACCTCATTTCTCAATATCATCAAGACATGTTTTAAATATCATTCTTACACCTCAGAGGTAATAACCATTTATACACAAAACATTGTTGACAATGCAGTACTAATCACAAGATTCACAAGATTTACTTTATCACACACTGACCTAAACATTGTTTCGACTCAGAACAAATTCAAACTTATCTTTAATCATACCGCATTCGTTCTTACATTTTCTTAGCATTTGAAAAATTCACCATTTTTCATACTTCAAGATATTCAGATCTTACACCGAGATATTTCAAATTCCCAATACTTCCAGAGAGTCTCCTTTCTCGAGATGGCTTTAACTGATCAGACTCCCATTTTCAAATGCCAGTCTGTCATCTCGAACCAACTACACGCTCCAAGACAAATTTCTAAGAGACACGATCTTGAAATAATCATCACGCAACGTGTATTTGTCAAACTAAATTTCTTGAAGATACAACCGGCAATAAATGCTACACTGTGTTCTGTTTGGACCGAAAGTCTATAAGACTCCGACCTATAGAGGTGGCTAGGGCGTGTCAGATTGTATTAGGGTGCGGTGCCATAAAATTTCCACATAATAACAAAGTCTGCACTATTCTGAGCCAACGACAGATGAGAATCCGATGCTGCTTAACAAAATCTAGACGTTACTAGCCCAGCTATAAATCGAGTAAAGAAAGAGTAAATGTTTCACGTTCTCTCAAGCTTCACAAAACTTCCACATATTCATTTCCTCTCCGATCGTAACCTTCACTATAACCTTTCACATTATCCTTAAACATGGCCGGTTCAAGTAACTCTATTCCAGTCTCCGATTCATTCAACCCTTTCTTTCTTGAAGCTTTACTTCATGACTATCAGACTAACATGTTGTCTGACTTGTCAAACAATGCATCATACCCTTATTCTTCTTTACTTCCCCAAAATCCCGTAAGTATGAACGTTCATTCATCTGCCTCAACGATTAACATTCCTACTCCTCCTCCAAGGATGCAAGATTCTATTTTTACAACCACTAACAGAAAGGAATCTGAAGCAGGTCCATCTAGGCGACCTGTCCAAAGGTGTCGTAATGTGGCAGAACTTATGGAGTCTACGGTACCTTCTCAACCAAGGAATCCTGCTTCTACCTTGACTGAGACTACTAATCCATTTTCATGTGGTTGCTGTCATGTTCTACGAGAGATCATTCATACCAATGGACTTTAATACCATAAACTTGAAGTTCATGGGAGGATTGGTATGATATGCCACGCTGTCTTTCACCAGGACGTACAAGGAGGTTCTTCCAGTCCTCAAGTATTTGACTTTGGTAAGAAAAATTTAGATGATGTCAAACATTTTCTAGAAAATTATTGTTTGAATCAAAAATCTTTAGGGTATGTCCTAGTGTCAGATCCCCTATCAGCCTACTATGAGGCCCTCTGTGTTGGTTTGGAATGGACTAAAAATCAAAATGAACTCTCTAATAGTTCATTTCCAACCAATACAGAAAATATATCCAATAAAGGAAAAGAGCTCATGGTTGTAAATAATAATCCTTCAGTCCCCATACCTAGTAATCCATACCGATCAAGAGCTGAACAAAATATTAGAGCTGCATCAATGTCAATAAATGATCTTAGAGACTTATTCCATTTACCTCAACAAGAAGCGGCTCAACAAGTTCGTCTATGCAAAAATGTTCTAATGAAAATATGCCATAGGGGAGGAATAAAGCATTGGCCTTATGTAAAAATTCGAAGCACTATGAGGCAAATAGCTAGATTGAGAAAAACAATGTCTTCTGATGGTCCTCTCTCAAGTGCAGCCGCTCAGGAAGAAATTAATAGACTTAAACTTGAGATGGTCAACGCTTGTGGTGGGATTGTACCAACTGTTGCTCTTGATGCTTGAATTCATCTTGTCTTTTCTTCTTAGCATTCTAATTTCTGCTTGTACTTTTATACTAAGATTCACGGGAATTTTCAAGTTTGGATATTTTTCTCACCCATTTTCAATTAATCACATAAGTTCAAGCTCCAGCAGATCAATCTAACCTATTGTCAGAACTTATGTCCTAGCCGGACTTCGAAATTCTGAGTTGATAATTCTATCATCAAAATTTATATTCTAATTCCAACTTGTCACTCAAAATTATCCAAGTATCAATTTATCTGACTTCCTCAGAAATACTAAGTATTGTCCCTTTAATATCTACTGCACCCTATTTATCTAACAAACTACCCTGTCAAGAACTCAGTCAAAGACCCCCCATCCCGGAGCAGTAATGTATCTTAAAGTGATGTAAAAGAGCCTCTGTTCTATTGAGACATCAGTGTATCGGTGTAAAAGAGATTCGTTCTCTTGAGACAACGATGTGTTAGGAGCATTTGAAGGTGAATTAACGGCGGAGTGAGTTGTTCGTGTATCTACCATTCTCCCCACCAAAGGATGAAACCTAGCCTAATAAATGAATAATAAAGCAACACAATAAAACCACTAAACAGGGAAGGTATGTGTGAATATTGTATATTGCCACTACATGTAGTGCATGCATGACTGTTATCAGAATCATACGCTCTGATACCAAATTATAACATCCTAAGAATTTACTTAACATAATAATTAATTAAGGGTTCATTAACAACTAAGTAATGCCCATTATTGAATTAAGATATGCAAATGTAAATCAGAGTGTGCAGTATGAGCCCTAACGTGGCAATATACAATCATCCCACATAAATCAACAGACAGAAGCACTACTTTTGGCAACAGTAGTCTAAGCTTCTGGGGTCTTCCCTGATGGATCTGCACAAAAGCTATCACCTGAAAAATGTGGGTAACCATCAATCCAACTTATTACGAATACTAACATGTGCTAATGAGGTGCCAAGTGGAACAAATTATATAGCAAGATATTAAAAATATAATTCATCAATATACACGTCACAAAAATTTTATATTATAAATTCTATATCAAAATTATATGTCACAGTTCTCATTAAAACAATTCCCAAATTGCCTCCCACCAATCCAACCGAACCGCCTTGTTTCCTCCGACTAGACCCATGGGCTAAGTTACATCCATGTTACTGGTGACTCAAAAAGCTCTCTGGTCATGTGATGAGGACCGGCCAAAATCCTCAGAGCACATGTCCCAGACCATGGGCCTTTTCCCCTTATTGAACATGTGGGGTGTCGTATGCCCTTATTGAATTAGTGGGCCCGTCCCTTTCTGAACATATGGGACAATAGAAAGCCAACCATCATGCATTAATGGAGGCCTCACCACGTGGTGGAATAAAATACTCCATCTTCCCAATTCAACCCTTACCATAATTATCAGAATAAATATCATGATATTAAAATGAACCATTCTTATACATGAAATAGTAGATATGATAAATATCATGATATTAAAATGAACAATTCTTATACATGAATAAGTAATTATGTATTTATATTCATAATTCAAGTCATAAAGTTCCACAAGGCAATTTATATTAAGATATTCATAATCATTTCACAAAATACTCACAAGCAACATATCAATAGCCATAACAAGTGGAAAGTGGTTACCTCTCGCCAAAGCTAATTATTATCACACTGCTCCTAATCCAAAAGCTCAACCACATGCCAAAAACCAATCTATCACAACCAATTTACTAATCATTAATAACTCCTCTAAAACTATACATAATTAAAATTATAAATGATAATTTCCTAAAATTTAAAATATACAAATTTTAATAATAATATGTTTGAAATGCTTAAAATGGGCACGTTATGACAGGACTGGAAAAATCAGACAAACCATTGTAACTATTAATTTTCTTTCTATTCATTACTAATTAATGATGCCCTTTTTCTATTTATTATAAATCAATAATTTCCTTTATTATTTATTCCCCTTAATAATAATAATAACAATATCTATTTATTATTATTTATTCATCTATTTTATTACTTATTTTTATTTTGTATTATTTATTTTATTATTACCAAACTTCCAGAGCAATTTAAATTGGGAGGACAGTTAGATTCAATTATTAACAACATAATAATACATTTTTATTATGATATATATATAGTTGTAAATAATATTATAAATGAAATAATATAGGATCGAGTTAGATTAGATCCTATTATATTGGGGTAAGTTGGATTAGATTCTATCCCTCATATTTATTTATTTATTTAATTTTGAATTTCAAATTCCCTAAATAGAAGGGTGCATATATATATATATATATATATATATATATATACACTTACGTGTTTGTAAAACCTTTTCTTTTTCTCAAATCATATATATTTATATATATAAAATAGTAACGTCTTTCCATATGCAACGTTTTTTTTTTTTTTATATCTTCCTAAAATATCTCATTTACTTATTTGCATTATGATAATCACTCTAACTATGCAAACCTCTTTGATACATGAGATTCATAGAAACAATTTTGAGAAATCATAAATTTAATATATAAAATCAATTATTATTTTGCATTTGGAATCAAAATAAATCTCTCAGCTCGCAATAATAGGAGTAACTAATTGACGTTGGTTCCAAATCCTCTTAAAGACAAGTTAGCCGCTACATATATATAAAGTTTTCTTATTCTTCTTATGAGCAGCGTCGCATATCTATATATATACACAGTGAGACTTTCTTAATATATATATATATATATATATACACACACACGTACTACCCAGCACAACGTGAGAGCAACGCAAGTGAAGACTTTGAGATTACCCTGTATGCAAAACGTCTTATAGCCGCGAGGGTGGAGGAAGAAGATGAAGAACGCAACCGTAAAAAGAAGATCCCAACAATCTCTATAGTAGCAGCAAACGAACCAGAGGAAGAAAAGTGAATCCACCGCTACACCCACAGCAATTAGCAAAAACAAAGAAGAAGGAAGAAAATCATAGCTACCACAGAGGCTCCTACTCTGTTATAAACACTGACCCACATAAATGACGAGGCGTCGATGTGGGGGAAGACGACGTCCACACACACGCGCATGCAGGATAATGATCATTGGTTCTCTGCCTCTATTTTCTGTTTCTCCGTCTTCTTCTCTTGTTTCTCGATTGTCTTTTTTTTTTTTCTGTCTCAGCTTCTTTCTATCACTCTCTTTCTCTCTACGTTTCTGTTAGCGAGTGAAGAAAAGGCAGAAACTCTCGGTCTCTCCCTCTCTGCGTGATCTGGTCTGAATATAAAAGAAGGAATATATGGTATGGACCTTAAACTTTTAGGTAATGGGCTGGGAGTATGGCCTTCACATGCTGCTGAATGATTTAAACGAAACAACAATTAATTCACTCTTGGGTCCAACGAGCATGCTTCCAATATTAGTGCGGTCCTACATAATTCATCCAACCCATAACACTACTAGCTTAATGTTCTCCTTTTCTTTCCAATATTGAGCATTAAACTTCATCAATTCTTTCCTTAAAAAAAAATATCTTGATTAAGAATTTCCTTGTGTATCTTCAAATTGGACTTTAACTTTGCCCAAATTCATTTGGGCTTGGGATAGTAAAATTACCATTTTACCCCCTTGTTAATTTGACACTACATTATCATAATAAATTCTTGAAATAAATCTTTAATCCTATTTAAGAATTTTTCTTTCTCAATTAACTTCTTCCTAGGCCACAAAATATCAACTCCATGATTTGTTTTAGGCCTAAATTATTCCTTACAAATTATTCCTTAAATTTATTCTTTTCCCGAAATAAATTAAGGAAAAATGGGCCTTAATTTCCAATAATTAATTTCATAATTAATTTCCATATAATATTTCAATTTCAAATCCTAAAATTTGGGATGTTACAAAAAGTGCGAGTGGCGGCAAAAAAATTAAAAATTGGCAATGGAGAATTGTAGCATTTAGAACTGCTACAATATTGGATGACATTGTCAATGACGCCAAAAAGTCTTAATTGAAATTGTAGCGGTTATAAAACACTAGAAATTTGTGCCATCAATTTTTAAAATTTGAAAAAAAAAGGCCTAAAATTTTTGAAAATTACAAATAAAATTAATTTTTTTAAAAAAAAACAGTAATTGTAGCGCTTTTTTTTCCCTATTACTTTGGCATTTTAGTTTTATTGGTTAATTGATAATTAATATGATGAATTTCGATATTTTAAAAAATAAAATTGTTACATGATATTAAACTATGGATATTATATAGGTATAATACTGAGAAAACGTAGATAATATAAATTATTATGTTTTCAACTAGATGATATTTAATTATAAAATGAATGTTGATAATTATAGAAGGAATGTTGAAGTAATGTTGTTCTAGAAATTAAAAACAGTTAGTATCAAATATTAATAAGAAAATTAAAATGAAACACATAGCAAAAAAATATTTACCATATTCGATAAGCTTGATTTGCACTTAACCTCTCCAAAAAACATTGGCAGGGAAAATAAAATGAGAGAGAAGTTGGAAAGGAAGAAATGAAGAAGTGTGTGAAATGAGATGTGGTGGTGGTATTTATAGGGATGTTTACAGCAAACCTATAGTGGTTTATCTTTATAGCGGTTAGTGTAATGAAATCTGTAGTGGTCGCTATTTTATTTTGTAGTGGTTATGTTTGTTTTGTAGCGGTTTAGACCACTACCAAAAATACAATGATTTTTTTTTTAAAAAAAATACATAGATTATAGTAAGATAAGCATTTGAAAAAAAAAACAATTTTTGTCACCATCACTACAAAAAAAGACGAGGAAAAAATGTTAGAGTTGAGTTTAATACGTTTGAACACAAATGAAACTTAAATTACTTGATTATAAAGCGTAACTTAAAAAAATTGACCGAACGATAAGTAAACTCTCATCACCTTCAA
The DNA here is from genome assembly GCA_034222035.1 of Acacia crassicarpa. Taxonomy (NCBI): domain Eukaryota; kingdom Viridiplantae; phylum Streptophyta; class Magnoliopsida; order Fabales; family Fabaceae; genus Acacia; species Acacia crassicarpa. The sequence continues at coordinate 1,067,351 of JAWXYG010000019.1, read as the reverse complement.
GGAGGAAGTCTTTGAAATTGGTGAGCTAGAACAGTTCACTCTCGTAGGCAAGGTTACCACCATTGCCTATGTCGTAAAGGTCCCGAGGTTTTATGTAAACCACAATATTCCAATCTTTGTGGCTCTCGTCCTCGACATAATAAGTCTGTTGTGACTCTGAGGCAAGAATATATGGCTTATAATCTTCAAACTGACCGATGTGAATTGGCCTGGAGAAATTTACGGATGTGATGGCTAAGTCACCAATTGTGAGTCCCCAGGAAGTTGTCGTGTTTGGCCACAAGCAATTGAAAAGCATAATGTGGAAATGGCCTTGGTAATTTATTTAGACGACATCAAGAAGTTTTCCATAATATGGGACGTCTCCGAACTGCATGTTCTTATCACTACTGCTCGCATAAATCCTTGTCCCAAAGGTACCATACCCAAGTTTTGGGTTAGCAATCCTTAATCTCCTGAAACCATGCAAAACTTGAACCCATTGAGTTATATGCCGTAAACCTGGATGAGTGTGAGAGTTTTGAACTTTAGTAAGTGCGGGTTATGGTCATTTATTATTATCATCATAAACCATGATGGGAATTCTTTGTGGACCTTTCTGTCAATTTCTGAGGATGTTTGTGTACTGAGTTCATGCTTCACATGACTTCTAAATTCCCTGCAATTGATCATGAGATGGCATCAATAAAAAGTAAGGAAATATATAGCATAAAATATGAGTGTACAACACTTACTAAAGGAATGATTCAACTTTAGTGCAATTAATCAAGACATGTATATGTTCTTACAACATCTTACTTCGTCCAACCGGGTTACCAACACGAGGGATTAACACCTCTCTTGTTGATGGCTAAGGTTTGACTTTAGGACAATCATCTACACGAGGTGGTCGGTTAAAAGATATCTAAATGTCATTGAAGTACCTTGAACAAAAACAAAGGACCACATCCTAATAAAGCCTTCAGCTATACAACCTTCTAGCCATGCTTTATTCCTTACGTAAGATTTCAATTTCCCAAGAAACCTATAAAATTGGCACAAGTAGAGCTGTCCATAAATGCTTAAATGTGCGACTAGCAAATTCAAATAGTAATATTGATGCACATATGTAAAATGAATTCCTCTCAATCAAATACATCTATTGATATTGCATTGGGCCAGCAAGTTTTGTTTCATGAACAAGGTATACTATCAAGTGAACCATCACCGTGAAAAGGACAGAGGAAAGATAATCTCCAAATGACGTAGCGTAAGAATGATATTTTGTTACAGCTGATTGAGCTCCTCAACGATCAAAACCTTGGAACACGACTTCCGGAAGAAAGAACACAGCTCTACCAAAACAAGACATATTGGGAGGCAGCGTATATTTGATTGCCAACGAAAGTCACTGTTGCATAACAACATGTGAATTATGATTATTTATCCCATTAAACTTTTGGGCCTGCATGTCAATACCTCATGAAATGTTACTTGAATACCCATCAGGAACTTTTATTTTCTTCAATGTCGTGGGAAGATTTCCTTATTCAGTTTTGTGAGGGTGAATTTCGCTAGTTGAAATTTGTCATGCTCATCCGACTATACGTCTTCACGAACTCCCAAGGTCCTTAAATCTTTCCTCGCCTAAAGATGGTCTTTTTACATGCCTAGTTCATTAAGCATTATGTATAGCATATTGTCGGACACAATTTTTTCAATGTGCATGACATCAAAACTGTGTCAGGAAAAATTATCTTTCCAATACATAAGAGTAAAGAAGATGCTTATCTTCTGCCATTGCTAAAGGGTAGAAGCAGAAGTCCTGGCAGTCTTTCTCCCAGCTCTTGCAGTATCGTTGTTTTTTCCAAACTCGAATTCAACATCCTAAAGCTGCTTTAAGATATTTGCTTTGGATAAAGTCTTAAGAGGTCCTCTTTTTTCCTGTTGGCTATTGAAATGATTGCGTTGCAACCTAAACTCGTGTTTGCCATCAAGAAACCTTCGATGACTTATAAAGCACCACTTTCGACAATAGGGAAGGCGCACTGAGTTAGAGTCAAAATTGTGAGCTAGACATGCCATCCTCATATGCACATTCTACTCAAATAATGTTCTCAAGCCAGGAATGTCACTTATCATCCATATCAAGGCTTCATATAAGTTGAACAATGTCTTCTCATGCACACCATACATCTCGATGCCGACATTTTACAATTCCAACAACTCCTTGAAATACAATTGTAGATACACATCGATGTCATTTCCCAATGCCTTTTTGCCTGAAATTATCATTGACAAAATGAAGGAGCTTTGTTTCATATACATCTAGGGGCAAGTTGTAAGGAATCAAGACAACATGCCAAATACTATAACTTGTATTAGAACACTCAGTTGACAAAGCGAGGTGTACATTTCTAGGGGCCGCCATGAAATTTAATAAGTCTAAGTTGAATGCTTTACAGGCTGCAGCATCCCATGGATATCTTAGTTTACCATCTACATTCTTGTCAACTTTATGCCACCTTATATGCTCAGCTATCTTAAATGATATAAACAATCATTGTAAGCGAGGTTTTAAAGAAAAGTACCTGAGAATCATTGTTAGTTTCTTCTTCTGCTTTTTCCCTTTTCGAATTGTCCTAAACCTCGAAGGATGACATTGCTTTGAAGTCTTCCTACGAGCGTGATCTCCCCAATAAAACATACAGTCATTAGAACATGCATCAATTTTTTCGTAGTTCAAGCCTAATCTATTAATAATCTTCTTGGCCTCATAGAAGGTTGTAGGAATGTTCGCGTCAGGGAATACATCTCATAGTAATTCCAACAACATCGACATTTTCTTAAAAAAACAGTCGTTGTAACTTAAAATAAAAAATAAAATAAATTGAAATATCTAAAAAATTCAAGTTTCAACGACTGGTTTTAACAAACCAGTCATTGTAACTCAAAATGAAAAATAAAATAAAATGGCATGAGAGAGACTTGAACTAAATGATATTGATATATTTTTTTATAGATATATATAAAAGAGATATATTGTTTAATTTATTAAATTTAATTAAGAATTAACTAAATGAAAACACAATTAGATTTCTCCTCTTAACTATCAAAATTCTAGGCTACATACTAGCAAATAGCTATAAATATAGGATAAAATCATTTATATATATATATATATATATATATATATATATATAAAGATATATTGTTTAATTTATTAAATTTAATTATTACGAGCTAATTAAATGAAAAAAGGTCAGATTTCTTCTCTTAACTATTGAAATTCTGGGCTACATAATAGGAAATAGCTATAAATATGGGATAAAATCACAATGGTCATATAATCTTGAAGATTTTATTCTAATGGCAAGTACCAGTAACTTTTCACAAAACAAAATTAAATGGTGTCTGAAAATAAAATAACTGGCGTCTAAGATACAATAACTGTTTTTATTAAAACAGTCATTGTATCAAAACATTTAACATTCATTTTTTAAAAACAGACGTTAAAAATAAGGAGAAAATTACAACAGTGTCACCACCTACATTTTAACGTCTAAATTTTTTGAAATGGACGTTAATTGGGGGACATTAAATTTCTATTTTGTAGTAGTTTGTTTACATTGTTGTAGCGGTTAGATAAGGTAAACCGCTACAAAACATTCAAATTGTTTATTTAATATGTGTAATTTAATTTAAGAAATTTGAAGGTAATGAAGAAATAGTAAAGTTAAAAATATGTTACAACTTACTATCTATTTTCAATACTAAATTTTATATAATAGGTTTTTAATATAAAGCATTTATCATCAATGAAAAAGAATTTACTATATATTATCAAATTTCAACTTATATCATCAACGAACTATATCAAACACTTTAAATAACATGATATGTATGTCCAAAAAAAACCTAACTAACTATCTAGAGCCTAATCATCAAGTCCTCTCTCAATGGGGGAAGATAACGTGCTAACCAAAGGTAACACCACCATCGTCATCATCAGCATGAGGAGGCGGACCAACTTTATACACCTTTATAATGAAATCCTAGCTATGCCTATTATGAGCATACCAACTTCCTACCTGGTCCTAAAGTTACATAGTAACATCTCAGGTAACATCTGCACAGATTGCCTAAGCCTTCTCCTCAACCATCTCCTAATAATTATAAAATTTGTAATTATTGTAAAATATATAATTAAGTAAAAATGAACCAAGTCCTTTGGACTCCTCCTGAATTGGACAAAACTGACCCAATCCTTCAATAGGACGCCTTCTAGGGATCTCACAATCAATTGGTCTAGAGGAATCGCCCCATACTTATCCATCATGTGATAGAGATGACTCATCCGATTCTTCCAGTCGTCCCCTATCTTCATCATTGTGTACCTCTTCCTGTTCTCACAGACCACAAACTTCTTCTGTATAACAATTGAATTATTAAGTGTTTAATTATAGAGCCATAAATTATAACTATATACATCTACACTACAATTAAATGCAATTAATTACCATAAAAACTTCTTCCCACATTGTTCTCTTTGTCGGCTCCATCGAAACACGTGTCCAAGTCTTACGGTGGATGGGAAACCACAACCAATTCTCACCAAACTCGGTCAGCTAGCAATTGAAGAGGTGACCGCCATTCTCGAGCGACTGGTCCGTTTTCTCATTCCACAGAATTGTGACACGTGGCCCATTAATCGCATCCAAACCGCCCACGTCCAGCTTTCTCATGGTGGTGTTCCCTTGCTCATTTGCACAATTCACAACATTGTTTATTACATTTAAATACATATTTAATAAAATGTATGGAATTTAAATATTACATTTATTAAATGAATATTAAACTTTACCTTTGACTTGCACATCAAATCTAGTCGACCGCGAAGATGACATTCACGGGTTCGCTTGCTCCTTGGCCATCTCCCCATCCTCCTATTACTCCATCTTGTGTAAGGGAATGCCAAAGTCTAAGTCATCCAAGGTGATCTCAACCTCCTCATCCTCATTAGGTAATTATAAGGTTGCCTCCTCTACCTGTGGTGCTGCCTCCTGTGGGAACATTTTTTAAGGTAGGGTCCCTTGTCATGATGGCTCAAGGACATTTCTACCCTTGTGCCACCCTCTAGTACTATTGCCCCTTCGTCAAGGAACTTTGCCTTGCATCACATCCTTTCCCTTACCTCTCCTTGAAGCCATCACTCATTAAAAACTATAGTTAAACATTGTAAGACAACGTGTGAGAAAGAAATGTGCGTCGTGCGAGTGAAATGCGCATGAGTTATTATTGCTTTTAAACACTTCAACTTTTGTAGCGGTTTTGCCTAAGGTACACTAACCGCTACAATATTCCTTGTTCCCCATGACACTTTGTAGCGGTCAAAATAAACCTCTACAGATGTGAAGACTCTTTACTTTTTGTAGCGGTTTATGCCAAAACCACTATGAATGTCAAACTGTTTGCATTCTGTAGTGGTTTACCCTATAACTGCTACAAATTTTATTGTGACTTTGAAGAACAACAGGAAGAAACCATACATTTGTTCGAAAGCAATTACCCTTGGTAAAATTATGATACCAAATACAACCCATTTGCAAATTTTCAAAGGGCTACTACTTTTAAACCAATGTCTAGTTTGTTGCTACTAACTCTTCATGGAATATAATTTCCATTGTGGGTGGTTATATATATAGCCTTCAAATGTATAGTGGTTTTTGTAGGAAATTTCCCCAAGTTTACCGTCTATTTAAATTCCATAGCGGTTGATTGTATAAACCGCTATAAATACACAAGACTCTTTGCATTTTGTAGCAATCCATGTAGCAATTATTATGGTAACTGTTATTAGAATCTCTGTAGCGGTTTGCAATAACTGCTACAAGTTTTCGTCATTAGAATGAAGAATTTGCAGAATGAAGCTAAACATTAGTTTGAAAGTAGTGCACTACATGAAAAATTACAAATGTGGTGCTAAATAACATGATACATATATCATTTGCAATTTTTCATGGGTATGCAGCTACTTTGAAACCAATGATTGGCCTTATGCTGCAAATTCTTCACAGAATAATTTGTGTGGAGAACTATTTCTATGGGTTTTAAACATGTAATGGTTTACAATGAACCTGCTACAAAGTGCAATTTTTTTTTCCAATTTTGTTGCAGTTTATAGGCATAACTACTACAAATGTTTAGACTCTCCGAGTTTTGTCATAGTTTCTTCCTATAAACCTCCACAAATTAGCCGCCATAATCTTTGCACCACATGGCTCCAAATTTGGCACCAGTTTAGCATGAAAGTTTGTAGCGGTTCCCTAACCAGCACGAGTCTTGATGCAAGTGGTCCCGTTGCAAATATGTAGCAGTTTCTACCAAAACTGCTACAAAATATGACATTTGTAGCGGTTTTTTGTAACCGCTATGAAACGACAGTTTTTCGTAGAATAGTGTGATTCATATAGCCGACCCCAAATAATGGGATAAGGCTTGTTATTGTTGTTGTTGTTGCTGTATTGATCTCATCCAACGTAAAAATTCACATTTCACACTCTCTGGATTACACTCTTACAAGTACTACAAAAAGAATCAAAGACCTTATCATGCAAAACTAGACAATCACATTTGGTCCTGTATTTAGAGACACAACCATACGCTTACTCACCAATCTAGCTTCTACAAGAATAATAATGTCAAGATCCTTAGTAGCTCTCCCTTATGATACATAGAGCTTTTGATTTCTTTTTTTCCTTTTAGATTAGAGGTCAGACACTAATGGCCTAATGTTACAAACATAATTGAACTTGCGACCTCTCACTTGTAGGGGAGCTTTCATTTGACATAAAGTTTTTGCTCTCTGGTATGTCTTAGTTTTTGTCTTCTTTGCATGAATTTTTTCGGTGTTCGGCTTGTTATTAAGAAAAGGGAATGGTGATAGGGCAAAACTTTATAGCCTATAACTCCGCAAGTGCACGGGCCGTATCAAGTAATAAAGAGTAAGTAAAGTATCGTTTTCATGAGGACTTAGTACCCACAACTTCAGTTAATCATTAATTTCACAATTTCGTTTAAGTTGAGCAAACCAAATTGAATTTAATTAAGACAAAGGAAAAGAAAATCAAAATAACATTAAAATAAACAAACTACCACAATAACTGAACGACCAACCTACAATCACTAATCCCTTATTTGTTTCTTAGATTTTATCCCAATTAGCTAATCTAGAGATTAATGTCTATAAATGCCTTCTGGTCCATTTATATACCTATCTTAATTAATTATGTAATGCCTCACACAACTAAATAAGATGCATTTTAGATCAGACTCACTCTAATTTAATTATGTGGAGCTTCTAGGTATATTCCTATCCTAGATGCAAATTAAATTAAAACCTAATTTCGCATTAAATTTAAACCTAATTCCACATTATTTAATCCCAAGGTCAATTTCAGATTCCCTCTTCCAAGTTCAACCCTAAATCCCCAAAACATGCTCAATGATGGCTAATCAGTAAGCAATAACAATAAACACAGGATTAAATAAACTGAAATAAAATTAAGCAAAATCAATCCGTGGGAATAATCTCTAAAACCCAAACAAGTTTATAAGTTCTTTAGGTTGCAAAACCAAGTAGCCACACATGGCTTTAATTACATCCCTAACAAAAAGATAAGAATCCAGGTTCAAAAAATAAAGAGAGAGAGAGAGAGAGAGGAAAGAAAGATTCTTCGTCGCCTCTACAGTCCTTCCGTGGAGATGATGAAGAGAACTGAAATGCTCAGCCGCTACTCCTCTGCTTCTTTGTTCCTTCTTGTTCTGCGTCTCTTGATCTTTCTCATGATGATCCCTTTGTGCATGTCTCTGTCTCCCTATTTATAATTTAGGTTTTGGGTCACTGATTCTCCTTTTCTTATTAAAAAGATATCTTATATCTTGTAATCAACTCCATTAGATCACACAATTGATTTTGTTTCTATTTTTCTTGCATGGTGGGACCACCGAGTTTGGCTGATTGTATATCCTTTTAATTGCTTTTTCTACTTCTTTACAAATCAGCTAATATTTCCTGCAAAATATAATAGGAAATAAGTAGATTTCATATCAAAATATCTTTTTATCCTATAATCATAGTAAAGTATATAAAAGATAATTAAATAGGTATATAATATCAATAAATCCAACTAATTCTCATAAAATATACACCTATTTAATCATAAAAATATATACTTATCAAATGGAGTGTATTAATTTTGAAGTACTGTAGTTAATTCAAAAGAGAATCATATGGTTTGGATGTCCATAGACAGAACCAACATTCACACATCAACCTTCATAGTACTCTAATCTACATACACATGCAGTTCACGTGGCTCAGACATGGCGAGGTTGGGACAGTCCGTAGTTGAATTGTAACTCAGCCATAACTTTTCTTTTAGGTGGGGTCAAATTTTTACACCTTTTTCTATCATATAATGTATTGTGTCTTTTATGTCATCAACCTAATAATTTCATTCTTTGAAACATTCCTCTCCTTTCGATTTGTTCTTCTAAAATCTTTCTCTTATCTTAATGTTTTTTCTCCATTTTTTTAAATCTCTCTTCTCTCTATTTAGCAATTATCTGAAGATAACATTTGATCTGAATAAAAAAGGGTCCTTCAATTTTTTCTATTATGGCTCTCTGATGTATTAAAGAGACGAATAATTTTTTAAGAACTTCATCATTAATTTAATGGGATTTTTTTTCTTTTAAAGGTTTGGGGTGTTGGGTGGTCTTGTAGACTGTAAAGTCAATTCCTGCTGAAGAATGGCTTGTCGTGTTATGAATGAGGAATATCTGGATAATGAAATTTATTAATGATAGAATTAAGTATTTAATTATTTTTTGTACGAATTTAAAATCATTTTTATTTGATGAAATTCTCTTAAGATTAGCATGCAAGACAGTATAAAATTTGGACGGCAACATAAGGTTGGTTCTTGTCGTTTGGACTACCCTTTTCCATTAATTACGTTTTCTCTTCAAATTTCATAAATTGTAAGGAAAAACATGTCTAGAATACACACACACACACATATAAGTTTGCGATGGTTTGAACAATATAATTAAAGTTAAAACAAGCATGCCAATACTAATTTGACATCTTTACATTGGTCCCAAAGATTGCTGTATGCATGAATCAGGAGTTTAAATATCTCCGAAGAGTTTTATAGAATTTTTAAATTCCTTATGGGAAGTTTCAAATTCAAAACCCAACTAAAATTTAAGCGTAAGATTAGTTGAAAAGAAAATGTTTTGGTCTTTTGAATACTCCCTCCGGTCCTAATTATAAGACATAGTTGACTTTTTTGGAGAAATTAAGGAAGCTAATTAAATGACTTTAGACTATTTTTATTTTTATTTTTTTCTTCAAACCAATTAATTTAACTAATAAACTAATATATAATCTAAAGATGCACAACATATAAAATGATTAAGTAACTCATTTAGCTTCCTTAATATCTCCAAAGAAAGTCAACTATGCCTTATAATTAGGACCGGAGGTAGTATATAGATGAATAACCCTTCCTAGAAGGTGACCTAATTATTTTCTTCTCTCTATGTATTAAAATACTATATTATGTTTAAATAATAAAGGATTAAGGTGTAATTTTGACAACGCAGTCTTTTAGTATGAGTGTCTAGCACAATTAAGTTTTTCTTTTTCTTGTTTTTTAATAAAGAAGCCCAAGTATTGAAAGGTATAAAAGTAGAAACAACCTTTTTAAAAACATAGCAATTTTAGCAATTCTGTTAAATTGGTTTAAACATCTATCTCTCTTTTATGTAGGACCCACTTATTCCCCCGGCCCTCCGACTATATACCAGACGTTTAAGCTAACTTAACAAAATTGTTAAACTTGTACCATTTCTGAAATTTTGTATTTACTTTTACACCCTTCAAAATTTAGCTACAACAAGAAATGGGAATGACATCCCCAAAAGACGTCCATTTTTCAACCAAAAAAAGGTTAAAAAAATAAAGGCGGTGACATTTTTGTAATTATGTAAAGGAATTTTGAAATATTGAGCATCCATTTAATAAAAATAGACAACAAAAGCATCCTAATTGGAAAAGGGAACTTTTGGAGTCCCAATTTAGAAAAAAAGAAGCCAAAAGTGGTCTTTCAGCGTCCCCAATTCAAAATTGAGATGGCTAAACTTTAGGCGTCCCAATGTCCCACATAAGGTTCCATTTCCATTTGGTGCTTTTCCATTACCCCTATATATATATATATATATATATATATATATATATATTCCACTCCATCCTGCTCACCTTCTCCTACTGACTTCCCCATACAATCCCGTATGAATCTAATGCAATGATGGCGACGAGAGGGAAGGAAAACGTTCGCTTCACAGCCTAGTCCTCTCATTCTGGGTAGTTAAAAACTCATTTTATCACTGTGATTTTACGCTTTTACGATTTTTTTTTCATTGAAACGATTTTACTAATTTTCTAAACGCTTTTAAGTTTTTACGATTTTTTTACGATTTTACTACGTTACGATTTTACGTTTTACGATTTTTCATTCTCCTTCCGTTTTCAGGTAAAATCTACGTTTCCACTACCATACTCTCATTCCTATCAACCATGACTATAGTGTAATATCCTAGTTTTTGCTCTATTAAAAATTCTTTATACGATGTGTTAACCCGTAAATGTCACTGAATACCCGATTTTTCTGAAACTTTAATTTTTTGGATTTATTGTGAAATAAATAAGTTACAACTGTATGACTTTGATTTATGCCAAGTGTACACAAGATAAGGCAAGAATGACCAAGGAAAATGACAAGTTCTAAAAGCAAATATTTTGCCCTATATGCATAATGTATTTTGCCAACAAGGAGATGGAAGGGACAAATGAAACTTGATGCAAGAACATGCCACATGTCAATATAAAAGTCAAGGCAATTAAATTCCTTTTGTCTTGGATTTTTATCACTTGTCATGCTACGGTAAAAAGGTTGACTTTGTATTAAATTACATGCATATGTGTCTCTAAGATAAGAAATGAATTAAAAGCCTTCCTTGACGGCCCTATATGTCATCCAAGAGAAGGAAAGAAAGAGGAAAATTAAATGAAACCTTGACATTTAAACACATGGTACAAAAGAAAGTCAACATATTTAATTTCATTTTGCCACTTGTCTTGATAGGGAAGTAAGTTGAGTTATTACGGGACACCTAAGCATGGAAATTAAAGATTAAAATGATGACACATATGCTTCATTAATAGGCCATAAATTTTGGCCAACCAAGGGACAAGGGGAGGAAGTGTGAACATTTGACAAATGGACAAGGGGTTTGGTCAAGAAAAATCAAGCACAAATATCCCCAATTTCCTTGCTATATTTTGGCCAATAGAAAGAGGCCAGGAGAGAGAATGAATTCTAATAAATTGATACATGTTCAAGATAATTTAAGAAGCACAAGCATAAGCACGTTCAGTTAAGATGAAGAAGAAGAAGTTAAAGGAACTAAAAAGGTAGTTATACTGTGACTAGATGGTATACTTGTAAGTAAGTAAAAATTAATGTCTATTGATTCTCTCCATCCTCCAACTGACTTGGATATTATTCATTAAAACTCTTCTTATCCATACAAAGTCAGTTGAAACATCCAAAGAGAGACCAAGAGGAAGCTAGCCGAAAAGAAAGAAGAAGAGGAAGAGGTAAGTTTGAAAGTTATGTTCTTCATCTCTTCTACTCCTCTTCTTATGACCTCTCTTAGCCTTAATTAACTCTCTTTTATAGTGATTTTGAGAGCAAGGCCAAAACCCTAAGGTAGTCAAGGAGGAAGAGATTTCAAGACACACAAGAAGCACATGCCAAGGAAGAGGTATTTCTAGCCTTCTTGAACTTGCTCTTGATGTTGTGGTTGTTGGAATCCATTTCCTCCTTGTTTCTTGAGAATTTGAAAGAATTAAACCCTTAGGGGAGGTGCTATTGAAAAGGCTAAAGATGGGTTAAAGTATGATCAAAGCTTAAATAACAAGTTGGAAGATCATTTGGGGCTAAAATCAAGGAGTATGTGAAGTGAACTTAGGAAAAACATGTATGCTTCTGCCCATGCTTAATTTCAGTCAAAACAGGACATATAGAAGCCATGGGATTTTAGTCATTTTGATGCTTCCAATTTGTTTAAAATGAAAAGTTGTGTAGGATAAAGGTTGGATGATGATTTTGGAAGAATAATGATTAAATTGTGAAAAACCTTAAAACTGCCAAAATGGAATTTCTGTGAAGCCGTCAGACTGTAACATATTTTTGGATAAGTAAATGGTGCCCAATGGCTATGAAACTTCCCAGTCTTAAAGTAGACATATTGAGCTTTAATTAGATACGTCATGGGCCTATTTTGGATTTTACGTGGAGATATAAATTTTTTAAGTTGACCCATAAATCTGGAATTGTTATCTAGGCAGTAGTGTTATTTAAATTATTCTGGAATCGTACGAATTTTTATGGATTCTTGTGATCTTTTTCTTTGAAAATAGACATACCAAGAGTCACATAGCCTTTAGAATCACCTTAATAGGGCACTTGTATAATTAATTATGAATTTTCAAAGTTTGTTAAAAATTCTGGAAATTTTTAGTCAAGGTCCGAAAATGACATAAATAATGGTCAATGTTATACCCCCTATCATTTAAAGGTTGTGATGAGTTCCAAATCATAATGGAAGCCTTTTTATCATGCTTGGATATGAAGTATTGAATATTGTCCACCTTCTTTGTAATTATAGGAATTTACAAGTGCCCAGGACCCAACAAAGAACCTAAACATTATTCTACTATTGAATAAACAAGGAGTAACTTTAATTTCATATGCCTTGTAAATTTGTGTATGCATGTTTTGTATTGTGATTGTGATCTGTGTCTAGGACATGCGTTTATAGCATTGAGTTGTTCTAGGTTCAAGGCCTAGTTGTTGCTGTTTTTCCCAATTGTGGATCCGGAACTTGTAAGGTCTTGCATTTTACAGTGAACATTGCATATGTGATTATGTTACTGCACATGATGATCTGTGAGTTGATCCTGAATGCTATGTTTGTTGTTTTCATAATTGTGGTATAGACTAACATATACTGAATATACTTTGAATACGAGATTTACCTATTACCCTAGGATTCAACTAAAATCCTAGACATGCCAAAAAGTACAGTTCAGGAAGGGGCCATACTGAAGAATAGGGCTCTCGGAGCAAGTTAGTAGACATGGAGCATAGATGAAGGCTTGTAGGTAGTGAATCTAGAGCAATTATTTGTATTATAATAGTATTGTACTATTTAGTTTGGATGGGAGATTTTAGATAGTAATGGAATTTTATTTTGGATGACGGTATATTTTAATGATCCTGAGGAGGTGTTTTTGGCATATTTCTAGGGTAGTATTATTATTAGTACAAGTATTCTACACCCAAACGGTATTATGCGCTTGATTCCACTATATGACGTCATGTATGGCGTGTGAATGAAGGGGGCTGTGACACATGGGACCACCTAAAACCACTTTAGTTGAATATGATGGTGCCAAAATCGACGATGCGGTGTTTGCCAGGAGGGGTTGTTGTTTCAAGATGTCATGCTTAGGGTAAAATTCATCTCAGACTTCGTCCAAAACTAGATCCATGTGGTGGGAGCGGATGTGGAGCCTTATAGCGAGGATCAATGGTGGAGCCGTGGGTGGAAGAAATTGCAAGAATCGTCAGAGAGTGTCACTGGACCCATACGGAAGACCTTCAACCGCTTCAATAAAGGGAGGTCCAGTGGATATACGAAGCGCATGGCTTGTTCCAATATGATGCATCTAGTTACACCCTTAACTGTGATGATGGCCAAGACGGTGAAGAGGATTACTACATGAACAATTTCTCGAAGAGGTATGTGTTGATCCCAGCATCGGCGAAGTCATCGATGGACATCGAGAAGAACGGGCCCAGATTCACATGAGGAGTAGGGTTGTGGAATTTGTGAACTTGCAGCGTCTTTTTTGTAAAAAGGATGACGTAAGTCAGACTTACGACGTTCATTTAGCAGACGTTGTTATTATGTTTTATTACGTCGATCACACAAACATCCCCTTTTAAGGGATATAGAAATTACCTAAAAATAAATATTAAAAGGTTTTTTTTTGGTAGTAGTGTATAATTGTGGAAGACCTTCATGGCAAAAAAAACTTCGTTGTTAAAATTCAATGTTAACCCAATAATAAAGTACTAGCTTCTATTTTTTTTATTAAAACAGTGTTTAAATTGAAACAAGTTAATATATATTTACCCATAATCACGACCTGAACATAAAATAAACCACTAATAATAAGCAATTCTCATATCGCCGAGAAAAAAATAATAAGCAATTCTCGTGATATTGGTTAACACGTAGACTACTAATATTAAATAATATCTATCACAAAAACTAATAGTTATATATAGAGATTATCTGTGGATCCCATATAAGTTGCTCGTGAAATCAATAAAGTATATATTTATGAACATGAAAATATATAGCTCAATGGACCAAAGGTCTTGTAGCCTAGTGATATTGATACTCTCCAATTAGTGGGAGATCATGGGTTCAATCCCGCTCGTTGCAATTCAAGCCATTAGTGTCTTATTATCAATATATATATATATAGCTCAATGGGTTAAAAAGAAGTGTCGAATAAATCCAAAATGTCTCAAGTCATATAGACTACTTTGTAAATTTAAAGAGATCCCACTTTGTTTAACTTTCTAGTTGCAGCTAATGATTTTGATTATGAATTTAGCACGATAAAAGGAAGATGCCTCCTGTTTCTACGTTATTGGCTGCGTCTTTTTCATTTTCAAGTCATAAGCCTATGAGGCCAAATATATATATTGCTTCAGGATTGATGGCTACTAGATTTTTTTTCCACTCACTATATATTTCATCAGTTTTACATTTTTTAACTTATCTTAACGGTACCCATAAAGGATCAATCATATCGTTTTGAAATTTAATTAATTTAGTTGAGTAACAACCGTTCAGTTTTTGGAATTTAATAAACATGACAAAAGTCAAAAGATACGTCATGCAAAAGCTCACAATATAATAATTCACTTGATTAATATTAATAATACTACTAGTACTATATTCTAAAAGCAAAAAGGTAATGAATACTAATTCATCGATGTTTGCCCAAAAACAAGTACCCTCATTAAGTGATAATTAAAGCAAATTGATGATGCTAATTGTTGGCAGTTGGCACTTGACAGGCCAACACATGTATTTCACTTAATTTTTAAATATCATCATTCATCAACATCTAAGTTACCTCAAAAATACTTAATCAACCTCATTAGTGTTGAAATTTATCCCCCCAAAAAAACCTCTCGTTTATAATCAAACCCAAAACCTTTTTTTTTTTTTGGTTCTATGATATGTGCGCACTCCCTCTCCTCCAATAATAATTATAGGAGCAAGTCAAGAGGTTTGTCTTGATCATAAATATAAGACATCTATCCATTTTATTTCAAATATATATAATTATAACAAAAAAAAAAAATTGGCCAACTTTCTCCAAACTAATTTAATTAACTTATAATAAATTGATATATATAATATAATGTTATAAGGGGTATTTTAAAGAGATCATGTCATATTGGTTATAATTAATTAAGTAATTTATATAGCTTTCTTAACCTACCTAAATTAGTTAAGTAGTTATTATATTAAGGATTAGAGGGTGTGCATGTGTGTGTTATTTTTCACATATATGTCTCACATCTATTATTTAAGGCAAGGAAACAATTGTTTCAAGAGAAAAGTCTAGGCATGAAGCCGGCAAGTTATAGACAAAATGTTTAGATTATTATGTATGATTAAATAAAAGGATATATATAATAAACTAGCATCGTTTTTTATTATATGCGCAAAATTGAAGATAAGCCAAATTACTATTCCCAAGCTAAACAGCTTCTATATTGTATAGATTTATAGATTATAGACATAGATATAGGTGAAGAATAGATATAGATACAGATTACATAATTAATTATCATATACATGTATACAAATATATAGATATGATTTTTATATTTAAGATAAATATTAAATGCAAGAATTAGTGTGAGAGATTATTAGTCAAGATACATATGTACAAGGTTGTTAAACTCGTGAGTTTAAGTAAGCTTGTAACAAGAATGTAAACTCGGACTTTGAACTTGAATCATAAATTTATAAGAGTTTATTTTTATTAATAAACAAGTGTTAAAAGTGTAAAATAAAATAATATAAATATAAAAATGACAATAATTAATTTAAATGTATTTTAGATATGAATAACCGAAATTAAATCCATCAAAATTTATATTATTATATTCAATAAAGAAGTTTCTATAAAGTTTTTATAAGTCACTAAATATGATTAAAATGAATAAAATAACTTGAGTGTAAGAGCGGGTTGACACAATTTTATAAGGTTAGAATACAAAAATAGTACTCGGTGTGTAAACTTACGAGTTTAACCGAGTTTATGACTAGAACAAGTTTAAGTACAATCTGGCATGATTTTATAAACTAGAAATATAAAACTGATAAATTCAAAAAGTCAACTCACAAGTTTGACAACAATGCATGTGCATTGCCCTTTACGATACAAATTATAGATATTTAGGAGAGAAAGTGTTTATTAATAATGCTTTTTGTAAAGTAAACCGCTTCATGATGCCACGAAATATTGCTGGTGGAATACAAGTAAACCAAATATGCCTTCCTTTATCATGAAAATCGATTTTCTTCTCATTCTTGGATCATTTCCACCCAGCTGGTTGAATTCACGTAGATCCAATTAAACTTGTATTCATTAATATATCCACACACACACTCAAGGCATGTGTCGCACTTGATTTCTGTATGTTACAGGACATGTCCAATGGGACGACCAAAGGGATTGGTAGACACACACATGAGTGGTTTAATTTGTGGGAGGAAAAATATGCACTCTTGACGAAAACCCACCAAAGCCCCATTACGAAAGGCAAAATGCTACCCAAAAAAGTGATGAAACACGTTTTAGTGAATTTCAATTTTTTTTCCTTTTGTATGCATGTTGTTTTTATTTTCATGAAATATGTAGTAATATCTTATATTAACATAAATTTTATTAAGCCACACTAAGCCCCAAATAGAGGAAATCTCTTACACTATAGGCTTTCTTTTCACTAAATTTGAGCTCGAGATTTTATTCAAGCTGTATTATATATATAGATAAATATAATCACTGGACCTCTTATACTTCTTTTAATGGAGATTAGAGAATTATATAGTAATAAATCAAAAAAGTATCTAAGACTAGTCTTAAATAGATATCGAAATTAAATACATGAGAAGAATAAGGAATTATTAATGTTTCCTAATTTGAATATTCAAACATAATCAACAAAATATGAGAATGACACTGAACAGCAATACACAAGTATCAATTAAGGGATATGTAACCCTAGCTAGTTCCTATAATTTGAAATTACCTTCTCATGGAACATGTGGTACATTAAGTCTCTTTCTTAACAACAATTAAAGCAAAGTAGCTTGTAGATACCATGAAGTGTGTGTGAGAGAGAGAGGGAGAGATAGATTAATATACTATTGTAACAAATCTCTATCACAAGAAAAGTTGCTAGAAACTTGGGCTAATAGATAGATATATAGACTCTCTATGTGTGGATGTTGAGAGGAGGTCGGCACACTAAATTCAAAGAACAAAATTGGAAAAAACAGATATGTATCTTTCATGAAGTACAGTGGAAGCTATGATATTCCAAGAAGGTATGAATAATGGTGGATCTATCTTGTCCATATATATATAGTCATGAGTAGTCAAATTAATGTAACGTGGCACTAGTGATATATACATATGAGTGGTTTGTGGGAGAAAATATGACGGTTTGTAACACGCCACTGTTGTAAACAATGTATTTGTAATTACTGATGAATTGATGAAGAGATTTGGTTGTTAATTTAATAATTATTATTTTATGTAATATTTAATTTTGAAATATTAATGGTAAAAGGCTGTTAGAATAATGGGAGACGGTTTAAAGGACTCTAAAAAGTCCAAAAAGTCGCCCACTATAACCAAAGCAAAAGAAACTATGGCGGCCCAGGTTTGGAAAGGAGCAGGCCCAGGGCAGAATATTAGTGTAACATAAAGCCAGTATAATGAAGTGATGCCCGAGAAATGTCATACCCTAAAATTCCTATTTAGCTTAACCACTATATTTTAATAAGCAATGCCTATTAAAAATAGGTGAATATGTGGTCTCAAAATTTAGTAGCTTATTTAATTTTAATTTGAGGAATTTTCTCCTAGAATTAAATAAACCAAAAAGACCCAATTTTTCTAATCTTCAAAAAGGGATCATAGTATACCCTGTAATTACTATTTTAACCTCTAGTTCTTATACGTAATCATAAATAAAGTCATAAAAGGGGGTGAAAAGGATTAAGATGGTTAAAGAACATTAAAATCAATTAAGAGGCAATTAAATTTATATCAATTAAGTTAAATGCATAAATTTTCATAATTAATCTAGTGGCAAGTATTAATCAACAATGTGGAATATTTTGGCTTAGTTAGATATTAAAGGCCAATAAGGGTTTAATGTTAGTATAAAATGAATTAGTAAGGGTCATAATTAATCTAGGAACCCATCATACTTTTACAATTAGGCATAATAGCATCTCAAACACTATATTAGGGATAATAACTTAGATTAAATTATCATTCCCTGAGGTTAATTAATAGGGGGCGAAATTCACAATAATAAAGGAACAAAAGATTGGACAATAATATAAGATAGAAGCATATGTGATATAAGATAAAAATCTCCAAAAGTAAGTAGGGTATCTTTACATAAATAAAGGGGGTAAGATTTGAGTTAATAAAGCTAAAACCTATGGTAATGATTAATTCCACAATTAAAGCTAAAATTCTTGAAATTAATTATGGACCAATGAAAGGCTTTGCACATGAGATAAAATAAACACAAATTCAAGAGTGAATTAAAGAGAGAGGGGGAGATTTTAGTTTGACTTGGGGAGGAAGAAAAGTTGGAAAAATCTAAGATATTATCTTAATTAATTCCCATGGAGTAATTAAAGTCAAAATAGCCTTGTTGGAGCCATGAGAGCCAAGCTTTCTAAAATAATATCTCAAATAATTAATCCAATAAAGATGAGATAATATTTGCCTAATTGAACACTAATTTTCATAATCAATTAATTATTATCAAAAACAATTAAGGGAGAAGGTTTAATTCAAACAAATCTACATATTAAAATTGGGATAAAATATCACTATGATTTTTACCCAACTTATGCATTTGATTTCAAGATGGTAAAAGCAATTGGAGACATCTAAATATGAGTCATAATTTTCGAAATTCATAAGCTAAAGGGAGACATGGATAGATTTTTTAATTAACACCAAAATGTGTTATTGTTTAAGTTGGCAACTACACTTAAACAACATATAAACCATCATATTAGGGATGCTAATTAGGATTAAATTTGGAAGGCCAAGATTAAATCTCATAAAGCTAAATCCAAAGGCCTTAATTAATTACATGAATAAAGCTTAATCCATGTGAATTAAATGGAGCCAATAGGAAGCTTCAATACACCATCTATTAGACTCAAAAGTAACACGAATGCAAAGCTAATTGAAGGGAGAGGGGGGACGGATCATCTAGCTTAAGGAAGAAGCAAAGTAATAAAATCTAGATACTAACTTTAAAAAAACACATGGTGAAATAAAAGTCAAGAAAGTGGAAGAGGATAAGGGGACAAAGTGGAAGGGGATAGTGTACTTGGGATAAGGTTTTAATGGGATGGAAGAGGATAAAAGAGAGAAGGTGAGGTGGGGGCACGGTTTGAGTGTCAAAATAAGAAGGAAGAGTGAGGATTTAAATCTTCTTGATTTAACCTAGATCCCATGGTTCAAATTCAAGAAGAGAAAGTTTAAAAAATTTACCAAGGTTGCCATGACAATTTACTATAAATAGGCACCTTAGGTTCCTACATTCTTTATACCAAAAATCAAGTAGCAATCTAAATATAGAGAGGAGTGGAAGAGAGTTGGGAGCTTCTTGAAGGAGTTGAAGCAATAGCAAGTAATTTCTTTGAGTTTTAGTTCTTAAATTCATAGATAGAAGTTGCTTTAATCTTAAATATGCTAGAGTAATTTTATTATCATGTTTCTATAGTTTAAAATATTGGTATTTCGAAAATTAGATAGACAATATTGTATCGCAAAATTTTTGGGAGTTGGAAAGCAAAGTAACGAAGCTCTAGCGAAAATTCTTCGGTTAGGCGATTTCTGGAGTCAGTGGTAAGAACGTCATAATTTTATCTTGAAGATGAAGTTAATTAATTCTGAAATTTTTCATGGTTAAAGTATACAAATAGAGCTTTCCAAATATACCTAGAGTGTGTCATTTTGAATTTGTACAAAGAGATAAAAATCCTTGAAGAAAAGCTACGTTTTCTGGATAAAATTCTGGGCAGGGTATGAAGACGTGAAAGCTGGGAATTTTTCTTAAATTCTGGGTAAAATTTAATATTTTTTCTCAAAAATAGATATCCTAAGGAGTCCGGGGAATTTTACAGATCCTTGATTCGATTTTTCTAGAATTAGTAATGATTTTTCGAAGTTATCATAAAATCTGGCCGAAATGCTTGAATTAACGTTTTTGAGAAATAAAGGGGCAATAATTGGAATAATAAATCCACCAAGGGTAAAAAGGTCAGTAATGGCTAAAATATCTCTTAGGATATTATTTGTAAGAGAAAAATGCAGAAATATTGTGATAGGATATCCGAGAGAACCTAGGAACATACCGAGCCGATGGACGTATTGAAATCCGAATGGACTAAGGTACGAACGTGTACTGTAACACTAACTCTGATGCTTATTGTATGCTTATATATGTGATAGATACTTTCATAAGGTCATGGACAGGACTCTGTCTTGGGTCATGCACCGTGACTAAGTTTATGGGGCTTAGATCACTACTTATACATTTAGCTTTATACACGGGTTATGGTTTTGATAATACCGTTACAGTTTTCCTGGTGCTGAGGACACGACAGGCCATCGTAGCACGGTGAGGTGTAGACATAGATAACTTTACATGTGATGTATACTATTAACATAGATAACTTTACATGTGATGTGTACTGTTGATATATTAATCTTACATCTGTTGTGTGCTTATGTGTGGATCAATGATGTAATGTCATGAATATCTGTCATACATATTTTATCATACATAAGCATGAGGTTAACCGTTACCTGGGGTTCGATGGGTATTGGACCTCAGCTCTTACCATAGCTTCAGGGTCTGGAGAACCGAGGACTGAAGGCAAGAGTAAGCAGCACACGTGAGACTTGGCTGGCGACTTTTATTTTGGGATATGTACTGTTACAATAACAACACTCGAATAAATGTATTGTTCTTCGTGAACAAATAGATACGCCACAGTTAATGGTTATCAGTTACTCTCTTGCTCCAATGCTCTACTCTGATGAAAAAATTTTATTCCGCTTTTGAAAAATGGGGTGTTACAGGAAAAATGACAAAACACAAATTCATGACTCAGGACAGCATGTATGCGCCATTCAGGGTCAGTAGAGAGAGAGAGACACTGAAAAAGTTATATGCCAAAAAAGCAAGAGTTAGTGTAACTATTACACGGGGACATGTGTTACCACAGGGTTTAAAGAGGAAAAGTAAGGGCAAAATAGTCAATTTCTTGTCCTTTTAACATTGAATTTCGTGCACCATGAGAGAGAAGAGAAAACCAGATGATTTTACTCATATTCAAGTCCAAATACAAAATGCGGGTCCCACAGGCGATTGACCAATAGAAAAGGGACCGATAGGGACTGGTTAAGGGTTTCTTTTGGACTGAATGAGACTAATGTGGGGCCATATTGGAAAATAAAAAGGTGCCACATATGTATGCCCAATCAAAGGAAATAAAGGAGTTATGGGTCAAAACTGATAATTTACATAACTTTCGGGCCAAAGTAGGTAATTTTCTCCAAATGAAAAGTACAAATCTAGATATTTTGAAGGGGGCACGCCACTTGGCAGGCCTAGAACCCTCTGGAATTTTTCTTGGAGAAAAAGCAAAGTCCATTTAGTCCATTAATCAGGATGTGGGCCCTATCGATTGGTCAAAAAGGTGTTTTGGGTCAAAATAAGTAATTTTCACCAAACAAAAAGATAAAATCTGAAGGGAGAGGCTAGCGATGCAAAAGTCAAATCCAAATGGATAGGAATTTACACCAGTTATTTCAGATAGTTTAGATTCTTTTAACCATTTTAAAAAGGGGGTAAACTCTTCATTTTCTCCTCAAAAGAAATGTGCCCCAGCTGAAGGAAATAGAAAGGTTCAGCAAGCTTCCATAACCAAGACCAATCACCCAATCACTTAGACTATCAAGCTAAAGCTCCGAATCAGGTAAATACCGAAAACCCGCACCTTTGGAACTTAAACTTGTTGTTTTCGCCCAACTGGTTAAGGTTTGGTGTTGGGGGTCTGATTTTGGAGTTTTTGATGGTTCCAAAGTGTTTAAAACGTGATTTCGTATGGGTTAAGTTGTAGCTAAAGTTTCCGAACTCAAAATCACCTAAAAAACCTAGAAACAAAGCTTGCTGCCAGTTCTAGAAAATCTAGGCAGTGAGGCTTCAACTAGGTTTTTAAAAGGGTAAATGAACTTGGTTTTGGATGAAATTTTACAGGTAGAAAGTATACTTCTTGAGCTTCACCGTGATATATAATTTTGTGCCTTTTGGATTTTTCTACTAAAAGATAAAATTGTTGAAGTTGGCTCTGGAAGCAACAGGGCGAATCTAGACCAGGGAATGAAAAATTGGCTACACGCCAAAATATGTGTACTTTTGATCTCTAAAAATATTTTTCCTGAAAAATAGACATATTAATGATTCAGATGGCGTTGGTTTCATACAAAAATTATTTTTTTGGAATGTATTAAAAATCCTTGAATTTAGGCCAAATCCACTGGATTTCTAGAAAATCTGTGTGAGCTCAGTTTTTGACAAGATAAGGCAAGGGTATTTTTGGAAATGCTAAGAATGGTGTGTCTTGATGTTATTTAGGTCAAGGTCATTTTCGGAAAAATAATCAAGCTTAATAAAATATTAAGGGCAGTATATACAACACCAGGTAGTAACCGCTTTACTCAGATATCTTTATGTGTTTTGTTGTATGTTTGTTTTTCCATGTGTGTATGTTTTTGTATTGGTGCCAAATATGAAATCAGAGCCTATTGGGGTTTGAGTCCCTAACTATGTGATTCCTAGCGCTGAGGACGATTAGTCTGAGGCCGACCTTAGTAGGTGGCTGTACAGGTTGATAGGTTCAAGGCTGACCTAGTGCAAGCAGCTTTACGAGTCGTGACTCCGGTAAGTCTGGGGCTTACCTTGGTAAGGCAGCCTGATGGCACGTGGTAGTCGGTAATGTATATGTATCTGTTTGCATGTGGTATATTTGGCATGTTACTGTTTACTTTATATCTGACATGGTTCCCTGCATACACTCTTCACATTTAGTATTTGAGTATTGATGGTTACTTTGGGGGCCACTATTGGACTCCAGACGCTTTTGTGGCTGTAGGGGAGCGTGCCTGACAGTGAAGACCCCTTTTCGGAAAGATAGGGCCCAGCAGTGCAATGAAGAATAGGAAATGCCCTATCATTTTGTATTTTAGTTTTGGATGACTGTATCTATTATTTTGGTATTTATTTTGGATAACTGTACCCTTAACCCTTTGGGGACTTATATTTTCTGTTGTTTTTACTTTTACCAATACAGTAATTAGTCTAAACCGGTCCTATGTTCTGTTGCGATTTTCTCTGATAAACATTAAATGGACTTATTTATAAAGGAAAGGTAACTAATTAAAGGAATCCCTCTAACCCGCCACCAAAAAGAGCGAGGCTGGTGGAGGTGTAACACTGTTAAAAACCCCATTACGAAAGAGCAAAAAGTTGATAAAAACACTTTTGTGAATTTTAAAATTCTTAGTGTATTTAAAGAATACTCTCTCCATTCTTAATAGAAAACATATTTATCTAATTTGATTATATTAATAAAGTTACTTAAATTAATTAATGTGACATATATTTTCTAAAACACCATAATCAACTTCCTTAATTTTCTTCTTTTGCTTCTCTTTAATTATTGTTGAGGGAGCATCATGAAGTGTAAATTAAGAAAATGTCAACTCCTCAAGTGTCTTATTTAAGAGTTATAGGGAATATCTCATTTTGTTTCTTTTTAATTTTCAAGAATGTCTTGTTTCATCATGCTATTGACTAATTCAGATCCTTATCATATATATAATTGAGCCTCTAAAGAATCTCTTATATACTAGTAGTTTTTTTGCCACATGATCTTATTTAAGTTGCATTAGTTTAATTTCACTTAATCTAATCACCATTGGCCTCGTATATTTATGTATAACAATCAGTCAAAACCCTATATATAAAAAAATATTATAAATAAATGTAGAAATACATGAGAATTATAAGGGCTTACATTAATGTTTCCTTATTAATTAGAATATTATTCAACCAATCATTGAAACGTGAGAATGCATCCATCAGGGCATACGTAGCCCTAATTCCTAACCCCTAATTTCTTCATGGAACATGTTTGTATTACTGTAAAGGTCTCTTTTCTAAGAATAAATTGAAGCTAAGAAACTTGTGGACACCTTCATAGGGTTTGATTAAATGATGGTCAACGTCTACTCAATTTTTGTTGAAACATTATTAATAGTACAAAATATTGTAATCATTAAAATAGTCATGGGAACACTCACGCTTGTTGACATATCACTATCTCTATATACGTAACAAGAGGCCAAATTTAGCCACTATCCCAAAATGCACGTCTCTAAAAATAGTACATGTCCTGGAAGCTCGCACTATAGCTAAAATAAGTGACCAATCATCACTTGAATGGTAACCACAAATCTATAAGCAAGGAACATAACTATCGACCACTCAATTCACCACAAGACTACAATTTGGCCCGCAATTGCTAGCTAAAGCTTATAAATGATTGCACACACACAGACCACTCTGATACTTATTATAAATCCATTTTCCTAATTCTCACATAAATGATAGTTAAATCATTAAATATGTATTAAAATATGTCTTAAATTAATAAAACTTTTCAAGTTTATGCCTATTAAATGTAAAGAGAGAGAGAGAACTTTAATAGGGTCATTTAATGACAAAGAACCCCTATTACTCCCTCTATCACTATCCTTGTCAAAAATATGGGCATTCATGGGGAAAAAAAAATAATTAATGCACTTTGGAAACAAGTAAATGCCTTGTAAAAAGGATCAAAAATACTTTTAGTTGGTGCCTTATAATAAGGACCAAAAACATTAATTCACACTATAGTTGGTTCTTTGTCATCTCCTTGACTTCAATGGCCCTTTTCTAGTTCACATACTACCTCTACATCCTCCTACAAGAGGAAAAGAATTTATAAGTTATTCATTTCCTTTGATGAGGCACAAGTCATGTGATTTATATGCAAGTATTTCTTTACCTTGGCTTGATACTTCAACTTGTACATTTTCTTCTATAAACTCTTTCTATCCACAATTTGGATCCAAAAATGGTTAACAAGAGAAGAAAATGTATTGGAATATTATCAATTTTTAAGAGTTAACTATGGACGGTCCAATTTCATGAAGACACATGTATAGGTCTACCCTGAGTTGTTTATCCTGCATGATAAATCAGTGAGTCTTTATTTTTCTTTAATAGGTTGTACTATAGCATATATAAATGTGACAGCAATGACATTAATTGAATCTTTGAATTATTTTATGTTTTTTTTTTCCGTTAAGTATATAAGTTGAGGCAAAATGTTACGTATGAAAGACTGACTTGTCTATGCTGTGGTAATTTTGGTCACGCATGATGATATTGATCTAAAATCAATGACTCTTCGTCAAAGAAAATCAAGGAAAATGTGAAACATTCACATAATTATGCTTTCATATCTATATATATATATATATATATATATATATATATATATATATATATATATATATATATATATATATATATATATATATAATTAATACTATATTAAATAAAGCATATTTATTTTTTGGAGAATATAATTAGTATTGAAATTGTGATTAGATAATAAAATGATGAATTTTAATACCAATCAAGTGGCCAAAAATAGCATAAATTAAAACATTATCTTTATATAATAATAATAGAAAATATCTAGTGGAGAATTTAGTATTGAGATAATAAGTGGATAATAAAACGATGAACTTTAATCAAAATCAAGTGGTCCTTGTCCCCCATTACAAAATAATAACTACCATTTAATATTATGCTGGGTAGAAATTTGAAGGAGGCAAAGGGTCCTTGTCCCCCATGATCCAGTCCTCCGAATCCTTTATTGAAATTTAAGCAAATAGAAGAAAATTAAAGGAGATAGCTCTGATAAATGGACCCCCAAAAAAAAAACTCATCTATATTTACCACTAGATAATGAATAGATATTAAGGAAGCTATTAAGCAGTTTAATTATTAAATAATATAATAATATTTGACTAAAATATGCTTATATAATTGAATTAGCTCTAAGTAAAAAACAAAAAGTGAAGTACCTCAGACTCCATCTATCATTATGTTCATACATCAAGGGTCAATAGTACAACAATAATACTTCATTGAAATGAAAGCGTCAATCATTTTTTAACAACAACGAAATTGCAGCACGACAGTTATTTTCAAATGGAAGGAGTACAAATTTTCCCTACAATCCCTTTTATAAACATATCTACCTAGATTAATTCAGTTCAAATTTTTACAATTTTAAAACTACCCTCAGTGAAGTTCATTATAATTAGTTAAAGGCTTGGGGTATGATATTTACTTATTTATAGTTTGTTTAATTAATTAGTTACATAATATCAAAAGAAAGGATATTTAGAAAAAGAATAATACTTTGGACCCTTCCTATTTATAAGGCACTTGAAATTTTTTTCCCCTTTTTTCAAGGCATAACATTGATTTTTACAATTTCACCCCTTGTTTAATGTTGATGTTGGTGTTGAGATTGAGATGTTGGGAAGGGATGTAATGAAAACAATAAAAATAGTTAAAGTCATAAAATTTACCCTAAAATTTAAGTAATTTCCAATATCATCCATACTAACTACATTAAAATCTAATATTATATTTATTATTATTCTCTTTCACTATCCTTATTAAATATGGGCATTCATGGGGGAAAAAAAAAAGTAATACTCTTTGAAAAGAAGCAAGTCTCTTTATAAAAAAAAACATTTTTAGTTGGTGTCCTATAATAAGAACTAAAAAGAGTAACCCTATTTAATGTTGATGTAGAAGAGTATATATGAAGTTTTTTTCAAATACTCCCTCTTATTCTTATTATAAAGAACCAACTAACAACTCTTACAAAGCAATTAAAATAGTTAAAAAAACATTAAATTTGTCCTAAACTGTAATACACTAAACTCTAATATCATTTTAATCATCACTCTCTCCCACTATGTACCCTTATTAAATATGGGCAAACATGGAAAAATATTTAATACTATTTGGAAACAAACAATTGCCTTATAAAAAGAACCAAGAAAACTTGTTAGTTAATGCCTTACAATAAGAACCAAAGGGAATAGTGCTACTTAGGTCTTTTTTATAGGGCACTTCCAACATGTTTCACTATAATCAAGAAAAACATTAAACCTTCTTCACTCTATCTTTAAATGTAATAACTGTAACACCCCAAATTCCATACTTCAAAGTGTGTCGGTGACACGTGTTTTTAGAAAACTTGATAGAGTTTGAGGTGCTACAGCTCAACGTAATGTGGAAGGAGAGCATGCACTTACGTTTGGACAATGAGTATCTGATATAAAATGTCCAGACATATGCTGATGTCTCGACATAAGCTAATATATTAAAAATTTCCCAAAGGAATATTCATGTGATACATTAGTACAGAGCTTTGTATAATTACAATTCTTTATGACAACTATACAATCTTAAACCAGGCCTTAGGTAGACTTGGGGCAATGAGCCTAACTCAGTTAATCAAACAATTTGGCCAGGCCAGTGCCTAGTGGAAGTCTCACTGAGTTCACGGTGACTGATTGACTAAACCACATAGACGAACCCTTTCTAGACACCAAATGGTTTGAAATAACTTCATTAAATCCATGCAAGAAAAAATGCTCTGTTGACGCTCTTCCGGCATTTGCTTTGACCGGTGCCTCTTATCGGCTTCTCCCTTCGGTGCCTTTTCATGGCTCCATCTACCGGTGCCTTCTCTGATCCTAGTTCTTTTCTTGAACCTTAGACAAATCTAAGGTCCAATACCCATCGGGCCTCAGGTAACAATTAACCTCTATAGCAGATATAACAATATATGACAGATATTCATTACATATCAGCATCAACCATACATAGCACACAACAGATGTAAGGTTACAACAATACATATATAAGCACACAGCAGATGTAATGTCAATAGCACAACAGTACATAGCACACAGTACATGTAAAGTTTGCAACGTTTGCACTAACCAGTGCCACGATGGCCCCTCGTGTCCTTAGCGCTAGGAAAACTCAACGGCATTATCAAGACTATAACCCATATAAAGCTGAATGTATAAATAGGGGATCTAAGCCCCATAAACTTAGTCATAGTGCATGACCCAAGACCTAGTCTTGTCCATCACTTCATGAATCAATCAATCATATATAATCATACAAGATATAGACGATTAAAGTTACTAGTATGCAAACGTACCTTTCACCGTGTAGTTAGCAATATGTCCGACCTTTGAATCCGGCCCTGGACTTCCCGGATATTCTAACATATTACCATATCACTTAGAATAATATCCTAAGAGATATCTCCACCTCTATTTACCTCTCTACCCTTGGTGGATTTGCTATTTACAACTTTGCCCTTACATTTATTTAAAAACGCAGTGCAGTATTTTCTGGACAGATTTTTTGGTAACTTCGAAAAATCATAATTAATTCCACAAAAATCGAAATGAGGTTCCGTAAAATTTCTCGGAATCCTTAGGATGTCTATTTTCAAGAAAAAATACTTGTATATACCCAGAATTTATGAACAATTCCCAGTTTTCATTTTTCACAACGTTGCCTGTAACACCCCGTTAAATAAAACGTTTTCGAAATAATTGATCAGAGTAGAGCATCGGAATAAGTTTAAAAGAGCGAGTAACTGATGATTGTATAAAAATATTAACCATGGTTGGTTATAGTAATGGTACATTCATCCCAATAATTCAAAATATTATATAATCAAAAACAAAAACACTCCAGCCAGATCTTCACACGGGCTGCTTACTCCTGTCGTCGGCCCTCGGTCCTCTAGACCCTGAAGCTATATTAGGAGCTGAGGTTCAATTACCATTGAACCTCAGGTAACGGTTAACCTCATGCTTATGTATGACAAGATATGTATAACAGATATTCATTCAGCAACAAGCAACAATACATATCACATGTAAAGTCATCTATGTATACAGTACACATCGCATGTACAATCATCTATGATATCAGTACATATCACATGTACAATCATCCGTGTTATCAGTACACATCACATGTACAACCATCTATATTATCAGTACACATCACATGTACAATCATCAAGATTATCAGTACACATCACATGTACAATCATCTATCACATACATGTATACAATAAGCATTACGTGAATGTACCTGGATTGATAATTTCGTATTTAATCGATTGGGCAGCGTTCTTTCGGTCAGCCTATCATAACAATATCGTCCTATTAATTTAAAGAATAATATCCTAAAAGATACTTTTGGCCACTACTGACTATTCTACCCTTGGTACATTTAACCATCATTTTATTTCCACAAAATAGGTTGAAGAACGCTGGAATTCAGGGGCAGAATTTGGCCTATCTTCGAAAAATCATAACTAATTCTAGGAAATTCGAAACGAAGATCCGTAAAATGTTGCGGACTCCTTAGGATGTATATTTTCCAGTAAAAATACCATACTTTGCCCAGAATTTTAAAATCATTCCCAGATTTCACGTGTTCATCCTCTGCCCAGAATTTCCAGCATTTTCGCAACATTAACTTTGAGAATTTTTTCCTCACTGTACAGAGCTCATTTCAACATGTTATTTACAGATTTGGAAAGCTCTATATGTCTACTTTCATCATGAATTTTCTCAGAATTTTTCAATAACATTTTCAACATGAAATATGTGTTTTTCTGTGACTCATTCAGAAATCGCCTAACCGATGAATTTTCGCCAGAACTTCGTTACTACCGTGATCTTAACCCAGAAATTTTGCAGAACCAATTTCTTCACTAAATTTTCGAAACAAGGCTATTTTTAACTATAAAAACATGAAACTAAAATTATTCTAGAATTTTAAAGATTAAAACTACTTCTACCTATGAATTTAAACTCAAAACTAAGAACTTGGCTTACGTAAAGCTTGGACTCCTTCAAGCTCTTCCTCCAACTCTCTCAACTCTCTCTCAAATAAGCAGATGATGCTTTGCTTGGTGTGAAGAAAAGTGAATGATCTATGCCTCTATTTATAGTGAAAAGGTTGGGCAATTGAGTAATTAATTGCAACTTCACTCTTGGCTAATATTCACCATTGGATCTAGGGCTTCATAGAAACTCTAAATCCTCACCACACACACACTCATCTGCCCTCTCTCTCTCTCTCCCTTCTTCTCTTTCTTCTTCCTTCTCCTAGAAGCCAAAAACAACTTGAGGTGCAAGTATGCAATAGTGTTTTGTATCCCACAAGCTACCAATTTATCACATGTGTTGAAAACCATTTCCTTCCCCTTGAAGCTATGCCAAAACCGTGCTCCCTCTGAATTTTTGGGTTTTAGGATTGTTTTGGGCTTTATTGCTATGTTGGGCAAAGGTTTGGCAAGGATTTGGGCTACAAAAAATTATCCAATGTAAATTGTTGTGGTAAAAAGCCCTAATTTAATTTCTTTTTGTTTATTATTTGATTTAACTTAATTAGGTTTAATTTGTAGTGTTCTAATTGTTTTACAACTTAATTATGATTCTACTAATTTCAATTGTTCCAATTATCGATCCCTTGTTAAGCTTTAATATTGAAGTTAGCCAATATATTCCAAATTGTTTGTTGATATTTGCCATTAGATTAATTATGAATGTTAATTCAATTAAGATTAATTTTTGGTGTTCACTAATTATTTTTAGTGTCCTCTAATCATTTTAAACCTCTTCCTACTCCTTTACGTCTTATTTTTGACAATATAGGAATTATAAGACAATATATCCTTAAGTGTGAATTTAATTGTTCTTGAATTGTTGAAAATTCATTTAATTGATTTAGGGGTTTTTGTGGCATTTTACAATATTTTATGACCCCTAACAAAATTTAGGGAGTTGGATTTTATCCTATTAAGTCATACCGAAAACTTATTCAAGAGATAGATTAAATACAATACTATTTTGGAGACAACATACTCTCCTATTTTCAATAAGTCCTAATGATCAAAATATCATGTTTAAAAGGAATACAAATCTTGGGGTATTATATTGCCCAGAATTTCGTTCGGAAAAATAGCCTAACTTCAACCGGTTGTATCTCTTTGTATAGGAATCAAAACGCTACATATTATATATATATTCGGAAAGCCCTACATATATACTTTATTTCTGGAAATTTTCGTGATTTATGGGCTTCATTTTCAACATAAAATATTAGCATTTCTATCGCTGTTTGCCCAGAATTTTCACCGGAAATTTTGCCAAAATTTTGCTACTTTGATCTTCAACTTCCAAGAATTTTGCTCTATCATATTCTCTATTATATTTTCGAAATAAAATCATTTTTAACCATAAAAACATGAAAACAAAACTACTCTTGAAGATTTAAAATCAAAGCATAAATTAACTATGAATTTAAAAACTAAACTCAAGAACTATAGAAACTAAAGACTAGAACTTAAGAATTAGAGAACCTTACCTCTTGAAGAACCTTGCTGCTCCTTCTTGCTTCACTCTTCTCTTAAACTCACCTATTTGGTTTGAGTTTGGTGTGAAAAATTGTGAAGGGGGTTGCCCTCTATTTATAGTGAAAGTTCAAGATCCACAACCATTGGATCATCTTTCTTAATCAATGGCTCATGGAACTTGGTCTTCTTTGAAGACTCATTTTTATGAAGAAAAGCTTCTCATTGGTTTATTTTAATTACTTAGGATTTAGAGCATTTTCCCCTTAATTTTCCTATTGTTGTTTAAGTCTTGTGGGCCCCACATGTGCATTTACCTTCTTCATTAAGTTTGCTCTTTTTCTCTCTTCTTTCCCTTCTTCAAAATCGTGTACTCTCCCTCTCTCCTTCATCCTCTTCAGTTTTTGCATTGATGAGCCCATGTGATCCCATTAACTATCCCTTCCAATTTGCCCCCCTTAATCAATGATCCCATGTGCTAATTATCATGTGTTCAATTGAGCAATTGATATATTTATTCCTTCTTCTTTCACAAGCTAGCCAAACTGTGGCCTTCCTCTTCATTTTGACTCAAGAATTGTGTTTTATAATGTGTCACACAAACAAGAACTCTAGCTTCCTATTGATTCCCTTATTATCACATGGATTTAGCTTAATTATGAGATTTATTAAGACCATTGGATTTATTTGTGCTTGTTCAAGATTAATCCCCACCATTAATCTATAGCTTAATTTTATCATTGTTCCATTTAATTAACTAGGGATTTAGATCATTTCTTTGATTTCTTATTGGCTAATTCAATTACAAGAGGATTAAGGTTAATTATAGGATTAATTAGGACCATTGGATGCAATTGTGTTTGTTTAAATCCAATCTTCACCCTTAATTGCATTTGCTATTAGCTAATTGATTTATTAACTAATCATGAAAATTAGTGTTTAATTAGGCAAGTATTATTTCACCCTCATTGGCTTAATTATGATCAAGTATAATTAGTCCTCTTTTGATGATCCTATTTTGCCTTTATCCCATGTGCTTGGTTTAAGTAATATCTTGATTTAATTAATATAATTCCCTTCCTCTTTATAAAAAACAAAACCGTGCCCCCCTTAATTTACTCTTGAATTGTGTTGCTTTATGCCTTGTAGATAGTGTGTAAAGAATTCCTATTTAATTCATATGGATTAGGACTTAATTAGGTAATAAATTGTAGCCATTAGATTCCACTTTATTAGATTTGATCTGGCCTTCTATTTGTGTAGAAAAAATCCTACTACTATTGAAGACCTTTTGCTTAAACACATGTGCTCTTATCTTATATAATATCTTGCTTATAAAATTGGGAAAATTATAATGAAGGATCTAAGAAAAATAATATTTATTAAAAAGGACCATAAAAAGTGGTAATTATTTTAAAGGACCAAAAATTAAAATATTAAAATAAAAGGACTAAATTACCTTTAATCAAATTTTCTATCTTCTCATTAACTAAATCTGGAATGATTTTTTCTTCCTATCTTCTTATTGACTGAATATGAAATGATTTTTTCTTATATGAGAATCTAAAGTAATTAATATATGATAATAAATAGATATTAATTCAAATAATTCTTTTCCCATCGTAGAATCACTCCAGATTATTATGCTAGAGAAAAGATAGGAAAGATGGAGCTTTTTATGGTTGTAGCAGAAAAAGCCTCGTGCGTTGTGCAACCGTCTGCAGTGTTAAACCTGAGATTTTTTGTTCTGAGGTAACCAAAAGTACCTAATATTCATTCAATATTACCAGTTGTTCCATTCCCAGATAAACAGAAAATAAAGTAAAAGGCTCTTAACTCAGAAAAACCCCATCAAAAGAGAAGAACGTGGTTAAAGAAACCAAATCCCTCTTTCCTTTCACTATAATCATAAAAAGCTCCATCTTTCCTATCTTTTCTCTAATATAATAATCTTGAGTGATTCTACAATAGAAAAAGAATTATTTGAATTGATATCTTTTTATTATTATCCATCAATTACTCTAGATTCTCATGTAAGAAAAAATCATTCCAGATTTAGTTAATGAGAAGATAAGAAATCTGATTAAGGGTAATTTAGTCCTTTTATTTTAATATTTTAATTTTTGGTCCTTTAAAATAATTACTACTTTTTATGATCCTTCTTAATAAATATTATTTTTCTTAGGTCCTTCATTATAATTTTCCCTATAAAATTATAAATTCTCTCTCTATTTCACTCTCTCTCATGCTCTTATCTTATATAATATCTTGCTTATAAAATTATAAATTCTCTCTCTATTTCACTCTCTCTCATGCGCCATCTTTGTTGAATTTTGGGATTGAATATGTAATCCCCAATTAGCACTCCGAAAATGGTGGTTTGTATGTTATTAGGGATAATTATCCTAGTGTGATTGGCTCTTTTATTGATTATGATCATTAGTGCTTCATTCATGGCTTAATCTTGTCTTTTAATTGATCCTTGATTTTTTATTAAGTTAATACATCCCTAATTGATACTTTTTAACAAGCCACTAAATTAATTATGAAAACTTATACAATTATTTTAATTAGTGCAAATTTAATTGCCCACTAATTGTTATTAATTTTCTCTAATTTGTTTAAGTGTTTTTATAACATTTTCTTGCTCCTTTTGGTTATTTAAGAACCATGATTTATCATTTTATATTTTATGATCCTTAAATGTGGTCTTAAATTTAATTCTTGGTTTATTTAATTCCAAGGAAAAATTGTCTAAAATCTAATTAATAATTTACAAAATTTATAGACAACATACTCTCCTTTATTTAACATGTATTATTTATCAAAATTAGTATTTATGATAAATAGAAATTTTAGGGTATTACTCCCCCCGGTCCTAATTATAGGAACAAATTTTGGAGTTGGTTTTGGTCCTAATTATAAGAACAAGTTTTAACTTTTGTTAATTTTTTCCTATTTTACCCCTATTTATACTCATTAAAACAGCCCAAGAAAACGCTTATAATTTTGCATTGTCTGGATTACCATTGTTTGTAGCTCTAGGTCATTCTTGAATTTCTGTTCAAGTAAACATTATAATTCATTACTTCACTTATATATGTAGCAGTTGTTGTTCCTTTTTACATGCGAATCACATGCGGAGAGCAATGCGCAGGGCTACCGAGTTTCTTTAATGTCATTTTAAATTTTGGGTGAGGATATTTTAGGAAAATATACATAAATAACTAATTTAACTTCCTTCCTTAATTCCTTCAAATTCTAGTAAATAGCTCCTATAATTAGGACCGGAGGGAGTATAATAACTTTCCATTTTATTCATATTTAATATATACTCAATCCCAAGAGTATGAAGTCTATGCAATAATAAATTGAGGGCAAAGTTGTATATTATATGAAAAATTTAATGATGTGACTTATAAACAGAACACCAAACGATAATTTCTCTCTACCATATCAATAAAACCATATAAGCATATATGTATTTAATGAATGGGAAAAAAATAAAACTTGTCTACTCCTCTAGTCCTACTTATAAGTTTCTTCCAATATGTTTTATCTTTTTTTTTTTTAATCAAACTTCCAACTTTAAATATCATTAACTCTACCTTAAAATTTAACAACTTTTCAACTTTGCCCCAATTTAATATACTTTATACTTCATGAGAACAAAGTCTACATTCTAATAAATGAAGAATAAAATTGTACATTCATATAAAAAAAATTAATTATGTGTTTATGTGACTTATAAATAGTAATTTGTGGAATAGAGTTAATTTGCCTTAATTCCTGTGAAAAATGTTGAATCAAGTAAAAAATGTGGAAAATGTTGAGAAAGACCAATGAGACCGAAGGAAGTAAAATTTTATACTATCCCCAGTCCTTAATATAAAACTAGCTGAGTAATTTAGAAAAATTAAGGAATCTAAATAAATTACTTAATTATAGCATATACATTATTTCTCTAAAATATTTATGTATATAATTAGATTATTTTATAAGTTAGGAAAATTAATTTGAAAAAATAAATATAAATACTTTAGATTAATTTAGTTAGCTTCCTTAATCTCTCAAAATTAGTCAATTGGGTCTTATATTAAACACAAAGGTAGTATTAAGTATAAAATAGAAGAGTCTTACAATAAAGATAGGATGGGGTAATAGAAACCACTTTTCATAAATTAATATCAAAAGGATATTCAAGATGTAAAAGGCCTAACATAGTATTTTTAACATTTCATATAACAAAACAAAACTTGTGTGCCCCAACTAAAAATAGAATTTATTTTCAAATGTCTTCATTGCATATCTTCTGTGGCCTAAGTATAACATATTTCTATGTGATAAGCGAATTAATTAATTGACTTAGCACCTAGAAATTGAGTCAAACTTACAGTATATCATCCATTTCCAATCTAAGTCTTAGAATCATTTATCAAATTAATAGATTCAGTTCCCTATTTTCTAGCGTTTCCCCCCAGTGTTCGGGAAAACAGATGATGAGAAAGCTACTTAAATCAAAATTCACAGATAAACTGCTTAAAATACAATTAAACCAACATAGTTACCAAACATGACTAGAATAAAGCTAAATATGTGAAGTTCATACTTGAAATTTTGTCGTTATTTGTGTGGCTACGTAGTAATGATTGAAGTTTGGAATTAGAAGGAATAAAAAAGAAGGTAAGACGAGGTAGGGGCCTTTTTTGGATTCAGAATGGGAATGATGTGTAGTGCATAGTTTTGCATTTATTTAATTGGGATTGCCTTAATTAGGCTTTTTCCATGTTGTTTGAAGTATAAGAACCAATGAGATAAGAGGTCATCAATATGGAAGACTTAATAATAATAATAAGATAATATGAGAGGAAAAAGATAAGAGGTGGAACATTATTAAGACAAAAATAGCTCAGTTGTGTCACTTCGTGCTGCTTTTGTGGTCATTTATACTAATTTCTTATCCTTTTATTACTTTATTATCTACAGTTTCGAACACCCACATCAACCATTATCCTCTTCGGTCTTCACCACTATCAATACAAGGGAGCCAACAAATTTTCTAATTTTGCGTATAGCTATCAAATGTTTTTTTTTTTTTTCCTTAGGAGTGAAATGAAAAACTTGGCAGAATCGATGTATATTAATATTTATTTATCAATATGTATGACAATGGTAATAAATTTAATTTTCTGCACTGATTATCAGTTAAGTTATAAGCCGAGTAGAAAGTAAAATAATACTTCCTCTGATCTTTATTATAATGCACCAACTAACATTTCTCACAAACCAATAAAAACAGTTAAAGTCAATAAAGCTGCCCTACAATTTAACTAACTTCCAATATTATCCCTACTAATTACACTAAACTCTAATATTATATTAATTATTACTCTCACACACTACCCTCATTAATTATGGGTAGACATGGAAACAAATAATTAATGTTCATTGGGAACAAACAAGTGCATTATAAAAAGGACCAAATAAATTTACTAGTTGGTATCTTATAATAAAGACCAGAAGTAGTGTTAAAACTTATCAACAAAATTGTCATCAGTCATGCTTGCTATCTTAATTGTTTATATGAGAAAATACATTAGGAAAATCAGTGCAAGCTTCATGTTTTGAAATTGTATTGCGTAGCAAAACTTGATATGTTTTTGTACATAAAATATACATATATAAGGGGAAATATATATATATATATATATATATATATATATATATATATATACACATATATATATATATGGGGAAATGATGTGTGCAGTGACTGCAGGTAAGAGTTTTTGCAGTGAGGTTGATACTACACCGTTTTGTGCTATGTCGTGGGGGAAAAAACAAAGCGTAATAGCTATAATATCAAAAAATCGTGATGATTTATTGAGACAATGTTAATTGTGATTTCTAGCAAACAAGAAAATGAAGATTGCGGTGATTTATTTCCATGTAGGAATTAGGAATCAATTACCAGATTCTCTATTCTTTAATTGCAACACTAAATCAGATAGATCTAATTTAGGAATTAGGAATCAAAATAGTGCAGTATCAACCTCACTGCAAAAATCCTTACCTGCAGTCACTGCACATATCATAAGCTATATATATATATATATATATATATGCTCTACATGATTTCATACAAAGAAAGTATACATACTCGAATTCAGGTATTTCTCACAGCAATAAATTTTTCAAATAGGAACTTTTCATCTTCTCCCAATATATTTAAATAGCCTATTATGCACAAAACTCGGATTAATTGTCAATATAAATTAAGGCTACTGATTTGACATAACCTTTGTCGTTTTGGGATTAAATCACTATTTACCAAGAATTAAAATGTAATATAGTGCAAATAACTCGAGATCATTCTCTTATTAAGAAATTTTGAATTCCCTAAATTGGACCAAATACTAAAAACTGTTGGAAATTATGCCCTAGGGGCAAGTCATTGTACCTTAGATATTTATGTTATTTAAGGTATTCTCTTTAAGTTATCATTTTTGTTCGCATGTTTGTATTGATAACTGCATCCCTGGATATATCTTATAGATTATCCTAAATGTCCTTGGTCGTTCATCTACGCAGGAGCGAAAATGAATTAAGACCAGTATAACTTTGATGAGGTATGGAGATACGAATCAAAGTCATGGGCACTTGTAAGAGTACAAGGTGCTAAACCGACCCACTATGAGAAAGCTGCATGGATTAAGTCATGAGCTTATCTCATGTATAACCGCGTCACAACGCCCTATGACCTGAGATCATCATGGATTCCTACATGATGAGTCACTGGTCTTTGACCTAGTCAAAAGTCACCTTTGACCGGGTGATGATAAAGGCTGGGATCAAGATCAGTGGTTTTCATGTGGAGGAATGTGAATGGTCATGATGGAATTTGTCCCTCACATTTGTAGAGAGATAATACAGGGCCCCTTGATAAGTAAGTCTAAGAAATGTATGGTCATACTGTGGTGGAAGGAGTTTTCATTTCACTTATTAGACTACTCGAGAATCGAGAAAGTAATGGTCAAGAAAGGGAAGTTGACATTATCCATACCTCATCCTTGACCAAATTATCACGTGACAAAAGGAACGTGACATGGTTGTACGATAAGTTGTATAGTGTCATCGATCCCCATGTGAATTGGGTAGTCGCAATGTCTTGCTAGAGGCCGCTTGGAATTTGTGGGCTGGTATAGTATTGGCCCACTACCAATCTCATATGGGCTTGCAAGCTCGCACACAAGAATAATCCAACATGAGCAAAAGTGTCTAGGTTCATTGAATCTCAGATTAATCTAAGATTTAATGAATACTGAATTTAATATGGGGTAAATATATATATGTGTGTGTGTGTGTGTATTAAATTCGAAATTAACATATATATATTAATTGAGATTATAATATTATATATACATATATTTGTTATATTTAATTTATTTGACAAAACAAATAGAGATATTGTATCTCGTTTAATTTTCGAATAAATATATCATTATCTATTTAATTTAAATTGAGATATTGTATCTCAGATTTAATTAAATAGATAGATATTGTTTCTCGGATTTAATTTATAGAGATAAATTAAATCAGAAGGCTTTTAACTTTGGATTAAATAAATAGATTAGATTAAATCTATCAGATAGATTTAATTAATATATTTTTAATCTAAATTCAAAATTCGAATTTCAAATCTAGCTTTTAATACGGATTAAATAAATATTATTAGTTTAGATCTATCATATAGATTTAATTAATATATTTTAATCCAGATCTAAAATTTGAATTTAAAAATTAACGACGATTAATTTTGCATTAAATGCGCCGATCGGGTTTGGAAAACCTACGGGTTTTTTTAGTCGAGCGTATTCTGGAAAAGCCGTGAGAAAACCCTAGAGTAAAATTTAGAGAAACGCAGAAAATTCTAAAGGCTCTAGCACGTTGTCGCAATCGTGTTCGGGATTGTTCATGGGGATACCGTAGAGGAGGGTGTTTTACAGAGTCGGCCTCTACTGATCGAGAAGGTAGCCCACCTGAATCAAAGAGAATGAGACGTGGACCGTTTCAGCGCGTAGGTAGAATTCGGTTCCTTAACTTTAATTTAAACACACCTGAGTGATCCTCAGGATGAGATTCGTAAGAAATTTTAATCCGCTGCGTGTACGGATCCCAACAGAAACATGGTTAGAAAGGGGTTTTGAAATTAGTTTTCTCTAAATTAAAATCCATGAAAATAAAGTTATTTATACTCTTTTTGGTATTTTTAGAAAATAAAGAAGAAGTGTTTAAATTGAGAGTGAAAATATGAATAATAAATGCTTTTGGTAATGAAGAAATGATTATCTTTGCTTAAAAAGTTTGGGAATTAAAATTCATTAATTCTTAATAAAAACCTCAAGATAACACTTGAGTCCAATATTTTCAATTAATAGTAGCTCCTACAAACATAGCTAACCAGTGGTCTCTTGAGATATTGTTTAAAACCACTTAATGTGCAATTAAAATTGGAATAATGCAACATGAGTCTTCATGAAATTTGAATACTAAACAATCCCTCAAAGGCATAAATCAACCACATTAACTAGGCAATAACACCCTATTTAATATAATCCCATTACAACCACACAAAAATTCAAACATAAATATTTTTTCACAATGCATAATATAATCTCAACTACAAATATCAAACTAGTAGAGATAATTAACATCAATCATAGTTCCAAAATCATACATTAAAATTAGGAAATTCAAATATAACTCTAGACTAATAGAATGACAGAAAAACTCTCTTATTAGTCCATTAAGCTCAAGCATAAATCCTCATCACCAAGAAGCAAGATAATTAGCTACACATAGCCATTAAAGCATCCAACAAAATCTTTGAAATCAAACCATCCATAAAAAGGAGCTCACTGTAATATGTAATCTAAACAAAGTCACTGGAATCCTCAAGGCTCACTTGAATCAAGATTCTTCCCAGAAGAGACACTCACAAGACCGAAGTCACACAATTTGTAATGGAAGATGAGGAGGAGGTTGTCAAGTCTGTCAAGTTGGTGAGAATAGAGAAGGACCGATGGTGATGGTTTTGTCTTTGGCAACGGTGGTGGTTGTGCGATGGTGAAGCTTCAAAGCCTCTCACAGCCTTCAAGCCCTCTGAAACTTGATCTCTAAGCTCTTGTTTAATGAAGAAGCTCTATGGCACTAGGTTTCTAGTTTTCAATGGCAATGAGGAAAAATGACGGTAGAGCATCGAGTAGAAATGATGAAGGTGGTTGTGGTGGTGGTTCTCTCCTGCTCTTTCCCTCTCCTCTCAAGCTCTCTCTAGTCCCTCTACTCAAGCTTTTTTGTCCTTGGCGCAACTCTCCAAAAAATGGCCCTCTATCAAAGAAGAAGGTCCTAGTCAAATAGGGAATTGATTAGGGACCTAGGTAAAAATTTCAAAAGTTCTCAAGTAGAGACTAAAGCATAAACTTTTAAAACGTTTGTAGGGCCTACTATAATTTCTGAAAACTCTGGGTCTTTTCTGTAATTTTTCCCCGTTTCCTTTTCTTTATTCACTTGTTTTTTCATAAATTTTAGGGACCTTTTCTATAATTTTTTCCAGTCCTCAAAATATTACTTCTAACCCTTCAAAATATCAAATTTTCTTCTCCTATAATGCAAAATTAGGCACAAGGTAGAACCAAAAGTCCAAGAAATTATTTGTATGAATAATTAACAAATTATGACAATTTTACCCCTAATTACACTTAATTCAATATAAATATCCCTAACTCAAATTAGTGCTTAAACGTGCAATAATTTCCTAGAAAATATGCATTAAGTAGCCCAATTTAATTATGAAAAATCATATAAAAATATGGTTCAATCACCTACACATAAACCCAAATTAATTAAAGGAAAATGCTTAGGTCAAATTTCTTATATCCACTATGTGAAGTTCTCCAATTCACACAGCCTTATGTCCTATTTTTGAAATAATATCATTTAAATATAAACCCACATACCAATAAGTTGTTGGTTGAGATAGTAAATAGCCTCAACCCTTTTGCACTCTAATCCTCGAAAGGGGAAACTTTTTATCAAATCAAAAATATAAACCCACATGAAAAACTTGACATAATAAATATGGTTATGATTATGGTTATGGTTATGTCTGATTGAATAACTTGACATAATAAATATAACGAACATGATATAAGTATGGTCTTCAATTAAAATCCATGAGTTAAAAACTCAATGGCGAAAAAGAGAATGGCAGAGAGAGAGAACAGAGTACAAGGGCGTAAGCATGTGGTGGAGAGCGGCGGCAAGGAGGGTTCGGGTGGTGGTAATGGAGAAGGCGACGGCGGTAATCTATCTGCTAAGGGTGTGTAGGCTGAGGAGGGCAAGAAATTTAGGTTTGGAAGTTTGCCTGAGAAGAAAAAGGGGAGGTTACTGGTACGAGCAGGGTAAGGAATGGAGATGCTAAACTGTCCTACAGAGACAAGTTGCTCTCACCTGGGTGTGCTGGCTTCCTTGTAAAGCATTCGGAAGAGGATGACATAGTACAAGGATGGAAGGACTATTTCACTATCATGAATGGGAACGATGCTCGGCAAGAAGAAGCGGAATTAGAAGAGGATGAAGACCAAGAGGCGAGACGTGCGGAAGGTAAGCCAAGGTCGCTAAAGTTCACTGCTGAAGAGTATACTGCATGGTGTCTGCCATGGATGAACTCACTTATCATTAAGGTCCTCGGTGCAAACCTTCCAACTTATATTATTCGGGATCGAATAAATCATATGTGGCAGCCTAAGGATCCCCTGAAACTAATTCCTCTGAACAATGGGTATTATATTGTCTCATTTTCTAATAAAGAAGACAAGGAATATGCTTTCCAAGAGGGACCATGGATGATTGAAGACCAATACCTGATCGTGCAGAGGTGGCACCCGAACTTTAATCCCTGGAAGGCAGACCTTCAGTGTCGTATCGCGGCTTGTGTCCGCTTACCGGGTATTCCTTTTGAGTTTTACAATGTTGAATCCTTATGTCGGATAGGGAATATGATTGGTCGAATGATTAAAGTTGATCACTCAACCTCCATCTATGATAAGGGTGCCTTTGCTCGCATCTGTGTTGAAATCGATTTGAAGCAACCCCTGGTGCCAACATACAAGTGTTTGGAGAGGAGAGACCAATTGTCTATGAAGGGTTGCACCAAGTGTGTTTTCAGTGTGGTAAGTATGGGCATCCAAAGCAAGAATGTCCGCTGACCCAGACCAAGGATAATATCTAGGACAAGGAGAACCAGGCTGCGACGGCAGGTAGTGCAGATGTTGACGGACAAAACCAGGTGAAGAGTGATTGGACTATCGTCGGCTCCACCATTGTT
This sequence comes from Acacia crassicarpa, assembly GCA_034222035.1. Classification (NCBI taxonomy): domain Eukaryota; kingdom Viridiplantae; phylum Streptophyta; class Magnoliopsida; order Fabales; family Fabaceae; genus Acacia; species Acacia crassicarpa. The sequence goes on along the minus strand of JAWXYG010000019.1, from coordinate 1,023,823 downwards.
ACCAGGAACGGAGATGAAGGGGGAAGTCCATTTGGGAAACTGAGGATTCTGAGGTGAGATTTTCACAAGGATAATAATACACTAGGTATAAAGAAGGGGATTAATGAGAAGTTAATGCTGGTGGTTGACCAGGGGATTGCTGTGAATCAATTGGAATCTCAGCATTTAAAGGATAAGGTCGAAGCACAATTAAGGAATAAAGACAAAGTTGGGGAATTGGCCAAGGATATGGGAATAATAAAGGCAGAGTGGGTCCCGGTTGGATCCAAGAGGAAGAGTACAGCCAAGTTTAGAACTAAGGGTAAGGAAAATAAGGCCCCAGCGCGTGACCGTGTGACGCGCCCCTCAATAGTGGGCCATGCTTTGACCTCCCTTCAATGAAACTCATTCTTTTCCCTTCAGACGGAGGAGCCCAGTTCGGACAAGCCAATAAATGGGCCTTGCCAAGAGTCCAATGAGAAGATAATATTGGGCCCAATGACAATAATTTCAAGTAACACTGTCGCTATGCATGAGGATAAGGGGATGGCGACTTCATCTAATGTAATTTTTCGTTGCAGCAGTAAGCAATGTATAGGATAATGAAACACTAATTCCATGTTCCTTAGATGAAACCATGTGCAAGCAGGATAAAGCTGAGGGGGAGCTTGCCATACCCCAGCATATCTCTATTGTTTCCCAATGAATTACATGATTTGGAATTCAAGGGGCACTAGGGCACAAAGTTTTCTTGCTCTTGTGCGGGACCTTAAATCTCAATATCATCTGGATTTTATTGCAGTTTTAGAAATTCGATGTGCAAAGACAGCTTCAACAGGTCGAGCAAGCCAATTGGGGTTCTCTAACATGGAGATTATTGACTGTGAGGGTTATAGTGGTGGCATTTACTGCCTATGGGAGCCTAGTATCTCACACGTGACCATTCTTGAACAACATCATCAATATATGCACATACTGATTACCGGAGCAACAGGTCATACTTGGACACTTACCATGGTATATGGGGCGCCATCATGTGCTGGTAGAAGAAGCTTGTGGGAGAATCTTTCTCGCCTAGTAGAGACAGTCCAGGGGGCTTGGATGGTCGGCGGAGATCTTAATGATACGATGCTTCACTGTGAACGACGCTCTTCTGCCAGGTCACATACCTCTTATGATCGTGATCTTATTCGTTGGGTTGATTCCCATGATATGAGGGATGTTAGGTTTATCGGACCAGAATTCACATGGAAACGAGGCACTTCTGAGGCACGACTGGATAGAATGTTAGCCAATGAATATTGGTTTAATTTGTTTCCAAATGCATCGGTTGCCCATCTTCCATTTTTCAAGTTTGACCATAGGCCTTTGCTTTTACGACTAGATACCAAAGTGGATACTTCTAAACCAAATCGTCCCTTTCGGTTTATTGCGGTGTGGATTTTGCATGACAAGTTCGATGAGTTTGTAAAGAAATCATGGGCCCAGGAAGTGACTTAGCTGCATAACATCGATCAGTTTACTCATGCGTGCTTGAAGTGGAATAAAGAGGTGTTTAGACACACTGAGGGAAGGAAAAAAATGTCTCTTACGCCGGCTTGAGGGAATTATGCGAGCAACAGCTAAATATGGGTTGACGCCTAAATATGAAGAGCTACAAATTTCTGTCTGGAAGGAACTGGAAGATGTTTTGCCCCAGGAATCCCTCATCTGGGCACAAAAAGCCAGAGCATAATGGTCAATCTATGGTGAACGTAATACACGGTATTTCCATGCCCGAGCTAACCGGCGACGTAAATCAAAGAGAATTGAGGCTATTAAAAATGATGCTGGCTCCTGGGTTCTGGACACTATGCAAATTAGAAGTATGGCTACCTCTTTCTTTTCTAGCCTGCTAACAGAAGATAATTGTGATCGGCAACCTCTCAGTTGTCCTATCTCTTACCCATGTATGGAGGTGGAACTTCTCCGGGGGTGTCATAAGGAGATTTCAAGCCATGAAGTGAGAGAAGCAATATTTAGTATAGGCCCCCTCAAGTGTTGGGATCCGTACACACAGAGGATTAAAATTTCTTACGAATCTCGTTCCGAAGATCACTCATGTGCGTTTAAATCAGAGTTAACAAACCCGAATCATACCTTATATTGAACTCGTCCGCGTCTCGTTCTCTTTGAACAGGTGGGCTACCTTCTCGATCAGCAGAAGACGACTCTTAGAATCGGCTTCCTCTACCGGTATCCACACGAACAATCCCCGAACACGGCTATGGCAGCATGCTAGCGCCTCTTGTGCATCTCTCTCAATTTTTCACTTTAGGGTTTCTCGCGGCTTTCTGCTCGACTAAAACTCCCGTAGGTTTTTCTAAACCCGATAGGTGTATTATATAATCAAAATTAATCCTCATTAATTTTGAAATTCGAATTTTGAATCTGGATAATATATTAATTAAATCTATCTCATAGATCTAATCTAATATATTAAAAGCCAAATTTGAAATCCGAATCTTGAATTTAGATCAAATCTAAATTAAAAGCCTTTTGATTTAACTTATCTTTATAAAATTAAATCCAAGAAATGATATCTATCTATTTAATTAAATCTGAGATACTATATCTCAATTTAATATTAAACAGATATACGATATCTTTATTCGGAATTAAATGAGATACAATATCTCTATCTATTTGTTTCAGATATTTAATTTATCAAATAAATTAAATACAAAACAAATATTATATATATATATATATATATATATATATATATATATAATATTATAATCTCCATTAATAATATATATATATATATATATATTAATTTCGAATTATATATATATATATATATATTTATCCTAGATTAAATTCAGTATTCATTAAATCTCAGATTAATCTGAGATTTAATGAATCTGGACACTTTTACCCGTGTTGGATTATTCTTGTGTGCGACCCAGCAGGCCCATATGAGATTGGCTGTGGGCCAACACTTTATCAGACCACAAGTCGCAAGCGGCCTCTAGCAAGACATTGCGACTACCCAATTCATATGGGGATCGATGACACGATACAACCTATCATACAACCATGTCACGTCCCTTTTGTCACGCGATAATTTGGTCAAGGATGAGGCATGGATAATGTCAACTTCCTGTATTCTTGACCACTACTTTCTCGATTCTCGAGTAGTCTAATAAGTGAAATGAAAACTCCTTTCCACCATAATATGGCCATACATTTCTTAGACTCACTCATCGAGGGGCCCAATATTATCTCTCTACAAATGTGAGGGACAAATTCCATCTTGACCATTCACATTCCTCCGCATGAAAACCACTGATCTCGATCCCATCCTTTATCATCACCCGGTCAAAGGTGACTTTTGACTAGGTCAAAGGTCAGTGACTCATCATGTAGGAATCCATGATGATCTCAGGTCATAGGGCGTTGTGACGCGGTTATACATGAGATAAGCTTATGACTTAATCCATGTAGCTTTCTCATAGTGGGTCGATCCAGCACCTTGTACTCTTACAAGTGCCCATGACTTTGATTCGTATCTCCATACCTCATCAAAGTCATACTGGTCTTATCTCATCTTCGCTCCCGCGTAGATGACCGACCAGGGACATTTATGATAATCTATAATATATATCCAGGGATACAGTTATCAATACAAACATGCAAACGTAAATGATAACTTAAAGAGAATTCCTTAAATAGCATAAATATCTAAGGTAAAATGACTTGCCCCTAGGGCATAATTTCCAACATCAAGTCCCCGGGTCCTGATGGGTTTAATGCTCTGTTCTATCAGAATCAATGGAGTACGGTATGTCATTCCGTTACGAGTTATGTTAAGACTTTGTTTGCTAACCCGCAAGCTATACAGGAGATAAATGGGACCTTGCTAGTTCTGATTCCCAAGAAAGACCATCCGGAGACCATGGGAGATCTGAGACCCATTAGCTTATGTAATGTCATATACAAAGCAGTCTCAAAAATCATTGTGAACCGGCTCAAGCCTATTCTTCCTCAGGTGATCGCCTCGAACCAGTGTAGTTTTGTCCCAGGAAGACATAGCAGTGATAATATAATTGTGGCTTAGGAAGTAATTCACACTAAGCGGAATATGAAAAAAAAAAAAGAAAGGTTTCTTGGCAATTAGAATTGATTTGGAGAAGGCTTATGATCGTGTTAACTGGAAATTTCTTTTGAGCTGCCTCCAGGAGATTAACATCCCAAGCACCCTTACTAATGTAATTGAACAGTGCATCTCTTCTTCTAGTATGCAGTTGTTATGGAATGGAGACAAAGCTGAGGTGTTTAACCCTTCCAGGGGAGTACGGCAAGGCGACCCTCTATCGCCTTACCTCTTTATCTATGGAGATGCTGGCTCACTTGATCCAAGCAGCCATTTCTGATGGTCAATGGAAACCAATTTTCCTTACACGAACAGGTCCCCTCATCTCTCATTTGTTCTTTACAGATGACATTATTCTCTTCGCTAAGGCATCCATGGATCAGGTGGATATCATTAATTCATGTCTGAAAACATTCTGTGATTGCTCTAGCTTGAAGGTCAACCACCAGAAAACATGAGTATTTTTTTCAAGAAACGTTCATCACACCAGACGAAGCGAGATGTGTGCTTCGTTGGGCTTCTCCATCACCAGTGACTTGGGTAAATACTTAGGAGTACCCCTCCACCATAAACGGGTGACCAAGGAGTCCTACCATTTCATGGTGGATAAGGTTAAAACACGGCTATCAAAGTGGAAAATCAAGTCACTCTCTACTACAAGGCGTTCTACACTTTTCTCATCGGTGACCACAGCCATCCCTGGTTTTGTCATGCAAACCTCTTCGCTCCCTGCTAGTACGAGAGAAACTCTGGATAAGTGCAACTGTCAGTTTCTATGGGGTAGCATGGAAGAGCAACAGAAAATTCCCCTGGTTGCTTGGGATGTTATTTGCAAGCCAAAAACTAGTGGGGGCTTGGGGATTCGCCACACTAACTATTATAATCAGGCCTACATGATGAAAGTTGGGTGGAACCTAATTGCTAGGAAAGATGAGTTCTAGGTGAAGGTGCTGCAGAACAAGTATTGCTGTGGATCTGACACTATTCCAAGAATTGAGTTAGGCAGGCCAAGGTCGAATTTATGGGGCAGAATTAAGCGCTCGTGGCACGCAATCTAAGATGGCATTGAAAGGATGCCGAATGGTCAAGTGAGATGGAAAGAGACCAAAAGTGGACTTTTTACTGTAAAGTCGGCATATAATTCACTCATTAGCGCGGAGCCCGTTCCAGATCCAGTATGGGGTTGTATATGGAAGCTTCACGTACCAGAGAGATGTAAGTTTTTCTTATGGCGGGCCATTCATCATCGGCTCCTAACCAATGTATCAAGGTGCCAACGTGGATTGAGCACCAATGCTACCTGTCCGATGTGTTGCAAGGAACCAGAGACACTGAGCCATGTTCTTCGAGATTGCCCAGATACATTGCAGTTTTGGCGACAACTAGTACCTCAACATGCATGGAGTAAGTTCAGCTCATTGCCTTTTGACCACTGGATACGCTGGAATATTGGCCACAAAGGTGCAAATAAACAGGCCGATGAGTGGAGAAACACCTTTGTCATCGCGTGTTGGTGGTTGTGGAGGCATCGAAACACTTTTGTTTTCAAAGGTAGGCGGATCTCGAATTCTGCACTACAAATCAGTGTCTCAGCAATGACTCACAGTATGGGTGATGCACGAGAAAGATACTGTTCGAAGGGTAGTGAAAAGCGTGCACAGGGGACTTCTGGAAATTACTGGCAGCCACCACCAGTTGGCTGGGTAAAGTTGAACACGGATGGGGCGTTCACACAAGCATTCCAGGGTGTAGCTAGTGGAGGGCTCTTGAGAGACGAGCAGGGGAAATTTCTCTCTACGTTCGTGTTTAAAGGGGGCGACGGTGATTCCTTAACAGCTGAGCTATGGGGATGTCTCCATGGACTGAGAATCGCATGGGACATGGGCTGCAGAGATATCATCTTGGAGACTAACGCGGCAGATGTAGTTGACCTATTATAGAATCAAGTGAGCCTAACGCATGAGGATAGCAGACTGGTCACCGAGATAAAATGCATAATGGACAGAAGTTGGAACGTGGATGTACAACTAATAAGCTGTTGGGCTAATGCAGCGGCCGATTACTTGGCCAAAGGGAGTCTATCTGCCATGCCTGGTGTTCAGGTGATGTTGCACGCTGATGCGGAATTGGGGAGGCTTATTGCGATTGATCATGGATAGTTGATGTATGGTCTCACAAGTTTTATCAAAAAAAAAAAAACTCAATGGCGAAAAAAATAAAGTCCCTGTCAAAATCACTTTTTTTCCCTGTCATTACTATACTTGACCCTGTGTTGAATTTAACTATTATTAATTCAGGTCAAACAAATTAACTAGCTATTATTATTCTCTTTAAACTTGAACATTCTTGATAAGATCAGAGCACGATATGATCATATGCATCCAGATATATACTAATTTGTATATTTAATTCAAATTTACTTTTATAAATAAAGTAATGTTTTTTATTTTTTATTTTTTTTTGATACATCATGGTAGGGGAGGGGGGCAGAGTTCGAACCATGGACATGGGGGGGTAGGCCAATAAATACTGACTCTCATGCCACTACGCTACTAAGGTGCTGGCTCTATATTATTAATTAACTTTAATAGATATAATATATAAAATAAAGGTTATTTTTTAATTATCCTTTGTTGATCAAAAATTAAATTTAACATTAAAAAGAAATAAAATTTCAAAACTTTAAATATAGGGATCAGAGCCAAAAATGCCCGAAAGTTTTGACAAATAAGTACGGGGTGTATGGAAGTTTTAGAGAGGACCTATTTTCCTCGGAATTATAAAAAAGGGGCAATTAAGACCTGGTCAGATGGAATGAGAACGGATATCAACCACGGTGGAATATTTTGCCAGGTAAAATTAGCCATGTTGATCGACTAATACAGGTCATCAATTTCACTTTAAGTCCCTCACAAGTTTTGAAAGGCTCCTGGTAGGATTAAAATGGAGCAACACTTCAGATTAAACCTTGTCGAGGGTTGGGTCGAGACGAGAGAACATGGGTGAGTCGAGAGTATCAATGGCGAGCGGGGGAATTGGCGGAGGCTTGCATTTCTTAGAGGGCGTAGTCGAGAGAACGAAAATGATGGTCCTGCTCGGATTTGCAATTGCGGTGCAGTGGCTCCGCTTCAGACATCGTGGACAGAGCTTAACCCAGGGAAGAGGTTCTTTGGCTACCGTAATCATCGCCAGGTACAGTTTTTTCTTCTTTTCCATAAGATAAATTGTGTTTTTGTGGTTGTTTATGTGACTTTGCTTTGAATTTGCATGGAGGGGGCTGTGGGTATTTTGTGTGGCATGATGATGAAATGGGAGAGAGGCCGATGGAGGTTACAAATGAGCTACTTGGTCACATTGACGGGCTGTATGAGGAAAAAGTGAGACAGGAGAGGGGAAGATGATGACATAGAAGTGGAAGCTGAGAGTGATGCCATTCCTGCTGAGATGAAGAAGAATGAAATGAGGTTGAAGGTTGCGATGGGTGCATTGTTGGGCACTTGGGTCTTCATCTTCGTTAACCATATAAGCAGTTAGTTCATAGCAAATTAAATGTAGCTAGTCTCTGTTGATATGAGAATGATGCTGAAAGTAAGATTTGAATGTATGACTTGATTAGTATGTATTTATTTTGGGGCTGTATGATTTGTTGAGGAATGCATGACTTGAATGACATGTGATGTTATGTAATTTTATGGGGAAATTGTGTTTCGTGGATGATTGTTGAAGGATAAGTTTGATGGAAGTACAAGTATATATCTAGACCTGCCATATTATAATGCTCAACACTCATACGTTTTATGGGGAAATTGTTTGTGTTTGCAAGGTATAGGGTTAAGGCCAACCAAATGTTACACTAGGAGTACTAGGCACAAAAATATTTTGAAGGTATCAAAAATACTAATAAACAATTGAAAATGAGCAAAAATACTAATGAAGAATTTAAAACTTCAGCAAATAGATCAAAATAGGGATTGTGCTACTCTCATCAGAATTTATTTCTTCATTGGTATTTTTGCTTCTTTTCAATTGTTCATTGATATTTTTAATACCTTCAAAACATTTCTATGTCCGATGCTCTTAGCGTAACACTTAGTTGGCCAATCTATACCCTAACTCCAAGATGTTTTTGAAGGTATTAAAAGAAGCTTGACAGAGACGCAATTTGGGCAGAAACTTGGGACATCAAAATAAATACATGGCACTTAACTTGGCATTAAAAGCAGGCACTTAACCTGGAACAATTCGAACAAGCTTGCCATTAACCAAGTATCAAAAGATAAAGTTTACAAAATATGGCCTGAAAGTCTCCAAATTGTGCAAAACATGGCACATAACCTGTCATTGGCCCTAAAATAAAAGTTTACAAAACATGGCACATAAATTGTCCTTTTCCTTAAGTTAACACCATAAATCCATCATTTTCCTCTCCTTGTTTTGGCCTTACTTCAGCTGGCAGAGGCAATAAGGTTGGAGGCCTTGTTTGTTAGAAGCATATATGTTGTGATGGTTGGCTGTCCTTTCCAATAAGACCTGGAAGAGAGATTGGCACCTGAGAAGGACATGGGGGTGTTGTTCCATGATATTTGGATTCTTCGCGAACCCTCTTCGTTTGCAGTTTGAGAGATGGTGTTCCTTCTCATTTCAAGCTCATTAGGAATGGGGGTAGCGAGTTTCAACATCTGCATCGTGTTCCGTGCAATCCTCAGTCATCCCCACACTAATTATGACTTGAGAGGTTAAGCCAGGCTAAAGAAACAAAAAATCACAGCAAGTTGAAACAGTAAAACACTAATAGTGGAGAGTTAAAACATACATTATAAACAGTCCTTCCACTGTCTTCATTGATCCTCACTCCCATCCTAGTTTCAGTTCTTCGCTTATAAAATGCTCTGCCTCCGCGAGGTCTTGTATTGGTCTGAGATTCTCACTTTGTCTTGGTCTTTTTTTCCCTAAAAAGTTGCTGGTTGACTTTTCTTTTTGAAAAAACAAATGACAATAAGTATGTAATTCTTTGTAACCGAAACCATAATGAAACAAACAAGTAACAAATAAATTTTACAATACAGACATCTGGACAAGTGGCCTTGTTGTGACCCTCCTTTACTCAGTTTTTCTGGTACTGCAGGAGGCATATCAGACATCTCTCCACCACCAGCTTGAGAAGAATGTTGGCCCTTGGCACTTTTGTTTCTCCTTTCATTCTCTTCATTTCGAATCCTCCTCACCCGAGGTCTTCCTGGCAATTTGCAAATTGGAGGTGGTTCCAATGGCTGGAACTTTTCAATACACCAGAATCTCTTACCCCTCACAAGTTGAAATTTCGTTCTATACCAAGGAAGTGTCTTTACGGAATTACCTAGATATTAGTGAGGCCGGATCCATATTGGCATGGTAAAGTGCAAATAAAGTATGCCGGCATGGTATACCAGTCAAATTCCATGCCGCCCTGCATGTGCAGTGTTTGATGTTAATAAAAATAGAATGTATATCGTCACCCTCTACCACCTGATACCCACCATCCCCATTGAAACCAACTCTGCACGGTAGAGGAGAGACCTATTTTCCTCGACCAATGACACACAAACTTTGGAATTAATTGTGTTGGTTTCTATTTTAAGAAAAATCACCTATTTAACCATTAATTAGAAGCAACACAATATTGAGTGTTTGTTCACGGTAAGATGAGGGGAAAAAATAGATAATTCAATTTTGACATTTTTACTACCAAATTTTCCGATTCAAATATAGCAAATTAATTTTCAACAATAACCATTAATAAATGTTTTGGCAAGTCAACGTGACATAATTTCTTCTAAAATATACATCCAAATCCAGACATATAAATGAGGGAACCAATTTCGGAGTCTATAGCAATGAAAAGGATAAAGAGTTACTCACTGTAGCCAGATTTGTACAGCTCAATAGTTACATGACACACACATTTGTTTTTAAAATTTTAAATACATTAACTTTAGACTTTAAAATCATGTATATTTGGTTAAATACTTAAATTGAATTATTCACTTGTTCTATTATTTTAGGTTTAATTAAGATGAATTGATTGTTGACCCAAGAAAACAATCAAGATGAATTGATTATTACAGGTACATTACATCATCATTACGAATACAATTAATTTCACACGCTTCCCGTACCTATTAATTATATCAATTATAATCACCATTCAATATTTTCAACCATTGTACTCCCACCTTTAATTTATGACCCTTTAATTAAACAAACTATAAGAACGTGACACATGAATGCAGTTTCAGAGAAAATAAACCAAATCTATGTAATCTTCACATTCCATTATAATCACTTGCACGCTTTTTAATTAAAGTTACCATAAATGCATAGACTCATCTTTCTCATTAATTACTTTCACAGAGATATATTACAGAGTACAATTATTAGAAGTCTTACATTCTAGAAATAATAAAATTAAAGGGATGGTAACAACACTAATAAAGCTATTCTATGTATAAGATTGCGGTAAATCTTTTCGTAGACAATATCAAATAACCAACGTTTTAGGCTTATGTACATTTGTGTTTTGTTTTAGCTGTAAAGTTATAATATGCTCTCTTTATTTTAAAAATAGATTATATCGTTCTTTTATTTTTTAAGTTATTTAATTTGGTTTTTCCTTGCTCTTTTAGATGTTTTTTTTTTTTTAATTACTACATTATTTACTCGTACATTTTATATTTGCTTGGCTGTCATTATCTCACACTAATAATTTATGACCACATGGAAAAATTGGAATTTTTTTTATTTAGAATAGAAACGCGACAGGAACTTTTGAAGAAAGGACTAAGATAATGAAAACTTGATCAAAGCTACCAAAAATATATCAATATAAAGCTAAAACTGAAATTAGATTATGTTGTTAAGCGTTAACTAATCATAAATAGTACTCCCCCGTCCCTTATTATAATCTTTAAATGACTTATTTGCATTAATAAAGAAAACAATTAAAATTAGTTAAAGACAATAAATATGTATTATTTTTCTAACTATATCCTAATGTGCGTGTAAAGAGGATAAGAGAGAGAGAGAGTAAAAGGAACAAAAATAATCAATGAAAGGTAAAGTTGGAAAAAAAACTAAATGTTTAGATAAATCTAAAATGAAGTTTGTTTTTTTATTAGATCAAGGTTTATCCCCTCAAGGGTTAGGAGACAAAATGTTATCACCTCACCCAACAACCGATTTTTCAGGATTTAAACTTGTATTCTCCTACTTACGGGGATAAGGCCCTTTACCACCTCAATTAACAGCTTGCTAGTAAAATGAAGTTTATATTTTGAGACACACTCATCTACAAATTTGTAGCTTATAACAAGAGGAGGGGGAGTAGTTAACTCTCTCTTTTGGCTCTATGTAATATACACTACTAAAAAAAAAAAAAAAGCAAAACTGCGACGGAATTTGCGACGGAAAATTTTCCGTCACAAATTCGTGGAATTTTGCGACGGAAACATAATTCCGTCGCAAAATTCAAGCATTAGCGACGGATTAGTAATCCGTTGCTAAGTTTAGCGACGGATTACTGATCCGTCGCTAACCCGCCTCTTAGCGACAGATTCTATATCCGTCACTAATATTAGCGACGGATATAGAATCTGTCGCTAACTGGCGGCCAAAATGGCCGCCAGTTTCACCAGATAGCAACGGATTTTTAATCCGTCGCTAACTTTAGCGAATCCGTCGCTAGTTGGCAGCCAAAAGGCTGCCAACTGCAGCTTTTTAGCGATGGATTTAAAATCCGTCGCTAAAAAGCTACCTGCTTTTTGCGACGGAAATGAGTTTCCGTCACAAAAAGCGATTTTGCGACGGAATTTTGATTCCGTCGCAAAATCAAAAAATTAAATGTCTTCTTCCTCTTTCCATTCGAACCCACAACTCGCCCAAACTGTCAAACGCCCCCAGCTCGCCGCTGCCGCTCCCTCGCCCCCAGCTCACCGTCCAACGCTCCCCCACCCCAGCTCGCCGTCCACCCCCACAGCTCGCCTTCCCCACAGCTTCTCTCGTTCCCACAACTCGGCTGTCCTCCTCGTTCCCACAGCTCGCCTTCCCCACAGCTTGCCTCCGCCGCCCTCCGTCGCCCACAGCTCCCCCCCCCCCCCCACAGCTCGCCTCCCCCGCCCATAGCTTCCCGTCGCCCACAGCTTTCCTCCCCCAAGCTCTCAGCCGCTGACAACGCCCCCCACAGCTCCCACAGCTTCCTTCATCCACCGGCGGTGAGTTGTGGTTTTTTTTAAAAAAAAATTTTAATTATTTATTTATTTATTATGTGAAATTAGTATACATAAAAATGGAAAAAATTTGTAATTTTTTTTGCTCATAAATTAATAGGTCTCGACAGCCGCCATTCTCTAATCACTAGTGTTTTTCTCCACCGTCTGGTTACCCTCCCCATCCGGTAAGTTCCCTTTTTTTTATTCTTTTTTTTCACCACTTTATTTATCATGAGAAATTAATATAGATAAAAAGATAAATGCATGTTTATGTCTCTTTCTTGATCTTACTTTTTAATTATGCACTGCATGTTTCGTCAATATGTATTAATTGGAGTTGATAAGACTTTAGAGATTTCTTTTTTAAATATCATTTAATCAATCAAGTTTATTTGATACACATATTTAAACAAAATTATATGCTTGTAATTGAGTCATTGTAATTTTCTATTGGATCTCCATAGCCTCTTCAATTATAGGTATTGTTTTTTATACTCTTGATATTAGTAGAGCTGGTGATATGTTCGATCTCATTCATCATATAAACTTGGATTAATTTGGCTACCTCATAGATGTAAATAAAATCAAAATCAACTATATTGCATATTAGTCTTTAATATAATTAATATCTCATTTGTAATGTAAATTGTAGTACAAACTAAATATTATATTAATGATAAAAAAAATAGTATATAATATATACAAGGAGACAATTATGATCATAATAATTTGTTATTTTACGATATATTAAAAAATTATTTCATCATTTTTATTTTTAAGACTTCCATTTATTTTTTATTTTGTGGCTGTCTAAACGTTGCTTAGTTAGCATCCACATGAACCCTAGCTACTTAACAAATTAGATAGACCTACACATATGGCGGCTAAATTAACGAGTTTTTTTTAAAAAAAATCAATATTTAATTACATATTGCAAATTATTAAGAGGAGAAAACACTGGAGTTTTCACGAGAGTCCGATTTTCATTAGATAAATTATATATACTTAATAGTAAAAAAATAATTAATTAATAAATGTTGCATAATTATAATTAAGGGAAAATATTCATTTGAAATATTTAATATTTTACAAAACTCTCAAACGCTGCTGAGTGCTTTCCGACCAATAAATGCCTTTTCATGAATTTGAAACACATGTAATATTCAATACTACAAAACAAAATACTACTCTTTGTGATCATTAATTTAATAATTAAATAATTAATATGTCAAAATTAAATAAATTGATTAAGTTAATTATTGGTCAAATATGTTCCTAAAATACTTCTTTTAGTCATTTGCTCGTGAAATTTGAAGAGATTATCTTTAAAATTTTCAACGGTCGAGATTTAAAATTAACAATTGATGATATTTTAAATTAAACTTTTTTCGAAAAAATAATGATTATTAAAGATTTTATCTTTATTTTATATTTTATACACATTAAAATATATAAAAAAATAAAAAATAAAGCTAGATGGTCTAAACTTCAATGTTAATAGTAATGAACCAGACCGTTGGTGTATGTTCTCTATGTGAAGCAAGTTGTTTGAATAACTTATCAAGCTAATTATTATTAAGCTGATTCCTGCACGTGGTTGAATTTATATAATCTTTATATGTTAGAAACTCCAAAATACTTATAGTATTCTATTTTTTGTTTGCCCCCTCCACAAGCATGTCCCCATGTTCTGGTGTGCTATCCTCGTTCTCTAGTTGCTTGCTGGGATATGTTCTTTGTTCAATGCATGTGTTTTTTTTCTTTTTAACTTTCTTGATTAAGTGGCAATTGGTTGGCATAAGTGGCTAGTTGTATTGGCTACTTATAATTATATTTGTGGCAAATTGAGATGTTAATTAGGCTAGTAACTGAACTAGCTAGGAAGTATGGAAGACAATCACGATAGGAGTTGGATGTACAATCGTCTAACTGGAAGAGAACTAAATCCAGCATTCTTGGCGGGTTTGAACGAGTTCATCAAATTTGCTTTGGCACATTCAAATAATTCAAGTAGGGAGATCAGGTGTCCGTGTGCCAAATGTAAGTGTTTAAGGTTTAAAAATCAGAGCAAGGTCAAAATTCATTTGTGTCAAAATGGATTCATGAAGGATTATGAGTGTTGGGAATGTCATGGCGAAGTCCGACAGACACCGAGTGGTTATTACGGGGACAGTAGTCATCGAAAAAACCTTAATGCGTATGAGCAGTTGGTTATGGATGCCGCGGGACCGTCCCTCGGCAGATATTTTGATCCCGTTACTCATGCCGAATCGTCTTACATGGGAGAGGAGACCGGTACACATACTCAACCATCATACATGGGAGAGGATCCTCATCCGGACGCCGATAGGTTCTATAAAATGCTTCAAGAAGCGCAACGTCCGATATGGGAAGGTTGCAAACACTTTGAAAGTAGTGAATATTCATCACTTTCGGCTACCCTAGCAACACTAAGCTTGAAGACTGATCACCATATGAGTGAGAGGAATTACAACGAAATGATGCAGATCATAAGCAAAGTTGTTCCCAAAGACAATAATTTGTCGAAGGATTTTTACCAAGCAAAAAAAAAAGGTGAAAGAGCATGGGATTGGATGTGAAAAAATCCATTGCTGCCCTAGAGGATGTATGTTGTATTACAAGGATGATGCTGAGCTGATCAATTGTAAATTCTGTGGACATGACAGACATAAAGTTGTGAGGAAAGGAAGGAAAATGACCCGTCAAGTGTTAAGCAAGATGCACTACTTTCCTCTGGTGCCCAGACTTCAAAGGTTGTATGCATCAGAACAAACAGCTGCTCACATGAGATGGCACCGGGAGCATCACAGGGATGAAAATTTTGTGACGCATCCATCCGATGCCGAAGCTTGGCGTAAATTTGACGAGGCGAATCCTTTCTTTGCTATGGATCCCCGTAATGTCCGTCTTGGTCTATGCTCGGATGGGTTCGCTCCTTTTGATAAATCGGGCAAAAATTATTCCTGTTGGCCTGTCATTGTAACACCGTACAACCTCCCACCTTCTATGTGCATGAGAAGGGAGTTTTTGTTCCTCAACGTGTTAATCCCTGGGCCATACAACCCCAAAAAGAAGATAGATGTGTACCTCAGGCCTTTGATAGACGAGTTGAAGATGTTGTGGAGTGAAGGGGTTCTAACGTATGATATATCATTGAGTCAGAATTTCACAATGCGTGCTGCCTTAATGTGGACGATAAATGATTTCCCTGCATATGGGATGTTGAATGGCTGGCAAACGTCATGAAAGCTTGCATGCCCGGTATGTCTCGAACAAAACATGGGTTTTAGCTTGGAACAGAGTCACAAAGTCTGTTGGTTTGACAGGCACTGACGATTCCTACCCCCGACCATCCATATAGGAGAAATAGAAAAGACTTCACGCGAAATTTGGTTAAACGAGCAAATCAACCTCATCGTTTAAGTGGCCAAGAAATATGGGACAGGGTCAAGTATATTCAAAGTGTCGAAGAGGGTGCTGCTTCCAACGAACCCGAGGGATATGGTGTTGATCATCATTGGAACAAACGCAGCATCTTCTGGGAACTACCATATTGGAAAGATCAATTGTTAAGACACAACCTGGATGTCATGCACATTGAGAGCAATGTGTTTTGCAATATTTTGTACACCGTGATAGACACGAAAGGCAAGACGAAGGACACAATCAATGCAAGACGGGACATAGAAGCGATTTGTAGAAGGCCTGCTTTGCATTTGGTGCAGAACGGCAGAGGACGGATTTCCAAACCTAGAGCACCGTACACATTAAACAAACAGCAGAATTTAGAATTGTTGCAATGGGTTGAAGATCTGTAACTCCCGGACGGTTATGCGTCAAACTTGAAAAGATGTGTCAACTTGCACGAGGGGAAGTTATTCAGGATGAAGAGTCATGATTGTCATGTTTTTTTCCAGAGATTGTTGTCGTGGGCCTTCAAAGCATTACCGAACCACATATGGTCTATTCTAACAGAATTTTCCAGGTTCTTTAGAGAAATTTGTGCTTCTGAGCTTAATGTGGAAAAGTTACAGTACCTGGAGGCGAGCATGCCAATAACACTATGCAAGTTAGAGATGGTGTTTCCTCCTAGCATGTTTGACTCAATGGAACATTTACTTGTTCACTTGGCCTACGAAGCAAGAGTAGGAGGTCCCCAACAATATAGGTGGATGTATCCGTTTGAGAGGTAATATATATATTTCTTTCGTGCAGTTATTTCTTTCGCGCACTTTAGTTTATAAATACCCTCTAATTGTCCATTGTAGGTTTTTACGCACTCTTAAACAAAAAAATCAAAAATCCAACCCACATTGAAGGATCTATCGCTGAAGCGTTTCTAGTCGAAGAGGCCACAAAATTTGCGTCATACTATTATCCCCCTGAAATGACATCAAGATGGAGACGAGTACCTCGCAACGATGATGGCGGTAATACGAGCGAACAAAAATCAATATTTGATTTTCCAGGCCGAGTCGTGGGAAAACGTTGGAGATCAACTCTTGAAGCAAGAGATAAGCAAGTAGCGGAGTGGTACATTCTAAACAACTGTGAAGAGGCCGCCCAATACTTAAAGTAAGATTTGTTTTCTTTTCACTATTATGGTAAGTATTATAGTATTAACTTCATTTTTTTGTTGTAGTTATTTTTCTAATTTGGTCCGATCGGAACATCCTGAAATGTCGGAATCCCAAGTTGATCAATTCACGAACTCTGAGTTCCCAAAATGGTTTCGCTCCCACTTCTTGACACATCCATTAGATCCCAATAAAGTGGCGTGGAGTTTATCTTATGGAGCTGCAATTAGTGTTACCCGGTGCAACAAATATATAATCAACGGGTATCGATTTTCAACTGTTGAAGCGAACATAGGTACACAATGTTGCAATTATGGTGTATGTTGTCGAGGTGACCAAGTTGACGGGGTGGAGAGTGACTACTACGGGAAGTTAATCGACATAATTCAGTTGAGTTACCAGTGGGACAAGGTGGTGACACTTTTTAAATGTGAGTGGTTTGATAACAGTCCGCGTGGGACAAAAGTGGACAAACATGGAAATATTGAGATCCACTGGACAAGGAGATATACGGTTGGTTATGACCCATTCATCCTTGCTCAACAGGCGGAACAAGTTTACTATACATTATACCCCACATCCCGCCAAGGGTGGGTGGGAGTTATTAAAACCAAAGCACGGAATATTATACCTCAGTCGAAAGAGTCGGAAGCAAATGATGGCATGAAGGAACCATTCCAGGCTGATGTGGAACATGGACTGCCCATAAACATTGCCGACGACGATATACCAAGCAATCTGTTTGATTCTGCTGCGAACTTAGAGTTGATTCCTATCCAAGTTGACGATGAGGAATCAGACGATGAGACAGAAGTGATTTACTCTGATAGCGAGTCTGAGTTCGACGACTATGAGACTCCAAAGGAAGCCGTGCAAGCAGATGACGAAGAACGTGAATCATCCGATTGATTTGTGTTAGTTCTTTGTTTATCACAATTTGTTATACTACATACTCCATAATTGCACTACTGTCATATTAAGTAATAAATATCTTATTTTTATGTATATTTTCACATAATGTTTGTAAGTGTTCAGAGATGGAGCATCCAGCTAGAGGACGTTCAGATGGTGGACGTGGTCGTGGTCGATCCCTACCTCGTCCTATCAAAGGGGGTAGGGGAACGCCATCTGCTCCCTTCGTAGGCATGGGGGGAGAGGCGCTTCCCCAGAGGTTTCACCATATGAGACGTCATCTTCACCATCGGTTTATTTATCTACTTCACCGTTGCTGTATATGTCATCGTCTCCGTCTTCCTCCAGTGATCCACAGCAAGGGAGACACCAGGTTTACTTTACCATTTCTGATTGATTTACATGTGTGTAGTTTTATTTAACCATATATGTACAAACTCTTCAATAATTCACATTCCTTCATTCAGCATATTCCGTCGCCTCATAGCCAGGTCGACGAAGGAGGTAGTTCCTCTAATACACCAATATGGGGAGCGAAAGATCCTGTGACAGGGAAGCTTTGGATCCGTCCTTACGGCACCGAGGGGTGAGTCATATAAAGTTACTAATAACGCTACGATTTTTAACCTTTAGTTTGTATGCTTATATTTGCATCATATCCTCTGTCTACAGATTTGACCCTTATCCCCCGGTGGCTAATATCTTGCCAACCCAAATATTCCGTAATTTCAATGAGCCTTGGGGCACGTGGAAAGCCATTCCGAAGGACACTTGGAATAGATGGTTCGACGAGTTTTTGGTAAGTTAAGTGATTTATAGTTATTAATTTCTTATCCAAATACAAACTGATTAAGTATTTTTAACATTTGGAGCACTAATTGTTCATTATTGATTTTCAGGGTAAGTTTATGACGTTGCCTGAACATCGTCAAGAACTAAAAAAAGCTTTTAACCATAAGGGAAGCCGGTGGTTGACTGAGAGATTTCATAAATTGAGAAAGGGTGTAGGCAAGCAAGATTGGATTGACCCTGAGACTGCAAGCCTATTACTTCAAAATTGGGCGAACGATGAGAAATTTAATAATAGAAGTCAGAAAAGTAAGCAGAATAGGGCCAAACAGGTGGGACCTTCATATGCTAGCGGCTCCATTCCGCTGAGTGAGCATTGTCGAAAACTTGTGAGTACACGTTATTTTCTATTGAAGTATGCAATGTTTTGTACCTTGAAACACTTTGTTAACGATTTTTCATGTGTTTGCAGGCACTATCTGGGGATGTTCCGCCAGAAGATGTTGAGTGGCGTGCCTTTGAGCAGACCCATACTCGGCAGACTGAAGGGGGTGAGAAGATATGGATTAACACCAGGTCGGAGCAAGTGGCGGTGAGACATTTATATTGCATTGATTCTTTGTTTCGTACACCAACATGTTTATTTCATTTCACACGGCTTTTTTTGTGATGTATTTTTTTGTTTATAGGACACCTATCTGAGGCTGACACAGGAGAGAGACTCGCAGAGTCGAACCGAGCCCTCATCCTCTCAGTCCGATAACGAGACTCTATTTTTACAGGCTGCGGGTGGATTTAACAGCAAAGGTAGAGTCTTCGGGTTAGGTTCCTGTGCCAGCTGACTTAGGCAAACAAAGCGCTCCACATCTAGCAGTGAAGGTGTTTCTGCAGGTAAACGTAATACATTTGATATTGATTGTTACATTTTCATTCTCTGGTCCATTTAAATGCAGTGCAAAAAAGATAATTATATTTCCTAATGTTTTGGCAGATGAGTTGAAGAAGATGAAGACGTTGGTGGAGTCGCAAGCAGCTGAGCTGAGCGAGACAAAGCAACAACAAATGGAGACAGCCAATGTGCTCCACCAGACACAGGAAATGGTTAGACAGATGCAACGTCAAATCATGGCCCTAATGAAAGACAAGGGTCCGATGCCGGCTCCTGATGGTGATCCTGATGCTGATGATGATGATGACAATGCTGCTGTTTAGATTACTTTTTTAGTACATCTCTGTTGAAACACTATATTTATATTGTATTTCCTATGTAAAATTCTGTATTATGAAGATTCGGTTTTTAAGTTATATAACTTTTTTTAAATATTTTATTATATAATTTTTAAACAAAATTTAAAAATAAAATAAATAAATTTTAAGAGAATAATGGAAAAGAATATAATTAATTTTAAAAGAATATAATTTTCAAAGAAAATTAAAAAAATAAAAAATTAACTAAAATAAAAAATATATATAAATTTAAAAAAAATCAAATTTGCGACGGATTTAGAATCTGTCGCAAATTTTAATTTTGCGACGGATTCATAATCCGTCGCAATTGCCACCAGGTTTTTGCGACGGAAAAAATCCGTCGCAAATTGGTTTTGCTACGGATTTTGATGGTTTTGCGACGGATTTTTTCCGTCGCCAAAACCATTTTTTCCAGTAGTGATAGCTAAGAGAGTCTACATCTTTACAATTTTAAATTAGAGATTGATGCTCTCAACAAAATCAAAACTTTTTGGACATCAGAATCAATATCCCATAAATCTCTTTTATATATTGATTGACTCTTTATTACTCCTAATTTATAATGATCTGATTAAGGTAATTATCACTTAATGTAATTGCATGATTCTCTCCTATAATGGCTCACTCTTAAGCCTATATATATTGTAATGCTTTCTACTGAATAATAAACAACAAAACAAAGAGTTCTCTGAATTTTCTTATGGCATCAAAGCACTAGGTCGGTCTAAACTTATAAGAAAGAGAGAGAAATAGTGAGGGAGAGAAACACAGTGAGGAAGAGAGAAAGAGGGGTCAGAACGATTCTAGGGTTCATAGAGAAAGGCAAGTAGGAGTACATCGCCACCACATCAAGAGGATCTGGAGGCCGCCGATCGGCGCATTCTTGACATCTAGCAACGTTATGGGACTCACATGAAACTCGCGCACCTCTCCTTTCCTAGAGTGTGAATTCATGCGCCGCCACCTTTCTCAACCAGAAAATGGATCCATTTGATTTCCCTCCTTTATTTGGTTATGTACCTGGAAATTTAAAGAGATCATAAGCAATTCCAATAGCCCTTATGTTTGGTACAAATTCTCAAAGTCAAAGGTCCTCTTCTTCATCTTCTACCATTACTACAATAATGTTCCAAACTACAAAGATGGCACCAGAATTCTCAAAAAGTCAAATTATGGTTATTAACCATTAGTTTAATGGAAGAAACTATCTCCAATACAAACTGTGTTGAGATACATTGTGGCAAGAGAAACGAGAAATATATTAATGGAGTAGCTCCTCAACCAACCCCTGATGACCAAAGTTTCGACACATGGTTTGCTGAAAATAACTAAGTTATGACTTGGTTATGTAACTCTATGACTCTGGATATTAGTAAAGGCTAACTTCTAGCAAATACTGCAAAGGAAATATAGGATACAGCTAGAAAAACCTACTCTTCTCTTGACAAAACCGCTACCTTAATCCATTTGAAGCAGCAACTCTGAGATTTAAGACAAGGTAATATGTAGATGATTGATTATTACAGTGCTTTATTGAAATTCTGACAACAACAAGACTTGTTTGAGGTGCACCCATGGAAGACCGTAGAGGATGCTCAATGGTATAGGAAGAGAGTGGAAGAAGGAAGAATTCACTATTTTCTCCTTAGATTCAACAATTCTCTAGAGGAGATAAGGGGCAAAATTATGGGGTTAAAACCACTTCTGTTTGATGTCATCAACCATGTGCAATTTGAAGAAAGCAGAAAACTCTTAAATCAAAGCAACCCAAGTCACATTGAGGGTTCAGCTCTTGCAGTGAAATGACTACCAAATGAACAGAGAAATCATAAATGGTGCAATTATTGCAACAAGAAGGGCCAAACCAAAGAAGAATGTTGGAAACTGCATGGCAAGCCATCAACTGGAAAACAACACTTTCAACAAAGTTGAAGTTAAGGATGTTGGTTCCCCTAAGCCAAGAGAAATTGTAGGTGCTGTTAGTTCTCTATGTGTTTTGATGATAACTGGCATTTGTAAACGTAAGTTGAAGTTTGTTTTTGATAAGTTGAAAACCTTAATATCAAAGGCAAACTCAAGTTTTGATTCAAAACTCGAGTTTTGGAGTTGATAGAAAATAGCTCAAGTTTTAATGAACTAAACAAAACTCCAGTTTTCATATGGAAACTTGAATTTTGGGTATACAGTAGGGCTGAGCAAGAAACCCATAACCCAGTGAGCCCGCCCATAACCCGGTGTAACTAGGCCACTTTTAGCTCGCCCAAAAAGACCCATAATGGGTTGGGTTAAAACCCGCTCATTTGTTAATATTAAGCATAAGAAAACTCTAGTTTTGATTTAAAACTCCAGTTTTCAGTTTGCCATGAGTTTTCTAAGTTTTCTCAAAGTTTTGAGAAAACTCAAGTTTTGGTTTGGAAACTCGAGTTTACACTTGGCAGAGAGTTTTTCAAGTTTTATTTTTTAAACTCTAGTTTTCAAAGAAAACTCCAGTTTTGGATTAGCAAAGATTTCTCAAAGTTTTCATACTTAAATGAAAACTCGAGTTTGGATTTAGCAACTAGAGTTTTGACCAACCCAAGAGTTTTGCTCATTTTTAATACTTCTGAAAACTCCAGTTTACATTGAAAACTCCAGTTTTGAGTTTTTGGACTTAAACTTGGTTTACACTATAAAAGTCCAAAACTCGAGTTTTTCATTAATCAACTCGAGTTTTGAACATGTGCAGAAATATGCTTTAAAGATAAAAATCGCGACGTTTGCCTTTGGAAGAAGAAAACTCGAGGTTCAGATGGAAACTCCAGTTTTGACTTCTAAGCACAATTAGAAACTCGAGTTTTGATAAACTAACTCGAGTTTGTGTCGCAGAATTTGAATTTCAAATCTGACGATTTGATCTTAATACTTCCTATTATCATTCTCTAATATTGCTACCTATGTTTAACTACTTTGTTAGTGAGTTTCAGATGATTTAGAGGATGTTTATTGAAGATTTAAAGCAAAAGCAAAAAGTGACGTCAACATATTAAATGCAAAACCCAGAAAGCTTGCGTACTTTTGGATAATCCTTCTACACACGTTAACAAAGGATTAATGTCTGCTTTCCACATCTAGTAGCTGCTATTCCAACGGATTAATATTCAAGAAGTCAACCATAGACCACTGTGCAACTGGATTAAGAGAATAATAGAGAGAGAAGAAGACCAAAGCTTAACCTAATCCTTGTCTAATGAAGGCAACAGTTATATTGAAGATTATAATAGTCATTTAATGCTCTCTGCATTCAATTCTTCTCAACCAACATATCTGCTAAAAATGAATTGCATTCAAGTCTTACACTTACTCTTTCAGTTTTCACTTGTAAAGTATCTTTTGATACACAAAGTTTCAGTGTTTATCATTATCCACTCTTAGAGAGAGTTTCTTGTTTGTAAATCATTTATTGTAAAGAATCACAAGTCAAGGGACTTGGTGATTGGGTTCATTGATTGCAATTTGTAAGGGGGGTAAGTTCTAGTGAGAGAATTACTCTTGAGTACAGAGTATGTAATCAATTGAGATAATGAAAATCCCAGAGAATCTGGGGACTGGACGTAGGTCAAGAGGTTGGACCGAACCAGTATAAATCTTTGTGTCTTGCTCTTCTTCTCTACTCTCTGTTCATCCCTGTTTTTGTGTTCAAAAAATAGTTTTACAAAAAGTTTTTTAAATCCCCAAATCACCTTCCTCTTAGTGATTTAGCTCCACTTTCAGGTGCTTCGCAAGATATTTGACAAATAGGATAAGTCAAACTATATGTTCATTGTTATTCTGGTACAATCAGGTAATTCTATTATAGCCCTCAATATTGTACGGGCTAGTGAAGATACACGATTGTTGACTCATGAGCTACAAATCGCATGACTGGTAATCAAACATTGTTTAAAACTCTTAAATTTTGTCCTAAAAATAAAGTCAAACTTGCTAATGGCATGTTCACCATAGTTGAAGGAATTGGCACTGTCATACTATCTAATCATCTTAGAGTCAACAATGTTCTATTTGTACCAACACTTACTTGTAATCTAATTTATGTGAGCTAATTAACTAAAAGGAGAATATGTTGAGTGATCTTTAATGATGATTTGTGTCTTTTTCAGGATTTAAACTCGAGAAAGACGATTAGGACTTTTAAAGAGTATGATAGACTTTTCTACTTGGAAAGATTAGAGTTGTAGAATAAAGAATACTTGAAATGCACTGAAGGCACTGGTTAGCTCAAGTTCTCAAAATAAAGATATATTTTTATGGCATTATCATTGTTGAAGCCATCCTAGTTTTAATTATAAGAAACATGTGTTTCCAATTTTATTCAATAAAAAATTCATTCCTTTTCATTGTGAAACTTGGCAATTCACTAAATAAACACAATCCTTCTACCAAAAACAACCCTACACCCTCCACTCCCTTTCCAACTCATCCATAGTGACTCAAGGTCCTGCAAGAACAAAAACCCTAACAAATGGCAAATGGTTTGTCACTTTCATAGATGATCACATTAGAATCACATGTGTTTACTTAATGGGAAAAAAAATCTGAGGTAGCCAAGGTTTTCCAAAGTTTTTATACCTTTGAGTTCCATTAAGGTCCTACGGAGTGATAATGCTAAGGAATACTTGTGTAGCCTTTAAGGAGTTTCTTGATCAGCAAGGAATTCATCACCAAACCTCATGTCCTTACACACCCCAGCAAAATGTAGAGCTAACCAGAAATTTATTAATGGAATGAAATGTTCCTACAATCTTCTGGGGTGATGTAGTTCTAACTGCTACCTATATTATCAACTGAATGCCCTCCAAAGTCCTCAATTATGCCACTCATATCCAAAAACTCCTTGACACCTTTCCAAATTGTCCTCTTATCAACCCAGTATCTCAAAGAGTGTTTGGATGTGTTGTTTTTGTCCTTATACATAATGGAAGCAAATTTGATGCTCGAGCCAGAAGTGTATATTTCTTGAATACTCATCCACCCAAAAAGGATACAGGTGTTACTTTCCTACCTCAAAGAATACAGGTGTCCTCTTATCAACCCAGTATACTCAGACTTATGGAATTGATACCCAAGAGACTTTTCACCTAGTAGCCAAATTCAACACAATCCAAGTATTGTTGTCAATTGTAGTTAACTTTGATTGGTCACTGCATCAACTCAACAAGTTTTTGTATGCGTTAAAACAATCTCCAAAGGTATAGTTCAGACAGTTCACCAAGACAGTAAAGAAACTTGAATATAAACAGGGACAAGCAGATGACACGATGTTTATCATGCATGATAATGGCAGAGTCACTATCATGATTATCTATGTTGATGACATTGTTATTACATAGAACAATGAAGATTCTATTGTCCAACTAAGGAAGGACCTGTTAAATGAATTCCAAGTGAAGGATCTCAGTCAAATGAGATACTTCTTGGGTATAGAAGTGGTAAGAACCAAAAGGAGCATAAACATATCTCAACGGAAGTATACCCTAGATCTGTTACATTAAACAAGAATGTTAGGGGCACAACCCAAAAGGAACACCAATGGAAAAAGGTAATCACCTAGAGATCAAACCAGATGGTGTCTTAGTTAACTCAAAACAATACATAAGACTCGTAGGGAAGATAATATACTTAACCCACATGTGTCTAGATATCAAGTAAGCAATTGGAATAGTAAGTCAATTCATGCATCAGTGACAACAAGGCTACCATTGAAATGACAAGGAATCTTGTTTATCAAGATCATATGAAACATGTTGAGATAGGCACACACTCTATTAAAGAGAAGGTTGAAGCAAGCATCATGAACTTGTGTTACATACGATCTGCAAATCAGATTGCAGACATAATGACAAAACTATTAGGCAGAGCTAAATTTGAAGGGTTTTGATGCACATTGGGAATAATTGGTGTATACTCTCCAGCTTGAGGAGGACTAGTGTTGGAAATCAAAATCAAAATCTCATAAATCTCTCTAATTGATTGACTCTTTATTACTCCTAATTTGTATTGATATAATTAGGGTAATTATCATTTAATGTAATTGTATGATTCTTTCCTCTAATGGCTTACTCTTAAGCCTATATATTATAATGCTTTCTATTGAATAATAAACAACAAAACAAAGAGTTCTTCGAATTTTCTCAAAATTATATGAACAATGTACAAATTTTTTTGATATGAAAGATGGCTAGAAGCCAAAGAAGTAAATAGGAAAGTTATAAGATAGAGGGAATTATCCTAAACACTCCTGATCAAACCTAGCTCGTAAAAACATAGGGCAATCATTCAAAATAACATGTTTAACTAAATCAGACTTAGCTAATGCATCCGCTATACCATTAAGCTCCCTCGGAATATGACACAATGTTACTAGCCAATCCCTAGACAGCAAAACTGTTATCTAATCTACCAACAGATTACCAACAACAATAGAATCAGGTTCTAAAATGATCTTTTTCACACCCAAATCCTAGGCATAACAGAGACCCTTATGAATGGCCCATAATTCTGCAATTAATACACTACAAACACCAATCATCTTGGTGAAACTTGCTAACCACAATCCATGATTGTCCCTCAAAAGACCACCATAGCCAGGTTTGGACAAGTTCCTAAATAACCACGGCTCCATCAACATTTAGCTTGATCCAACCCAAAGGGAGCAACCACCAAGAATGAGACTCACTAAGAGCTGGGCATACATTGATGGAATCTGATATCAACTCCTGAAACACGCAATAATTCCTCCAGTTTTGCATTATAATAAGTTCCGGACTTATGGGTTTTACAAAATCAGAGTCAAAGGCAAAAGAGTTGGGCCAATTCCAATAGCATCCATACAGCAACACCAAAAATAAGATTCTAAAATGTTCCCATTTCTTTACTAAACTTACCCATCAGATTCATGGACAACCAATCCTTCAAACCAGCTGAGAAAAACTGGGAGATAAATTTAGGCTTAACAAGTTTTAGCCACATATTATGAGCATACCAACAGTCACGAAGAATATGTAAAATACTCTCAAAATCCATATTACAATAACAACACAAACCCGAATGGGCAGACCAGCAGCTACACCACTCATTAGTAGGTAATTTATGAAGAGCAACTCTCCATAAAAAGACTCTAATCCGCTCCATACCTCCTGATTTCCAAATATAATTAAACAGATTACATCTATGTTGAGGAGGATTCACTTCAATTAAAAAGTAAGCACTCTTAACAGAAAACATACCATTAGGCATCGCACCCCATACCATAATATCATGACTAGCATCTACCTCTAGAGGAATGGCAACAAGAAGCCTTTGAATAATTTCTGGACAAACCACATTAGCTAGCTTACTAAAATCCCAAGTACCATCCTTAACCCAATGAAAAACCAGTGATAGATCCTACAGAGACTTGACTAATACACAACTCTTTAATACTCTTCCCATCCAATAACCAATGGTCATTAAAAAAAATTAACAGACTAACCATTTCTCACATGCCATTTAGAACCTCGATCAACAATACCCTTCTGAGAGGTAATAAACCGCCATAGCTTTGAATCCCCTAGACGCATCATGTACCTCTTCTAAAGGACATCAACCCATAAACTATTGGAACCAATAACCACATTCCATGCTAATTTAGCACCGCATGCTTGGTTGAAAGAAGAAAGTCTCCTAAACATGAGGCCTCCATACTCCCGAAGTCCGATTAAATGATCCCATCCCACTGAATGATAGTGATTCAAGGACCTATCATGTCCCCAAATAAAATGCCGCTGAATTCTTTCAATCTCATGACAAATACACTTAGGAATCTTGGCAACTAACATAGGATACAAAGGAATAAAGCTCAAGATGGATTTAGCCAAAGTGATACGACCAGCCGTAAACAAATAGCTTTTCCACACCAAATAGCTTTGCCTAGACTCTCTCAATGATATAGTGAAAAGTCTCTCTACTTTTCCTATTCTTAGTAAGAGGAAAGCCAAGATACCTCCCAATTTCACTAGTAATTTGCATCCGAGACAAATCCTTGATCTTACTCTTAACCTACGAAGACACTTTAGGAGAGAAATAAATAAAAGACTTGGAGCCTCCCGAAGCATTGGAAAATTTATTCAAATACTCCATCATACACATAGTCTGAGATTCAGAGGCCACCCCAAAAAGCAGTAAATCATCCGCAAATAAGAGATGAGAAATCTTCAGACCAAACTTAGAGGTAGAGATAGGTTTCCAAGGACCATTTTCCATCACATCACAAATAAGATTGGTGAGTTTATCCATACATAAAACAAACAAAGGCGAAATAGGGTCCCCTTGTCGAAAACCCCTTTGAGGGGAGAAAAACTCAGTCTGGGAACCATTCCAAAGAACATTGTAGGAGACCGATGAGACACAAGCCATAACTAGATTAATAAATTCAGACTCAAAGCCTACCTCCTTGAGCACTTAAGCTAAAAAATCCTATCTCACCCTATCATACGCCTTTCCAAGATCAATCTTCATAGCCAGCCATAAGACCCTTATTGCTCCTATTCTTACTCATAATATGGAGAAGCTCTTGACCAATAATAATATTATCTTGAATATGCCGCCCTTTTATAAAACTAGCTTGAAAGGGAGAAATTAAGGAATCCATTACTCCTTTCAAACAATGCATATTCAATTTGGTCAGACATTTATAATGAACCGAACAAAAAGCAATAGGCCGAAAATGCACAACAACCTCTAGATCATCCCTCCTAGGAATTAGTGAAATCAATGTTTTATTAGCCTCCTCTAGAAAAAGAGAACCATTGAAAACACCCTTAACAAAAGCACAAAGAGACGGGCCTAATAATTTCCATTGAGACTTATAGAAAATAGGAGGGAATCCATCAAAACCCGAAGCTTTACAGCTACCCATAGAAAACACTGTATTCCTAATTTCCTCATCAAAAGGAACTCTGGAAATATTCTGAATACTCTGCCTTTCAACCTGAGGGAAACTAGCATTAGGTTCCAAACAAACAGATTCAAAATTATCCTCAATGTATAAGGCCTTAAAATGCCTTACAACTAGCTTCTTCAAATCATCATCATTATCAATCCAGGAACCAACTTCATCTTTAAAGGAAAGAATTCTATTCCTTCGGTTTCTCATTTTAGACTTCAAATGATAATACCGAGTGTTTCAATCTCCCTTAGAAATCCAATCCCCTCTTGACTTCTAAAACCATTTTATCTCTTCTAACTTCAATAGTCTATCTAATTCAAGATTAATACCCTTTTCCAGATCACAAATTAAAGTAAATGAGAATGCGGATACAAGCGTGCTAGAAGTTCATTTTTTGCTTTCTCAACAAAACTGAAGACTTCCTTATTCCAAACAACTACCTCTTCTTGGAACCTAAGAAGGGAAAAATTAAGATCATCACCCATAACCCATTTATTGTTTAGAAAAGCATCAAAAGCCTCATGGGACATCCACATGGCCTCAAACCAAAAAGGCTTACGGCCAGACAAAGCAGATGGATTACCCCCAAAGCACAACAAAGCAGGGTTGTGGTTTGAAAAGCTAGTATGCAGAAGAACCTTGATAAGACAAAACTTTATAGACTATAACTCCGTAAGTATACGGGCTGTGTCAAGTAATAAAGTGATAAAAAAAGTATCGTTCCCACGATGACTTAATATCACAAACTTCAATTAAGCACTAATTTTACACTTTCATTTAAGTTGAACAAAACAAATTAAATTTAATTAAGAGAAAAGAAATTAAAATTAAAATTAAAATAATTAAACTAACACAATAACCGAACGAGCAACCTAGAGTTACTAGTCCCTTGTTTGTTTCTTTGATTTTATCCCCACTAAATTAATTTTGACTTAACTTAATCAGCTAATCTAGAGTATCAATGTTTATAAATGCCTTCTATTTCATTTATATATCTATCTTAATTAATTATTCAATGCCTCACACAACTAAATAAGATGCATTTTAGATTGGGCTCATTCTAATTTGATTATGCTGAGCTTTTAGATATATGCATATCCTAAACGCAAATTAGATTAAAACCTAATTCCACATTATTTAATCTCAAGGTCAATTTAAGATTTTCTCTTCCAAGTTCAACCCTAAATCCACAAAACATGCTCAATGGTAGCCAATCAATAAGAAATAACAATAAAATAAAGATTAAATAAACTGAAATAAAATTAATCAAAACTAATCCGTGGGAATAATATCTAGAACTCAAACAAATTCATATGTTCTCTAGGTTGAAAAGAAAAATTAATGACACATGGCTAAACCCAAATGCATGAAAGACATAAAATTCATATTCAAGCAATAAAGGAAAAGAAAAGAGAAATCAAGACTCTCCTTGTTGCTATCGTCGCTGTTCAGATCCCTCCATGCGCTGCTTCTTTAATTTTTGTTTGGCTGTCCATGCATGCTGTGATCATTCCCTCCGCTGCGTCTTTTTGCTGGTATATGCGGCTTTTTCCTCTGCGTCAATGTTTCTTCTTTTGATAATAGTCAATGTTTCTTCTCAATATATATTAGTTAGGGTTATGCATGTTGGGCTTCTTTTTTTCTGATTCTCTTTTTGATCTCATATAATATATTATATTATATCAACAACATATCTTGTGGGCCTGTGAATCACATCCATGCTGACACGCCTTCTCATCTGAATCCCTCTTTGATTGTTTATATATATATATATATAGGCTATAGTATACTTTTAGTCCTTTAAGTTTACATGAGGTATACTTTTGATCCCTTAACTTTGTAAAGTATACTTTTAGTCCTTTAAGTTTACATGAGGTATACTTTTGGTCCCTTAACTTTATAACGTATACTTTTAGTCCTATAATTCTAACACCGCTAATTTTGCTAACGGAAAATGCAAATTCAAATGATAATGGTGCAAATTTAAATGATGATTTTGCAATTAAATGCTATTAAGCTTAAATTTAAAATATAGGTAAATTGAAAATATATAAGATTTGTGTAATTAAATGCTATTAGTCATCACTTGAGTTCGCTGTGTCAGCGTTTTCCGTTAGCAACATTAACGGTGTTAGAATTTTAGAACCAAAAATATATTTTACGAAGTTAAGGGATTAAAAGTATACCTTATGTAAAACTTAATAAAAGTATACTTTAGCCATATATATATTAAGCATGATACTATCTCCTGCACAATAAAATAGGATATGAATATATTTTCTGTCATAATATTCTTTTATCCTATATTTAATTAAAAGATAGATAAATATATAAAAGATAATTAAATAGCTATAAAATATTAATAAATCCAATCTAATATATCTCCCAATCTATACTTATTTAATTATAAAATATATACTTATTAAACCTTAAGGCAACAATCAAAAAAATCAAACAGGAAAGAGTTACTAACCAAAGCCCTATCCAATCTTTCATAAAGTCGGCCACACTTAGGAAGACGAGGACCCTTCCAAGTAAACTTAGGACCAACAAACCCCAAATCAGAGAGTTGACAATCAGAAACCCTTTCCCGAAACCACCGAATCTTAGAGAGATTAATTCCTGGACTACCTATCCTTTTACCCGAAGACAAGGTATCGTTGAAATATGATCCTAAAATACACGCATCACTTATTGAATTACGTTTAAAACGAGTCAGCCCATACAAACCTACTTTATCCATTGGCACAAAGGGCCTGTTTGGGTTGGCGATAAGAGAGGTCACTTAAAAACTATCTGACTTTAGAAAAAGCTCCGTAGGAAAAAAGTCAGGTTGTAAATAATGATTTGTGTTTGGATTGATAGGGGTAGAAATGGCGGGACCCATATCAAAAAGCTGAGAACTTTTTGGAAAAAACTCTATGGTGGAGTTTTTTGGCCTTAACTGGCTTTTTGAGCTCTTTTGACTTAAAGTCCAGTGAACTTAAAGCTATTGTCAAATAGACCAAACATCAGTTGGCTTCTAGGCTGGACTTTTTTTCAAAATAAACGCTCCTAACACTCCTAATGCTGCACTCCAAACAGGCCCAAAATGTATATGTAATCTGCTTGAGTTAGCCATAATTTACAGCATTGTTAGTACAATTTTTTTCATCTACTAGTACATCTTATTGTTTATAACATAACTTACCGTAAAATGTGTCTAATTTCATTGATGTGAGTGGTGGGATTCTCGTTACTTAAGAAACTAGTTAAGGTTTCCAAATGTTAGCACTTGTGTATAGAACAACATAGTTGGGAGTAGTTTAGCCTTTGGCCTTTGCCCTCAATCCCCTAAAAGAGATTAGTCTCTGCTGTTGCCAAAGAATATCCTGAAAGAGATTATTCTCTGTTATCCTGAAAGAGATTAGCCTCTATTCTTGACAAAGAGTACCCTAAAAAAGATTAGTCTCTGTTATTGACAGTCTTATACCTAATATTCATGTAGTGTCTGTGAAGTGCCACCTCACTAGCCGTCCTGCCTATAATTCTTGGGACACGAATTTAATATTACAACGTGTTCCTCCATTTGACCAAATAAATTTATTATTAATTTTGTGATCACTCGCATTGTGAAAAGTTAAATTTCTAGCACATAACTACTAGCACCCTGACCAATAGTGCCCGTCAAGGCATGAATTGATTCTGTATGATGCAATTCATGGGAGAAAAACAAGTCAAAGCACATATCAAGATGAGTTTACACCCCCAAAAATAAAAAGTAACGGTATATAACTGACATGTTTGTGCATGAGATTGTGACTTCCCTTCTTCAGTTGATTCAATATTTAGTGCTTGTTTAGAGCTATTTATCATAAACATGTTCACGTAAGTAGAAACAAAATTCACTTCATATATTTACCTTATATATTGTAAATCACGATTGAAAAACTACTTTTAAAGGATCCATGGCTATTCAAAACAAGCAATTAGTTCTGTCATTCTCATCATGGTCTGAAAATCACTTTCTACTGTAACTGTGAGCATCCAAGCAAGTAATGGCACAATTGTGTTGGGATTACATTACATAAGTCGTTTAAGATACAGATTAACAAATGGAAGCCCCTTCCAGAACTTGAAGTTCAAGATTACAAGCAAGAACTCTCATAGAACAAATGAAACATTCATTAACAAAACTGGAAAACGCCCCACAGCAATTGAATTAGTACAAAAAATAATAATTTTAAAAATAAAAAAAAAACATTGCCATTGATTGTGTGTCAGAGACACAGTATTAGAGTACTTCATTATGCTGATCCAAACTCAGCAAACCATTTCTCATGGCGCTCAATGTCAGCCTGTGAAACACTTCGTTGGATCTTTGCCAAAGCTTCTTCGAAATCACACATGGCAACAGGGTCCTTTGAAATCTCATCCTTGGGCATGTTCTTTATCTCATCCCGAGTCTTTCCCGCTATCTTGCGCCTCATGCCATTCAAGGAAGCGTCACGGCAGACATTTGTCAGATCATCCCCACTGTAGCCCTCCGTCCGCCGAGCCACCTCATCTATATTCACATCAATAGCCACCTGATGAAAGACAATCACAATTAGACTTTATAATTTTAGTTCTAAGATAGAAGAAGATATCCACAAGCCAAAACATGACTGTCCACTACAAGTCTATAATGTCTGATCTAATTGGTAAAACTATAGTTCAAGACAAAATACTTGAGCTTCCTTCAACCAAAGAAACATTATGCACAGAAGAAATTAATTGAAGCTTTCGCACAAGTACATGAAAATGTGGGTCAGATGCTCAGATTCTATATAGCCTGAAAACTAGTATATAACCCCTTGAGGTACCTCTACAGTCTTCAAATTAATCCGGATCAGCTCTTTACGGCTCTCAAAATTAGGAAGGGGAATGTAAATACGTTTTTCCAGCCTTCTCCTGCATCACATTGACATCAAATTTTGGTTAAGCTAGACTTAACTAGCGCATCACAACGATGAAATCTCATATGCTTAGACATATTATATCACTGACAAGAATGAATGTGAACAAATGAAAATGTTAAAGACCTTAGTGCCTCATCTATGTCCCAAGGGAAGTTGGTGGCTGCCAAAACCATTACTATTTTCCTGCTACCATCTTCATTCGTTGAACTATTGCTTACACCATCAACCTGAACTAGGAGTTCAGATTTCACCCTTCTCGATGATTCATGTTCACCAGATGCCCTGAAAAATTGAAATCATGTCACTTAAAAATTCTGCTAAATCCAATAATTAGAAGAGGAATTCAATGGATTAGTGATCAATCAAACCGTGAGGCCAAGGAGCAATCATGGTTAAGCAAGTTTATGAATCAGGAAAAAAAAAAAAAAAAGGACCAAATTTGATGCGCCATACAAACAAGACAGATAAAATAATAAGTTGGGAAAATATATATCAATGTATTGAACTCTTATATATGCACAATGGATGTCCGAGAGAACAAGAAATACATACCCCCTAGCATTACACAAAGAATCAATCTCATCAATGAAAATTGTGCTTGGAGCATATGCTCTTGCAAGATCAAACAAACATCGCACCATACGCTCACTCTCTCCACGCCACTTCGAAGCTAAAGTGGCAGAAGAAACATTGAAGAATGTGGTGCCACATTCAGTAGCAACTGCTTTGGCTAACAGTGTCTTCCCAGTTCCTGGAGGACCAAACATGA
Source organism: Acacia crassicarpa (assembly GCA_034222035.1). Taxonomy (NCBI): domain Eukaryota; kingdom Viridiplantae; phylum Streptophyta; class Magnoliopsida; order Fabales; family Fabaceae; genus Acacia; species Acacia crassicarpa. Next base: position 989,245 of record JAWXYG010000019.1, on the reverse strand, counting down.
GAACACCTTTCCATGGCCTTCTAATCCCCTGCAAGCACAGACATAATAAATTTCAAAAGACTAATAAACTCTATCTGCATAGACATATTTCGCAGGGTGAGATAAATAGCTTCGTGGGGATAAAATAAAAGCTTTCTTGACAAATGGGACATATAACATGGAGATTCATCATAAAATTTCACCACATCTTATGAGCTTGATTTGAAAAGAGTTATTCATGTGCATAAATTTATTCTGTGATCATAAATTCAGAAGCAAACATGAATCACAAGGATACAAAAGTGTTGGATTTAAGCATAATTTAACAGATGCCAAACTAAAGTCTAAATCTCAATAATCCATTGGAGCTGGATCTGAAAGATCAAGCAAGCAAGTTTTATGAGGATGAAAAATATTCATAAATTGAGATTACCTGGAAATATTCAGGCATCCATAAGGGAAGCACAACAGCTTCTTCTAGAAGCCTTTTGGCTTCAGTCAGCCCTGCAACGTCATCCCATCTCACTCCAGGAGTGCTTTCTAAAACATCCCTTTCAAGCATTGCAGCCAAGTCAGGATCAGGACCCTCATATTGTCCTTTCTTTGACTTAACATCTTCAGCATCACCATTCTATACATTAACATACAAAATTGTGAGAGCAAAGCAGTAGAAAACAGGAAAGGGAAGTCGTATATTTCTAAAAGCAGCAAAACAGGGCGCTAGAAGACCCTGGGTCCTGGGAAGTAAAGAGTGATGATCAGAGATGCTATCCAATGGATGGCAAACTAGACATCAATCTCCTATTAACTCCAAAAGTCTACATATTGAAATTGAAGAACATAAAGGAACATAACTTTATCTATGGATCCCAGAGATTCCATCCACATATATTAATAAACAAAAACCCAACTTCAAGACATATTTATTAACCACAATCTGGGCCAACCTTTCTTGTATGTGACACTGATGAAAATCAACCCCTCTAACTATACACAGCATGTACAGTTATTTATCAAGGAGGAACATGTTGTATTATACTATCATCCAAATTGTTGATATTTTGGTTGACTATATTGATCAAATAGTAATTACCAGAAATAGCTTCTCCAACCAATGGTGTAACACATTACACTCACTACAACGATCACAATTATGTCAAAACATAAATGACAAACAAAAATAAAGGGCCACTAGATTGCCTAAAGATGTTATAACTCACAACTGAATCTCCCTTGCTCGACTTTCCAGAAGTAGAACCAGCACCTTTCTTCCCAGAAGCCGATGCCCTGGCTCCTGAATTAACTTTACTTGTAGCACCAGCTTTGGCACCACGGCTAGTTGTGCCTGTTCTTGAAGTAGCACCTCGAGCCCAAGCCCCATCTTGTGATGACTTCCTAGTGGCCATTTGAGCAGACCTTGCGGGTCTTCTACTTGGGGCATCTCTATTAGGTGGCCTCCATACATCAGGGTCATCCATAGATGCACTTGATGAAGAAGTAGGATACTCATCTAATGGTTGAAACAAAAATGAAGATGATGATGATGATTTAACTGATATGGGAGGCGAAGAAGGACGTCTTCCACTACCACTAGGGGCTTCTTTGAATGCCTTTCTCTCTGCCTCTAGTTGCTTCACTACTTCTGTTTCCTCAGAAAGAGCTTTCTTTACATTAATCCATTTTGTACGCAATAAAGGGTCATCTACAGAGTTCAAATGTCTGTAATAACATCATACCAAATGTTGAAACCCAATCAAGTGAAACACATTGCGGGCTAGAAACATTAAAACGTAAGGTAAAATAAACAAAACCCTAGAAAAATTACAGGGTGAAGAGAGGAAGAAAGGAAAATGTACTTGTTGATCTGGGCAATTGCACCGTCGAAGAAGATTATGGAGGTGTCATAGAGGCCTTCAAGAGCGTATTCCCTCGCCAATTTGAGGTGGTCTTGCAGGCCCACCAACGAATTGCTACTCATTTCCTCTCAAAAAATCTTCTGGGAATTCCAAAAAGAGACGATTTTCAGAGCTGAGAGAAAATGTGAGTTCTTGAATGGAGACGAAGCACCTGAAAGCATCCACTTTCTCTCTATTGAAGTTCCCTTGGCTTTGAAGCAGCTGTGAGCAGTGAGTAGTGAGTGGGTGAGTGAGCGAGCTCGCTCGAACTCTCTGCCTGGGAAAGAAAATGACAAAACAGTCCTTCACACTTTCGGATATTGACGGATCACTAAGAAGGGGAGAGAGGGAAGAGGAGAAAATCCTCTTCCCTAAGAAAACCGTTGCGCTGTGTTTCCCTTTAGATGAGATTTTGACTGAGTGGGGATTGACAAAACCGTGGCAGAGGCCTGTCTCCTTTCTCATAAACATGGCTCCAAGCATCTCTCTCTTTCATGAGCTTTCTGTAAATTAATTTTAAAAAATTTACTACTAAAATTTTAAAATCCTAAATTATTCTTATTTCTTATAGGAGTATAACAATACGGAAATCACTTATTTGATATTTTAAAATTCAAGTTATATATTTTTTATTTTTTCCCCAAAAAAATAATTAGCAAAAAGTAGCAATTGACAATATTTTTTCCATTAATTTAATTTCTAATTCACTTTCGTTTTTTTTTTTGCTTAGAACTTTAGTATTAATTAATATAAGGGTAAAGATGTAAAAATACTCCTGAGTTTTTAGTCAAAGTACATCCAATATTTTATGCTTTTTAAAAATATAAAAATATCCATAAACTTTTAAAATATACGTAAAAATACCAAAATGTTAAAATAACATAATAGCTGTTACTTTTTGGTTGTGGGCCCTAGATTTTGTAAAGAAAGTTACCAAAATGCCACTAATTCCACACACAAAAACCCTCTTCCCTCCCAACCCTTGTTCATCGATCAGCCAAGAAGAAAAAGAGAGCAACCACACCATTTTCTAATGTTGGTGACGGTGGCAGCATTCTCCACCAACGAAGACTTGACTTCTTACTCATCTTCATTGATCAGTGAATGAGAGTATATCAATTTTCAGTGGCTTGGCTGTGGAGGCAAGATTCAGAGGTGAAGAGGTTTAGGGTCTCAACCGGTATTCAAATACAATAGTGAGAATGGAGGTCGCGATAACTTCAACAAAAGATGCACACCGAACTATCATCATGACTGGGTCTTCATGGTCGACAGCGGCTTGTTGATCTGTGACTGGGTCTGCAACAAACCTGGATCCTTTTTCATCTACTTCTTTTTTTTTTTGTGATAATAAGACGGCAGGCACTAATAGCCTAAATTACAACGAACGGGATCGAACCCACGACCTCCCACTAGTTGGGGAGTATCAATACCACTAGACATAGCCTTTGGTTTCATCTACTCCTTCTTATCCTCTAGTTTGGCCAAAACTTATCATTGATAAAGGTCATGATTTCTGAATACCAACAAGCCAATAGTTTTGGTTTGCTGATTTGTTTTTTGTTTGTGATTTTTGCTTTCTTGAAAGCTTTGTTGGTTTTGGTTTGTGTTATGGGTTCTCCATATCCTGATTTTTGCCTTCAGTTTGTGGCCTGTAACCAGCCTTTATAAATTTGATATGAGCCTTTTTCCACAATTTTTAAAATCTTGTTTTAAGATTGATTTGTGATTCCTTGAATTCAACCTATTCAATTTCATACCCACCTTAGTCTTAGAGCTTCATTTTTACTTTGGGTTGTGTTTTTCTCTATATCAAATCCAAGTGGGTTTGCTTATTAGATTATGTAAGTCATGAATTTTAGAAGTTGAAAGATTGCCAGGTTGTTTAACTGAACTAGCATTCCTAGGAAATGTTTTGGCAACTTGAGCATCTAGGAGGGAGAGGGTGAGTGTTTTCTTTATCGGGGGTATTTTGGAACCTTCACAACAATAATGTAGGCCCAACCATAGAAATTAATAGTAGTCAACTTTAACGGTTCTAGTATTTTTGCCCTAGTTTTCAAAATTTATGGTTATTTTTATTCCTCTAAAAATCATATGGTGGCATAGCACTGGACGTAATTTAGGTAAAAGCTCATGAGTATTTTTTTTCACCTGAACCCTTAATATAAAATCATTATCAGCATGGAACATAAAGTGTCTAATAATTGGTCTTACATATAAAGTTAGTTACTTAATTTCGTAGTCTCAAAAGTTTAACTTCATTCCAAACAGATTTATATTCTAGATATGAAAATCAATTTAGACTCAAGTTAGATGAAAACATCATGTTTGTATGGTTCTAGGGTTAATTGACTTTTTATCCAAAACTTACGTTAATATTGCTTTAATTTTTTCTAACTTATGGTTTGTGGCTTTTCACTTGTGTTCATATTTTTTATTAATGAATGTTTAACAATTAAGCCTTTTAAAATTGACTTTTTTTGAAATTTATTTTAAACATAAATCACGTACCAATTAGCTTTTACCTCAACTTCAGTTTATAAAATCAGATAAAGTAAAAGTCACATTTGCCAATGTTAATTCAAACAAGTGCTAAAATATTGTGAATTATGAAAAAAAAAGAAAAAAAAAACAGAGAGAGAGAGATGATTATGATACATGAGTTCCGTTGTTTATAATATGTGAATAATAACTTGTTATAGCTTTTATATTTTATTGAATGTAAGAAATACAATACATTTGAGTGAGATTGACGTTGCAACGTCTAACTAAAAATGCAAATATATTTTCATTATGCTCACTAATCATGTAATGACACTTAACCATTAGGGATTAGGGATATTTTGGAAGTTTAAGTAATAAGAGAATATCAATTTCTTCGCCAATTTATCTTCTATAGTTGATTTTTTTTTTTTAGGGTTAAAGTGTAAAAATACACATGTGCTTTTTTCCGAGGAGCGCCCAGTAGCAAGTTTTTTTTTTAAGTACAAAAGTGCACACGTGGTTACAAATTAGGTGCAAAAATATTGTTTGGCCATTAAGTTTGACTTTTTTGCTGACTGGACGACGACGTGGCATTTCAAAGGTGCAAAACTACACATATGCTTTGTCAAGAAGAGCGCCCAGCACCAAATTATCTTTTTTAAATTTAATAATTTTACTTCAATTAAAATTATTTTAGGATCTTGAAAAAATATTTCAAGTATTCACCGGTATTAAAAGGATACTGACTGATACTGAAAAAAATATTTTATGGTATTGACTGGTACTAAAAAGTACTTTTAAGATACTGACTAGTACAAAAAAAATACTTCATAATCTTAAAAAATTATTTTAAGATCTTGAAAAAATATTTCAAGTATTGATCGGTACTAAAAGGATACGGACTAATACTGAAAAAAAATATTTCAGGGTACTGACTGATACTAAAAAGTATTTTTAGAATACTGACTAGTACAGAAAAAATACTTTATAATCTTGAAAAATTATTTTAGGATCTTGAAAAAATATTTCAGGTATTGACCGGTACTAAAAGAATACGGACTGATACTGAAAAAAAATATTTCAGGGTACTGACTAGTACTAAAAAGTACTTTCAAGATACTGACTGGTATAAAAAAATACTTCATAATCTTGAAAAATTATTTTAGCATCTTGAAAAAATATTTCAGTTATTGACTAGTACTAAAAGGATACTGACTGATACTAAAAAAAATATTTCAGGGTACTAACTGATACTAAAAAATACTTTTAGGATACTAACGGATACAGAAAAAATACTTCATAATCTTGAAAAACTATTTTAGGATCTTGAAAAAATATTTCAAGCTATTGACTTGTACTAAAAGGATACTAACTGGTACTAAAAAATATTTCAAAATACTAACTGGTACTAAAAGTATGCTTCAGCTTATTTTTTTAAGATTCTAAAATAATTTTTCAGATCATGAAATATTTTTTCTGTACCAGGCAGTATTCTCAAAGTATCTTTTTAATACCAGTCAGTAACCAGTAGTAATTAAAATAAAATTATTAAATTAAAAAAAAGAATTTGGTCTTCGATGCTCTTTTTGACAAAGCACACTTTTTTTGACAAAGCACATGTGTATTTTTGCACCTTTAAAATGCCACGCCATCGTCCAATCAGCAAAAAAAAAAAGAAGCCAAATTTAACGGTAAAGTAAAATTTAACGGTCAAACGGTATTTTTGCACCTAATTTGTAACCACATAGTCACTTTTGCACCTAAAAAAACACTTGCTATTGAGCACTCCTCAGAGAAAAGCACATGTGTATTTTTACACCTTAACCCTTTTTTTTAATCAAAATGTAATTTTATAGTGGATATTTCATACCATAAATAAATGACTACTCATGCACCATATGTCATCTTAGTTTGATCAAGACAAAAAATTGCATACCAATGTGTAGTTGGTTTGGCATGATGAGGCGCTAAATCCTTTAAGCAACGACCATAATTAAATTCCGGGGTTGTGTATGGAGTTGTTGGTTTCGGAGGGTTGCCTGATGATGAGCTTCTACAATACTTGAATTCAAATTAGTCTAAACCTTTTGTTACCTAGTGGCTATTATGGGATACCAAATGTGAACCCAGAACAAAAAGATAACAAATTGCATATGACCAAAATCAAAACTCACATATGCAAGATTAATGATTCATCAAGAATATCATTGCCTACCACTCCAACATCATCAATCGGACAAATTCATTTGATTCGAAATATTTATGGCTTAAAATACGGTTTTAAAAAAGTAGGGCACAATATTGAATTTTTGAACAAGATCAAAACAAAATTTTGAAAGACCAAGGATCAAAATTGACTTTCTAAAATTCTGTTGGTTAAAAAAAAAACCTATGCAAAGTTTTGGGTCGAAACACAATTTCAAAGACTATAGTGGATCAAACTTAATTAAAAACGAGTTATTTGGTTCAAAGATAAACAAAGAAATTTTAGAGGGCCAGAACATAAATAAACAAACCTAAACGATCAAACATGAATCTCGACAATTTGAAAGATCAAATTCACAACATAGGCCCAAACAAATGATCTACTTATTTATTAGCCCAAGCTTACTTCTATTTTTAGTCAATGTGATTGGCCCAGAATAAACGAAGCCCAGTTTGAATGAAAATCCAACCCAAGAAGAACCAATACAACAAAAATGGAATGAAAATATTAAAAAAATAAGCCCAGAAATATGATCCCCTGCTTTTCACAGGCCCAGTATACTTTATTTTGGTCACCGTAAATAATCGCCCTAAACGAATAACCCAAAATTAGAATTCAAGAGGCCCAGATAAAACAAATCTATGTCAAAATTATTATCGGAGGCCCAGTTATGCAATTAGGCCCACAAAACGTTCGGCCTACTTATCACAGATCCAGAATATTTCCTCAAATGACAACGTGAACAGGCCTGATCACACTAAGCCCAGTTTATAAAAACTTAGGGAGGCCCAGATATATATTGACCCTAACTGTCATCGACCCAAATTCCAAAATATTAAACCAAAACTAGCCCAAAGATATTCTCGGAGGCCCAATTAAGGAATGAGGCCCAAATGTATGATCGCATTACTTATAATAGCCCCAGAATGTTGTGACAACGCGAAAGGGCCAGATGGCATAAAGCCCAGATGTGAAAAAAATTAAATCCAAATAAAATAGGCCCATTGTATAAAAAAAAAAAGTAGAGGCCAGATAGATAACTCTACTACATTAAAAAAAAAAAAAAAAAAGATAGATTACTCTACTAGCCTAAATAGATATTCGTATATAAAAAAAAAAAAGATATTGGGAAATCCTGTTCAAGGCTCATAGTACTAAAAAATTTTCAAAAAAAAAGCTTAAAGATTCTAAAAATTCAAAAAAAGGCCCAAAATTCTAAAATTCCGGAAAAGGCTCAAGGTGAGTTGTTAATAAGGCTGATATAGTTGTTAGAGGGTACTGATATATTTGTTAACTGAGCCGATTTAGTTGTTAAAAATTTTATTTTTAACAACTATATTAGTACCCCGCTAACAACTATATCAGCCCCATTAACAACTCATATTGGGCCTTTTTCGGAATTTCGGAATCTATTTTTAACAATTAAATCAGTCCAGTTAACAACTATATCAATACCCCGCTAACAACTATATTAGCCCCATTAACAACTACGTTGGGCCATTTCCGGAATTTCAGAATCTTGGACCTTTTTTGAATTTTCTAAATTTTTAGGCCTTTGTTCACATTTTTTTTTTTGGTAAAAAGGGCCCTAAACTGGATTTTCCCAAAGATATTCCCCGACGCCCAAGTGTGAGTAGAGATTATAGCAAAACAAGGTGTGAATAGAGACTTTTTTGGGTCCAAACAAAAATGATACAGCCTTATTGTGCCAGCATGTCCATAGGCCTAATATTTATCCCACGGGTGGAAGGCGTTAAACGGCACGTCGTTTGTGCTGCCACAGGATTAACTAGTACTACATGAGTGCTTGGACTCCACCCGACCCGAATGCCTGTCTGATCCGACGAGAACGCCACTATTTTCTGACGCCTTGAGGGTCTCGCATAAATTAATACATATAAAATCTCACGGGAAAAATCAATATTCATTATTCTGATATATTATTAAACCATTGAATTTGCTACTGCATGCTCTTTTATGTAGATGTGAACAAATCAAAACCGAAACCGAAAACCGAACCGACAAATTCGGTGTTCAGTTTTTTCGGTTCGGTCTATTCGGTTTCGGTTCGGTTTTTAAAATAGACTTATTTCAGTTATCAGTTCGGTTTTTTTAAATTTAATTTGGTTTTAACTAAAAATTCGAAATTATTGGGCCTAGTGAAATGAAGACCAACCTCAGCCCACATAACGTCCAGACGAGACTCCAAGTAGCCAAGCCCAAGTACCAAACCCAACCGTGAATCTCACTTTGACAATTCCTCTCCACTGAAAAAAAACCCTAAGCCAGTATTCTCCAATCTCCATCGTGAAAGCCGACTAGCTAGGGACCTGGATTCTCTCCTTTTCTCTCCCCCTCAGAATCTCTCAGAATCCCATCTGGACCGTCCAAATCTTGATCCAACAGTCCAGATAAAAAAAAAAAAAATTTACTTTTGTCTTTTTCGAAAAAGACAAAACTTCAAATTATTTTTTTTAAAAAAAATCTGGACCGTTGGATCAAGATTTGAACGGTCCAGATGGGATTCTGAGGGGAAGAGAAAAGGAGGAAATCTGCTTCCGACTAGCTAGCCAGGGCAAGTAACAAAGTCCAAAACCGTGAATCTCGGTATCTCACTTTCACAATTCCTCTAATCCTCTCCACTGAAAACCCTAGCTGTGAATCTCAATCGTGAATCATCATACTCACTTCGCCAGTTCGCCTTCTAAGTTCTCAACTCTTCACTTCGCCTCTCCTCTCAGCTTGGATTCAGCGATTCCCGTCATAGTCGCACAGTCATCCTGTTACTTCGACTCTTTGCTTTCTCCCTTCACTTCCAGTTGAGTCTCACAGCTCCGATCGTGCCGGACTCTGCAGATCTTCCTCTTCATCAGTTTTTCGAAGCAAAGGTCAATCTTGTCGGTGTCGTCTCTCACTTTGGTGAGTTCCCTCACTTCACTCCGTCTCTCAGCTTATTTTTTAGTACCTTTTTTACTGTTTCGATCTGTTTCCCGAGTCGTTTCTTGCTTTGTCGTAAAATTTTCATTTTAACTCGGCGTTGAATCTAGTCGTGTAATGGTTTCAATATTGACGCTTTTGAATCTGGTAATATAAAACAGATTTTGTTTACATTTTTTAAAACTTTGATTGCTAGTTTTTTTCTTGAATGATGTGTAATTGACTGTCGTGCTTCTGCATTCTTCATTTTTGTGCAGATGCATTGGCCTATAATGGTTTTGTGCAAGAAGGAGACCTATGTTAATTTTCATTCTTCACTTTGTTTTTTTTTATAAAAAAAGTATACTACAGCCAAGTTAATATTGTAGATTAATCCAGGAAAAAGAAAAAAAAGAAGACAAGAAGGCCCAAGCAAAGCCCAAAACCGAAAACCGAACCAGAATATTTCGGTTAGTTCGGTTTCGGTTTTTTTCGGTTTTCGGTTCGGTGTTTAAAATATGCATATTTCGGTTTTTACCGAAAACCGAACCGAATAACCGATTGCTCACCCCTACTTTTATAATCAGTAACACAAATACGAAACGAGACGTTCGCCAAAAACCCATAAAAAAACACAAATAGGAAATTAATATACGCACATGATGTAATCAATTACAACAAGAATAAGAGATCATCCAGCTGCTATAAAATTGAATGAACTATTACACTATGAAGCATATATCCCTCACATATTTCACCTGAAGATGAACATCTAGAAAAATTAATAATTAAGAACATTCATACATGCATATATATATATATATATATATATATAAAGGAGCAAATATACATATATGATTTATCCGCAGCAACAACAGGCGCTTTCCAAGCAGCACTCGCAACTCTCATAGCAGCAAAAGCAGCAGCACAGTGCGAATAAACTGCACATATCAGTCCAAATTTAACTTGTTCATCAGATTGTTTTTAAACTACAAATATAATTTTATTGAAGGGACTAATTAATTAATTAGATTATATATATACACACACACACACACATATATAGTGTAGTGTAGAGAGATCAGACCAAGCATAGAGACAGCCTTTCTCTTCACGACGCCTTTGAATGTGATCAGCGTACGACATTTCCTGCCTTCCCGGTGCTCCTCCCTCCATTATATTCTTCTTCTTCTTCAGCTAGCACTTCACAGCAATTCTCACGACACATCATATCCATATTTATTTATACTTGAAAAACAAATAGAGTAGAGAAGAGTAATTCATTAATGTTGGTGGTTAGAAATGAGTGGATATAAGTTGTCTCCACTGTGGTCACGAGAATGGTCCATATACTCCTCCGCTGGTCCTATTCATATATCACTTTCTACGTGTTTATAAGGTCTCTCAAACGGATAATTGTGTTTTTCAACAACAAAGTGGCTAAAAGTATTAAATATGTAATATATATATATATATATATATATATATATATATATATATATATACACACGCACACTATATCCAAATATGTCCTTATTTACAAGTAAGTAAATGAGAGAGAGAGAGTAATAGTGAGAAAAATGATGTAAGAGGAATATGGGAAAAATGAACTAGGGTAACATGTATTGATAAAAATGCATTTAATACTCAAACAAAAGAGATTGACAAATTCAAAAAATTGGACCTCACAAATAGGGCTTGCTTAGTATGAGGGGAGGGGAGGGAAAGTGAGCAGAAAGAAAAAGATTTTGAGTTGGATTTTGAAAAAAAATGAGAGAAGTGGAGTAAAAGTTATTAATTAATTTTTCTTACTCTTTAAGTATCATATAGATAATTTTATTAAAATTTTATAACTTCACTTTTTCAATTTTCTTAAATCCAACTCACAAGATTTCTCTCTCCTCTCCTCTTCATATCCCTTGTACCAAGGACGGAGAGGGCAATAACCTTCCACCTCGACCCATATTTCATATAAACTCCATCCCCAAGTATATAAAACTTACATGGCAATAAATGAAAGGTAAAATTGTATATTATTCATGTGAAAATATGACTAAAAAATCTTCACCCGCTATTTTATAAATAGATTCAGAAGAGTATACTCCCTCCAGTTTTTAACATAAAACTCAGTTAACTTGTTTTTGGAGATTTAAAAAGATAAATAAATTCATTATTTATATTTATAATTTTTTTAAAACTACTTTTGTAACATTCCCGATTTCTAACAGTTATAATAACAAAAATTTAAATAATTTTTTCGTAAATAAATTAATGAAATTCGAAATAAAAAATATTGGGAAGTGTTACCGCCGCACTTGTACTGGGACAAGTGCAAGGCTACCTTATTACATTAATATAAATCCAAACTTAAATAAAAATGTTTTACTCAAGCGTAAAATAAAATAAGGAAAACTAGCTAGCATTCTCATTGTTCTTCCTCCCTTCTCACTGCTAGCCCCAACTCGAGACTTGTTTCATTGAAAATCTGCTCCCCTGAAGGATCGTCGTAGCCCATGAACACAAACATCAGCAAAAGCTGGTAATTCTAATAAAAACACAATTTATATGGCTCAAATATATTAATAAAATCAAATATATAATCACATAGTGATTTAATCAAATAACAAATCCAAGATTTGTCATATATATACCTATACATACATATATTCACACTGAATCAAATATCATTCATTATTATTATTTTTTATTAATTTCATTTGGACCCAGAAATCTGCCAGTCCATTTAGTTTAGTGGGAAGAGAACCATGGTAGACCCGGAAACCTGCCAGTCTACCCTGTGACCCGGAAACCTGCCAGTCACAATCATCAATTGGCCATAAACATATCTTTATAGTGTGCACACCTCTTCCCAAAGCTGCTACTAATGTCTCGGAAACCTGCCAGACACCACTTTGGGAAGAACGGATACTATCATTTTCACATCAAATAAATATCGAGGGCATAAAGGCCATAAGTTGTGTTCATCATTATGGGAGATACCATCCCAAAGCTATCATCCCACTGTTAAATTGTTTTAAAACACACACATAATAAACTCCTAAATTATCTCTATTATTTACTTATCTTATATATATTTTTTATATTATTTTAATTAAATATAAATATAAGGATATTTTAACCTAAAATCTATTCATGACTTATTTTATTGAGTAGGAGGTATTATATAAAGAAAAAGAAAATCAATTAATAAATAAGTAAATGAATAAAAGGGACGTAAGCATTTATATTAGAATTCAAAGAGAATATGACGCACAGGATTATGTATTCAACTGGCGCATGAAAGTCAAGGTGAAAAATTGGTTTTCAATCACAAAGAAAAAGAGACGCACAGGGACAAATTTTGATTCAATCATATATCTATGCAATTAAAGCACACAGGCCGAGATGAAGAAATAAAACAATTGTCAAATGTATTTAGTTCATCCTTCAAGAATTCGACAATTGATTGCAAAAAAAGTTATTCACATAATCCAAAACTGTATTACAATGCAACACCTTTAATATTATTCCTATCGATTATCCATTTTACTCATGGGTTTCTATAAGGTTGTCATGAGAAGTTCTCATGACCATCATTTAAATCCTTAATTTTTCATTATCCATTTTGCTCATGGATTCCTATAAAGTTGTCATGAGAAGTTCTCATGACCATAATTTAAATCCTTAATTTTTCATTATCTATTTTACTCATGGGTTCCCATAAGATCCATTTTACTCATGGGTTCCCATAAGGTTGTCATGAGAAATCCTCATGACCATCATTTAAATCCTATGAACTTCTACTCATCATCCCTTTTTGGCTTTACTTCCTATAAGGTTACCATGAGAACTTTTAACTCTTATGGTACTCATGATAATAAGTATCATTTGGTCTACGTACCGGAACTGATAACATTCGAGATTATGCAGGATTATACACGAAAGATCATTTTTTTGGCTATTTACATAAAACTACTCATGGGATTGAAATTACCTATCAAGATTTACATAAAACTACTCATGGAGATTAGAATTACCTTCTAGGGATTAGGATTACTTATCAAGATATAAAATTAACCTAAGACTCATAGGATTAGGATTACCTATCAGGATTCATTTAAAATTAACCTAAGATTTATGGAGATTAGAACTACCTATCAAAGTTTTCATAAACCTAATCTAAGACTCATGAGGATTAGAATTACCTATCAAAGTTTTCATAAAACTACTCATAGGGATTAGAATTACCTGGTCTCTGTTTGCTAGCCTCCTAGAAAATAAATTGATGAGAGTCCGGAAGGAGGATTTGAGAAGAGAAGGTAGCGGAGAAGAAAACTATCGAGCGTTGCTAGGTTTAGACGGCTAAACCTAAGTTTATAATTAAAATTTAGGGTTTAGCTATGGGTTGGGCTTTATTTTATTATTTCCAATTATAAAACAATACAATTAAATATCTAAATTTCTATTATTACTATAATTATTTCCAATTAATAAATTGTGAAATAATACACACATTATTAAATTCTAAATATTTATTTACTATCTTATTATTATTATTATTATTAAAAATCCGGGGTATTACAACTTTATTTAATTTATAAACTTATATATAATCTAATGACACACAATGTAAGTTATGATTAAGTAATTTATCATTAACTTCCTTAATCTATTAAAAAAAAAAAGTCATGGCCCTCGTCATATTAAGAGGAGAAGTAATATTATATTGTTTTGTCCACGAAGAGACAGTCCAGCTCAAGAAGACAAGAACACATGGATGTGCCCCATGCAACCTAACACAAACACGCATATCCAACTGGTATTGCATATCCAACTGGTATTGGGTCTGACTGGTGGGAATATGTCCCATTCATTAATATCACTTAACCACACACTAACCCCAACCCTTTGCCAATTTATTTCATTCAATTCGGTTTTGTTTTGTTTTTCCCAGTGTTCACTGGAAACGGTTCACTAAACTGGTCCGGTTCGGTGATCAAACTGGCTCACTTTTTATTTTCCTTAGTAAGAGAATTGATTTATTTTTTTTTTTTTAGAATTTCATACTAATAATCCTAAAATCTTTCATTTTTCTCTAGTTTGACACCGATTTAGCTTCGATTTGACTCTGATCTAACCCACTGACCCTTAATCCAATACCCCAACTAGCTTAATGAACAGTCCGGATTTCAAAACTTTGGTGTTTCCCCTTCGAATCCGGTTTGGTTTGAAAGTGTTATATTTTCCATATTCCATGCATTTGGAGAAAAACCAGGCCAGATGTTTATGTACTCCCTCTAAATATGGCTCCGGATATTGAAAGACACGTAAATTAAAGAGGTACTAAAATCAACGTAGTATTATGAAAAAGCTGAATTTCTTTTCAATTTTATTCTCTATTTAATATTGTTAGAATATTTTAAAACAAAGAAATGTGTTTTTTTAAAATTTTTAAAGTCATTTTCTCATAAATTAAGTGACTTATATAAAGAGTTATGTAAGGAATTATAACCCAAACTCTTTAAGGTTATGTCCCTTTAATTCCTAAAGGCACATGTGAAAGGTTATAATCAGAGGTATGACAACCACCACTTGGTAAAGGTTGTATTGTGTTTATGAGAAAACTTTAAATAACATAAAAGTATGACTCTTCATATAATTGTTTATGAATCAACAAATGAGATTCATGAATTTACAAATTGCTATGACTTTTAATTGAGGATGTGTTGTTTCAAGGGCACCATTTCAAGACATCACTTCATGGACTATAAATAGCCAATGTCATCAGTCCATTCTATCACATTAGAAATCACACAATAACAAGAAATTAAACACATTGCCTTTCTTTTTGAGTGTGCACAAAAATAAATTCAAATTATTACTTTGTAAAAGTCATTGTTGTCTGGCTTGAGTGTTAGAAGGACAATCCATATTTAGGAGTCTTCATTGTATCATATAGGAAATTCACCCATCCATCCAAATTGCCAAAACCTATATTGCGCACTAGTTTCTTTTTCATTTCTTTTTCTTATACTCTTGATCTAACCCCTCCAACAAATATCACAATATTTTATTTTCATTTTTTAGGCAAGTATTTATGTTACCACTCTCGTCATTTATATAAGTGCAATTTACCTAATTCTCACATATTGAAGGAGCACTCGGCTAATGCCCTGATAATTTCTTCAAAATTTAATGAAGGATTGCAATATAGGGTGTAATCTCAAACTATCTATTGTGAAGCCTTTTATTAATTACTACCTCTAGTCCTAAAAAAAAAATAAGTATAGTTATAAAATTTAAATAAAAAAATATGTTTAAAAAAAATAGCAAGAAATCTTAGTGCATATTTAGACTAGCTTTTGTAGAATAGCTTTTACAATTTATAAGATAAGTATGTGAGAGAAATTTTATTTCGGCTTGCGAAAAATGGCTTCTGAAATCATAGTTTTATTGTTTCCCATTTCTTCTTCTTCTTTTTAAATCGACCTTATTGATTAAAACCTACTGTATTGACGTTAGTAATCTTTTTAAATATCTTTTAGTTGAACTTCAGTGTGTATTTGTCCAATTTACCTAAATTGTTTGTCATACTAAGAAAAGCACAAATAAGAATTTATGGGATATACTGATATATATACACACACAGATATAACAAGTACAATATGTTCTAGACAAAAGGCAGAAGAAATCAGTATAAAATATATCATTTATAACAAATTATATTATTATAAATTATTAATAGTATTAAAAATAATATAAAATATGAGACCATGATCAAGTTTATTTAGTTTTAAAATGACAACCTCTAAACATGCTTGTTATATTTAGAAAAAATTAAGAAAGATCTTTATGCTTAATATATTTTTATCATTATTACTCAATACTCCTATGATCTTTAATATAAGACATGTTACCTAATTTTATTAGATTAAAAAAATAGTTAATATAATTCGTATTTTCTAAAACACCATAGTCATTTTCTTTAATTTCCTCATTCCTTCTCCTTCCTAATTATTATTGAGGAAGCATCAATAGGGATATATTAGGTAAAGATTAACAAATATATAAACTATGTCTTTTATTTAGAACCAAAATCAGCTTCGCAAATATGTCTTATATTAAAGACGTATCAGAGGGAGTAATATTTAGAACTTACTTTTTGTGTGCAAAATTAGTTAAGTTTTTAACAACATTCTTTATATACATACATACATATTCATATATGTGTATTATTCCATTATATGGAAAAAAAAATCCATGGAAAATCCTTGTCTAATATAAATTTCAGCCTTATTTAGGGTTAATGATATGTGGTTTTCTCAGCGGTCTATTTTTGTCTCAGCCTCTATTAATGGGGTAATGGGGTAAAAATGAATTATACAACCCTCCAAAAAAAATTTTCTCTGGTACGGTTACCAAATTTTAGGCAAGAGTTAAACTCACTGACAAGTTAGGGCAACACACCTGATGAAACACACACTGCCCTTTTAGATAACCTTGGTGTGCCTAAGTCATTTTGGCTAGGGTAGAGCATTAGCTACAAAGGAATTAGGTCCAAATTTCGTGCTTTATCTGAGTATGAGATGCCTCTCCCAGGGTTGTGACAATCTCAGGAATAGCTAGAACTGGCTTCCTTTTTAATGAGATTGTCCAATTCTTCAACTGCCGAACCCACATGTAACTTGCTCCAAATTTTGTAAAGATGAGAAACACGCACATTATTTTATTATTTATGGAAAGTACAATCGGTTCCACAGGAACAGGTACAGGTAGAGAATAACTTTATTCAAACATATTCATAATCTCTCCTTAACCACAAACACAAAACACAGGCAGACAGTGATAGATCAAAATTTCAAAAATAACAGATTTTGCAAATTAAACCCCACAATTAAGCTGTTTCAAAATATCTAACTATTTAGTTAATCGACACATACAACAGTGTTGTTGTACTCTTGCATCTCCTTCACCCACAAGTCCCCAAACTCACAATCCTTATAAGCATCAAACCAAGGACCACCAAGTGTGTAATGGACAGCTTTAGGGTAACTATTCTTCAAATCACGTTCATCAACCTTATTATGTCCCACCAGAAAGTTCCACACAAAAGGTACACTCCCAATTTCATCATCCTCTAGCCACTGAAACCTGTGAAGATAAGACCCTGTTTGGCTATTCACCACTTCCGGGCTCAAAACCTTGTTCTTCGGATGCCCACAGTTGCACATAACCATGGACGACCAATTCTTCCTCGGATACGCCGTCTGGACGACGCCGTCCATCTTCGTGGCCGTCGTCGGGGTGTAGTCGTGGTGGACGCACATGATGGTGTACTTGTCGTCGATGAGGTCGACGAGTTGTTTGATGTCGGAGAGGAAGAGAAAGTCACAGTCGATGAAGAGAGCCCAGCCATGGAAATTGGCTAAGTGTGGGGTCAAGAAGCGAGTGAACGAGAACTCGGTGCTTTCGAGTTTGCCTCGCTCGCGCCAGTATAGGCCTTGTTGTTTTAGATCGGAGAGCCTGAGGGGCGTGACGTGCACGGGGATGGAGGCGCGTTTGAGGATGGAGTAGCGGCATACCTCGTAGGCTATATGTTCGCGTGAGTCGTATCCTATGAAGATCTTGAAGGGTTCAGCTTCGGCATTGTTAATGGTGATGATGGTTGTGCCGTTCATTGTTGAATCAGAATTTTACCTGCAAATACGAGCGTGTCAAACTCAATATATCATCTCTTCAGACTAAAAACCAAAACGACACAAACTGGTGAAGAAAATGTACTAATTAAAATTCAGCTTGTGAGAGAAATATGTTTGAAAAGTATAACAATTGTACAAGATTGGAAAGTATAACAATTGTACAAGAGAGATCATGGGAGTATTAACTGAGTAAAAGAGATCTGGTTTGCCTTCTAAGCAAAGTGCTAATTTAGTAGGGAAACTGGGTCGAGTTAAAGCCATGCATTTTTCTGCCAAATGTAATTAATTACGGCGTCCAGACACAAAATTACGTTTTTTTTTTAATGCCACTGCATGTTATTTCTACTAACCCCATATGCAATAGTGAAAATGTGCTCTTAATGGACTGTCTTGTATTTTGCAGTTTGCACTGGTGTGATCAGTTGCATTTTAAACTATTAAGTATGTGCATGGTGGAAGCAAACAATATTCCTCAACATGCAGTAATTATATACAGGACCCGGTTTCCCTTCGAGCAAAGTGCTTAGCGCGGAGGCTAACTTCATTGATCTAACCATATTTGTACATGATTTTTGGTCATTAAATGGGGATTTTTAATGCATTTTGTCATAGCTTTTGAGCTTTAAATATATTTCTTGTAATAAATTGATATTAAGAGTAAGTATGTTAAATTAGGGATAAAAGGGTAAAATTGTCAAAAAAAATGTAATTACTCTTAATTATTGATTTTCATGAGAGTATTTGATATTAGGTTAATTGGTTTAAATTGAAGATGCCTAAAAGATTAGATAAAATTGGAAAATAAAAATCTAAACTCAAGTTATAAAAGTTTTCAGTTTAGTCCATTCTGAATAACTCTTAAATGTTGCACTTAGGTCCTTCATGCAGCTGTGCATTTTGACTACTTGAGAAATTAGGTTTCATCTTCAGTTTTGGATTGAGGAAAAAGCGGATCCGGGAGCTGAGGGAAAAGGAGTGGAACCCGACAGATTCAAAGGAGAATCATAGCGCCGCGAGCTACAAAAAGAAATTACATGCACAGATCCTGGGGACATCACTTTCTTCCTTCCTTCCCTTCTCCATCGTCGCCGGCGACATCACCTTCTTCTCCACCGTCGCCGGCAACCAACCCTTCCCCCGCCACTTGCAGCAACTGACCTCCACTGTGAGTGGGGGCTGGTTTTCACATAACAGAATCTGCTTCACGCTTTGAACGAGAAGGGGAGCTGACCCTCTCCCTCACACCTCCATTCCTCCATTTTTTCCGGCGAGCAACCATTTTCCACCGAACACTTTCATCATCTTCTTCACCACGCCTTCACCATCGGTCCTTCCCTTTCGTTTCAACCTTCATAATCATCCTCCACTCCACCGTCATCTCCATTCCACCCTCTCATCTTCCTCACACCATCACCTCAGTGCTCTGCCATTAACGCCAACCACCACCCTCAAACCATCGACCACGCATCCTCCCTCTCCATCATCATTCTCACCATCGTTTTTCACCACCACACCTCCAGTATCCTATTCTCATTCTTCCATCTCACTACACCTTTAATCTTCATCAGTTTCACCACACCCTCTCCACCTTCTTCAATAATTCCTTAGTATTTCTTTTCCCTTATTCCTTTCCATGGATGCTGCAATTTCAAGCTTGGTGGTGACAGTGGGTTCAATGCGTGGCTGAGGTGATTTTGTTTCTTGGCGGTGGATATTGACTTGAGTTCCAAAGCTTCAAAGGGGAGTTTATTTGTTCAATATAATTTCTCTAATTGCATTTTGATTTCCTAGTTTAAGGAATATTGATTTGTATTGTTGAGACTTAGTTTACCCGGTTGGATAACTTTGTGGATTGAACCTTTGTGATTAGATTTAATTTTGTAGCTTGTTGGATTTTTATATATGTATTTCCTTATTAATTCAGTGAAATTGTGCTTTCTACGTGGTATTGTTAGATAGTATGATTGATTTGAATTAATTGAGTGACGTGGTATCACATTCAAATCAAAAGGAAGCAAATTGCATTAATTTAATCCTAATCACACACTAAGTGGTTTTAAACAATATCTCAAGAAATAGTAGTTAGCTACGGTAGTAGGAGCTACTATTAATTGGGAATATTGGACTCAAGTGATATCTTAGGGTTTTTCATCTAGACTTAGTGAAAATTTACTCCTGAATTTAGTGAACTATGATAGTCACCGTTTCATTTCCAAGAGCATCCATAATTCATACATTTCATATTCCATTCCATTTTATTAAAAATACCATAAATATTAGTTTAGCATTTAATTAAATTGCATTTCTCTTTAGTTAATTAATTCAAAAATCCAAAATCAATTTCCCCCTTGTTCTAATTGTATTTGCATGTCATTTAGATTACTTAGGACTCAATAAAAAGCTCCTCGAGAGAGAGAACGATCCTAGGTTTGCCTATACGCAATCCTTAATTTATTTTTTATTGTGGACCCCAAGGCTAAAGACAAAAAGGCCCTCATCATTCATCCTAGCTCTTGATGAAGTTAGAAAGAGAGAGCAGAGAGAGGGGAAAGAAGGTAACAGCCAGGGTGAACTTAGCGTTCTGTGCTTAGCAGAAAAACCGGATCCTTGTAAACAATGCATATATCAAAGTAAGTGTTCTCAAAGGCTCACAGAATAAAAATGAGTACAAATTAAAGAACAAAATTCAGAAGAGGGTGGGTAGAATTAAAGGGAATGAGATACTTTACCAGAGAATAGTGAAGAAGAAGAAGGTTATGTTAATATGAAATGAAAACAACAGTTATATATTGAAGAAGGGAGAGGGAGCGGTGGGGAATATTGGTGCTGTGATGTAACAATTGTGTGGGGGAAATTGTTAGGGTTCATGGTCGTCCTTTAATTTTTGATTTCCTGCTGGTAGATGATAAGGTAGCTTTATTATTGGGTCCCTCAAAAATCTTGCTATTTTTGGGCCAGCAAACTAGGGAATGATATTAACTTATTAATCTGATAAGTGCTGTTCGCATGATTTGATAATAAGATTCAATAATTTACAAATTAAGTCTTTTTATACAACAATAATTATAATTTACAACTGACAACATATTAAATCTTAGCGCCAACAACATAGGTGTCTAAAACATGTTATCTATAGTCATAATTTACTCCTATTTTCACTCATTCTCACTTTCCCTAGTACGGTACTCACGATAAATAAGTGTATTTTGGTGAAAAGAATATATTCCTTACACGCACATTTATCATCTTTAATTTAATCAATTTTAACCAGCCTATTGATTTACACAATTTAATTATTTGTAATTTAGATGTTAGATCGGAGGAGTATATATAAAATTAGAATAAAAAAAGTCACTATTATAAAATATAGATATTATTATCCTAAAAGACGTCACTTTTTTAAAAAAGGAAATAAAAAGTGAAGACGGTGGCATTGTTGTAATTATTTACTTGACTTTAAAATTTTAGACAACCCAAATATTAATTTAGAACGCCTAAAATTTTTTTAACGTCCTGAATATATTTTAGAATACCTAAGATGTAATATTTGGCGTCATTTAGGATTTTTTTGGAGACTTTAGACAACCCAAATATTAATTTAGGACGCCTAAAATTTTTTTTGACGTCCTAAATATATTTTAGGACCCCTAAAATGTAATATTTGGCACCGTTTAGAATTTTTTTTTTGGTACAGGAAAATTCTTGAAAATTGATTAATGTTGTAAATTACTTGACTTTGAGACTTTAGACAACCCAAATATTAATTTAGGACGCCTAAAATTTTTTTTGACGTCCTAAATATATTTTAGGACGCCTAAAATGTAATATTTGGCACAATTTAGAATATATATATATATATATATATATATATATATATATATATATATATATATATATATATATTATCAAAAGTAGATTTTAGGCGTCCTTAAAAATAATCAGGATGCCTAATTTCTTTCCAGGTTCCCCGCTCAACAAAAAGGTGACTTTTTATTCTCTTACCCTCATCTACACGTACTCCTCTCAAATTTTTTTCCTTCACCTTATATGCTCTAGGGCCTCTCTCTCTCTCTCTCTTTGGTAGCTCCCACGGCATCGCCATCGACATCACCGTTACCAGCACCAACCTTGCCGACGCTGCCTCTGCGAACTGCTACAGTCTTCTAAGCTGCCGTCAATTCTTTGTGTTCAAGTTCGGATCTACGCCTCTTATTTTTTTAGATTTTTTGAGCTAATCGATCTTCCTTACGGCTCTTCCTTCTCTGAACCTCTTAATTTGCATATTTAGGGCACACAGTTCCTTCCACAACGGCGGCCACAGATCTGTTTTGTTGTTCCAAATCTGCTGTTTTGTTGTTCCAGATATATTGTTTTGCTGTTTTGTTGTTCCAGATCTGCTGTTTTGCTGTTTTGTTGTTCCAGATCTACTGTTTTGCTGTTTTGATGTTCCAGATCTGCTGTTTTGTCGTTCCAGATCTACTGTTTTGTTGTTTTGTTGTTCCAAATCTGCTGTTTTGTCGTTCCAGATCTGTTGTTGTGTTGTTCCAGATCATATTTAGGGCACACAAAACCTCTTAATCTGCACCGTCTCCGTCTCTCTGTTTTTTATTCCAATTTCGTGAGTCCTTTGCGGTTCTTCCCCCATGCGCGGCAAGCCTTCGGGCTTGTGGTTTAATTTTTTTTCTTTGAAAAAAAAAGCAATAAGGCATCCTGATTTTTTTATTTAAGATGCCTTATGTAAGGCATCCTGAATAATGTTAAGGACGCCTTACATAAGGCATCCTGAATTTTTAGTAGGACGCCAAAAGTCAAAATTTTTGACATCACGCTCCAAGACGTCCCTCTACAAAGGGACATTAATTGGATCTTATTTAGGACTTTTTTTGGTTTTTTTTTTTGTAGTAGTGAGTACTCCCTCCGATCTTTAGTATAAGATTTAGTTGATTTTTTTTTTGAAAGATTAAAAAAGCTAAGAAAAGTACTTAATCGTAGTATATGTTATATATTCGTAGATTATATATTAGTTTATAAGCCAAATAAATTAGTTTAGTAGAATAACAATAAATATAAATACTTTAAAGTAGTTTATTTACCTTCACTAATCTCTCTAAAATATTAACTGGGTGTTACAGTAATGATTGGAGGTAATATATTTTTTGAAAAATTTACTTAAAATTAAAGAGCCCGTTTGGTTCAACCCCATTGTATGCCTGTAATGGTAATCATGATTGTATCACCTGAACAAGAGTATTAGGTTGCTCTTTATCATGGTAATAGGATTTACCATAACAATGATGATTACCAAAAAAATTGGTAATCCTCGTTCATACCTTCCCTCGTGGATACTCACTAGCATCTTATTGCAAGGTTTTTCTTTTAAAAAAACTCAATTTACCCTTTAATTTCAAGTGTCTATATTTAACTTGTCTCAATTCACTTGCTGCATCACATCATAACAACCATGATTGAACCATATTTTTACATTATTTTTGGGACATTAAATTGGGATTTATAATGCATTTCACATTAGTTATTGAGCTTAAAATGATGTTTTTATGATAAATTGAGATTAAGAGTGAATACAGTAATTTAGGGCTAAAAAGGGTAAAATTGTCACAAAAAAATGTAATTACTCTTAATTATTGATTTTCATGAGAATATTTGATATTAGATTGATTGGTTTACATTGTAGGTGCTCGAAGAAATTGGATTAGGTTTGAAAATGGAAGTTGGGCACAAGTTATAAAAGTTTCAATTTAGTCCCTCTTGAAATACTTTCAAAAGTTGCACTTAGGTCCCTCCCTCAAACTCTGCGTTTTGATTGATTAAATGCCTTAGGTCAGATTTGATTTTGGGGGCCCGCAAGCTGAGGGATCCGAATTGAGTTGCAAACCCGTGAATATTGAACGAGCTGAGGGTGATTTAACAGCGCCGCGGAAAAGCACGGAGGCTTCACGGCTGGACGATTTTCACGACTTCCCTCCACCTTCCTTCATCCCTCAACTGACCTCGCCGGCGGCTTCTCACTCTACCACCACAGTCGCCGGCGAGAGTTTCTCCACCACCACAGTTTCACTTGCACTGACACCCTTCACCTCCATTGACCAACCTTCACCATCATCATCAGCACCCACTCTTCATTCGTCCCTTCATCAACCTCGCACACCACCACGCCGTTGACTTCACACCTCCGCCTTTCATCCCTTTCTTCCTCCTACTTCGCCGGTGGCGTCAGCAGACACCAACGACCCTCACCGTCACTCTCTCTTCCATCTCACCACTCCTTCACCTTCACTACCTCTTTCAATTTCTTAGAGACCTTTCCCTCATCCCCCCATCATCTCCACAATTAATTCCACCACCGTTATCACAGAATCATTTTCTTCTACTTCCAGATTCGATTTGCCTGGGAGCTGCGTTTTAATGTTCCTTGGTGACAGAAAGGAGCTTAATGTGTAGCTAATCATTTTCTCTTGGTGGTGGGAAGTGTCTTGAGTTCCAAAGCTTCAAAGCTTTAAAGGGGAGTTTATTTTGTTCAATCTATTTTCTCTAATTGCATTTTAAATTCCTAGTTTTAGGAATGTTGATTTGTATTGTTGAGACTTAGTTTACCCGGTTGGATAACTTTGTGGATTGAACCTTTGTGATTGGATTTAATTTTGTAGCTTGTTGGATTTTTATATATGAATTTCCTTATTAATTCAGTGAGATTGTGCTTTCTACGTGGTATTGTTAGATTGTATGATTGAATTGGATTAATTGAGTGGCGTGGTATCGCATTCAAATCAAGAGGAAGCAAGCTACATTAATTTTATCCTAATCACACACTAAGTGGTTTTAAACAATATCTCAAGAGGTACTCCCTCTGGTCCTTATTATAAGGCACCAACTAGCAAATTTATTTGGTCCTTTTTATAAGGCACTTGCTTGTTCCCAATGAGCATTAATTATTTGTTTCCATGTCTGCCCCTAATTAATGAGGATAGTGGGTGAGACTAACAATTAATATAACATTAGAGTTTAGTGCAATTAGTAGGGGTAATACTGGAAGTTACTTAAATTGTAGGATAACTTTATTGACTCTAACTACTTTTATTGGTTTGTAAGAAAAGTTAGTTGATGCCTTATAATAAGGACCAGAGGGAGTAGTAGTTAGCTACGGTAGTAGGAGCTACTATTAATTGGGAATATTAGACTCAAGTGGTATCTTGGGGTTTTTCATCTAGACTTAGTGAAAATTTACTCCTACATTTAATTGAACTATGATAGTCACTATTTCATTTCCAAGAGCCTACATCCATTATACATTTCATACTCCAATCCATTTTATTGAAAATTCCAAAAACAATAGTTTAGCATTTAATTTAATTGCATGTCTTTTTAATTTATTAATTCAAAAATCCAAAACCCAATTTTCCCTTGTTTTAATTGTGTTTGTATGTACTTAATAAAAGGCTTCTCGAGAGAGAGAACGATCCTAGGTTTGCCTATACGCAATCCTTGGTTTATTTTTGATTGTGGACCCCATGGCTAAAGACAAAAAGGCCCTCATCAAATGCACCACCACCTCTTCCTCCTCCTCTACCGCCGTCGCCTTTACCCGTCGTCGCTACCACTACCTACTCATCTGCCATACCCCACGATCGACACTATTGCTGTCGCTACCACTACCTCCTCCCCCTCCACCATCGCTACCTCCAAACCCTGTTGCCGACAACTCCACCACTGCCGCTGTCACCGCCACTACCTCTTCCTCCACTGCTATTGTCACCGCCACGACCTACTCTTCCACCGTTGCCGCCACCACTACCTTCTCCTCCACTATTGTCATTGTCACCACCTATTATTGCCATTGCCGCACCACCATTATCGTCCTCCACCACCACTATTAGTTCTCAATATTTTGATGATAACAGACAATTGTAAAATATATAGACTTGATGATTCAAGTCACTTAAGTATATTTTTAATGGCACTTAAGTGAATACCTTTCATTTCAATGAAATCTTAAATCATAGATTGTTTTAATGTGTCTACAATAGACACACTTGAGTTATGGTTTAAAAACTCGAGTTAAGTGTCTATGACTCGAGTGAAAGGATGTGTGTAACTTTTTAATCAAAGGTATCAACTCGAGCTCCCAGCACAAGACTCGAGTTGACTTGGTAAAGGCTTAAACTTATCTTTTCAAACCTGAACTCCTGCGCTTAGCTGTCTTTTCAAGAGTTAAAATCTTTAACTCGAGCTAATTTTTATTCACTCAAGTTCATCATTAAAGTTAACATTTATGCACTCGAGTGTCGTTTGTTCAAATTCATCTTTAGTGTATTTCTCAATCTTTATTTCAGAGAACAAATTTTCAAAACTCAAGTTATAACTTTGTGCACTCAAGTCACTTGTTAGAGTCATGTTTTAAAGACTCAAGTATTCTTAGTTCAAAATTCTTTTTAACATAACTTGCAGTTTTCAGTTTTTGTACAAATCTTCACAAAATTGAGTTGAGAATACTTGACTCAAGTCATCAACTCAAGTCACTATTCCCAGAATCGAGTTATGTTTGAAATTGGTTTAAACTTCTATTTTTCAAACAAGTTTTAGTTTCAGAAGAAAATTATCTTCACTCGAGTGTTGTAAGAACCAACTCGAGTCAATTGATAATAACTCGAGTGAGCTTTTTATGTTTCATTAAATTGCCGTGTTTGTAAAGTTAAAATCATTGATTGTGATTTCATTACTTCTTATCATCACTTATTATTGTTTCTAACTATATTTAATTAGTATATTAATGAGTTTTAGATTATTATACAAGTGATTAACTTCGAAATCTCAAAAGGCATTAATTATGTTAGAAGCATTTAATGCAGTTGATGACTTCTCAATTTTAATAGATTTTAGATATATTTTGATATATTTGAGAAGTCATTATCACTAATTTAAAGGGATTTTATTGAGATTTTAAGAGAAATCAATCTGGATACATCATTTGTGAGATTTCAATTTAAAATATGAGTTTTTGAGTTCAAGAAATAAATAAGAGAATAGGAAATTTTCTAAAAATAAAATAATAATAAAATAATAAGAATTCAGTTCTTCTTATATAGTTTCCTTTTCTTGTGCACAATCAGGGCAGCAAAAGGAGTAATTATTTGATTTGGTTCCAATTCATTGTTTTGAATGGGGGAATTGATCCGTGGGACCACACAAAAAAGAAATGAAGCAGATCACAATCAGGGAATTAGACAAGGAGAAATCAATTAATTTGTTTCCAATTCAATATTGTGGAAACGTGGGAGAATTGAAGGGGAATTATAGCATGCGGCCCAAGATGCAAGTTATATATATTAAGGAGTGGCGGCATATTGGAAGAGAAAAGGGATCATTCTCATTGGAGCACGCAGCAGAGAAAAAAAGACGTAAAGAAAGAAGGCAGACGCACCGCACAGTGAATGAAAAAATTGGAGCTTGAGATTTTGCTGGAGACAAAAAGAAGAAGCAGAGCGTGATATCAATTCAAGAAGTCCTTTAGAAGTTTTAGTTTGAGTATTTTTTTCAAAAAAAAAATCATTTTCTTTATTTTATTTTATTTTATTTATTTATTTATTATTGTTATTATTTTTTTAGCTTTTGGTGTTAGTGTGATACTTTGAGCTTTATATTGGTTTTGCAGGTACTTTGGTACATGACTGGTAGACCCAAAGCTACTAAAACACCATAGAAAACTAGGAAGATCCAAGAGCTTTTGGCAGCCACAACATCTCAAAACCAAGAGGAAGCAGCAGTACAATCTGACAATGAAGAAATGTCTCAGGACGAAAATGATCGTTTGTGTATCAATGACTTTCTGGGAAGGCAATCTCGAGGGTATCAATCAGAAATCAGAGTGCCTGAGTTTCAAGCTGCCAATTTTGAAATCAAGCAAACTATGCTTAAAATGCTTGAACTCCAGGGTCAGTATGCAGGAAACGATTCAGAAGATTCTAATCGGCATCTGACACAATTTCTTGATGTCTGCAACTCATTCAAGCAGAATGGAGTACCTAATGATGTGATTCGCCTTCGACTTTTTCCTTACTCTCTACAAGGAAAAGCTAAAGAATGGCTCAAAAACTTGGCAGAGGGCAGCATAACCTCATGGGAGACACTGGAAGAAAAGTTCAGATCAAGATTTTTTCCTCATAACAAGATTGTGGATGCACGAGCTGCTCTTACTAATTTCTGTCAACAATTTGGTGAACATTTGTATGAGGCCTGGGAGAGGTTCAAGTTGCTTGTCAGGCAGAGCCCTGGTCACAATCTAGAGAGATGGTCTTGCTTCAAATATTCAATACTCAGTTGACTCCTGAATCTAAATCAGAATTAAATGCTGTCACTAATGGGGGAATTACAAAGCAACCGGTAAATCATGTTTAGAAATGCCTAGATGACTTATCCACTGACTTTCTACAGAACAATAATGACAGAAGGCTGGTGAAGTCAGTTGATAAAGTTATTAAAGACCCTTCTTCACAGCTGATGGCAATGTTGAATACGATCAACAATAAGGTTGACCACTTAGAAGCTCAAGTGAACCGATCAAATAATAGACATGTAGGGGTAAATGTTGTTTATGCCCCTTGTGATTACTGTGGAAATGACCATGATAATGGACAATGCCTCATATCTCCACAGATGGAACCAGTGAACTATGCAGGTAACTACCGTGGCAACAACCAGAACAATCCTTATTCAAACACCTACAATCCTGGGTGGCGAAAAAATCCCAACCTCTCTTGGAAATATGGAGCGACTCTTAATGAAGTATCAAGCTCTGATATGAAACAAGTGTCACCTCCTGGCTTTCATCAATTGGAAAGGGAAGTCATTCCTACCCAAGAACCTAAATCTAATCTAGAAGCAATGATATCTCAGCTCGTAAGTTGTCAATTAAAGAGCACTCAGAATCAAATCGCTAGTGATGCATCTATCAAGAATCTTCAGGTACAAATGGGGCAACTTGCAAATGCTATGAATGTTTTACAACAGAGAGAATTGGCAAGTAATACTGTGCCTAATCCTCGTAGAGATGGGCAAGAGGAATGCAAAGCTCTTACATTGAGAAGTGGAAAGGAGTTGCCTGAGATTCCACAACCAATGAAGAAACCTCCAGCTTCTAATGATCAAACCAATCCTACAGTCACTATAGAGGATAATGAAGAGGTCGCACAGACGGTGAACGAAAAGGTCAGTGAAGATAAAGTTGAGATTGAGTCTAAACAGGGAGAAGTGAAAAAGAAGGCTAACCAGGATAATGTTAAATGGCTACCGCCTTTACCATTCCCTCAAAGATTTCAGAAGAAAGCTTTAGATGAGCAGTATAAGAAGTTTTTGGGGATTTTCAAGCAACTACATATTAACATCCCTATTCTTGAGGCGTTAGAGTAGATACCTCAATATGTGAAGTTTCTAAAGGAGATGTTGAGCATGAAGAGGAGGTTCGGTGGCTATGAAACCGTAGCCTTAACTGAAGAGTGTAGTGCGATTCTTCTCAACAAGCTACCCCTTAAACAGAAAGATCCAGTCAGTTTCTCCATACCTTGCATAATTGGAGAAAAGTTTCAAGGAAGAGCATTATGTGATCTAGGATCAAGTGTTAACTTGATGCCACTATCTGTGTTCAGAAAATTACAATTGTGTGAAGCTCTACCAACTTCTGTGACACTTCAGCTAGCTGATCGAAGTTTAACTTTTCCAAAGGGTATCATTGAAGATGTTCTAGTTAAAGTTGACAAGTTTATTTTCCCTGCTGACTTTATTGTCTTGGACTATGATGAAGATAGAGATCTACCGCTCATTTTGGGAAGACCTTTCCTTGCTACAGCTCGAACACTGATAGATGTTGAAAAGGGAGAGATCAAGTTGAGGGTAAATGATGAAGAAGTTGTATTCAACATAAGCAAGGCATTGAAGTATCCTAGGGATGTTACAGATTGCTTCAGAGTTGACATGTTTGATGAGGTTATTCAAGAGACTTTAGAGTCCTTTTCTATAAAAGAACCGTTAGCTGCTGTTTTACTTGGGACATATGAGATTGAAGAAAGGAATATAGTTGAATGTAAGGAGTTACTTGAAGCCTCTCCTTGTTACAGTAAACCATTGCAGCAGTTTGAGTTGTTAGAGATTGAATCAAGGCAAACTACTTCTTTGAAGCCTTCTATTGAACATGCACCAATCCTAGAGCTTAAACCCCTACCACCACATCTTCAATATGCATATTTGGGTGAATCTGAGACACTACCCATTATCATTTCTTCCGCCTTATCTGAAGATCAAAAGAACGTTTGTTGAAAGTGATCAGGGGCCACAAAGGCGCTTTAGGTTAGACAATTGCAGACATAAAAGGTATAAGCCCGTCAATTGTAATGCACAAGATACTCTTGAAAGATGATCACAAGAAATCTGTCCAGAATCAGAGAAGGCTAAATCCTATGATGAGAGAAGTGGTCGAGAAGGAAATTATTAAATGGTTAGATGTTGAGATCATTTACCTTATTTCTGATAGCTCGTGGGTCAACCCCGTACAATGTGTTCCTAAAAAAGGGGGCATGACAGTGATTACTAATGAGCAAGATGAGCTCATCCCTACTCGCACAGTGACTGGTTGGCGTATCTACATGGATTACAGGAAGTTGAATGATGCTACAAGGAAATATCATTTCCCACTTCCTTTTATTGACCAAATGTTAGACCGCTTGGCTGGTAAAGAATTCTTTTGTTTCTTGGATAGATATTCAAGGTACAATCAAATTGTGGTAGCCCTCGAAGATCAAGAGAAGACAACATTCACTTGTCCTTATGACACTTTCGCCTTTAGAAAAATGCCATTTGGTTTATGCAATGCTCCTGTCACTTTCCAAAGATGTATGATGAGTATATTCTCTGATATGATAGAAGAGATAATGGAAGTGTTCATGGATGATTTCTCGGTGTTTGGTAAATCATTTGAGGTGTGCTTGATCAATCTGGAAAAGGTGTTAAAGCGATGTGAAGAGACGAACTTAGTGTTTAACTGGGAGAAGTGTCATTTCATGGTAACTGAAGGCATAGTTTTGGGTCATAAAGTTTCTAAAAATGGTTTAGAGGTTGACAGAGCCAAGATTTCTTTGATTGAGCAGCTTCCTCCCCCTTCTAATGTAAAAGCTGTAAGAAGCTTCTTGGGCCATACTGGTTTCTATCATCGATTCATTAAAGATTTTTCCAAGATTTCAAAGCCCCTTTCACAGTTACTGGAGAAAGATACCCCTTTTCAGTTTAATGAGGAGTGTATGAAGACTTTTGAAGAACTGAAGAGAAGATTGACTTCAGCTCCTATCATTGTAGCTCCTGATTGGTCATTACCTTTTGAAGTAATGTGTGATGCGAGTGACTATGCTGTTGGAGCTGTGTTGGGACAAAGGCGGGTGAAGATTTTCCATCCTATCTACTACGCGAGCAGGACCTCAGTAGCAGCTCAGGTAAATTACTCTACCACTGAAAAAGAAATGTTTGCTGTAGTGTTTGCTTTTGAAAAGTTTAGGGTATATTTGATGGGTGCTAAGGTTATAGTTCACACTGATCATGCTGCCATTAAATACTTGTTAGGGAAGAAAGAGTCTAAACCTAGATTGATTAGATGGGTCTTGTTGCTACAAGAATTTGATGTACATATAGTTGATAAGAAAGGAATTAAAAATCAAGTTGCTGATCATTTGTCTAGAATTGTGAACTCTTCTGATCATGTGAGTGATTTGTTGGTGAATGAATGCTTTCCTGATGAGCAATTGTTTGTTGTAAGTAGTTGCGATTTGCCATGGTATGCTGATATTGCGAATTATCTTGTATGTGAAGTATTACCTCTTGATTTGAATTTCTATCAAAGAAAGAAATTTTTGCATGATGTGGCCCACTATATTTGGTAAGAACCATTTCTTTTTAAAAAAATGTGCTGATTTGATTATTAGAAAATGTGTGCCTGAGGTAGAACAAGAGGAAATTTTGAATGAATGTCATGCATCTGCATATTGGGGACATTATGGGGGGCAAAGAACTGCGTCAAAGGTCCTTGAATATGGTTTTTATTGGCCTACCTTGTTTAAAGATGCTCACCAATTTGTTACCAAGTATGATAGATGTCAAAGAACAGGTAATATTTCTAAGAGACATGAGATGCCACAATCTGGAATCCTAGAGGTGGAGTTATTTGATGTTTGGGGGATGGATTTCATGGGTCCTTTCCCATCTTCAAGAGGAAACAAGTACATACTTGTCGTTGTGGAATATATGAGTAAATGGGCTGAAGCTATGGCTTGCCAAGCTAATGATGCCAATACAGTGATTCGATTCTTGAAGAAGCATATCTTGACAAGATTTGGCACCCCTAGAGCAATTATTACTGATGAAGGGACCTACTTCAACAACAAGAATTTCAAAGCTCTCTTAGAGAAATATAAAGTGCACCACCGAATGTCACTTGCATACCATCTACAAACTAATGGTCTGTGTGAGTTGACTAATAGGGAAATTAAGAGGATCCTTGAGAAGACTGTGGGTCCAACTAGAAAGGATTGGTCTGACAAGCTTGATGATGCTTTATGGGCTTATAGGATAGCTTTTCGTACTCCAATTGGCATGTCACCATACCGTTTGGTTTTCGGAAAAGTGTGCCACTTACCATGTGAATTGGAGTATAAAGCATGGTGGGCAATCAAGAAGCTAAATATGGATCACAAGCAAGCGGGATCAAAAAGGCTGCTGGAACTGAATGAGTTGGAAGAATTTAGACTTCAAGCATATGATAGTGCACGATTGTATAAAGAGAAAACAAAGAAATGGCATGACAGTCATATCTTGAAGCGATCTTTTGAGCCCGGCAGTTGGTGCTTCTTTTCAATTCAAGACTGCATTTATTTCCTAGGAAGCTTAAATCAAGGTGGTCTGGTCCTTTCAGAGTAGTTTCGGTGTCATCAAAAGGTGCAATTGAGGTTAAAGATGAGAGAATAGGAAATTGCTTTAAAGTGAATGGACAAAGACTGAAGCATTACCATGGTGGTGAAGTGAACCGGCAAACAATGGTTCACCACTTGTCCCCGCCTACTTAGATTGCTGACATAGTCGGGCTGAAGACTATAAACTAAGCGCTTATTAGGAGGCAACCCAAGGTGTGATTTGATGCTTTATTTGATTTTGTAGGACTGTTGGTAGCCCTTGATAATGTGGTCCACTTTAGTAGCAAGGATTGAAAGCACAATCAAGGACAAATAGGGGAGTTTCCTTCTACTTTTCTTTGATTTGTTTTATCTGATTGTTGATGATATACTGCTTGGGAATAAGTGCTCCTCTTAGTTGGATATGCATGTGATGACTGTTTGTGATAACTATTGAGTGACTGCTAGCACTTGAGCTGTTCCATTGATTTGACGAAAACCTTAGTCGTCTCAGGGTCAAATCACAATTTACCACGAATTAAAATGCAATATAGTGCATACAACTCGGGATCGTTCTCTTATCAAGGAGCCTTGTATTTTGAATTTCCTAGGTTAAACTAAGTGCTAAAAATGATTAAGAAAACGGGGTTTTAAAATTGATTTTTCTCTAAACTAAAATTCATAAAAATTAAAAGAAACTAATTCTATTTTTTTTTTTTGTATTTTTGGAAATTAGTGAAGAATGCTTTGGATTAAAAAAGATTAACGATTGATGTTCTTGGTAATGAAGAAGATGGCTATCATTGCTAGAAAAATATATGGGAGTTAATTTCTCATTAAGTCTAAAGAACAACCTCAAGATAACACTTGAGTCCAATAATCTCAATTAATAAAAGCTCCTACTAACGTAGCAAACTACTATCTTTTGAGAAATTGTTAAAATCCACTTAATGTGTAATTAAAATTGGGATG
Organism: Acacia crassicarpa; assembly: GCA_034222035.1. Taxonomy (NCBI): domain Eukaryota; kingdom Viridiplantae; phylum Streptophyta; class Magnoliopsida; order Fabales; family Fabaceae; genus Acacia; species Acacia crassicarpa. The sequence continues at coordinate 955,152 of JAWXYG010000019.1, read as the reverse complement.
ATGTAAATTGTTCTTCTAAATTAGAATGTTCTAACGAACCATTCAAAAACTCAAATCAACTATGATTACTAATCACAAACATGACAGCAAACATAATTTTATCAAGCATATAAAAAAATTTGGAAATTTAAACATCAAAATAATCATCCAATAAAAATCACAATATTCAATCCTCTTAGACACATAATAGTCATTCAAGTCTCAAAACTAAATAATGATAAACCTAAACAAGGAAATCAAATAAATAGTCTAAGCAAAAGATTAAATTAAAGAACTCCCCTTTGAAGTCCAATTGCTCAAGCCACAATCTTCACCACCAAGAAACAAAGGATTTAGCTAGACATAGCAATTGATGAGTCCATCACAAGCTGCACAGATGATCCACCCATAAACGAAAGCCAAGAGAAAAAGACGATGGGAATGTGGGATGAAGGCTGACGGTGAAGGTGTTGCTGATAGATGATGATCGGTGAAGAGAGATGGATGAAAGGAGTGGAGTTAGGAGGTGACGGTGGTGGCTGTCTTATAGGTGTGTGATGATCCAGTGATGAAAGTGAGCCACGGTACAGCAAGGAGGATGGTGTAGCTCTCGGTCCAGCGTTGAATGCGTGAATACCAGAGTTGAATGCGTCGTTTCCTTCTCTCAAGGTTCAGCAATGACGAAGGTCTCTGTGGGTGAAGGCGTGGTGACAGATTTACGCCTGCAGAATCGAAGGTGAAGGGCTGGAGGTTCTCGGCTCTGATTTCTTGCGTCCCTCCTCTTCTCAAATCTCTCCTTCTTTCTCTTTTTGCGTTCGGCTCCCGTTCTCTGCGTGTCTCTTTTTTTTATTCTCCGTTCTTGCGTTTTTCCCTATTTGGATTTTGATAAATATCAGCATATATATCAGCAGCATCCCCCATGGTTCGCCTGGTTCTGTTTTAATCTCCCTATATCACTGTTTGATATATATCAGCTTTTTAATTTATCGGCTCCTCAAGCTCCACGGGTGTGCTCTTTTGAATCAATGAGAAACCCTAATAATCAATAGCCCAAAACGCATGGTGTAGCTGTATGGACCAAAGTGCAAACTGTTAAAGTTCTTTAGGAAGGGACTTAACTGCAAAATTAACAAGTTCTCAGGACTAAATTGAAACTTTTATAATTTTGGTTCAAACTTTCATTTTCAAATTTGATTTATTCTTTTCAACCTCCTACAATTTAAACCAATTAATCTAACATTAAATATTCTCATAAAAATCAATAATCAAGAGTAATTACATTTTTTGACAATTTTGCCCTTTTTAGCCCTAATTTAATGTATTTACTCTTAATCTTAATTTATCACAAGAAATACATTTAAAGCTCAATAGCTATGAGAAAAAATATTAAAAATCCCCCCATTTAATTACCAAAAGTCATATAAAAATATGGTTAGATCATCCACTAGTCGAAATCTAAAACCTCTAAGATTGGTGTTCCCTTACCCTTCAGATATGGTTGCTCTTCACTTCCATTATTTGTTGTTACTTGTCACATTGAGGACAATGTGGCATTTAAGTGTGGGGGTGAGAGTATCCTTGATTTTAACTTGATGTGTCCTCAATTTTTTTAAAATTGGGTTAATTTGAACATGAAAAGAAGTGAATTTGATTGGGAATTGATTCTATGTTCTTTGAATGTTAGTAAAGAGGTAAAGATTTGGTTTGGGTACTTTACTTTAAGATGTCAAGGAACCTGTGAGGAATTTGAGCCAAAATATTCATCCTTCTAAGAGAGAGTACACCTATTGTGATTTTATCTCTAGAACTTGTTTTGAATCTCTTTGAAAAAAAATCCGTTACATACATAAAGATGTTTGGACATTCTTTTTTATTGGATACTCTAGTGAGTGCTAAGTGGAAAAAAAAAAAGAAGAAGATTGAAGGGGTTGAAAAAAAACACACACACATGCACACGCACACACGCACACAACTCCAATGACTTCTCTAGACCTTACTTAGTAACCGGGGGCACTTCATCACCAAAGTTGGCACTCGCGTCAAACGGTAAAGTCAAAGAGAGTTATGAGTTAGGCTAAAAGCCTCTTGAGGTGCCTGTTGGGATAACTGAGTAACTGATGCTGCATCACCCATGTGCAAGGTCACGTCAAAAGGGGACCCACAACGGCTCAAGGAAGAAAAAAGAAAGAAAAAAAGGGGAAAAAAAGAGGGGAAAAAAAGAAAAAAAAATCCCTTAATTGTTCATATTATGTATTGAGTTACTTGGCACTAACTAAAGTATTTATCTATTATCAAAGTCCTTGCGTATGTAAGGGAATAATTTAGGGGAGAATGAGATGAGGAACAAGCTTATGGTAGATAAGTTGCAATAGGTGGAAATGAGTGAAACACAAGTCCTGGAATATTTTGAGAGATGAGTGTATACACTTTACTTGTGAGGGACATTCTATTGTGATTTATCTTTGCCAAATTAATTACCTTGCTACTTGCATTTTTGGAAGGTGGAAAAGATTTCTAAGAAAGTGTGTTTTAGTGCTTGCTACCAAATTAAAAATCTTGCTTCCATGGTTTTCATGAATTGACTGTTTTAGAATTTAAAATCTTGAGGACAAGATTTGATGCAAGTGTGAAGGTGTGATGGCTTCTCAATTTTAATAGATTTTAGATATATTTTGATATATTTGAGAAGTCATTATCACTAATTTAAAGGGATTTGTTTTGAGATTTTAAGAGAAATCAATCTGGATACATCATTTATGAGATTTCAATTTAAAATAGGAGTTTTTGAGTTCAGGAAATAAATAAGAGAATAGGAAATTTTCTAAAAATAAAAAATAATAAAATAATAAGAATTCAGTTCTTCTTATATAGTTTCCTTTTCTTGTGCACAATCAAGGCAGCAAAAGGAGTAATTATTTGATTTGGTTCCAATTCATTGTTTTGGATGGGGGAATTGATCCGTGGGACCACACAAAAAAAAAAAAAGAAGGAATGAAGCAGATCACAATCAGGGAATTAGACAGGGAGAAATCAATTAATTTGTTTCCAATTCAATGTTGTGGAAACATGGGAGAATTGAAGGGGAATTATAGCACGCAGCCCAAGATGCAAGTTATATATATTAAGGAGTGGCGGCATATTGGACACTACAAAAAAAAAAAGGTCAATTTGTAGCGGTTCATTAGTACCGGTTAAAATAAACCGCTACAAATATGCACATTTGTAGTGGTTTATAGCAAAAACGCAACAAATTTGTGGCAGTATGACTGGCATTAAGTGACGCGCTAGTTCATGAACGACATTTGTAGCGAATATCATAAACTAACCGCTACAAAATATGGCGCCAAATTTGTGGCGGTTATTTTGTAGTGGTTTAGTTATACAAACCGCCACAAATATGACGCCAGTTTGGCGCCTTATGGCGCGCCATTTAGTAGCGGTTTATTTGTCACAGTTTATATCAAAAATCCGCTACAGAATGCCAAGAGTTTGAACTTTTGAAGCGGTTATAGAAAACTGCTACAAATTTTCAGTTTGTAGCGGTTTTTTTAGTTAAACCGCTACAAATGTGATATTTTGAAATTTATTTATTTTTTAATAAATATTAATGAATTTTTGTAGAGGTTTTGTAACCGCTACAAAACAAAAAAAAAACGCTACAAAAACCATCGCATCAACCGCTCCAAAGTGTATAATATTGAAATTTGAATATTTTGAATCCCGCCAACGTTCATTAATTTGTAGCGGTTTTTAGTATAACCACTACAAAATGTGATATTTTGAATTTTTTTTTTAATACCAATGAATTTTGTAGCGGTTTTGTAACGGCTACAAAACGTAAAAAAACCACTACAAACGTAAAGGCTACAAAAACTGTCGCATCAACCGCTACAAAGTGTATAATATTGAAATTTGAATATATCGAATCCCGCCAACGTTCATTAATTTTTAGCGGTTTTTAGTATAACCGCTAGAAAATGTGATATTTTTTAATTTTTTTTATTTGTTTAAAAATACCAATGAATTTTGTAGTGGTTTTGTAACCGCTACAAAACGTAAAAAAACCGCTACAAACGTAAACCGCAATAAAAACCGTCGCATCAACCACTATAAAGTGTATAATATTGAAATTTGAATATTTCAAATCCCGCCAACATTCATTAATTTATAACCGTTTTTAATATAACCACTACAAAATGTGATATTTTTAAATTTTTTTATTTTTTTAAAAATACCAATGAATTTTTGTAGCGGTTTTGTAACCGCTACAAAACGGGAAAAAACCGCCACAAACGTTTAACCACTACAAAAACCGTCGCATCAACCGCTACAAAGTGTGTAATATTGAAATTTGAATATTTCGAATGCCGCCAACGTTCATTAATTTGTAGCTGTTTTTAGAATAACCGCTACAAAATGTGATATTTAAAATTTATTTATTTTTTTAAAAAATACCAATAAATTTTTGTAGAGGTTTTGTAACCGCTACAAAACGAGAAAAAACCGCTAAAAACGTTAAACCGCTACAGAAACCGTCGCATCAACCGCTACAAACGTTGTTACGCATATCCCTATAAATATCCCCATCACACCTCATTTCGCACACTCTCAATCATTTCTTCCCACTCCTTCTCTCTCGTTTTCTCTCATTTCTTCCCACTCCTTACAAATTCTTTGTTTTTAATGTTTTATTTTTTCCTTGTTATAATATTAATACTATTTTTTTTTCTTATCCAGAACTTTAAGAATATTTCCTCAATATTCCTTCTATCATCATCAACATTCTTTCCATAATCAAATATCATCTAATAGATAACATAATTTTTTTGCTCAGAGGTGGACAACACAATAAATCCTTATTATCTACAGATTCTCAGTATTATACCTACATAATGTTTATACTTATCTAACTTGAGTTAATCATTTTTTTTTAATATTAACTATTATCATTTAATTTGTCACTTAAATAATAAAAATATTCAACAAAATATTATAATAATGGACTCAAATTATGATGTTTTTTTTTTAATTTTGTAATATTTTGTAGCGGTTGTAAAACCGCTACAAATTTTAATTCAAATTTAGTTTAAATATTTGGCGCAATTTATGAAATTTTATCCAATATTTGTAGCGATTTTACAACCGCTACAAAATTTTGGCACCATTTTTTTTGAAATTCGTCATCTTGTAGCGGTAACTCAAAACCGCTACTAATTCAGTAGCGGTTTTATGACATGAGTAGCGGTTTTAGAAACCGCTACAAAACATCTTGTTTTGGTGTATTTTGTAGCAGTTCTTTAAACCCTTACTAATGTCATTTGTAGCGGTTTTTAGCGGTTAAAACCGTTACAAATACGTAATTTCAACCGTTACAAAATGTCATTTTTTTTGTAGTGGGAAGAGAAAAGGGATCATTCTCGTTGGAGCACGCAACAGAGAAAAAAAGACGTAAAGAAAGAAGGCAGACGCACCGCACAGTGAATGAAAAAAATTGGAGTTTGAGATTTTGCTGGAGATGAAAAGAAGAAGCAGAGTTGTTTTGGGAGCTCTTCTTTCTTCTTCTTCTTCTCTTTCTTTTGGAACCTGAATTTCTTATGCTTGTTATGGATTTTCTTATAGCCATGTGTGGCTAATTTTTCTTTTCAACCTAAAGAACCTATGAACTTGTTTGGGTTTTAGAGATTATTCCCACTTTTTAGTTTTGCTTAATTTTATTCAGTTTATTTAATCCTGTGTTTATTGTCATTGCTTAGTGAGTGGCCACCATTGAGCATATTTTGGGGATTTAGGGTTGAATTTGGAAGAGGGGATCCTCAATTGACCTTGGGAATAAATAATGTGGAATTAGGTTTAAATTTAACGTGAAGTTAGGTTTTAATCTAATTTGCGTCTAGGATAGGAATAAACCTAGAAGCTCCGCATAATCAAATTAGAGTGAGCCCGATTTAAAAAAGCATCTTATTTAGTTTTGTGAGGCATCACATAATTGATTAAGATAGGTAGATAAATGGACCGGAAGGCATTTATAGACATTAATACTCTAGATTAGCTGTTTAGGTTAAGTCAAAATTAATTTAGTGCGGATAAAATCTAAAAAAACCAAACAAGGGATTAGTGACTCTAGGTTGTACTTTTTGATATTGGAATTTGTTTTTTTGTGAAAAGTCTTTTGCTACTATTAGTTCTTTTTCTTTTTCTCTTTGAAAACAATTCTGATTTGCTCAACTTAAACGAAACAAGGAGATTTAATATCTAATCATTAGTTAGATTGAGTCCTCGTGGGAACGATACTTTTCTGATCACTTTATTACTTGATACGGCACGTATACTTGCGGAGTCTAAAGGATATAAGGTTTTTCCCTATCAACAGTCACAAAATACCAAGCACCAACAAGGCAACCATTCTATGAGCAATCAGAAAAACTTTTCTGCTATTCCCATTCCGCATTAACTACTGCAACGCAACGGGCAAAACAAAAGAAATAAAGGAATGTCTAAGCAACACAATTACGGTGACAGCTCTGCAAGATTAATGTTATGAGTAATGAACGAGCTTAACGGTCTAACTTATCATTATTTCTGTAAGAATCTCAAGGTGGAGGGACCTTAAGTGTGGGTGTATTGATTACAACTTATAAGGAAGAGTGAATCCTAGAGAGAGAATTACTTGAGTTACAGAGTGTATAATCATTTGAAAGTGTTAGTGAAAACCTAGAGTATCTGAGGACTGGACGTAGGTCAAAAATTTAGACTAAATCAATATAAATCCTAGAGTAAATACCCTATTTGGTCACTGAAAAAAAAAAACACGGACCCCATTTTGGTCCCTCAAACAACGAAACCCCTTTTTAGTCCCTGAAAAGGATGAATTTCCAAAAAAAGGACCCCATTTTGGTCCTTCAAAAATTTCCAAAAACTCATTTTTAGTCCATAAAAATGTCCCATTTTAGTCCCTGGGGACGAAAAAGGGGTCCGTGTTTTTTTTCAGGAACCAAATAAGGTATTTACTCTAAATCCTATGTATTCATTTCTTCTCTATCCTATCCTTTGTTATTGTGTTTGGGGTCTTAATTGCTAAAGTTTTTAAAATCATTCAATTCACCCCCTCTTAAATGATATTTTGTCTTCAACCACAACCATCACTGTCAGATGATCCTCGGTGAGATAGTGTGACAGTTATGAGGTAACACGATGATTATTAACTATTTCTCCTACAAAGATTATATTAAGAATGAAATAGACTCTATGTGATATATTAATTTAAAATAATTGTTTAAATAATAACTCATTGCACATTGTTTAAAAATCAAATCAAACACTAGCCTTATACTTAATATTGCATTGTATTATGATTACATTACACTGTACTATACTGTAATAAGATCGAACCAAACGGTCACAAAGTAACTGAAGGTGACAAGAACTTTCTTGAGGGAAGTAAACATGTTTCGGTTATAATAAGAGGCCAGGTTACTGCCTTATGGGGCCCGTCAAACAGCTTAATTCCCGGGTTCTTATGCCGGTAATCAATCAATATCAATATGAAGGGAAAATCAATCATTTGCTTAATTATTTATTTATTTTTGTGATTTTTAATTGGGAAAATCCTTTAAAAATATTAAAAGACAAAATAGTATTTCAAATATTCATAATATCAAAGAGGTAGCTGGCTTTTAAAAAAAATAACAGAATTATCCCTCTAAATTTAAAATTAAGAGCAGCACAGTTTTGACAATTTCTTATAAGAATTTTACAAAAATCAAAATTCAGAATATCTTATAGGAGTTCTTAAGTTCGGATAAGATTTTCATAAGAGTAGTAAGTCAGTTGTAGGTTTACGAATGGCTTCTTTGAGACTGTCTTCTCTTTGCTCGAATCCGCCAGAATGTAAGCGCTAGTTAAGTCTAGTCATCAACGAAAGTGTGGGTATAGTCGCGTTAGCGCTTTTCTGATCGCTTTGAAGCTTTAGCTCTCGATTCGCCCGCCATAACAAGCTGAATGTCATGGTCGAACACACACCCTTTTTGGCACGGTTAGCCAATCACCTGACATCGGGTCAAGATACAAGACTTTATTAGAAAGAGGACAGTCACAGACTCGCATTAAGTCAGCGAACAAAGACTCACTTATTCTCAAAAGAACTTCATAAGTTACGAATTTAAATTCACAAAATCTGATAAATATTTTATAAGTTCGAATGAAGTTTTCACAAGTTTTTAAAATAATTTCATGATTTTTTTAAAAAATTTTATAAGTTGTAAATTTTGATTCATAATATTTTATAAAAGTTTTACAAGTTTTGACAAAGATTTTATAAATTCGAGTAAAATTTTTACAAATTCTCCAAGAGAATATAATTTCACAGGTAGCATAGACTGATAATACTCCATTCAGCTGCCGCCAATGCGGTGAGCAGGTTGCATACGTGGCTGTCGCAGAGGATAGTTATTTTTGTAACAACACATAAAAAGAGAGACTTATGTAGCCCAAAAAAATAAAAAGGAGAGAGAAAATTACAAATAGGGACTGAGTAATAAAATTAGGGTTAACATCAAATTTTACTCCAAAAGTTTTTTTTCCCCCTTAATGAATATCCATCTAAAAGTTTTAATAAAGGAATAATATCGCTCTAGACTGTTGAAGACGTTGATAATCAATTTTAGTTTTCTAATAGTTAAGGTGACTGCCCTCCATTTGTAACATTTACAAAGCAATTTGATCAAGAACTTGTGGGACAAAATTGAACTTATTCATACATTTTATGAAATTATTTTTAAGGGTCTTGGTTATTTTCAACAAACAAAAAAACCAGAGAGAGAAGCAGGTTTGCTGGTCAAAATAAAATACCTTAAACGTTAATAAGTAGTCTTTGTGAGGAAATTAAAAAATGTCCCTCCCAAATTCAGTATACTTGTGACTTAATTTTATGATGTCTCATCAATTCAACAACTTATATCATAATCTTTTCCAAAAAAAGCTATAACCATTTTAGATCCACCTATTACCTTGTTGTTGGTGAAATCAAAGATCTGCGTGTTTTCTTCATTTTAAACCAATGTCTAAAGAGTTTAGGCCGAGAGAAATAGTGGAAAGAGAAGAGAGAGTCAATAGATGAGAGAAAAAGTCGAAGAGTGTTAAAAAAATTCATAGAACCATTTTAGGTCTACCTCTCGCATTGAATGTTCAACATATCGATTTGGTCTATATTAATATCTAATATTATTCTTATTCTGCTTTTTTCCTTCATTTTTTTTTTCCATTTTTTCCCCTTATTTTTCTTGCTTTTTTGTGTCCCATTAGTTGAAATTACTTTTGAAACAATGTTGATTTTTTAATTTTAAATATTGGAATAGGCTGTGGTTGTCTTTATTTTCAAAACGAGTTAAGTCAATTGATAAGAACTACTTTGGATTTCATAACCTTTATTTCAATGTTTAACTAATTGTGTGAGACTCTTGTAATATTTTACTGAAGAAATGGTGAAAGGAGGAAGAGAGGGTTGACAATGGAGGAGTAAGGGACAAGAGTCAAAGAGAGAGACTAGAGATCGCGTGATGAAGGAAAAAATGATTTAATAACCTTAAACCTACTTTTTTATGTAGGTTATTATCCTAACCAACATAAATTTTTCAATATTTCTATTTTTAAAGAATACCTTTTCTATGTTAATTATTAACATAGAATCTTAAATTATCAATCAATCTCAACTATATATCCTTGAAATCTTAATAAAACCTGGTTCATTAAGAAATAGGTTGGTTCGGATTTGTCAGTTATATTTGGATCCTTGAACAATATAAATTATTGGTGCATCAATATCTCATATATGATATATCTAATAACATTATTTTTTATATTATGAGAATCTCCTATCAAATAGACCTATATCCCAATTAATGTTCATAACATTACAAATAATTTAAAATCATATTGTCTAATATCTCTTCATTTATGTATAAGTTACAAATCATTTAAAATGTGATTAACATTCAAATTAATACCCAAAAAAAAAGTCTGATAATTGACTAAGTTGGTATATAAGGGTTTCTACACCCCAAAAAAAAATGCATAAAATTTAAAAGCTAATGTTACAGCGTTGAAATACTTCATTATATAATATTGTTCTTAATATATACTCGAATATTAATAGAATGCTTTATCATTGCAGAATTTAAATTTAAAAGGATAATTAATTAAATGCTGACGTAATTAATGACTTTAACTTCATTCACAATTAAAATGAAAAATAAATTTTGAAGTAGTGGTTGACTTGAAATCACTTTGATTAAAAATGAACAAGAAGAAAAAATCAAGCAAAAGCAATCACCAAAAAATAGCAGTAGTGTCATGAAAGAAGAAGGCTTTAGGCACTGTTTGGTTTGGGATAGAGGAGAGGAGGGGAGGGAAAATGGAGGGAAAATATTTAAAAGAGAGGAAAACTTTTGTGGGCCCCACCATAAATAACTTTTCTCCTCTTTTCTCTCCATTTTCTCTCCCCTCCTCCCACTACTACAAAAAACATCAAAAACGTCCTAAATTTGACCCATTTAATGTCCTTTTTTCTAGAGACGTCTCGTGAGGGGTAGTTAAAAAAAAAATACTTTGGACGACCTGAATTTAATTCAGGTCGTCTTATGTAAGACGACCTGAATTTAAATTCAGGTCATATTACTTTTTTTTTTGAAAAAAAAAATAAAACCCCACAGGGTTGGCTACGAAAGAACAAATTAAAAATCAAATTCTAGAAATACTTTCTTTTTTATGTTACAAGCAAGAAATTCCAAAACCAGCAAGAAAAGAACACAAAAAGAGTAATCAAAACAGAGAAAACAAGGAAGATACAATGAAAAAAAGAAAGAAAGAAAAAACCTAACAAGTAACCAACAACTCGCATTCTAATCCCTTAAAATGGAAGAAATAAAGAACAAGAATGCAAAAAACAGATTAATTTCAGATCTGCAAGAGACTTGGTGTTCATAGTATTGTCTTGGAGCCACGAGAAGATTTCCAAATCTGCAAAAATTGGTGCCCTCTCATATCTAAAAAATCAACAAGAGTCAGATCTGGAAAAACACTTACTAGCGGCAGTGTTTTGGATGAAATCGATGGTGACTCTTGTTCCAAAGTGCAGATTCTGGCATCTCGTTGCTCGGTCTTGTAATACCCAAAATTTTTGTTTATCTTAAAGACAAAATTTTGATAGATAAAGCCTATTTAAAATATATGAATATGTGGTCTCAAATTTTGAGATGTTGTTATTCTATTGATCTGGGTAGTTTTTCTTAGGATTAAGGTGACCAAAGATTTAATAAATTTTGTTAGGAATCATAAAATATCCTAAGATTATCATAAATAAGTATAGTCTTAATTATATCATTTTAGCAATCAAAAACCATCAAAAGATACCTAAATCAATTAAGAAAGTTAGGAACAATTATTGAGCAATTAAATTTGCAATAATTGAGATATTTTAGTAATTTTTAAAATTAATTAATAATTAATTAAGGTCATAGTTAAGAATATGCCAACTTAGTTAGTAGCCAAAGGATATCTAAAGGCTTAAGTGTAGATTCCAAAAAGCTTAATCCTTGTGTCAATGAAATCAACCAATGAGAGAGTTTTCCATGGAATTTGTGAGACAAATTTTTTTTTAAAAAAAAAAAACCAATTCAAAAGTAAAAATTGAAGAATCGGTGCATAAGGAGAAGAGGAATTGAAATTGTAATTAAAAAACATCACAATCAAGCTTTAACTAGAGGAGACTTTCAAGGCATAAAGTAATAATAACAAGTAGGGTAAATTAAGATCAAATGAAGATCAAATTAAAGGTGAAAAAGGAGGGAAGTCGGTTCTGAGAAAGAGAAAAGATGAAGCAAGTTAAATATCTAGATATTACATAAAACATGTCATTATCAAGAAGACTTTTTCGGTAAAAAAGAAAAAGAAAAGAGGTAAGCTTATGTAACTATTGATTAATCAATAAATGGTAAGATAAAAACCATTAGGATGAATTTAAGACACAAGTAAATAAGAACCAATAGAAAATAAATTTTATCTTGAAATCCATTGATCCTAGAATAAATATAAGTAGATATTATGAACAAGCACAATTTAAACTTAAACTTGGTTATCTCCAAAGTAATTTCCACAAACTTGTGTGATTCATACTTAAGGGATTAGGAAGTTTAAAAAGACCTTTAATTAAGCCATAAAATTGAGATTTTAAAAGTGAAAATAAATCTTGAATAAAAACACCAATTTGCACCTAACTAAATAAGCATTTAGGGGTAACTAAAAATTGAAGCAAATTAACTAGAGCAAGAGGAGAGTGAAGTCGGTCATGAGGCCAAGAACAAGAGTGAAAAGTAGTCACAAATCAAAGTACAAATGATAAAGTAAATTTCATAATGAAGGGGGTCGAATCTTTGGGTTAAAAGGACGAGATTAAAACTTTCTAGTTAAGGTAAAATAAGGGCTAAAAATGAATAAAAGTTGTTAGCTAGTTAACTCTCAAAATTGCTATAAATAGGGAGGTAATGTCTTCATAATTTCTCACCAATTCACAAGCAAGCACAAGCTTAGAGAAACTGATTCTAAGAGTGAAAGAGTGAGTGAGAGTCTTGAAGAAGGGAGGAACAAAGTTCTTGGTAAGTTCTTTAGTTTTAGCTTTGAGTTCTTTAAATTTTAGTTCTTAAACTCTTAGGTAGAAATAGTTTAGATCTTAAATATGTTAGAATAATTTTATTTACATGTTTTTATGGTCAAAATTGGCTTTATTTCAAAAGAATGATGAGGAAGGTTATATAGCAAAATTTCTGGAAGAAAATCATCAAAGTAACGAAGTTCTGGCGAAATTTCATCGGTTTTGAAAGTTCTGGAATTAGTGGTGAACATGCCAAAATTTCATATTGAAAATATAGTCAAAAAATTCTGGGAAAATTCATGGTTGAAGTAGACATATAGCGATTTTTAAATATGCCAAGAACATGTTAAAATGAGCTCTGTACAGTGAGATAAAAATTCTCAAAGTTAGGCTATGAATTTTTGAAAAAATTCTGGGCAGAGGCTCAAAACTTAAAACCTAGAAGTGATTCGTGTAATCTGGGCAAAATTAATTATTTTTACTTGAAAATAGACATCCTAAGGATTTCAAGGAATTTTACAGATCCTCGTTTTGATTTTTCTAGAATTAGTTATGATTTTTCAAAGATAGATAAAAATCTGTCCAGAATGCTAGACCAGCGTTTTTAAAAAATTAAAGGTGATAATTGGAGAGATAATCCTACCAAGGGTAAAAAGGGGTCATTAGTGACTAGGATATCTTCTATAATATTATTTGTAAATTAATAGATGCAATATTACCGTTATAGGATAAACGTGACCACAGTCCGAACGACAACGTACCGGTATCACCAGCAAAGGTACGGACGCGTACTGTAACACTAAATCTGATACTTATTGTATACTTATATGTGATAGATATGTTCATAGACTGTGACTCTGTTTTTAAAAAGAATTGTTCATACACATACAGCTTTATACGGATTATAGTCATGATAACTCCGTTGAGTTTTCCTAGCGCTGAAGATGTAATACCCTAAAATTCATAATTATTATAGATATTATATTTTGGCAAATAATGCCTATTAAAAATAGGTGAATATGTGGTCTCAAAATTTTGTAAATTTGTTAGCTATATTTTAGACAATTTTCTCTTGGAAATTAAATAAACCAAAGACTTAATTTAGGCCACATTTAAGGATCATAAAAATATAAGGTAATTATTATATTAAATTATGGTTCTTGAAAAATAAAAAAGAGCAAGATGAGGTTATTAAAATACCCAAACAAATTAAAGGAAATTGTCAATAATTGTTGGACAATTAAATTTACAATAATTGAAGTAATTGAATTAATTTTCATAAATAAGTAAAGGACATATTAAAAGTCATCAAATATGAATAATTTGACTTAACTAAAGATCAAAGACCAACAAGGGGTCAATATTAGCATTAAGTGAATTGTTAGAAATCATAATTAATCTAGAGGCAATTATTAATCAACAACTTGAAATATTTTGGCTTAATTAAAGACCAATAAAGGTTTAATATTAGTGTCAAATGAATTTATAGAGATCATAATTAATTAGATCACACTATTTAGCTTAATAACATCTGAAACACTATACTAAGATAATGACTTGGATTAAATTATCATCCCCTAAAGATTTAATATGTGGCGAAAATTCAACAATAATAATAAGGCAAATCCAACTCTCTAAATTCTAATAGAGATCATAAAATGTCATAAAATGGTATGAAAATACCTAAATTAAATAGAGAAAATTTCCAACAACTAATAAACAATTAAATTTACATAAAGTAAAATATTCACATTTAGTTTTTATATTATCAAAAATAAACCATAAAGGAGTATGAAAAGGCTTAAGGCAACTAGAGAATACTAAGAATAATTATTGGGTAATTAAATTGATGTTGATTAAATTAATATTCATGATTAATCTAGTAGTAAATAAAAAAGACCTAATTAAGAGTGTTTTACCTTAAATAATAATCAAGGGGTCAATGATATAGCTCCAAAACATTATTCAACAATTAAAATTAAAGCACAAAATGAACAAAAAGAAATGAAGAAGGAGTGCACGGTTTTGGCTTGCTTAATGAGGAAGTAGGAATTTTCTAGAATGTTCAACAACTTGTAGAGGAAGTTAGGAAACTTGGGGAACAAGTTGCAACAACTTCTTGAGGAAGTAGGACCTTGAATTTTCCCTATAAATAGGGAGCTCACCTCTTCATTTCTTCACACCAAAATCATTAGCAACATCTGATTATAAAGAGTAGAGAGTGAGTAAGGAGTAGCTTGAAGAAGCTTGAAGTGGTAGAAACAAGGTTCAAGTAAGTTCTCAAGCTATAGTATTTAAATTTATAGTTTTGATCTTTAATCTTCAAAAGTAGTTTTGTTTTCATGTTTTTATGGTTAAAAATGAGTTTATTTCGAAAATTTGATGGAAAATATGGTGGAGCAAAATTCTTGGAAGATGAAGATCAAAGTAGCAAAATTCCGGTAAAGTTTACGGTTAGGAGTTTTCTGGAGTCAGCCAAGTTGATGCTATTATTTTATACATCAAATGATCATTAAAATATGAATTTTTGAAGTTAAGCTATTTTCTAGAAATAAAGTATACATGTAGGGATTTCCAAATATATAAAATATGTAACGTTTTGATCTCTGGACAAGGAGATATGAATTTTTGAACTTAAGCTATTTTTTTTTGGGCGAAAATCTGGACAGCGTGTGAAAACATTAAAACTGGGAATTGTTCTTGAGTTCTGACTGAGACTTAGTATTTTTCCTCAAAAATAGACATCCTAGGGATTCCGGGGAATTTTACAGATCCTCGTTTCGATTTTTATAGAATTAGTTATGATTTTTCAAAGTTACTGAAAGTTCTGCCCAGAAATGTTGAAGTAGCGTTTTTAATAAAATGTAAGGGTAAAAGTGGAATAATAAATCCATCAAGGGTAGAAAGGTAAATTAAACCTTTAGGATATTATTCTAAGCAATATGATATTTATTAATATCATACAAAAATCCGACAATAATGTATAGGATATCCGGGAAGTCTAGAGTCGAGTTCAAAGGTCGGGCGTTTTGACAATAACGCGGTGAAAGGTACGTTCGCGTACTAGTAACTTTAATCGTTTATATCTTGTATGATTATATATGATTGATTGATTCATGAAGTGATGGACAAGACTAGGTCTTGGGTCATGCACTGTGACTAAGTTTATGGGGCTTAGATCACCTGTTTATACATTCAGCTTTATACGGGTTATGGTCTTGATAATGCCGTTGAGTTTTCCTAGCTCTGAGGACACGATGGGCCGTCGTGGCACTGGTGAATAGTGCAGACTGTAATAACATTCATATGCAGTGGCTGTGTTCTATTATTATCTTTCATATGTGATTACTGCTGATATGTAATGAATATCTGTCATATACTGTCATATATGCTATAGAGGTTAACTGTTACCTGGGATTTAATCCGATTGAATCCCATATCTGTGTAAGATTCAGGAAAGGAACCAGGATCAGAGAAAGCATCGGTAGATGGAGCCGTGAAAAGGCACCGAGGGGAGAAGCTGATAAGAGGCACCGGTCAAAGCAAATGCCGGAAGAGCGTCAACAGAGCATTCTTCCTAGCATAGATTTAACGAAGTTATTTCAAACCATTCGGTGCCGAAGGTAGGGCTCATCTCTGTGGATCAATCAATCAGTCGCCGTAAAGTCGGTGAGACTCCCACAAGATAGACACCTACCAGGCTGAATCAGTTGATTAACTGAGTTGGATTCATTGCCCCAAGTCTAGCTGAGGCTTGGTTTAAGGCTGTATAGTTACCATGTGGAAATGTAATTATACAAAGCTCTGTAATTGTATCACAAGAATTATTTCTCCGGGAAAATTTTTAATATATCAGCTTATGTCAGGGCATCAGCATATGTCCGGGCATTTTGTATCAGATACTCATTGTCCAAATGTCAGTGCATACTCTCCGTTTCCGCATTACTCTGAGCTGTAGCACCTCAAACTCTGTTAAGTTTTCTAAAACTAAGTGTCAGCAGACACGCTTTGAAGTGTGGAATTTGGGGTGTTATAGAGGACACGATAGGCCATCGTGACACTAGTGAATAGTACAAACTATAATAACATGCATATACAGTGGCTGTGTTCTGTTATTATCTTTCATATGTGAATATTGCTGTATCATGAATATCTGTATGAATATTGTTGTATCATGAATATCTGTCATACATAACTGCTACATAAGCATGAGGTTAACCGTTACCTGATGTTTAATGGTAATTGAACCTCAGCTCTTACTATAGCTTCAGGGTCTGGGGGACCGAGGACTGAAGATAAGAGACAAGGGTAAACAGCGCGTGTGAGGACCGGATAAAGTTTATTTTGAAGGTGTACTTATATTGCTACGTAGTTAGGATTTTTAATACTTAGATAAATGTATTGATATTATCAAGATACGCCACATACAATATTGTACCACAGATTTATCAGTTACTTAGTATTTTAAATTGCTCCAATGCTCTACTCTAATCAAACTATTTTGCAAACGCTTTAGAAAATTGGGATGTTACAGGTCTCCTCGCCGTCGTCTCCTCGCCCAGCCAGATCGAAGAGTGTTGAAGGAGTGTGAATCAATCGAAAGAGAAGATGGGGTGTAGAGGAGAGAAGAGGAAGGCGTATGTGTGCAGATCGAAAGTGAGAAGAGGAAGGCGTACGCGGAGGAATTAAATGGTGTGCAAAGGAGAGAAGGGATAAATGAAATTAAAAAACTTCATTTTAGACGACCTAAATTATTGTTTAGGTTGTCTAAAGTCTCAAAAAAATTTTAGGCAACCTAAATTAATATTTAGGTTGTCTAAAGTCTCAAAAATGATATTAATTTTCAAGATTTTTTGGAGCCAAAAAAATCCTAAATTGCGCCAAATATTTCATTTTAGTCAACCTAAATTATTATTTGGGTTGTCTAAAGTCTCAAAAAAATTTTAGACAACCTAAATTAATATTTAGGTTGTCTAAAGTCTCAAAAATGATATCAATTTTCAAGATATTTTTGGAGCAAGAAAAAATCCTAAATTGCGCCAAATATTTCATTTTAGTCGACCTAAATTATTATTTGGATTGTCTAAAGTCTCAAAAGAATTTTAGACAACCTAAATTAATATTTAAGTTGTCTAAAGTCTCAAAATTGCTATCAATTTTTAAGAATTTTCCTGCGCCAAAAAAATCTTAAATGGCGCCAAATAATTCATTTTAGACGACTTGAATTGCATTCAGGTCGTCCAAATTCGAATGTTGACGACTAGAATTGCATTCAGGTCATCAACATTCGAATTTGGACGACCTAAATGCAATTCAGGTCATCTAAAATCCAGTATTGACGATCTTAATTTAATTCAGGTCGTCAATGTTAAAAAAATTTAAAAAAAACAAAACAAAACCACTTACGGCGCCAAACAAATAAATTTTATTCCCAAATGAATTCAATTCAGGTCGTCTAAATTCAAAAATTGACAACCTGAATTCAATTCAGGTCGTCTAAATTCAAATATTGACGACCTGAATTCAATTCAGGTCGTCTAAATTCACACAAAAAATGATTTTTACTCCAAAGAACATTAAATACCATAGCGCCAAACAAAAAATTCTCGCGTGAAACTACTTAAAGCATCCTGAAATTATGTTAGAACGCCACAAATCAATTTTACAAGTCCTAAATTTTTGTTCAGGATGCCAAAGGCTCATTTTCCTTCCATATATTTACAAGAATGTCACTATCTTCATTTTTTTACTTCCTATTTTTAAATAAGGATGTTTTTTAGGATTGTGATATCCAATTTTTGTAGTAGTGCCCCAACCAAACAGAGCCTTAGAGTTTAGACATTTTTTTGATACATAGGCGATAGGGGAGGGGGGATCGAACCCAGAAGAAGAAGATAAAAATTTCAAAAGCCCAAACATTACATGTTCTTGTGCGCATCAGAAAGAAGTTTGAAGGAAGATGAGCCAAGGTCGAGAGCTGAGTGGGAAGAGGCTAAGATGGTGAGAGTTTTGCTGCTTGAGACGATGAGACCGAAGACCGACGTCGTCGGTTGAAGCTAGCAATGGGCTTTGAAGTTCAAGATTTATTATAATATATATTATATTACTATATATATATATATATATATATATATATATATATATATATATATATAAGTTTTCAGGAAAATTTGATTTTCACTTTAGTTCCTTAGTCAGTCAGCAGCTTATTCTTCCATTAGTCTCTCTAACATTCACACTATCTCTTTCATTACTAAAAAAAATTTAAGCTAAAGGTCAATGAGTACTTTTGAATCTATTTTGAAATCTTATAACTTATAGTCACTTTTTTCCCAAGAGCATTTGGTGTTAGTTAAAGAAAATCATATACGTATTTTTATACCTTAATCTTTTTAAAATACAACAAACCTTGTTTTATGTCTTGAATTCGCCAACATTAGTTGGTTGGACAAACTTGGGCTGAAATGAGCCCATTTGCCTTGGCAAGTTTGGAGATATGCTAGATCAAATGGGTCAATTCGCTTTCGTTTTTCTCCGCTATCTTGCTGGCCCACATTGCATTCAGTTTGCGGTTTGCAGTTTCAACTTTCAACTCTGAATTTAACCAGTGAAGAGTTGGCTCAAGTGGAAAGGACTTGGGCCGCTTAAGTAGGGATTTCGAGTTCGAGTCCTTGTGGATGCAGAAAACTCCCCTGGGAGAGGTCCCCGCGTATGCGTCTGACAGAACCTCAATCTGGACTAGGCAAGGTAAAACTTTGGTAAACCGGATGCAATAACAAAAAACTTTGAATTTAGGGTCTTATAAAAAAAAACTTTGAATTTAGTCTCTGACTGTATCTCAAAAGAAATTGTTTTCAATATGAGGATATTTGTATTTACTATTTAGCAAAAACTTAGAACTCAGCAAAGCCTATGCTTTTTTTTTTTTTTTTTGTAATTAAGGGCAAGAAGCACAGCATGTAATCAACTAATATAAATAATGGAATTAAACATAATAATGTATCAACAAATTTAATAGAAAAATATTTCATTAATAAACAATGACACTTATGTTTATTAATGAAAAAATTAAGAAAACTAATGACGTCATTGAGTAATGATGACAATAATTGTCATTTTTTTAACAATGGAAAATGCATCTTATTCTTTTTTTAGAGTTTAGATAAATATGCTAACGCAGCTAATGATATTTTTCTTATCATAGCTTTTATGACGGTTTGATTTAGGAAAAATTATATTTAAATATCATTTGAATTTGTAAAATCCCAAAATGTTTGTTGAATTTGTTTAAGAACTTAAAGATATCAAGGACTATATAAGGATTTATAAATTTGGGTGAATTTACCCTTTTACCTTTAGTTTTAAATAAATTTAAAAAAATGAAAATGATCCTATCTCCGTCACTTTCAATGAATCTTTTTTAAAAAAAGAAAAAAAACCCACCCACTCCAAAAAGAAAAAAAACCATCGCCAGATTTTCAGCCACCAATGGTTGCAAGCCGTCCCGTGGTTGGTCCTCCCCAACCAGCCGCAATAGCCCTTCGACGAGGGTCATTTTTATTTTTTAATTTATTTAAAACTAAAGGCAAAATGATAAATTCACCTAAATTTGTAAATCTCCATATGGTCCTTCGTACTTTTAAGTCCTTTAACAAATTCAACACACATTTAGGGGTTTTATAAATTCAAATGGTATTTAAATGCAATTTTCCTTTTGATTTATATGTAAATAAATCCTATAGATATATTTTTTAAAAAAAAAACTTGCCAAAAATCTATTGGCCTAGTGGCACTGGATACCCCTTTGAGAGAAGTTGAGGGTTCGAGATTGTGAGTTTACTTCTTGTGTAGGAAAAATTTGTAAATTGTTCAACCAAAAAAAAAAAAAGAATCAGTGATGCATATAGTTAATACATATAAGGGGTTTAAACAGGAGAATAAGAAGATTCTTACACACACATAAAATGGTGAGACCCACATATATATGTGTGTGTGTGTGTGTGGGTCCCACCATTTCATGTGTATGTGACATGAGAATACACTTCTCCTACAACATGAGAAGTGTTTTTCCCATAAATGTACAATTTTAAGTATATATAATTTTCATAATTTTTAGCTTTTAATTTTTCCTTAAGAATGAATGATCATTGTTAGTCTTAGCTTATATGGTTTGATGAAATTATACTTTGGATCTATATATGTAGTTTCAAATCATTGATTTTAATTTCTATAACTTCATAAGAATTTGTCTAACGGTAATGACTGATCATTATACTTTTAACAAGTTATGGTTAATAGAAATTAAAACTAAAGTTCGATCAAACAATTAAAAAAATGAATAGTTTCATATTCTTCCTCATGTTGTGTAACGGAATAATCTCCATGTCAAAGAGACGAAGGAGGCCAAGAATTAAGCATCAATTAATGATTCTTTGTAAAATAAATACTCTATATGATCCTAAATATAAAATAAAATTGACTTTTTTTGGAGCGATTAAGAAAACTAAATAAGTTGTTTTAAAGTATTTATATTTGTCATTTTTTTGTCTAAACTATTTTGCCTAACTTATAAATTAATATACGAGTATAATATAAAGATACACAATATATGACATGATTAAATAACTTATTTAGTTTCCTTAATCTCTTAAAAAAATCAACTATATCTTATATTTAGAACCGAAAGTAGTATATCGGATCCATACAATTAAAAAATGTGATTAGATACATAGGTCTCACACATGGATATCTTTTTTCTAGTGAAAACATATGCATATTATCATAACATTGACGAATATTCTTTTCTTTATAATCCTCCAGTCCTAATATAAGACATATTTAATTTGGAGAATGAATCTTGGTCTTAAATATAATAAATTTTTTATATTTGTCATTTTTTTTATCCCTATTAATGTTCCTTTAACAATAAGCAATGATGAAAGTATGTGAAGAAATTCAGAAGTATTATTAGGACATTTATTTCATATACATTACATACATTTATTTACTTTATTTGGTAATTAATAATTTCATTGTCACTTTTAAGACGACAATATCGCAACATTTTCACTATTACACACAATTATTACCCTCAAGCGAATAGATCGAGCAAGTCTTAACTGTAATGATATAGTGGTATACTACCACTATATTCTTGACAATAAGAAATCAATCAAGTTATATTCCTGATCCTTATTATAAAGCACAAACTAACATTTCTCATAAACCAATAAAAACAATTAAAATCAATAAAGTTATTTTAAAATTTAAGTAAAGTCCAATATTACCCCTATTAATTACTTTAAACTTTAATATCATATTAATTATTATTCTCACCAACTACCCTTATTAGTTAGGAGTATATATGAAAAAAAAAATTAATTTTTTAGAAACAAATAAATACTTTATAAAAAAGACCAAAATACTTGAAGTTATGCAAGTTATTAGAAGCAGAGGGAGTATAGTATATTGATACATATTAATGTGATGTCATGAACTTGGTATAGCCTGGTCCAACATTGTCCTAGGTACATAACTTGTCTAACAAGTAATTAACCACTACAAAACTTGCAGAAGGCTTCCCACTAAAAAAATTACAGATCAGGCACCTTCCCACTTATTAAAACTCTCTCTCTCTCTCTCTCCCCCCATCAAAAGCAAAAAAGCCTCTGTACAACCACTCTCCAAAACTCCAAGCACGTACTTCATTAATTACCACACGTTTTCTCCTTCAACTTCAACTCTGTTCTTCGAATTTCTGAATTAATTCCACAGTAAATAGCTTACTCATCAGTACATTATATTCATATAATCAAAGAAGTAAATACATAAATTATTGAAGATTAAAAAAGATTAAAGGAGGGTGTGAGGAGAAATTAAAATCTGACCTAAGCCACTGGCCTCTGACTTTAGCAATCTGATTCTTTTGCAGGATTCAACAAACATTCTAAAAAAGAGAGAAAAAAAACACACAAACGTTTATAATTGGTTGGTTGAACAGTAGTGGAATATTAAGATTTTTTGAAGGGTAAAATAGAGAACTCACTTCCAAGGTACATCTCCCACGAGCATCCAGTCACCGTCTTTGTCCTCATACGTGGGCATGTACTCTGCCCCATTCCCAAGGTGATTGCCTGAAACCATGGCAGACGTCGAAATTACAAAATCACCCTTATCATCACCAAATTCTCCTAAGTGATGAGTACCATACAACGCAGTATATACTTACGAATTGTCAAGGAACCAAACATGGCCTCTAAACCCGTAAGCAGCTGATCATAGCTCTCATACTTCTCAAGATCTACCTTCCTCAGATATGGAGCTCCGTCCACAGCCACCTTCACGTACTTGCAGCCCCTCATCGCGTTCTTCCGGCTTGCCCTCACCGGCGGCCATCCCACCGCCTGTGCCCTGAATCATCATACAAACCATCACTATTGAGATATTCTCCGGTTTATACTTCTAAGATATATAATATCTCAACGAGAATATATCAAATGATAGCTCAACAACCACCATTCAATCAAAACCTGCCCAGGCACACTAAAAAGTATGTCTATATACATGTATATATGTAAGTATAACCTCTGGGAAAAAAATATGTATATATAATCCACACAAGACACAATTATAAAATCAAATAATAGGCTCTTACTTAGGTGCTGGGTTACTAGTTGACGACGACGTTGGGGTGAAGACGGTGGTTTCCGAGAAGGCACGTTTAGAGCTAGTAGTGATATTATTGGTGCCGGGAAGGCCGAGGGTGAGCTCCGTCTCCTTCAGGTTTAACTCTGTGACGTCGGACATCGCGGATCGAGCGGTGCCAGTACTCTCCGGCGACATTTTTTCGGTTCAACGAACGACGACGATAACCACGGTGCGTGGTTCAGTCTTGTCAACGTTCAAAATTGATGGGCGAGTGCGCTTTTTTCCTTTGTCGGGGCAATGCTATAATGTGTCCTGTGGGTTTAACAAATTGTGTGATACAGTATATATTTAGGGCTTAAAGACCAGGGAGTCGTGTATGGGCGGCGAGTTTGGTTCATCACTTAGGAGGTGACACGTGTTTGGAAAAGAGCGGCTATGATTCGTCCATGTATGTGACGCTAAATGACGGAAGCGTGTACGAAATTTCAGCTCTTGCAAATTGGCAAATTGCAATAGCAAATTCCGGCTCCGGTCGGTTCATGGTGATCAAGTGGACGAACCAGAATGTTCCACGTCTTCAACATATCTTTTTGGGCATGGACGTCCACATCAGTTTTTAAATTTTCTAAAAAAAAATTAATTTTGTGTTTTGTTGCCTTTGATATTTTTCAAAGACAACGTCAACTTCCTTGAGCAGTAATTGGTCTATTAGTCGGTATTTTTGACCAAATGGTACAAGACAAATTTATATGTATGCTTTATATATATATATATATATATATTCTCTTATCTCTCTCGTGTTAAATTATTTTCCTATTTCTTGTTACATTTTTATTTCTCCACATTAAATTCTATTATTTTAATGATAGGACTATTTTTGAAAAAACGTGTCAAAAACTTTCCACATATTACATATAAATATTCATAGTATTTATTTTATATAGATTCTTCAAATTAGTTAATGTGACCTTATATTAGGGATTAAAGAGAGTAATTCATATTCTTTCAACTAATAGTCAATAGTGCTGCCAAGCGCCTCGTAGCGCGATGGCATTAGTGCCAGCCTTAGGAGCTGGCTTTCTCCCTTATCCAGGGTTCGAGCCCTGCCTCCCCCTCCCCCCATTAGCTATATCAAAAAAAAAAAAAGTCAATAGTGCTTTTATATACATAATGTTTGAATTAATTTTCAAAGCTAAATATGATGCTAGGAGCTAGAAAGCCCCAAAGCATTGTTGAAATAAAAATGGAATGGCATTTTACTTAAGTAACAAGCATTGTATGGGTGTCATCTTTTGAAACTGAAAAAATATAAAATTAAAAAAAAAAATTGATTGTATTTCATTCACTGTTCTTTTTCTATGATAATTTTGGAATTTTTCTTACAGTCTATTAAAAAAACAAATTGGCCGATACATTTATTAAAATGTTTTCATATCCTCATTAAAAAAAAAAAGAGTTGTAATCAAAGTGAACTCATAATTTTCTGATGAAAGATATCGAAGTTAATAAAGTGTATATATCAAATAAGGGTATTTCTAAAAATAATTTACATCTACAGTATATTTATAGATTCTAATCACTTTTTTCTATATCTATATATTTAAATGGATTTGTTATTTATTTTATATAAGAAAATGGAGAGAGTAGTGTATAATTAAAAATTCCTTCATGCATGGTTTGGTTGGCAAGATGAAAATTCCTTAATGATATTTTTATTTTTATTTTTTTAAAAAAAATCCAAAATATTTGAATGTTTTGATCAATAATTAATTTAACAAAATGACTTTTTTCCCCCCTAAAAGTAACAGGCTTATCCCACTAGAAGATAGTGTTTTTTTTTTTTTGGCTCGAACTAAAAGATAAAGTTTGGAGAATAGAGAATTGCGAGGAAGGGGGAAGAAGGTAGAACATGTGGGGCCTACATGTTTCAATTTTCGAAGTACAGGTCAACTTTACGCGAAACTCATGTGCTCCAAAACAACTCAAAGTTTCAGGTGTGGACCCTACGTACCCCATGTGACCATGTCGCTTTGTACGTTACACGAACTGACTCCCCTTTCAACGACCGCCACGTTCCGGTTTTAACGCCTGTTTTTTTTATTTAATATTGTATTTTTCTTAAAATATCTTTAATCTTTTTTATTAGTCAACTTAAGAAATTTGAAATTTATGCTCCGCGTCCCCGGTTAGCCATAAAATATCATAGCATAATTAATTGCACTGACAGTTGAGGGAATTGAATTCTCAATTCTATCCAACGTCTTAAAGTTTAGTTTTCGAATTTTTTTCCCAAAAACGTGTGGCCTTTTTATTTTAAAAAATTAATAAAAAATCTCTGCTTAAAAATTATATTGACTATAAGGACCTGATATATTTTTATATACAAAAGGAATTTGTATTCTAAATTATTGACTACACAGCAAGTATTGGTATTTAAATTCAATTCCTTCGAATTGATAATTTTTAAATATGGATTTTTCACTAATTTTCTCTTGTTTTCTCATTAAGTTTCAAATTGGAATATTATTTAGTTAATTCCTTCATGATATTATTTTCTGTTTTCTGGAATGTTTTTCTTATCAATTTTTAGTGCTTTGACTTGTGGTTTAAGTTTGTTTAAGAGATATCATGATAATATTTTGTTGTGGATACACAAAACAAGTTATTCATTATTGCTAATTTATTTAAATCTACAGCTTATGTATCAACTAGTTATTATATAGTCATAAGAAGATCTTATGGTCTTCTATAATCTCAAATCACTTATATAATGTGTATGATTACCAACGATTTATCCAATAATAGGGATTAAAGCTTGTTTTAAAGATCTTAATAATTCCTTATGTAGACCAAATCCTAATTTTTCCCTAGTTCAATATTTCGTTTAGATTTATAAATAATAATTTAGTTTAAATAATCTAATATTCTTAATTAATCAGTAAAGGAATAAAAAATATAATTTGATTGAAAACAAGCACCTTAACCATATAAAGCTAAGTATCTAATTTGTTTTATACGAAAGAGAAGACTTAATTATATACCACTCTGATCCTATTTATAAGTCCAGTTTGACCAAATCTTACATACTAAAAAAAGTTAGTTGACACAATGATTATGGGGTAAATTTTCAACTTTGCCCTCATTTATGATTGGGTATTTTTTTAATATTTCTTCTCTCTATATCTTTATGGGTGCAATTAATATGAGTAAAATTGTCACAATCTCATTTATTTCCAAAACTGAACTTATAAATAGGACCAAATTTTTTTGGTCAAACTAGACTTATAAATAAGATCAGAGTGGTACTTTATATCCTTTCAAAAGTACATGTAGAATTCATCGAGGTGGTGAAAAAGCATAATGGAAAACAAAATAAAGCTTGATATAACCAACCATTAATTTGTACAAAAGTCATTGAAATTTCCACAATGACAAATCACTTCACATAAACATTTCGAACAATTCATCATGAATTTCCCATGACGTACGTCTGCTGCAAAAAGCAATTATATAGGTTTTGAGCGTCTGAAAAAGGGGGGAAAAAAATAAAATTTAATTGAAACCAATCCCACAGATAACGAAATACATACAAACACTGAAACATCATATCCTTTTGGATCCAGTGAAAATAACGAAACACTATGTCTTAGTTCGATAACACTATACCCCATTTGGGGCAGAAGATACCAACTGGGTATTTTATCATTTAGCAATCAGTGGAAAATAATTATTAAAAAAAACAAGAAAAAGAAGAAAACAAAGAAGGACTAAGTGGAGAAAAAGTGTATTATCGTCAAGAAAGAAAGAAACAAGCTGCCTTCCAACTTGCAAGAATCATCTCTTATAACCTTTTGAAGTTTAAAGAAACTCAAACTATAAAAAAAAAAAAAAAAAAGAGAGCAGAGAAAGAAAGGAAGAGATAAGAGCTACCACCACCACTATTCAACGGGAGGCAATTCATCATGGAACTGTGGACCCTTTCCTCGTATTCTATTTTTGTGTCCCCAAATTATTATAGTTCACGTAACATCATTATTACTTAGTTTGCGTGTTATTTTCATGTCTAATTAATCTCTTTCTTTTCTAAATTACCGTTTTGGTTTTTTTTATAAATCTCTTTTAACCAAAAAAATTGGTCTTATTTATAAGCCTTCTTTCAAGTAATAAATGATCGATTGTGACAATTTTTCTCATATATATATTAATTGTATCAATGAAAATAGAAAGAGAAAAAAGAGTTAAAAGATACTTATTCATAAATAAGGGCAAAGTTGAAAATTTACTGCATAATCATTCAGATGAATACCTCTCCTTGGTATATGTGATTTAGTTAAAAGGAACCTATAAGTAGAACCAGAGTGGTATACCCATTATTTTAAAAAAAAATACTGAATTTCTGACAGAATTTGCCATAGAAATTTTTCAGACGGAATTCTAATATTGCCACCGAATTATTTCGTCACAAAATTCCGTGGCACATAATTAGCCACGGAACTATTCTGTGACTAATTTAGCTACAGAATAATTCTGTGGCTAATTCTGTCTAAAAAATTTAAAAATTATTAGTATTTAGATAATTTTACTTTTTAAAATAATATATTTATTATAAAAATAAAAATTATGATATTAATAGCCATATAGCTATTTAAAAATTATTTTTCCATAACTAGTGTTAAAATTATCATATACTATATGTAATTTCTTAGTAATACATTACATATAAAATAAAATAAAAATATATAATATAATACGTATATAAATTATAAATATTTCAGTCCAATTTCTGAAATTGAATTTTATTTTTATTTAACAGTAATTAATAACTAAAAATTTATAATATATAAAAATTTATAAATGATTGATTATATGTAATAAAATTATACACACGTATATCTATATACATACATATATGCGATAGGGTCATGTTGAAAATTAATTTGTCACAGTCCTATTAGCGATGGAATGGATTCCATCAAAAATTCAGTCTAAAATCCGTTTCCGTGACAAATCCATGGCAAATTTTGTCGGAAACTCTGAATTCTATGGTAAATTCTTTCAGAAATTCAGTATTTTTTGTAGTGCTAATGGAATTCTCAGATAATTAAATTTCTTGATTATGACTGTATAATATTTATTCTAGGTCATGTTAGTTTTCAAAACGCACAAGTCTATATTATACGCTAGCATTTAATGAGATTATTTGTTATTGTATTATATAACAAAAATTTATTGATAATCATATCCAGTGTACAAAGTTGGTTTATGATATATAGGATTATTGATGATGTAGAAAAATGCAAAATTTCAAATTTTAAGATTTTTCTGTTATTTATCAAAATAGTACTCCCGTTGGTCCTGATTATAGGATGCCTTTTAGAAGGATTCTTTTTCCCAATTTTTCTCTGTAATTAATGTTTAAAAGTGGTTGCTCATCATATTTTTCTTTTTCTTCAAAGTTTCATTAATATGGGTTAGGTTGAAAAAATTTATTAATTTAAGATATATTTAATTAACTAACTGTCATTTCTTAATTTGTGTGAGTTAGTTGAACATGCTTTATAAAAGGGATTGATTGAGCATATATGTTATCTATATATGGGTAAAGGTGTAAATTTAATAATGAAGTTTTTCATTATGAGCACCCAACACAATTATATCCTGTTGGGTGCAAAAGTAGACATTATCATTTTAAGAGGTATTAAATTTAATATTGTGGACCGTTAACCAGAGCTAATGTCTATCCATTGTTTGTGTTGTGGGTCCCACATTTCTTCCTATTAACTGCATCATTTATGCTTTAACTAATAAAAACATGTCACATCATTGCATTCACCTAAAATATATTGTGTAAGTTGAACTATCAGCTTTTAAATTTACTTGAGTTTTATTATTTTTATTTAAATATTGTTTTGTTCTAGAGATTTATACCTACCTTTTTCTCTCTCCTCCCTCTCGTCTTCCCTTACCTCCAACCTCCCTTTCAGATATTTCTCGCAAAGCAAAAAGGAGAAAAACAAACTTTAATCAGATCACATTAGATATTTCTGATTGCAGCACCTACTAGCTCCCCATTAGTACCTACTCTTGAATCCTAAGGGCCCGTTTGGTTCAGGGAACTTTTAAGGAGGGAAAGGAACTTAAAGAAGGGAAAGAAATTGAAGGGAAGATTGAGAAGGAACTTTAAAAAGTTGAGCTATTTGGTAGACATGGGAATTTAATTAAGTTGAGGGAAGACAAATTGTTTGGTTTGAAGAATTGGGTGTTAGTTAAATGGGAAAGTTAGGTAAAATTCCCTTAATGCCCCAGGGAAAAAAACCCAGATAACGTTTTTTTTTTGTTCATCTTGCGACTTGTACTGAAACAAAGGCAAATGGAATCGCGTCTTTGAGGAGAAAGGGAATTGGTGGAGAGCTCAATTCAGTTTGAAACCGCGACGACGCGACGATCACAACGGCTAGCGGAGGTGCGAAGGACGTCAAACTGACATTGAAGGAAAAAGAGGGGGACAACATCGAAATGAACCAATCTTGTGCGAACATGAATGTTGCAAGAGGAATAGGGATTAGTGAACAATGGATTTAGTTGCTGCTTTGACAGGAAAAATCAAAAATTGAAATTACTCAGTACTAAACCCTGAAATTGTGAAGTGGATAAAATAAATTACTACGTTGGTAAGAAAAAACAGAGTTACTTAAAAGCAAACTTCAGTATAAAAATAATGCTACTGATGTTACAGAGCAACTTGAAGAAGTTCGAACGTAAGCGTAAAGTTCGAACGTAAGCGTTAAGTTCGAACTTACAAACTTTACGAGTACACACGTTCGAACTTACTATCTAACAGAAGGGCATATCAACAGAAAAACAAGAAACGCAAAGTTCAAAGAATCGTGGAAACATAAAACTTGCCAGCCATTCATGGACAATAGAAAAACCAGCGAACTTGATACCCAGGAAGAGATAACAAGAAATGCAAAGTTCAAATGCCAATAACCCTACCATTTAGCTGATCCCTGATTCATTAAGAAGAAGAAGAAGAAGAAGAAAACCAGCGAGCTTGATACCCAGGAAGAGATAACAAGAAAGAAGAAGAATTTCAGGAAACAACATATTAACGAAGAAGAAGAAGAAGAAGTAATTTCAGGAAACAACAGATTAAAGAAAGAAGAAGAAGAAGAAAGAAGCAATAGTAATGGTGGTTCCCTTTCTACCGGAATCAGGTCAGCTCGCATCTGAAACAACACTTCTTGATGGAGCGGAGGTTCTCAAACTTTTTTTTGCCTCCTCGTTCTTCCAGTTCGAAGCTCGATTGTGATTTATAATTTGAGAGGGGCGTTTTAGTCACAAATTTCACTCTCCCGAGTAATTTTTCAGGATCCCGCCACTTTTTGAAGCAACTGAGGTTCCCACGTTTATGGGAACTTGGACATTAGCGAGAATTTGAGTTCTCTAGAACAGGGTGCGCCAAATATGATTTTGGCGTGGGAACTGTATTAAGTTCCCGGAACTTCCCCTGAGTTCTTTCAACCAAACGGACTCTAAGGGTGTTTCACTTGCCTATAGTAGCCCTACTTCTGAGCCATTTGTCGGAGCTCTTGTATACGACCCCTGCTGGATTCATCTAGAAAAAGTAAATGAGAAGAGAGAGTTTAAAGATAACAGGTGATGAGGGAGGACAGAGGTGATGGAACAATATAGAAGGGAGATAAAAAGGTGGACATGAATAATTAGAACAAAATTAGTGTACACCATATGCCAAATGGACGAATCGTGAGACCCCCATAACGTAAAAAAGGGATGGACATTATCTCTGGTTAATGGGAGTGCCAAATTTGGTACATTTTAGAATGATTATGTCTACTTTTGTGCCTCTTAAAAATAATTATCTCTACTTTTACACTTAACAAAACATAACTGTGCTAGATATTCATAGCGAAACACTTCTTTATTAAATTTGCATATTTACCCCAGTATATAATAAAGCCCCCTGTGTGTGTTACAGCGCAGTGTTGATCTTAATGCAACTAATTAAACATTTTTCATATTCATTAAATACTTTTAATTAGCTAGCCCATGCTCCTAGCTAGCTACCTAATTAATTTGAGACATATAGGTACGGAGAGATGCTAAGATCAATGGTCCCTTGTCTTGCCAAAAAGTCCCGGAGGACACAATATATTCTCAATGTTACGTTGAAGAATATCATGGCTCTATGATTATCCACTTTCAATTGATTTTAATTCATTTTATCTTGTCTTGAGAGGCTACAACTAGCTGAGTTCACCTGTTTCGAACTTTACTCATTTTGATGCAATTGAGAAATGGAGAGTACGTACACTCATGGATGTTTTTGGAGGGGAAAAAAGCTTTCAATAATTTTTGGCAGCTGGCACTCTTCTTTTTCTTCCTTTACTTTGAGTGATATTTTAGTTACTCTTTTCAACATAAATACGAACCGCGCAAAGAATTCTCTGCATTCTCATTTCTCTAAGCTCAAATTTTTTAGTTACACATTTGGTCCTTTTTCTAAGTTACTCCCAATATGTTTTATTGAAATCAAAGAAAATCTTAAAACCCAATAGTTCTATTTTAAAATGTAATAAGTTTTTAACTTTGTCCTCATTAAACATGCATACTTGGCCTTTATTTTAATACATACACCAACATTTAATATAAGGGGTAAATGAATAAACTTATGGAAAAAAGAAAGGCAATGATATACCTTATAAATATGATTTAAAAGGCTATTCTCTTTCTGCTTTGTAAAAGAGGGCTAGAGGAGTAACTAATATCATGCTGCCTTATAATTAATTTATATTCTAATTGTTGTATCATGTATGACCATTTATTAGGCCAAAAGTTATACTCCATCATTATATCTGATAGTTATGGTACTAGGTTTTTAACATATGACTTAATTGGAGGGTTGATTTTAGTCATAAAGATAAGACTTATTTCTAATATTCTTAAAACTTATCCTAATTTACAACAATATGGTAAGAGAGAAATGGAAGGAATTAAGAAGGATGATTAGGGTGTTTTTTGGGGAAAAAATGCGTGTCATATTACTAATTTAAATAACTTCTTTAATCTAATCAAATTAAGTAAACAGATTTTACATATAAGAACCAAATGGGGTATAACATATGACCAGCTGCACAAAGTAGCGTGTTAACTCTTAGAAATTGACAACAATCCAGCACATTTTCTCTCCCCTTTTATCTATTTTTGGTTCAAAATATGCATAGAAATGAAGTTATAGAGGAAAATGTGCATATCAAAGTATAAGGCAAATATCAAAGAAATCCTTGTTTGATTCTATAGAGTTTGTGATTTAATTGAGAATTGATAATTCCTTCCTCTTTTGTAGGAAGGTGAAGACAAGCTTTGAAGCTCCACAAGAATCAAGAAACAAGGAAAGAAAGAAAAGATGTGAAGCAGTGCAAAGTTGGAAGAATCTGTGCAACTGGCCACAGCCAGTGTACAACTGGCCGCAGCAAGTTGTTCTCTGTGTCACTGGCCGCAGCCAGTGGACCACTGGCCGCAGCCAGTCGTTAAAAAATGCTGAAAGTACAGCTACACGTTTTTTCACTTCAGAAACAGAAAAACCCTATTTATACCAAAGGGAAGGGCCGAAAAACACACTCTTGACCTAGGGAAACAAGTGGACACACAAGGGAAGAGCTTGGGAGAGAGATTTGGACAATCTTGGAGGCTTGGGTGCTCATCCAAAAGGAGATTTTGGAGATTTCACCTTGGTTTTTCCTCTTTTCCTCTCCTTTCTTCTTAGTTTCTTCATGTATTCAGTTCCTCTGCTTAGAATCTCTTTGTATTTGAACATGAGTAGCTAAACCTTTCATTCTAGGGTTCTTTTACCCTTTTGTATGGATTAATACTTGAACTTTCCTCTCTTTTGGTAGATAAGTATATATATGTGTTGATTTCAACCTTGGCTTAATGCTTCTAAGTGATTGGCCTCCATTTAGATGATTTATTCACTTGGGTTTTGACTCGAGAGAGCTAATCTAGGTGTAGAACTTGATTGAAATCATGCTTGTCTTGAAGTTTACTTGATAAATGGATGGTTTGTTGGTAAAATAGAGATATATTTACTAATCTTGCATTGTCACATTAGGGTTGTTGCTTAATCATTGATTCTTACTAATTGTAGCAAGAGATTGTGCATTTTAGTGAGAAGAGAAACTTGATTTTGACTTGAGAGAGCGTTTCAAGTGTTTTTGAACCCTAGACTAACACATACATGTATTGAAATGCTAGTAGAGAGGAAGTTAACCAAGTTTTATGAAGTGCAAAAGGGGAAGAAGAATCCTAGGCTCCATATTTCTTGAAGTCACAAGTCATTTGCCTTTATCAATTTTTAGTTTTAGAAAAAGTCTTTAAAAATTCCCATTCCAACTCAAAAATTTGTTCTAGCTCAACTTGATTGAATTCACTATGCCTCTTGCTTGACCAATTTGTTAAACAAATCCTCGTGGGAACGATACTTTACTAATCACTTTATTACTTGCGAAACTCGTACACTTGCAAGGCGAACAGTAGCTTAGATACAAATTATTAAATCAAAAGCTATCCCTAGGCCAAAAATTCTTCTGGTCCTTATTATAAGGCACCAACTAACATTTGTATTTTGTCATTTTTATAAGGAACTTGCTTATTTTTAAAGCGCATTAATTATTTTGTTTATGTATACTCATAATTAATAAAGATAGTGAGTGAAAATAATAATTAATATAATATTAAAGTTTAGTACAATTAGTAGGGGTAATATTGAAAGTTACTTAAATTGCAGGACAACTTTATTAACTTTAACTGGTTGTATTGATTTATGAGAATTATTAGTTGGTACTTTATGATAAGGACCGAGTAATTGTTAACTCCTATGAACGTACTCTATCTAATTATATCAACCTAAGAACCATATATAATTTCAGGGGGATATGTTGGCAAAAAAATAATTATAGGGGGATATTGTCAAAGATGTCAGCTGCTCAATAATAATAATAGGGAAAAAGATTTTTTTAAAAAAACTTTAAAATGGTAAAATTTTAAATTACGTGTTTCTCAAAAAATGAATTATGAATGCTTATTAAATGTCGTCATTCCCTTATCAACTTTTGATAATAAGCCTAGAATTTTGAATTTCAAGGTGCTTTTTTTTTTTTTGGCCTTTTCCCATAATAATACTCCTTATAAACATGAAAATACGCGTTATGGAATTTAGAATTTTTTTAGCATAAGAATGACATATAGAATATGAAAAACATTAAACCACTCAAAGGATAACATTGGATTAGCGTCATATTATAGAATATGAATAACATTCAACCACTCAAAGCTAAATTGCCGGCGGACAATTTAGATCCCAAGAACATTCATAACAACGCAATCGAGTATATATGCATGTGTTATAAGATTAGAAAAATAATTAATCTCATATATAATTGATTCAACCATACTTAATTTAACTTATATTATATCAATTATCATATTATTTAATAGTAAATTATTTAACTTATAATGTCGATCTGAATGGGTTTGTCTAATCGATGCTATCCATGAGCAAGCAAGAGCATTATTGTGTCAATTATAATTTAATTAAACACAGTGGTTAGTTGGTCCCGGAATTATACAATAATTACACACAGTCACACACACACACACAAACACACACACAAAACACACACACACACATTAATTTTATATTCTGATACGGATAGATTCTGCACCTCGGAGTAGAAGACAATGCTCAATGTTCGTTTATGCTTTTTTTTCTTTGGGTATTCACAATGTTTACGCTCTTTATTATATATTCTGTCCCTCATGGGAGGAACAAATCCACTGTTCATGATCTGGAAATTCTTTTTCTCCCTCTTTTGTTATTATATTAATCATGCTTGTTAATATTTAAATTCTAATTTACTTTAAGAAATACCATCTTGACTTTTTGACTAGCTAATTGACTTTTATGTTCTTCTGAATTAACCGATGCATGTATATATAAATTACACAGGAAGAAACTCCCAATGTAAATGATGTTGATTAACTATCTTTTTTTTTTCCTGTTTATTATGTTAAAGTCATGTAGTAAATTGGAACTTCATTCTGTGGTCTTAATTAAGTAAAAATGAACTAAAATTATTTATTAGATGAAATGATTAGTTATAATTCATACGCAACAAAAAAATATCAATTTATCATTTCACGAAATTAAACAAGGAGAAAAATGTGAAACATACTGATGAATACTTTTTCAAAAAAAAAAAATCTATTTATCCCTTTTTTAAAAAAAATGAAATTGTCGGCTCGTGAAAGAAAATATCAGAATTGAAATAATTCCAGTAACGTAAACACACACACACACTGGAGATTAATTAATACACGAAGTTAAGGCAAAACATGAATACATAATAAGATTAAACGATGCGTTTTTCCTCATCTACACAAGTTTTATGTCCTTCATATCTTATACATAAACAAAAGTCCGAGATTCAAACATCAACATGCATATTAAAACGAGAACGTAACTTTGATTAAGAGGACTGACTAAAACGCAGACAGCGCTATTAGATTAAAAGAAGCCTAATTAATTTTCTGCTTTGACTTATAATTAGTCTTCATATTCGTACGTCGTTCGTCGTCTTCATCGTCTATCGATCACTCCTTTTTGCCATTCAAAGACCCTTTTGGCTGCAGATCAAACCCTTTTGCCTCCGATCTCCTCATGATCCTCAGCCTCTTGCATGACTCAATAAACATTCTGCAAAAGCACACCACCTTATGATTAATAATTTAAGCACATATATATAATTTATTTAATCATTTATTAATTAAATGCATTTAATAACAATAATGGTTTTTACCCTATTTTTAGGGGAAACAATTATTGAAAAAGATTTTGCCCCTTCTCATTTCAAGGTTCTCTCCAACATTATAATGAGGGATATGTTCACGCATGTCGGCAATATGTGGTCCAAAAAACATATTATTGGTGCCACAAACACGTAGACTTTATATTCTCGCATCAAACCAATAATCTTCATGAAAATTCCATACTTACCCAGAAAATTATTATTTTTTCCCCTTTCCTTCCAAATTTATCCAGAGAATTTTCCTCTCTAGCTAGCTCGCATAACTTGACTCGCTTCTTAACGATTAGTACTATTCTGAACCTAATGAATAAATTCTTATTGTACGACATGTCTGCCGAATTAACTTACTTGTAGATCAATTTTGTACCAACTTGAAAATCTGTAGGGACGACTCATGAATATTTCATAGAACCAGCTTAATTGAGTCATGTATAATTAATTAGCACAAAATTATGGATTTGGAGAGACATTTAGACAAAACAAAGTAGGGTGTTAAAGAAGAAAAGTGAATTCCATTCCATGTACAATTATATTTTCTGTATTACTTACTCTCTCTAAATATATTGTTGCACAATCAGAAAAGTTAATAAAAAAAGAAATCAAAATGTTTTCATTTTTTGAGAATTTTTGAGAAGCCTTCATAATGATGGCAAACTTCATACCTATGAAAAAAAAATAGAAATGATAATTTCAATATACAGTAGATATATATGGTAAAAGAATTTATATATGTAGAGAAAGCAAGTTGTGTGTGTGTGTGTGTGTAAATATATAAAGATCCAAATGTTTAATAATAATTAATTAGTAATACTTAGAAAGAGAAATAATTAGATGGAGGACAAAAGTACTTACTCCCAAGGGACATCTCCAACAAGCATCCAGTCACCATCCCTGTCCTCATAAATGGGAACGACTTCAGAATTGTCCACTCCCTTCAATGCCTCTCCTGCAACCAAATATATAATTAATTATAATTTAATTATTATTCTATTAAAATGTCTGATTAACTTTTCCCTTCAAGTTTCCATGCATGCTTTTAACTTTATCCTCTACCACTGTCTTTGTCCTTTTTATCTCTCAACTATAACACTAATTAATCAAACTCTAATTAATTAACCAAACCTCACTAAATCAAGCACTCTTATTTCAGAGTGTTCTTAACCGATCCTATCGTCTGTTTTGAACGCATAGATCTTTTTTACAAAACACTATCTTCTCTCTAATATATCAGAGATTTATACATTTTCAAACAAGAAACACATACTTGCCCAACATTCTTATAAAATTGCATGTCATTTTGTTAGCCATATATATGATAGATTAATTGATTAGACAATTAATTAGAGAAGGAATTGAATTAGTTAATTACTCACCGATTCCATGGCAATCAAAGAGCTTCTCCAAGGCTGAAGCTAACTCAGAGTAGCCCTTTTGCAAACCCAAATCAACCTTTCTCAAGAAAGGAGCTCCATCCATACTAACCTTCACGTAAATTTTGGGTTCACTCATGCTATTCCTCCTCCGGTAGGACCCCACCGGCGGCCACCCCACAACCGGGCTCTTTGCCGGCGTCTTCCTGTCACCAGAGCAGCTATTCTCATCCTCACCACCACCACCACCATCAACAAGGCCAATCTCCGAGAACACCCTCTTCTTGTTGGTCATCTCAGTAGCACTCTTGTTCTGATCTTCATCCCCACCGCGGCCTGGAAGACCCAGCCTAAGCTCCGTGATTTCGAGTCCGAGAGCCATTTTAGGGATTCGAATTCAAAAACTTGTCTTTAATTTTGAAAACTTCGAAAGGATTCTACTTGTATATATATTATGGGGATGATGAGAATATATATATTAATTTGAGCTTAAGATAGAGGGGGAAGCTAGGGAATGGGTGGGCTTATATACAAAGTGAAGAAGAAGGACATAGTGGGAGCCATGAAAGGGTCAAGTAGGGTAAGTGGTCGGTCACATGAGAAGCAAATGTAGGGACGATATTGTTTAATTTTAATTTTCCCACTCAAAAATTAAATTAATTAAAATTACACCACCAATAAAAGATTGCGGGACAGATCCAAGGGTTCCTATGTTGCCTTGTTGTTATATTTGGTGAGATCTGATCGTGGCCATCTGATTAGGTGTACCGAGCATGAAACAAAAAACAAGCCATGTGATCAACTTGTTTGATTGAGTATCTCTTTGCATTTATAATTTATACCCAGCGAAAGTCCTCCTTTTGGATATGAGAATATGTATGACTTCTTCTTTTTTTTTTTTCACCTTTTTCAGACAAATTAAAAACAGTATAAATACTATGTCTGGGGTATTGCTGGATTTTGTTCCAAATTAAGTAACTAAGTTTTTTCTTTGAACCATGATCTTAATAACATATAATATCTCGCGGTGCATATTTAATACTAATAGTTTTACTATTGGGGTGTTCTTTAAAAGTCAGATATATAATATGTTTCTATCCATACATATACATAATAAATGTTGCTTTGTATTGTTTTTAATCAAAATAATAAAATGTCTCGTAAATTATTTTAATTTCAATCACTCAAAATTAGCTAAAAATTTATTATTATTAAAAAATTAGTACAAATTATTTTATAAAAATAATACTTTGTTTTTGCATGTTAGTCATCTTGTGAAGTGATTAATTCAAAGATTCCAAAAAGATATATAAAGTGTAATGAATTTTTTCGTATTTTTCAAAGATTAAATTTGTTTATTCCCGAATTTTTAGGCATGAAATAAAATGAAATTCTAAATTGTCGCCAACGAACCACAATAACGTACTCAGTAACCATCAGTCCATCACATTTAATTAACAACAAGGGTTAATTAAGCCAAACTAATTAATTACCACTCTATGCTAAGTCACTTGTACCCTCTCACACAAAGTATTGCATTAAATTGATAAAATTTTCTAGATTTGCCCGGCCTTAATAAATTTTTTGTCTCTGTACTTTTCAAATGATTTTCGTACACCTTTCTCTCCTCTTTCTCTCTTTCCAAAAGAAATTAAATAAGGGTAAAATTAAGAAAATGTTATTAATTATCCTATAAATGATTTATATTTTGAACCAAATTTCTTCTCTAAAAGTAACTTATATTTAGGAACAAAGTGATACCTAAACTACTTTCCCACAAAACATAACTTTTCCCTTATCCTACAAAGTCATAAGAACAATATATATAGGCGATAGACGGGCTATATCTCAGATTCCGGGTCTACATATATGATTAAGCATTTTTCCCCCCCTTTTCTTGTAGATTAAGTCTGCCAGTTCTAATTAATATATCACCATTGCTAAAAAAAGGGTAGTTGCGACGCTTCTTTTTACAGTAACTGAGGCTCTTAGGAAGAGCCACATATCGTATCACCACTAAAAGAAGCTATGACGTTTCCCCAAACACCACAACAAGTGTGTGTATTTTAAAAAACGTACATGTCCTGTGGCGCTTTCTTAGGGAAGCGCCATAGGAAGTGTATTTTTTTTAATTAAATTTTTGCTTCTTATGGCACTTTTTCAAGGAAGCGCCACAATAAGTTTTTTTTTTTAAACTTTTTTTTTCCCCTTCAGAACCTATAATTACAGTTGAAAACACACTTTAAACACACATTTTCATATCCACAACAAAATGAAGAAAAGAAAATTAACCACAATCAAATAACTCCAAAATGATACAAACAAATAACTAATTAACAAAATCCCTACTAAATATATCTATAACAATTGTGAATAGAATACAGCTAATTCTAGTTAAACAAACAACACAACAATAGTAGCTAGCTAAAGCATTTCCTGAGCACATATTCTCACAATTCCTCAATGATTTCATTCACTTGATGGTCGATGAAACTGTCACAACGTTGATCTTCATAATACTACATATATACAATCATGCACACAACAAATTAAAATCCCTAAAAATTAATTATCATACACTAGTCAATTAGATTTAAAACACAATATGAATTGCAACTAAAATGACTTACTTTTGGAGGAACAACATGTTGATCATGAGTAATTACATACTTCAAGAATTTCATAATATAATACCCGCAATCATTGTTATTCATTTAGAAAGGGCACATCTGAAGACAGGGACCCTCAACATAGAGTAATCTAACTCCCACATGCTTTTAATGACACCAATGTATGACATTTGTGCATAGATAAGGTATATATTTTTAGCACTGGATCTATGCTAAGAAACAGCAATAAGTGTTATCCCACTATTCTTCATTGTGCTCCATGTATCATGGTCTTGTGTATAGAATATATATAGTGTAACCATTGATTACATAAACATTGTAAGATAATACATTTAAACTCAGTCCCTTCCATAGCCATATCAATTTTTCAAAAACTGAATCAGGATTCCTCTCCATCTCATCATTAATGCACCTTTTTAACCAACTTGAAAAAAAGTCGATTGTGCTCTTTTGTTATCAAATTTTCATTCCTATTACCATATAGTTGTCGAAGAGCATCCTTGTGCTCTTCAACATATGGTTCAACCTAATCATTGATATGTAGCATATACAAGTGAGCTTGCTCTCATTCAGTCATCGATATCCTTATTACATCCATCCCACTTGTTCCTTTCCCTGATCCTCGTCTATCGTGATGAGAATTAGGGATCCCTAGAGAGTCAACATTTGATAGAAAATCAACACAGAAGTCAATTGCTTCTTCAACCATGTACCGTTTAGCAATACAACCCTCTGGTCGATATCTATTTTTCACATGCCCTTTTAAAATTTTCATAAATTGCTCATTCGGGTACATCCATTTCAAGTACACTGGACCGCGCAATTGAACCTCTTTGACGAAGTGTATGGTTAAATGGACTATAATGTCAAAAAATGAGCATGGAAAATGCATTTCAAGTTCAAACAGAGTACAAACAATTAACCTTTGCAAATCTTGCAACTTTGTTTAATGAACCACTTTACTGCAAATCAACTTGAAAAACATGCAGAGTTTAGTGATGGTGTTTCTTACTTTTTTTTGGGTAAAATGAACTGTATACCAATCAATAAGAAATTCTACATGAGCACATGACAATCATGAGATTTAAGGTTTTTTAACTTCAACTCTTTCACTGATACAAGGTTCTTTATATTTGAATAGTATCCCTCTGGAACTTTAATTCCTTGTAGAAACTCACAAAACAATTTTTTCTGTTTCCTTAACAAAGTATAAGCTACTAGAGGTAGATGAGTTCAGTGCCCTAGATCAACTGGTGCCAACTCTTCTCTTATTCCCAAGTTTACCAAATCCAACCTCGTATCGACGCTATCTTTACTTTTTCCTTGCATATTGAGTAATGTGCCAATTAGACTATCACATATTTTTTTTCTATGTACATCACATTAAGAAAATGTCTCACATATATAGACTTCCAATATGGAAGTTTAAAGGGAATAAACTTTTTCTTCTAACCACTTGTCTCAATTTGTTTTGAAAAAGGCTTGCCAAAATTGTTATCTAAGTCTTTTAACTTTTCAAAAACCTAAGCACCGATCAACATCTTCGATGGACTACCTTCTTCTTTTTTTTTTTTTGATACAGAAAGCAACCTATCAGAACCTAGCCCTTATCATGTTCAAGGATCCTAGCTAGAGTCATATCAGGAAAGGACACTACATGAAATCCAGGCAGCGAGGATAAGCCTAGTTTGGCAAGATGATCCGCCGCAGTGTTGACCCAACGGCTAACAAGTTGAAATTG
Source organism: Acacia crassicarpa (assembly GCA_034222035.1). Classification (NCBI taxonomy): domain Eukaryota; kingdom Viridiplantae; phylum Streptophyta; class Magnoliopsida; order Fabales; family Fabaceae; genus Acacia; species Acacia crassicarpa. Next base: position 913,255 of record JAWXYG010000019.1, on the reverse strand, counting down.
GATGGTCCAGGAACGATGGATAACAGCGTGAATTTCTTCAACAAGGCAGTGGTCTTCATGCGCATCATTCATAGGTCTTCGCATCAATTCAACAGCTTCTGCAGAATCTACTTCTAAGATGACATTTCTAAAGCCTCTGTCCCACGCAAGCTTGAGTCCAAGGAGGCATCCCCATAGTTCAGCAGTGAGACTATCTCCCTCCTCACCTTTGAAAAGAAATGCTTGCACGAATTCGCCGTCGTCGTTCCGCAATATGCCACCGCTAGCCACTCCAGAGGATGAATGTGAGAAGGCCCCGTCTGTGTTAATTTTCACCCAATTCGCTGGTGGAGCTTGCCAGTGATCCTCAGGTAGGTTTAGCGTCCTCTTTTTGATTCCACCTATACCCCACCTGTCACGGGCTTCATTTAGGCAGTTTCTGATTGATGAGACACTAGCCAAGACTGCAAAATTTGAGACACTCGTGTCCTCAAAGACAAATGAGTTCCTGCGTTTCCAAAGCCACCAGCAAATGATTGCAAATAATTGTTTCCACTCTTCTGATTTCTGCGATCCACCTCTAGAAGTTAAGTTCCACCGCATCCAACTATCAAGATCCAAAGACGTAAATGTGTTCCAGAGGTGCGATGGTACGATCTGCCTCCAAAGTTCATGTGTACCAGGGCAATCTCTGAGTACATGTAAGAGGGTTTCCAAGTCAACCTTACAAACTGGACATCTCCCATCCTCACTGAGCCCTCTCTTGCACCGAGACACGTTGGTCAAAAGCCTGTTGTGTAAGACAAGCCACAAAAATATTTTACATCGCTCTGGAGCCTTAATCTTCCAGATACTTCCCCATAGTTTATCTGGAAGGATTGCAAGAGGCCTCAAATTGTCATAAGCAGATTTAACAGTGAATTGCCCATCCTTGGTCCATTTCCATCTCAGGAGGCCATTGGGTCTTTCTTCGATCCCGTCCTTAACCTTGTTCCATGTATGTTTAATTCCATTCCATAGATTTGACCCTGGCTTGCTCCTATCTATCATTGGAAGAACGTCTGTGCCGCAATTATACTTGCTTCTAATTACTTTCACCCAAAACTCCTCTCGTTTGGATGCTAGCTGCCACCCAATTTTCATAAGAAATGCTTGATTATAAAATCTGGTCTGACGGAGGCCCAAACCGCCACTAGCTTTAGGTCGGCATGTAGTATCCCAGGCCACTAGTGGTATTTTCTTTTGATTCTCAGTGCTACCCCATAAAAACTGACGGTTGCTTTGATCTAAGATCTCACAAGTACTACTCGGAAGTGAAGAAGTTTGCATAACATACCCTGGTATTGCCGTAGTGACTGACGAGATAAGAGTGGCTCTACCTGCAGAAGATAGAGACCTAGCCTTCCATGATGATAGTCGTGTCTTGACTTTATCTACTACATAGTGAAAGGATTCCTTGGTGACCCGCTTATGATGAAGGGGAACGCCCAAGTATTTGCCCAAGTCACTTGTAATAGAGAATCCAAGAGACCCACACAATTCACTTCTTCTAGGGTGAGACACATTCTTGGAAAAGCACACTTTCGTCTTTTGTTGATTAATTTTCAAACCAGAACTGTCACAGAACACCTTGAGGCATTTATTGATCACGTCGACTTGATCCATGGAAGCTTCTGCAAACAATATAATGTCATCTGCAAAAAACAAATGGGAAATAGGTGGCCCAGATCTAGTAAGATGGATTGGTCTCCACTTCTTGTTATCAATTTCAGATTGTATGAGATGCGCCAATTTCTCCATACATATAACAAATAGATAAGGTGACAATGGGTCCCCTTGTCTCACTCCCCTAGACGGGATAAAAACCTCAGCTTTATCACCATTCCAAAGAAGTTGCATGGTAGGGCTAGAAATACATTGTTCAATCACCTCAGTAAGGCGGCTGGGGAGGTTCAATTCCTGCAAGCAATTCAGCACGAAATTCCAATTAACTCGATCATATGCTTTTTCTAAATCAATCTTAATCGCCAGGAACCCCTTCTTCTTCCTCATAGACCGCATTGTGTGAATAACCTCTTGTGCGACGATTATGTTATCGCTACTATGTCTTCCTGGGACAAAACTGCACTGAGTTGGAGCAATCACTAGAGGCAAGATATCCTTAATCCTATTCACAAGGACTTTAGAGAGGGTTTTGTAGATGACATTACATAAGCTTATTGGTCGCAAATCCCCCATGGATTCCGGGTGTTCCTTCTTCGGGATAAGTACAATAAGTGTACCATTGACTTCCTTGATCACCTGCGGGTTAGCAAATAAGTACCTCACATAAGTCACAACAGAGTCGCCTACCGTGTTCCATTGGTTCTGGTAAAAGAGTGCATTGAGTCCGTCGGGGCCCGGGGACTTAAGAGCACCCATATGGAATAAAGCTTCCTTTATTTCAATAGCTGATAGTTCTCTGTTGCACCAACGAAGCTTCTCCTCATCAATACGAGGAAATGACATGTTACAGTTAATAGTTGGCCGGATGGAACAGTCTTCTGTAAGGAGGTTAGAGAAGAATTCAGTTGCCATATGCTTTATTAGGGAAGTGTCGTAAACCCACTGATCATTACCATCCTTAATGGCCTCAATACGTTGAGCTTTCCGTCGACGATTAGCACGAGCATGAAAGTAGCGAGTATTCCGATCCCCAAAAACTGTCCATTCCGCTCTTGCTTTTTGTGCCCAAATGAGAGACTCCTGCAATAACACATCCTCGAGTTCCTTCCAGATCTCTAGCTGTAGGGACTCATATTTCGGCGTCAAACCAAAGCGAGAAACAACTTTGTTGATGCCATCTAGCCTTCTCATGAGAAACTTTTTCCTTCCCTCAGTATGTCTGAAGACCTCTTTATTCCACTTAGAGCACGCATTGGCAAACTGGCAAGTGTTTTGAGTCCATTCCATATTAGGGAACCAAGACTGGCGAACAAACTCATCAAACTGGTCATGAAGCACCCATGCAGCAATAAATCGGAAAGGGCGGTTTGGTGGAGATGTGTGCATACTCTTATCGAGACATAGTAGTAAGGGCCGATGATCTGATTTGTAGAAAGGAAGATGGGCAACCGATGCATTGGGGAACATACCGGTCCACTGATCATTCGACAACATTCTGTCTAATCGTGCCTCAGAACTACCTCTCTTCCATGTAAATTCTGGGCCAAAAAAGCCAACATCCCTCATGTCGTGATCTTCAACCCATCTAGAGAAATCTCGGTCAACAGAAGATCGGAATGTTGCTGGAGATCGTCTCTCACAAAAAAGTAAAGTGCCGTTAAAGTCACCTCCTAAGAGCCAGGGGCCTTGGATCAAAAATGCCAGGCGGGAGAGGTTATCCCAAAGCAAACGGCGAGAGGCACATGTAGGACTAGCATAAACCACTGTGAGCATCCAAGAATTTCCAGCAGCTCCGGTAACCTGCAAATGCATAAATTGATGATGACGTTCAATCACAGAGATAGAAGAGATACTATGCTCCCATAAACACCAAATACCACCACTATATCCCTCACAGTCTATTAATTCCATGTTGGGGAATCCCAGTTGTTGTGCCCGGCTTAGAGAAGCTTCTTTAGTACATCTAGTTTCCAACACAGCAATAAAGTCTAGTCGGTAATGTGTTTTAAGATCACGAACTAGAGCAGGGAAGCTTAGAGCTCCAGTCCCTCTAGAATTCCAGATTAAAAAATTCATTGAGAAACTAAATTTGATTTTTGGGGTGTGGCAACCTCCCCCAAGGTTTTATCCAGATCGCTCATTAGTTCATCCATAGGTTGTTTTGGCAAAGCACCTGTTTGAGGAGTCACGGGATCCTCTACACCACCCATGACCATTGCGGTTTGCACCAGCAAATTTGCAGACGTGGAATTCATGTTATCCTTAAAATCCAATGCCAAATTCATACCAGAGTCCGCCATAGGCTCTTCGCAAAGTGACACATTCGGTGGGGCCTCCATGTCTTGTAATATAACAAAAGAGTTAGGTGTGGTGGGCTTCAAAGTATGTCCCAATGGCATTTTCCTTGCATCACGTCTTGCAGGTGGTGTATTTTCCTTTCCTTTAGCTTTTCCCTTAGCAACACTTTTCCTCTTGGAGCCCACCGGGACCCACTCAGCCTTCTTGGAGTTATTAGCCAAAGTCAAGCCATCTTTATTTTCTTTTAAAGGCATTTGTTCTTCCTTTTTCAGACTCGATTTCCGCATATTATGCTTAGCCTCCTGAGATTGTGGGGTAGCATTTCCCAAAAGATCCCCATTAATACCTTTCCCTAACTTATTCCAGCTTGATGACCTGCTAAAATCACGGCGTAAAATCCGCAGTTTACTAAACGGGCTCGTCTCATTCACATCGCCATCTGAATTTTCCGGTGAGTTTCCACCAGTCACCCTTGTTTTGGCCTGACTTGATTGAGTGCCATTCACAGCAACCTTTTCATACGCCGGCTGATCCCTTTTACCACCCTCACCATCAGAACCCTTTGTCTTCATTTCACCTTTGTTAACTCCTAACCCATCCTCTGCAGTCACCTGGACAGAACCGTGGTCATTCCCAGTAGATTCGAAGATTGGACAGTCACTCTTCTGGTGCCCATATCTTCCGCAAGAGAAGCATACATGATGGAGCCCTTCATAGACAATAGGACGTTCTTCTCCAAACACCACATACGTTGGTAAAAGAGGTTGCTTCAAGTCGATCTCCACACAAATGCGCGCAAATCCACCCTTATCATAAATTGACGTAGATCGATCGACTTTTATCATCCTTCCTATCATATTCCCAAGCCTACGCAGAGACTCCACATTATAGAACTCAAATGGAATATCAGGGAGACGTACCCAAGCCGCAATATGACAGTGCAAATCTGCCTTCCAGGGGTTGAAGTTTGGCCGCCAACGCTGGACAATCAGATAATGGTCTTCTATCATCCACGGTCCCTCCTGAAATGCATAGTCCCGGTCTTCCTTATTTGAAAAAGAAGCTATGTAGTACCCATTACTCAAAGGAATAAGCTTCAGAGGATCCTTTGGTCTCCACATTCGATTAACGCGATCACGAATCACATAGGTGGGGAGACTTGCACCTAATACTTTAATAATCAGAGAGTTCATCCATGGTAAACACCATGCTGAGTATTCTTCCTCGGTGAAGTGTAGTTTGCCAGGTTTCCCTTCTATTCGTCTCGTCGTCTGGTTTTCTTCTTCATCCGAGTCCTCCAAATCTCCTTGGGGCTCTTTCTCGTTCATTTTGTGGAAATAAGCTTTCCACCCCTTCATGATGTCATCCTCTTCGGAATGTTCCACCAGAAAACCTGCACATCCCGGCGAGAGTAGCTTGTCACGATATGACAACCTTGCTGGAGTAGGCTTCAGATTTGACTTTGTTCCCTCAGAGCTTTCCTCCTCACTCTTCCTTTCCTTTGCCATCTTCCCAAAAACAAACTCTTTTCCATGGACACCAGGATCGTGCTGGAAGGTTTCCTTGCCTCCATCGTCGTCTCCATCACCACCTCCCGGTCCCTCCTTTCCGCCGTTCGCCGTTCGTGTTCCTCGCCATCGGTTTCTCACTCGAACTTTCTCTCGGTCTTTCTCTCGGACACTCATCTCTCGGTGATGGAGCTAATTATTCTCCGCCTCTGGACTACCTTCTTCTTAGTCACCATTAAAAGCACTTTTTCCACTTCCTCCATCGATGTTTCAATGGTAAGAATCTTCAATGTCCCATGTAGACATTTTTCTTACAATGATCTAGTCACATTGAATGAGTGTCATCTTCAAACATATAAGGCACACACAGTAGTATCCTTTGACATTGTATCCGGACAAATTACTATAAGCAAGGAAATCATTAATTGTGTGAAACAACATGGCTTTCAAAGTGAAACTTTCTTCCTTATGCCCATCATACACATTGACACCTTCTTCCCAAAGCAGCTTCAAGTCATCAATTAAAGGAGCCAAGTATACGTCTATATTATTCCCAAGTTGCCTTGGCTTAGAAATTAACATGGACCGCATCATAAACTTACATTTCATGATTTTTTTTTTTGGTCGAAACTCACATTTCATGATCAAGTATGGAGGAAGGTTATAAATCATCAATATCACTGGGCATATGCTGTGTTTACTACTCTGAACACGGTGCGGATTGATTCCATCAGTTGACTGTCTAAGGCGTAAATTCCTTACTTCGTTTGCAAAGTCAAGGTACTCATGATCAATTTTTCCCATTGAGGAGCATCTGCAGGGTACCTAAACTTCACATCTTCAATCCATTCATCTGCATGCCATGTCAACTTCTTGACGATCTCTATATTACTATACAATTGCTTGAATATCATAATAAAGGGAAAACACCATAGGACCTTCAAATGACTTTTTCCTTTCTTCTTCCCATATCAAGATGCATTTCATTTAGGGCACTTCTCTAACATTACATACTGATTCCAAAATAATATGCAATCGGTAGGGCATGCATGTATCTTCTCATAACCCATACCAGTTGTAGAGCAAAGAATTTGCTTTGCCTCGTATGTCTTTGTAGGAAGTACATTTTCTTCTAGAAGCATAAATTTCACAAGTTCAAGCAGTGTGGTGAAACCCAAATCACTCAAGCCATAGCGTGCTTAAAAGTTTTACAATTTCAACACTACTAAAAACCTTGTGTATTAAGTACTACTAGCATATAATGGTTTCTCTGCATCACTTTTCAACTTCTCAAATTCTTTAAGAAAGCGCCACTTCGACAACATTTAGTATTTCTTCAAGACAATCATCCTCATCACACATACTTGGGTCAAACTCATTGGAAGCACCACTCATAGAATGCATGTGATCGTTACATATATCATCTATCTCACCATGCCTTGTTCATCGTGTATATATTTGATCAATTCCATGACACACTAAATGATCTAGCAAATTAAGTGGACTAATATGATTTCCTTAACAACAAGATAAACAAAGACACAAGATTTTGTTAGGATCTTTTGTATGCTCGATTGCAAATCTAATTAATAAACTCTTTCACCCCATTCCCTTCAACACCGATCAGATGACATCCACTTTCAATCCATCTGTAACATCCCGTCTTTTAATATGCGATTTTCAAAAGAGATTATCAGAGATTTGAATAATTTAAACAGTGTGGCATCAGAAAAGAGTTTTCATTTTAAAACAAAACGAGTATCTGATATTTAACCAACATTGGTGTGTTGATACTAATACAGTCATCCAAATATTCAAGTACTCAAAGTACATAAGAAAACAGCAACAGATAAACAATCCTCCGTCCGAGTCCTTATACAGCCTGCTTACCCTTGTCAGCAACCCTGTCTCCGTCAGAACCTGAGGCTATGGCAAGAGCTGAGGTTCAATTCCCATTGAACCTCAGGTAACAGTTAACCTCATGCTTATGTAACAATTTTATATATAATAGATATTCATGATAGTTATAGCATAATCACATTTTAACAGCACAACCACCTCATATTTTAATCCAGTCTGCACTACCCAGTGCCACGGTGTACATCCGTGTCCTCAGCGCTAGGAAAACTCAACGGCATTATCATGACTATAACCCGTATATAGCTGAATGTGTATGCACAATTTTATAAAAACAGAATCTCAGACTATCCATCACATACAAATTTACAATAAGCATCAGAGTTAAGGTTACAGTACGCGTCCGTACCTTCGTTGATGATGTTTTGGTACGTTTGACTAAAACGGTACTTCTAACGGAAAACAGCGGTACAAGTTCACAGATACCCTATAGGAACAATATCACATTTATCAGTGGCCATCAACTTTGCAATACTTGTGGAATTCTACGTTGAAGATTTACTATTCATGTGAATAGTATTCACTATTCATGTGAATAGTACCAGTAAAAATATTTTTACCGTGACGGTAAATAATTTTTACTGTTTGGTAAATAGTATTTACTGTATTGGTAAATAACATTACTGCCCAAGAATAATTCTTTTCTGATGTGACAGATCAGACTAAGCTGCAGCCACAGAGCATACTCAGAAAAAACTCTATCTGGCATTTCTACTATAATTACCAAAAGAAACTACCAAATCTTAAGACTAGAGACCAAAGAACTTACCCTTGAAGTTCTTACTCCTTCTCTCCAGCTCCGAGAACTTTACTCTAAATTCTCCCTCTAAACTCTAAGAATTCTCTCTCTTCTATTAAACTCGACCGTTGTGATCTGAGTTTGGTGTGAAGAAAATGAAGAAGTGAGGCCTCTATTTATAGTGTTGGAAAATGGGTCCTTAAGTGTAATTTCTTGTTTTTGGGTCATTTTTCGTAATTTCAAAAAAAACTAAAAAGGAAACCCGTGAACAATTTTTAAAATTTTTAATAATATTTTAATATTTATTATAATATAATATTATTATTTAAATAATAAATTATTATTGAGTGGGTCCCGCTGACAAAATTTTCAAACTCACGAGAGTTTCTGTCGGGAGGGGAGAAAATTTTGTCAGTGGGTCCCACACCTTTAAATATTATATTATTTTTTACTAATAAAGTTCCCTATTCGGTGTTCTGATCGCGTGATCTTTTGCAAATTCTCAAAAATCCAGAAGCACAGCCTTGAAGCTCTATTCTTCCTCTTTTTAGAAATATCTGGGTCAACTGAATTTTTGACCTCATTCAGGATATTTCGTAATCTGTCAAAGATTTTAAGTCGGACACTGCCGGAAACAGAAATTACTTCGGGTGACACCATCTTCGAGACAAAAATTCACTGATTCATAATATGCCCTTACCCAAGAAACCTAGTTCATGGTTTACAAGATATAATTTTATTTCTATTATTTCCCAAAATATAAGATATTACATTTCTCCCCCCGTTAAATAAAATTTCGCCCTCGAAATTTACTCCATACTAACTAAACATTGAGCCATGAACTCCGGATATCTTTCCCTCATATCTCCCTCTGTTTCCCAAGTCGCCTCATTAGGAGATAAACCCTTCCAGACCACTTTCACAACAGGAATATTTCTGTGTCGAAGCCGTTTCTCCTGGTAATCGAGAATTCGCTCCGGCTCGACCTCAAAAGTGTTATCATGTCGTACCTCGACATCCTCATACTGAATAACATGGTCATGGTCAGGTTGGTATTTCTTTAGTTGAGAAACATGGAAAACATCGTGGAGTTTACTCAAATTCGGGGGTAAGGCTAACTGGTATGCGACCGGTCCACGTTTTGCCAAGATTTCGAATGGCCCAATGTAACGAGGACTTAGCTTTCGCCGTTTAAGCGTTCTACCAACACCGGTTACCGGGGATATCTTGAGAAACACATGGTCTCCAACCTCGAATTCTAGTGGTCTTCTCCTCTTATCAGCGTAACTCTTCTGTCTGCTTTGTGCTGTTAGGAGTCTCTGTTTGATCAATGCAATTTGCTTGGAGGTCTTATCAACTAAATCTGTCCCGATGAATTCTCGCTCCGACAATTCTGTCCAGCATATAGGTGATCGACACTTCCGCCCGTACAATGCCTCAAATGGAGCCATCTGTATGCTCGAATGGTAACTATTGTTGTAAGCGAATTCGACCAGCGGTAAATGTTCATCCCAATGGCCTTTGAAATCCAATACACACGCTCTAAGCATATCTTCTAGTGTTTGTATTGTCCTTTCAGATTGACCATCGGTCTGCGGGTGATAAGCCGTACTAGGCCTTAGTTTAGTTCCCATCTCTGCATGCAAAGCCTCCCAGAATCGGGATGTAAATCGCGGGTCCCGATCAGAAACGATGCTCTTAGGTACACCATGAAGTCTTACGATCTCTTTGATATAAATCCTCGCCAATTGTTCTGGTGAGTAATTAATACTAATGGGGAGAAAGTGTGCTGACTTAGTCAATCGGTCAACAATTACCCAAATCGCGTCGTGATGTCTAATCTTGGGTAAACCTACCACTAAATCCATGGTGATATTCTCCCATTTCCACTCCGGAATTTCCAGTCCTTGAAGAAGACCAGGGGGTCGTTGGTGTTCAGTTTTAACTTTCTGACAGGTTAAGCATCTACCCACGTACTCGGTTACGTCTTTCTTCAGCCTGGGCCACCAAAACTCGGATTTCAGGTTCTGGTACATCTTCACCATTCCTGGATGTAGAGTGTATCTGCTCTTATGAGCCTCATCTAGTATCTTCTGTCGCAATTCACCATCCTTCGGAATGTAGATCCGCTTCTTGTATCTGACCAAACCACTAGGTGATAGGTCAAGGTCTTGAGTTTCACCTTGTGAGATCTTTTCTCGCGCTGCAATAGCCCATTCGTCGTGTCGCTGTGCTTCCTCAACTGTATCTCTCAGATCGTATTCCCCTTGACTAACAAGGAGACTTGCAAGATACACGTCATCGGGCGCGTAGTGTCTCATGCAAATCTGATTGGACAGGTTCAGGTCTCTGAAATCTTCAAGTAGTCTCCGCTCTTGAATCATCATGTATGCTGCGTGCACCGTCTTTCTACTAAGCGCATCTGCTACGACATTTGCTTTTCCGGGATGATACTTGATCTCCAGATCGTAATCTTTTAGTAAGTCCATCCAGCGACGTTGTCTCATGTTGAGCTCTTTTTGATCAAACAGGTATTTCAGGCTCTTGTGGTCGCAGTATAACTCTACGACTGCACCATAGAGGTAGTGCCTCCATATCTTTAAGGCGAATACAATAGCCGCAAGTTCTAAGTCGTGAGTAGGGTAGTTCAACTCGTGAAGTTTCAACTGGCGAGAAGCATATGCCACAACTCTGCCCTGCTGCATGAGAACACACCCTAATCCTTGCCCACTAGCATCACTATAGACAACGTACGTTTCGTCTGGATCTGGAATTATTAATACTGGAGCTGTAGTCAACTTCTCCCTCAAAGTTTGAAAACTCGCCTCACAATCATCGTCCCATATGAATGGTTGTTTCTTCCTTGTGAGCTTCGTTAATGGTAAGGCAATACGTGAGAAATTTTGTATGAATCTGCGATAATATCCCGCTAATCCCAGGAAACTACGTATCTCTGCCACCGTTTCCGGCCTCTTCCAGTTCAGAACCGCTTCCACTTTACTAGGATCAACAGCTACACCATCGCGAGATACGACATGACCCAGAAATTTTACCTCTGGTAGCCAGAATTCACACTTGCTCAATTTAGCAAAAAGTTGTTTGTCACGGAGTATTCCCAACACGAGTCGCAGATGTTCTTCGTGTTCTTCCCTGCTTTTAGAATAGATTAGGATGTCATCGATGAACACCACTACAAACTTGTCTAGGTGTAGACGAAAGATTCTATTCATGTAATCCATGAATACGGCAGGCGCATTTGTCAATCCGAAAGGCATCACAAGGAATTCGTAATGCCCGTATCTGGTTCTAAAGGCTGTTTTTGGAACATCACTGGTTTTCACTCGCAGCTGGTGGTATCCTGAGCGTAAGTCAATTTTAGAGAATACACAGGAACCAGATAGTTGATCGAGTAGATCGTCAATGCGAGGAAGTGGGTACTTGTTTTTGATAGTCACCTTGTTTAACTCGCGGTAATCGATACAAAGTCGTAAACTTCCATCTTTCTTCTTTACAAACAGTACTGGGGCTCCCCATGGCGACACACTAGGTCGAATAAATCCTTTCTCCAGTAGCTCCTCAAGCTGTTTCTTCAATTCCAGCATCTCGTTTGGTGCCATACGATATGGTGCTTTTGATATTGGTCCAGTGCCTGGCATCAAGTCGATGGCGAATTCAACCTCTCTCTCAGGGGGTAACTTGGTGAGATCTTTGGGAAACACATCAGGGAATTCATTCACAATGGGAATGTCTTTGAGTGATGGTTCGTCGTCTATCTTGATTGAGAAGAACACCATATACGCTTGGCAACCTTGCTTCATGCATTTTTCTGCTTCTGCACTAGAGAGGAAATTCAGACTCACATTGATCTTGCTCTGGTCGTGTGGTGGTGAGAATCGTATTTCTTTATTACCACAATCAATGACCGCGTTGTTTGCCGTTAGCCAATCAAGACCAAGAATGACATCAATGCCATGAAGCGGTAATCGGATAAGATCTATGTTAGATTCTCGTCCGTTCACACTCGCAATGCAATTAAGACATGCATCAGACGCTAAAGATTTCGCGCCAAGTGGGGTAGCTACTATCAAATCATATGGTAGTCTATAGGCTTGCATTCCTAGTCGTTTTGCACAATCGAAAGAAATAAACGAGTGACTAGCACCCGAATCATACAATGCCTGTAGTAGATTTCCATTAAGAGAAATAGTACCTTTGATCATCTCAGGAGATTTCTTGGCTTCCTCATTAGTCAGAGCAAAAACTCGTCCTGCGTTCTGCGGTCTCGCCTCCAAAGCTTTTTGAGGACAGTTTAAGCTAATATGCCCCGGTTTCTGACACCTGAAGCACACTGGCTTTCCCTCACAGTTAGCTCCCGGATGGAATCTTCTGCATTGCGGACAGGCTTGGGATGTCTGCATTCTTGGAAAGTTTTGCTGTCTCAGTTGAAATGGCCTCTTATTCCCTTGTTGGGAATTATTCCAAGGTGCCTTCCTCTTCTGTGCTGGGTTGTTGCGATTGAAACCGCTACGGTTGGGGCCGCTACTGCTGAAGTCTCTGGTCTTGCGAAGCTCCTTCAAGTTTCGTTCGATGAGTCGGCAGGCTTCTACAGCTTGATTTAGTTCCAGAAATTTGTGCGATACCAACCTTTCCCTTATCTCATACTTTAGTCCATACACAAGTACATTTGCAATGCTGCTCTCGTCATTATCTCGCCTCAGAAGTGATGAGTACCGAGATAAGTTGGTGAAACGAGCGAAGTAATCATCGAAAGATTCTTCCCGACCCTGACGGATGTGCAGGAACTCTGTCTCCTTCATCATCTGTACTGAGGGTGGAAAGTACTGCTCGTTAAACTTTTCTTGGAACGTTTCCCATGTGATGGGACAGTTTCGGCTTCGGAGGGTTGCCGCGGTGTTTCGCCACCAACGATCGGCGTCTCCTGCTAGCTTGTAAATTGCCAATTGAGCCTTCCTGTTATCCGGACATTCTAAGACCTCAAAGATCTTTTCAAGATGCAATAGCCAATCCTCAGCTGAATCAAGTTTTCCTCGGAATACTGGTGGCTTGTGTTTGCAGAATTGTGTCACCCAGTATTGTGTATCCTTAGCTTCTCTGACAGGTTGATGTTGTTCCACCAGTACTCTCTCCTGTCGAGGAGATGACTGAGATCGTTCTGGTCTCTCAAATGCGTTGCTGCGCTCGTCTCCTTGTTCATCGTAATTTTCTCCTCCCTCTCGTTGTTGTTGCTGTTGCTCTCCTTCAGCCTGTTGTTCTTCATCCCCTTGTCCTCCCTGCCTGTTGGCGAGAAGCGCATCGATGAGAGCTCTCTGTTCTTGTATTATTCTCCTCATTTCTTGAAGTTCATCTTGTACTGGTGGTGGAGGTTCATGTTGTTCGAGTTCAGGGTTTGGTACTACTCGCAGTTGCCTACCCCTACCTCTGCCTCGGCCTCTGCCTCGACCTCGGCCTCGGCCTCTAGGAGTTCCGGCGCCTCCCAAAGTTGCCATATTCTAAATTGCAAAGGTTAATAGATATAAACACTAGAAAACAAAAAGATTACACATAACATAAGATCACAAATTTCATATGAATCACACCAAAGCGTATATAGTACACCCCTTTTATTCATTAATGGTGATTACACAAACTACTATTATACTTAGTCCTACTGTTACAAAACTATTGCTACTACTACTTCCATGGTTCATTGAACTGTTGTAGGGTTGTCTTTGTCTTTCTACATGACCAGGTGAACTAAATGCTGGAGGCAAAAAATGCACGAGCACACATCCTCGATGTGGCCCTCATTCAGAATTTCATTGATTTTAGTTTTCCAGAAACGGGTGCGAGGAAAGTGATGAAGGGTGGATTTAACCCAGTCTCTAGAAGGATACGGAAAATGGTAGCGAGAGTTTGCCTGGTAAAATTCTCTGACTCGGGTCAGATACAGTAGGTATTTGTCTTTCTCGGTCTTAGTAGTGAGAGCGGCATGGAGAAATTCTAAGTGTAAGGCTAAAGTTAAGATGGAGTTTTCATCTAAGACGTACTCCAAGTTGCCAGAGTTGGCGTCAGAATCATAGTCGAGATCTTGTATCTGAGGATAGTCAAAGTTATCACCTATTGAGGAATGATGTGAATTGCTGGGATTTCCGGGTTCTGGTGAGTAGGGCTCTGCAAGAATAGGTATTGAGTCATATAGATGGTCGGGATACTCAGGTCCAGGATGGTATTCTGGTTCTGGATCATTATCAAGTGCAAGAGCGGGGTAGAGTGGTTCTGGTACCGGCACAGGTTCAGGCATTGGTACAGAGAGTGGATTTATCGGCTCAGGGTTCAATCTCCTTCTTACTGGTTCGGGGACTATCGACCGACGTGCAATACGTCTTCTTTTCCCAAAGTAATTGATATACGGAAATTCCTCTTTGTCCATTTCTACAACAACACCAGGGTCATATCAGTACTTATATTTTTTTTTTTAAAGAAAACCATGGCTTAGAGCCTAACTTAGTTAATCAACCGATTGGCCAGGTAGGCGTCTATCATGGGAGCCTCACCGTGCTAGGGTGACTGATTGGCTGATCCACATAGACTCGGCCCTACCTTCGGCACCAATGGTTTGTTATAACTAAGTCGGGTTCATGCCAGATAAAATACTTTTGAAGGCTAGAACTTAACTCTGCTACTTAAACAACCTTACAAGACTGTTTAAAGTAACCTAGTTAACTTCGTGCCAGGATGCAAGCTCTGATACCAAAATGTAACATCCCGTCTTTTAATATGCGATTTTCAAAAGAGATTATCAGAGATTTGAATAATTTAAACAGTGTGGCATCAGAAAAGAGTTTTCATTTTAAAACAAAACGAGTATCTGATATTTAACCAACATTGGTGTGTTGATACTAATACAGTCATCCAAATATTCAAGTACTCAAAGTACATAAGAAAACAGCAACAGATAAACAATCCTCCGTCCGAGTCCTTATACAGCCTGCTTACCCTTGTCAGCAACCCTGTCTCCGTCAGAACCTGAGGCTATGGCAAGAGCTGAGGTTCAATTCCCATTGAACCTCAGGTAACAGTTAACCTCATGCTTATGTAACAATTTTATATATAATAGATATTCATGATAGTTATAGCATAATCACATTTTAACAGCACAACCACCTCATATTTTAATCCAGTCTGCACTACCCAGTGCCACGGTGTACATCCGTGTCCTCAGCGCTAGGAAAACTCAACGGCATTATCATGACTATAACCCGTATATAGCTGAATGTGTATGCACAATTTTATAAAAACAGAATCTCAGACTATCCATCACATACAAATTTACAATAAGCATCAGAGTTAAGGTTACAGTACGCGTCCGTACCTTCGTTGATGATGTTTTGGTACGTTTGACTAAAACGGTACTTCTAACGGAAAACAGCGGTACAAGTTCACAGATACCCTATAGGAACAATATCACATTTATCAGTGGCCATCAACTTTGCAATACTTGTGGAATTCTACGTTGAAGATTTACTATTCATGTGAATAGTATTCACTATTCATGTGAATAGTACCAGTAAAAATATTTTTACCGTGACGGTAAATAATTTTTACTGTTTGGTAAATAGTATTTACTGTATTGGTAAATAACATTACTGCCCAAGAATAATTCTTTTCTGATGTGACAGATCAGACTAAGCTGCAGCCACAGAGCATACTCAGAAAAAACTCTATCTGGCATTTCTACTATAATTACCAAAAGAAACTACCAAATCTTAAGACTAGAGACCAAAGAACTTACCCTTGAAGTTCTTACTCCTTCTCTCCAGCTCCGAGAACTTTACTCTAAATTCTCCCTCTAAACTCTAAGAATTCTCTCTCTTCTATTAAACTCGACCGTTGTGATCTGAGTTTGGTGTGAAGAAAATGAAGAAGTGAGGCCTCTATTTATAGTGTTGGAAAATGGGTCCTTAAGTGTAATTTCTTGTTTTTGGGTCATTTTTCGTAATTTCAAAAAAAACTAAAAAGGAAACCCGTGAACAATTTTTAAAATTTTTAATAATATTTTAATATTTATTATAATATAATATTATTATTTAAATAATAAATTATTATTGAGTGGGTCCCGCTGACAAAATTTTCAAACTCACGAGAGTTTCTGTCGGGAGGGGAGAAAATTTTGTCAGTGGGTCCCACACCTTTAAATATTATATTATTTTTTACTAATAAAGTTCCCTATTCGGTGTTCTGATCGCGTGATCTTTTGCAAATTCTCAAAATCCAGAAGCACAGCCTTGAAGCTCTATTCTTCCTCTTTTTAGAAATATCTGGGTCAACTGAATTTTTGACCTCATTCAGGATATTTCGTAATCTGTCAAAGATTTTAAGTCGGACACTGCCGGAAACAGAAATTACTTCGGGTGACACCATCTTCGAGACAAAAATTCACTGATTCATAATATGCCCTTACCCAAGAAACCTAGTTCATGGTTTACAAGATATAATTTTATTTCTATTATTTCCCAAAATATAAGATATTACACCATCTATACCTTCAACCTATTTTTAAAAAGTGGTTAGTTGTTTAACTATTGCATTTACTAATTACTATTTATCTTTTGTTATTTATTTTAAAATAAAATTGGTACCATAACTTCTTAAAAATTGAAGATTTCCAGGTCTTAAACCCTCTATTTTAATTGATAAATAATCAATGAATTAATACCGCAGCATCAAAATAATATTTCACAGCTCATAACTAAAGAAATCATATTTGCCAACACATATCATAGGCAAATTAAAAAGCATAACAAGACAACAAATAAAATACAAGTGTTAAAAATAAATAATTATTTTACTTATGCAACTCATCAATGTTAACAATTACTACAACAACTAAAAACTATAACTACTACATATATTCACATACAACCTACATATAATAACATTTAATTTTATCTCATTTATTTTTCAGCATATAAAAATGAGGGGAAAATTAGATTTCATGATAAATTAAATATAAAAGATATTAACCAAATTAAACTATTAACTACCAATAAAATTAGATTTGTAAGCTCAAAAATTAAAAAACTTATAGTGTATAAGAAGTTTAACTAGAGCGAGTTGAAACTTCAAGCACAACACATTAAAAAAAAATTAATAAAGGAAAAAATAAAGATAAAAGGTTTCATGCAGATTTAAAAATTAAAAAACAAAAGGAAAAGTGAGTGTGTACTTATGGGATCTTTGGGATGGGGATGGGTGGAGGAAATGGGACCAAAGGAAATAATGGAAGTGGGGACAAAGTGGGTGCATTGGAGGATAAAAATCAAAAAGGAGAGGGGAGTGGGGACAAGGATAAGGAAAGGAAGAGGCCAATGGGAGTGAAGACCAAGGATAAGTAAAGGAAGTGGCCAATGGGAGTGGAGACGAGAGGATGAAAAAAAGGAAGGAGAAAATAGGCAAGATAGCTATTGGAAAATAAGAGACATGCTACTGCTAAAGTGGGAGTTGATTAAGAAGAGTTTGAAAAAAATATTAAAAAATACTTTGTATGGCGCTTACTGACCCAAGCGCCACACAAAGTGAGTAGCAGTTATGGCACTTCCTTGATCAAGCACCATAGCTACTACTTCAGTTTGAAAAACAAAAGACACCTTATGTGGCACTTGATCAAGCAAGCACCACATAAGATCTACAAGCAGTTGTGGTGCTTACCTAAGAAAGTGCCATAGCATCCCAATTTTTTTTAAAAAAAATAAAAAATAAAACAAATTCTAGAAGAACAAAGAAGTGCCACAAAATGTGCATTGCTATTCCCTATTTTTGTAGTAGTGTACCTTGTGATCAATTCTGTTACCTTTTATATATCTTTAACACACTGACACTTGTGGAATATTTTGTGTGTGTGTGTTTTTTAACAGCATAATTCAAATCCCACAAAGTTTTAAGTTGTGAAGCTCTAATAAAACATCTTTACACATGCATTATACATAGGGAAAATGATAGAAAAAGTACTTTGAAATTGCAAAATTCTAAATTAGGTTTGTTATCAAAAATTGATGTAGTGATAACGAGATCTGAAAAGTAATTCACAATTCATTTTATGATAAATACTTGATTTGAGATTTTGCAATTTGAAAGTCCTTTTTCTATTATTCTTCCTTGTCCATAACATATACTAAGAATTAAATTTCACAACATGATAATTTATATTTCTCACAAAAGGAATACACGCACATTAATTAACAGGATTCGATGTGTGTGTGTGTATACACAAATTTTACGTCAGCCATGCACCGAACACAAACTTTAATAACAAAAATGAACGTACACCACAAATTAAAGTAATTTTGTACTCTATCTCTTTATCGTAAAGATAAGGGTCTTGCAAGATAGAGCTATACGTGTAATTTGATACGACGAACAAGAGGCCGTCGTATTGAGCGTATATATCCTTGAAGAAGAAGCATATTACTCTTGTGAATGAATCTTGTGCCCAACAAGAAAGTGGTGGGGGTAATAAAGCTGTATACACTTTTTCTTATATAGAATATTATCAACTTTATTTTTGTCCTCAACTTTCTTCATTGCTTACTTTTATGTATATATTGGCCCCATTTAAGATAAAAAAGCCATCAAGTTTTGTCCTGGCAAGAAAAAGATGGATAGCTAGCTCCAAATCAAACTTTTGCTAATTCCAAAAATGGATTTAAGTATTTTAAATCTATATGTATAAGTAGATTGTGTATCTGCATCAAGATCATAATCAAGCAGAATATATAACGAATATAAGTTTTATAAAAAGAAATTTGCACTTTACCAATTAGTCACCTACTTTTGGATGCAAATATCCAGAAAACACTACACTAGATGTTACTATATTCTTTGTATACATTAAATTAAAGTATTAAATTAATTTTAAAAAATATTGATAAGAACTTTGATAGCGTTCCCCCCCCCCCCCCTTTTTTTTTTTTCAAGGGAACAATGACGCAGAAATTGCATGAGAAACACAGAACAGAATAAAGTTGCAGGGAATTGTTTATTTGAATAAAAGATAATGCTTGCTAAATGCTAACGGTTCCATTATTATTATTTAGTTAAATTCTATTCATGACGATTTAAATATATGTTCTTCTTCGTCTCCTTTATTATACTATTATGTGAAAACTAAGTGATATTTTGTTTGATCCTAAAATTGTAAACAAATAATCGTTGATCTTTTATTTGAAGTTCAATATAATGTTGTTTATAGCATGATTGATGTTGGACCAAACATAAGCAATATATCAAAGTGTATACTAATTTTAATTACGCCCATGTGACATAATGTAGCCAAGATCATATATCCATATTACTTGTAGATATGGATCTTAATTAGTTGGTCATGACTCATGAATGCTATAAATTAAATTATGATGAAATAAATTATATATATAATATATGAAATGTCAGAGACAAAGACAAGTTAAATAAATCAAGTTGACGAGAGAATTGTCTCAAGTTTCAACACAAATATTTGATTATTAGTTTTTATGTAACTGAGGAAAGCAGATAGTGTCTTGTAGTTAGGGCAGCAAAAACTGAATAAGGCATTTCAGACTTTAACATATGTTTCGCTTAAATAATATTTCTTTCCATGACTTTAATTTATTGTTGAGAATCTGAACCATAAGCAACAACCCACTGCCCCATAAACAATAAAGACACTAGCCTCTTCCATTAGTTTAATGTTCATTTGCTTTATTCATGTAATTAGGGCTCGATTTTCAAGCAATTGGTTTGCACTTTGGAGTTGGCACTATGTTATTAAAAAAAAATTAAAAAAAAAAAGCTGCATTTTCTTTATCAAGCAAAATGGTAATAAAGAGGATCCAATAATTCTTGCTGTTAGTAGGAAGATGAAGATATATTAATTTCAGCGATTTGAAATTTTTATTTTTGAAATTTTTTAATATTTTGTTGGAATAAAAATATTTTTAATATATTATTGTAAATAAAAATGAATCTAAATTATTCAATTTGAATTTAAACAACTTAGATGGATCACTTTCACCCATCTAGGTACATTTATCATGTTCGTGGTTTCAGAAATATGAAAATCAAAGTCTGGTTAATTATAAATTGACTACATATTTCGTATTCGAAGCGATTGATATTTTAAAAAAAAAAATAGAGTAGACTGCATATTTTAACTGCATGATTGCGTGATTATATGTAGAAGATCAATTTAAAAATATATAACTTGCAGTTTTAAATTTCTTTCACTATTTGATCGAATTAAATTACTAGATTTGAGAATCTTGCAGATTTTATCGACCCAACTATACAGGAGATAGAGGAAGAACTCAACAATTGATCAATGTGTTATAAACTAATAGTAAGCTTAGATATATTTTGCTTCATCGGGATGACTTATATATAACACCCATTTTTTTATGAATGAACTTTTAGCTAACAATCTTATAACTAGGTTTCCGTTTATGAACTATACTATCAGAGAATCTCTAAAACGAGTACGAAGAAGATTACATGAAAGAATACACTTACAAGGGGCCACTACTTGAGAACATGAAAATATTTGGTTTGCTTCTGTAGCAGTTACAAACATATATGAACAATAATATGTTGTGCTAGGTAAACATTAATTGATCACATTATAAATAAAACCAAGTGTACATGTCTGTAATAACACTTACCTAGTAAATAAATAAATTAGTATATTAAAAGCAAATGTCCCTTCCTAACCGAGCATATGTTTCCTGTGGTTTGGACAGGGCCATGAGATTCACAGCATAAACCCTACACGCAGACTCACCTACACGTGACTCGCTCCTCTCTCTCCAGTCACATCCCTGAATCATATATTGCCTTTATAATTAGTTCTTGATCCTGATGAGACCTCCAATTAACACACAGATTTCCTCCATTTATATATTTTTGCATATCACTAGCTAGTTCTTTGGGATGCTCAATTTATATATATATATACACACACACCTAGCACTCTATCTTGTGTATTTTTCTTGGGCAACCTAATTGTGAAAAGATGCTAGTGCGCTGAATGAAGTAGTCAGAATAATAATGCAACAATATTTTTAAGGAATTAATAATACATACACACACGTATGTTTGTTGATATGATCAGACCTATACTGTTTATCCTCATCGATCGGTATCAAATATGAGTAAAAGGTGTTGTATTTATGGTATAAGTTGAGTCAAAAGGAGGTCCCACGTCGAAAATTCATTAAATTTAATGTGTGGTTTTGTGCTAATAGAAGTTTACATAACTTATTCTTCAAAGAGTTTAAGTGACAACCATCTATAAAAGGTAGTGGTTGGTGCTAGTCTAAGCACACACCGAGCTCGTGAAATTTCTAGTTCTCCTGCTAAGTTTTAAATTTATAGTTATTCTGTGATAGATGTTCTTTGCTTTTCAAAGAAATATTAGTTCATTTAATATTCTCGTATACGATCGGGGCTAAGTTTATTTTTATATTTTTCAGGCGTATTTCCAATAAAAAGTAGGCAGAAATTTCTAATAAGAAATAAGATTTAAATATCTCTCCAGTGTTGGTATTCATGTTGTTCGTTTTCGGTGTAGTCAACTAAGCAAATTATTGACATCGAAATTAAATTCTTTACGTAAAATTTCATGCCACGTAGCGTACAGCTTAATTAAAACTAACTAACTTGATGTTGCGGCATTTTTGCAAAAATTAACGTTTGTGAGTCCAATGTGTATAAACCGTGGGCATGGCCATTTCCATGTCATTAACAGTATATAGCACATCTATATACAGTATATCTTTTTGGTTCACAGCCAAATTTGTTGACATCAGACATAAAATTGCCTTGCCACGTAGCAGCCTAGCTAGGATACATGTCTAAAACTACCTAAGTTGTGTTGTGACATTATTATTTTTTGCCAAAAAAAAAAGGGTTGTGATTATATGTAAAATCTGTGGACAAAACTATTTCCAAGTGGTCGATAGTATAGGCACATTTATAGGAGCAGTATAGAGATCTTTTGGGTTAATGACAAATTTGTTGACATCAGAACTTAAAGAGGCTTTCTCTGATGGAGATAAAAAAGAGAAAGAAAAGATGAATAATTGAAGATTATTTATGCTTCTTTTGGTCCTTAATATAAGGGCCCATTTGGATGGCCTTTTTTGAGGAAAAAAAAAAAGCACTTTTTTAATGCAGAAAAAATGTTTTTTTTAATTAATTTATGTGTTTAAATGATATTTTTTGAAAAAGTAAAAGTCACAAAAAAAAATCAAAGTGCTGCTTTTTTAAAAAGTTTCAATTTGGAGTTTAAAAAATAAGCAATTAAATAAAAGCACTTTTTTTAAAAGCTCATCCAAATGGGCCCTTATTGATCTTAAATATAAGACATATTTGGAGAGTTAATATTGATCATAAATATAAGACATAATTTTTATATTGGTCAACTTTTTAAAAATTTACTCATATTGGCACTCCCTCAATAATAATCAAGAACAAGAATGAATGAATAAATTAATGAAGATGACTAGGATGTTGTAGAAAATAAATATTATATTAACTAATTTAACTAACTCCCTTAATGTAATCAATATGACTAGAGTATTTTAAAAAATATATGTCAAATTAAAAACAAATTTGTTGACATCTTAACTTGAAGAGGCTTTAACTGATGGAGATAAACAAGAAAGAAGAAATGAATAATTGAAGATTTTAGGGTGAAGGTGCAATTTTTCCAACATATTTTCCTCAATGATCGTTTGGCAAAAATAAGTTTTAGAAATGACAAAATTATGAATAAACAATTTAAAATATTGCAAAATTATTTAAAGTTGCCTTTGCTGAAACTTTTGATTTTTGAAGAAATTTAATGGACTTGACAAATGTACACAATTTTTAATTGTTTATTAATATTTTTTACTATTCCAAAACTTATTTGTTCCAAACACTCTAAAGGAAAAAACTTTATTGATAAAATTATACATTAACCCAAGATTCTATAACATTCGAAGTTCGAAAGGATATTTGATTATTAATGAGATGATTTGGCAATAATTTGTTTTAGTTTTGATTTGATTGTTATTACGTCTATTGGATGATCTCTAATTAATTATTCTTAGGGTTAAGCCGGGGCCTATTAACAACACATACATCAAGTCCTCAACTCATTTATTTCGCATTATAAGACTTTGAATGACTGAATAAGAATTCAATTTGCCTCCTCAATGAAATTCTCTCTTCTTCTTGAACCTCTCTCTTATATCCCTTCCAGCATCACTTTCAAAAGGAAACAAAATTATTGTTGCAACGTAGCCTCTCATGTGTTTTTTAATTCAATTTGCCTCCTCAATGAAATTCTCTCTTCTTCTTGAACATCTCTCTTATATTCCCTACCAGCATCAGTTTCAACAGGAAACAAAATAATTGTTGCCACGTAGCCTCGTGTGTTTCAAACTCACCTAAGTTGTGTTGTGACGGCATTTTCGGAAAACAAAAAATAAGTGATGTTGAGAGAATTAATCAGTTAATGTGTGAAAAAGAAAAACTGTGGACAGACCTATTTCCATGTGGTCAATAAAATAGCCGTTAACAGGAAGATATGAGATATAGGGCACTTATGAAGACACGTAGTGATCTTATGTACGTGTCAACCTAAGTATAGTAAGAACAAAAGTAATGCTCTCTTGTTCCTCACAAAAAAAAGCTGAGAAACAGCATCAAACTCGTGTCTTTTCATGGGATTCTCATCAAATCAATGGTTTCTCATGCAGTTTCGTAGGGCATATATATCATCAATCAGTGGTTTGATTTTGCCCCTTTTTTAACCCCAAAAAAAAAAGTTTGTTTCTCTGATATATATGTGGGTGTGTGTGCTGTGACTTTTATGGTTGAAACAGACAGAAAAATGACAAGGTTTTTTACAGCCAGACTGTTGTATTTGATTTACATTTG
Source organism: Acacia crassicarpa (assembly GCA_034222035.1). Lineage (NCBI taxonomy): Eukaryota > Viridiplantae > Streptophyta > Magnoliopsida > Fabales > Fabaceae > Acacia > Acacia crassicarpa. Next base: position 889,192 of record JAWXYG010000019.1, on the reverse strand, counting down.
TCCACGATTTTGGTTTTCTTTACACAAGTAGCGATAAACAGGGACAGATAGGGTTGCGTGGCCTCATCAAACACTTTGTTTTAAAATTTTATTTCCAGGAAAACTTATAGACAAGAAATTACTGAGAAAATGTGCTGAAAATGACAAGCAGCTGAAGGATAAAACGAGCATCAAATTACTCAGTTTATTACTTTGTTTTGTTTTTATTACTGTATTGGGAATATACCCTTGGCAGATTGTATCACACTTCTTTTTCAAATTACATCCAAAAAATAATTTATTTCCCATATTTTAAAAAATTCAATGCAACAGCTTTAGCCTGCTTTCACCCCTAACTGAAAGACTACTACTCCCATCTATCCGTTTTTTTACCAGCCTCATCCAGTCATTTTTTATAAGAAAGTACGACTAATACATCAAATAAAGTAATATATACATATATATATATATACACACACACACATAAGTACCTGAGAGAGATCATATAATGCTATAATTAGGTAATTTACATAACTTCTTTAAACTCTCAAATTAATCAATTGGGTCATATAATAAAAATAGGAGGTAGCATAACATTTTTAACATCATCGTGGAGGTATAGATTGGGAATTGTTATTGTGTTGATATAATTATATCTCTCAAATAGTAGAATATCAATGTCAGAAATTTTTTTATTGTAATTGAAATTGTGTGTGTGATAAATATAGACGACTGAAAGTAAAGGTCGGGAAAGAGAGGGTGTGTATAATGTGTGTGTGTGGTCCCTTGATCTTTTTCTTTTTTGCCAGATATATATAGTCCCTTTATCATATCAAAGAGATTTTTTCACTATATATAATCAATTTATTACAATCATACAAGTTTTATAATGAACTCAACTACGACTTACGATATTCTCTCAGTCTCTCGTGATTATTGTTGTCAAACTTGTGAGTTGACTCTCTGAGTTTACCATTTTTATATTTCTAACTTACCAAAACGAGTTAAGTCACTAGTGAACTTGTGTCAATTGTAAATTCAGTTAAACTTAATTATAAGTTTAAATACCGAGTTTACCGTTTTTATGTTTCTAACTTACAAAACCATGTTAACTTTTTTTATTTGATCATGCTCAACAGCTTCATATATAGATTTTATGGAAATTTCTTGATTAAATATGATAAATTATTAATGTTCATGGATTTAATTTCAATTATTTGATTTAAAATATATATATAAATCAAATTGTTGTCATTTTTATATTTTAATTATTTAATACACTAATAATACATATTTAATAATAAAAATAAACTCTTATGAGTTCAAGATTCGAGTTTACGTCACTGTCACAAATTTATTTAAACTTATGAGTTTGACAACCTTACTCATGATTCTTAACTCAACTCATCCAAAATGAATGCTACGTACATCTAGTTCTTAGTATAAGATCTCGTTACCGAAAATAGTATAATACAAATAATGAAATAAGATTCACATAACTTATCCATAATTAAGACAAATGATCGCAATTAACAAAAAAGATCCGCTCAGATTACTCTCAGTCAGCTAGGTAGTGGATATAGTAATAACTTAGTAAGTTCACTTGTATTTCCATAAATTACATTGATTGCTCAGCATCAATGCACACAGTAATGATTCAATCGTTTCTACGCTCCTTTCTATTTTGATTCTCGATCTACCTACTTTAATTTATATATATATTCGCTGCTGATCTCAAATTCCTTAATTATGCAATAAGTCAAATATTCTAGGAAAAATTAGAATGAAGAATCTAGATGAAAAGATATTTATAGAGAAAGACCATAAAAATTGTAATTATTTAAAATAACCAAAATTAAAATATAAAATTAAAAGTACTAAAATACCCCTAATAAAATCTTTGGCATTCCCTCCTACATTTTCTTCCCCACTCTATTTTTAAAACTAATATAAATTTTTAAGTTTCATTAAATTAAATAATAGTTTGCTCAATTTTCATTTTTCACAACTAGAATATATATCTATAAAAAAATTAGGCATTCTTCGATTTATAAAAAATTACATACATATCAAACAAAAAGATGACAAGGTTTTTTACAGCCAGAAACTGTTGTATTTGATTTACGTTTGTCCACGATTTTGGTTTTCTTTACACAAGTAGCGATTAACAGGGACATATAGGGTTACGTGGCCTCATCAAACACCTTGTTTTTTAATTTTTATTTGCAGGAAAATTTATAGACAAGAAATTACTGAGAAAATGTGCTGAAAAATGAAAATGACAAGCAGCTGAAGGATAAAACGATCACCAAATTCCTCAGGTTATTACTTTGTTTTTATTACTGTGTTGGGAATATACCCTTGGCAGATTGTGTCACACTCTTTCTTAATTATATCCAGAAAATAATTTACTTCCTATATTTTAAAAAATTCAATGCAGCATCTTTAGCCTGCTTTCACCACTAACTAATTAAAAGACTACTACTCCCATGTTTTCTCTACCAGTATCATACAGTCATTTTTTACAAGAAACTACCACTAATACATCAAATAAAGTTGTATATATACATGATACAAATAATTACGTAATTTACACATAATTTACGTAATATAATAAAAATAGGACGTAGCATAACCTTTTAAGATCATCGTGGAGGTGTAGGTTGGGAATTATCATTGTGTTTATATAATTAGATGTCTCAAATAGTAGAATATCAATGTCAGAGAAATTTTTTTATTGATAATTGAAATTGTGTGTGTGATAAATATAGACGGCTGAAAGTAAAAGATAGGGAAAGAGAGGGTGTATATAGTGGGAACCAAATTCAGAGACTGTTTAGATCTGATTTGGATGGTCCATATCTTTTTTTTTCATTTTTGTTTTTATTTTTTTTTTCTATATAAAAAAATCATTTTTTTCAAAAAATGTTAATTGAGAGATTATCTTTATTTTAGATTCTTTACACATTAAAATTATTTTTGATAAAAAATACAAAAGTAAAAAAAAATCAAATCTGGACGGTCCATAGCTCATCCGTACAGACAAGCAGGAAAAGCTCGTCCGTAGGCCGAGCTCTGAATCTGGCTCCGTGTATAGTGTGTGTGTGTGGGGTCCCTTGATCTTTTTCTTTTTTTTGCCAGATATATAGTCCCTTTATCACATCAAAGAGATTTTTTCACTGTATAAATCAATTTATCACAATCATAAAAGTTTTATACTGAACTCACTAACAACTTACTATATTCTCTCATGATTCTTAACTCAACTCATCCAAAATTAATGCTGCGTGCGTACGGTCCTTAGTATAAGATTTCGTTAGCGGAAATAGTACAATAAAAATAATGAAATAAGATTTCACATAACTTATCCATAATTAATACAAATGATAGTAATTAACAAAAAAGATCCTCTAAGATTACTCTCAGTCAACTAGATAGTGGATATAGACATCTAGTCAAGGTTGTCAAACTCGCGAGTTTAAATAAATTCGTGACAATGACGTAAACTCGTCTCATAAACTCGAACCGTAAACTTGTAAGCATTGTTGTCAAACTCACAAGTTGATTCTCCGAGTTTACTGTTTTTACTCTTCTAACTTGCAAAAATGAGTCAAGTCAATGGTAAATCCGTGCTAGTTGTAAACTCGGTTAAACTCATGAGTTTATACACCAAATTTACCGTTTTTACGTTTCTAGCTTACAAAATTGTGTTAACTTACTCATAAACTTGTGTTAACTTTTTGGATTTGATTATACTTAACGACTTTATATAGAAATTTCTTCATTAGATATGATAAATGACGAATGTTGATAGATTTAATTTTAATTATTTGGATTTAAAATATATTTAAATCAAATTGTTGTCATCTTTATATTTTAATTATTTAATTATACACTAGTAATACCTATTTAATAATAAAAGTAAAATCTTACGAGTTTATGATACGAGTTTACGTTACTGTCATGTGTATACTTAAACTTGTGAGTTTGACAACCTTATTCGTAAGAGTCTACTTTCACTATTAAATAGTGTATAATAAATAATTAAAATATAAAAAATGACAACAATTTGATTCAAATATATTTTAAATCCAAATAATTGAAATCAAATCCTTCAATATTCAAAATTTACCATATTTAACAAAGAAATTTTTATAAAACTCACATATAAAGCCACTAAGTATGATCAAATAAAAAAAGTTAACACAAGTTTAAAGGTGAGTTAATGTAACATCCACAAGCGAGCGCCTGGGATGTTTTCATGCTCCTCGGACCAACGTTTGTTTTGCCTATGACCGAACCCAAGAGTTTTTAAATACCCATGCTCCTTAGCTTCAGCCATCTACTTTGAATTAGCCTAGAGAAGCAAGAGAACATGAGAGAGGGATAAGGAGAAGGAGAGAGAGCGTGAAGCCTTATGTGTACCAAAGCGGACAATATCTACAACCGAGTGTCTGGTATGTTACAAATGGTATCAGAGTTAGGGCTTGAGTTGTTGTACTAGCGAGGACACTGGGCCCTAAGGGGGGTGGATTGTGAAGTCCCACATTGACTAAGAAGGCGAACAAAGCATGCCTTATAAAGGTGCAGAGACCTTTCCCTTGTAGACGCGTTTTGATGGGCTAAGCCCAGTCAAAAACAAAACCGTGAGGCCTTATGTGTGTCAAAACGGACAATATCCACAAGCGAGTGCCTAGGATGTTACAGTTAACACGGTTTTATAAGTCTATAGACTTGTAAGTTTAATTAAGTTTACAATAATAGTCACAGGTTTTGTAAGTCTATAGACTTGTAAGTTTAGTTAAGTTTACAATAATAGTCACAAGTTTAGTTTACTAGTAACTCAACTCGATTTATTAAATTAAAAACGTAAAAACGTTAAACTCAGAAAGTACAACAATGCATATAGTAACTTAGTAAGCTCACATGTATTATTGTCAAACTCACGAATAGTCAACTCGTGAGTTTGACAACAATGCATATAGTATCTTAGTAAGCTCACATGTATTATTGTCAAACTCACGAATTGAGAGTTTAGCGTTTTTATATTTTTAGTTTACTAAATTGACTCGAGTCACTGGTTATAAAACCGTGTTAACTCACCTATAAACTCATGTTAACTGCTTTGATTTGATTATGTTCAGCAACTTTAAATATAAAATTTTCTTTACTAAATATGATAAATTATGAAAGTTGATGGATTTAATTTTAATTATCTGAATTTTGAAAATATTTAAATTAAATTTTTATTTTTTATTTTAATTATTTAATGATACATTATTAATATCTATTTGAATGTAAAAATAAAGTCTTACAAATTTACTTAATTATCATGAGTTTATTTAAACTCATGGGTTTAACAACATTCGTCACAGGTATTTCCATATTTTACAATGATTGCTCAATATATATGCACAGAGTAATGATTCAATCCTTTCTACACTTCTTTCTATTTTGATTCTCGATCTACGTACCTGCTTTAATTTATATCTATTCGCTGCTGATCTCAAATTCCTTAATTACGCAATAAATCAAATGTTTTAATAATTATAATTAAATACTATATATCCATTTAAAAAAATTTGCAATCATTATAACTAATAGGAAAAAGTCAAAGATTCATCAATTCTTAAAAAAAGCATTTGAAAATTTGTTTCCTATTTTCTTTTCTTTTTGAAATGTAGAATATATCAGTCTAACATCAAACAGCACAGAACCAGTTCGAGTATGTAACAATATTACAAACAGAAAGCATATCAAATTGAATAGTAGAGATATATACTAATACTATCATGATCTTTTTCTTCCGATCGAAGAAACTAGCATTGGAAGTAGAAACTTGGAAAATTTGTAAAGTTGGAGCAAGACACAATTTATTCTATTCACATGCTGTTAATCAAAGTGAAATATACATATGCTGATAATATGCGTGTGTCAGTGTGTGTATTCGCAAATCAAATATAAAATTTATAACAAAATTTTTTTTTTTTTGATACAGTCAATAGGGGAAGGGGAGGCAGGGCTCGAACCCTGGACAAGGAGAAAGGCCAGCTCCTAAGACTAGCTCTAGTGCCATTGCGTTACGATGCGCTTGACAAAATATATAATCTCTTATAATTATCAACTGTGACTCATTCCTCAAAGTTGCACATAAACAATAATGTTTCAAAAGCTAGACCATATATCAAATCAGAAAAGCCAGTGGGTCTCAGTTTTTCTAGTTAACCAGCGGTTAAATTGATAACATAATAATTAAATAAAAATTAATAACAAGTAATTATATGAATACACAGACACACGCACGATAATATATAGAAGAAATAAATTTATAATAAGTCTAATTGTCAACATAATAACACCACAATGTATGAAGTTTTCAATGAAAAAACACCATCGCCTTAGAAATGATCTAAAATATTTTGCATGTTTTGATTGCGTGTTTTGAGAGGGTAATATCTTTTTACAATTTTTTGGCACGTTTTTAATTTTAGACTTTTGATTCAATAACGACTCAACTGCACTCAATCATGAAAACGGTACTTTTGGTCCAAATCAATATGGTACTGACTAATGAGGGGGACGTGCTTCAATTATTGGACATGTAAGAGATAATGTGGTTAATTTTACATTAATAAAATATTGAAATAAATTAAAAGTTGAAGAGAGAAATATTAGTAATGAGCAAAAATATGATTGGATTCGCTTTTCAGGGGAAATGTAAAAGGTGCCGACAATAGCAAGCAAGATGAATAATTTTTTTTTTTATAAAAAGTTTTAGAGGAGTTTGGCATCAGTCCCCTACTAAGGCCAGTGCACGGCCCTAAGCTCTTTGAGAGCTTACTGGGGACTTACGAGATCGCCTACTAAAGGAGTCCCATCGACGGTAGCAGGGATCGAACATACATCCCTTTGGGACTTGAATAAATCCCTTACCATCTATGCCAACTCTATTTAGCAGCAAGATGAATAATTGAAGAGAAATTTATCCGTGTGCTGAAATGATAATTGCAAAAAACAAATAAGTGGGCCCAAATATGGGCTTGGGCCGGATTGCGTGTTTGCCACTTGCCATGGCCCATGTGTCCCATCTAAGCGAACACCACGCGCAGATTTTAGACAAAGGCCCCATTTTTCCCCTTTCTACGCGTTTCCCTTTATTACTCCAAGAAGAAACCCGTGCTCACAGTTTGCTTATTGTACATGGAAAAAATAATTATCAATGCTTGATATTTGGTCTACTTTGGTGCTTATTTAGAGTTTTTTAACGCCTTATCATAAACTCGTTCATGTAAGTTAAAAGAAAAAAAAAATTGCATAATTACCTCATGTACTAATGATTGAAAAATTGCTTTTAAAAACTTTAATTACCTATCCAAACAAACCTTTAACTAATTTAAGTAAATTAAGGAAGTTACTTAAATTAGGTATATGATAAAAATGTGTGTTTGTTTCTTTAAAACATTCTATTATAGCGTTTGCATTGAAATTATCCCTTAATGCAAATTTCTTTAACATGTGTCATGGTTAGTTTAGAGTAAAAACATGATAAATATGGAAGTAAGATTGATTGAGATATTATATTTTGACTCAAAATCAACCATCAACTTGCTCTCATCTATCTAAACTATAAAGCGAGCAAACTAAGTCCAACTAAGTTTGAATCTCAACTTCTTCAGAAAGACTTCTAGAAAAGGCATCTTGATCAGAAAGTCTCGATCTAGATTAGTGGTTGTTTGATATCTAGTAATATGATCCATAAAAATGTCGATGTTGGATAACCCAAAAGATTATAAAAAAGAAAAGGATCGGATGTAGTATTAAGAAGGCTCTTCCCTCCCTTGTGTGGACACAATAAATAGTATAGAATTTGGGGTGTTACAATAGTTTTTTTAACAAAAAGGATCAGCTAAGATTACTCTCAATCAGCTAAGTAGTCGATATAGTAACTTAGTAAGCTCACATGTATTTCTATATGGTACAATGATTGCTCAATATATATATGTGCACACAATAATGATTCAATCGTTTCTACGCTTCTTTATATTTTGATTCTCGATCTACCTACTTTAATTTATATCTACTCGATGCTGATCTTAAATTCGTTAATTATGCAATAAATCAAATATTCTAATAATTAAAATTAAATATTATATATCTATTAAAAAAAATTGCAATCATCATAACTAATAGGCAAAAGTCAAAGACTCATCAATTCTTAACAATAGCATTTCAAAAATTTGTTTTTTTTCAAAAGTAGAATATATCATTCCAACATCAAACAGCACAGAAGCAGTTCGAGTATGTAACAACATTACAAACAGAAAGCATATCAAATTGAAAAATAGATATATATTCTATCATGATCTTTTTCTTTAAATCGAAGAAACTATAGCATTGAAAGTATAAACTTTGAAAATTTGTAAAGTTGGAGCAAGGCACAATTTATTCTGGTCACATGCTGTTAATCAAAGTGAAATAATACATATATGCTGATAATATGCCTGCGTCAGTGTGTGTATTGGCAAATGAAATATAAAATTTATAACAAACTATAATCTTTTATAATTATCAACTGCATGTGACTCATTCCTCAAAATTGTACATATACAATAATGTTTCAAAAGTTAGACCATATATCAAATCAGAAAAGCCACTGGGTATCAGTTGTTCTAGTCTTTGGTACAAAAAATGGCTCTTCTACCGCCACATTCAAGCCGGTTACAAATGATTAGGTTTAAAAAGTATAATTGATGGCAGTTTCGTGAATATAAATAACTTTTTAAACCAATTTCCTTAATGTAAGATTTAAGAGATATTATTTAGACTGGTTTTCCGAAAACCGATCTAAAAAGATTTTAAAAAATTGATTACTTTTATGACCAGTTTTTACAAATAGCTGGTCTAAAAAAATTAAACTCTGTAGACCTTTTATTTATTATAATCGGTTTAAAAGATGCAAAAAAAAAAATATGTTTATTATTTTTAAGACTGATTTTTACCTCATATTTATATCCGATCTAAAAGATGCAGAATTAAAAAATAATATATTTATTACTTTTAAGACTGGTTGGTACTAATAACCGGTCTAAAAATGAAACTTTTTAGACCTCATATTTCTTATAACCGGTCTAAAAGATTAATATTTTTTTATCGCACTGAAAACTAATTTTCGCTCTCTGAACCTCTCTTCCTATAGCAATAACTCTCATTCTGCAGCTTCACTCTCTTCTAATCAATACCTCACCCGACGGTCACAAAACTCGTTATTTTGGCCTCAAATTAGCCCGTTCCGTTCAAGGCCAAACAAATGAATCTCCTAATAAGTTTAGGCATTCTAAAATCATCAACGAAAATAAGTAGGGTATCATCACAATCCCTGTGACTCTCGCTCTCCAACTATATCCTTATTAAACATCTAACACTGTTTCCCTTCACCTCCATTAATCAACATCGTTGAATCATAAATCGCCTCTAAACTTGCAACCCTACTTGCCGCGCTTTAGCTCCCCCCATCTCCATTCATGATTGCGCATTGTTAAGAGACAAGGGAAGACATTAAGGATAATTTGTTGCTCTATAAATTTAGACTGCTTAATTGTTTAAGTTCATCGATATATACTTGTTGGAATTTTTTCAGAAATTTGATTCTCGCTCAAATCAATTGTTACCGGTAGCTTTTTATAAAGGACCAGATTCATCCAAGACCATATCAATTACTACCAGTCTCGATGATGAACTTGATGACGTGTTGGAGGGACATCCCAAGTGATGAGCCAAATGCTACATTAAAGCCACTTGAAGAAAATCATATCCTTTATGGCCCTCACTCTTCTTCTTCACATTCTAGAACTAGTAAAACGTTGGATGAATTAGAATCATATATTCACAAGATTGGTTGGATTTGGTTGAGTCACATTTGGCATGCGGGAAGGCTTCTATAAATGACCAAAATTACAAGAGTGGAGGGGGTGATGTGATTGGTTTGAGGCAAAAATTGATGAAGACACCTTTTACACAACTAGTCTTAAAAATCTTACCATTTAAACCTTATATCTTAAAAATCGATTTAAAAAGTGATCTTTAAAATCGGTTGAGGGTCCAGTCTTAAAAGTAACATACTTTTAAAATCGGGTATATCTAGAACCGATCTAAAAAACGATTTTTATATTAGTGAATTCAACTGATTAAACCAGCGGCTAAATTGGTAAAAATTAATAACAAGTAATTTTATGTGTGTGTGAGTGTGGATGATAATATATAGAAGAAATAAATTTATAATAAGTCTAATTGTCAACATAATAACACCACAATAAAGTTTTCAGTCAAAAAACACCATCGGCTTAGAAATGATCTCAAATATATTGCGTGTTTTGAGAGGGTAATATCTTTTTTCAATTTTTTGGCACGTTTTTAATTTCAGATTTTTGATTCAATAACGACTCAACTCCACTCAATCATGAAAACGGTACTTTTGGTCCAAATCAATATGGTATTGACTAATGAGCGGGACGTGCACGTGCTTCAATTATAGACATACATCATACATGTAAGAGATAATGTGGTTAAATTTAGATTAATAAAATATTGAAATAAATTAAAATCTGAAGGGAAAAATATCAGTAATTAGCAATAATATGATTGGATTCGCTTTTAAGGGGAAATGTAAAAGGTACCGACAATAGCAAGCAAATGAATAATTGAAGATAAATTTATCCGTGTGCTGAAATGATAATTGCAAAAAACAAATAAGTGGGCCCAAATATGGGCTTGGGCCGGATCGCGCGTTTGCCACTGGCCATGGGCCATGGCCCATGGCCCATGTGTCCCGTCATAGCGGACACCACGCGCCGATTTTAGACAAAGGCCCCATTTTCCCCTTTCTACGCGTTTCCCTTTATTACTCCAAGAACAAGAACCCGCGCCCACAGTTTGCGTATTGTACATGAAAAAAATAATTATTATGAGCACGTTAAAAAAATAATAATAATAATAAAGAAACCACATACTTACCTCATATACTAATTATTGAAAAGCTACTTTTGAAAACTCTAATTAACTATCTAAACAAGCCCTTAACTAATTTGAGTAAATTAAGGAAATTACTTAAATTAGATATATGATAAAAATGTGTGTTAGTTTCTCTAAAACATTTTATTAAACTATTTGCATTGAAACTATCCCTTAATGCAAATTTCCTTAACATGTGTTAGGGTTAGTTTAGATGAAAAAAAAATGATAAATATGGAAGCAATGTTGATTGAGATATTGTATTTAGGCTCAAAATCAATTATCTAAATAACTCTTATATTAAGAATTGAGTGTACTTAAGGATACTTGGTCTAGTGATAAATAAATTAAACTATAAAGTGAGTGAACTAATTTTGAATCTCAATTTATTCAAAAAAAAAATTAAGAAAGTCATTTTGATTTGAAAGTCTCGATCTGGATTAGACGATTATTTGATATTAGCTAGTAATATGATTCATAAAAATGATGACATTGGATAACCCAAAAGATTATTAGCTAGTACTCCCTCCGGTCCTAATTATAAGAGCTAGTTGACTTTTTTGAAGAGATTAAGGAAGCTAATTAAATTACCTTAAAGCATTTTTATTTTTATTTTTTTCTTCAAACTTATTAGTTTGACTAATAAATTAATATATAATATAAAAATATTTAACATATAAAATGATTAAGTAACTTATTTAACTTCCTTAATCTCTTCAAAGAAAGTCAACTAGCTCTTATAATTAGGACCGGAGGGAGTATTATAAAAATGCATCGCATGGGACGGTGCGTATTGTCTATGTAATGTTCAAAATATTATTTTGCTAATTAGAAACAAATGAAATGATTTTAATTTAAGGGTTTGCTAATCATCCTTTACATTTTTTTTTCTTTTTTTACATAATATGATAGTCAATTGGAGACCTTTATAAACAAATGATAAACATGGTCTATGAGAACAAAAAGTTATTTTGAAAGAAAAAAAACCCGAAGTAGAATAAGTTTAGTAGAGGAACAAAAACCAAATTTATTTAAGGTTTTTTTCCTATTATAAAACATATTGAAAGTGACATGTAAATAGGATCATATAAATATTTTATTTTAAGAACAAGTTTGTTACACTCTCACCGGCCTCACCTTTTTCAAGTGGTAGGTAGAGTAACCTTTACTTTTAGAGAATTAAATATGTATCAAAGTAATGAAGCAACAGAGCAGTGAGAGTAGTTTGGACAGTATAGTTCTAATAAAGTAAATAAATAATCAAAAGAATAAGTTCCTCCAAAGGTTAGTATACAATTATCCCAAAGAATTTTTTTAAAAATAACTAATAATATAAAGCCATTCATAACAAAGATATAATAACAAAAACTGTCTTCATTCTTTACAAAATCCTCAGTCATGCTCTCCTATCTTACCTCCAATCTTTTGCTCTGTCCTAGATGCACTACCTGTATTCATTTATGAATCCCAGAGTAACCATTAATTTCATATCCAGTGTATGCAAGGTTGTCTAACTCGCGAGTTTAAATAAACTCGTATTGTGAACTTGAATAATAAACTCGTAAGAGTTTACTTTCACTATTAAATAGGTATTAATAGTGTATAATAAATAATTAAGATATAAAAAATGACAACAATTTGGTTTAAATATATTTTAAATATAAATAATTGAAATTAAATCCATCAATATTCAAAATTTACCATATTTAACAAAAAATTTTCTATAAAACTTATATATAAAGCCGTTGAGTATGATCAAATAAAAAAAATTCACACAATTTTGTAAGTTTGAAATGTAAAAACGGTAAACTTGGTGTATAAAGTCGTAAGTTTAACTGATTTTATAACAATCACGAATTTACTAATGACTTGACTCGATTTGGTAAAATAGAAACGTAAAAACGGTAAATTCGGAGAATCAACTCATGAGTTTGACAACAATGAATGTATGTACAAAGTATGCAAAAAAACCATAAATCATACAGCATTCAATAGGTCGCACATAGTGAGGTATAAAACCTAAACTGGAACAAATAGTCACACATAACATATATTACTCAGTAAGGCATATAACCGTGCTGTGGATCGCACACAGGGAATTCCGGTACCTAAGCGCTTGGAACACATAACATTGAATGTATGACCAATCACGGTAAATCATATATACAAAGTCACACAAAGTACATGAAATTAAGGTTACTTACTTATAAGTAGCCGATTACTAAAATAGCAAACACCCGGCTACTAGACAAAAATGATAGACCTAAAGTAAGGTAATAGAAACGGTGTCATTGATAGTATAATCATTTCCTTTAAAATACATAACTATTTACTTGTATGAAGGGTCTTTCTACTATTTGAAACTCATTAATTTCCTTTGTTAATGAGTATTCATTTATTAGTAACTTTTCTCTTATTTTCACATGGAGTGCTGAAAATTTCAGAAATTTGACCCAACTTCAAAAATTCATAACTAATTGTAGAAAAATCCTATTGGAGTGCTCCAAAAATATATGTGACCTTTGACATGTCTATTTTTGATGAAAAATACTTGCCAAGGCCAGAAATACGTAAATTATTCTCAGTTTACGAAAATGTCCCTATTAGTTTTTCAGCTTCTCAATTTGCATATATTCATACTTTTATATTTTCAAAATTATTCTCCATACTCTTTTCTATACAAAATTCCATTTTATACACTTTTAAACTATCAAAATCACCAAAATAAAATCATACCACCAAGTTCTAGCTTTCCTTTAATTTTTGCAAAATTACAAGAAGTTAGAGAAGAGAACTTACTTGCTCAAAGTTCTAACTTCTTTGCCACTTTTCCTTGATCTCCTTTGTGATTGTAGCTAGAACCTCCATAATATTATACAAGATCACTAATTGAAGACTTAAGCATACTTATATAAATTTGAAAGAAATAAGATAATTCTCATAACTTCCCTACCTCTTCTTCATTTAAGATCCTCCTTAATTGTGATTCTCGCAACACTCTCTATCTCTCTTTTCTTGAGTGTATGTACCTCTTGCTTGCCAAATGAGGGAGAATGAAGTCTTATTTATAAAGACAAGGGCACCAAAAATATTCCCTTGTGCTTTTACTATTTTGCCCTTTCAATTATCTCTTGAAATCTCTAGCCCCTTCTTCATTTTTCCTTAGAAAATCTTATTTGAACACGCCACTTGGCCTTTTTTGGCTCAAAAATATCTTCTAATCACATGCTTATTTTGTGGTTTTTATCTTGCTTGATGAAGAAGGTGACTAAGTGTCCCCTTTTATTAATTAAATATGTACAAGTGTTCTCAACTTTTCTTCTTTAAATATTATATCGCCAAATAGACACTTAGGTGTCCCTTCCATAATTACCTACCTTCCATGTGTCCATTTAGGTGTCCATTCTATGATTATTCACCTTCCAATGTATCCACTTAAGTGTCCATTTCTTTAATTCTTTGGTTGATGAAAGTGTCCAAGTATCCCTTCTAGCAAATATTTAATTTATAAGGGGACATGTGGACATGTTCTAAATACCCTCTTGTTAATCATGTGATAATTTATTTCCTTCCCTCTTGCCTTATTTAATTTGAGATTTTAGGCCTTTTGAGAGATAATTATGTTTCCAACTAATATTAATTAGAAATAAATAAGTATCTTTCCTCATGAAGCTAAATAATCTAGATTAGGACACTTGTCTTTTTATGTCTTTCTATATGGTTCTTGTCTCCCACTATGTGTAAAATGGCTTTGTTTTCTTCTTCCTTTCCTATCCATGTGCCACCTTCAAGAACCAAGGGAATATTTAATGATCTTTCATTCATCTTGGATTCATGCTCAAGTGTCAATTTATAATAATCATCATCAATAAAGCTATTTTTTCCAAGTCAAATATACTTTGCTAATAATCACCTTAATCTTGCTATGTGTATATGTCATTTTCAAAGGCAAAGATACTTTTGTTAATAATCTTCCTATTTTGCTATGTGCACATGTTCTTGAATTATCGATTGCCTAATCATGCCACTTCACAGTGATCATCCCTCATTAGTCAATTAGATGGAATAAACAAATATCATTTACCTTAGATTTAATAAAAATTCCATATATTTCATTAATATAATATTAATTAACTTTATACAATAATTTACATGAAAATGGGGTTATTACAAAGTTATTGAGATTTAATTTTTTCTTAATTCTATTAAACATTGAAATTGCCTTATCAAAGTTTTTATCCGTGACTGATAAGTGTATGCCACAAATATATAATTATTGATGAAAATATGTAATCAATGAAAATCTCGCATTAAAATTCTGCAATGCAATATGGAAAACCGTTTACCATAGTGTTAATACCGTTTAATTTGAAAGCCTTGTAATAAAATCAATATATTAACTCTGTTTAATTCTTGCTGTTTCTACGGCTTTTCTAATGATATACTAATAAATAGATAGATTCTATCCGAATTACTTGCTTTTCATTGCTCTATGTCTTAGGAAAACCAATTATTATTATCAAAAAAGAAAATTAATGTCGTCAGTCTTTCCAAACAGTCTACTAAATAAGTTGTATTATTCAAAGCTTATGAATAATGTTTTTTAGTGATATTTTATATTTATTTATAAATATAGATATTTTTCTTTGATGAGTTAATATATATAGACCTTCGTTGGCAAAATACACAAACATATAGAACTTTGAATTGGGCGTCACTAGAGGAACACGTCTATTTATTAGCAATTAAGGTCTTTAATGATCTTTTGGTATATATGATGAGGGTAAGATTAACCATGAATAAGAATTGGTTTAGTTAATAATGAACGTTTGTCTTGATAGATGAAACTTTGACCATTTAAATATAAAATCAAAAGGTTCAACCAGTGTGAATTGGGAAAAAACAAAAACAAAAACAAATTCATGCCATACAATAAGGTGAATCATATTTCCAACATGAATATCTTATTGATATATAACTTATACAAATGGAAAAATCAAACCTTCAAAGTATCAAACTCTATAGTCATCATATTTTTAAGGGTTAAATATCAAATTTGCCACGGAAGTTTCCCAAATGAAGCGCCCAACACCCGGAAGTTTTTTGGGTACCAAATTTGCCCCGGAAGTATGAAAAAGGTAGCAAATTTGCCCCGGAAGATGAAAAAGGTAGCAAATTTGCCCATCCGTTAAGTTTGACTAACTGTCCACGTGGCATGCCACCTCATCACATGTGGCATGCCACCTCATCACACTGGAATTTAAAAGAAGGGTAAAATTGCTACTTTTGTAAACTTCCGGGGCAAAATTGCTCCTCAATGAAAACTTTCGGGGCAAAATTGCTCCTTAATGAAAACTTCCAGGGCAAAAATGATACTTTTGATTGATGAGGTGGCATGCCACGTGTGATGACGTGGCATCTATGTGGACTTCTGTCACTTTTGGGTAAATTTGATACCTTTTCAATACTTCCGGGGCAAATTTGGTACCCAAAAAACTTCCGGGTGCCGGACGCTCCATTTGGGAAACTTCCATGGCAAATTTGATATTTAACCCTATTTTTAATGTAAGATTTAATTGAATAGTTGATCTGAGTAAGACATATTTATCAATCTTTTTTTTTTTAAAAAAAAAGTACTCCTATTGATGCTTTCTTAATAATATAATAGTAAGAGTGAGATAGAGGAAAATAAAGAAGATAATTAGGGAGTTTTAGAAAAGAGTTAAAGGGCAATTTTACCTCGCAAGTGTCAGAAAAGCAATCTTGCCCTCGTTGTTATCCTAATTAATTCTAATAGTTAGTTGACCAAATATATTGAATTAACACTCTACATGTTATTAACATCATTTTTGTTAAAGTGCAAATTTGTCCTATAAATTATAAATCAATTTTGAAAAAAATGAAATATATGACACATGCACTTCTAAGGAAAATTTGTATCTTAATAAAAATGATGTGGATGTCATGTGAATTGTTGGCTTATCATATTTGGTCAACTAATGGTAAAAATTAATTAGGATAATAGTGAGGGCAAAATTGCTGCCTTCTTGACACTTCAAGGGAAAAATTGCCCATTAACCTTGTTAAAAAATGTCATATTAACTAACCTAACAAAATAAATTTGTTTTATATTTAAAATTAAATAATTATATTTATACACACTTTGACACCCACCCACATACTTTTTGGACAAAACACACCCACCCACGTACAAGGTGCTAGATACTTAGTTTTTTTGGGCCAAAACCTAGATGCCTAGATTAATGTGAGACTATAATGGTAAAATGGTACCAATATTTATTGGAAGCAAGTGTAAAGGGACTTATTCTTTCTTAGCCATGTTCTCAGTTTGAGATATGAAAATGGAGAAAATGATGTTAGGAGCTCTTTTCCCATGACCGTAAGCTTGACACGAGGCAAAATCCGGATTAGTTGGAACCAGGTGAGCAACAAAAGAAATACTCCCTCTGGTCTTAATTATAGGACATATTTACCTAACTTTAGAGAGATTAAAGATAGTAGTAAATTAGTTAATCATGTTTTTTTTTCCCAAAATGGCCTTATTTAAGATTTTAAATGGCATATAGTTACACTAATTCTCGGTTCTTTGTTGGACCTCTCTTACCTTACACACGACTTCTCCTCAAGCTCTCACTAGTCCGACATCATTGATCTCCTTCAACAACTTCCGACCTACTCTTGGAAGTTGGAAATGTAATTTAACAGTAATACCATTATTAAATATGAAAAAAATTGCTGAAAATTTATTTATTAAAAAAAAACAGTAGACTTGAGGGTATATGTGACATTAATGAATTCCAAGCATTACTCACTTTATAAAATATATATGTGAATTATTAAATTATTATTAAGAAAATATCAATAGAGTTATTTTTGGAAAGAATTGACAAAAATTATAACTTTATCCTAAGTTAAGACCAAAATAAATTTTTAAATAGTATCCTATAATTAAAATCGAACAAATAATAATAATGGTAAAATGGTATCTTATTCAAACCCATCATTACTTTGCCCATATAGCCAAGTGGAGAGCCTCAAGGCCCGCGTGAATAATGTGTAGCCTTTTTTGTTGACAATTTGTAGTTTATTCTTCTTCGGAGATCACCCTAGAGTAGTTTTTGGATAATAATTTTGGGTTAAAGGTCATTTTTGCCATGGAAGTATTGCTAAGGGAACGCCCACCATCTGGAAGTTTTTTGGGTACTAAATTTGTCCCGGAAGTATGAAAAATGTAGCAAATTTGCCCTGGAAGTATGAAAAAGGTAGCAAATTTGCCCATCCGTTAATTTTGACCGTTAAATTTGACTAACTGTCTACGTGGCATGCCACCTCATCAACCAATAAGAGTTAAGTATCATTTTTGCCCCGAAAGTTTTCAATGAGAGCAATTTTGCCCCGGAAGTTTTTACTAAGGAGCAATTTTACTCCGGAAGTTTACAAAATGTGTCAATTTTGCCCTTTTAAATCAGTCAAAGACCACTCATGTCATGCCTTGAAAAGGTCGAACTTGGAGTCAGAGAAGGAGATCCTTGAGATATTGAGCTCAAAGCAGCCAGAATTTGCGAAGCCGAACTGGTCACAGGAAGTACCACTTATGATTTAAGCAAATGATTAGTCTATGCAAACCAAGGTTCTTAAAACCGGACCGGTCGTTGAACCGGTTAAGGTACTAGGTCAAGGGTCAGTGGGTCAGACTAGAGTTAAACCGGGGCAAACCGGTGAGAATAAAAATTTCATGTTATTAATATGAAATCATAAAAAAAAAATCTTTTTTTTAATACCACCCTTCAATAAAAAAAACATGTCTCACTGCACTCATATACCCATTAAATAATGAGTTAAAGTATGTTGGATACCTCTTGAGGGGAAAAAAAAAAGGTATGTTGATTTCCAGTCTGAACTGGCCGGTCCGGTCCAGTTTTCAAAACATTGATACAAACGTAAGTGATGCTTCCTTGAGCTCAACATCTCAAGGATCTCCTTCTCTGACTCCAAGTTCCACCTTTCCAAGGCATGACATGTGTGGTCTTTGATCGATTTAATAGTCAAATTTAATATTGGGAGAAAGAAGGGCAAAATTGCTCCTCAATGAAAACTTTCGGGGCAAAATTGCTCCTTAATGAAAACTTCCAGGGCAAAAAAGATACTTTTGATTGATGAGGTGGCATGTCACGTGTGATGAGGTGGCACTTAACGGTCAAAATTAACGGAGGGGCAAATTTGCTACCTTTTTTATACTTCCGGGGCAAATTTGATACCCAAAAAACTTCCGGGTGCTGGGCGTTCCCTTAGCAAAACTTCCATGGCAAAAATGACCTTTAACCCAATAATTTTTATGATTTATAAGGTAAATAATTAAGAGGAGTTTTGTCTTGATTTATGTAAAAGTGCTTCTGAACTTCTTTGAATTAGTTTTTGGAAAAAAAACTTTTATAATTTACGATAATATATATATATATATATATATATATATATATATATATATATGAGTTTTGTTTCGATTTATGAAAAATAGATTCTGAAATCATGATTTTGTGGTTTGCCAAACATGCACGAACTCAGTGTTTGTTTGTTTTTAACTTTTTAGAAGTGTTTTTATAATTTACAAGTAAATATATTAAAAGATTTTGTCTTAGTTTAAAAAAATATTTAAAATTGTTATGAAACTAAGTAAAACACAAGAGAGATTAAGATGAGGAAGATAAAGAAATGCAAGGGAAAATGGAGAGCAAGGAGAGATTGAATCTTCTTTGTATTGTACTCCTTCAACCTTTGATGCATGCCTACTATATATAGGCAATGAACCATTACAAGAGTTACACAAAAGAGTAAATCTACATAATGGTATGTTATGGAGTTTTGTAAGTTATATGAAACTCCCACTAAACCATTCATGTTATATGTTACATTGCTTTAAGTGTAGAAATCCCAAAAGACTCTTCTTGAAAAAAGGTTGTGGACATTCACACTAATATTGGAATATTTACAACACTCCCCCTTGAATGTCCATTATGAATGTGCCTCATTAAAAACTTTAACTAGGAAAAACCCAGTGGGATAAAAACCTAGCTAAAGAAAAGAGTACAACATCCATTGATACACTGTCCAATGCTGCCTCATTAAAAACCTTTCTAGGAAAACCCAGTGGGATAAAACCTAGATAAGGGAAAAAGAGTACAGCGTGTATCGACTCCCCCTCTTGACAACATCAGTTGAGATCTTTGAGTCTCCGAAGACCAATACCATGGACGAGTCTTTCAAAGATTGCTCCTGGAAGCGACTTGGTGAATAAATCTGCTAGATTTTTACTTGAACTGATTTGCTGGATATCTATTTCACCATCCTTTTGAAGATCACGAGTGAAGAAGAATTTTGGCGAAATATGCTTCGTTCTGTCGCCCTTGATATATCCTTCTTTAAGTTGGGCAATACATGCAGCATTATCCTCATATAGAACTGTTGGGACCATTTTTTCTGAAGATAAATGACAAGTTGTTCGTATATGATGTAATACTGACCTTAACCACACACATTCTCGACTTGCTTCATGCATTGCTAGAATTTCTGCATGGTTAGATGATGTGGCTGATATAGTCTGTTTCATAGATCGCCATGAAATAGCTGCACCTCCACATGTAAACAGATAGCCTGTTTGTGATTTACCATCATGTGGGTCAGACAAAAATCCAGCGTCTGCATAACCAATCAGTTCATGCTTGGATACATTTGAGTAGTATAACCCCATGTCCATGGTGCCTTTGAGGTAACGAAAAATGTGTTTTACTCCATTCCAATGCCTCCGTGTTGGTGCAGAACTATATCTTGCTAATAAATTAACAGCAAATGATATATCAGGACGTGTGTGTTGAGCAAGATACATTAGTGCTCCAATAGCACTAAGATATGGTACTTCTGGACCAAGTAGTTCTTCCTCACCTTCTTCAGTAATTATTTGAGGTCGGAATGGGTCTTTATCAACCTGCAAAGATCTTACAATCATTGGGGTACATAATGGATGCGACTTATCCATATAAAATCGCTCTAAGATCTTCTTTGTATAAGTTTCTTGATATACAAAGATCCCATTCTTTAGGTGCTCAATCTGTAGTCCAAGACAAAATTTTGTTCTGCCCAAGTCTTTCATTTCAAATTCTTTTTTCAAACAACTAATTGCCTTTTGAAGCTCTTCAGGAGTTCCAATGATGTTGATATCATCAACATAAACAGCAATTATAGCAAATTCGTTTCTAGATCTTTTCATAAAAATGCATGGGCATATTGGGTCATTTTTGTACCCTTCTTTCAACAAATATTCCTTGAGACAATTATACCACATGCGCCTTGATTGCCTCAAGCCATACAAAGACTTATTTAACTTTATCGAGTATTGTTCTCGAGAATTCGAATTAGATGCTTCTGGCACCTTGAGTCCTTCAGGGACTTTCATATAAATATCATTGTCAAGTGAGCCATACAAATAGGCAGTCACGACATCCATTAAACGCAAATCAAGTCCTTCATTTACTGCTAAGCTAATTAAATAACGAAAAGTAGTTGCATCCACTACCGGTGAGTACGTTTCTTCAAAATCAATGCCAGGTCTTTGTGTAAAGCCTTGGGCTACAAGACGTGCCTTATATCTTGTGATTTCACCCTTTTCATTTCTCTTTCGTACAAAAACCCATTTGTACCCAACTGGCTTTACATCTTTAGGTGTATGGACTATAGGTCCAAATACTTTTCGTTTTGCCACTGAATTTAATTCTGCATTAATAGCATCTTTCCATAGGGGCCAATCCTTTCGCTGTTGGCACTCGCTAATGGATTTTGGCTCATGATCCTCATTATCATTCATTACATCATATGCTATATGATAAGCAAAGATGTCGTCAATGTTGACTTCATTTCGGTCCCATCGGATACCATTCATAAAATAATTTATTGAGATCTCATTATTTTCACATATTTCAGGTACCTGGGTCTCTTCTGGGACTATAACATTCTCTTCTGGAGATATCTCTACTGGAGGTAATGACTCTTCAGCAGCTACCAATTTTTCTTGATTATCCTCGACTTGACCATCTATATTTTTAGCTCCTTTTCTCATTCGAGGATTTTTATCTTTGGAACCGATGGGCCTGCCACGCTTTAGGCGTGCTTTAGATTCATTTATAATAGGTTGCCCTTCAGGGACATCAATTCGAATAGGAGCATTAGCAGCTGGAACATATGACTTTGTCACTTTCTTTGGGTCAGTAAATGCTTCTGGCATTCGATTAGCTAAATTTTGCAAATGAATTATCTTTTGAACTTCCAGTTCACATTGTTTTGTACGAGAATCAAAATGAGCCAATGATAATTCATTCCAACTAATCTCTTTACTCAACTGCTTATTTTCTCCCCCTAATGTTGGGAAAGTTGATTCATCAAAATGACAATCTGCAAATCTTGCAGTAAATAAATCTCCTGTAGATGGTTCTACATATTTAATGATTGAAGGAGATTCATACCCAACATATATTCCCATCCTTCTTTGAGGACTCATTTTGGTGCGTTGTGGTGGTGCTACTGGCACATATACTGCACATCCAAAAATTCGTATATGGGAAATATTAGGTTCTTGACCAAAAACCATTTGTATGGGGGAAACTTTTAGGTAACTAGTTGGCCTGATGCGAATTAACATTGCTGCATGCAAAATGGCATGGCCCCAAGCAGAAATTGGGAGATTAGACCTCATAAGTAAAGGTCTTGCAATAAGTTGCAATCGTTTAATCAATGATTCCGCGAGTCCATTTTGCGTATGAACATGAGCTACAGGATGTTCAACATCTATTCCAAGGGACATACAATATTCATTAAAAGCTTGTGAAGTGAATTCACCAGCATTATCAAGACGTATTTTCTTGATAGGATAATCAGGGTAATGTGCTCTCAATCTAATCAATTGAGCAAGTAATCTCGCAAACGCCAGGTTGCGGGAAGATAATAAGCAAACATGCGACCATTTAGTTGATGCATCAATTAAAACCATATAGTACCTAAATGGTCCGCATGGTGGGTGTATTGGCCCAC
This sequence comes from Acacia crassicarpa, assembly GCA_034222035.1. NCBI lineage: Eukaryota > Viridiplantae > Streptophyta > Magnoliopsida > Fabales > Fabaceae > Acacia > Acacia crassicarpa. The sequence goes on along the minus strand of JAWXYG010000019.1, from coordinate 866,110 downwards.
AAATATCTCCCTGTATCCGTTCTAGAAATGTGAGAGATTCACTTTCTACTTTGTTTGGTGAGGGCCGAATTATTAACTTTCCCTTGGAACATGCATCACATGAGAAATCATGGGATTGTGGTATTTGTTTACACTTCAGGGTATGTCCACATGAATTCTCAATTATTTGTCGTGTAACATCCTGAATTTTGAATCTAATATCTTGAACATAAACCTATTTTGGGAAGACTAGTAGGCTCTATTTTTGGAAAGTGATAAATTTGAAATCAGTATTTTGTGGGCCCCGTGAATAGTATTTACTATTCACGTATACGTTTTTACTATTTACAAATACGTATTTAAAAATATATATATATATATATGTTATTCGCAAATACGTATTTAATACTTGAAATTTGTGAAATATGAATAGTGTTCACTATTCACAAATACGTATTTACTATTTAAAAATACGGTATTTACTATTCCAAAATACGTATTTACTATTCATGTGGGACCCACGTCAAATTATTTCTCCTCTGCCGACAGAAACTCTCGTGAAGTTTGAAAATTTTGTCAGCGGGACCCACGTAATAGTAATTTACTATTTGAATAATAATATTATATTATTATAATATAATATTATTTACTATTCATGTGGGACCCACGAAAAATTATTTCCACAACCAGCCACGGGAAGAGTCACGGGAGGTTTGAAAATTTGTCACGGGGAAAATTACGTAGAACGACCCAGAGACGAAAATTACACTTAAGGACCCATTTTCCAACTATAAATAGACCTTCCATTTCATTTCATTCTTCACAACTTCTAAGAGCTATAGAGAGAGGTAGAGAGAGAGAGAGAGTAGAGAGATATTTGCTTGAGAGTTATAATAGCTGGTTGGTGATTCGGGTATTAGCAAGTAACAGGTAACTCTGAATATTCTTCCTTATACTTGTGAATTATGTATGATTATAAATTTGTTTGTTTACTATTTTGGCAAGAATATTTAGAAAATATTTATGGTTTTAAGATCTGGTGTGGGAACTTTGATTTGCAAATCTGCAGAGGTACTATTTATACGTACGTTACTATTCACGTATACCGTATTACTATTCATTTTTACTATTCATGTTACTATTCACGTATACTGTATTTACTATTCACGTATACCATATTTACTATTCACACCGTATTTACTATTCACGTATACCGTATTTACTATTCATTTTACTATTCACGTATACCGTATTTACTATTCATAATACTATTCACGTATACATACCGTATTTACTATTCACGTATACATACCGTATGTACTCTTCATTTTTACTATTCATGTATATATATCGTATTTTACTATTCACATATACGCATAGTATTCACTATTCATAAATACGCATATTGATGTATAAAACTTTATGGTATAATAATGCATTATTTTGAGTGAACATATTCATCATGGCGGTTGTATTATGATGGGTGGAGTAAGGAGGGATTTGAATGATAAGAATGATTTATGCCACCACTCGGTGCACAGTGGATGGTACTTGTTTCAGGGCCCCATCTTCCATGTTTTCCTCTGGCCGGGATTTCATTGGAGTTGTGGGACATGTGACACCTCCTTAGTTATTTTAAAGGAGGGGAGCCATAGTCCAGATTTAAGCTATATACCTTTGGCCGGGTGTATCTTAAGTTTTGGTGAGCTTGGAACAATTCAGTCAAATGAATAAGTTTCTATTGGACTATGTGTTAGCCTATGGCTCCAGTCTGCGGTATAAGGGAGGTGGTGATATAAGGGAGGCTGCATACTGCATAGTGCATTTCTGAACAGTTCAAGAATTTGATATGATGATGAATATTCTGTAAAGACATGAGATGAGAACTTTTGAGATATATATGTTTTAATACCTTCTATATTGATGACTATTAGTATAAATTATTTTGTATGATAAATTATGGAATCTATATATATATTTGAAATCAGCCCATATCTTTTTGTCATATATTATTTGCTCGTGTACGGTAGAAATATTTAGTAGTTACTGAGATGTGTAATCTCACCCCATATTAACATTTTTCAGGTGAATAACTTAGTAGAGATCAAGGGAATGCACCCATGGAGTGAGCTTTGTAGGCTCTTCTGTACTCCTTTAGTTTATGTTGTGTTATTTTATTTGCCATGAACCTAAAAGACTTCCGCATTTTAAAATAACTCTTATTTATTGGATTTATTTTGGCCCTGTATAAATGGATTTCTACCTTTGGCCATATTGTAAATATGTGTTTGAGTGTTGAATATCCTATATTTGGAGGTGCTACTATTATTTTGGCCAAGATTTTGGTATTGAAAATGAGGCGTTACATTTTTGGTATCAGAGCAAAGGTTCTGGCCAATCTGTAAATTTCCTATCAGTTTTCTAAATAAAAATTTTGAGGTCATGGCAAATTAAATATCATAACATGTGCATTTTCCTTTATAGCTTTGGATTCTTTTTACCAATTTTCTTGTGACATTCATGATAGGAGAAGAATGGGTTAATCAAAATATTCAAGTGATTGATAATGAGGATTTATGATTTGAGGATGTGATTGAGATTAAATTTCAGAGCTGCGTAGCAGAAGTTGGTAAGTAGAAAATTTATTGAATATTGGATTCTGTAGGCCCAAAATTACTTTCTAGGATGAATATTTTTATTGGTGTCTAGGAAAGTGATTGAAAGACTAAGCCCCTATTTGATGTTTATTCAATTAGTTGCCGTTGTAAAAAGTATGAAAAGATTTTCGCTAGATTTTCACTTACCTAGCTAATTTATATGAGTAACAGATGACAATACCATAACAGAATACGGGCATAGTCTTGATTATACAGAATAACTGGCTTAAGTTTGAATTTAATAAGATAAAGTTGAGTTTGGCAGGAAAACTCGAAAATCCTTATGAATCCTAGAATAGAGATTACAAACATTAGCAAGAAGGCTAAGAAGAGTAGACTATATTAATTCAAGCATCAAGAACAACAGTTGGTACAATCCCACCGCAAGCTTCGACTATCTCAAGTTTAAGTCTATTAATTTCTTCCTGAGCGGCTGCTCTTGAGAGAGGACCATCAGGAGACATTGTTCTTCTCAATCTAGCTATTTGCTTCATAGTGCTTCGAATTTTTACATAAGGCCAATGCTTTATTCCTCCCCTATGGCATATTTTCATTAGAACATTTTTGCATAGACGAACTTGTTGAGCCGCTTCTTGTTGAGGTAAATGGAATAAGTCTCTAAGATCATTAATTGACATTGATGCAGCTCTAATATTTTGTTCAGCTCTTGATCGGTATGGATTACTAGGTATGGGGACTGAAGGATTATTATTTACAACCATGAGCTCTTTTCCTTTATTGGATATATTTTCTGTATTGGTTGGAAATGAACTATTAGGGAGTTCATTTTGATTTTTAGTCCATTCCAAACCAACACAAAGGGCCTCATAGTAGGCTGATAGGGGATCTGACACCAGGACATACCCTAAAGAATTTTGATTCAAACAATAATTTTCTAGAAAATGTTTGACATCTTCTAAATTTTTCTTACCAAAGTCAAATACTTGAGGACTGGAAGAACCTCCTTGTACGTCCTGGTGAAAGACAGCGTGGCATATCATACCAATCCTCCCATGAACTTCAAGTTTATGGTATTGAAGTCCATTGGTATGAATAATCTCTCGTAGAACATGGCAGCAACCACATGAAAATGGATTAGTAGTCTCAGTCAAGGTAGAAGCAGGATTCCTTGGTTGAGAAGGTACCGTAGACTCCATAAGTTCTGCCACATTACGACACCTTTGGACAGGTCGCCTTGATGGACCTGCTTCAGATTCCTTTCTGTTAGTAGTGGTAAAAATAGAATCTTGTATCCTTGGAGGAGGAGTAGGAATGTTAATCGTTGAGGCAGATGAATGAACGTTCATACTTACGGGATTTTGGGGAAGTAAAGAAGAATAAGGGTATGATGCATTGTTTGACAAATCAGACAACATGTTAGTCTGATAGTCATGAAGTAAGGCTTCAAGAAAGAAAGGGTTGAATGAATCGGAGACTGGAATAGAGTTACTTGAACCGGCCATGTTTAAGGATAATGTGGAAGGTTATAGTGAAGGTTACGATCGGAGAGGAAATGAATATGTGGAGGTTTTGTGAAGTTTGAGAGAACGTGAAACATTTACTCTTTCTTTACTCTATTTATAGCTGGGCTAGCAACGTCTATATTTTGTTAAGCAGCATCGGATTCTCATCTGTCGTTAGCTCAGAATCATGTAGATTTTGTTGTTATGCGGAAAATTTTATGGCACCGCACCCTAGTGCACCCTAGCCACCGTTAGGGGTCGCAGTTTCCTAGACCTTTGCAGACAGAAATCGCTATGGCATTTATTGCTAGCTGTGTTTTCAAGAAATTAAGTTTGGACGTTTATACGCGCATTTATCTAAGAAATCTGTCTTGGATGTGCAGCTGACTCAAGATGTCGGAATTGACATTTGAAAATAGGATTTTAAGCGTAAGCGTGCTAAGGTGATAGTAATCTTGGGAAGGGTGACTTCCTAATAATATTAGATGAACCGGAGAGAATCCGAAGATTTGAAATGATGATGAGTTGTGCCAATTAACCCGAGAGCATTCTTCACTCTCCGAGTATCCGAAGAACTCTATGAATTTGTCAAAGATAATTCAAAGACTAAGGTTTTTGGATAAACATGTTGGAAGATCGATGGAAAGGTATGAAATGGTGATCCTTAGGAATGCCAGTAAGATGTTAGAATGAATATAGTAAATTTTGAGGATAGGCTTTAATTTAATCTAAGCTGAAATAGAACTCAAGAACGAAATGAGCCTTTGTGATATTGCAGGTTGAGGTAGAATTAGAACCTTGTGAATACTGCTGAGGTTGTAGATAGTCTTCATATAATCCAAGAATTAGATTAGGAATTGTGAATCATGATCTTAGTATGATGGGTATTTTTGGGGAAACACGAATTATCAGTTGATGTTGAGGTTATAAGAATCAAATTGTAAACTTGACTATTAATGTCTGGGAATATTTGAAAATAGACTTGAATTCAATCTGAGTTAAGATAGTGTGTCTAATTAAGAAAGTATGAAATCCGGTGATTTATGTTATAATATTAGTATGTTATTTGGGTGTGATTAATAGATAACTATGAGAGGAACAGATGATATTTAGTATATGTCTTTGAGATACTAAGGATTGAATTCGAATCATGTGAACAATGCTGAGGTTGTGAGAATAATATTTGAATGTTTTAAATCTTAGTCTAGGAATTGTGAAACATGAATGTTCTATGGATATTATTGAGGACACATGATATCTCTGTCTTGCTGATATTGAAGTTCTAAGAGTTGATTTGTAATTTGACAATTATCATTTTTGGGGAAAGTTTGAGGATAGTTCTTAAATGATATAAGCTATGGAGTATGACGAATCTAGTAAGAATAATCGGGGTTTTAGAAATAGGATGATGAATCTGAAAGTTGGTAGGGGATCTAGAGGGTTGCTACTAGAAGAAAGGTAATATAACAGTTTAACTTAACAGTTGTATTGATTCTTTAGGAGACTGAATTGATTGAATAAATTGAGATATTAGAATATGGTATTAATTGATTTGAGAGAAATAGGGAACAAAATGTGATACCAACATGTATAAGGTGTTCAGAGATTGCCAACTGTTTAACTAGCTTAGGAAATGATCTTGATAATAGAATCTTTCTTTAGAAATAATGAATTGAGTGTTTCATGGATGAGTTGAGTAGAATAAGTTGGAACCTGGAATGTATTCGGAGTTGGTAACTATTTAAAATAGTTGCTAGGTCCCTGAGTATTTGAATTTTGAACTTACCAATGCACTTGCTGTGTTTGGAAATTTTTACGCAATATTTACAACAGGATTTAAGACCAGTTTGTAATAGACATTTATAAACTATGATGTCTCATGGAATGAATCCTTGCGAAATTCGAACAAGAATTGACTTTTACATTATGATTGTGGTGGAAGGTGTACAAGCTAGAAGAGGTTGGAAACTGTTGTGGATATACTTAGTTTGCGGAATCTTGCCAAATGTACTTGTTTTTGAATTACTTGCCATTGGTGAAAGCTAGATTTAGTAAGTAAGTGTTTTCTTAAACTTGAATTGAGGAAGCATGGGTATAGGATAGACGAGCAGAGGCTTGAAGCGGTAAGACCCGTTGAGCTAGTTTGCATATGGTGGTATCTCTAGGCTATAAGACTTATGTGCCTAGTATTGTGTTTGTTGCCTATCATGGTAACATTAGACCTGTATGTCTAAAGTTTATCTTAAGGTTGGCAAAATAATCAGATTATATCATATTGTGGTTATTATGGCCTGAGGGTAACTTCTTAAGCTGTAAGATCTGAATATCCAGTGTCGTGGTAATACAATGAAATAAGCAGAAAGGAAGAATGAACTGGCCTGTGAGGCCAGTGTAACCAAGCGCTCAAATAAGGAACTAGTGGATCCTGTGTCTGAATATTACTTTGGGTACAGGATGAACGAAAATTGTGTTGTGTACTTGATGAGCATGTTTGGGAAAGAGATAGGACTTAGGGATAATATGATATATAAAGCTGAGTCGGAGCGGATTGTTGATGCGGGGGATAAGCAATTGAGGAACAAGGCTATTAGCTTGTAAAGGTTGTGTGTAAAGGAATGGCTTCCGGAGATGCTACTTGGGAAACAGAGGAGAGCATGCGACAAACCTATCCTCATTTATTTAAATAGGTTAGAATTCTTATTATAGCGAAATTTTGAGGACAAAATTTTCTTTTAGGAGGGGAGAAATGTAACATCCTGAATTTTGAATCTAATATCTTGAACATAAACCTATTTTGGGAAGACTAGTAGGCTCTATTTTTGGAAAGTGATAAATTTGAAATCAGTATTTTGTGGGCCCCGTGAATAGTATTTACTATTCACGTATACGTTTTTACTATTTACAAATACGTATTTAAAAATATATATATATATATATGTTATTCGCAAATACGTATTTAATACTTGAAATTTGTGAAATATGAATAGTGTTCACTATTCACAAATACGTATTTACTATTTAAAAATACGGTATTTACTATTCCAAAATACGTATTTACTATTCATGTGGGACCCACGTCAAATTATTTCTCCTCTGCCGACAGAAACTCTCGTGAAGTTTGAAAATTTTGTCAGCGGGACCCACGTAATAGTAATTTACTATTTGAATAATAATATTATATTATTATAATATAATATTATTTACTATTCATGTGGGACCCACGAAAAATTATTTCCACAACCAGCCACGGGAAGAGTCACGGGAGGTTTGAAAATTTGTCACGGGGAAAATTACGTAGAACGACCCAGAGACGAAAATTACACTTAAGGACCCATTTTCCAACTATAAATAGACCTTCCATTTCATTTCATTCTTCACAACTTCTAAGAGCTATAGAGAGAGGTAGAGAGAGAGAGAGAGTAGAGAGATATTTGCTTGAGAGTTATAATAGCTGGTTGGTGATTCGGGTATTAGCAAGTAACAGGTAACTCTGAATATTCTTCCTTATACTTGTGAATTATGTATGATTATAAATTTGTTTGTTTACTATTTTGGCAAGAATATTTAGAAAATATTTATGGTTTTAAGATCTGGTGTGGGAACTTTGATTTGCAAATCTGCAGAGGTACTATTTATACGTACGTTACTATTCACGTATACCGTATTACTATTCATTTTTACTATTCATGTTACTATTCACGTATACTGTATTTACTATTCACGTATACCATATTTACTATTCACACCGTATTTACTATTCACGTATACCGTATTTACTATTCATTTTACTATTCACGTATACCGTATTTACTATTCATAATACTATTCACGTATACATACCGTATTTACTATTCACGTATACATACCGTATGTACTCTTCATTTTTACTATTCATGTATATATATCGTATTTTACTATTCACATATACGCATAGTATTCACTATTCATAAATACGCATATTGATGTATAAAACTTTATGGTATAATAATGCATTATTTTGAGTGAACATATTCATCATGGCGGTTGTATTATGATGGGTGGAGTAAGGAGGGATTTGAATGATAAGAATGATTTATGCCACCACTCGGTGCACAGTGGATGGTACTTGTTTCAGGGCCCCATCTTCCATGTTTTCCTCTGGCCGGGATTTCATTGGAGTTGTGGGACATGTGACACCTCCTTAGTTATTTTAAAGGAGGGGAGCCATAGTCCAGATTTAAGCTATATACCTTTGGCCGGGTGTATCTTAAGTTTTGGTGAGCTTGGAACAATTCAGTCAAATGAATAAGTTTCTATTGGACTATGTGTTAGCCTATGGCTCCAGTCTGCGGTATAAGGGAGGTAGTGATATAAGGGAGGCTGCATACTGCATAGTGCATTTCTGAACAGTTCAAGAATTTGATATGATGATGAATATTCTGTAAAGACATGAGATGAGAACTTTTGAGATATATATGTTTTAATACCTTCTATATTGATGACTATTAGTATAAATTATTTTGTATGATAAATTATGGAATCTATATATATATTTGAAATCAGCCCATATCTTTTTGTCATATATTATTTGCTCGTGTACGGTAGAAATATTTAGTAGTTACTGAGATGTGTAATCTCACCCCATATTAACATTTTTCAGGTGAATAACTTAGTAGAGATCAAGGGAATGCACCCATGGAGTGAGCTTTGTAGGCTCTTCTGTACTCCTTTAGTTTATGTTGTGTTATTTTATTTGCCATGAACCTAAAAGACTTCCGCATTTTAAAATAACTCTTATTTATTGGATTTATTTTGGCCCTGTATAAATGGATTTCTACCTTTGGCCATATTGTAAATATGTGTTTGAGTGTTGAATATCCTATATTTGGAGGTGCTACTATTATTTTGGCCAAGATTTTGGTATTGAAAATGAGGCGTTACATGTCGCATCGTGATTGACCCGGGATGGCCTAACCGGTCATGCCAAACATTAAATTCATTAGTAAACTTCTGGTTTACATTGGCAAACTGCTGGTTTGTATTGGTAAACTTTTGATTTATATTAGTAAACTTCTGGTCTACAATAGCATGTGTTTCAATTGTGCTTATAAATGTATAATACAAACCAGAAGAGAAAGCAGGAAAACTTTCTAACATGCATTTTCTACCAGAAACAATATTTGTGATAGCAAGACATTCCTGATCATTTTTAGTTGTTGTTTCTATATGATATCCATTTCTACGGATATCTTTGAAACTCAACAAGTTTCTCTTAGATTTGGTAGAATAAAATGCATTATCAATACATAATTTTGTTCCTTCAGGTAACAAAATATTAGCTCTTCCGGAGCCTTCAATCAAATTTATATTACCAGATATAGTCTGGACATTGGCTTCTCGCATTACCAAGGAAGAAAAATATTTATCATTTTTTAGTATAGTGTGGGTTGTTGTGCTATCAACGAGACACAAATCTTCAGGATTGATGCTAATAAGATTCATTCTTCATTAAAGGATACATGAAAATAAATAAAAACATAATTAAAAGAAATACATATGATAGAAGACAGTTTAAACATACTAAAACCAAACAGTTCCAAATAGGAAAAGATAATTTATACTAAGAAATCAGCAACATCCAAATGGGTAGAATCAACATCTTCAAACTCAGAATTCTCAACCTTATCAATATTCAAATGAGTAAAATCAACATCCTCAAACTTGGAGTTCTCAACATGATTTACTTCAATCTTTGACCCTTTACCATTACTTTTAAGTGATTCTTGATAAAGTTCAACCAAGTGTCTTGGCGTACGACAGGTACGAGACCAATGACCTTTACCACCACAACGATAACATACATTTTCAGAATGCTTCTTATTCTCACTAGTTTCCCTCCTGGGGTTCTTTTCAATCTTCCCCCTTTTAGGGTGAGAATTTGATCCACCACGATCACGCCCACGCCCACGGCCACGGTTGTAGCCACCTTTACGTCCACGTCCTCGGCCACTAAAATATCCATTACTTACTACATTCACTTTTGGGAATGGAGTTGAACCTGTTGGACAGGATTCATGATTTCTCAATAAAAGCTCATTGTTTTGTTCAGCTACAAGGAGACAAGAAATTAATTCAGCGTATTTCTTGAAACCTTTTTCACGATATTGCTGCTGCAGGAGCAAATTGGAGGCATGAAATGTGGAGAATGTTCTCTCTAACATATCTTCATCAGTAATCTTTTCTCCACATAACTTTAATTGAGAAGTAATTCTGAACATGGCCGAGTTATACTCGCTCACAGTTTTAAAATCTTGTAAACGCAAATGCATCCAGCAATAACGAGCTTTTGGGAGGATGACCATCTTCTGGTGATCATACCTTTCTTTTATATTATTCCAAAGAACCAGTGGGTCTTTCACTGTCAAATATTCAATTTTTAAACTTTCATGTAAATGGTGGCGAAGGAAAATCATGGCTTTGGCTTTATCTTGATTAGATGCTTTATTTCCTTCTTTAATTGTGTCTTCCAGACCATGGGCATTCAGATGGATTTCCGCATCCAGCATCCAAGATAAATAATTCTTTCCGGTAATATCAAGAGCCACAAATTCAAGTTTTGCAAGGTTTGTTGTGTTTGTCATGGCTCAGACTAATTAAAAAAAAAATAAACAAGAATTATTAACATAGAAATACTAATGATAATAAGATGAAATTTAGAAACACAATAAGTAAAGTATAATAATAAGGATTAAAACTTTATGGCTTCAAGCCATATAGTTCTCATAACGAGAAATTAAATTTATGTGGCTTCTAGCCATAAAATTAAGAAACTAAAATGATAGGACTTCTGGTCATATAATAATTTTAGAATAGGAAAACAGAGGTGTATGACTTCTGGCCATAATAATATTAATAACTTAAAAGAGATTGCATGAAATATAAAATAACATAACATTAAAAGTTAGCAACAATAACATAACAATAAAAGTAAAATGTTATGTTAGTAACATAAAGATAAAATGTTATGTTAGTAACATAAAAGTAAATGCTTAATTAAAATGTTATGTTAGTAACAATAATATAAATGTTATGTTATATTAAAGTTAGTAACATATATTGTGCAAAAGTAAAGCACTATGCAATAATATAAATAGTAAAACAATTGTGAATTACTATACAATTACTGTGCATGAATAAAATTGATGGATGAATAATGATAAATAGTAAAAATACTATATAAAATAGTAAATAATCTCCAATCTTAACCATGGAACCCGATGTATAAAAACAATCGGTAATTTTAATTTCCATATAGTGGTTTAGATTATCTCAGATATATAAATAAACATATAATAAAATCATTAGAGAAAGTAGATGAAATCGTTAAAGAAATTATACCTTCGTTATAGCAATCGTGCTGATAACGTGTTATGAAACTAAGTAAAACACAAGAGAGATTAAGATGAGGAAGATAAAGAAATGCAAGGGAAAATGGAGAGCAAGGAGAGATTGAATCTTCTTTGTATTGTACTCCTTCAACCTTTGATGCATGCCTACTATATATAGGCAATGAACCATTACAAGAGTTACACAAAAGAGTAAATCTACATAATGGTATGTTATGGAGTTTTGTAAGTTATATGAAACTCCCACTAAACCATTCATGTTATATGTTACATTGCTTTAAGTGTAGAAATCCCAAAAGACTCTTCTTGAAAAAAGGTTGTGGACATTCACACTAATATTGAAATATTTACAACAAAAATACACTTTTCATGAGTTCCCAAGTCAGCACGCCAAGTAGAAGCAATTAATCCCTCAAAATTTGGTGAACTGAAGTTTGACTCACCATTTAAAAAGGCGCTCATATCTAGTGGCTTAATAATGCTTTTAATAAAAGAATACTTGTACTTATAAAAAAAATGTAGCGTCAAAATATATATATATATAAAGTTCTTTTTATTACACTACTAGTGATTTTTAATATAAGATCCATTGATTAATTTAAGTACATTAAGGAAATTAGTTATTTGTTAAAATATAAATATGGAGGACAAAATTGATTAAGATTTTATATTTGGGATAAGATATTGTCACTACCATTTTTTGTCACTACCACTTTTTCACCGTTAGATTCGAATTTTAATAAGAGAAAGAAATGATAAAGGTAGATGAAATTCTGATCTAACGATGAAAAAGTGGTAGTGACATTGGTGGTGACAATATCCTATCCCTTTATATTTATAAATAAACGCAGACCAAATGTAATAATTAATATGTCATAAATAGCGCCATTAACATCATGTTAGATCCATGCAACTCATGAGAAGACTTGTCTAATTTCAAAATATATTAAGTTAGTCAGTCATGTTGTTTGTTGAACCGCGACTAATAAAAATTAAATATGCAGAGTCTACACACAGTTATATCAAACATCACCAACTTTTTAAAATTTCAACAAGTTATTTGTCTATTCCAAACACCACAATGATTAAAACAAAATCACCTACTTCCTCCGGTCTATAATTTAGGTCATTTAGAGATAAATTAATTTTTTTAATCAATTTTTTCCATATAATTAATGTTTAAATACGATTCATTGTATCTCTTTCTCTCATTCAAAACACCATTTAATATGGGTAAAGTTGTTAATTTTCTTTACTTTAGGACAAATTTAATGAATTAATTACTATTTCTTAATACGATTTATTGTATTTTTCTTTCATTCTGCTAGATTATATTATATATATATATATATATATATATATATATATATATATATATATATATATATATATATATATATCCCCTCAACAACGTGACATTACTGTATTTTGATATGTAATTAACTTCCTTATTAGTATTTAGAACCAGTTGATAGTTTAGTTTGTTTAGGTTGAAAGCGGCTGTTATGAATTCCTATTTAACTCAAGACAAATAATTAATTAAAAAGTACATATTACTCTAATTCTATTTATAAGTCCATTTTAACCAAAAAATTCAGTCTTATTTATAAGTCATCTTTTAGGTAATAAATAGGATTATGACAATTTTACCCATATTAATTGTACCAATGAAAATAGTGAGAGAAGAAAAAGTTGAAAGATACCCATTCATAAATAAGGATAAAGTTGAAAATTTATCTCATAATCATTGAGCTAACTACTTCTCTTTGGTATGTGTAATTTAGTTTTTTTTTTTTAAAAAAAAACTTATAAATAGAATCAAAGTGTTACCTATTCATTTATTTCTCACTACCTTTTTTGTCTTCAAAAGCTTTGTGAAGTCAATTTTGGTTAAACAATCAAGTTTCTCTATATCTATATTTCAAGAGCCTCTCACCTCATTGTAATTTACCATATATATATATATATATATATATATATATATATATATATATATATATATATATATATATATATATATTACTTCTCGTCTTAATTATAAGAACACTTTTATAGTGTAAATTATATTACAAAAGTGTTTTTATAATTAGGATCGGAGGGAATACTTTTTATAAGTGAAAGTGTTTTAACATATATATAATTATTTGATATACAAAATAATAAGTCATATTTAAACGTTATCAAGTCCAATTTAATGCAATTCTTAACACACACAAATATATATATATATATTAGGATAGGATATTCTTACTACTATTTTTTGTTACTACCAATCTTACTACCACTTTTCTACCGTTAGATCAGAATCTCATCTACCTTTATAATTTCTCTCTCCTATTAAAATTCTGATTTAACAATGGAAAAGTGGTAGTAAGATTAATAGTAACAAAAAATGGTAGTAAGAATATCTTATCCCATATATATATATATATATATATATATATATATATATAATTTGAACCACCAAACCATCATTTATCAAGTAGAGGTGCTTTTAATGGTCAAATGAAGTTTACGTAATTAATTAAAACTTTGAACATGTTTCGAATATTTATAATCCCTATTATCATTTTGGCCTTTATAGACTTAATTTTATTTTTCTTTTCAATTTAATTTTTCATGGTATATGAAACTTTTTCGTAACCTCAATATTTATATTACCAAGTTTTTGTGGTATGCACATTCAGGGGCGCCGAGAGTCAAAGTTTTAGTTGTCGGGAGTCAAAATTAAAAAAAGATACATTTCTGATTTCTCACATACTTCATATAAAAAGCTATTTATTTAATTTGGATCTACTAAGAAAGCTAGATAATTTAATAACAAATGTGATTCAATTTTTTTAAAAAACTTATAGTATAATATTAGAATATATATATATATATATAAATAAAAGCTTATCAGTTAAGTGAGTTGAGGGACACATATTATAATATTATAAATGTTGTAGATAAAATGGATTAAAATATTATATTCAGGAGGAAATGATATAAAGTTGACATGATAAAAAAGTTTCGGTCCCATGGCTCCAATGTCATATACGATCAGATAATTTTTCACCGTTGGATTTGATCTCTTCGTTAAGGTACACCTTCTCAACATCTGACGGTAAAGATATCTCCACGTCATCGAAACAGCTCAAGTGATTTAAACGTTTCACCGTCCCTTTCTCTTTCCGATGCGTGTTTCCGCAAGCAGTGAAGCACAAGAAGAAAAACAAAATTTTGCTGACGTTTTGTGCTCTGCTTCCTCTTTCTCTTTCCTCAAGAAATGGCAAATCTGAAGGAATACAAGCTAAACCCAGCTTCGAAGTCTTCTCTTTCACTCTTCAGTTGAATCTGGTGCAGATTTTCTCTTCCACACTTTCCACGTAAGAAATGTCTCAACTTCATCTTTTTAAACTACGAACTTAATTTCTCTTTTTTCCCCCCTTTACTTGGGTTTCATGCTGCCTCTATTTGGGATATTTTCTTTCTAAATTTGAATAATTCCGTCTTGTTTTAAGATTCCGTCTCGAGATAATCGGTTTGATGTGTTAAGTGTGTGATTATTTTAATCCGTTCTGTTGCATCCGTGGGATAGATGCAATGCTGATTTGAAGACTGCTGTTATGAAATCTAGATTGCATTTGATTAGGTTTTATAAGTTTAAGTTGTTGGGTTGAATTGGAAGACTTGTTAAAATTGTCTTTCTTGTTTGATTCAGTGCCCCTTCTACAAGCATCAAGATTTGGTTCACTGTAACATATTTATGCCCATTTAGAAGGAAACTTTCTCAAATGACTGATGCCAGGTTTATGCAGTTTCTTCTTTTAGGTTATGCTGATTTCACACACTTACCAGGTCTTTGTGATATTTTGCCAACTATTTCCTAGGAATTTTGAAACTATCTTCTTTGATATCAAGGTCTACTTCATGTACCAGCACAGAAGTTATCTGTTTTTAGAAAGTGGTCAAATCACTCACGTTGCTACTTTACTTTCGTTTTATAGCATTCCTAGCTGACTATCTAATGCCAGGTGTGTGAATTTATAGGAAAGAACAGAAACATTATTCTTATACTTTTCCTGCTTGAGCACCATTAATATTTAAATTTATGAACTATTCATTATCTTCCTGTCATTATTTAAACAGGACAGAAAGTCCTCTACATTGTGTAATTCCAAGTGCTGCAAGGATCTTGGTTTTCTTCATTCAGCATATTAGAGTAGATTTATACATGATCAGGACGAAAACTACAAGAAGGCAGCTAAAGGTTGGAGACCTTGTCACCACCACTCTTACCTTATTGCCTTCTACTTTGGTTCACTAAAATACATGGACGTTACCTCTCTCGGACCAAATAGTAACACCCAGACCGATCAATACCCTTTGCTGATGGAGCAGCCAGAAACCCATAATGGTCATCAGCATGTAATTGACATTACAAGAAGTAGTAACGACTTATCTGGCTCTACTCAAGATGACCAACATCATGAAATGCATTTGCCTCATTTGGAAGATCAACCATCAGCTGGCACGCAAGTTCCCACACATCAATCATCTTCATCTTCATCATCCAGGTTAAACTCTACAAATTCATCATCAACAAGAAGAGGTGAGGGATATGGTCATCACAGAAGAAGCCCACTGAATTCTGGACTATGGATTTCTGTTGAGCTTGTTGTCACTGTGGGTCAGATCATAGCATCTGTTGTTGTCTTGTCAATTTCCAGGAATGAAAATCCCAAAGCTCCTCTTTTTGCATGGATTGTGGGTTATGCATCTGGTTGTGTTGCTACTCTTCCCATTCTTTACTGTCGTTATCAAAATCGTTATCAAAGCTCTGGACAAAATTTATCTCAACCATCTCAAGGATCTTCTGGAAGCAATCCTTCAGAACGGACTTCTTATACTGCAATCTCTGTTGCTCATGTTTCAGATGAAGAGGGCAGTCGTACTACAGAATCAACTACAGTAAACACTGGGATTCCTGGAGCCTTTAGTTCTAGGTATTTTTGCCTTGTAATTTAATTGAGATTTTAATCCCATTCATTTCTTTCTTCATGCGTATTGCTATTCATGTTTATCTCTCTTAGTTACTAGTTATATACTCCTTTTAGGTCTTATTATAAGGTATCAACTAACAATTCTCACAAACCAATAAAAACAGTTCAAGTCAATAAGGTTGTCTTACAATTTAGGTAATTTCCAATATTACCTACTAATTGCATTAAACTCTAATATTATATTAATTAGTACGCTCACCCACTACTCTTATTAATTATGCGTATTCATTTAAAAATAATAACTAATGCGCTTTGGAAACAAGTAATTGCCTTATAAAAAGGACCAAATACAATTACTAGTTTGTACCCTATAATAAGGACCAAAGGGAGTATCCTTTTAGTTTCCTCTTACAACAATACCGTGGCTAATGTTTTGTGGGTTTTGTTTAACGAGAACTTGATGTTCCATCACTTCATGATATATATGTACATGCTGCCAATTTCTTATTCCCTTCTCTATTCTATCTGTTTTTAAGCTCCAAATGCTTGAATCATTTTGTATAGAAATGATGGGAGTTTGGGTTGTTGATGTGAACTTGTTAAATTGCTTAGTCTATATATTGCATATTGCAAGGTTCCAATTCTGAGAGGAGCTCACAACATTCTGGACTTGAAGTTTCTTAATGAAAATATAAAGGGTGTTAAGGAAGGAAAGTGAGGGATTATAAAGTGGGGAATCATTATAATGGAGAAAAGCATTTTGCAGCTTTTTTGAGCCAAATATGTGTCTGATCTGATCCCATTCAAAATTTGAATTCATAACGAACTGTGGGGATCAGATTCATCATTTGGTTGATTTATACCATATTATTTTTTGCCTCATTCTGCATTATAGTTGCTGTGAGTGGAAAAGCCTAAAGCTGTGGCTCGCGAGTTGGTAAGATGTATCTTGGATTTATCATTCTTCTTAAGATAAAAATTCTTTAATTGGTTTAAATCATTTGGAGAAGGAGAAATCTATCAAAACTGCTGGAGTCATAACATCTATTTTTCCCCTTAAGGCTATCAAATGTCAAATTCAAAGTAAACAATTGTTGATATTATCTTTCTTTTTAACATATAATAGTAAACTTAGCGGAGAAATCTGTTGCTGCACGGCAGGTTTAATGGTTTAGTAGACCATTTCAAGATGGCCTTAGATTGCTTCTTTGCAGTTTGGTTTGTTGTGGGCAACGTTTGGATCTTTGGAGGTCACACTACTCCATCTGATGCTCCAAAATTATATAGGTATCTGCCACACTATAATTTTTGGTACTAAACTACTAGTATTTAGCTTTCCCAAGCATTGAAATATTGTGGCCTTCTTGCAGATTATGTATAGTGTTTCTTACCTTCAGCTGTATTGGATATGCTATGCCATTTATACTATGTGCAACAATTTGTTGCTGCCTACCTTGCATAATTTCTGTTTTGGGAATTCGAGAGGACTTTTCTCAAACTAGAGGAGCCACAGTTGAATCTATCAATGCCCTGCCTATATATAAGTTCAGTTTGAAGAAAAACGAAAATAGTGATGATCAGGATGGCAATACAGGCAATACAGATATAGATGAAGGAGGGACCTTGGCTGCTGGGACAGAAAACGAGCGATCCATATCGGGAGAAGATGCTGTAAGTTTGTACCTGCTACATTTTTGTAAATCATCATGAACTCATTCACCTATTGTTGTTCAGGTGCTACTATAAGGGTGTGTTTGGTTTGAGGGGAGGGAGTTTCCCTTCTTAGTGTGGAAAGTCAAATATGATCATGATGTGAAAAGTTTATGCTGAAAACAATGCGAAAAGCTATATAATTTATTGTCATATCTAACTTTTCATACCGAAAAGGAAAACTCACCTCCCTCCCCTTCCCTCAAACTAAACACAGCCTAATACAATTTTTGAAATTAGAATAAACTGAAATATGTGTTAACAGGAAATGTTGTGTCCGGTAAAATTTTCGTTGATATACCTTTAGTATTTCTTTGTGGTAATGAATTTGCAAAATTATCAAACAATGTAATCTCTGTTAAAAACTTTTTTGGCTATTACTCATGGTGTAGTAGCAAGCAGTGTAAAATGCCATTCTATTCTTTAATGGTTGAAAGGAACCCAAAAATATTAAAATATTTATATACAAGCAGAACTCAGATGTTAATGCCTGAAGGATGGGCCTCTGCATCCCTAAGAACCTCCATCATTGATGATACTTCACAGTAACTACAGGCTTGCTTAACAGGGTTTAGGATGGGCCTCCTTTACTTAGGCTTGCTGACATTAGCCTTCTGAAACTTTTTGTAGGTTTGTTGCATTTGCTTGGCAAAATATGCAGATGATGATGAGCTTAGGGAGCTACCTTGCTCCCATGTCTTCCATGTTGAGTGTGTGGACAAATGGCTAAAGATAAATGCATCTTGTCCTCTCTGTAAAAGCGAGGTTGGTACAAGTGTACTTTCGGCAGAGGAGTCTGGTCAGCATTAGAGGAGAATGGTTGCCAAGTCAACCACAGGTTTCCTACAAGGGCTGGTAAGTTGCTTTTCTGAAGAAGATGCACCCTAACGAAGTTGCGGCCTTCAATGCCTGTGCCAAGCATTTGGACTTTGCCTTTTCAGGGTTATACATGTGGCCTGAGATCTGAAGATAGATTCCAAGTTTTATATATATATATATATATATATATATATATATATATATATCTTCAAGCATATAATTATTGGCTACAAACCTGTGAAATGTTTATAATGTCATTCATCTTCCTTCTCTGCTCACCTTTCTCCCCTTTCGATATGCTCATGAGGTCTTGTTGCTATAATTCTGTTTACAATTTACTTATTCCTTTTTCAGTTCATGATATGTAAATATATACGAAAAATTAATGAAAATGTTGAGTTGAACATGAAGCTCTTGATCATGCTCAGGGTTCTTTGTTGTTTTATCTCTTTAGACATTTGTTAATAAAGTGGATATTTGATTGTTATTTATTTTTTTGAAAAGTGGATGTTTGATATTTCTTTAGGGCTTGTTGAAGAACATGCCACAAGTTGACGAGTGTTGCATAGTATCAAAGGATAAAGGAAAAGACCATGCTCCCTCTAAGACCATTATTTAAGGTGTTCCAAATCCAATTTAATAATAATAAACAGAAGCAAATGCACACATACATCGGTCACAATTTTTCATGCACAAACGCGCGTTGACTTTTATTGGCATTTCTCTAGTTTAATAATCAATGTGTTTGGGTTCACGGCAGGAAAAGCTCAGCAGGGGAAAAATTGTAGTGGGGATGCCGTTTGGGTAAGCGTTTATATCACTAAGTTTTTTCGTTCAAAGCTCAGTGAAGATAGAAGTTGAAGTGGTACGTGTTGGGGCTTGCTTTTGCACCTTTCTCTCAGTCTGTTCTCTCTTTCCTGGCAGTCGCACACTGTTCATTGTCACATTCATCGTCTCTGGAGGCAGCTGGGTTGGAGACGAGAATTATCGTCTTCTTCAGAAGAGAAAAACTAGAGTGCCAAGCTTCACGAAAATAGCCACAATGGTGATCTGCTTGTTGAAAAACTGGTTTTCCTTTTCTATTTCAGC
Source organism: Acacia crassicarpa (assembly GCA_034222035.1). Taxonomy (NCBI): domain Eukaryota; kingdom Viridiplantae; phylum Streptophyta; class Magnoliopsida; order Fabales; family Fabaceae; genus Acacia; species Acacia crassicarpa. Next base: position 846,023 of record JAWXYG010000019.1, on the reverse strand, counting down.
TGATTGTGAGACTAGCATCAGAGGAAACTTTTGCCATATCTCTTCTATCAGAAATCCAAGATGCTTTTGTGACTAAACTTGAGGCACCAGCAGTGTTGGGACTGGTGATCTGCTTGTTGTTGAAGAAGGTGATGCCTCGGCGGTCATTCATCGAGAGGAAAAGAAGATATCCTCGGTCAAAAATCTATTTTGACTAGGGACCATTATGAATTTTTATGGAAGAACTAAATTGAAAAATATTGAAATGTTTTGAAAGAAAAGCCACTTTTGCCACCATCAATCCAAATACAAGTCACATTTACAATCTCACCCAAATAGGCTCAATAACCATTCTTCCTGTATATCTATATTTCAATACATTTATGGTAGCTCAAACAAATGGGATTCGCAAACGTAGACAACTGAAATTCAAAGGAGTCCATGAAAAATTGAAACTACAACCAAAATCATCCGAAAAATATTGATCAAGAATATGCGTCCTATAACTTATCCCTCTCTGCTAGTGAAAAACAGACTAAAATCATCCAAAACTAAAGCAGCCATTGTGGCAAAATTTTCTCATAATTTATGCTTGTACATTATGAATAAGCCAATAAACCAGGCAACATACAACATCTCCTCGTGTATATATGCTGGCTGGATGCAGACCAAAGACCTGAAAAACTTCTGCACCCCCCCCCCCCCCCCCCCCCTCTCCCAAAAAACCAAAAAAAAAAAGGACCTAAACGGTGAAGACTCTGTAAAATGACGCCGATCTGTTGCCCCCATCTTTACCATCTCACGAGAACAGAAGGGGTTAACGACTAATATTCAACCCTAAAATAAAACTCAAGGTGAAAATATATACATTTTGCACAATGCAATACATTTCAGAGTTGGAGGGAAACTTGTGCAACGAACCACATTTGTGATTTCTATGTGTAATTTTGCATAACAAGCATCAAAACTCGACAACCCTTGTTGCCGTGAACTGCAATGCGATCTTTTCAAGTAAGGTCAAATGCAACTTGGTGTACCACAGGTCCAGACTGAGTGAATAACTAGCGAACCTTGAGCTTTGACACATCTTCAACTTTGTGATATGAAGAGGTCTTTAAATGCTCCTAGTTTCCCGTTTGATGGGAAGGAATCCACATTTTGGCCATCCATTGAATGGTTAATACTCCCATTTTCGAAGTTATTACATATCTGATTGTAGGCCGAGTTTGGAGAAACAGAACTGCGGCTGCCCTCAAAGTATGTAGAATAAGGGAAAAGCTCTTTACAGCGCACTTTCCATCCTGTAAAAGAGCATTGGCATCAGCACCCTCTCAATACATTGTAGCAACAAGAAGCTCTACCCTCTCAGTACAGTGTCACAAGATTAAAAATATGTTTAAAAAAAAAAAAAAGCTTGAGGTGAATGATTTACAACTTTGTCACAAGATTAAAAACAATTAAAAAAATGCATAGGTGAATGATTTACAAAGTATGCATGCTGCGAGTAATATTTTGAGTGCCAAAAATACTGACCAACGAATATGATCCCATCTAAGCATCATTCTTTAGGATCAACTGATCAATTAGGCCTGGACCTAGAGTTTCTTTTCCAATGAAACGATCACCAAAGTACTTTGTGCCTATCAACTCAATAGCATCTACGGTCTCTATTGTCAAATTCAAATATGGATTAGGGTTCGACATCAACGTTCGTTTTTGAGGGAAAGGTTATATCTGGACTCAAATATGCTTCTCCATTGCAGAGCATTAGGAGGGGAAATTTTTTTGGGCCCCCGCGGAGGGGAAATATTGTCCTTTCATATGACTTAACTTCCTTTCCACTATCTAATACAAATACCATGCAAAAATTATACCAGCATTCTATTTACTTTTGACAAAGAAAAAAGGAAGTCAAGTTTGTGCCTATTGGCTTTGTTAAACCATCCTACTATTGCCCTTATGAATGTAGTGTTTCAAAAGCTACCGTAGCTTCTGTCAAGAGCCCATTGACTTATTCGAGGAGGACACCTCTGAAAATAAGTTAAATCTTCTGTTCAGAATTATATTTGAGTTTGTTGACAAAAATAAGGAACCTCAAGGTTTAGATGGTTCTCAACGGTCATATTTGTTGTTTTCCTACAGTTGCATTCAGTTTCAGATAATTTAGGGATTTTCCAGACATTATTTAATTATTTCAAAGTATTTCTGACTCTATCTAGCAGCCTGCGAAGCTAGTCATTGAGAAATAAACTACAGATTGAGTATATAAAAGGACAACATTCTAAAAAAACCTTAAAGAAAAATCAGGGATTCGATAATTTCTCTTAAGTTCGTGTGAATCACAATCTTCAGGCCATGTAACTGACTTCTTGCCACTCTCCCAACTAACCAAATTATTTTCCTTACTAGTATATTTCCCCTTTCCCACCAATTTCATCCTTTTACTAACTTCTGCCAACACATACAACACACCAACAAATACCAATGTGCACTTTATCTTGTCAAGGCTATCCAACAAGGGAAAAAAGATCTGGCAACAGGAAAGTTCTCAGTAACACTTACTCAATGCAGCATCTGGCTCAACCAGGACTGTCGCTAGAACTTTATGAACAGCGATGCAATCTTTGAGTTTCCATTCCTTAATTGCTCCAACCACTCCATTTCTTGCACAATCAGATGTCACCAGATTCAACAACACTCTTTTATTTTAAAGCAGAAACTCAACCCAAAAGGGAAACAAAAAGAAATGAATTAAGATACTACAATTACCTTCGCACACCATCACTTGGTGACTCTTCAATCAACTTGACAGCTTCAGATTTTCTGTTGGGATCCAAGGTGCACAACATTTCAGCAGTGGCGGCTCTGTGCATCAAAGAATCTGCAAACAAAAGAATACAAAATTGTTAGGAAATATATTATATTAGGAAAGATCTTAGGGAATCAATTAGGGATTATAGTGATTAGGGAATCAATCTCCATAATGATTCATTAACCCTCATTAACTCTCAGATTCCCTCTCTTGTGTATATATATGGCTATCTTATGTACATGAAGATTCAAGGAATTCAGATTATATTCTCAATATTGCTCACATGGTATCAGAGCCTAAGGCTATCTGGATTTTTTTTCTGTTCAACCTCTGCTGGTTCGTCTGTCTTCTTTTCTTTCTGGTTCGTCAGATCTGAGGGTGCTTTAGGGCATCGGTTGTTGGTTGTTTTTGCCCTCACACGCCGTCCCTTTGGAGTCTCCGTCGTCCGTTCGGCCCGTCCCCGGAGAATCGCCGTCATCTGATCAGCGCGTGGCCTCCACGCGCCACCGCCAAAATCACCAGAGTTTCACGCGCCGGCGCGTGGGAGCACGTGACCTGGTGTTTCCGACTGCTGCCTTCACCGTTTGACTCGACTTGCTGAACCCGGTCGTTTCTCGTTGGTTTCGTGGTGTGGGTTCCTCTGTTTGGCACTGTGAAAGGATTTTTGGTGCGTTTTTTGGGTGTTCCTGTGCGTTTTTGTGGCTGTTTTGGTCTCTTTGCCATCTTGTGGTTGTGGTGTGGCTGTTGGAATTTGGATTTTCCTATTTGGCAGTTGTTGCAACTGCGTTGTTATCCTTCACTCGTTGTTGTTTGCCTCCGGTGAGGTGTTTGGTACTTCTTCAGTGTTTGGTGCTCCTTGTGACTTTTGGTTCTCTTTATTCTTCACCTCTAATATGGTGTTCTGGTGTGGAACTCTCTTTGGTTGTTGCTCCCTTTGGTTTTAAAGTGTTGATTGGGTAATCTTTGAGAGTTTATTGTGGAACTCAACTTATTTTTTTTTGGTGAAGCTCGATGGTTGAATCTACGTCTAGCTCTTTTGTGGCTCTTGCAACAGGTAATATTGCTCCTAGTTTTGCTACTTCTTCCTCGAAATGGATCATCGATTCCGGTGCTACTGATCATATGACAAGTAACCACCATTTGTTTTCCTCATATGCGCCTTATGCCAATCCCTCTAGTATAACAATTGCAAACGGTTCTTATTCTCGTGTTATTGGCTCTGGCACTGTTGAACCTACTTCGTCCGTTTCCCTATCCCACGTCCTTAATGTTCCTGACCTTACATTTAATCTTTTGTCCCCTAGCAAACTCACTCGACAATCAAATTGTTTCATTACTTTATTTCCTGACCATTGTTTGATTCAGGATCTTACGACGAAGCAAGTTATTAGTAGGGGTTATGAATCTAGTGGCCATTACTTCCTTGAGGATCAGGTACCACGTTCAGTTGCTTGCTCTAGTGGTTCATCTCTTTTTGAGGTTCATTGTCGTTTAGGTCATGTGCCCTTGTCTTCTTTGAAGAGGATGTATCCTCAATTTTATCATTTGTCGTCTTTAGAATGTGAGTCATGTCAGTTTGCTAAACATCACCGTGTTCACCTGGCACCTCGAGTTAATAAACGAGCTGCGTCTCCCTTTGATTTAGTCCATTCTGATGTTTGGGGTCCATGTCCTGTCGAGTCCAAGACTGGTTTTAGGTATTTTGTCACTTTTGTTGATGATTTCTCTCATACTACCTGGTTGTATTTAATGAAAAATCATTCTGAGTTGTTCTCTCACTTTTGCAATTTCTGTGCTAAAATCAAAACTCAATTTGGTGTGTCTGTCAAAACCTTACGAAGTGACAATGCTAAAGAATACTTTTCTGCCCAATTTCAAAACTATATGCTTCAGCATGGCATGCTCCACCAGTCCTCTTGTCCAGATACACCGGCTCAAAATGGTGTTGCAGAACGTAAGAACCGACACTTATTAGAAGTCGCTTGGGCTCTCATGTTTCAAATGAATGTTCCTAAACCTTTTTGGGCTGACGCCGTGTGTACTGCGTGCTTCCTTATTAATCGTATGTCCCCTCTTGTCCTTAATGGTGCCACTCCATACACCACCTTGTTTCCTTCCAAACCTCTGTTTCCTGTTGAACCCAAAATTTTTGGTTGTGTCTGTTTTGTTCGTGATGTTCGACCAACTGTTACCAAACTTGATCCCAAGTCTCTTAGGTGTGTCTTCCTTGGGTATTCTAGGGTTCAGAAGGGTTATCGGTGCTATTCTCCTACTCTTCGGCGTTATCTTGTGTCTACTGATGTCACATTTCATGAGTCGACTTCGTTTTTTCCTGTCTCTACTCCAACCCCATCTCCTGTCTCTATCGATGACACTTCCGATAGTCTTGATGATCTCTTGGTCTATAAGGTTCAGTCCCCACCAGTGCAAGCATCTGACTCGGCATTTGCTAAACCACCTATCTATCATGTTTATCAAAAACGCCCTAGGGCGAGCACTGTTATTGACCAGGTTCCTGACCCACCAATGACTGCTTCGACGTCTGATCCGGCATCAGTTCCTTCCGCTCCTACTTCCGAACCAAGACCTGTGCCTGATATTCTTGATACTCCGGACCCTTCCACTGCTACCTCTGGACCAGACATAGTGACACCAGTGCCTGATATTCTTGATACTCCTGATCCTTCCACTGCTATCTCTGAACCAAACATAGTGTCTGATCCTCCTGATGACTTGCCTATTGCCTTACGCAAAGGTAAGCGTACTTGTACCTATCCTATTTCTTCCTTTGTTTCCTATAATAATTTGTCTCCTCCATCATGTTCCTTCATAACATCTTTAGACTCTCTCACTGTTCCCACTACTCTCCAACAAGCCTTAACCCACCCTGGTTGGCGTGCTGCGATGGAAGATGAAATGGTGGCTCTTGATAAGGCTGGTACCTGGAAACTCGTTGATTTGCCTCTTGGTAAGAAAGCTATTGGCTGTAAATGGGTGTTCACAATCAAAACGAAGGCTGATGGCACCTTGGAACGTTTGAAAGCTCGGCTGGTTGCCAAGGGTTATGCTCAGACCTATGGTGTTGACTATTCGGAAACTTTCTCTCCTGTGGCAAAACTATCTTCTGTTCGCCTCTTCATTTCTATGGCAGCCAATTATGGTTGGGATCTTCATCAATTGGATGTTAAGAATGCGTTCTTGAATGGTGATCTTCTTGAGGAAGTATACATGGAGCAACCACCTGGTTTTGTTGCTCAGGGGGAGCGTGGAAAGGTATGTCATCTTCAGAAGTCTTTATATGGCTTGAAGCAGAGCCCTCGTGCTTGGTTTGACAGGTTCAGCTTTGTGGTTAAGAAGTTTGGTCTGATCCAGAGTAAGTGTGACCATTCTGTGTTTTATCAGCATACAGAAGCTGGCATGATTTTGTTAGTGGTATATGTTGATGACATCGTTATTACGGGTAGCAATGCTTTGGGAATCTCATCACTGAAGGCCTTTCTCAATTCTCACTTCCAAACAAAGGATTTGGGTTCTTTAAAGTACTTTCTTGGGATAGAGGTTATGAGAAGTAAGAAAGGCATCCTTTTGACACAAAGGAAATATGTTCTTGATTTGTTAAAAGAAACCGGGAAACTCGAAGCAGCACCGAGTAGCGTTCCCATGATTCCTAATCCCTTGTTGGACATTGACGACCGCATACCGTTTAATAAGCTACCTGAGGATGTACAGAAGAAAGTGGATCCGGAGAAGATCAAACCGTTTGCCTATCCTGAGAGATATCGTAGATTAATTGGGAAATTGAACTATCTCACGGTAACTCGCCCTGATGTGACCTTTCCAGTTAGTATGCTTAGTCAATTCATGACTGCCCCAACCATTGCTCAATGGGAAGCTTTGGAACATGTCCTACATTATTTGAAGGGCTCACCTGGTCTTGGTATACTCTATATGAATCATAGCCACAACAAGATTGAATGTTTTTGTGATGCAGATCATGCAGGGTCAAAGGCTAGCAGAAGATCCACCACAGGATATTGTGTGTTTGTAGGTGGAAATTTAGTATCATGGAGGAGTAAGAAGCAAAATGAGACTTCTAAATCAAGTGCAGAAGCTGAGTACAGAGCCATGTCTCAATCTACACAAGAAATTGTGTGGATTCATCAGTTAATGAAGGAAGTTGGTCTTGCCACATCATTGCCCGCAAAGTTGTGGTGTGATAATAAAGCTGCTCTACACATAGCCTCCAACTCCGTGTTTCATGAACGTACGAAACATATTGAGATTGATTGTCACTTTGTACGCGATAAGATCAAGGAGAACTTTGTTTCCACCGGACATGTGCGATCTAGTGACCAATTGGGTGACCTCCTAACGAAGGCTTTAAGTGGGATTCGGGTTGAATATCTTTGTAACAAGTTGGGCTTGATTAATATCTATGCTCCAACTTGAGGGGGAGTGTTAGGAAATATATTATATTAGGAAAGATCTTAGGGAATCAATTAGGGATTATAGTGATTAGGGAATCAATCTCCATAATGATTCATTAACCCTCGTTAACTCTCAGATTCCCTCTCTTGTGTATATATATGGCTATCTTATGTACATGAAGATTCAAGGAATTCAGATTATATTCTCAATATTGCTCACAAAAATAATAAGATATCATAAAAAAAAAGTTAATAATAAGCAGAAGCGTAAGACAATGTAGATTATGACCTTCATGTTTTTCAAGGAAAGAGATGTTTGCCTCAAGCAGGGACTTCTCATGCAACTGACTGCTTAAAAGAAATAGACAAATTTAAAGTTAAAAATGAACGAAGCAGAATAATTGTCCAAACCAATCTCCATATGAACAAAAGGATATAGGTTAGAAAAGTGTTGGAAAACCTAATTGTTGGGCGTTCAGCTTCTAAGACACTCCAAATGAGTTTCTCGCTGTCGGTCAAAGGAACATTCATGGATCCCACTTTGTGAAAGAATTTAATCTACAACACATGAACTTAAAAATAAATGACAACAGAAAGATGCGAAAGACTTTAAAGCAGAATGTGCACTTGTTTTTGAGTATTATCATTTCATCGGATGTCTAATGAAGGAAGAATTGGATGTCTAATGAAGGAAGAAATCACAAGAACGGAGAATGTTGATGAGAAGAGAAGATAGTTTCTCTAAGAAAGAATTGGTAGAACAAAATTTGAAGGGATTTTCATTTGATTACTGATCTCCCTCTTTCTTGCATATTTATGTATTCTCTGAAGAAATATCATACCAAGCAACGATGAGAATTTGGGTGCTCAGCATCCAATCTTAATAACTGCTTTACAGCCTAGAAGTCACAAGATGGAGAAAAACACATGTAAGAAAAATCAGATTCATATACGAAAAAGATATAGTCCATATTATAAGATTCATAACAAAAGTCACTCTATTAATCAGCTACAATCCACATTTCATTAAATCAATAATTGAGAACTAAGTGCTCCCTGTGACCTTAGAATAGCAAGGAAGACAAACTCAACTATTAATCCAGTTCAATCACTACTCTGATAATACTATATAGCAACAATCAGATGCTAGTTGCAACAAGATTCCCAAACCCACAGTTTAACAGAGACAAACCTGAAAGGCAAGCAAAATCTTCTGTTTTCTGGTATACAATTCAAAAGAGAGCAGATGTGTCTCCAATGAATCAGGAGAATTCTTCAACAGCAACTTCAGATATTTTGTGGCTTCTACTAGTGGATCTTCCACCTGGACAGGAGAAAGGCAGACAATACACATGAAAACATAGCCTTAACAATTAAAACGCTAATATGATTGGCAAAATTTACCAGAACAAATACCACAGACTGTAAGATGAAATTTTGCTTAGACATTTTAATGCTGAAATTAGTCGGTTTGACAAAACTAACAGTTTTATGCAACTGATTTTTTACAACAGCTGATCAATTTATCAATTATGACATTCAAACAAAAAAGAAATAAAAAAACAGGAAAAGTTGGTACTAATCTGTTCAACCTAGTGAATTCATATCTAACTAATTTAGAGGAAATGCTACTGAAAAAAGAAAATAAAATATAATACATTTCAAAAGTTTTGCTGAAAGAAACATTTAGAATATAACTTTTCTAAGAAAACATTATGCATTATGCTTTTGATAAAAGATATATTTCAAACATCTTTTATAAGAAATGTCCAGAAATTTTTTTGGGCAAATCTACTTTAAGAATCCAAACTCCATGGGCTCAAATAAAACACAAATTTATTTATGTTATATATTGCTTCACACTTCGACCTTTTGAATATTCCTCTTTTTTCATTAAATAAAAAAGTTTAAATTCAACCTGCAACAACTTTTCACCACGTGGATCTGGATCAACAGGTTTCACATGCCGTTTTCCAGCCTTTGACACACCACTGGCATTTGACTCCCCATTCTTCTCCTCTGCCTCCTAAACAGAAAATAAAACATTAGGATGAGTATTGTTCCCGTGAAAATAACCCCATGAACGATACGAATTACTGCAATACTTTTTTAGCCCGTGCTTCTGCCTTTCTCTGTTTTTGCCTCAATTTCTTTTTCTGAGAAGGAAGCAACTTTGACATGTCATCCTCTTGCTCAGTTGTAGACTTCAAAGGAGAATCATACAATTTCAGGTAACATCTGAAAAAAAGCACCTCAACCATAAGATCAAATATACTTAGATCAAAAGACCATTCACATAATAAAAAGTAATAATAATAGCACATGTGCAATTTAAATGAAATAGACCACGAGCATAAATCCAATCCATACATGATGAATATATGAGGAATTTTCAGCTTCACAAAATCAAAACGGGTGCAAGGAAGCAAAAAGCCATAGAAACTAATCACATGTAATATATCAATAAAGTAAAAGCAATGTTCGCCTGATTGCTCCAGCAGCTGCTTTGTGAAAATATGCATGTGAGTGCAATCGATCTTGTAATCTAAGCATCTCCACATAAGTTCGCAAAGTCATTTTCCTTAAGCAGTATGAATGGAAATCAAATTGGTCTTCAGTAATATCTGCATAATGCTTTTCTACAGCTAAGAATTTCTTGAGAGCCAGGCCAAGATCACCTTGGCGAAAATAACTTTCACCAGAAGCCAGCTCATACCTGCATAAGTGACAAAAGCAAGGTATCAAAATAAGAAACTTTATTGAGAAATAAATCTATTAGTAAAGATTAAGCAAGTATCTCAATGAAGATTGAAAGCATAGGAGAATCGCCAATAACAATAAGAAAATAACAAATTCTGCACACTAGCCATGTTATACCTAATATGCACAGACTAAAATGACAGACTTAATGACAAAGTCAACAGCAAACTGAGTATTAAAATAAAACAAATTAGTCCCGTCCTGGATAATAGCAAAACCAACTAACAGAAGTGAGTTCATTCCTCTAACTCCCACTCTCTCCGCTAAATGGATCCATTATCCTCCAACTGAAGCACATGCTGCATAACATTCTGCATAACACAGACTGAATCTCCTCCCTCTTCCTACATGTACACCTCGTATAGGTGATTATTGGTTGACTTGGTTTATTGTCAAAATGATTGATTTTGCAAGATGTCTTATATAATGGGACCACAATATCCCTTTATAGGGCGCAGTGCTACTACTCATGAGATACATACCACATGCACTGCATGTCATGGAGGTTGTTGTGTTGATCCCCATCTTTTGTGAACAAGACTGCAGTTTTTTCTGCCAAAGCCACCTATTAACCAAGAAAAAGGTCAAGAAAGAATCAGACCAAAAAAAAAAATATAAAGCTGCATAAAAGAACATGCCTGTGTCTAATTGTAATTCAAATATAATGCTAATATGGATATAAACCTGATCAGCATGTAACATGCGCTTAATACATTCACTATTGATGTATCGATCAGCAAGATCCAAGCACCTAGCTTCGTCTGCAAGTGCAGCAGCAGCAGCCAAATCACCAGCATGCTTCAGTATCCGACTCTGATATTCAAAAGTTTTTCTATATGAAGTAACTTAATGAGGAATTGTGGAAATGGCTGTATTAATTAGAAATTATATGTCTTTAATGAGAGTATCATTCTCTCATTAATATGCATGCTATATATATTGTAACATTCTCATCAATGAAATCAGAGTATATTTGGATCTCCACATGCAGGAATGACAGCCACTAACTCGTGGCCTCAACTCATTTTTATCCATGATCTCAAGCACACATGTTGGCCCTTTTGGGATTCATCATTTGACTTGCCTTCATATTTTTGTTCATTAACAGAATTTAGTAAACTAGCACATCAATCATTCATAATATGTAGCACTATGGATATGTTTCATAAAGGATAGTTTAAATCATGGTTACCAAAATCTTAAGAGCCAATAAGATTGTCAGGTGTGGTGGTTCAGAATTCACATTGTATAAAAGAATTTCAGAATACTGGAAACATGACCAATCATATTCAGAAAGCATAAGCAGACCTTGACAGAATATAGATCAATGACAGTAGGTGTGTGCTTTATAGCTTCATCAATTTGAGAAAGAGCAATTTCATATTGGCCCAGTCTGTCGTAATGCTGCAACAGTAAAAATTCTGAGTGTAAGAAAGAAAAAATGATAGAGGCAATGCAAAGAAAATTGCATCTGAAAAATTATCCAAAATATAGCCACCAACCTGAGCCAATAAGAACAAAGTCCACATCAGAGTTGAAGGGGGCTCTTTGTCCACTCTGCATAGGACAATAATAGGGGTTAGTTAAACATCTTAATTCCAAAAAAGGACCAGGTTACACAACCCAAAGAAAATATGTCAAATGATAAGACAAAGTTATTGGGCCCAACTGAAGAGGATACAGTGACATAAAATCCAACCCAAAAAGATAATAATAGAAACTAGTCATACAACAAATAAGACATGTATCGTCATCATATTGACTGTGCTAAATTGTCAAGGAACTAACTAGGACTATGTCCCCAAAAAAACAAAAGAAAATAAGTGAGAAAATCAGAGAACATTAGTGCTGCAACAACACAACCAGTAAAGCATTTTCCAATCTGCAACATATTACATAAGCCAAATTTCAGTGAGGAAATGATGATGGAAAAAACCAGAGAGAAAGCTCCCAAAGTCCCAATACATAAATACAACCAATTCAAAAAAATTAAATATACAAGTCCAGACTGACATCTGCACCATTTGAACATTTTACTCTTAATTTTTCTTAATCCTCGTGATAATAAAAAAAAGTTACTAATAAGCATATCTTACCTTCCAGGGAATTGACCAGTTGTCCTAATTGAACGCTCTAACTCAAGAATAAGTTGCTCCAAAATATCTGCCTGTATAAATGTGAAAAAGAAAAAGAAAAAAATGTTATAACCAATAGAAATAGTATTTTCGACAATCGAATTTCGGTCAAAAGTAATCCAAACAATTTTTAGTAGAAATAGAAGTATAGAACTGACCTTCCCAGGATGATTGTACAGAGAAGAAAGATCAGAGAACAGTGACGGAACACCCTAAAACAAAATAACATTTTTAGTTTTGAAACTACTAAACTAGGAAAAATGTAATATTAAAAGTAGTTGTTTACACCTTAGTTAGGCGAGACTGAATATAATTTTCTGCTGCTTCTCGAAACTTGTCACCTTGCAAAAAATCAAGTGGTATTCTCTGGCACACAATAATTAAATATAGAATGAACTTCACTGAAGAGAAGAAAAAGCACTCTAATAACACATCTTTTCTAAATAACAAAAAAACCAGTGAATTACCAGCCTTCATATTTTCTAAATTTTTATATTAATGTAACATTGTTAAAGATCAACTAACAAAATACACTCAGAAGTGATTTAGGCTGTCAAAGCCCAGATTATAGAAAGGGCAAAAAAGACCTGTGGCACCAAGACAGCAAGACCATAGTATTGATTTTTTAAGATAGATAATTTGGTTATGTTTCGCCTGCATATTTCCATATTCATAGCAAGAAAGAAGGAAATTCCAGCAATACAAAATATTAAGCATGTTTGTTTCATCTTTTTTTTTTTTTTAATGGAAAAAATCACTTATTTTTTGAAGAGAGGTATTTTTTAGAAGTTCAAGGATTATCATTTACGCTTTATACATTAAAAAAGTTTAAAAAAGGTCCTTTTTTTTTTTTTAATCATATTGAGAAACTAAATTTAGTGACTTTAAAAAATAATCAAACGCAGTAGATAAGAGAGAATATTGGTGAAATTAGGACCATACATGGGGATATCATAAAACCAGACTTAAATACTCCCTCCGGTCCTAATTATAAGAGCTAGTTGACTTTTTTAGAGAGATTAAAGAAGTTAACTAAATTACTTTACAGTATTTTTATTTTTTTCTTCAAACTAATTAATTTAACCAATAAACTAATATATAATCCAAAGATATACAACATATGAAATAATTAAGTAACTTATTCAGCTTCATTAATCTCTCCAAAGAAAGTCAACTAGGTCTTATAATTAGGACCGGAGGTAGTAATAAATCAATTTTTATGATCATAACCAAATGCAAAATAATTCCTACTTTTCATAAAATCTCTGAACAATAATCGCTTTTCATGAAATCTTTAAAACAATATTAAATTCACGTATTAAGTTTAAACGGGCTCTAGAAGTGCTTTTTGCCAAAGGAAACTCCAATCAAGATTTGTCAATGTATTTCCATTTTGTAGCAAGAGCGAAGGAATTCTTGCCTCCTTGGAAAAAGAAAAAGGGCAGGGGGAGATAAGCCATAAAAGCAATCTTAATATGGCAAAGCAGGGAATTCCAAAAGAAGAAATTATTTGCAATGAGGCACTGAAATACAGACACAGTTATATCTCTTATGCAGATAATAAGGCAACATCTTAACCAAGTGATCATTTAGATACGTTTAGGCAAGACATTGAATTAAAGTATGCATAACTGCAAGCATTAATCATGTTACCTTCACAGCAGAAGACCACTTATACTGCTGCTCAAGTAATTTGAACAAAGCATCTAGCCGATCTATTTCATTTGGATCATAATGCCCATCTTTTGAATGTAACCCAACACATTTTTGAAGTCCTTCATAGTATCTGAACAGGAAAATGAACCATTAAATTATTCAGCTTCCAACAGTGAGCAATGTTACAGAAAAACCAAACGCAAATAGACTACTAAGAAATAGAGGCAGCCGTATCAAAATAAAGATTTTAAGACAAGTCAGAAAAAACTCAAACTATTTCTCTAACAGGTTCAAACAGGATTTGCTATTCCGTATCTCTCTTAAAACCTGGCCTACATAAATTGTATTACTAGAATTGGGTCTTTCTAGGACCAACCCAGCTTGTTTTTAGCCATGCCTGCTAAAGAGGATTCAAGCCATTCCCTCCAAACCTCATTTTACCTCTACATTGAAAGATGGGTAAAATAACAAAAAAAACCAACAATTATAGGTGAAGATGTGATAGCATCCCAAATTGCTATCGTTTAATTTACTCAAGGAAAGGGAAACGTGCCAGAGAAGAGTAGAGCAACAACGGTCAAATTGATCATTTTTAATTATTATTATTATTATTATTATCTGTTTTTATTATTATCATTTTCTTAAGTAGTTGAGAAATAAGTGGACAGTTCCACTATTAGCCCAATTAGGGTTTGTTAGTCATTTGAATTTCGTATTTCCATCAATCTCTCTGTAACCTGCTCTTATAAACTGGCCTAATGCCTTAGCAATAAAGCATGGAATATTTCAGAGAGTAAATTAGTTATAGGAGATTCTCCTAGGCTATTTTAGAGAGACTGTGAGATTCTTGCTTTCTCTTTATCACAGATTATTCTACTGTTTTCCTAGTTGAGATAATTTCCCTAAAAGGTACCCTATCAAGATGATGCTGCCAATTTTTCCCCGCATTTCCTATTTTCAAGCACTTATAAGCAACATTTCACCAGATCTAATTGCTGCAAACCCAATCAAACGCCATCTACCCATTGTTTCCACCTTTCAGAGAAAATACGTATAGAAAACAGCTTAAGGTCAAACCCTCAAAGTGTGCAAAAGAAGCCATAAAGGAAAAGTAATATTGAAGACTAGGGAGGATAAATCAGAGATTCCTAGATAGACTATGCAATTGATACATCCCAACCTAAAAGCTTAGTAAATAGAGATCACCTATAATTGTCAGGATTCATGGACAAAAGTGCCTGATACAATTTTTCACCTTCTTTCAAGCGACCAAGCTTCACTATGAGTGAAACCTCTTGTTCTTTATATGTGAGTCTATCAACCTAAACATAATAAGAAGAAAACATAATAGCTCATACTCCATAAGTTATATTAACACATCATCACGAAAAAAAAAAAAAAAAAAAAAAGACATACAATTTTTGATTCTTTTTTGTGCAACTCCTCAAGAGCTCTCTCAAGAAATCCACTGTCCTCTAACAAAGAGATCTGGAAGGAAATAGTTAACACATGAAATCACAATCTAATTACCAAAAAAGTCACAATCTAAGGACAACAATAAAACCGGTAATTATATCCCCAAAATTTCAAATTTGTAGACATGAAGAAATATAAGTGACAGCAGAATGATTCATATTGGACCACATGTAATTTCTCTTGAGCCAGTCATTTGCATAAGTATTTAAGAGCAGAATTGAAGTAACAAGAAAATTTCCATTCATGCAATAAAAATCATAGGGGACACAGGCAGCCACCAGGCATTTAGAAACAGCATCATATAAATGGCCTACAAAAGGATTTCATCATATGCTGACACATAGACGATCATATGCTGAGACATAGACGATGACGACAACAACAAGCCTTATCCCACTTCAACAGAAAGAGGACAGTAGACTTGAAATCCTCCTCCTAAGGAGTGGGGGTGGGGGTGGGGGCAAAAACAACAACAAATGAATATGGATGTAGACCTGATATAGGTGGAAAGATAATCATTTACAGTAGTTGATAGTTGGGCTTCAATAACATGCTATATTAAATGTAGATGGGGGTGTTCAGTGTTCTTGTCATCCAAAAGGTGGCTTATCTAAGGTTCCCCAGAAATTCACAGGTATAAGTCTGTTTCAAGCAGCACAATTCAGATTCCAAAGAAACTTTAGGATGTCTAGCAATAGAATTTTATTAAAAGCAAAATTATATACATAATGACAAAGAATGTTCACAATCATACAATTATGGTAAAAACCAATCCATATAAAAGTTACATTAAACCCCAAAATTTGGGAAAGGTATTATTCCTAAATCAAGAAACAGCTATAGACAAGCCATCAGACAAGAAACCTTGTATAAAAGCATTTCCCCATGCTCACACCGTTCGTTCTCAGGAGGATAATCATCTTCTAAGGTACCTTCATATGCTTCCAGAATTTCAACTGCCTTGGACACACTGTTGCATAATTAAATGCAGAACATTAAAGAAATTATTACAATGATAATTATTAGCAGGAAATCCAGGGTAATGACATGTCTGAGGCTTGGACTGATCGAGTGCAATAAGTAAAGAAATATGAAAATGAGAGATCTCTCAAATCACATCACATAAATCTACCTATTTACACTGGCAAAGGATCATTCAGGCGTATTCAAAATTGGATTGATTTATAAAAGCAAGTCCACCACCCAATCCCTCAAAATAAGCAATGAATCAGAGGGGAAAATATTCCATAGCATTTCATCTGAATCACAATTTTTCTTATTTACCTTTCAACAAAACAATTCTGGCAAAGTAAAAATGTAAGATTGGGTTGGGGGGATGACCAGGGTTCAAACGTTACTAAATATAACCAAAAAAATAAAAATAAAAATGCAACACCTATAGAAAGGTGTAAAGCTTCAAACGAAAAAAAGAAACATAATAGACATAAACCAAGTAGAATAACAACCAAAAAGAAGATTATCTTAGTTACCTTACAGCAGGCAACTAATTCTGAGAGAAAAAAGTGCCAAGAATAAGCAACTACCAGATACAAACAACTAAATCCATTATACAAATCATACTTAGAATTCAAATGATGGGCAACTGCAAAGCCAATCCAGTTCATGCGATGATTAGGTTTAAGAGTCAGGAGTTTTTGTCTTGTCTCAACAAAGCCTGTTAAATCTCGCATCTGAGCCTGTGAGATATAACAAAAATTGTCATGAGTACAAATTTTTCTCACACTCACTCGCTCTCACACACAAGATGAAACAAGATACAAAGTCCATAGCCTAAAAGAAAATCTACTCTCTCCCTAGAACATTGGATATCTAAGTCATAGAAATTTGCTACAATAATCTTGGCAAACATGGGTTCCTCCTAATAAAAGCATTGGGATATCTAAGTCATCTTTTCACCAGAGAGCAGTAACTTCCTTTTTTTGAAGCAGCTATCAACGGAGGATTGGCATTAAAAATCATCTGATAGCGTGCTGTATTATATATTACTCTAATTAAGACACATTACTCCATTTTGAATTTGAAAAAATATTGGAGATTTTTCTAATTTCAAGAACAACCACATTCGTTGGAGATTTGAACCTAGGGAAACATTCGCCAGGTTCTTAGATTAGGTTAAGATACGTAGTACATTCTAATTTCAAGAACAAGCACATTCATTGGAGATTTGAACCTAGGGAAACATTCGCCAGGTTCTTATATCAGGTTGAGACATGTTACTTTATTTTGAATTTGAAAAAATAATGCAGGAGAAGTTTGTTTTGGATACTGAAGGAAATATTATAGGAGTTTGTTATGAAGTTCACATGGATACCCAAAAAAAAAAAAACATGTTTACTTTCATAAACAAGCAGTCAAGCACATAACAGGAGATGATAAACAGAACCTAGTTAGGAGAGCACAATTACCAAAAGACCAGTTATCTTCAAAGTTAAGGACAATTTCCAAAATATTCTATCACCCTTTTATCAAAGGAGTACAAAATTTTACTCCATTGTATTTTGAAAAAAAAAAATATCCATGTCAAACACCAAGCATATGAAAAATATAACTCATTGTGTTCAGAAGATGCCAAAAAATATGCCAATATAATGAAAAAGTCTCCAAGTTAATTGAATTGTGGAAACATGCAAGCACGCATGCCCGAGTGTGTGTGTGAGAGAGGAAGGGAGAGGGAGACTATTAGATGAATGTGTTCATCCGTTATAATAAAGCAAATGGAGATGTATGGCATTTGTGTACCTGTAAAAGTGATAGGTCACGTAAGATTTCAATGTTGTCAGGATCTATTTTCAAAGCATTGCGGTAGCACTTAATGGCCTCCCTATATTCTCTGTCTGACCGATAAAGAAGACCAAAAACATGCCAACAAACATGACTTTTGAGGTCATTCTGAACCAGAAGAAGACATTAAGCCAAGGTCAATTACCAAACTCTAAACATAAAGTTAATTGAGGAGAAATATAAAAGACAAGACGCAAACCTTTAGTCCTTGACGAACAAGTTCATATGCTTCAGACTTACGATCCATGCAGTTCAATGTCAAACCCTTCATTGATAAAGTTTCTATCAACAAGAAGAGGGAATAGACACATATATAAGAAAAATGATTATCGAACCATTAAAAAATTTAGTGCATGAAAATTACACGGAGAAGGCAAAATTTAAAAGGGGTGTTTGTAGTGTGACCCATTGGGATAGCTGAAATGCAAATTTTAATAACTTCCTGAACAAAAGAAAATGCACGAGCTACCAAAAAGAAAGAATACCTCCATGGTCCGGAAATTTTTTCAAAATAGCATCAGCTGCTTTGAGTCCCTTTTTGTATTGCTTTGTTTCATATGATTTCTGCAGCAAGGTGAACAAGTGATTTTTTAAAAAAAATTGAAAACTAAGATATATATGCACAAACACAGAGAGAGAGAGAGAGAGAGCTTCATTTATCAGTTACCAGTGAAATGAGGTGTTTTCACTCACTTGGCTAAAGATTACGAGTGAACATGGTAAGCAAATTGTACTTACATTAGCTAAACAATCATGCATGAATTTTCCCACGTGGACAAAACCAAAACCTAAAACAATCCTACTCGAAGGAATTTGCCAGATACCATTTATACAAAAAGCATAGCCATTTGGCTCCAGAAACTGGATCCTTTCTAAGGACAGGTAGTGAAGGAGGAGCAATAGCGACTCATGACATTTTCAGAGCAGGTAATTTGTTTTAAGTACTCAGTATTTTATTGTATTCCCGTTAACAGGTAAACACGGCATTTGCCATGGTGAATTAATATTCACCAACTATATACACAAACTCTATGCCATAATTTTCAATATTATGGAGCTCGGTAATTCAGTGAGAACACCCCCATTCCCCTCTGTTTTCACTTTCATCCCGATTACTCAAACAAACCAAAAGAAACCATCCACCACAAAGAACAGAATCTTAGGGTTTCCAGATGGGGAAAACAATCCAGGAAGTTGAAGGAAGTGATTAAAGTGGGATCGAACGGGAAGCAACCAAAACAGAATTAGAAAATGAGAGAATAAATGCAATTGAAGCTTACAACAATGAGCTTGAAGAGGTTGGCCTCCTTGGGGGGCAGAGAAGCACCCATTGTTGGAAGAGGAGGAGGAGGAGGAGGAGAACAAAGTTAAGGGGTTTACAAGAATGAGAAGAAGCAAATGAAAGAGGTAATGGCGAAGGAAGTGAGGGAGTAGGAACAGAAAATGGTGGCGTTTATTAGGCTTCAAATGCTAAAGCAACCCTACTAGGCAAACCGAGAACGGTTTGTTGTTAAGATGCTTGTGCGTACAATAACGAGCAGCCATTTGACCTTGTTGGTTTGTCTGGCAATTCATTAAACAAAAAGACCAGAAAAATTAAATAATAAGCTCGATACTGTAATACTTATCAGTTACTTCCCAAAAAAAAAAATCTGTAAGGTCCCATAAGACTAAAGAAAATGTAAAAAAAGGTCCCATAAAAATTTCTGAAGTCAAAAAAGTCTCATTGATAACTCCTTCAACCGATGATTAATAATTTTATCTGTAAGTTTTAACAACTATCTTTTTAACATTAGAATTTTTTGTAAGACTATTTTAATATTTTCTTGGTTCCTTAGATAGGGATTTTCACAAAAAAAAAACTTATAAATTAGAAAGAATGACATAAAAATATAATTTGAATTAAAAAGCTCAAAATGTTTACTAAATCAGCAAAAAAAAAAAAAAGAACCATATAGGTAATCTGATAAGAATCTAAAATTTTTTATTTAGGTGTTGACAACTTAAATATAAAAATTGACAACTTAAACTTTCCAAATTGTCACTTTATATACTCAAATTGTTAATTGCTATTATTAAATTGTCATTATTTGTAATCAAACTCTCAAATATGAAAATGATACTTATTAATTATTATAAAGCATGAAAAATAAATTTTTTTTTGGTGAAGCCCTAATATAAAAGGGAAAGAGTGTGTAAGAAACAAATAACTAACTTACCTCAATTAATAAAATTGGTTAAATATGGTTGAAGTTATTATTTTTGTCCCAAGTGAAAATTATTTCCTTTGTCCCGATTTATTTGTAATTAAAAAAAAAAACACAAAAATTGGCACAGTGTAATTCTTTCCGCTTTCCACGTGGACGTGCCGGAGTGGTTATCAGGCATCACTTGAAATCATGTGGGCTCTGGCCTCGCAGGTTCGAATCCTACCTATAACCTAACCATTTTTCTTAGCTTTCCTCCTTTTACTTGTGAAAACGACAGGTCGTAATTTGGGCGGGAAAGAGCAACAGTCCCCGCCCAGTTTTCTTTATTTTATTTTCCTAATCAATTGAATTTAAAATCCGAACGCATGAAACAGAAACAACTCTCAGTTCCCTCTCCCGCGATATTTTAGGGTTCTAACAATCTGTTCTGCTGTCCGGTTCTCTTTCAAACAAGCTCTGGCCTCTGGTGGATTCTTCTCTTTTTGCCTTGCACTTTTTGGTATACTCCTTTACACTGAGTTGATGTTTTAATTATTGAGTGATCTCGGAACTTTCTAGTTACAGTTTATTTTTTAGATTTGGTCTTTTAGGCGCCAATCAACTTTCCTGCACTATTATGTTGAGTATTTTCAAGCTAAGAGTTTAGTATTTTCCTGCACTACGAAATGTTGTCCTGCCATCTTGGAACCGGAGGAAAAGAAAATGCATAATTTTTTTTTTCTAATTTTCTTGCAGAGATAAGGGTAGCAGCATTCGAATGCTTGAGTTAATTCCAACTACCACTTTTGCTTGGATGATCTGAATCTTTGTAATTCTGTTTTCTCCACTGGTGAATTAGATGAAAGTATCAACATAATGTCTTCTGGCTTCTTCGAATCATAGGAAAATATGTATCTAACATCTGAGATCATTTTATTTAGGTGGTTGTTTTATACCAGTTATTTCGGTTGTGCTTTGAATCAGTGAGAGTAAGAGGATGCTTGCTTGATATAGTGCCAGTTTATTTAAAATTTAAAAAACATGATTTTAGTTAACTTTAACACTTAAGTGTTGGGAGAACATTAAGCTAATCATGAAGATTTTATTGAAAAAAATATATTTTGTTTTTTATAAGATATTCCAAATAGTTTATCAAAAATATGTTTTTTCCCACGCATTCCTCACGACTTTATGTTTTCCCCACAACTCCTTCATTCTCCCAACCACTTTCTTCTATTTATGCAAAATCACTTTTTGAGATAGTGATCTCTTTTTTACCCTAATTTTAAACAAACTGGCCTTCTAACTATTACTGACCCTGAATTAAAGCAAGCTATGCCAATGGTTAGCCTTCAAAGCTTCATTTTCTTGCTCATTTTTTTAGATAGTTATCTCTTTATTCCCTTATCTTTTATGGCTGTCAATTGAAAACTTATTAATACTTTTTACCTTTTTCTGGTCGAAGTAATGCTGTTTTATCTAATCCATGACCTTTTTTCTCGGTCATGGTGAATGCCTTGATAGATTGAACTTGGAAACTAATTATCAATCATAGGACTTATAGGCTTTTATTGTAGCATTATGATAATAATCACCTTTCATGCCTCTTGCTTTTACAGCTGTTGCAAAATCCTAATAAACTTATGGAGCAGGAAAACTCCAGAATCAATGTTAGCGCAGAGCCATTCAACTCAGGATATTTGAGAGATCCAGCATTTAATGAGAGGAATGATGTCGTTTTTGAGAAGGCTAAAGATTATCCCCGAAAAAGAAGACCTGCTCTAGGGCACAAACGCACACATTTCTCATTGAAGCCAAATAAAATGTTAGCCTTACTACCATCCTTCTCTCCATGCCCTTAAAGAAAGTGTGTGTTTACTGTTTCTTGCAAAAGAGTTTGTTTCTCTGCAGATTGACTGTAACTTGTCTGCATTTGTCATGTATCCATCTGACAGTTATCCTAGTGAGATTTTGAAACGAAATCTGGACATTGATTATTTGAAAGATCCAGAGGAATTTTTCTTGGCCTATGAACGGTTGGAAAGTAAGTCATACTCTAATTCTCTTGATGAATGCCCAGTTGTTTGAATTTCTAAGGCTTCTTTTGGGAATTTGTAATTGATCCATAGATGCCAAAAGAGAAATACAGAAGCAGATGGGTGGTGTATCATTTGAACTAAACCAAAACAATAAATCCCCTCATGTGCGGCAAAGTCGACCAGGACTCCTGAGAAATAATAAGTGGTATGATTAGAATACTTAATCTCCTTATAACTTACTTCATTACATTGTTTAACAAGGTTTTAATATTATGCGGGTCAGGAGGTTAGTCAAGTATAAGCATCAGTATTCAGTAGGAACTTCCAACCATAATTATCACTCGCCTTCCTTTCAAGAGATATATAAACCAGGTAGTCAAGGTTTTGCAGGTGAGGGCACAGACAAAAATCGGCCTTGTCTTGCATCACTGGAGAGTGAACTAAATGGTATGTGACTTGTACTCTAAGGAATAAAATGTGCAATCCTTAAGTGCATAATATTCTGTCATTCATTTTGGCCCTATCCTGTGATACCTTTTGTTGCAGATTCCTCTGTTGCTGAAGAAAAGATAGATGATATATTGAATGAATTGCAACATAGCAGTTGTGACAGTTTGGAGGGAGATGTAGCCTTCCTGCATTTGCAAGACAGCTTACAGATCAGACCCATTATCTCACAAAAATCATCCATTCCAGACTTAGCAGATATCCAAGTGGCTGATTTGAAATATTTTGGATGTGACTTGTCAAGGCCAGGGAAGGTTTTATCTGACGCACATAATTTGTCGAAACAGATGCGAAACAAAACACCATTAAAGCAAAGACGGGATGCAGGAAACACTTTGCGACAATTACCTTCAGCTTCTCCCACCCCACCAAAGAGTCCATTTGCTCTCCTATCATCGTTATTGAAGCATTATTCATTTTCAAGTACTTCAGTTGATCCATTTCCTTTAATTGATGATGATAATTTGCCCACAAGAAACACTTCTGAGGTGAATCAGGAAATCAATCTTATCAATTCTGGAGAGCCAGTGTCGTCAATTAAAGACTTGGTCAGTAAGACTAACTCAGTTGGGGCCACTAGAAAATGTGCCAGTACATCTGGAAAATCCAAGGAAGATAATTCAAAAAAACTTGGTTTTTATACTAACATTGACTCAAAAGAACCTCTTGTTGACATAGATGGGGATATTGAACACAATGACATGGGTGATGGATTTATGGATGTAACAGTATGCGGGTCACATTCTGAGGTAAATTTTGCCAGTGATTTTGATGACAGTGAGCTTTTCTTTTCATCTTTTAGCTTTATCATCTTATGAAATTGTGAATATTGTATTATGGCAAGGTACATGAAGAAAATATGCTGGAGGCTGAGCGTTCTGTGTATAGAGATGGCCTGGATCTTGACTCGGTGAACCCACTGGGTATGGATATAATCATCAATTTCTAAGATAGAAACTTGATGCATACAACTTTGCTGAATACCTATGGTGAAACTAATTGGTACATCACATTAACGGCTAAATTGACTATTCTGATTGTTGATAATATAACATTAACCAGAATTTCATGAATTTACTACTTGCTATAACTCGTAAGAATATTCAAACCTTAAGTTAACTTCTTGTTTGATCTAGCTGTTGGAAAGAATCTAATTTTAAGATTTAGTGCTTATGTTCCCTTTTTCTGTATCAACTCTGTCGTGGCGTATATTAGCTGATCAATCAACTCCTGTTGGGCTTCAATCGAATGCCATGGATGAAAGCACAATATCATCCAATGATGGTGGTGAAGCAGAACAGTGTTTGCAGGTTGTTAACTTTATAGAGATTTTCTTTTTGCCCAATCTTTTCATATGCATCTTGGTTTTAATAATTTTAGCACTTGATTGTGTAAGAGGTTTAAATAAGTCAAGCATTTCACCAGGTTTTGTCATGTTCCTAATCAAGCTCCTGATAGGAACTAACATACTATAATTTTGCATGAAATTGGTTACCCAGTATAGTTAGTTTCCGTGAAATTAAAATAGATTTTTTATGATTGAACTTTTGTTTTCAATATTCTGTCTTTAAATAGCTTCTAGAATGTCTGAACTTTGAACATCTCGGGAAACTATGCTTTAGTTATATGATTTGGAACATTATCTGTATGTCCTTGTCCAAGCATGGTTTATTGCCAGTTCACTTGGCAATAGCCATTTGCAAAAATTCTTCTGTATCCCTGTCTTTGCTGCTGTCTGTAAAAATTTTATGCCAGAAGGATGAAGAAAACATGAAAGTCAACAAGCAAACCATTTGTTTTATAGTTAGCAGCTTCTATAATTATTTATCCCTCTGAAGGTACCGGAGAAAACCAAAGCTTCCAAGGCATCTGTTAAAGAAAGGAAAGACAAAACATATTCACGGAGAGAACAAAAGAATAAAAGTCTTTCTAGGAGGCAGAGCCTTGCAGGTTTGAACTGTCACATTGATCTCACTCGTTCATTTTCAAAAACTCTTTTTGTCACTGCTTAGTATATTGAAACAATTCAGTTTTTTATGTTCAGCTGCTGGTACTTCTTGGAAGTCTGGGGTAAGACGAAGCACTAGAATCAAGACCAGGCCTCTGGAGTACTGGAAAGGAGAAAGACTTGTTTATGCTCGCATACAAGAGAGTGAGTGTAATTATAAGCCATACTATGGACATGCAGATGGTGAATCTAGAAATTGTGTTCTCACCCATGGTGAGATTACTGTATAGATAAATCATGACTAGTATGCATCCGTTATTGCCTTTCTGTTTGACGTTAGCCTTTTAAATATTGATTGCAATTTGAATTTTTTACCTTTTGGAAGTTACTAAATAGAAACACTAAACTGTATCACTAAATAAAAGATCTTGCATCTGAGTATTGGTTCACGCTGAAAGATTATTTGTTTTGATCTGTGCGGTGTCGTTGCTGTCAAATCAAATAAATCCATGCCAGGCTACCTCTAAAGTTGTATTGTAGTGAAAACCATTTTAAAGGTACCTATATTTTCCTTCAATTTAATTTTCCTTTGTTAGCGCTATTAACTCCTGTACGGATGCTAACAGAGCAAAGTTTTGGGGCTAAGGGTGCTAACAGAGGAAAATTAAAATATTTAATTAAGAGAGAAAAACACACAAGCACTGAATTAAAATTTGAGGGAAGGTATAGGTAGCAGCAAAATGCTTTTTATAGTAGTTGTATCATTTTCTGGGTTGCTAACAATGATGGAATTGTGATATACTCCAAAAGTATTCCTATAATTAGGATCAGAGGTAGTAATAAATTTGATCAATGCAGGTTTGGCAACTGTCATTGGGGTGAAGTATATGTCTCCAGGAACCACTGATGGTAAACCGACTATGAAGTTAAAATCGTATGTTTCAGATGAACACAGAGAGCTGTTGGCAATGGCTTCTAAATACTGAAGCGTAAGTTTTATATTTTGGCAAGTAACAGCACAAGTTAATGATGCCTGTTTATCCTCTTGTATATTCAAATTAGCATGTCTTTCTTTTATTGGTAAAAATAGATAGAATCAATAGAATCACTTGTAATCCTCGTTAAGTAGAATCTAAAAATTTGTGAAAAGTCACTAATGTTTATATTTACTTTTTTACTTTTCTTTTTTATTTACTTATTTAGTTTTACTAATACTAAAATACTATTAAATTTTTTATAAGATAGTAATATGAATGGTGAGATTCCTTTCAGATTTTTCGTAAAGTACTAGACTTACATACTAGTTGGGACAATTTTGGTTGGCCAAGATTTTCAGTTTTTACTATCATGTGTTGTGGGATTTGATGCCGTTAATTAAAGAATAAGTTCTGAAATGTATCGTTTCATTAGGTACCAGACGAAACCCAATGTAAGCCTTTGCTAAAGAATTTGCTAAGTTCATTTAGAGTTAAGAAATAAAACTTGGGATTAATCACAGACCCAAGTCGTGGTGTTGATTCAGTTTTTTTTCCCCCTTACGCATAAATTTTAGGAAAGAGGTTGGTTCACCTACGATCTAAAAGCAGGTGAAATCTCTCTTCCTCTTAGGTGATACCGATGTTGGGCAGGGCGAGCCGTCTATTACACCCTCAAGCGTTAATTTAGGCACCTAGAAGTTAGGATATCTGCCCTAACGCCTTGACCAACTTCGGGATCGAACTCCCTCCCTTGGGTGAGAGTGTCCGACCCCTTTGCTAGTTGAGCCAAGGACAAGGAGTGGTGTTGATTCAGCTTTAACTTTTGGATACAAATGACTAGACCGGATATTGCTAATTATAGGAGTTAAATAAATAATTTGTGAATATTAGAGAAATTAGTCATTTGTAAAATATGTGTATTATTTTCCATAAAATATTTCATTTAATCATTGGTATTAGAAATTATTTTTGGATGGAAAGTCCCTTCATATGTGCAGTTAGGGATTATTTGAAGTAAATGATGTAAATTTAAGTGATAAGATGAATTAAATCTTATATTTAAAACTGCAATAAACTTTAACTAGCTACCAAAATTAAAACCTTAGGGAGTAAAATATAAAATATTCATGACCAGTTTACTAAAATTGTGGTGGATATCAGACTCAGTTAGACTTCTTGATAATACCTTAATATAAACTAATAATCAGGTATCAGATAATTATATTTAAAAAAAACAAATTATGTAAGATGATGTTACTTGCCTTTTAACCATATGCCCCCACCTCAGAACTCACGAGTTTGAAGAAGTCTCAGTTGTAGACTTGTGCAATAAAATTATATACAAAAGTTGATATCTCTGAATGGATTGGCGATTTTCTTATCATAAATTTTCTTATGAGCCCATCTAAGCTGTTGATTAAAAAGATGAGAGAAAAATCTAAGAAATATAACTTAATAATGTGATCTTTTAAATTGATTGGACAAATATAATTTGGAGATTACGAGAGGGATGATTAAAAAATGGATGAGAGAAATATGACTTCTGTGAATGATCATACGGCATCGAGTAGGGCATGCATTTGACGATATTCAATTATCATATCGTGACAATTTTATATACAAAGATATCTTATATTGCATATTTTGGGGTCATAAGATAATAACGTACCAAATGGGCAGTGATCAGCAACATTATTATTATTATTTTTATTTTTACTACTCAGCAAACATCATTTCAGAAAACGACGTCTCATGTTACTGACATGGCGTGGGACTCCTCTACGCCACCGGTGGTGTGAACCCTAGTTTAGAAAATAGTTTGGGATGTGTTTTAATCTGGTAAATTTTTTTTTTTGTTTTTATTTTGGTCAAAATCCCCATGTTTTAAAACACGGATGATTTTTTTTTTTTGGCAACACTTTAAAAACATAAATAATTTGTCATTTAGTCGTTAATAAATATGAAAAGTTGAAGAGTTTAAAGATTATAAAATTAAACACAAATAGTTCCTAAAATCATAAATTAGTATGGATATAAAATTAAAATAAAGTCTGGAACCACATTATTTACTAATTATAAACAATTTGATTCTTCTTGAATTCATACAATTTTATGCTTTTATGGGTTTTTTAATCCTTCACTACACATTTCATTGAGGTATGTGAAATTTTATTTTTATTCTTTTGACCTTTATTTTAGAAAATTATAATAAAGGACCTAAGATTATAATATTTATTAAGAAGAACCATAAAAATAATAATTATTTTTAAAAAAAAACTCCTAAAAGTCAATTAAGGAAAAAGCTCCATAGATAGCTTTTTCGAAAAAGTTCTCAACTTGTTGATGTAGGCCTGCTACTTCTATTATCATCAATTCAAATACAAATCAATTTTTTTTCTACCGGGCTTCTAAAAAAAATCAAATAGAAAATAAGTCACCGCCCTCATCGCTAACCCAAACCAGCCCAACAAAATATGAATTATTTTTTATTTAAGTTATTCCAGTAAAGAATAAAAATATAAATTTTATCCATACTTCTACTATCAGTAGTCAAGTACAATCTCTAAGCCAAAAATAAAAAAAAATACTTCCTTGAATCTTAATTATAAAAACACTAAAATATAAATTAAGACAGAAAGTAGCACCTTACAATTATTATTATTATTATTATTTTTCTCAAAAGCACCTTACAATTACAATCTTATAGAAGAAAGAAAGAGACTTTTAAACAAACTAAGTCCCTACCCAGAAAATATGATATTGGTGGGAATCTAATCTGAGCTGTTATAGGCTTGCTTTTTCCGGACTAAGCATGTGGTGCTTCTAGAAGAACTATCATGGCAGATAGTCGTTTGGAAGTTATGTATTTTTTTAAAAAAAATAAAAATAAATCAGTATATATTATATTCCATTCGATTTTTTGTAATAAATATGCTTGTCTCTTGGTTATTTGATTTCGTTTTATAATAACTGATGTTTATAAAAATTAAATTATATAGTTATAAATATGATGAAGGTGCAAAAATACACCTCATATTTTTTCAAAGTGCACCCACCACCAAATATTTTTAAAGACAAAAATTACTATAAAATTCAAAAATATATGTAAGAATACACATTAACTATTTGTTGGCCGTTTGTTTAAATTTTTTAAGAGTTAAAATCTAAAAACACACATAAGATTTTTTTTAAAAAATATGCTCAAAAGATTTTTTTTTTTTTTTTTGGGGTACTTTTGTCTTCTACCATTCACTCTTCACTCTCTCCTCATGATTTTATGTCTATTTTTTAGTGCCCTTTACAAATACCTTTGAGTAACAAATACACATAAAAAAGTAACTTTCTTATGTTGTACTTTTGCTGTACATTCAAAACAAATACTCTCTCAACTCCAAAATATAAATTAGAGTTGATTTGTTTGGGAGATTAAGAGAGTTAAACAAGTTACTTAATCGTATTATATATTGTGTATCTTTAAATTATATATATTGTATATCATTAGATTATATATAAGTTTATTAGCCAACCTAATTAGTTTGGAAAAAAAATCAAAATATAAATACTCTAAAAGAATTTAATTAAGTTCTTTAATATTTTCAAAAAAATTAACTCTGTCTTACATTTAGAACCGGGGAGGAGGGAATACCATTAGCCAAAATAATGATTTGAGTCTTCATTATCACTATCGCCCTCATCCCCATCTAATTCGCGATCTCCCCCACTTAACAAGCTTGGATCTTCACCCTTGTTTGGCAATAGAGAGGAGTGAGATAGAAATTCAAGTATTAAAATATATTTTAATGCACAGTCATATATTTTAATACAAATCATTAAAAATAAACACTACAAACAAGCACTGGACAACCTTTTTTTTTTTTTTGGTACACACAATCTTACCTTAGAATATTTGTACAATTCTTACAATTATTGTTGTAGACGTATATTCATAAATGATGGCAAGAAGGGGGAAAAAACTTGTATTCATACATATAATAAAATATTGTATTTGATCTTTAATATAAAATCCAGTTCACTTTTTTGGAGAGTTAAAGAAGCTGATCGAGCAAATTACTTTAAAATCTTTATGTTTATTTTTTTTTTATACCAAATTAATTAATCCAACTTATAAACTAATACGGATATATACACACACAAAACATATGTTGTGATTGAGTTGCTTATTTGGATTCATTAATCTCTAAAAAAAAGTTAACTAAGTCTTGTACTATCTCCATTATAAATATAAGACTTAGTTGATTTTTTTAGGAACTAAAAAAGCTAATTAAATTATTTTAAAGTATTTATATTTATTATTTTTCTCTAAACTTGTTTGTGACTTTTAAACTAATATATAATTTAATAATACATAACATACGATATAATTAAATAATATATTTAATTTTCTTAATCTCTTTAAAATAAATAATTAAATCTTATATTTAGAACAAGAGGTAAAATGAAAGACTAGAGGGAATAAAATCTTCAAATTATCAAAAAAATATCGCAAATTGTTCGGATCATATTAAAAAGGATCCTCTTAAAAACTTGTAATGGTTATCATTTAGCCAACTGTCTACTGACATTATATATAGACAATAAAGTAACGTGAAACTAAAATAAAGTGATTGATGATTCAATCCACATGCAACTCCCCTAGTGCCTCGAATGTTCGGCGACTCAATCTGAGTATTTAAATAACCAAATTAAAAAAAAAAATGGATTTACTTTAGAGTTCAGCAATTAGGATCCCTTTAAATCAACTAAAAATAACCACTTTTACAATGCATTAAACATAACTACTCTTATATGAATATTAACCTAGTAAAATTTAAATCTAACTCTCAACCGTTAATCCAAACAGGTACCACTCTGGTCCTATTTATAAGTCCACTTTGACCAAAAAAATTAGTTCTTTTTATAAGTTTATTTTGATCAAATAAATGAAATTGTGACAATTTTACCCATAGTAATGATGATAAGAGAGATTGACTAACCATGTTGGAAAGAGAAAAAGATGAGAGAGATTTGAAAATAAATTTTAAAAAGTACTCATTCATAAATGAGGGTAAAGTTGGAAATTTGTTCTATAATCATTGAGATACTTGCTTGTCCTTGGTATGTGAGATTTGGTCAAACTGGACTTATAAATAGGATCAGAGTGGTACTAAATTATATAGGGATATGTACTTTAACCATTTAGAAATAATTAATTAAAAGGTTTTTGTTAATTAAGGATGTAGTCTAAATAAGAATGAATTTAATTATGGGAAAACATAAAATGGTGACCATCAAGCTCAATGAAAATATCAACAAACAACAATAATGCAATATGAATCATTTTTTATTTGAGTTATTTCAAGTATAAAAATATAAATCTTATCCGAACTTATATTATCAAAAGTACATTACAATTACAATCGAGTGTGTGCTTCTAGAAGAAAGAGACTCGGAGACACAAGTCCCCAGTCCCCACCCAACAAAAATATGATCTTGCCATCTTGGACGGTGAAGGGGTCCATTCTGAGCAATATAGGCTTGCTTTTTCCTGACAAAGCACGTGGTGCTTCTAGAAGAACTATCATGGCCTTCATATTCCTTGGCAGATAGTAGTTTGGAAGTACTATATATTATATTCCATTCGATTTTTTTTTAATAGAGATGCTTATCTCTTTGTTATTTGATTTCGTTTCATAATAATTGATGTTTAAAAAAAAATTAAATTATATAGTTATAAATATGATTAAAGTGTAAAAATACACATAAGATTTTTTAAAGGTGCAACCCACATCAAGTATTTTTAAAGATAAAAATAACTATAAACTTCTAAAATAAATATAAAAGTACACATAAACGGTTAGTTAATGGTTTGTTTAAAATTTTTAGGAATTAAAGTGTAACACGTTCAACTTTTCTAAAATTACTTATATAACGAATCACTTTTTTTTAGTACTTTTGTCTTCTACCATCCACCATCTCCTCATGATTTTCTGTGTATTTTTTAGTGTACTTTCCAAATACTTTTTATATATATATATATATATAAATGGTGACAAGTGTGCAACCATTTTGAGTTTTGTAGTGGTAAGGACGACCCTCTCAATAGTGGTAGTTCTATATAAGACGGATTACGAGTGGTTTTACCGTAGCTCGAACCCTAGACCTCTTAAAGAAATCCAACGCCATATTCCGCTATATCAACCACATGTTGGTACTTTACAAATACTTTTGAATAACAAATACACGTAAAAGTAACTTTGTTATGTGGTACTTATGTTGTACACTCAAAATAAATATTTTCATCGATCCTAAATATAATATAGAATTATTTTTTTAAGGGGATTAAGAAAGCTGAATGAGTTACTTAATCATATCATATGTTATATATTAGTTTATTAGTCAAATTAATTAGTTTTTTTAAAAAATCAAAATACAAATATCTAAAGCAATTTAATTAGTTGCCTTAATCTTTCCAAAAAATTTAACTATGTCTTATATTTAGAACCGGAAGGAGTACCATGCAGCCAAAATATGATTTGAGTCTTCATCACTATCCCCTAGAGTTGGGAATCAAGGCCGGCCCTAGAAGGCTTGAGATAAGAAAAACATGTGTTTTTCAAAGCCGGCCTGAGAGACATGTGTTTTTCAAAGCCGGCCTGAGAGCATAGAGCCGGCTCTACAAGACACGAAAGTTACTATTCTAAATTTTAATTATTTTTCCTATACTTTTTTAAAGAAATATTATTAGTAAATTATAACAAGTAAAGTTCTAATCTATTAAATAAATGTTGTCAACATTAGCATCCAAACAACATGAATCATCCAACAAACAAACACGTTTACTTATTTATAATCAAAAACCAACTATTGTCTACAAATAACTCACATAAAATATAATTAACAAACATACCAATGTTTTAAATTTAAACTATTATAAAATATTTTTATGGCAAGATTGACCTTGACTTGTGATAAGAAAGTTGCCAATATAAGAAGCAAGCCGACTTTCATTATTAACAAATATTCGGATGTGGGGATATTTCTTCCAACTCCTTATTAAGTTTTTTTTAAAAAAAAATTAATAGGGCTTAACAGGCCGGCCCTTTTAAGCTCGAGGCTTTGCAGAGCCAGTCCTAAACGGCCAATTTCATTTAACTCCTCTAATTTTCAAACTCATTCCTTAAAAGACCAGAGCTTAAAAAGAGACTGGCCGACCCAATTTCTCAGTTCCACTATCCCCTCATCCCCATGCATCAAGTTCGCCATCTCCCTCAATTAACACGCTTGGATCACTTTAATTTCCAGTTTTTTCGAAATTAATTCTATTACAATCTCCCCTGCGTATCTCCCCATCAAATCAGACAATCTCAAAAGTGTCATTTGCCATAATTCGGTTGAGTTAATGGGAGTTACGTGCAACGTAAGTAAGCTTTCAAGATTCTTTGTAATTGTGGGACTTGAGTCACATGTCATGGCATGTTACTCACTTTGATCAAGTCAACGATAATCGTATACTATTATTCTTCCTTATCTTTTTGACTTCGTCCTTTCTTTCTTATCTTTATCATCATTAGTCACGAAATTCCCATTCACTCCTTAATCTTCGCTCCAAATCATTTTTTTTTTAAGGAAAAAAAAATGGTTTGGGTAACGATTAAGCCTCCAGGTCATTAAAGCATTAGGATGAAACAAATTGGATAAGAAAGAAACAATCAATTTGATGGCTCTAACGTAAAAAAGGTTTAGCCGCCAAGGATTTGCAAATTCCTGAAAAATGGTCGCCCAATTCCTTCCCTCATTTTTCTGATCTTATCCATTTCTACGTATGCCTCTCCCTGAGGTGTGTTTTAGAATGATTATATTTCCTCGTTTCTTATTATAAGACACCAACTAACAAATTTCATAAATCAATAAAAATGGTTAAAATCAATAAAGTTGCCCTATAATTTAAGTAACTAAAAAAACATGAAATTAGCTACGGAATTACCCACGAAAAAAATTCCGTGGGTATTCCATGGGTAATTGCAAATCTCCGTCGCTAATTTTCCATCGGAAAAAACGCCATGGCTAACAGTTACCCACGATGTTTTTTGCGACGGAAAATTAGCAAAAAAAATTTGCAATTACTCACGGATTACCCACGGAATTCCGTAATTCCAATTACCCACGGAATTCTGTGGGTAATTACCCACGAAATTTTTTCCGTGGCTAATTCCGTGACTAATTTCATGTTTTTTTGTAGTCCCGATATTACTTGTCCCTACTAATTACACTAAACTCTAATATTATATTAATTATTACTTTCACCCACTACCCTCATTAATTATGGTTAGACATGGAAACAAATAATTAATTAACGCTCATTGAGAACAAGCAAGTGCCTTATAAAAAAAATCAAATAAACTTATTAGTTGGTGTTTTATAATAAGGACCAGAGGGAGTATTCTTTAATTTGATTTAGGTTAAATGGAAAAACCCTCATTAATTTATACAAAAAATATAAAAATAACTATAAACTTTTTTAATGTATAATGAAAGTAACTATAAACATTATTAAAAATAATAATAATAAAAGTGGCACCGCCATTAAGTTTACCATATACTATCAAGTGTCAATACATATAAGTTTGACAATTTGTCATTTTTACCATCTTTTATATTCATTTGATTCTAAATATAAGACAAAATTTATAGTATAAATTATAATGCAATTTGTAATACAGACTTCGTATTATATTTAGTACTAAAAGTAGTAATATTTATAGTTACTTTTGCATTTTTGTCTAAGTGATATTTTTGTACTTTAACCCTTCTTGATATAAGTCGCATAGAGAGTCATTAATACTTATTTTAAATTTTGCCTTCTAATTAATACTTAAAAACATGATTGTTCAATTCATATTTTTCTCTCTTCTTCAAAATCTCATTAATATGAATAGAATAATAATTTTTATTCATTTAGGACATATTTAATAATCTCAATATAATTTATTAGTTCGTATGAATTATTTGAAAATGATATATATTAAAGATTATAGGGATCTCCCAAACCCATAATTGGTCTACCTGAAAACTAGTTTTAAATATATAAATTAAACATTTAATATCTAGAATAAATATAACCCAAGTATGTCAATATGTTCCAATGAAAACAACTAAAGAAAATATCTTAGACAAACTAATACTCATTTTTTAAATAAATAATTAAGTTAAATAACTTTTTAAATCTTAATAAATTAGTTATCCGGCCAGTTTCAATGTCTTAAACCCAATGAAGTAGTATTTTTCAGTGACATCTTTATGTATAAGAAATGTAAAAGTATTTTAATGCATTAAATTTAGGAACAAATTAGTAATATGTTCAATATTTTAATATAGTACTATTAGTAATTACTCATATTTCTTAGGGTTAAGGAGCATCCAACACAATGAACTATTGGGCCAGGATCACCCACCACAATAAACTAATATATAGACCTTAAATACAAATAAACTTTTGAAAGCATTAAATTAACACAAAAACGTTAAGCACTGTTCATACTCCGTCTGATGCAAAAACGAAAACGTGGAAGGGAGAAACAGAATGGAAGAAGCAATGAAAACAAAAATAGATACTCTATGTAACATCTTGAATTTTTAAATCTGATATCTTGAACATAAACCTATTTTGGAAAGACTAGTAGGCTCTATTTTCAGAAAGTGATAAATTTGAAATCAGTATTATGCGGGACCCACGGCCAAAAATAATTCTCTGCAAACTTTCTCGTGAAGTTTGAAAAAAATGGCCGCGGGACCCACTCAATAATAATTTATTATTTAAATAATATTATATTATAATAATAAAATAATATATATTAAAATATTATTAAAATTTTTAAAAAAGAAGTTCACGGGGCGGCTGAAGAAGTCACGGGAAAGTTTCATTTTATAATTTTGGGAAAATTACGTAAAACGACCCAGAGACGAAAATTACACTTAAAGACCCATTTTCCAACTATAAATAGACCTTCCATTTCATTTCATTCTTCACAACTTCTAAGAGCCATAGAGAGAGGTAGAGAGAGAGAGAGAGTAGAGATATTTGCTTGAGAGTTATAATAGCTGGTTGGTGATTCGGGTATTAGCAAGTAACAGGTAACTCTGAATATTCTTCCTTATACTTGTGAATTATGTATGATTATAAATTTGTTTGTTTACTATTTTGGCAAGAATATTTAGAAAATATTTATGGTTTTAAGATCTGGTGTGGGAACTTTGACTTGCAAATCTGTAGAGGTACTATTTATACGTACGTTACTATTCACATATACCGTATTTACTATTCATTTTACTATTCACATATACCGTATTTACTATTCATTTTTACTATTCACTTATACCGTATTTACTATTCATTTTTACTATTCACGTATACCGTATTTACTATTCATTTTTACTATTCACGTATACCGTATTTACTATTCATTTTTACTATTCACGTATACTGTATTTACTATTCATGTTACTATTCACGTATACCGTATTTACTATTCATGTTACTATTCACGTATACCGTATTTACTATTCATGTATATACCGTATTTTACTATTCACAGATACGCATAGTATTTTACTATTCACAGATACGCATAGTATTTTACTAATCATAAATACGCATATCAATGTATATAATGGTATAATAATGCATTATTTTTGAGTAAATACATTCATCATGGCGGTTGTATTGTGATGGGTGGAGTAAGGAGGGAATTGAATGATAAGAATTGTTTATGCCACCACTCGGTGCACAGTGGATGGTACTTTTCAGGGCCCCATCTTCCATGTTTTCCTCTGGCCGGGATTTCATTGGAGTTGTGGGACATGTGACACCTCCTTAGTTGTTATTTTAAAGGAGGGGAGCCATAGTCCAGATTTAAGCTCTATACCTTTGGCCGGGTGTATCTTAAGTTTTGGTGAGCTTGGAACAATTCAGTCAAATGAATGAGTTTCTATTGGACTATGTGTTAGCCTATGGCTCCAGTCAGCGGTATATGGTTGGAAGGTGATATAAGGGAGGGTGCATACTGCATAATGCATTTCTGAACAGTTCAAGAATTTGATATAATGATGAATAATCTGTAAAGACATGAGAAGAGAACTTTTGAGATATATATGTTTTATTACCTTCTATATTGATGACTATTAGTATAAATTATTTTGTATGAGAAATTATGGAATCTACATATATATTTGAAATCAGCCCATATCTTTTTGTCATATATTATTTGCTCGTGTACGGTAGAAATATTCAGTAGTTACTGAGACGTGGAATCTCATCCCATATTAACATTTTTCAGGTGAATATCCTAGTAGAGAGCAAGGGAAGGCACCTATGGAGTGAGCTATGAAGGCTCTTTTGTACTCCTATAGTTTATGATATGTTATTTTATTTGCCATGAACCTAAGACTTCCGTTTTGTATTAAACTCTGAAATAATTTTTCTGAAATTTATTTTGATTAAGGGTTAAACTTTATTTGAAACGGTAATGTAATCTAATGATTTGGATATTGTTAAACCTTTTGGAGGTATTTTTAATATTTTGACCGAGTTTTTGGGTATTAAAATTGTGGCGTTACACTCTAGCTTCTCCGATGGATTTCCTACCGAGGGTGATGTCGCTGTTGACCACACCGCCACTGAGTCGCTGGAAATCTTCGGGTTCAGTGATCCGAATCCCAATTACTCTCAATCTCCATTTGAATCAGTCCCTATGGAGAATGGGAATGAGAACGGAAATGGATACGATGACGATGTTTTTGTCTCAGATGAACTAGTGCTTCTCACGCCATCTGAGATGGAACCAGAGGAAGGTCGCGCTCTTTGAGAGTGGTGCCGGTAAGTGTTTGAAGTTTATTCCCTTTCAGTTTAGTTTTTGAATTTGTCAAATCTCGTTTGGACTTGCTTAGATCTGTGATGACTTTGCTTTACTTTAGAAGTTAAATTATGTGTTGATCTCGACTTTCCTTCTTTGATTTTCCTTTTCTCGTGATTTCTTGTGGCATCGAGAATATAATAAGGATGTTTGATCTCGTGCGTAGAAAGAAACAAACTGATGACTGATGAATGGAGCCCTAATTGTGGGTGATTTTGATCTAAATCTATGAGCATGCTGGTTTCATGCTCAGTGCAAATTTATTGGGGAACATATCGTTATCATTTGAGCTTCTTTTTCCTTTTCGGGGCCTCCTAAATATTGAAATCTTGAGCAGTATGGGTATAATCTTCTACTCCTTCTTAATTGGCTTGCAGATGAATTTAGACAACGTCCTTCGAGCACCAAAGAAGGCCCTTACCATTGCGCTGACTGATGCGGTCACAGATAAAAAACTTGAATTCAAGTTTTTTTTTTTTCAAACGGAGTATGAACAGTGCTTAACGTTTTTGTGTTAATTAAATGTTTTCCAGAATTCATTTGTATTTAAGGTCCATATATTAGTTTATTGTGATGGATGATCCTGACCCAATAGTTCATTGTGCTGAGAGTGCTCCTTAATCCTATTTCTTAAAGTAATTTACCCGCCATGACAAAGACCTTAACTGATTTATTTATAGTGTTGAACTGTAAAGGAAGATAAGGTTTTTTTTTTTTAAAAAAAAAAGTTATATTGGGGATGTCTTGTCGGGTGTGGGGCCCAGCATAATTGTACACATCATTATGTGTGGGTCAACTTGAGCGCAACGGCATGATCATCGCTCCACATCATTTTCAAGTGTTCCTTCTAGAACACTTGCCCCATTGGCCTGCCTTTATCATCATTTATGATTTTTTTTTTTTTGATACAGAAAGCAACCTATCAGAACTTAGCCCTTATCATGTTCAAGGATCCTAGCTAGAGTCATATCAGGAAAGGACACTACATGAAATCCAGGCACATCATTTATGATTTTATTCTTACTCATTCGCGTTCTTTTCCCACAAGACGTATTTTATAAGGTGTTTTTAG
The DNA here is from genome assembly GCA_034222035.1 of Acacia crassicarpa. Taxonomy (NCBI): domain Eukaryota; kingdom Viridiplantae; phylum Streptophyta; class Magnoliopsida; order Fabales; family Fabaceae; genus Acacia; species Acacia crassicarpa. Next base: position 807,335 of record JAWXYG010000019.1, on the reverse strand, counting down.
TCTTTTTATTAGAGTACATAAGAAGATTTAATAGTTTTGATGAGTATATACTCATATTTAATTAATAATGATAGTGAAAGATTAAAAATTAATATTATGTTAAGGTTTCATGTGATTAATAGAGTGGCATTGAAAATCATTTGAATTTTATAACAATTTTAATATTTTTTTTAACTGTTTTTACTCTCACTCGTCCGAATTATAGGATATATTTAACTAATTTTTAAGAGATTAAAGAGAGAAGTTAAATTAGTTAATTTTACTTATTTTCCTAAAATGCCCTTCTATAAATTTAAAACAACATAAGGAAAAATGAATCAACAACCTCACCACATATCTCTCCGACCTAGAATTTTCCTTTGCGCATGCTTTTTAATTAAAATAATGATCTTACTATATATATGTATATGTATGTATATATGTATACATAGAGATCTACACACACATATATGCGCACACACACACAAATATATATATATATACATACACACATATACATACATATATATATATATATATATATATATATATATATATAGCGGCACACACACGTCAAGGACGGACACAGAGGGGGGCTAGGGGTGGCCCCCGCCCCCCCTAATTTTTTTTTATAAAAAAAATATAAACATGGTTTGGCTTTCATATATATTCACTGCTCACATTTTCATTTTGCTTCACATATATTCACCAACTGACGGACACAATTTGCTTTCATATATATTTAGAAAAAGTAAATAGGTAGGACCCACAACTTTAATATATACTTCAAACCTTACATTTTTTGCACTGTTCATTTGGTTTTGTATGGAAATTCTCAGCTTTTCATGCGGCTAGTCCAACGTTTTTTTTAAATAGTTTGGTATGTTTTGAGAATTACTTCTTTTTATTAAATTTTTTTCATAAAATTTATTATATATGATTTTATCTTTCTAACGATACTATTTTTATATCGATTATAAAATACAAGAGTCAATTAAAATAAACTTAATTTCTGTAATATATTTCTTTTAATTTTTGGAATATAAGGTTTTTATGGCATTTTAAGTACTTTATTCATGAAGTAGCTTTTTTATTTTCGCCCCCCGTAAGTGAAATTCCTGGGTCCGTCCCTGACACACGTGTGTGTGTTTGTCTATATATATTTGTGTGTAGACGCACAATATATACATACATATATAGACAGACACATGCATATATATAGACACACACATGTATGTATGTAGACACACACACTATGTGGGTGTGTGTATGCATGTGTGTGTTGGCAAATTAACGTCAGCTAATCAATAAAAAAATTAAAATCCAACAAATTAAAAATTTTACTTATGGAAAGAGTCTACATACCCACATACATATACTCACTAAAAATCAAACATACTTGAAAGAATAAAATAGAGATATTTTATAAAGAAATTGACAAAAATTAAAAAATTATTCTATAATTAGAGCTAGACGAAGTATTTGTTTTTGAAAAAGGACAAAATGATATTTGAATAATTAACAGGATAAACAAGTCACGAAGAGAGATAAAATATAAAGTAGTGTCTCCGAAGATAATATGACAACTTTTTTTTGGACAAAAGATAATATGACAACTGAGGAATATCATAATACTAATATTTGAAAAATCAAAAAGTAATAAGAAAAAAATAAAACAAAAAGTAAAGCGCGTTTTTATTGCTAAAAAATATTAAGCCCTGAAGATGAATCACTAGTAATATGGATGGAGCATTTGTTGTTACAATAGATGATGACTACTTGACGCTTATGACCAATCTCTTGGAGCTTAGAAAGAAAGCTTATTCTTGGGACAGCCTAAGTTTGCCTCAATAATTCTTTAAAATAGGAGGAGTTCCATGACTCAGGTAGTTAAAATCGAGATTTTACGTAAAATCGAAAGAAGGATAAAAAAAATCGTAAAACGTAAAATCGTAACGTAAAAAAATTGTAAAAATCTTAAAAACATAAAAGCGTTTGGAAAATTAGTAAAATCATTTTAATAAAAAAAAATTGTAAAATTATAAAATTGTAGTGATAAATCGAGATTTTAACTACTATGCTTATGTTTAGAACAAATGATTTTGTAGCAATAATGATTTCTTCTAAATGCCCAAAAAAAATAATAAAAATTAAAAAGAAATTGGGGAATGATTAAGCCTCCAGGTCATTAAAGCATAGGATGAAACAAAGTAGAGTGGATAAGAAAGAAGCAATCAATTTGATGGCTCTAAAGTAAGGAAGGTTTAGCCGTCTAGGATTTGCAAATTCCTAAAGATTGGCCGGCCAATTGCTTCCCTCAATTTTCTGATCTTATCCATTTCTACGTAGGCCTTTCCCTGAGGTGTGTTTTAGAATGATTCTTTAATTTGATTCAGGTTAAGTTGAAAATTCGTCATTAACTTAAACCAAAATTGTAAAAGTAATCATAAACTTTTTTTTGGTATAAAAATAACTATAAACATTATAAAAGAGGGCATAAGGAGTGACATCGCCTTTAAGTTTACCATATACTGTCAATGTATATAATTTTGATCTCACACACCTTACTTTTATTGAATCTTTTTTGTTTTTTGTTTTTTTTTTGAAAAGATTCAAACCCACTCCTGCAAAAAAAAAAAACAAAACAAAACAAAAAAACCATCACTGAATCTCAGGCCGCAAGTAGCCGAAGCCCAAGCGTCGGCGGTTGCAGGCCGTTGGTTCTCTGGTGGCCGGCCGCGGTGGCCCTCCAGCGAGGGTCTTTTTTCTTTTTAAATTTATTTAAAAACTAAAGGCAAAAGGGTAAATTCACCCGAATTTGAAAATCTCAATATGATCCTTAGTATCTTTAAGTCATTTAACAAATTTAACAGACATTTGGGAGTTTTGCAAATTCAAATGATATTTAAATGTAATTTTTCCTATTTACTACTACAATAAATAAATCCAACGTCATTTGTTTTAAAAGGGAAGTAAAAAAAAGGTGGTGGCATTTTTGTAATTTTTGACATATTAGGCGTCCGTATTTAGAGTTGAGATGCCTAAAGTGGATCTTAGGCGTCCCAAATTTAAATTGGGACGCCTAAAGTCAACCATATGCGTCTCAAATAGGACAGAGATGCTAAAAGAAGGGGGGGTTTTGGCACCTATTTAGACACTTTAAGCATCCCAAATTTAAGTCGAGACACCTATATCTACATTTTAAGCGTCCTAAATTAAATTTGGGACGTCTATTTATACACTATAGGTGTCCCAATTATAAGTTGAGATGCCTAAAGATTTGGAGGAAAAAAAAAAGCGCATATAGCTCAAAACCCATGCTTCCTCATTTTTCAAACAGAGCCTTCAGTCAATTTTATCCTCTCACTCTCGACTCAACCTTCAGTTTCCAGAATCTCTTCAATTACTTCGTTGTAGCTCCTCCTCATCCAATGTCAAGGAAACCAAAGTCCAGTCAGGAGGCAACGACGACAATAGAGGGTACATGGTGGGCTTTCTCTCTATATCCCAAGGTTGTGTCTTCTTTGGCCTCATCTTCATATGGTGCGCCTTCGCCTTCTTAGTCCGCCTCGACGAACACTCTTCCCTCTATTCCCACTCTTGCAAATCCCTTTCTCAAATCCTTGGCACCACCAAATGACAGCGACGACGAGGATCGAGCTGCAATCGACAACTTGGTGAGTGAAATTGAATGTGAGATTTTTCTTCTCAGCTCCTCCTCTGGGTTTATAATGTTTTGGGGTGATTTTGATTTTCGGATTGTTTATGCAGATCTGGAATTTGTGTTTAATAGCTCTAATGAGTTTTGTCCACACCGCCGTTGTGCGCAGCCACCACTTCTTCCATAGCAAGCCTCCTGAACTTGGTTTGGTTTTTTTATTTTTCATTTTTAAAGAAACACAATATGGTGCCACAAAAAAGTTGGCCTCGACTTTCTACATCTCCTAGATAGACGTCCCCAAAAAAAGAGACGTAGAAAGGGAGAAAAAGGACATTGAAAAGCTTCTTTGTAGTAGTGATTAAAGATTAGAGGGATCTCACAAACCCATACTCGGTCTTTGTAAAAACTAATTTTAAAAATATACATTAAACATTTAATATCTACCATAAATATAAACCAAGTATGTTAATATTTTCCAATGAAAACAACTAAATAAAATAGTTTAGACAAACTGATACTCTTTTTTTATATAAATAATTAACTTAATTAACTTTTTTAATCCTAATAAATTAGTTATCTAATTTCAATATTTTAAACCCAATAAAGTAGTATTTTTCAGTTATATTATTATTTATAAGAAATGTAAAAGTTTTCTAATGCATTAAATTTAGGAACAAATTAGTAATATGTTCAATATTTTAATATAGTATTAGTAATTACTTATATTCCTTAAAGTAATTTACTCTACATGACAAAGATCATTAATAGAATTTTTTAAAAAAATACCTTTTGAACTTTAAAATCTTAAATAGACGATTTTTTAATAAAACAAGTTATTGATTACTCTAATATTATTGTTAATCTCATTAATATTATTATCAACATAATTTTAAAGATCAAATAATATTTTGCTATCTGCTTGACTGTGATTTATTGGGTTAAGGTGCAATTTTACCAACGAACTATTGGTCCAGGAGCGTTCAACACAATTAACTCTCAAGTGGACCAAAAATACCAAAAATAGTTTTACTCAGGAGCGTCCAGCACAACGCCGTTAGACAAAAGTTAATGTCCGTTATCTAAGGTGCAAATTGGCCAACGAACTTTTACCCCAGGAGCGCCCGGCACAAAATTCTAAATTTTACTAAATTAAATAATTTTTTCTCAATTGTCATTATTGAAAATTACTTGTATAGATATATATGGACAAAAATTACTCATTCTTCAATTTTGGCATAAGATAAGATCATCATTCATGCCTCACCCCCTGGTTTCTTCACTTCGGACTGTGTGTGAGTGTATACATATACATATATTTTTTTATATAACCCCATCTCCCTCCTTCATTGAGTCTGCGTGACTATGTGTGTGTATTTATATGTATCTTGCAAGACACCATTTCCATATATTTTATATTTGAGTTTCTTCATGAATCTATCGCCACTATTGATTGTTTAACCCTTTTTTTCTTTTTCTTTATTAATTAACATTATTATTATTATTATTATTATTATTATTATTATTATTATTATTATTATTTTCTTCCATTTTACTGGTTCACTCTTTACTGCCCCGAATGCAACTAAGACGCCTGCCTTGTGAGATGAGACGAAACTCTCCAGTCTCAACACAAACCCATATTTGTCCTCCTTATATAATTTTATTTAAATTGTCATTATATGATTTAAATTATAATGTTTAACATATATAATAAACTATAAAACACCTTGAGTTTTATTTAAATCATATAATTAAATTTTTTAATTATAAATTTTGTTTATTTTAGCAAATTATAATTTTAACAAAATTAAAGAATGAGTAATTTTTGTCTATATATATCTATACAAGTAGTTTTCAATAATGACAATTGAGAAAAAATTATTTAATTTAGTAAAATTTAGAATTTTGTGCCGGGCGCTCCTGGGGTAAAAGTTCGTTGGCCAATTTGCACCTTAGATAACAGACATTAACTTTTGTCTAACGGTGTTGTGGTGGACGCTCCTGAGTAAAACTATTTTTGGTATTTTTGGTCCACTTGAGAGTTAATTGTGTTGGACGCTTTTGGACCAATAGTTCATTGGTAAAATTGCACCTTAACCCTGATTTATTTATAGTGTTGACCTGTAAAGGAAGATGGGTTTAAAAAAGGAGTTGCATCGGGGTTGTCTTGTCGGATGGGGGTCCCACCCTAATCGTACACATCATTATTAGTGTGTGTGGGTCAACTTGACTGCACCGGCATGCTCATCACTCCACATCATGTTTCAAGTGTTCCTTCTAGAACACTTGCCCAATTGGCATGCCTTCTCTCTGTTTTTTTCTTTTGCTCAAAGGATTGGCATGCCTTCTCCATCACTTAGTCCTATTCATTCGCGTTCTTTTCCCACAATGCAAAACGTATTTTATAAGGTGTTTTTAGTCTTTTTATTAGAGTATATAAGAAGTTTGGGTTAAGGAGCAAAAATACACACGAGCTTTTCTTCAGGAGCGCCTAGCACCACGAGCTTTTTTCTAGAACAAAAATACACATGTAGTTACGTTTTGGGAGCGAAAATGCCATTGGCCGTTAGTTGACCGTTAATTTGGATAAAACGCTGACGTGACGCTGATTTGGATTAACAAGCTAATTTGGCGCACTGACGTGAAATTAAAAAATTTAAAAAAACAAGAAAAAAATTAAAAAAACTAGGAAAAAATTAAAACAATTAGAAAAAATTAAAATAATTAGAAAAAAAAATTAAAATGTCCCTGCCAGAGGACCCCACCACTGGCCACCCTACCGCCGGCGGTCAATTGCTAGTGGCCGCCACCTGGCGACGGCGGCCGGATAACCAACTGGTGGAGGAGGAGTTGTATAGACACGGGTCGGTGCAATTGTGGAAGATGCACTAGGGTAAGTTGTTCTTTGAAAAATAATAATAATTAATTAAGATAATCTTTTTGTCAATTCTCCCTACAGAGATAAATCTAATCTGATGTATGAAGTCTGACTAATTAGAAAAAAATTATTTTAATTTTTTGATAAATCGGCCGAAGGTAAAGTGGCTGGTAGTGGAGCCCACTGGCGGGGGTATTTTAATTATTTTCTATCTTTTTTAAAAAAAATTCCTGATTATTTAAATTTTTTCCTAATTTTTGAATTTTTTTCTAATTATTTGAATTTTTTCCCTAATTTTTTGAAATTTTTTTCTAATTATTTTAATTTACTCCTAATTGTTTGAATTTTTCCTAATTGTTTGAATTTTTTTCCTAATTTTTTTTGAATTTTTTCCTAATTATTTTAATTATTTGAATTTTTTCTAATTATTTTGATTTTTTCCTAATTTTCTGAGTTTTTTTTCTTGTTTTTTTTTATTTTTTTTATTCCACGTCAGCATGCCAAATCAGCTTGTCAGTCCAAATTAGCGCTACGTCAGCGTTCCATCCAAGTTAACGATCAACTAACGGCCTGTAGCATTTTCGCTCCAAAAACATATATAACCAGTATTTTTGGTCTAGAAAAAAGCTCATGATGCTGAGCGCTCCTGGGAGAAAAGCTCGTGTGTATTTTCACTCCTTAACTTGAGAAGTTTTAATAGTTTTGATGAGTATATACTCATATTAAACAATGAAAAAATTAATATTATGTTAAGGTTTAATGTGTTTAATAAGAGTCGTATTAGAAATCATTTGAATTTTATAATAAATTTAATATTTTTAACTATTTTTATATTTTTTACAAAAAGACAAAATGATATTTCAATAATTAACTGGGTTTATAAGTTACAAAGAGATATAGAATATAAACTTCTGTCTCCAAAGATAACATGACAACTGAGGAATAATCTTAATACTGACATTTAGAAAATAAAAAAGTAATAAATAAAACAGGAAATTCACCAAAATAGGATTCTTTTTTTAAAAAAAAAAAAAAATTGTATCAGATTAGAGTAATGGGGAAAATATTTATCAGGTTAATGCAGTCAAACATGGCGTTTGACTAATGCCACTAGTGGCGTCAAGACCCCTAACATGACTGAGCAATAGTGTCAGGTTGCCTGACACCACTGTGGCGTCAATATTTAGCCTCTTTAATTGTTGCTGGCCAATTGTCCTCACCCTTTGCCGATGATGCATAGTTAGATTATGTTTCATCCAAATAGTATTTAAGAGACAGATCACATGTGATACCAAAAGAATAAGTCCATCATTACTCAATATGATGAGTAATGTATCTTTCAACTACTATCTCTTAAATTCAGGAAATATAAAACTAGGTATCACAATATCAAGACATCCTTACCAAACACTCCTGAGATAAAAGGATACACAATGAGAAGATACTCTAGCGACTCTTCTACATCACATCCAAATAAACAAAGAGTATGTGAGGAAATGTGATGTTTATTTAAAATATCATTTGAAGGCATGGCATCATGTAGAATCTTCCATGCAAAAAGTAATTGTTTATTTGGAAGTTTAATTCTCCACAAGGACTTCCAAAAGCCATCAATTAAAAAACCATCATGAGAGGTAGTCTATGACAAGTGATGCACTCTGTCCTTGACAGTATCAGTACCTGTTGCACTGCTCGTCCAAATTAGTTTATCAGGGTAGTTCAGAATGGAGACTGGCATGTCAATAATAACCTTAGCAACACTTGACGAGTATAGGGTGTTAATTAAATTATCATTCCATTTAGAAGAATTCCAACAGAGGGGGCCGCACACTAATAGATCAGCTACTTGCTGAATATTCAAGGGAAAATTTGTTTCAGGGCCCCTATTAGCTAAAAAATTTTCGAAAAGGCTCAAGAAATCTGAAAATTCGTAAAAAGGCCTAAGGATTCTGACAATTCCAGAAAAGACCCTAATGGGGCTGATCAAGTTGTTAACGAGATACTGATTTAGTTGTTAAATGGGCTGATGTAGTTGTTAAAAAATTTTATTTTTTAACAACTACATCAGCCCATTTAACAACTAAATCAGTACCCTGCTAACAACTTAATCAGCCCCATTAACAACTTGATTAATGGTCATTGAAATTCCATTCCCAACACGCCATCTTAGCTTACCAATAATAACATTTGCATTTTTAGAGACTCCCTTCTAAATCCAAGATGAGTTATATGGAATCTCGATGACATAAGTGTTGTTGAGATCAATATACTTAAACTTCAAAGTGGAAGCTAACAATGACTGTGAATCCGAGTTAATAATTCGCCAAAGCTGCTTTACCAAAAAGGCCTGAATAACAATCCTGATAGGACTTAAACCTAAGTATCTCTTATCAATGGGTTGAAAAAGATAATCTCTTAAGAGGAAATGCTTGGGAATTAGTGAAAGCGGATTAGAGGAGTATGCAACAATTTAACAAATAAAAAAAAGAAAATTATAAAACTAAGATAATTTATTTAATTAAAATTTGCGTTGCTAACAATATAAATAATTAATAATTAAGAAAATTGATGAAAATTTTATTAGTAAATAGGATCTGATATATTTTTCTACACAAAATATATATATAAGTACCATAAAAGATTTTATACTAAAAAATACATGTACTCTCAAAATCATATAATTCGCATCCATAAAATAATCAAAGAATAACATTAAAGTGATTTTTCTTAAATAATATGATATACTTCTAAGATATAATCGGGAGACAATTTTGACCTCTGTTGCTTGCTGGTTCGAAATCTCTCTCCCTCACCACCCCACACACCACTAGAGCCCCTTCTGTCCCATTTTAGTATTTTCCCAATAACACAATTTGCTTTTGCCCCCCTTTTCTTACGTCTCTCTTGTTTCCATCATTCTCTCTGTTACTTTTGTAGAAAAAATTTATTTATTTTATACAAATAAATAAGTTATACTACCTCTGATCCTAATTATAAGGTATAGTTGAATTTGTTTGGAGAGATTAAGGAAGTTAAATAAGTTACTTAATCATTTTATACATTGTATATCTTTAGATTATATATTAGTATGTGAGTCAAACTAATTACTTTGAAGAAAAAAATAAAAAGAAAAATACTCTAAGTTAATTTAATTAGCTTCCTTAATTTCTAAAAAAAAAATCAATTATATCTTATAATTAGGACCGGAGGGAGTATAAGTTATGTTGTTGTTTTTAAAATAATCTTATTTTATACAAACACCTTTCATTAGATACTATTTTTTCCTCTCAATTAAATAAAAGTATTCCTTTTAAATTAACTATTGCCTGAATTTTGAGTAGCGTGTTTTATAAGTATAAACATCAAAATCTTCTAAACTACACTTGATTCTTTTTCTGGTTACCCTAACTAATTGCCTGAGGATAATTATTAAAAACGAACGACAATATGTCAAAAATTAAAAATCAGAGAAACAAAAAGAGTCGTATTGGATGGTGCGATCATGTACAGAGTACAGACACGTCCACTTGACCAAATGATAAATAAGTTTCGTTTTTCTTAAAAAAATAATTTTTTTTACTGAACAGGTTCATAATATAATGACGTCTGTTTGATGTTAAATTACAGAAAATTATTTTTTTTTTCCAAAATTATTTTATACAATAAGGGATCTTTATTTTTTATTTTTTTAAAAAATTTATTTCTAAAAACATAAAAAAAATACTTGTTTTGAAAAAAAAAAATTTCTTGCCTTGTTTGGGAAAAGTATTGAAATTTGTCTGGAAAATAAAAATATAAAAAATCTTTCTGATGTTTTGTTACTTTTTGTTCCACAAAATTAGAAAAGAGACGATCAACATTGTATTTTCATTAAAGACAACTACATATATATAGAAAATATTCTTTCTTCATTCATTTCACCATTTTAGATATGTTTTTCCAAATAATAATTCAAACATATTCTGTGAACCTTGTTCCCAAAACAAGTTCTAAGAATACAAAATAGAGTATAGAATTAAACAAGCTCTTTCTTTTTCTTTATCTCATTTTTCAATTTTTCATAACTAAAAAGCCAAAGGAAAAATTAGTGAAAAAGTAGGGAAAATTAAATCAAAGTCCCAACCAAAAAAATAATAATAATTTTAGTCTTTCTCCCTAATAAAATTTTCAAATCTCAACTTTAACCCTATTCTACGAAAATGAGTTGGGATTTTTCAAATTTTTAATGTAGCCGCAGCCGCAGTAGGGATTTGCAAATACCAGATGCGGGTCCACATGAGGATAGGAAAAGTGGAAAACTCAGAATCAAACAACTCAACTGTGGGCGTCAAGATATAAAATAAGGGATAGGATATTGTTATAACTTTTTTTTTTTTACAATTAATGTTACTATAACTTTTCCATCGTTAGATCAGAATCTCATTTATCTATATAATTTCTCTTTCATATTAAGATTCTCATCTAACGTTGAAAAAGTGGTAGTAACATTGGTTGTAACAATATCCTATCCCATAAAATAATAGTTAAGGTAATTACTAAATTTAAAATAATAATTTTTTTAAAAAAGTAACAGCCATGTTGGCCCTAGGGCGGTGCTGTTTTCCGGTGGTCACTCCAACATGTAGCTGTCTCTTTCAATGTGCCTCACTCAGTCCCGAAAGCCCTTCTTCCAGAACACCCAGTCCACACACGCACACGCACCCCTTCATGCTTATCGTCGTGACGGATCCTTTTTAGTCCTTTCAGTCTCACAGCCCCTATAAAATTCCCCACCCCATTCCCTCCTTCTCTCAGATATTCCCTCTTTCATGCTTCTCTCTCTCTCTCTCTGATCAAGCTTCTAATCTTTCTTTGCTTCTAAATCTTCCTTTTCTGAGATTTAAACCTTCTTAGTGCTTACTTCTTCTTGATTGCTTTTCCTTCTTCTTTTCGTTCTGCTATGATGGATCTGATTTCGGGTCTACCAGACGATGTGGCCATGGACTGTTTGCTTCGGGTTTCCTACGATCAGTTCCCCACCGTTGCGTCGGTTTGTAAGAACTGGAAGGCCGAGATTGAGTTGCCGGATTTTCGCCGGCGACGGAGGGACACTGGTCATATTCAGAGACTCATCGTCATGGTTCAAGCACGGGTCGATTCAGATAAACGCGTCGGTGCTTTGATGAAGGGATCGGCCAACCCGATTTACGGTTTGAGTGTGTATGAGGCGAATTCGGGTCAGTGGAACGAGTTGCCACCGCCTCCGGGTTTCTCTGGCGGGTTACCCATGTTCTGTCAAATTGCGGGTGTCGGGTACGACTTGGTTTTGATTGGCGGGTGGGACCTGAATTCGTGGAAGTCTTCAAATTCAGTATTTATTTACAACTTCATGTCGGCTAAATGGCGACGTGGGGCCGACATGCCCGGTGGACCCAGGACTTTCTTTGCCTGCGCGTCTGATTCCGAACGAGTAGTTTACATAGCCGGTGGGCACGACGACGAGAAGAATGCGTTGAGGTCGGCGTTAGCCTATGACGTCGCCAGAGATGAGTGGGTTATACTTCCAGATATGGAAAGAGAGAGGGACGAGTGCAAGGCGGTTTTCCACCGTCCAAGCAGGAAGTTTCAGGTGATCGGCGGTTACTGCACACAGATGCAAGGACGTTTTGAGAGAAGCGCTGAAGCCTTTGATGTTGCCACGTGTAAGTGGGACCCAGTAGACGAAGAGTTCTTGGGATCAGCCACGTGCCCGAGGACCTGCGTGGACGGTGGTGATGGAGGGAGAGTTTACATGTGTAGGGGTGGTAACGTGGTGGAATTAGAAGGCGACACGTGGGAAACGGTTTCAAAACTGCCATGTGAGATACGGGAGGTGGCGTACATAAGTTCAGGGATTGAGGGGACGTTGTTGGTGATTGGATCAAGTGGGTATGCTGAACCATACGTGGGCTTTGTATTGGACCTTAAGAGTAACACTTGGAAGATGTTGGAAAGCCCAATAGGCCATTCGGGCCACGTCCAATCGGGTTGTCTCTTGGAGATTTAAGGATTCAAACTCATACTTTTTTTTGTTGTTGAAAGAATTCAAACTCATACATGGTCTCTATGTAAATAAGCAAAATTTTGGCTTGTTTGGCCTTTTAAAAAAAGAGCTTCTATTAAATTTAGAGTACTCAATTTTAATACAAATGCCTCAGTATAGTAATTTTCTGTTTTTAATATATAGGTTTTGATCCCTAAAGTATTTGATATTAACAGAATGTAACACTCTTATCATTTGCAAAACCCAATTTTAGGTTAATATTCTATTTTTCAAAAGTCATTTTTGAGTTACTCAAATAAACATTATCAAAACTGAGTTTTGCAAAAGTCAGGCTGGCCCTTCAAAACTAATAGCCACACATATACTATGATATTTTACTAATTTATTTTTATTAGGTTTTCTTTGGTTGTTTTTTGTTTTATTAAAAATCCTAAGCATGCATATTTATGATTTGTGTGAATGTATATTCATATTCAAAAGACCTGATTTTTTTTCCCCAGTTAAGGGTATCTTTTATGGATGCACTTGCACCTATGGGAAACAATGTGGCTCCGCCACTAGATGATGTATTGTTGTTTGTTCCTTCTTAAACCATAAAGACATGGTTTTTTTTTTTTGGGGATACAGAGTAAATGATATGCTTTGTTTTAGGATATGAATATGATAGGGCTCCATCCAAAATGATTTTGGGCTTACTTGGGCTTTCTAGGCCTCTGAATATATTCCATTAAAATGATTTGACTTGTTTGAAAAGGTCAGATCCATTTTAATAGATATCATAAATTTTTACTTATTGGATTGTTGCTTCATTTCTTACAGTGGTTTAAGTAATTAATACTATCTCCAGTCCTAAATATGAGGTTTAATTAACTGTTTTAGAAAGATAAAAAAAGCTAATTAAATTATTTTAAAATATTTATATTTATCATTTTTCTCCAAACTAATTTATTTGATTTATAGATTAATGTATAATTTAATTATACATAATATATGATATAGTTAAGTAACTTATTTAGTTTCTTTAATTTCTAGAAAAAAAATAACTATTTTATATTTAAAACCAGTAGGATTTGTTAATATTTAGTTTTGGTTAGAAAGTTGAAATCAACTGGATTTGAAACATTGATATTTTTCTTTCAAAGAATAAAAAGATTCCTTGCCTCATCCTTTCGAATCAAGTAAACTTTGCTTGTTTTATCCAAAAAAAAAAAAAAAAGAAGTAAACTTTGCTTGTATGTTCACAGTTTCTTCAAAACGAAAAAAAAAAAAAAACGATGATATCTCCCAAATAACAAAAATAATCAAACTAATCATTTATGGATGGGCTTGACTTGACACATATTTATATGTAATTACTTATTGACACCTTTATTTTTAAAATTAATTTTAAGAAAAATAGATATGTTCAAAAGGCTAATTAATTTTAGAAGAGTCATACTATAACCACTAAGAAAAGAAAAACTCAAACAGAATGACCATTGCTTTGTCGTGCAGAAGGAAATGATCAATCAAAGAGTTCAATTGAAGGGAAATCCCAATCCTGCAGCAAGCGTCGCATCTGCAAAAATTTTTGTTTGAAATAAAGGCCAATTAGCTAACAAAATTAACAATTGCATGAAAGACAACAAACAAGTGTAATCACATGAGATAACAAAAAACAAGGTGCTTATTAAAGGAAAGAAACTGTTGCAAGATAAGTATTAATTATATGAGAGCAAAAAGAGTCATATTAGAAATGTTAACTTACCTTTAATTAGCATGGCTGATGGTTGAAATTTAGATTGGAAATGGTACTTGGCAGCAGGATCATCCCATTCCAAATTATTCCACCAATCTTCCTCTCCACTAATAAGTGTCAATTTATGTTTGGTAGAGTTAGAATGAAGTGACAACTTTTTTAGATTTGAACAACGATATATTCTGATGGCTTTTAGGGAAGGAAAAGACAAAGCAGTCTTATGGATGCTCTCAAGCTTTGGCATCCAATATAGAGAAAGGTTTACAAGAGAGGAGAATATAGAAGAAGAATCCACGTTCTCATCTTCCTTTATCACTTGTTCCATTGAATCGCAGTCACGAATGACAAGTAATTGAAGGAATGGGGCATACTTGAGCCATGTTATATGTGTTAAGGAATTGCATCCAACGATAGACACACCTTGAAGCATGGTTAGAGAGTAAGTTGTGTTATAAATACAAGAATCTTCCATTACTCGTGTCAAACGCCACATAGCAAATTGCCGAAATTGCTTCATTTTAGAAATGCATGCCAACAATAAATGCATATCAATAATGGTGTCCATCAAGCCTTCAAGATGAAGGGCACACATGCAACTTTGTAGCTTGTTTGAGTCAAATAACTTGTTGAGACCATTCTTTGTTGTTATTTCAACATTTAGTTCTTCAATTTTTGGTAGACATTCCACCTCCTTTAGGAATTCTCCCTCCACCTTGCTATCTTCTCCAACTAATGGAATTTCATTGTGAACTCTTAACACTTTTAACTGTTGAAGACTTGATATCACTTCCAATGGAATCATTCCAATACTAGAACGGTTCAAGTACAAGTTGAGTACCTTCAAAATTTTCAAATTCTTCAACTCTTGGGGATACACAGTTTTATATATTCTTAAAGAAAGATATTCTAACCGACCTAACTCACCAATTTCTCCAAGTCCATGTACATGGGTAGCATTTAGTTCTAAAACCTTTAATTTGCTCATGTATTTGATGTTTTCCAAACCTTTGCTACTGCACCTCAACAATAGTGTTACCAGGTTAGGACAATTTATAGGTGGTACAAACCATGTTTCCCGTCCCGCTATGATTGAAATCCTTTCGATAATTTTCCGTGTTTCAACATCATCATGGGATAATGTTATTGCCTCTCCTTGTGTAAGAACCTTTTTAATTCTTTTATCTTGATCACAAGCCAGCCATAATGCCATGTCTCGAATCATATCATGCATCTTAAAGAAACGAATCATAACAATATCATCTTCAACACTCTCCAACAAGCAGCAAAGCTTTAACTTTGCAATCACAGAATGACCATCATTACGAATATCTTGTAAGCTCCTTGTCATAACTTTAGAAAGAAATCCCTCCCCTATCCATTTATCAATGATATCAGTGGCTCGAATCTCATAATCTTCTGGATATGATGCGCAGTACAAGAAACATTTCTTATGAGTATCATTCGGTAATTGATCATAGCTCAACTTGAGGATAGAGAAAACCTTTGCCTCCAAATCTGAAGTAGTCCATGAAGAACTTGTTAATCTATTTATCGAGCTCTCCCATGCTTCAATACTTTCCACACCAGCCATGGCACTTCCTACCACAATTAATGCAAGTGGCAGCCCTTTGCACTCAGCAGCCATTTCTTTTGCTAGGACTTTGATCCTAGGATGTGAGTTTATTGTCTCCTCACCAACTTTCTTGTGAAATAGTTCTAATGCTTCTTCCTCTTTTAAAAATTCTACTTTAAATGATTTTTTAGCTTCCATTTTTGCACACATATCCTTCAATCTTGTTGTGAACAACACTTTGGACTCAAACTTAGTATTTTTTGGATGTGGTACCCCCAACGAGCTCAAGTTTAGCCTCTCCCACACATCATCCAATAACAAAACAAATTTTTTCTTCTTAAAGGCACCCAAAATCATTGAAGATTTTTGTTCTTGATTATAGCAAGAACTCCAAGTACTATCTCCAATCCCTACTGATTTTCTTATATTGTCCATGATTCTATCCAAGTCAGGCTCTTTGGATACCACCACCCAAATCACAAAAAAATCCGGCCTTCTTTTTCCAAGTTCGTTGTTAATTTTCTTCAATAAGGTGGTCTTTCCCACTCCTCCTGTCCCGTATAAACCAATGACACCAACCTCATTTGCTTCAATACTACTCCATACCTTATCAAATATGAAATCTTGCCCTACTATCTCATCAAGAGGTATTTGATCAATCGGATTACGTTGTAGCTTGTGAGTAATTTGATAATCCTCACCAAATCTTTGTCCCATGGTGTTTAGATCATCTATGTCATGGAGCATCTTGGCAACTTTCTTTCCTAACTTGTAGCTTGACTTACAATTCGTTGGACAACATTTACTTAGGCGTTTGTTTTGGATTTCTTGGGCTCCTTGAACTTGAATCTCTTTTATTACCTATAAATATAAAATTGTTAATTAGTTGGATATTTCTTTCCCCCCCCCCTTTTGTGGATCCTTTGAACTAATTAAGCAAACTTTCATACCAAGTATTGATATGCCAGATAAAAACATGCAGATCTTAATATGAATGACTGAAATTTTATTTTATTTTTGGTCAAATATGATTGACATTTTTTTTACTGAAACATATGAATGAAGTTGCTGAAAATTTTATTTTGTATATTAATAATATATAATTGACCTTACGCTGTGTTAAAAGATTTTGCTAAATCCATCTTAATCTTAATCATTCTACAAGAGATGCTTAATGTATTGGTCAATTAATCAGTGGAACAAAACTCTAAACAATTTCTAGGAATGTGAAGCATCAAAATTTTAAGACCAATTAGGACAAAAATGTTTGATGCTAAAGAACAAACTTTTAACGGTTAAAGGCCCAACACCAAAACATTTTCATGGCATTCGTGGCAGCATATATAATCTTAACCACGTTCTCGATTTGTGGTGTGGAAGTGGAGAAAATAATGTTGGAAGCTCTTCCCTCATGTTGTTCACAACAAACTTAGTATATTAAATATAATAAGATGTTCACCAAAAAAACATAATTTGATATTATGCATATTATATATGAAATATTGTGTACATAAAAACTTGACCTTTTCGGTATCCATACTACAAGCTATCAAATTTTTTCAGTTAAAAGAAATGAAGAAACAAAATTAATTAGAAAAATATGTACAACATGTTGTGGTTGTAATATCCTAATTTATTTTTAGGTTTTAAAAATAAATAAATATATAATAAAAATAAGAAAGAATAAATTATGCCGAAAAAAAATTAAATTAGAAAATGATGTTTTTAAGGCTTAAAAAAATTTAATTGAGAAAGAGAAGGGGGTAATTTTATTAGGTCTCATAACCAACACATTACCTATCCACTAAAACCATTATTCCATCTTAAATCTTCATGGGCCAAACACTCCTCCAACACCCATGTAGCAAAATTAATCACGTGGAGATCTTATATACTTAGCCCATTTTGCCTTCTATTTCTTTGACCAAGCAATATCCATTTGACTTGCACTCTATCAGTTTTTTTTTTTTTTTTCCTGATTCATTATGCCAAAGCACGAAACACAGTAGCAAAGCGTATCTTGTTATTAAATAAACTACTGTACACACGCCACTATATTAGTTTAAACACGTTAAACAAGCAGGTCAAACACGTAACAACTGATCCTCGAGCCCCCCACCTACGTCCATGCCCTTTGGTCCATCCTCGTCCTTTTCTCGGATTGGACTCCCTTGGTGCTTATATATTTCCCTTCATTCATCCAACGAAGAGGAACCAAGGTAGAGACGAGACTGAGAAACGACAGAGAGAGGGAGGGCAGCTGTGTATGCTCTGTTTTTTTTTTAAAAAAAACTAGTGAGCAAAGTGAGGCCAAGAAAAGAAGAAGAAGAAGAAGAAGAAGAAGAGAGTGTGAAGGCGGGAGAAGGAGCTAAGAACTAACTGAGGTAAATCATCAAGCTTCTTTTTCTCTCTTGTTCTCACAATAGAACAACGCAATCTTATGAGCCATGAGTTTGCTGCTAAGGAAAACTGAAACAGGGGGTGATTTCGCATGTTGAATGAGGCTAATAATATGGATTTATATATATACACACCAGCAAGCAAAAGTTGTATCTCTGAGTTTTGCATCCCTGGGCCTTGCATCGTTTTTTTTTCCCTGTTTATATAAGTATATATGTTAGCTCGTTATGTGTGCACACACACACACACACACACACATATATATATATATATATATATATTAACAACAAGGCCTATAACTGTAACTATATGTATATATACACCTAGTGAATAGTGTTCATGGGACCACAACCTTACATAACGTGAGCTAAGTTTTGCTTGTGGGCTCCCTGTTTGTAGAAACTAAAACAGGGGAAGTATTAGTTGAAAGCTATAAAAGTAGAAACTAAGCATAATAAGCATATTAGTTATATATATATATATATAGAGGAAGCTGTTGAAATCATGCAAATATATGTATGAATACATATATTATCGCTGATTGTGGAATAAAGAGGAAGTTGTTGCTGTAATATATATATATATATATATATATATATATATATATAAACTTTGCTAATATACCTATCTATACATAAAGAGAGAATAAAACCTTGCTGATAATTGTTTGCTGTCAAAGTATGTGGCTATATATATATATATATATATGTATGTATATACGCTAATGGAAACGAAAGAAAAAAAAGGGTGGTCTTAGATATACATATAGATATGCATATAGGTGCACCTAGAAATAATGGAAAAGAAAAGAAAAGAAAAGAAAAGAAAAGAAAATAATAATAATAATAATAATAATAATAATAAGCTTGTATTATAGATCACGGGTGGATCATGTACAGCATATGTAAAACACAAAAACATGTAAAAGAAAGCTTATATGTACCATGGTTTTGTTGATTGTAAAACTTACTGCTTATGCCTATGGTTATATCACGTGGCTTCATAAATCTATGAAATGAATAATAGAAGAAATTATTAAATAATATTAAATAGAATAATAATAATAATAATAATAATAATAATAATAATAATAATATAAAAATAAATAATAATATTATTATTAAAAAAAGGAATAAATTATAATTATTATTTCTAGTAAAAAAAAAAGGAATAAATAATTTAGAAAAGTCCTAACTAAACAAAAAAGGGGGGGGGGGGGGGAAGTTATTAATTAATAGTATTTACAAAGTCTCTGATTTTTTTTAGTACCATCATAATTTACCACTTCAAGCATGATAAATTTATTATTAGAATTTGTATATTTTTTACTCTATTAAATTATAAGTTATAATTTTAAGTAGAGTTTAGAAGAGTTATTAATGGTTAGTAAATTGGTTGTGGTGGATTGATTTTGGCGTGTGTTTGAACTCTTGGATTAGAAGCAGTGTGATAATAGTTAGCTTCGACAAGAGGTAACCACTTTCCACTTGTTATGTATATTAGTATGTTGTTTGTGAGTATTTTGTGAAATGATTATGAATATCTTAATAGAAATTACCTTGTGGAACTTTATGATTTGAATTGTGAATATATACATATTTATTTATTTATGTATAAAAATTAAGAATTTTGATATTATGATAATTATGGAAATGGTTGAATTGGGAATAGATGGAATAATTATTCCACCACGTAGTGAGGCCACCATTAATGCATGATGGTTGGCTTTCTATTGTCTCACTTGTTCAATAAGGGACGGGCCCACTAATTCAATAAGGGCATACGACACCCCATATGTTCAATGAGGGGAAAAGGCCCATGGTCTGGGACATATGCTCTGAGAATTTTGGCCGGTCCTTATTACATGACCAGAGAGCTTTTTGAGTCACCAGTAAAATGGATGTAACTTAGCCCATGGGTCTAGTCGGAGGAAATAAGGCGGTTCGGTTGGATTGGTGGGAGGCACTTTGGGAATTGTTTTAATGAAAAATTGTAATATCTAATTTGTGATATGAAATTTTGTGATGTGGATTGATGAGAGCCTTTTTGTCTTTAGCCTTAGGGTCCACAATAAAAAATTACTAAGGATTGCGTAACCTAGGATTGTTCTCTCTTCTCGAGGAGCCTTTTATTGAGTCCTAGATAATCTAAATGCCGTGAAGATGCAATTAAAACAAGGGGAAAAATAGGTTTTGGCTTTTCAAATTAATAAAATAAGAGAAATGCAATTTAATTAAATACTAAACTATTATATTTTTGGTATTTTTTTAAATAAAATGGAATGGAGTATGAAATGTGAAAATGTGTAATGAATGAATGCTCTTAAAAATGGATTAGTGACTATCATAGTTCAATTAGATATAGGAGTAAATTTTCACTAAGTCTAAATGAAAAACCCCAAGATACCACTTGAGTCCAATATTCCCAATTAATAGTAACTCCTACTACCGTAGCTAACTACTATTTCCTGAGATATTGTTTAAAACTACTTAGTGTGTGATTAGGATTAAATTAATGCAACTTGCTTCCTCCTTACATGAATGCGATACCACGTCACTCAATTAATTCAAATCAATCATACTATCTAACAATACCACGTAGAAAGCACAATTTCACTGAATTAATAAGGAAATACATATATGAAAATCCAACAAGCTACAAAATTAAATCCAATCACAAAGGGTTCAATCCACAAAGTTATCCAATCGGGTAAACTAAGTCTCAACAATACAAATCAATATTCCTAAAACTAGGAAATTAAAATGCAATTAGAGAAAATAAATTGAACAAATAAACTCCCCTACTTTTGAGCTTTAGAACTCCAACCACTAAATCCATCTCCAAGAGAAAAATGAATCAGCCAAGCATATCCACCAAAGACCCCACAGGAGCTACAAATCTGAACTCATGAAATGGAAAATGGTGAAGAGAAAGAGGGGATAATAGAGAAGACCGACGGTGTGGCTCGCCGGAAAAAAAATGGAGGAATGGAAGTGTGTCGTTCAGTGGGAGAGGTAGAGGAAGGTGATCGGAGGTTGAAGGAGGGTGGTCGGTGGCTCCAGGTCCAGCGATGAAGGTGTTGATGATTCAGCGATGGTGGATGAAAGGTGAAAATCGAAGGTGCAAGCTCTCTGGAGGTGGTTGGCTGACGGTGTGAAGGAAGGTGATGGTGAGGGGTGAAAGGGAAGTGAGTCGCCGGCGAATATGGAGCTGACGGTGGTGGTCGCCGATGACTGGGAAGATGAACAGGGACGGAGCCAGGATTTAGAATTTATGGGTGCACAATTAGTGAAGGGGTTCATGGGCAGCGCCCCTGAAATTTTTTTTTAATAAAAAGTTTTAAATGCATTAAGATTGTATTGTTGGCATTTTCTGGAAAGAAAAAAGTTTGACAAAACTAAAGAACATGTTGCAACCTATAAGAAATTAAAGAAGGAAGAATTATAATAACCAGAAGGTGGGCAACCAAACCAAAATGCTAACTTCGTCTTCAATTCATCATAAACGAAAATCACAATGTGGGGTATTACCTTCAAATATTCATTTACATCAGCCTTCATTTGCTTAGCCTTGAGTGTTGCATCAACCTCCAAAAAGATTCAAGAGGATAAAGTTATTTCTTGAAGTAAATCAATCTGCAAAAGAAAGTAGAAAAGGAAGCTGTGTCATGCCAATATTCAATAATGTGACCAAGAAAGTAGACAAGATGAGTTCTAAAAGACCTTTAGATTAGGCGTGGATGGATCTGGTAACCTCATACTACAAGGAAATGCACTTAAAATAACATCAAACATCAAACATCTACATAACAGGAGGAAGGAAAATAATGAGAACACAAATGCATTAACATAGAAAAATAATAATCAAGAGTCAACTAACCTTTACATCAAAAGGATTACAAAATCATTCTTCGATTCTTCATTCCTTGAAAATATTTCATTATATCCTCATCATCAATCGTATCAAATATATCACGTTCAACAAAAGTTAACATGCAGGAGTTAAACCAATCATCATTTATCCGATTGCGCAACTTATTCTTAACAAAAGTCATTGCAGAAAAAACCCGCTCAACACTAGCAGTTGCTACCGGTAGAACAAGTGCCAACTTTATCAACAAATAGACTTGCGGATAAACAATATCCTTTCTCTTCTCAACCATCTTCAAAGCAAGGTCAGAAATTGTTTGCAAATTGACAAAATTAGAATCAGCCCTCACATCAACAATAAAATTATCGAGACTTGAAGACAGAAAAGGAATATCTGCAAGTTCATCAAACTCCGAAGGATAGAATCTAGCAAACTCAATCAACTTTTCATTGTTAAAATTAGCAAATGAATCACGAGGATCAAGACAACTCAAACACTCAAGCAACTTGATATTGACGTTATCAAATCAATCATTCAACTCTTGAACCTGAGTATCTATCACTGTATTAAATAACTCCACCTTAAAGTAGTGGAGGAGTGTGAATGATTCCAATCTCCGTTTCGATCTCCCTTTTGGACAATAAACATCATTCATATTTGGAATGTCAATATCATATTTATTGGCAAAAATGTTTGTTTCTTGAAGCAATTTATCAAAACCATTATCCCTCAGCTCTTGTAAACGAGACTTGACTACCTTCACTAAACCAATTGCATTTAAAAGGTCTTGATCTTTTCTTTGAAGTGCTTGTGACAACTCATAAGAAATCCCCAAGATCAATTTCATAAGATGCAACAAGAATGCAAATTCAAAATCCTCTATGGCATACAAAATGCAACCTGCATTGGTTATTGCAGCATCATTTTTTAGATCGTCTTCAATAACTTTCATCAAGGAAATTATCGGAGAAAATAATGAGATAACACTTGTAATTGTACCAAAATGGGAACCCCAACGAGTGTCTCCAAGTCGCTTTAAGGTTGTCTCTTGATTTAAACTTTTTCCAGTTGGTATTTCACCACTAGCAATTCTTTCAACTATAAGCTCATACTGATTCATTCGAAGAATTTCTTTCCGCTTGCATGAACCCCCCACAACGGTAGTCAGCTTTTGAAGCATATCAAAAAATTCTTGAATCTTCTTGTGATGTTTTGCAACCTTCACAAGTGCCAATTGTAATTGATGAGCAAAACAATGAATGTACAATGCGGATGTGTTGTCTGCCAAAATCAAACTCTTAAGCCCTTTGAATTCACCCCGCATATTACTAGCACCATCATAGCCTTGCCCGCGACATTTAGACAAACTTAAACCTAGTTTAGAAAATAGGCCATCAATCGCTGCTTTTAGTGATTGTGCAGTCGTATCTGAAACATGAATTATGCCAATAAAACGTTCAACAATGGACCCTTTTTTGTTAACATAACGAAGTATAACCGCCATTTGTTCTTTAATTGCAACATCACGAGCTTCATCAACTAGCAAGGAAAAGTAATCATCATCGAGATCACTAATTATCGCTTTAACAGTCAAATCAGCACAAGCTTGGCAAAGATCTTTCTGAATCATTGGTGAAGTCAATTTGTTATTATCGGGGGCATTTCCCAAGATCACATCACTCATCTCTTTATTTGGCTTAGAATAAAACTTTAGAAGTTCAAGGAATAAACCTTGATGATTTGAACTTGAAGATTCATCACGTCCCCGAAAAGGCTCACCATTGCGTAGTAGGAATCTAACACAATCTAAAGAAGTTTTCAACCGAATACGATAATCAATTTTTTGTTGGTCAGAAATATTTGACAAGGCAACATCAATATGTTGCTTTTGCTTCATCAAATCTTGACCAGCTTGATAACATCTATTATGAACACTCTTATGATCTCCAATATGAACTTTGATTCTATCCTTCTTATGCCAACTTTTGAACCCCACCCCAACAAATGCTTCTTGCGTCGAACCACTACCTCTAAACTCCATATCAAATAGATAACAATACAAGCAAAAACATGCATCTTTTTCTACACTATACTCCAACCAGGAACCAAATTCTTCATACCACTTAGGATTGAATCTACGCATTTTTCCATACACATCCGTTTGAGGGAATGTTTTAAGAATTGGTTGAGTTGGCCCCTTGAGCAAATAAGCTCTCCGAATATCCTCTCTTTCTATAGGATCTAATGTCATTGAATAAATTGAAGGTCTTTTTCCCGGATCCGCTTCAAGATTTTCTATATTAATTTTTGCTTGAGATGGTGATTGAAAACTTTGAAATTGAGATGGTTGTGGTGGTTGGGAAGATTCTTGGACTATTGAAATTTGAATACTATTTGAAAGTTGCTCACTTGGAGATTCGGGTTCTGTATTTGTGGGTTTTAGACGTTTGAAATAAGATTGTATCGTTGACATTTTCTGGAAGAAAAAAAGTTTGACAAGATTAGGGAACATGTTGCAACCTATAAGTTAGCTCATCTTAATGCTTCTCTATCGAAAAGTATAAGATTGTATCTATTTTCATACAGGGAAACTAAGCAACTGAAGTTATGATTTCCAATTCCAAACCAACAAAACAATTCACACTCTATGTCAATTTAGTAAGTAATCAAAATAATTACAAGGATTTTATATATACATAAATGGATGGCATCAATGATTTCTATGTCTTGGCATCAACAAGCTAGCCTACCATCTACTAAGTAAAATCACTTAAATAATTTATAAAACATGGCCTCAACCAAGGGCCTTATTACTAGGTAAGCCAGCTTGTACCAGCATTGCCAGTCATTTTTCATATAACTAAACATTCACCATTTCATGAGTGAATGCAAATAATATTCATGAAGCACATACTTCTTAGCACAACTCGGTAAATTATATGGTTTTATTCTATTCAAATAATGAGCAGAATAAGTAACTTCTCGATTAAATAGTTCCCGAAATACGCACTTCAAGAATCCATAATCAGGCCGTTCGTCAAAAGTCAAAGAGTGGCAGTAGTGAAAGTATGAAGCAAACTCTACAGGATGAGATTTGCAGAGGACCTTTGGAAAATAAGAATCAAAATAAGTCGTATGATTAAGAATTCAATACAGCACCAAAACAAAAAGAATAAAAGAGTGAAGAAGGTGGTAAAAAGGAAAATAGATCAACATTTTTAAAAGGGGGAAAACCCTTAGCTGTTATAGAAACCAATAAAACTAATATAAATAAAGACAGAGTTATAACCATAAATTGAACTCAACCATGTAATACGTTATACGCTTCTAAAAGACCAAGGAGATAAATCAAATAAAAAAGGATTCTACTTTTAATAATGTTGAACTTCATACAAGAAACGGTGAAAAAGTAAGGAAAAAACAAAGTATGATGGGAGAAACTCAAAACACGAAAAATTCCTTCATCAACCAAAAAGCAACAAAAGCTGTGAAGAATTTCAGTACTTATAAAACTCAGTAAGTCAGTGTCCCCCGCATACACAATACAGACTTTAAAAATCCATCTGAGAGACATTGATAAAGGAAGATCGCAAACAAAATAAACAGAAGACGTTACGAACAAAATTCCAAAATAACCAAGGGAAAAAAGAATATGAAGCCAGAAAAGATAACGAGGGTGGATATGGAAATTGAAAACCAGAATTGTTTTCTGTATGAACAAGACGAGCAAAATGGAAAGAAAAATATACAAAGACATTTTGAACTTTTTCTTTAGGTGAGGCAGGAAAACCTAAAAAGAATGAGTATGCATCAATGGAATAAATTAAAATACCTATAAGGGATGTGGCGATTGGTGGAGGAGTCCCGATACCTTTTCGCAAGACCAAAATCAATTATGTAAACCTGCCAAATAGAATAGAATCGTAACATATTCAGATGATTGAGGATTACCGAGAAAACTGAGGGAGGATGAGGAAAGGAAATCGATTGAGCCAAGAACCAAAACAAAAGAAGGATCGATTGAGTCAAAAAACGAACCTAGGGTATAAAGAGGGATCGACTGGCGGACTGTCAATTGAGGCAAAACGAACCTAGATCGATTGAGCCAAGAAGCAAAACGAAAGACGGATCAATTGAGCCAGGAAGCAAAACAAAACACAGATCGAGTGGCGGAGTGAGAGACTGGGTATCGTGTCGACTAGGCAGGCGGATTGGGTATATTAAGAGAACATTAAAAAAAATGAGGAGAAAAAAGAATGACTATTACCTCAGCACAGATTCTCAGCACAGATTCGAACCGGGGTCCTCAGTTTTAAAGACCAAAATGCTGACCAGTTATACCACCCAGCGAGAGCTAACAATATTCCCTCACATTATATATATATTTTAAATTTTTTATGGGTTCACTTGCACCCATAAGCACTAGTGTGCCTCCGTCCCTAAGGATAAAGGTCGAGGATGGTCGAAGAGATGAGGCGTGATTCCCTTGATCCAGCAACTCGCGGCGCTGTTTCTCTTTTTTTTAATAATCCATTCCAGCTGCCTCTCGGGTCATCCTCATGGGTCTGGAGAAGAAGAATCAAAGTATCAAACCCAATAATAATCAAAACGCATAGCTTTATGCAGGGACCTGAGTGAAAATTTAAAAAGTTCTGGAGAGGGACTAAACAGAAACTTTTAAAACTTGAACTTAAATTTCCGTTTTCAAATTTAGTCCAATTTCTTCAAGTACCTACAATTTAAACTAATTAATCTAACATCAAACATTCTCATGAAAATCAATAATTAAGAGTAATTACATTTTTTTTTGACAATTTTGCCCTTTTTAGCCCTAATTTAATGTATTTACTCTTAATCACAATTTATCACAAGAAAAGCATTTTAAGCTCAATTACTATGACAAAATGCATCAAAAATCCCAATTTAATTATTAAAAAATCATATAAAAATATGGTTTGATCATGGATATGGGTGAATCATATTTTTAATACTTTGTTATATATATATTGTTCCACTTGGCACCTCACTAGCATATATCAGTATTCATAATAAGTTGGATTGATGGTTACCCACATTTTTCAGGTGATAGCTCCCATGCAGGTCCATTAGGGAAAACCTCAGAAGCTTAGGCTACTCTGAGAAAAGTAGTGCTTTTGTCTTTTTGGTTTATGTGGGATGATTGTCTATTGCCACGTTAGGGCTCATTCTGCATACTCTGATTTACTTTTGTATGTTTTGGTAAATGATGGACATTACTTAGTTGTTAATGAACCTTAATCAGTTATTATGTTAAGTTAATTTTGAGGATGTTACAGTGGTCCTAATGTTTCTATACTAAAGCAGAAACTAATAAAAACTCCGTTCAAACACATTAAAACTATAAAAACTTACTTTAACAAAAAAAAAAAGGATGATTTTTTTTTTGGCCTGAAAAAAGGATGAAAAGTTGAAAACCCAAAAACCCTTTTTCCATCGTACATCTTAAACTTGGGATTACTGGAGAGTGGAGACTAGATAGTTCTACATAGTTTTTCACGTATTTCCATAGTTATAAACGTAAGTTTTTAACATAAGTTTTTTTAACGTAAGTTTTTTTTAAAAATATTTTATATAGTTATATGACTTATATCTTTTAAATATGAAGTTGTTCATTGAATTTTGAGTAGTAATTTATGATTTTTTTCCATGCATATATATATATATATAATTTTGAGCTCTGACCTTAAGTGGTAAAAAGTAGAAACTTTACATTTCGTGTCGTTTCTACGAGTTACGTTTCTAACACCTCTTTTCGTGTCTATGTAAAAACTCGATTTTGCCAAAAGCCTTGTAACGCAATAGCACTAGGGCCAGCCTTAGGAGCTGGCCTTCCCCCTTGTCCAGGTTTGAGCCCTGCCTCCCCCTCCCCCCACTGGCTGTATAAAAAAAAAAAAAAAAACTCGATTTTGACAACATTGACTGTGTGCACGTAAAGATACATAAAATAATAGTTGAGATAATTACAAAATTAAAAATAATAATTAAAAAAAAACTTACAGTCATGCTGGCCCTAGGCTTCGTTTGGTTGGAGGGGAGATAAAATTTTGACTAAATTGTCCATAGAAAATTTTAAAAATTACATAATTTTTTGCATCGTTTTCCACATATTAACTTTAAAAGCATGTCACATTATGGTTATATTTGACTTTTCACACTAAGGATGGGCACCTCTCCTCCCTCCCTCACCTTCACTCAAACATAGCCCTAGGGCGCTGCTGTTTTTCGATGGTCACTCCAAGATATTGCTATCTCTTTCAATGTGCATAACTCACTCCCCCAAAAGCCCTTCTTCTAGAACACCCAATCCACACACACACCCCCTTCATGCTTATCGTCGTGACCCTCCGAGTCCACATTGCATTCCTAATTTTTACATGTTTTTTATGTGCTCATGCCTCTAATGAGGTATGAGTGTATATATATATATATATATTAATTGTATTTATTTAGATTTAAATTAATATTGTTTTCTGAGATTTTTTTTGTACCAGTATCCCAAATTAATTAATTTCTAGTTCTTCATTTATTTATAACACCAGTATCATGGAAACTAATTAATTTGAGATACTTGATGAAAAAAATTCTTAAAAAGTAGCATATAATTTAAATATAAATAAATACAAAATTAAAAAAAAAAAAGCATGAAGCATGTAAAGAATGGGCATGTAATGTGGACTTATAAAATTCCCCACCCCATAGCCATCTTCTCTCAAATACTCCCACCTTCACAATTCTCTCTCTCTCTCCCCCTTCGATCAAGTTTCTAATCTTTCTTTTCTAAGATTTAAACCTTCTTAGTGCTTACTTCTTCTTGATTGCTTTTCCTTCTTCTTTTGGTTTTGCTAAGATGGATTTGATTTTAGGTCTGCCAGACGATGTGACCATGGACTGTTTGTTTCGGGTTTCCTACGATTAGTTCCCACTGTTGCGTCGGTTTGTAAGAACTGGAAGGTCGAGATTGAGTTGCCGGACTTTTGCCGACGACGAAGGGACACTGGTCATATTCGGAGATTCATCATCATGGTTCAAGCATGGGTCAATTTGGATAAACGTGTCGGTGCTTTGATGAAGGGATCGACCAACTGATTTAGGGTTTGAGTGTGTATGAGGCGAATTCAGGTCAATGGAACGAGTTGCCACCGTCTCCGGATTTCTCTAGCGGGTTGCCCATATTCTATAAAATTGCGGGTGTCGGGTACAACTTGGTTTTGCTTGGCGGGTGGGACCTACACTCGTGGAAGTCTTCAAATTCGTTATATATATATATATATATATAATTTCATGTTTGGTAAATGGCGACATGGGGCCGACATGCCTAGTGGGCCCAGGATGTTCTTTGCCTACGCGTTTGATTCCGAATGAGTAGGTTACATCGCCGGTGGGCACGACGACCAGAAGAATGCGTTGAGGTCAGTGTTACCCTATGACGTAGCAAGAGATGAGTGGGTCACACTTCCAGATATGGAAAGAGAGAGGGACGAGTGCAAGGCGGTTTTCCACCGTCCAAGTAGGAAGTTTTAGGTGATCGGCGGTTACTGCACACAGATGCAAGTACGTTTTGAGAGAAGTGCTGAAGCCTTTGATGTTGCCACGTGTAAGTAGGACCCAGTAGATGAAGAGTTCCTGGGATCATCCATGTGCCCGAGGACCTGCTTGGACGGTGGTGATGGAGGGAGAGTTTACATGTGCAGGAGTGGTGACGTGGTGGCATTAAAAGGCGACATGTGGGAAGTCGTTTCGAAACTATACATTTTGAGAGAAGTGCCGAAGCCTTTGATGTTGCCACGTGTAAGTGGGACCCAGTAGATGAAGAGTTCCTGGGATCAGCCATGTGCCCGAGGACTTGCTTGGACGGTGGTGATGGAGGGAGAGTTTACATGTGCAGGAGTGGTGACGTGGTGGCATTAAAAGGCGACATGTGGGAAGCCATTTCGAAACTACCATGTGAGATACGGGAAGTAGTGTACATGAGTTCAGGGAATGAGGGGACGTTGTTGGTGATTGGATCAAGTGGGTACGCTGAACCATACGTGGGCTTTGTATTGGACCTTAAGAGTAACACTTAGAGGATGTTGGAAAGCCTAATGGGCCATTTGGTCCACATCCAGTCAGGTTCTATTGGACCTTAAGAGTAACACTTGGAGGATGTTGGAAAGCCTAATGGGCCATTTGGGCCACGTCCAGTCAGTTTGCACTGTATTCCGAGGGCGCAAAATGCACTAGCAGATGCGTTAGCAAAGGAAGGATTTTCTTATTCTGCCACCTTGGTTAATTGTCCTCATCATCTAAGGACAATGCTTTTATCTGATTGTATGGGACTTGGTCCCCTTATTTGATTTCCTTTAATATATTTTAAGGCGGTTGCCTCTCTTATTACAAAAAAAAAAAAAAAAATACCAGCGGAAGTTAACCTGAGTGGAATGAGCTCTGGTAGCTTAAGCAAGAGGTCTTGGTTTCGAGCTATTGTAAATGCCAAAAATTAGGAGAGATTCCCGTTTCAGCGCCTAACAAAACCTTAGAGTTATTGCAAACCTTGCCACCATTTTTATAAAAAAGAAAAAAGAAAAAGAAAGATTCAAACTCATACTTGGTCTCTATGTAAATAAGCAAAATTTTGGCTGGTTTGACCTTAAAAAGAGGTTGTATTAAATTTAGAGTGCTCAATTTTAAATACAAATGCCTCACTATAGAAATTTTCTGTTTTAAACATATATGTTTTGGTCCTTGAAGTATTAATATTTACACATTGTACCCTTAAGAAGCAAATAGTCAGCGATTGACGGGATGATGTATTGATGTTTGTTCCTTCTTAAACCATAGAGGCATAAACACAGGAGAGGATTCTCTCATGATTTTTTCCCCCTCATTTTTCCTTATTAGCCCATCTAGGCCGTTGATTTGAACAATGAGAGAAAGGTTAAAGCAATGTTGTAATTGATTGGATGGATAGGATTTTGAGATGATGAAGGATAATGAGAAAAGGATTATAAGAGAAATCCAACCTGATAAACACAATGGTACGAACTACAAAGCAAATGATATGTTTTTGTTTAGATATAGAGTAAATGATATGTTTGTTGGGATCTGTACATGCGGCAAAAAGATTTTCATCCATTAAAACTTATGAATCCCATCAGAGGATCTATCAACAAAGTTTAAATCAAGTTAGGAAAAGGACCTTACCTATGCGAATTAATAAGCGTCTTGTTCAATTTGATCTCATGGGCTACCCACTCGATCAACAAGAGCCGACTCTACGAATCCACTCTCTCTCGTGGTATCCATACGAATGGCCTCCAACACCGACGGCAGCGTGCTAGCACCTTCAGTATTCTCCCGTCTCTCCTTTTCTTTCTAGGGTTTTTCATAGCTTTTCTAATACGTCCGACAAAATGTCCCGTAGGTTTTTCAAAATCCAATAGGTTATTATATTCAAAATTAATCCTTATTAATCTTGAAATTTGAATTTGGATTAAAATAATATATTAATTAAATCTATCCAATAGATCTAATTTAATCTATTTATTTAATTTGAATTAAAAGCCTTTTGATTTAATTTATCTCTATAAATTAAATCTGATATATGATATCCATCTATTTAATTAAATATGAGATACTATATCTCAATTTAAATTAAATCAGATATATGATATCTTTATTCAAAAATTAAATCTGAAATACAATATCTCTATTTGTTTTTAGATATTTAATTTATCAAATAAATTAAAGACAAAAAAATATTATATAATAATATTACAATCTCTATTAAATAATATTATTACATTATTTTCAAATTTAATAATATACATCCATCCTAGATTAAATACAGTATTTATTAAATCTTAGACATATCTAAGATTCAATGAATTTGGACATTATTGCTCGTGTTGGACTATTCTTGTATGCGACCTTGCAGACCCACATGAGATTGGCAACGCGCCAATACTGTACCAACCCACAAGTCACAAGCGGCCTCTAGCAAGACATTGCGACTACATAATTCATAAAGGGATTGATGATACGATACAGTCTATCATACAACTATGTCACATCCCTTTTGCCACACAATACTTTGGTCAAGGATGAGGCATGGATAATGTCAATTTCCTGTTCTTGACCATTACTTTCTCGATTCTTGAGTAGTCTAATAATTGAAATGGAAACTCCTTTCGATCGTAGTATGACCATATGTTTCTTAGACTCACTCATCAAAGGGCCAAGTATTATCACAAATTCCATCTTGACCATTCACATTCATCTGCATGAAAACCACTGATCTCGATCATAACCTTTATCATCACCCGATCAAAGGTGACTTTTGACTAGGTCAAAAATCAGCGACTCATCATATAGGAATCCATGATGATCTCAGGTCAAAGGGTGTTGTGACGTGGTTATATATGAGATAAGCTTATGACTAATCCATGCAGCTTTTTCATAGTGGGTCGGTCCAGCACCTTGTACTTTTACAAGTGCCTATGACTTTGATTCTTATCTCCATACCTTATTAGAGTCATATGGGTTTTATTTAATCTTTGCTCCCATGTAGATGACTAACCAGAGACATTTAGGATAATCTATAAGTATAGCCAAGGATACAGTTATCACTGTAAACATGTAAATGAAATGATAACTTAAGGAGAATACTTTAAATAACATAAACGTTTAAAGTACAATGACTTGCCCCTATGACATAATTTCCGACAATGTTCTGGTTTTGTTTTAGGATATGAATACTACAAGGCTCCATCCAAATTGAGTTTGGGCTCACTTGGGCTTTCTAGGCCTTTGAACATTGAACATACTCCATTAAAATTATTTAACTTCTTTGAAATGGTTAGGATCTATTTTAATAGATATCATAAATTTTTACTTGTTGGATGGTTGCTTTATTTGCTGCTGCTTCATTTCCTACATTGGTTTAAGTAATTAACAGTATCTCTATTCTTAGATAGGAGACTCAGTTGAAATTTTTTAAAGAGATTAAAGAAGCTAATTAAATTACTTTAAAGTATTTATATTTATTATTATTTTTCTAAACGAATTTGTTTAACTTATAAATTAGTATATAATTTAATCATACACAATATATGATATGGTTAAGTAACTTATTTACTTTCTTTAATCATTATAAAAAAATGTTAACTGAATTTTATATTTAGGACCGAAGGTAGTATTTATTAATATTTAGTTTTGGTATTGTATTAGAAAGTTCAAATCAACCGGTTATAGGATTTAAAACATTGATAGTTTTTTTTCAAGGGAAAAAAAGGTTCCTTGCCTCAACATTTTGTATCAGGTAACCTTTACTTGTGTGCATGCAGTTTCTTCAAAATCAACGATGATATCTCCTTAATAACAAAAGTAATCAGACTAATCATTTATGGATGGGCTTGACTTGACGTATCTTTATATGTAATTACTTACTCTAATTAATTTTAAGAAAAAGAGATATGTTCAAAAGGCTAATTAATTTTAGAAGAGTCATATTATAACGACTAGAAAAGAGTTGAAAATAAGCCGAAATCCGATCCTGCAGCAAGCATCGAATATGCAATTTGTTCTGTTTGAAAAAAAAAGCCAATTAGCAAACAAAATTAACAATTGCATGAAAGAGAACAAACAACTGTAATCACATGATGATGTTGGCTAACTTTTTCCATTAAGTAAATAGATAACAAAAAACAAGGTGCTTATTAAAGAAAAGAAACTGTTGCAAGACAAGTATTAATTATATGAGAGCAAAAAAAGTCATATTAGAAATGTTCACTCACCGGTGTTTAGCATTTCCCTTGGTTGAAATTTAGATTGGAAATGGTTCTTGGCAGTAGGATCATCCCATTCCAAATTGTTCCACCAATCTTTCTTTCCATTGATAAGTGCCAATTTATGTTCGGCAGAGTTAGAATGAAGTGGTAGCTTTTTCAGATTTGAACAACCATATATCCTAATGGATTTTAAGGAAGGAAAAGACAAGGCAGTCTTATGGATGTTCTCAAGCTTTGGCACCTCATATAGAGTGAGGCTTACAAGAGAAGAGAATATAGAAGAAGAATCCACATTCTCATCTTCCTTTATCACTTGTTCCATTGAGTTGCAGTAAGCAATGACAAGTAATTGAAGGGATGGGGCATACTTGAGCCATGTTACATGTGTTAAGGAATGGCAAGAAGAGATAGACACACTTTGAAGCGTGGTTAGAGAGTAAGTTGTGTCATAAATATAAGAATCTTCCACTACTCTTCTCAAACCCCCCATAGCAAACTGCCGTAAGTGCTTCATTTTAGAAATGCTTGCCAATAATAAATGCATCTCAATAATGGTGTCCCTCAATCGCAAAAGACGAAGAGCACACATGCAACTTTGCAGCTTGTTCGAGTCAAATAAGTTGTTGACACCATTCTTTGTTGTCATTTCAACATTTAGTTCTTCAATCTTTGGTAGACATTCCACCTCCTTTAGGAATTCTTCCTCTACTTTGCTATCTTTTCCTCCAACTAATGCAGCTCCACAATGAACTCTTAACACTCTTAACTGTTGAAGACTTGATATCACTTCCAATGGAATAATTCCATTATCATTAACAATCAAGGACAAGTTGAGTACCTTCAAATTTTTCAAATTCTTCAACTCCTGGGGATACTGAAATTCAAGTGAACTCAAAGAAAGATATTCTAACAGAACTAACCCACCAATTTCTTCAAGTCCATGCACATTGGGAGCATTTAGTTCTAACACCTTTAATTTGCTCATGTATTTGATGTTTTTCAAACCTATTCTATTGCCCCTAAACAATAGTGCTACAAGATTGGGACAAGTTATAGGTGGTTCAAGCCATGTTTCCCGTCCCGCTGTGATGATTGAAATCCTTTCGACAATTTTCCATGTTTCAACATCATCATGGAATAATGTTATTGCCTCTCCTTGTGCTAGAAACTTTTTAATTCTTTTATCTTGTTCACAAGCTAACCATAATGCCATGTCTCGAATCATATCATGAATCTTAAAGGAGCGACTCACAACAATGTCATCTTCAACACTCTCTAACAAGCAGCAAAGTTTTAACTTTGTAATAATAGAATGACCATCATTTCGAAGATCATGTACGCTTGTTGTCATATCTTTACAAAGAAGCCCCTCCCCTATCCATTTATCAATGATATCATTGGCTCGAATCACATAATCTTCTGGATATAATGCGCAGTACAAGAAACATTTTTTATGAGTATCATTTGGCAATCGATCATAGCTCAACTTAAGGATAGAGAAAACCTTTGTCTCCAAATCTGAAGTAGTCCATGGAGAACTTGTTAATCTAGTTTTCGAGCCCTCCCATGCGTCAATGCTTTGCACACCAGCCATAGCACTTCCTACCACAATTAATGCAAGTGGCAGCCCTTTGCACTCCGTAGCCATTTCTTTTGCTAGGACTTTGATTCTAGGGTGTGAGTTTATTGTTTCCTCACCAACTTTCTCAAGAAATAGTTCTAATGCTTCTTCCTCTTTTAAAAATTCTACTTCGAATGATTTTTGAGCTTTCATTTTTGCGCACACATCCTTCAATCTTGTTGTGAACAACACTTTGTACTCAAACTCAGTATCTTTTGGATATGGTACCCCCACCGAGCTCAAGTTTAGCCTCTCCCACACATCATCCAATAACAAAACAAACTTCTTTTTCTTCAAGGCATCCAAAATCATTGAAGATTTTTGTTCTTGATTATAGCAAGAACCCCAATCACCATCTCCAATCCCTACTGATTTTCTTATATTGTCCATGATTCTATCCAAGTCAGGCTCTTTGGATACAACCACCCAAATCACAAGAAAATCCGGCCTTCTTTTCACAAGTTTATTGTTAATTTTCTTCAATAAGGTGGTCTTTCCCACTCCTCCTGTCCCATATAAACCTATGACACCAACCTCATTTGCTTCAATACTATTCCATACCTTATCAAATATGAAATCTTGCCCCACGGTTTCATCAAGAGGTATTTGACCAATTGGCTTATGTGGCAGCTTGTGAGTAATTTGATAATACTTACCAAGCCTTTGTCCCTGGGTGTTTAGATCATCTACTTCACGGATCATCTTGGCAACTTTCTTTCCTAACTTGTGGCTTGACTTGCAATTCTTTGGACAACATTTACTTAGGCATTTGTTTTGGATTTCTTGGGCTCCTTGAACTCTAATCTCTTTTATTTCCTGTAAATATAAAATTGTTAACTAGTTAGATATTTCTTGCCCCCTTTTTGTGGAACCTTTATACTAATTAAGCACATCACTTTCATACCAAGCATTGATATGCCAGATACGAACATACAGATCTTAATATGAATGACTGAATTTTTTTTTGGCCAAATATGATCGACATTTTCTTGGACTGAAAAATATGAATGATGTTACTGAAAATTTTATTCTGTGTAGTATTATTATATAATTAACCTTAAGTTTTGTGTTAAAAGATTTTCCTAAATACATTTTAGGGTGAAGGTGCAAATTTGCCAACCAACTATTATCCGAGGAGCGTTTGGGCCAAATAACTATTGAATGGACCAAAATTGCCAATCAACAATTAAAAAATGAAAAAAAAAACCAAATAAATATTTTAAAAAAACAACTATCAAAATTAAGTTAAAATGTGAGGCACTGGCGAAGGACGGTGGCGGAAATGCTGGAGAAAAGAGCAGTTAAGCCTTCTTGTTGGAAAAGGAAAATACCAACAGAGATGGGACCAATGGGAGTAGGCATTATGGCAGCAGCGGTTGCTGCTTGTGGCATCGGAGGGATGGAACCAGGGTGCAAGGTGCATGCCAGTTGAACGCTGTGGACTGCTGGATGAGTTCAAGAGGGTGAGCGGAACACCCAGCAACAATAGAAGCTTTGGAAATGCCGACGTCACTGACACTATTACAGTCAATGGAAGACGGAGACACCAAGACAGTGACAGGGTAATAGTTCGTTGGCGAATCTGCTCCAAATTGTGTGTTTTTTTTTTCACTTTTTAATTGTTGATTGGCAATTTTGGTCCCCTCAATAGTTATTTGGCCTAGACGCTCCTCGGGTAATAGTTGGTTGGCAAATCTGCACCTTGACCCTACATTTTAATCTTAATCATTCTACGGCGAAATGCTTAATGTATTGGTCAATATAATTAATCAGTGGACCAAAACTCTAAACAATTTCTAGGAATGTGAAGGACCAAAATTTTAAGACAAATTACGACAAAAATGGTTGATGCTAAAAAAACAAACTTTTAAGAGTTCAAGGCCCAACATCAAAACATTTGTCATGGCATCAGTGGCAGAATTTTTTTTTTTTTTTGGTACAGATGCGGGGAGAGGGGAATCGAACCATAGACCAGGGGGAGACTAAACATCTCAATACCACTGCAAGTGCCACTGCACTGCAAGGACCGTCTATCAGTGGCAGCATATATATAATCTAACAGTCGACTAATTATACACATCACTTGGACTTATTTATAAAATAAACAAATAATAGTTTGACCATCATAAAAAACTAAGGAAAGCAATCACAATTGGTTCTGAATTAGTCTCAATATTTTGCAAAATGACTTATAAAATGAAACACAAAATCCTTCTGGAAGATACATTATAAAGGGCAATTAAGGAGTACGGAGTTTATTCACCAAAGCTTTTTTAAAAATGCTCTCAAGCATTTCACGCACTAAAAGAAAACGGGAAAAAAAGAAAAGAAGAAATGAATGAATACCTGAACGGAAAACAACTAATTAAAAAAAAAATGTTGAATTAAAACCTTTGAGGGACTTTGGGATAGAGATTTTTTTTTGTCTTGCCTATAATAATACTAAACAAATTAATTTGTTATATACTGAATAATGTTAACATGTATTAGTCTGAAAACGATTTAAAATTGCAAGAAATCAATTAAAAATAGTATTCAAAATGAAATTATATAACATTATAAGACAACATGTGAATTAAACATTCATTAAAATTACGTCCCTTGCATTAATTTTGTACTTTATATAGTTGAATGCTAATTATTTATAGATTCTTGATAAAAGCTTACTTACTTATTATATTTAATTCTGTTGAAAGCCTTTTTCCTTTTTCCTTTTTTTTTTTTCTCACTTGCTCTTTATTTATTTATCTTTAACATTGTGCCATTTTTATGAATATAATTTCACTTATTGATTATTTGATTGATTGACATATGGTTTACACCCTCATAATTAGACGCTGAATAACATAATTAAGTAAAAAACATTATTAGCATAAAAGTTCTTTGAAAAATAAATCTTCGCAATATAAAGTATTACTCCCTCCGGTCCTAATTATAAGAGCACTTTCTGGAGTTAGTTTTGGTCCTAATTATAAGAGCAAGTTTTAACTTTTGTCAATTTTTTCCTATAATATCCCTATTTATACTTTCTCAAAAATAATTAAAAGACTAATAATTTAATAATCCACCTATATATTTTATAAAGTAAATAATGTTTGCAATTCAGTAATGTTATATACACCTTAATTATACTTTTTTCTTATAAAATAATTTTGAGCAATTTTTGTCATATAATTAATAAATTTTAAAAGCGCTCTGGACCTCTGTTTTCATGCAAAACATTATCTAGGCGGATCACAAAATCACGCAAATTATAATTATAATGATAAATATTAATATAAATTGAGTTGAAATGAAAACTAACCGCAAAAGTATCGGGGCCGTAATTGATCACGACGCAGTGACGCGAAAACGTAAATTATTGAACACTTCCCACTCTAAACTAAACGCTTTTAATTAGGGGTATTTTTAGAAAATAATTACAATTAACTAATTTAACTTCCCTCCTTAATCTCTCCAAATTCTGGTAAATAGCTTTTATAATTAGGACCGGAGAGAGTAGTAATTTTTTTTCCCCCTTACCATATGTGTGTGTGTGTAAAACACAACAATCTTAGTATATATGTATGCAATATAATACGATGTTCACCAAAAAACTTAATTTGATAGTATGCATATTATATATGAAATATCGTGTACATAAAAACTGGATCTTTTCGGTATCCATACTACAAGCCGTCAAAATTTTTTTCCAGTTAAAAGAAATGAAGAAATCAAATAGCTAGTTAGAAAAATATGTAGAACATATTGTTGTGGTCCTAATTTTTCTATGCTACTGTGACCCCATTTCAAATAAATTCGATATAAGTTTCATACGTATCTGAAAATTTTTAAAAGTGCTTAATTAGCTTGGTTTGAACAACATTTTTTCTGGAAGTTTATATCACTTTTGATTTTTTTCTAACAAATTTAAATTAATTCATGAGAAACTATTGAGCTAACTATTTATAACTTGAACTGATTAATAATCAAGTAAACAATAACATTACATACATAGTAAAACACTTAGTAAAAAAAGGACAGATGTAAATGAAGAGTATTACCTCTTCAGTGTTTTGGATACGTTTGAGCCATAAATTGACTTCATTTGTCCTTTGCATCTCTCCTGTTTCTTCATCTGCTTTGATTTTTGCTTCCGCGTCCTTCTTCATTGCTTCAAGAACATTCCATTTAGCTTCCAGAGACTGAAGGTTCTCTTCCAAGTCACAAATAAAGTCAGCTTCATGTTTGGCGCGACCACACAAATACTTTGTTATGTCCCATATGATATCTCCCACTTTCTCCATATCTGCCTCTCACTTTTGATCTTTCAAACAATGCTAAGCTCGCATTCATCCAAAATAACACAGAAAAATGTTTTGAGTTAGAGCTCTTTTTCAGAAATATTTTGTCATTGTGTGTGTTTGTGTGTTTTAATTATAATTTTTGGGGCTTACCTGGTGAAACAAGAGCTTGCTACATTCATAAGTTGGGATGATCGTCGTGGATGCAATTTATAGGATTTGAAATTATATGATGATTCCTTTCTGTAATGTTGAAAAATAAAAATTGAAGCATCTAATTATTCCTTACTTCATCTTTTTCTTACAGATGGACATTTTGTTTTATTCGTTATGCTTCTTTTGATTTGAAATTATATGGTGATTCCTTTCTGTAATGTTGAAAAATAAAAACTGAAGCATCTAATTATTCCTTACTTGATCTTTTTCTTTCAGATGAACATTTTGATTTATTCTTTATGCTTCTTTTGATTTCTTTGTTTTGCTTTCGTCTATTCTCATGAATAGGAGTATCATCATGCAAAAGATTTTCATTCGCAAAATGGCATTACAGAATTTGCAGTATTTGACACATGAGTTGTTTCGTTTTAAAAACAAATTATGTATTCTATGGCTTCAACCTTTGATTAGAGTTTGCTTCCTTAATTTGATGTTTGTTTCTTATTTTCAATTTGCACTATGATGGAAACAGTGATAAAAGGCATTGTTAATTGTTACATACAATATGTGTTTAAGTTTTTCATTGCAAATATTGAGATAAATAATTAAAATAATGATATATAGTACCACTCAGAAATTAGTAATGAGTGGTTGACAATCATTTGATTCAACATAGATGTCGAGAAATAAAACATATTATATTATTGAGAGAACGACATTTAAGTCCAAAAAAAAAAAGAAAAAGAAAGAACAAGTTAATGACATTTAAATCCTAATTGCAAACTGAGAGTCACTTTTGAAGATTAAATATGTTATTTGCAATTAGAATTCCTTAATTTTCAATTGTTTGAATCAAGCATTTATAACTCATTATAATTTAAGAAAAAAATTTATTAGAAACCTAACTATCACTCATTCAGTCATTTCGGAGCTTACTGATATTATCTCATTATCATCTTAAAATACTAGTCGGTGATGGAATACTAAACTGATCTTATCATTGACACTTCAAACGAAATTAATATAGAATATATCTTTCATTTAAACCAGATGCATTTCCATACACGCATGGAATATGAAAAATAAATCAAACACGATACCAAGAGATGCTTCTGTCACTTTATTGGTTTCATTATTGGGGCAGTGAACATTACATTTACAAGTAGTATTTCCCAGGATAAGTGTAAATGAACACAATACCAAGAGATCAAAAAAAATAAGTAATTACGGTAAATTAAAGTCCACTTAGTCAATGAAAAGGGAAAATGAAATAAAGAAAAAACCAAGACAATAATGAAGGATTATTTCAGAAGGCTCTATATAATTATAACTAATACCTCCACAAGGTCACACTTGGTAAATTAGTCTTATTTGCATTAATTTCCTTATCAGTTTTGTTTACTCCAACTAATAGTTTTAAAATGATCTAATGCCCTTTTTTTTTCGTTTTCTTTTCCTTTCGGATTTCATATACTGTTTTTTTTTTTATTTTTTATTAAAGAAATTAACGCATTACACTATGAGTTCTCTTCTAGTTCTAGCAAATGATTTAATAGAAATCCAGCGCAAATTAATGATTGATCACTCAACAAGGCGAGGAGTCACATGAAATCCATTTATTTCATTTCTCTACTTGCGTTTACAGCTTCACACCACATACGATGTAGCTAGCTCAAGCCGGAGCACTTAAAAATACAGCTATTGACTTTTCTTGGATATGCAATAACAAAAGAGTCAAAGTATAGGGAAAAAGTAATTCAAATAACATATGAAATTCTAAAACCTCAAAACGTCTGTTAAAAAAATTAAAAGGACACAGGGGTGACTGGGAGAAATATGGGATTATAAATTTTCAATGTTTTTACTAAAATGCCCATCACATATTTATTCTCTCCCCTCCCCTCTCTTCCCGACATCCTCTCTCCCCCCTCTCTCTCTTCTCTCTATTGAACCGAAGGCGACGATGAAGGTGGTGCGAAGGTGGAGGTAAAGCAAAATAAAAATGGTGGAAGAAACTAGTTTCCACCGAGTTTTTTCAATTTCTAGTGAATTTTTACATTTTTTGGCGAGTTCATGAGTTTTTCGACAAGTTTATAAATTTTCTAGCATTAGTGGCCTTTAACAAAATTCCTAATGAGATTCACAAGAGTAATAATGAGTTTGACAAGATTTTTAATAGTTTTCACAAGAGCCTTGAGTTGAACAGTAAATGAGGCTAAGGAAGAAGGTGAACACTAAATATGACATTTCACAAAATTTGTAATGGGATTCACAAGAGCAATAATGGGTTTGACAAAATATTTAATGGTTTTCACAAGAACAATAATAATCTTGAGTTGCATGTTTTCATCAGCAAACACTTTTAACAAAAGTTTTGGGGCTAACTTGCTTGCATTGACATATATACCTAGGAAATATGTTAGTTATTTTCTTTGAAGCACTAACATGCCATTTCTGGGGCTATTTGCACGTCGGACGCTAACACTGTCCAACACGCGTGTCAGACTAGGTCAACACTATTTGACGTGTTGACTGGTCCGACATGCATCTTTGACCGTGTTAGATAAGGTCAAGGGAAACCTTAGAATAAAAAAAGAGGGTTAAGGTGCAAAAATGTATGTGTTTGACCCTGAGGAGCACCTAACACCAAATGCTTTTTTTAGGTACAAAACTACATATGAACTTTTAAAATTGGAGCAAAAGTCACACCACCGTTAAATCCTGCCTGACAGTGTTAGTTTTTTTTGGGGTGGGGCCCATATTAATATTCTGAAAATACAATAATGCCCCTACTTGAAAAAACCATCCCAATCTCCCTTCGATTCTTCATCTTCTCTTCATTAGATGAGAAGCGTCCAACACCACCTCCAACTACACCCTCTGCTCCACAGCCGGTGACGACTTCTTCTCCTCACTCCTTAAAATTCCTCTCCTTTCTATCTCCGTCCAATCACCTATCTAATTGGAGATCGCTTTGTTTC
This sequence comes from Acacia crassicarpa, assembly GCA_034222035.1. Classification (NCBI taxonomy): domain Eukaryota; kingdom Viridiplantae; phylum Streptophyta; class Magnoliopsida; order Fabales; family Fabaceae; genus Acacia; species Acacia crassicarpa. Next base: position 764,366 of record JAWXYG010000019.1, on the reverse strand, counting down.
CTCTTCCTTTCCAGGGATCTTCAACTTGGCTAATCTCATTCCGGTAATTTCTCTCAAAACTCGACCATTTCTTCCATCGTCATCTTGAGAAAATGCAGTTCTCTTTCTTGTTTTTTTAAATGTTTTGCTCACTATGCATGTGGAATCTACTTTACTTGGTAGTACTGGCAACAAACTTTTTTTTTTCTCTCTTGATCAAATCTCTTGATACAAGATACTGGAATTGATTATTGAATGCTTTCTTTATGTTTGGAGAATGGTGGAATGAATAGAAGTTGAGCTCTTGCACAATTTTACTTTCAATTTTTGAACATGAAGCTCAGCTAAATTGGTTAATTTACTGGAATGATTTAAATCGAGATGGAACGCTGACTTCTTGCTATCCTTTGTCGTGATTATTTGCATATTGTTATTTTTAGCTTTTTGGGTCTGGGCATATTTGTCTCCTTTTTGAGAAATATGTTTTTCACTCCATTTTGTTTTTTCAACTTTTTTTTTTCTTTGAATTGGACAGTTTGCGAAGAAATTGACTAAGTAGTCATAGTGCGATCGGTTACGGAGAATGGCTTCTACATCACATGGTGCGTTTGTGTTTGCTAGGACTTCTACTTCGGATCTTCTCCAAAGTTTGACAAACAGTATTTCTGGTGTCACTTAAAAAACTTTAGGACGTCTACCTCTTAAACTGAAGAGAAGGGATTTTACAGTTTCAGCGAAGATGAAGAAGAAGCACGAACATCCCTGGCCCATTAACCTAGAACCCAATATGACGAGGGGGGGGGGGGGGGGGGAGTGCTAACTCATCTTTCTCATTTCAAGCCACTACAAGAGAAGCAAAAGCCAGTCACACTGGATTTTGAAAAACCACTTGTTGAACTGGAAAGGAAGATCAACAATGTGTGGAAGATGGCACAAGATACTAGCCTAGACTTCAATACAATCAAATCGAGCTTAGAAGGGTGTTTCATGTTTTTTTTTTTTTTTTTTTTGAATTAGGGACTTTTTGTAATTTCCATGAAAATAGTGTGGGACCCACAACAAAAAGTAACGGAAAGCATTTGGTGTTGAGCGTTCCTCGGGGGAAAACACATGTGTGTTTTTTTTTTTTTAACCTTTACCGCCAGTAAAAATAACATAGAAGCCAGAAGAGAAGAGATATTGAGAATCAGTCAATCAGATCGCATGACACCGACACCTAGGTCATTTTCTGAGACAAACCTGAGCTTCGTGCCTTCACCCTTCGCCGTCGTTCTCTCCTTTTAAACCTAAGTCGTTCTCTCCTTTTGAACCTAATCTTCTCCCTTTGCCGTCGTTCCCTTTTGGTACAGTTCTCTTCGCCGCCTGACACTGTTCCCTCTGCCAAGTCTAAATCTGAACTTGAGCTTCCAATTTTGTTTGCCTTCGATAGGTATGATTTTCGATTACGAACCTCTGTGATCTGCATACTCACTGATCTGTCTCTAAGCTTCCTGTGAACGTTTAGTCTATTTATGCGTTTATGCATGTCAATTGTCACACACTTTGTGTCTTTGACTATTATTTTGTTTTATTTGTTTTGTTTTGCTGTTGCCAACTTGCCCCTTGGTTAAACTTTTATAATTGACATTATTTTAGTCCTAATATGTTAGCGCGTCTTTTTTTGTTTTTTGTTTTGCTCGAAGTATGTGTTAGTGCGTCTTGGAGAACTTGATAATTTTTTTGATTAATTTTGTTTTTGTCTGACTTATTTATAGTATGGATCATTCAAGTTATGCTAGTACTAGTGCTTCTGCTTGTGCTACTGCTAGTGCCACTACCGATGAATTATTGAGTAAACCATTATGGAAATATGTTACCAAATTAGATGCTGGAGTGGAAGAAAGAGGGAATTTGTCTTGGAAATGCAACTTTTGTAAAAAAGATTATAAAAGTTCGTATACTAGACGAGGGCTCATTTGTTGAAATTAACTAGCAAAGGAATTGTGAGATGTTTAGTAGTGCAAAATAGAGATTTATTAGAGATGGAGAAATTGGAACTGTTAGTTCTCGAAGTTTTGATGATAATAAGAATTAAGTAGTTAAAGTTTTATTTTGAAAATGGTCAAGGTTTTGAATTTGTGAATACTGACTTAGTTAAGAGATTACTCGAGTAAGCCCTTTGGTTTACTCGAGCAAACTCAATCTAATTGTGTGTTCAAGTATTCACAAAAAAGCTACTCAAGTAAAGGACCAACATTACCCAAGTAATATATCAATTGATAAGCTTGCAATTATATCAGAGGACTTGTTACTCGAGCAACATGATTGGTTACTCGAGTAATAATGGACTCAACATAATTCCCAATGCACTCTCGGATTTACTCTAGTAACGATATACTTACTCGAGTAATGACCTTAGGCTACTTGAGCAAAATGCTCTTCGTGAAGAATCATGATTTAAGGTTACCCGAGTAATATGTAAGAGTTACTCGAGTAAGCTACTTGGGTAGAAATAATGTTTTACTCAAGTAATTTGTTTAATCTCTTGCATTTGTTCTATGTCTAGTAATTACTCGAGCAAGAATTTTTGTTCCTTAAGTAACCCAATATTACTCAAGTAACAAGATGTGTTACTCGAGTAATCACGCTACAAAGGCTATTATCTTAAAAGCTTACGTTATTACTCGAGTAATATTATTCTAGAGGATATTACTTTTGAACTTTGCTATATTACTCAAGTAACATATATATGCTACGTAAGCAATCACGTTACAGAGTGCTTTATTTTGAATCTTTGCGACATTACTCAAGTAACAAGGGAGTGTTACTCAAGTGATGTTCCTCAACTTTTCAGACCGCTCTTCTATAACATTAATTACCATCTTAATCATACTGGGTTATTTCCTATTTATATTTAATCTTACTCAAACTCATTTCTATTAATTCTAATAATCTTTTTGAGTGACTTTCAGTTGATTAACAAATGCTTGAGTTGTGATTAGTCAAAAAGCATCCGACGTGTCAGAAGCATTTAATGCTCACCGTAAGCAGGGCCTACAATCAGAATGCAACCTCACAATGGACGAAATCATTCATTCGAAGCATTCCAATTCCGGCAATCATTCTAAGTCATCTTCTTTGCATAAGTACATCGACGACGAACAAGTTAATGAAGCAACGACCGACTGTACTCAACAGAATTCATCTATGCCTAACGGAAGTTCGAAGAGACACAACGGCTTTATTCTTCACAACAGCATTAATGGAGATATCTATAAAAGCTCATCACATTCAATTTCACTAACTAACTACTGAAACTCTACGCAATCAATTCGAGCTTATTTCAACTTACTATTTCATTAGCTTCATTTAATATCTTTGAATATTTTCTGTACTTCAGTGATTATTACTTATCTACTCAGTGAGGAGTTGTTAAACATTTATTTGATTTCTTGATTATCTGTAAAATCTCAAGGTTGAGGAACTTTGAGTGTTGGTGTACAATTCTAGCTTGTAAGGGGGAGTGAGTCCTAGTGTGAAAGGATCATCTCAAGTATAGAGTGTGTAATTGTAACCATGATTATGAGTTAGTGAAATACCCAAAGTGTTTGGGGACTGGACGTAGGTTGAGAAGTTAGACCGAACCAATATAAATTCTCTGTGTCTATTCTCTCTGTCTCTGTATTTTCTATTCGTCTTTATTATTCAAAAAAGATTTTCGAAATTCCCCATTCACCCCCTCTAGGTGATATTCTCTCTTCAGGAACAAGAAGCTGCTTAAAGAATGAAATCTAATAAACCCAAAAACATACCTTTACCCCTCCCTCTTCTAGCTTGTCTGCTGACTCAAAAAAGAAGAAGAAGAAGAAGAAGAACCAAGAGTCCTCTTGAGATGACATTCAATGTTTGGGAGCGACAAGAATTAAATCATCTGATTGGTAGAATGTTTTACTTAGCGGGATTATCATTCACTTTGGTGAAGAACCCATACTTCCAAGCTTCGTATACTTTTGTAGCAAATCAAAATATTGCTGGTTATTTGCTACCAGACTATAACACGTTGCGAATCACTCTGTTGCAACAGGAGAAAGAAAATATTGATAAGTTGTGTGAACCTATTCGAGAGGATTGGACTCATAAGGAGGTGAGTATTGTAAGTGATAGGTAGGGTGATTCACAAAGGAGGCCACTCATTAATTTCATGGTAGTATTCGATGGTAGAGTAATGTTTTAAAAATAAGTTGATTGCCCGGGGGAGATTAAGGAAAAAAATTTCATTTCCAAGTTGCTAAAGGAAGTTATTCAAGAAGTATGAGAGGCTAATGTGGTTCAAGTAATCATAGATAATGCTGCAAATTATAAGGGAGCAGGGCAACTGATTGAGTAAGAATTTCCATCTATTACTTGGATACCATTCACACATTGAATTTGGTTTTGAAAAATATTTGTGTTGCAAAAAATGTGGAGAACAATCAACTAGAATATGAGGAACGCAGTTGGATTTATGATATTGTAGGAGATGTTGCTCAAATAAAGCATTTCATTATGAATCATTCTATGAGATTGCCCATCTATAATGAGTTTGTGAATTTGAAGTTGCTTTCTATTGCTGATACTCGTTTTGCTTCAATAATTGTGATGCTGAAGAGATTCAAGTTAATAAAGGGTGGTCTCCTAAATATGGTGATAAGTGAAAAATGGAGTATTTATAAAGATGATAATCTTGGGAGGGCCAGATTTGTGAAGAAAAATATTGGATGATGATTTTTGGGATTCAATTGATCACATACTTGCTTTCACTGCTCCTATTTATAATATGATTAGAGTGTGTGGCACTTATAGACCTTGTCTTGACTTGATATATGATATGTGGGATGAGATGATTGAGAAAGTGAAGAAAGCTATATACTATAAAGAGGGGAAGAGGATGGAAGAGAGGTCTTCTTTTTATGATGTGGTGCATCAGATTCTTGTGGATCGTTAGACAAAAAATTCAACTCTACTACATTGTTTGGCGCATGCTTTGAATCCTAAGTTTGTAAAAAATGATTGAATTTAAAATGGGTTAAGTAGCAAATCCGCTCTGGAAGTACATGCTCAAGAGCAATTTTGCCTCGAAAGTTTTTTCAGGTTCAATGTTGCCATTTTCCGTTAAAAAGCTAACGTTAACCTTTAAAAAATTGACGTTAACCGTTAACTTTTTAACAAAAAAGGGCAGCATTGCTACGTTTTTAGACTTCCGGGGCAACAATGAGACAAAAAAACTTTCAGGGCAACATTGCTCCTAAATGTATACTTTCAGGACGAATTTGCTACTTAACCCATTTAAAATTAATACTTCAATTCTCTTGATATAATTTGATAATTTTTTCTCTCTCTTTTAGATACTATAGTCACCAATGGCTCCAAGAAGATTCTAACCATGTTCGTCCACACATGGATGTAGAGATTACTCAAGAGCGACAAAAATGCTTAAGGAGATTCTTTTCTGCATCAGAGGACTGAAACAAGATTACAAGGGAGTATGTAGATTGTATTACCAATGGTGGAACTTTTGGCGATATAGATACTATCGATTCTAAATGCATTATGGATTTGAAATCTTGGTGGCTACTTTATGGTACTTCTGCACCTTTGCTTCAACAGATAGCATTGAGACTTGTGCAACAACTCTCCTCTTCATCATGTGCTGAACACAATTGGAGTACTTATTCTTTTGTGCATTCCATGAAGAGGAATAGGATCACTCCAAAATGTGCTGAAGACTTGGTTTATGTACATAACAACCTTCGACTCTTATCAAGAACAAATCCAAGTTATGCACAAGGATAACATCAAATGTGGGACATTGCTAGAGATACATTGGATTCACTTGATGATATTGGAGATCTTGAAGTTGCTAGTCTTTCACTTGATGGGCTAGAGCTGGAGGCCATGATTTTATGAGATGAAGATGAAAATATTTGAACTTATGAGTAGTACTGTAGACATTCCCGTATTTACACCGCCCAAGCATTTTTACTTTCCCCATTTATATTTATAGAAAATATCCCACTATTTGCTCCCATTCTTCATCGAATCATATGAATCGATTTAGAAATAATGGAATTTCTTTCCTTTTTTTTTTTTTTACTGAATCACATGAAATTTTATCTATCTACACTCTACACTCCATGGATGTTTTGTATTAAATGTGAATCATACTATATATATTAAAAATGTATATTTAATGTCAAAAAATGTCTTAACATGTCAATATTTAGATTTTTTTAGGATTAATGTGTCGGAGTGTCGAGTCGTGTGTGTGTCGGTGTCAGTGCAACATAGGTTATTTTTAACCAATATGTCTTGTGTTAAGTTGACAAGCCTAATTGGAAAAGGTGCTTGAGAATAAATTCTACATACAATAACAAATGACATTCAGGCAGTTTTACTACAAAAAAAATACCATACATCTGAATTAGAAATTACCTTGTCGAGATCTTTTCTCCAAATGGCTACTATCTCCGAGACCTTGCTTGGGAGATAAGACCGTGCCACCAAAGCAGCTTCAGGAATCCGATTGCTGCAAAAGCACAAGTGAGCTATGTAAAACTACATTGTGATCCAACTTATTCCGTACTTGTGTTAGTAGTTTATGGAAGCAAAAGAGCACAATTTAGAAGATTACCTCTCGACCAAGAGTTGAAGGCAGTCTTCAAGTTTACCCAACATGAACATGCAAAGGAATGCAACATAGTTCTTCCCTTGCCCTTTAGCAAGGGTTGCCAGATTCGATATTCCCTCAGTATCTCCTAAAGAAGAATACAGCAGTAACAATCCAGTCAAATCCATTGCATTCTTTAAACATTCTTCAGCCATTTCAAACTGCAAGAACAGAAAATACAGTGAGGTGCTGTAAACAGAAACTTCCGATGTTTATTTTGAGAAGCTGCTTTGAGTAAGTTTTGAAAATAATCAGATGTAGTAAATGAGAGGAAATGTTCATAAAAATACGTGATATACAAACATAATAAAATCTTAAAATCACTAAATAATAAATCATGTTTTATAGATGCAGATATCATAAAAACTGAAAATTACTAAATAATAAATCATTTCTTGGGATTAAAAACAAATACAAACTAGTTTCTTCCTTTTATAAAATCCCAAGCATTTGATCTAAAAGAAGCGGTGCCAACTCATTTCACTGAAAACAATACCTTTCCAGTAGACATGGCCAATTCTCCCAACTGCTTCCATTTAGACTCACTTTGCGCTTCTGTTGCAATACTCTAAAAAAAGAATAATATCATTGTATGCATATTACAAATTAAATTTCTTCCATAAAGACAAGAAAATTCAGTGCCCAACTTAATTGTACACTCCTATAGATAATATCATTGTATGCATATTACATGAAATTACCTTTACCACCTCCAGTCTTCCCAGCTGCATGGCTAACTCAAATCTGTCAGCATCAGTTGCTACTTCAAGAGCATCCTCAATCATCCCTCATGATTCCAGGAAACGAGCCACACTATCATTTGATCACATTTACAATTATAAAAAAGATGTCATTTGGCTGCCATATTTTAAATCTATGGGAATTATAAGCACCATCATTTTGCAAGGAAGACGTAGCAGTAGATTATACTACTAGTAGTAGTTTTATTATTGAGGTTTGGAATCATTAAATCATGGAAAGCAAATGAAATCATTTGAGCACTTTGCTAATAAGGTGCCACCAAATCTTTCAGCAGAAAAAGTTGGTCGAATACTCTTCTTTTAATTTCCTAAAATCCATTAAAAAAGTTTTATTGAATAATGGCGATGAGTACACATGAATATATAATGCATACGTAGATGACGATCACATCATATCTCAAACTTGAAATATCCCGAATCTATTATGATCGAGATTTGGAATACTAACCTAACTACTCGAAGACACTAACAGTAAATAATAGTAATAAGACATTATTCTAAAAATAATAAGATATTATTCTTTAATTGGATCAAGGAAGTTAGTTGAGTTAGTTAACATGATATATATTTTCTTAAATGTACTAGTGATCTTCCTCAATTCCTTCTTTCCCTCCACTTATTGATATGACTGGGAGTGTATAAAAAAAGGGTAAATTAGAAAAAGATTGACAAATATGAAAACTTAGTTTTATATTTAGGATGAAGACTAATTTCTCAAATATGTCTTATATTAAATGAGTATTTGAAAATCACATTATTAAATAAGGGTAAGATAAGTATATTTTATTAATTTTAGACACATTAAATGATTTAACTAACATTCATTGGTTCATATGAATTAATTAACGTTGCCTTATATATCATGGACTGGAGGGACTAGGGAGTATTAGCATAAAATTTTTTCGAAAAATAAATCTTCGCACTAGATAGCCTTTACATTTAATTCATTTTATTCGGTCGACGATTGTGTTTCAATTATTACTTATAATTTTTTTTTTAAAAAAAATGGGTGTACTATATAGAGTATTTTGAATCAAATACCAACAAAAAAAGTCTCTTGTATTTTTTTGTTACTATATATATATATATATATAACACAAAAAACTTAGTATGTACGCAATATCATACGATGTGCACATAAAAACTTAATCTGATAATGTGCATATTATTTGACCAAAAAAATAGTATGCATATTATATATAAAATATTGTCATACGTAAAAACTTGATCTTATCAATATCCATACTACAAGCTGTTCAATTTTTCCAGTTAAAAAGAATGAATAAATAAATTTAACCAGAAAAATATCTGAACAGCATGTTGTTGTTGTTGTCCTTATGTTTCTATATATACTACGATGACCAAGTTCCAAATAAATTCGATATTCAGGTAAAAAATATTGATATAATATGATTTTCAAACCTATTTAAAAAAATTTAGAAGTGCTTAATCAGCTTGGTTTGAATAACATTGTTTTAAAAAGATTATATCACTTTTGATTTCTACTAACAAATTTAAATTAAGTAAAGAAAAACATTACATACATGGGAAAAAGAACATATGTAAATGAAGAGTAATACCTCTTGCATGTTTTGGATATGTTTGAGCCAAACACTCACTTCATATAACTTTTGCATCTCTCCAGTTTCTTCATCTGATTGAATTGCAAGTCACGATTAAAGTCAGCGTCTTGTTTGGTGCAATCACACAAACACTTTGTTTTGTCCCCATATGATCTCCGAATTTCTCCATATATGCCTCTCACTTTTGATCTCTAAAACAACATGCTAAGCTGGCGTTCATCCAAAATCACAAAGCAAAGCTGGTTAAGTTAGAGCTATTTCATCAATATTTTGTCATTTTGGTGTGTGTGTGTTTATTACTTTTTCTTTTCTTCAAAATGTAAGAACACCACAAGTTTGATTTTTGGGGCTTACCTCATGCAACAAGAGATCGTAACATTCATGAGTTGGGATGATAGTCGTCAATGTAACTGATTTTTGAAACGATGATTATGATGATTCCTTTCTTTAATTTTGAAAAATAAATTGAAGCATCGAATTCCTTACTTGATCGATCTTTTTTCTAATGGACATCGATGTTTTCTTGATGTGGTGCTTTGATTTCTTTTCTGTTTCTTTCAGGTGGACGTTGATTTATTCTTAATCATGCTTTGGTTTATAATTAATGAATGCTACTTTTACTTATTTCTTTTGCTTTTGTCTGTTCTCACATTTAGTTTAACTTTTAATTAGATGTTTGTTGGCCATGTCAAGTCAAGAATCATAATATTTTTAATTAGCACTATGCAGGAACAGTGATAGCTCAACCAATACAATACACCTTCCCAAGTATCCAAAGAAAGCAAGAAAAGAAAGTTCAAGAATAGAAGCGATGCACTCACCAAAATGAATAATAATTTTTTTTAAAAAGAGTATAATATTTACTTATTTAGGGTTTAATATTTTTGCAGTTGTTGCAGAAATATTTTTTCTGTGGCATTCACAAAAAAGTTGGTGGGTCCCACTACTATTTTCTCTCTCTTCTACTTATAATAGACTCACCTATTTTTATGTGAGTATTGCAAAAAAAATATTTCTGTAGCAACTACAGAAACGTTAAACCATAATATTTATTTAGCAATTCAAATTGGGTAGAGCCACATGCTCGAGGACCTGCGTGGACGGTGATGGGAAGAGAGTTCACATGTGCAAAGCAATGACGTGGTGGCACTAAAAGGCGACATATGGGAAGCCGTTTCGAACATACCATGTGAATGTGAGATACTGGAAGTGGGGACATTGCTTTTTTTTTTTTGGTTAACAAAATTTTAGGAAAGGGTTGGGTTCACCCACAATAAAAAAAAATGCGATATCTCCCTTTCTCCTAGGTAATATTGATGTTGGGCAGGGCGAACCGTCCATTACCATCAGGCATTAACCGAGCACCTAGGAGCTAGGATGCCTCCTCCAACGCCTTGACTAACTCTAAAATCGAATCCCCTCCATTTTGGTAAGAGTGTCCAACCCCTTGATCAGTTTTTTTTTTTTTTTTGTTACAAGGCGAGGGGAGGGGGATTTGAACACGAGACCTAAGGAGAGATATAAGGCATCTCAATACCACCAGCTGTGCCACTGCACTGCTGTCCTCGGTGGTAACCCCTTGATCAGTTGAACCCAAAGAGGAAGGGTAGTGGGGACATTGCTGGTGATTGGATCAAGTGCATATGCTAAACCATACGTGGGCTTTGTATTGGACCTTAAGAGTAACAGTTGGAAGATCTTGGATAGCCTCATGGGCCATACGGGCCACATCTAGTTGGGTTGTCTCTAGGAGATATAGGATTCAAACTCATACTTGAGCTTTGTACGTACGTACGTAAATATGTATAATTTTATTTACCAAAAAAAAAATATATATATATATAATTTTGTCTTGTTTGACTTAGTTTGACCTTCATAAAAGAGCTTATTTTAAATTAATAAATTTAGAGTGCTGAATTTTAAATAGAAATTCCTTACTATAGAAATTTTCTGTTTTTAACAAATACTTTTTGGTCCCTGAAGTCTTGTTGTTAACACAATGTACCCTCAAGAAGCAAATAGTTAGTGATCGATTTCGATGGGATGATGCATTGATGTTAGCTATAAAAAAGAGAATGACACCCTTTTTTAATTAATTTTAAGAAAAAGAGATATGTTCAGAAAGCTAATTAATTTTAGAAGAGTCATATTATAACCACTAAGAAAAGAAAAACTCAAAACAGAATGACCATTGCTTTGTCGTACAGAAGGAAATGGTCACTCAGAGTTCAATAGAAACAAAATCCAATCCTGCCGCAAGCGGTAAATCTGCAAAACAATTTATTTGAAACAAAAAGCTAATTAGCAAACAAAATTAACAATTGCATGAAAGAGAACAAACAAGTGTAATTACATGATGATGTTGGCTAACTTTTGCCATAAAGTAAATAGATAAAAACAAGGTGTTTATTAAAGGAAAGAAACAATTGCAAGACAAGTATTAATTATATGAGAGCAAAAAAAGTCATATTAGAAATGTTAACTTACTAGTAGTATATCCTAAGCTTGGTGATTGAAATTTAGATTGGAAATTATGCTTGGTAGCAAGATCATCCCATTCCAAATTGTTCCACCAATCTTCATAACCTTTGACAAGTGTCAATTTATGTTTGGCAAAGTTAGAATGAAGTGGTAACTTTTTCAGATTTGAACAATCTTATATTCTGATGGTTTTTAGGAAAGGAAAAGACATGGTGGTTTTATGGATGCTCTCAAGCTTTGGCATGCACCATAGAGTGAGGTTTACAAGAGAAGAGAATATAGAAGAAGAATCCACGTTCTCATCTTCCTTTATCACTTGTTCCATTGCGTGGCAGTCACTAATGACAAGTAATTGAAGGAGTGGGGCATACTTGAGCCATGTTACATGCGTTAAGGAATTACAAGTATCGATAGACACGCTTTGAAGCATGGTTAGAGAGTAAGTTGTGTCATAAATATAAGAATCTTCCACTACTCTTGTCACACTCCACATAGCAAACTGCCGTAAGTGTTCATTTTAGAAATGCATGCCTATAGTAAATGCATCTCAATAATGGTGACCCTCAATCCGTTAAGACGAAGAGCACACATACAACTTTACAGCTTGTTAGAGTCAAATAACCTGTTGATACCATTCTTTGTTGTTATGTCAACATTTAGTTCTTCAATTTTTGGTAGAAATTCCACTTCCTTTAGGAATTCTCCCTCCACCTTGCTATCTTCTTGTCCATCTAATCGAAGTTTACAGTGAACTCTTAACACTCTTAATTGTTGAAACTGTTGAAGACTTGACATCACTTCCAATGGAACAATTCCATTATTAGCCAATTCCAAGGACAAGTTGAAAAACCTCAAATTCTTCAACTCCTAGGTATACTTAGTTCCAAAAAGTCTCAAAGAAAGATATTCTAACAGAACTAACTCACCAATTTCTCTAAGTCCATACACATAGGAAGCATTTAGTTCTAACACCTTTAATTTGCTCATGTATTTGATGTTTTCCAAATCTATGCTATGCATGCACCTCAACAATAATGTTAATAGATTGGGACAAGTTATAGGGGGTGCAAGCCATGTGTCCTGTCCCCATACGACTGAAATCCTTTCAACAATTTTCCATGTTTCAACATCATCATGGGATAACGTTATTGCCTCTCCTTGTGCAAGAACCTTTTTAATACTTTTATCTTGATCACAAGCTAACTATAATGCCATGTCTCGAATCATATCATGCATCTTAAACGAACAACCCACAACAATATCATCTTCAACACTATCCAACAAGCAGCAAAACTTTAACTTTGCAATAACAGAATGGCCATCATCCCAAATATCATATACGACTGGCTCGAATCACATGATCTTCAAGATATAATGCGCAGTACAAGAAGCATTTTTTATGAGTGTCATCTGGCAATTGATCATAGCTCAACTTAAGGATAGAAAAAACCTTTGTCTCCAAATCTGAAGTAGTCCATGGAGAACTTGTTAATCTATTTATCGAGCCCTCCCATGCTTCAATGCTTTGCACACCAGCCATAGCACTTCCTACCACAATTAATGCAAGTGGCAGCCCTTTGCACTTTGCAGCGATTTCTTTTGCTAGGACTTCAACCCTAGGGTATGAGTTTATCGTTTCCTCACCAACTTTCTTATGAAATAGTTCTAATGCTTCTTCCTCTTTTAAAAATTCTACTTTGAATGATTTTTTAGCTTTCATTTTTACGCACACATCTTCCAATCTTGTTGTGAACAACAATTTGTACTCAAACTCAGTATCTTTTGGATATGTACTCCTACCGAGCTCAAGTTTAGCCTCTCCCACACATCATCCAATAACGAAACAAAAATTTTCTTCTTCAAGGCACCCAAAATCATTGAAGATTTTTCTTCTTGATTGTTGCAAGAACTCCAAGTACGATCTTCAATGCCTAATGATTTTCTTATATTGTCCATGACTCTATCCAAGTTAGGCTCTTTGGATACCACCACCCAAATCACAAAAAAATCCGGTCTTCTTCTCCTAAGTTCAATGCTAATTTTCTTCAACAAGGTGGTCTTTCCCACTCCTCCTTTCTCGTGTAAACCTATGACACCAACCTCATTTGCTTCAATACTATTCCATACCTTATCAAACATGAAATCTTTGAAAGTGGAGCTAAATCACCAAGAGGGGGGGTGAATTGGGGATTTCAAAAACTTTTCAAAACTCCTCTGTTTTTTAATGCTAAAACAGAGGTGAACAGATAGTGAAGAGAAGAAGAGCGAGACACAATAATTTATACTGGTTCGGTCCAACTTCTTGACCTATGTTCAGTCTCCAAACTCTCTGGAATTTCCATTATCTCAATTAATTACACACTCTGTACTCAAGAGTAATTCTCTTACTATAACTTACTCCCCCTTACAAGTTGCAATCAATGAACCCAATCACCAAGTCCCTAGACTTTTGATTCTTTACAATAAATGATTTACAATCAGAAACTCTCTCTAAGAGTTGATGTTGATAAACACTAAAGCTTAATATATTAGAAGATACTTTACAAGTGAAACTGAAGAAATAAGTGTAGACTTGAATGCACTTCGTTTTCAGCAGATGTAGTGGTTGAGAAGAATTGAATGCAACTCTATTTATATCAAGAAAGCAATAAATGACCGTTGTAATCTTCAATACAACCGTTGCCTTCATTAGATAAGGTTTTGGTTAAGCTTTAGTCTTCTTCTCTTTCTAATCTTCACTTAATCCAGTTGTGCAGAAGTTCAGAGTTGACTTCTTGAATTTTAATCTGTTGGAGTAGTAGCTACTGGATGTGGAAATCATTCTTTAATTTTTTGTAAACGTGTGCAGAAGGATTACCCAAAAGAATGCAACTTTCTAGGTTTTGCATTTAATGTGTTGATGTCAGTTTTTGCTTTTGCTTTAAACCTTCAATAAACATTCTCTAAATCATCTAAAACTCACTAACAAAGTGGTTAAACATAGCTAGGAATATAGGAAAATGTTAATGGAAAGTATTAAGATCAAACAAGAAGGTTTCACAAATTTGTCAGATTCGAATTTCAAACTCTGCGATGAAAACTCGAGTTTTGTTCCTCAAAACTCGAGTTTTGGACTTTGATATGTAAAATCGATTTAAGTTCAAAACATCAAAACTGGAGATTTTCTTCCAAAACTAGCAGTTTTCAAAACATGGAAAACATTGAAGCTCTCTACTTGGCCAAAACTCGAGTTTTCATTTAAGTATGAAAACTTGAAGAATTTGTGCCAAGTCAGAACTGGAGGTTTTGAAGAAAACTGGCAGTTTTCAAAATCTGAGTAAAACATGAATGCTCTCTGCCAGGTCAAAACTCAAGTTTTAAAATCAAAACTCGAGTTTTCATTTTATCATGAAAACTTTGAGAAAAACTACGCTAAGTCAAAACTAGAGGTTTTCTGAAAAACTGACAGTTTTAAAATTTCGCTAAAACATCAATGTTTTCTGCCAAGACAAAACTCGAGTTTTCACACATCTTATGAAAACTTAGAAAAATTGAAAAATGGAGGTTTTAAACAAAACTAGAGGTTTTCAATAGTTCAAAATTTAGGAGATTTTCTATATGGCCAAAACTTGAGTTTTCAAATGCAAACTCGAGTTTTGCATTTTCAGAAAATATTGAGAAGTTTCTGTAAGATAAAAATTGGAGTTTTCTCTGAAAACTAGAGGTTTTGCTTAGTTCAGAAAACTTGAGCTTTTCTTTGTAAAGTAAAAACTTGAGTTTTGAATCAAAACTCGAGTTTTCCTTTGACAGTAAGTTTTTCAATTTACCAAAAGAAAACTTTCCATTTTGTTTGCAGTTGTCAATTATCATCAAAACCCATAGAGAACTAACAATCTTGCCCCACGGTCTCATCAAGAGGTATTTGATCAATCGGCTTGGCTTACGTGGTAGCTTGTGAGTAATTTGATCATACTTACAAAACCTTTGCAACTTTCTTCCCTAACTTGTAGTTTGACTTGCAATTCTTTGGACAACATTTACTTAGACATTTGTTTTGGATTTCTTGGACTCCTTGAACTCCAATCTCTTTTATGTCCTATAAATATAAAATTGTTAATTAGTTGGATATTTCTTTCCCCCTTTTTTGTGGAACCTTTGTACTAATTAAGCACACTTTCATACCGAGTACTGATATGCCAGATAAGAACATGCAGATCTTAGTATGAATGACTGAATTATTATTATTTTTGTTGGCCAAATATGATTGACATTTTTTTTTTACTGAAAAATATGAATGAAGTAGCTGAAAATTTTATTTTGTATATTAATAATATAATTAACCTTAAGCTTTGTGTTAAAAGCACTGGCGGATCTTAGAAGAGAGGCCCCCCCAAGACTTTTGAAAATGAAGGAAGAAGAGGAGAGAGAAGACACTGGTGGTGAAAATGGTGGTAGAGAGAGAGAGAAAGAAGGAAGAAGAAGGTCATGGTTTGTGGTGGTTCTACACGTTCTAATCAAGCTTTCCTCTGTTTCTTTCCTCACCTCTCAAAAGTCAAAACTCTGGTTAGGTTTTTTTCACGTTTTGGATTGAATTCATGGCGTCTGTATCTCTGCAAAATGACCTGCTCTCGATGAAGAAGAAGGTCCTGGTCAAATAGGGATTTGACCAGGGACCTAGATGAATTTTTCATAAGTTCTCAAGGAGGGACTTAAGTACAAATCTTTGAAAACTTTGTAGGAAGGATTATAATTTCTGAAAAATATGGGTATTTTTCAGTAATTTTTCCTAGTTCCTTTTCTTCATTGGTTGCAGTTTCCAGAAATTCAGGGGACTTTTCTATAACTTTTCTCAGTTCTCAAAATATTAATCCTGACCCTCCAAAATCTCAAATTTTCTTCTTAAATATCTACAATGCAAAATTAAGAATAAATAGTATCAAAAGTCCAAGAAACAAATTATGATTATTTTACCCTTAATATCAAAAGTCGAAGAAATCATGACAAACATTAGAATTTTTTTTTTAAAAAAACCTAATGCAATGTAAAATCTAATATAATATTTTTAAAATGTTATATAATAATGATAAAAAAATTTAATTAGTTAATGAGTATACATTTGGCCCTCCCAAATATTTTTCCCAAGATCCGCCATTGGTTAAAAGGTTTTGCTAAATCCTAGTCTTTATGATTCTACGAGAAATGCTTAATGTATTGGTCAGTTAATCAGTGGACCAAAACTCTAAACAATTTCTAGGAATGTGAAGCACCAAAATTTTAAGACAAATTACGACAAAAATGTTCGATGCTAAAAAACAAGCTTTTAACAGTTCAAGGCCCAACACCAAAACATTTGTCATGGCACCAATAGCAGCATATATAATGTAACTGTCGGCTAATAATACTCTCTATTAATTATTAAACTTGTTGGACTTATTTACTACTTGCTCTTTATTTATTTACCTTTAACTAGAGCTGGGAATCAGGGCCGGCCCGGCCCTACAGGGCTTGGCCCTCCAGGGCTTGGGCCCTACAGGGCTTGAGATAAGGAAAACATATGTTTTTCAAAGCCCGGCCCCATAGTACCAGGGCCAGGGCCGGCCCTACAGGGCCTGGAAATTACTATTCCAAATTTTAATTATTTTTTTCTAGGTTTTTTCCAAAAAAATATAATTAGTAAATTGCAATTATTAAAGTTCTAATCTATCAAATAAATATTATCAACATTAATATCTAAACAATATAAATCATCCAACAAATAAACACATTCATTAATTCGTAAAAAAAAACAAACTATTGTCCACAATTGACTCACATAAAACTTAAGAAGTATTAAACTAAACAACATTAGATAACTCACATAAAATATAAAAGCATACCACTATCATTGTCAATTGTCACCTTCTTCATCACTCTCATCAATTTCATAGATATTTGATTGTGCTTCACTTTTAGCAGAAGGCTGTGCTTCAGGAGTAAAAATGTTATGAATTTCTTTTCCCGCATCATGAACACATCCATAATAATCATTATTTGCAACAAATAATATACCAAATCATAAAATCAGAGTATAGTTATTATGTATTTATATATGTGCCTCTTAGCCTCTTCCTCTTGGCACTCTCTGACTAATTTTTTTTTTTTAAAATGAAAATGCTATAGTAACAAGGCCTGCAGGGCCGGCCCGAGGCCCTACAGGGCTGGCCCGATAAAGCCCGAGGCCCTACAGGGCTGGCCCTGCAGGGCCAAATTTAAATTTCAGGCATATTTTTCAAGCCCAAGCCCTACAGGGCCAGGGCTTAAAAGGGTCAGCCCGACGGGCCCGGCCCGATTTCCCGGCTCTACCTTTAACATTGTCCAATTTTATGAATATGATTTCACTTATTGATTATTTGATTGATTGACCCTCCTAATTAGAGGCTGAATAACATAATTAAGTAAACAACATTATTAGCATAAAATTTCTTTGAAAAATAAATCTTCGCAATCCACTACACACACTCACAAAACACAACAAACTTAGTAGATATGTGAAATATAATACGATGTTCACCAAAAAAAACTTAATTTGATAGTATGCATATTATATATGAAATGTCGTGTACATAAAACTTGATCTTATCGGTAACCATACTACAAGCTATCAAATTTTTCAGTTAAAAGAAATGAAGAAATAAAATTAATTAGAAAAATATGTACGGCATATTGTTGTGGTCCTAATGTTTCTACACTATTGTCACTCCATTTCAAATAAATTCCATATATATAATATAAGTTTCATACATATCTGAAATTTTTTAAAAGTACTTAATTAGCTTGGTTTGAACAACATTTTTTCAGGAAGTTTATATCACTTTTGATTTCTTCTAACAAATTTAAATTAGTTCATGAGAAACTATTGAGATAAGTATTTGTAACTTGAACTAATTAATAATCAAGTAAACAAGAATATTACATACATAGTAAAACACTTGGTAAAAAAAGGCCAGATGTAAATAAAGACTCTTACCTCTTGAATGTTTTGGATGCGTTCGAGCCATAAATTGATTTCATGTGATTAAATAAGAAGATACAGCTTTGCTTGGAAAAACTTGGACAAATACTGAGCCTTCGTCTTGTTATTCAAATAAGCAGCATCCTACATATATGAGAGAGCAACAATTCAATTTAATCCTCTATGCGCTAACTGAACTTGTTGCATGCCACAGATGTTTTGTCAAAGAGAATCAAATCAAAGTGTATATTAAAATGCAAGCAAGAGCCAAAAGGATCAAATAATAATAATACAGATGTCATGTTTGGACCTTTATTTTGAACAAATGAGAGATGAAGCCTCAAAGACGAGAAATCAATCGTGGATATGCCATTTTAACCAAGTGTATGATAAGAAAAGCCAATATGCTATACAGAGTCAATTAAATAATACTCATAATGCGATAATCTGGAATATATATTCAATACCTCTAATTTATATAACATATTCTACAATGACTAAAAAGGCACTCAAAGCCCTACTCCACCTCTGTATGAACATGTACATGTGTTCCAACCAACAAAAAGACCAAGATCCTGCCTGAAGACTCCGTGGAGCATCTAGCTTATATTAGTTATATAACAGCTTACCCATTAGCTTACTCGAATCGGTACCTAAGCTGATGAGAAGGTTGTATGAGAATTTAACTTGAGAAAATTAAAAATGATAGTAAGCTATAAAATTACTCTGATTTAAAGAGGAAGCAAGTATCTCACTAGCGTTTTAAGAGCAGCTCTGATTCATAGAATAAGCAAATATCTCACTAATTCTATAAGAACAGCCTAAATCCTTAATAAAAAGATGAGTCAGAATCTGTAACTCGACTAAGAGAATGTCTCGTACCAATTTACTCTCTGAAATATTCCATGCTTTATTGATGAGGTACTATGCCTATCTATAATAGTTTACAAAGAGAAAGACTAACTAAAATGTAAATACAAAATCCAAATGAGGTGATTCCAATTCGTATTTAAAGCTTTGTAAGCCTCTTTAAAGGAAAAATAATTACGATATCAAATTATGACTGTAACCTTGCATAATTTGCAGAAATGATTACTGCCAGTTCTGGATCACAGATTCTTCCTAGTTTTTTCTGTCTAAAGTTGGAAAATTCATAACTTTCACTATAGACCTCCAATCAAAGTTTTCTAGGATTCATTTTAAAGCTTAAGAGGTGTACTATCTCCATACCAAATTTAAAAGACAGAGGAAGTCATTTATTCGGTCAAAACCTTACACAAATCCGAAACTTGAATCTGGAAAAGCAGGAAGTTCCTAATTTTTTTCTCCTGTCTAACTTGACATCAATATCAGCACCATCATTGTGAGAGTTTCTAAACATACTTTTGAGCATTTTCATAATTATTTTATATCCAATGCAAGCAGCACTTAACGTCATATTCTCGAAATTTTCTAGATTTTAAACATACTCTCAAAGTTTGGATTAAATGAATGTCTCTAGCATCATACAACAAAGTTTTCTTGTGTTTTCTGCTTTCAAATTTAACCTGTCATACTGCACACACAAACTCTCTCTCTCACACACACTAACTCTTATACTTTTCAGCTAAATAACATATCACTCTGGTCCTATTTATAAGTCCATTTTGACTAAAAAAAATTTGGTCCTATTTATAAGTTCAGTTCGGGAAATAAATGAGATTGTGACAATTTTACCCATATTAATTGCACCGATAAAGATAGAGAGAGAAGAAATAGTCAAAAAGTATCCAATCATAAATGAGGGTAAAGTTGAAAATTTACTCCATAATCATTGTGTCAACTAACTTTTCTTGGTTTGTGAGATTTGGTCAAAGTGAACTTATAAATAGGACCAGAGTTTATATACATTCTCAACCCATCAAGATGAATACTTAAAAATAATAAGAACAGTCAAAGATTCCCAATATTCTTCAACTTTTTAGACCGCGATGTGTGTGCACGCGCGTGTGTCTGTCCCCTGATTCAAAATCATATTCCAATTTTAGGAACTATCTTCCACCTTTACAGCATATA
This sequence comes from Acacia crassicarpa, assembly GCA_034222035.1. Taxonomy (NCBI): domain Eukaryota; kingdom Viridiplantae; phylum Streptophyta; class Magnoliopsida; order Fabales; family Fabaceae; genus Acacia; species Acacia crassicarpa. The sequence goes on along the minus strand of JAWXYG010000019.1, from coordinate 743,852 downwards.
TTTTATCATGTAAACAATTTCTAACTATCCAAAGGTGACAAGTAGCAATTCTTACATCTGTCTAGGCTTAACCAAACACCAAATTAACTTCCTAAAATAACCAATCTTCTGCTGGGGGAACCACTAAAAGACACTAATATCCAACGCATACAACAACATTAATATAAACGCATACAACAACATTAATATAACACCAATTATCAACATTAACATACTTCGAAATATCAACTCTTCCCTTAACCGGTGTTTTACATCAAAACAGGGGTTGGGTGATCAAACATCACAGACAGAAATATATTATATAAAGCTCATACTATTGATTCAGACCTGATACCCAAAGCCACAGGAGCACAAAATCGGTAAACCAGATTAGAACAGAGTCCCTGGGCTTCAACGTTATTCTTATTCGTAAACCAACATCTATACCCCCAGAAAAATGAACCCCGATTCGGCAATCACAGAGCACCGACACACAGAGACAGGGAAAATTCGAATCCGAAAATCACCTTCCTTAACCAGCGTATTTCCCCAACTCAATTCCAAGATTCAATCTTTTCCTGCAATCCCAAACTAATAGCAACCCAAGAGATTAAAGATGGATAAGGATTTGGAAGGCTCACCTCGCCCAGAAATATGAAGTTGCACGCAAGGTTCTGGCTTCCTTCTTCCCCGGCGACAAACTCCTATGTTCCTTCCTCATACATTCACATGATCGCTCAAATTCTCTTGTTCTCTCTCGATCACTCTCAGCTCTCTCTTTCTGTTCTCTGTGTTTTCAGTACTGGCCGAAAATGAAAGTGAGAGAGGTATGTGGTGGGTGGACATGGCGTATCATCAATGGAATTGGATTCGGTCCTCTGCAGAGGACCGTCCTCTGCAGAGGACCAAGGCAGTAAAATGCTGCCTTCATTTTTTTAAAAATTAAAAAAAAAAAAAAGAAAAATGCAGAGTTTACTGCCTTGGTCCTCTGCAGAGGACGGTCCTCTGCAGAGGACCGAATCCAATTCCGAGAGAAGCTGCTTTGCTTTAGAACACTAGGACGGCGACATTTTTGCAATCTTTTTCCTCCAACATTAATTAACCACTCTATATATCTTTGATGTGATAGGAAGGGATTCCGTGGAAGCACATAAGGTACTTCTATCTTATGTGCTTCTTACATGTTTCTCTTTCTAATTAGAGGGACAAACAATTTTTTTTAAATTTTTAAAATTTTTTTTATATATTCTATATATTTAGATTAAATTATATGCTACTTTCTGAAATTTTTTTTGTCACCCAGTATCTCAAATTAATTAGCTTTCAGTATACTGATGTTGCAGGACATATTTCTGAATGCAGAACTGGAAACTAATTAATTTGAGATACTGGGCGCCAAAAAAATTTTCAGAAAGCAGCATATAATTTAATCTAAATATATAGAATAAATAAAAAAATTAAAAAAAATTGTTTGCCCCTCTAATTAGAGGGAGAAGCATGTAAGAAGCACATAAGAGAGAAGCACATAATGTGGACCCGATTCCGTGTGCCTGCCTATACTTTGAATAGGCTGCGGCGTTTCACGTCTTTGATCGTTTAGATTAGATCTAAATAGGTTAAAGAGTTAAGGAGCGCTCAGCACCACGAAGTTTGCCTCCAGGAGCGCCCAGCACCACGACGTTACATTTTTTGAGCGCCCAGTGCCACGGCCGTTTGTTGACCGTTAACGCTGACGTGGACACCGATGTGGCGTTGACACGCTGACGTGGCGATGCTGACGTGGAATAAAAAAATATTAAAAAAATTGGGAAAAATTCAGAAAAAATTTTAAAAAAATATAAAAAAATTTCCAGATAATTAAAAAAATTCAAAAAATTAGGAAAAAAATTCAAAAAATTAGGAAAAAATTAAAATAATTAGGAAAAAATTAAAATAATTAGGGAAAAAATAAAATAATTAGACAAAAAATTAAAATAATTAGAAAAAATTCTAAAAATAAGGAAAAATTCAAAAAATTAAAATAATTAGAAAGAAATTAAACTATCCCTGCCAGTGGGCCCCACCACCTGCCACCCTACCGTTGCAACGATCGGTTGCCGGTGGCCGCCACCCAGCGGCGGCAGTCGGTTGCCGGCGGCGGCGGTCGAATTAGTTGATTTTACTTATTTTTCCAAAATGCCCTTATTTAAATTTCGTACTTCAACTACCTTATTGATTTCACACAATTTTACTTATTTTTCTAAAATGCCCTTATATAAATTTTGTACTTCAACTACCTTTTATATACTGTGTGAAATCCATAAGGTAGTTGAGGTACAAAATTTATATAAGGGCATTTTGGAAAAATAAGTAAAATCAACTAATTCGACCGCCGCCGCCAGGGACCGACTACCGTTGTCGGGTGGCGGCCACCGACAACCGATCGCTGCTGGTGGCCGGCGGTAGGGTGGCTAGTGGTAGGGTCCACTAACGGGGTAGTTTAATTTCTTTCTAATTATTTTAATTTTTTGAATTTTTTTCCTCATTTTTTGATTTTTTTTTTGAATTTTTTCCTTATTTTTTGAATTTTTTTCTAATTATTTTATTTTTTTCCTAATTATTTTAATTATTTGAATTTTTTTCCTCATTTTTTATTTTTTTATTAATTTTTTTGAATTTTTCCTTATTTTTTTGTTTTTTTTTCTAATTATTTTAATTTTTCCTCATTTTTTTTCTAATTTTTCGAATTTTTTAAATTGTTTGGATTTTTTTTTATTTTTTCTGAATTTTTCCCAATTTTTTTATTCCACGTCAGCATCGCCACGTCAGCGTCCGCGTCAGCGTTAACGGTCAACTAACGACCGTGGCACTGGCCGCTCCAAAAATGTAACGTCGTGGTGCTAGGCGCTCCCGAAAGAACTTCGTGGTGCTGGGCGCTCCTGAGGGCAAACTTCGTGGTGGTGAGCGTTCCTTAATCCTAGGTTAAATTTGATTCTTTTTATTATTTTTTTCAAAAATTATTTTAATATTTAAAAAATTTAAAATAAAGATAATTTTTAATCAATAATATTTTTAAAAAATATTTATTTCATTTAAAAATTAAAAAATTAAATCTCAACCGTGCGGCCCTTCAAGGAGGTAGGGAAATGTGGTCAAGGCAGAGTGAAAGAGAAGATAAAGAAGTTGCCATGAAAGAGGGAGGAAGAGTGAAAGGAAGGCAAAGTGAGAGAGGAGAAAAGGAAGTCAACGTGAGAGGGAGAGGAAGAGTGACAAGAAGATAGAGTGAGAGAAGAAAACTAAGCTAGACTTGTGCTGTCGAGCTGGCGTGAAGCCAAAGGAATTCGACACAGCTTAGCTACAGTATTCTGTAAGGAGTATATTCATGATGGAATTGGATTCGGTCCTCTGCAGAGGACCGTCCTCTGCAGAGGATCAAGGCAGTAAACTCTGCATTTTTCTTTTTTTTTTTTTTTAATTTTTAAAAAAATGAAGGCAGCATTTTACTGCCTTGGTCCTCTGCAGAGGACCGAATCCAATTCCGCTTCTTTCACTCTGATCCTGTCGCATCTCTTGCAATATTTCCTCTCTCTCACGCCTCTCTCTTAAGATCTCAAATTCAAAAAACCCAAAAAATAATAAATAAATAAACTTTCTTTTCGGTTGAGAATCAGATTAGCAGGTGAGGTATCCATTTCCTCCAAAACCTTTTTGAAAGCATCTTTTCATGGGAATGTACCATCCATAGAGATCCGCGCCAGGTCACGGAGAATGATAAGAGACATTTCCATTTAGTTTATTATCCTCTTCATGTTCCACAAATACTCAGCCATGGGTCGACTTTCGATCACTCTAAAAAAACCTCTAGGACTTCACTGCAATACCCTTCGCCCCATCCTATCGATATCTGTCAAATACTCTGCCAGGAGAGGGTATCGTTTGGTGCTTCAAAATGTTCAATGTAACATTCTTAAAATTTATTTAATATAATAACCAATTAAGGTTCATTAATAACTAAGTAATGCCCATCATTTACCAAAATACACAAAAGTAAATTAGAGTATGTAGAATAAGCCCTAATGTGACAATATACAATCATCCAATATAAACCAAAAAGACAGAAGCACTACTCAGAGTAGCCTAAACTTCTGAGGTCATTCCTGATGGACCCAGACAGAAACTATCACCTGAAAAATGTGGTAACCATCAATCCAACTTATTACGAATACTAATATGTGCTAGTGAGGTGTTAAGTGGAACAATTTATATAACAAAATATTAAAAATAAAATTCACGAATATCCACATCACAAAATTTCATATCATAAATTATGTATCATAAATTAGGTATTACAATTTTTCATTAACACAATTTTCAATATGCCTCCCACCAATCCAACCATATCGCCTTATTTCCTCCGACTAGACCCATGGGCTAAGTTACATCCATGTTACAGGTTACTCAAAAGCTCACTGGTTATGTGATGAGGACCGACCAAAATCCTCAGAGCACATGTCTCAGACCATGGGTCTTTTCCCCTCATTGAACTAATGGGGTGTCGTAAGCCCTCATTGAACTAGTGGGTCAGTCCCTCATTGAACAAGTGGAACAATATAAAGCCAACCATCGTGCACCAATGGAGACCTCATCAAGTGGTGGAATAAACTACTCCATTTCTTCTCAATTCAACCCTTTCCATAATTATCATAATAAATATCATAATATCAACATTCTCAATTCTTATACATAAATAAATTAATATGTATATATTCACAATTCAAATCATAAGGTTCCACGAGACAATTTCTATTAAGATATTCATAATTAGTTCACAAAATACTCACAAACAACACACTAGTACATATAATAAGTGAAAAGTTGTTACCTTTCGCCGAACCTAATTATTATCACACTGCTCCTAATCCAAGAGTTCAAACATACGCCAAAAATCAATCTACCACAACCAATTTACTAACCATTAATAACTTTTTCAAACTCCACATAATTAAAATTGTAATTTACAATTTCATAAAAATAAACAAAATTTAATAATGAATATTATTATAATAAAAACTGAAAATAACAGTCCTTCAAATTTCAAAACTAAAATGATTAAAATTTCAATAATATCTTTATTAACCCAGAGCCTATTCCAATACGTCATCAATACTTTAAATTAGAAGTTTAATAAATACCAATTATCCTATAAATTACGCTTTATTGCATTATATATAATGTTTCTAAAAATTTCAAAAATGTATATATATGTAACTTGACTCTTTACACATGATTTTTCTAGAATTTTTTCTGACTAAACTTTGAAAATTCGCAATTAATTCTACAAAAATCTAAATGAAGTTCTTCCAAAAGCTACGTGTTCCTTAACATGTCTACTTTAAAAGAAAAATAATACCAATAGCCAGAAAATATTATATCATTCCTAGATTTTTAAAATTCAAACATTGTCCAGAAAACTTTCTAAAATTGTGACTCAACTTCCAAAAATCATATCACAAGTTACAAACCCCCATTTAAGGTGATCCAAAGCTCTTTTTAAAGATTAATATGTGTACTATCAACACTCAAAATTTCATGCAATATATTAAATGTTTCATATTCCATAACCATGCCATAAAATGTTCATTATTCCTGAAACACAAAATTCGTCCACATTTTTTGTTAAACTTCGGAAAATCATATTTCCCTTTTTACACATCCGATTTAGGTGTTCTTTGACTTTTTGGAAAGGTTGAGATGTCTACTATCTACTGTAAAAATTTCAAGAAAAATACAAATGTGTATGCATGGCTGATGAAAGTTGGATGGGTTAAATTAATTACTAGTTGGATTATTATTTTGGGCTGAGCTTTAAATTATGGGTAATGGGCTGATGTATTTATGAATTGAAGAGAATATATGAGCCTTGTGAGTTTGTTGTTGGGCTGTGGTTAATAATTAAATGAGATGGAGTATATGAGCATAATGAATATCAATGTTATAGCAAAAAAAATAATGAATATCAATGGGAATTTGTTTACATGAGATTATAAAATTATGCCACTTAATTGTCCTCAAGACTTTTATTTGTAATTACTGAAATAAATATTAAAATTTACTTCTTAATTTCATTTAAGGATTTTTTCCTCAATTAAATTTCTTTAAGCCTTAAATATATAACTTCCATAATTTTAGGTATAATTTTAATCTATTTTTTTTAATTATTATTATTTTATTAATCTTTATTTATTTTAATCCTAAAAAAAAATTAGGATATTACATTCAAGACTATTCGGATCGGATGAGGTTGGTGAAGATAATTTTTAATGATCTTTGAAAAATAGTTTTCAAGACTTTCTCCTCTCTCCTCTCTCTTATTCATCCGTTTTTGCTTTTTTACAGCCCTATTTCTCCTCATCTCATCTTGAGAGCAACGATGAGGATAAATTGGATTTTTAACTATGAAGAATGAGAACTAAACTGCACAGATTTCACTTATGTCATTTTTCCTGCATATGTTTGTGGCTTTATCAGGTATGCATCGGCTGGTAAAAATTATGGGTTTGTATGAGAACTGAGAAGGAGATGGTTCTAACACTAGAGACATGCAGAAAGGGTTTTGTTATCTAACCTATCCTCAATTGATGCTTAAATGGATTTTTTTTTGTCTCCCAAGGTCTATTCTTTATGTGTTTACAAGGCAAGGGATCAGGTATATTGTATTCTGTGTGGCTCACGTAGTTTGTTATCTTTTCTCATTTGATGACAGTTCCTTATCTTTTCTAAAGCACTCTCTGATGCAACAAGGGTCCTCTTTGATCTTGAGTTTCATGTAGTTGAAGGACCCTTCTGCAGTTCTTTAGCTGGCCCTGCCCTTAATCTTTATTATCCTTTTCTTTTCTCTATATGTAATGGATCATAGACTATTATCAAGTTTAACCACAGACTTCACTCTATGCTTCTGCGCAAGCTTTATGCTAGTGGTTAGTATTTTAGTGGAAGATGTAACATCCTAAATTTTAGACCCTGAGGATTGAGAATAAGCCTAAGTTAGGCAGACTACTAAGCCCGGTTTAGGAAGTATGACATTTCCTGGACAAGTAAACATCCTTTGTGTTTTTAAGAAAAATAGGAAGAGAGGAGGACACTGGAGAGTCAGTGTAATAATCACAATGAAACACATGTCACTTCAGGGGTAAAAGAGGAAAAGCAAGGGCAAAACAGTCAGTTCCTTAATTGAAAATTCGTCCACCATGAGAGAGAAGAGAAAACCAGGTGATTTAAGTCATACTCCAGCTAAAACATGTCATGCAGGTCTCATAGGTGATTAATCGACAGAAACGGGACCGATAAGGACCAATTAGGGATTCTTTTGGACTGAGTAGGTTAGGTGTGGGACCATATATGAAGTTTAGAAAGTGTTATGTAGGAATGTCTATTTATGAGGGAAAAGTTTGGCAAAGATAAAGAAAAGTGCAAAGAGAAGCATCCTGATGGCCGGCGGGACCCACACGGACCGATAGGTCGGGAACTGGACCGAAAAGTGAGGAAAAAGGGAATTAAATATCAGAGACCCGATGTGTGGAGCCCCTTAGGCGTCACACACTCCCTTTGATCAATGAAAATATTTACTTGGAAGAAAAGAAAGAAAAGTCAGTGTAAAAATCAAACCGCGGGATCTGCATTAGGAGAACAGTGGTAAAATGGGAATAAATAGGTAAAAATTGATTTGGACAGGTATGTGAGCCCAAAATGGCGCCAATTAAGGAAGTTGGTTGAGTAAGTTAATTTGGACAAGTATGTGGGCCCAAAATGGCGCCAATTAATTTACCTAATTTAGATAAATTAAAGAAGTTGGTTGAGTAAGTTAATTTGATATGTATTTTTTAAAATATCATAGTTATTATCTTCCCTATTTTTTTTTTGTATTCACTATCTTACATGATTATTGTTAACGAATATGAAAACTATGTTTATATTTAAGACCAAAATTAACTCTCTAAATATGTCTTATATTATGGATCAAATGGAGTAATTTTTGAAATATACAAAATTCATTCTTGGTGGATTAGGGTCGCCAAAGTCCAATGCAAGTGAGGCTATTATGTGATAGTTTTTTTTTTTGTACATCATTTGATAGATTTTTATTTTCTCTCCCGTCATTAAAATTCATGGCTCCATAAAGTTTTATTTCGCCCCCTCCCATCATTAAAATTTCTAGCTCCGCCACTATACCCTACCATAAAATATAAGTGTGCAATAAAGATAAATTGATTAACTAATAAAAAAATAAACCAATTAGCATCTAAATAGTAAAGTACCAACTATGTAAACATTCAAAATTAATAGTTAAGAGCACCAGATAATAAGGGAAGGAATAATCATGCCGTCTAAATAACAACAGTGAAAACATAGTCAACGAGGGTAAGTAACCAATCCGACGTGGCTAAAAGCCACAAAGAATATAATTAACATGAATGATACTCATAAAAACCCTCCCTCCGTTCCACATGAGTTGGCCATCACACGGGATTAGCACCTCCTAATCACCCTTCTAGCTGGGATGCCATGGTGCGCCAAGGGCTAATGGAACCGCTTATAGTAGCCAGTATTCCGGTTTCAGTCCCTTGAAAACATTTTTCCAGCGTTTATGGAAGTAAACTGTCATGCACTTCAAATCGCTTCAATCCAAAATAAATGAGCATTTCCTTTAAGAAATTCTATCCCTTCCATGTACACATAGAAGTTTCAAGATAAGCAGAAAATTTTGATAAATCAAATTCTTTCTTGCTTCAATTCTTTTCAACGCTTTAACATATCATTTATAAAGTGCTAGTACTCAAGAAAGCCTTTATAAGAAAATAAAATAGATAAATATATTTGATGGGAAATTTGATTAAAATACTGCATCTATATTCAAGTGAGACGTTATTTACTCACACAGTCCTAATAGCTATAGATAATCCTACTATAGCCTTCAAAATATGATCTTTAATTCCCTATAACATATAAACAACAATATAAGAATCCATAACATCATACTTAATAGGATTTTCCATTGTTCTCTTTAACCTGTATGAACACTAACACTTGACATATTTGTGTATGTATATAAAAAATTCTATGCTCATAACAATTACAATTATGAAATAATTTATTCTAACTTCTACTTATGGAATTCTTAAGTATGCACTACAAAAAAACCTCGGATTACCCTCAGAATTACCAATGGAAAAAAAATTCCATCAATAATTACTCACGGAATTCTCACGTAATTCTGAGGATAATTAAAATTACCGACGGAAAATTTCCATCGGAAAAAATGACGTCAGTAATGTCGGTTAAAACAAGCCACAACCTTTTTTGCGACGGACTTTTCCATCAGTAATTTTAATTACTGACGGAATTTTGTGGGTAATTTCTGACTGAATTTTTTTCTGTCGGTAATTCTATGGGTAATCCTGAGCTTGCTGTTAAAAAGTAAGATGCTGATTATATGGAGCTCGGATTCCTTCACCGAGAACGAGAACGAAGTATTATATTACAAACAATCGCCCCATTCCCTTTCACAACCAGACTCGTTTATTTACCCTAGTTATCAAACCTCCGCGAGGTTTTTTAACATAGGACATAGATAGCTTCTCATATCTAATACTTCCCAAATTTCATAAAGTCCTTTCTCAAGCATTTCTTCAAACACCTTGCAAGCACCCAAGTCCCAAGTAACTAGCATAAATAGATAGACCAAATTCTTATACTTCTTCTACACAAAATACCTTCTATCTTCAAGAAAACTGAAATTTAAAATTACTTTAATCAAAACCTAAAGTCTCCTCCTACATTTCCAACGATTAGAGGCATATAAGGAATAAGTACCTTTCTAAACTAAGCTTCTGACTTGTAATTTCTTTTTATTAGCCTCAGCTTTCAAATCTCTTTGCTTCACGTATGCCCACTGTCAACAAAAACGAATTTCTTCTCTTATACCCACAAGCACATTATAGATTAAAAAGGGAAGAGAATAATACACCTGTACCCACCTCACATCGCTGCAACGGAGGAAGAAAAGAGAAGACCCAAAAACCTTAGCACCCAATACACCTCAGCGACGCTCAAATAGAAGAAGGAGAAGAGAATCCCAATGCTTACTTCAACCCTGATACCAGCAAACGGAAATCCACGTGACGTGAACACACATACCCGCCGAAGATTGAAGGGAAGAAGAACGGCGACACTGAATCGAAGAGATGAGTCAAGCTCAATGAGATGTTTCCGGTTTTTTTTTTTTTTGGGGTGAAGGGGTAAATTTGCTAACACTTTTATCTCGGGTGCATCAACACAAAAAAAACTTTTAAATGGACCATTTATACCAAACAACCTTTTAAAAGGTAAAAATAACACAAAAACGTTATTTTTGTCACCAACTCCGTTAGTTACTGTTCTCTTTTTCCTTCTCCCTCCTCAGTCCTCTCTCTCTAGTTTTAGACTCACCCTCTGTCAAGTTATGAAGTTTTGAGGCATTGGTCCTTTGTACAAGAAATGCCGAAATGTAAAACAGTTTATCCTGCAACATTAAAATTCAGAACTTAACAGCGCATTTCATTCAACGGACGTGCAAGCTGAATAATATCTTCTATCACTAGGATGCATGATCACCATTCTCAAACTCTATCTTCAACTTGTAAGCAAACAAACGTTTGAGGTTCAAGTAGTTCGACGAGCTATTTATTGGGTTTCCATCAAACAGTAAGTAAGCATACGATCTCTAACCGTACTTACACAAAATTGATCTTTTTATCACTCATTAGCAAAAATAAAAATAAAAAGCAATGTTCAACATCAATCACACAGCCCTAAGAGAAACAAAAATTTATAGGCAAAAGACAGGCAGGAAAATTCAGAGATTATACCTCAGCACCTTCAGAGGAAGCTGTTGACGCCGTGGAAGAAGGACCACTATCTGAATCAAGACTGAAGAAAAGGAAAAGGGCGAGGGCGAAAAATTCGAGAGCCATGACGTAAAGCAATACGATGAACCAAGTTTGTTGCCAGAAGGGAAATTCAAATTCGGAAGGCCTCCTCCTTTCCCTGTAAACAATCCAGGTTGGTCCCGAGCTTGGCGTAGACGGAGAGGGAGAAGAAGAAGAAAAAGGCTTTCTTCGAGATAGATTATCTGACCCTACGGAAGCCACGGTTCGACCCGACTTACCATCCAGATCGGAATAGAGGGAAAGAAAGCTTACCATCCAGATCGGAATAGAGGGAAAGGAAGCTTACTGCTCAAAAGAAGAAGAATGCTCAACTCGTCATAAAACGGATTGTTCTGTTGGAGCTCCAATGAATTTCAGGGCAGAAGAAATCCTAGCTTGTATAGGCTTCCAATTCCAACTTCCAGCTTCAACTTTTCGCAGGAAGAAATCGGGAGACAAGTGAAAGAGACGCTGGAAAATTGGAACACGTTTTGTGACATATTTTAAGCCAATAAGGTAGCAACACATAGCCAGGTTAATGACGTGGAAGATTTTAAGTGGATAAAAAACTACACGGAGACTTCGGGTCAATTCACTTTTTGGGTGAGTTTGAAACGAGGGCTTTTTGACCAATATAATAACAAAAAAAAAATATTTACCGGGTTAATGCACTGTACAAACTATTTACTAAAGTAAGGCAATTGGTGGCGTGGGGCCGGGGTGCGCCGTCAGTGGCGTGGACAGGGTTCACGCCACTGACATATAATTTTTTTTTTAAAAGTCTAAATCAGAGGCTCTGATTGGGCCACGTCATTAGGTGGCGCAGGGGGTCCCCACGCCACGTCAGTGGCATGGGGACCCCCTGCGCCACCAGTGGCGTGAGCCTTATTCTAGTAAATAGTTTGTACAGTGCCTTACTTTGGTAAATATATTTTTTTTTTATATTGGTCAAAAAGCCTTGAAACGAGAAAGAGAGGAGGGAGAAGGAAAAAGAGAACAGTAACTAATGGAGTTGGTGACAAAAGTAACAATTTTATGTTACTTTTACCTTTTAAAAAGTTGTTTGGTATAAATGGTCCATTTAAAAGTTTTTTGTGTTGGTCGCTCCCAAGATAAAAGTTTGTTGCCCAATTTACTCCTTCACCTGTCCTTTTTTTCTTGCTCTGCAACTAATTTCGTCAACGGGAAAAGCAAATACGGAAGTACGTAGGATTTTTGTTGGGAAGAGATATTTAAATGGTAGGCCTTTTCGTAATTTCAGGCTTACACTTGTCATGTTATATTATTGTTTTAGGTAAAGGAGCATCCAGCATTATTAAGTTTATCTCCAGAAGCGCCCAGCACAACGAAGTTTTTTTAGGAGTGCCCAGCACCACAAATTTACATTTTGGGAGTGCCCAGTGCCACGGCCGTTAGTTGACTGTCAACTTAGATGGAACGCTGACGTGACATTGATATGGTGCTGACGTGAACTAACACGCTGACGCGGAATAAAAAAATTCAAAAAATTAGGAAAAAATTTCAAAAAATTAAAATAATTAGAAGAAAATTTTTTTAAAAAAATCAATAATTAGAAAAAATTAGAAAAAAATTCAAAAAATTAGATTTTTTTAAAAAAATTTAAAATAATTAGAAAAAATTTAAGAAATTAGAAAAAAAAAAGTCAAAATGCCCTTATATAAATTTTGTAGCTCAACTACCTTATTGATTTCACATAATCCCTCATTTATATCAATAGACATCTTTTACAAAGAAATTGACGAAAATTAGAATGTTGTATTATAATTAGGACAAAAACAAACTCTCAAATGTTGTCTTATTATTAGTATTATTAGAATTAGATTATTATGTGTGTGGTCCTATTTATAAGGTAAAGAAATAACAAATATTTTGGTCCTATTTTTTTAATACATATTATTTTCATCTTATTTATAAGGCATCATTAATTTTGTTTAAGGGTACAATTTTACCCTTCTTTTATTATTGTTAATTTTGTTCTCATGTAGTCATGGGGTATACTTTATATAATAAATAAGGATAAATTTAGAAATTTATTGAATTTTATGATATAGTAGTTAATAAAATTTAAGGTAAGGGGATTCCATTGAGAATAAGGGCAAATTCGGTGTACCAAATATTGTATTAACTCAATATATGATACTCCCTCCGGTCCTAATTATAAGGCATAATTGACTTTTTTGGAGAAATTAAGGAAGCTAATTAAATTACTTTAGACTATTTTTATTTTTATTTTTTTTCTTCAAACTAATTAATTTAACTAATAAACTAATATATAATCTAAAGATACACAATATATGAAATGATTAAGTAACTTATTTAGCTTCCTTAATATCTCCAAAGAAAGTCAACTATGTCTTATAATTAGGACCGGAGGTAGTATTTGAATAATTTTGTATAAAATTCACAAAACAGTAAATTTCTTATTATGTACATTATAAAATTTTCTTAGAAAATGATAAATTTTTTTAATTTAACCTTTGTGAAGATTAATTTTGATTTTGTTAATGCATGCTAGATTAAATTTGAAAGATGGTTGAGTTTATTTTTTAAAAAAAAGAAATGGCTCTCCCAAAACCCTAATTTACTCCCTTTTTGTCCTTATTATAATAGCTTACTAATAACTTTAAATAAGTTAATAAATTATCATAAATAGATTAAAAATTTAATTAGTTAAGATTATTTAATGTTTTTGAAATTTTAAAATTCCTGTCAAATTCCAGGAATCAAGAATAATATTAAAACTCTTCTTCTCAATTTGTTAGAGGAGGTTATAAATTAGGTAGTTATATAGTTAGTTACGTCGGGAACATTAGCATAACAGATTATTTTTTTAAGAAAATTAATACCTTACTTACCAAAAGAAGATCACGTGTAATAAAAGGCAGAAGTAACATTGCATGGGATGATCTATATATCTGCTAACACATTGCTCCCCACAACGGTCTAGTCAAATAAAGCCAACAGAAAGTGATCGAAGAATGTGATTAGTTCTGTTTAATCTTCTTCCCTGCACATCAATCTGTGAAGAAAACATTGTCAGACTGCCCAATTTCTTTTCAGATCAGATCAAGAATTTTTCTCTCTAACTCTGAAAAGGTGAAGTAAGACGCTCCTCAGTCATCAAGATACAGATCAAGAATCCTTACAGGTAATTATTATTCTGTTTCTCTTTTAATATTTCTCTAAATCTTCCTTCTCTTCGTTCTTTGTTGACTGAAATTGACTTCAGAGAATTCCAGATCGATCCTGGGCTTCAAATTAATATTTTACGGCTAAATTCATTTGTTAGTCTCAACTCTAATCTTGGTAGTTTGATGTGATAGTAAGTTAATATCGATCAATGATTTTCCTTTAGCTCTCTAATTGGAAAACCAATAGAAGTATCTAAGATGTATATGCCTAGCTTATGGAATAATTGTGTGTGGTTTTTCAACTCTGTTCAGAGAGTCGTGTAGTTTCGTACGTGAAGATCAAGAATCCCACAAGGTAATTAAAACATCATCGAAGTTTATTTGGCTTCTTGTTTAATCTCATTCTCTTCCTTGTTTGGGGACTGAAATTGACACATATATGTAGTAAGCAAAATAACATTGAATAAGTTTTGGCCTTGTAATTAGAGTGTTAAATACTCTATCAAATCTTGATTAATATGTCCTGATGATTCAATATCTGAATAGATATATGGAATCAAATAATTCATCATCCAACACTGCGACAGCTTTCTCTTCTGATCCCCCACCTCCTAATCAAAGGAATGATGACAAAGGAAAACAAACTTGCAGGTTAGTTAACATCTAACTGTTTTTATTTCTTGTATATTCTGTCAGCTGTACGTTACTTATTATATATTTAAATTCTCGTTTTTCCTATATTACAGCAACGAGAGCGAAGCAAATAATAACCCGGACAACAGTGTTCTTAAACCAGGAAACAAAGGGAGATCCTCGCAATATACTGGAGTCTCCTGGTTCTCATTTTTAAATTCTCAAGTCTCCTTTATATATATATATCATTGCATATATAACCCATATCAGTATACACACATTAAACATAATATGCCTGAAATAGGGGCGGATTGACGAATAGTGGAGATCGATGGGTAGCCAGGTTGTATACGGGCAGGAAAACACTACACCTGGGCGTGTTCGGTGCGTTCACATATATAAATTCAAGTTCCGTACTTAACGTACGTACGTGTAATATAATTATCTAATCATCATCAATAATAATCAGGGACGGAGAAGGATGCGGCCGTAGCATATGATATAGCGGTGATAAGATTGAAGGACCTGATTCCCGGCAAAAGAAAATTGAATTTCGACTTGAAAAATTATAATACCGAAGAGATTCTTAAATGTAGTAAGATTCCAATCGGAGAGGGTGCTAGCAGGTTGATCAAGGAACTCACGGTGGAAGAGATTCTTAAAAAGTGATGATGTGGTTGGAGTTGTTCCTTGGAATAATGATGATCAGTGGCCGTACAGTGAACCTCTGATGAATGAACCTCTAAATGGAGCATTTGGTGAGCGGAAATTATTCCTTGAATGATTTTAAAGATCTTGATTCCACGGAGGATGTGGTGATGAGTTTTGCTGACGAGGACCCTGCTTCATAAATAAATAATATTTTGTCTTCTCTTTCCTTTTTAGATATTAATGTCTTACAGAAACTTTTTAATATGATGAAGACATGCAGTAACAATCAACTATATAGAGTCGGCTAGCTAGAAATTATTACTCTGTTAATTTCTGGAAACTGTATAGTATATTGACTACTGTGAAACTGATTAATTACCACATGCATGCATGTGGCAATTAAACATAAGCATTGAACGTTATTG
Organism: Acacia crassicarpa; assembly: GCA_034222035.1. NCBI lineage: Eukaryota > Viridiplantae > Streptophyta > Magnoliopsida > Fabales > Fabaceae > Acacia > Acacia crassicarpa. The sequence goes on along the minus strand of JAWXYG010000019.1, from coordinate 728,069 downwards.
GATTGAGTTCAGTTTATCTGCGTATAAAGCTTTTCAAGCATCGTCTTTTATTATAAGATTCAAACTCACAACCAGAAGACAGGATCAGGTCTTCAAAAGTTGATGATGTGTGGTGCTAATTGATGATATTGACTGAGCACGAAAATTTGATAGGGGGTGTGTAGAGCCAGAATTATATTTATGGGAAGAGTGTGTATATACTGCTCCTCCGTTCATATATATATATATATATATATATATATATATAAAAGATACTTTTTTTTTAATACGCTCATCTCTTTTTATAAGATGTTATTTGGCTTTGTCTCAATAATAAATACATTTTATCCATTTTGCCCTTATTATAATTTTTAGTGATAAAAATATAATAGGAGCACGTACGTATCTCATCGATGTATGATTTGAATTGATGAAATATTGATTGAGCGGGAAAATTTGAAGAGAAAGTGTAAATATTATAAGTAACTAAAATTTGTTTAAATATTTATATTCAACCTAGGGACACAACTCGGTTTTAGTCAACTGCCTTCTATCTTCAACTATGTCTAGAATGGAAGACATTTGTGTATAACTAAAAGTATGCTGTATGATCATGAACTAGAATTACACTTGCTCAAAGATTAGTGTTTTTTTTTTAAAAAGTAAAAAAGGAGACTTGTGTTTTTATATACTCTGATTAGGTCATATTTATAATGCATAGAAATAACAAATATTCCATTCTCATATATAAAACACCTCATTATTATTATTATTATTATTATTATTATAAATGTATGATTTCCCCCTTCATTTATTATTGTGTTGATTTATACTCATAGAGTATAATAACATTAAATAGTTATAAAATTAAAAGTTATTGAATTTTATGACAAAGTTAACAAAGTTTAAGGTAAGGGAAACTTGTTGAATGAAGCCAAATTTGAGGGACGAAATATTAAATTAGCCCTATACATGATAGATGAACAATTTTGTAACAAAATTCACAAAACAGTAAATTTCTTATTATGTACATCATAAAAATTACTTAGAGAATAATAAAAAATATTTACTTTTAACCTATGTTAACATTAATTTTGTTTTTTTTTTCTAATGCATGTTAAATAAAATTCGAAAGATGGTTGAGTTTGGAAGAAGGTGCCTCTGCGACTCAAATTTTTGTTTAAAAGAAATGGCTCTCCTAAATCCTAATATACTCCCTTCTGTGCTTTTTATAAAAGCTTACTAATAAATTTAAATAAATTATCTACAAAATTTAATTAAGATTCCTTAATTCTTTTGAAATTCTTGATATATAGTGCCAGTAATCAAGAATTTTAAGACTCCTCGATTAGTTAGAGGTGGTTATAAATTAGTTAGTTATTTGTTTAGTTAATTATCTGGGGAACAGTAAAATAACATATATTTCAAAAATAAATTAATACCTTAATTACCCAAAGAAGACTTGTAATAAAAGGCAGAAGTAACATAGCACGTGGTGATCAGCTTAGGCATTGCTCCCACTCAACCGTGCAGCCAAGAGAAAGTGATTGATTTTGTTTAATCCTTAAGACGCACACCAATCTCAGACTACACAATTTCTTATCAGACTCAAAAATCTCTCTTTAACTCTCTCCAAAACTGAAGAGAAGTTGAAGTTAGACGCTCCTCGATCAATAATCCTTATGGGTAATTATAACATCATGGGTAATTATAACATCACTTTATTCTCTTCGCTGTTCGATGACTGATGAATCTTGCAAGTTTGATGTGACGATAAGTTAATGTCCATGATTTTTCTCACACAGCTCTCTGATGTTCAAATTAATCTTTTTGGGCACAATGAAAAATGCATTTGTTAGTTTCAACTCTAATCTTGGAAGTTTGACGTGTTGATAAGTTAATATCCATGATTAGTTTCTTGCACAACACTCTGACATTCAAAAAAACAATAGAAGTATCTAAAATGAATATACGGAATAATGTGTGGTTTTCCAAATCTGTTCGGAGAGTTGTGTAGTTTCGTGTACTTTAAGATCAAGAATAATCCCTACAAGGTAACTAAAGCGCCACCAGAGTTTATTTTGATTCTTCTTTAATCTCTTTTTCTTTCTTGTTTGGTGACTGAAATTGATATTTCAGGGAATTCCCGATTGATATTGCTGGCTTCAGAATAGCATCGATTTCACTGATCTTGCCTGCCACCAGATTAAAGAACTATTATGTAAACCCTAAGTCCCTAACGATCCATTTTAAATTTTCCTATAGCTCGCTGATAAGATTAATTCTTTGAATCTCTTCCCTTCAAACTTTCTCCATACAAATAATAATTCATTAGCCAGCTAGGCCATATGAGTGAGTGAAAGCACTGATAATGTTGTCATAATCATCACACAAATTTTAAATGAAACAAGCGCGCGCGCACATATAATAAGCAAAATAACATTGAATAAGTTTTGGCCTTGTAATTTGTGTGTTAAATCCTGCACAAATCTTGATTATATATCATCACGATTCAATATCACACAGATACGTCTATATATATATATATATGGAATCAAATAATTCACCATCCAACCCAAGTTTCTCTCGCAACACTGCGGCAGCTTCCTCTTCTGATGCGCCACCTCGTAATCAAAGGAATGACGACAAAGGAAAACAAACTTGCAGGTTAATTTAATTAACATCTTACTGTTATGTATTTTGGTATATTATGTCTTGTTTATTCTGTCAGCTGTATGTTACTTGTATACTAATATTCTAGTTTTTCCTATTACAGCAACTTGAGCGAGGCAAATAATAACAATAATAGGAGTTCTAAGTTCGCGGGAGGTCGAAGGTAATTAATTTGATATCATTGCATATATAGACTTATACGTATACACAAATTAAACATAATATAGCTGAATTAAGGGCGAAGTCGAAGAGTGGATGTAGATGGGAAGCCGGGATTAATGACGGGAAAGATCGACACTATCTGGGCAAATTCGGTGAGTTCATATATATATGAATTCAAATTCCGTTACGTGCATGTGAATTCCTTCAGGTGATCATCTAATTATCATCAATCATCAGAGACGGAGGAGGCGGCGGCGAGAGCACATGATATAGCGGCGATAAGATTGAGGAGCCCGACCGCCGCCAAAAAATTGAATTTCGACTTGGAAAATTATAATGTGAAAAAGATTCTTAAATAGGGAAAATATCAATAAGATCCCAAGGAACATAAAAAATATGAAAAAAGTCCCAACCCAAAATTATAATACCCCAAAATTTGTATTTTCTCAAATATGATATTTTGGCAATTAGGACCTATTAAAAATAGGAGAGTATGTTGTCGCCAAAATAGTATTGTATTTATTCTATCTCTTGAATAAGTTTTCGGTAGGACTTAATAGGGCAAAATCTAACTCTCTAGATTTTATTAGGAGTCATAAAATATTATAAAGTGCCATAAAAACACCTAAATTAATTAGCTAAGATTTTCCAACAATTAAAGAATAATTAAATTCACACTTAAGAATATATTGACATATAATTCACATATTGTCAAAAATAAGCCGTAAAGGAGTAGGAAGATATTTAGAATAACCAGAGGACACTAAAAATAATTAGTAAACACTAAAACTTAATCTTAATTGAATTAACATTCATAATTAATTTAATGTTAAATAATTACAAGCAATTTACAATATTTAGGCTAAATTCAATATTAAAGCTTAACAAGGGATCGGTAATTGAAACAATTAGAATTAGTAGGGTCATAATTGAGTTGCAAAACAATCAAAACACTACAAATTAAACCTAATTAAGCTAAATCAAATAGTAAACAAGAAGAATTTAACTTAGGGCTTTTTACCACAATAAATCACGTTGGACCAATTTTTGGTAGCCCAAGCTCTTGCCCTAATTATCAATAAAGCCCAAAACAAACATAAAACCCAAAAATTCAAAGGAAGGCACGGTTTTGGTGGCTTCAAAGAGAAGAAAATGAATTTCAACACATGTTGCAAAGTTGGTCAAAACTTGTAGGATACAAATCACTATTCATTGCTTGCACCTCAAGTTCTTTGGCTTCTAGGAGAAGGAAGAAGAAAGAGAAGAAGGGAGAGAGAGAGAGAGAGAGGGCAGATGAGGGGATTGAGTGGTGAGGATGTGAGATTCCAATGTTACCCTAGATCCAATGGTGGAAATTTACCAAGAATGAAGTTGCAATTATTTACAAGATTGTCCAACCTTTTCACTATAAATAGAGGCATAGGTCATTCACTTTTCTTCACACCAAGCAAAGCATCATCTGCATAATTGAGAGAGAGTGAAGAGAGTTTGAAGAAGCTTGAAGGAGATCAAGCTTTAGGTAAGCAAAGTTCTTTAGTTTTGAGTTTTAAATTCATAGATAGAAGTAGTTTTAATCTTTAAAATTATAGAGTAGTTTTATTTTCATGTTTTTATGGTTAAAAATAGCTTTATCTCGAGAAATTAGTGAAGAAAGTGATTTAGCAAAATTTCCGGGTTAGAAACACTGTAGTAACGAAGTTCTGGCGAAAATTCGTCGGTTAGGCGATTTCTGAACTAGTAACAGAAATGCTCTTATTTCATGTTGATAATGGTATTGAAAAATTCTGGAAAACTTCATGTTTAAAGTAGACATATAGGGCTTTCCAAATATGTAAAGAGCATGTTGAAATGAGTTCTGTACAGTGAGAAAGAAATTCTCAAAGTTTATGCTGCGAAAATTCCTGGAATTTCTGGGCAGGAGATGAACACGTGAAATCTGGGAGTTATTTTTGAATTCTGGGCAAAGCCTAATATTTTTTATGAAAAATGGACATCCTAAGGAGTCCGGAACATTTTACGGATCTTCGTTTCAATTTTTCTAGAATTAGTTATGATTTTTCGAAGTTAGGCGAAATTCTGCCGAATATATTCCAGCGTCCTTTAACGAATTTTGAGGAAATAAAATGATAAACTAGTGTACCAATGGTAAAATAGTCAATAGTGGCCAAAATATCTTTTAGGATATTATTTTTAAATTAATAGGACGATATTACTATGATAGGCTATCCGAAAGAACGCAGACCGACCAACTACATACCAAGATCATCACCGACTCAGGTGCGTTCGCGTAATGCTTATAATATGCTTATATGTGGTAGATAACCTTACATCTGCTGTGTGCTTATGAGATACATCTGCTGTGTGCTTATGTACTGTTGGGATACATTTGCTGTGTGCTTATGTATTGATTGTTGCTGAAACATCATGAATATCTGTCACACATATACTGTCATAATTAAGCATGAGGTTAACCGTTACCTGAGGTTCAATGGTCATTGACCCTCAGCTCCTACTATAGCTTCAGGGTCTGGAGGACCGAGGGCCAAAGACAAGGGTAAGGAGCCAGCGTGAGGACGCAGACGGAGAGAATTTTATTTGGCTTTATATTTTCGAACTATATTCAGATAATTGTACCACTGTGTAAGCAGCCAAATACCACAACAGTGAATGTTTTATCAGATACTCGCCTTTTTGAAATTGTTCCGATGCTCTACTCTGATGGAAAAGAAAAAAAAATTATTCCGCTTTTGAAAATTGGGGTGTTACAAAAATCAAATTGTATTGATAACAGGAAATACTATACTGACAACAAGAAGTGCTATATTGACAACAATAAGTGCTATATTGACAACAAAATTTAAAAACTTGGTCATTCACAAAGGAAAAAGCTAGATTCACAGTAGGAAGTATTATATTCACAATAAAATTTAAAAACCTGGATTTTATTTCAAACTCAGGTCCCTAAACATACAGAGGTTATTCACAACAGAAAAAGCTAAATTTACAACAGGAAGCGTTTTATTCACAATAAAATTTAAAAACCTGGATTTTGTTTCAAACTCAAGTCCCTAAACGTACAGAGGCCATTCACAACAGAAAAAGCTATATTGACAACAAAATATAAAAACTTGGAGCCATTTTGAAACTCAAGTCAATATAGCTTTTTTGTTGTGAATGACCTCTATACGATTAAGGACTTGAGTTTGAAACAAAATCTAAGTTTTTAAATTTTGTTGTGAATATAGCACTTTTTGTTATGAATCTAGCTTTATCTGTTGTGAATGGCCTCTGTACACTTAGGGACCTGAGTTTGAAACAAAATCCAAGTTTTTAAATTTTCTTGTGAACATAATACTTCATGCTGTGAATCTAGCTTTTTCTGTTGTGAATGACCTCTGTATGCTTAAAGACCTGAGTTTGAAACAAAATCCAAGTTTTTAAATTTTGTTGTGAATATAGCACTTTCTAATGTTAATCTAGTTTTTTTTCTGTTGTGAATGGCTTCTGTGCGCTTAGGGACATGACTTTGAAACAAAATCCAGGTTTTTAATATATTTGTGAAGATAACACTTCCTATTGTGAATCTAACTTTTTCTGTTGTGAATGACCAGGTTTTTAAATTTTGTTGTCAATATAGTACTTCTTGTTGTCAATATAGCACTTCTTGTTGTCATTACTGTTACACCCCTACCGGTCTCGCCTTCACAAGTGGCGAGTAGTATGATACCTCCTATTTATTAAATCCAACTGTTACACTTTTCCAATAATATCACAGGTTAGAGCAATATAGTGCAGCGTAGTTGTAAAATTGTTTGGGCGTAGTATACTCATAATAAATAACAAACCTTGGTAAAAATATAATTACATAAAATCTCTACAACAATTCTATGCTTTATTTGGAAGAGGCATAGAATATAGTTGGAAGAGGCTGGTATCTATGCTTCTTAACTCCTATGTAAATGCTAGGCTTCGTGTCTTAAATTAAAATAAGCAATGAACTAAAATTCTTAGGGTTACTTGCCTAGCTTGGTAAACTTATGAAGTGCAAATTTGCTATTAAATACTTTATACCTCTATGGTAGGTTAGTGCAAGTAATGACAGCCATAATTTATTTAAAAAAAATATTATGATCTATAATTTGATATGAAATGTGAAAGAACTTTTATGATTTGTGATACGGCAAAACTTTATAGCCTATAACTCCGCAAGTGTACGGGCCGTATTAAGTAATAAAATGATGAGAAAAGTATTGTTCCCACAATGACTTAATATAACTAGTGATTAGATATTAAATTCCATTATTCTATTTAAGTTGAGCGAGTTAGAATTGTGTTCAATAATAAAAAGAAATTTAATAAGAAACTAATAATAGCAAAGACTTTGTACAATGAACGAATTCCAATATCAAGAAGTACAACCTAGAGTTACTAATACTTTATTTGTTTCTTAGATTTTATTACCACTAAATTAATTTCAACTTAACTTAATCAGCTAATCGAGAGTATTAATTTCTATAAATGTCTTCAGGTCCATTTATATACCTATTTCAATTAATTATGTAATGTCTCACACAACTAAATAAGATGCTTTAGGTCAGGCTCACTCTAATTTGATTATATGGAGCTTCTAGGTATTTGTCTATCCTAAATGTAAATTAGATTAAAACCTAATTTCACATTATTAATTAATCCCAAGGTCACTTTAAGATTCCCTTCATCAAATTCAACCCGAAATTCCCAAAATATGCTCAATGGTGGCCAATCAATAAGCAATAATAATAAAAACAAGATTAAATAAACTCAACAAAAATTAAGCAAAACTATCAGTGAGAATAAAACAAGTTCATAGGTCTTCTAGGTTGAAAAGAAAAATTAGGCTCACATGACTATAATAAAATCCATGAATTTAAGATAAAACTCAGATTCAAGAAATAAAAAAAAGAAGAAAGAAGAGATCACAAAACTGTGGAGCTTCGTCTCTATTGCTTCCCTGTCTCCCGTCTCCGCCTCTACTCATTCGTTCCAGTTCCTCCGAATATGTTCGTGATGTTCACTGCTCTTGCTGCTACCTATCTCGCTGTAATTGGCTGTGCATGTATGTTGGACCCCTCGTTGTTTTAATTGTTGCGGGCTTCTCCACGGCTCTATCCCTCTGATCCAAATTATCCAAGGAACACCATTTACTTATCCCATATGAACGGTTTAGATTTGATTTTTTTAAACTGGTGATTTTTAAATAAAAAAATCATTATTTAAAAAAATATTTTTCATTTACATTTATACCCATTAAAATAATTTTTTTAAAAAAAAAACTAGAAAATAAAAAAAATCAAATTTGAACCGTCTAGATGAAATAGGCACCGAAACTGAATCCCTTACCCAGTATCTCCTTTCTCATTCAAAAAGATATCTTATATTGTTGTGTGATCACACAATTGATTTGGGGGAAAATATCACTAAGTTCCCAAGAAAATAAAAAATGTAAAACAAGTCCCAACCCAAAATCACAGCAATGAGATCTCTAATACAGTATTTGATGAGTGAAGATGTAAAGGATTACAGCAATGAGATCTCCTGGAGTTCGGATGACGACAAGCCTCAAGAACCTGCTGGTGGGTCCAACCAGAATAGATAAGACTTTTCTTTTTCATCTGCCGGTGTGTAAATATTAATGTCTCACAAACTGATTAATTAATTACTGCATGCGCACATGCATGCATGTGGTAATTAAAGATACGTAAGGCCGAACATAGCGTTGAATGTTATTGGACTGAGGTGGCTAGGAGATGATCACTCTCTTGGATATGTTAATATTCACAAACCAAATTAGAAAAAGAGAAGCGTCGTTTTCTACGTATTCTTCGTCTTTCATTGTAAGACTCAAACTCAAAACCAGAAGAACACGGAATCAAGTGGGTGCTTCTGCACCTGAAACTAAAGAATGCTTGTCTAGTTAACGATAAAAATGAAATACGACTAGTACTTTTTATATTGTTTTATGGTTGTTCATTCGATTGCGCTAACTAGAACCAGTTTCTGTGCCTATAAATATAAGAATTATATGATTATACCATATTTGCCCTTTTTGTTGGCAATATATTTCTTATCGAGAAGGATAAGAATACTTGAAGTTCAGCAATCAGGTTTACTTAATTATGTTATGAGAAGTTATGAGATTCTGGTGAATTTATGCCTTCTTATTTGTTATGGAAGGCGGATGATTGGGAAAATTACTGAAAAATCCTTGCTCGCGAAATCTATTACCCAAAATTATAAGTACCTAGAATTTGTTTGAAGATTTATATTTAAATTGTCTTCAACAGTCCCAACTCTTTTTCGATGTGCACTCTATATTTTATTTTCAACTACATATGAAATAGAGGATATTTGTATATGACTGAAAATTTGTCCCATATCGCTGAAAATGAGTTATACCTACTCAAAGAGTCCATATGCTCTTCTTGTCATGCCTTAAAATTTTAGGGGTGACTAACGTAAAATACAAGAAAATCTCATATTCCATAAACCTTGATATATAAATATAATTAGTTGATTTGTAACTATAATAACATTTTCAATTTCATATTTAATGCAATAACCTGTATACATAATTTATAGAACATGTATCAACATATTTCTTATGAGCAGACTATTAAGCTTCGTGTAAAAATTTCAGCTGAGTCTTCTCTGTAAGTGGGACTTCCCGAAAGTTCTATAACAGCCTCTTAGTTTAGAATAGCGTAAGAAGCCCCGTGTAACACCTCGATTTGCTAAAGCGTTTTCGAAATTAAGTTATTAGAGTTGAAAAGGGTTTGATCAGAGTAGAGCATTGGAATAGTTGTGAAAATGAGTAACTGATCAACATTCAATAATAATATATCTATGTACTCTTACAGTAATCCAAATATTTGAAATATCCCAAAATGACAGAAAATTAAAAATTTCAAAATGAGGGTCCATGTCTGCTTCTTCATGCCACCCGCTTACCCTTCTCTGCGTACTGATCTTCTGAAGGTCCTGGGGCTGAGGGAAGAGCTGAGGTTCAATTACCATTGAACCTCAGGTAACGGTTAACCTCATGCTTATATATCAAATATGTATGACAAATATCCATGGCAAAATAGCAATAATCACATACAATATTCTCATATTCAGATAATAACATAACACAGCCACTGCAATATGCATGTTATTATAGTCTGCACTATTTTCCACTGCCACGATGGCCTATCGTGTCCTCAGCGCTAGGAAAATATAACGACATTATCAAAACTATAACCCGTATCAGGTTGTATGTGTATGATCAATTTTCAAAACAGAGTTTCAGACTATCTATCACATATAAGCATACAATAAGCATTAGAGTTAGTGTTACAGTACGTGTCCGTCCCTGGATTGATAATTCCGGTATGACGACGATCGGTATACGTTTGCAAACTTCCTATATTGGGAATATTGCGTTATTAATTCATAAATAATATCCTCAAATATATTTTGGCCACTACTGACTATTCCACCCTTGGTACATTAAACCATCATTTTATTTCCTCAAAATTTGTTGAAAAACCGCTGGAATTTATGGGGCATAATTTCGCCTATCTTTGAAAAATCATAACTAATTCTAGAAAAATCGAAACGAAGATCCGTAAAATGTTCCGGACTCCTTAGGATGTCTATTTTCCAGTAAAAATATCAAACTTTGCCCAGAATTCAAAAATCACTCCCAGATTTCACGTGTTCATCCTCTGCCCAGAATTTCCAGCATTTTCGTAGTATAAACTTTGAGAATTTCTTTCTCACTGTACAGAGCTCATTTTAACATGTTCTTTACATATTTGAAAATCCCTATATGTCTACTTTACCCATGAATTTTGTCAGAATTTTCCAATGACATTATCAACATGAAATATGCGTTTTTCTGTGACTCATTCAAAAATCACCTAACCGACGAATTTTCGCCAAAACTTCGTTCCTACAGTGTTTCTAACCTGGAAATTTTGCAAAACCACTTTCTTCACTAATTTTTCAAAATAAAGCTATTTTTAACTATAAAAACATGAAGCTAAAACTATTCTAGAATTTTAAAGATCAAAACTACTTCTACCTATGAATTTAAACTCGAAACTAAAGAACTTTGCTTACCTAAAGCTTGGACTCCTTCAAGCCTTCCTTCAGCTCTCTCAACTCTCTCTCAAATAAGCAAGTGTTGCTTTGCTTGGTGTGAAGAAAAATGAATGACACAAGCCTCTATTTATAGTGAAAAGGTTGGACAATTTGGTAATTAAATGCAACTTTCCTCTTGTCAAATTTCCACCATTGGATCTAGGGTAAGGTTGAAATCTCACATCCTCACCACTCAATGCATCATCCAACTTCTCTCTCTCTCTCTCCTCTTCTCTTTCTTCTTCCTTCTCCTAGAAGCTAAAGAACTTGAGGTGCAAGAATGGAATAGTAAATTGTATCCTAGAAGCTTTGTCCAATGGCACATGTGATGAAAATCATTTCCTTCCCCTTGAAGGCTCCTCAGAACCGAAATCCCCTTTGGTCCTTTGGGTTTGATTTTTATTTTGGGCTTTATTGGTGATTTGGGCAATTGTTTGGGCTACAAAAATGGTGCAATGATGTTTTTGTTGTGACAAAAAGCCCTAAATTAAATTCCTCTTGTTTACTATTAGTTTTAGCTTAATTAAGTTTAGTTGTAATAATTTTATTAATTACCAATTCAATTATGATCCTACTAAATCCAATTGTTACAATTATTGATCCCTTGTTAGGCTTTATTATTGAATTTAGCCAAAATATTGCAAATTGCTTGTAAATATTTAACATTGAATTAATTATGCATTTTAATTTAATTAAGATTAATTTTTAATGTCAAATGATTAATTTTTAGTGTCCTCGAATTATTTTGGACCCACTGCTAGAAAAACAAGGAATTGTGACGGATTTTGCGACGGAATGTATTCCGTCGCAAAAATGTTGAAATTTGCGACGGAATACGGATTCCGTCGCAAATCAAAAAAATTTGCGACGGAATTAATAATCCGTCGCAAAAATTGCGACGGAATATTAATTCCGTCGCAATGTTGCGACGGAATATTAATTCCGTCGCAATTTTGCGACGGAATATTATTTCCGTCGCAATCATTTGCGACGGAAATTAATTCCGTCGCAAAATGGCGGCCAAAAAGGCCGCCATTTTAAGCCAATTTGCGACGGACTGGGAAGTCCGTCGCAAAAAGGAGGCCTTTTTGCGACGGAATATGGTTTCCGTCGCAAAAAGAGATGCTTTTTGCGACGGAATTCAATTCCGTCGCAAAAATTAAAATTACTTTTTGCGACGGAATTGAATTCCGTCGCAAATGTCGAATAATACGCCCTCACCTCCTCATTTCTGCCATTTCCGCCGCGAAACTCAGCCCTCAGCTCCATTCACCGCCCCCAGCTCCGGCCGGCCCTCTCAGCTCCTCCTCCGTCGGCCCCCAGCTCGCCCCTCCCCCCCAGCTGGCCCTCCTCTCACCTTCCCCCAAGCTCCCCCAACCCCTTAGCTCCCCAAACCGCCGGACCCAGCCCCCAACCCGTTAGCTCCCCAAACCGCCGGACCCAGCCCCCAACCCCCCTCTCCCGCCGGATCCAGCCACCAAACCACCTCCCCCACTCCCTCAGCTCCCATCCGAGCCCCCTAAGCTCCCATCCCTGCCCTCAGCTGCTCCCCCACCTCTCAGCTCGTCCCCCACCTCTCTCACAGCTGGTTTATTCTTTTTTTTTTTTTACGCTGGTCTGTTTTTTTTTTTTTAAATATTTGACACACATAAACACATTTGTCTCCCATTTTCAGGTGGTATCTCCTGTGCGACGGTCAGTGATTTTCCGGCGGTGTCTACTCTTCCTCTTCTCTTGCTATTTACTATCCACTGCAACTCTATTTCAAGTAAGCTTGCTTCCTTTTTTCTTTTTTATTTATTATTTTCTTGATTATTATTTTTATTTGTAATAAAATTATGTCAAAAATATTGCTGGTTCTCTTGTGTGATATTTTATTCATGGATATATATTTTTGTTTTTTAAGAAAAACATTGGTTTTGTCTCTTACTCAAAATCAATATTTATAAATCATCGACAAAAATTATAATTATAAATCAATATTTAGAATTTTTTTTTTGGTAGTTCTGAATTGTGTAAATAAGATTTTAACAGATTAAATTTATTTATTTACGTGTAAAATAATAGTTCTATAAAAAATGAAATCTTGGAATCATTTATATTTTTAATCTAAGGGTAAAAATAAGACTCTGTTTAGAAAATGAGACATAATTTTGAGAGAACTCAAACCCCACTAAACATATATGACGATTCAAGATATCAACACTTAATTGAGAATTTTCCTTATTTTAATTGTTACTTTAAGTTTTTCAAATAAGCTCAATTTGTTGGTTTTTACAAGGTAAAGCTTGTTAATGGTATTAATATCATTTTGTCCTTTAAAAAAACTGATTTTGGCCAAATATTTATAATCTAATCGAGTCTAAAAAAGAAAGGGGAAAACACACACACACACACACACATATATGTATATTCATGAATCATGAGCGTATCTTTGATATCTTTATTATGTAATATATATTCATTCATAAGTGAATCTCAAGCAATTAGATTCGAACACAATTTAAAAAAATATCCTTTATTTATATTCATCACCTTCCGTCATTTTAATTGCAACATATCAACATGTCCTCGTTATTCATTTCCAATTCCAATTCACTAGGAACAATCTAAAACTATGCATGCATCTCTTTTTGTCAAAATTTTTATCGAATAAAATCTCCAATACTGTCGTAAATATATAATAGATTCATAAAAACATAAAGTACATCTATCTCTCGAATTTGACAAGTGATAGAATTATAAAACAAACTAAAAGAAATTATATATGTCTGATGAATGTTACTACTTTCTATCCTAAATATAGTATTTAACTGATTTTTTTGGAGATATAAAAAAACTAATTAAATTAATTTAAAGTATTAATATTTATCATTTTAACTTAAATTATTTTGCCTAATATTTAACTTAAATTATCATTTTATTATAAAATACATTTCCAAATACATAGGGGTGAGTACAACTTTAATCATGGTGAAATATTTATTTATTTGATATTAATACATCTTAGTGATTAGTGATTGTGATATTATCAGTATAAGTTAACAATTCCATACTATTTTAATTATTAGTGATTTTCGTCCCAAAAAACATCATTAGTAATTAACAGCCCAAATGTAGTTCCTATATATATAGAATTTGAGAAATCAAATGAACGTTACTGTTAATAGTTGATGCATAGCCCAAATTGTTTATCAATTTTTGCAGGGTATTAAACTGTCTACAAAAATATGTAAAGACTTTATGCAAATAGATAGCCTTTTTGAGTTATCATTGATTTGTGATGTTTAATTAATTATTATTGTTCACTCTAATTAAATCACAGTTAAGTCAATATCATAGTTACGATAAAATAATTTGTAAATTGATGGTATTAATATCATTTTCTCCTTGGCGGGTTTATTTATACCATGATGGTATTAATATCATTTTCTCCTTTATTATGTGATATATAATCATTCAATCAGATTCGAACACAATTTAAAAAAATATCCTTTATTTATATTCATCACCTTTCACTAATATGGATGTCTTGAGCATAATTATTTTTTCTCCACTCTTTTATTCCCATATTTTATTATAAAATAAATTTTCAAATACATAGGGGTGAGGTTGCTTACAACCTTAATCATAGTGAAATATTTATTTATTTGATATTAATACATCTTTGTGAAATGTTGAGATGTTAATTAAGTTGAGTAACTGAACTAGCTAGGAAATATGGATGACAACCATGATAGAAGTTGGATGTACAATCGCCTAACTGAGAGAAGAGAACTAACTCAAGCATTCTTGGCGGGTTTGCAAGAGTTCATCAATTTTGCTCTCGCACATTCAACTAATTCAAGTAGGGAGATCAGGTGTCCTTGTGTCAAATGTAGGTGTATAAGATTTGAAGATTTTGAGGAGGTCAAAATCCATTTGTGTAAAAGGGGATTCATGAAGGATTATGAGTGTTGGGAATATCATGGCGAAATCCGACAGACACCGACACCTAGTGGTTATTACGGGGACAGTAGTCATCGAGACAACCTTAATCAATATGAGCAGTTGGTTATGGACGCTGCGGGACCGTCGATCGGCCGATATTTCGATCCTCTTACTCATGTTGAACCGTCATACATGGGAGAGGAGACCGATACACATGCTCAACCATCATACATGGGAGAGGACCCTCATCCGGAAGCCGATAGGTTCTATAAAATGCTTCAAGAAGCGCAACGTCCGTTATGGGAAGGTTGTGAACACTTTGAAAATAGTGAATATTCATCGCTATCGGCTACCCTAGCAACACTAAGCTTGAAAACTGATCACCATATGAGTGAGAGGAATTACAACGAAATGATGCAGATCATAAGCAAGGTTGTTCCCAACGACAATAATTTGCCGAAGGATTTTTACCAAGCAAAAAAAAAGGTGAAAGAGCTTGGGCTTGGATGTGAAAAAATTCATTGCTGCCCTAGGGGTTGTATGTTGTATTATAAGGATGATGCTGAGCTGACCAATTGTAGATTCTGTGGACATGACAGATATGAAGTTGTGAGGAAAGGAAGGAAAATTACCCGTCGAGTGTTAAGCAAGATGCACTACTTTCCTCTGGTGCCCAGACTTCAAAAATTGTATGCATCAGAACAAACAGCTGCTCACATGAGATGGCATCGGGAGCATCACAGGGATGAAAACTTTGTGACGCATCCTTCGGATGCTGAAGCTTGGCGTAAATTTGACGAGGCGAATCATTTCTTTGCTGTGGATCCCCGTAATGTCCGTCTTGGTCTATGTTCGGATGGGTTTGCTCCTTTTGATAAAACGGGCAGGAATTATTCCTGTTGGCCTGTCATTGTGACACCGTACAACCTCCCACCTTCTATGTGCATGAGAAGAGAGTTTTTGTTCCTGAACGCGTTAATCCCTGGGCCATCCAACCCAAAAAAGAAGATAGATGTGTACCTCAGGCCTTTGATAGACGAGTTGAAGATGTTGTGGAGTGAAGGGGTTCTTACGTATGATATATCATTGAGTCAGAATTTCACAATGCGTGCTGCCTTAATGTGGACGATAAGTGATTTCCCTGCATATGGGATGTTGAGTGGCTGGCAAACATCGGGAAAGCTTGCATGCCCGGTATGTCTTGAACAGAATACGGGTTATAGCTTGCAACACAGTCACAAGGTTTGTTGGTTTGACAGGCACCGGCGATTCCTACCCCCCAATCATCCGTACAGGACAAATAGAAAAGACTTCACGCGAAATGTTGTCGAACGAGCAGATCAACCTCTTCGTTTAAGTGGCCAAGAAATATGGGATAGGGTCAAGCACATTCCAAGTGTCGAAGAGGGGGCTGCTTCTAGCGAACCTGAGGGATATGGTGTTGATCATCATTGGAACAAACGCAGCATCTTCTGGGAACTACCATATTGGAAAGAACAACTGTTAAGACACAACCTCGATGTCATGCATATTGAGCGGAATGTGTTTGACAATATTCTGTACACCGTGATGGACACCAAGGGCAGGACGAAGGACACAGTCAATGCAAGACTGGACATACAAGAGATTTGCAGAAGGCCTGCTTTGCATTTGGTGCAGGATGGCAGGGGACGGATTTCCAAACCTAGAGCACCGTACACATTAAACAAACAACAGAATTTAGAATTGTTGCAATGGGTAAAAGATTTGAAACTCCCGGACGGTTATGCGTCAAACCTGAAAAGATGTGTCAACATGCACGAGGGGAAGTTCTTCGGGATGAAGAGTCATGATTGTCATGTTTTTTTCCAGAGATTGTTGCCTTGGGCCTTCAAAGCACTACCGAAGGAAATGTGGTCTATTCTAACGAACTTTTCCGTGTTCTTCAGAGAAATTTGTGCTTCAGAGCTTAATGTTGAAAAGTTACGGCTTCTGGAGGCGAGTATGCCTATAACGCTATGCAAGTTAGAGAAGGTGTTTCCTCCTTCCTTTTTTGACTCAATGGAACATTTGCCCGTTCACTTGGCTTACGAAGCAAGGGTAGGAGGCCCGCAACAATATAGATGGATGTATCCTTTTGAGAGGTAATATATATGTCTTTCGATTTGTTATTAATTGAAAAACATGGTACTTTAGTTTATAAATACCCTATGATATTCCATTGTAGGTTTTTACGCACACTTAAGCAGAAGATCAAAAATCCAACCCACGTTGAAGGATCTATCGCTGAAGCATATCTAGTCGAAGAGGCCGCTAAATTTTCGTCATACTATCATCCCCCTGAAATGATGTCAAGATGGAGAAGGGTACCTCGCAACGATGCCGGTGATACAAGGGATCAAAAATCAATATTTAATTATCCAGGGCGAGTCGTGGGAAAACATTGGAAATCAACTCTTGACGGAAGAGATAAGCAAGTAGCGGAGTGGTACATTCTAAACAACTGTGAAGAGGTCGCCCCGTACTTAAAGTAAGATTTTTGTTTTTCCGTTTTACTATTACGATAAGTATTAAAGTATTAACTTCATATATATATATATATATATATATATATATATATATATATATATATATATATTTTGCAGTTACTTTTCTAATTGGGTCCGATCGGAAAATCCTTCAATGTCGGTGTCCCAAGTTGATCAATTCACGAACTCTGAGTTTCCAAAATGGTTTCGAACCTATTTCGCGAAACATCGAGAAGATCCCAATGAAGTTGCGTGGAGTTTATCTTATGGAGCTCCAATTAGTGTTACTCAATGCAGCAGATATATAATCAATGGGTATCGGTTTTCAACTGTTGACACGGATGCAGGTACACAATGTTGCAATTACGGTGTATGTTGTCGAGGTGACCAAGTTGACGGGGTGGAGACTGTCTACTACGGGAAGTTACGTGACATAATTCAATTGAAATATCCGTGGGACAATGTGGTGACCCTTTTTAAGTGTGAGTGGTTTGATAACAGTCCGCGTGGGACAAAAATGGACGAGCATGGAAATATTGAGATCCACTGGACAAGGAGATATGCGGTTGGTTATGACCCATTCATCCTTGCTCAACAGGCGGAACAAGTTTACTATACATTATATCCCACATCCCGCCAAGGGTGGAGGGGGGTTATTAAAACCAAAGCACGAAATATCATACTGAAGTCGAAAGAGTCGGATTCAAATGACGGTATGGCTGAACCTTTCCAAGCTGATGTGGAACATCTACTGCCCATAAACATCGAAGACAACGAAATACCAAGCAATCTCTTTGATTCTGCTGCGGATTTAGAATTGATTCCTATACAAATTGACGATGAGGAATTAGACGATGAGGCAGAATTGATTTACTCTGACAGTGAATCTGAGTTCGACGACTATGAGACTTCAGAGGAAGACGGCCAAGCAGAAGTCGATGAACAGGAATCGTCCGGTTGAGATTTGTTAGTTCTTTGTTTTTGACGGTCTGTTATACTACATACTTTGTTACTTCACTACTGTAATCAACCCTAAATATATTTGTAGTTTTTTTTTGACCTAATGTCTATAAGTGTTCAGAGATGGAGCATCAAGGAGGATCTTCAGGTAGTGGACGTGGTGGTGGTCGATCCCGGCCCCGTCCTATCAGAGGTGGTAGGGCGTCGTCATCTGCCCATTCTGTAGGCAGAGAGCGGGGCGGTGCCCCAGAGGTGCCACCGTTTAATATGGCATCGTCACCGTCGGGTTATTTCGCATCTTCACCGTCGCTGTATACGTCGCCGTCGCCTTCTACCTCCACTGATCCGCAGCAAATGGGACAACAGGTTTACTAGCCTAATTCTGATTGATTTACATATGTTTAGTTTCATGAAACCATCTATGTACAAACATCTTTAATATTTCACATTTCTTGCTTAGCACACCCCGTCGCCTCAGAGCCACGTCGGGGAAGAAGGTAGTTCCTCCAATACACCGATCTGGGGCACAACAGATCCTGAGACAGGGCTGCTTTGGATCTGTCCTGACAACGAGTAGTAAGTCATGCCAAGTTACCAGTAATGTTACTAATCCCTTATCTAATTGGTTTTATGCTAATAATATTTGCATGATGTCCTCTGGCTTTAGCTTTGTGCCTCGTGATCCGGTGATGGATTTCATCTCGGACCAATTATTCCGTAACTACAATGAAGCTTGGACCAGCTGGACAGCGATTCCTACGGAAAATCGAAATGCTTGGTTCGATGAGTTTATGGTAAGTTATTTATTTATGGTTTTTAATTAAGTACTTTTATAAATTACCGCACTAATTGTTTGTTGTTGATTTTCAGAGGAAGCACATGTCGTTGCCTGAACATCGTGCAGCTCTGAGAAAGGCTTATAACGCCAGGGCAGCCCGGTGGTTGTCTCAAAAGCTTTATAACTTGAGACATGGTGGAAGAGGCAGGCGAGATTGGCTTCCACAGGACACTGCAAACCAATTATTTGACAATTGGGCCACCAATGAAAAGTTTCAGGAGAAGAGTGTGAAAAATAAGCAAAATAGGGCCAAAATGGAAGGCCCGTCATATGTTGGCGGCTCTATTCCGATGACTGAGTGGAAACGGAAACTTGTGAGTACACGTTATTTTCTATTTAGGTAATCAATATTTTGTACTTTGAAGTAATTAACTATGATCATCATTTGCGTTTGCAGGCAGAGACTGGGGTTCCTCCAGAGTCGGTAGGTTGGGCTGCCTTTGAGCGGACCCATTCCCGGCAGTCTGAAGGAAGTGATGAGAGGGAATGGATTAACTCAAGGGCGCACACAGTAGCGGTTATACATTTATTGCATTTATTACTTGTTTTATGCACCACAATATTTATTTCATTTTATATGTCTTATTTGTTATGTATTTTTGTCTTTGTAGGAAAATTATACGAAGCTGTCGCAGGAGAGAGACTCACAGCGTGAGACTGACCCGTCATCCTCTGTGTGCGATAATGATAGTCTGTTCATTCAGGCTGCAGGTGGATTTGACAAGAAAGGGAGAGTCTTTGGATACGGTGCCGCTGCTAGCCGACTGAAGCCAACAAAGCGCTCCTCATCCGGCATTGAAGATGTTTCTGCAGGTAAACGTATTTGATATTGAAAATTTCCATTCTCTTGTCCATTCAAATGAAGTCCAAATAATAAATGTACTTGATATTGTTTTTGCAGATGAGATGAAGAAGATGAAGGCTTTGACAGCACAGATGACTCAGGAACAGGAGCGGATGCTTGAAGAGCAAGAGAAGATGAGGTAGATGATGATTCAGGAACGAGAGATGATGGAGGAGCGGATGGCTAAGGAACGAGAAATGATGGAGGAGCGGATGAGGCGGATGCAAGAGGAGATGATGAGGCAGATGCAGATTCAACTCAAGTCCCTAATGAACAAGGGTTCGGGGTCGGCTCCTGGTGATGATGGCCATGCTGGTGATGATGATGATGATCACAATGCTCCTGTTTAGACTACTGTTTAGAATTTGCCCTTTGTAACATTGTTAGACTACTTTTTAGTATTTGGTATTTGTTAGATTACTCTTAATGTGCACTCCTTATAATTATTATTATATCCATGAATCACTACTTTTTGTACTCAATTTTTTAAAATTAAAAAAAAATAACATTCAAAATAATTATTAGTTTTTCTAAGAAATTGTTTCTGTAGCAAACGATCAAATATGGGAAAATTTACAAAATTTCTAGTTTGCTATAGAAAAAAAAATAAAAAAGGAAAAAAAAATAAATTAAAAAATAAATTAAAAAATAATTAAAAAAAAAATTGCTACGGAATAGAATTCCGTAGCAAATTTGCTACGGAATTCTATTCCGTAGCAAAATTTGCTACGGAATTCTATTCCGTAGCAAAATCCGTAGCAAAATCATTTTGCTACGGAAAATCCATATTTTTCCGTAGCAAAATGATTTTGCTACGGAATTTGCTACGGAAAAATTCCGTAGCAAAATCTCAAAATTTTTGTAGTGACCTCTTCCTACTCCTTTACGCCTTATTTTTGACAATATATGAATTATAAGACAATATATCCTTAAGTGTGATTTTAGGTATTCTTGAATTGTTGAAAATTCATTTAATTGATTTAGGGGTTTTTATGGAATTTTTACAATATTTTATGACCCCTAATAAAAATTTAGGGAGTTGGATTTGCCCTATTAAGTCTTACCGACAACTTACTCAGGAAATAGAATAAATACAATACTATTTTAGAGACAATATACTCTCCTATTTTCAATAGATCCTAATGGCCAAAATATCACATTTAAAAGTAACCCGCTCCAACATAGCATATGCATTTACATAAATCCAAAATATTAAAAGAAGAAAAGGATCTTGCGATAGTCTACTTGATTCAGGTAGCAGCAGTCAAAAGCTTCTTGTCAAGAATAGCGCTTCAAGGGTCAATTGAAGGAGCAGGTCCGCCACTACTAACTGAATGTAAAAATAATTTTCTGATAAATAACGTCCCCATTCATAGGCAGATTTAGAGGGACTTAATTGCGGCTTATTTTAATATTTTAACTACACACAAACAAACTCACGCTCAAGAGAAACTTATTATGTATAACCTGCTTATCTTTTTATCTCAATATATAATAGTTTTGTATGATTGCTTGCATTTGGTCCTTAACTTTTGAATTTGAAATTGTCGTACATTAATAAAATATAAGAAAATATCTACATGTATATACAAGCTTAATAGGTTAAGCTTATTTGATTCTATTGTATTTCATCATTTATATTTTAAAAATCTAGTTTCGGTCCTAAATATAAGACATATTTACCTAATTTAGATAAATTAAAGAAGTTGATTGAGTAAGTTAATTTGATTTGTATTTTCTAAAATACCCTAGTCATAATCTTCCCTAAGTTTTTTATTTACTATCTTACTTGATTATTGTCAACGCATATGAAAACTATGTCTATATTTAAGACAAAATTTTCAACTCCTTAAATATGTTTTATACTATGGATCAGTGGGAGTAATTTGTTAAAATATACAAAATTCATTCTTAGTGGATTATGGTCACCCAATGCAAGTGGGGTTATTATGTGATAGATTTTTATTTTTGCTCCGTCATTAAAATTCATGGCTCCATAGATTTTTATTTTCGTCCCCTCCTATCATTAAAATTGACATGAATGATGCTCACAATAACCCTCCCTTCGTTCCATGTGGGTTGGCCATCACACGGGATTAGCACCTCCTAATCTGTAATACCCCAAAAATGATTATTTCTCATAAATACAATATTTTGGTTGTTGGCACCTATTTAAAATAGGTGAATATGTGGTCTCAAATTTTGAGATATATTTACTCTATCTATTAGATTATTCCTCCTTAGAATTTAAGATAGTTAATGCTCTATTTTCTAAATCTTTGTTAGGAATCATAAAATACCATAAAAATACAAATAATTCCCAAATTCAATTGGGGATTTCATAGGACCAAAAGAAAGCAAGGAAATATGAGGAAAATACATCAATTAAATAGGGGAGCATAATAGGAATTGGTAGACACTTAGATTTTCACTAAACAAAATAATAATGTAAATTTTTATAATTAATCAAGGGATTAAGTTGAGAGAACATAAATCCCAAAGTTCATAATTAATTAGGAGATTAAATTTTCTAAAGCCCTAGGACTAATACCTAGCAAATTTTTAAAGAGCCATAAAGAATTACCAAAACACTTGAACAATTAAAGGAATAATTACCAATATTTAGTGGGCAAATAATTAGCACTAATGGAATGATTAAGCTAATTAATTATAATTAAACAATTATAATCATTAAATAGAAGTGTATTAAACTAACTAAAAGGTAGGAACCAATAAGGGATTGGGATTAGCACTAAATAAATTATGAACAAACACAAATTAATGCATGAACCAATCATACAACAAGCAAGAGATAATTAAACTTAGGATTAAGATGTTAATCAAATGCTAATCAAGAGTTGAAATGTCAACCATTTCAACTATGATCTAAAGGCTAAGAATTCATCTTATAAAGCTTATCCAAAGGCCCTAATTCATTCTAATAAAGCATAATCCATGAGATAAGGCAACAACCAATGATAAATTTCCCTAATACTTGGTATAATTAAAACATAAAAATTAAAAATAAATATAAAGGGGAGGGGGCGGTTTTTGCATGTAAAAAAAAAGAAGAATAAAAGTCTAAACACTTAAACATACACATGTGCAATGAGTCATGAACCTAGCATTAATGAATCACCACCCTAAATGATGAATCACAACCTATCCAAAGACTTTCAAGGCTTTGGAAGATAAGATGATGTAAGGAATGATGGAAGAAAATGATGTAAAGGATTATAGGTGGACCAATGAGGAAAAAGATAATTAGAATAACTAAATTGGTTTATAAAAATAATTCTAGATAAAAACTAATAAAACCTATACAAATTAAATCATATCTTGAAATTCATGAACTAAGTATGAAAACTAAGTTGGGATTCATAACAAGCATAAATCAAGCATGAAAACAAGTATAACCAAAGTCATTTTCATGATTGTTTAGGAAATGGAATCAATAGGAAAGATAGGCAAAATTGGTCTCAAAATGAAGCTAAAAATCTCTAGAACACAAATCCAATGGGCAATTGAACATACAACTTCACTAGATTACCTAAACACATTCTTTCCAATGGATTCTAATTAGTATAAAGCAAGCCAAACCCTTTGGATAATAAGTCATAAATTGTAGAAGAGGATAATGTACCTTGTGATGACTCATATAGGTGACTCAAAAAGCAATGGAAGAGGCTAGAAGAGGGGGGGGCGATTTTGGTGGAGTGTAAGGTGAGGATAGGAGTTTGAAATCTAACCTAGATCCAATGGCCAAGAATTACCAAGAGGGAGTTCTAATTAATTACAAGAATTGCCCAATCCTTTTACTATAAATAGGGGCTTTGGCTCTTCACAAAACTCACACCAAAACAAAGCAATCTGAATATTAGTGAGAGTAGAAGAAGCTTGAAGGAGTTCATGAAGAGGTAAGCAAGTTCTTTAGTTTTTAGCTTTTAAATTCTTAGTTAGAAGTAGTTTAGATCTTAAATAGTTTAGAATAATTTTAAATTCATGTTTTTATGATTAAAATCAGTTTTGTTTTGAAAAAATAATGAAGAAAGAGTTTTAGCAAAATTTCCGGAAGAGAAACACTGAAGTAACGAAGTTTTGGCGAAATTCCATCGGTTCTGGAAATTCTGAACCAGACATGAAAATGCTTATATTTTATGTTGAAAAAATGGTTGAAAAATTCTGGGAAAATTCATGGTTAAATTAGACAGATAGGGCTTTTTAAATATGTAAATAACATGTCCAAATGATTTCTGTACAGGGAGATAAAAATTCCCAAAGTTAGGGCTACGAATTTCTGGAAAACTCTGGACAGATGTTCAAAACTTAAAACTGGGAATGAACCGTGGAATCTAGGCAAAGGCTATTATTTTTCATTGAAACTAGACATCCTAAGGATTCTGAGGAATTTTACGGATCCTCATTTCGATTTTTCTAGAATTAGTTATGATTTTTCAAAGTTAGGCAAAATTCTGCCCAGATTTGCACCAGCGTTTTTCTCAAAATAATAAAGGAAAATAATTAATTAATAAATCCACCAGGGGTAAAATAGTCATTTGTGTCTAGGATATCTATTGGGATATTGGTTTTGAATTAATAAATACAATACTATCCTCATAGGAAATCTGTGATCGCTTCGCAACCAACAACGTACCGTGGACACCGACAAAGGTACGGACGCGTATTGTAACCTTAACTCTTGTGCTTATTGTCTTCTTGTATGGGATAGATATGTTCATAGACCATGACTCTGTTTTAAAAACAATTGTACATACAGCATTACACGGGTTATGGCATGATAATACCGTAAAGTTTTCCTAGCGCTGAGGACACGATAGGCCATCGTGGCACTGGAGAGTGCAGACTATATAGAGAAACAAAAAGGGGAAATGATGAATATGCAATGGCTGTGTTTTATATATACGATAATTGTTTTTATGTCATGAATATCTGTCATATATATCTGTACATAAGCATGAGGTTAACCGTTACCTGAGGTTCAATGGGAATTGAACCTCAGCTCATAGTCTCAGATACTGGTGGAACCCGGGACAGGAACAAGGATAAATAAGCACACGAGAGGACACAGGCAGAGAAGATAGTTATGGGTTATTATCAATAATAAGGAAATTGTACCATTGTAATAGCCATTAGACTCAACAACAGGGAATGTATATCAGATACTCGCTCTTTTAAATTATTCCGATGTTCTACTCTGATTGAAATATTTTGAAAACGGATTTTGAAAATGAGGATGTTACATAATCACCCTGTAACATCCTCATTTTCAAAAGCGTTTTCACGGCATCTTGATCAAAGTAGAGCATCGGAAGTAAATAGTATTTAAAAAGTAATTGATAACATCCATTGTAATGTATGTGTTAGCTTTAACAGCGTTTACAAAAATTCCAAATGTCATTATTAAGTACAAAACAAAAGGGCTTCCTCCAACCAGTCCATAAGCCTGCTGCTCACCCTTCTCTTCGACCCTGTTTACTTCGGATCCTGAAGCTAAAGTAAGAGCTGAGGTTCAATACCCATTGAACCTCAGGTAACGGTTAACCTCATGCTTATGTAACGGTTATGTATGACAGATATTCATGACAATAAAGCAATATTCACATATGAAAGATAATAACAGAACACAGCCACTGCACATGAATGTTATTATAGCCTGCACTATTCACCAGTGCCACGGTGTACATTCGTGTCCTCAGGCTAGGAAAACTCAACGGTATTATCAAGATCATAACCCGTACATAGTTGTCTGTGTATGAACAATTTTAAAAATAGAGTCACAGTCTATGAACATATCTATCATATACAAATATACAATAAGCATCAGAGTTAGTGTTACAGTACGCGTCCGTACCTTAATCGATGATATCGGTACGTTGCTGGTCGGACGATAGTCATGGTTATCCTATAATGGTAATATCTCATTTATTAATTCACAAATAATATTCTAGAAGATATCCTAGTCACTAATGACCTTTTTGCCATTGGTAGGATTATTTCTCAACTTATCACCCTTAATTCTTCAAAAACGTTGGTCCAAAATTTTGGACAGACTTTTGTCTAACTTTGGAAACTCATAACTAATTCTAGAAAAATCGAAACGAGGATCCGTAAAATTCCTTGGAATCCTTAGGATGTCTAATTTCAAGTAAAAATAATCACTTTTTCCTAGATTTCACGAATCACTCCCAGTTTTAAAATTTTAAGCCTCTGCTCAGAATTTTTCCAGAAATTCGCAGTCAAACTTTGAGAATTTTTATCTCACTGTACATAACTCATTTTAACATGTTCTTTGAATATTTGAAAAACCCTATATGTCTAATTTAACCATGAATTTTTCCAAAATTTTGCAACCACGTTTTCAACATAAAATATGGGCATTTTCATTACTGGTTCAGAAAGTGCTTAACCGATGAGATTTCACCAGATTTTCGTTACTTTGATGTTTCTCTTCCAGAAATTTTTCCCTATAACTTTCCTCATTATTTTTTCGAAATAAAGCTAATTTTAACCATAAAAACATGAAAATAAAATTATTCTAGAATATTTAAGATCTAAACTACTTCTATCTAAGAATTTAAGAACTAAAACTTAAAGAACTTAAAGCTAGAGCTAGAGAACTTACCAAGAGCCTTGCTACTCCTTCAAGAAGCTCCTTACTCTCACTCTCAACTCTCTAATTCTGATTTCTTTGCTTGCTTTGGTGTGAGAATTCATGAAGCACAAGGTTGCTATTTATAGCCAAATGCCATGACACTATTCACACCTTTTCATCTTGAATATACACCCTTGGATCTAGGGTATTTGGAAGCACAAATCCTAGCCCTTCCCCTTGCCAAAACCGTGCCCCATTTCTCTCTCCCTCATCCTCTTCCATTTTCATTAATTACTCTATCCCAAGTACCATATCCTCTTCCAAAAGTGGTTTATAATTATCCCATGTGTTCTAGCTTTATTCACAAGCCAACAATTCCTCCTTCTATTCTTTGTTTCGCATTCCACTAGTTAGAATCACTAGATAAGAATTTATTTGGGTACCCTAATGATGTTCTACTCAATTTTTCTCATTGGTTTTGAAGTCTTGAAATTCTTGGCTTCATTTAGAGACATCAAACACTCATTTTCTCATTTGGGAACAAACTTCAAAAGTTGAGAAAGTGAATTTGGTTATAACCATTCTCAAGCTTAAATTATGCTTGTTAATAATCACTTCTTATATTTGATTTATGATTAATGGATCTCAAGATATAATTTACTTTGTATAGATTTCCCTTTTGCTTGTGTCTTGAATTAATTTCATGAATTACTCTTTTGTTTTATGTTTAAATTTTCCTATTGGAAGATAGTTTGACTCTTCCTCCACACACAACACCCTCAACACTCTCTCTCTCTCTCACACACACAATACACACACATACGCTCATGCGTCACACACACACACATTCACTCTCTTTCCCTCATTTCCCATCATCTTATCCTCTTCCATCCTATTTAAGAGACCTAATTGCTTTTAGTACTCTTATCCTCTTCCAATTTCCTTTAAAGTCTTCATGCCATTATTAATGTTTATTTATGACTCATCTTGCATGTGGATATTTGATTTTTAAACCATCCATTTCTTCCTTCTTAAGGCACCAAAAACCGCCCCCCAAACTCTCTATTTTTGTGTTTTTGTTGCTCTCACAAATTCCATGTGGAGGATATATCATTGGTTGTTCACTTATTCACAAGGATTAGGCTTTATTATAATTAATTTAAGCCTTTAGATTTAGCTTTATGAGGTTTAATCTTGGCCTTTGATCTTAGTTGAAATTGTTGACTTTTCAAAGCTTGATTAAAGTTTAATTAACATCTTAATCCAATGCTTAATTGTTCCTTAATTATTATATTGTTGGTGTTTAGGGTAATTTATGACCATTGGTAATCTACTTTATACTAATCTTAACCCCTTATTGGTCTTTGATTTTTAATTAACTTAATACATTTCTAATTGATGACTATTAACATTAATTGTGAAGAATTACCTAAATATTTTATTAGTGTAAATTTAATTGCTTACTAATTATTGGTAATTGCCTCTTAATTGTCCAAGTGTTTTGATAATTCTTTATGGCCTTTTATGAACTTAGGTATTAGTTTGATAATTATAGGGCTTTAGAAAATTTAGTTTCTTAATAAATTATGAAATTGAGGCTTAAGTCTTCATTAATTAATCCCTTGATTAATTATGAAAATTTATACAATTATTTAGTTTAGTGAAAACCTAGTTGTTTGTTAATTCTTATTAATTTCTCCTATTTTATTTAAGTGTTTTAATAACACTATCATGCTCTTTTTGATCATATAAGAACCATAATTTAATTTGGTAATTATTTATATTTTTATGATATTTTATGTTCCCTAACAAAATTTGGAAAATAAAACATTGATTCTCTTAAATCCTAAAGAAAGATTTTCTAGAAAATACAATAAATACGTCTCAAAATTTGAGACCACATATTCACCTATTAGATAGGTGTCATTCATCAAAATATTGTATTTATGAGAAATAATAATTTTTGGGGTATTACACACCCTTTTAGCTGGGATGCCACCAAGGGCTAACAGAACCACTTTTAGGAACCAATATTCCGCTTTCAGTCCCTTAAAAACATTTTTCCAGCGTATATGGAAGTAAACTGTCTTGCACTTCAAATCGCTTCAATCCAGAATAAATGAGCATTTCCTTTAAGAAATTCTATCCCTTCCATGTACAAATAGAAATTTAAAGATAAATAGAAAATTTTGATAAATCAAATTCTTTCTTGCTTCAATTCTTTTCAATGCTTTAACAAATCATTTCTAAAGTGCTAGCACTCAAGAAAACCTTTATAAGAAAGTAAAATAGATAAATATGTTTGATGTAAAATTTGATTAAAATACTACGTCTATATTCAAGTGAGACGTGACAGTCCTAATAGCTATAGATAATCCTACTATAGCCTTCAAAATATGATCTTTAATTCCCTATAACATATAAACATCAATATTGTTATTGCAAATATAACTTTATAAGAATCCATAACATCATACTTAATAGGATTTTCCATTGTTCTCTTTAACCTGTATGATGAACACGAACACTTGACATATGTGTGTATTTATATCAAAAATTCTATGCTCATAACAATTACAATTATGAAATAATTTATTCTAACTTCTACTTATTTATGGAATTCTTATGTATGTATGTATGTATGTATGTGTGTGTGTGTTTGTGTATGCATATTACAATTATCATATATAATATCTCAAGGTTTTAACATAGGACTTAGAGCCTGTTTGGCACTCCCCGAAACCTAAGTTTTGTCAAAGTTTTACCAAACACCTCAAATTTTCTCTAAAATTATTTTCCACCCAAAATCTAGGTTTGGGCTCAAAACCTAGGTTTTACCAAATTTAACTTTTTTTTCACTTTTCACTTTTTAAAACTCATTTTACAGAATTGTGGGGCCTACCATGATTGGACTATACTAAAATACCCTCTATTATACCTTCTCTCTACCTTCACATTCGTGCTCCATATCTCTATATCCTTCTTTATTATTATTATTATTTTGCCCAAAGATCCTTCTTTGTTTTTTTTTTTTGAACACTTCTAGTGAAATTTCATTACTGGAAATACAACTATTACAACCAATCTAATGACACACATACAAGAAGCGGAGACAAAATATTTTTATAATCCATAAATTCCGAGTTTACTTAGATTAATGAGATCAAATAACTATTTTTTTTTAAACATAACAATATTAAAATGCAACCTTACCCTTTATATTCAACTATACCAAAATATTTTTATGTTACAAATATTTTTTTCTATACAATTTATTAATACATATATGTTTGATCTAATTTTTATCATGTTACATAATTTACTAATGGTAGAAATTTATTTTTCTAACAATTTTATGTAATTTTTGCTATTTATTATTGAATATAATATTTAAAATACCACTTTATCCTTTAAATGCAATTATATAAAACGCTAATGCCCTTTTTGGTAAATTTGATCCCTCAAAAGCTCTTCTGATAAAAACATCCAAACACTATCATTTTTTTTTTCAAAATCGTTCCCCAAAAGCTATTCTCCAAAACTTAAATTTTATCTCGTAAATGGTGAAAATCATTTTCCAAAAGCAACTCTCAAACGGCCCTTAGATAGCTTCTCATATCTAATACTTCCCAAATTTCATAAAGTCCTTTCTCAAGCACCCAAGTAACTAGCATAAATAGATAGACCAAATTCTTATACTTCTTGTACACAAAATACCTTCTATCTTCAAGAAAACTGAAATTTAAAATCACTTTAATCAAAACCTAAAGTCTCCTCCTTCATTCCCAACGATTAGAGGCATATAAGGAATAAGTACCTTTCTAAACTAAGTTTCTGACTTGTAATTTCTTTTTAATAGCCTCAGCTTTCAAATCTCCTTGCTTCACATATACCCACTGTCAACAAAAACGAATTTCTTCTCTTATACCCACAAGCACATTAGCACATTATAGATTAAAAAGGGAAGAGAATAATACACCTGTACCCACCTCACATCGCTGCAGCGGAGGAAGAAAAGAGAAGACCCAAAAACCTTAGCACCCAATACACCTTAGTGACGCTCAAATAGAAGAAGGAGAAGAGAATCCCAATGCTTACTTCAACCCCAATACCAGCAGACGGAAATCCACGTGAACACACATATCCGCCGAAGATTGAAGGGAAGAAGAACCGCGACACTGAATCGAAGAGATGAGTCAAGCACAAGGAGATGTTTCCGGATTTTTTTGTTTTTCTTGCTCTGCAACTAATTTCGTCAACGGGAAAAGCAAATAGGGGAGTAGGGTTTTTGCTGGGGAGAGATATTTAAATGGTAGGCCTTTTCGTAATTTCAGACTTACACTTGTCATGTTATATTATTATTTTTCCCTTATTATTATTAGTATTATTAGAATTAGATTATTATGTGTGTGGTCCTATTTATAAGGTAAAGAAATAACAAATATTTTGGTTCTATTTTTTTCATACATATTATTTTCATCTTATTTATAAGGCACTTCATTAATTTTGTTTAAGGGCACAATTTTACCCTTCTTTTATTATTGTTAATTTTGTTCTCATGTAGTCATGAGGTATATTTTATATAATAATATTAAATAAGGATAAAGTTAGAAATTTATTGAATTTTATGATATAGTAGTTAATAAAATTTAAGGTAAGGGGATTCCATTGAGAATAGGGGCAAATTCGGTGTACCAAATATTGTATTAACTCAATATATGATATTTGAATAATTTTGTATAAAATTCACAAAACAGCAAAATTTCTTATTATGTACATTATAAAATTTTCTTAGAAAATGATAAATTTTTTTTAATTTAACCTTTGTGAAGATTAATTTTGATTTTGTTAATGCATGCTAGATTAAATTCGAAAGATAGTTGAGTTTATTTTCAAAAAAAAGAAAAAAGAAATGGCTCTCCCAAAACCCTAATTTACTCCCTTTTTGTCCTTATTATAATAGCTTACTAATAACCTTAAATAAGTTAATAAATTATCATAAATAGATTAAAAATTTAATTAGTTAAGATTATTTAATGTTTTTGAAATTTTAAAATTCCTGTCAAATTCCAGGAATCAAGAATAATATTAAAACTCTTCTTCTCAATTTGTTAGAGGAGGTTATAAATTAGGTAGTTATATAGTTAGTTACGTCGGGAACATTAGCATAACAGATTATTTTTTTAAGAAAATTAATACCTTAGTTACCAAAAGAAGATCACGTGTAATAAAAGGCGAAGTAACATTGCATGGGATGATCTATATATCAGCTAACACATTGCTCCCCTCAACGTACGGTTTAGTCAAATAAAGCCAACAGAAAGTGATCGAAGAATGTGATTAGTTCTGTTTAATCTTCTTCCCTGCACATCAATCTGTGAAGAAAAAACTGTCAGACTGCACAATTTCTTTTCAGATCAGATCAAGAATTTTTCTCTCTAACTCTGAAAAGGTGAAGTAAGACGCTCCTCAGTCATCAAGATACAGATCAAGAATCCTTACAGGTAATTATTATTCTGTTTCTCTTTTAATCTTTCTCTTAATCTTCCTACTCTTCGTTCTTCGTTGACTGAAATTGACTTCAGAGAATTCCAGATCGATCCCGGGCTTCAAATTAATATTTTACGGCAAAATTCATTTGTTAGTCTCAACTCTAATCTTGGTATTTTGATGTGATAGTAAGTTAATATCGATCAATGATTTTCCTTTAGCTCTCTAATTGGAAAACCAATAGAAGTATCTAAGATGTATATGCCTAGCTTATGGAATAATTCATCATCCAACACTGCAACAGCTTTCTCTTCTGATCCACCACCTCCTAATCAAAGGAATGATGACAAAGGAAAACAAACTTGCAGGTTAGTTAACATCTAACTGTTTTTATTTCTTGTATATTCTGTCAGCTGTACGTTACTTATTATATATTTAAATTCTAGTTTTTCCTATATTACAGCAACGAGAGCGAAGCAAATAATAACCCGGACAGCAGTGTTCTTAAACCAGGAAACAAAGGGAGATCCTCGCAATATACTGGAGTCGCCTGGTTCGCATTTTTAAATTCTTAAGTCCGCTATATATATATATATATATATATATATATATCATTGCATATATAACCCATATCAGTATACACACATTAAACATAATATGCCTGAAATAGGGGCGGATTGACGAAGAGTGGAGATCGATGGGTAGCCAGGTTGTATACGGGCAGGAAAAAACTACACCTGGGCAAGTTCGGTGCGTTCACATATATGAATTCAAGTTCCGTACTTAACGTACGTACGTGTAATATAATTATCTAATCATCATCAATAATAATCAGGGACGGAGAAGGATGCGGCCGTAGCATATGATATAGCGGTGATAAGATTGAAGGGCCTGATCCCCGGCGAAAGAAAATTGAATTTCGACTTGAAAAATTATAATACCGAAGAGATTCTTAAATGTAGTAAGATTCCAATCGAAGAGGGTGCTAGCAGGTGGATCAAGGAACTCACGGTGGAAGAGCTTCTTAGGAAAAAGAATATTGAAATCGTAAAAAGTGATGATGTGGTTGGAGTTGTTCCATTCGGAGCAGAAAACCAGAGGGTGGCGAATAGCGAGGGGTTTGTGTACATGGATGATAATGATGGCGTGGTATTTCCGCCTCCTAATCAAAGGAGTGGCGACAAAGGAAAACCAACTTGCAGCAGGTTAATTAAAATCTTACTGTTATGTATTTTCATGTCTCGTTTATTCTGTCAGCTGTATGTTACTAGTACTACCTCCGGTCCTAATTATAAGGCATAGTTGACTTTCTTTGGAGATATTAAGGAAGTTAAAAAAGTTACTTAATCACTTTATATGTTGTGCATCTTTAGACTATATATTAGTTTATTAGTTAAATTAATTAGTTTGAATAAAAAAATAAAAATAAAAATAATCTAAAGTAATTTAATTAGCTTCCTTAATTTTTCCAAAAAAGTCAACTATGCCTTATAATTAGGACCGGAGGGAGTATATTGATATTCTAGTTTTCCTATCAATACAGCAACGAGAGCGAAGAAAATGAGAACAAGAATAATAGCCCGGAGAGCAGTGTTCTTGAAGCAGGGGACCAACGGAAATCCTCAAGTTGTTATGACGGGTTTGTGTATATGGAAGATAATGAATATGATGACCTGCTACAAGATGGATTTTTGGACAATGGATTTCCTTGGAATAATGATGATCAGTGGCCGTACAGTGAACCTCTGATGAATGAACCTCTAATGGAGCATTTGGTGAGCGGAAATTATTCCTTGAATGATTTTAAAGATCTTGATTCCACGGAGGATGTGGTGATGAGTTTTGCTGACGAGGACCCTGCTTCATAAATAAATAATATTTTGTCTTCTCTTTCCTTTTTAGATATTAATGTCTTACAGAAACTTTTAGTATGATGAAGACATGCAGCAACAATCAACATAAGCTATAGTGTCGGCTAGCTAGAAAATATTACTCTGTTAATTTCTGGGAACTGTAAGTATATTGACTACTGTGAAACTGACTAATTACCACATGCATGCATGTGGCAATTAAACATAAGCGTTGAACGTTATTGGATTGAGTTCAGTTTATCTGCGTTGACTGAGCACGAAAATTTGATAGCGTGTGTAGAGTCAGAATTATATTTATGGGAAGAGTGTGTGCATACAGTGCTCCTCCGTTCATATATATATATATATATATAAAAGATACTTTTTTTTAATAAGCTTATCTCTTTTTATAAGATGTTATTTGGCTTTGTCTCAATAATAAATACATTTTATCTATTTTGCCCTTATTATAATTTTTAGTGATAAAAATATAATAGGAGCACGTACGTAGTACTTTTTATATTGTTTTATGGTTGTTCATTCAATTGCCATAATTAAATAGCCGATCTACACATATATGACATGATCGTTCCTATTATTAACTCACACCTTTGCTAAAATTCTCTTCTTTAGATTCGATGTATGATTTGAATTGATGATATATTGATTGAGCAGGAAAATTTGAAAAGAAAGTGTAAATATTATAAGTAACTAAAATTTGTTTAAATATTTATATTCAACCTAGGGACACAACTCGGTTTTAGTCAACTGTCTTCTATCTTCAACTATGTCTAGAAGGGAAGACATCATTTGTGTATAACTAAAAGTATGCTGTATAGTCATGAACTAGAATTACACTTGCTCAAAGACACGTGTGTGTGTGTGTTTTTTTTCCAGTAAAAAAATGAGACTTGTGTTTTTATATACTCTGATTAGGTCATATTTATAATGCATAAAAATAACAAATATTCCATTCTCATATATAAAACACCTCATTACTATAATAATTATTATTTTTTATAAATGTATGATTTTCCCTTTTCATTTATTATTGTGTTGACTTTGTATTCAGAGTATAATAACATTAAATAGTTATAAAATTAAAAGTTATTGAATTTTATGACAAAGTTAATAAAGTTTAAAGTAAAGGAAACCTGTTGAATGAAACCAAATTAAATTTGAGGGACCAAATATTAAATTAGCCCTATACATGGTATATGAATAATTTTGTAAGAAAATTCACACAACAGTAAATTTCTTATTATGTACATCATAAAAATTACTTATAGAATAATAATAAATATTTATTTTTAACCTATGTTAACATTGATTTTGTTTTTTCTAAAGCATGTTAGATCAAATTTGAAAGATAGTTAAGTTTGAAAGAAGGTGTATGCCTCTGCGACTCAAATTTTTGTTTAAAAGAAATGATTCTCCTAAATCCTAATATACTCCCTTCTGTACTTTTTATAAAACTTACTAATAAATTTAAATAAATTATCTAAAAAATTTAACTAAGATTCGTTAATGCTTTTGAAATTCTTGATATATAGTGCCAGTAATCAATAATTTTAATACTCTCCTCGATTAGTTAGAGGTGGTTCTAAATTAGTTAGTTATTTGTTTTTTTATCTGGGGAACAGTAAAATAACAGATATTTCAAAAACAGAATTAATACCTTAATTACCCAAAGAAGACTTGTAATATAAGGCAGAAGTAACATAGCAAGGGCTGATCAGCTTAGGCATTGCTCCCACTCAATTGTTCAGCCAAGAGAAAGTGATTAGTTCTGTTTAATCCTTAAGACGTACACCAATCTCAGACTACACAATTTCTTATCAGACTCAAGAATCTCTCTTTAACTCTCTTCAAAACTGAAGAGAAGTTGAAGTTAGACGCTCCTCGATCAATAATCCTTATGAGTAACTATAACATCACTTTATTCTCTTTGATGTTCGATGACTGATGAATCTTGCAAGTTTGATGTGACGATAAGTTAATGTCCATGATTTTTCTCACACAGCTCTCTGATGTTCAAATTAATCTTTTTGGGCAACAATGAAAAATGCATTTGTTAGTTTCAACTCTAATCTTGAAAGTTTGACGTGTTGATAAGTTAATATCTATGATTAGTTTCTTGCACAACACTCTGACATTCAAAAAACAATAAAAGTATCTAAGATGAATATACAGAATAATGTGTGGTTTTCCACATCTGTTCAGAGAGTTGTGTAGTTTCGTGTACTTTAAGATCAAGAATAATCCCTACAAGGTAATTAAAGCACCACCAGAGTTTATTTTGATTCTTCTTTAATCTCTTTCTCTTTCTTGTTTGGTGACTGAAATTGATATTGCCGGCTTCAGAATAGCATCGATTTCACTGATCTTGCCTGCCACCAGATTAAAGAACTATTATGTAAACCCTAACGATCCATTTTAAATTTTCCTATAGCTCGGTGATAAGATTAATTCTTTGAATCTCTTCCCTTCAAACTTTCTTCATACAAATAATAATTGATTAGCCAGCTAGGCCATGAGCGAGTGAAAAGCACATGCATCTAAAAGGGGAAGTTTGAACTTATCAATAGTCTTTAAATTTAGATAATTAATTCGATATTCATAATTAACTTTTACGGCAAAAGAATTTATCATAATTTTAAATTAATTTAAATAACAGGTGTAAAAATTTCACACCAAATATAACATGAGAATTAAACTTGAGCTGGTGGTGTGCTGTGTTAGCTGAGGTCAGAAAGACTATTGACATAATATATATACTTTCTAAGATAATGTCCATAAACAGGAACACACAATTAATGTTGTTGGGATTCATTTAGTAATTTTTTTAACATGTAACTGTGTGATAGACGATAGGATAAACAATTGAAATGAAACGAGGATTTTAAATTTGGATGCTTCGTCTCCATATACACATTTGAATTGGGAAAATTAACATTTACTTTCACCAATAAAGCACTGATAATGTTGTCATAATCATTACACAAAAATTTTAAATGAAACAAGCGCGCGCGCGCACATATAATAAGCAAAATAACATTGAATAAGTTTTGGCCTTGTAATTTGTGTGTTAAATCCTGGACAAATCTTGATTATATATCATCACGATTCAATATCACACAGATATATATATATATATATATATATATATATATATATATATATATATATATGGAATCAAATAATTCATCATCCACCCCAAGTTTCTCTCGCAACACTGCGACAGCTTCCTCTTCTGATGCGCCACCTCGTAAGGGCGAAGTCGAAGAGCGGATGTAGATGGGAAGCCAGGATTAATGACGGGAAAGATCGACACTACCTGGACACATTCGGTGAGTTCATATATATATGAATTCAAATTCCGTTACGTACATGTGAATTCCTTCATGTGATCATCTAATTATCATCAATCATCAGAGACGGAGGAGGCGGCGGCGAGAGCATATGATATAGCGGCGAAAAGATTGAGTGGCCCGACCAGCGCCAAAAAATTGAATTTCGACTTGGAAAATTATAATGTGAAAGATATTTTTAAATGGCGAAAATATCACTCAGGTCGTCCTAAGGAACATAAAAAATATAAAAAATGTCCCAACCCAAAATCATATATAAAAAAAGTCTTTAGGGACTTTTTAAATATTACTTGTATTGATAATAGGAAATGTTATATTGACAACAAAATTTAAAAACCCGGCCATTCACAACGAAAAGAGCTAGATTTATGATAGCAAGTGTTATATTCACAACAAAATTTAAAAACTTGGATTTTGTTTCAAACTCAAGTCCCTAGGCGTACAGAGGTCATTCATAACAGAAAAAAGCTAGATTCATAACAGGAAATGCTATATTCACAACAAAATTTAAAAACCTGGATTTTGTTTCAAACTCATGTCCCTAAGCGTACAGAGGTCATTCACAACAAAAAAAAGTATATTGACAATGAAATATAAAAACCTAGAGCCATTTTGAAACTCAAGTCAATATAGCACTTCCTGTTGTAAAAATAGTTTTTTTTGCTGTAAATGACCTCTGTATGTTTAGGGACCTGAGTTTGAAATAAAATCCAGGTTTTTAAATTTTGTTGTGAGCACTTCCTGTTGTGAATATAGTTTTTTCTGTTATGAATGGCCTCTGTACGTTTAAGGACTTGAGTTTGAAACAAAATCTAAGTTTTTAAAATTTGTTATGAATATAGCACTTCCTGTTATAAATTTAGATTTTTCTATTGTGAATGACTTCTGTATGCTTAGGACCTGAGTTTGAAACAAAATCCAGGTTTTTAAATTTTGTTGTAGATATAACACTTCCTATTGTTAATCTAGCTTTTTCTGTTATGAATGGCCTCTGCACGCTTAGGGATCTGAGTTTAAAACAAAATTTAGGTTTTTAAATTTTGTTATCAATATAGCACTTCATGTTATCAATACAACTAATATCCAAAAAGTCCCTGGAGATTTTTTGAATATATGATTTTGGGTTAGGATTTTTTAAATATTTTTATGTTTCTTGGACCTGAGTGATATTTTCCCTTGATTTTGTCTCTTCTTTTTCCTTGCGTGGGACCACTGTTGAATCTCCTCAATGCCTCTTATACAAAATTGCCAGCTCAATTCCTCGAGCTCCTTCACTTTCAATATATATATATATATATATATATATATATATATATATATATATATATATAATTTAATTCCTTTTATCTTTTTCTTCATCTAATATAAAATTTAACTTCTGTTGGTAGCCAGGCATAATGACTAAGGATGGACTGGTGGGGGTGGGGGGGAGGGCTGGCCCGGCCCCCCTAAAATTATAGAATTCAACCCAAATTTTTTGGAAATTATACTTCAGCTTCATAAACTTTCAGCTTTTTCACTTTAGTCCTCATTAAGTGTTTGATAAAAGGACTAAAAGAAAACATTGAAATTATTATAGGGTTGAAGTATAATTTTATAAACACCTGGGTTCTATTTTATAAATTTCACCCCTCCTAATTTTAATTCCTAGTTCTGTCGCTGATAATGACTGATGAAATTGATGAAGCATGTCATCAAATGATGATTGATAATGGTGCCTACCCATCTCCTCTTGTCTATGGCAATTTTCCAAAGAGTGTCTGCACATCAGTAAATGAATGCATCTGCCATGGAATACCAGATTCCCGTCCTCTTGAGGTCCTTAATTCTTTTCAAGTATACAAGTTATCCTTCAGATATATCATCTAGTGTAAGAAAGTTAATTGCTGAACATTTCTTTGATGTACACGATGGTGATATAATCAATATTGATGTTATAGTTTATCTAAATCTAAGGTTTTCTATGGCAGTAATTACATTGAAAGTAGATGTAATGCCCCAAAAATTATTATTTCTCATAACTACAATATTTTGATAAATGACATCTATTTAAAATAGGTTAATATATGGTCTCAAATTTTGAGATATATTTATGCTATTTTTCTAGGTAGATTTCTTAGAATTAGGATGGCCCAAGCACTTCCAAAATTTTTATTAGGCATCATAAAATGCCATAAAATATAATAAAAACCACATTAACCTATATCTCATATGGAATTCAAAAAGAACAAATAAGTGACATGAAAATCCTTAAATTAATTTAAGGAAATTAAATGCCTTAAATGACCAATTAAAGTGCCACAAAATTGAATAATTAAACAAACCCTAACAATGAAGTCTAAACAAGAATGTTTATAATTTATCAAGAGATTGAATTTTTTAATAAATGATACCTATTTCATATTTGATTTGTAAAGGCCATAAATATTATCTAAAACACGTAAACAATTAAAGGGCAATTACCACTACTTAATGGGTAATTAAATTAGCATTGATAAGTGTTTAAAATAATTATTCACAATTAGCTTTAATAAACACCAATTAAAGGATGTTGAGCTAATTAAAATTCAAAGACCAACAGAGATTTGAGATTAGCATAAAACAAATTGCCTATGGTCATAAAATACCCTAAACAATAATAAAGCAACAATCAAGAAATAATTAAGCTTATGATTAAGATGTTAATCAAATGTTAATCAAGAGTTGAAAAGTCAACAATTTCAACTAAGATCTAAAGGCTAAGAATTAATCTCATAAAGCTTATCCAAAGGCCCTAAATAATTCTAATAAAGCTTAATCCTAGTGAACCAAAGTTAGCCAATGGGAGATTTTCCTCTAATATTATTAAAGAATTAAAAAAAAACCAAATTAAAAATTAGATTAAGGGGGAGGGGGACGGTTTTTTTGAAAAAGAAAAAGGGAAGAAAATTCAAGAAGCAAACACACACATGATAATATGAGTCATAACTCTAACATGGATGAGTCATAAACCTAAACATGAAATGAGTCATCAACCTAAATATGAATCATCACTCTAGTTGAAGACTTTGGAGGCAAATGGAAGAGGATCATGTACTAGGATTAATGACTCATAAAGGGATGGAAGAGGATAGAAGAATGAAGAAAACTCAAGAAGGAGGGAGAGTGTGTGTGTGTGTGGCGAAATTGTGTGTGTGTGTGTAGGAGAGAGGGAAGGGAGAGAAAGTCAAGTTAAGGGCCAATGGGAAATAAGATAATTGCATAATTAGGAAAATTCAAGAAAACAAATCTTAAACATAAAATAAATGAAAATCTATACAAACTAAATTGTATCTTGAAATCCATGAACTAAGTATTAAAACTAAGTTGTAATTCATAACAAGCATAAATCAAGCATGAAAACAAGTATAACCAAAGTCATTTTCTTAATTGTTTAGGAAATGAAATCAATAGAAAAGAAAGCCAAAATTGGTCTCTAAATGAAGCTAAGAACTTCAAGAATTCAAAACCAATGAGCCAATATGCATAAAAATTCATTAGGATCCCCAAATGTATTTTTACCTAGGAGAAAAACAAAGTCAAGAAGAGAAGGAAGAGGAAGTTGTGATGTAGAAGTCAAGTGAAGTAGGTCATCAATGACCTCATCATGGAGGTGTGTCATTGTTAACTATTAGAAATTGACAACATTACAGCACATTTTCTCTCTCCTTTTATCTATTTTTGGTTCAAAATGTGCATAGAAATGAAGTTATAGAGGAAAATGTGCATATTAAAGTATAAGGCAAATATCAAAGAAATTCTTGTTTTATCCTTAAGAATTTGTGATTTAATTGAGAATTGATAATTCCTTCCTCTTTTGTAGGAAGGTGGAGATAAGCTTTGAAGCTCTATAAGAATCAAGAAACAAGAAAAGAAAGAAAGGATGTGAAGCAGTGCAAAATTAGAAGAACCTGTACAACTGGCTGTAGCAAGTGTGCAACTGGCTGCAGCAAGTAGTGTTCTGTGTCACTGGCCGCGGCCAGTCGACAACTGGCCGCGGCCAGTCGTGAAAAAGTGCTGAAAGTACAGTTGTGCGTTTTCTCATTTCAGAAACAGAAAAACCTTATTTAACCCAAAGGGAAGGGCCGAAAAACACACTCTTGACCTAAGGAAACAAGTGGGCACACAAGGGAAGAGCTTGGGAGAGAGATTTGGAGCATTTTGGAGGCTTGGGTACTCTTCTCAAGAGAGATTTTGGGGATTTCACCTTGGTTCTTCCTCTTTTCTCCTCTTTTCTTCTTAGTTTCTTCATGTATTCAGTTCCTTTGCTTAGAATTTCTTTGGATTTGAATATGAGTAGCTAAACCTTTCATTCTAGGGTTCTTTTACCCTTTTGTATGGATTAATACTTGAACTTTTCTCTCTTTTGGTAGATAAATATATATATGTGTTGATTTCAACCTTGACTTAATGCTTCTAAGTGATTGGCCTCCATTTAGATGATTTATTCACTTGGGTTTTGACTCGAGAGAGCTAATCTAGGTGTAGAACTTGATTGAAATCATGCTTGTCTTGAAGTTTACTTGATAAATGGATGGTTTGTTGGTAAAATAGAGATATATTTACTAACCTTGCATTGTCACATTAGGGTTGTTGCTTAATTATTGATTCTTACTAATTGTAGCAAGAGATTGTGCATTTTAGTGAGAAGAGAAACTTGATTTTGACTTGAGAGAGCGTTTCAAGTGTTTTTGAACCCTAGACTAACACATATATGTATTGAAATGCTAGTA
This sequence comes from Acacia crassicarpa, assembly GCA_034222035.1. Classification (NCBI taxonomy): domain Eukaryota; kingdom Viridiplantae; phylum Streptophyta; class Magnoliopsida; order Fabales; family Fabaceae; genus Acacia; species Acacia crassicarpa. The sequence goes on along the minus strand of JAWXYG010000019.1, from coordinate 685,938 downwards.
GAGAGGAAGTTAACCAAGTTTTATGAAATGCAAAAGGGGAAGAAGAATCCTAGGCTCCATTTTTCTTGAAGTCACAAGTCATTTGCCTTTATCAATTTTAAGTTTTAGAAATAGTCTTTAAAAATTCTTATTACAACTCAAAACTTTGTTCTAGCTCAACTTGATGAAATTCACTAGCCTCTTGCTTGACCAATTTGTTAAACAAATCCTCGTGGGAACGATACTTTACTAATCACTTTATTACTTGCGAAACTCGTACACTTGCGAGGCGAACAGTCATCAAACAATGGAAGAGGCTAGAAGGGGTTGGTGTAAGGCTAGGATGAGAGTTTGAAAAGTTAGCTAGATCCAAAGACCAAAATTGAGAAGGTGAAGCTTGTTGGAGGTGTTGCATTTTTCCTATAAATAGGAAGCTTTGCTCTTCATTCTCCTCACACCAAATCAAACTGTAAGAGTTGATTTCTAAGAGGAGCAAGAAGGAGGAAGGAGAGCAAAGAGCTTCAAGAGGTAAGCTTGTCTTTAGTTTTAGTTTTATAGTTCTTTAGTTTTGGTCTTTAAATTCTTAGATAGAAGTAGGTTAGATCTTAAATATTCTAGAATAATTTTAGATTCATGTTTTTATGGTTAAAATCATATTTATTTCAAAAAATTGATTAAGAAGGGGTTTTAGCAAAAGTTCTGGAAGAGAAACACCGAAGTAACGAAGTTCTGGCAAAATTTCATTGGTTTTGGAATTTCTGAATCAGTCATAGAAATGCTTATAGTTTATGTTGAAAACATGGTTGAAAAATTCTGGGAAAATTCATGGTTAAAGTAGACATATAGGGATTTTTAAATATGTAAAGAGAATGTCCAAATGATTTCTGTACAGTGAGATAAAAATCCTCAAAATTAGGCTACGAATTTCTGGAAAAATTCTGGGCAGAGGCTCAAAACTTAAAAACTGGTAATGAACCGTGTAATCTGGGAAAAATCTATTATTTTTTATTAAAAATAGACATCTTGAGGATTCCAGAGAATTTTACGGATCCTCGTTTCGATTTTTCTAGAATTAGTTATGATTTTCTGAAGTTAGGCGAAAATCTGTCCAAAATTTTGGACCAGCGTTTTTTTTGAAGAATTAAAGGTGATAAGTTGAGAAATAATCCTACCAAGGGGAAAAAAGGGGTCATTAGTGACTAGGATACTTTCTAGAATATTATTTGTGAATTAATAAATACGATATTACCATTATATGGTAAACGTGATCACGGTCTGAGCGACAACGTACCGATATCGCCAACAAAGGTACAGACGTGTACTGTAACACTAACTCTGATGCTTATTGTATACCTATATGTGATAGATAGTCTGAGACTCTGATTTGAAAAGTTGTAGACTCTGTTTTGAAAGTTGTACATATATACAGTTATATACGGGTTATAGTCATGATAACGCCGTTGAGTTTTCCTAGCGCTGAGGACACGGATGTACACCGTGGCACTGGTGAATAGTGCAGACTGGTTTGATGTGAATGTGTGGTGAGATTGGAATAACATGGATAAGTGGAGACTGTGGTTGTTATTATCTTGACTATGTGAATATCGTATTTGAATATTATTGTATTGTCATCATGAATATCTGTCATACATAACTGATACATAAGCATGAGGTTAACCGTTACCTGAGGTTCAATGGGAATTGAACCTCAGCTCTAACCATAGCTTCAGAGTCCGAAGGAGCTAGGACCAAGAGCAAGGATAGGCAACACGCGTAAGGACAGGGGCGGAGAAGATAGTTATGAGTCTTTGTACCATTGTATTACTAAATAATTGAAGAATTGTACCGTTGTAATAACAACCAGACACACCAACAGTGAAGGTTTATCAGATACTCGCTCTTTTAAATTATTCCGATGCTCTACTCTGATTAAAATATTTTGGAAACGGATTTCGAAAATGAGGATGTTACAGTAGATATTTCCTTATCTATTTTCTGTTGGCATCTTTAATGATTTATCAGGCTTCATTTTGGTGACTTTGTATATGATTGGTTGAGTTGCATTGGAAATTATTTTTAGTCTGTTCTTATATTTAGCTCCTTTTGCTCCTTGCTTATCCATCTATTTTAGAATTATAATTTTGTTCCCTAAAAAAATTACAATAAGTGAATCACGCTATGTGTTGGCTCTGCATATTTGTGGTCTAACTGATGTATTAGCATCCATCACACTGATGCCCTTTATATTGTATATTTGTGTGATACACATCCATATGTTAAAGTTTCATCTTTTGCTATGCATTCCTACAAGTTTCATTGTTAAGGTAATTTTATTTTTCCGCCTTTAAGAAAGTTAACAAGTTTAAGCCTATACACAATTGTTTCATTACTTATTCTGGGAACAAGTCTCAACTTTGACTGTGTCATCTTGCAGAATTACAGAGTCAACGAAAATTATCAAAACTTACTCAGCTTAGGTACACGTCAAAGGTGTTGGTGGTGTGAGTGTAGCATTGAGACTTGATAGAGAGAGGGAGGGAGCCAAGATCATAGGCTTTGTTGGTCAAAAAAAGTGAATTAGCACTGCATCATTTCCATATTAAGAAAAGGTAACTCCTTACTATCTTACCCACAGGGGAAAAGAAGTTATACAAGGAGAGAAAAAGCATAACATCAAAAGTTTCAATGATATATATGTAAATATTGGGTAATACTTTTATATATGAATATATTTTGGTGGAATAAATATAAGGCAAGGCAAGCAAGCCAAAAAGATCAAATAATAATAATAATAATATAGATGACATGTTTGGACCTTTATTTTCAACAAACGAGACATGAAGCCTAAAGGACGAGAAATCAACATGGATACGCCGTTATAAGTGTATGATAAGAAAAGCCAATATGCAAATAATACAGAGTCAATTAGAAACAGGACAATTGAAAGATTGTGAGAAAAGATTATATACATATATGTAAGAAGAACCCACATTTTTCTTACTCCCTTTATTATCTCTGTCATTGACATGCATCCATATTTTCAACAATGTCAAGCTTGTTTGCATTCGTATTTCGAAAATGATGATCACACCACAAAAACTCAGCTTGCTTGCTGTGCAGGCGTGCGCGCGGGGGGCGGGCGGGCGTGTGTTTGAAAATTGTTTTAGCTGAAAGCAACGACGGACCTTAGTGAATACAAGTGGCCCCCCAAAAAAAATTTGTTCAGAGATTTTTAAAAAAAAATTTTAATGTATTTTTACACGGGCAAATATTTATCCCAAGGCCTCCAAAAGAAGAAAAAAATTGTTCATAAAATTTTTTAATTACTTAGTGAGTATACATTTGGCTAGAGCTGGAAATCAGAGCCGGCCTGGCCCTACAAGGTCAAGGCCGGCCCTACCAGGCCTAAAAATTATTATTCCAAATTTTAACTATTTTTCCTTCAATTTTTTCTAAAGAAATATAATTAATAAATTGCAACCTTTAAAGTTCTAGTCTATCAAATAAATGTTATCAACATTAATATTTAACAATATAAATCATCCAACAAATAAATACATTCATTAATTCATAATAAAAAAGAAATAAACACAAAGAATATGTTTTTTTCCTTTTTTAAAAAAATATTAAACAAAGGAATTGCTTTATGCCCACAACAAAATGCCTTTCCCTCTCCTAATTTTATATGTGTTTGTAGATTCCTTCGGTTCATACATGATTTTACTAACAAGTAAAAATAATTATACTTATTTTACACAAAATATCCTTATAATTTATTACTTATATAATATTAATATTGTAATACCAAAGTATGTGTTTATTTAATATGAAAATACCTTTTTTTTTTAAATTTATAATAACTAATTATGTGCTTTAATACAGAACAATAATAAACATAAAAAAAGAGTTATAGTTTAAACTAAAAAACTCTAAATAATTATAAATAAACACATTCATTAAGTAGAGGTCTAAATAATTCTTTTTTTAAAAAAAAGCTACAGTTAAAGGGGCTTAACGACCCGGCCCAAACCTCTGCAGGGCCAGCCTGATTAAGCTCGAGGCCCTACACAGCCAGCCCTGCAGAGCCAATTTCAAAATTCTGACTTATTTTTCAAGTCCGAACCTTGTAGGGTCAAAGCTTAAACCGGTTGGTCCGACAGATGTGGCACGATTTCTCGGCTCTAATTGACATTACTTTTTTTTTTTTTGGTCAACCTAATTGACATTACTTTGGCTGCTTGTCATTCTATAAAGAAAATAAACAAACATTGGCTGCTTGTCATTCTATAAAGAAAATAAACAAACATACGTATTACTTGATTTGACTTTTCAAACAGATCACTTTCCCTAAAAGTTGTCCTTGCATTGCTTGCTTACTTATTCTGCCGCATCTTATAAGATAAAATAGATAAGAGTTGGAGTTTGGAGTTGGGTGTGTTTATTTTTAAGACAATTTACTACCAAAAATAAAAAATAAAAAACTAGCTAGCTAGGCAGTATTAATGACTTTGACTTCAGTCTGGAACTCTCGCACAGTCGCACTCCTTGTTTGCTTCAAGAGATTTTAGTTGTTTAATTGCAAAACTCTGCTCATTAGCTAAGTAAAGATTTCAATAATTGTTGCCCATGCTTAATTTAAGAATATAGATTATCAAAAAAGAATGAAGGCAACTAGAGTAGGAAAACGGATTAAGTCCATAATCGGCCCATTTAAACCCTGAATTTATAAGGGTTGGGTTTAAGATTTTTGGCTCAAAAGTGAAAGTAACCCTAAAAGGGCTAGCCATGTAACAACAAAGGCCTAAAAGAGCATATCCTTTTAGGCTCATATGTTTTTCTTGTTTTTTAAAATTATTTATATGATAATAATATTATTGACTATTTTATATCTTGTTAATTATGTTGCAAATATTTAGTTATTATCTTTTTCATAAGAATATTTTGTATTAATAATCCTAAAAATTAAAAACTTATAAAAGATATTTCTTATTTCATAAGTATTCTTACTAATTTTGTATTTTTTAACTTATTTTCTAGTGATTGTTTTATTCATATCTGTTGTTTTTTTGATTGACTACTTACACTTTTTAAGACATGTTTATAAAAATTATTTTAGTTTTGTTAAGTCTCGTCATTAATTATTTGTAATTGTGGTATGTAAACAATAGTTTACCTTTGATTATGATTTAGTAACTGTATTTATTTATTGCATGATGTGTGTTGTTTAAATCTTAATGTTAACAACATTTTTTTGTTAAATAAAAACTTTAACTATTATAATTTACTAATTATATTTCTTTAAAAACAGACACAAGAATAATACTTAAAATTTAGAAAAAAGGCTTCTAGCCCTACAAGGCCAACTCTAGCCCGTACACTCACAGGCTAGACCTTAAAAAACAAATGTTTTTCTTATTTCGGGCCTAAAAGAGTCAACCATTTCAGGCTCTAGCCCTTCAAAGGCAACCGTTATAAATCACTCCCTTTGGTTCTTTTTATAAGGAACATTCTCTCTCTTAAGGGCAATCCTTAATATAAGGAATAAATCATTTTTATCTAATATTTTAAATTTTTTTTGTTTTTTTCATTTTTACTATCATTAAATATATGTTACTCATTATCTTTCTACAATAAATTTTCACTCATTATCTCTCACACATGTTTTCTAAACAAGGGTATAATTGGAAATTAAATAAGGGTACAAAAGTTACAGATTTGTTACTTTTAACCAACATTTTTTTGATGGCAATTCTTTATAAAATAGGGTACTGTTCCTCTCATTTTCCCTCTCCCTCATTTTCTTCTCACAAGCCAATCTGGACCATTGAAATCTTGATCCAACGATCCAGATTTTTAAAAAAAATATTTTTTTGCCGTTTTGCCTTTTTCGAAAAAGACAAAGTTAAAAAAAAATAAAAAATCTGGACCGTTGGATCAAGATTTCAACGGTCCAGATCGGCTTGTAAGAAGAAAATGAAGGAGAGGAAAATGAGAAAATCCTCTCCCTATAAAATAGGCCAGGGTATATACACAGTGTATATATATAAGCAAAATCCTATTTAAAATTGTGATTACAAAATGAGAAAATGAGACGACGACAGGATTCATAAGCATGGAAGAGCATTTTCTGCGTAGCTCTCTCTCCCCTCATCCCTCGCAGTCCAATCCAGGCCGTCCAAATCTTGATATAAGGGCCCAGAATTTTTTTTGAAAAAACCGCATGCGGTCCTTGCACCACATGCGGTTTTTTCAAAAAACATTTTGGGTCCTTGGATCAAGATTTAGACGGCCTAAATTGGACTGTGAGGGATAGGGAGAGGGTGCACTGTGTAGAGAAACCGGACGCCATAAGCATACAGCTAACAAAATAAACCAATAAATTATATATGTATAGGAAATATATAGGACAAATTAATTGAAGATGTTCATTAACCAGAAGCTGAGTAAGAAGAGGCTTCAGTTGTATTTTCGAGGCTTGAGGTGATAGGCTCCTTGTACTCGCCTAGTGACTGCTTCCAAAACTTGTTCAGGTCTTGGTTGTCCACTTTTGTGCTCTCATTGTTCCAATTATCCAGATTAATCTTTCCTGTTAAAGCATCCATTACATGCTTCATATGTCATTAATTAATAAATCGATCTTACTTCTTGTAAGAGGTTCAGTTGTATTTTCGAGGCTTGAGGTGATAGGCTCCTTGTACTCGCCTAGTGACTGCTTCCAAAACTTGTTCAGGTCTTGGTTGTCCACTTGTGTGCTCCCATTGTTCCAATTATCCAGATTAATCTTTCCTGTTAAAGCATCCATTACCTGCTTCATATGTCATTAATTAATAAATCGATCTTACTTGTGCCAAGCTATTGGACCTACTTAATTAAGAAGCACTTAGTGAATGAAGAGTGAGTGTGTGTGTGTATTAGCCAACACAACAAAAATCTCAAATTGAGAAAAAGTCAAACAACCCATAATTCTACAAATCTCAAGTCTTAGACAACATACTCCACTCTTTAAGAATTGACCAAAGGAATTCAACCTTTTTTTTAAAAAAAAAAAAAGAGTAAATACTCTTTCTGGTCCCTGACAAAAAACACGGATCCTATTTTAGTCCCTCACAAAAAAAGGTCATTTTTAGTCCATAAAAAAGACGAATAAAAGTCTATTGGTTGACATTTTGATCTTTCACAAATTTCTAAAAGGTCCTTTTTAGTCCATAAAAATGACGAGTAAAGGTCAATTTTTTTTGTAACGGACCAAAATAGGGTCTATATGTTTTGTCAGGGACCAGAAAAAGTATTTACTCAAAAAAAAAATCAAAGAAGCAAACACTACTACTTGAGGTTGTGACTTCCCACTTAAGGGGAGCTCTCATGTCACTAGGCTATAAGATTATTGATTTAAGAAAAGGGTGGCCCAACACGTAAGGCTGGGATCTGGGAAGAGGTAGATATAGGCAATCTTACCCAACAAGTAGAGAAGCTGTTTTTAGTGAAGGAATTCAACTTAAAAGTAAATAAATAAACAGACAACTATAGCCAGATTCAAAGACATGTTTTAACAATTGAGTCACCAACCTGGCTCATTCGAGGACGATGGTCAGGTAAATGACGCACGCACTTTGCAGCACAAGAAGCCATTCGAAACATCTCTTCAGAGTTGTAATTATTCTGCAACCTTGGATCAGCTAGAACCTCAAAATTTTGATTCCTCAAAGCCGTGGGTAGTAAAAGCCTTGCCAATCATTTGTAACATGTATGAATTCAGCGTTTCAACTATTCATTGTGAGCTATCTTAATTTTATTTATTTATTTTCTTCTGTTTCAGCACCAATATTTCTCTTTATAATTTGAAATAACCGATATTTCACCCGTTATATCATTTGACATACCTGCTCAACTAGACTGTTATCTGGGAAAGAGCCAGTTTCAAGAACAGGTTTTTGTCCAGCAATCAACTCTAAGAGCACAACACCAAAGAAATAGACATCTGCCTTCTCTGAGAGTCTCCTGCTAGCTGCATAGTCTGGAGCTAGGTATCTGTATTCAACGGAACAGTAAATGGTAAAAGAAAGTAATTTAAAAAAAAGACTACTATCCATTGGCAATTAATCCACGGACTTCATCACAAGATAAGTCCGTTAAGATAAGACTAAGACTGACTTTCCCAAAGGTTCCCTTTACAGCTGTAGAGACATGGGTATCAATGTTTGATGAAAGTTTGGCAAGTCCAAAATCTGCGATCTGATTAATATATAGATACAAGCACTTATCATCTTTTTATAGATATTATGGATATTGATATATTTTCAAGTGCCAAGTGGTATGAGGAACAAATTAAAGTGCCCAACTCTAGTAGTCCCCCAAACCACACACATCATTTTATGGCAATCCAAGAAGCAAAGCATTGTTTCTCAATCTTCCTCAAAGGGAAAATTCGTAGCCCTTGCACTTACCACTCGTAAGAATATTCAATGCTTTGTGCATTGTGTGACTTGCAAATATCTCATAGCAAGCCAACCTATCGGATTAGCATGAGATAATGGAGGTTGCGGAAAGTTAGAGATTTTAGGAATTAATTCTTAATTGTTCTTTGTAGTAGTTGAGAAATAAGTGGAATATCCTCAACGTAGAAGTTAGTTGCTAGAATTATAGGTTGTTAGCTATTTGAATTATGCATTTGAATTTTGAATTAGAGTCTCCCTCTGTAAGCTATTTCTATAAATTGGCTTTTCGCCTATTCAATAAAGTATGAAGTATATATGGGAAATTATTAGAGAATTACTTCTCTGATTATGGGAAATTTTCCTTAGGCTTTAGTAATGCGATGAGTTACAAATTCTAACTCATCTTTCATGTACTCTATTCTTTATCATATTATGATACTAGATTATGATTTCATAGTTTGATAAAGATATATCCTTTTAATTGTAATCCTTTTATTCTTTTACCTTTCCTAAAATAAAATCAGTCTCTACCACAACTGTTGCTATATATTGTGATAAACAAACACTCAGACTAACACGTTGCTATATATAATTCATGAGAGAACCAAGTATATGGAGCTTTATTTCCATGTTTCTTTTAGAGAAATCATTAGCTAGCATCATCATCTTTATTCATCCAGTCAAGTCACAAGCTTTTTCTTTTCAATAATACTGCCTCTAATCCTTAATATAAGAGCTAATTGACTAATTTGAGATAATAAAAAAGCTAAATAAATTAATTATAACATATTTTACATCATCTCTTTGAAATACTTATGTGTATCATTAGATTATATATCAGTTTATAAGTTAGACAAATTAGTTTGGAGAAAAATAATAAATATAAATAATTTAGAGTAATTTAATTAGCTTCTTTATTCCTTAATCTTCCCAAATTAGTCAATTGCATCATATATTAAAGACTAAAGGTAATATTATTTTGTCGATTGCCGATTGGTTAACTTGCAATTCTATATAGTTTTCTCCTACATAACTTTATTTCTAAGGGTGTTTGAACAAGAAAATTGAGGATTCTCTTGGTTGAAAATGTAATTAAAACTTGCATTAATGAGACCTACGTACCTTAGGCTCAAACTTGTCATCAAGAAGAATGTTAGCTGCCTTGATATCACGATGTATGATTTTGGGTTGACCTACCACAAACAATATGATATTGGACTGAACCAAGTAAAACTTCTATGAGTATTAATAAGTGAAATAAGTTTTCTTTAGTATTGGATATTAGAGTATATCAAGTAAACTCACAATCGTCATGCAGATATGCCAATGCTTTTGCAGAGCCATTAGCAATCTTCATCCTTGTTGACCAATCTAGAGTTTCTGTGCCTTTTTCTGAATGATTGCATATATATATACACACACACATACAAGATTAGGCAAGATATCAATTCCACTATAATGAACCAGAATAAAGCAAATTTATGTTTATTTTCAACTTTGTTCAAACATTCATATACACAACTAGAGGAAAGAACTTTCCTAAGGTGAACAAGACATGTATTCTATGCAAATGTCATACACGGAAAGCGCATAAGCAGCCAATACATGCAAGTATATATTCAGAGGCACAATTTTCCTAAGGTAAACAACTAATGAATTACCACACGGCCACAAAGAAAAAAAAAAGGAAGAAAATAAACTACCCATCATCACAACTACTATTCTATGTGAATGTCAACATTCACAGAATGTAGCCCCTATCCTATCCCTGGTAAAATCAAATTATAAATCTGTCTTTCAGATTTGCACAATCGTAGGGTTCCAAATATATAATGACACCCATTCCATTGTTTCTTCTGTTTTAGGATTCGGATCATATAAAGGGACCTTCTCATAATATATGCTATAAATAAGGATTCTTAAGTACGTTTTTTCCCAAGAAAATGAAATCCTCACTCAAAACCTCCAACATTTATGCCCGTTTGGTATAGGGAAGTGTATTTGAAGGGAGTGGAGGTGGAGGTGGAACTAAAAGTGGAACTGGAACTGGATTGTGTTTGTTATGGTGATAGACGTATGATATAATTCTTAATTAATATGTTAATTTTAATGGAAAAAGATTTCTCCTGTCACTGGAGATAGAGTTATCTCCAGTGACCTCAAAACTACGTCGTTTTAAGTTAATGAAGGGTTTGTTAGTAATTTCAGGTGAATTAATGAATGGTGTTTTGGTAAAATGTATATGATTAAAAAATAAACAGAAATTACAAAAACACCCTTCATTAATTCACCTAAAATTACTAACAAACCCTTCATTAATCCAAAACGACGTAGTTTTGGGGTTACTGGAGATAACTCTATCTCCAGTGACAGGAGAAATCATTTACCCTAATTGTAAATATGAAATTAGCAGTATAACTTTACCCAAAAAAAAAACAGCCACAGCCACCCCATCAGCTTCCACAGAAACTACCGGCCGCCACCATAGAAGAGGGAGAAGGAGAAGGAGAAGATGACGTGAAGTTTGCAGATTGAAAAGGGAGAAGACGCCATCCGCCTTCTCTATCCACCACTGTTGCATTCGCCGTCATCCTCACGCTGTCTTTCATCATGCTTGCTCACCGCCGTTGCCAGATCTATTGGACGGAAAAATGGTAACCATTTTTGAGTTCCATTTCCATGGGTAGGGTATGGAACCCAATTCCATCGTTTTTATGGTTCCAGTTCCAATTCCTATCTATGTTTAAGATATCTATATGCATGCTATGATAATTCCCTTGAAAATATTTTTTATGATATATCAACAGCTAAAAGAGTTATTAGGAAAACATTCAGAAATCTACATCATTGTCAAACCTGCTCTAATAAATCTTACCATGGAGATGAAAGTGTAAGGTTTTATTTGGGACAAACTCATAAACAAGCATCAACACCATCGGAGCTTCAGCAAAATAGTATCCAGCAAGGGAAACAAGATGTCTGTGATGGACTCGACTAATGACATTGACTTCAGCCTGAAACTCTGGCATTCCTTGTTTGCTTCCATATTTTAGCTGCTTTATGGCCACAATTTGTTTATTGCGGAGGATTCCTTTGTGGACAGGCCCAAAACCACCTTGCCCCAGAAAATTTGACTCTGAGAACTCTTCTGTTGCCCATTCTAATTCTTCATACGTAAATCTGCGTGGTGAGAGTTCAATGACCATGGAAGATAGTGCAGGCACAAGTGGAACCTGGGTACCTGAAAGAGAAGGTGACATCGATGATATATAATAGTACTCCGTCTACTTCTTAATATAAAACGTATTTATCTAATTTAATTAGATTGAGGAAGTTAGGTAAAATGACATGTATTTTTTAAAAACACCCTAATCATCTTATTTAATTTCCTCATTTCCTCCATCCCTGTATCATTGATAAGGGAGCATGAATAAAGGCAAATTCGAAAAAGATTGACAAATATAAAAATTATGTCTTATATTTAAAACCAAGATTAACTTCAAAATATATCTTACATTAAGGACAAGAGGGAGTAATGTTTAAACCTGATTAAGTAGTATTATGTGTATGGTATAGCTATATCAATATATATATATATATATATATATATATATATATATATATATTCCCTTCTATAATATATACAATATACTGGATTTGATGTGAGCTTAGGTTTATAATTTAGTCCATGGATAAAGCCTACACTACCCCACTTATTTAATTGTTTGTCGTTAATCATAAAGCATAAGATTGAGTTAGCTTGCTGTTTCCGCCCCTTGTCAGAGCCCAGAGGTGTTAATTTAATTTGTCTGCGTTTTGGTATCATCTAACCCAAAAAGTTCAATTTGTTATAATTTCTATTAGTTGTGAAAAAGAAATTTCAAAATGAATAATTACTTTCTTACAAAAATATGTGATGTTAAGATTTTATTTATTTGTTTTTTTAGAAGGGCATGCTGACCCAATTTCATCTTCATTGCTTCAATCTAATTAACCCTCTTGTATGCATATATCAGAGTCCGCAAAACCAAAGTTTCCACAAACTACAGTTTATAAACTGAATTTGAGTAATTTGATCAATCGGCTTACGTGGCAGCTTGTAAGTAATTGTATTATCCCCACCAAAACTTCGTCCCTTGGTGTTTAGATCTTCTACATCATGGAGCATCTTGGCAATTTTCTTTCTTAATTGGAGTTTGACGCGCAATAAATTTTTTTTTTGATACATAGACGATAGGGGATGGGGGATCGAACCCAGTAAAGCGCAATAAATTGGACTCAGGCATTTGTATTAGATTTCTTGGGCTCTATGTCGAGTCTTTTCTATTTCCTGTAAATATAAAAATTGTTAAAGGCCCAACACCAAAACATTTGTCATGGCATCAGAGGACATAATCTAACAGTCGACTAATAATACTCTCTATTACTTATTACACTAGTTGGACTTATTTATTAAAAAAAAACAAATAATAGTTTTTTTTTGTTCAAAAAAACAAATAATAGTTTGACCATCATAAAAAACCAAGTATAATAAAATATATTTGACTCTCTTAATGAGGGAGTAATTTTGTTAATTTTAGAGGTTATTTTTAGGATAAAAACATGAACTACTCTCAATATTTTGCAAAATGACTTATAAAATGAAACACAAAATCCATCTGGAAGATACATTATAATAGGCAATTAAGGGAGTATGGAGTTTATTCACCAAAGCTTAAAATTAAAAAAAAAAAAAAAAAAAGCTCTCAAGCATTTCACGCACTAAAAGAAAGCGGGAAAAAAGAAAAGAATGAATGCCTGAATTGAAAACAACTAATTATATATTGAATAATGTTAACATGTATTAGTTTGAAAACGATTTAAAATTGCAAGAAATCAATTAAAAATAGTAGTCAAAATGAAATTAGATAACATTATAATTAAGACAACATGTTGAATTAGACATTCATTAAAATTATGTCCCTGGCATTAATTTTACACTTTATATACACATTAACTACTGGAGGCAAGAAAAAAAAAACTCACCACTCGAGTATATAATACTAATCTTCAATATCATGGTAGTTAAAATCTTAATTTATTACTGCAATTTTACGTTTTTATGATTTTTTCATTAAAATAATTTTACTAATTTTCCAAATGCTTTTATATTTTTACGATTATTTTACGTTACGATTTTATGTTTTATGATTTTTTATCCCTCTTTCGATTTTACATAAAATCTCGATTTTAACTGCCTTGTTCAATATAATATAACATATTTTTTCTTCTTTTAATATTAATACTCCGTCCATTGATTCCCTCAAGGTGATGATCTTATAATGTTGATTTTCATGAAAATTATATATGAACTATCATGTACGTAAAAACTTGATCTTATCGGTATCCATACTACACGCTATCAAATTTTTTCAGTCAAAAGTGCTTAATTAGTTTGGTTTGGACAACATTTTTTCAGGAGTTTATATCACTTTTGATTTTTTCTAAATCAAATTTTTTCAGTCAAAAGTGCTTAACTAGTTTGGTTTGGACAACATTTTTTCAGGAGTTTATATCACTTTTGATTTTTTCTAACAAATTTAAATTAATTCATGAGAAACTATTGAGCTAAGTATTTATAATTTGAACTAACTAATAATCAAGTAAACAATAAAATGACATACATAGTAAAACACTCTGTTAGAAAAGGACAGATGTAAATGAAGAGTATTACCTCTCGAATCTTTTGGATACGTTCGAGCCATAAACTGACTTCATGTGTCCTTTTCATATCTCTCCGTTCTTCATATGCTATTTTTTCTTCCACATCCTTCTTCATTGCTTCAAGATCTTTCCATTCATCTTCCAGAGACTGAAGGTTCTTTTCCAGGCCCCGAACAAAGTGTGTTGATTGATGCAACTACCCAAAACGGTTAATATGATGTCCATATTTGCCTCTCACTTTTGATCTTTCAAACAATGCTAAGCTCGCATTCATCCAAAATAACACAGCAAAATGTTTAAAGTTAGAGCTCTTTTTTCAGCAAAATATATTGTAACTGAATAAGAAGACACAGCTTTGCTTAGAAAAACTTGGACAAATACTTAGCCTTTGTCTTCTTATTCAAATAAGCAGCATCCTATATAAGAGAGCAACAATTCAATTTAATCCTATATGCGCTAAATGAAGTTGTTGCATGCCACAGATGTTTTGTCAAAGAGAATGATGTAACAGAGAGTCAAATCAAAGTGTAAAATAAAAGGCAACCAAGCCAAAAGGATCAAATAATAATAACAACAACACCACAGATGCCATGTTTGGACCTTTATTTTGAACAAACGAGACATGAAGCCTCAAGGACGAGAAATCAACATGGATATGCCATTGTAAGTATATGATAAGAAAAGGCAATATGCAAATAATACATAGTCAATTAGAAACAGGACAATTGAAAGATTGTGAGAAAAGATGGTATATATATGTAACAAGAACCCACATTCTCTCTTACTTCCTTTTATTATCTCTGATTCTCTGTCATTGACATACATCCATATTTCCAACAATGCCAAGCTTGTTTGCATTCGTATTTCCAAAATGATGATCACAAGTGACAAAGACCTCATTATGTCTGTGTTTTCAAAAAGAAAGACCTTATATATATACTTCACATAATTTTGAGCGCTTACCTAATCACAAGTGATCACTTTAAATTTATGAACTTGGTTCAGGTGTCGATACAACTTATAGGATTCGAATCAATCATTCTTTTCTTTAGCTTTTTTTTTTTTTTTTACATGTTCCTTTGCCTCAATATTTTCCTTCAGTGAGGCTCTATATATTCATATGACATTTTGCTTTTGTTTTTGTCTATTCTCACATTTATAAACAAGATAGAAATTGACCATGCATTGTGGTTCAATATTCAGAGTCTTGTTATGACCGCCAAGAAATGATAAACTCAAACAGATTGACCATGCATTGCTTTGTATGTACAGAAGGGTGTAATGGTCAACCGAAAAGTTTGCATGGATAGGGGGGGGAAATCTAGTAATAATAAATAAATAAATAAGAATACACATGTCATGTTTGATGGTCTTTTATTTTGAACTACAGAAGCTAAACACAAATCAAAGCTCTCAAAGAACAGATGAAATCAAATCCTGCACCAGCATATGCATCTACAAATATAAAAAGCCAATCAGCAAACAAAACAATTAGTAATTGCATGAAGTATTCACACCCAAACATTTGTATACAAGGAAAATCACATGATGATGCCGGCTAACTTCTTGACATTCAGTAAATAGAGAATAGAGCACGAATGGACCGTTGATATGATGTAAATAGAGAAAAGCATAATTCTAAGATTACCCCAACCAGTCCACCACCTGGTTGCTCCTGACAGTTACTCACTGACTTTGCTCTTATCCTCTTTTACTCTCTGTCCCACGTTGCCTCCTACCTTGTCCTTCCCGCTAGCGTGGCTCTCACGTACCAACCGTAACGCCCCATCCTAACTCCCACAACACGCCCCCACTTTTCTAAAACCCAACGCGCCACCCATTCGTGCTCATCCAGGGACTTTCACATGATCAGCATTTTTCATGTCAAAAGCAATATGCTTATTTTTTATAACAATAAAGCGTAAAGTCATATTACATCATGACAATTAAAAGAACAAAATAAAAAAGGAGGAAAGAATCCTATTTCAAGACAAGTATTAATTATATGAGAGCCAAAAAAAGTGTGCTAATGTCAGAGAGCTATTCACCTTTCACCATAAACAAACATGAAATCTAATGAGGGTTGAAATTTTGATTGGAAATACCCATGAACTTTCAAAATTAGAGAAACAATGACACAACCATTAAAAATGCCTAACATCCATTACTTTTCATGCTGGGACACACCGTCCACTTGAACAGTAAATAACGAACGATAGGTGGTTTAAATGGTTAAGTCATTTTTTCTCCAATTTTAAAGTGCACAGGTATTTTTACACTTTATGTATAAGTTCATAGGTATTTTTGCACTTTAACCCAATAATTAATCAGAAAATTTGGGGAAAAAAAATGAAACTTAAAAACTCATACATAGGTCAATGCTCTGTTGTGTCAGAGAAGGATGTAACAGAGAATCAAAGTGTGGCAGCCAAAATTGAATAATAATAATAATACAGATGACATGTTTGGACCTTTATTTTGAACAAACAAGAGACATTAAACCTCATAAAACTGGTTCCGTTTGCTAAAAAAAGACAGAGACACGAATCCCTCAATTTAACACAAACAGTGGGAATGCCATTGTGAATGATAAGAAGGCCAATATGCAAATAATATAGAGCAAATTAGAAACAGAATAATTCAAAGATTATGAGAAAAGATTAAGTTTGTTCCAAACAATTGTTCAGTATATGGTCTTGTTGAGTTTCATTAGCAGAATTGCTCATTTCAATTTCATCAAATATGAACGGACAAACCATTTAACAAATAGAGCAATGCATCAAATCGATGTGAACAAATCACGCAGCCATAGGTGCTTCATGTTTCGCATGGAAGCCTATAATAAATGCATCTTAGCCGTGGTCTCATGACTTTTGTTAATCTATGTAAAAATGTCTGAAACAGACAAAATGCTAGCCCAAATATTGACTACTCTAAAATCTTCAATGGCTGAAATTAGAGCTATTTTCTTTTTCCATGAAACTGCTATTAAAAATCTTTAAGTTAAATTAGGCAATTAGCATCACAAGTGAATGCTATGTTAAGAAATAATCTTCCTACTACAGAGCTAATTTGGATTAGCTTTTGAAGAATAGCTTCGGGAGAAAAAGTGGTAAAAGTGCTTTTTCATAATAAATTCTATGAAAAAAGTAATTTTCATAAAATAATAATGTTTGGATATTGTGATCAGAATAGCTTTTTCATTATCAAATTTACCAAAAAGGATATCTGCTTTTGTTATAATTGCATATAAAGGATAAAGTTGTATTTTAAATATTTTTAACATTAAATGGCATAATAAATACCAAAATACATAAATTTGTAGGCAAATTTATAGTAATGCAACCTATAGTAATGCAATTATCAACCCAGTAGGCAAATTCAGCAAGCACGAAACTGATCGAGGGGCAAGCCACTTCCAGTATTGAAACTGATAAACGTAGCAAA
This sequence comes from Acacia crassicarpa, assembly GCA_034222035.1. Taxonomy (NCBI): domain Eukaryota; kingdom Viridiplantae; phylum Streptophyta; class Magnoliopsida; order Fabales; family Fabaceae; genus Acacia; species Acacia crassicarpa. The sequence continues at coordinate 668,374 of JAWXYG010000019.1, read as the reverse complement.
TTGAACTCCAAATGCCAGAATCACAAGCTCAAATCAAACTTTCACAGTCTTTACAAGAGTGACATAACCAAAACAATGACAGCAAAATGAATCCAGAAAATTCTACTACTATTCTTAACAAGAGTGACATAACCAAAACAATTAGCCGTGCAGTTAGACTCTGATATCATAAGATCAACAATTTGGTATCAAAGGTATACATGGAGCTGAAATTCATGACAGTAACTACCAAGCATCCCATGATTTTAAATATTTGTTATGAACAAGCACCTCTAACAAATTGGTGAAGAAGTAACCTTCTTTAGCCTAGACTTTGATGTCTGAGAGTTGAAAATCGTGGGGAAAAAATTGAAATATAACTAATATGCATAATGCAGTTAGAAAACAATGAACATAGCATTACTGTCATCGATCAATTGAGCAAAGGTTAGCAGAAAACCATTTTCCCAAGTCACAATTTAAGAAGCGGGAACCAATCATTAGCTTAAGGGAAAGCTATGGATGCTACATTTCATTTTGTTTGTGTTATTTTTCAGCTAACTGACTCATGCTCTGTACTCTGTAACTCTAGTCTAGTTTGTATGCGGGAACAAATTACACTAATCTGTCTAACATATTCAGAAAGAAAAGGGCAAGGATTCATTTCGGTATACATACCCTGTTCTGCAGAGCACTTTGCAGCTCATGGGATGTAAAGCAAGACATGCCTTTAAGGTGAGAAATAAACAGGACAAATCAAAGAAATCCTACCAGAAATTCTCTCCGAAGGTTGATTCACCCCGCTCCACCGTCGACCTTCTCCGATCTCGGACAAACCACCACCAGCCACGACAAACAAAGGATCCGCCGAAATGGGGACAAGCACGGCTTCAAGCTTCGAAAGAGAAGAAAAAGAGAGACACAAACCACCACCAGCCACCACCTTCGTCAGACCGGCCAAAGCCAACCACGCGGACAACACTGTTAACTTCCGGGAGTTTGACCGAGGAAATGGCGACAATGATGGCTTCAAGATTTGAGAAGAAAAAATAGTGTTCTAACCACCAGCAGCGACCACCTTCTCCGGATCCGTCGAAGACAACCACGCCGTCACAATCTGGAGCCGAAGACAGCAACGCTGAACACTCCGAACGACCAGCAAGCCTCGAGCAACTGTTGAAGCTTTGGTTTTTGAAGAAAAGAGAGCGAGAGACAGAGGACAGTGATAGAGGAAAGGGGACAGTGAGATATGTCGTGGGTAATAATTAAGCTCAGCGTTAGTGGCTCTCAGAAAAAGTAACAAAAGTCGAGATTCTCCAAATCTATGGTTTATCATGTAAAAGTGCTTTTTTTGTTTTGTTTTTTTTTTGTTTTTGAGTTGGTTGGCAAACTAGTGATACGGTACCATTTATCATGTAAAAGTACTTTTTTTTTGGGTTGGTAAACTAGTGATACCATTCTCAATCCAAAAAAAGGAGGAATGAGGAGTGCTATGCAACTTGAGAAGTGGCCAAGTGTTAATAGATGTGTCTAACTCAAGTAAACCAAACCAGGATCATATGTTTGTTAACACTGATGATGAGGAGATCGATGAAGAAATTGTGGAAGAAGAAGAAAGTAAAAAGAAGAAACAGGCTTAGGAGAATCTTGATAATGTGCTGAAAAGTAAGCCGTTGCACCTGAAAAATATAGATGAGAAGAAGAGGATGACACTCACCTCTAATGTGTGCTTGCTCGCTCAACTTGCAGAAGTCAACTTGGTACTCTGTCTCCTTCCCTTAACCGTCAACTTCGAGCTCCCTCTGGTTGGATTCTAAGCTCTGAACGTACAGAAGCTCCAAGGTGTGCTCGCAACGCTCAAACTCTCGTCATTGCAGGTTTGTCTTTTACGCCAGGAAGAAGATGAACCTGATTGGTTCATGATCTTGATCTTGATTATTTTCAGCTTCACACCACATAAGATATACCTAGCTATACTTATATATATATATATATATATATAAATACCTAGCTATACTTGATGTTGCAGAAGCTGAGGCACCTAAAAGTACAGCTTTTAACTTTTTTTGGATATCCAATAACAAAAGAGTGTCTATATGTATATTTTGTCTCCTTTCAATTTATCAACTCAACAAGTAAATTAAAGGAAAAATTGGTAAAAAAGTTTCCGTTTGAAAATTGTTTTAGCTAGAAGGACATGAATTTGAATATTACTGTTTTGGCTATAAAATCGTTTATAATACTAGGGATAGGTCATAGGTTATTCTGTCTATCTTTATTTTGCCTACTTTTATTTACTCCTCTCAATACCATTAGATTACAATAAAATAAAACATGTTACCCATTTCTCTCTCCCACTGCCTCCCACCCCCCCCCTCTCTCCTCAGCTGGATCCCTGGATTACAATCTTCTAAGAGTGGGTTTCTAGTATTCTTGTTGCAGGGTCAAAGAAGTCTGCATATTTAGAATGTCGAAATGTTTTCAATAGCGTGGGTGGTTCTTGTTTATTCGTATAGAAAGATTTATTTTTTTCGGTTTTCAAAATATAATGTCATGATTAGAAAAATTCGATACAGATGCAATTGGAAAGGCAAATCTACTGTTCAATAGTGTATTGAATCTGGAAGTAAAACGTGATGATGGGGTTGAGGGGTTCTTTAACGGTGAATTCACGGTGGCATGAACAAAATGAAAAGGCAAAAAGATTGGGAGCAAGAGTTTTATGAAATAGAGACCTAAAATCATATCGATAAACACACTTTCAACGCAAACAGATATTAGTTGGTCAGGGGAGAGAGGGAAAGGTAAATGAGTTTATTTTATCCCTCAAATCTTTACCATTGGATGAGATTATAAGCTAATAGTCTTGAGAGAGATAGGTAAAATAACGGTAGGCAAAATAACTTATCCCTAATACTAGTACCTTTTCTGTATAAAAATATAGGGATAGGTTATTCTGCCTACCTTTGTCAATCCCTCTCAATACGTTAGATTATAATCTCATTTTTTATCCCTTCCTCTCTCCCACCCTCTCTCTCCCTCTTTCATCCAGTGGCATGAACATATTTTTTTTATATATTGTATTATTTAGATTTAAATTATATGCGGCTTTCTGAATTTTTTTTGCACCAGTATCTCAAATTAATTAGTTTTCATGATACTAGTGTTACAGATAAATGCAGAACTGGAAACTAATTAATTTGAGATATTGGGTGCAAAAAAATTTCAGAAAGCAACATATAATTTAGATTTATATATATATATATATTCATCCCTCTAATAAAGGTATGAGTATATAATTGGGTACCTAAGAATGGGCACCTAATATTAGAGCCGGGAAACATGGGTCCGACCCTTTTAAGCCCTGGCCCTGCAGGGCTCGGGCTTGAAAAATAGGCCAGAAATTTAAAATTGACCTGCAAGGCTGGCCCTGTAGGGCCTCGGGCTTAATCGGGCCGGCCTGAGGAGGGCCGTTTAACTGTAGCTCTTTAAAAAAGAATTTAATTACTTAGACTTACACTTAATGAATGTGTTTATTTATAATTACTTAGATTTTTTTAGTTTAAACTATAACCTTTTTTATGTTTATTATTATTCTGTATTAAAACACATGATTAGTTATTATAAATTTTAAAGAAAGGATGTTTTCATATTAAATAACCACATACCTTAGTATTACAACATTATATAAGTAATAAATTATAAATATATTTTGTGTAAAATAAGTATAATTTTTTTACCTATCAGTAAAATCATGCATGAACCGAAGGAATTTGCAAACACACAAAATTACGAGAAGGAAAGGCATTTTGTCATGAGCATACATAAAGCAATTCCTTTGTTTAATATTTTTTGGAAAAAAAGGGAAAAAAAACATATTCTTTGTGTTTATTTGTTTTTTATTACGAATTAATGAATGCGTTTACTTGTTGAATGATTTATATTGTATAGATAAATGTTGATAACATTTATTTGATAGATTAGAACTTTATTGGTTACAATTTACTAATTATATTTCTTTAAAAAAAATCGAAGGAAAATAGTTAAAATTTGGAATAGTAATTTTCAGGCCCTGTAAGGTCGGCCCTGGCTCTTGTACTATCGGGTCGGGTTTTGAAAAACAAATGTTTTTCTTACCCCAGGCCCTGACCCTATAGGGCCAAGCCCTGTTGGGTCAGGCCGGCCCTGTTTCCCAACTCTAACTAATATGGACTCACTCAAACAGGCACATTAATTATAAGGGATAAGGGTCTTAAATGCCATGGAAGTTTTCGCTCAAGAGCATTGGTAAGACGAAAGTTTTTTTTTTGGACCAAAAATGCCACGGAAGTTCACAGGAAGTATCAATTTTGCCCCGGAAGTATCATTTTTGCCACGGAAATTTTCGTTGAGGAGTAATTTTGCCCCAGAAGTTTTCACTAAAGAGAAATTTTACCCCGGAAGTTTACAAAACGTAGCAATTTTCCTAGCAATTTTGCCCTTCTGTCCCCAAATATTAAATTTGACTACTAAATCAGTTAAAGACCACACATGTCATGACTTGAAAAGGTCAAACTTGGAGCCAGAGAAGGAGATCCTTTAGATGTTGATCTCAAGGCAGCCAGAATTTGTGAAGCCGAACTGGTTAAAGGGACAGAAAGGTTTGCCATAAAATGCAAATGAAACGCAAAACAAGAAATGAATTGTTCCAAAAATTGGTTCAATAAAACAAATCAATAGTGATAATATTTACGTTTGTATAAACTAATCATTTGCTTAGATCATAAGTGATGCTTCCTTTGGGTTTTGTAATAGTCAACCTTTCAGTCCCTTTGACCAGTTCGGCTTCACAAATTCTGGCGGCCTTGAGCTCAACATCTCAAGGATCTCATTCTCTGGCTCCAAGTTTGACCTTTTCAAGGTATAGCATGTGTGGTCTTTGATTGATTTAATAGTCAAATTTAATATTTAGGGACAGAAGAGCAAAATTGCTCCTTAGTGAAAACTTTCGGGGTAAAATTACTCCTCAGCGAAAACTTCCGTGGCATTTTTGGTCCACAAAAAACTTTCGTCTTACTAGTGCTTCTGAGCGAAAACTTCCATGACATTTAAGACCCTTGTCCCTAATTATAAACAAGGTGTGGTACTGCCGTTGGGGATAAAGAAAACAAAGCAAGTGCTTATCTGACTCAAATCCACGTTTAATCATTCTGTTTTTTGTTTTTATTTGATTAAGGGAAATAATAACAACAGCTTTCGGGGTTTTTGCCTCTCTTAAGTGTGTTTTTCAATATTTAAATTTGTATTCTCCTCCTTATAAACTCATATATAATACACTCTTTAAAAACCATTAAACTGATTTGATTAGATTAAAGCAAGTAGGTAATTTAATAAATTATAATAAATTGAATTAAGTTAGTTTAAATTTTTATGGTTGCAAAATGCTTAATGTTAGTTTATAGATTTAAGTTGAACTTTTAATATGCATATTTTTTTTTTCCTTTGAACACTGAATTTCTTTTTTTTTTTTCCTTACTAAACTGTTTTTAAGTTAAAATACTCTGACTGGCTTTCAATATAACCCCTCTAAAAAGTTCATGATCATGTTAACAAGCCAGAGCCCATCAGACTTTTATTTTTAAACCACTTTTTGATGCTTATCAACGCATGAAACATGAGAAATGGCTGAATTTCAAAAGCAAAAATTTAAATTATAATAAAAAAAAAGAAGGGAGGGGGAAAAAATTATCTTACTAAATGTATTATTAGAAAGACATTATACGGTTTGAAGAGCTAGGACAACATCGTCTCAATGGAAACAAAATTCTGGAAAATTAAAGAATCTTTATTTTTGCTATAAAAGGTCCCAGCTTCAATCCAAAAGAATATCAAATTATCAAATTAACACCTAGAATTTGAACAATCAATCATCATTAATTCAGTTATCTACTTTCAAAATGGGACAAGCCTATTGAGGTAGATTCCTCATAAGAATGCTATGTAATATGGCAAAATGTAACTGACTCTTAAGGAAAGATGATTACTCTTTTCTCTCCGAATACTATGATCTTTCTTATTCCACATTTCTTTAGTTTTATATTTTAGTTTTATAACATGTTATTAGTACGAGAGCTCTTAGTACGAGAGCTCTATCAAAGGTATGATTTTTCTTATAATCTTTTTAATGACTTCATTATATGTTCATTTTATCTATCTAGGATGATTTTAACCATTATATGGAATTAAAACATATACTTTTACCAAATGTTTTAAACATTGGATTCCATGGTTAAGATTGGAGATTATTATTATATTATATATTGGTTGTAGTGTTTTATTTTTATCTTACATTATCATATTCTTCTTCTATTAATGAACTAAGTTCTGGTGAGGATTATCCACGTTCGTAGTTCATTTCTTATACTAAGTATTGGTGAGGACTACCCCCGTACTTAGTTTATTTCTTTTACTATGTATTAGTATGAATTACCCCGTTCTTAGTTCATTTCTTTTGTTATTCTTTACAACCATTATTGTCAAATTCGCGAGTTGACTCTCCGAGTTTACCGTTTTTACGCTTCTAACTTACAAAAACGAGTCAAGCCAGTGGTAAACTCGTGTTAGTTGTAAACTCGGTTAAATTCACGAGTCTATGCACCGAGTTTACCATTTTTACGTTTCTAGCTTACAAGACCGTGTTAACTTACTCTTAAACTCGTGTTAACTTTTTTTGATGTGATCATGCTCAGCGGCTTTATATAGAAATTTTATAGAAATTTCTTTATTAAATATGATAAATGATGAATGTTAATGGATATAATTTTAATTATTTGAATTTAATATATATTTAAATCAAATTGTTGTCATTTTTATATTTTAATTATTTAATTATACACTAGTAATACCTATTTAATAATAAAAGTAAACTCTTACGAGTTTATGATTCGAGTTCACGATACGAGTTTACGTCGCTGTCACGAGTTTGCTTAAACCCGTGAGTTTGACAACCTTGTTTACAACTATTTTTATTGTTAATATTGTTATTTTGAATAGATTGATTTCTTATTTTGAATTTATATGAGTAGAAGTCATAATCTCTTATATATGGCGAGAAGCCATATAAATTCATTATCTAAATTATGTGACATTTGAGATGAGTGGATGACAATATTTTAAGTATACGAACTTGTGGGCGGTGGATGGAAACAGGATCAGAAGGGCGCGGTTTTCCGACTCAGTTTCAACATGTTACTTTGCTTTTTACCCATTAATCATTTAAGTCAAATCTGGAGAGAGAAAAAATTAAGTCAAATATTTTGGTTTGTAGAACCCAAAAATTCAACAGTTTCAATAAACTACATGGGTCTGGGTCCACCAACTTGTTGGAATGAAATTGCATGCACAAATTTCAAACGTATTTCACCGCTAGGTTTGAAAATAATATATATTATTTATTTCTAAATGATCTTGTGATGAGATAGAAAGATGAGTGTATAGAATAGCTGTTTGCACACATGAAAAGCTAAGATCTTCATCCAATTTATGCACCGAATGTTTTGGGATCGGGAAAAAAAAAGGAATGATTTAGAAATCATGGATATAATTGATAGTGGTTGGCATGATATATATATATATATATATATATATATATATATATATATATATATATATCGATTGGCGTTTCATACATATGGGTATAGAAGGCAAAACATGTAAAGGAAGCTCAAATTTGGCCTGAAGCCAAGATACAAATTTAGCCTGAAGCTATGAGACAAATTGAATTGAAGTAGTGAAGCCAGATCCATGAGGTTAAATATTTGGTATTAAAAGACTTCCTTGATTAAATTAAAGTGATTGTATAACCACCAGAAGATGGTTGTTCTTCTAAAATTTATTATAAATGTATCTAATTTGCTCCTGCAGTAGCAATATTGTGAAAGATGTTTTAAGAAATATTCCGAATTAATTTCTTGACCTCATGTAGCCAAACAAAATAATAAGTTTTTGTTAAGAATCATAAATATTGTCCAAACTGACTTGATGTCATTCCCAGAAGTGAATGAAGTAACGAATGAATTTATATAGACATATGTGTAAACGTGACTTGATTTGTAATCATGTTGGTTCGAATTTCCCACCTGAAGTGGAGAAATATCATTGATAAGAACTACAAGAGAAAAATTATTAGGCATAATAAATATGCTGAAAATTCATGAAATTAATATGATACTCTCTCCCCACTATATACATATTTCATATGTATTTTAATATATTATGATATGATTTTTTGTATGATTATGAAAAATATTTTATGATTTATAAGGTTTTGAGATCTTATACATATATTTAAATTGGTCAGAAATATTTTATAGAGCAACTTACTATTTTGTATAGTAATATTGCACAGTAATTTATACTTTGAGATATTTGGTCCTTCTATATTGTTCACACCCACTAATGAAGGGTGGATAAGAGAGTGATATTGTTTATTATTAAGGTCCTGAAAGTTTATGTTTCAAATATTATGATACAATGATTTTAGTAGCATTGGAAAAGTATTGTCCAGAAAACAATAACTTGCAGAGATTTATGTCATAATAAGTCTAAAAGCTAATAGTCTTGGGGACTAATTAGCATATTTTGTCCTTTTGTAAGAGAGGCTAATGTTAAGATCATATATATAGCAGTATAAATTTGACAGAAGGCTCCAGAAGAGCAAATATTTTGTTACCTGAAGGAACAAAATTATGCATTGATTATGCATGTTATTCTACCAAGTATAAAATAAACTTATTGAGTTTTAAAGATATCTACAAAAATAGATATCATAGAAAAATACATGCTATTGTAAACAAGAAGTTTACAAATAATAAAAATTATAAGCTTGCTATAAACTAGAAGTTTACAAATAATAATACAAGAGATTGTAATTGTAAACCAGAAGTTTGCAAATATAGCATATTAAATATTTGCTAATGAAGCCAATGAGATATTAAAGAGGCAATAAATTGCATAGAAATGTCTAGATTTATTTTCAAGTCAAGAGAAAGAAAGAATAAGCCCAGAAGCTAACACGATGTTTAAATCGTTGTTATTTTGTCATCATATCTCATAAATTTGTTGCCATGTGAATTTTCTGCTAGAGTTACCATCTAAGTGGTTTTACGTTATTTTGATTATGAATATTTTCATATGTTGTGGATTATATATTTTGCATATATAAACAAATTGAAGTATATTATTAATAAGTAATAAGATTATCTAGTAATACAATATTACATGTTTGTTCCTGAAGAATCTTTATAGTTTTTCCTTTTGAGGTTTAAAGGATTTGAAAGCAATTTTGAAATACAAATATAAAGAAAGTATGTTTATATGACTCACACTTGAAAGGAAGATTGCCAGAAAAACAAATGTGAGTTAGAATATAAGTGTGAGCTAATATTTGAAAAGCTATATAATTCTCACACAAAATTTAATAGATCTCCCAAAATCGTTGTCATAATATTGAAATGTTTATTATTAAATGAGACATATGTTACAGTAAACCAGAAGTTCCCAACATGGTTGTCATAATATTGAAATGTTTGTTATTAATGGAGACATATGTTACAGTAAACCAGAAGTTTACTGATTTAAACAAATTTATTGTTGGCATGACTTGTTTAATCATCCGAGTCATATATAAAATGCAAATAAGATTATGTATTGACATACATCGAAGAACCAAAAGATTCTTTATGAATAACCAACATATTGTTTATGAATTATATGATGCATGTTCTCATTGATCATGATTAGTAATGGATCTCAGTATTTCTGGAAATATATCAAACAGTATTATATGGGCCCATTAAAATGACATGTAAACCATACAACTTTGAAAGATGCACTCATAAGATGGTTACATGTGAGATTGTTAGCTTACAACCAGAAGTTTGTAAGAAAGCAACCTAAAGTTTGCAGTAATGTTTGAATAAATTAAGCGCGATATTTCCAGATTATATGATCTAGAAATCATGTTTTTTTTTTGTCAAAAGAAATCATTATTCAATGCTTATGAGAACAAAGATCTCTATGTTGGTATATTTGATTATTGCAGTATTTATATATGCCAACAAAATTTTTTCCATAAAATTGGTTTTTGGTCAGGAACTAGACAATTCTATCTGGAAAGTTTTTTTGAATGTGCAATGTGTAATATCCTAATTTTATTTTTAGGATTTAATTGTAATTATAAAATAATTATATATGATTATTGTAATTAAATCGTAATTTTGGGAGGAAAAAATGATTAAAAAATAAAATAAATAAAGTTGGGTCCTTTGTTAGAATTTTACCCATCTCAAAAAGAAAAAAAGAAAAAAAAATGCATGGCAATAGTGGGATTTAGAAAGAAGAAATTTAAAAAATAAATAAATAAACAAGTGTGGCAGACACGTATGTGATGTGTCTACCATGGGAGGGTGGATAATTCCACCGCCTTTCCTCCCTTACAATATATATATATATATATAGTGTATGTGTGAAGTTGTGCGTGTTTATGTGTTGTGAGGTGTGATTGAGAAGTGAGACGAGAGGGAGAGAGAATTGGGAGACGGAGAGATGGTGAGAGTAAGGAAAGAAGGAAGGGAAGAAAAAGAAGAGTTTGGATCAAATTTTAAAGTACGTTTTTTATTTTATAAGATTATTTAGATAGTTAAATTATTATTTTTTCAACAAACTTTTTTTATGAAAGTTATTCTACATATTTTTCTCTTTCTAACAAGAGTAATATAGTACTGATTAGTGAAAATTTTGGAGTTAAAATTATAATAAAGTTTTGAGTTTTAATAATAGATGACTGTATATATCAAGAGTATGATTAATAAGTAATTTTAACCAGTTTAGATTTATTAGTTAGTAGTTGTGGGAATTTAAATTTAATTTTCTATCTAAAAGAATTAAGGGTTTATGCTTTATAGGATATTTCAACCCATTAAATGAAGTTTAAGGCATTTATTTGGATTAGTGGAGGTATTGTTGTTGGTTTAATCAATTTAGTTTTGTTAAATCTCGAACGGTATAAAATTATGAGTTGGATTTGAAATTTAAATTAGAGGTTGATATGATTTTGATTATATGGAGATTTGAAGATTTGTTAAATAAATTGCATTATGCTTAGTAGGTTAAGAAATTGATATTTGTGATATATGATCTTTTGAATTCAAATTTATAATTCATTTTTAATTCATTGGAGGTTATATTGAGGATTTGGTGGATTAGATTTGAGGTTTATAGATAAATATAAATATTTGAATTTTTAGATGAAGCTTTTATTGTAGGAAATTGGGTATTTTGGTTAAATTAAGGATATGGTGATATTTTGATCATTTTAATTAGTGAGAAATAATTTATGAAGGAAGGAACTGAGATCGTAGCGATAATTTGAGGAATAGATAAATTCTCATTTCTTCTAAGAAAATTTAAAATTAGACAATTATAGTTTAATTAATTATCCATTATTATATTAGTTGATATCGTCGTTAATTCTATTATCATGTAATTATATATTTATTTTAGAGTGGACTTGACATCTTTCAAATTTATTTCTTGTGTCAAGAACTTGAGGTAACCACTTTCCATTCATTATACTTGCTTATATGATGATTTGTGAGTGATTTTTAATCTATGAAAGCTATGTTTTTGACGAAATTGCCTTGTGGGATTTATTTTGAAATGATTAGTGATATTATATGTTATGAAAAAAATGTACTTTTTATGGTTTCTTGAGCTGAAATAATAGTGTTATCTTAATGATTATTGTGACGATATATTACTGTTATAAATCTTGTTTGGAATTTCATATATTCATGCTAAGACTATGATGATGTGAAGTGGTGATGGATATGGAGTGATTATGGGAGTTATTGTGTATATAATACCACGTGGTATGCCACTATCTAGTGCACAGTGGATGACTTAATATTTTCAGGGCCCTTGGTATCACCCTTTTCCTTTCGCCGGGTTAAGGGTCAGTCTTTGGGATAGTGACACCTTTCCATATTCGAAGGAAAGGGAATCCACGATCCGATATGAGTTTTATAGCCTTTGGTCAGGCTATACTTCATTATTGGAGAGCTTAGTGCAGTCTTACTCTTGTCATAGAGACTAAACCTATTGCGTTATAGCTCATGAGTTCTGTTAGCGGAAATAAGGGTGGGGATGACAAGGATTGTTAGGGTATCGATATGTTGATTGACATATTATATACGTGATTCATGATATGAAATTTGATATTGAAATTGTATTACATAATTTTTGATTTAATTTAATAAACTTGTAAATTATATATAGAGTGTTGTTATATAAAATGTTCCACTTGACATCTCATAAGCACATATTAGCATTTATAGTGAGCTGAATTGATGGTTACAAACATTTTTTAGGTGATAGTTCTCGTGTGGGCCAATTATGAAGGCTTCGAAAGCTTAAGCTATTTTTTGCTAATAGTAGTGCTTCCACGTTTTTGGCATATGTTGAATTATTGTATATTGCCGCATTAGGGCTCACTTGGCATACTTTAGTATATTTTGGGTATTTTAGCAAATTCTAAAGCAATATTTAGTTTAAAAATATAAGCCTAGCAAAATCCAAAGCTTCACTATGTGCATAAAACATCTTAATAAATGATCTAATCAAGTTAGAAATTAATAATTGTCTTTCAAAATAGAGGATGTTACATAATGCTTATAAATCCATCGCAATGTACATAGATGGATATAGAAAGAAAGACGGGATAAATGTTGTGTAAGGACCTTTTTCTTCTTGTTTGTCTCTAAATGAAATAAAATGATGTTTCTAATGATAACAAATGAATTTAGGAGACTATACTGCATGATTAGTTAATTTTGATTTGACATTGTTTCCTAAATGAGGGGGAGAAAACAAACAGTTGGATAAAGAGATTAGCTGAATGAGTTATCATTTGGCTCATTTTGATCCGCTTACGAAAATAATGTGAACTGGAAGTTCAAAAGATAATTCATTTGCAGAATTTAGCTAATCAAATGCCAGAAGCATTTACTGACCAAAAGAAAGTGACAATGTCACATATTCCAGCTACTAATGTTTCTATCAGAATTAATGTCCCTGAAGGACAACATATTATAAATTTAAAGCACGCCTGAAACGTAGTAGGTCCATCAGTTTCAAAGATAAAATTCTCGAAAAGAGAAAAGGAGCTACGAATATAGATGATCAAGTTGAGGATAATTAAGCTCCAGAAGAGCATCTCCTGAAGAGTTATTATCTTCAGTAGAGATATCTCCAGAAGAGAATGTCGTAGTCCCAGAAAAGATCCAGTTACCTGAAATATGTGAAAATAATGAGATCTCAATAAATTTTGTTATGAATATAATCCAATGAGATCGAAAGGAAGTCAACGTTGACGACATCTTTGCTTACAATGTAGCATATGATGTGATAATGAGGATCATGAGTCAAAATCAATTAGTAAGTGCCAACAGTGAAAGAATTGGCCCCTATGGAAAAATGTTATTAATGCAAAATTAAAATCACAGGCAAAACGAAAAGTACTTGAACTTGTAGTACATACATTTGAAGATATAAAGCCAGTTGGATACAAATGAATCCTTATATGAAAAAGAAATGAAAATGGTGAAATTATATGATATAATGTAAGCCTTGTAGTCCAAAGTTTTACATAAAGGCTTGGCATTGATTTTGAAAAAACATATACACCAGTAGTGGATGTAACTATATGATTAATCTAGCAGTTTTGCATTTGTTCGATATTGTTATATAGAGCATATGTCTCACTAAATTATGAAGATTGCATAAGAATCTTGAAATGATCTAAAAGTGTTAAAAGCATATGTCCTAGAAGGACTTAAGGTGCCAGCAGCACATGTTCCCGAAAGGACTTAATGTGCCAGAAACACAAATCCCTAAAGAATTCAGAATGCTACAAGCATCTAATTCAAGTTCTCAAAGAAGAATACTCAATTAAGTTAAATAAGTCCATTGGCCAGAAGCTGTTAGGGCACATGTGGTATAATTGTTTGAAAGATTATCTAATGAAAAGAAGGGTACAAAAATAACCCAATATGCCCATGCATTTTTATGAAAAGATCTAGAAATGAATTTGCTATAATTGCTATTTATGATGATATCAATATCATTGGAACTCCTGAAGAGCTTTAAAAGGCAATTAATTACTTAAAGAAAGAATTTGCAATCAAAGAAGTTGAAGAAGAACTATTTGGTCCAGAAACACCATATCTAAATACTATTAGAGCACTCATGTGTAATGCTTATTAGCAAAATATAGTTCTTCATCAACACAAAGACATTCGAGTAATATTATCATCAGGGGGAGTAATACTGATATTTTTAAAAGGAGGAGTCGATACATGTTGTACTCTTTTTCCTTTATCTAGGTTTTATCCTATTGGATTTTTCTAGAAAGGTTTTTAATGAGGTAGCACGGGATAGTGTATCAATGAATGATGTACTCTTTTCTTTAGCTAGATTTTGATCCCACTAGTTTTTTCCTAGTTAAGTTTTTAACAAGGAACATTCATAAATAGATATCCAATAGAGAGTGTTATAAATATATTAATTATGTAGATATCTATTGACTCTCAATCTCTTCTATTATATCCCCGAAATATTATATTATATACAACAACATTCACACTCCTCATTGTGTTTCTGATTTCTCTACCAGCCGACTTACATTCACATGGGAAGAGATGATATGAATATTTCATTAGGGGAAGATTACACCTAAAGACGCAGTTGGAAAAATTACACCAAAGTGCTCATTTTCATTCACTATAAATAGCTACCTCCCTTATATTGTAATAGCACGATTGAAGGAAAGATGATTACTCTTTTCTCTCCTCTTTGGAATACTTTCTTCTTTCTTATTCCACATTTCTTTAGTTTTATAACAGTGAAATAATTATAAAGTTGGTTGATTAGTGGGTACAGAATAATTTCATTTGGAGAACAAAAGTGTAAGTTGTTTCATGCAATTTTTAAATCATCCGTGTCAGATTTTTCAAAGGTATAAACGGGAGGCTGAAGTAAACTTTTAGTCCTTTAAGTTTTACATAAGTCACACTTTTAGTCCCTTAACTTTATAAATTATACTTTTGGTCCTAAAATCCTAACACCGTTAATGTTACTAACGGAAAACACTGACAAGACGAACTCAAATGATGACTAATAGTATTTAATTACACAAATTTTATATATTATTTAATTTACCCATATTTTAAATTTAAGCTTAATAACATTTAATTACACAATTATCACTTAATTTTATACCGTTATCACTTAAGTTTGCATTTTCCGCTAGCAAAATTAACGGTGTTAGAATACTAGGAGTAAAAGTATACTTTATAAAGTTAAGGACAAAAAATATACCTCATGTAAACTTAAAGAACTAAAAGTATACTTTAGCTTAAACGGAAAGATGTAAGATATATGAGGGGAAGACCAAATGCTAGATTATTAATTGAAGGCACAACTCATCATGTATGGTACTATCTAAATTATATGTTAGTTTATAAATTAAATAAATTAGTTTCAAAAAAATATTTATATAAATATTTTAAAGTAATTTAATTTAATTTAATTTTTTAATCTCTAAAAAAATTAATTAAGCCTTATATTTAAAACCAGGGACAGTATATGAAAACAATGAAGTTATACAAATGGTGTATACGTATATGTGGGCATGTGACCAGTGGCCACAAGATACAGAATGCCCAGCTGATGGAGAAAAAATTTATAATTAATTTTGTGGAGAGTTGTTATAATTTCGAACCGTACATAGTTCTTAATATTAAAAATATTTAT
Organism: Acacia crassicarpa; assembly: GCA_034222035.1. NCBI lineage: Eukaryota > Viridiplantae > Streptophyta > Magnoliopsida > Fabales > Fabaceae > Acacia > Acacia crassicarpa. The sequence goes on along the minus strand of JAWXYG010000019.1, from coordinate 652,546 downwards.
TCTATCAAATAAGTCTTTTGAGATTACATAGTGGCCCAACCTACTTCCCTTTTCACCACTCATCTTTTAGATGAGTAGGAAGAGTTCTTCTACATCAAAATAATTTATATTTAATTTTTTTTCATCCGTTGATTTTTAAATAAAAAAGTGGCATGTATTGGCAGATTCAATGATGGGACTTCATTGACATTACTTAGGCCGCTTGTCATTCTATAAACAAGCATACATAGTTCACTTCCCCAAAAAGTTGTCCTTGCATTGCTTGTTTACTTATTCTGCTGCATCTTATGAAATAAAAGGGAAAATTCATATGAGGTCTTTTTAATAAAAGAAAAAAAAAACAAACAAACTGAAAGAAGGCCCAACCCAAAGTCTCTTATCAGAAAAGGTCGTAGAGCTTTTCTTGACATGTAACTGTGTAGTCAAATAACAAAAACACCCTCACCAACACTGACAAATGAGAGAAGGGCAATATCAGAATCATTTCCTCACTCTCTCTTGTGTGCTCACTCTCACTCTCGTTAGGGGTGTCCAAAAAACCCGACAGTTCAGGTAGCCCGGTCCGGTCTGACCCGACCCAGTCCAAGACCGTTCACCCAGACCAGTCTGGTCTAGTCTAGTCGGGCTGGACTGGACTTCGGTCCAGGGATTCAAATCTTATGGGTTGGTCTGGTCTGGTCCGAAAATGTTTTTTAATTTTTATTTTTATTTTTTAAAAACCACTACCTATATTTTATATTGTATTCTTGTTCAATGACATGTTGTTGGAAATTATTATGGGTTTAGGATTGGATTTAAGATTTTTGCATGTTTATTTATTGTCCCACAGGTGGTTCATTGATTTAATTATTCTTCTGGAAGTGGCAATTTTTTTTTTTAAAACTAGTCTTGGATTACATGGACTGGTCCAGATAGTCCCCCTGGACTGGTCTGGTCCAGCCCGAGCTGGACCAGACCAGACCTCAAGCTGGATATTCCAGCCCGAGGTCCCTCCTGGACCAGACCCCGGGTTGACCCCCAACCCAGTTTGTCTGGTCCATGGACATGCCTAACTCTCGTCTTCGTCTCCAATGTCGTTTGATCTCATGTGAGAAAGGTAAAATCATCAGGCCATTTATTCTCCCGTGTGATTTCGTCCTTTCATTTGGCGAAGGCGTGAACCTTAAGTCCATTTGGCACCTTGTTCGACTAGATTTGAAGCTCATCACTTTCGTAGTCGTAGCTAGATTTGAAGCTTGAGATCAGCCTCCATTTCCATCCATAAGAACCGAACAGTCGCAGTCTCTAAATTGGTAATTTTCTTTCTTCTGATTGACAACCTTTTTTGTTGTCAACTTGACGTCTTCGGCTGTGCATGTTTTGCGTTCTCTTTTCTCGGAGGCTATTCAGTTTATGGTTTTGTTCAGTTGGTTGTTTGATTTTGCTTACTTCACTTCTCAGATTTTGTTTGGACTTTGTTTTCTTAATTTTTTGGAATTGATCTGCCATTGCTTCAATTCTAAAAGGGATGTTTTGCGTTCTCTTGTGATGATTATGCTGTTGGCATATGATATTTGCTACTTTATGATGATAACTTGGGAAAATTATTGGAGATTTTGTTTTTAAATTCTTCAAAATGGGTTCTCTTGTGATGATTATACTGTTGGCATATAATTATCTTTATTGTGGAAATGATATTTGACTTTCGAGCCAAAAAAAAAAAAAAGATATTTGATAGTAGCAATTGGGTGGATTATTTGAGATGGAATGTGGGTAGTGACACATTTGCATCTTATTCAGTTCTTAACTGCTTGTGTATTATTTGGCTTGATGCTTTGGCTAGCTATCACACCTCTTAAATCTGCGAGTGCCCATTTAGGTGATCAGGTTTTGAATTGTGATGAGGCAGAGGCCATAAAAGTTCTACCTATTTAAATGGGCACTAGTTGCCTTTCTTTTCTTTTTGTTTAGCTCAAATCAGACCATGGCGTTAACATGGAGTTTAGGGGGAGAAGTAGTTGTACATAATTTTTTGAAACTGGACATTCCAGGTTGGCTTCATTATGCCACAATCAGGGTGATTGCTGTTCTTCCTGCCCTTTATTGTGTTCGGAGTGCAGGTGCTGAAGGGATGTATCAACTGCTTGTATTGACTCAGGTTGTGGTAAAATGAGTAAAATACGTAGAGAGGAATTTGTGTTCAGAGGCATTTGTATTGATGTCTTACCTAGAGAGGGTAACCCATTTTATATAATGGAGAGATTTTTATGAACATATGCTCCTTGTAGTTCCTAACGTTGTACCTGGTGCTACTTGGGTGCTATCATTGTTGGGCCTATAGATGTTGCACATAATTTTCATGGTCAATACCCGTAGAAAAATATAGATTTTCCATTAAACAATTTGCTTTAAAATAATTGTAAGTGCATTTGTTCTTGATCAACATCAGCTTGGATTTACATGAGTTTCTGCGTTTGTCTACTTGCTGTAATTATCTTTGGTTTTTCATTTTTCTTTTTATTGTTTTAAAATAATTTTGTTGCCTTCTCTTAATCTCCAGAAGTAGTTATTATCATTAAGCAACCTTGTTTTCTAATATGATATTTTGTTGTTGTATCAGAACTTCACAAGAAGGAAACTTGAGAACCTGTTACAATTATCGAGACACTTCCAATGGTTTTTGTTGGGGTTGTTGGCTACGTGCAGTAACATGTGCTATATGATGAATTAAGATGGTGGTCTTGATTCGACTTTTACAATTGAGAATGACGTTACTCCAATGTGTGGCTTCCCTCACTATGGTATTGTGAATGATGACTATGTGATGATGAAGAGATGTTTTATTGCTCTGGAGGAGATCAAGCTCGAGATTATCAACACATCTTCCAAGTTTGGCCATGGCCGCTTCCAGACAGCACAGAAAAAGCAAAAGTTCTTTGGACGTCTCAAGTCTTAATTATGCAAAGTGCATTGAATTTTGCCACATCATTATATTAAAATTACATGAAGTTCGACTTTTGTAAATTGTCTACTCAGTGGCGGACACAGGATTTTAAATTTGTGGGTATACAATCAGTGGTGGGATTTGGGGGTTCGGTGCCCCTGATTTTTTTTTTTTTAAAGCTAGCTCATCTTGATGCTTCCTCTATCAAAACCTATAAGATTGTATCCTTTTTCATATAGGGACACTAAGCAATTAAAGTTATAATTTTCAATTCCAAAGCAACTAAACAATTCACACTTTATGCCAATTTAGTAAACAACTATAACTTATAACTGCATAATATACATAGTTGATACACAACATTGCACAACAACACAATCCAAAGCAACTAAACAATTCACATTTTATGCCAATTTAGTAAGCAACTATAACTTATAACTGCATGATACACATAAATCATAGGTGATTCTTATTGATTAAAAAAATGCATAAATCATAGGTGTGATCAAGCAAATTCAGCACTCAAGCAAATATACTAAACAAACCATGACAAGAGGCTAGTTGATTGACAACAAGCAGTATCATATTAAATGTGCATAAATTACTGCATCTGTATGTTCATCTCATAAGTTTGATTCTATCCGTTCTTCTGGCTTCTAGAGGTGTTACTGTTAGTTATGCTCTCTTAGAAAAACAAAATACATAAAGATTTTAGAAGGCTGCACTACATCATCTGTTATGGACTTGAATAATGGGCCAGGAAAGGTTAGCCCAAATGAACACCCACTAACCCACGATCATGTCCACTACTGTAGTAGTGCAGTTACGGGGGCATCGAACGTGGGAATGATGGGAACGTGCCATCAAGGAAATCAGATCTACTTTGCCTCACTATAAAACAGGGAAACATTCCCAGGTGAACGGTACACAAGATTCTCCCTATCGCTCGTATTTTTACACAGAGCACACACCCCACCCCCTTATAGGTATATCGAACTACGTGGACTTTGATCCCTCTCAAGGGTACGTAGGCCCTAGGAATTGCTCCTAGGTCAAGTCCATTCAATCTATAATGTTCTATGACAGAACATTGGCGCCGTTTGTGGGGAATCGGTAAATTTTTGATTCCCGTGACCAAAGATGGTTAATTGATTCCAAATCTAATTAGCTTTTGAAAAAGCAACGAAGGATTCTGGTTTCCGATCTGACGGGGGACAGAGTAGAGTGTTGAAGAGGGCAAAAAATGCCAAATCCTGGTGGTTGAGATCTGATTGTGCAGGAACCTCCAACGAGCCCTAATCATGGTTCGCAGGGAAAGTGGGTTTTTAAACACCATCCAGAGACCAAAAATGGTTTCCTTGGTTAGCAACGGTGGCGACATGGTCAGACGTGAAGATTTGGTGCTCATTGTTTGGGCACTTTTTCATGAACAAAACGTTGATAAGGAGGAACGCCACCATGAAACTCATCAACACGGCGATGACGGTGAGAGAACCCAGCATTATCGCTATCGACGCAGTAAAAGCCGACCTCATTATATTGATCTTCAGAGGTCAAAGAGCCAGAATACCATTCTTCAACACATCTTCTATTATTGCTCGAATCTAAAAATAGCGAGTGATGGTATTGATGCCGATAATGGTTTTGGTGGGGCTGATTTATGATCCTTCGGAGAAATCAAAGACGGAAGCGTGCCTCTCAGTGTTCCCAGAATTAACATGTCCTGTTTGATATCCGAGGAAGTCATTCGGAAAATCAACTTGTCTAGCTTTGAAGTCTGAGATAACGGAAGTCGAGAGAATTATGCCAAGATTTTCCATGCGTGTGCACGTCCAGAATTCCACTACCGAGATGAGTGTTCCAAAATCTGAGATGATAATGTCCGAGATGGCTGAGATATCCGAGTTGGCTGTGATATCTGAGATGCCTCAGATTTTCGAGATGGAAATTAATGCCGAGGTTGGAGTTGCCGAGAGTCTGAAACAGAGTGTCGAGATGTCTATATCGGCAGTGGGTGTATGCCGAGATACAAGGCACATAGAGTTCATCTCCAATTACAGTGTGAAATTCGAGATAACCAATGCTGAGATATCTACAGGGTTGATGCCGAGATATTGAAGTGTCCGAGGTATCAAAGTCTTCTTGATGATGTGTCGAGAAGACCGAGATTACACAATGCTGCCAGGCCGAGATGTCCTGAGAAGCCGAGATGCTAGAGATTTCTGAGATACCTGAGATGTCCGAGATTCTAAAGTCTTCTTGATGATGTGGCCGAGTTGGGGGTTACCGTGCTCTGAGGTGCCTGCGAGTTTATCATGAAGTGGCCAAGATCGAGATTTAGAAGAAAAGATGATTCAAAGAATGTTGGGATTATGCTTTGAGACTATCCCGGTGGAAATCCGAGATAATCATGTGAAGCCCGGGATTACAATTTGCAATCCGAGATTGTGGTTTGAAAGTCGAAATTGTAGTATGAAATTGTCATAGTTCGAAGTTCGAGATATATTCGAGATAATCCTATTATCCCTCCCTGACACCGGGATATATCCATTAATGAACCCGATGAAGAAGCATATTATGGCCAAGACAGCCGTGATAATGGTTATGTTCATAACTGCAAAATTCGAAGAGTTAGGCTTGAATGTTGGTTGTATTCTTACACTCTTTTTCAAAACTCGTCATCTCGAGCAAGTTGGTTGTATTCTCCATCCTTTGAAGCCCTAATGGGTTATCTGACCAAACCAGATAGTGATAAGAATCACTCAAGGCTCTTAGCAGCAGCAGGAGATTTCTTGGATTCTCCAAATGTTCTTGAAAATAAATCTGCTAATTCTAGTGGCACAGAATGCAAGCCCAAATCCTCCACTTTAGATTGAAGTTGCAGCAATCAGAGATAAGTTTTATTCATTTTCTTCTCAATTTTCCGTGCATGTTACTTGTTTTATGACAATATTGTTAATGGAGTCAAATGTGACTTGCAAAGGAAAGTTGATCTCACATCAATGAGTACACATATTTGAGGGAATTAATCAAATAACTTCACAAACACATAGTTGTTTTCAATCTATGTTCTTGTTCGACTGGGAAATCTAGTGTATGTTATGACACCCAACAAAATATCTGGTTTTCAAGAATTAGGGGGTATAAAGACCTTATTTAATCTTTAATTCTTAAAAGGAAAGTGATAAGGCATTTCTTGTCTCTCTTCATGGATCCATATTGTGCTGAGATATCATAATGTATGATTGTGGTGTTATTGTTATACTGATTGGTCAAGAAAGATCTGCTAACAGCTTTTCTCACAAGTGAATTAGCATAAAACTTGCGCCAGCCTCATGGAACTATGAGATTTTCTAATTGGTGATGATGTTGTTTTCTCCAAATCTGCTTTAAAGAAGTGGCATTTCTAGTGCCCTTGGTGATGCTACTTCTGCAAGCTATCAACATGTCGATTTTGCAGTATTGCAACAGTTTCACTCATTGTTGCTTGAGTTCTTCTATATGTTTTATATCCATGAATAATTGAGTTTTTCTTCTCAAAGTTGGGAAAGATAACTGTTCAGTGAAGTGGCTCAGATTATGGATGAAACTCTTGATGCATTATTTGCTTTGGATGGGTCATTGAAGTCTACTTTATGGAGAAAATTCTTATGGTGAAAGAACATTGTGTGTGAAGGAGTTCTTGGGCAACTTGGAGCTAACTTGTGTACACCTTTCGAAGTGCCATTAATAGACGCTAGAGGAGGTTCACGATTGGCAACATTAATCATTTCTACTATTTGTTGAGATTCCAAGGCTGGTGATTGCCACGGTGATCAAGGTGGCTTCCATGAAGAAGTCCATTGGATTGTTCCAATTACATTGTACCGTGGCCCATATAAAAGTTTCCAAGAATTTCCTTCTTCAACAAAAAATTGAAGAGCGTGATGCCAAAAGTCCAATTGAATCCGGGATCCGTGCAAAGTCTCGTGGGACACAGAAGGAAGGCGGACTCCGGTTACATTGAATTCTAGTCAAAATCTGGGCTCCGTGTAAAGTACAATTGACTCCGTGACGCGCTCCTTAAAAGGACCCCGGATAAATAATTCCTCAATGGAAATTCATCTGTTTTACTATCGATAGTCAAAGAAATACAGTCGAGGTACATAAACCCGGCGTGAAGCCGAGGTCAATAAACTCGACATGAAGCCGAGGTCCAGAAACCCGGCATGAAGCCGAGGTCAATAAGCCCGGCGTGAAGCTGAGGTCAATAAACCCGGCATGAAGCCGAGGTCCTGAAACCCAGCATGAAGCCGAGGTCAATAAGCCCGGCGTGAAGCTGAGGTCAATAAACCCGGCATGAAGCCGAGGTCCTGAAACCCGGCATGAAGCCAAGGTCAATAAGCCCGGCGTGAAGCCGAGGTCCATAAACCCGGCGTGAAGCCGAGGTCTTGAAACCCGGCGTGAAGCCGAGGTCTTGAAACCCGGCATGAAACAGAGGTTCATAAACCCGTTTCCCAAAATCATGTTCAAGATATACATGCATGAATCCGAGGTACACAAACCCGTTTTCATGAATCATGTTAAATATTATATACATGCATGAATCCGAGGTACACAAACCCATTTTCATGAATCATGTGCAAATTAAACATGTAGGAATCAGAGGTTCATAAACCTGTTTCCGTAAATCATGTAAAGGCAAAAAAGCCAATGATTTCTGGTAAATCACCTAGGCGGGTTGATAGCTCATGGGTGGTCCCAGACCGGTACCGTTTCTGAAAATCATGTAAAGGCTAAAAAAGCCAATGATTCCTGGTAAATCACCTAGGCGGGTTGATAGCTCATGGGTGGTCCCAGACCGGTATTCTGCGCAGCAAATTTTTGATTCTGGCCTAGTCATCAAATAAAACTCGAACGAGTTACGAAGACGGAACCCGGTTACACTGGCTACAGTTGAAATCCGAGTTCCATATGAAATGAACCCTTACGACAGGGATGAAGGCAGACCCGGTAAAATCGAATTTGATTAAAATCCGGGCTGCGCGGAGAAACCAATTCAAACATGTGTCCTTTGGAACCTGATAAAACCGAAAGGTTAAAACTTGTGTCCATTGGAACACGGTAAAGTTGAAAAAGGGGAAAAACGTTCGAGTGTACTAGCCGACCTTGATCAAGTTGGCTCTTACATTCTCTTCTCACGAAAGGCAAAGACAAAAGGGAGCAAGCATAAATTGGCACACTTTTGATTTTACAAATTGAAAGTGTCGTAACAAGAGCTCAACACGGGCGCTACAACTCGGTACATTAAATGTACAACTACAAACAAAAATAGCTAATAAAGTGGAACCGGCAACGGATGAAGATTGTGCGTGTTGGTTTCCGCCGCCTAGATCCCGGCTAACTGAATCTAGTTAAGATCTGGGATCCGTAATAGTTTTTAAAGTCGGACCCGACTTAAACCGAATCTGGTTTAAATCCGGGCTCCGTGTAAATGTTTGCAGATATTAAGCAATTGAAGGTGGACCCGGTTAACCGAATCTGGTTAACGTTCGGGATCCGTATAAAGTTTAAAGTCGGGCAGTTAACTGAATCTAGTTAACGTTCGGGATCCGTGTAACATTTTGAAGGTGGACTCAATTTAAACTGAATCTAGTTTAAACTCGGGATACACATAAAGTTTAATTTGAAGACGGACCCGGCTAACTGAATCTAGTTAAGATCCGGGATCCATGTAAATCTTTGAAGACGAACTCGACTAAACTGAATCTAGTTTAAATTCGGGCTTCGTGTGCAGATCTCGGTCAATTTTAAAGGCATCCCGGCAGTCCCGAGATTAGAACTACTGGGCTGGGGGGCAACAGAGTGGATGACGAGTTGCTCACGGAAAGATGACGAGTTGCTCGCGGAAAGACGTTATTAATAACCAAGGAATATAAACCAAGAAAAATTGCTACGAAAGCAAACAACTCGGATACGCAGTGTATCTCTCAACCAAATCCGTGTTTCACAATCAAGCAACTAATGCATCCCGGCAGCTCAGAGACCTAAAGTACCGGGCTGGGGGGCATCTGTTATGGACTTGAATAATGGGCCTGGAAAGGTCAGCCCAAATGAACACCCACTAACCCACGATCATGTCCACTACTATAGTAGTGCAGTTACGGGGGCATCGAACGTGGGAATGATGGGAACGTGCCATCAAGGAAATCAGATCTACTTTGCCTCACTATAAAACAGGGAAACATTCCCAGGTGAACGGTACACAAGATTCTCCCTATCGCTCGTATTTTTACGCAGAGCACACACCCCACCCCCTTATAGGTATATCGAACTACGTGGACTTTGATCCCTCTCAAGGGTACGTAGGCCCTAGGAATTGCTCCTAGGTCAAGTCCATTCAATCTATAATGTTCTATGACAGAACATCATCTTTACACTAGCACACAATAATAATAATAATAATAATTTATCTTGTATGACAATGATATAAGTTAAACATATCCAGATGCACCTTTGTGTCCTTGCTAATCAGCAAAAAAGAAAAAGAAAATATAATCAAGCATAAAGAAAACAAAAATGCAATCACATATTTGCATGATTTAAGGGGTCCAGTCAAGTTAACATGTTGGACCAAGTAATTTCGACACCTTCAGTTGGCATGCCATCCACTTCTTTATCATCATCAGCAAAGTAAAAACCTTGCATTAATTCTTATCCAAATATCAAAATTAGTTCTGCAACAGATTGCCTCTTTAGCAGCAACCTGACTAATTTTTCAAATTGAGTTAATCACCATCCTCAATGCCTCAAAGAGAGACAACAATAGGCAGTAACTTCATAATAGCTAACAACAGATTAATAATTAGTCTGTCAAACTCAAGCTTCACTAGGGCCAAAAGATCATTTTACCAGGTCCAAAGCCAAATTAAAATGAAAAAATATACAACAGAGCAAGAAAATGGTGCAACGATTTGGATGATCGGACAACAGAACAACCACGTAGGGAACAGATAATGTGGGGAACAAATTCAAACCTAGATTCCAAACTTGATTGAACAAGTCAATCTTACCGGATTTGGAGAAGACGAAGCCCTAGGGTTCGAAGTTCAAACCTTCTTCAATGCCTGCCGCCTACCAGAGAACAACCAAAGCTGATAACGAAGGAAGACGTCCAACGGCGAGCTCGATAGTGTGGAGACGCGGAAGGCGGAATGATTTGGGGTCTCGGCTGCACGATTTGGAGGACGGATGCCGGATGTGAGGAGTGAGAAGTGAGAATAATGGAATTGGGAAGGAAAAAAAAACAGAGCGGATGAATGAGGTTCGAACCCTGGACCTGTTGATGGATAAGGGAAACTAATAACCAACTACTCCAACCAGCCAAATTGCAACAGAAGTCCTATACAATATATATATTTTTAAAATTTTTTATGTCTGCACTTGGCCCCATAGGCACTAGTATGGGTCCGCGCATGTGTCTACTGATGGTAACTTCACATTTTATTTGATGACAATAACAAACTTTTGCTTATTTTTTTTATATTTGTTCATGGAATGAGAACAGCAAAAGAATGGGCAAGTCCATCAAATTTTGTCTTATGTTTTGATCTTTGTTTGTGGAATGAGAATAACAAAAGAATTGACAAGTAAATCAGGTATTTGTATCAACAATATAATTGTATCAGGGGGCACTAATAACAATAACAGGGGGTGTAAACAACAATAACAGGGGGACACTAACAATAATAACAGGAGGTGTTAACAACAATAACAAGGGGTACTAACAACAATATCAGTACCCACTAACAATAATAATAGTACCCACTAACAACAATATCAGTCCCCATTAACAACAATAACAGGGGCGCTAACAATAATAACAAGGGGCACTAACAACAATATTAGTACCCACTAACAATAATAACAGTACCCAATAACAATAATATCAGTCCCCACTAACAATAATAATAAGGGGTTAACAACAATATTAGTCCCCATTAACAACAATAACAGGGAGCGTTAACAACAATATCAGTCCCCACTAACAACAATAACAAGGGGCGTTAACAATAATATCAATCCCCACTAACAACAATAACAGGGGGCTAACAACAATAACAGAGGGTGCTAAATATGAACTCAAGTGTTTTGCACAATTGCTGTAATAAAATCTGTCATACAACCACTGAAATTTAGATACACTTAAAAAGAAGTCAACCTATATACATAAAAGGATTGCTTCCTAAAGGCTCATCTTTGCAAAATAACAAATCAGTTAACAAAAAATCAGATGGACAAAACATGTGTCCTAAATACAATCAATATAGTATGTTAGCGGACATAACAAGTCATCCTATTGACCAAAACCAATTCCAGCCTATTTGTTCCTCTTCTCTGAGATGTGTAGGTAGAGTTAATTTCCTTCCAAAGCAAGAACAGAATCAAGAAGCTCCATTTCCTTTAGCCTTATTCGGGTTAACTCGTTGGCTCGTTGCAATTTTTCAGCCTGGGATCTTATAATGTCATCAACCATCTCTGTGTATCTAGAGAGTGATTTTGCGCTACTATCAGGAACAAGACTTGTAAACATTTTCTCTTTAATTGCATCCAACACTTTACTCGATGACATTGGCTTCACCACAGACCCCCAAAGCATCTTATAATGTCAATGGAGCTAAAGGTCCCTCATAGTATATATAGCCTTACCTACAATATTAAATGTCTTTGTTAGTTCTTAGACCAACAAATAAAGGAAAGGCCTAATTAAACCCCTTTACAGAGGGCTTGCACCATAAGAGATGAGCATATATGATTCAATTTAATATCTCTAGCCTCTAGTAATCTCCAAATTTCCATTGCAAACTACAGGAAAATGGCAGGAATGAATTTCACATCAGCAAAATATTCCCAAGACTCTATGGTTATTGAATGAGTTGAAACATATTTACCGTCACAGTCTATTCCTAAATCAGAGCAAGAAATAGAAAAATGAAACTAGTTGCTACTTTTAAGGCATTATCTGAATGTTACAGTAAAATACAGAAAACATGATAGTAAAGTTGACAAGACAAAAACATCTGACCTGAAGAAGTGCAAGAGCATTGCACACTCGATTTGATTGTGCTGGGGTAAGATTTGGTGCTGAAAGAACAGGGTATATTGAAACTCTTTCCTGCAAGAAAATATTCGAATCCTGGTAAGTGCAAGTAACAGAATAGGCACTCAACCAGTCAAAAACAATAAAGAAATTAAAGTTCTTGATAATTCAAGCAATAATATATAAGTATCTTTGTGACTTTTGAGCATATAGAATACAAACAAAAAGTGGAAATTTTTTTCTGGCTTCAATTTTGAAAGTATGCCAACAGCAGAATGGATGAAGTTGCAAGCTATCATAAACATTGCTAGCAGTAGCAAAACAAGTATTTCTGTAAATTTCAAGTAGAAAAGACTATTTTAAGTTCAACACGAAATCATGTTTTTAACTTTCATTCAATCATCATTTCGTCATTCACAATCACTTTACTCAAATTATGAAAATAAAATGTTGGAACCCTGCAGTACAAGATACGCATAAAAGAAAAGACCAAAAAGCAAACATCATCATAGGAGATAATTTTTGGTAAGCTCAAAGAACTTTAGGTTCAAAGCAAGTAGTTGTTTAGAAGAAGGATTGATGCACATAAGCTAATAGAAAAAGAAAATTTATTGCAAGTAAAATAGTATACCCGTAAAAGTGTACCGAGAGAATTCTAAAGTAGAGAGAAACATTAATGAGATTACTGTACGAAAGCAGCAACCATAACATAACATGAAACAAATCATAAGATCGAGAATTCACTGCAAATAATCAAAGGAGAACAAAAAGAAATAAATCATCTAAACTTTTAAATCATGGCAAGGACAAATTAATGATGTGAGAAGATTTACTAGGGTACCCTTAACATTGCTAGCAGATGCTTCAACCAACGATTACGATGACGATAGGAGGAGGCCGGAGTTGAAGGTCGACGGTGGCAGACAGTTTCCCCTTCGGCACAGACGCAACGCGAGAGAGGGGGAGAGTGATTTAGAGTTACACATGAGGGGTATTTTTGTTCTTTCACTCAGAATTCACTCACAATGGCATGTCAAAACTCAAAAAGGCCGTGGATCTTTTCTGACATTTGAATAATGTTTGGACTTTTTTTTGGGATTCTTTTAAGTTAAAGGGACCCTCATATAGATTTTGCTAAAAAAAAAAAAAAGATTTTGCCAAAATAAAATGGACAAGAGTCGGAGTTGGAGTTGGGTGTGTTTATTTTTAAGACAATTTATTACCCAAAAAAAGAAAGAAAGAAAGAAGCTAGCTAGCTGGCATTAATGACTTTGACTTCAGTCTGGAACTCTCACACAGTCGCACTCCTTGCTTGCTTCAAGAGATTTTAGTTGTTTAATTGCAAAATTCTGCTTATTAGCTACGTACACATTTCAAAAATTGTTGCCCATGCTTAATTTAATGATATTGCAAATATTTAGTTATTATTATCTTTTTCAGAATTAAGTTTCATAAGAATATTTTGTATTAAGAATCCTATAAATTAAAAACTTATAAAAGATATTTCTTATTTCGTAAGTATTCTTATTAATTTTGTACTTTTTAATTTATTTTCTAGTGATTGTTTTATACATGTTTTGTGTTGTCTATTTTATTGACTACTTACACTTTTCAAGACATGTTTATAAGAATTATTTTAATTTTGTTAAGTCTTTTCATTAATTATTTGTACTTGTGGTATGTAAACAATAGTTTACCTTTAATTATGATTTAATAACTGTGCTTGTTTATTGCATGATGGGTGTTGTTTAAACCTTGATGTTAACAACATTTATTTGTTAAATTAAAATTTTAATTGATATAATTTACCAATTATATTTCTTTGAAAAAACAAAAAGACAAGAAAAATACTTAAAATTTAGAAAAAAAAGGCTTCCAGCCCTTCAAGGCCAACCCTACCCCGTACACTCACAAACCAAGCTTTAAAAAACAAATGTTTTTCTCACTCCAGATCTAAAAGAGTCGGCTATCTTAAGCTCTAACCCTTTAAAGGCAACCGTTATCTAAAATTTTATATATATATATATATATATATATATATATATATATATATATATTTCACTTTTACCATCTTTAAATATATGTTACTCATTATCTTTCTATAATAAATTTTCACTCATTATTACTCGTACACACGTTTTCTAAACAAAGGTATAATTGGAAATTAAAGAAGGGTACAAAAGTTACACATTTGTTTCTTTTAACTAGCATTTTAAACTGTCTAATTTTGGTGGTAGTTCTTTATAAAATAGTTCGGAGTATATACAGAGAGTGTGTATATATATGTATAGGAAATATAGAGGACAAATTAATTGAAGATGCTCATTAGCCAGAAGTAGAGTAATAAGAGGCTTCAATTGTATTTTCAAGGCTAGAACTGGTAATCCAATTGCACGCGCCTAGTGCCTGCTTCCAAAACTTGTTCACGTGTCGGTTGTCCACTTTTCTGCTCTCCTTGTTCGAATTATCCAGATTAATCTTTCCTGTTAAAGCATCCACTACCTGCTTCATTTGTCATTAATTAATAAATCGATCTTACTTGTGTCAAGCTATTGGACCCTACTTAATTAAGAAGCACTTAGTGAATGAAGTGTGTGTGTATTTAGCCTACACAACAAAAATCTCAAATTGAGAAAAAGTCAAACAACCCATAATTCTACAAGTCTCGAGTCTTATACTCCACTCTTTAAGAATTGACCAAAGGAATTCAACCTTTTTTAAAAAACAAATTCAAAGAAGCAAACACTAATACTTGAGGTTATGACTTCCCATTTAAGGGAAGCTCTCATACCACTAGGCTATAAGATCATTGGTCTAAGAAAAAGGACGGCCCAGCACGCAAGGTTGGGATCTGGAAAGAGATAGATATAGGCAGTCTTACCCAGCAAGCAGAGAAATTGTTTTCCTTAAAAGTAAATAAATAAATAGACAACTATAGCTAGCTTGAAAGACGTTTTAACAATTGGGTCACCAACCTGGCTCATTCGAGGACGATGGACGGGTGAATGACGCACGCAATTTGCAGCACAAGAAGCCGTTCGAAACATCTCTTCAGAGTTGTAATTATTCTGCAACCTTGGATCAGCTAGATCCTCAAAATTTCGATTCCCCAAAGCTTTGGGTAGTAAACGCCTTGCCTGTCATTTGCAACATATATGTATTCAGCGTTTCAACTATTCATTGCGAGCTATCTTAATTTTATTTATTTATTTTCGTCTGTTTCAGCACCAATATTTCTCTTTATAATTTGAAATAACCGATATTTCACCCGTTGTATCATTTGACATACCCGCTCAACTAGACTGTTATCTGGGAAAGAGCCAGTTTCAATTACTCATTTTTGTCTAGCAATCAACTCTAAGAGCACAACACCAAAGGAAAAGACATCTGACTTCTTTGAGAGTCTCCCGCTAGTTGCATATTCTGGAGCTAGGTATCTGTATTCAACGGAACAGTAAATGGTAAAAGAAAGTAATAAAAAAAAATTACTATCCAATGTCAATTAATCCACGGACTTCATCAAGGAGTGGACAAGATAAGTTCGTTAAGATAAGACTAGTACCGGCTTCCCCAAAGGTTCCCTTTACATTAGCTGTAGAGACATGGGTATCAGTGTCTGATGAAAGTTTGGCAAGTCCAAAATCTGCAATCTGATTAATATATAGATACAAGCACCTATCATTTTTTCATAGATACTGTGGATATTGATATATGTTCAAGTGCCAAGTGGGATGATGAACAAATTAAAGTGCCTAACTCTAGTAGTCCCCCCAAATCACACACACATCATTTTATGGCAATCCAAGAAGCAAAGCATTGTTTCTCAATCTTCCTCAAAGGGAAAATTCGTAGCCCTTGCACTTACCACTCGTAAGAATATTCAATGCTTTGTGCACTGTGTGACTTGCACATATCTCACAGCAAGCCAACATGATAGAGTACCGGATTAGCATGAGATAATGGAGGTTGCAAAAAGTTAGAGATTTTAGGAATTAATTCTTGATTGTTCTTTTCAGTAGTTGAGAAATAAGTGGAATATCTACAACTTAGGAGTTAGTTGCTAGAATTATGGGTTGTTAGCTATTTGAATTATGCATTTGAATTTTGAATTAGAATCTCTCACTGTAAGCTATTTCTATAAATTGGCTTTTTGCCTATTCAATAAAGTATGGAATATATGTGGAAAATTATTAGAGAATTACTTCTCTCTTTCTAACTTCATATCTTCTATATACAAGGTTTGTTCTACCATTTCAGGCCATGAACCTTAACTTTAAACCTTTATTCCCTCTTTTCATTAGCCATACAAATCAAAAATACTTATATACCCAAGTCATTAACCATTTGCAACTCAAACAACCAAAAGAAACATAAGAGGTTCAAAGGTGGCTTACTTGCCTTTGAGCTTAAGTCACCTTGAATCTTTGCTTTCTTGACCACCATAACCTGTTGACCTTCACTTCAATATACCAAGAAAGAGGTTGCTTTAGTGATTACACTACTTTAGGAAAGGTAGAAGAGAGTAGTTAAAGGTATTAGTTCTCTATATGTTTTGATGATAATTAACAATTGTAAACACAAGTTGAAGTTTGTCTTTGGTAAGTTGAAAAACTTGCTGTTAAAGACAAACTTGAGTTTTATTATCAAAACTCGAGTTTTATCTTTGGTAGAGAGTTGCTCATTTTCAATGATCAAAGCAAAACTCAAGTTTTCAATGGAAAACTCGAGTTTTGGTCTTATAGAGAGCACTCAGTTTTTCACTTCAAGACAAACTCGAGTTTTGTTATGCAAACTCGAGTTTTGCACTATACAGAGACTTCTCATTGTTTTGTAATGAAGACAAAACTCGAGTCCTGATTTTGAAACTCGAGTTTTGGTCTTACAGAGAGTCTCTAACATTTTGAACATATGCAAACTCAGTTTCGACTGAAAACTTCAGAATCTCACTTTGCTATAAGTTTTCTCTAAGTTATGAGAAAACTCGAGTTTTGACTTGGCAGAGATTCTTCATGTTTTCCTCAGTTTTTTTTGAAAACTCAAGTTTTCACAAAAAACTCAAGTTTCGACTTGGCTCAGATTTCTCAATGTTTTCATTCTTAAATGAAAACTCGAGTTTTGTTTTGGAAACTCGAGTTTTGGCTAAGCCGAGAGCTTTAAGCTTTTTCAAGATTTTTGAAACTCAAGTTTTCTCTGAAAACTCGAGTTTAGACTTGGCTCAGTTTTCTCAAAGTTTTCATACTTAAATGAAAACTCGAGTTTTGTTTTGGAAACTCGAGTTTTGGCCAAGCCGAGAGCTTTGAGCTTTTTCAATGTTTTGAAAACTCCAGTTTTGGATGAAAGCTCCAGTTTTGATGTTTTGGACTTAACCACAGTGTTTTCATCAAAAGTCAAAAACTCGAGTTTGGTTTTGGAAACTCAAGTTTTGAGCTTCACTCAGAAATGTGTTTTAAAGCTCAAATCGTGACTTTCCTCTCTGGAAGGAGGAAACTCGAGTCTTGATATGGAAACTCGAGTTTTGATTAAATGCACAGTTGCAAACTTGAGTTTATGAGAACAAACTCGAGTTTCAGTCGCAGAGTTCGAAATTCGAATCTGGCGAAATTGTGAAACCTTCTTGTTTAATCTTAATACTTCCTATTACCATTCTTCTATATTCCTAGCTATGTTTAACCACTTTGTTAGTGAGTTTCAGATGATTTAGAAGATGCTTATTGAAGGTTAAAAGCTAAAGCAAAAAGTGACGTCAACACATTAAATGCAAAACCCAGAAAGTTGCATACTTTTGGGTAATCCTTCTGCACACGCTTACAAAGAATTAAAGAATGTTTTCCATATCCAATAGCTGCTATTCCAACGGATTAATATTCAAGAAGTCAACTCTGAACTTTTGCACAGCTAGATTAAGTGAAGATTAGAGAGAGAAGAAGACCAAAGCTTAACCTAAACCTTGTCTAATGAAGGCAACGGTTATATTGAAGATTACAACGGTCATTTAATTCTCTCTTGATATAAAAAGAGCTGCATTCAATTCTTCTCAACTAACGCATTTGCTGAAAACGAATTGCATTCAAGTCTACAATTATTTTCTTCAGTTTTCACTTGTAAAGTATCTTCTGATACATTAAGCTTCAGTGTTTATCATTATCCACTCTTAGAGAGAGTTTCTGACTGTAAATCATTTATTGAAAAGAACCACAAGTCAAGAGACTTGGTGGTTGGGTTCATTAATTGCAACTTGTAAGGGGGAGTAAGTTCTAGTGAGAGAATTACTCTTGAGTACAGAGTGTGTAATCAATTGTGATAGTGGAAAATCCCAGAGAGTCTGGGGACTGGATGTAGGTCAAGAGATTGGACCGAACTAATATAAATCCTTGTGTCTAGCTCTTCTTCTCTACACTCTCTGTTCACCTCTATTTTATTGTCGAAAAATAGAGCTCTTGCGAAAAGTTTTTGAAATCCCTAATTCACCCCCTCTTGGTGATTTAGCTCTACCTTCAAAAGGTTCCAAGACCATAAAGCTTACCTTAGCTTTAACTTTCTCTTCTTATTGGATCTCTACTATGCTCTCTTGTGGAAACTACCTTAGCTTTAACCTTCTCTTCTTACTGGATCTCTACTATGCTCTCTTATGTGGAAACTCTTGTTCTCTCTCTTCTTTCTTCTCAAAACCAAAATGGGCAGTCAAAAAGGAAGGGAATTGGGTTTTTAAAATTTCTCCTCCCTTATGTTTTGAAGACTTACACTTATGCCCTTATTTTCCTTAAGAATTTCCATATGTTTCTTGAAAGCTTTTCCTCTTTCCTCTCCTCCTTATTTGGACGAAAATGAGGGGCATTTTGGGGAAAAATTTAGCTTTGAAAATTTGACTTAAGTTGAGTGTCCCATTGTCTTCAATTAATGCCTTAGTACTTGCCCAAAATAGCCATCATTTTCCTCTAAGTACCAGGTACATGACTTGTTGCCAAAAGTACACTTTTTTTCTTCTTCCCCTTGCAAAAACCGAACATGAGAGAGAGTTGTTGAGATTTTTGTGTTGTTCCCTTTCTAATGCTCTTACACACTTTATTTATGGTTTGCTTGAATGATATGATTGCATCTTTTCTTTCCTTCTTTTTCCTTGCCATTTTTCAAAAATTTAACGGAAATAAAGAAGATTATAAGTCATTTCCCAATCCAAATCAATGTCCTTTACATTTATGAAGAGGATGATGTGGCTAGATATTGTCATATATTTTGTTTTTCCAAGAATAGCTTTTTTTTTAAAAAAAAAAATCACTTTTCATGAGCAAATTTTTGGTCCCACCATCCCTCTTATTTTCAAACTGGGCCTCCATTTTGGGTTTCAAGAATTGTCTTTCCTACTTAGTTGAATAACCTATAGTTCTAGGTTAGGTCCATGAAACCTTCTAGGGCATCTTTGGAATTTTATGCACTTTCCCCTATTTCTTCACTTATGTGAATTGCCTAAGTGTAAAATGGGAAAATGGAAAGAGTTTTGACTTCCATTGTCATCTATTCCTTAAGGGATCCTTAACCATAGTCATTTAATCACACATAAACAAGTAACAATTTCACATCCTCATCTTATTCTGATTATTTCATACAGTAACATATATCATTAACACATGACCTCATGAAAATTTCATGTATGAAAATAACTCTACATTAATGCATATGAAAAATGGGAATGTTACATTTCTTCCCCCATAAAAATAAATTCCGTCCTCAAAATTGCTTATATGTACCTTGTACTTTTGGACATAAACTCTGGATACCATTTCTGCATATCCTTAACTGTCTCCCACGTAGCTTCTTTGGGAGATAATCCTCTCTAGACCACTTTCACAATAGGAATACTTTTATGCCTGTGCTGCTTCTCTTAATGATCAACAATTTTCTCTGGCTCAATTGTAAAAGTATGATCCTCTTTTTGTCCATATAGAGCACCATAAGGAGCCATCTAGATACTAACATGATAGCTATTATTATAGGCAAATTCAGCGAGAGATAAGTATCGATCCAAATTTCCCTTAAAAACCAAGACACAGGCTCGCAACATATCTTTGAGCGTCTGGATTGTCCTCTCCAATTTCTCATCTGTTTGGGGATGATAAGCAGTACTAAATCTCAACTTTGTCCCCAAGGCTTGATGTAGAGCTTGCTAGAATCGCAAAGTGAACCAAGGATCTCGGTCAGAGATAATACTATTTGGTGCGCCCTGGAGTCTAATGATTTCTCGTACATAAATCTCTGCTAGTTTCTCAGGAGAATAATTAACATTGACAGGAATGAAGTGCACCAACTTGGTGAGACGATCAACAATTCCTAGATTACATCATAATGTCTGATCTTGGGTAGACCTACTACTAGATCCATTATCGCGTTCTCCCATTTCCACTCGAGAATCTCCAGACCCTTCAAGAGTCTTCCTGGTTGTTGATGCTCAACTTTTACCTTCTCACAAGTCAAACATTTAGCTACATAATGAGTTATTTCCTTTTTCATCCCCGGCCACTAAAGTTGCAATTTCAGATCTCGATACATTTTAACCACACTAGGGTTAATGGTGTATTTGCTTTTATGAGCCTCATCTAGAATTTTCTGTTTCAAGTCATCTTTAAGTGGCACATAAATTTGTTTCTTATATCGGATCAATCCTCTCAGTGAGATATCATACTCTGCTATTTCTCCTTGTTCAATCTTTTCTCGAAAGGACTTAGCTAGATCATCTTGCATTTAAGCTTCTCCTATTTCAGTGCTCATACTACTCTCTTCTTGACTAATAAGGAGACTAGCAATGTAGGCTTCATGAGGTGCATTCTCATTTACGAAGATCTAATTCGATAAATTCAAGTCATGGAAATCTTCTAGCAATTTTGGCTCTTTAGTCATTATAAATGTATCCTGCACAGTTCTTCTGCTCAACGCATCTGCGACAACATTGGCTTTACTTGGATGGTATTTGATCTCCAAGTTATAATCTTTTAATAATTCCATCCATCTGGCCTTTCCCAACTTAATACTGCTTCCACTTTACTAGGGTTCATTGAAACACCATTTTTAGAAGAGTAAATACCCTTTCTGGTCCCTAACAAAAAACACGGACCCCATTTTGGTCCCTTACAAAAAGATCGACCCTTATTCGTCCTTTTTATGGACTAAAAAGGACCTTTTGGAAATTTGTGAAGGATCAAAGTGTCAACCAATAGACCCTTATTCGTCTTTTTTATGAACTAAAAAGGACCCTTTTTTTTTGTAAGGGACCAAAATAGGGATCGCGTTTTTTGTCAAGGACTAAAAAGGGTATTTACTCTTTTCAGAAACTACGTGGCCTGGAAATTTAACCTCTGACAACCAAAATTTACATTTACTGAGTTTAGCATAGAGTTGCTTCTCTCTCAAAATATTCAATACAAGCCGCAGATGATCCTCATGTTCCTCCCGACTCTTTGAATAAATCAATATATCATCAATGAATACCACTACGAACTAATCTAGATATGGTCAAAAAATTCTATTAATGTAATCCATGAAGATAGCAGGAGCATTCGTTAAGCCAAACGGCATCACTAAGAATTGATAGTATCTGTATCTGGTCTTGAAAGCAGTCTTCAAAATATCGTCAACTTTAACTCGTTGCTGATGGTACCCTGAATGTAAATCAATCTTTGAAAAGATATAGGAACTAGATAATTGATCTAGCAAGTCATCAATTTTGGGAAGAGGGTACTTATTCTTCACAGTCACCTTGTTCGATTCCCGATAGTCAATATAGAGCCTCAAACTACTGTCTTTCTTTTTCACAAAAAAGACCGGGGCTCCCCAAGGCGAAACACTAGGGTGAATAAACCCTTTTTCAAGTAATTCTTCAATTTGTTTCTTTAATTCAACCATTTCATTTGGTGTCATGCGGTAGGTGTTAGTTCTCTATGTGTTTTGATGATAACTGACAATTGTAAACTCAAATTGAAGTTTGTCTTTGGTAAGTTTAAAAACTTACTGTCAAAGGCAAACTCGAGTTTGAGATATCAAACTCGAGTTTGGACTTGATAGAGAGTAGCTCAATTTTTATGAACTAAGCCAAAACTCCAGTTTGCGTAGGCAAACTCAAGTTTGTGAGATACAGAGAGCACTCCAAGTTTTTCACACTAAGCCAAACTCAAGTTTAGATTTATAAACTTGAGTTTGTACCAAACAGAGACTTTTCAATATTTATGAACTAAGCCAAACTCAAGTTTGTTTCTGTAAACTCCAGTTTGTGCTAGACTAAGAGTTTTGCTAAGTACTAGAGCAAACTCAAGTTTGGTTTTGGAAACTCGAGTTTGTACTTGGCCAATTGTCTTAAAGCTTTTTCATCCTAAGTAAACTCCATTTTGTTTTGCAAACTCCAGTTTGCAAATGGCCAAGATTTTTCAAAGTTCTCCAAGTTCTGAGGAAACTCGAGTTTAGGATAGTAAACTCCAGTTTCCACTTGGTAGAGAGTTTTTCAAAGGTTTTCAATTTTAAAGGAAACTCGAGTTTGTGGCAAGCAGAGAGCTTTGCTCTATTTTGAATTCTTGAAAACTCCAATTTGCTTTTATAAACTTCAGTTTTAAGCTTTTGGACTTAAACGTATCTTTCATCATAAAAGTCCAAAACTCGAGTTAGTCACTAATGAACTTGAGTTTTGCTCCTATTCAAAAATATGTTTCAAAGATCAAATCACGACGTTCTTCTTTGGATGAAGTAAACTCAAGTTTCATTTGTAAATTCCAGTTTAGGCTTCTGAAGGAAAGTTACAAACTCCAGTTTGGATGAACAAACTCGAGTTTGTGTCGCTCAGTTTGAAAATCAAATTACTCGAATTTGTGAAATCTTCATGTTTCATATTAATAGTTCTTATCATCACTCATTACTATTTCTAACTATGTTTAATCAGTTTGTTAGTGAGTTTCAGATGGTTTAGAGAATATTAAATGAAGGTTTAGCTTAAAGCAAAAAGTGACGTCAGCACATTTATTATAAAGTCCAGAAAACTTGCATTCTTTTGGACAATCATTCTCTACACATTGCAAAGGGATTAATGTTTTATTTCCCTATCAAGAAGCTGCTCTTCCAACGGATTTAATTCAAGGGAAGTCAACCATAAACTTCTGTGCAGCTGGATTAACTGAAGAGTAGAGAGAGAAGAGACTAAAGTGTTCCTAACAACTACTCCAATGTCTCCAACGGTTAAATTGAAGTATCCAACGGTCATTTAATGCTCTCTTCATATATAAGGAGTTGTATTCAAGTCTTCTTAACAACCAATCTGCAGAAAACAAAAATCATTTAAGTTTGCAACTACTCTTTTAGTTTTCTTTTGTAAAGTATTTTTTTGATACATTTATACTTTAGTGTTTTTTATTATCCACTCTTAGAGAGAATTTCATTTATTGAAATCATTTATTGTAAGAATCTCAAGTCATGAGACTTGGAGATTGGGAATATCAGGTTACAACTTGTTAGAGGGAGTGTATCTTAGTGACAGGATAACTTCGAGTATAGAGTGTGTAACTAATTCTAAGTGATAGTGAAAATCCTAAAGTGTCTGGGGACTGGATGTAGGTCAAGAGGTTAGATCGAACCAGTATAAATCTTGTTATGTTTTGCTTCTTCTTCCCTTACTTTGTTCTACTTTGTTTTGTGTTCAAGTTTCAGAACACTTTGAAAAGAATTTTTAAAATCCCCAATTCACCCCCTCTTGGTGATTTGCTCCGCTTTCAGTAGGAAGCTTTAGAAATCGGTCCAGTACCAGGCACAATTTCAATGGCAAACTCCACCTCTCTCTCTAGTGGCAACTGTTAGTTCTCATGTTTTGATGATAACAATTATAATGTAATTGAATCTTAATTTTCGATGAAAATTTAGAGTTTCTGGTTTGCCTCTAGCCATCCAATATTTGACTCTAGGCAAATTTCTCTTTTACATGGTGATTTCGAATTGACTAAAGGCATTTAATGGAAAAATCATAATTATGTTGAAAATCCACTTTTAATGGCAAAATCGTAATTATGCCGAACTTCACTCTTTGCCTCTAGTCAACCAGTGAATTGCCTCAAGTCATTCCCGTTTACTCCATACATATGTCTTGAAATTCACTTTTAATGGCAAAATTGTAATTATGCTGAAATTCACTTTTAATGGCAAAATCGTAAATTTATTGAACTTCTCCATTTGCCTCTAGTCAATTATGACTTGCCTCAAGGCATTTCTTTTTACTCCAAGCGCATATGACCTTCGAAATAGCATCAATGGAAGAATTGTAATTATGTTGAAATCTATCTTTTGCCTCTAGTCAATTAGTGTCTTGCCTCTAGTTAATATGACTCAAGGCATGAATATATGACTTTAGGCAAATCTTCTTGTAGTTTCCTCAACTACCGTCTTTTACGTAAATTGCCTCTAGTCACTCCAACCTTGCCTCTGTTGGAAATTATGCCTTAGGGGCAAGTCGTTATACCTTAAACGTTTATGTTATTTAAAGAATTCTCTTTTAGTTATTATTTTATTTGCATGTTTATAATGATAACTGTATCTCTGGATATATCTTATAGATTATCCTAAATGTCCCTAGTCAGTCATTTACGCGGGAGCGAAGATGAAATAAGACTAGTATGACTTTGACGAGGTGTGAAGATACGAATCAAAGTCATAGGCACTTGTAAGAGTACAAGGTGCTGGACCGACCCACTATGAGAAAGGTGCATAGATTTAGTCATAAACTTATCTCATATATAACTGTGTCACAATGCCCTTTGACTTGAGATCATCATGGATTCCTACATGATGAGTCGTTGATCTTTGACCTACTCAAAAGTCACCTTTGACTGGGTGATGATAAAGGCTTGGATCGGGATCAATGGTTTTCATGCAAAGGAATGTGAATGGTCAAGATAGAATTTGTCCCTCACATTTGTAGAGAGATAATACTGGGCCCCTCGATGAGTGAATCTGAGAAATGTATGGCCATACTACGAAGGAAATGAGTTTCCATTATTAGACTAATCAAAAATCGAGAAAGTAGTGGTTAAGAACAGGAAGTTGACATTATCCATGCCTCATCCTTGACCAAATTATCGAGGTGACAAAAGGGACGTGACATGGTTGTATCATAGGTAGCATCGTATCATCGATCCCTATATGAATTGGGTAGTCGCAATGTCTTGCTAGAGGCCACTTGCAACTTGTGGGCTGATACAGTATTGGCCCACTGCCAATCTCATGTAGGCCTACAGGGTCGCACACAAGAATAGCCTAACATGAGCAATAGTGTCCAGATTCATTGAATCTTAGATGTGTCTAAGATTTAATGAATGCTGTATTTAATCTAGGGTGATATATATATATATATATATATATATATATATATATATAAATTCAAAAATAATAATGATATTATTTATAGATAATAATATTATTATGTATAGTATTTAATTTATCTGATAAATTAAATAACTATAATAAATTGAGATATTTATCTCAGATTTAATTTTCAAATAAAGATATAGTATCACAAATTTAATTGAATTGAGATATAGTATCTCATATTTAATTAAATAGAGAGATATCATATCTCAGATTTAATTTATAAAGATAAATTAAATCTGTAGGCTCATAATTCAAATTAAATAAATATATTTGATTAGATATGTTGGACAGATTTTAATTAATATATTATTTTAATTCATATTTGAATTTCAAGATTAATTACATTAATTTTGAATATTTTAATACGACTCATTAGGGTTTTAGAAACTCTTTAAATAGATATTGATCTAGTCGTATTAAGGGGACGGATGAATTAGAGAAGCCGTAAGAAACCTTAGAGAGAAAAAGAGAGACGCAAGGTTTGAAGGTGCTAGCACGCTACCGCCCGTGTTCCAGTGCTGTTTGTGTGGATATTGGTAGAGGGAGGAGATTTGAAAGTTATGCTCCTATTTGATCGAACGAGATAGCAACACGTTCAAGATGTATGGCAGTCGAGACACACGAAGCAGAAGATGCGCACCAAACCGAATTGA
Source organism: Acacia crassicarpa (assembly GCA_034222035.1). Lineage (NCBI taxonomy): Eukaryota > Viridiplantae > Streptophyta > Magnoliopsida > Fabales > Fabaceae > Acacia > Acacia crassicarpa. Next base: position 626,502 of record JAWXYG010000019.1, on the reverse strand, counting down.
ACGGAACACTCAACCCCAAGCAGAGGTACGATTTTTCTAACAAATCTTGATTTAAATGCCATTGATAGATCCTCCGATGGGATTCGTAAAATTTTTATAATTCCGCTACGTGTATGGATCCCAACAGCCTCTAGTCACATGACTCTAAGCATCAACTAATTGGCTCTAGGCACACTTGCCAAACTCGTCAACAAACATGCTATTGTTGACTTTGCCTCCAGTCAAGTATTATTTGCCTCTAGGCACATGACACTAGCATCATTCTAATAAGTTTACCTCGAGTCAATTAAAATGCTTCCAGTCAATATACCTCTAGGCATGTTCTCTTTTAACTAGAGTCATATCTTTCTAATTATCAAATCACCGTCTCTAGAAAATCAAAATCAATTGATTATGATTTTGTTTCTTCAAATCATTACTCATTACTATTCCTAAATTGCATTTAATCAATTTGTTAATGAGTTATAGATTATTAGAATGAGGATCAACACAGGATGTTGACTAAAGCAATCCGGCATTTATTAAACTTACCTCTGCAATGTTCTAGGCAAGAATATTTCATTTCCTTTGCTGGGTCTCAACGATCATAATCACAATTACAGGAAAAATGATAGCGATTATTCCGACCCTTCTGCTTCATCTCTAACGGTGATTTTAAAGAGCCTCAACGGATATTTCTTCAAGCTTCTCAATGGTCATGAGATCAACTATATATACTTGAAGTTTTGAATTCATCAATCACTGAAAAACGCTGTGCATTCTACTCTTATTGTAGTCAACTGTTTTGTCTATTCCATTAATATATTCGGATATCGTGTACCTCAGTGTTTATCTTTATCTACTCATGAGGAGTTTCAAAACACCCTTTTTGATTATTGTGTTGTAAAATCTTAAGGTTGTGGAACCTTATTTGGGTATACAATTACAGTTTGTAAGGGGGAGTGAGTCCTCCTGAGAGGATCATCCGAGTACAGTGTAATTGTCCTTGAAAGATAGTGAAAATCCCAGGTGTTCTGGGGACTAGACATAGGTCGAAGTATTAGACCGAATCAATATAAATTGCTTTGTGTCTATTTGCTCTTCCTGTCATTGTTTTATTTGTGCTCGTGTGATTCGTGAAAAGAATTTGAGATCACCTATTTACCCCCTCTAAGTGATATTCCACCTTCAGCAACCCATTGATATCATCAGGAAACACGTCGGGAAATTCACTCGCCACTGGTATTTCATCCAGAAAAGGTTCCAACTCTGCCTATATTGAAAAGAAAACTACATATCCTTGACATCCTTGCTTAATACACTATTCTACCTCTGTAGCAGTAAGAAAACCAAGGCTTGCTTTGGCACTGAGATTTTCCTGTTAATCGGGATAGATAACTTTTCTATTTCTGAATTCTAGTATGACACTATTGGCTGTCAACCAGTTTAACCCCAAAATCACATCAATATCATGCAACAACAAACAAATGAGATCCATAGTGGACTCATGCCCATCCACGTTCACGACACAGTTCAGACAAACATCGGTAGTTTCAGATTTAACTCCTAGTGGAGTAGACACAATCAGATCATAAGGCAATTTGAGAGCATTCAAATCCATACGTCTGACACAGTCATATGCTATGAAAGAGTGACTGGCACCACAATCAAATAATGCATGTAATAAATAACCATGAAAAGCAATTGTACCTTGTAGCAGTTTAGGGGATTTACGAGCATCCTCTCGAGTCATAGCAAACACTCGACCCTGACTCTAGGGTCGCCTCTCAGCAGTCCACTGTGGACAATCACGATTGATGTGCCCTAGCTTGCGACATACATAACAAATGATCCGCCTTTTGCAATTAGATCCAGGGTGCGATTTTCTACATTTATTACAAACTTGAGGCTCCGCAGGCCTTCTAAAATTTGATTGCCCAAATTGAAAAGGCTTTTTAGAATTGCCACGGTTCTTATTCCATGGCCCTTTCCTTTTCTGTGATGAATTACCATGAGTAGATTCACTACGGTTAATAGTATTTCTAGAAGCACGCAATTCGTTAAGATTTCTTTCAACAATACGACATTCCTCAATAGCTTGACTAAGCTCACAGAATTGCCGAGCAACTAGTTTTTCTCTGATTCCAAATTTAGATCCACGAATCAATACATCTGCCAGGTTACCCTCAGCATCTGGATTCCTATGATAAGTGGAATATCGAGATAAACGAGTAAATCTTACGTAATAATCCTCAAAAGATTCATTAGTTCCCTGCTGAATATTTAAGAATTCAGATTCTTTTGCAATTTGAATTGAACGAGGGAAATATTGTTCATTGAATTTTTCCTGAAAAACCTCCCAATTAATAGGGATATTACGAGCACGAAGAGTTGTTTCAGTGTTTCTCCACCATCTGTGTGCATCGCCCTTTAATTTATAAATAGTCAACAAAGGCCTTCTGTCTTCAGGGCATTCTAGAACTGAAAAATTATCATATTACAACATGTTACAAACTAAAGTCAAATTAAGGTACAAGTGTAAGGGATATTTTGTAAAAATTGGAAGAGGATAGAATGGAGAGAGGGGAAGGGGCGGTTTATATGGATTTCAGGGCTAGGATGAGAGCTTGATAATAAACCTAGATCCAAGGATTCAAATGCAAGATGAATGAGGTTTGAAAGAATTACCAAGTTGCCATAGCATTTTTCTATAAATAGGGACTTTGGGTTCTTCATATTCTCACACCAAAAACAACTACAAATCTGAATATAGAGTGAAGTGAGAGAGAAGGAGGAGTATCCTGAAGGAGTTAGAGCATTTGCAAGTAAGTTCTTTGAGTTTTAGTTCTTAAATTCATAGATAGAAGTTGCTTTGATCTCAAATATGCTAGAGTAGTTTTATTATCACGCTTTTATAGTTAAAAATGTTGGTATTTCGAAAATTAGATGGATAATATTGTATAGCAAAATTTTTGGAAGTTGAAGAGCAAAGTAGCGAAGCTTTGACGAAAATTTTCAGTTAGGTGATTTCTGAAGTCAATAGCAAAGACGCCATAATCTTATGTTGAAGATGAAGTTAATTAAGTCTTTCATGGTTAAAGTAGACATATAGGTATTTCCAAATATACCTAGAGTGTGCCATTTTGAATTTTGTACAAAGAGATAAAAGTTCTTGAAGAAAAGCTACGTTTTCTGGGTAAAATTCTGGGCAAAGGCTAAAAACACAAAAATTGGGAATGATTCACAAATTCTGGGTAAAAACAAGTATATTTCATCAAACATGGGCATCCTAAGGATTTCGGGGAATTTTACGGATCCTCGTTTCGATTTTTGTAGAATTAATTATAATTTTTCGAAGTTAGCATAAATTTTGGCTAGAAATGATGAATCAGCGTTTTTTGAGAAATAAAGGGATATAATTGGAATAACAAATCCACTAGAGGTAAAAAGGTAAATAGTGGCTAAAATATCCCTTAAGATATCATTTACGAGGTAATAATGCGAAAATACCGTTATAGGATATCCGAGAAAGTCAGGGGACGTACCAGGCAGACAAACGTACCGATATCCGAACAGACTAAGATACGGACGCGTACTGTAACACTAACTCTGATGCTTATTGTATGTTTATATATGTGATAGATACTTTCATAAAGTCATGGACGGGACTCTGTCTTGGACATGCACCGTGACTAAGTTTATGGGGCTTAGATCACTACATATACATTCACCTTTATATACGGGTTATGGTTTTGATAATACTGTAGGATTGTTTTCCTAGCGCTGAGGACATGATAGGCCATCGTGGCACGGTGAGGTGCAGACATAGATATCTTTACATGTGATCTGTACTGTTAACATAGATAACATTTGATGTGACCTTTTTATCTTTAACCTTGAGGTCCACAATCAAAAATAAACCAAGGATTGCGTATAGGCAAACCTAGGATCGTTCTCTCTCTCGAGGAGCCTTTTATTGAGTCCTAAGTAATCTTAATGCCATGCAAACACAATTAAAACAAGGGAAAATTGGGTTTTGGATTTTTTGAATTAATAAACTAAAGAGACATGCAATTAAATTAAATGCTAAACTATTATATTTTTGGTATTTTCTAATAAAATGAAATGGAGTTTGAATGTGAGAATGAATGCTCTTGGAAATGTAAAAGTAACTATCCTAGTTCAATTAAATATAGGAGTAAATTTTCACTAAGTCTAAATGAAAAACCCCAAGATACCACTTGAGTCCAATATTCCCAATTAATAGTAGCTCCTACTACCGTAGCTAACTACTATTTCTCGAGATATTGTTTAAAACCACTTAGTATGTGATTAGGATTAAATTAATGCAACTTGCTTCCTCTTGATTTGAATGCGATACCACGTCACTCAATTAATTCAAATCAATCATACTATCTAACAATACCACGTAGAAAACACAATATCAATGAATTAATAAGGAAATACATATATAAAAATCCAACAAGCTACAAAAATTAAATCCAATCACAAAGGTTCAATCCACAAAGTTATCCAACCGGGTAAACTCAGTCTCAACAATACAAATCAATATTCCTAAAACTAGGATATTAAAATGTAAACAGAGAAAATAGATTGAACAAAATAAACTCCCCTTTAAAGCTTTGGAACTCAAGCCAAATAATCCATCTCCAAGAGACAAAGGGATCAGCCACTAATCATATTAGCACAATTCCAACGTCCAGCCATGAATAGAACGGAGAGAGGGAAATGTTGGAAGGCAAATAAGGATAACACAGAGAAAAGGGAACTGAACAATGGTGGTCAAACAGAAAAGAGAGACGATGGAAAATGAAGTTAATGGTGGTCTAAAATGTTGAAGATGATGAAGCTGGTGGTTGACGGTGGAGAATGGGAAGAGTGCGAAGGTTCGACGATGAAGGCGTGAAGGAGGAGGGTCGCTGATGTGTTGACAGGGAGATCAGAGACGATGGTGGTTGGAGTTCTCCTGGTGAATTAGCAACGCCGGTGATGGTGAGGGATGTCGTCGACGGTGGTGGTAGCTGTCTGCCTCTTTCCCTCTCTGTATCATCCCTGTTTCTCCGACGGAGGTGGCAGCTGACGATGTGAAAGAGAGTAAGGGAGGATGGAGTGATGGCTCGCCGGCGGCAAGGGCGGAGGAGGAAACCGCCGGCGAGAAGGATGAAGGGTGAAGGTGAGGTAGGTCGATGATGGCATGATCCAGGCATTAAGTCGTCCCCCCCCCCCCCCCCCCGCGGAAAGCTCGCGGCATTGAACACCCTCCTATTAATTGTGTCGGGTTTGCAATCACTATGTCGGGTCATGTACGTGTTTCCTCTTCACGGGTCTGCAAAATAATCCATGAAAGCCAAACCTAATTGCCCAAAATGCCAAAACGCTGTGTTTTAATGGTTCTTTAATGTGTCTGCCCCTTCTGCATTTTTTATCCAGCTGAACCTGATTTACAGATGCCAAAACGCAGAATTTAGCTGCAGGGACCAAAGTGAAAAATTTAAAACTTTTGGTGTAGGGACTAAATTGAAACTTTTGTAATTTGAGTTCAAACTTTTATTTTCAAATTTGCTCCAATTTCTTCAACCACCTACAATTAAAACCAATTAATCTAACATCAAATATTCTCATAAAAATTAATGATTAAGAGTACTTACATTTTTTTTGGACAATTTTGCCCTTTTTAGGCCTAATTTAATGTATTTACTCTTAATCTTAATTTATCATAAGAAAAGCATTTTAAGCCCAATAACTATGAAAAAATGTATTAAAAATCCCAATTTAATTGTCAAAAATCTTGTAAAAATATGGTTCAATCAATTACCCCATACTTAGGCCTTTGTACTCCTGAACAAAGGCAATTGAGCACAAAATTCTAAGTCCAAATCACTAATGCACTTGAAAAATGAGCAATTTCATAATTAGAAAGCAATGAATTAATTAATCAAATTCATCAAGCCAACACTAGTGATAATCAAGTGATGTGAAGAAATTAGCTGACTATACAATCCAAAATATTAAAATGAAGCATAAGAGGACTCTCAAGGTATTATTATTGTTTCACTCATCTCACCTCATTGGAATAATTTCACTCTAGCTCACTTAATCAATACCTTACCATAGGCTTGTAACAACTCTAACATCTCCACTATTAATAGCAATTAATGAAATGAATCAAGAGGACTTTAAAGGCTTGTAATGTTGGATAAAGGCTAGATGGAATGAATTAAGTGGAAAAGAAGATAGTTCATATGCAAATCAAAGTTAACGAGCAAGTTCATAGTATCTAAATAGTTTTACAAACTTTTGCCAATTCTTTTGAAAATCCATGAACAAATGCCTTCTTGATATATATATATATATATATTTCAATTCCTTTCTTTTCTTTTCTCTTTTCTTTTCATCTTTTTTTTTCATCTATAAAACACTTTCATTTTTTTTTCAATACTTTTCCCTTTCTCTCTCTCTCTCTCTCTCTCTCTTTTTAAATATATATATATACATGGCATTTCAATATATACATTGTTCAACTTTTTATTGGCAATTCACTTTTGATTTTTAGAATACTATGAACACTATAAATAATGACATGCATACAACATAGGAATGGCTCAAAATGGGTAGCAAAATGTAAATGTATGTAGGTTTGTGTTTGGGTGAATATGGTTTAGAATTGAATGCCTCTTTCATTTCCATAACACTAATGCAAATGTTGTTTTGAAAAAGAGTTGAAACAAGTTCTAGAAGATGAAAAACCAAGTGAACTTGCACACATGAAGAGAATATAAGGCTCAAATATCCTTCCAACAAGGTTTTTTTTTTCAATGCTCACTCTAACAAATCAATTGCATAGTAAGCTAACCATAAAACATCTACTTAACTATTCCTAGTGCTAACCTTATAAAACACAACCAATCAAAGCATTGCAATCAGTTAAAATAATGCTCAACTCCTAAATGCACAAATGATATATAAACTCTCTTTTTCAAAATGAGGAGTAAGCAAAAATCCAATTGTGGGTTCATTTCTCTTCCCATTCACTTGAAAAACAAAACATTGTTTTAAAAGTTGCCAAAACACTAGATCTCATGAAAGCTCAAAGAATTTCCCACAAATTATACACTTCCAAAGTGGCAAATGCGACCCTTTACCACTTAGAGCATGCATTAGAGCAAGTCATTCTTGAAAAAAATTTTCTAGTTTAAGGCATTTTCTCATTTAAAAACAACCAATTAATTGGGATTCAAAATGTATTTCCATCCCCCACACTTAATCAACACATTGTCCTCAATGTGAAAAAAAATCACTCTAAAGAGAATGATAAATAAGTTGAAATTCAAGGAACAATGTGAATCAAGTAGGGTAGTGGCCAAAAAAATTCCAAAGCATACATAGGGGGTTCTTATTCTGCTTACTAAACTAATTTATTTCTACTTTTTCTACTGGATTATGTCCCTCCCCCACACTTATCTCCCTCACACAACAATTAAGCCCAAAATTTCATAGAAATTAGGAAGAAAACAAGTGAGGAAAGAGACAACCTGGGTTAGAGGATCTTAAGTCGCTTGAAGGAGAAGTTCTCATCCCGAATGAGAATCATGCATTTGTCTTTGAAAAATTCTTCTCCCGCATTGATTTTCCTTGATGGAGGTGGCTCAGGATCAATCGAAAGAGGTCCAAGATTGTATGGTGGATATTGGTTCCATCGATGACCTTTCCAAGAATGTGCCTGTAAAGAAGACAAGCAACCAGCAGTATCGAATCCAAAAATAGAAACATGGAGAGATTTCAAGTGAATGAAAGGCATATTAAGTTCTAAACTCTCCAAGTAACTATCACATCCAAGGAAATCAATGCTACTCCCATCAGTAGGAGTCAAACAAGCAGTTCTATTTTGAAAATTCTCTTGCACTTGCAAAAGGGAAGGTGCGGAATCCAACTTAGTGTTGGGGCGCACCACATCATCATTGCAATCACAAGAGATGGAAGGCAAAAGAGTGGAAGAAGAAAGAGAATTTTTCAAATTGGCACCACCCGAGGGTTCCAAAATTTCAAAGCAATCATTTGTCTTTTCTAAATCGGGTGGCAAATCACAAGAAAGCACTTGTTGGAAAGATTCACCAACATGCAAAATTTTATCAATTAAAATTTCAGAATCTTTGTTACCAACAAGACTACAAGGAAATAATTCAATGGGAATTTTAATGTTTTGGCATTCTAGGAGTTGATCTTTCTCACTCACATCGACAACATCGGCATCCATACAAGAGTCAACTTGTTCACAATTGTCATGCTTGCTATCATCAATAGTACAAGAGAGTGCGTTATAATCATTGGTAGAATCAACCACTTCACTAAATGCTTTCTTTTGAAACTTAACAAGTAAGTGGCATTTTTCATGATAACAATCTACACATATTCGATATTCCGCACAAGAACATGAAAATACTTTAGTTAGTTCATCACAATCATCCCTAGTACTATGAAGAGAAGCATTTTCAACAGTTGACGCATCATACAAAGGAGTAAGAGCACAATCATCAACAAGTACAATCGCATAACTACTGCTAGAGCTAATGGTTTGAGCAATTAAATTTTCAAACATTTGAGGGGATTCAACAATAATTTCCTCATCCACCTCATCATCACTCAAATCATGAATTGCTTCATTAGTTAAAGTAGTAGGAGAGTCTACTTCTACTAGGATAGGATCATTACCAAATGGTAGAGAAGACTCTTCAATGCTCTTTTCTAGTTGCTCCACTTCTTGTGTATGTGTGAACATAGGAAGAGGATTTTCTTGGAAATTAGTCTTCAACACTTGTGATTGCTGAGTGAGACGCTCAATTTCCTTTTCCATTCTCTCATTCTCTTTCTCTTGAAGCTCCATTCGTCTCATTACAGAGTCCATTTGTTGGTCAAAGTTGGCTTTGTGTGACCGCTCCTCATCTACAGTCTGATTCACTTGGTTTTTCAATTTTGCAAGGACTTCACGAAGGGTAGGTTTTCGATTTGGCACACAAGGTTAAGAATGAGGTCTAGAAGGATTTTGCAATTTTGCAAGGACTTCACGAATGGTAGGTTTTCTATTTGGCACACAAGGTTGAGAATGAGGTCCAGAAGGTGGCTCAAATGGGTTTAGGAATTCATGAGATGGATTACATGGTTGGGAAGTGAGATGGAATGAAGGTGGAGGTTCATGGTATGGCATGTAGTTGTAAGGTGGAGGATTATGAGAAGGCTCATAATATGGGTTGTACGGTGGTGGAGATGCCTCATGGTATGATCTATAGGGTGGGTGTGGTGAGTGGCTTGGTTGAAATGGAGGTGGGTGATAAGGTTCATGGTATGGGTGGTGGAATGAACCACGACATTCTTGACCAATTGGATTCTCATCTTGAATTCCCAAGTTAGCTTGGAGAGCCCGTATGGTTTGTTGAATGGAATTGATACTCTGAGAGATGGACTCTTCTCTTCCAGTCAAATCTCCTACAAAAGAATGGGATTGAGAGAGTGAATCTTGATTACCATTAAACCAAGCCATAAAAGTTCAATCAATTAATTCCCAATGAATCGCAAGATCACTATCGAACTATAACCTATAAAAACAAAGAAAAGGAATCAAAGAAAATGCAAAAGAAAAAAGAAGAAGAAATTTCAAAAATAAAAGAAAATAAAAATGCAAGTATGCTATGAATTAACTTGGAGACATGGTGAATTCAAACAATTAGGCTCAACATCATATCAAATTTAATGCAAATACACCACATAGAAGCTACTAAGTCAAAACAATGCAATATGCTATGCAAATTACCTAAATGCAAAAATCCAAAAATATGTGCAATGGGAATTTTTTTCAAATGCAAAAGTATTAAGCTTCACACGAGAAACCCCTTGTCAAAAGTGAATTTGACAATTAGATTACCTAGGGAGCCAATTACTTAGCTCCTCGGCAACGGCGCCATTTGATGTGGCCTTTTATCTTTAGCCTTGGGGCCCACAATAAAAAAAAACCAAGGATTGCATATAGGCAAACCTAGGATCGTTCTCTCTCTCGAGGAGCCTTTTATTGAGTCCTAAGTAATCTAAATGCCATGCAAACACAATTAAAACAAGGGAAAATTGGGTTTTGGATTTTTTGAATTAATAAACTAAAGAGACATGCAATTAAATTAAATGCTAAACTATTATATTTTTGGTATTTTCTAATAAAATGAAATGGAGTTTGAATGTGAGAATGAATGCTCTTGGAAATGTAAAAGTGACTATCCTAGTTCAATTACATATAAGAGTAAATTTTCACTAAGTCTAAATGAAAAACCCCAAGATACCACTTGAGTCCAATATTCCCAATTAATAGTAGCTCCTACTACGGTAGCTAACTACTATTTCTTGAGATATTGTTTAAAACCACTTACTGTGTGATTATGATTAAATTAATGCAACTTGCTTCCTCTTGATTTGAATGCGATACCACGTCACTCAATTAATTCAAATCAATCATACTATCTAACAATACCACGTAGAAAGCACAATATCAATGAATTAATAAGGAAATACATATATAAAAATCCAACAAGCTACAAAAATTAAATCCAATCACAAAGGTTCAATCCACAAAGTTATCCAACCGGGTAAACTCAGTCTCAACAATACAAATCAATATTCCTAAAACTGGGATATTAAAATGTAAACAGAGAAAATAGATTGAACAAAATAAACTCCCCTTTAAAGCTTTGGAACTCAAGCCAAATAATCCATCTCCAAGAGACAAAGGGATCAGCCACTAATCATATTAGCACAATTCCAACGTCCAGCCATGAATAGAACGGAGAGAGGGAAATGTTGGAAGGTAAATAAGGATAACACAGAGAAAAGGGAACTGAACAATGGTGGTCAAACAGAAAAGAGAGACGATGGAAAATGAAGTTAATGGTGGTCTGAAATGTTGAAGATGATGAAGCTGGTGGTTGACGGTGGAGAGTGGGAAGAGTACGAAGGTCCAACGGTGAAGGCGTGAAGGAGGAGGGTCGCTAGTGTGTTGACAGGGAGATCAGAGACGATGGTGGTTGGAGTTCTCTCGGCGAATTAGCAACGCCGGTGATGGTGAGGGACGTCGTCGACGGTGGTGGTAGCTGTTCGCCTCTTTCCCTCTCTGTATCGTCCCTGTTTCTCCGACGGAGGTGGCAGCTGACGGTGTGAAAGAGAGTAAGGGAGGATGGAGTGATGGCTCGCCGGCGGCAAGGGCGAAGGAGGAAACCGCCGGCGAGAGGGATGAAGGGCGAAGGTGAGGTAGGTCGATGATGGCGTGATCCAGGCGTTAGGTCGTCCCCCCCCCCCAAAAGCTCGTGGCATTGAACACCCTCCTATTAATTGTGTCGGGTTTGCAATCAATATGTCGGGTCATGTACGTGTTTCCTCTTCACGGGTCTGCAAAATAATCCATGAAAGCCAAACCTAATTGCCCAAAATGCCAAAACGCTGTGTTTTAATGGTTCTTTAATGTGTCTGCCCCTTCTGCATTTTTTATCCAGCTGAACCTGATTTACAGATGCCAAAACGCAGAGTTTAGCTACAGGGACCAAAGTGAAAACTTTAAAACTTCTTGAGTAGGGACTAAATTGAAACTTTTGTAATTTGAGTTCAAACTTTTATTTTCAAATTTGCTCCAATTTCTTCAACCACCTACAATTAAAACCAATTAATCTAAGATCAAATATTCTCATAAAAATCAATGATTAAGAGTACTTACATTTTTTTTGGACAATTTTGCCCTTTTTAGCCCTAATTTAATGTATTTACTCTTATTCTTAATTTATCATAAGAAAAGCATTTTAAGCCCAATAACTATGACAAAATGTATTAAAAATCCCAATTTAATTGTCAAAAATCTTGTAAAAATATGGTTCAATCAATAGATAACTTTACATGTGATGTGTACTGTTAACATAGATAACCTTGCATGTGATGTGTACTGTTAACATAGATAACTCTACATGTAATGTGTACTGTTGATATATTAATCTTTCATCTGCTATGTGCTTATGTGTTGATTAATGTTGTAATGTCATGAATATCTGTCATACATATATTGTTTTACATGAGCATGAGGTTAACCGTTACTTAAGGTCCAATGGGTATTGGACCTCAGCTCTTACCAAAGCTTCAGGGTCAAGAGAATCAAGGACCGAAGGCAAGAGTAAGCAGCACGCGTGAGACTCGGTTGGCGATTTTTATTTTGGGATATGTACTGTTACAATGACAACACTCGGATAAATGTACTGTTCTTCGGGAACAAACAAACATGCCACAGTTAATGGTTACCAATTACTCTCTTATTCCGATGCTTTACTCTGATGAAAAAATTTTTATTCCGCTTTTGAAATTTGGGGTGTTACAATAACCACAAAATAATAAACAATCATACCGATATTGCATATAAGTCATTTTACATCTTTCCACAAATCTCAAAATATTAAAACATTCATAGTACTTATATTGTTCTATATAATCGTAAAATTGAACTACTTCTTACCAGATTGTCCAAAATACATTCCAAACTAAAGTACTTATACAAAAATTTTCTATTCAACTACCTCGCCATCTAACAGCAATTGGGTTCCCAAAGTTCTTCACATGAGGGAGTTAATTTGAAATGTCATGAACCTCAGAAAAAGGGGGAAATCATGCCTCAAATCAACTGTAACAATCACGTTAATCCTCTAAACCCAAGGTGGATTCGTGGGAAAGAAGTACATCACAGTGCGGGTCCAGTAATCAAAAGGGTAATTCAATTGATTATCATGTGTTCGGTCAGATAAGTTTTGTACCCTCCTCAGGAAATGAAGGACTGCTCCCTTTCGCTTCGACCCTCACTCTCAATATGGGCCATGTCAAACTCTACTCGTATAGAATCCCCTAACTCCTCATCAGATACATATTACGCTCAAAAGGAGGAAAGTAAAGGCCAAATGGTTCATCATCATCTGAAGAAGAATCAAATTCGTCTATCTCCCATAGTGCTGGAGCAATCACTCGGTATCTATCCCTTCTAAGATTCTTGATTCTCCTTATTCGGTAGTACTACCCAAACCTTCTCTCCATCTTCTTTCTATTACAATTAACCACAAGTATGTTAGTTCAATTTTATTTATCAGTATCATCCAAACCATGCTCCGATACTACAATTGTTACACACCTACTGGCCTTGACTTTCCGGGTGGTGGGTAGTGTGATCGTTTACTTTTATTCAATATTAAATTATTTTACTAGGTTAATTTACGCCATTCATCAGAGTATTCACAGCAAAGCATGCATCAGTTTGGACAATAATATATTGATAAGATACAAATACGGAAAGATAAATTTTCCCTAGAGGGATTAATATACAGTTATCCGGATAATGGTGCCTGACGGGCCAAACATTAAAAAAAATGAAAAAAAAATCTACTACTGTCATCCAGAAATCAAAACAAATATCCAAAAGGAAATCACCAACATCCACCATCACACTATATTAGCTTCGGAGCCTTACCTTTGTCCCCCTGCTCCGATCTAGATGAACTGCTAGAAGGCTTAAAAGGAGCTGGGATTCAAGAATTAAATCCCAGAGTAACCGTTAATCTCATATAAAATACATAAACAGTGCATGTAAGAAAAACCACAAATAAATAGGCACCACATAAACATTCAATATCATGCACACAACAAGGCACACAACCAATCTGAAACTAGCAGTCCTAATAGCACACAACATAGATTGCAGCATTCCTAATAGTACATAGCACATACTGCTAGGCACGACACAAAGCAAGGCCCTTAATGCACACAGCATGTTCCGGTTCCAAAGCAATTGGAAATAAATGATAACTAAATGTATGCAATATACATGGTAAAACATATATATATACAAGTCACACAGAGTATTTAAGGATTAAGGTTACTACCTGGCAGTCATCTACAGACAAAAAAATAACCTCCTCGATATATCACAATTAGCCAACTCCCCTATATAGAGGGCTAATTATGCAAAATATCACAATTAGACCTAAACAAATAAAATATAAATATAATTAAATCCACCTCAATAAATACTTTATTTGATGATTAAAATAAGCTCAATTCATGTGTCCATATTTACTAAATTCCTTTTCTTATTAAGGAATTTAATATGAACTTATACTCCCATAATTTTCGTCCTTTTTAGAAATTTCCAGCAAACAGTAACTGGTCTTCAAAAATTCATAATTAAATATAGAAAAATTATTTTGGGGTGGTTCAAAAGCCCAACTGACCCTTATTATGTCTAGTTTTGATCAAAAATACCATTTTGGGCTTATCTCATTTGAAAATCCAGCCATGGCCCAAAACCTCACTGCTGCTGCTGGTCTGAAATATTCTCTGGTTTTAGGGTCAGTTTTCAAAAATTAATTTCTCTTGGAACAAAATTCAGAAAAATACATGTTTCCTATGAAATTAAACCTTTATTCCTTCTTTTAATTAGACATACAAATCCAAGATATATATATACCTAAGTCATTAACCTTTTGCAACTCAAACAACTAAAAAAAAACATAAGAAGGTTCAAATGTGACTTACTTGTTTTTAAGCTTAAGTCACCTTGAATCTTCGTTTTCTTGGCTACCACAACCTCTTGACCTTCACTTCAATATACCAAGAAAAAGGTTGCTCTAAAAGTGATTATACTACTTTAGGAAAGGTAAAAAAGAGTAGTTAAAGGTTCTAAGACCATAAAGCTTACCTTAATTAGCTTCAAAGTTCTCTTCTTACTCGATTTCTACTATGCTCTCTTATGTAAAAACTCTTGTGCTCTCTCTTCTTCCTTCTCAAAACCGAAATGGGCAGCCAAAAAGGAAGGGAATTGGGTTTTTAAAATTTCTCCTCCCTTATGTTTTGAAGACTTACACTTATGCCCTTATTTTCCTTAAGAATTTCCATATGTTTCTTGAAGGCTTTTCCTCTTTCTTCTCCTCTCTATTTGGACAAAAATGAGGGGCATTTTGGGGAAAAATTTAGCTTTGAAAATTTGACTTAAGTTGAGTGTTTCATTGTCTTCAATTAATGCCTTAGTACTTGATCATTTTCCTCTAAGTACCAGGTATATGACTTGTTGCCAAAAGTACTTTTTTTTTCTTCTTCCCCTTGCAAAAACCGAACATGAGAGAGAGTTGTTGAGATTTTTGTGTAGTTCCTTTTCCAATGCTCTTACACACTTTATTTATGGTGTACTTGAATAATATGATAGCATTTTTTCTTTCCTTCTTTTTCCTTGCCATTTTTCAAAAAATTAAATGGAAAAAAGAAGATTATAAGTCATTTCCAAATCCAACTCAATGTCCTTTACATTTATAACCAGATGATGTGATGATGTGGCTAGATAGTCATATATTTTGTTTTTCCAAGAATAGCTTTTTTTTTAAAAAAAATCATTTTTCATGAGCAAATTTTTGGTCCCACCATCCTTCTTATTTTTGAATTGGGCCTCCATTTTGGGCTTCAAGAGCTGTCTTTCCTACTTAGCTCAATAGCCCATAGTTCTAGATTAGGTCCATGACACCTTCTAGGGCATTTCTAGAATTTTATGTACTTTCCCCTATTTCTTCCTTTATGCAAATTGCCCAAGGGTAAAATGGGAAAATAGAATGGGTTTTGACTTCCATTGTTATCCATTCCTTAAAATTGTCCTTAACTATAGTCATTTAATCACACATAAACAAGTAATAATTTCACATCCTCATCTTATTCTCATTATTTCATACAATAATATATATCATTAACACATGAGCTCATGAAAATTTCATGTATGCAAATAACTCTACATTAATGCATATGAAAAATGGGGATTTTACAGTGATGGAGGGAGAGTTTACATGTGCAGGGGTGTTGACGTGGTGGCATTAGAAGGAGACACGTGGCAAGCCATCACGAAACTGGCCATGTGAGATACGGGAAGCAGCACACGAGTTCAGGGATTTAGGGATTGAGGGGACGTTGTTGGTGATTGGATCAAGTGGGTATGCTGAACCATATGCGGGCTTTGTACTGGACCTTAAGAGTTACACTTGGAGGATGTTGGGTTGTTTAGTCGGATTGTCTCTTGAAGATTTAAGGATTCAAACTCGTACTTTTTGGTTGTTGAAAGAATTCAGACTCATACTTGGTCTCTGTAAATAAGCAAAATTTTGGCTTGTTTGAGCTTAAAAAAAAGAGCATAAATTAAATTTAGAGTGCTCAATTTTAACTACAAATGCCTCACTATAGTAATTTTCTGTTTTTAACATATATGTTTTGGTTCCTGAAGTACTGATATTAACACAATATAAATTTAAGAAGCAAATAGTTAGTGACCCATCGGATGATGTATTGATGCTTGGTCCTTCTTAAACCATAAACACAAGGGTATGAACTACGAAGCAAAGGATGTTTTTCTTTTGGGATACAGAGCAAATGATATGTTTTGGTTTTGTTTTAGGATATGGATACTACAAGGCTCCATAGAAATTGAGTTTGGGCTCACTTGGGCTTTCTTGGCATATGAACTTATTTCATTAAAATTATTTGACTTGTTTGAAATGGTTGAGATCCATTTTAATAGATGTCATAAATTTTTTCTTCTTGGATTGTTGCTTTATTTGCTGTTGCTTCATTTCTTACAGTGTTTTAAGTAATTAAATTATCTCCATTTCTAAATATGATACTTAGTTGATTTGTAGAGAGATTAAAAAAACTAATTAAATTACTTTAAAGTATTTATATTAATCTTTTCTTTTTCAAATTAATTTGTCTGACTTAGAAATTAATGTATAATTTAATCATACACAACATATGATATGATTAAGTTACTTAATTAGTTTTCTTAATCTCTAGAAAAAAAAAATCAACTGGGTTTCAGATTTAAGACCGGAGGTAGTACTTCTTAATATCTAGTTTGGTATTGTTATAAAAAAAATATCTAGTTTGGTATTGTATTAGAAAGTTCACATCAACCGTTTATATGATTTGAAACATTGATATATATATATGTGTGTGTGTGCGCGCCTGATGCCTCAACATTTTGTATCAGGTAAGGTTTGCTTGTGTACACAGTTTCATCCACATGAAAGGTGATATCTCCCTAATAAAAAAAAATAATCTAAATAATCATTTATGGATGGGCTTGACTTGATGTATCTTTATATGTAATTACTTATTGACGCCCTTTTTTATTTAATTTTAAGAAAAGGAGATCTGTTCAAAAGGCTAATTAATCTTACTAGAGTCATATTATAACCACCAAGAAAAGAAAAACTCAAACAGAATGAGTCCAACCGATGGAGAAATCCAATCCTGCAGCAATCTCCGAATCTGAAACAACTTTTGTTTTTTTTTAAAAAAAAGGCCAATTAGCTAACAGAATTAACAATTGCATGAAAGAGAACAAACAAGTGTAATCACATGATGATGTTGGCTAACTTTTGCCATTAAGTAAATACAAAACCAAACACAAAGTGCTTATTAAAGGAAAGAAACTGTTGCAAGACAAGTATAAATTATATGAGAGCAAAAAGAGTCATATTAGAAATGTTAACTTACCACTAAAAGTCCTGACCGATGGTTGAAATTTAGATTGGAAATGGTGCTTGGCGGCAGGATCATCCCATTCCAAATTGTTCCACCAATCTTCCTCTCCATTGATAAGTGTCAATTTATGTTTGGTAGAGTTAGAATGAAGTGGTAACTTTTTCAGATTTGAACAACCATCTATTCTGATGGTTTTTAGGAAAGGCAAAGACAAGGCGGTTTTATGGATACTCTCAAGCTTTGGCATGCCATATAGAGTGAGGTTTACAAGAGAAGGGAATATAGAAGAAGAATCCGTGTTTTCGTCTTCCTTTATCACTTGTTCCATTGAGTTGCAGTCACAAATGACAAGTAATTGAAGGAATGGGGCATACTTGAGCCATGTTACATGTGTTAAGGAATGGCAATGAGCGATAGACACGCCTTGAAGCATGGTTAGAGAGTAAGTTGTGTCATAAATACAAGAATCTTCCACTACTCTTGTCAAACCCCACATAGCAAACCACCGTAAGTGCTTCATTTTAAAAATGCATGCCAATAATAAATGCATCTCAATAACGGTGTCCATCGATTTGACAAGACGAAGAGCACAAATGCAACTTTGCAGCCTGTTCGAGTCAAGTAATTCGTTGAGACCATTCTTTGTTGTTATTACAACATTTAGTTCTTCAATTTTTGGTAGACATTCCACCTCCTTCAGGAATTCTCCCTCCATCTTGCTGTCTTTTCCTCCACCTAATGAAGTTCCACAGTGAACTCTTAACACTCTTAACTGTTGAAGACTTGATATCACTTCCAATAGAACAATTTCAATATCAACAAATTCCATGTACAAATTGAAAACCTTCAAATTTGTCAAATTTTTCCAATTCTTCACCTCCTGGGGATACTCAATGTCTTCATAAATTGTCAAAGAAAGGTATTCTAACAGACCTAACTCCCCAATTTCTCCAAGTCCGTACACATTGGTAGCATTTAGTTCTAAAACCTTTAATTTGCTCATGTATTTGATGTTTTTCAAATCTATGTAATTGCAGCTCAACAATAGTGTTACCAGATTGGGACAAGTTATCGGTGGTACAAGCCATGTTTCTCGTCCTACCATGATTGAAATCCTTTCAACAATTTTCCAGGTTTCAACATCATCATGGGATAATGTTATTGCCTCTCCTTGTGAAAGATACTTTTTAATTCTTTTATCTTGATCACAAGCTAACCATAATGCCATGTCTCGAATCATATCATGCATCTTAAAGGAACAAGTCACAGCAATATCATCTTCAACACTCTCCAACAAGCAGCAAAGTTTTAACTTTGCAATCACAGAATGACCATCATTACGAATATCTTGTATGCTTCTTGTCATATGTTTACAAAAAAGCCCCTCCCCTATCCATTTATCAATGATATCAGTTGCTCGAATCGCATAATCTTCTGGATATGATGCACAGTACAAGAAAAATTTTTATGAGTGTCATCCGGCAATCGATCATAGCTCAACTTAAGGATAGAGAAAACCTTTGTCTCCAAATCTGGAGCAATCCATAAAGAACTTGTTAAACTAATTTTCGAGCCCTCCCATGCTTCGATGCTTTCGACACCAGCCATGGCACTTCCTACCACAATTAATGCAAGTGGCAGCCCCTTGCACTCTACAGCCATTTCTTTTGCTAGGACTTTGATCTTAGGGTGTGAGTTTATTGTTTCCTCACCAACTTTCTTATGAAATAGTTCTAATGCTTCTTCCTCTTTTAAAAATTCTAATTTGAATGATTTTTGAGCTTGCATTTTTGCGCACACATCCTTCAATCTTGTTGTGAACAACACTTTGGACTCAAACTCAATATCTTGAGGATGTGGTACCCCCACCGAGCTCAAGTCTAGCCTCTCCCAGACATCATCCAATAACAAAACAAATTTTTTTTTCTTCAAGGCACCCAAAATCATTGAAGATTTTTCTTCTTGATTATTGCATAAACTCCAATTACTATCTCCAATCCTTACTGATTTTCTTATATTGTCCATGATTCTATCCGAGTCAGGCTCTTTGGATACCACCACCCAAATCACAAAAAAATCAAGCCTTCTTTTCCCAAGTTCATTGTTAATTTTCTTCAATAAGGTGGTCTTTCCCACTCCTCCTGTCCCGTATAAACCTATGACACCAACATCATTTGCTTCAATACTATTCCATACCTTATCAAATATGAAATCTTGCCCCACAATCTCATCAAGAGGTATTTGATTAATCGGCTTACGTGGCAGCTTGTGAGTAATTTGATTATCCTTACCAAACCTTTGTCCCATGGTGTTTAGATCATCTACTTCAGAGAGCATCTTGGCAACTTTCTTTCCTAACTTGTAGCTTGACTTGCAATTCCTTGGACAACATTTAATTAGGCATTTGTTTCGGATTTCTCGGACTCCTTGAACTAGAATCTCTTTCATTTCCTGTAAATATAAAATTGTTAATTAGTTGGATATTTCTTTCCCCCTTTTTTTGTGGAACCTTTGTACGAATTAAGAACAATTTCATACCAAGTATTGATATACCAGATAAGAACATGCAGATCATAATAAGAATGACTGATTTTTTTTTTTTTTGGGGGTCAAATATGATTGACATTTTTTTGGACTGCAAAATATGAATGAAGTTGCTGAATGTATTAGTCAATTAATCAGTGGACCAAAACTCTAAACAATTTCTAGGAATGTGAAGCACCAAAATTTTAAGACAAATAACGACAAAAATGTTTGATGCTAAACAAAAACAAAAAAAATTAATAGTTAAATATGATTTAATTGTGTCGAAGGCATTTTTCCTTTTCTTGCTCACTTATTTATTTACCTCTAACTGTTGGTTATACTTAGTTTTGATGATGTCTTATATAGATGTCATTCTTATAAGCAAAAAGATTGAGTAATATAATTATCTCTTACTTGGACTAACTATTGTATTTAATGTAGATCAATCCAAGTTGAATTATAAAGAAGATTAATCAAGAAGAAGATAAGAGTTGAAAGAAAGAAGTATCTGCAGAGGTTATCAAGAAAGCAAGATATTATCAATGGGTTTTGGTGATAACCAAGTAGAAGAAAAGAGACCAAATAAAGAAGAAGCATTCAAGGCTGAAGAAAGAGTTGCATTATCAAGAATGATCAAGAGAAGAGAAGAAAGAAAGAATTGATGAAGAATGATCAAGTTGGGAGATGGAAGAAGGAAGATCTTGTTGAATGGAATGAAGATATCACTATCCAAGTTCTAAAATTGATCCTAGAAGTCTCCATGATCAAATGGAAGTTGGAATGGGTCATTTCAGAGTTAAACCAGAGCAAATATGAGGTTTAGGATGAGACAACTCGAGGTTTGAGTATGAACCTCGAGGTTTGAGTGTTTTCAGCATCTTTGGTGTCTCTGGACTAGCCAACCTCGAGGTTGGAAGTGCAACCTCGAGGTTGCAAGTGAAACCTCGAGGTTCCAGTCATAACCTCAAGGTTTCAGCACTATCAGCAACTCTGGTGCACTCTGTTCCACGTTCAGCTTCTGGCGACCTTCGGTAAATTGATGATATCTCTCAAACCAGGAATCGGATTGACACGAAACCAAAAGCATTGGAAACTAGACATCTAACTCGTATTTCTGACAAAAATTCAAACCCAAAGGAGTTCAGATAAATTATTGATGAATTTTACAAGTTGACACAAATATCAGCGTCACAGTCAGGAACAGCCTTTAGTATTTTGAGTATATCTCACAAACGGCAAATCCGATTGGACTGAAATCAGTGGCATATGAAAGTAGACTCACAGAGCTTTCCATCAAGAGTTGAACGGACCAAAACAGAGCTCGGACCAGAGAGATATGGCCCTCAGAAATTTCTCTACTGCAGTATGAGAAGCCATACTCGAGTATCAGTTTTGAACCTCGAGTATTATGGCTTACAGAGAGCAAACTGGTTGTCAAAATATTGACAACCTCGAGGTCAAGTTTGCAACCTCGAGGTTGAGGCTTGTTTTCAAGAACTGAACTTTGCAATTTCAGAAGCAAACCTCGAGTATGGGTTTCCAACCTCGAGGTTATCGGGCTCCAGAGGAAAAATGCTCTTTCAACCAAGTTTCCAACCTCGAGGTTACTGTTTCAACCTCAAGGTTGTGAGTTTCTAAAACCAGTACTTGCCTGAAACCTTCAGGCTAACCTCGAGGTTGGCCTCAAGGTTTGTGACCGTTGGTGCAATTTCAAATTTGGGAAATCTGCAATACCTTCTTGTTTGATCTCAATGCTTTCCATGATTATTCTATATTGATTCTAGATATTTTTAACCATCTTTCTAGTGAGTTTCAGACAGATTAACGAAGGTTCATTGAAGGATTAGAGCAAAAAGCAAAAAACTGTCAGAACAATAAATGCACAGCCCAGATAGTTGCTTCCTTTGGTTAATCCACTTGTACACGTCTGCAAAAGGCTAAAAGGAAGATTACTACAACAAGCAAAGTCTTCTCCAACGGGCAAATCCACAGAAAGCCACCTCAGATCAATTATACAACTGGATTAGTTGGAGATTAGAGAAAGAAGCTGACCAAACTTAAAGATAATCAGCTACAACGGTCTGATTGATTCTTCAACGGTCACAGACTCTTCTTTACCTATAAAAGACATGGATTGAAGCAGAAAAACGTGGAGACATATGATTACCATGCCAAAATGCTGATGCTCTGCTTCTACATCATTCTCACTCTGTTTTTCATATCTAAATAGCTTAAGAGTGTGAAATGAATTGTGTCTGTACTTCAGTGTTTATTTATCCATTCCTTTGAGAGGAAATTCATTGAAAACACATTATCCTTCTGAGAGAAACTCAAGATTGGGTAATCTTGAGTGGGTTATACATTGTGTTGATTACAACTTGTAAGGGGGAGTGAATCCTAGAGAGAGAGGATTACTTCGAGTACGAAGTGTGTGATCAAGCAGTGTATCCTTACGGTGTGTAAGGGGGAGTATCTCAGTAAGAGATTTGTAAAAGGCTGCACAAGTGCCCGGCTAAACTTGTGGGATTGTAGCGGTTCTCAAGTACTCGATTAAAGCTTGAGTGAGATAGTGGATTGAAAATCCCAAGTGAGGCTTGGGGACTGGACGTAGGTCAGAGAGGGCCGAACCAGTATAAATCTGTTTGCAAGCTCTTCTTCCTTATCTTTTGCATTCCCAGCATTTACATTTGAGCAATTATCAATTGTTTGAAAACTTACTTTTGTTACTCAAGATGAAAACACTGAATTGCGAAAATGTTTCAAAGAGTGGAAATTTTTATATATCACCCAATTCACCCCCCCTCTTGGGTGATAGCCGGAACTTACATTTGGTATCAGAGCTAGGCTCTTGTTTAAAGGACTTAACCGTCTCAAGAGTTTTAATGGCTGATTTTGGGTGTTCCTCACTTTCTGAAGGCTTTGATTATACAATTCCACCGGTTCTCAAAGATATTGATTTTTGGTTTTGGAAAGCTAGAATGACTAGTTTTATCAAAGCAACTGATTTTGATATGTGGAATGTTTTTGTAAATGTCTTTGATTTCAAACCAAGAAAGGATTGGACAGAAAAAGAAAAGAAATGGTTTTCATTGAACATTAGAGCAATGAAAATTTTGTATGGTGCTTTAACTGAAAATGATTTTGTGAAAATCAAATATTGCTCTAGTGCTAAAGAAATATGGGATACTCTTGATTCTTTTTATGCTTCTAACAATTGTGTTGAAGTTTGTAGTGTTGATAGTTCATCTGAAATTACAAGCGATGTATCCTCACTTGATGAACAATTGGAAGTGGAGAATGAAGAAGGAGAAATCATCGAATACTTCCAAAATCCAGTCAACACAAAAGAACAAGAGAAAGACGATTCCCAAGGAGAGCTCATGGAAGATCATGATGAATCATTATCTAAAGCTCAAGTTGCACAAGTGGTAAACAACTCCAATTCTTCTTGTATAGTTAAGAAAAGTGTTTTTGAACGTTTTCATAAAATTGTTTTTCAACCATTGACTGATTCTATTTTGAAAAACAAAAATGTTTTCAAACATGCTGGAAAATCATATGGGAAGAAAGAATACACAAATATGAGTCACTTGAGATTGCATCCACTAGATCCGCATAATTCTTGCAAAGTTGTTCATAATAAGCATAATTCTATTATTTGCAATTATTGTGGAAAATCTGGGCATATTTCTCATACATGCTATATTAGGAGAAATTCTAATGTGAGAAATAAATTTGTTTGGATTCCTAAAGGACAATCAAGGTCCAATACTAACTATCAAGGACCCAAGTATAAATGGGTACCAAAATGTCCTTCTAGTGCTTTGAGTGTGCAGATGGATTCCAAAGAAAATGGACATAACGGTACCGAGAAGAAGAAGAATCCAAGAGTTTCTCATGAACCTAAAAGAAAATTCACATCAGTTAGGAGAACTCATGGAGAAGCCATTGCTACAACCTCATTCTCAAATCAAAAGAAGCAATGATACAATCAAGAGGTCTATGTTCCACCTCAAGAACAAACTACCATAGAGTACCATTCAGCTATCTTGAGGAGAACAAGAAAAGGAGATTCTCTCAACTATCAAATAGAAGACTCTTGAAGTCTATATCCCTTGGGAGAGCTTTGCCAACACCCATGGGACAACATATGAAGAACCAATGGGTAAGCAAAGTCAATCCTCCTTGTACCTAAGGCTAAGGTATACAATGGTAAAACCTCCTATGCTATCATCTGAAATTTTCTTTGAGGTTTTATATCTTGTAGCCTTAGGAATGAGCATTGCAACTATTTCCCTTAAAAACCGGGTTCTCACACCCTGATCTATTTTTGAAAGAGATTGCAATGTTCAATAGTTTAATTCTTTATGCATACATGATGATTTGAAAAGAAAGTATTTCTTTTATGCATAAACTCATGTTTAATTCACTTTGCTTAGTTGTTCTGAATTAATTATATTTATAAGAGCATGTGAATTTTGGCTCCTACAAGCTAACGATGATTGGATCCAAGTAAGATTGGATACCAAGAAAGAAAAAGATTTATAAAGTTTTGTAGGATGAAAGAAAGCTTCTCAAGAATGCAACATAGAGAAATGATTCAAGTCTTGAGAAAGCTCAACAAGCTATGCTTGATGTTGATGGTGAACAACCGAAAAAGGAGTTATCTACACCAAACCATCTCAACCAAGCAAGCTTCTATGAGGACAAGAGGAATTATGGTGATATCCAACCTTATCCTATACTGTGCTTATGTGAAATTCATATTTGGATAATAAATACTTGTCTATTATTGCATTCCTTTAGCAATCAACCATTTATATATTTCAAAATGTTTTCAGATTGCTAAATGGACATAAATGAATTTGTTAGTGAATTTTTTATGATCAAACAAGTGAGCTTGTGCATAACTTTGTTAATTTTATATTTTTGAAATGCCATTGCGTGTAAAATCTGTTTGGATTTCAACTCACATTGTTTTAAGAAAATGCATACAAATGTTTTGAGAACATATTTATACTTTGATTACATTCAAATTGTTTCAAATTGAAAGTTAATATTGTTACTGAATGTTGAATATGCTTCAGACTTCTCTAATTGAGTTTTCATTATCTTTCACATATTGATCCTTAGAATTCAATGTTTTGCTTGAACTCTTATGTTTCGTTCTCTAAATGGTAGGACCTTATGTCAAATAAGTGAATCATATATGAGTTTCAAGCTAATTTCCAGAAATGAATTCAGTATGTGAAAACTTATGCTTGTTGCATAAAACCTTATTGATTAAGCTATTTCCAAATATTATGAATGTTCATTAATGCATCATGTGCATTAATCATTAAATGGATTAACTTTCTAGGATAATTCTTTGGAACTTTAGTCATTTGGACTAAAGAATTTATGTTTCATAGCCTATGAATCCTAGTACTTCTTGTGTTACTCAAATACATCAACATTCGTGTTCATCTACATTCTGAGTAACTATCTTTGCAAATTCATACTCTTGCCTTGAATGTTCTTATATTTTCAAGACTCTTCTCTCTAAGGCAAGATTATCTCTTGGTCAATAGCAAAGTCATTAAGCTTATATATGTTGTGCTAAGCATGTCTTGACAATGCTTTACTTTCATGACTTTGGCTTTTCAGAAAATTCTTCAACATGTTAACTTCATTGTTCAACATGTTTTCTAAAACTGAAGCATACTGATATATTCATTAAACCTATTGTCTTTCAATATGTTTATAATGAGCATTGTTTTCAAACATGTTTCAAACATGAATCTTTCATCTAACAAAATCTTGATTTCATATTGCATTATCACATTTTGAAAGAACATTCAAGATTTGAAATACTTTGCATATTTCATTATCTTTCGTGAAAAAAAAAATCTGAACTTCAAATTGATAAATGCTTATCTTTAGATAATATTTTCAATGCTATTTGATCAAACTTATGTGTATTTTATCAATGACATCTTTTCTGCATAAAGTGTATTCACAAATTGTCATTGAGAAATAACATTTTTGGTATCATTTAGTTGTTACCCTATTTGATTCATTGGCATAAATTTATTCAATTGGGTAAAGCTATAGTTTGGTCTTTGATTGTTATACTCTTTGCTTAAACATCATATGGTCAAATTATATAAGAGCATAAGAGTTTTCATGTCTAATCAGTTGTGGACTCAAGAATCATTGGGTACCAAAGAATATACATTTGTTTTGCAGAAAATTCAGTGATTGCTAACTAAAAGAGAATACTCGAGTATGGGAGGAAATACCTGAGCATGGCAAAGTCAAAAAGCAACATTGAGTTTTGGAGAAGCTGAATACTTGAGTATGTTAGTTCAATGGTACTCAAGTAAAGAAGTAGCAGAAAGCCAATCCTGAAGTTCAGAGATGCTATACTCGAGTATGGAAATGGGTACTCGAGTATCCAGAAGGCAGAGAACACATTGCTGAGAAGAGTGGATGTATACTCGAGTAAGGAGTGCTATACTCGAGTATAGGACCAGACAGAGGCCAAAACCGAAGAATATAGGCAAACATAATAGATCATTTCAGTGGCTTTATCTGCAAATTCTATGGCATCACTTGAGTAACATCCCATCACTAGCAAGAAGTTTAAACCAAGATGATAAGGAGCATGCTAGCTTGATGAGAAGCTATCAGCAGAAACTAATCCTATGCAAAGCTCATTCAGAATTTCAGCCTCTAAGATGCATTCAAAACAATGGATAATAGCTATCTAGTAATGCATCTATGGACTACAGAGGATTACAACTTGAGTAATTACGATATTACTCAAGTGAGGTATTGTATTACGTATATACCATAATTATGCTGGGCTAACTTGTTTTCATTCCATTTTATCTCTTGAAGTTTAGCCTAAACAAACTCATTTTTAAATTGATCCTTATGCTTTAAGCACGCTCATTATTATACAAAGCATAAGTGATTTCTTTATACCAATTTCAAGTCCACCCAAGTGAACTTGAAAGTTTTTCAATTCTGAGATACAATGTTATGAGCAAAGATTGATTTTTCCAAACCTTATAACATTTGGTGTCACATTATTATTTAGTATCATTAAAGGGAATTTAACATTTTAGTCATTCATTCATTAAGGGGGGGCTTCACATTCAGATGTGTTTTATATTCTATAAGCTCTTCTCTTTTTATTTGAAGAAAATCCTTTTAAACATACTCATCTACATTCACTACCTTTTATTAGTTTTGATGATGAGTTAATTTCACTCCTAAAAAAAAACGTATATTCTCCTTTCACTATTATTTGAAAATATCTTTTCAAAAGGAACACTTTGATATCTAGTTGCACTAACAAATCTCTTCTGGAAAGGATGTTTTTAATTTGTAGTAGGAGATTTGATTATGTGTTACAACTTTGGATGATCAACCATTGAAGCTGAGATGTGCTCTACATGGATGATCTATAAAGGAAGAGCAAAGGATCAAAGCTGAGTGCTGATCATATTCAAATGCGACAATCTTCAAGAAGCCAGCACTTTCATCCTATCATACAAGATATTCATGATTCTGCTATTGAGCCTCTTCAAAGAATCTCACATGACTGCTTCATCTAAGGCCAAAGCAACACAACCATATTTCTTGCAGCAAGCAAATGGATTTCCTTGATCATTCATCAGTTTGCGGAACCAACATGAGCATTTCTAAACTCTATCTTTTTATATTCAGTAAAAATTTTGCATATGTTTGGTATCTATATGCTTTAAATGTAAAAGATGTCTTGAAAACCTCTCCAAACTCTCTCAAATTTGTTTTTCATAAAAACATTCTACATTGCTCCATATTTAGGAATGGAAGCACTTTCAATCCGGGAGAGAAAATCAGTTTCTTTGACTCTTTTAATCAGGTTTCATTTGTTTTTAAACATGCATAGGGTGCATAGGTTCTAGGTGTTGTGTCTCATTGCATTTCATTGTATTTTGCTGATTTTGTAGTAATTGGTTCTGATATCAGTGATTATCAGAGTGTTTATTCTTTCTGATATCAGTTCTGCGGGTATGAAGTTTGCTCAAGGAATACATTTCTTGTTGTTTATGATACTAATATGTTTATCTGCTGCCATCCTCTGATTAACTTGTGTTAAAATGCAAAATTGGTCATTTTCTGATAACTTAACATTCAACTTTTTGCTAATGACAAATAAGGGGGAGATAATGACAAGAAAAATATGTTGCATCTAATGTATTCTCATATGACAAGAAAAATATGTTGCATCTAATGTATTCTCATATTCATACATATTTTTCCTTAAGGTATTTGCCATCATCAAAAAGGGGGAGAATGTTGGTTATACTTAGTTTTGATGATGTCTTATATAGATGTCATTCTTATAAGCAAAAAGATTGAGTAATATAATTATCTCTTACTTGGACTAACTATTGTATTTAATGTAGATCAATCCAAGTTGAATTATAAAGAAGATTAATCAAGAAGAAGATAAGAGTTGAAAGAAAGAAGTATCTGCAGAGGTTATCAAGAAAGCAAGATATTATCAATGGGTTTTGGTGATAACCAAGTAGAAGAAAAGAGACCAAATAAAGAAGAAGCATTCAAGGCTGAAGAAAGAGTTGCATTATCAAGAATGATCAAGAGAAGAGAAGAAAGAAAGAATTGATGAAGAATGATCAAGTTGGGAGATGGAAGAAGGAAGATCTTGTTGAATGGAATGAAGATATCACTATCCAAGTTCTAAAATTGATCCTAGAAGTCTCCATGATCAAATGGAAGTTGGAATGCGTCATTTCAGAGTTAAACCAGAGCAAATATGAGGTTTAGGATGAGACAACTCGAGGTTTGAGTATGAACCTCGAGGTTTGAGTGTTTTCAGCATCTTTGGTGTCTCTGGACTAGCCAACCTCGAGGTTGGAAGTGCAACCTCGAGGTTGCAAGTGAAACCTCGAGGTTCCAGTCATAACCTCAAGGTTTCAGCACTATCAGCAACTCTGGTGCACTCTGTTCCACGTTCAGCTTCTGGCGACCTTCGGTAAATTGATGATATCTCTCAAACCAGGAATCGGATTGACACGAAACCAAAAGCATTGGAAACTAGACATCTAACTCGTATTTCTGACAAAAATTCAAACCCAAAGGAGTTCAGATAAATTATTTATGAATTTTACAAGTTGACACAAATATCAGCGTCACAGTCAGGAACAGCCTTTAGTATTTTGAGTATATCTCACAAACGGCAAATCCGATTGGACTGAAATCAGTGGCATATGAAAGTAGACTCACAGAGCTTTCCATCAAGAGTTGAACGGACCAAAACAGAGCTCGGACCAGAGAGATATGGCCCTCAGAAATTTCTCTACTGCAGTATGAGAAGCCATACTCGAGTATCAGTTTTGAACCTCGAGTATTATGGCTTACAGAGAGCAAACTGGTTGTCAAAATATTGACAACCTCGAGGTCAAGTTTGCAACCTCGAGGTTGAGGCTTGTTTTCAAGAACTGAACTTTGCAATTTCAGAAGCAAACCTCGAGTATGGGTTTCCAACCTCGAGGTTATCGGGCTCCAGAGGAAAAATGCTCTTTCAACCAAGTTTCCAACCTCGAGGTTACTGTTTCAACCTCAAGGTTGTGAGTTTCTAAAACCAGTACTTGCCTGAAACCTTCAGGCTAACCTCGAGGTTGGCCTCAAGGTTTGTGACCGTTGGTGCAATTTCAAATTTGGGAAATCTGCAATACCTTCTTGTTTGATCTCAATGCTTTCCATGATTATTCTATATTGATTCTAGATATTTTTAACCATCTTTCTAGTGAGTTTCAGACAGATTAACGAAGGTTCATTGAAGGATTAGAGCAAAAAGCAAAAAACTGTCAGAACAATAAATGCACAGCCCAGATAGTTGCTTCCTTTGGTTAATCCACTTGTACACGTCTGCAAAAGGCTAAAAGGAAGATTACTACAACAAGCAAAGTCTTCTCCAACGGGCAAATCCACAGAAAGCCACCTCAGATCAATTATACAACTGGATTAGTTGGAGATTAGAGAAAGAAGCTGACCAAACTTAAAGATAATCAGCTACAACGGTCTGATTGATTCTTCAACGGTCACAGACTCTTCTTTACCTATAAAAGACATGGATTGAAGCAGAAAAACGTGGAGACATATGATTACCATGCCAAAATGCTGATGCTCTGCTTCTACATCATTCTCACTCTGTTTTTCATATCTAAATAGCTTAAGAGTGTGAAATGAATTGTGTCTGTACTTCAGTGTTTATTTATCCATTCCTTTGAGAGGAAATTCATTGAAAACACATTATCCTTCTGAGAGAAACTCAAGATTGGGTAATCTTGAGTGGGTTATACATTGTGTTGATTACAACTTGTAAGGGGGAGTGAATCCTAGAGAGAGAGGATTACTTCGAGTACGAAGTGTGTGATCAAGCAGTGTATCCTTACGGTGTGTAAGGGGGAGTATCTCAGTAAGAGATTTGTAAAAGGCTGCACAAGTGCCCGGCTAAACTTGTGGGATTGTAGCGGTTCTCAAGTACTCGATTAAAGCTTGAGTGAGATAGTGGATTGAAAATCCCAAGTGAGGCTTGGGGACTGGATGTAGGTCAGAGAGGGCCGAACCAGTATAAATCTGTTTGCAAGCTCTTCTTCCTTATCTTTTGCATTCCCAGCATTTACATTTGAGCAATTATCAATTGTTTGAAAACTTACTTTTGTTACTCAAGATGAAAACACTGAATTGCGAAAATGTTTCAAAGAGTGGAAATTTTTATATATCACCCAATTCACCCCCCCTCTTGGGTGATAGCCGGAACTTACATTTGGTATCAGAGCTAGGCTCTTGTTTAAAGGACTTAACCGTCTCAAGAGTTTTAATGGCTGATTTTGGGTGTTCCTCACTTTCTGAAGGCTTTGATTATACAATTCCACCGGTTCTCAAAGATATTGATTTTTGGTTTTGGAAAGCTAGAATGACTAGTTTTATCAAAGCAACTGATTTTGATATGTGGAATGTTTTTGTAAATGTCTTTGATTTCAAACCAAGAAAGGATTGGACAGAAAAAGAAAAGAAATGGTTTTCATTGAACATTAGAGCAATGAAAATTTTGTATGGTGCTTTAACTGAAAATGATTTTGTGAAAATCAAATATTGCTCTAGTGCTAAAGAAATATGGGATACTCTTGATTCTTTTTATGCTTCTAACAATTGTGTTGAAGTTTGTAGTGTTGATAGTTCATCTGAAATTACAAGCGATGTATCCTCACTTGATGAACAATTGGAAGTGGAGAATGAAGAAGGAGAAATCATCGAATACTTCCAAAATCCAGTCAACACAAAAGAACAAGAGAAAGACGATTCCCAAGGAGAGCTCATGGAAGATCATGATGAATCATTATCTAAAGCTCAAGTTGCACAAGTGGTAAACAACTCCAATTCTTCTTGTATAGTTAAGAAAAGTGTTTTTGAACGTTTTCATAAAATTGTTTTTCAACCATTGACTGATTCTATTTTGAAAAACAAAAATGTTTTCAAACATGCTGGAAAATCATATGGGAAGAAAGAATACACAAATATGAGTCACTTGAGATTGCATCCACTAGATCCGCATAATTCTTGCAAAGTTGTTCATAATAAGCATAATTCTATTATTTGCAATTATTGTGGAAAATCTGGGCATATTTCTCATACATGCTATATTAGGAGAAATTCTAATGTGAGAAATAAATTTGTTTGGATTCCTAAAGGACAATCAAGGTCCAATACTAACTATCAAGGACCCAAGTATAAATGGGTACCAAAATGTCCTTCTAGTGCTTTGAGTGTGCAGATGGATTCCAAAGAAAATGGACATAACGGTACCGAGAAGAAGAAGAATCCAAGAGTTTCTCATGAACCTAAAAGAAAATTCACATCAGTTAGGAGAACTCATGGAGAAGCCATTGCTACAACGGTCTGATTGATTCTTCAACGGTCACAGACTCTTCTTTACCTATAAAAGACATGGATTGAAGCAGAAAAACGTGGAGACATATGATTACCATGCCAAAATGCTGATGCTCTGCTTCTACATCATTCTCACTCTGTTTTTCATATCTAAATAGCTTAAGAGTGTGAAATGAATTGTGTCTGTACTTCAGTGTTTATTTATCCATTCCTTTGAGAGGAAATTCATTGAAAACACATTATCCTTCTGAGAGAAACTCAAGATTGGGTAATCTTGAGTGGGTTATACATTGTGTTGATTACAACTTGTAAGGGGGAGTGAATCCTAGAGAGAGAGGATTACTTCGAGTACGAAGTGTGTGATCAAGCAGTGTATCCTTACGGTGTGTAAGGGGGAGTATCTCAGTAAGAGATTTGTAAAAGGCTGCACAAGTGCCCGGCTAAACTTGTGGGATTGTAGCGGTTCTCAAGTACCCGATTAAAGCTTGAGTGAGATAGTGGATTGAAAATCCCAAGTGAGGCTTGGGGACTGGACGTAGGTCAGAGAGGGCCGAACCAGTATAAATCTGTTTGCAAGCTCTTCTTCCTTATCTTTTGCATTCCCAGCATTTACATTTGAGCAATTATCAATTGTTTGAAAACTTACTTTTGTTACTCAAGATGAAAACACTGAATTGCGAAAATGTTTGAAAGAGTGGAAATTTTTATATATCACCCAATTCACCCCCCCTCTTGGGTGATAGCCGGAACTTACACTAACATTGTGCTATTTTTATGAATATGATTTCACTTATTGATCATTTGATTGATTGACCCTCATAATTAGACGCTGAATAACACAATTAAGCAAACAACATTATTATTATTATTATTTTGATACAACTGGCAGGGATCGAACCCCTGAGGGGAGGGGGGAGGCCAGACTCCTAAGCCTGGCACTAGTGCCAATGCGCTACAAGGCGCTTGGCAGGAAACAACATTATTAGCATAAACTTCTTTGCAAAATAAATCTTCCCAACAAACTTAGATAGCCGCTACGTTTAATTCATATTCGGCCAATGATTATGTTTCAATTATTTTAAATCAACATATCAACATATATACGATGTTCACCAGAAAAACATAATTTGATAGTATGCATATTATATATGAAATATCGTGTACGTAAAAACTTGATCTTTTCAGTATCCATACCACAAGCTATCAAATTTTTTCAGTTTAAAAGAAATCAAGAAATAAAATTAATTAGAAAAATATGTACAGCATATTGTTGTGATCCTAATATTTCTATACTACTGTGACCCCATTTCTTATAACTTCGATATTATATAAGTTTCATACGTATCTGAACATTTTTATGTAAATGAAGAGTATTACCTCTTGAATGTTTTGGATATGTTCGAGCCATAAACTGACTTCATTTGACCTTTTCATTTCTCCAGTTTCTTCATCTACTTTAATTTTTGCATCCACATCATTCTTCATTGCTTCAAGATCTTCCCATTTAGTTTTCAGAGACTGAAGGTTCTCTTCCAAGTTACAAATAAAGTCAGCTTCTTGTTTGGCGCAACCACATAAATACTTAGTTATGTCCCATATAATATCTCCCACTTTCTCCATATCTGCCTCTCACTTTTGATCATTCATCCAAAATAACACAGCAAAATGTTTTAAGTTAGAGCTCTTTTTTCAGGAAAATATATTGTAACTAAATAAGATGGTACAGCTTTGCTTAGAAAAACTTGGAGAAATACTGAGCCTTTGTCTTCTTATTCAAATAAGCAGCATCCTATATAAGAGAGCAACAATTCAATTTAATCCTATATGCGTTAAATAAACTTGTTGCATGCCAAAGATGTTTTTTCAAAGAGAATGATGTAACGGAGAATCAAATAATAATAATAATAATAATTCAGAAAGAAAAGGGCAAGGATTCTTTTCGGTATACACGCCCTCTTCTGCAGAGCACTTTGCAGCTCATGGGATGTAAAGCACAACATGCCTTTAAGGTGTGCTTTCTTTGTATTCACTTTAACAGATTACTCTGCGTCCATATTGTTCGAAGTATACAGAAGTGGGAGGGGGGCTATCGCAAACCGATGAGGAAATTGTGAGAGAGAATTGACACAAGTGGGAAATGGGGAAAAAAAATAAAGCGGGCAAATTTAAGAAATAAACAGGACAACTCAAATAAATCTTACCTAAAATTCTCTTCGTAGGTTGATTCACCCCGCTGCACCGTCGACCTTCTCCGATCTCCGACAAACCACCACCAGCCACCACAAACACAGGATCCGCCGAAATGGGGACAAGCACGGCTTCAAGTTTCGGAAGAGAAGAAAAAAGAGACACAAACCACCACCAGTCACCAGCTTCTCCGGATCCGCCGAAGCCAACCACGCATGATGACACTGTTGACTTCCGAGAGTTTGAACGACGAAATGTCGACAAGGACGGCTTGAAGATTTGAGGAGAAAAAATAGTGTTCTAGCCACCACCAGCCACCACCTTCTCCGGATCCACCGAAGACATCAATGCCGAACACTCCGATTGACCAGCAAGCCTTGAGCAACTGTTAAAGCTTCAGACTAGCTTTCAGTATAACCCCTAAGAGGTTCATGATCATGTTAACAAACTGGAGCCCAGCGAACTTTTATTTTGAAACCACTTTTTCATGCTTATCTTCGTTGCGTCAGGTGAAGGTGTGTATTTGAGTTGAGAGAGGTGTGAGAGAGAGAGAGAGAGAGAGTATACGTCGCATGTGCCTTGTGGATTTCGTTTTGATGACTTTTCTCTTCTGCAGCAGCAATTCTCTTTCTGGAATTAGATTCCCTGCTCGTCCGTACGGACGAGCTACGGACGAGCTCCAGGCCATCTGATCTGGATGGCTGAGATCTGATTTTTTTTTTATTCTTTTATAAAAAAAATAATTTTAATAGGTAGAGAATCTAAAATAAAGACAATCTCTCAACTAACATTTTTTCAAAAAATGATTTTTTCATATAGAAAAAAAATAATTAAGAAAAAAAAAGGTCTAGGCCGTCCAGATTTAGATCTAAACGGCCAGTACGGACGAGCTCCCCAGCTCGTCCCAGCAACGAGCTGGGAAACCGGATCCTTCTCTTTCTTGGCCTCTTTCACTTTCTCATCTCTCTGTTTTCGTTTGTTCTGGGTAACATTTATTCTGAGTTGTTTTCCCCTAAGAAACGAGAATAGTACATTATTGCCTCAAAAAATAATAATTCATATAAGACATTGCTTGTTGGGACAATGGAATTTTCACCTTTCATTAAATCACCTCGCATTGGAGGATCCAGCATATCAACGCATGCATAAATTATTGGAAACATGAAAAAAGGCTTGAATTTCAAAAGCATGAAATTAAACTATAATCAGGAAAAAAAAAGGAGGGAGGGGAAAAATTATCTTACTAAATGTATTATTAGAAGGACATGATACGGTTTGAAGAGTTAGAACCACATTGTCTTAACAGAAACAAGATTCTCGGAAAGAATCTTTATTTTTGCTATAAAAAGTCCGGGTTTCAACCCAAAAGAATATCAAATAATTAAGAATTTTAGGACCAATATTACCTTCTAGAATTTGAACAATCAATCATCATTAGTTCAGTTATCTATTTTCAAAATGGGACAAGCCTCAGAAGAATGCCATGTAATATGGCAAAATGTAACTGACTCTTATCTATACTGTTATTTGTTATACCACAATAGAAGTAAAAAACAATTGATCTCCATAATCTCAACATGGCCTCCGTGACTGAAACCTGCATTTTAAATTCAATTAAAACCACAATGACATACTGTTATATATCAAGGACACTATCCATCTGATCTATATTTTCTATATGTTAAACACTATCCTGCACATAGTAATATACTAATATATACCAGTCAGACAAAACAATATGCTTATATTTGGGGAAATCGCTTTGAAGTTCCAAAGATAGAATGTATTCAAAAAAAAGTTTCATTAACAAAGGAGCAGAATAAATGTTATTTTTTCCTGCACTACAACTTATCATTGCATGTTACTTACATGTTGAGGTACTTCTTGGTGATTACATTTTTTCCTCTTAACCTCATAGTGATTTTCACATTTTATATTCATGATCCATGGTTTCCATTTTTGTCGAAGAAATTTTTGACTTTCCAAGTTAGGTAAGCAAAGAGTACTAGACACTGGTTGAAATTTTTTAATGAATATAAAGAGGTATGATCAAGAATGTTCAAGTGGGAATTCGATATTGTTTTCTCTTGTTCTTACCTCATATACATCTACGGGAGCTGGAACCTACTGTCTTTATTAGACCTAGTGATGTGGAGTGAGCATTGTCAACAAAAGAGAAAACAAAGTTAAGATTCAACAATAAGTTTTGTGTTCAAAGATTTTGCTAAATCCATCTTAATCTTAACCGTTCTACGAGAAATGCTTAATGTATTGGTCAATTAATCAGTGGACCAAAACTCTAAACAATTTCTAGGAATGTGAAGCACCAAAATTTTAAGACAAATTACGACAAAAATGCTAAAAATCAAACTTTTAAGAGTTAAAGGCGCAACACCAAAACATTTGTCATGGCATCAGTGGAAGCAAATATAATCTAACAGTCGACTAATAATACTCTCTATTACTTATTACACTTGTTGGACTTATTTATAAAAAAATAAAATAATAGTTTGACCATCATAACAAACTAAGGAAAGCAATTAAAGTTGGATCTGAATTCCCTTGAAAGATTATAATAAAATATATTTGACTCTCTTAATTAGGGAGTAATTCTGTTAATGTTTAAGGTTATTTTGGATAAAAACATGAACTACTCTCAATATTTTGCAAAATGACTTATAAAGTGAAACATAAAATCCTTCTGGAAGGTACATTATAGCAGGCAATTAAAGGAGTATGGAGTTTATTCACCAAAGCTTTTTGAAAAAAATGCTCTCAAGCATTTCACGCACTAAAATAAAACGGGGGAAAAAAAAAGAGAAAAGAATGAATGCCTGGCCTGAATTGAAAACAACTAATTAAAAACAAAACGTTGAATTAAACCCTTGACATCCAGCGTAATATATAAATAAATAAACCTTTGAGGGACTTTGGGATAGAGATGTCTTGCGTATAATAATATTAAACAAATTAATTCGTTATATATTGAATAATGTTAACATTTATTAGTTTGAAAACAATTTATAATTGCAAGAAATCAATTAAAAATAGTAGTCAAAATTAAATTAGATAACATTATAAGACAACATGTTGAATTAGACATTCATTAAAATTATGTCCCTGGCATTAAATTTATACTTTATATATGCATTGACTACTGGAGGCAAGGAAAAAAAAATCACGACTGAACTATATAATACTAATCTTCAATATAATTTACACTTTATATATATATATATATATATATATATATATGGGTTTTATACTTCTTATGTGACAGGAGAAGAAAAGTTCTCCTGCCATATGAAACGACGTTATTTTACTCCCTCTTTAGTCTTTAACCTTTCATTGATTAAACAATTTCTCACAAGTTCAAGAGCTTAACGACGACAGTTTGAGCCTTAAGACCCAGCCGGAGCTTATTGTCGATGAACCCCTTATGAACCGATCTAAACCCGCCTTCTCCAAGAAGGTTACAGGAAGAGAAACCCTGAGTGATCAGTTTCATCTTTGCCAACGTAAACACATACAGATTGGATCCAGCGAGAGATACCGATAGATCCTCCGACAGCGTCGCACTGATCGGATTGCTCAAATCCGACACCCAGGGGTACGAACTTTGATTCGTCGCCACCACCTTAGCCTTGCACGCCGAAACCGCCGCCTAACCCTCCTCCTTGAAACAACCCCCAAATATCGCTGACAAACCCATACTAGAATATAATCTTGATTACCTCGTCGATCTTGCTCTACAATCTCGTATGAAGAAAATGAGAATATTATGTAGGCTTGAAGTTTTCTTCTTCTTCGGCTTTGTTTTGTTGTGAGTGTTTGATCTTATATGCTCAAAGCCTGGTGCTGTGTGTGTATACAGGAAGGAGGAATAACAGTGTTGTTTGGGAAAGAAACATGAGAAATTGTTTAATCAATGAAAGGTTAAAGACTAAATAGAGAGTAAAACGACGTCGTTTCATGTGGCAGGAGAACTTTTCTTCTTCTGTCACATAAGAAGTATAAAACCCTATATATATTTATAGGTTTAAACTTTTCATGTTGCATGATAAGAAGAAGATTCCTACACACACATGAAATGGTGGAATCCACACATATATATAATGCTAATTATATATGTGTGTGTATGTGTGTGGGTCTCACCATTTCATGTAATGCTTATTATATGCGTGGGGGTCCCACCATTTCATGTGCGTGTGATATGATAATATACTTCTCCTACAACATGAGAAGTGTTTTTTCCTATATATATATATATATGGGGTTTAAACTTCTCATGTTGTATGAGAAGAAGAAGATTCCTACACACATATGAAATAGTAGGACCCACATATATATATATATATATATGTGTGTGTGTGTGTGGGTCCCACCATCTTATGTGTGTGTGACATGAGAAAACACTTCTCCTACAACATGAGAATATATAGGTAAAAACACTTATCATGTTGTAGGAGAAGTGTATTCTCATGTCACACACACATGAAATGGTGAGACCCACATATATATATAATTAGCATTATATATATGTGTGGGTTTCACTATTTCATATGTGTGTAGGAATCTCCTTCTTTTCATGCAACATGAGAAGTTTAAACCCCATATATATATATATATATATATATATATATATATATATATATATATTTCTTCTTTTAATATTAATTAATACTCCGTCCATTGATATCCCTCAAGGTGATGATCTTATAATGTTGATTTTCATGAAAATGATGTTAAGACTCATAAAATACACTTGAATGCTATATATTCTCTTGATAAAAGCTTACTTATTTATTTTAATTGTGTTGAAAGCATTATTCCTTTTTTTGATCACTTGCTATTTATTTACCTTTAACATGGTGCCATATTTATGAATATGATTTCACTTATTGATCATTTGATTGATTGACCTATGGCTTAGACCCTCATAATTGACCTATGATTGATCATTTGATTGATTTTCAAGGTGATTGATTGATAGCCCCTACGTTTAACTCATATTATCTTTCAATTATTTTGTGTCAGATACCAACATATAAAACCTTTCGTATGTTGTTTCTTGTATATGTGTGTAACACAACAAACTTAGTATATATAAGCAATATAATACGATGTTCACCAAAAAAACTTAATTTGATAATATGTATAAATGAAATATCGTGTACATAAAAACTTGATCTTATTATCCATGCTACAACATGTTGTTGTGGTCCTAATGTTTCTAAACTACTATGACCCCATTTCAAATAAATTCAATATAATAAAAGTTTCATACGTAACTGAAAATTTTTAAAATTGCTTAATTAGCTTGGTTTGAACAACGTTTTTTCAGGAAGTTTATATCACTTTTGATTTCTTCTAACAAATTTAACTTAATTCATGAGAAACTATTGAGCTAAGTATTTATAACGTGAACTAATTAATAATCACGCAAACAATAACACTACATACATAGTAAAACACTTAGTATAAAAAAAGGACAGATGTAAATGAAGAGTATTACCTCTTGAATGTTTTGGATACGTTCGAGCTATAAACATACTTCATTTGACCTTTGTATCCCTCCCATTTCTTCATCTGCTTTAATTTTTGCTTCCACATCCTTGTTCATTGCTTCAAAAACATTCCATTTAGCTTCCAGAGAGTGAAGGTTCTCTTCCAAGTCACAAATAAAGTCAGCTTCTTGTTTGGCGCAACCACACAAATACTTTGTTATGTCCCATATGATATCTCCCGCTTTCTCCATATCTGCCTCTCACTTTTGATCTTTCAAACAATGCTAAGCTCGCATTCAGTCAAAATAACACAGAAAAATGTTTGAAGTTAGAGCTCTTTTTCAGAAATATTTTGTCATTGTGTTATTATTTTTTTCTTCAAATTAAAGATTACCGTATGTAAAATTTTTGGGGCTTACAAGAGATTGCAACATTCATGAGTTGGGATGATCGTCGTGGATGCAATTTATAGGATTTGAAATTATATGATGATTCCTTTCTGTAATGTTGAAAAATAAAAATTGAAGCATCTAATTATTCCTTACTTTATATTTTTTTCTCTCAGATGGACATTTTGATTTATTCTTTATGCTTCTTTTGATTTCTTTCTTTTGCTTTCGTCTATTCTCACAATAATGAACAAGCAAGGAATATCATCATACAAAAGATTTTCATTCACTAAATGGCATTACGGATTTTACAGTATTTGAAACATGAGTCGTTTTGTTTTTAAAAAAATTATGTATTCTATGGCTTCAACTTTTGATTAGAGCTTGGTTCCTTAATTTGATGTTTGTTTCTTATTCTTAATTTGCACTATGATGGAAACAATGATAGAAGGCATTTTTAATTGTTACGTATAATATGTGTTTAAGTTTTTCATTGCTAAATATTGAGTTAAATAATTAAATTAATTATAGTACCACTCAGAAATTAGTAATGCGTGGTTGACAATCATTTGACTCAACATAGATTGTGAGAAATGAAACATATTATATTATTGAGAGAACAACATTTAAGTCCCAACAAAAAGAACAAGTAAATGACATTTAAATCCCAATTGCAAACTGGAGTCACTTTTGAAGCTTAAATATGTTATTTGCAATTAAAATTCCTATATTTGCAATTGTTTGAATCAAGTATGTATAACTCATTATAATTTAAAAAAAAATATTAGAAACCTAACTATCATTAATTCAGTCATTTCGGAGCTTACCGATATTATCTCATTATTATCTTAAAATACTAGTCAATAATGGAATGCTAAACTCATCTTATCATTGATACTTCAAATGAAATTAATGTAGAATATATCTTTTGCTTAAACCAGATGTATTTCCACACACGCATGGAACACGATACCAAGAGATATGCTTCTGTCACTTTATTGGTTTCATTATTGGGGCCGTGAACATTACATTTACAAGTAGTATTTCTCAAGATAAGTGTAAATGAACACAATACCAAGAGATAAAAAAAAATAAGTAATTATGGTGAATTAAAGTCCTCTTAGTCAATTAAAAGGGAAAAAGAAATAAAGAAAAAACCAAGAGAATAATGAAGGATTAATTCAGAAGGCTCTATATAATTGTAATTAATTCCTCCACAAGGTCACACTTGGTTAATAAGAAAACCATATCCATTATAAAGTATTAGAAAATGAGCAAGGGCGATGGTTCCTTACTTTATTTTTTTCTTTACTTTTGAAATGATGGTTCCTTTCTTTAATTTTGAAAAGTAAATTGAAGCATCTAATTCCTTACTTGATCTTTTTCTTTCACGATGGACATCGATGTGTTGTTGATGCTGCTTTGATTTCTTTCCTTTTCTTTTAGAAGGACATTGATTTGTTCTTAATCTGCTTTGGTTTATAAATAATCAATGCTGCTTTAACTTCTTTGTTTTGCTTTGATATACTCTCGCACTAGTTTAATTCTTAACAAATTTGATGTTTGTTGCTCAGGTGGAGTCAAGAATCATAATTATTAGGGGGGGAAACCTAACTGTCATTAATTGAGTCACTTAACCTTATTGTCATTCATTGTTATTTTACTACTTATTGATAATGGACTGCTAAACACATCTTATCATTGATATTTTGAATAAAATAAATATATCTTTTATTACAACTTACTTTTTGGATTGAATACTTATTTCAGTTATTTGGAAGAGTTTCAGTGCCTTATTTAAAAATCAGGATCGAAAATTTCTAAAACA
Organism: Acacia crassicarpa; assembly: GCA_034222035.1. Taxonomy (NCBI): domain Eukaryota; kingdom Viridiplantae; phylum Streptophyta; class Magnoliopsida; order Fabales; family Fabaceae; genus Acacia; species Acacia crassicarpa. The sequence continues at coordinate 584,542 of JAWXYG010000019.1, read as the reverse complement.
CTATTATTATAGATCATTGAGACTGAATAGAGAATAAGTTTAAATGAAAACATGAAAATACCCTCAACTTGAAATCAAAAGAAGAGAAAAGACCAACAAGTATTTAATTGCAGTGGTAAATGGCCTTACCCCCAAGAGGGAAATACAAGTTTGAATCCCGAGAAGTACACTTAATGGGAGAGACGAAAATTCTTTACACACTAAGGCTTGATCAAATAATTAAAAAAAAAATACAAAGTAGAGTGAAAAAAAAAAGGGAAAATGACAGCCAGGTCCCAAGGAATATACAAAATATCAAAAAAGTCATGACCCAATATCACATATCAAAAAGGTCCCTAGGGACTTTTTTAATATTATTTATATTGAAATAAAATCCAGGTGTTTAAATTTTGTTGTAAATATAGCACTTCTTGTTGTGAATATAGTTTTTCTGTTGTGAATGACCAAGTTTTAAATTTGGGTTAAGGTGCAAAAATACACATGTGCTTCTCTCCGAGGAGCGCCCAGTAGCAAATGCTTTTTTTGGGTGCAAAAGTACACACGTGGTTACAAATTAGGTGCAAAAATATCGTTTGACCGTTAAGTTTAACTTTGACCAATGACGCAGCATTTCAAAGGTGCAAAAATACACATGTGATTTGTCAAGAAGAGCGCCCAACAACAATTTTTTTAATTTAATAATTTTATTTTAATTACTACTGGGTGCTATAAAGATATTTAGAATACTGACCTGTACTGAAAAAATACTTCATAATCTTAAAAAATTACTTTTAGATCTGAAAAAAATATTTCAGGGTACTAACTGGTACTAAAAAGATACTTTGAAGTATTTTTTCTGTACTAGTCAGTATCCTGAAAGTACTTTTTAATACCAGTCAGTACCGTGAACTATTTTTTTTAGTATCCTTTTAGTACCGGTAAACACTTGAAATATTTTTTCAAGATCCGAAAATAACTTTTCAAGATTATGAAGTATTTTTTCAGTATCAGTCAGTATCCTTTTAGTACCGGTCAATACTTAAAATATTTTTTCAAGATCCTAAAATAATTTTTCAAGATTATGAAGTATTTTTTCTGTACTAGTCAGTATATGAAAAGAAAAAATATTTCAAGGTACTGACTAGTACTAAAAAGTACTTTCAGAATACTGACTGGTACAGAAAAAATACTTCATAATCTTGAAAAATTATTTTAGGATCTTGAAAAAATATTTCAAGTATTGACCGGTACTAAAAGGATACTGACTGATACTGAAAAAAAATATTTCAGGGTACTGATTGGTACTAAAAAGTACTTTCAGGATACTGACTGGTACAGAAAAAATACTCCATAATCTTGAAAAATTATTTTAGGATCTTGAAAAAATATTTCAAGTATTGACCGGTACTAAAAAGATACTGATTGATACTAAAAAAATACTTTATAATCTTGAAAAGTTATTTTAGGATCTTGAAATAAAATTATTAAATTAAAAAAAAATTGTTGTTGGGCGCTCTTCTTGACAAATCACATATGTATTTTTGCACCTTTGAAATGCCATGTCATCGGTCAAAGTCAAACTTAACGACAAATGGTATTTTTGCACCTAATTTGTAACCACGTGTGCACTTTTGCACCCAAAAAAAGCATTTGCTACTGGGCGCTCCTTAGAGAAAAGCACATGTGTATTTTTACACCTTAACCCTTTAAATTCTGTTGTGAATATAACACTTTCTGTTGTGAATCTAACCTTTTATGTTGTGGATGGCCTCTGTACACTTAGAGACACGAGTTTAAAACCAAATTCAGGTGCTTAAATTTTGTTGTGAATATAGCACTTTCTGTTGTGAATGACCATGTTTTTAAATTTTGTTGTGAATATAGCACTTCCTATTGTCAATATAAATAATATCAAAAAAGTCCCTAGAGACTTTTTTTATATGTAATTTTGGGTTGGGACTTTTTTGATATTTTGTATGTTCCTTAGGACCTGCTTGTCATTTTCTCAATAAAAAAACCTCCAAAGTGGGGCGGGGGCAAATTAAAATTATGACTTATTGTACTTATTAACGTCAAAAACTAAGTTCCTACTTTGGTTTATTTGAGTAACCGACATAGAAACTATCCTTCTACGTAGCCTTTTTTTATGGATGAAAAGGTTCACAAAATTACAAAGTGTTACGTAAATATTAATTATACGGATATCCATTGACTCTTGATTCTCAATATTATTTATACAAGGGTGAAGGTGCAATTTTACCAAAGAACAATTACTAAAAGAGCAGCCAGCACAAATATTTAATTTTGGGATCTTAAGTGCAAAAAAACAATTACAAGGGACCAAAAAACACAATGCCGTCTGTTTATTGAGGAAACGGACGTTTGGATGCTGATGTGGTACGATGACATGGCAAGTTTTGTCAGGAGCAATTGACCGTCCCTTGTTCGTGCCTCTAGCTTGCTGGAGAAAACAAAAAATTGGCAGCGAGAACAGAGAACAAAAACTGAAGAGGAAAACACATTGCTAGAGGAATCATCATTCTGGAGAAAACCAAAAGCGTTCCGTTCGTGGAGGAAAGCAGAGAGATCAGAGAGAAGAAAGAACGGCAAAACCCGTAGGAGGCAAGAAGGAAAACGCGATCTCGGAGAAAAGGCGACGGCGATCTGCTTGAATGGCGTCATCTTCTTCATCGTCGACGGCAAGATGCAGGCGGAGGGTGGTGCTTCTGCGACAACCCAGTCGTGAGGATGATTATGAACCTCCGAGGAGGTACTGTTATCACAAAATGGTGGCTTCGAGATGGACATCGTGGACAGACGGCAACCCAGGTCGGTGGTTCTACGGATGTCCATACTACTATCAGGTAGGCATCGTTAATCAAAGTGGATTGTAATTGAAGTTTGGGAATTTGTTGGCTGCCACCGTTTTTTCTGCGCATTGGGTGTTGTCTGCAATTTAATTCCAAGTTGTGGATCTGTTCGAAAATGGGAAATGCACGTTCTAGTCAAGAGTTGTTGATTTAACCATTGGTGTTCTGTCATCTATCATGCTCGGTGGTTTTCGGGTCCATTTTGCTCATTTGACAATATTGTGGTGTTTCTTAAGGATTGCTGATTTAACCATTATTTTTGAACCTGTGGGGCTGTCTGTCAAGTATAGAACTAGTTTTATGGCCAACATTATTCAACTTTATTTAAGTATATATGGCTTTCAACTGTGATGCAACTTTGATGCAACTTAGTTGCACTTACAATTGTAAGACTTGCTGTGTTGTCCATTCTTGTTTGAAAAATCTTTGAGGACCCAATGTTTTAAAACATTCAATACACTCTATTATTGTTTGCATACTTCAAAGTTTGCTGGTTTTTGAGCTCATTGCTGTTCTTGTTTGAAAAATTACCTGAGGAATTCTATTTCAAAATTACATGAAAGTGGTGAGTTGAAATTTAATTCAATTAATTTTCTTTTGCATACGAAGGTCTGTGAAATTGTATCTAACATATGCTCATATAGGATGGGGGGTGCGGATTCTTTGCTTGGCATGATAATGAATTCGGTGAGAGGGCAAATACTGTGATTAAGGAGCTGCTAGACGACATTGACAAACTATATGATGAAAATTCCATCCTTCGAAGAGCAGTGCATGGGCAAAGAGTGAGTGAAGAGCTCGATGCAATACAACGTGACTTGAGAAAGCTTAAACACACACATGAACTATATGATGTGGAACTTAGGAAGTGGGAAAAGAAGTTTAAAGTTGCTATATCTTTATTGTTTGTAACATGTGTTTGGTTGTATCTGTTGTATCGAAAGATGTAGCTATGTGTAATTACTTTGTAATGTGAATTGCGTATTTGTGTTATGCAACTCAGTGGTAGAATGAATATATACAGCCTCCATTTTGTGAACCAATTAAGATCAAAATAATTTTCATTGGCATGCAATCTGAATGTAGTTCATTCCACTACACATTAATCAGACAACTGCTCAGGGACTATAAAGATTAATATCCAAATTAGCCATTGGATTAGGCCATCCATAACTTCAGCTATGATGAAACTTCTACATTCAACACCAACTATAATGAAAACAAATAAATCAACAACTACAGACGAGCAAATTCATAAACAACTTATTTTGTTATAAAATGACATCTCTATCATTTTGAATTTCAAATGCTAAATCAGCAACTACAGAAGAGCAAATTCATTGCCCATACACAGAGCTGCTTGCAATTCCTGTACCTATCAATATCATGGAAGTACAGAAAGTTAAAAAAATCAACAAGTGCATTATTATGATAAAAGTGCATATGTAAGGGAGTTTAAAACTGAATTCACCTCTTTGCACGTGCTTCGATTGTGACCCTCATTCCTACAGAAGCTGCACTTCATAATTGTCCCTTTTTTAGTTAATTTCTCCACACGAGGAGGCTTAAAAGCATTTTCAGCTGCTTCCAATGTCAGTGCAGTGGAGGTATTGCGTCTTCTTTGTGCTTCTTCCGTCCTTTTCCTTCTCTTGGGAGGTCGGCCAGGCAATCTACATACAGGTGGGGGTAGCATTGGTAGGTACTTGTCAGTTTCCCAAAATTTCTCGCCCCTCACGGGTTGAAATTTGGTTCTATAGCTGGCGACAAATGTTTCCCTATGGTACTACCGTGAAATTTGACTAATGGGATCAAGGTTGACATGGTACATTGCACATATGGCATGTTGGCATGGGATTCCAGTTAAATCCCATGCTCTACAAGTGCACACTTTCCTATCCAGCTATATTGAATGCCTATCCCTACCCTCAACCACTTCGTACCCATCGTCACCATTAAAAAAAAAAACCCTACAATGGACAGCCAAGAACTTATTTGTCTCAAACAATTCAAGACATTTAGGGCTGTAGTTGCCCTTCCAATTTCTAACAATATTATTACTAGCAGCCCATTTTTCCATCAACTTAAACCTAATCCCATCAAACATCTTAATTACTGGGAAATATCGACAATCACAAATCCAAGCATTAAAACTCCCACTTACATTATTGTTTACAACCATAGAGAGACATCTATTGCTAAAGTACGCTCTTACCCATCCATTGACACAATAACTTACTGCTCCAACAGCTGCTACCTTATTAACCTTCTCCATTTCCTTTAAGTTGTCATTAAATTGTTGCTTGTACGTGCTCCAGGCGCAAGTGAAGAATTTCTTCTTAAGCTCATGTCCCCTCCATTTTTTGCTCCAATTGGCATAAATATGCCTAGCACAGAGCCTATGTTCAGCCAACGGTAGGACATCAGTGACAGCTTGTGCCAACCCCTGCATGTAAAGAAAAAATTAGCTACTTACATATCAGCAGGTGAAACTAAAGGTTAGACATAATTATTAGTTTACCTTCTGCATGTCAGACATAATTGTTACTCTAACACCTTCCTCAAGTTCAAGAGACAATCTAAGCCACTTTATGAACCAAGTCCAATTAACAGTGGTTTCCTTATCAGTCAACCCAAAAGCTATTGGGTACATACTATCATTTGCATCTAAACCCACTGCAGTCAACAAAATCCCTTTTGCTCTCCCTTTCAAAAAAGTCCCATCAAGGCCAATGAATGGCCAACACCCAACCTTCCAACCAACCTAATAGAAAGCCAACAAAGCCAAAATAAATATAGACTGCAAAGGAAAAAAAAAAGTATTTGACTACAAACAGAGCAAAATACAAGTCATATAAGTCAAAACAATATCACACCTTCGATGAATTAAAACACACGTACATCCTTCTAAACACCCTCCTGCCTTGATCTAACGCTTCAGGACTTAACTCAACACTTACATCGGATCCTGGATTTGACACTTTCAGCTCATTGCAGTAAGCTTCTAATTTGTCGAATTCATCTAAAAAACTCCCATCCATGACTTGCATTATTCTCCTTTTCGCCCTCTTGCACTTATATTTGCTCACAAAGAGATTCAAGTCACGCTCAACCTCCTTTTTCATCTCACTTGTACTAAATTGAGGATTGTCTTGGACTTTATCCTTGAAGTGTTCAGCTAGCCATCTTACACTTGCTCTACGATTCTTATAAACCCTAGCACACATATGTTTGTGAACAAGTGTTTTAGCATGTACCCAACTCCAGCCCTATCTCCAGAGGCATACAACCTAAATGGACAGCCCTCTTGACAAGTTGCAATTACCATCTTCTTCTCACTTTTAATTATTTTCACATTAACCCCATTGTCAATAGCATACCTATCAATTGCCCTCCTCAACTCACCTCTATCCAAAAATGTCATACCCACTGTGAAATAGGGCCTTCTTTCAGACCCATCTAACTGCCTTAAACTAAGCCTCTCTTGTACAGGATGCCCATAATCTAAATTTTCCTCTTCCTCATCACTAACCTCAGTGTGTTCATGTATTTCATAATCATCTTCTAGGCTGTCTTCACTCTCACACAATTCTGACTCTAAATCAGCCATAAAGCTATCATCATCACTATCCAACTCACCTTCCCCTGTCCCTCCAACATTTTGGTCTAATACAGTGTCTTCTACCCCACCTAGGTTATCTAAGTCACGTATATCATCATCTACCTCACCTAGTTCTTCTATAAAATCACCATCAAGCTCGTTATCCCCTTCACCTGAAGACTTTATGTAAAAGCTTCTAACAGTTTGTTCTTCAACATTAACAACTTCACTTACCTTCCTCAGCTTAGTGAGGTAGTTAATTTCCAGTACCTCGTCCTTTTCTGCCAACCCAGGTTCCATCGCCTCTCCTAAACGAGCAACGCCTTTCCCTTTATCGGCCATTAACACTGCAGGAAACGCACCTCAATCAGTCAATAAACCACAAAGAACCCCATTTATAACCAAAAAAGGACTGTTACCTGTCCACAAATTGAACCTCCCTGAACCCTAGCACCACTGTCGACAATGAAATTGCTTGCACGATTTTAGGATTTCAGTCACACGCTCACAACCAGGATCGCGATTTTAGGATTTCAATCACACACGCTCACAATGTCGGAGAATAACTCACTTTCGGCTTTCACAACGTCCATAACGCCTCCGTTGGGTTTTCCTCGATCGTGATTTCCTTTCGCTCTGCTCTCTTGGTTTCTCCAGGATCGTGATTCCCTTCTCTGATGTTTTTGAGTTTGGGTCGTGTCTTCCTCGATGATTTTGCAAAATTAGGGCACAGTCAATTGCTTCGGTTGGGTTTCACATTCTTCCTTTCGCTCGGCTCTCTCTCTTGGTTTCTCCAGGATCGCAATTTTAGTCTCTGATGGTTTCGAGTTTGGGTCGTGTCTTGCTCGATGATTTTGCAAAATTAGGGCACAGTCAATTGCTCCTGACAGAACTTGCCATGTCATCGTACCACATCAGCATCCAAATGTCTGTTTCCTCAATAAACAGACAGCATTGTGTTTTTTGGTCCCTTGTAATTGTTTTTTTGCACTTAAGATCCCAAAATTAAATATTTGTGCTGGCTGCTCATTTAGTAATTATTCTTTGGCAAAATTGTACCTTCACCCTTTATACAATGATTTACTATTCACGTGGGACCATGCATAGTGATTTACTATTTACGTGGGGTCATGCATAGTGATTTACTATTCACGTGGGGTCCACGCGTTTTCTAAAGAGGCGTTGAAATATTTGACAAAGGGGAAAATTACCTCAAAAGACCCATATATAGAAATTACACTAGATGACCCATTTTCCTTCGATAAATGGATGTCCTCTATAAACATTCAAAACACACTTGAATAAAGAATTTCTCTCCTCTCTCTCTCTCTTAAATCTCTCTTGTTCTTTCATCTCTTATATCAGATATATCTTTATTTTCATAACACGTTATCAGCACAAGAGCTCTAAAAGAGGTATGATTTTCTCATCGTTTTTTTAATGATTTCATGTTCATATTATCTATCTGGGATAATTTTAAGCACTATATGGAATTAAAGATATACTTTTACCAATTGTTTTAAACATCGGGTTTTATGGTTAAGATTGGAGATTATTTGCTATTTATATAGTATTTTTACTATTCATTCATGATTCAATTGGATTCTCATGCTTGCATTTTAATCATCTATAACTTTTATAATGTTATCATTTATAATTTATACTGGTTACAGTATTTTATTCATGTCTTACATTATATATTCTTCTCCTATTGATGAATTAAGTCTTGGTGAGGACTACTCCTGTTCTTAGTTCATTTCTTTTGTTATTCTTTCACGTTTAATTAATTTATGTTTTGTACAAGTTATGGCTAGAAGTGATACACCTCTATTTTCCTATTCTGAAATTATATGACTAGAAGTCATATCATTTTAATTTCTTATTTTATAACCAGAAGCCATAAAAATTTAATTCCTCATTATAGGAACTAAATGGCCTGAAGCCATAAAGTTTTAATTTTTATACTTAACTTATTGTCTTTGAGAATTACTTCTCTTCCCTCTTCTCTTATTCTTGTTCTTCTATATTTATCCTGAAATTTCTTTTATTACTATTGTTATTTTATATGACCAGAAATCATATGACCTGTGAGGCTCTTGGAACACTCATTGAATCTATAACTAAGCAAATGTTATATCATCAAAAAGACAAAGTAGACTCACAAACTTAACAAGTTTAACAAATTTAACTTTTTTTTTAAACACTTTTAAGACCGGTTTTTTGAAATAACCAGTCTTAAAAGTATACTTTTAAGACTTGTTTTTTGAAACAACCGGTTTTAAAAGTGTTCTATATATTTACAAAATTGCTACCAATTTTTTACACTTTTAAGACCGGTTGTTTGACACAACCGGTCTTAAAAGTATACTTTTAAGACTTGTTTTTTGAAACAACCGGTCTTAAAGTGTTTTATATATTTACGAAATTGCCATCAATCATACTTTTTTTAAAACATTTTTAAGGCCAGTTGTTTGAATCAAGGTCTCTATTTCCAGGCATGCATTTTCCAACGTCGTTCACTTGTGTATCTGGCTCCTAAGTCCCGAATTGTCAACCTGCATTGGGTCCTCTTTATTAGATTCTCGCGTGCCTCAAACGTTCTATGGTAATCACAAAAACTTGCTCCAATTTCACCCAACCACTATATATACATCAACGCAGCTCATATTTCTTCCACACAAAACTCGGAGTAATATATATATATATATATATATATATATATATATATATATATATATATATATATATATATAGTTTCATCGGAAAGGCAATGGCGAACAATACCGAGTTAAGAGGTTCTTTGCAGGAGACGAGGAAGAAGAACAAAAGAAGTTGCAGTAATAGTGAAAGAGTGATGCCTCTGAGAGGGCGTATCAAGCGTCGCATCTTTTCTGGTATACTTCCTTCCTCCTACCCACAGAACGTCTTCTTCCATTTTAGAGCCCGAGTTGGTAGAGAAAGCTTGTAATCCAGCAATGGCTTTCAGATCTTGGTCAACTTCAGAGCCTCTCTCTTATTCCAACTTAACGTTGACGGTCTGGTCAACTAACGTTTGGTGTGACTTTTGCACCCATTTGGTAATCACATATGTATTTTTACTCATAAAAAAAAAATGATACTAGGTGCTTTTAATGGTAAAGCATATGTATATTTTTGCTCCTTTGCCCAAATTTAAAACAAACTTAGAAGTGTAATCCAATAAAAGGGTTTGGGAGCAAAAATACATATGTGCTTTATCTTCGGGAGCGCCCAGCACCATATGCTTTTTTTAGGAGCAAAAATACACATGTGGTTATATTTTAGGAATAAAAATTACACCATCGTTAAAATCTAGCCTGTTGTGAATATGACTTTTTCTATTGTAAATGGCTAGATTTTAAATTTTGTTGTAAATACTGCATTTCCTGTTGTAAATCTGACCAATACTGCATTTCCTGTTGTAAATCTGACCTTCTTTTTTTTTTGGTTATAAATGACCTTTCTATTTTCAAAATCCAGATGTTTAAATATTGTTGTAAATATAGTTAGATTTTAAATTTTGTTATAAATACATCACTTCCTATTGTAAATATAGCCTTTTTTGTTGTAAATGACATTTCTATGTGATGACTTCCTATTTTTAATTGGTTTGTGATATAATTTGACATATTTAGGAAGTCATCAATGCTAAATTAAAGAGATTTTATTATGATTTCAAGGGATATCAATCTAGATGTATCATTTAGGAGATTTCAATTTAAAATAAGAGTTTTTGAATTTAGAAAATAAATTATAATAATGAGAAATTTTAAATAAATTTGGTTTTGTTATTATTATATATTTCCTTTCTTTGTGTCATAAGCGTACTAGGAGGAGAGCCACGTACAGGAAGTAATTTGAAGCAAATCATGTGATATATTGGATTGATATAGTATATCTTGAAATTAAAAAGAAACATGTGGAATCAATGGAAAGATAACGTGGGCTCCAAGTATTTGACAAGCAGCAATTGTGCACATGGCCCAACATGCAAGAGACCTAAAATCTATATATTAAAGAGAGCAGAGCACGCATGGGGGGGGGGGGGGGAAGAACGCTGGCGGCAATTCAAGAGGAGAGGAAGACAGCAGTGCAGTGGCACAGCTGGTGGTATTGAGATGCCTTATATCTCCCCTCAAGTCCCGTGTTCGAATCCCCCTCCCCTCGCCTTGTAACAAAAAAAAAAAAAAAAGAGGAGAGGAAGACGCACAATGGAGAATTTGAAGGGAAATTGTGACCTAATCAATTAAGAGGCAGCACAGTGAAGAAAGAGCAGAGACGTACATCAACATCCACAGTCTTATGATCTTGTCTTTCTTCTTCTTCTCTTTATTCTTTAAATCTGAATTTCTTATTTTTGAAATGGATTTTCTTATAGCTATGCGTGGCTAATTTTCTTTGCAACCTAGAGTGCTATGAACTTGTTTGAGACTTAGAAATTGTTCCCACTCATTAGTTTTGCTTAATTTTAATCTAGTTTATTTAATCTTGTTCTTATTGTTTATTGCTTAGTGATTAGCCACCGTTAAGCATGTTTTGGGGATTTAGTATTGAACTTGACGAAGGGAATCCTAAATTGACATTGGGATTAAATAATGTGGAATTAGGTTTAAATTTAATGTGAAATTAGGTTTTAATCTAATTTGCGTCTAGGATAGACATATATTTAGAAGCTCCGCATAATCTAAATTAGAGTGACCTCGATTTGAATTGCATCTTAATTGATTATGTGTGACATTGCATAATTATTTGAGGTAGGTGTATAAGTGGACCGACGGACACTTATAAACATTAATACTCTAGATTAACTGATGAAATTAAGTTAGAATTAATGTAATGGGAATTAAATCTAAGAAACAAACAAGGGATTAGTATCTCTAGGTTGTCCTCCTTGATATTTGAATTCTCTCTCTCTCTCTCTGAAAGTGCTTGTTTTTATTCAATTCTTTTGTTTTACTGTTATTGAAAACAATTCTTATTTGCTCTACTTAAATGAAAAAAAAAAAAGGAAATTTGACACCTAATCACTAGTTTGATTGAGTCTATGTGGGATGGCCTTGATTTGCCACTTACTATTTTCATGACCCGTACACTTGTGGTGCTTAGTTAAATTTTGATAGCATCACTATGTTCAAAATCCAGGTGTTTAAATGTTGTTGTAAATATGACATTTTCTGTTGCAAATGTACCGTTAAGTTAGATTTTAACAGTGGTATGATTTTTACTCCTAAAATGTAACCACATATGTATTTTTGCTCAAAAAAAAACATATGGTGCTGAGCGCTCCTGGGGGTAAAGGACATGTGTATTTTTGCTCCTTTACCCCCAATAAAATAAAAAAATGAAAAAAAATACATAAGGCCTAGCCTACCGAACTAATTTTTTTTATTCAATCCCAAAAATTGGGAACATTGAAATAAAAGCCCAACCCATGAAGCCCAATTATTTTTTATGTTTTGATTGCCAGTCACCAATTTTTTTTGGGAAAATTACGCACAAGTCTCAAAGATGACAAAAAAATACAATTAGGTCCCTTAAAATGACCAAATTACACATAAGTCCCTAGGACTTCTGTGTAATTATTTGTGAATGCAAAATTACCATTTTGTTATTTCTGATTTCCAGAGGCTATTCACAACAACAAATCTATTTTAACAACAGAAAAAACATATTTTAACAACAACTTTTGAAAACCTAGATTTTTTCATCTATCACATCCAAAGGTTATTTACAGCAACAAATGCTATATTAACAATAGAAAAAACATATTTTAACAACAACTTTTGAAAACCTGAAATTTGTTATTTTTGACTTCCAGAGGCTATTTACAACAACAAATGCTATATTAACAATAGAAAAAACATATTTTTAATAACAACTTTTAAAAACCTGGAATTTGTTATTTCTGACTTCCAGAGGCTATTTATAATAACAAATGTTATATTAACAACAGAAAAAACATATTTTAACAACAACTTTTGAAAACCTGGATTTTTTCATCTATCACGTCCAGAGGCTATTTACAACAACAAATGCTAAATTAACAACAGAAAAAACATATATTAACAACAACCTTTGAAAACCTGAAATTTGTTATTTTTGACTTCCAGAGGCTATTTACAATAACAAATGCTATATTAACAACAGAAAAAGCATATTTTAATAACAACTTTTGAAAACCTGGAATTTGTTATTTCTGACATCCAGAAGCTATTTATAACAACAAATGCTATATTAACAACAGAAAAAGCATATTTTAACAACAACCTTTGAAAACCTAAAATTTGTAATTTCTGACTTCTAAAGGTTATTTACAATAACAAATGCTATATTTACAACAGAAAAAACATATATTTACAATAACCTTTAAAAACTTTTGCAGATTCCCCAATATGTACAAAGTCAAACATGTTTATGATTTTTCATATTCTGGAGACACATACAGCTAAGATCTCATAAAAGTAGAAAAAGTGCAAGCCATAATCGGACCCTTTACGTCAATGGAAGCTAACTTTGTGATCAGCCTCGCAGACAAAGCTCATGTTCCCATCGTAACATTTTCAGCAACAAGTCCTTCTCTTGCTTCCCTTCAGAGTTCATATTTCTTTCGAGCTGCACAAAACGATGTAGCTTAAGTGAACGCCATTGGAGCAAATGTCCAAGCTTTAGGGTGGAAAAAAGTGGTGTCCATTTAAACAGGCAACGATTACAGGAAAGAGGAGTAGAAGAAGGAGCGAGGAAAGAGAGAAGAAAAAGGAAGAGAGGAGAGAGAAGTAGGAGAATGAGAGAGGAAAGAGAGAAGAAAAAGGGAGAAAGGAGAGAGACAGGAGCAAGGTTCTTAAAAACAAGTTTTTACCTAAAAACGGAAGAAGAATAAAAAATCGTAAAACGTATAATCGTAATACAAAACGTAGATTTTATCTCTATATATATATAATATATATATATATATATAATTCCTCTCTGCTCACTTCTATTTCACCAACAAGTATCTTAAAATTAAAGTAGTAATCAGTTTTTCAGCTATACATATTAGGCGTTTAATATGTAAAAACTTGTTTTTAACACCCTTGATTCTACTCCCAACTATATATTTTTATTAATATTTTTTTGTTAAGAAAACAAAGGAGAGAAATTAAAATATTCAAAGTAAAAATGCGTTATGGTTCTTAAAAACGAGAGAAAAAGGGGGGGGGTTAATGACGTCATAAGGGATGTTTATTGATTTTTTGCTCAGAAAGGGGTGTTTATTGATTCGAGGACGGAATAAGTGGAGGCAACAGCACTGTTTCAAAGTTTGGATACAGCTGTCTCACTTGTGGCGCATGGGAAAAAGTGAGGTGCTGTATACTCCCTCGTTCGGTGCACCCCCACAAAAGAAAAAAACAAGAAATCCTCCCTCCGTCTTCTTTAGGCCTTCTGTTTACGTTTTTTTTTTAAACGTCTCGTTTTTGCGTTTTTACGTTGAAAATCTGCGTTTTTTCCGTTTTCACCTTATATACGTTTTATTGTAAAGCGAAACGCGGGAGGCTCAAAATTAAACGTAAAAACGCGTTTTTTACGTTAAAAAGCGCGTTTTTACGAACCATGGACAGGAGAGAGGGAAGGTCAAAATGGTAATTTTACATTCACAAATAATTATAACCATGTCTCTTGGGACTTCTGTGTAATTTCATGATTTTAAAGAATTTTATTGTGATTAATTCCTTTCCTTGGGTCTTGAGCGTAATTTTCCCTTATTTTTCTATTGTCCATTTTATAGCGTTCATTTACAGCGAAAAACGAGTTCCAAGAGACGACGGACGCAAAGAAGCAGAAGGACGCAAAGAAGAAGAAGGCAGCCAAGCCGATCGAAGATATTTCCTGTTCGATGGCAGAGACATCACCCGATGCAAAGCCTCTGAGAAAAATCTCGGTCGCGTTCAAAGATCTTGCGGACACTGTCAATTCCCAAAGTTCAGATGTCGAGGTTGCCTCTTTCTCTCAGGCCTCTTCTCTTGTCTCTCCTCTCATTAGTTGCTTGGGCATCGCCTTCAAGTTTGCCGAGATTGATTACGTTGCCAAGGTAATCCTCACCTTTAACAACTTATTATGTTCCCTTAATTATTTTGATTGACTGTATTACAAATATTATAGTGGCCAATAGAAATGGATTAGTTGCTGCATTGAGATTGATAGAAATGGAATGGGAATAGGGTTTCCTGTTACTATCTTGGTGAATGCATTGAGCTCTTGATTCTGCTTTTCTTTTGGGGGGTGGGGCGGGACCTTTTTGTAGTTCAGCTTCAGCTTCTCATTTCTCATGTTTATTGAAGAAACAATGGACGCTTGTGGGTTGGTACAGTCCTTTTTTGTACAATTAACTTGTATTTCAGCTGTCAAAGAAATTCAGTATAATCTAACACGTGACTTCCTGATTGAGAATCTGCTCTTTGGATGTGAACTTCGAGATAAACATTGCACCATTCTGGACAATCGGTGTAGATATACGCATCAGAAACGCTTTCTGTCAACTTCATGTGCCAACCGCAACCAATTGGCACATTGATTAGTCTCTCTCTATATGGTCCAATCCTGCATGATAAGATTCCTAGTATCCATAATGTTCTTTGGGCATGATTAAATTTAAATATCCATAATCAACCCACCTTAAGGATGGTCATTGCATTATACTGCATGGTCAAGTTTTAAAGATTCCATGTGGTCGCTGTAAATCTTTGCTCTTTTAAAACCATTGTTGCAGCATAATCCAATTTGGTTTGATATAATTTTAGTTTATCTACTTTGTTTCATTAGTTATATTGCTTGATGATAAAAGGTTGATGATCTAGTTGAGGCATCAAAGTCTATTCACACCTTACAATCTATGATCGATCGGGACGTACAAGCTAATACTGTGAGGAAAGTAGGTAGCCATACAAGAAATCTTCTTAGAGTAAAACGTGGACTCGACTTGGTTAGGGTGCTTTTTGAGCAGATTATGGTGACAGAGTATGTATATCAGTCTTTACTTAACAATTTTCCACCTGCTAGTTTCTGATATGCAGAACCACAACACTATATCATGCTTGGTGTTTATTCTTGGTGTTGTATCAATTTTGTACACTTTCTGGCAATGGGGATAAACACTTCTTGAAAATTGTCTGAAAATAATAGAGGAAAATTTGAATTTCCAGATTGAATATACTCTTATCTTATCTTACTCCTGAAGCAGTTCCTTTTACAGAAGGGTACCTTTTTTGTGGATATCTATTTTAAGAGGCACATTTAGAATAACAGGTTGCATTAACTAGTGAATATGAGCATAGTATCTTTTTGCCCTTGGCAGCGGGGATTCCATCAAGGATCCACTTTCAAAGGCTTACGAAGAAGTATTTGCTCCCCATCATGGTTGGGCTATCAGGATGGCTGTTGCCGCTGGGATGTACACCCTTCCTACAAAGCAACAACTCTTGATAACACTCAATGAGGATGGTAAGTGTAGGTTAAAGTTTGCATGCACATTAGTTAAAATTTAAATCCAGAATAGGACTTTAATGTGTAACTTGCAATGAACTGGGGAAGACAAGGAAATAGAGTCTGTGATGAGATTAATTAGCAGTTATTTGTTTTTGGTTTAACATTAAATGTTGGGCTACCTACCCTGGTTTTGATCTGCTAAATTTTTATGGATTGGAAGGGGAGGCATCCTTGTTAAAATGCGCATTTTACCCTCAGACTTTGCTTGTTTATCAATAACAATTAGCAGTAGGTGCTTAAATACCAATTGTTACGATATAAAATGATCTGCAGTGTTGATGGGAGAGAACTCAGAATGGCCAGTCACTGTTCTGGAAGGACTTTAAACTAAAGTCAATGTAACTCAATGCTGTCATCTTGGGTTTAGGTGAATGATTATCATTATAACATTTCTTATTTGAAACTATAAAAACCACAAATGGGATTCCAGGAAGCAATTACACATGTACTAAGGAATCCAAGACCTTAGGGACACACAGCAAGATGAACTCACCTTCTGGAATCCTCTGAAGCGTTCTCAATAAAAAACAAAGCTATGAATATTCACCAGTCATTGGAAATCAAAGATATTCAAAACCAAGGAGAAACACAAGAAAGCTCTTCAAGTTCTTCTAGATAATCCCTGTCTTTCTTTTGCTCATTATGAGTCAAGTGGCGACTGGTTCGCTTTCATTCAATGCCTCTGCTTCATCATAATATGAATTCTATTTTATTGCTGCCTTTGCTCATAATTAAATTAGTGTAATATCTTTTCTCTTTTGCTTATACCAAATCCTTTCAGTTTTCTCACAATGCCTTTGTTATTTGTGGTTGCACTACTCTCCCTCTCTCTGTGCTGGATAGTTGGAGATTATTTGTTTTTTCCCCAAAACTTTTGCTTGTAATGCTATTTATTTAATGATGCCTTTGCCTTCTTACCTCTTGGTCCAGAGTCGTCAGCAAGTGTCCAAATGCAAAATTATGTAACGGCATCAGCACCTTTGATCCAATACATTGAAAAACTCTTTCTATCAAGAGAATTGGGTATTGATTGGTGAATCTTGGACTGTACCTACTACAATTACAGTGATTCAATAATCTATTCACGGAAAAGTTATGTCTTTATGTTGCCAAGCATCTAGGTCGTAGAATTTGTATATATAAACTGTACGTTTTATCACTAATTTGATGGTTATTGAGACGTTGCTTCATACTACATGTGATCTTCTATTAGTGAATAATTTATAAATTCATATGAGAAATTAGCCAAATGTTGGGAATATTTGATGCTTGTATAATTCTATCATTGTCCCGTTTGAGGACAACGAAGAAGATGGAGCTGGTCTTGGGCCAACTTATGGAAGATACCCTGAACTTTGATAGCAATCCAAATCGCTATGGTTTAGTTTATTCTAGGAAGAATAAGCGTTTTAAAATAAAGTAGGAATTAATTATTATCTTTTATTATTTATTTTATCGAGTCTGTTTTAATGACCTTTTATTATCTTTATGATTATCTTTAGGAAATAAGTGATCCATCCCAACTAGATAGATTTAGTTGTTAGGATTTAGATTTATTGATTAGCTTCTTGAATTTCATAGAATCGCTCCCTATAAACCTAGTCCTATTTATTGGCTCCTAGCCTATCAATAAAATCATCGAATATTTCAGAGGGTAACTTATCATCGGAGTGTTCTCTTGGGCTTTAGTAATTAGTGGAGTTGCAGATTCTGGCTCTCCTAATTAGTAGAGATTGGCTGACCTAACTGAATTCGCAAGGGTATTGTGTCTTCATTAAGATCAAAGTATATTTTAATTACTTAACTGTTCCACGTGTCCATCAATTGGCATCAGAGCCACTGTTCCACCTAATAATGGTTGAAACACGATCTTGGCAACATACTTCATCACAGATGGAAAAACCCGACGAACCAATTACTGTTGCAAACTCAGACCCGCTCGCCACCATCGCTACACGTCTCAACGCCATCGAAGAACTCCGAGATAAATTCAATGCCCTGGAAGCACATACTGCTCGCCGATCTCACCAAAGCTTGGCTCGAACTCTATTGATCACATATTGAAAAGGTTCCCTTCTCTTTCTATTACGAGACAACAGAAACCCAAGGTATTTACCTATTTCACTAGTGCACTGCATCTGCATCATACCTATAATCCTTTGCTTTGTTCTCAAATGCACTCTAGGCGAGAAGTAAACCAAGGACTTTGAGTGATGCAACCATAAAATCCTGGATACATCTCAATATCCATTCAGTCTGCTTTATCAATGCTGCCCCAAATAACAATAAGTCATCGGCAAAATATTAGATGTGATACTTTCGGACCATTTCTGGAGACATAGATTGGCTTATAACTACCAACCTCCACAGCATCACATATAATATGTGATAATTTATCCATGTAAATAACAAATAGAAGCAGCGAAATAGGATCACCCTGTCTTAAACCCCTTTTAGGAGAGGAAAATTCAGTTTTGGAGCCGTTCCATAAAAAATTATAAGAAGCTGAAGAAACACAACTAATAATTAAGTTCACAAATTTGGGATCTAACCTTGCCTTAAGAAGAACTTGCTTCAAGAAGGTCTAGCTGATACGGTCGTATGCCTTTTCAAGACCAACTTTCATTGCCATAAGACAGTTTTTACTACAGTTCTTACTCATAATATGGAGAATTTCCTGCCCGACAGTGATATTATCTTGAATACATCTTCCTTTTATGAAACTGGCTTGGAAAGGAGATATCAAGTCCCCCAAAACTTCTCTCAAATGAAGGGCTAAGAGCTTAGCAACACACTTATAATGAACCGTGTATAGGGATATCGGTCTAAAGTTCGAAACTTGCTCCACATGCTCTTAGGGATTAAGGTGATCAAGGTTCTTTAGCATCATCCACTGAGGAATTGCCAAGAAAAACACTTCTTATGAATTACAAAGGACAGGACCCACTGTGTCCCAATTGGATTTATAGAAGATAGCAAGAAACCCATCACAAACAGGTGCTTTATAACTTCCCATAGAAAACAATACCCTTTTAATTTCTTCATCACTAAGAGTTGCAGTCATGCTCTCCGTAATCATGGCGTCAATGATAGGGAAACTTGACCTAGTAGCAATAACTCCAAAATTGGGATTAGAACAAAAAATCTCCTTGAAATGGTTAATAACTAAGGATTTCAGGTCCTCAGCAACATCAACCCAAACTCCCTCATTATTCTTTAGCTTCAATACCTTATTCCTCCTAGACTGGATTTTAGTTTTTATATGATAGTATCTAGTGTTGTGGTCCCCTTTCGTGATCCACTTTGATCTAGACTTTTGAAACCATTTAATCTCTTCAAGCTTCAAAATTCTCTCCAGATCACCTTGTAACTCAAGTTCCAACTTACAAAGGAAATCAGACTGGGGATAAGCAGCAGAGTTCTGAATACCCTTAAGTCTATTTAACAGAGATTGTTTTTGCCTTTCTACCAAGCCAAATACATTACGGTTCCATACTTGCAGAGATGTTTGCAAATTAGATAAAGCTAGCTCCAAGCACCCCTAGGCCCTAGCCAGCCCATTCACTCTCCAAAAACACTTTATAATTTTCATGATAAAGGCACATCGCTTCAAATTTAAAACAATGGTCCCTATTATCCCTAACAACAGGATCCCCAAGACTCATATAAATAGGATTATGGTCAGAGAATCGAGTTCAAGACAAAACCTAAATGGCCTAATCAGAAAATTCCATGAAGAATCTGTCATTAGCTAACGCCCTGTCTACTCTTTCATAGAGACGACTGCAACCCCTCAATTTCGGTCCCCTCCATGTGAATCTAGGCCCAACGGCTCCTAGATCCTCCAGGTGGCATCTCTCAACTTGATCATTAAAAAGTCTAATTCTCGAATCATTGGGTCTGCAACCTCCTGATCTCTCTGATGAATAGAGAATATCATTGAAGTCACCAAATATCACCCAAGGCTGCGAGACATTTACGACGACACCCTCAAGCTCCTCCCACAATCTCTGCTTCAGAATAGCATTTGGAGATGCATGAATTGCGTCTCAACTGCAACTGAGATGCATGAATTGCGTCCCTAACCGACCAACCACCACATTGATCATCAAAGAATTTCATACCGCCGCCATCCCCCCAGAACGTCCGTCATTTGGAACTGCAAACAAACTATTGAATCCCAGCTTAAGCAAGCATTTAAGCCGATCCTCCGACTCGTATTTTGTATCCGATAAGACGATTAAGGGTGGGCAAGTTTTCCGACAAACCAGACGGATGTTCTATAGCAAGTTCTTCCCACACGCTCCACGAAGGTTCCAATATAGGACATTAACCATTGGATTGGTTAAAAATAAAACTTTTTTTTTATTTTTTCTATAACTTTTTTTTTAAATTATTATCACAGACACAAGCTTTTTTAGGAGGACTAGGCTTTAGGCCCCTCAACACGGCCCAATTCCTCACTAGGTGTCTCAGCCACTATTTCAAATTCTGAGCCATAGCGATCCACGTCTTCCATAGGTGCTTCCGCCATTGTCTCTCCATCTGCATCATCCGGGTCGGCCCAAAAGCACCCTTTTAACCCATCCATAGCCTTGTCCCCTGGATCAATAGCTTGGCTTGAGAAAACCACTAAGTCTACATCACCAGAGGTCAAATCCATACCTTCTTCAATCACTTTTTGCCCTATCAAATCTTGTCCTTTTGATTTCGCCACATAGGATATCCTCTGCAAATCACTGCTTCTTTCTTCCTTTTGAACTTTTTCTCTCGTACGTTTCTCTCTCCGTACCTCCTGTCCTACCGCCATCTCGTTTTCTCCACTTTTAATTGCAATCTCCTTTTTTGCTTTGTTCTTTTGAGCACCCCCTTTGTCCTTTTTCTTCCTACCGTCAGTCCTTAACATCGGAGTCTCCACCATACTCAAAATGTCAGTGCTCTTAGTTACCATATTACCCTACCCGTCCCCCTTAATCTCCTCAGCCTACCCCTCTCCATCACCGGTAGCAAGAATATCAAAACGCGAGCCGTTACTCTGTTTCTGGCCATTATCCAGCACCTTCGCACTTCCTTCCTTCTTCTTCCTGATAGGTTTATTCACCACTTTCCACACCTCAAGATCATTGCTGGCCTCTTTTATCTTCGATGTAATCTCAGGATTTTCCTTCACCAGATTGGTACCCATTGCTTCCCCTATTTTAGCATTACCTCCCCCTTTTGCGCAGTTATCTGCCTTATGCCCATAGACTCCGCAATTGATACAAAGCCCATGTAAACCCTCATATTCCACATAATAATCTTCTCCATCTAGCAGAAATCCTGACATGAGTTGCTTACTCAAATCTACTAAAACACATGTTGTGGCACCACCATCATACATGTATCTACCGTAGGGGCCCACCTCATTAACAACATGCCATGTAGTCATGTACTACCATATAGTTTTGTTGTTTCCTTTTTAGGGCCTTGTGTTAGTTCTCAGTATGTTTTGATGATTAACAACAAGTGTAAACATGGTTTGAAGTTTCCAAAATCAGTTTAAAAGAGTTTGACAGTTGCTTACTCGAGTAAAGATAAGCTTACTCGAGTAGAAGACTGTTGAAGGATTGCTCAAATTGCATTTTACAAGTCTTTACTCAAGTATAGGAAGCTATACTCGAGTAAAAGACCTCCAGAGAGCAAAATGAATTTTTGAACTTGAGTGTTTACTCGAGTAAAGACCTGCTTACTCGAGTAAAGGACTTACAGAGAGCAAACCTGTTTTTCACAGAGTGTGCATACTCGAGTAAAGGTACGCTTACTCGAGTAAAGGACTTACAGAGAGCTCCAAACATTTTATAACTAGTGCTTACTCGAGTAGAGTCTTGCTTACTCGAGTAAAGAGCTCTTAGCTTGATTTTCAAACATAGCACCTGTTCTTTCTTACTCAAGTAAGAGTTTGTGTACTCAAGTAAAGACATGGAGTAACTTCTCACTTTTTGAAGAATTGAGTTGCTTACTCGAGTAAAGCCCATACAGAGAGGTTATTGATTTGTCCAGGACTGACTTACTCAAGTAAACAAACCCTTACTCAAGTAAAGAGGCATTCTGAACTTAAAATTTTTTCACATGAACAGTGCCTTACTCGAGTAGACTACTAACTTACTCGAATAAAACCTTTTGTTTTTCAAAAACAAGTCACGATGGTTTGCCTCTGGAAGGTGCTTACTCAAGTAAACTTTGGTTACTCAAGTAAAGACACTTATGAACAGTGCCTTACTCGAGTTAAGATGAACTTACTCGAGTAACCAACGGTAACATTTGGATTTTGAATTTCACGAATTCACAAATCACTGTTGTTTGATCTAATTGCTTTCATATATCACTCACTCATGTTCCCAGATATGTTTAACAAGTTTTTTAAGTGTTTTTCAGTTAGCACAGATCAAGATTATTGAAGATTAGTGAGATAAAGCAAAAAGTGAACAGTGCATTTAATGCACCTCTGCAATCTCACCTACTTTCAGCTAATCCACCTGAGCACGCCTAATGAACGTTAAAGAATGCTTACTACATCAAGTAAAGTCATTTCCAACGGGCAAATACTCAGAGAGCCACATCAGCTTCAATTAACTCTTGGATTAGCAGAAGTTTAGAAAGAGAAGATGACCAGACTTAGTGCAAATCATCTACAACGGCTAGAATCATCTTGCAACGGTCATTTAATGTTCTCTACTTATAAATAGAGAGCATTAACTCCTTCTCAAGCTGACACACCAACTCTGAGCGAAAATTTATTAAGTTCATTTATTGTGTATTAGCTTTCATTTGTAATAGTATCATTTTGATACTTTGTGCTTCAGTGTTCATTCTATCTACTCTGTGAGAGAGTTTCATCAGTAAATTATTTATTGATTGAGATAACTACAAGTCAGGGGACTTGGTAGTTGGGGTGTATTGATTACAACTTGTAAGGGGAAGTGTGTTCTAGTGAGAGAACAACTCTTAGTACAGAGTGTGTAATCAATATTGTTGAGTTAGTGGATTGAAAATCCCAAGTGAGGCTTGGGGACTGGATGTAGGTCAGAGAAAAGACCGAACCAGTATAATTCATATTGTGTAAAGCTTCTTCTCCCTACTCCTTTGTTGAGCTCTGTTCTTTATCTTCCAAAACAGAGCAAAATTTTTAAATTTTCAAAGATACCCAATTCACCCCCCCTCTTGGGTATCAAGCTCCAGTTTTCACCTTGAAATGCCAAGGCTTGTAAAGTTGAGTAGGGATGAGGCCCTTTTTTCAAGTGGAGCAGTAGAGCATATATTACGACACAATTTTATTTTATTTTTATTTATCTCTCATGAATTATATTCATTTGATTTGATATAAATTATTACCTCTGATCCTAATTATAAAACATAGTTGACTTTCTTTGGAGAGATTAAGGAAGCTAAATAAGTTATTTAATCATTTCATATATTGTATATCCTTAAATTATATATTATATTATTAGTTAAACTAATTAATTTGAAGAAAAAAGTTAATTAGTTTCCTTAATCTCTCCAAAAAAGTTAACTAGGTTTTGTAATTAGGACCGGAGAGAGCAATAAATATATGTATAACATGCCCTCTAGTATGATTCCCCCCCCCCCCCCAAAGGATGGTTTAAAAATGGAGATGTAGGCAGGCGCAAGAGTCAGAAGATGAAATATAAAAAGAATCTTTTTTTTTTTCCTATTGTAATTTTAAGGGGCAACTAGAAATTTGTCTTGAAAGTGTTTTGCTGGGGAAATAATATTGTCCCGGAAGTTTTTTCATATTTAATGTCATTCTGAAAGTTTCAAAACATAGCAATAATGCCTTATACAATTAAAAAACTAACGTCGACCTTTAAAAATTTGAAATTGATTGTTAAATTTTTAACAATAAGAGGCAACGTTGGTTTATTTTAATACTTTCAGAACAACATTGGAACTAAAATAACTTTCAGGTAATATTGTTTTTTAACGAAAACTTTCGAAACAAATTTACACCTTAAATCTAGTTTTAGCTTTATTATAAATCGATTCTTAAACTTTGACTCGATATAACTCATTCTTAGTAGTTTAATAATATAAATGATTAGTGTTTATTTTTTATGAAATGAAATTATATATTTCAGTAAAATGTAAGGAAGAAAGTTTTAAATATTAAAGGTACATATATAGGGATTGAACTGGCACAAGTAAGTTTAAATGAGTCAAAGTAAGATCAACATGTAGAGATAGGAGTGGAGACAAGTCAAAGAGAAGGGAAGCAGCGTGAAGCGAGGCTTTTTAGTATTTGGAGGAAAATGGGGAGTGATTTTTTTGGTGGCAGCCTTGCAAGTTTCTTAAATGTGTGGAACAGAGGCCTAGCTTCACACTTGATAGGGCTATTAGGGTTTAGCCTTTAATTGGACGAAGCAAACAAATGGAACAGTGGTTTCACTTCTGGTTTTTGAGGGGTTCTATGTAGTATCTTGTTGTAGGGTTTCTCGAAAGGAAAAATTGTACATAAGCTCCATCTCTTGAGTGGACCGCATCTGAGCTTATCAGTAGACGTTTCTGGACTTGTCAAGGAAATTGGAATTTATTATACAAAAGTCTTACTTAACTTAAATATAATTTTAAAATTTGCAGGGACAACTTTTTTGTTTTTTCTGTTACTTGGGATCTAAATATAATTTTGGGTAAATGAGTAAAAATAAATGTGTTTTATTTTCAGAAGTGTCCAACATTATATGTTTTTTGTGGGAGCAAAAATACACATATAGTTAGATTATAAGAGGAAAAGTCACACAAAGAGAAAACGTCCGTTAGTAAAGTGAAATTTGCCATTCACTGCGTCTTCTCCTGCGTCTTCTTCAAGCAATTGGGTTTTGTATCTTCATTTGCTTTTGGCTTCTCTCTTTTTTTCCGTTGCCCAGTTTCCATTACACACCCAATTGAATTATCATTGAGTTAAAGCTCACAGAATCATCACTTCTTTTCCTATAAATTCCAAATTTTTGTCGCCAGAATCCTAATCCTTCAACACTTGAGTTTTCCGGTGTTATATTTCGCCTTCAATCTCTCTGTCTCAGTTCATTGTTCTCAGATCTCTGTTAGTTCTAGGGTTATCTGCTAACAGCAATTTGATACCATATTATTAGCTCAATCTCTTTTCGGAACCTTTTCCACAGATTTTTATAAAGCGAGTCTTTTCCAAATTTCTAAGGAGAATTTATTGCCCACAAGAAGTATTCTGATTCCTCTAAAATGCTTTCCGATTTATCCTTTAAATTGCGCTAGTAAAATTTTTAAGAAAACTCAAACCTCTTCACATTTCTCTCTGCATCTCTGTCTTCTTCTTCTTCCTCTGTATCTCCTCTTTGTTTTTTCCACAATTTGTTTCTATGTCTCAATAGTTTGGTGCTTGGAATTTCGAGTGTGTGATGAAGTGGGGAACAATGGTAATGTTCTCACCTGGACAATCCATCACCAATTCCAGCACGAACTGGATTGTTGAAGATAATCGAAATCCGAGATGGACTCGCGTTGAGAACAAAATGTTCAAGAATGGTCTTGTGCTTTACGGTCAGTATACACCAGATCGGTGGAAGAAAGTGGCTTCAATGATCCCAGGGAAGACGGTCGGTGATGTTCTATTGTTCTGAGGCAGTACCAACAGCTTGAAGATGATGTTTATAACATCGAAACTGGTCTGGTCTCAGTTCCGAACTATTATTCCACCACAAATCTTGCTTCCTCATCTTTCACTAAAGGACGTTTTCTCTTTTAACACCGGGTATGACTTTTGCTCCTATAATCTAACCACATATGTATTTTTGTTCCTAAAAAAAGTATATGGTGCTGAACACTCCCGGAGATAAAGCACATATGCATTTTTACACCTTTACCCTATAATTTTCCATTTCTCAAACTTGATACTTCACTAAGTCCCATTGGGTTATTTATCTATCAACATATTTGTAGCAACTTTTATTAAATATTTTACCTCATTAAAGCTGATAGAAATTTTCTTACCGAAATAAGGTAATTAGTAGTGTAGAAGGTCTTGACGCCACTTAGTAAAACACACTGATTTTTGCTAAGTGGCGTCATGGTAGCCCACTAGTGGCGCCATGAAACATGGTGCCACTACTTTGGTGAGTGGCATCATAGTACATGACGCCACTCACCAAAGTTTTTTTTTTTATTTTTTATTTCCTAAAGTCACTCAACAAAACTAATGAGAACAAGTAAAATGACACTGTGGTTATTTGGGATTATAATTTAGGATAAAAATTGTTTATTTATATAAATTTATCTCCACATATCGTAAATTATAATTTAAAAATTATTTTTTAATGTTCTAATATATGTCAAATTAGCATAATGTTGTGGGTAGTGGGACTTCCACTCTAAATGTGAAACGTCATTTGACCATCAACTTATTCCCAATGTCTTTCTTTTTTTCTTTCTTTGTTGTGCTATGATTGAAATCCTTTCAACAATTTTCCAGGTTTCAACATCATCATGGGATAATGTTATTGCCTCTCCTTGTGCAAGAACTTTTTTAATACTTTTATCTTGATTACAAGCCAACTATAATGCCATGTCTTGAATCATATCATGCATTTTAAAGGAACGAGTCAAAATAATATCATCTTCAACACTCCAATAAACAGTAAAGCTTTAACTTTGCAATCACAAAATGACCATCATTACGAATATCATGTATGCTTCTTGTCATATCTTTACAAAGAAGTCCCTCCCCTATCCATTTATCGATGATATCACTGGCTCGAATTACAAAATCTTCTGGATATAATGCACAGTACAAGAAACATTTTTTATGGGTGTCGTTTGGCAATCAGATCATAGCTCAACTTAAGAATAGAGAAAACCTTTGTCTCCAACTCTGAAGTAGGGGTGAGCAGATAACCCGCTACCCGCCCAACCGCCCGCGGCCCGTAGGATTTTTCCCAGATTTAGCCCGCCCAGATTGGGCCTGTCACGGGTACGGGACTGCCCCGTACTCGTATAATTTAAACGGGCGGGGCACGGGTAACCCGGGCCTACCCGTTACCCATTTATTCAACATTTATTTTTCCCCCTCCCCCTATGTGAACTCGTCAGATTCGAGCAAAAAAAAAAAAAAAACTTGTCAAAGATTCAGAGGTATAGCCACATAGGCATAGCAATGAATACAAATAATAAAAAAAATTATTTTCCCCCTCCCCCCACGTGAATGCGTCAGAGGCAGCAGTGAACATAATAATAAAAAGAGAGTATGTTTCCCTCCTCCCCACGTGAATGCGTCAGATGAAATTTTTCAGTTTTTTTTAATCAATCTTTATATAAAATTTTAAAACCCCTTGCCCTCTTCTTCATTTTCATGACCTGCGATGGTGTGCTTCTTCTTGCCCCAGAACTGTTTGTGCTTTGTGCTTCTTCTTCTTCTCAGATCTGTTCAATCGCATCTACAATTTCATCTCAGATCTGTTTGCTCCCTCGTCAAGCATAAAGAATTTTCAGATCTTACCTTTGCATTTCTTAGATCTCGCCCCGGATCATAAGGGTTTCTCTCCTCTTTATCTTCTAATTTTTCTTCTTCTTCTTCTACTTCTCTGTTGATAGTGGCTGACTGGCTGTGATTGGTGTTGTGAGGAATGAGAGTGAGAGATCGATTTTCTTTGTTTTTTTTTTTTAACAATCACGGGTTCCCCGGAACCCGTCTAGACCGCCCGTGTTTACCCCATACCCGTTTTCACGGGTCAAACGGGTTAAGCTACGGGTACGGGGCTGCCCCGTACCCGTGTAAAATAAACGGACGGGGTACGGGTTAGGCCACGGGGCAGCCCCGCCCGTCCGTTGCTCAGCCCTACTCTGAAGTAGTCCATGGAGAACTTGTTAATCTATTTTTCAAGCCCTCTCATGCTTCAATGCTTTCCACACCAGCCATGGCACTTCCTACCATAATTAATGCAAGTGGCAGCCCTTTGCACTCTTCAGCCATTTCTTTTGCAGGACTTTGATTCTAGGGTGAGTTTATTGTTTCCTCACCAACTTTTTTAAGAAATAGTTCTAATGCTTCTTCCTCTTTTAAAAATTCTACTTTGAATGATTTTTGAGCTTCCATTTTTGCGCACACATGCTTCAATCTTGTTGTGAACAACACTTTGGACTCAAACTTAGTATCTTTTGGATGTGTTACCCCCACCGAGCTCAAGTTTAGCCTCTCCCACACATCATCCAATAACAAAACAAATTTTTTCTTCTTCATGGCTACCAAAATCATTGAAGATTTTTCTTCTTGATTTGTGCAAGAACTCCAAGTACTATCTCCAATCCCTACTGATTTTCTTTATATTGTCCATGACTCTATCCATGTCAAACTCTTTGGATATGACCACCCAAATGACAAAAAATCCAGCCTTCTTCTCCCAAGTTCATTGTTAATTTTCTTCAATAAGGTGGTCTTTCCCACTCCTCTTGTCCCGTATAAACCTATGACACCAACCTCATTTACTTCAATACTATTCCATACCTTATCAAATATGAAATCTTGCCCTACAATCTCATCAAAAGGTATTTGGTCAATTACGTGGCAACTTGCGAGTAATTTGATCATCCTTACCAAACTTTTTTTCCCTTGGTGTTTAGATCATCTACTTCATGGAGCATCTTGGCAACTTTCTTTCCTAACTTGTGGCTTGACTTGCAATTCTTTGGACAACATTTACTTATGCATATGTTTTGGATTTCTTGGGCTCCTTGAACTCGAATCTCTTTTATTTCCTGTAAACATAAAATTGTTAATTAGTTGGATATTCCTCCCCCCCCCCCCCCCCTTTTTTTTTGGTGGAACCTTTGTGCTGAGTAAGCACACTTTCATACCAAGTATTGATATGCCAGATAAGAACATGAAGAAGACCTTACTATGAATGACTGATTTTTTTTTTTTTAACCGCAAAATATGAATGAAGTTGTTGACAATTTTATTTTGTATATTAATAATATATAATTAACCTTAAGCTTTGTGTTAAAGATTTTGCAAAATCCATCTTAATCTTACTCATTCTACGAGAAATGCTAAATGTATTGGTCAATTAATCAGTAGACCAAAACCCCAAACAATTTGTAGGAACGTGAAGCACCAAAGTTTTAAGACAAATTAGGACAAGAATGTTTGATGCTCAAAAACAAGCTATCAACAGCTAAAGCCCAACACCAAAACATTTGTCATGGCATCAGTGGCAGCATGTATTATAAATTTTTTCAATTTACGCCTATAATAAAATATATTTGACTCTCTTAATTAGGGAGTAATTCTGTTAATTTTTAAGGTCATTTTTAGGATAAAACATGAACTACTCTCAATATTTTGCAAGATGACTTATAAAATGAAACAAAATCCTTCTGGAAGATACATTATAAAAGGCAATTAAGGGAGTATGGAGTTTATTCGCCAAAGCTTTTTTTTTTTTAATACATAAATAAATAAACCTTTGAGGGACTTTGGGATGGAGATGTCTTGCCTATAATAATACTAAACAAATTAATTTGTTATATATTGAATAATGTTAACATGTATTTGTTTGAAAACGATTTAAAATTGCAAGAAATCAATTAAAAATAGCAGTCAAAATGAGATTAGATAACATTATAATAAAACATGTTGAATTATAGACATTCATTCATTAATTTTATACTTTATATCTGCATTGACTACTGAGGCAAGGAAAAAAAATCACGACTGCACTAAACTTCAATATAATATATATATATATATATATATATATATTCAAGGTGACTGATTGATAGCAGCTACGTTTAATTCATATTCGGCCAACGATTATGTTTCAATTATTTTGAGTCAGATACCAACATATAATTAAAAACTTAGTATATATATGAAATATCGAGTACTTAAAAACTTGATCTTATCTGTAACCATACTGCCTCTCTCTTTTGATCTTTCAAACAATGTTTTAAGTTAGAGCACTTTTTTCAGCAAAATATATTGTAACTAAATGAAGATAGATCTTTGCTTAGAAAAGCTTGGGCAAATACTGAGCCTTTCTCTTCTTATTCAAATAAGCAGCATCCTATATAAGAGAGCAACAATCCAATTTAATCCGTATTTAAATTGGAAATACACATAAATTTTAAAAATTGGAGCAAAAATGACACAACAATTAAAAACACCTAACATCCATTACTTTTCATGGTGGGACACACCGTCTTTCAACATAAAATAATGAATGATAGGTAGTTTAAATGGTTACGTGATTTTTTTCTCCAATTTTAAAGTTCATAGGTATTTTTGAACTTTAACCCGATAATTAATCAGAAAATTTGAAAAAAAAAATGAAACTTAAAAACACATACATAGGCCAATGCTCTGTTGTGTCAGAGAAGGATGTAAGAGAGAATCAAAGTGTATATGAAGAGGCAACCAAAATCGAATAGTAATAATAATACAGATGAAATGTTTGGACCTTTATTTTGAACAAACAAGAGACATTAAACCTCATAAAATTGGTTCCTTTTGCTAAAAAAAAGACAGAGACATGAATCCCTCAATTTAAAACAACAGTGGGAATGCCATTGTGAATGATAAGAAGGTCAATATGCAAATAATACAGAGCAAATCAGAAACAGAAGAATTCAAAGATTATGAGAAAATATTAACTGTGTTCCAAACAATTGTTCAATATATGGTCTTATTGACTTTTATTAGTAGAATTGCTCATTTCAATTTCATCAAATATGAACAGACAAACCATTTAATAAACAGAGCAATGCATCAAATTAAATTGAACAAATCAAGCAACCATAGGTGCTTCATGTTTTGCATGGGAGCCAATAATAAAGGCATCTTAACCGTGGTCTCATAACTTTTATTGATCTACGTAAAAAGGTTTGAAATAGACAAAATGCTAGCACGAATATTGACTAATCTAAAATCTTCAATGGCTGAAAATAAAGCTATTTTCTTTTTCCATAAAACCGCTATTAAGAATCTTGAAGTCAAATGAGGCAATTAGTTTCACAAGTGAATACTATATTAAGAAGTAATCTTCATACAACAGAGCCCGTTTGGATTAGTATTTAGAGAATAGCTTTTAGAGAAAAAGTGGTAAAAGTGCTTTTTCAAAATATATTATGTGAAAAAAGTAATTTTGATAAAATAATAGCATTTAGATATTGTGATCAAAATAACTTTTTCACGGTCAAATTTATCAAAAAAGACATTAGCTTTTGTTATAATTGCATATAAAGGATAATGTTGTATTTTAAATATTTTTAACATTAAATGGTATAATAAATACCAAAAAATACATAAATTTGTGTAAAAAAAAAAATAATATTAGTGAATTATGTAACATGATAAGAATTATGTCAAATATATATGTATTAATAAATTGCATAGACAAAAATCATTCATAAAAATGGAACCTTAATTTCAGCAATTATCCTTACTTCCATCATATGCAAGTAGCTACCTCAGTAGCTCATGAAATTGAAATATAACAATGAACATAGCATTACTGTCATGGATCAATGGAGCAAAGGTTAGCAGAAAACCATTTTTCCGAGTCACAATTTAAGAAGCGGGAACCAATCATTAGCTTAAGGGGAGGCTATGGATGCTACATTTCATTTTGTTTGTGTCATCTCTCAGCTAACTGACTCATGCTCTGTACTCTGAAACTCCAGTCTAGTTTGTCTGCGGGAACAAATTACACTAATCTGTCTAACATATTCAGAAAGAAAAGGGCAAGGATTCATTTCTGTATGCATGCCCTGTTCTGCAGAGCACTTTGCAGATCATGGGATGTAAAGCACGACATCCCTTTAAGGAGTGTTTTCTTTGTATTCACTTTAACAGATTTGTGTACGTCCATATTGTTCGAATTATACAGACCTATACAGACCTTTTTTTTTTTTTGGGGGGGGGGGGGGGGGAATCACGAACCGGTGAGGAAATTGTGAGAGAGAATTGACGGAAGTGAGAAATGGGGAAAAAAATAAAGCGGGCAAATTTAAGAAATAAACAGGACAAATCAAAGAAATCCTACCAGAAGTTCTCTCCGTAGGTTGATTCACCCCGCTGCACCGTCGACCTTCTCCGATCTCGGACAAACCACCACCAGCCACCACCTTCTCCCGATCCGCCGAAGCCAACCACGCCGTTGACACTGTTGACTTCCGAGAGTTTGAACGACGAAATGGCGACAAGGACCGCTTCAAGATTTGAGAAGAAAAAAATAGTTCTGACCACCACCAGCCACCAGCTTGTCCGGATCCGCTGAAGACAACAACGCCGAATACTCCGATCGACCAGCAAGCCTTGAGCAACTGTTGAAGCTTCGGATTTTGAAGAAAAGAGAGCGAGAGACAGAGGAAAGAGGAATTTGAGAAGGATCATATCGTTGTTAACATTGATGATGAGGAGGTCGATGAAGAAATTGTGGAAGAAGAAGAAACTAAAAAAATGTAAAAATGAAACAGGCTTACGAGAATCTTGATAATGTGCTGAAAAGTAAGTCGTTGCACCTGAAAAATATAGATGAGAAGAAAAGCATGTCACTCACCTCTAATGTGCGCTCGCGGAGCTCAACTTGCAGAAGTCAACTTGGTGCTCCATTTCCTTCCCTTCACAGTCAACTTCGAGCTCCCTCTGGTTCGATTCTGAGCTCTGAAATTGCAGAAGCTCCAAGGGGTGCTCGCGATGCTCAAACTCTCGTCACCCCAGGTCTGTGTTCTACGCCAGGAAGAAAAATCAAAATTTTATGCAATTATAAATGGGGGGTAGTACAGCTATTGGGGATTAAAAAAAACAAAGCACATGCTTAGTATCAAATCATATTTTTATATGAATTTATATGATTAAATTGGGATTTTTAATAGATTTTATCATAATTATTGAGCCTAAAAGTCATTCTTATGATAAATTAAGATTAAGAGTAAATACATTAAATTAGAGCTAAAAAGGACACAATTGTCCAAAAAATATAATTACTCTTAATTATTGATTTTTATGAAAATATTTGATGTTAGATTAATTGCTTAAATTGTAGGTGCCTAAAGAAATTTGAAAATAAAAGTTTAAACTCAAGTTTTATATTTTTTAGTTTGGTCCCTCTGTGAAAGTTTTTAAAAGTTGCACTTAAGTCCTTCTGATAAAGCTATGCGTTTAGGGGCTGCAATTTACAGGTCAGCATTTTTGCCAACAAACTATTGGTCTAGAAATACCTAACACAATAAACTATTTTGTGAACCTTAAATGCCAACCAACTTTTAAAAATATTAAATTTACACAACCGTTAATATCCACAAACGTCCGTTACCTGGGATTTGTTTTGGATAAACATCTACATTTAACCAAACGACCTTCCTTGGCTATCAGCCTGTGCAACTCCACCTCTGCACCCACTCAAAAAACACCATCCTCATGTTCCTTAGCAACTCTCTTGGCTCTTGCCTCATTATGAACTCATCTCTGTTCGCCAAAACCTGTCGAAATTCCTCCGCCTTGTTCAGCGACCCTTGATCATGATTATTATTGGTACTCTTTTTCTTCTTTGGAGTTTCCACTTTCTAGCGAAGAAGAAGAAGAGGCTGGACTTGGCTTAATGGGTCTTTCGAAGTCGTAGGCGACAACCACGTCAACGTCTCGTGTAGTTCAAAGGTAGAAGACGATGAATAGTAGTTGTCGGTCTCCCCTACTTAACCAGTAGTGTTCTCTCATTCGTGATGAAAATGATGAACAGGGGAAGAGTCTCAGAGGATTCAGCGCGACGGCGTTCTGATTCTCTGATTTTTTTTTATATATATATTATTTTATTGGGTGAAATATTACTTTTGTTCTCAGTCTCAGAGGATTTCTTTTTGCTGCAAAATTTCTGCCATAGCCACACGGGAACAACGTTCTTCCAGAGATCAATAGATTCTGGGAATTCTCTAAACACGTGTTCAAGCCAAGGATAAAGGATAAGGTGGTTTGGTTAAATGCAAATGTTTATTAAAAAAAAAAATCCCCAAATAACGGACGTTTGTGGAATATTAACGGTTTTGTGTAGATTCAGTGTTTTCAAAAGTTAGTTGGCATTTAAGGTCCACAAAATAGTTTATTGTATTGGGTGCTCCTGGACCAATAGTTTGTTAGCAAAAATGCTCCTTAACCCTATTCTGCATTCAATTGGAGACCCATGACACCAGTTGAAGGAGCAATCTGACATATTAAATTCAGGAGAATAGCAGCGCCGTAGAGGAACGAGTTGGGATCTGGGATTTCACGCAGATCCATTCTCACGCTCTCACCTTCCTTCTTCCTCTCGCCGGTGGCATCACTCACCACCAAGTCTGCCGCGAGTTTCATCTTCTCCACCATCTTCCTTCATCTCCAACCTCCAGTCCTCCCTTTTTTTCCGGCGAGTTACGTCCTCCCTTCACCCACTTCACCTTCAAACCTCCTTCGATTCTCTATCCTCTGAACTTGGATTGCTCTCAGTCCGCCATAACCATCGACCTTCTTTTTCATTCTCATTGGACCTTCACGCAAATCCCTAAACCTTCAACCTTCTTCCTCCACCATTTGGCTGTTTTCTCCATTATAGCACCAATATCAACTCTGTTTGACCATTGCTTTTCTTCCATTAAGCTGATTTTCCATTAATTTACCCATCCTTTCATTAATTAACCATGGCTGAAGGTTCACTTGTGTTTGGAGGAGTTGTTTTGATGGTTGGCAGTGGCTAATTCCTTTTGCTTCTTGGAGATGGATCAAGTGGCTTGAGTTTCAAAGCTCACAATTAGGGGAGTTTATTTTGTTCAATCTATTTTCTCTGTTTACATTTTAATATCCTAGTTTTAGGAATATTGATTTGTATTGTTGAGACTGAGTTTACCCGGTTAGATAACTTTGTGGATTGAACCTTTGTGATTGGATTTAATTTTTGTAGCTTGTTAGATTTTTATATATGTATTTCCTTATTAATTCATTGATATTGTGCTTTCTACGTGGTATTGTTAGATAGTATAATTGATTTTGAATTAATTGAGTAACGTGGTATCGCATTCAAATCAAGAGGAAGCAAATTGCATTAATTTAATCCTAATCTAACACTAAGTGGTTTTAAACAATATCTCAAGAGATAGTAGTTAGCTACGGTAGTAGGAGCTACTATTAATTGAGAATATTAGACTCAAGTGGTATCTTGGGGGTTTTTCATGTAGACTTAGTAAAAATTTACTCCTATATTTAATTGAACTAGGATAGTAACTAATCCATTTCCAAAAGCATTCATTCATTATGCATTCAAACTCCATTTCATTTTATTAAAAAATACCTAAAATATAATAGTTTAGTATTTAATTAAATTGCAATCTTATTTTAGTTTATCAATTGAAAAGCCAAAACCTATTTTTCCCCTTGTTTTAATTGCATCTTCATGGCATTTAGATTGTCTAGGACTCAATAAAAGGCTCCTCGAGAAGAGAGAACGATCCTAGGTTTGCTTATACGCAATCCTTGGTAATTTTTGATTGTGGACCCAAGGCTAAAGACAAAAAGGCCCTCATCAAAGACTCATGTTTATTGGGTTAAATTCAAGCAAAAAATGTTTATTGGGTTAAAAAGACACCGTCTTTATTAATTATAAACAGGGTGTGGTCCTGCCGTTGGGGATTAAAAAAAACAAAGCACATGCTTATCTCACTCAAATCCACGTTTAATCATTTTGTTTTTATTTTATTTTTTTATTTGATTAAGGATAATAATAATAAGGGAAAAGTATTTCTCCAGTCACCGGAGATAAAGTTATCTCCAGTAACCCCAAAACTACGTCGTTTTAGATTAATGAAGGATGTATTTGTAATTTTAGGTGAATTAATGAAGGTTGTTTCCGTAATTTTGTTTATTCTTTATCATATGAATTTTACTGTAACACCCTTCATTAATTCACCTAAAATTACAAACACACCCTTCATTAATCCAAAACGACGTAGTTTTGGGCTCACTGGAGATAACTTTATCTCCAGTGACTGGAGAAATCCTTTACCCTAATAATAATAATAATACCTTACAAGGTTTTTGCCTCTCCCAAGCTTACTTTCCCATATTTAAATTTGTATTCTCCTCCTTACAAATTCATATATAATATACTCCTTAAAAACCATTTAACTAATTTGATTAGATTAAAGAAAGTAGTTAATTTAATAAATTATAATAAATTGAGTTAAGCAAGTTCAAAAGATTTTTGGGAAAATTAGAATGAAAGACCTAAAAGAAAAAATATTTATAGAGAAAGACCATAAAAATTGTAATTATTTAAAAGGACCAAATATAAAATTAAAAGAACTAAAATACCCCTAACAAAATCTTCTACATTCCCTCCTACACTTTCTTTCCCATTCTATTTTTAAAACTATTAGAAAATTATAAGATTCATTAAATTAAACAATAGTTTTCTCAAATTTCATTTTCAACAGCTTGAATATATATCTATGAAAAAATAAATTATGCGTTCTTCAATTTGTAAAAAATTATTTTTTTAAAATCAACAAAAATTTTAAAGAAAAATGGAATTTTATAATTTTAATAAAATTCAAGGTCTTTTATAATTTATCATATATGTTAAACCAATAAAGCTTGTATGATTTATTTATGTTTTAGAAGCAATTTATGTGGGCTAAAAATACAATTAAGAAAAATATGATTTTAACCATTATTAATTAAATAATATATTGAAAAAAAAAAGCCATGATCATATCATGATGGGAAGCTTTAGTTTTAATTGTAGTTATTTTTTTAATTATTAATACAAGAGAAAAGACATGAGCTTTAATTAGGAGCAATTTAATAATTTTAAATTTATATTATAATGTTTGGTCATTCTAAGTAATTACAATTTCTACAATCTTTTATAATAAATATTATTTTCTTTAGTTTCTTTATTTTAATTTTCCCAAGATTTTTTAAAATGAAATTTTTATGGTTGCAAAATGCTTAATGTTAGTTTATAGATTTAAAATGAACTTTTAATATGAAAAATTTCTTTTTTTTTTTTTGGGGGGGGGGGGGGGGGGGGGGAAATAGTCAGACTAGCTTTCAATATAACCCCTCTAAAAAGTTCATGATGATGTTAACAAGCTAGAGCCCATCGAACTTTTATTTTGAAACCACTTTTTGATGCTTATCTTCGTTTCGTTAGGTGAAGCTGTGTATTTGAGTTGGGACGGTTGTGAGAGAGAGAGAGCGCAAAACAGTACTCCCTCCGGTCCTAATTATAAGGCATAGTTGACTTTGTTTGGAGAGATTAAGGAAGCTAAATAAGTTACTTAATCATTTTATATATTGTGTATCTTTAGATTATATATTAGTTTATTAATCAAACTAATTACTTTGTAGAAAAAAATAGAAAGAAAAATACTCTAAGGTAATTTAATTAGCTTCCTTGACTTCTACAAAAAAGTCAACTATGCCTTATAATTAGGACCGGAGGGAGTATAATCCAAGGATGGATAGGGGGCGTAGGTCTTTCATTTGGATTGTCTAGATGGGATTTGAACCATCCAAATTTAATTCTTTTAATTTGGTGATTGTTAAATAAAAAACTATTTTTAAGAGATTATCTTTATTTTAAATTTTCTACTTATTAAAATAATTTTTAAAAAAATAGGAAAAAAAATTAAATCTACACGTCCAAATCCCATCTAGACAATCCAAATGAGATCTGCACGTAGGGAAACGTGTTCCATGTGCATTGTGGGTTTCGTTGCAGCACCAATTCTCTTTCTTGGCCTCTTACATTTTCTCATCTCTCTCTTTTTGTTTGTTTTGGGTAACATCTAATCTGAGCGCCAAAAATAATAATAACTCATATGAGAAATTGCTTGTTGGGACAATGGAATTTTCACCTCTCATCACATCACCTCGCATTGGAGGATCCAGCATATCAACACATGCATTAATTATTGGAAACATGAGAAATGGCTGAATTTCAAAAGCAACAAATTAAATTACTAAATGTATTATTAGAAAGACATGTTACAATTTAAAGAGCTAGAACAACATCGTCTAAATGGAACCAAGATTCTGGGAAAGAATCTTTATTTTTGCTATAAAAAGTCCCAGTTTCAATGCAACAGAATTTCAACCAATCAATAATTTTAGGATCAATATTACCATCTAGAATTTGAACAATCAATCATCATTAGTTCAGTTATCTTCTCTCAAAATGGGACAAGCCTATTGAGGTAAGAATCCTTAGAAGATTGCCATGTAATATGACAAAATGTAATTGACTCTTAACTATACTTAGGGGTGAGCAACGGATAGGCGGGCTGTCTGGAGATAACCTGCAGCCTGCCCATTTAAATTTCATGGGTATAGGGATGGGTTAAACGGGTATGCCTAAATGGGTCCAGAGAATCTGTTTAGGCGTTGTGGGCTTTTTTATTAGAAAAAAACATTTTTAGGCCTAGATTTGTTTCTTTTTGTTTGCCTAGAACCAGATCAGTTTTTTGGGCCCAAAACAATCTTTTTTTTTTTTTGCGTTTTTTTTTTGTTATTTACCTGCTCAATAATCATGAATCACAAATTGTTGAATGCATTAATCATAAAAACATGTTTTGCGTTTTTTTTTCTTTTTGCGTTTTTTTCTTGAATGCATTAATCACAAATCACAATAATCTTCAATGATTAAAAACTGCGAGTTTATGTTTGGCTTCACTGTGTATCAAAAAAAAAACTGCGAGTTAGGCAGACAAATACGGTGAGAGCCTGATTCAAAAAAGAAGAAGCAGGATTAAAAACTTACTCAGGCAGACAAACACGATGAGAGCCTGAGAGGGAGAGGGAGAGGCAGTCAGGTAGACGTGGAGATGCCGGCGAGAGACGGTGCTCACTGTGAGTCTGCGACGCTGCTCAATGCTCAGGCTGCGGCGACGGTGCGACGGGGACGGCTACTGATTGCTTGGTGGGACGGCGTGCTAGGGTTTGAGTTTTAGGGGGTAAAAATCAAACCCCTGCTCTGGGTCCTAACGCCCAGATGAGTCTTGTTCGACAGATACATCGGTTTCTGCAACGAGATTGGAGGGTCACGGTATCCCACGTTTATCGAGAAGGCAATCGTTGTGCTGACTTCTTGGCATCGTATGCTCTAAACTTGGGTGTTGGTTACCACTGTTTGCTTGAGCCACCGGATGGCATAGTCGGCCTTCCACCGTGGGGAGATCTCGCCTCTGTTGTAATAACTCCTGATCAATGTTGATCAGCCTTTCTTAATGGGAAAAAAAAAATCAAACCCCTGCTCTGTTCTGTCTCTGTGAATCGCGTGACGGCATGAGTGTGAGCGTTCTCTTCTTGTCTGTCCAGCTGAGGGGAAAAAAGAAATATATATATATATATATATATATATATATATATATATTTAAACGGGGTACAGGTGCCTCAACCCCGTGCCCCGCACGTCCAATCTAAGCGGGCTTCATGTGGGGAAAATTCTACAGGCTGCGAGCGGTTGGGCGGGTCGTGGGTAACTTGCTCACCCCTAACTATAATGTTGTACTTTATTCCACAATAGCAGGAAAGGGGAAAAATTGATCTCCACAATCTCAACATGGCCTCCGTGACTGAAACCTGCATTTTAAATTCAATTAAACCAC
This sequence comes from Acacia crassicarpa, assembly GCA_034222035.1. Taxonomy (NCBI): domain Eukaryota; kingdom Viridiplantae; phylum Streptophyta; class Magnoliopsida; order Fabales; family Fabaceae; genus Acacia; species Acacia crassicarpa. Next base: position 544,903 of record JAWXYG010000019.1, on the reverse strand, counting down.
AATGGCGTACTGTTGGCAAGGACACTATCCATATGTTCTATATTTTCTATATGTTAAATATTATCCCACACATAGCAATAGACTTTAATATATACACAGTCAGACAAAACAATATGATTATACTTGGGGAAATCCCTATGAAGTTTCAAAAATGGAATATAAGCACCAAAAATTCTATTAACAAAGGAGCTAAATAAATATTATTATTTCCTGTGCTACAACTTATTAATATATGTTACTTATCTGTTAAGGGACTTCTTGGGAGTTGGGATTACATTCTTTCCTTATAACCTCATAGTGATTTTTACATTTTATATTCGTGACCCATGGTGTCCATTTTTGTTGAAGAAATTTTTGACTTTCTATGTTAGGTAAGCAAAGAGTACCAGACATTGGTTAAAATTTTTTAATGAATATAAAGAGGTATGATCAAGGATGCTCAAGTGGGAATACGATAATTGGAGCAAAAAAAAAAGGGTGAGAATACAATAGTGTTTTCTCGGAGTTGGCTTACGTCCTATGCAGCCATTCATCCGCTGCGCCCGCTGCACCCCAAACGGTAACGTTTTGGCACTAATCACACACTGGTCCTTTAAAAAAAAAAAAATCAGGCACTGCCAGGTAATAAAAAGATAATTCGGGATACTGAATCGTACTAAAAAAATCCTTCATGATCCTGAAAAATTATTTTAGGATTTTAAAAAAATATTTCAGGGTACAGACTGCTATTAAAAGGATACTTCAGGATACTGACTGATACTTAAAAAATTATTTTTGGATCTTGAAAAAATAATTCAGGTACTAACTAATATTAAAAATATACTTATGGTATTTTTCCTGGATCATAAAATAGTTTTTTAAAATGAATTATCTTTTAAGTACTAGTTAGCATCCTGAAGTATCTTTTAGTACCAGTCTGTACCTTAAAATATTTTTTTAAGATCCAAAAATAATTTTTCAAAATCATAAAGGATTTTTTGGGTACGATTCAGTATTCAGAATTATCTTTTTACTACCCAGTAGTGCCTAAATTATTTTATTTATTTATTTTTTTAAGAAAGGACCAGTGCGTGGTTAGCCCCAAAACGTCACCGTTTGAGGTGCAGCGGATGAATGGCTGCATAGGATGTAAGCCAACTCCTGTTTTCTCTTGTTCTTACCCCACATACATCTACGGGAGTTGTTACCAACTGCGTTGATGAGACTTGGGTGATGTGGGAGTGAACACTGTCAACAAAAGAGAAAACAAAGTTAAGATTCAACAAAGAACAAATCCAATCGTATTAAGGGTTAAGGTGCACAAATCACATATGTTTTGGTTAGAGGAGTGCCTAATAGTTAGTTTTTTTAGGTGTAAAAGTGACTATATGGTTATAAAAATAGAACAAAATTACCATTTTGACCGTTAGTTAACCATTATCTAATACTGATGGGTAGTGGGTCTGACTTCTCCATTAAAATACTGCCACCTGTGGCTCCTTCCCACTCTTCCATTCTCAACTTCTTCTTCTTCCATTCTTTCTCGCCACATTATCTCTCTGCTTCACACCATCTTCACATTCACGGAGGGCCAACTTCTCTACTACAGATACCAGTTCGGTGACTAGAGACAGAACAGGAGTAATAAACTGGCGCTCGTACCAATTGGACCCGCGGAAATTTCAGGGTAAATGCACCGGATATCTATTTCACGCACAGTATCCGCAGCTTGATCATCGACAAATATAAAATAGCCACCAAATTTCGTTTTCCGATACGCTTGTGAAGATAAATTGAAGGGAACTCAAAATAATTTGGCAATCGAAGAATAGTACCCACCGAATTGCAAAAAAATCATGCTAAAAACGGAAGGGGAGATAGTGCTTTTAAAGTAGCACGCAAGGGAAAAGTGAAGGAGAACGAACTTGGATTAGAAGGGATTAACAATGTAGGAGAAAATCCATGAAGCGAGCAATTAATGATCTGGAGTAGGAGTTCATGAAACATGGCCTTCGTCATCTTCAGAAGGCGGGAATCAAGGTGGAAGAGAACCGCCAAAAGGAATAGAATATTGAGAATAGAACGAATTCCGAGGCTCGCAAGGTCAAATAGAACAGAAGCAGCTGTGAGTCTATGACTTGAAGAGCAAGATGGAGCTATGACTTCAATTTTTATTGTTTTCATTCTCAACTTCCCACTCTTCCATTCTCAACAACTTCTTCTTCCCTTCATTATTATCACTGCTGCTAATATTATTATTGTTTTCAATTTCAGATGTATCAGATATATCTTTCTATTCAGGGAAAATCATTGAATGCTACTGGAATTCCGAGGAGAAACATTGGGTCTGTATGCGAATAAGGACCGACAAATCAACTCCAAATGAGATCAACACTTATAGAAAGGTTCTATACAACACCGTTTTCTCTCAAATACGGTACCTTTCACTGTTATCTCATATTATCTGTTGTGTGTTTTAGGTAATGCGTAGCATAAAGGATAACATAACAGAAGAAGTTGTATTGAATGAGATAAATGAGATCATACGCCTTCCCTTGTATGCGGACAGAATAGTAAGGGATATAAAGGCTCACCAACAGATGGTCTCTGCAAGACGAAGATGAGGTTGAAGCAATGAAGAAGATAACGAATGACGCTAAACATGTCTCTTTCTCTGCCTCAAGTGCCTTAGGAGAGAGGTAAAGTGGCTCTTAGTTTTTGGGGACTGGTATATAATACGCACTCACACGAGAGATTTTTCACTAGATTCTGTGACATACGATCTGTATATTAGTTTTGTTTTGGTCTATTTGATTCACTTTCAGAGTTCCATCATATCCCTTATACAAGCGTCTAGCATCAGCTCTGTTGAAGTGTATGAGTTCTGGAGCATTTTGCAGGATTTGCAATCATTTAACCCTGATTCATGATTGTAGTCACATCCAGCAAAAAGGAAATGAGTGGCAGAAATTGATCGTTGAGATGGGATCGGAAATAGTGAATGTACATTCTCCACTGAGCTTTTGACCAAAATAAGGAAACAAAAAACAAAAAAAATTATCAGATTAAAGCACGTTGGAAACTTTTTACTATACTAATGCTCACGCTACTGATAGCACAGGGAAGGTGGACGCCACGTCAGTGGCGTGAACAAGGTTCACGCCACCTAATCAGAGGCCCTCTGATTCAATATTAAAAAAAGAATGTTCTTGTTCACGCCACTGACCCTTTGTGTCAGAAAGTGTCAGTGGCGTGAATCTCTCTCACGCCACTAGTAGCGTGACCCGTCTTTGCGCCACCAACTGCATTACTTTGATAAAATATTTCCAATCTGCTTTAATCTGGTTTTTTTTTTCTTATTTTGGTCAAAAAGCCTTCTCCACAATTATTGAATTATTTCGCGTTGTTGTGTTTAATGGAGAATGGAAGAGAAGGAAGGAGAAACATGTGGAAGTATGTTTAATAGAGAAATAAGATCGAGCTAGTCTCTCTAGTCCGCCTCTCGTGTTTGTCTCTGGAGGAAGAAGAAAGTCCTTAATCAAAATGCAAGTTTTGACTAGACTAAAATGAAAATTTTGAAAGTTTATAACGGGACTAAATTGAAATTTTTTAAAATATATCCGAGGCTGGACTGTAAATCGTAAAACATTAACATCACATCATCGTCCATGTCATCATTTTCATTGTAAATTGCTAGAATTAAAATTGGTACCGTATTGATAAAGATCAGAAGAAATTTCAAACTGACAATATATTGATTAACAATGATATTAACACAATTTTTCGAAGTTAACATTAAACATTAAGCGTAAAAATTTTCTAAACAAGGTCACAAAATTTTGAAGGTTAACAGCATAGCAGATAAGAAAAGATGAAACAGGAAAAAAGAGGAGTCTTGCTGTAGCCAAAAAATTCTTCAGCTTTAGTACAGTGAACAAATTTCGTGGCTCCCGCCAAAAGGAAAGAGTAATTCGCCGCAGCCAACGACTATTATTTAAGCTGTGCGTTTTTGTCACAAAACTGATGTTAGGGTTCATAACCTTTCAAATTTAAGGAGAGTGACATTTTTCACTTCCTGGAACAATTCTCTGCTAGGATTTAGATGGTTGAGGCATGGGAGCCAAGAATTGAAGCTTTGAAGAGATTTGGAGCTAATTCTCTACATATCATTATTCCTTTCCCCGTTGTATGAATTATGACTTAATCACTCATTTCTTTCAGTAGTTAATGATATGTATTATGTGTTGATTTTGATTTGAGAGAGTGTTGTCAAATGTTTTTAAAACTTAGAGAAATAAATCATTTAACTACTGTTTGAGAATAAATTAATTGACAAAATTCCAATAATAGTTTCAAAATTGCCACTAAGTTTGACGCCAAATTATAAAATATTTTGGAAGGATGACTTTTAAAACTCAACTAAGGGAAATAATATATTGACAAGTTCCATAAGTTATTATTGGTAACTGATTTACTTGTTAATCCTTCATGTTCACTTGTCAATTAAGACTTTTTTAATATTACTTTTTTTAATTGGGACTTAAAAATCATTTTCTCTAATATTTTTTATATATGGATAGCGGTTAAGAATTGCTAGCAGAAATCTTGTTACAAAGAAGAGACAGTATCAGAAACAATTATCGTGCGTCGAAAAATCCTTAGGGAGAACCCAAACTTGTTACAAAGAAGAGACAATATCAGAAATTGTGATCCTCATTGGACTGCAAAGAGAAATGCTTTAGAGATAGGAAAGCAGAAATCTTAGCTCTGGTTTGGACTCGGTTAATTCCGATCTGGCCCACTGATTCTTAACTTAGTACTCGATCAATTTAGTGATCCGTCTAATTTTAGAACCTTGAGTATATGACACCAAGTACCAAAGTCATCATTGCACTAATCGAAGGCCCTAAGAATAGTTTGGCTGTATCTAATTTCGGAGAGGGAGACGGCAACTCTGAGTACGTAGTATGGCCGCCGGGAGTCTTGAGGTGTACAAGACATTTCAGATAAAGAGTTTGCGGCCCCAGCCGGCTGTTCAAGTGTGTCGTCTTGGGGATCGGAAGGAGAACTAACAACACTGAACTCTGAACTCCTGAAGCAAAGAGTTTAAGAATGAGCGGAGAGCATGGGATCGCTTTTTATAAGAAATATATCATCACGGAAATTCACGTACGCCGGTGATAAAAATCTTGGTCTTATAGGAGTCAAAGACAATATACAATTACATTTAACAACCACAAATTCTTAAAATCATCGATCTCAAAGACCTATATATAGTTTCTTCCATCATTGTCATGGATATATATATATAGAGAGAGAGAGAGAGGGAGACGAAAGTAATAAGTGCGTGAAAAGAGGGGGAAAACTCCATATATAAAAGGGTTAAGGAGCGAAAATACACACGAGCTTTACCCTGAGGAGCGCTCAGCACCACGTGCTTTTTCTGGGACCAAAAATGCACATATGGTTACCTAATTGGAGCAAAAGTCACACAGTTCTATTAAAAACTGGATGTTGACCGTTAACCTGGGTTAGTTGACCGTTAGTGGTGATGTGGCTACTGAGTTGGCGAGAGAACAAACCAAATGGGAAAAACACCTGATGATTAGGATGCTGACTCAAACAAAAATTTAAAAAATGAATTGGGGCAAAAAAAAAAAAACACACACACACACACATAGATCTGTCAGCGAAAATCTAATCCACGACTACAAACCAAATTGGGGCAAAATGAATCAAAGGAAAGCGAGCTAGGGTTCCAATCGACGGATTCATTAAGCAAAACTGATTAATACAAAAATCTGGACAGAAGGAAAAAAAACCCCCAATTTGTACAGAAAAGACAAAAATTCCTCATCGGATGAACTGATTTAGCTCTAATTTGGACATATTAGCAACGAGTGAGATGAGAAGAAGGGCGAGTGCGAGAAAAGATGGAAACCACAGAGTTCGCCAAGCCCACCACTATCGCCACCTTCACCCGACCTCTGAGAGGAATCTGACGGCCAGAATCTCTCCAACCAAAGCTGTTCTTGCCGCCATTGATCAAACTTCTTCTTCTTCTTCGACCTTCGACGCTCCTGCGCAGGAGATTGAGACCGTTATATTCAACTCCGGTTCCCAAATCGAACGAGTCGTAACTCGGGATATCATTCTCAAACTCCCAGAACTCGGCGATTCCAGATGAGTCCGACAACATATGGAGCAACTCGTTCGGCAACTCGACCTTTTCGTCTGGCTTCATCGACTCAGCGTCGGGTGGAGGCAGACCAAGCTCATCGTCGGAGGCTTCAAGAAGGTACCCGATCTGCGGAATGTTTTGAAGCCCTAATTTCTTTTTAATTTTTTGCCCCAATTCATTTTTTTAATTTTTGTTTGAGTCAGCATCCTAATCATCAGGTGTTTTTCCCATTTGGCTTGTTCTCTCGCCAACTTAGCAGCCACATCACCACTAATGGTCAACTAACCCAGGTTAACGGTCAACATCCAGTTTTTAATGGAACTGTGTGACTTTTGCTCCAATTAGGTAACCACATGTGCATTTTTGGTCCAAAAAAAAGCACGTGGTGCTGAACGCTCCTCAAGGTAAAGCTCGTGTGTATTTTCGCTCCTTAACCCTATATAAAAATAAAATTAAGTTCACCATTGATGCTCATTGCCTCTCCTTGGGATTCGCTTCGGTCCACTCCTCCTTCCCATCCTCTGCCATCCACTTTACTAAAGCAGCGCCAAAAACAACACTTGATGCACCTTTCTTTTTTTACTACATATTTCAAGGTATTGTAGGTATTAAAAAGATATTTCAATATACTGACTGATACTAAAAAAAAATACTGATTGGTATTTTATGATCCTAAAAAATTTATTTTAGGATGTTAAAAAAATATTTCAAAATACTGACTGATACTAAAAATATATTTCAGGATACTGGTTAGTACTAAAAAAATGTTTTATGATATTGAAAATTTATTTTAGGACAAAAAAAAAAAGAAAAAAGCGAGCATCAGGTGTTGTTTTCATGCCAAAACGGCACTGTTTTAAAGAAGTAGATGGCAAATGATGGGAAGGAACAGTGGGCCAAAGCCAAATCTCTGATTCCTGTCTCTATAGTGAAAATGACAAGAAGATCAGAAAGTGGCTTTTAGTGAGGAAGGCATTGTCGCTCTCCATTTCTATTATTTTCTCTAACATTTTTTGTGTTTTATTTGCCCATCTTGTGCAAATTTTGTTGATTTTACAATCTTTAATTTCTAAATTTTGCAGATGAATAAATTTTCTTCCCGATCTGTTTTCATTAAAAGTTAATATTGAAAAATGGCTCTGTTGTGGGGAAAAAAGGAGTCCACCGTTATATGCTTATACTTATATGCTTATTAGGTGCTTATATCTCTAATTTGAGGTATAAACATATTTTTTTAAAAAAAATTAAATTTTTTTATAAGTTGTATTTATTTAAATTTAAATTATATGCTGTTTTCTGGGTTTTTTTTTACATCCAGTATCTCAAATTAATTAATTTCCATAATACAGGTGTTACAGACAAATGTAGAACTAAAAATTAATTAATTTGAGACACTGAATGCAAAAAATCTCAGAAAACAGCATATAATTTAAATCTAAATAAATACAACATATAAAAAATTTAAAAAAATATGCTTATACCTCAAATTAGAGGTATAAACACCTAATAAACATGTAAATATAAACATATAATGTGTACTCGGAAAAAAAGTAGCTGACAGTTTAGGCGCTCTGAATATAGAGAAAGCTTTAGTTGGAAATTGGAAAAGAACTGTTGTGAAATAATTATAAAGTTGGCTGACTAGTGATTTCATTTGGAGAACAAAAGTGTAAGTCGTTTCATGCAATTTTTAAATCATCGGTGTCAGATTTTTCAAGGGTATAAATGGGAAGATGCAAAATATATGAGGGGAAGACCAAATGCTAGATTATTGATTGAAGGCACAACTCATCATGTATGCTACTATAGGTTAAAGTATATTTTTAATCCTTTAAATTTACATGAGGTATATTTTTGATCCCTTAACTTTATAAAGTATATTCTTAGTCCTATATTTCTAACACCGTTAATTTTGCTAACGAAAAATGCAAACTCAAGTAATAATGGTGTAAACTTAAGTGATGACTGTGTAATTAAATGCTATCAAACTTAAATTTAAAATATGGGTAAATTGAAGAAAATATAAAATTTGTGTAACTAAACGTTTTTAGTTATCACTTAAGTCCGCAATATCAGCGTTTTCCGTTAGCAACATTAACGGTGTTATAATTTTAGGACCAAAAGTATACTTTATAAAGTTAAGGGACCAAAAGTATGCCTTATATAAAACATAAAGGACTAAAAGTATACTTTAGCCCCTAAATTATATATCAGTTTATAAATCAAATAAATTATTTTGGAAAAAAATATTAATATAAATACCTTAAAGTAATTTAATTAAATTTTTTTTTCTAAAAAAAAATCAATTGAGTCTTATATTTAAAACCGGCGACGGTATATGAAAGCAATGAAGTTATACAAATGCTGTATACGTATATGTGGCCAGTGGCCACTGTATAAATATTGTCCAGCTGATGGAGAATAAATTTAGGCTAAAGTATACTTTTGGTCTTTCATGTTTGCCTCTACTATTAATTTAGTCCCTTAAGTTTGTAAAGTACAGTTTGGTTCCTTAATATTAACACCGTTAGTTTGACTTAACGGGAAATATTGACTCAACAATTTTAAGCGATGACTTTGCAATTAAATGCTGATCAAGCATACTTATATGTTATTATTTTAATAAGTTAATATTTTAAATCCTATTAATTAGAAAATATTTAATCTTCTTTGATAATATATATATATATATATATATATATATATATATATATATATATATATATATATATATATATATTGAATCTTTCAAACAATACGTGAAGATTAAATATTTTTTAATTAATAAAATTTAAAATATTAATTTATTAAAATACTAATATATAAGCATACTTAGTTAGCATTTAAGTGTACAGTTATCGCTTGAAATTGTTGATTCAATATTTTTTGTTAAGTCGACTAACGGTGTTAACATTAAAAGACCAAACATACACTTTACAAACTTAAAGGACTAAAATGATACCAGAAGCAAACTTGAAAGATCAAACGTATACTTTAACCATAAATTTATAATTAATTTTGTGAAGAAGAGTTATAATTTCGAACCGTACATAGTTCTTAATAATAAAAATCAAAGTTATTATCCTCGAAGGGATATTTATTAGGGAAAATTGCGTTGCAGGTTACTCAAAAAAATGAACGGTAAAATATGAATCTTTCGCTAGTGAATTGATTTTATCAAATAGTAAGTCTTTTGATTGACCCAACCAGTTTCCGTTTTTCCTACTCAGAAGTAAGGAGAGGTCTTTTAAATCTTGACGGTCTATATTTAATTTCTTTTCAACCGTTGATTTGTTAATAAAAAAGTGGCGTGCATTGCAGATTCCATGATGAGACTTCATTAACATTCCTTTGGCAGCTTGTCATTTTATAAAGAAAATAAACAAACATATGTATTATTATTTGAAGGAGATCTTCTTCTTATCTTATTTTTTATTTTTTCTTATTGGCTTCATTTGGACCCTTAATTAAAAAAGTGAGAGAAAAATTAAAATAGATTGTATTGATTGAATAGATGTGATTTTGAAATTGTGAGAGATAATAAAAAAAAAAGATTATGAGAGAAACTTAACCCTATACTATCCTCATGTGTGTATTTTTAAGACAATTTATTACCAAAAAAAAAAAAAAAACAAAACAAGCTAGCTAGGCAGTAATTAATGACTTTGACTTCAGTCTGGAACTCTCACACAGTCGCCCTCCTTGTTTGCTTCAAGAGATTTTAGTTGTTTAATTGCAAAACTCTGCTTATTAGCTACGTGTACATTTCAAAAATGGATGCCCATGCTTAATTTAAGAATATAGATTATCAAAAAGAAATGAAGACAGGCTGGCTAATTTAGGCTCTAAATTTATAAGGGTCGAGTTTAAAATTTTTACCTTAAAAGTGAAAATAGGCCTAAAAGAGCTAGTCCTATAGGGTCAATGGCCTAAAAGAGTCGACCTTTTTAGGCTCGTTTTTTTTAAATTATTTACATGATAATAATATTATTGACTTTTTTATACTTTGTTAATGATGTTGCAAATATTTATATTTAGTTGTTATTATTTTTTTTAGAATTAAGTTTCATAAGAACATTTTATATTAAGAATCTTAAAAATTAAAAACTTATAAAAGATATTTCTGATTTCATAAGTATTCTTACAAATTTTGTATTTTTTGACTTATTTTTCGGTGATTTTTTTATTCATATTTTGTGTTGTTTATTTTGTTGACTACTTACACTTTTCAAGACATGTTTATGAGAATTATTTTAAGGGAAAATCCTATATAAAGCTGTCTGAAATTAGAAAATTCTAAATCAAGTTGGTAAATTCAATTAATTTCTAATTAAGTTATTGACTCAATTTAAAATTTCAAAATGTGAGTTAAATGATTTTATTGCCCTTTCCTAGTTTTCTCTCTCATTTTAAAGATTATTAATGGGTGTAACTTGTTTTTTCCCCCAATATGTATACAAAATAAATATAAGAAAAATCATAAATATATAATAAAATATGATATGATAAGTTTAAATCAAATTTTTTTTGGTATCATGGAAGGATCATTAAGAATAATTCAAGGAAAAAAAAAGAAGCGTAACCCCAAAATCAATTAAATTATTTTCAGTTGAATGTTAAGAATAACTTTTTTTTTTATTTTTGACTAGATTTTTTTCGATGAAAATAAGAATAGACCATTTAATAAAAGGGTTAAAGGTCATTTTTGCCATGGAAGTATTGCTAAGGGAGCGCTTAGCACCTGGAAGTTTTTTGGGTACCAAAGTTGCCCCGGAAGTATGAAAAAGGTACCAAATTTGCCCCGGAAGTATGAAAAGGGTAGCAAATTTACTCATTCGTTAATTTTGACCGTTAAGTTTGACTAACTGTCCATGTGGCATGCCACCTCATGACACATGGCATGCCACCTCATCAACCAATAAGAGTTAAGTATCATTTTTACCCCGGAAATTTTCAATGAGAGCAATTTTGCTCCAGAATTTTTTACTAAGGAGCAATTTTACCTTGGAAGTTTACAAAATGTGTCAATTTTGCCCTTTTAAATCAGTCAAAGACCACTCATGTCATGCCTTGAAAAGGTCGAACTTGGAGTCAGAGAAGGAGATCCTTGAGATATTGAGCTCAAAGCAGCCAGAATTTGCGAAGTCGAACTGGTCATAGGAAGTACCACTTATGATTTAAGCAAATGATCAGTCTATGCAAACCAAGGTTCTTAAAACCGGACCGGTCGTTGAACCGGTTAAAGTATTAGGTCAAGGGTCAAGGGTCAATGGGTCAGACCGGAGTTAAACTGGGGCAAACCGATGAGAATAAAAATTTCATGTTATTAATATGAAATCATTAAGAAAAAATCTTTTTTTTAATACCACCCTTCGATAAAAAAAAAACATGTCTCACTGCACTCATATACCCATTAAATAATGAGTTAAAGTATGTTGGGTACCTCTTGAGGGGGAAAAAAAAGATATGTTGATTTCCGGTCTGAACCGGCCGGTCCGGTCTAGTTTTCAAAACATTGATATAAACGTAAGTGATGCTTCCTTGAGCTCAATGTCTCAAGGATCTCCTTTTCTGACTCCAAGTTCCACCTTTTCAAGGCATGACATGTGTGGTCTTTGACCGATTTAATAGTCAAATTTAATATTGGGAGAAAGAAGGGCAAAATTGCTCCTCAATAAAAACTTCCGAGGCAAAATTGCTTCTTAATGAAAACTTCCGGGGCAAAATTGCTCTTTAATGAAAACTTCCAGGGCAAAAAAGATACTTTTGATTGATGAGGTGGCATGTCACATGTCATGAAGTGGCATGCCACGTGTGATGAGGTGGCACTTAACGGTCAAAATTAACGGAGGGGCAAATTTGCTACTTTTTTCATACTTCCGGGACAAATTTGATACCCAAAAAACTTACGGGTGCTGGGCGCTCCCTTAGCAAAACTTCCATGACAAAAATGACCTTTAACCCTTAATAAAATAATCTGACTTGTATGTATATTTTAAATTATACATCAAATGTTTTCATTAGCATCATTAAAAAAAAAAAAAAAGACTTCGTCAACGTAAAAACAAACTAGATATTACAATATTCAAAACAAAAAATTAATGCTTTTCTTTTTATTTTTTTGACTAGAATTATTTGTTGATTCTTCTCAATTAAAGGAATCCCATTTTATTTTATTATATATTAATGCATATATATATATATATATATATATATAAACTAATTTACTAAGTAATAAAATTTTTTTAAAAGGAAAGAGAATAAAACAGACTAACAAGAGTGCAATAATGTCATTTTACTCTTATTTTAAAATCTTAAATTGGGTCAATAACTTAATTAGGGATTTGTTGAGTTTACCAACCCCATTTAGAATTTTCCTATTTCAAGCAATTTTATATGGGATTTTCCCTTATTTTAATTTTGTTAAGTCTTCTTATTAATTATTTGTAATTGTGATATGTGGATAATAGTTTACTTTTGATTATGATTTAGTGACTGTGTTTGTTTATTGCATGATACGTGTTGTTTAAACTTTAATATTAACAACATTTATTTGTTAAATTAAAATTTTAATTGTTATAATTTACCAATTATTTTTTATTTTTTTGATACAAAAAAGTTTAAGTGGGGATAGACACCACTACCTCACTGGGGTCAGGGCATGCTTCCAGGCTTAAAGAACGTTTGCAGAGGTACTTACAGATCGCCCACCAATCTCCTTCCTTTTGCGGTGAAGACATATTGCTTTTTAAAAAAAAACACACACACACACACAATAAAAATAAAAATTTAGAAAAAAAAGGCTTCCACCCCCAACTCTAACCCATACACTTATGAGTTTTTTTTTTTTTTTGGATAACACATACACTTATGAGTAAAAACAAATGTTTTTTTTTTTGCTTACTCTGGGCTTAAACGAGTCGGTCCTTTTAGACTCTAACCCTCAGAGGCAACGGTGATATATCACTCCCTTTGGTTTGAACATTCTCTCTCTTAGTGCAGTCCTTAATATAAGGAATAAATCTTTTTTTAAAAAAAAAATTTAAACTTTTTTTTTTCATTTTTACCATCGTTAAATATATGTTACTTACTATCTTTTGATAATAAATTTTCACTCATTATCTCACATACACATGTTTTCTAAACAAAGGTATAATTGGAAATTAAAGTAGGGTACAAAAATTACATATTTATTTCTTTTAGCTAACATTTTAAACCGTCTAATTTTGGTGGTAGTTCTTTATAAAACAGGCCGGAGTATATACACAGAGAGTGTGTGTGTGTGTATATGCAGAATCCTATTTAAAATTGTGATTACAAAATGAGAAAATGAGACGACGACAAGATTCATAGGCATCCAGCAAACAAAATCTACCAATAAATTATATATGTATAGGAAATGTATAGGACAAATTAATTGAAGACGTTCATTAACCAGAAGCTGAGTGAGAAGAGGCTTCAGTTGTATTTTCGAGGCTTGAACTGGTAGACTCATTGGACTCGCCTAGTGACTGCTTCCCAAACTTGTTCAGGTCATGGTTGTCCACTTGTGTGCTCTCCTCGTTCCAATTATCCAGATTAATCTTTCCTGTTAAAGCATCCATTACCTGCTTCATATGTCATTAATTAATAAATCGATCTTACTTGTGCCAAGCTATTGGACCTACTTAATTAAGAAGCACTTAGTGAATGAAGAGTGTGTGTATTAGCCAACACAACAAAAATCTCAAATTGAGAAAAAGTCAAACAACCCATAATTCTACAAATCTCGAGTCTTGACAACATACTCCACTCTTTAAGAATTGACCAAAGGAATTCAACCTTTTTTAAAAAATATATATATATTCAAAGAAGCAAACACTAATACTTGAGGTTGTGACTTCCCACTTAAGGGGAGCTCTCATGCCACTAGGCTATAAGATCATTGGTCTAAAAAAAGGGTGACCCAACACGTAAGGCTGGGATTGGGGTAGAGGTAGATATAGGCAATCTTACACAACATGTAGAGAAGTTGTTTTTAGTGAAGGAATTCAACTTAAAAGTAAATAAATAAACAGACAACTGTAGCCAGATTCAAAGACATGTTTTAACAATTGAGTCATCAACCTGGCTCATTTGAGGACGATGGTCGGGTAAATAACGCACGCACTTTGCAGCACAAGAAGCCATTCGAAACATCTCTTCAGAGTTGTAATTATTCTGCAACCTTGGATCAGCTAGAACCTCAAAATTTCGATCCTTCAAAGCCGTGGGTAGTAAAAGCCTTGCCTGTCATTTGTAACATATATGTATTCAGCGTTTCAACTATTCATTGCGAGCTATCTTAATTAATTTTATTTATTTATTTTCTTCTGTTTCAGCACCAATATTTCTCTTTATAATTTGAAATAACCGATATTTCACCCGTTATATCATTTGACATACCCGCTCAACTAGACTGTTATCTGGGAAAGAGCCAGTTTCAAGAATAGGTTTTTGTCCAGCAATCAACTCTAAGAGCACAACACCAAAGGAATAGACATCTGCCTTCTCTGAGAGTCTCCTGCTAGCTGCATAGTCTGGAGCTAGGTATCTGTATTCAATGGAACAGTAAATGGTAAAAGAAAGTAATTAAAAAAAATTACTATCCAATGGCAATTAATCCACGGACTTCATCACAAGATAAGTCCGTTAAGACAAGACTAAGACTGACTTACCCAAAAGTTCCCTTTATAGCTGTAGAGACATGGGTATCAGTGTCTGATGAAAGTTTGGCAAGTCCAAAATCTGCAATCTAATTAATATATAGATACAAGCACTTATCATTCTTTTATAGATATTATGGATATTGATATATTTTCAAGTGCCAAGTGGTATGATGAACAAATTAAAGTGCCCAACTCTAGTAGTCCCCCAAAGCACACACATCATTTTATGGCAATCCAAGAAGCAAAGCATTGTTTCTCAATCTTCCTCAAAGGGAAAATTTGTAGCCCTTGCACTTACCACTCGTAAGAATATTCAATGCTTTGTGCACTGTGTGACTTGCACATATCTCATAGCAAGCCAACCTACCGGATTAGTATGAAATAATGGAGGTTGCGGAAAGTTAGAAATTTTAGAAATTAATTCTTAATTGTTCTTTTAGTTGAGAAAATAAGTGAAATGTCCACAACGTAGGAGTTAGTTGCCAGAATTATGGGTTGTTAGCTATTTGAATTGCGCATTTGAATTTTAAATTAGAGTCTCCCTCTGTAAGCTATATATTTCAATAAATTGGCTTTTCGCCTATTCAATAAAGTATGAAATATATATGGAAAATTATTAGAGAATTACTTTTCTGATTATGGAAAATTTTCCTTAGACTTTAGTAATGTGATGAGTTACAAATTCTGACTCATCTTTCTATTAAAGATTTACTCTATTCTTTATCATATTATGATACTAGATTATAATTTCATGGTCTGATAAAGATATATCCTTTTAATTTTAATCTTCTTATTCTTTTACCTTTCCTAAAATAAAATCAGTCTCTACCACAACTGTTGCTATATATTGTGATAAACACTCAGACTAACACGTTGCTATATATAATTCATGAGAGAACCAAGTATATGGAGCTTTATTTCCATGTTTCTTTTAGAGAAATCATTAGCTAGCATCATCATCTTTATTCATCCAGTCAAGTCACAAGCTTCTTTTCAATAATACTGCCTCTAATCCTTAATATAAGAGCTAATTGACTAATTTGAGATAATAAAAAAGCTAAATAAATTAATTATAACATATTTTATATCATCTCTCTGAAATACTTATGTGTATCATTAGATTATATATCAATTTATAAGTCAGACAAATTAATTTGGAGAAAAATAATAAATATAAATAATTTAAAGTAATTTATTTAACTTCCTTATTCTTTAATCTTCCCAAATTAGTCAATTGCGTCATATATTAAAGACTGAAGGTAATATTATTTTGTCGATTGCCGATTGATTAACTTGCAATTCTATATAGTTTTCTCCTACATAACTTTATTTCTAAGGGTGTTTGAACAAGAAAATTGAGGTTTCTCTTGGTTGAAAATGTAATTAAAACTTGCATTAATGAGACCTACGTACCTTAGGCTCAAACTTGTCATCAAGAAGAATGTTAGCTGCCTTGATATCACGATGTATGATTTTGGGTTGACCTACAACAAACAATATGATATGGGACTGAACCAAGTAAAACTTCCAAGAGTAGTAATAAGTGAAATAAGTTTTCTTTATTGGATATTAGAGTATATCAAGTAAACTCACAGTCGTCATGCAGATATGCCAATGCTTTTGCAGAGCCATTAGCAATCTTCATCCTTGTTGACCAATCTAGAGTTTGTGTGCCTTTTTCTGAATGATTGCATATTTTATATATATATATATATAAAAGATTAGGCAAGATATCAATTCCACTATAATGAACCAGAATAAAGCAAATTTATGTATATTTTCAACTTTGTTCAAACATTTATATACACAACTAGGGGAAAGAACTTTCCTAAGGTGAACAAGACATGTATTCTATGCGAATGTCATACAAGCAAAGCGCATAAGCAGCCAATACACGCAAGTATATACTCAGAGGACAATTTTCATAAGGTAAACAACTAATGAATTACCACACGGCCAAAAGGAGGGGGGGGGGGGGGGGGGAGAAAATAAACTACTCATCATCACAACTACTATATTCTATGTGAATGTCAACATTCACAGAATGTAGCCCCTATCCCATCCCTGGTAAAATCAAATTATAAATCTTTCTTTCAGATTTTCACAATCGTTGGGTTCCAAATATATAATGACACCCATTCCATTGTTTCTTCTGTTTTAGGATTCGGATCATATAAATAATATATGCTATAAATAAGGATTCTTAAGTACGTTTTTTCCAAGAAAATGAAATCCTCACTCAAAACCTCCAACATTTATGCCCCGTTTGGTATAGGGAAGTGTTTTTGAAGGGAGTGGAGGTGGAGGTGGAACTAAAAGTGGAACTGGAACTGGAGTTTGTTTGTTATGGTGATAGACGTATGATATAATTCTTAATTAATATGTTAATTTTAAATATGAAATTAGCAGTATACCTTTACCAACAAAAAAAAAAACAGCCACGGCCACCCCATCAGCTTCCACAGAAACTACCGGCCGCCACCATAGAAGAGGGAGAAGGAGAAGGAGAAGATGACGTGAAGCTTGCAGATTGAAAAGGGAGAAGACGCCATCCGCCTTCTCTATCCACCACTGTTGCATTCGCCGTCATCCTCACGCTATCCTTCATCATGCTTGCTCACAGCCGTTACCAGATCTATTGGACGGAAAAATGGTAACCACTTTTGAGTTCCATTTCCATGGGCAGGGTATGGAACCCAATTCCATCGTTTTTATGGTTCCAGTTCCAATTCCACTACCATTTCCCTAACCATAGTTTCCTCCTACCAAACAGGGCATTAGAGATTCCAAGAGCTTAGAAACATTCCTATCTATGTTTAAGATATCTATATGCATGCTATGATAATTCCCTTTAATTTAAAATATTTTTTATGATATATCAACAGCTAAAAGAGTTATTAGGAAAACATTCAGAAATCTACATCATTGTCAAACCTGCTCTAATAAATCTTACCATGGAGATGAAAGTCTAAGGATTTATTTGGGACAAACTCATAAACAAGCATCATCGTCATCTGAGCTTTAGCAATACAGTATCCAACAAGGGAAACAAGATGCCTGTGATGGACTCGACTAATCACGTTGACTTCAATCTGAAACTCTTGCATTCCTTGTTTGCTTCCAGATTTTTGCTGCTTAATGGCTACAGTTTGTTTATTAGGGAGGATTCCTTTGTGGACAGGCCCAAAACCACCTTGCCCCAGAAAATTTGACTCTGAGAACCCTTCTGTTGCCAATTCTAATTGTTCATACGTAAATGTGCATGGTGAGTGTTCAAAGACCATGGAAGATGGTGGAGGTACAAGTGGAACCTGGTTATCTGAAAGAGAAGGTGACATCGACGATATATAATAGTACTCTGTCTAATCCTTAATATAAAACGTATTTATCTAATTTAATTAGATTGAGGAAGTTAGGTGAAATAATATATATTCTTAAAACACCCTAATCATCTTATTTAATTCCCTCATTTCCTCCATCCCTGTGTCATTATTAAGGGAGCATAAATAAGAATAAATTACAAAAAGATCAACAAATATAAAAACTATATCATATATTTAATACCAAGATTAACTCCAAAACATGTCTTATATGAAGGACCAGAGGGAGTAATGTTTAAACCTGATTAAGTAGTATTATGTATCATATAGCTATATCCAAAAAAATAAAAATAAAAAATCCTTCTATAATATATACTGGATTTGATGTGAGATTAGGTTTATAATTTAGTCCATGGATAACATCATAACATGCACTTCATAGATGGAAATTAGAGGAATATATAGCCTACCCTACCGACGTATTAAATTGTTTGTCGTTAATCATAAAGCATAAATTGAGTTAGTTTACTGTCTCCGCCCTTTGTCAGAGGTGTTAATGTAATTTGTCAGCGTTTTGGTATCATCTGACACACAAAACAAAATCAATTTGTTAAAGTTTCCACAAACTACAGTTTACAAACTGACCTTGAGTAATTTGATGAATCGGCTTACGTGGCAGCTTGTAAGTAATTTGATAATGTCCACCAAACCTTAGTCGTCCTTTGGTGTTTAGATCTTCTAGTTCACGGAGCTTCTTGGCAACTTCCTTTCCCAATTGCAATGGGGAGCTTGACGACCAATACATTACACCACATCTATGTACGCAGTCGTTTTGGATTTTTTGGGCTTTAACTCGAATTTTTGCTATGTCCTGTAAATATAACTGTCGACTAATAATACTCTCTATTACTTATTACACTTGTTGGACTTATTTATTAAAAAAACAAATAATAGTTTAACCATCATAAAAAACTAAGGAAAGCAATTACAGTTGGTTCTGAATGCCTTTGAAAGATTATAATTCTTTCAATATATGCCTATAATAAAATATATTTGACTCTCTTAATTAGGGAGTAATTTTGTTAACTTTTAAGGTTATTTTTAGGATAAAAACATGAACTACTCTCAATATTATGCAAAATGACTTATAAAATGAAACACAAAATCCTTCTGGAAGATACATTATGATAGGCAATTAAGCATTTCACGCACTAAATATATAATACTATATAATACTACTCTTCATTGTAATATATATATATGTATACACACACACACTCCGTCCATTGATATATCCCTCAAGGTGATGATGTTATAATGTTGATTTTCATGAAAATGATACTTAAGACTCGTAACATATAGTTGAATGCTAATTATTTATATATTCTTGACAAAAGCTTACTTATTTATTTTAATTTTTTTGAAAGCATTTTTCCTTCTTTTTTTTTTTTCTTTTTTGGCTCACTTGCTCTTTATTTATCTATATTTAATATTGCGCCATTTTTATGAATAAGATTTCTCTTATTCTTATTGATCATTTGATTGATTGACCTATGGTTTAGACCCTCATAATTAGACGCTGAATAACATAATTAAGTAAACAACATTGTTAACATAAAATTTCTTTGAAAAATAAATCTGCGCAACGCACTAGTATATATGTTTAATTCATATTCGGCCAATGATTATGTTTCAATTATTTTGAGTCAGATACCAGCATATAAAGTCTTTCGTTTTTTTTTCCTTACCACACACACACACACAAAACGCAACAAACTTAGTATATATGTGAAATATAATACGATCTTCACCAAACAAACTTAATTTGATAGTATGCATACTACAAGCTATCAAATTTTTTCAGTTAAAAGAAATGAAGAAATAAAATTAATTAGAAAAATATGTACAACATATTGTTGTGGTCCTAATGTTTCTCTACCACTGTGAACCATTTCAAATAAATTCGATATAATATAAGTTCCATACGTATTTGAAAATTTTTAAAAGTGCTTAATTAGCTTGGTTTGAACAACATTTTTTCAGGAAGTTTTACATCACTTTTGATTTCTTCTAACAAATTTAAATTAATTCATGAGAAACTATTGAGGTAAGTATTTATAACTTGAACTAATTAATAATCAAGTAAACAATAAGTCAATAACATTACACACATTGTAAAACACTTAGTAAAAAAAGGACAGATGTAAATGAAGAGTATTACCTCTTGAATGTTTTGGATACTTTCGAACCATAAACTGACAGCATGTGACCTTTGCATCTCTCCTGTTTCTTCATCTACTATAATTTTTGCTTCCACATCATTCTTCATTGCTTCAAGATCTTTCCATTTAGCTTCCACGAACTGAAGGTTCTCTTCCAAGTCACGCATAAAGTCATCTTGTCGTTTGGCGCGACCACAAAAGCACTTTGTTATGTCCCATATGATATCTCCCACTTTCTCCATATCTGCCTCTCACTTTTGATCTTTCAAACAATGCTAAGCTCGCATTCATCCAAAATAACACAGCAAAATGTTCTAAGTTAGAGCTCTTTTTTCAGCAAAATATATTGTAACTAAATAAGAAGATACAGCTTTGCTCAGAAAAACTAGGAGAAATACTGAGCCTTTGTCTTCTTATTCAAATAAGCAGCATCCCATATAAGAGAGCAACAATTCAATTTAATCCTATATGCGTAAACATGGTAGTCAAAATCACGTTTTAACTCGTAAAATTGGTGACCTTACGATTTTTTTGGTTGAAAACGATCTAACTCTCATTCAGGATCATTCTTGAGCAAGATCGACCAAAATCGCTAAGGAAACTCGTAAAATCATTTGAAATCGACGATCTTGAATTTTTTTAAAATTTTTTTTGGACCCGATTCAATAAACCCTTATCCGAATTTTGATCCAGTTTAAACCCATCTACAAACCCTAAACCGTGCTCATCCGCTCCCATCAACCGACTCTTAGCAACAAGCCCATCTTTTCTTTGTTGTGACTCGATTCTCTACCTCTCCTCTTCACGCTTTATCGCTGCAACCAGTATGCTATAGAAATCCCTATTTTTGCATTCCAGCAAGGCCTCACGATCCTTCAAAGGCCTTTCGGCTGCCTTAATCGCAGTCCTTATTTTTTTGATGTTTCACTTTCGCTCAACCCAATAGTTAAAGGCTCTTTTTTATTAGTTGTTTCACTTTCACCGACTGTGTTTTTATTTTGCTATGTATTTCTATTTTGTCCATATTAGATTGTGGTGGTTTATCATTTGGAAAATGGCTTCTAGTGCTGGTGCCAATAATGATGTTGTTGTTGCCTTCTCTAGTAGAGGAATTAAAATGAAAAATGATGATGGAAGTAGGACTGACGTAGGATGGAAGCATGGTGTTGAAGTTGACGGAAGTGGGACAAAAATTCAATTGCAAGAAGACAATAACCGGAGGTGTTTACCGACTCAAGCGCTATTTGGTGGGAACACAGAGATGTGGGGGCTTGTAGCTCTGTTCCTGAGGAAGTAAGAAAACAAATGTTTGGAATTGTATCGGTTTTACAAGAGAGACTAATGAAGAAATCAATCACATACACAAAAGTTGATGATGGTGATGAACTTGGTGGAAAAAGAAAATAGAGTGAAGAGGATGGTGGGGATGACAAAAATATTTTTTAAAAAAGGGGAGTGAGCACTCAAGCTACAATAAATAGCATCTTCAAGAAGAATTTGAGAGAGGAAGCATGTGAAGACAATGCCTCTTTTTTCTACAATAATGCTAATCCATTCAATGTGGCAAGGACAGAGGAATTCTGTAAAATGTTTGAATCAATTTCAAAACATGGTACAGGATTCAAGCCACCATCCTACCATGAGATCAGAGTTAAATATTTGAAGAAAAAATATGACTCAACAATGCATGATATTGAAGAACATGAAGCTTATTGGAAGAAATGTGGATGCTCAATAATGACAGATGGGTGGACCGACAAAAGGAGGAGGACAATCATAAATTTCTTAGTGAACAGCCCTAAGGGAACTGTTTTCCTCAAGTCTATAGATGCATCTGACATATCTAAAACTGCTGATAAAATTTTTAAGATGATTGATGATGTTGTTGTAGAGGTTGGTGAAGAAAATATTACTCAAGTGGTGATGGATAATGCAACAAATTACGAAGCTACAGGAGAGAAATAAATGGAGAAAAGAAAGAGATTGTATTGGACACCTTGTGCGGCTCATTACATTGATTTAATGTTGGAGGATTTGGAAAAGAGGATACAGTTCACCATTATACTATTCCAATGGGAAAAAAAAATCACAACCTACATTTATTCAAGAACTTCTTTGATTACATTTATTCAAGGAAAAGATTTGGTGAGACCATCCATCATTCGTTTTGTCACATCTCACCTAACTTTGGGGTGCCTCCATGATAACAAAGGAGCATTGATTCAGATGTTCACCTCCAAAGAGTGGAAGTCTAGCCAGTTTGCAAAGACAAAGGATGGGAAGCTTATAGAAGATGTGGTTTTGGACAGGATTTTTGGAAAAATATTGTTGCTTGCTTGAAAGGTGCTTATCCTTTGGTCAAGGTGCATTTATGAGGAGATTGATCGGGAAAAATATTGTTGCTTACTTGAAAGGTGCTTATCCTTTGGTCAAGGTGCATTTATGAGGAGATTGATCGGGCTAAAGAGAGAATCGCTCATGCCTTCAACAACATAGCAAGAGAGTAAATTATCAAGTTTGATTTAAATTTTAAATTTATAGTTTTGTTCTCTATACTAATTCCATTTTTTTTATTCTTCAGTTATTTGCCTGTGTGGGAAGTCATTGATGATAGATGGGACATGCAACTTCATTGTCCTTTGCATGCTACAGGCTATTACCTTATAATTCTTCATTTAGGGTTGATTTTGAAGTGAAACGTGGATTATATGAATGCTTAGAAAGGATGGTGGGGGACATAGAGGAAATATCTACGATTGATGCTCAACTTGAAGATTTCAAGTATCAAAGGAAGTTTTTTGGTAATCCAATAGCCAAGATTGCAATTAAGGGGGGAAAAAACTCCAGCAGAATGGCAGGAGTCGTATGGGGATGAACATCTGAAGCTCCAAAAATTTGCTATTCGTGTTTTGAGCTTAGCATGCAGTGCCTCTGGTTGTGAGCGTAACTGGAGTGCCTTTGAGATGGTAAATTTTCATGAACACATGAAATATGTATATTTCATTTCAAGAATGAATTTTGTATTAATTATTTTTATATTTGCTTTGGTCCATACAAAGAGAAGAAATCGTTTGAAACAAAAAACTATGAATGATGTTATTTTTGTGATGGCTAATTCAAGATTGGCCAAGAAGAAGGTGGCTAGAAAAGTGAGTGAGTATAATGTTGATGATATTTCTTCTGATGATGATTGGATTGTGGAAAATGATGAACGTCCATCTAACATTGAAGACTTAGATGTAGACAATTTGGTGCCAACTCAAAATGAAGCCTTGGTTGAGCCTAGCAATGATTTGGAGTTACCAAATTTTGATGAAGAAGCCTTTGAAGATGGAGAGGAAGATGCCATGCCCATGATACTAGATGATGATTGTGATTTGAATGCTTTGATAGATTAGATTTGAAGTATTTTGTTTTGGTATTTTGTATTTGTGGCTCAAGTTGAATGTTTCCAACTTTGAAGATGCCATGCTAGATGATGACTATATTTTTATTTTGAATTGTCTTTTAAGACTCATTAAATGTTATTTTGAATGCTATAAATTTTTATTTGAAGATTGAATTGTCTTTTAGGATTAAGTTGTTGAGTTAAATGTTATTTTATATGCATATATATTTTTTATTATTACTAAAATTAAAAAAGTAAAATCTTTATGATCCGTGTCAATCCCACGATTTACGATCTTACTATCCCCTTCCAATCTTAAGTAAAATCGCGACCTTGTGCGTAAATGAACTTGTTGCATGCCACAGATGTCTTGTCAAAGGGAATAATGTAACAGAGAATCAAATCAAAGTGTATATTAAAAGGCAAGCTAAGCAAGCCAAAAGGATCAAATAATAATAATAATAATAATACAGATGCCATGTTTGGACCTTTACTTTGAACAAATGAGACATGAAGCCTCAAGGACGAGAAATCAACATGGATATGCCATTGTAAGTGTATGATAAGAAAAGCCAATATGCAAATAATACAGAGTCAATTAGAAACAAGACAATTGAAAGGTTGTGAGAAAAGATTATATATATATATATATAAGAAGAACCCACATTCTCTCTTACTTCCTTTATTATCTCTGCCATTGACATGCATCCATATTTCCAACAATGCTAACGTTGTTTGCATTCGTGTTTCCAAAATGATGATCACACCACAAAAACTCAGTTTGAGCGCGTGCGCGCAGACACACATATAGAGATATAGATAGATATTCATCATGTCTGTGTTTTCAAAACGAAAGACCTTATACATACTTCACATAATTTTGAGGGCTTACCTAATCACAAGTGATCACTTTAAATTTACGGACTTGGTTCAGCTGTTGATACAACTTATATATAGGATTCAAATCAATGATTCCTTTCTTTAGTGGTTTTTTTTTTTTTTTTTCACATGTTCCTTTGCCTCAATATTTTCCTTCAGTGAGGCTCTATTCATACGTCGTTTTGCTTTGGCCTTTGTTTTTGTCTATTCTCAAGTTCATAAACAAGTTAGAAATTGACCATGCATTGTGTGCATTGTGGTCCAATATTCAGAGTCTTATTATGACCACCAAGAAATGATAAACTCAAACAGATTGACCATGCATTGCACAGAAGGCCATGGTCAACCGAAAAGTTTGCATGGATAGGGGGGAAAAATAATAAATCGATAAGAATACACATGCCACGTTTGACGGTCTTTATTTTGAACTACAGAAGTTAAACACAAATCAAAGCTCTCAAATAGCGGAAGAAATCAGATCCTGCACCAGCATATGCATCTATAAATATAAAAAGCCAATCAGCAAACAAAACAATTATTAATTGCGTGAAAGGAAAAAAAAAAAAAGAGATAATGAAGTATTCACACCCAAACATTTGTATACAAGGAAAATCGCATGATGATGCTGGCTAACGTCTTGACATTCAGTAAATAAATAAACAGGACAAATCAAATAAATCCTACCTGAAGTTCTCTCCGTAGGTTGATTCGGCCTGCTGCACCGTCGACCTTCTCTGATCTCCGACAAACCACCACCAGCCACCACAAACACAGGAGCCGCCGAAATGGGGACAAGCACGGTTTCAAGCTTCGTAAGAGAAGAAAAAGAGACACAAACCATCAACAGCCACCACCTACTCCGGATCCGCCGAAGCCAACCACACCGACGACACCGTTGACTTTCGAGAGTTTGAACGACGAAATGGCGACAAGGACGGCTTCAAGATTTGAGAAGAAAAAATAGTTCTAACCACCACCTTCTCGGGATCCGCTGAAGAGAACAACGCGGAACACTCCGATCGACCAGTAAGCCTTGAGCAACTGTTGAAGCTTCGGATTTTGAAGAAAAGAGAGCGAGAGATAGAGGAAAGTGATACAGAGGAAAGAGGACTGTGAAAAGGATCATATGGTTGTTAACATTGATGATGATGAGGTCGATGAAGAAATTGTGGAAGAAGAAGAAAGTAAAAAAATGAAACAGGCTTAAGAGAATCTTGATAATGTGCTGAAAAGTAAGTCGTTGCACCTGAAAAATATAGATGAGAAGAAGGGGATGTCACTCACCTCTAATGTGCACACGCGGCGCTCAACCTGCAGAAGTCAACGTGGATTATACCTTCTCGCCTTGTTGACATTGTCATGCGATATCATCATCCAGTATACCGTGGACCGTCGTGCTCATTAAAATATATATATATATATATATTTTTATATTGAAGAATATGATTGCCCGCAAAGATTGACTTTGATAATCTCTTTAAATCTCATAAGTTTGTTTGTCGTCTAGGAAAAAAAAATTGATAAATAAATCTAACCACTTTTTTGTGTAAAACAATCAACATTTTATGCAATTATAAATGGGGCGTAGTACAGCTAAAGAAAAACCAAAGCAAATGCTTAGCTGACTCAGATTCATGTTTATTGGGTAAAAAAGTCACCGTCTAATTTTTCAAAAGAGCGTTGGGGCTTGACAAAAAAATCGAGGTCAATGAAATAGGGTTAAAAAAGGAGATGGGTCGATGATATATGAACTCCATTTTTGGAGTTATTCATTGCTATAGATCAGAAGGAGGAAAATGGTAAATTAAAGACTATTGCAATCAGGTTGCATGAGATTCAATGCAGAGTTTCAGACATTATGCAGCCTCACTACATCTCCAAAACCCCGTCTCATTAAAATCAATGGGATTGCATGACTCCAAGGATTCCTGTGATTTGACTTAAGAAAACAAGATTTGCATATATAATTTAATACTCTAAATTTTGAGGTTCCAAGTGATATTGAATCATAAAAATCAAAACAGAAATAATATAATCAGGATAATCATGTTTTGCAGTTTTTCTGCACATATTTAGAAAAAGTTAGAAATGAGCCCAAACCTCCACATTTACCCCAACACCCTTTATATTGACTGTCTGAATTTCATTGTGTTTAGCCCAAATAATTTTCCCACTATTGTCCATATATGCTGGCCAATGGCTCTTCATTGCCCAGTTTGACCATAATAGTTTCCTCATCATAGCCAAGCACAAACCTGTGGAGGAGGAAGTTTTGATGTTCTATGCCATGAGGACAAAATGAAAAGAGACCCTTCACAGCTTAGGGATAATAAAAAGTGGAGGAAAATATGTATTGATGGAAAGATTGAAGAAAACAAGTTTTGTGATACACAGTCTCCCAAATCAGTCATCAAACACGCAGACTTCATAAAGAAGACTTCACACTATCATCCTACTCTTCATAATTTCACGGCTAAGAAAACAAATAATTTAAGAAACTACAGGCAAGAAGACTCACCGACATGAACCATTAACATATCCAATAGCCCAAACTCTTTCAAGACCATAATTCAATGTGTTCTAAAGTCTATAAGCGGATCAAATCAACATAAAATATTAAAAGCGATGGTCAATATGCTATTTATAATTTCATTGAAATTTTAAGTGAGTCTAACATCTTCTAAGGTGCACCAACATGAGCAATAATTTTTTTTTTTTTTTTAAAAAAATAAGATAGAAAAAGAAGAATGGACAACATGGTCCAATTTGGAAGTCTCAAATTCAATTCTTTTTCAAGTAAAAACTGCCACAGAAACTATATCAATGAGAGAAACTAGGCCTTCAACTAGATAGCTGCCAACTGCTGGAAAGGGCACTTACACTCCATCTGCTAGAATCCGATCTAGACATTTATATTCATCGATCAAATGAAGAAACGAACACTTTCAAAACTTAAGCTAAATAATAAAAGTGGCAAAAAATAGCATATGAAGAAGGCATTACAATGACATGATGTTCAGAACCAAAAGACAACTTGGCTTAAAGACTCATCCCCTACTAAAAGTCTGCCAACACTGCAGAAGAAAAACTAATGTGTTCTTTTAAAGGAAAAAAGAAAAAACTGGAAAAATCCCTGATAAATTAGTGATCATATGGGAGCAAAAATAAGAGATAAATGTGCATATCAAATCAAGTATTACCTATAAGTTGTTGGATGCCATATGCGCACTGTACCATCCTCTGAACCAGTAATAATTATAGGAAGAGCAGGATGAAAGAATACAGCAGACACATTGTACGTGTGACTTTCTAGAGTCTGGACACAACTTTTGGTCTTGTAGTCCCATACCTGTTTCATAGATTTTATCCATGAAAATATTCCCGATTCATTACTCATACATATCACAGTTCTGTAGGCAGGTAAATCAAAGATAAGAACAGAGACATCAAAAAATGAAAGCAAACCTTAGCAGTGTGATCATCAGAACCCGTAATCAGATAAGGCTTGTCACCACCTGCAAAGTAATCAACACAATTCACTCCTTTCTGATGGGCATCCAATGTAAAATTGGGGTGAGGAAACCCAAGATTCCAAATCTGGAAAAGCAAGACCACAGGAGCATTAAATCATGCAAGCATGGATTTTAACAAAGAATTCGCAAAAAATAACTTTCAACAAGAGCAAGAATATACCTTTGTGGTGCGATCTAGAGATGCCCAGGAAAATGTATTGGTGGCTTTAGGGTTAAATGTCACTTGCATGACATAGCGAGAATGTCCCTCAAATATCTGAGTACAAACCCAACCTTTCTCTCAATCCCAAAGCTTTATGAGAAGATGACAGGACATGTTTGGACCATTATTTTGAACAAACAAGAGACATTAAACCTCATAAAATTGGTTCCTTTTGCTAAAAAAAGACAGAGATATGAATCCCTCAATTTAACACAACAGTGGGAATTCCATTGTGAATGATAAGAAGGCCAATGTGCAAATAATACAGAGCAAATTAGAAACAGAACAATTCAAACATTATGATAAATGTTTTGAGTATGTTCCAAACAATTGTTCAATATGTGGTCTTATTGACTTTTATTAGCATAATTGCTCATTTCAATTTCATCAAATATGAACAGACAAACCATTTAATAAACAGAGCAATATAACAGTGCCAAGATTTCTTACATTCATATTTGCAAATATTTTTTTCCACATAATCTTTGTGTTTTCAAAAATGAAAGACCACTGCAAATATATGGACTAATTTAGCTATAGGTACATGTAAGAATTCCAGGCATATATACCTAAAATCCGACTGACCCACTGAAATACTCACGAAACCGGAGCAATGATGTAGACCCAATTATGCTTGATTGAACCATATTTTTATAGGCCTTTTAATGATTAAATTGATATTTTTTAATGCATTTTTAAAGGCATTATTGCATAATTAAACACTGGTTTGAGTTAGGGATATTTATATTAAATTAAGTGTAATTAGAGGTAAAATGGTCATAATTTGTTAATTATTTATGTAAATGATTTCTTAGATTTTTTTATGCTACCTTATGCTTAATCTCACATTGTAGGTGTTTTTTAAGAAAGTTGGAGATTTTGGAAAATGTCAATTAAGGTCAGAATTAATATTTTTGAGGACTAAGAAAAACTACACAAAAAGTCCCTATAATTTTGAAATCACTGCCTAAAAAATAGTTTGAAAATTTTCAATTTAATCCCCACAGGAACTTTTATGTATTTTCCGATCCTGGTCAGAACTTGCGTTGTGACCAGGACCAATTAGGTTCTTCTTCTTCCTGGAGTAAAGACTTGCAGTGACGAGAGTTTGAGCGCCGCTAGCACACCTTGGAGCTCTTAAGTTCAGAGTTCAGAATCGAACCAGAGGGGGGCTCGAAGTTGACCGTGAAGGGAAGAGACGCAGCAGCACCACCTTCGACGACGTCCCATCACCAACAACTCCACCGTTGGTGAAGAGTGCTCAAGCTTGGGTTTGGCCGGCGGAGAGACATTCTCAGAGGGGAAGAGACGCAGAATTTCAGAGATAACCAGATCAAGCATTTATTTTCCTCCATTGACCACGGTCAGCTACCTTCAGCGACCTTCTTCCACCGCCGGAGTCGAGAGCTCATTCTCTCCGTCAAGCTTCATCACTGAGCCTCGACAAAGGAGACTGAGAATCAGAAGCTTGGACTGCGTTACCGTGAGCTTTGAAGACGAGAGGGAAGAGAACACAGCCACCGACCATCGGTTTCATCACCACGACTGTCTCCTCTCTTCTTTTTTTTTGCTCAGAGTTTCCTCTCTTCTTCACCTTCGCCGGAATTACACTCCAAGTTTCAGGCACCACCTCCGGCAAATCTGAGTTTCCCGGCGGTCTATGGGTTTCCATTTGTGTTTGATTTTTTTTTTTTTTTGGGTCAAATTATTTGTCTTTGATGGATTGATCTTGTTGCGTTGAGTTTTATATGGTGGATTTGGATTACATATTGAACTCCTTTAAAAAATAATAATAATAATAAAATCAAAACTACTGTGTATGTGTATGATGTGGTTATTTAAAATTGATTGTTACGACAGTTCTCTCATCAAAGACAAAGAGAATGTATTAAAATGATTTTTAAATACATATCAAATGATTTTTAACCATTTATTTAAAAAATGACTAATACAATATAGAATTAGTTATAGGTATAGATTGGACTCAATGTGATTGTTTGAGGTTTTGAATTTGACTTAATAAAAATTAACTTCCAAATCGTTTTAAAACTCATTTTATCATTAATATTTTCCAACTTTATTTCATTGACTCATTCTCCATTTTTATTAAAAATAACAAAATATAATAGTTTAGTTCTTAATTAAATTGCATTTTAGTTATTAATTTTAAAAATCAAAACCAATTTTCTCCTTATTGTTTATTGCATTTACATAACATTTAAATTACTTAAGAATCAAGAGAACATCCATAAAGAAAAGAGAATGGTTCTAGATTTATCTATACATAATCTTAAGTTAATTTTCTTTTTCATTATGGACCTCAAAACTAAAGCTGGCAATCAGGGCCGGTCCTTCAGGTCCCAGAGTAAGAAAAACACATGTTTTTCAAAGCCTGGTTCGAAAACATCAGGGCCAAGGCCGGCCCGTAGGGCCCATAAATTACTATTTCAAATTTTAATTATTTTTCCGTCATTTTTTCAAAGAAATATAATTAGTAAATTACAATATAAATCATCTAACAAATAAATACAGTCACTAATTTATAATAAAAAACAAACTATGGTCACAAATAACTCATATAAAACATAAGAAGCATACTACTAACTACTCAGCGACATTAGTACAATAACTATTATTGTCGTCATCTTTGCCACTAACATCAATTTCAACAACATTTGATTGTTATTTACTTTGAGTAGTAAGCTCTGATTCATGAGTAAGAATATCATGAATTTCTTCTCCGACTTCATGAACACATCTATAATCTTTATCTACAACAAATAATAAATCAAATCATAAATTAGAGTATAGTTATTATGTATTTGTACTTAAATGGATAAATAACTCTATAACAAATAAAAAATACATATAAATTATTGAAGGATACAACTTCAACAAATATTCAACTTTAAAAAATTAATAATAAAAAAATTGAATGGCCCAATGGGCCGGCCCGTAGCCCTCCAGGGTCGACCCGTGTAAGCCCTTGGCCCTCCAGAGCCAGCTCTCTAAGGCCAAACATCACCTCGCTCTTCCAATTTCCATACCTGGTCCTTAAAGGGTCAGGGCTTAAACGGGCCGACCTGATGGGCATGACCCGGTTCTACTCAAAAACCAACCTTACAAAAGGCCTTAAACAAGGCTACATATCAAATTTACCCTAAACCGAAGAAGAAGCAGTTTCAAGTGCCTCTTCCTCAATGAATATACCATTTCCTCAATGCAATTGAGCTTAGGCCTAATCCACTAAGGGTAGTCAGGCTATTTTCCAACGGTACAAATTATAGTATTTGAAATTTAAAGTAAAGAGATGATCGTATTGGGGGCGTGCTTGTATGTTCGCTGTTTCTTCAAAATGAATGATGATCTCACAAAATATTATCATCCCTGTGCCGCGGATGTGTTAAAACGGACTCCAAAAAAAAATATATATATATATATATTCCTGGAGAAGCATAGTCATTTCATAAATGTTACTCCTCCGTCCTAATTATAAGACATAGTTGATTTTTTTGCAGAAATTAAGAAAGCCAATTAAATTATTTTAGAGTATTTTTATTTTTATTTCTTTTTCTTTAAAGTAATTAGTTTGACTAATAAAATAATATATAATCTAAAGATACACAACACATAAAATGATTAAGTAATTTATTTAATTTCTTTAATCTCTTCAAATAAAATCAACTATATCTTATAATTTGGACTAGAGGTAGTAGTATGCAGTTTTTATTTAAATAATTGTTACATATTATATAGTCTTACTCTAAATTTTAAATACAGCGTCAAAAAAAAAAAAACTCTGAAGTTTTTAATATGAATGCCTAAATTCCCAGTGTAACTTGGATTCTTTGGTCATTATATTCGTGAAAACAGTTATGAGGTAACAAGAATGTCAAATGTTAAATGTTACCAAAAGACAACATTTCATGTCAAATGTTACCGGCCATTTGAAAACATTTGCTTGAAATCACAACAAACCTCTGAGAAATACCCTTAATAAGCCTTGCGTTTGACCCTAGTTCCACAAAATCCTTAATTCTAAATAAAGAAAAGTTAGCAGTTTCATCGACCAATACCAAAACAATTCGCCATAGTATCATTGGCTGCATATTTATATATACATACATACATATATATATATATAAATCACAGCTTAACTATAATTTATTTATTTTTTATCAATAAGCCTACGCCAAATATAAATCATCGTTGACTATACCTCACGTAGACTAAGTTAAATAATTACAATTCCTTATAATAATTCCCTTGAAAGATTCTACTATTTCAATATATGCGCATAGTTAAATATAGTTGACTCTCATAATATGAAGTAATTTTGTCAATTTTTAAGGGTAATCTAAGGATAAAAATATGAATTACTCTCGCCATTTTACAAAATTACTTATTAAATGAACACAAAATGTAACGTCCGTCCTTAATACGCCTTTATTTATCAGAGTATAAGCGCACAAACATCGGAGTAGATTGGACGACTTATTTGCGGAATCATATCTATCCCATAGCGGGTACTTAATACAGCAATCCAAAGTAGACAAACGATAAATAACATAATATGGTCCATAAATTTATTTTAACATATAAATTCCTTCTGTTGGAACCCTTACAGCTGCTTCTTTCCTCTTGATCCCGATCCTCTACCTGTCTCTTTCATGTGATCTGGAGTTCAAATGAATGAACCCCAGGGGTAACAGTTAATCTCATATGCATATATGAAATGTAAATGCAGTATAACACATGTATAAGCATAGAAAAATTCGCAGTAAACAAATCACACCGTAACCGCAGTTAACGGCAAAGGACCTCAGCCCTTTAGGACACGCAGCCCTATGAGACCGCAGCCTCAAATCCATAGCTAGGATATACTCATGCAGAATAATCTAGCAAACATGATCAGTCATATACGAAATACATACATACATGCTAATAAGATAACAGTTACCCACCTCAATCTTGAATCCTTAACTCGTCTGAAGATGTTGGGATCAGTAGAGGTGTCAAAGTATGCCTAAAACGTTTATCATTGCCATTAGTCACTTCTTCACGTTTAGCAATACTATCACTATATAAATTATTTTAATGTTTCTCATGGTTTCCCAATCCATCAACATTTTTCCTTTCTAAATTGCAAAGTATTATCTTAAATACCATTTTTCACAATTTCGGGAAAAATTCTTTCGGTTGCTACAGTAACCGTATACTGCTACAGTACCATACCGTATACTGTAACAGTACCACTATTGCTACAGTAACACTATTGCATTTCGGATTCACTGTAGCAACGCGATGTTACTGTAGCAGACGCTCTGTTCGACTCTGTTCTTCATTTTTCTTCCATTTTTGATCCCAAAACTCAGAAACTAATACTTAGGAATTGTAGAAACTAGTAGATATGAAGTCCGGAGACTCACCTTGATTAGTTTGTGGAGTTTTTATGCACGTTTGGACCTTCTTCTTCTTCAACTTCCCTTCTTGTTCTTGAACTCCTTCTAACGTTCTTAGCCTATATTTCTACTTCTTACTTCGTTTCTCACCTTCTTCTAATGTTCTATGATCTCCGGTTCAGTTTCCAAACTCTCAGGTTCTCAGTCTCGTATCTGCCCGAGGTTGAAGATGATGAATAGTAAACGAGTATGGAGTTGAAGAGATGAGAAATGAAGAAGATAACTCACTGAAATTATTGCTTGACGAAAATGAAAGTGTTCTGCAACTCCTTTAACACTTCTCCCTCTTGGTTTCACTCGCTTCGGATTTTCACCCTCGATTTTCTATGTTTTCTGCATTTTCTCCGTAGCTTCCTTGTGCGTGCGTGTGTTCTCTTTATGCATTAGGTGGAAGGAAATTCAGACGGATGAAGTATGTGAGTACGTTGAGTTTGGTGAATAATGGTGAAAGTGGGTGTGGTGTGAAAGTGTATTCGTTGGCCGCATGGATGTGGGTGTGTTGTGTACCATTTTGCTGCCAGCTGAAGAGAAGTGTGGAGGTGTGTGTTCGGACGAGTGGGTGGTGTTGGTGAGTATGAACAAGCGGACGTGTAACCGGCGTGAGGCGTGAAGAGAAAAGAGGTAAGGTGTTGTGTTATGTTATGTTATGGGGCCCACTCAGAAATAATCCCCATTAGTCCTCTGCAAGGCTTTTATTTACACCCTGGTATTTTTCTAAACTAAGTTGCAACTTCAAAATAAGTTTCAGAGATAAGTTCTCAATCCCATATAGGATACTTCTTTCTCAATTAGCTCCTTTAAACAATAAAATATTGACTTTAAAGTTCCTTAGCCAATATTTATTATCTTAATAATTGAGAGAATAAGCCTTGAATTCTAATAATTACTCATATAGTCATCCAGACCAAATTTTCATAATGTATACGTGAATAGTAAATACGTACATGTGAATAGTAAATTACTATTCATACTCCCAAAATATACTGATCCCAAAGTTGTCACATTCAAATACTGGGTCTAGTAGTCTTCCAAATATAGACCAATTTCCAAATCTTTAGACCCAAAATTTGGGATATTACATTTCTCCCCCCGTTTAATAAATTTCGTCCTCGAAATTTGAACGTATAACTTGAGAGAAAACACCTTAGACTTTCAGTCTATTCTTCTATATGCATGCTTACTATTCACGTAACACAATCATTCATCCTATCCCAGTATGTAGTTTTCAAATATATGACTCTCTGGTCCATTCTCCAAGTGCTTGGTTACACAGGCATCACGACCTGATACATTTTGCCTCTCAACTCATCTCATTCTAGCCTTCCGACTCATTCAATCATCACAGCACTGGATATTCTAACCTTACTACTTAGGGAATCACCCTCAGCCATAGACATCTCAACTACAACTCTGTACAGTCTAAATATTTTGTCAGTCTCAAAATTTACTCCAGATACAACACTGGCCTAAAGTCGCCAAGCAAAGCAACAAATACCACACTTGGCATATAGGTCTTACAGCTCAGGGACTCTGCCCCATACAAACTTGCATACCGAGTCTTACTGCCTTGAGTCTCTGCTCATCTGTTTCATCTGAGCTTCTTTCATTCAAGCTCTCAAAGTATTGTAGTTGACCAATACTATTTGACCCATCTGGTTTAAATTCTCTATTAGTTTCTGTTCCTATGTCTTAAACTCCAACTACACCGCTTCTCTTTTCAATACAATAGCATCGACAATCATGTCATTCCTACCAAAAACTATTTTGTTGTCTCATTTACAAATTTTCACACATCGAAAATTTTCTGTGGTCTCAGTACATTTCACAATCCGCACTAAACCAAAAAGTAATAGTGCTATCACATTTTCAAACATAATTGCTGCCAACAAAAATTCGTGAAAACACATTCACTGCCGGTTTGGTTTCAAAAGAACTTTACTACCGACACACATTTATGAGTGGGATTATTCTTTTCACAAATTCAACATTTGAAAGCTCTCGTCACCACTTCAACCTTTCGGTATAGCAGCATATCGCAATCCTTTCATTCACAAACCACCGCAGTGGTAATGCACTTGTTGGTCAATGTGGGAAAATTTCCGTCCCCCCCATAAGAGACCCAGTGTCTGCACTGGCACATTAATGGGCCACCCCACCAGAATCCCTCCTCGGGAAAAAGGACAATGTCCAGGAGCCCTGCTCCAAACGTCTGCATGGGTCCCAACCAAACAAGGCAAAACACACGCCCCTACAAGGCGAAACTTCTCAGATTGGATGCATACACTGCTGGTGCGAAAATCAGCTTTTCAAAAACTAATACCCTCAAAAGAACTTTCAATAATGGCCAGCAATTATAAAACATCTGGCAAGATCCAATAAACCGTGTACATCTACAACAGTTTTCGGACTCTTCTAGTTTTTGTGCGTACTGCCTTTACCACAACATATTTGAAAACTCAATTTCAAATTTTAGGTTCTAACAAAACCCTTTTTATGAGACAACATGTTTCACAAATCAACCATTCAAACTGGTCTCAAATTTTGTTGAAAAACATTTCATTCGAAAACTCAATTTCGAAAGTTCACAAGTTCAAATTTCAACAAAATCAGCGGGTGTATTGGCAAGTTTAAGAATTCAACCTTTAAACATATCCAGGAACCAGACAACTAATTTCTTAGATGGTCAACACTAACAAACCTTATCCTTGGCTACACAAACCATTCATATACATTGGTACTACATTCTAGTAGCTGGTTTTATTTTGGTCGATTCACACACCTAAAGAATCACTCAATCATCAAGTTTGATTCTTAGATAAAAATTCAGTTGGTGGCAACCTTCTGGATACCCAAACAATTCTTAGGCTCACCAATCCATTTTTGAAATCTCGACCATACTCAATACACATGCTAGAATTATCAAGATTCATAGCTTACAACAATCAAATATTATCCTCAGATATTCCCAAAATAACAATCATCAAATTCACAATTTGACTTTTAGAACCTCAAAACATACAAAGGCTCTTCTCACAATGTCAATATTATCACAAAGTTCTAATACTACCTCAAAGGTAATCATTAGTTACATTTCAACTTAGACCATATTCAAGCATATCCTCAATTATACGAATTCATATCAGCTTTTTCTTAGCATCCCTAAAGATCACCAATTTTTCTCTCTACAAGGTACTCAACCTTTAATCAAAAAGTTTCAAATTTCAAACTCTGTCAACAATCACCTTATCCGAGATTACTATCGCCTTAGCACGCTTACACTCAGAATCCCATCTTCAAATGTCTGTCCCGACATCTCAAAACAGCTGCATACCTAAATCGGATTTCCTGGAGATTTGGTCATTAAGTAATCACCATGTGACTTATAAACGTCCAAACTTAATTTCCTTGAGACATGACTAACAATAAATGTTGTGTCGATTACCGCTTGCACCAAAATTCAAAAAGGTTTCGACCTATAAGGGCGGTTAGGGTGCATTAGGTTGTATTAGGGTGCGGTGCCATAAAATTTCCGCATAACAACAAAGTCTGCACAATTATGAGCCAGCGACAGATGAGAATCCAATGCTGCTTAACAAAATCTAGACGTTACTAGCCCAGCTATAAACCGAGTAAAGCATGAGTAATTGTTTCACATTCTCTCAGGCTTCACATCCTCTCAAGCTTCACATCAACATACATATTTCCTCTCCGATCGTAACTTTCCCTATATTCTTCCACATTATCTTTATACATGGCCGATTCAAGCAACTTCATTCCAGTTTCCGATTCATACAACCCTTTCTTTCTTGAAACTTTACTTCATGACTATCAGACTAACATGTTGTCTGACTTGTCAAACAATGTATCATACCCTTATTCTTCTTTACTTTCCCAAAATCCCGTAAGTGTGAACGTTCATTCATCTGCCCCAATGATTAACGTTCCTACTCCTCCTCCAAGGATACAAGATTCTATTTTTACGACTACTACCAGAAAGGAATCTGAAGCAGGTCCATCAAGGCGACCTGTCCAAAGATGTCGTAATATGGCAGATCTTATGGAGTCCACGGTACCTTCTCAACCAAGGAATCCTGGTTCTAGCTTGACTGAGACTACTAATCCATTCTCATGTGGTTGCTGCCATGTTCTACGAGAGATCATTCATACCAATGGACTTCAATACCATAAACTTGAAGTTCATGGGAGGATTGGTATGATATGCCACGCTGTCTTTCACCAGGACGTACAAGGAGGTTCTTCCAATCCTCAAGTATTTGACTTTGGTAAGAAAAATTTAGAAGATGTCAAACATTTTCTAGAAAATTATTGTTTGAATCAAAATTCTTTAGGGTATGTCCTGGTGTCAGATCCCCTATCAGCCTACTATGAGGCCCTTTGTGTTGGTTTGGAATGGACTAAAAATCAAAATGAACTCCCTAATAGTTCATTTCCAACCAATACAACTAATATATCCAATAAAGGAAAAGAGCTCGTGGTTGTAAATAATAATCCTTCAGTCCCCATACCTAGTGATCCATACCGATCAAGAGCTGAACAAAATATTAGGGGTGCATCAATGTCAATAGATGATCTTAGAGACTTCTTCCATTTACGTCAACAAGAAGCGGCTCAACAAGTTCGTCTATGCAAAAATGTTCTAATGAAAATATGCCATAGGGGAGGAATAAAGCATTGGCCTTATGTAAAAATTCGAAGCACTATGAAGCAAATAGCTAGATTGAGAAGAACAATGTCTCCTGATGGTCCTCTCTCAAGAGCAGCCGCTCAGGAAGAAATTAATAGACTTAAACTTGAGATAGTCGAAGCTTGCGGTGGGATTGTACCAACTGTTGTTCTTGATGCTTGAATTAATATAGTCTACTCTTCTTAGCCTTCTTGCTAATGTTTGTAATCTCTATTCTAGGATTCATAAGGATTTTCAAGCTTTTCTGCCAAACTCAACTTTATCTATTAAATTCAAACTTAAGCAAGTTATTCTAACTTATTGTTAGGACCAATATAAAGATTGGACTTCTAAATCTTGAGTAGATAATTTCCATAATTTTCACTCTTGTCACTCAGGATTTTCTAAGAATTAGTTACTATTCACGTATACGGTACTATTCACGTATACGTATTATTCACTATTCACTCGAGCATACTAGCCAAATGCCAGAATCTCTGCTCTGATACCAAAAATTGTAACGTCCGTCCTTAATACGCCTTTATTTATCAGAGTATAAGCGCACAAACATCGGAGTAGATTGGACGACTTATTTGCGGAATCATATCTATCCCATAGCGGGTACTTAATACAGCAATCCAAAGTAGACAAACGATAAATAACATAATATGGTCCATAAATTTATTTTAACATATAAATTCCTTCTGTTGGAACCCTTACAGCTGCTTCTTTCCTCTTGATCCCGATCCTCTACCTGTCTCTTTCATGTGATCTGGAGTTCAAATGAATGAACCCCAGGGGTAACAGTTAATCTCATATGCATATATGAAATGTAAATGCAGTATAACACATGTATAAGCATAGAAAAATTCGCAGTAAACAAATCACACCGTAACCGCAGTTAACGGCAAAGGACCTCAGCCCTTTAGGACACGCAGCCCTATGAGACCGCAGCCTCAAATCCATAGCTAGGATATACTCATGCAGAATAATCTAGCAAACATGATCAGTCATATACGAAATACATACATACATGCTAATAAGATAACAGTTACCCACCTCAATCTTGAATCCTTAACTCGTCTGAAGATGTTGGGATCAGTAGAGGTGTCAAAGTATGCCTAAAACGTTTATCATTGCCATTAGTCACTTCTTCACGTTTAGCAATACTATCACTATATAAATTATTTTAATGTTTCTCATGGTTTCCCAATCCATCAACATTTTTCCTTTCTAAATTGCAAAGTATTATCTTAAATACCATTTTTCACAATTTCGGGAAAAATTCTTTCGGTTGCTACAGTAACCGTATACTGCTACAGTACCATACCGTATACTGTAACAGTACCACTATTGCTACAGTAACACTATTGCATTT
Organism: Acacia crassicarpa; assembly: GCA_034222035.1. Lineage (NCBI taxonomy): Eukaryota > Viridiplantae > Streptophyta > Magnoliopsida > Fabales > Fabaceae > Acacia > Acacia crassicarpa. Next base: position 504,988 of record JAWXYG010000019.1, on the reverse strand, counting down.
CGGATTCACTGTAGCAACGCGATGTTACTGTAGCAGACGCTCTGTTCGACTCTGTTCTTCATTTTTCTTCCATTTTTGATCCCAAAACTCAGAAACTAATACTTAGGAATTGTAGAAACTAGTAGATATGAAGTCCGGAGACTCACCTTGATTAGTTTGTGGAGTTTTTATGCACGTTTGGACCTTCTTCTTCTTCAACTTCCCTTCTTGTTCTTGAACTCCTTCTAACGTTCTTAGCCTATATTTCTACTTCTTACTTCGTTTCTCACCTTCTTCTAATGTTCTATGATCTCCGGTTCAGTTTCCAAACTCTCAGGTTCTCAGTCTCGTATCTGCCCGAGGTTGAAGATGATGAATAGTAAACGAGTATGGAGTTGAAGAGATGAGAAATGAAGAAGATAACTCACTGAAATTATTGCTTGACGAAAATGAAAGTGTTCTGCAACTCCTTTAACACTTCTCCCTCTTGGTTTCACTCGCTTCGGATTTTCACCCTCGATTTTCTATGTTTTCTGCATTTTCTCCGTAGCTTCCTTGTGCGTGCGTGTGTTCTCTTTATGCATTAGGTGGAAGGAAATTCAGACGGATGAAGTATGTGAGTACGTTGAGTTTGGTGAATAATGGTGAAAGTGGGTGTGGTGTGAAAGTGTATTCGTTGGCCGCATGGATGTGGGTGTGTTGTGTACCATTTTGCTGCCAGCTGAAGAGAAGTGTGGAGGTGTGTGTTCGGACGAGTGGGTGGTGTTGGTGAGTATGAACAAGCGGACGTGTAACCGGCGTGAGGCGTGAAGAGAAAAGAGGTAAGGTGTTGTGTTATGTTATGTTATGGGGCCCACTCAGAAATAATCCCCATTAGTCCTCTGCAAGGCTTTTATTTACACCCTGGTATTTTTCTAAACTAAGTTGCAACTTCAAAATAAGTTTCAGAGATAAGTTCTCAATCCCATATAGGATACTTCTTTCTCAATTAGCTCCTTTAAACAATAAAATATTGACTTTAAAGTTCCTTAGCCAATATTTATTATCTTAATAATTGAGAGAATAAGCCTTGAATTCTAATAATTACTCATATAGTCATCCAGACCAAATTTTCATAATGTATACGTGAATAGTAAATACGTACATGTGAATAGTAAATTACTATTCATACTCCCAAAATATACTGATCCCAAAGTTGTCACATTCAAATACTGGGTCTAGTAGTCTTCCAAATATAGACCAATTTCCAAATCTTTAGACCCAAAATTTGGGATATTACACAAAACCTTCTTATTAAACATACTTTATAATACGCAATTAAGGGAGGTATAGTTTGTGGCAGATATGGTATTTTATTATTAGTACGGATGTTAATTAATCAAACCCATTATATTAACAAGGACTAAATTAGAAACATCAAAACTTTGTAAAACATAAATATAAATAATTCAGGAATTCGAATCGCTCTCAAGCATTTATACACCCGAAAGTAAAAGCAGCAAAAAAAGAAAAGATGATTGATTCTTGTGTTTTACAAAACTAAAGGCAACTGAACACTAAATTATCTCTCTCTCTTTTTTTCTTTTTTTTTTTTATACATAGACGATAGGGGATAGGGGATAGGGGGTATCGAACCCAGTACAAGAGGGTAGAGAGACTACTCCCAATACCACTGCACTACTAGTATTTCAAAAGATTAAGATTAATGTGAGACAACAGTTTCAAGGGGAAAAAAACTCATGCCTTCTGTTTATGCCAAATATGACAATTAAAAACTATTACGTATAAACTGATAGACAAGAATGCCTCAAGGAGAAAAACAACGGAAACTGGGTATGTTTGGTTTCCTATTTTTAAACGGCTTTTATTTTGAAAATTAAAAATTAAAAAAAATATTAAAACATGTTTAAAAAAAATTTAAAATTTGATCTGAAAACAAAACATCAAAACATCTTTTTTATGTTTTGTTACTTGTTATATTATAAAACTTGAGGAGAGATAGAGAGCATTGTATTTCCATCAAGAACAAAACTTAGGTCAAGTTAGTTAGGTTATGTATTTCCATCAAGAACATGCTTGGTTTGAACAACATTTCTTTTAAAATTTTTATCACTTTCGACTAGAAATTTTAAATTAATTTATGAGAAATTATTGATCTACGTATTATTAACTTCAATACAAAATTATTGATGTTTACCTTAGAAATTATCTAATTCATTAACAAAAACAATCAAGAAAATAAAAGAACTATATACTTGATAAAAAAAAACAATTCAGTTGATTTAGTCGACTAAACCACTTCCAGAGACACATTCCACTACTGAATTAGGTTGATTGCTTGCACTAAATCATTACCAACTTATTTTCACCTGTCAATGTGACTTGGGAAAGGTGTTTTTGGCAACACTTAAGGGTGATACATAGATTTGGTCTGCTTAAAAGTCATGACAAAAAAAAAGTATCATACACTCAATGTAAAACACGTTACATAGAATTTAAACTGGTCTATTCTTCATTGGACATGTGTGGCTATTATGACCGGATTGGTGGCAAGTCTGACAAATGTAATGACTGCTTGAGGGCTGAGACTCCACCCAATCCATCTCATTCTGTATCCTTGTAGACTTTGGGAGACCCTGTGTGCGTTCCAAAGTTGTGTTTGGGATAACGGTGGGTCCCTGTACTTGTTGAATCAACATCTCATTACCTATCGGGTACCAGTGTGCTGCATATACCTGATTAATGTAGGGGATAGTGAATACCGGGTCAACATAGTCATAATGGTTCAAATTTTCCATCTTGCATACTGCTAATACGTGACTGCAGGGAAACCTTCTTGATGAGAACCTCCCACATTGACATTTGCGATTGATCAAGTCAACCATCATTATGTCACCGGTGACGTGCGTCGATTGATTGTAAGCGTCCTCAACCTCATATAACTGCAAATCTCTGTCATAAAGTTGCACACGGTATGTGACTGTCAACTGGTCCATCCTTTGTAACTCTTCTTCAACCTTTTTTGAGACTATCCTACCTGCAGAGATATGTTTGTCAATCTCAACACGCCTGGTGACAAAATATTCGACAAGCCTACTACAAGTCATCTTCACCAATGCCGTTATCGGCAGATTACGTGCACCCCTTAGGACTTTGTTGACACATTCGGCTAGGTTAGTGGTCTATCTTCTTGACCATAATACTGTGCAGATCTTCTATGCATGGGTATAGACGATGATTCACCAGATTTAAGCTCAACATATATTTCAATAAAATTTTGTAGTGTCCGATTATCAAATGCATCTATGACACACTCTATGTCTTCATCATCACATATATCGTTCCTAATGTAGTATACACTTTCCTTACCAACTACAGTCTCCACTTTGGCAATTAACCGATGAATACATTGGCTGCCATGTAGCCCCAATTTTTGGTGAATTCTTTCTTTCAACTCGTTGTACGTAGTTCCCTGTTTGATTTTCATCATTTTCGTTTCTCCTTCAAATTGAACACCTTCAGGACCTTCAAAATGCCTCCCACTATGGTAGATCACAATAACTAGCATGTTTGAACTTGAACTCATCCTTCAAATATCAATTTGTCAGCTGCAAAAGGGAGCATTTCAACTAACAAGCGAAAAACAAAAGCCGAACAAAATGAAACTACAACGATTACACAACAATAATACCTTGAACAAGGTGGAATGAGCTTAAACCTTGATGGGTCGCACTAAAACTGAGAAAATACAGAGCATTGGGGGTGGGGAAGGGTTGCTATAGGATAAGACCTCCATTATAACGCAAAAGGGGTTTTTAAAAACCCTCCAGACGATATTTAGTTGACTAACCCGTTGGGTTAGTCGACTAAATGAGCGGTCAACAAAAAAAAATTGAAACCACGACTTTTAGTCGACTAAAAGGTGGTTTAGTCGACTAAAAGTGGTAAATGGAGAAATATTCTGAAAAGAGTGGTAAATTGATAATTATTTATCTAAAAAGTGACAAATGGGGAAAAAGGCAGAATACCTCCTGAATGTCTTGGATGCTTTTGAGCGGAGCACTTACTCGATGTGACATTTGCATCTGTCTAGTACTCTAGTAATCACATATTGTTCGATGGTGCGTCTGCATCCTTCTTCATTGCTTCAAGCCGGCCTTTTCCATTTACCTTCAAACATTGAAGATTCTCTTCCAAGTCATTAATTGATCAAACCATATTTTGATATGTTATTTTATGATTAATTTGAGGATTCAATCAAGTTAATTAGGCCAAAAATTTATTATTATGGTTAATTTAGATTAATAAGTGATTACATGAAAAGTGTTAAAAATGATAAAATTTTGCATTCATCTAAAATCACACAGCAAAAAGTTTAAGTTAGAACTTCTTCATACATTTTTTCTGTGCCAACCCCCCCCCCCCCCAAAAAAAAAAAAAAACACTGAAAGAGCAACACACGTATAATTTTAGGGGCTCACCTCATACAACAAGAGATTGCAATATTCATGATGAGTTGGCACTATACTCGATCCAATGTATACAGAATTTTGAAAGATGATGATTCCTTTCTTTAGTTTTGAAAAATAAATTGAAGCATCTAATTCCTTTATTGGAACACTATTTTGGATGAACAAGCGACATGAAGCTTCAAGGAGGGGAAATCAACAGTGAAATGGCCATCCGACGTGTTAAGAAAGTCACTCTGTACATAAAACAGAACCAATTAAAAATAAAACAACGGAAAATTTTTGAGAGGAGATGAGGTATTTTCCAAACAATAAATTGTACAGAGGTGGGCATATTTCTAAAAGTCTGTAAGGTTAAGGGCTCATGTTTTCTCGGAAGTTTTTACGAAGAGTAACTTTGCCCCGGATCTGTTGAAAGAAAGCAATTTTGTCTTGATTATTACTACCGTTAATTTTGACTGTTAATTGACCAAATATTGTAATATAAGAAGTATTCTAGAATAAAAAGTTTGGTCCAACATAAAAGAGGTTGACATGGTAATTAATAATTGTTTTCCACTTTTACTCTTTACAGGAAAGAAAAAAAAAAGTGATATATATTAAATACGTATTTGAAAATGACATTATTAAATAAGGGTAAAATAAGTAAATTTGAACAATTTAAGACACATTGAATGATTTAACTAACATTCATTGATTTATGTAAATTAGTTATATCATGGAGTGGAGGGAATATTAGCATAAAATTTCTTTGAAAAATAAATCTTCGCACTTACATTTAATTCATTTTATTCGGTCAAAGATTAATTATGTTTCAATTATTCACTTCTAATTTTTTTTTAAAATTTTTTGGGTGTAAATATAGACTATTTTGAGTCAAATACCAGCATATAAAGTATTGTGTATTTTTTTGCTACTGTATATATTAATTACACAACATACTCAGTATGTACGCAATATCATACAATGTGCACATAAAAACTTAATTTGATAATGTGCATATTATTTGACCCAAAAAAAAAAAATAGTGTGTATATTGTATATAAAATATCGTGTACGTAAAAACTTGATCCTATCAATATCCTTACTACAAGCTGTCTAATTTTTTTCAGTTAAAAAGAATGAATAAATAAATTTAATTAGAAAAATACAAGTACAGCATGTTGTTGTTGTCCTAATGTTTCTATATATACTACTTTGACCAAGTGTCAAATAAATTCGATATTTAGGTTTTAAAAAAAAAATTTGATATAATATAATTTTCACACCTATTTAAAATTTTTTAGAAGTGCTTAATTAGCTTGGTTTGAACAACATTGTTTTAAAAAGTTTATATCATCACTTTTGATTTCTACTAAAAAATTTAAATTAAGTAAACAAAAAAAAAAATTACATACATGGAAAAAAGAACACATGTAAATGAAGAGTAACATACCTCTTATACATGTAAATGAAGAGTAAATGATGGGAGGAGAGTTTACTTTGCAGGGGTGGTGACATGGTGGCATTAGAAGGCGACACATGGGAAGCCGTTTTGAAACTGCCGTGTGATTGTGAGATCCCGGAAGTGGGGACGTTTTGGAGATTGGATCAAGTGGGTATGCTGAACCATACGTGGGCTTTGTATTAAACTATTAAACCTTAAGATTAACAGTTGGAGGATGCTGAACCATACGTGGGCTTTGTATCAAGTGGGTATGCATTATTTTGACTTGTTTGACTTAATTTGACCTTCTAAAAAGATCTTGTATTAAATTTAAAGTGCTACCAGCACTACTAGTAGTGTAGTGATATTGGGATTAATTTCCCCCCTCCCAGTCTTGGGTTTGATGCCCCCTCCCCTATCACCTTGTATCAAAAATAAAAAAAATTTAAAGTGCTCAATTTTCAATACCAATGCCTTACTAAAGAATTTTCTGTTTTTAACAAATATGTGTTGGTCCTTGAAGTACTGATATTAACACAATGTACCCTTAAGCAGCAAATAGTTAGTGATCGATGGGATGATGTATTGATGTTTGGTCCTTCTTAAACCATAAACATGAAGGTACGAACTACGAAGCAAATAATATATATATACACATACACATATATATAGGAAAAAACATTTCTCATTTTACAGGAGAAGTATTTTCTCATGTCACAAACACATAAAATGGTAGGACCCACACAAATATAATTAACATTATATATATATATATATATGTGGGTCCTATTATTTCATGTGTGTAGGAAATTTTTCCTTCTCATGTAACATGAGAAGTTTAAACCCCGTATGTATGTATATATATATATATATATATATATATATAAAATATTGACTAAATAATATGTTTTGGTATATGAATACCACAAGGATCCATCCAAATTGAGTTTGGGCTCACTTGAGTTTTCTAGGTCTCTGAATATATTCAAAAGGCTAGAGTCATATTATAACCACTAAGAAAATAAAAACTCAAACAGAATGACCATTGCTTTGTCGTACAGAAGGAAATGGTCAATCAAAGAGTTCAATCGAAGGAGAAATCCAATCCTGAAGCACGATCTGCATCTGCAAAATTCACTATTTGAAAAAAAATGCTAATCAGCTAACAAAATTAACAACTGCATGAAAGAGAACAAACAAGTGTAATCACATGATGATGTTGGCTAACTTTTTCCATCAAGTAAATAGATAACAAAAAACATGGTACTTATTAAAGGAAAGAAACGGTTGCAAGACAAGTATTAATTATGTGAGAGCAAAAAGAGTCATATTAGAAATGTTAACTTACAACTATATATATCTAACCAAGTCGATGGTTGAAATATAGATTGGAAATGGTGCTCGGCAGAAGGATCATCACATTCCAAATTGTTCCACCAATATTCCTCTCCACTGATAAGTCTCAATTTATGTTTGGCAGAGTTAGAATAAAGTGGTAACTTTTTCAGATTTGAACAACCCTGTATTCTAATGGCTTTTAGGCAAGGAAAAGACAAGGCGGTTTTATGGATGCTCTCAAGCTTCAGCATGCCATATAGCTTAAGGTTTACAAGAGAAGAGAATATAGAAGAAGAATCCATGATCTCATCTTCCTTTATCACTTGTTCTATTGAGTCGAAATGATAAATAACAAGTAATTGAAGCAATGGGGCATACTTGAGCCATGTTACATGTGTTAAGGAATCGCAAAAACCGATAGCCACGCTTTGAAGCATGGTTAGAGAGTAAGTTATGTCATAAATACAAGAATCTTCTACTGCACTTGTCAAATTCCACATAGCAAACTGTAGTAAGTGCTTCATTTTAGAAATGCAAGCCAACAATAAATGCATCTCTAATGGTGTCTATCAATTCATCAACACGAAAAGCACATATGCAACTTTGCAGCTTGTTTGACTCAAATAACTTGTTGAGACCATTCTTTGTTGCTATCTCAACATTTAGTTCTTCAATATAGGGTAGACATTCCACCTCCTTTAGGAATTCTCCCTCCACCTTTCTATCATCTTCTCTTCCAACTAATGAAAAATGACTGTGAACTCTTAACACTCTTAACTGTTGAAGACTTGATATCACTTTCGACAGAATACTTATAATATTAGAACATATAAAGAACAAGTTAAGTACCTTCAAATTTTTCAAATTCTCCAACTCCATGGGATACTCAAGTGCATCTAAATTCAAAGAAAGATATTCTAAAAGACCTAACTCACCAATTTGTTCAAGTCCACACACATTGCGAGCACTTAGTCTTAACACCTTTAATTTGCTCATGTATTTGATGTTTTCCAAATGTACCGAGTTGCAACTCAACAATAGTGTCACCAGATTGGGACAAGTTATAGGTGGTACAAGCCGTGTGTCTTGTTGCGCTATGATTGAAATCCTTTCAACAATTTTCCATGTTTCAACATCATCATGGGATAATGTTACTACCTCTCCTTGTGCAAGAACCTTTTTAATACTTTCATCTTGATCACGAGCTAACCATAATGCCATGTCTCGAATCATATCATGCATCTTAAAGGAACGGCCCACAACAATATCATCTTCAACACTCTCCAACAAGCAACAAAGCTTTAACTTTGCAATAACAGAATGACCATCATTCCGAATATCATATACGCTCCTTGTCACATCTTTACAGAGAAGCCCCTCCCCTATTCATTTATCAATGATATCACTAGCTCGAATCTCATGATCATCTGGATATGATGTGCAGTACAAGAAACATTTTTTATGAGTGTCATCTGGCAATCAATCATAGCTCAACTTAAGGACAGAGAAAACCCGTCTCTCCAAATCTGGACCAGTCCAAGAAGAACTTGTTAATCTATTTATCGAGCCCTCCTATGCTTCAATGCTTTCCACACCAGCCATGGCACTTCCTACCACAATTAATGCAAGTGGTAGCCCTTTGAACTTTGCAACCATTTCTTTAGCTAGGACTTTGATCCTAGGGTGTAAGTTTATTGTCTCCTCACCAACTTTCTTATGAAATAGTTCTAATGCTTCTTCCTCTTTTAAAAATTCTACTTTGAATGATTTTTGAGCACACATCCTTCAATCGTGTTGTGAACAACACTTTGGACTCAAACTCAGTATCTTTTTGATGTGGTACCCCCACCAAGCTCAAGTTTAGCCTCTCCCACACATCATCCAATAACAAAACAAATTTTTCCTTCTTCAAGGCACCCAAGATCTTTGAAGATTTTTGTTCTTGATTAAAGCAATCCTTCCAAGTCTTATCTTCAATCTTTACTAATTTTCTTATGTTGTACATGATTCTATCCAAGTCAGGCTCTTTGGATACCACGACCCAAATCACAAGAAAATCTGGACTTCTTTTGCCAAGTTCATTGTTAATTTTCTTTAATAAGGTGGTCTTCCCCACTCTCCATATAAACCTATGACACTAATCTCATTTGCTTCAATAGTATTCCAAACCTTATCAAATATGAAATCTTGCCCCACGGTCTCAATAAGAGGTATTTGATCAATCGGCTTACGTGGCAGCTTGTGAGTAATTTGATAATCCTTACCAAACCTTTGTTCCATGGTGTTTAGATCATCTGCATCATGGAGCATCTTTTTGGCAACTTTCTTTCCTAATTTGTAGCTTGACTTGCAATTCTTTGGACAACATTTACTTAGGCATTTGTTTTGGATTTCTTGGGCTCCTTGAACTCGAATCTCTTTTATTTCCAGTAAACATAAAATTGTCAATTAGATGGATGTTTCTCCCCCCCCCCCCCCTCTCTCTCTTTTGTGGAACCTTTGTACTAATTAAGCACACTTTCATACCAAGTATATTGATACGCCAGATAAGAACATGCAGATCATAATATGAATGACTGATCGACCAAAAAAAAGAGAATGACTGATTATTATTATTATTTGGAAAAATTAGAACCAAGGACCTAGAGCTGATGATATTTATTGAGAAATACCGTAAAAATTGTAATTATTCAAAAGGACCAATAGCCAAAACATAAATTTAAAAATACTAAATTGCCCTTGATTAAACTTCTTACATTCCCTCCTTCAATCTCTCCCACATTCTACTTTAAAAGTAATTTATATTTTTATTTTCCACGGAAATTACAACCACCAAAATTATCATTTTTTAAGCCTTAACTAACATCTACATAATCATGTCATCAATATACATAATCATATCATCAATATATTATTTAATTATTAACACAGATATTTCCCCATTTAAATCATTAAGGTTTTTTTTTTCCTGATTTATATAATCTTATATAAAATAAACTCAGAGTAAAATAGACCAATTGAGAAGATGTTAAATTTTTTATCTAATATTTTAATCATTAAAAAAGTTGTATCTCAAAAAAATTTAACATTATTGTTATTTGAATATTGTAGACTTTATTGATTATGTTAATAAATTCCTACATAAGTCCTAAAAAAATGAGAGAAATTGCGTTTAATATAATAAAATTTAAAAATTCATCTTGGTTCTAAAAATGAAATATGAGAGAAAATGTAGGAGATTTAAATAAGGTTAATGTAGTATTTTTAAATTTTTATTTTGACAATTGGTCCTTCTAAATAATTACAACTTTTACGGTCCTTCCTAATAAATATTATCTCTTCTAGGTCATTCGTCCTAATTTTCCTTTTTTTTTTTGGCAAATATGATTGACATTTTTTTTTTTACTGCAAAATATGAATGATTATGTTTTTTTCAATATATGCCTATAATAAAATATATTTGACTCTCTTAATTAGGGAATAATTTTGTTAATTTTTAATGTTATTTTTAGGATAAAAACTTGAACACCTCTCAATGTTTTGCAAAATGACTTATAAAATGAAACACAAAATCCTTCTGGAAGATATGTTATAATAGGCAATTAAGAGAGTATGGAGTTTATTCACCAATGCTTAAAAAAAACAAAAACAAAAACAAAAACAAAAGAAGAAGAAGCTCTCAAGCATTTCACGCACTAAAAGAAAACGGGAAAAAAAGAAAAAAAGAAAAGAATGAATGCCGGAATTAAAAACAACTAATTAAAAACAAAATGTTGAATTAAACCTTTGACATCCAGCCTAATATATAAATAAATAAACCTTTGAGGGACTTTGGGATAGAGATGTCTTGCCTATAATAATACTAAACAAATTAATTTGTTATATATTGAATAATGTTAACATGTATTAGTTTTGAAAACGATTTAAAATTGCAAGAAATTAATTAAAAATAGTAGTCAAAATGAAATTAGATAACATTACAAGGCAACACGTTGAATTAAACATTCATTAAAATTATGTCCCTAGCTTTAATTTTAGGGTTAAGGTACAGATTTGCCAACCAATTATTACCTGAGGAGTGTCTGACACAAATAACAATTAAGAGGATCAAAATTGCCAATCAACAATTAAAAAGTGAAAAAAAAAAGAATTGGTGCAGATTCGCCAACGAACTATTACCTCGTCACTGTCTTGGTGTTTTCGTCTTCCATTGACTGTCACAGTGTCGATGACGTCAGCGTCTCCAAAGCTTCCATTATTGTTGGGTGTTCCACTCACCCTCTTGAACTCATCTAGCAGTTCACAGCTTTCGATTGGCACACACCTTTTACCCTGGTTCCATCCTTCTGATGCCACAAGTAGCAACCACCGCTACCACAATGCCTGCTCCCAGTCCCATCTTTGTTGATGTTTGCCTTGTCCAACAATAAGACTTAACCGCTTTTTTTTTTCTAGTGTCTTCGCCACTGTCCTACGCTAGTGCCTCATATTTTAATAATTAATTGTGGTAGTTGTATTTTTTTAATAGTTATTTAGCGCTTTTTTTTTCACATTTTAATTGTTGATTGGTAATTTTGGTCCTCTCAATTGTTATTTGTGCCAGATGCTCTTTGGGTAATAGTTGGTTGGCAATTTTGCACCTTAACCCTTAATTTTATACTTTATATATGCATTGACTACTGGAGACAAGTAAAAAAAAAAGATCATCATGACTGAACTATATAATACTAATCTTCAATATAATATAATACGATGTTCACCAGAAAACTTAATTTGATAGTATGCATGTTATATATGAAATATCGTGTACCTAAAAACTTGATCTTATCGGTATCCATACTACAAGCTGTCAAAATTTTTTCGGTTAAAAGAAATGAAGAAATAAATTAATTATAAAAATATGTACAACATATTGTTGTGGTCCTAATGTTTATATACTACTGTGACCCCATTTCAAATAAATTCGATATAATATAAGTTTCATACGTATCTGAAAACTTTTAAAAGTGCTTAAATTTATATCACTTTTGATTTCTTCTAACAAATTTAAATTAATTCATGAGAAACTATTGAGCTAAATATTTATGACTTTGTGAACTAATTAACAATCAAGTAAACAATAACATTACATACATAGTAAAACACTTAGTAAAAAAAAGGACAGATGTAAATGAAGAGAATTACCTCTTGAATGTTTTGGATACGTTCGAGCCATAGACTGACTTCATTTGTCCTTTGCAACTCTCCTGTTTCTTCATCTGCTTTAATTTTTGCTTCCACATCCTTCTTCTTTGCTTCAAGATCATTCCATTTAGCTTCTAGAGACTGAAGGTTCTCTTCCAAGTAACGCATAAAGTCAACTTCTTGTTTGGCGCAACCACACAAATACTTTGTTATGTCCCATATGATATTCTCCATATCTGCCTCTGACTTTTGATCTTTCAAACAATGCTAAACTCGCATTCATCCAAAATAACACAGCACAATGTTTTAAGTTAGAGCTCTTTTTTCAGCAAAATATATTATAACTAAATAAGAAGATACAGCTTTGCTCGGAAAAACTTGGACAAATACTGAGCCTTTGTCTTCTTATTCAAATAAGCAGCAACCTATATAAGAGAGCAACAATTCAATTTAATCCTATATGCGCTAAATGAACTTGTTGCATGCCACAGATGTTTTGTCAAAGAGAATGATGTAACGGAGAATCAAATCAAAGTGTATATTGAAAGGCAACCAAGCCAAAAGGATTTAATAATAATACAGATGCCATGTTTGGACCTTTATTTTGAACAAATGAGACATGAAGCCTCAAGGACGATAAATCAACATGGATATGCCATTGCAAGTGTATGATAAGAAAAGCCAATATGCAAATAATACAGAGTCAATTAGAAACAGGACAATTGAATGATTGTGAGAAAAGGTTATATATATATATATTGTAAGAAGAATCCACATTCTCTCTTACTTCCTTTATTATCTCTGTCATTGACATGCATCCATATTTCCAACAATGTCAAGCTAGTTTGCATTTTTGCGCGCACGTCCACACCCCCCCCCCCCCCTGGGGGGGAAAAAACCCACACACACAAATGTATAGGTATTCAACATGTTTGTGTTTTCAAAACGAAAGACCTTATATATACTTCACATAATTTTGAGGGCTTACCTAATCACAAGTGATCACTTTAAATTTATGGACTTGGTTCAGCTGTTGATACAACTTATAGGATTCGAATCAATGATTCCGTTCTCTAGTTTTTTTTCCCCCCTTACATGTTCATTTGCCTCAATATTTTCCTTCAGTAAGGCTCTATTTATTGGTCGTTTTGCTTTCAGTTTGGCTTTGGCTTTTGTTTTTGTCTGTTCTCACATTCATAAACAAGTTAGAAATTGACCATGCATTGTGGTTCAATATTCAGAGTCTTATTATGACCACCAAGAAATGATAAACTCAAACAGATTGACCATGCATTGCTTTGTATGTACAGAAGGGTGTAATGGTCAACCGAAAAGTTTGCATGGATAGGGGGTAAAAATCTAATAATAACAAATCAATAAGAATACACATGTCATGTTTGATGGTCTTTTATTTTGAACTACAGAAGCAAAACCAAATCGAAGCTCTCAAAGAACGGAAGAAATCAAATCGTGCACCAGCATATGCATCTACAAATATAAAAAGCCAATCAGCAAACAAAACAATTAGTAATTGCATGAAGTATTCACACCCAAACATTTGTATACAAGGAAAATCACATGATGATGCCGGCTAACTTCTTGACATTCAGTAAAGAGAATAGAGCTGGATCAGCATTTTTCATGTCAAAAGCAATATGCTTATTTTTTTATAACAATAAAGCGTAAAGTCATATTACATCATGACAATTAAAAGAACAAAATAAAAAAGGAGGAAAGAATCCTATTTCAAGACAAGTATTAATTATATGAGAGCCAAAAAAAGTGTGCTAATGTCAGAGAGCTATTTACCATAAACAAACATGAAATCTAATGAGGGTTGAAATTTTGATTGGAAATACCCATGAACTTTCAAAATTAGAGAAAAAATGACACAACCATTAAAAATGCCTAACATCCATTACTTTTCATGCTGGGACACACCGTCCACTTCAACAGTAAATAACGAACGATCGGTGGTTTAAATGGTTCAGTCATTTTTTCTCCAATTTTAAAGTGCACAGGTATTTTTACACTTTATGTATAAGTTCATGGGTATTTTTGCACTTTAACCCAATAATTAATCAGAAAATTTGGAAAAAAAAAAAAATGAAACTTAAAAACTCATACATAGGCCAATGCTCTGTTGTGTCAGAGAAGGATGTAACAGAGAATCAAACTGTGGCAGCCAAAATCAAAAAATAATAATAATACAGATGACAATGTTTGGACCTTTAACAAGAGACATTAAACCTCATAAAACTGGTTCCGTTTGCTGAAAAAAAGACAGAGACACGAATCCCTCAATTTAACACAACAGTGGGAATGCCATTGTGAATGATAAGAAGGCCAATATGCAAATAATACAGAGCAAATTAGAAACAGAATAATTCAAAGATTATGAGAAAAGATTAAGTTTGTTCCAAACAATTGTTCAATATATGGTCTTGTTGAGTTTCATTAGCAGAATTGCTCATTTCAATTTCATCACATATGAACAGACAAACCATTTAACAAATAGAGCAATGCATCAAATCGATGTGAACAAATCACGCAGCCATAGGTGCTTCATGTTTCGCATGGAAGCCTATAATAAAGGCATCTTAGCCGTGGTCTCATGACTTTTGTTAATCTACGTAAAAATGTCTGAAACAGACAAAATGCTAGCCCAAATATTGACTAATCTAAAATCTTCAATGGCTGAAAATAGAGCTATTTTCTTTTTGCATGAAACCGCTATTAAAAATCTTGAAGTCAAATGAGGCAACTAACATCACAAGTGAATGCTATGTTAAGAAGTAATCTTCCTACAATAGAGTTAATTTGGATTAGCTTTTGGAGAATAGCTTCGAGAGAAAAAGTGGTAAAAGTGCTTTTTCATAATAAATTCTATGAAAAAAGTAATTTCCATAAAATGATAGTGTTTGGATATTGTGATCAGAATAGCTTTTTCATTGTCAAATTTACCAAAAAGGACATTAGCTTTTGTTATAATTGCATATAAAGGATAAAGTTGTATTTTAAATATTTTTAACATTAAATGGCATAATAAATACCAAAAATTACATAAATTTGTGTACAAAATTAAATTTATAATGTTAGTAAATTATGCAACATGACAAAGATCAAACATATATGTTTTAATAAATTGTATAGACAAAAATCATTTATAAATAGTAATTATATAAAAAAAATATCTTTGATATTAATATATGTTATTTATTCAATAGTTAAATGTTGGATGGCTAAAAATTGGAACCTTAATTTCAGCAATTATCCTCACTTACATCATATGCAAGTAGCCGCCTCAGTAGTTCATGAGCTAATATGCACAAAAATTGAAAAATCAGTTCCTTCACAAATTTACCAAAAAGCTAATAGGAAACCTATCTTTCAAGAGACTCAACAGCAGAGGATTCCTAGCCACAGAACAACAGGCACAGTAGTTTCTCACAATAATCAACTGATCAACAACCTATAGTAATGCAATTATCAATCCAGTAGGCAAATTCAGCAAGCACGAAACTGATCCAGGGGCAAGCCACTTCCAGTATTGAAACTGATAAACATAGCAAATTGAACTCCAAATGCCAGAATCACAAGCTCAAATCAAACTTTCACAGTCTTAACAAGAGTGACATAACCAAAACAATGACAGCAAAATGAATCCAGAAAATTCTACTACTATTCTTAACAAGAGTGACATAACCAAAACAATTAGCCGTGCAGTTAGACTCTGATATCATAAGATCAACAATTTGGTATCAAAGGTATACATGGCGCTGAAATTCATGACAGTAACTACCAAGCATCCCATGATTTTAAATATTTGTTATGAACAAGCACCTCTAACAAATTGGTGAAGAAGTAACGTTCTTTAGCCTAGACTTTGATGTCTGAGAGTTGAAAATCGTGGGGAAAAAATTGAAATATAACTAATATGCATAATGCAGTTAGAAAACAATGAACATAGCATTACTGTCATCGATCAATTTAGCAAAGGTTAACAGAAAACCATTTTCCCAAGTCACAATTTAAGAAGCGGGAACCAATTATTAGCTTAAGGGAAAGCTATAGATGCTACATTTCATTTTGTTTGTGTTATCTTTCAGCTAACTGACTCATGCTCTGTACTCTGTAACTCTAGTCTAGTTTGTATGCGGGAACAAATTACACTAATCTGTCTAACATATTCAGAAAGAAAAGGGCAAGGATTCATTTCGGTATACATGCCCTGTTCTGCAGAGCACTTTGCAGCTCATGGGATGTAAAGCAAGACATGCCTTTAAGGTGAGAAATAAACAGGACAAATCAAAGAAATCCTACCAGAAATTCTCTCCGAAGGTTGATTCACCCCGCTCCACCGTCGACCTTCTCCGATCTCGGACAAACCACCACCAGCCACGACAAACAAAAGATCCGCCGAAATGGGGACAAGTACGGCTTCAAGCTTCGAAAGAGAAGAAAAAGAGAGACACAAACCACCACCAGCCACCACCTTCGCCAGACCGGCCAAAGCCAACCACGCGGACAACACTGTTAACTTCCGGGAGTTTGAACGAGGAAATGGCGACAATGATGGCTTCAAGATTTGAGAAGAAAAAATAGTGTTCTAACCACCAGCAGCGACCACCTTCTCCGGATCCGTCGAAGACAACCACGCCGTCACAATCTGGAGCCGAAGACAACAACGCTGAACACTCCGAACGACCAGCAAGCCTCGAGCAACTGTTGAAGCTTCGGTTTTTGAAGAAAAGAGAGCGAGAGACAGAGGACAGTGATAGAGGAAAGGGGACAGTGAGATATATCTGTTGTGGGTAATAATTAGGCTCAGCGTTAGTGGCTCTCAGAAAAAGTAACAAAAGTCGAGATTCTCCAAATCTATGGTTTTGGCTATAAAAGTTTTTTTTTTTTTGTTCCCCTTCAGGGAACCAGGTATTTAGCTGATAAATTTTAAAGCCAAGGTTTATCATGTAAAAGTACTTTTTTTTTTTTGGGTTGGTTGGCAAACTAGTGATACCATTCTCAATCCAAAAAGAGGAGGAATGAGGAGTGTTATACAATCAACTTGAGAAGTGATCAAGTGTTAATAGATGTGTCTAACTCAAGTAAACCAAGCCCTAAGAAGAAGGATCATATGGTTGTTAACATTGATGATGAGGAGGTCGATGAAGAAATTGTGGAAGAAGAAGAAAGTAAAAAGAAGAAACAGGCTTAGGAGAATCTTGATAATGTGCTGAAAAGTAAGCCGTTGCACCTGAAAAATATAGATGAGAAGAAGAGGATGACACTCACCTCTAATGTGTGCTTGCGCGCTCAACTTGCAGAAGTCAACTTGGTACTCTGTCTCCTTCCCTTCACCGTCAACTTCGAGCTCCCTCTGGTTGGATTCTAAGCTCTGAACTTACAGAAGCTCCAAGGTATGCTCGCAACGCTCAAACTCTCGTCATTCCAGGTTTGTCGTTTACGCCAGGAAGAAGATGAACCTAGTTGGTTCATGATCTTGATTTTTTCAGCTTCACACCACATACGATATACCTAGCTATATATATATATATATATATATAATACCTAGCTACACTTGTGTTGCAGAAGCTGAAGCACCTAAAAGTACAGCTTTTAACTTTTTTTTGGATATCCAATAACAAAAGAGTGTCTATATGTATATTTTGTCTCCTTTCAGTTTATCAACTCAACAAGTAAATTAAAGGAAAAATTGGTAAAAAAGTTTCCCTTTGAAAATTGTTTTAGCTAGAATATTACTATTTTGGCTATAAAATTGTTTATTACTATTTTGGCTATAAAATTGTTTATAATATTAGGAGATAGGTTATTCTGTCTATCTTTATTTTGTTTACTTTTATTTATCTCTTTCAATACCATTAGATTACAATATCATCCAACGACAGAGATTTGAGGAATAAAATAAAAATTTTTACTCCTTCCTCTCTCCCACTGCCTCCCCCCCCTCTCTCCCTCTCCTTAGCTGGATCCCTGGATTACAATTTTCTAAGAGCGGGTTTCTGGTATTCTTGTTGCAGGGTCAAAGAAGTCTGCATATTTAGAATGTTGAAATGTTTTCAATAGCGTGGGTGGTTCTTGTTTATTCGTCATCTACGAATAGGAAGATTTATTTTTTTCGGTTTTCAAAATATAATGTCATGATTAGAAAATTTCGATACAGATGCAATTGGAAAGGCAAATCTATAGTTCAATAGTGTATTTGAATCTGGAAGCAAAACGCAATGATGGGGTTGAGGGGTTCTTTAACGACGAATTCATGGTGGTATGAACAAAATGAAAAGGCAAAAAGATTGGGAGCAAGAGTTTCATGAAATAGAGACCTACAATCAGATCGATAAACACACTTTCAAAGCAAACAGATATTAGTTGGTCGGGGGAGAGAGGAAAAGGTAAATGAGTTTATTTTATCCCTCAAATCTTCACCATTGCATGAGATTATAAGCTAATAGTTTTGAGAGAGATAGGTAAAATAACGATTGGCAAAATAACTTATCCTTAATACTAGTACCTTTTCTGTATAAAAATATAGGGATAAATTATTCTGCCTACCTTTGCCTATCCCTCTCAATACGTTAGATTATAATCTCATTTCTTATCCCTTCCCCTCTCCCTCCCTCTCTCTCCCTCTTTCATCCACTAGCATAAACATTATATATATATATATATATATATATATATATATATATATATATATATATTGTATTATTAAGATTTAAATAATATGCAGCTTTCTGTTTTTTTTTTTGCACCCAGTATCTTAAATTAATTAGTTTTCATGATACTAGTATTACAGATAAATGTAAAACTGGAAACTAATTAATTTGAGATATTGGGTGCAAAAAAATTTCAGAAAGCAATATATAATTTAGATCTAAATAAATACAATATATATATATATATATATATTAATCCCTCTAATAGAGGTATGAGTATATAATTGGGTACCTAAGAATGGGCACCTAATATTAGAGCCGAGAAACACGGGCCCGACCCTTTTAAGCCCTGACCCTGCAGGGCTCGGGTTTGAAAAATAGATCAGAAATTTAAAATTTGCCCTGCAAGGCTGGCCCTGTAGGGCCTCGGGCTTAATCGGGCCAGCCCGTTTAACTGTAGCTCTTTAAAAAAAAAATTTAATTACTTAGACTTATACTTAATGAATGTGTTTATTTGTAATTACTTATATTTTTTTAGTTTAAACTATAACTCTTTTTTTATGTTTATTATTATTCTGTATTAAAACACATGATTAGTTATTATAAGTTTTAAAGAAAGGATATTTTCATATTAAATAAACGCATACTTTGGTATTACAACATTATATAAGTAATAAATTATAAATATATTTTGTGTAAAATAAGTATAATTTTTTTTACCTATCAGTAAAATCATGCATGAACCGAAGGAATTTGCTGACACACAAAATTACGAGAAGGAAAGGTATTTTGTCATGGGCATATATAAAGCAATTCTTTTGTTCAATATTTTTTGGAAAAAAAGGGAAAAAAAAACATATTCTTTGTGTTTATTTGTTTTTTATTACGAATTAATGAATGTGTTTATTTGTTGAATGATTTATATTGTATAGATAAATGTTGATAACATTTATTTGATAGATTAAAACTTTAATGGTTGCAATTTACTAATTATATTTCTTTAAAGAAAATCGAAGGAAAATAGTTAAAATTTAGAATAGTAATTTTCAGGCCCTGTAAGGTCGGCCCTGATACTATCGGGTCGGGTTTTGAAAAACAGATATTTTTCTTACTCCAGGCCCTGTTGGGTCAGACCGGCCCTATTTCCCAACTCTACCTAATATGGACTCACTCAAACGGGCACATTAATTATAAACAAGGTGTGGTACTGCCGTTGGGGATTAAGAGAACAAAGCAAGTGCTTATCTGACTCAAATCCACATTTAATCATTTTGTTTTTTGTTTTTATTTGATTAAGGGAAATAATAACAACAGCTTTCGGGGTTTTTGCCTCTCTTAAGTATGCTTTCTAATATTTAAATTTGTATTCTCCTCCTTATAAACTCATATATAATACACTCTTTAAAAACCATTAAACTGATTTGATTAGATTAAAGCAAGTAGGTAATTTAATAAATTATAATAAATTGAATTAAGTTAGTTTAAATTTTTATGGTTGCAAAATGCTTAATGTTAGTTTATAGATTTAAGTTGAACTTTTAATATGCAGAATTTCTTCTTTCTTTTTTTTCCCCCTTTGAACACTGAATTTCTTTTTTTTTTTTTACTAAACTGTTTTTAAGTTAAAGTACTCTGACTGGCTTTCAATATAACCCCTCTAAAAAGTTCATGATCATGTTAACAAACCAGAGCCCATCAAACTTTTATTTTTAAACCACTTTTTGATGCTTATCTTCGTTTTGTCAGGTGAAGGTGTGTATTTCAGTTGGGAGATGTGTGTGAGAGAGAGTGCGCAAAACAGTATACATAGCATGTGCCTTGTGGGTTTTGTTTTGATGACTTTTCACTTATACAGCACCGATTCTCTTTCTTGGCCTCTTGCATTTTCTCATCTCTCTTCTCTCTCTTTTTTTTTTTTTTGGTAACATTTATTAAGTCTTTTCCCCCTAATTAAGATACGAGAATGGTACATTATTGCCTCAAAAAACAATAATAATAATAATTCATATGAGAAATTGCTTGTTGGAACAATGGAATTTTCACCTTTCATTACATCACCTCGCATTGGAGGATCTTGCATATCAACGCATGAAACATGAGAAATGGCTGAATTTCAAAAGCAAAAATTTAAATTATAATCAGAAAAAAGAAGGGAGGGGGAAAAAATTATCTTACTAAATGTATTATTAGAAAGACATGATACGGTTTGAAGAGCTACATTTTAAATTCAATTAAAACCACGATGATGTACTGTTGTTGTCAAGGACACTACCCATCTGTTCTATATTTTCTATATGTTAAATATTATCCCGCATATAGTAATATACTTTAATATATACCAGTTAGACAAAACAATATCATTATATTTGTATAAATCACTCTGAAGTCTCAAAAATGGAATGTAATTACCAAAAAATAAAGGAGCAGAATAAGTGTTATTATTTCCTACACTATAACTTGTGATTGCATGCTGCTTACTTGTTAAGGGACTTCTTGGTGATTACATTATTTCTTTGTAACCTCATAATGATTTTCACATTTTATATTCATGACCCATAGGGTCCATTTTCGTTGAAGAAATTTTTTACTTTACATTTTAGGAAAGCAAAGAGGTAGTGAGTAGTGAGTACTGCCAACGAAAGAGAAAACAAAGTTCAGATTCAACAAACAACAAATCCAATCATATTAAAATAGAAAATAGGTACGCCTTATGTTAAATAAACATCATTTAAAGGTCCCCAAAAAAAATAGGTCAATGATATAATGAGGGGACAGTCAAAAGACAACTATAATTAATTCAGAGAAATCTAATAAAATGCTTGTTTAAGAGAAATCTAATTATTAATTGTTAATAATTTTAAGTAGTTTACAATAGCAGAAGAGCCAATTTGCTAAATAAGTATTGACAGTGATCAAGTAAATGAAATCATAACAACCAAGAACGTTGAGAACTGAGTTACAAAGGTTCTGTTAGTTCTAAAGTACGAAAACTAAGAATAAGATAGTGAAATATACTCTTCACGATACCAAACATCAAAGCATTGGTTAAAAAATAAATCAATTTAAAGACACATAATGGATATTATTGTCCAAGAGATTGACTACTTTGTGCATATCTTCTTTAATCTTTGATGCAGATTTACCCAACAAATCAGATGCAAATCGATCAAAGAATATAACTGAACATTTTTCATCATACACTTTGTAGCGAACTTTAAACCTACCAAATGCACGAGTGGAAAACCAAAGAGAATATATCTACAATTAATTATTTAAACAACATGGTTAAGCAAAATAACGTACTTCGGGACAATCATAAGCACATCCTTATCACATTTGGTGCAATTACGGACCAAGTATCCTTGGCATCATTAACATATGAGAAAAATGTGTAACTCATTTCCTGTAAGGCGGAAAAAAAAAAGGTTTACAAAACATGCGAGAAGGTCTGAAGATGATAAACAAAAGTAAACTGTAGTGGCTTCTATCATATTTGAAACCACCACGATCTGAAAGATGCAAGTGATAAGATGAACTTGGCTTTCTGTGGAATCTGTTCGGACATCTCATTATAATATCCTCCCTCGTGTGGAGATTGTTGCCGCCACTGATGCTCATTACCATTTTGCGAGGGGCCATTGTGATTGATGCTACCGTTTGGACTCCTCAGTATTGCCTTTAGTTGCATGTTCTTGCTCTTCCTTCTCCCTGTTCCATTGCTCAATCACGGCACGTCTCTCCTCACGGCCATCTCTCTCAGGACTGCGGTTCTTCCTCCTTCTAGGACTTCGACTGCAACTCCGTCCCCTCCGATGCCTAGGGCTTACACTCCTCTGTTTCCTGCTTCGACTTTCATGATTATAGTCTCTCTCATCATGCCTCCTGCTATGACTACGATGTGATTGCTCCTCATGGCTTCGATGCCTATAAGGACTCCTGCTTCTACTTCAATTGTGCCTTCTATGGTACCTCCCAAACAATTGGTGCCTCAACTCCCTGAGATAACAAATTTAAAAAAGAAAATGAGATTTTAAGTTGGATGCCAAAAAGAAAAGAGTGTTGTAATTGCACATAATATGAAACTCAGGAAAATCTCACCTGCTAATGTAGTAAGTACTACTATTTGATGATCATCACATTTGGGTATCCATTAAAATTAGATTGTCAATTATGTGGAAAGCAGAGCAAAGCTTGGGAAAAAAAAATTAAAAACCGAAATAAGATAAATGACCAGTAGAAAATCTTCCGGTTCGGTTCTTAAGAGCATTTGCAGCATGCTCTTCCTCTCTGAACAGAACGTACATATTACCCACTTGCCAAAAAGTACATTTAGGAACTTAGCCTCCGAGGATAAGTTAAAAGGGATCGATAAAAATGAAAAACACATACCATATGGTCGGCGAGGTTATCGCAAATATTGAGGCTTTCAATATCTCCATACTTGCTTAGCTCCTCAAATAAATCTTCATAGAATTCTTGCATTTAGGAGATTAATGTAAACACAAGATCCAATAAA
Organism: Acacia crassicarpa; assembly: GCA_034222035.1. Taxonomy (NCBI): domain Eukaryota; kingdom Viridiplantae; phylum Streptophyta; class Magnoliopsida; order Fabales; family Fabaceae; genus Acacia; species Acacia crassicarpa. Next base: position 481,402 of record JAWXYG010000019.1, on the reverse strand, counting down.
AATTGGTAAAATCGACTTCTACGCATAGAAAAAAGAGAGAGGAAGGAACCTCGAAATGGTCTTGAATCTTGCGGGGGTCAATTGGTTGACCCTGGGCGTTGATGCCGGGGGTGATCATGTCGAGACGCTGGTACATGTTGTAGAGTAAAAGATTGGGGCTTATGTTGGGCTTGGTGTGGAGTCTAGAGCATCGATCTCCATGCCTGCAAGCATCGATCTCCATGCCTGCAAGCACCGATCTTAAAATAAAAAGGGCAATTCACCCTATGGAGATAAGGAACAAAGTTGAGTAATTACCGTCGGAATCGATGAAACACAAAGGAGGACGTTAAATGAAGGTGACCGTTCCGTTCCGCCAATTAGGATAAACTACTGCAAATAAATTATACCTCGGTGGAGAAAAACGCTAAACTCATCGGAAATATGCAATAATTCAATATGACAGATGAACCAACGTTTGAAGTAGCTAATGGAATTCAAAGTAAGGTTGAAGAAGAGTCTCCATAGTAAATATAGGGCAGAGCGATGGGCGGGTTGGGCAACCCGAAGCTAAACCCATAGCCCGCCCATTTAATTTTAAATGGGTATGGGTTAGCTCATACCCGTACCTCAACCCATTTAAACCCATGTAAATGGACTAGCACATAAATGGGTGGGCTAACCGGGTTTTGGGTATCCCATTTACATTTGATTTGTTTATTTTTCTTTAAAATAAACATACATAAGCATTATGCATCCATCCAAATTCATCATTCCAATTTCTGAAATTTGAATCTTCAAAGTTCCATAATTACAATTCACACAAAACAATATAAATTCAGACAAGTACCATCATTATATAATCTTGAGAGTTGATGGCCATTACGGTTATAGATTAGAGGTGACTGAATACTCGAATAAGAAGGAATTCAGGGAATGCTTTAAGTGAAATGCAGAATGGGATGAGTAGTTAATAAAAAAATTATACTAAATGGGCGGGTATGGGCAGCCCATAGGTGTGCCCATTGCCCGCCCATTTAAATCTTAAATAAGCAGGTTCTAATCCAACCCGTTATAAAATCTTTTTGGGCGGGCTCAATATGACCCAATTACATTGTGTTAGTTCTCGTGTTTTTTATGTTTTGATGATAACAATTATAATGTAATTGAATCTTAATTTTAGATAAAAATTTGGAGTTTCTGGTTTGCCTCTAGTTAAATAATATATACCTCTAGTCATCCATCATTTCACCTCCAGGTATATGTTTCGAAAAATCCTTTTGAAATGGCAAAACTGTAATTATGGTGAAAATTCACTCTAATGGCAGAACTGTAATTATAGTGAACTTTATCCCTTGCCTCTAGTCAATTAGTTTTGCCTCAAGTCACCTGCATATGTTTCGCAAAAACTCACATATAATGGCAAAATCGTAATTATGGTGAAAATTCACTCTGATGGCAAAATCGTAAATATGTTGAACTTTCACTCTTTGCCTTTAGTCAATTAGTTTTTGCCTCAAGTCACTCTCAGCAAGTCATTCCCGCAAGTTCTTTGAAAATACACATATAATGGCAAAATCGTAATTACCATGAAATTCGCTTCTAATGGCAATACTGTAATTATGATCTAACTTCCTCCTTTGCCTCAAGGCATAGAAGTCACCTCTGCAAGTCATTCCCGATGAATCTTTTTTTTAAATGGCAATATTGTAATTATGCTTAAACTTCTTCATTTGCTTATAGTTAATTAGTAAGTGCCTCAAGGCATGGGTATTCTCTCTCTCTCTCTCTCTCTTTTTTTTTTTTTTTTTTCCGGCATCAATGGCAATCTCGCTATTCTTTCAAAAATCATTACATGCCTCTAGTTACTCACTTATTGCCTCAAGGCAATATAACTCAAGGCATAAAAATTAATGACTCTAGGCATATCCTCTTACATTTCTTTCAACTAACGTGTCTTTCACATGAATTGCCTCTAGTCACCTTATAATTGCCTCTAGGCAATATGACTTTAGGCCTTCTCATGACTCTAGGCAAACCATTCTTTTATTCAACATTTCTATGCTCTCGTTTTTTGCCTCCAGTCAAGTAACTCATGCCTCTAGGTACATGACTCAAGGCATTAAAAATTGACTCTAGGAAAATCCAACAAACACGCTAACTTGAAGAACTGGCTTTGCCTCAAGTCAAAAATGATTGCCTCTAGTTACATGATTCAAGGCATCAATTAATTAACTCGAGGCAAATTATCCTGTTGCTTGTTATCACACGAATATTATATTTGCCTCTAGTTAGAAAGATACAACCTCTAGTCATCATAACTCAAGGCATCATATTTTTGATTCAAGGCAAAATCTTCAAACGGTTTACTCTTACCTCCAGTCAATTAATATGCCTCTAGTCATGCTCTTCCAGTCATATCTTTTTGATTATCAAATCACCGTCTCCGGAAAATCAAAATCAATTGATTTTGATTTCATTGCTTCAAATCATTACTCATTATTATTCTTAATTGTATTTAATCAATTTATTAATGAGTTACAGATTATTAGAATGAGGATCAACACAGGATATCGATCAAGGCAAATCTGGCATTTATTAAACCTACTTATTCAAGAAACTCAACAACTGACATATCTCTGCAACGTACTGGGAAAGAATATTTTCCTTTGCTGGATTTCAACAGTCATAATCACAATTATAGGAATAATGACCGCGATTATTCAATGGTCATAATCACCATTATAGGAATAATGACGGCGATTATTCCGACTCTTCTGCTTCATCTCTAACGGTCATTTTAAAGAGCTGGATATTTCTTCAAGCTTCTCAACGGTCATGAGATCAACTATTTATACCTGAAGTTTTGAATTCATCAAGCACCGAAAAACGCTGTGCATTCTACTCTTATTGTATTCAACAGTTCTGTCCATTCCATTGATATCTTCGGATATCATGTACTTCAGTGTTTATCAACATCTACTCTGTGAGAGAGTTCATTTTCGTGTATATCATTCATTGTAAGAATCTCAAGTCGTGGGACTTGGAGATTGGTAATCAGAGTACAACTTGTAAGGGGGAGTGTATTCTAGAGAGAGGATAACTTTCGAGTACAGAGTGTGTATCTGATTGTGTACAATTACAACTTGTAAGGGGGAATGAGTCCTAGGAAGAAAGGATCATCCTAAGTTACAGAGTGTGTAATTGTTCTTGAGTGATAGAAGAAAATCCCAGAGTGTCTAGGTACTGGACGTAGGTCAAGAGTTCGACCGAACCAGTATAATTCCTCAGTGTCATTTCTCTTTACTTCTCTTACTGCTTTCATCGTTTATCAATCGTACATCCAAAAGAATTTTTGAGATCACCTATTCACCCCCTCTAGGTGATATTCCACCTTTACATTGGGTTTTGAGCGGGTTCATGGGTTTTGGGTTTCATGCTCAGCCCTAAGTAAATAGGTTAGAAACAGATGGACATCATAAATAGCTTTCAAATAGATGGTGGTCGACGTGTCTAGTTTAAGGGATGTTCCAGGTCAGCGCCAATCAAGGTTGAGGAAAACGACATGTAGACGAAACAAATGGCCCAATAGTTGAAGGACTAGAAGGTTTAGAGGGTTATATTTGATTGATGATTGATTGATACTTGTCACCAAAATCAAAGTGTAAACGAAGTAAGAAGGAATTGGAAAAAAAAAACTCATCGAAGCATTCAAGTGAATAAATAGATTTAAATTAGGAAAATATTAGATGCAAATCATGCTGGGAAAAAATTAAAACACGATATTCTCTCTTGTACCGTGATCTAACCATATTTTTACATGATTTTTGGTAATTAAATGGGGATTTTTAATGCATTTTTCTCATTGCTATTGAGCTTTAAAGGCTTTTCTTATGATAAATCGAGATTAAGGGTAAATATATTAAATTAAGGCTAAAAAGGGCAAAATTGTCAAAGAAATTGTAATTACTCTTAGTCATTGATTTTTCTAAGAATATTTGATAGCAGATCAATTATTTTTCATTGCAGATGCTTCAAAAGGTTAGATCAAATTAGAAAATTAAAATCTGAACTGAACTGAAATTATAAACTTTTCATTTAAGTCCCTGAAGCAACAGTTTCTTTTCTTTTCATTTAGGTCCCTCAGTGCAACTATGCGTTTTGCTTGAATCAATTAGGTTTCATCTTCATTTAATTAATATTTCAAACCCGTAAAAGTTGGAACCTGGAACCCGAGAGAAAATGCGAGCTGAGGGATTAAAAAAAATAGATAACAGCGCTGTGGAATTATCTCGCCTAATATGCAGCAATATCAGAAACGCAGATATGGAATAAAAACAGAATCAGCCAGATTATCTTGGAGATATCATAATCACTGATTTTGCTAGATCATGGAGAGAATCACGCCAAGAATCAGGGCTGAACATAAAAAAAGGGAGGACTCGGATTGAAAAAGAAAAGGAGAATCACGCCAGAATCAAGCGCTGAGAAAAAAAAAAGAAAGAAAGGAAAAAGAAGAGGAGGCGACGAACAAAGAAAGAAAAAAGAAATGTGCAAGAATCAGGAGCAAATCATCACCGACGTCCACTCTCCTTGCTGTACCGTGGCCCACCTTCATCTCTGGATTTTCACACCTGAATTGCTGGTTCTTGAACTATCATACGTGGGAGATCATCAACCATACCATCACGCCATCACCTTGAATCCTCTTAACCATCGTTACCTTCCCTTCGTTTCAACCCTCATAATCATTCCCCACCATGAACCCAACGTTATCCGTTCCTTCATAATCATCAACCTTACCAAATCCTTCACCTTCATCATTTTCCATTCACCACCATTCCATTCTCGGTGATTTTCCAGAGAAATAATTCCAAATTCCAGCGAGGCTTGTTTTCATGACTAGGTTGCTTCCTGATTTTATTAGAGTTTATCCCATGGCTATGTGTGGCTAGAATCCTTGTTTCTTGGTGATGGAGATTGTGGCTTGAGCAACTGTGCTTCAATAGGGGAGTTATTTAATTTAATCTTTTGCTTAGATTATTTATTTGATTTCCTTGTTTAGGTTTATCATTATTTAGTTTTGAGACTTGGATGACTGTTATGTGTCCAAGAGGATTGAATATTGTGATTTTTATTGGATGATTATTTTGATATTTGAATTTCTTTATTTCTTTATATGCTTGATGAAATTATGCTTGCTGTCATGTTTGTGATTAGTAATCATAGTTGATTTAAGTTTTTGAATGGTTCGTTATAATATTCTAATTGAGAAGAACAATTTACATCATCCCAATTTTAATTACACATTAAGTGGATTTTAACAATTTCTCGAAAGGTAGTAGTTTGCTATGTTTGTAGGAGCTACTATTAACTGAGATTATTGGACTCAAGTGTTATCTTGAGGTTGTTCTTTAGACTTAATGAGAATTTAACTCCCACATATTTTTAAAGCAATGATAGCCATCTTTTTCATTACCAAGAGCATCCATAATTAATTCTTTTTAATCCTAAGCATTCTTCACTATTTTCCAAAAATACCAAAAAAATTAGAATTAGTTTCTTTTATTTTTATGAATTTTAGTTTAGAGAAAATCTATTTCAAACCCTTTTTCTAATCAATTTTTTTTTTTTGAACTTAGTTCAACCTAGGGAATTCAAAATAAAAGGTTCCTTGATAAGAGAACGATCCCGAGTTGTTTGCACTATATTGCATTTTAATTCGTGGTTAATTGTGATTTGACCCTGAGACGACTAAGGTTTTTGTCAAATCAATGGTGCCGTTGCCGGGGAGTCAATTCTGACTTCTTTGGTTTACTAAGTGTCAATTGGTTTAAGATTAACTAGGGTTTGCCCTTGTGAGCCTATTAGGTTTTCTTTCATTTTTCAAAATTTTTCATAGTTTGTTTGATTTTCTTTGTTTCTGCATTTGCATTTGCATTCCTTCCGACATACACTCATATTTGCACATTTTCTTGTTTGATTTTGTGTCAAAGATAGTTCTGGTAGCCTTATATGTCCGACCAATTTGAGGAGACCTCTATTCATTCTCCTCAACTTGAATTTTTCATTGACTTGAGTGATTGTGCTTCACAAGGTACAACTATGGAGGGTGAAAACAATGGTCATCAAAGGAGGAGGACTATAAGGGATGTGACAAGATCAGATGTCACTAATGATCCATTCAACGTTGCATGTCCTAACCTTGAGGTTAATTTCAAGCTTAAGGGTCCTTTGCTTAATTCATTACCGCGCTTCCATGGACTTGAAAAGGAAGACCCAGGTAGCCATCTCAATGCCTTACATGTGGCTTGCTCAAATATGAAGCCTGTTGGTGCTAGCCTAGATGATGTGAAATTAAAGGTGTTCTACTTCACTTTGGAAGGGAAGGCTCAGGAATGGTACATGATGTTACCTAGGCATGTTAATGATGCTCTTCACTCATGGGCTAATATGAAGAAAGCTTTCTTGGAAAAGTACTTACCTGATGCAAGGATTGGAGAGCTTAAAAAAGAGATTTACTCTATCAAACAAAACCCTTTGGAGTCCTTCTATGAATATTGGTGCCGCTTTCAGGAGCTTTTAGCTAAGTGTCCACACCATCAAATTTTTGATGAACAGTTGATTAAATACTTTCATGATGGTCTTTTGCCTAATGAGAAAGGCATTATAGATGCTACAGCTTGAGGTTCTTTCGAAGATTGCACGGCTGCAGAAGGATGGGCTCAAATTCGAATGAGGGCTAGAAATACTCAACAGTATAATGCGAGAGAGATAAGAGGAGTTTGTGATATTGGTTCAAACCAAAGAATGGTCTCACTTGAGTCCAAGATGGATACAGTTGCTTCACAACTTTCTCTAATCACATCTGAACTTCATAATCTGAGTATTCAACGAAGACCTCCGTCCCTTACTTCACAAGCCCTTGTTGCACCTAGTTGTGATGGTTGTGGTTCAATGATGCACATTACAAGTTTATGCCCTAATCATCATGAGGAAGTTAATGCCATGTATCAGGGGAGGTCTAATCAACAACAACAAAGGTGGGATTCTAACACAACCACCTACAATGAAAGTAGAAGACCTAATCTTAATTTTGGTTGGAGAAATCAAGAAGGATTATCATATCAAGTCCAACCATATGGGTCAAACCGTGGGCAAATGGTACCTATTCAAGAGTCTAAGGGTGATGAGAACACTCAATTGTTGAAGAGTATGGTTTCTCAACTTACTAGTATGAACAACCGGATGATGGAAGATAAAGCTGTGAATGAAAATCAATTCTCTTCTATTTCCAACACCCTACAAAAGCTACAAAGTGATAGGGCAAGTGATGGTAATCAAATGGCTTATATGTGCAAGAAGTTGGAAGAATTGGAGTTGAAGCATAATAATGTGCAATCCCACTTGACTCGACTCTCTAATTCTGTGAGTGATGTGCATGCTAAGACAAGTGGCTCTATTCCTTCAAACACAGTCATCAATCTTAAGTCACTTAATGCAATTGAGTTAAGGAGTGGTAAGAAAGTACGTTTTTCTGAAGAGGTTGACAGTGATGTGGATGAAGAAGTAGAGGTTGAAAGCCCACCATTGAGCCCAATGAAGCTTCCTGAATCAGAAAGCGTCAAAGAGAAGGCTATCCTTGAGAAGAAGAATGGCAAAGCAGTTGAGCAACCTCAAGTGGAACAACAACCACTTCTGAGAGAGGTTGGCTCCAAGGAAAGAAGCACTTTTAAGAAAGGTGAGACAAGCGAACAAGGCATCTTACCCAGTACTGATGGTAAGGAGGTAAAAATTTCTCAACTCCCTTTTCCTAAAGCTTACTTTCAAGGCAAGAAAATGCATGATGAGCAAAATGAGAAAGAAATGTATGATTTGTTTAGCAAGCTACATATCAATGTTCCTTTCTTCCAATTGGTTAAGTCTATGCGTAGTTATTGCAAATTCTTGAAAGAGCTGTGTACTAACAAGAGGAAATTTAGGCCTAATGAGAGAGTGTAAATTAGCTCTAATGTGTCTGCCCTTTTCAAACCCCAACTCCCTGTTAAGTGCAAGGATCCCGGCTCATTTACTATACCTTGTACCATAGGTAATGTGAATGTAGCTCAAGCCTTGTTAGATTTAGGTGCAGCCATTAATGTCATGCCTAGTGCCATTTTTAAATCTCTTGGTGTGAAGGAGCTTAAGAGAACTAGTGTGGTTCTCCAACTAGCTGATAGGAGCATTAGGTATCCATTAGGCATCATCGAGGACTTGCTTGTGAAAGTTAAAGACTTGGTTTTCCCTGCTGACTTCTATGTGTTGGACATGTCTCATGAGTCTAGTGAATCTACCCTTATCTTAGGGAGGCCCTTTATGAGAACAACCAGTACCTTGATAGACATGAGAGATGGTTCAATCACTATGGAAGTGGGTAACAATAAGCTGAGTTTTAATATGTATGAAGCCATGAAACATCCTTTTGAAGATTACTCTTTATTAGGTTTGAATTCAATTGATTTGGCTCTTGATGATGTGGTTAATGAATATGAGCTTAATTTGCACACTGATAATTGTGATCTTAACAGTGGAATTTCATTGGATTCATGTGATAATAAATCGCCCCCTCCTTCTGTTGATACTTTTGATTCTCTTGGGAGTGAGATTTCCAACCTTAACTCATCGATGGTTGATTGTTGGTTATCATCCCTTGATGATTTTTCTCTTACTTCTTTTAGTTCATTTGAGCTTAATTCTTCCAATGATTCATTACCCAGTGATGATGCTTGTGAGGGAGGTGTTGTTGTCAATGTTTCAGGTCACAAACTGGTGGAGGAAGCTGAGTTTGAAGTCGGTAGCCAAGATTTGGATGATTTGTTCTCTAAGGGGATAGCCCTCACACCGACGAAGACATCCTCTCATGTGACTCACTATGGACCTCAACACAATATGGTTAAAGGGCCACTTTCTAACTCATTGCTTAATCATCGAACTAAGATCACTCCTCATACCTTGAGATTTTTGAATGAGCTAATCACTCCTTGTGAAGTAGGTATGGAGGAGGCTACTTTCCCCAAGCCTGTTGCTGCTGTAAGCCAACTTAATGTTGGTTCAACACTTGGGAAGACCAATGAACAAGTGGTAGAGTCTATGGAGCTCAGCACAAGTCATGCACCTCCTAAGCTCGCAAAGGGAAGTATTTCTCCTACCCTTGATCTTCCGAGATTAATTCCCTCTATTGTCCAACCTCCTGATTTAGAGCTTAAACCCCTCCCCTCTAATTTGAAATATCTTTCCTTGCTGCTGATGGAAAATTGCCTGTTATTATTTCAAATTCTTTGTCTGTGAGTGAGGAGGAGAGATTGCTTAATGTTTTGAGTAGAAATAGAAAGGCTCTAGGTTGGACTTTAGCTGACATTCCCGGGATTAGTCCGGCCATTTGTACCCATAGGATTCTTTTGAATGAGGAATCCAAACCCCTTAGGCAACCCCAAAGGAGACTCAACCCCTTAATCTTAGATGTGGTTAAGAAAGAAGTAACCAAGCTATTGAGTGCGGGTATCATCTACCCAATTTCTGACAGTGAGTGGGTTAGTCCAGTGCATGTAGTGCCTAAGAAGAGTGGGATAACTGTGGTCAAAAATGAAAATGATGAGTTGATACCTACTAGGGTGCAAAATGCTTGGAGAGTGTGCATAGACTATAGGAAGTTGAATGAAGCATCTAGGAAAGATCATTTTCCTTTACCTTTCATAGATCAGATGCTTGAAAGGTTGGCAGGTAAGAGTCACTATTGTTTCCTAGATGGCTATTCAGGATATTTCCAAATTCCATTAGCTCCTGAAGATCAAGAAAAGACCACTTTTACTTGTCCATTTGGTACCTATGCCTATAGGAGAATGCCATTCGGATTGTGCAATGCACCTAGTACTTTCCAACGTTGCATGATGTCACTGTTCTTTGATTTTCTTGAAAATTGCATGGAAGTCTTTATGGATGATTTTATAGTGTATGGCAATTCGTTTGATGCTTGTTTAAATAGCTTGGACAATGTTCTTGCTAGATGCATTGAGAAAAATTTGGTTTTGAATTATGAGAAGTGCCATTTCATGGTTGATCATGGGATAGTACTTGGTCATTTGATATCTAGCAAGGGCATTGAGGTTGATAGAGCTAAAATTGAGGTGATTTCTTCTTTGCCCTACCCTACTAATATTAAAACACTTCGTTCTTTCTTAGGGCATGTGGGTTTTTACCGGAGATTCATAAAAGATTTTAGTAAAATAGCTCTACCGTTATCCAAACTATTGCAAAAAGATGTTGATTTTTTCTTTGATACTTCTTGCAAACAAGCATTTGATGAATTAAAAGCACACTTGATATCTCCTCCTATTTTGCATGCACCAGATTGGACTTTGCCTTTTGAACTAGCATGCGATGCCTCCAATTCTGCTGTGGGGGTCATGCTAGGACAAAAGCATAGCAAGTTATCTCATGTGATTGCTTATGCATCAAAAACTTTGGACAGTGCACAAAAGAATTACACAACCACAGAAAAAGAACTTTTTGCTATCATATTTGCATTAGATAAGTTTCGGCAATATCTAATCAATTCTCAAGTGGTGGTGTACACAGATCATGCGGCGGTGAAGTTTCTCTTCACTAAGCCTCAATCCAAACCAAGACTTATTAGGTGGATGCTTCTGCTACAAGAGTTTGATATAAGCATTAAGGATAGGCTTGGAACTGCGAACCATGTAGCAGATCACCTGAGTAGACTACCGGATGGTACAAGGGGAATACTTGACTTTGACTTTATTTGTGATGATTTCCCTGATGCATCTCTTATGTCTATCTCTCTCTATGTTCCTTGGTTTGCTAATCTAGTGAATTATATTGTGACCGGTCTCATACCTGAGCATATGTCTTCTTTTCAAGCTCAAAAACTTAAACGAGAAGCTGAACACTACATTTGGGATGAGCCCTATTTATGGAGACTATGCAATGACCAAGTTATTAGGAGGTGCATTTCAGAGACCGAGTCCAAGGACATACTTTCTGCTTGCCATTCCATGGTTTGTGGTGGACACTTTAGTGCTCAAAAGACCTCTAGGAAAGTGCTAGATTCTGGGTTTTACTGGCCTACCCTGTTTAAGGATGCTTATTTATATTGTAAGGCATGTGATAAATGCCAAAGGTTTGGGGGGTTAGGTAAACGGCATGAAATGCCACAACAACCCATGCTCTTTTGTGAAGTATTTGATGTTTGGGGTATCGATTTCATGGGTCCTTTTCCACCATCATCTGCCTTTACCTACATTCTTTTAGCCGTAGATTACCTCTCTAAGTGGGTAGAAGCCATTCCCACTAGGAAAGATGATGCCCAAACGGTTTCCAAGTTTCTTAAGTCTAACATCTTTTGTAGATTTAGAGTACCGAGGGCTATAGTGAGTGACAGAGGTACCCATTTTTGCAATAAGGTTATTGATAACTTACTTGTTAAGCTTGGGGTAACCCACAAAATGTCCACCCCTTATCATCCACAGACAAATGGGCAAGCCGAAGTATCCAACCGAGAGATCAAACACATATTGCAAAAGATTGTCAAACCTTCAAGAAAGGATTGGAGCTCAAGGTTGGAAGAAGCACTATGGGCTTATAGAACCGCTTTCAAGACACCAATAGGAATGTCCCCTTATCGGCTTATCTATGGTAAAGCATGTCATATTCCGGTAGAGTTGGAGCACAAAACCTATTGGGCTGTGAAAATGTGCAATATGGATGTGGAAGAAGCTGGCTTGGAAAGGAAGCTACAAATGCAAGAACTTGAGGAAATGCGCCTGGAAGCTTATGAGAGCTCCCGCATTTACAAGGAAAAGACCAAGTTACTTCATGATAAGAAGATTATGCGAAAGAATTTCAAAGTTGGTGATCAGGTGTTGCTATATAGGGCCCGATTCAAGTTGTTGGATGGGAAGCTTAAAGATAAATGGTATGGCCCTTTCACTATCACCAAAGTGTATTCATTTGGCATGGTAGAGCTGCTTGACAAGACTACTGGAAAGGAATTTCGAGTCAATGGACACCTCCTCAAGCTCTACTATGATCCATCATCAAAGCCCACTTAGGGCCAGGTTGTCTCTTTCCTTCACTTACATTTTCTGATTTGAATTGTTTAATTCATTTGTGCTTCTGAATGCTTGAAATAAGTGTGGGGGAGGGGCTATCTCAGTAGTAGTAGTAGTAGTAGTATAGTTTGGTAATTAGAATAAGAACTCCCGATTTATGCTTTGCATCTTAGCCACAACCTTGCTTAATTACCATTGTGCCTCTTCACTCTAATTTTCTCTATTATTATGACTTGTTTCTTCTCTCTTCTCTCTTTATGATGTTGATGTGTTGTGCTTCAATTACAATTGGACTTCACAACTTTCCACTTCATTAAGGAACAAGTTAGAATAATAGAATTACTTTACAAACATTGAGGACAATGTGTTGATTAAGTGTGGGGGAGAGAAATACATTTTGAATCCCAATTAACGGTTGTTTTAAATGAGAAAATGCCTTGAACTAGATTTTTTTTCCAAGAATGACTTGCATTAATGCATGTCCTAAATGGTAAAGGGTCGCATTTGCCACTTAGGAAGTGTATAATTTGTGAAAAATTCTTTGAGCTTTCATGAGATCTAGTGTTTTGGCAACTTTATAAAATCATATTTTGTTTTTCAAGTAAATGGGAAGAGAAATGAACCCACAATTGGATTTTTGCTTACTCCTTATTTTGAAAATGAGATGTTTATAAATCATTAGTGCATTTAATAGTTGAGCATTGTTTGAACTTATTGCAATGTTTTGATTGGTTGTGTTTGGTAAGGTTAGCACTTGGAATAGTTAAGATGATGTTTTGAGATTAGCTTACCATACAATTGATTTTGTTGGAATGAGCATTGGAGAAAAACCTTGTTGGAAGGATATTTGAGCCTTAAATTCTTTTCATGTGTGCATGTTCACTTAGTTTTTCACTTTCTAGAACTTGTTTCAACTCTTTTTCAAAACAGTATTTGCGTTATTGTGATGAAAATGAAAGAGGCATTCAATTCTAAACCATTTTTACCCAAACACAAGCCTACATTCATCTACCCTTTGCTTATCCCCTTTGAGCCTTTCTTATGTTATATGCATATCATTACTCATAGTGTTCATAATATTCTAAGAAATCAAAAGAGAATTGCCAATAAAAATTTGAAATGCCATGTATGAGGAAAAAAAAAAACAAAAAAAAGTGAGTATTATTATTTGAAAAAAAAAAGTATTTTGAAGTAAAAAAAAAAAATCAAGAAGGCATTTGTTCATGATTTTCAAAAGAATTGGCAAAAGTTTGTAAAGTTATTTAGATGCTATGAAATTTGCTCGTTAACTTTGACTTGCATATCAACTATTCATTTTCTAATTAATTCATTTCATTTAGCCTTCATCCAACATTACAACCCTTAAAAGTCCTCTTGATTCATTTCATTAATTGCTATTAATAGTGGAGATATTAGAGTTGTTACAAGCCTATGGTAGGATGTTGATTAAGTAAACTAGAGTGAAATTATCCCAATCAATGAGGTGAGATGAGTGAAACACTAATATCTTGAGAGTCCTCTTGTGCTTCGCTCTAATATTGTGAGTTGAGCTAATTTCTTTACATCACTTAACTATCACTGGTGTTGGCTTGAAGAATTTGATTAATTAATTTATTGCCTTTTAATTATGAAATTGCTCATCTTTCAAATGCATTAGTGATTTGAACTTGAAATGTGGTACTCAATTGTCTTTGTTCAGGAGTACAAAGGTCTAAGTGTGGGGGAATTGATCTAACCATATTTTTACATGATTTTTGGTAATTAAATGGGGATTTTTAATGCATTTTTCTCATTGCTATTGAGCTTTAAAGGCTTTTCTTATGATAAATCAAGATTAAGGGTAAATATATTAAATTAGGGCTAAAAAGGGCAAAATTGTCAAAGAAATTGTAATTACTCTTAGTCATTGATTTTTCTAAGAATATTTGATAGCAGATCAATTATTTTTCATTGCAGATGCTTCAAAAGGTTAGATCAAATTAGAAAATTAAAATCTGAACTGAACTGAAATTATAAACTTTTCATTTAAGTCCCTGAAGCAACAGTTTCTTTTCTTTTCATTTAGGTCCCTCAGTGCAACTATGTGTTTTGCTTGAATCAATTAGGTTTCATCTTCATTCAATTAATATTTCAAACCCGTAAAAGTTGGAACCTGGAACCCGAGAGAAAATGCGAGCTGAGGGATTAAAAAAAATAGATAACAGCGCTGTGGAATTATCTCGCCTAATATGCAGCAATATCAGAAACGCAGATATGGAATAAAAACAGAATCAGCCGGATTATCTTGGAGATATCATAATCACTGATTTTGCTGGATCATGGAGAGAATCACGCCAAGAATCATGGCTGAACAGGAAAAAAAAAGGGAGGACTCGGACTGAAAAAGAAAAGGAGAATCACGCCAGAATCAAGCGCTGAGAAAAAAAAAAGAAAGAAAGGAAAAAGAAGAGGAGGCGACGAACAAAGAAAGAAAAAAAGAAACGTGCAAGAATCAGGAGCAAATCATCACCGACGTCCACTCTCCTTGCTGTACCGTGGCCCACCTTCATCTCTGGATTTTCACACCTGAATTGCTGGTTCTTGAACTATCATACGTGGGAGATCATCAACCATACCATCACGCCATCACCTTGAATCCTCTTAACCATCGTTACCTTCCCTTCATTTCAACCCTCATAATCATTCCCCACCATGAACCCAACGTTATCCGTTCCTTCATAATCATCAACCTTACCAAATCCTTCACCTTCATCATTTTCCATTCACCACCATTCCATTCTCGGTGATTTTCCAGAGAAATAATTCCAAATTCCAGCGAGGCTTGTTTTCATGACTAGGTTGCTTCCTGATTTTATTAGAGTTTATCCCATGGCTATGTGTGGCTAGAATCCTTGTTTCTTGGTGATGGAGATTGTGGCTTGAGCAACTGTGCTTCAATAGGGGAGTTATTTAATTTAATCTTTTGCTTAGATTATTTATTTGATTTCCTTGTTTAGGTTTATCATTATTTAGTTTTGAGACTTGGATGACTGTTATGTGTCCAAGAGGATTGAATATTGTGATTTTTATTGGATGATTATTTTGATATTTGAATTTCTTTATTTCTTTATATGCTTGATGAAATTATGCTTGCTGTCATGTTTGTGATTAGTAATCATAGTTGATTTAAGTTTTTGAATGGTTCGTTATAATATTCTAATTGAGAAGAACAATTTACATCATCCCAATTTTAATTACACATTAAGTGGATTTTAACAATTTCTCGAAAGGTAGTAGTTTGCTATGTTTGTAGGAGCTACTATTAACTGAGATTATTGGACTCAAGTGTTATCTTGAGGTTGTTCTTTAGACTTAATGAGAATTTAACTCCCACATATTTTTAAAGCAATGATAGCCATCTTTTTCATTACCAAGAGCATCCATAATTAATTCTTTTTAATCCTAAGCATTCTTCACTATTTTCCAAAAATACCAAAAAAATTAGAATTAGTTTCTTTTATTTTTTATGAATTTTAGTTTACAGAAAATCTATTTCAAACCCTTTTTCTAATCATTTTTTTGCACTTAGTTTAACCTAGGGAATTCAAAATAAAAGGCTCCTTGATAAGAGAACGATCCCGAGTTGTTTGCACTATATTGCATTTTAATTCGTGGTTAATTGTGATTTGACCCTGAGACGACTAAGGTTTTTGTCAAATCATACCGTCAAGATATGAAATTAAAACAATTAATATTTATAATATATCACTACAACGTCATTGAATAAATAATAAACTTTTCAAAAAAACAAATATAACTCAATATCACCAATCTTTGAAGGGACAATTAAAATCAGTACATTTTTATTGCAATAGACTTATTGTTAAATCCAGTGGGAGGATAGTTTGTACTAAAAAATCCAAAATATGATCATATTAATTAGTTTATTTAATTTTTTACATCACACATTTCCATATGTATCATAATGAGTCTTTATTTCCTAAAAATCTTTCACTTACAATGCCTTTCGTCTACTTGTCCTCCATATTTCGGTTTCAAATTTAAATTTTATATTAATCTCACTTTTCAATTTTTTTTTATTTAGGTCATTATTTCAATTCAGTCTAATCTTGTAGTCCCGTCAGTATCATGACTCATGAGAATCACATATATAAGATATGGAAAATAAAATATAGAATCGAAAAAGTTTAATTCATGATATAATCACGCATATTATAGATATTTAGATAGAAAATGTTTCATCAATTTTTGAAAATATAAGAAAAAACAACGGATAAGTTTTTTCATTAGATTTCCCCCCAGCAAATCATAGTCAACATTTACTTAAGCATGCCATTATAATAGGGATTAGATTTTGCACTTACTTTCAATTTTTAAAACAAAAACAAATGAATCTCATACATAATTATAATTTAAATAAATTTTTTATGTGTGCACTGATAAAAATAATAAATTATATTTTGTTGAAATCAAATTCAAATTTTTATACCCCCTAATGTATTGAAATCGTTATCAATATAATATAATATAGTATAATATACTATATTATATTAAAAATGGAAGGTGGGGATGAAAAAGAAAGCATAGAATAATAAAATATAATAAAGATGGGACTACCAATATATATATATATGTGTAAAATAAAGATGGGACTAAGAATTGAGTATTGGTCTCTGCTCTGAACCCGAATACAGTGTGAGCAAAAAAAAAAACCGAATACAGAGCTAAGCTTTGACCACAAAAAAAAAAAAAACAATGCTAAGCCGCACCATCTACGTCGTCTCTGTTCTGTCTGCTACGCTCGAGGTAGACGTTGTGATCATCTTCCCCGTCGTTCATGCTAGTGTGTTCAGGCGTGATTTGCTCTTCTCTTTTTCCAGATTTGACAACTGGGCTGGTTGTAAGATCTGAGCCTTTGTTTCAATCAAGTTCGGCATTCTGCTTCTTTAAGTCACGATTCAAATGCCCTTGTAGAAGGATTTGACTGATTGGATTGGTGCGACACACTTGTACCATCAATTCAGGTTTTTGCAGAAATCGATCTGGGCTGTGATGCTTTCAGATCAGAAAAGTGATCTTCATCAGCTTCAATCCGAACAGGTTAGCATGCAAAAGTAAGGACCAACCATTGTGCCTAACAAAGCCCAACACTCTTCCCATCACGTTCGCATCTTCGTCTAAAATTGGGCTTCTGACTCTCAACCTCTCTTACCTCGCGATTGACTTTGGTCAGATGGCTAGATATTTGAAGAAAAAGCTTTAAGTAATTTGAAATTGTGACAGAGGAAGAAGGAAAGCGGATAACGTTTGAGCATGTAAGAGCCTCTGTGAATCTGAAAAGTGAGAAAGAAAGAAGGAAAGGATGCATAACAGTTTAAGGAAGCTAAAATTATTAGTGAAAATTTCCAAGAGGAGGAGTCAATATTGTTCACGAATTGAGCATATGAGAGAAGAGGAGAACCTGAGATGCCATCCAAACAGGCGGAGGAGAGTCCAGTGGGGTTATGAGCTGTGATAAGGTGTTATCATCATCTTCAAGGGACCTACAACGGACCATCATCGAACCCTGGAAGACAGCTTTTCCGAACAATGAAAATTCACTATGGAGTGCGCCTTTATATAATAAAAAAATTTATAAGAATTAGGGTTAGTATGTGTTGAGGGCAATGCAGACGGAAATTCAAACTACCCAATGACATTGAAAAAGATATTGACTCCATGCCTAAGATTAAATGCATACATGGGGAAGGTTGCAATCGTGGGAAGTTAAACAATGCTATTTATTGCTCTTTAGCTACCTTTCATTTAACCAATGGCATTGTTAGTTTGTGCAGCTAAAACCATGGGAACTGTGTGTTTATTAAATGGTCTTCCGTGGAATGATTTTTTTTTTTAAAGCAAACTCACACGTGGTGGTGCAATGTATGACATGACATCTAATGACCAATTGTTTATAATGAAATTGCCATGTAGTTGTAACAGGTGGACCAATAATTGAAAGGCTAGGAGCTGAGGTTTAGAAGAATATATTGATGATACTCAAGGTTCCATCCAAATTGATTTTTGGGCTCACTTGGGCTTTCTAGGCCTGTAAACTTATTCCATTAAAATTAAGAAAAAGAGATATGTTCAAAAGGCTAATTAATTTTAGAAGAGTCATATTATAACCATGAAGAAAAGAAAAACCCAAACAAAATGAACATTGCTTTGTCGTACAGAATGAAATGGTCACTCAGAGTTCAAAGGTAGTTCAAAGGCAGGCGAAATCCAATCCTGCAGCAAGCTCCATTGTATCTGCAAAATTTTTTGTTTTTTGTTTTTTTTAAAAAAACCAATTAGCTAACAAAATTAACAATTGCATGAAATTAAAGAGAACAAACAAGTGTAATCACATGATGATGTTGGCTAACTTTTGCCATTAAGTAAATAGATAACCAAAAACAAGGTGCTTATTAAAGGAAAGAAACTATTGCAAGACAAGTATTAATTATATGAGAGTAAAAGGAGTCATATTAGAAATGTTAACTCACAACTATAATACAAGACCGATGGTTGAAATTTATATTGAAAATGGTGCTTGGCAGCAGGATCATCTCATTCCAAATTATTCCACCAATCATCCTCTCCTTCAATAAGTGTCAATTTATGTTTGGCAGAGTTAGAATGAAGTGGTAACTTTTTCATATTTGAACAATAATGTATTCTGATGGCTTTTAGGAAAGGAAAAGACAAGGCAGTCTTATGGATGCTCTCAAGCTTTGGCATGCAATATAGAGTGAGGTTTACAAGAGACGAGAATATAGAAGAAGAATCCATGTTCTCATCTTTCTTTATCACTTGTTCCATTGAGTTGCAATCACCAATGACAAGTAATTGAAGGAATGGGGCATACTTGAGCCATGTTACATGTGTTAAGGAGTTACAATCAACAATAGACACACCTTGAAGCATGGTTAGAGAGTAAGTTGTGTCACAAATACAAGAATCTTCCACTACTCGTCATATCTCACATAGCAAACTGTCGTAAGTGCTTCATTTTAGAAATGCATGCCAACAATAAATGCATCTTAATAATGGTGTCCCTCAATCTCGCAAGACGAAGAGCACACATGCAACCAGCTTGTTTGAGTCAAATAACATGTTGAGGCCATTTTTTGTTGTCATGTCAACATTTAGTTCTTCAATTTTTGATAGACATTCCACCTCCTTTAGGAGTTCTCCCTCCAGCTTGCTATATTCTCCTCCAACTAACGAAGTTACACAGTGAACTCTTAACACTCTTAACTCTTGAAGACTTGATATAACTTCCAATGGAATACTTGCAAGATACTTAATTAATGACAATTTTTTTTCCAACAAGTCTCATATTCATATAATCAATAGATAATTTAATTAACAAAAATATCATCAAGTTACCGGATTTATATTATTAAGTGTCCACGTTGATATGCATTAAACTCTTTTTATAAAAATGAAAAATTAAACTCATTTCATTTCTTTCCGGATATGATATAATAGATTTTTTAGATTTTTTTAAATTTTATTAACATTAAATAAATTTTTTAACTCACATAAATTTCTTCTAAAATAAAAATAAATCATATAATTTTTTTGTTTAACATATACAATAAATTATAAAACGTCTTGAGTTTTATTTAAACCATATAATTATATTTTTAATAAAAACTTTTGTTTAGTTTAGCAAATAAGTAATTTTTGTCTATAGATATCTATACAAGTAGTTTTGAATAATGGCAATTGAGAAAAAATTATTTAATTTAGTGAAATTAAGAATTTTGTGTTGGGAGGTCCTAAGTAAATTTTTTGTGTGCTAGATGCTTCTGGAATAAAAGTTTGTTGGCCAATCTACACCTTAGATAACAGACATTATTTTTTTCTTAACGGCGTTATACTGGTTGCACCTTTTTAAAAGTTTGTTGTGCTGACTACACATTTTTAATTGTTTGTTTTTATTTAAGGTACCCTAAATAAATATTTGTGCCAAATACTCTTTCTGTAATAGTTTATTGGTAAAATTATACATTCACCCTAAATATAAATGATGTAGTGGAAAGTGTTTAAGTGGAGCATGTGCTATTTCCTTAACCACACATACACACACAAAAAATTCATATAACCTTATATCAAGAGACATAACAAACGATAAACTCATATATATATTCGGTCAACGGTAATGTTTCAATTATTCACTTCTTCTTCTTCTTCTTCTTCTTCTTCTTCTTCTTCTTTAGTTAAAATGTATGAATAAATAAATTTAATTAGTAAAATATATGTACAACATGTTGTTGTCCTAATGTTTCGATATATACTACTATGACCAAGTTTCGATATTCTGGTAAACAAAAATGGATATAATATAATTTTCACACCTATTTGAAAATTTTTAGAAGTGCTTAATTAGCTTGGTTTGAACAACATTGTTTTAAAAAGTTTATGTCACTTTTGATCTCTAAAACAATATGTTATGCTGGCATTCATCCTAAATCACAAAGCAAAATGGTTGAGTTAAAGCTATTTCATCAATATTTTGTCATATTGGTGTGTTTGTATGTCTTTATCTTTTCTTCAAAATTGAAAGAACACCACATTTATGATTTTTTGGGGCTTACCTCATGCAGCAAGAGATCGCTACATTCATGAGTTGGGATAATTGCGTCGATGTAATTGATAGGATTTTGAAACGATGATGATGATGATTCCTTTCTTTAATTTTGAAAATTAAATTGAAGCATCGAATTCCTTAATCGATCATTTTGCAAATCGACATCGATGTGTTCTTGATGTGGTGATGTGATTTCCTTCAGTTTCTTTCAGGTGAAAATTTATTTATTCTTAATCCTGATTTGGTTTATAATTAATTAATGTTGCTTTGACTTATTTCTCCTACTTTTGTCTGTTCTCACATTTAGAGCTCGTTTGGATGAGTTTTTTTTTTTTTGGAAGAAGAAAGCACTTTTTTAATTGAAAAAAATATTTTTTAAATTAATTTATATGTTTAGATGATATTTTTTTTAAAAAAGCAAAAGTTAAAAAAAAAAAAGAGCTAAAGTGCTGCTTTTTTTTTTAAAAAAAAAATCCTTATCAAATATGAGATCTTGCCCCACGGTCTCATCAAGAGGTATTTGATCAATCGACTTACGTGGCAGCTTGTGAGTAATTTGATCATCCTTACCAAACCTCGGTCCCTTGGTGTTTAGATCATCTACTTCAGGGAGCATCTTTTTGGCAACTTTCTTTCCTAATTTGTGGCTTGACTTGCAATTCTTTGGACAACATTTAGTAAGGCATTTGTTTTGGATTTCTTGGGCTCCTCGAACTCGAATCTCTTTTATTTCCTGTAAATAATAAAATTGTTAATTAGTTGGATATTTCTTTCCCCTCTTTTTTGTGGAACCTTTGTACTAATTAATTAAGCACACTTTCATACCAGATAAGAACATGCAGATCTTAATATGAATGACTGAAATTTTAATTTTTTTTGGCCAAATATGATGAGATTTTTATTTATTTATTTTTTTACTGAGAAATATGAATGGCGTTACTGAAGATTTTATTTTGTATATTAATAATATATAATTAACCTTAAGTGTTGTGTTAAAAGATTTTGCTAATGTTGAGTGAATGAATGCCTGAATTGAAAACAACTAATTGAAAACAAAATGTTGAATTAAACCTTTAACATCCAGCCTAATATATAGATAAAGAGTAAATACCCTATTTGGTCCCTAAAAAAAATCACGGACCTCTTTTTGGTCCCTCAGTAAAAAAAATTCATCCCGTAGTCCCTGACCACATTTGGGACACTTCACTGCATGTGTCCTCTTCAACTTGGAAGGACTAACGTGGACAGTTTTTAGATTTTACAGGGATTACGAGATGAGTTTTTTTTACTGAGGGACCAAAAAAGAGTCCGCGATTTTTTTCAAGAACCAAATAGAGTATTTACTCATAAATAAACCTTTGAGGGACTTTGGGATAGAGATGGCTTGCCTATAATAATACCAAACAAATTATTTTGCTATATTTTGAAAACGATTTAAAATTGCGAGAAATCAATTAAAAATTGTAGTCAAAATGAAATTAGATAACATTATAAGGCAACATGTTGAATTAAACATTCATTAAAAATATGTCCCTTGCATTAATTTTATACTTTATAAATGCATTTTTGGTCGAAGTACTTTATAAATGCATTGACTAGTGGTGGCAAGGGGGGAAAAAAGCACGACTGAACTATATAATACTAATCTTCAATATATATTTGTGTGTGTGTGTATAATGGTTTAGACCCTCATAATTAGACGCTGAATGACATAATTAAGTAAAACAGAGGCAGAGAAGATTTTATGATTGGCATAAAACTCTTTGAAAATAAAATCTTCGCAAAGCACTAGATAGCCGCTACGTTTAATTCATATTCGGCCAACGATTATGTTTCAATTATTTTGAGTCAGATACCAACATATAAAGTCTTTCGTATTTGGAAAAATCTTATATAAAGCTGTTTGAAATAGGAAAATTCTAAATTAGGTTGGTAAATTCAATAAATCCTTAATTAAGTTATCGACCCAATTAAGAATTTCAAAATTTAGATTAAATGACGTTACTGCCCTTTATAGTCTCCTCTCATCTTAAAAAGGTTTCAACACTTTTTAATTTATTTTTACAATAAGTGTGAATATATATAAACACAAATATATAATAAAATAAAATATGATTAACTTAAATCAAATAATTTTTTGTGAGTAGAAGAATGATCAGGAATATTTCCAAAAAAAAAAATATCAGCCCCAATATTAATTAAATGTTTTCTAGTTGAACATTAGAATAAAAAAATTATTTTTTACTTGATTTTTTGTTCATTGAGAAAAAATGTTAATATAAAAAATAACTTGTTTGATATAACAAACTGCATATCAAAGATTTTCATTAATGAATTTTTCGAATAAAAGATATTTAATAACGTAAAAAACATAACATATATATCACATAAATAAAATTGTGTGATTAATGAAGATTGATTTTTTTTTATTGACAAAAAACTAATTTGAGTTCTTTCAAAAATAAAATTTTATTCAAAATATTTAATAAAAACATTTAATTGAAAACGATGTTATACATTTTTTTTTCACTCAAATCAATAAATCATTCTTCCTAAATATAAAAACTCATTTGATTTAAATGAATCATATTTTATTTTATTATGTATCAATGTTAATATATATGCACACTTATTAAAAAAACAAAGTTAAAGAGGAATTAAATTCTTTAAAGAGGAAAGATGATAGAGAAGATTAGGAGAGTATATTAAAGTTAATTTACCTATATCTTAAAATCCTAAATTGAATCTATAACTTAATTAGGGAAATTGTCGGGTTTAACAACTTGATTTAGAATTTCTCCATTTTAAATAACTTTATATGGGATTTTCCCTTGTTTTTTTTACGTTAATAAATATATTTTCTTTTAAAAAATCATTAATGAAAATCTTTGATTTGTAATTTGCTATATCAAACAATTTATTTTTCATATTAATATTTTTTCTCAATGCACAAAAAATCAAGTAAAAAATAATTTTTTTATTCTAATGTTCAACTAGAAAACATTTCATTAATATTGGAGCTGATACTTTTTTTTTTTGAATTATTCCTGATCATTCTTTTACACACAAAATTATTTTTGATCTAAGTTAATCATATTTTATTTTATTATATATTAATGTTTATATATATTTACACTTATTATAAAAATAAGTTAAAAAGTATTGAAACCCTTTTAAGTTGAGAGAGGAGACTATAAAAGGGCAATAACGTCATTTAATCTAAATTTTGAAATTCTAAATTGGGTCGATAACTTAATTAGGGATTTATTAAATTTACCAACCTAATTTAGAATTTTCCTATTTCAAGCAGCTTTATGTGGGATTTTCCCTTCGTATTTATATATATATATATATATATATATATATATATATATATATATATATATTTGTGTGTGTGTGTGTAACACAACAAACTTAGTATATATATGCAATGTAATACGATGT
Organism: Acacia crassicarpa; assembly: GCA_034222035.1. NCBI lineage: Eukaryota > Viridiplantae > Streptophyta > Magnoliopsida > Fabales > Fabaceae > Acacia > Acacia crassicarpa. Next base: position 457,249 of record JAWXYG010000019.1, on the reverse strand, counting down.
TCACCAAAAAAACTTAATTTGATACCATCAAATTTTGTCAGTTAAAAGAAATGAAGAAATCAAATTAATTAGAAAAATATGAACAACATATTGTTGTGGTCATTCGATACAATATAAGTTTCATAGTATCTGAAAATTTTTGAAAGTGCTGAATTAGTTTGGTTTGAACAACATTTTTTCAGGAAGTTTATATCACTTGCGATTTCTTCCAACAAATTTAAATTAATTCATGAGAAAATATTGAGCTAAGTATTTATAACTTGAACTAATTAACAATCAAGTAAACAATAACATTACATGCACAGTAAAACACTAAGTAAAAAAAAAGACAGATGTAAATGAAGGGTATTACCTCTTCAGTGTTTTGGATACGTTCGAGCCATAAACTGACTTCATTTGTCTTTTGCATCTCTCCAGTTTCTTCGTCTGCTTTGATTTTTTCTTCGACATCCTTCTTCAATGCTTCAAGATCATGCCATTTAGCTTCCAGAGACTGAAGGTTCTCTTCCAAGTCACAAACAAAGTCAGCTTCGTGTTTGGCGCGACCGCAGAAATACTTTGTCATGTCCCATATGATATCTCCCGCTTTCTCCATATCTGCCTCTCACTTTTGATCTTTCAAACAATGCTAAGCTCGCATTCATCCAAAATAACACAGCAAAATGTTTTGAGTTAGAGCTCTTTTTCAGAAATATTTTGTCATTGTGTGTGTTTGTGTGTTTTAATTATAATTTTTGGGGCTAACCTGGTGCAACAAGAGATTGCAACATTCATGAGTTGCGATGATCGTCGTGGATGCAATTTATAGGATTTCAAATTATATGATGATTCCTTTCTGTAATGTTGAAAAATAAAAATTGAAGCATCTAATTATTCCTTGACCTTTTTCTTTCAGATGGACGTTTTGATTTATTCTTTATGCTTCTTTTGATTTCTTTCTTTTGTTTTCGTCTACTCTCACAATAATGAACAAGCAATGAATCTCATCACACAAGAGATTTTCATTCACGAAATGGCATTACAGAATTTAAAGTATTTGAAACAACGAGTCGTTTTGTTTTCTTAAAAAAATATGTATTCTATGCTTCAACTTTGTAACACACTGTTTTTCAAAAGTGGAATAATGTATTTTTATCAAAGTAGAGCATCGGAGCAAATAAGTGAATAACTGATAAGTATTAGAAATGTTAACTATGGTGTATCTAACTGGTTATAATAACGGTACATTTATCCGAGTATTTAATAATATAACAATATACATTCCAAAATAAAAATCTCCAGTCGGGTCTTCACGTGTGCTACTTACTCTTGTCATCAGCCCTCGATCCTCTAGACCCTGAAGCTATGGTAAGTGCTGAGGTCCAATACCCATTGGATCTCAGGTAACAGTTAACCTCATCTTCAAGTATGACAAAATATGTATGACAGATATTCATAACATTACAGCATTAACTAATACATAGCACACAGCACACAGCACATGTAAGGTTACAACGTAATAACAGTACATAGCACATAGCACATGAAAAGTCAACCACGTTTGTACTAACCAGTGCCACGACGGCTTATCGTGTCCTCAGCGCTAGGAAAACTCAACGGCATTATCAAGACTATAAATTGTATAAAGCTGAATGTATAAATAGTGAACTAAGGCAGAGTCTTAGCCACGGTACATGACCCAAGACCAAGTCTTGTCCATGACCCTATGAAATTATCTATCACATATAAGCATACAATAAGCATCAGAGTTAGAGTTACAGTACGCATCCGTACCTTAGTCCGTAGAGCTTAGTGGTACGTTCGTCTATCGGTACGTTTTCTCGGATATCTTATAATAGTATCACTGCATTATTCCCTTATAAATAATATACTAAAAGATACTTTAGCCACTATTGACCTTTTTACCCCTGGTGGATTTGTTATTCCAATTATATCTCTTATTTTCTAAAAAACGCTGATTCAGTATTTCTGGGCAGATTTTCAGGTAAATTTTCAAAATCATAATTAATTCCAAAAAAATTGAAATGAGGTTCCGTAAAATTTCCCGTAATTCTTAGCATGTATGTTTTTGAGTAAAAATAATGGTCTTCACTGGAAACATATGAATCATTCCCAGTTTAACATTTTCTAAACTCTGTCCAGAATTTTTCCAGAAAATGTAGCCTTATTTCTAGAATTTTTATCTCCTTCTACAAAACTCAAAATGATACACTCTATGCATTTTTGGAAATCTCTAGACGTCTTCTATAACCATGAAAAATTTTAGAATTTTATAACCTCATCTTCTACATAAAATCATAGCCTCTTTATGACCAACTCTAGATAACTTCTAACTGTAAATTTCGCTAGAACTTTGCTACTTTGATCTTCAATTTCCAGGAATTTTGCTCCACCACATTTTCCATCAAATTTTCGAAATAAAGAAATTTTTAACCATAAAAACATAAAAACCAAATTATTTTGGAAGATTCAAGATCAAAGCATATTCTAACTATGAATTTAAAAGCTAGAACTTCAAGAACTCACCTTGCTTCTTGCTCCAACTCCTCCAAGCTTTCCTCACTCACTCTCTACTCTCTATATTCAGATGCTATTGCTTGTGTTGGTGTGAAGAATGAAGTGAACCAAGGTCCCTATTTATAGGAAAATTCCAAGGCCTACTCCATTACCAAACACTCCTCTTCCATTTACCAAACACCCTCTTCTTCTCTTCAATTACCAAACACCTCTTTCCCCTTTAACAAGATTTCCTCTTCTTCACTCTTTCACTCTCACATCCGTCCCTCCCACTCTCACTCTCCTTTTCTTCATAAATGCCTTATCTTATCTCTTCCAATTTGTCCCCCCATTAATTCTCCCATGTGCTTTTAATTAATAACATAATTATAATACATTAAATCAAAAATAACCCCCCCCCCTTCTTCTTACTCAAGCAACCGTCCCCTCCCCCTCTTCCTTGGCTAAAGATTTGTGTTTTCATTGAGTCTCATAAATGAAACCCAAGCTTCCTATTGGTTCTCCTAAATTCACATGGATTTAGTTGATTTATGTGATTAATTTGAACCATTAGATTTAGTTTTATTAGATTTAATCTTGGCCTTCCATTTTTAATCCTAATTAGCATTCCTAATGTGGTGGTTTATATGTTGTTAGGTGTAATTGTCTAAGTGTGGTTGGTTCTTAGATTAATTATAATCATTAGTAATCCATTTTATGTTAATCTTGAGCTCTTATTGGTCCTTGATCTTTTAATTAAGCTAAAATATCCTAAGTGATGCCTTTTAATTTGCTACTTAATTTATTATGAAAATTTATACAATTATTTTAATTAATGTAAATTTAATTGTCCATTAATTGTTGTTAATTTCCTTTAATTGGTTTAGGTATTTCCATAACATTTTATTACTCTTTTTGATTATTTAAGAACCATAGTTTAATATAATAATTATTTTGTATTTTATGATCCTTAAATGTGATCTTCAATTTAATCTTTGGATTATTTAACTCCAAGGAAAAATTTTCTAAAATCTAATTAATAATCCACAAAATTTAGAGATAACATATTCTCCTTTACTTTAATAGGTATTATTTATCAAAATATAGTATTTATGATAAATAGAAATTTTAGGGTATTACAAACTTTGGATTAGAGTTTGCTTCCTTAATTTTAAATTTGTTTCTTATTTTCAAATTTAATATGTGTTTAAGTTTTTCATTGCTAAATATGGAGATAAATAATTAAATTAATGATAGTAACACTCAGAAATTAGTAATGGGTGGTTGACAATCATGTGGCTCAACATAGAAGTTGAGAAATAAAAGATATTATATTATTGAGAACGACATTTAAGTCCTTGCAAACTGAGAGTCACTTTTGAAGCTTAAATATGTTATTTTCAATTAAATTTCCTAAATTTGCAATTGTTATAATCAAGCATTTAGAACTCATTATAATTTTTTAAAAAAAAAATCATTAGAAACCTAACTATCATTAATTCAGTCACTTTGGAGCTTACTGACATTATAATGGAATGCTAAACTCACCTTATCATTGATACTTCAGATGAAATTAATATAGAATATATCTTTTATTTAAACCAGATGCATTCCACATACGCATGGAATATGAAAAATAAATCAAACACAACACCAAGAGATGCTTCTGTCACTTTATTGGTTTCATTATTAGGGCAGTGAACATTACATTTAGAAGTAGAATTTCTCAGGATAAGTGTAAATGAACACACAACACCAAGAGATCCAAAAAATAAGTAATTATGGTAAATTAAGGTCCACTTAGTTAATTAAAAGGGAAAATGAAATAAAGACAAAACCAAGACAATAATGAAGGATTAATTCAGAAGGCCCTATATAATTATAATTAATTCCTCCAAAAGGTCACAATTGGTAAATTAGTTTTATTTGCATTAATTTCCTTATCAGTTTTCTTTACTCCAACGAATAGTTTTAAAATGACCTAATGCCCTTTTTTTCATTTGCTTTTCCTTTCGGATTTCATATACTGTTTTTTGTTTTTAATTATTATTAAAGAAATTAACGCATCAGACTATTAGTGCTGTTCTAGTTCTAGCAATTTTTTTTTTTTTATAACTAGTTCTAGCAAATGATTTGATAGAAATCCAGCGCAAATTAATGATTGATCCCTCAACAAGGCAATAGGAGTCACATTACATCCATTTATTTCATTTCTCAACTTGTTCTTAGACCTTCACACGACATACGATGTAGCTAGCTAGCACCTAAAAATGCAGCTTGTGACTTTTCTTGGATCTGCAATAACAAAAGAGTCAAAGTTATACATACAAACATTATGTATGTATGTATGTAGATGTAGATGTATGTGTATGTGTACATATACATACATATATGTAAATATATTATACACACACTTTCAATTTACCAACATAACAAGTAAATCAAAGGAAAAATTGATGAAAAATTTATGTTTGAAAATTGTTTTGGCAAGAAGGACCTAAATTTGAATATTAATGTTCTGGCTATAAAATCTTTCAAAATACTGGTACAAGCCTATTGAGGTAAGAATCCTCAGAAGAATGCCATGTAATATGGCAAAATGTAACTGACTCTTAACTATACTGTTATACCGTTATACCACAATAGCAGGAAAAGGGAAAAATTGATCTTCACGAGCTCAACATGACCTCCGTGACTGAAACCTGCATTTTAAATTCAATTAAAACCTCAATGACGTACTGTTGTCAAGGACACCATCCATATGTTCTATATTTTCTATATGTTAAATATTATCTCACACATAGTAATATACTAATATATACCGGTCAGACAAAACAATATAATTATATTTGGGAAATCACTATGAAGTCCCGATATAGGAATGTAATCGCCAATAAGTTCCATTAACAAAGAAGCAGAATAAATGTTAATATTTCTTGCACTACAACTTGTTATTGCATGCTGCTTGCTTGTTGAGGGACTTTTTGGTGATTACATTCTTTCCTTGTAACCTCATAGTGATTTTCGTTCTCGTTCTTGTTCGTTCGTTCGTGTGTTTCGTTTTTTTTTTTTTTTTCCTTTTTCACCGATGCCGGTAGGTGCGACGTAGGTGGTGGTGGGTGCGGCGTTGGCGTCGACGTTGACGGTAGGGGTAGACGGCGGTGCAGTCACGACGGATCTGGTAGGAAGGGCCTGGTTTAGACAGAGAGAGGAAAGGGATAGAGGAAATAGAGAAGATAAAAGGGCATTATAGTCATTTGCCATGAATTTACATATACCTTGGAAGTCTGTGTCACCTCTCAGTTCTTTTACAAATTCGATGGACTTATAAGGGTTTTGCAAGTTCAAAAGGTATTTATTTGTCTTTCTCTCTAATAATAATACCTTTCAAGGTTTTTGCCTCTCTCAATCTCAAATGTGCTTCTTGATATTTAAATTTGTATTCTATTCCTTATTAATTCATATATAATATACTCCTTAAAAACCATTTAATTAATTTGATTAAATTAAAGAAAGTAAGTAACCATTTAATTACTCTTCTTTTCCTGAAATCCATTAAATTTCATTTAGCAAATACCTAACATGATTACTCTTCAAATTTTCAAATAAAATGAAGAGCTAGTACCACAGCAGAAAATGTTTTGTTACTGTTGGTAATAGAAGCAAACATGCTTGTCAAAATGTTCAGCCATAATGGTTCACTTGAGAAAAACATATAGCCAGCTGAATTTTATCAAAACCTACTTACTGAAAACAGTACAGCAATGGAAGAATCGAGTCTGCTTTCCTCGTTTTAGAAATTAGCAAGAAATTATTGGTTCCTACCATCTTATTTAAGGTATTACAAACCTGGAAATTTTTTGAGAAATTTTTTATCTTTGATGTACTTTCTCTGACAGCATATTCTCCGTTTGAAGACCAAACAATTTCCAGTGCAGAACGAAAGGACCTATTTCTCCATGCCAATGAAGCGTATATAATATATTCACCATCTCCACATACAACAACAAACCTCCCATTCGAATTGTGCCTTAAACTCTGAAATAATGTTAGTGGATCACAAGTTAAACACCACATACACAAAGAAACAAATGCTGATAACTGAAACTGCACATGAAAAACATTCAACCTAAAGCTCTTTTCTTTCACAGAAGATTGAAGAGAACACAAGAACAATTCCCGCCACCCATAAAATAAGCCGAGTCATAGATACCACTTTCATTGCCCTTGAAGCACAGTGTCTAACATCATATAATATAGCCTATGTGTGGTTGAACCAATTCTTATCTGTACCAAGAAATCTACATTGCATCCATACCATAGATCTAGGGAAAACAAAAGTGTCCAGGTTAATAATTATACATAGAGGCCCTTATCGTTGTAAAAGCATCTAATTATCATAATACAGTTCTTCACTCTCCTCTGATCACTCCTTGATCATTCTTTGAAGTCATTCTATTACAGAAAGATGGTTGAAAAAAGGAAAACAAAAACCGAGAAGCATCTCAAAAGAATGTAGTCTAATACAAAATCATGAAAAGAATGTAGTCTAATACAAAATCATGATTCCAACTCACTTGTGGGTAGAGATTACAAGTGCCTAACTCCTTAACAGCCAAAGGTAATATTTCTCCATCAGCAACCTGAGAAGCAAAGTAATTGTACTATATTTTAAGATGTACTCTCTCCGGTTTTAATTATAGGAGCAAATTTTAGAGTTGGTTTTGATCCTAATTATATCTTTTGTCAATTTTTTTCCTATAATACCCCCATTTATACTTTCTCGATAATAATTAAAGACAATAATAATTTAATAATATACCTATATTATACTTTTTTATATAAAATAATTTTGAGCAATTTTTTTCATATTTTGCCCATATCACCCATACTAATAATTCTTCCACAATAATTAATTGAACAATACACTTATATTCTATTAAGTGAGATATTCTACTTTATTTTTTATTTTTAAACAAAATAATTTTAATATTCCTTTAAGAATATTTTTTTAACTAATTTTGTTCTATTAATTAATGTTGTTTCTTCTTTTATTACAATTAATTTTATGCCATAGCCACATCAAGTATAATACATTATTATGTACGATAATTTAAACATACATAAAATAAATGGCCTTACGACATGAGTAATCTAATATATGCGCATGAGACTTGTTGACAGCAAAAATGATTAATTAACGTCATTTTAAATTTTGGGTATGGGTATTTTAGAAAAATACACATAATTACCTAATTTAACTTCTTTCCTTAATCCCTTCAAATTTTGATAATTTGTTCCTATAATTAGGACCGGAGGGAGTAGTAAGCATGTTTTATAGAAAGTAAAGATGATCAATTCAAGTCATAATAAAGATTCATGTTATATGGGCAAAAGTAAACTCTAAATCAACATAGCCAGATTTAAATAACAACAATTATCAAATGTATTCAAATTTGAATGGCAAACATTCCATTAAAAAAGGTAAAGGATACAAGGTCCAATTTTTCAAAAGAGCGTTGGGGTTTGGGGGGAAAAAATCCAGGTCAATAAAATGGGGTTAAAAAAGGAGATGGGTCGATGATATATGGACTCCATTTTTGCAGTTATTCCTTGCTATAGATCACAAGGGAGAAATGGTAAATTAAAGACTATTGCAATCAGGTTGCATGAGACTCAATGTAGAGTTTCAGATATTATGCAGCCTCAATACATCTCCAAAACCCCGTCTCATTAAAATCAACGGGGTTGCATGACTTCAAGGATTCCTGTGATTTGACTCAGGAAAACAAGATTTGCACATATAATTTAATACTCTAAAATTTTGAAGTTCCAAGCGATATTGAATCATAAAAATCAAACAGAAATAATATAATCATGATGATCATGCGTTTCAATTTTTCTTCACATATTTAGAAAAAGTTAAGGGCAGAAATGAGCCCAAACCTCCACATCTGCCCCAACACTCTTTATATTGACTGTCTGAATTTCGTTGTGTTTAGCCCAAATAATTTTCCACTATTGTCCATGGTGGCCACTGGCTCGTCACGGCCCAGTTTGACCATAATAGTTCCTTCATCATAGCCAAGCACAACCCTGCGGTGGAAGAAGTTTTGATGTTCTATGCCATGAGGACAGAATGAAAAGAGACCCTTTACAGCTTAGGGATATTAAAAGGTGGAGGAAAATATCTGTTGATGGAAAATTGAAGCAAACAAGTTTTCTGATACACAGTTTCCCAACTCAGCCATCAAAAAACGCAGACTTCATAAAGAAGACTTCACGCTATCATCCTACTACTCTTCACAATTTCACGGCCGAGAAAAAGTTCGTTTACGAAACTACAGGCAAGAAGAGTCTCCGACGTGAAGCAGAACAATGGTTGCAGGTTGTTAACTTCATAGAGATTTTCTTTTTGCCCAATCTTGTCATAGGCATCTTGGTTTTAATAATTTTAGCACTTGATCGTGTAAGCGGCTTAAATAAGTCAAGCATTTTACCAGCTTTTGTCATGTTCCTAATCAAGCTCCCGATAGGAACTAACATACTATAATTTTGCATGAAATCGGTTACCCCGGTACAGTTAGTTTCCGTGAAATTAAAATAGATTTTTATGATTGAACTTTTGTTTTCAATATTCTGTCTTTAAATAGCTTCTAGAATGTCTGAACTTTGAACATCTCAGGAAACTATGCTTTTTTGGTTTTTTTTTTTTAAAAAAGGAAACTATGCTTTGGTTATATGATTTGGAACATTATCTGTGGATATGAATAAAATGTCCTTGTCCAAGCATGGTTTATTGCCAGTTCACTTAGCAATATATAGCCATTTGAAAAAATTGTGCAGTATACCTGTCTTTGCTGCTTTCTCTGTAAAAAAATTATGCCAGAAGAAAGAAGAAAACATGAGAGGCAACGAGGAAACCATTTGTTTTATAGTTAGCAGCTTCTATAATTATTTATCCCTCTGAAGGTACCAGAGAAAACCAAAGCTTCCAAGGCATATTCACGGAGAGAACAAAAGAATAAAAGACTTTCTAGGAGGCAGAGCGTTGCAGGTTTGAACTGTCACATTGATCTCACTCGTTCATTTTCAAAAACTCTTTTGTCACTGCTTAGTTTATTGAAACAATTCAGTTTTTTATGTTCAGCTGCTGGTACTTCTTGGAAGTCTGGGGTAAGAAGAAGCACTAGAATCAAGACCAGGCCTTTGGAGTACTGGAAAGGGGAAGACTTGTTTATGGTCGCATACACGAGAGTGAGTGTAACTATAAGCCTTACTATATGGACATGTGTTGGAATTTAGGATAAAATCCTATGAATTATGAATAAGAAGAAGGTTGGAAAAGAAGAGGAAAAGGAAGAAGCAATATGTGTGAGGATAGAAGTCTCACATTGGTTAATTGGAAAGAAGTTGGAGGATATATAAGTCTCAGCTTGGCTCTTACTAAGTGAGCTCTTGGGCCAACCCACACCGCGCCACCCAGTTTGGTCCGCGCGTGTGAAATAAAGAACAATTTTTTATTAAATTATTTTTGAATAAAAAACAATAATAATAAATTTTTTATTAAATTATTATTATTTTTTGAAAATAGTATATGTTATGGATTCATATATGAGACCCATTTATTGTATGGTCCAACAAGGGCAATAAGTGCAGGAGCCGCCTATAATCAAGGAAGATCCTAATCAACCTATAATCAAGGAATATCTAAGTGAGGGACTCAAACCCTAAGAGTGTGACTGCTGCGCATGGGCCAAGAGGCGCACAAAGCCCAAGGTCCAAACCCTAAAGGTAATCTCTATAAATAGGAGGTTAACCTAAAGTGTACACATTTTCTATTTATCCTATTTACTATTCAGCCTCATTGTGCATACACCCACCCCTTTTGGCTAAATGTCATATACGTGCACAATGATCCATTACTCTCTTCGATATTTGCCTTATAGATATCTTGGGGAATCCTTTTGATCTAATATAAACACACTAGTCCATTGATACTAGACATCTGTGTTCTACACTATAATAGTATATATTAAAGATTAGAGAGGGATCTCCCCAACCCGTCGTTGGTCTTCATGAAAACTAGTTTTAAATATTTACATTAAACATTTAATATCTAGCATAAATATAACCAAGTATGTTAATACATTTTGGAGTTGGTTTTGGTCTTAATTACATGACAACATTCTAATTTTTGTAAATTTTTTCCTAAAATATTTCTATTGATATTTTCTCAATAATAAATAAACACAATAAGAATTTAATAATGCACTTATATATTTTATAAAGTAAATAATACTCACAACTCATTAATGCCACATACACCTTAATTCTACTGTTTTAATAAAATAATTTTGAGCAATTTTTTTTCATATTTTTCCCCTACAATTTTAGCAGTGATGGTTCTAAATTGATACATGAATTACAGAGTACGTCATAAGATGATGATATATAAAATTATGAAGCTTAAACCGAAACATAAGTCGTTTATTTATAATATAAAGCACAGTTCAGATATGAATGAGAGATTATATGAAATCAACAAGATAATTGAACTGTAAAATTTAAATAAAGGAATTTTTAAAAAATAAGTAAAATTAATTAATTTAACTTCGTTCCTTAATCTCACCAAAATCGGTTAAATATATCTAAGACCGGAGATAGTATTTTAATGCATTAAATTTAGGAACAAATTAGTAATAAGTTCAATATTTTAATATAGTATTAGTAATTATTCATATTTCTAAAAGTAACTTACTCTCCATGACAAAGACCTTAACTGATTTATTTATAGTGTTGAACTGTAAAGGAAGATAGGGTTAAGAAAAAGAGCTGCATCGGGCTTGTCTTGTCGGAGGGGGGGCCCCACCATAATTGTAGTACACATCATTATTAGTGTGTGTGTGTGGGTCAACTTGAGTGCAACAGCATGCTCATCGCTCCACATCATTTTCAAGTGTTCCTTCTAGAACACTTGCCCCATTGGCATGCCGTTTTCATCATTTATGATTTTATTCTTGCTCATTTAAGGTGCTTTTAGTCTCTCTATTAGAGTACCATTTTGTTCTAATTTATAAGTCCATTTTGATCAAATTTTACATACCAATGAGAGTTAGTTAAACCAATAATTATGTGATAAATTTTCAATTTTGCCCTCATTTATGATTGAGTATTTTTTCAATTGTTTCTTCTCTCTCTATCTTCATGGATATAATTAAAATGGATAAAATTATCACAATCTCATTTATTACATAAAACTGGAATTATAAATAAGACCAAATTTTTTTGGTCAAAATGGACCTATAAATAGGACCAGAATGGTATCTAAGAAGTTTTAATAGTTGTGATGAGCATATACTCATATTTAACAATGATAGTGAAAGAGTAAAAATTAACATTATCTTAAGGTTTAATGTGTTTAATAAGAGTTGTATTAGAAATCATTTGAATTTTATAACAAGTTTAATATTTTTAACTGTTTTTATTTGTTTTTGAAAAAAGACAAAATGATATTTCAATAATTAAGTGTCTTCGAAGATAATATGATAAGTAAGGAATAAGTGCTAATATTTGAAAAATCAAAAAGTAATCAAGAACAATAAAAATAAAAAGTAAAGCGGGTATTTCTTACTAAGAAATGTTAGGCCTTGAAGAGGAATCACTAGTAATGTGGATGAAGCATTTATTGATGCATAGATGATAACTAGTTGATGTTTATGACCCATTTGTTGGAGCTTAGAGCTCGAGATCCATAACAAAGCAGCACGAGGACATTTGGAGAGAAAATTTATTCTGAGGATAGCCTAATTTTGCCTCATTAATTCTTTAAAATGAGAGCCCTTATGACAAATGATTTACTCGTGCAATATAACGTCCTATTCATCACCATTTGTCATGAAATGTGAATCAATAGTTTTAATCAATTCGTAAGGCATAACCAGTGTTTTTGAGTAGGAAAAAGCTAGATTTATGAATTGAACAACTTGCTTAACCTCTTTAATTGTTGCTGGCAATTGGACTCACCCTTTGCCCATGATGCATAGCTAGATTATGTTTCCTCCAAACAGTATTCAAGAGACAAATCACATGTGATACCAAATGAGTACATCCATCATTACTCAATGTGATGAGTAATGTATCTTTTAACTATCTCTAAGTGTAGGAAGTATAGAATCAGGTATCACAACATCAAGACAATGAAAAGGATACACAATGAAAAGATGCTCCAAAGACTCTTTGACATCACATCCAAATAAGCAGAGAGTATATGAGGAAAGGTGATGTTTATTTAAAATATCATTTGAAGGCATAGCATCATGTAGAATCTTCAATGTAATAAGCAGAGAGTATAGGGTGTTAATTAAATGATTATTCCATCAAGGAGAATTCCAAGAAAGGGGGACGTGCACTAATAGACCAGCTACCTATTGAATATTCAATAAGGCAGCATAATCGTGCTGCATAGGCCACTAAAGGTGGTGATTAATAACCATTGAAGATCCATTCCTTACACGCCATCTTAGCTTAACAATAATAACTTCTACATTTTTAGAGACTCCCTTTCAAATCAAACACTTTTAGTGTCGTCAAGATTAATATACTTAACCTTTAAAGTGGAAGCCAACAATGACTATGAATCCGAATTAATGATCTGTCAAAGCTACTTTGCTAAAATGGCATGATTAACAATCCCGATGGGTGTTAAACCTAAGCCTCTCTTATCGGACTTGAAAAATATAATCTCTCAAGAAGAAATGCTTGTGAATTAGTGAAAGCGTTGTATAATAACGATAGGAGGAGTATGCAGTAGTTTAACAAATAATAAATTATAAAACTAAGCTAATTTATTTAATTAAAATTTTTTTTGCTAACAATATAAATAATTAATAATAAAATTTCTTTTATAAAAAATTTTAGTTGGAAGGATCTGATATGTTTTTATATCTAGTATATATACAAGGGCGAAATCAGGGGGCAAGGCCTGGCCCTCACCTTCCCTAAAATTATAGAAGTGGACCCGAAATTCTCAGAAATTATGCTTGTTCCTCGTAAAAATTTAAAAATTTTCCCTTTAGTCCTTATTAAATAGCTTATGGAAGGACTAAAATGAAAAATTAAAATATTTATGAGGCTAAAGTATAATTTCCTAAAATTTTAGGTCTAATTCTATAATTTTCACCCCAAAATTTCAAATGGTAACTCCACTAGGTTTTATTTTCATTAAACACAATAATATAGATATAGAAAATATTCTTTCTTCATTCATTTATGTTTTTTCAAATAATAATTCAAACATATTATGTGAACCTTCTTTTCAAAACACATTCTATAAAATTATCTTGTACGATTATTCCAAGAACACAAAATAGAGTATAGAATTAAACAAACACTACTTTTTTTTTTCTTCTCATTTTTAAATTTTTCATAACAAAAGGCTCAAAGGAAAAATTAGTGAAAAACTTGTGTTCGAAATTTTCATTTTCCAGATCGACCCCGTATGTTTTTATAGATAAAAAGTAGGGAAAATCAAACTAAAGTCTCAATTAAAAGAAAAGAAAAGAAAAGATCATTGATAAGTTATTGGACTTTTTTGATATTATTTATTTGAACTAAATCGATGAGATTGTTTTTTCTAAAAAGCATTGGTATTTCAAAATTTTTATAAAAACTTACTAGCACTCGAATAGAAGTCTTTCTCCCCTCTAAAATTTTCAAATCTCACCTTCAATCCTATTTTCCGAATATGAGTTGGGAATTTTCAAATTTTAATGCAGCAGCAGCCGCAGCAGGCATTTGCAAATAGCAGATGCGGGTCCACATGTGGATATGAAAATTGGAAAACTCAGAATCAAACAACTCAACTGTGCGCACGTAAAGATATAAAATAATACTACTTCCGGTCCTAATTATAAGAGCTAGTTGACTTTTTTGGAGAGATTAAGGAAACTAATTAAATTACTTTAAAGTATTTTTATTTTTATTTTTTTCTTCAAACTTATTAATTTGACTAATAAACTAATATACAGTCTAAGAATATTTTAACATATGAAATGATTAAGTAACTTATTTAGCTTCCTTAATCTCTCCAAAGAAAGTCCACTAACTCTTATAATTAGGACCGGAGGTAGTAGTTGAGATGATTACTAAATTTTAAAAAAAAAATTTAAAAAAACAAAAACAAACAACGATGTTGGCCCTACGGCGCTGCTGTTTTTCGGTGATCACTCCAAGATGTAGCTGTCTCGTTCAATGTGCCTCACTCGGTCCTGAAAGCCCTTCTTCTAGAACACCCATTCTTCACACACACACCCCTAACCCCTTCATGCAGAATTGTCGTGACCACTCTTAAGTCCTTTCAGTTTCACAGCCCCTATAAAAGTCCCCACCCCATAACCTTCTCTCAGATGTTCGCTCCTTCACGCTTCTCCTCTCTATCTCTTCGATCAAGCTTCTAAACTTTCTTTGCTTCTAAATTTCCTTTTATGAGATTTAAACCTTCTTAGTGCTTACATCTTGATTGCTTTTCCTTCTTTTGGTTCTGTTCTGTTCTGATAATAGGATTTGTCGGACTTGACTAGGAACCAAGTCTAGGACCTACGTACCCTGTAAAGGAATCAAAGTTCACAAAGTTCGAGACAAACACAGGTGTTTCGCCAAAGGGGTGGGGTGTGTGCTCTGTGTGTATGTAAATAGTTCAAAGTTAGAACTTGTATACCTTAGGGTTTGACTTCTGTATTTATAGAGTTTACCTTAGGTTGAGTCACTTGGACCCTGTGATTCGAGGCTCCGATATCTTAACTACTAGATATACTTAGATTGTAGATAAGATAGTATCCCCCTTTATTATAGGCAGATCCTGATATGCGATATATTCCTTGCTGGGCCATATATTGAATATGGGTTTTATCCATATCCGTAAAAGTTGCCCCCCAGCCCGGTAGTTCAGGCTTCTGAGCTGCTGGGATGTATTTTGCCCCCAGTCGGTTTTACTCGCCGGGCTCTGTTGTCGTGGGCCTTACCTTACCGAGCTGAATTATGTTGATCCTTGCTATCAAGGCGGCTTACTTCGAAGATCCGAGGTCTCGTCTCAAAGATCTTGAGTAATGCCGAGATGGTTTGCCTGCATTTGAACCCAGGTGTTGATCCCGACTTTTGAAGTTGTCTACTTCAATGATCCGAGGTAATGTCTCAAAGATCCGGGGTAATGTCGAGGTGGTTTACCTGACTTCGAGGTCGGGATCTTTCATATCTAAGTTACCCGGGCTAGATTGCTGTGATTCTTATTCTCTTGCCTATCTACCACGCATTGCCGGGTTGTGTAATATTGACCCCGGTTACCGATGTCATTTGCTCAAATATCCGAGGTAATGTCTCGAGGATCAGAGGTAATATCAAGGATCTTGCTCGACTTCGAGATTGGGATCCTTATGCATTCGAGTTGTTCCAGCTTGATTCGCTTCTGTTCGTGTCTTGACTAATTTGGATTCATTCGTATTCTGCTACCGATTTGCTTGTTTAGGCAATAGGTTTTTTCCCAAGGCGGGATCTATTTGTCTTTTCCTTGTTCTTTGTTTTCGCTTGTCTCAGCCTCAAATAGCATTTGAAAATTCAAATAACCCATGAGGGCTTCCGTTAGTTCTTCTTACACCATTGACAACTATATAGTAGTTGCCTCCCCAGCTTAGCAGTCAAGGGCTCTAGGCTGCCGAAGTTGATCTGTTATTGAACTCGAATATTGTATCCGAGCTGCTACAACTTGTTTGCTTCCCGCACAACTTTCCACGAAGCCCGGATTTTAACTGTATTATGTGTAATCGGGTCCGCGATCTTCATCTGGAACACGGATTTAACCGTATTTCTTTCATGCAAAACTTTACATGGAGCCCGGATTTTAACTGGAAGAAAGTGTAACCGGTCTCGTCTTCTTTCTCCTTTAGAGGTGGACTCTTCCGCCAAATTTTTCCTAAATTTGTTTATCCACGACGGTTGTCATAACTCAGAATTTGCTTATCCGAAATGGTGTCGTAACCCGAGATTCCATTATGGGTGTCGTAACCCTTGATTTGTTTTACGCGGAATTTGGATCTAACTATGATTTGTTTAAATGGGTTCAACCTTCATTCCCTTTCGTAGGAGCAGTTCCACGCGAAACTCAGATTTTAACTCCAATAAAGTCACTTTATCAAGGTTCCAAACTCAATAGGTACTCAGATGAATAAGTTAGATATGCTATAGCAATAAAAAATATATAAATTATTTTTTCTTGGCAACCAAAAAGTGAGAGGAAAATAAGTTACCACAAAGTTTGACACAAAGCCAGGATTTTAGTCAGATTCGGTGTAACCAGGGTCCAGCTTCTTTTCGCTTCTTGCAAAAACCTTCCACGGAGCCCGGATTTTAATTGTAATCAGTGTAATTGGGTTTCATTTGATGATTGGGCCAAAGTCAAAAATTCCTTGCGCAAAATATTCATCTGGTGCCAACCAAGCACTATACGTCCCGACACGGTTGACCAGGATTTAACCTGGAGTACATTTCGGCTTTACCGTGTCCCGAAGGGAGCACGTTTTAACCGTTATCTCGACTTTACCGTGTCCCAAAGGGAGCACGTATTAACCTTTATGTCGGCATTACCGCATCCCGAAGAAGTAAGTTTTAGTCAAAATCTTGGCTTTACCGCATCCTGAAGGAATACATATTAGCCTAAACTTGATTTTTGGAAACGGGTTTATGTACCTCGGATTCCTACATGTTTAACTTCAACATGATTTTCAAAAACTAGTTTATGTACCTCAGATTCCTATATGTTTAACTTGAACATGATTTTCGGAAACTGGTTTCTATATCATGAATTCATATATGTTTATAGACAATTGATAATAAGCAAAGATTAAGCATCTATGAGATAAAGAGGGTGACACTCATCTGGATGTAGCTTGGGGAGTCACTCCAACATGACACTTTTGCTCAATAAATGCTTGACGGAGTTCTCCATTTGCTCATTTGCCCTGCCTTAAAACAACTAGATCCAGAGAAGGGGAATACAAATCCCAGCCGAGAGTACATCTCGACATGCACTCAGAGTATATCCCGTCATTCCCTAAATCTCGGCGTCTAACAATCTCAGCATACCTCGACGTCTCAGCACCTCCTCGTATCGGCGTATCATCAACCTCGACTATCGCGATGCAGTTAAGACGCCATAGGCGTTGAATTAGCCTTGGCTTAACAACAACCTCGGTTATCTCGATTTGCTCGTTTAAGGATTAAAAGTATGGTTTATGTGCTTCCTGATACACACCCCCTCTTAACAGAATTCCCAAAGAGAGAACCTAGTGATTCTTCCAACTATTTTCTCATCATGTGGATATAAGGAGAATTATAAGAAAACTCATGTGAAGTAGTTTAAAAGCAAAGTCGTTGCTCAAACAACCATTGTTTCTCTGAATCCCTTCACAGGCTGCTATGTTTTTGATTTTGCTGCAACGAATTTTCAAGAACTGCTCGTGCAAAGGCATCTGACTGCTGCTTTTGATATTGACCATCTTTGGTCGTAGGAATCGAAATTTAACAGTCCCCATGGTCCGCGCTAATGTTCTGTTCTAAGAACAGGATTTGTTGAACTTGACTATAAGCCAAGTCTAGGGCCTACGTATCCTGTAAAGGGATCAAAGTCCACGTAGTTTGGGACACACACAGGCGTTTTGCCAAAAGGGTGGGGTGTGTGTTCTGTATGACTGTATGTTTATAGTTCGGAGTTAGAACTTGTGTATCTTAGGTTTTGACTTCTATATCTATAGAGTTTACCTTAAGTTAAGTCGCTTGGGCCCTGTGATTCGAGGCCCCGATATCCTAACTACTAGATATACATTTAGATATACTTAGATTATAGATAAGATAAGATTCCCCTTTATTTTAGGCAGATCCAGATATGCGATTTGGGCCATATATTGAATATGAGCTTTATCCATATCCGTAACAGGTTCTGCTATGATGGATCTAATTTCAGGTCTACTAGCCGATGTGGCCATGGTTTTGCTATGATTGAATTGTCGGATTTTTTCTCGCGACGGAGGGACACTGATCATATTCAGAGACTCATCGTCATGGTTCAAGCAGGGGTCGATTTGGTTAAACGCGTCGGTACTTTGATGAAAGGATCGGCCAACCCGATTTACAATTTGAGTATGCATGAGGCGAATTCAAGTTACTAGGACGAGTTGCTCTGGGTTTCTTTGGCAAGTTACCCATGTTCTATCAAATTGCTGGTGTCGAGTACGACTTGGTTTTGATTGGCAGGTGGGAACCACACTCGTGGAAGTCTTCAAATTCGGTATTTATTTATAACTTCAAGTCAGCTAAATGGTGATGCGGGGCCAACATGCCTAGTGGGCCTATGACATTCTTTGCCTACGCGTCTGATTCCGAACGAGTAGTTTACATCACTGGTGGGTAGGGGTGGAAACAGGTCAGGCCTGTTATGCAGGGAAGGGGCCTGAGCCTGGCCTGTGGCCTGTTACAGGCTTATATTTTGGCTTGAGTCTGGCCTGTAACAAGCCTGAGCCTGGCCTGTGGCCTGTTAAGAGGCCTGTATTTTTAAAAATCCGATACTTAGCCTAACATACCACAGGCCCCAACAAAAACAGACCGAAAACAGGCCTCCTGTTTACAGGCCGAAAATAGGCCTCCTGTAAACAGGCCAAAAACAGGCTTACCTTAAACAGGCCGAACACAGGCTTACCTTAAACAGGCCGAACACAGGCCTACCTTAAACAGGTCAAAAACAGGCCTACGTTACAACAACATAACAGATTCTACAACATAAAAAAATGAAATCAAATCCAACATCCAACATACAGATTCAACATCCAACATCCCATGAATAAAGTTTACAACATTCCACCAACATACAACATCCAACATACAAATTCTTCTTTTTTTTTTTTTTATAAAGGAAAGGCAAGCCGGAGCTTGAGAGTTAAAACGGGACAAGACCTAGTGAAGTCAAGCCCTTAATACAAAATAGAAGCCAAGACTATAAATGGCAGACCGACCGGTCTCTTAGGTACATCGAGAGACAGCTAGTAGGAACAGTCGGAAGTAAAACCAGGTCTGGCCCATGCTGGTCTTCATGGCCATGCTTAGCCATAAAATCTGCACAAGAGATGTTTTCCCTTGGAGAGTAGTGTAGCTGGACACTGCAATCCTGGAACAGTAGGTCCCGAGTGTCGGTGATAACGTCTCTTAATGGGTGATCAGTAGGACAATCTCTCATGAGTATATTGATTGCCTCAATAGAGTCAGAATATAGATGGATTCTCTGAAAGCCCATCTGATGTCCCACCGTTAGTCCCACCATGATCGCGAGAATCTCTGCTTCAATTGGTGAATGTTGCCCAAGAGATTTGTGGAATCCCATCAGCCAGTGACCATGAGAGTTCCTTATTACACCTCCGCATGCTGCTTGACGATAATGCCGTACAGAGCCGTCGACATCAATACGAACCGTGTCAACAGGAGGAGGGGTCCAGGACTCTTCTACAATCCTGCCAAGTTGAAAAATTTTGTGAGTCAGAACTTGATTTGAGGAATTTTCCATTAGAAGATAATTACAAAGATGTATCATCTCCCTGGTATGTGTCTCCTCGCCGTTGAATAAGAATTTGCATCTAGTTGTCCAGAGAATCCAGCACCCCAAACTAAAAACCCTTGGCCAAGATAGATTTTGGAATCTTCTGTTTGCTGGATTATGCCGAACATTCCAATTGAGCCAAGCCTGCAAATTACCTGAAAAAAACTTGGAAAAAAGATTAGTCCTTAAAATTTGTTTCCAGAAATCTTTTGCCCTATCACAATCCCTGATAATGTGAGTCACAGTTTCCTCACTATTACAAGGAAATGGGCAAATATTGTCATCAGTGAGGCCTCTTTTGGCACGAAGAGAGTTAGTAACCAATCTCTCATGAGCAACTTGCCACATGAAAAATTTAACCTTCTCAGGAATCTGCCATTTCCACAACGAGGCCCAAAAACCACTATCTCTTGGTCTTTCATGATCAGAAAGATAATTATACGCAGACTTGACTGAGAAGCAACCATCTGTAGCAGGTCTCCAAATGAAACAGTCAGGGAGATTACTAGATGGCGGCGGAATTTTGGAAATAGTATTTATGATTGAGAAAGGCAAAATTCCACGCCATTTATCAATATCCCATTGACCATTCCCAAGCAACTGATCGCGGACAGTGTCCTCCTCAATGATAACGGAGGGGTCAGCAACAAAAGCCATAAGGGGACGATCCATAGGAAGCCAAAGGTCATGCCAAAACTTGGTCCCCCCTCCATTGTTAACTTTTTTCCCCACTCCTGAAAGAAACTTCTCCCAAACCTGAGTAATAGCTTTCCAAGCAGGGGAGGAGCTTCTTTTCTTGCTTACCTTGGGAAGGGAAAGATTACCACAATTGTACTTGGCCCAGAGGCATTGAACCCAAAGATCATGCTTCTTCGTCAAAAGACTCCAACACAGTTTCATGATAAAAGCCTTGTTTTGACGACGAAGATTTTTGAAACCAAGGCCCCCTTGCTTCTTCGCCTGAGTAACTTTTTCCCAGGCTATAAGGTGCATTTTTTTCCCATCCTCCTCTTGAGACCAAAGGAACCTCCTGGAGATCTTGTCAAGCTCATTGATTGTACAAATAGGAAGGAGGGTTGATTGCATACAGTAGCTAGGAAGAGCCGAAAGAACAGATTTGATCAACACCGATCGACCAGCAATAGTTAAGAATTTACTTTTCCAAGCCGACAGCTTCTTTTTTGTTTTTTGAACAATGGGATAATAGGTGGTTCTTGTCACTCTCTTATGAATGACAGGCACCCCTAGATATTTGCCCAGGTCTGAAGTGAGACCAATCCCAAGAAGTTGACATAACTCCATAGCTCTGTTAAAGTTCACATTTAGGGAGCAAAACATGCGAGACTTTGCTAAATTAATTCTGTGGCCCGAGGTCTCACAAAAGTTTTTCATCACTCTACGAACCTCCTCCATTTGATTGGGCGATGCCTCAGTAAAGAGGATGAGATCATCGGCAAAGAAGAGATGAGAGATATGAGGGCCACTTCTTTTAAAGGAGAAAGGTTTCCACCGACGGGCCTCACACTCCGCTCTAATCAGGTGCCCAAGACGCTCCATGCAAAGAACAAAGATGTATGGACTAAGAGGGTCCCCTTGTCTGACTCCTCTAGAAGGGGTAAAGCACGGGCTTCCCTCTCCATTCCAGAGGATAGACATAGAAGTAGTTGAGACACATGCCATAATGAGATTGATGAGATTATCAGCCAACTGTAAACCGACCAAAGTATTCTTGATGAAGCCCCAATCAAGTCTATCAAACGCTTTCTCCATATCGATCTTAATGGCGACAAATCCTTTCTTCCTGCCCCTCATTCTCATGGAGTGGATAATCTCTTGGGCAATAAGAATATTGTCACAGGTGGATCTTCCAGCTATAAAACTGCATTGCTCAGGACCAACAATAGTGCTCATGACTCCTCTAAATCTATTCGCTAAGACTTTTGTGATAATTTTGAAGCTAACATTACACAAGGATATAGGGCGAAAGTCCCTTAAGGAAATAGGATTATCAACCTTGGGAATAAGGACAACCCTAGATTTGTTAATAGTGGTCATGTATGAGGGGTTATCGAAACATTGTTCAATGAAATCGCATATTATGGGACCAACGATATCCCACTGAGATTGGAAAAAATGAGCTTGAATGCCGTCAGGCCCCGGAGCCTTAAAGGCTCCCATTGCGAAAGCAGCGTTTTTAATTTCAATAGCCGTAACTTTCTTTGCCAGCATATGCAGCTCATGAGTGTCAATGACAGGGAAATTGGAGCACAACTCATTCGGGTCTTTCACAGAGTCATCACGAGAGTACAAATTTAGGAAGAAGTCATGGGCCATCATTTTTGCAGTTTGTTAATCCTCCACCCACTCCCCTGCATCGTTCTGAATAGCATCAACTCTGAACTTCCTTCTTTTAATCACAGCGGATGCATGGAAGAACCTTGTATTTCTGTCGCCGCTCTGGAGCCAATTACATCTGGACTTCTGAAACCAGAAGAGTTCCTCCTGAGTAGCCACTTTATGATATTCATTCCAAAGTTTCTTCTCGAGTCTATAAAGTCCAGTATGCAGATTGTCCCTTCTGCTCTTATCAATTCCTTCAAGACGACGGATCAACTCACGCTTTTTCTTAGAAAAGTTTCCCACGCGGGTGTCATGCCAGTTCCGAGCGGTGGTTTGAAAGATTTGCAGCCCTTGAATCCAATTCTTTTCATGCCATGCTTCCTTAATGATATCCTTAAAATCATTTTCCAGAGACCAGGCAATTTGGTAAGAGAATGGTTTCTTGAAAATTCTCCTCTCAGGAGATGGATTAGTATTCACCACCACAATTCGATGATCAGAATTAAACTTGAGCTCATGACGAACAGTGAAGCTGGGAAATTGATTTAGCCAGGTAAGATTGGTGAAAACCCAATCCAACCTCTCTTTCAAACCATTCCATTCCCAAGTGAATTTTTCTCCTTGAACCCTGGCTTCAATGAGACTAGTGTCATCAATACAGTCCTTAAATTGACGAATTGAGGCCCAAGGGGGGTCAGCTCCACCAAGTTTGTCATTTGGAGATAAAAAAGCATTGAAATCGCCCAAAACCAACCAAGGAAGGGAAGCATGGGAGTCAAGAGAACGAAGAGAACTCCAAAGGGAAGCTCTACCAGCCAAATTTGTTTCCCCATAAACAGCAGTAACAAGATAACGGATACTTGTGCTCAACTCTCTAATTTCACAGTGAAGCAATTGGGTGGTGGAGAGGATATAGGTAATATCAAATTTGTCCTTATTCCAAAGAAGCCAAATACCCCCTGAAAAACCAGTAGATTCCACCCGAATCCAGTTGCTAAAACCAAGCTTGCGACAAACCATATTAGCTCTATCCCCACTAATACGCGGCTCCATGAGACAAAAAATATCGATACAATATTTATTAACAATATCTTTAAAAGTTAGAGGGAAGGTTCGGCTACCGGCTCCCCTACAATTCCAAGATGCTATAAACATAGATAAAAACAAATGGGCAAGGATGGAAATACTTACCTGGAGGATTGAGCCTCTCCATCAGATTGATGCTGAAGATTTGCTCCTACCGCAGGCGTTCCCTTGGCTTCTAAAAAATCTGGGGCGATATCCTCATTTGGGTCCCAGAGATCAGGCGGCCGAATGTTACTAAATTCTGCCAATTTACTTTTTCCTTCCTGGGAGGGCTCTCTCGCTTCAACCTTTTGACTATTCGCCGTCTCCAAGCTTCCATGGACAATATTATGGAGGCGATGGGCCTTTGAATTCCTAGAAGTAGATTTTTTATTGCCCACTTGAGGAATAGGATCAATGTTTTTGTTTATTGCATCTTCATTTAGTGGAAGAGGCCCAGGAAGGTCCACACCCGTCAAACTTGGCCCAGCTGGAGGTCCATGGCAATTATTTTGATTAATTCCCTCATGCTTGTGAGGCATGCCAGATGTGGCCCCTTCGAAGGATTTGATCGGCCCAATAAGAGGGAGAGGCCCAGCTGATTGGACTAATTTTGCTTTATACTGAATTTTCGTTTTTTGAGAAAAATCACCCCCTTTGTTTCCCATCTTGCCAGCTGTTCCTTTCTTCCTATCCACACCCGACGGCCTCAACGAGATTTCAACTTGCTCTGGTCCAGGCTGAACTTGTCCATCGGTCTGAGCAGCCGTCCCATCATCAAGATTATGCAGATCTTCAATCGGCGCGAATCTGGATTTCTGAACCATAGCCGTTGCTTTCTCCATAGCCGTTGCCTTCACCGTAGCAGCCCTAATCGTTCTCAGCCCAGAATCCGACGGTGACTGATGGTGGGTCTTGAATTCCGACCGGTGAACAGGCCGGCCACCTCGATTCCTTCTACTGACGAGCATCCACGGCCCGAATGTCTCCTCTGAACCCGTCATCAAGGTATTAACCGACACACGTTGTGATGGCTGTTGCGTTGAGTGCTGTGGAATCTCATGGGAATCCGATGTAGAGCATCTGTGAAGGCACCTTTCCTTCCCATGACCGAACCGCCCACAATCAAAACAAATCAGATTAAGGCCTTCATACTCTACGTTGAATATGGATCCAGCCGCAATTACTTTGGGAACCAGCTTTTTTTGAAGGTTAAGCTCAACGCAAATTCGAACAAATTTCCCCCTTTGAATTTTAGGTGAGTCATTTTGGCATTCCTGTAGAGTGTTCATGTCTACCCTTAACGTCCTTCCAATCCGATCCCCTAGCCGAGAGATACAGTGTTTGTTGTATAAGTGCATTGGGACGTCAGGGATTCGAACCCAAGTGGCCACCCTCCCCAAAGCATTCTGATATGGGTTGAAATATGGTGTCCAACGTTGGACAATAACACAGTGTTGCTTGATGACCCAAGGCCCTTCATAGAGGACCTTTCTGTAGTGTGTTCTCCACAATTCTTGATCCTGAAAACGAACAACAAAGTAATTATTAGGTATGTCAATTAGCTCAAAGCTGGAAAACCCCCAAATTTTAGTCAACAAATCCTTTAGAACATAGAGGTTGAACTTCCTGCCAAGCACAGTGAGGATAAGAGCATAATTCCATGGCTCACACCACTCATTATACTCTTCCTCAGTGCAGGGTGCAACTGGATATAGCTCCATCAGCTTTTTCATTTCATCCGATGGGTCAGGAATTTTCCAGCGAATGTCTTTGTCTTGAGAGAATAAATCATCATCCTCCATTTCATAATCACTATGAGCGACACCATTAAATCCCAAGAGGGAAGCACGGTATGATTGAAACTTTCGATTACTTTCTCCATTTTTGGCTTCCAACTCTCTGCTATGAGGATGTTCAATTTCCTGAGAAGAGTGGTCGGAATCCTTTTCTGTCATAGCATCATCCATGATGGCCTGAGGGATTTCTTCCACTTTCTTTTTCTTTTTCCTTTCGTCATGACCCTCAGCCGGAGGTCGATCTGGGGGAAGCTTTCGCTGACCAGTATCAGCAAGAATGAGAGCGTTCTCTGGTTCACTCATTCGGAAAATCTTAAGCAATATCTTTGTTCCAAGTGAATGATCAGTATATTTTACTCCGATAATAATACTCCTGCGAGCCTGCGACGACTTGAATAGTAATAATGACGACATACAAATTCTTCTTTTCTTACCAATGTAGAGCATCTTCCTTCAATTGCGCTAATGTAAAGGCACTAGACATTGACATCAAATCTTCAATATAATTTCTTCTTCGGCTTCAAAGACCTTGAAAAAAAATTAATCAAATACATAGAATTAGAGCATAACACAATTAAACAATAATCTAATGCAAGTTTGGTATAATAATTATTTATATATTGCATATGGTTTATATACTGGTTATAGTGTAGACATCTTTCCCAAATAACATATATGTCTCATTATATTGTTTATTCTTTTCGTGGTTTGGTAGTTCTGCATGCCCCACTATCACATGCAAAGCACAGAGTTTTATATTGGGCAGTTCTATAGACTGCTCTGCCTTTCAATTACCCTAGTTTTCTATTGAAGGTATGCCTTGGATTCACACCTTGCCAATCAAGAATCTAATGAGAATCTCAAAATAAATCTAAAGTAGAAAAGGCTGCATTTTTTTCTTGAGACGAAGATTTGTGCCTCGAGGATACAGCTAAAGATGTGCTTATGTTTTTGTATTGTTTCATAAATTTCATTTGACTTGAAAAATACTTAAGGACAAAAAAACAGAATAAGGCCTGGCGCTAATTGATACACTAAATAAAATAAAATAAGACTAATGAAAAAAAAAATCAAATAAGGAAGGTAAATGCAGATAACCCCCAGCTTTTCCCTTTTTTTTCTTGAGAATGTAAATGCAGATACCCCCAGCTTTTCCCTTCTTTTCTTTAAGGCTAATTTCATTTGAGAACAAAAAAAAAATTTAAAAAAAATTCTTAAAATGATGAAGTAACACACAGACAGTGCAAATGCATATTGGGTAATGTGAGTGATGTATCAGAGGTTTAATTACCTACAATAAAACAAGGCTTTTGAAGGAGTACCTCATAGTGTGATTCAAAGCGATATCTCTCCTGCACAGGATATTGAAGTAATTAAATGCAGATGAAGCTTTATTTATAATTAGAATGCTTATTCCAATAATAAAAGCTCTTTGATAAGTAAAAGATCGTGAATTTGAATTACCCATCAAGAAAGAAGCCAGCATCACTCAAGCATTTAACACTAGCATTCTTTGGCAAATAACTAGCGAAGCTGTCACAGTGACGAAATGTCGCTAAACCCCCTGCTGAACAACCAGAAAGCAGAGCCTGCATACAAATTGAACAATAATATTTCTGAAACCATAATCCCAAGCAAATTTAAGACCTTTGAGCAACCCCCCATTTCTCAGCTTCAAAATCACGACAAGACCCAATTAAATCTCGCAACTCAGAGCCAGAGCAGTAGTCGGATTTGCAGACAAGTATGAAAAAGAGGAACCCTAGAATAAAAATATTCCTACAAGATCAAGAACTCGGGATACATAACAGGGAGAGAAGTGAAGGATCGGATTTGCATTACCTGGACAACGAAGAACAGGCTGAGACAGATCACAGAGGCTGAGACTCACGGCTTGAGACGTGCGACGGCCGACGGTGAGCACGATGAGGCACTGAGGTTGAGATCTGGAACTTTTAGGGAATTAGGGTTTTCAGGACCAGGAGTCGAGGACTGAGGTTGGAGCAGACGAGCAATGGAGATAATGTGAATGTGAAAGGTTTTAAAAAAAAAAAAAAATTCATTACTAGGCTTATTTTGATTTTTAACGCAAGGCTTCTCAGCCTATTCAAAAGCTTAAGCCGGTCCTATTAAGACAAATAGACCTTAAATTAGGCCTTAACCTGGCCGGTTAACATCCTTACTGGTGGGCACAACGACAAGAAGAAAGCAT
This sequence comes from Acacia crassicarpa, assembly GCA_034222035.1. NCBI lineage: Eukaryota > Viridiplantae > Streptophyta > Magnoliopsida > Fabales > Fabaceae > Acacia > Acacia crassicarpa. The sequence continues at coordinate 429,702 of JAWXYG010000019.1, read as the reverse complement.
TGAGCTCGGCATTGGCCTATGACGTGGCAAGAGATGAGTGGGTCTCACTTCCTGATATGGAAAGAGAGGGACTAGTAACACTTGGAGGATGTCGGAAAGTCCAACGGTTCATTCTGGCCACGACCGGTCCGGTATATGTGCAGTATTAGACCTCTCATTGAATTAAGAAATGTATTTCTTTCTTTTTTGTTTAATTAAAGAAAGAAGATAAATATAAAATTGATAAAACTTACTAATATAATATTAAATCCTATCTGAATGTGTATGGTTCATCATCAATACAATAAAGATATTACGCACATCTTTATATCCTTCAAAATGGATAACAAATTAGAAAAATAGAGAATGTCTCCCGCTCTGGAGAGGTAAAGCCAAAAGAATTCTCCATTTTTTGCACATCGCTATGATTAAGGACGAAACTAACAAAGAATTGTACTCAATTACGACTAAGGCCCCCAAATTAAAGTTCTTAACAAAATTTTTGCACATTCAGAACACTGAAAAAACACTAGTCATCTTTACGAGACCACGGATTCACAGTGCCTCCAAAGATAATCCACTACGTACGCGCTTGTAATAATCTGTGTTAAATAAACCATGAATGAAAATAAGACACGCAATTTCAGAAGAGACATATTATAACCACTAAGAAAAGAAAAAATAAAACAGAATGACCACTGCTTTGTCGTACAGAAGGAAATGATCAATCAAAAGAAGCGGCCATCGAATCCCTCGAAGTGGAAGTCCAATCCCACAGCATCAAAAACCATCGCCATATCTGCCAAAACTTTTGTTTGAAAAAAAAGCCAATCAGCTAACAAAATTAACAATTGCATGAAAGAGAACAAACAAGTGTAATCACATGATGATGTTGGCTAACTTTTGCCATTAAGTATATAGATAGCAAAAAACAAGGTGCTTATTAAAGGAAAGAAACTGTTGCAAGTCAAGTATTAAAGCAAAATGAGTCATATTAGAAATGTTAACTTACGCAAATATGGGTCCTCTGGTTGAAATTTAGATTGGAAATGGTGCTTGGCAGCAGGATCATCCCATTCCAAATTGTTCCACCAATCTTCTCCTCCATTGATAAGTGTCAATTTATTTTTGGCAGAGTTAGAATGGAGTGGTAACTTTTTCAGATTTGAACAACGATATATTTTGATGACTTTTAGGGAAGGAAAAGACAAGGCGGTCTTATGGATGCTCTCAAGCTTTGGCATCTCATATACAGTGAGATTTACAAGAGAAGAGAATATAGAAGAAGAATCCACATTCTCATCTTCCTTTATCACTTGTTCCATTGAGTTGCAGGCACCAATCATAAGTAATTGAAGGAATGGGGCATACTTGAGCCATGTTACATGTGTCAAGGAATTGCATTCAATGATAGACACGCTTCGAAGCATGGTTAGAGAGTAAGTTGTCTCATAAATACAAGAATCTTCCACTACTCTTGTCAAACACCACATACCAAGCTGCCGTAAGTGCTTCATTTTAGAAATGCATGCCAATAATAAATGCATCACAATAATGGTGTCCCCCAATACACAAAGACGAAGAGCACACATGCAATTTTGCAGCTTGTTCGAGTCAAATAACTTGTTGAGACCATTTTTTGTTGTTATTTCAACATTTAGTTCTTCAATTTTTGGTAGACATTCCACCTCCTTTAGGAATTCTCCCTCCACCTTGCTATCTTCTCCTCCATCTAATGGATTTCCACCGTGAAACCTCAACACTCTTAACTGTTGAAGACTTGATATCACTTCCAATGGAATCATTCCAATATTAGATTGGTGGAAGTCAAAGTTGAGTATCTTCAAATTTTTCAAATTCTTTAAATTCTTCAACTCTTGGGGATCCACAGGCAAATATATTCCCAAAGAAAGATATTCTAACAGACCTAACTCACCAATTTCTCCAAGTTCATATGAATACTTAGCATTTAGTTCTAAAACCTTTAATTTGCTCATGTATTTGATGTTTTTGATGTTTTCCCAATCTCTGCTCCAGCACCTCAACAATAATGTTACCAGATTAGGACAATTTATAGGTGGTACAAGCCATGTTTCAGATTCCTCTCCGATTATTGAAATCCTTTCGACAATTTTCCATGTTTCAACATCATCATGAGATAATGTTATTGCCTCTCCTTGAGCAAGAACCTTTTTAATTCTTTTATCTTGATCACAAGCTAACCATAATGCCATATCTCGAATCATATCATGCATTTTAAAGGAACGAATCACATCAACATCATCTTCTACACTCTCCAACAAGCAGCAAAGCTTTAACTTTGCAATAATAGAATGACCCTTGTTACAAATATCATGTACGCTTCTTGTCATATCTTTACAAAGAAGCCCCTCCCCTATCCATTTATCAATGATATCACTAGCTTGAATCACATAATCTGCTGGATATAATGCACAGTACAAGAAACATTTTTTATAAGTGTCATTCGGTAATCGATCATAGCTCCACTTAAGGGTAGAGAAAACCCTTGTCTCCAAATCTAAAGCAGTCCATGAAGAACTTGTTAAACTACATTTCGATTCCTCCCATGCTTCAATGCTTTCCACACCAGCCATGGCACTTCCTGCCACAATTAATGCAAGTGGCAGCCCTTTACACTCTGCAGCCATTTCTTTTGCTAGGACTTTGATCCCAAGGCATGAGTTTATTGTTTCCTCACCAACTTTCTTGTGAAATAGTTCTAATGCTTCTCCCTCTTTTAAAAATTCTACTTTGAATGATTTATGAGCACCCATTTTTGCACACATCCTTCAATCTTGTTGTGAACAACACTTTGGACTCAAACATAGTATCTTTTGGATGTGGTACCCCCACCGAGCTCAAGTTTAGCCCCTCCCACACGTCATCCAATAACAAAACAAATTTCTTCTCCTTCAAGGCACCCAAAATCTTTGAAGATTTTTCTTCTTTACTATTGCAAGAACTCCAAGTACTATCTCCAATCCCTGCAGATTTTCTTATATTCTCCATGATTCTATCCAAGTCAGGCTCTCTGGATATCACCACCTAAATCACAAACAAGTCCAGTCTTCTTTTCCCAAGTTTATTGTTGATTTTCTGCAATAAGGTGGTCTTTCCCACTCCTCCTGGCCCGTATAAACCTATGACACCAACCTCATTTGCTTCAATACTATTCCATACCTGACCAAAAATGAAATCTTGCCCTACGGTCTCATCAAGAGGTATTTGATCAATCGGCTTATGTGGCAGCTTGTGAGTAATTAGATCATCCTTACGAAGCCTTTGTCCCTTGGTGTTTAGATCTTCCACTTCATGGAGTATCCTGGCAACCTTCTTTCCTAACTTGTAGCTTGACTTGCAATTCTTTGGACAACATTTACTTAGGCATTTGTTTTGGATTTCTTGGGCTCCTTGATCTCCAATCTCTTTTATTTCCTATAAATATAAAATTGTTAATTAGTTGGATATTTCTTTCCCCCTTTTTGTGGAACCTTTGTACTAATTAAGCACACTTTCATACCAAGTATTGATATGCCAGATAATAAGAACATGCATATCTTAATATAAATGACTGATTTTTTTTTTTTTGGGCCAAATATGATTGGCGTTTTTTTGACTGAAAAATATGAATGAATTTGCTGAAAAATTTTTGTATATTAATAATATATAATTAACCATAAGTTTTGTGTTAATAGATTTTGCTAAATCCATCCTAATCTTAATCATTCTACAAGAAATGATTAATGTATTGGTCAATTAATCAGTGGACCAAAACTCTAAACAATTTCTACTATGGTTGTTAGAATCGCACGATACGCGATACGTATCGTGCGATCCAAAATTTTCTAGGAATGTGAAGCACCAAAATTTTAAAACAAATTACGACAAAAATGTCTGGTGCTAAAAACCAAACTTTTAACAGTTCAAGGCTGAACACCAAAGCATTTGTCATGGCATCAGTGGCACCATATATATAAAAAAACAAATAATTTTTCACCAATTAATTACAGTTGGTTCTGAATATATGCCTATAATAAAATATATTTGACTCTCGGAGTAATTTTGTTAATTTTTAAGTTATTTTTACCATAAAAATATGAACTACACTCAATATTTTGCAAAATAACACAAAATCCTTCTGGAAGATACATTATAATAGGCAATTAAGGGAGCATGGAGTTTATTCACCAAAGCTTTTTTAAAAAAATGCTCTGAATTGAAAACATGAAGAAGCAAAGAATGAATGACTGAATTGAAAACAACTAATTCCAACCTAATATATAAATAAAGAAACCTTTGAGGGACTTTGGGAAAGAGATGTCTTGCCTATAATAGTACTAAACAAATTAATTTGTCATATATTGAACAATGTTAACATGTAAATTGCATGAAATCAATTAAAAATAGCAGTCAAAATGAAATTAGATAACATTATAAGACAACATGTTGAATTAGACATTCATTAAAATTATGTCCCTAGAATTAAATTTATACTTTATATATGCATTGACTACCGGAGGCAAGATTAAAAAAAAAACGACTGGAATAAACAATACTAATCTTCAATAAAATATATACACATACATACATATATAGGGGTTTAAACTTCTCATTCTGTATGAGAAGAAGAAGATTCCTATACATACATGAAATGGTGGGATCCACCTATATATATATATATATATATTTCTTAAAAAAATATAGGTGGGTCCCATTATTTTGTATCTATGAGATGAGGATACACTTCTCCTATAACATAAAAAATGTATTTTCATATATGTGTGTGTGTGTGTGTGTTTTTTTTTTCCCCCCTTCTTTTAATATTTATATTCCATCCATTGATATATCCCTCAAGGTGATTGATATGTAAGTTGTAAATAAATGAATAATTAGAGGAAATTGTTAGTTAGTTAGCCGTAGGGTCAAGTAGGATTAGTTAGTTAGCTATAGTTGTTTAGTCTGTTATGTTGTTATATCTGTTAGTTGCCTTGAGAGTCTGCCTATACATAGAAGAGGTTAGACTAATGAGAAGATGGGTATTGTATCAGTTTATGTTGAATAATGAATGAGTGGCAGCAGTTCTGCACTCCCTCCTCCTTGTTTCCCCCAACTTCTTCTAATCTTCTACGACTCCCTTATCAATGGTATCAGAGCCAGGTCATTCCCGACTCCTCCGCTGTGAAATTCTAACTCTCTTGCATCAGCCATAGCCCTTCTTCCCCCAGCAAGGCTGACAGTCGAGAACAATCAAGAGACATTCAAGAACAAGTGCAATTCTGGACTACGAGAGTCATTCTCTCTAGTTTGGCAATTGGGATTATTCAAGAACGTTTAAAAATCCAACTAAGAAGCAAGTGCCATTTTTATTTCAGTCAGAGTCATTCTTTGTGAAATTGATTTAACACCTAAGAAATAAACCAAGAAACTCAAAGGAAAAATATTTCACACAGGACGCCAAGAGAAAGCCCAGAATTGGTCAAGTTAGATTTGTTTCGACCAAAAACCAGAATCGTTATAATTACCCAAAAGATTGCGAAGCTGAGACACGAACAACAACATTCAGAGTCTAACGGAATAGTGAGCTCCACTCTCGGTCTTATTGCTTCGTCCAGTCGGATTCCAAGTATCGACACTCTGTTCCTGGAAATTCATGAAGTGTCAATGCGACTAGTTCGTCAATTCGAGTTCAGTATTGTCGGTTCTGCTTATCGAATTGTGTCACCGAATTCGTTCTATTTTCATCGGGTTCACGTCGGAATTGGGATCCTATATAGTGTCGACTGATCTTATTGGTGTTGACACGTCAGTATCAATAAATTCAAAGACTCAACCTTTGACGCGGCACCGAGACCCTGTATTCGTTGCATGGTGTCATTGGTCATTCATTTTGCTTCTTCACCAGGTGCCGACAGGTCTGGGCTTATTGAGTTGCGTCTCCATTTGTTCACCGCTTGCATTCTATTTCTTTGACAGGTGTCGACACATCCTCTGTTTTCTTTACGTCATTGTTTGTAACAACACGTCAATTGCATCCAGTCGAAGACCCAAATTCCAATTAAAGACAGTTCTTTCGACCAGACCCTAAATCTTTATTACCACTCAGAATATCACGACGACTCTGTTTCTTGTATGGTTTGCACTCATTCTCAGATAGCCACAACAACAATGTCGAATGAATTAAATGAACGTCTACAAGCCTTGGAGTCAACTATAGCAGACCTTCCAAATACAATTCAGACAGTCATTACCAATCAATTCGTTGACATCACTGGAGCGATTCAAACAACCATTACTAATCATTTTGAAGCCTTCACCGTCGTGCAAGAACACCATTATCAGGTGGAGGATGTCCAAGAGATCGATGGGGGTCATCACAGAGGCCCTTATCAGCAACGTCAAAGAGCAGAGTACACTCCTCCGAGAAGAACAACAGAATTCGAATTGCCAACATTTCGACGTCAAGATATTGAAGGTTGGTTATACCATTTTGAGAGGTTCTTCAAGATCGATGGCACGCCGGAAGCATTGAAGGTACGTGTGGTTAAAGAGTGTCTTGATGAAAGGGCCTACATATTGCATTTAGCCTTTGAAGAAGAAGAAGAGGGTAGACCAATTTCTTGGCAAAGCTACAAACAAGCAATGAGGGTCCGTGGTTATTCTTGGCAAAGAATACCTTTGATGTATAAAATCACCCATGTTGAAATCTCCAGATGTGCTTCCCTCAATGATTTATGAGCACGATTCTGCATATTTGATTAAATAGTAGGGGTTGATTCAAGAACTATTCTTTCCATGGTTATGATGGCAAAACTAACCCCCCCACCCCCCCAAAAAAAAAAAAACAACGAATCCTTAACATTCAACCGAGAAAGGAAGACAAAGCATCAATTGTTTCAGCATTCTCATTTATTCAATTCAAATTATAATCCCTTGATCTCAATCACCCAGAAGTCCATCTCTAGTTCTAAGGAAGAAGTAGAAGATTTGGGAGATTACCCAGGAGATTAAAGCCGCAGGAGATTAAAAACATCAGTGATCATTTCAATCTAAACCAAGGAAAATTGAATATAGTGTCACACACATCAAAGTCATTCAAGGTCATCCATACAAGTGCCAAAATCTTGGTTAGCTACGCTTGAAGCCACTTATAAATATTGATTGATCAATGACTAAGTTGAATCATACATGATACCTCCAGACATGCTTCTAATTATAATAGCTCCTTCTATTGGGTCTTCTTTTGTCTCTTGTGCATCCCTTTCATGGGTTAATGAATTCTCAAGGCATGTCAAACATTGCAAGTAAAGTAAAATGATATATCTGATTGATTCTGAAATGAATATGCATACCATCCGGAGGGCACACTTATAATGCAATGTCACAGAGACCAAAGAAAACCCACCGACTTACAAGTGTCTAATCCAACTCTTAACCATTCACAGCCAAAGAGACAATCCGGTTTAGGAAAACAGCAAGCAAAAAATGAGGTTTTGTTTAAATTTAGACCATATTTTAATTAAGAAATAAACCTCATGTCTTTGCAAAATAAAGAAAGCAAATATAAATCTAATTGGTTCTTCAAATGATCCGCAGGCAAATTGGGGTTAACAAATCTCAAGGTAACAAACCATATCAATCAATCTAAAATAGCATGAAGTCAACCAAGTGCCATTGGGGCACCAGGAAAAGACCACAATTTTCTCCAAATTGAGTAGAGTACAAGAGGTGGTGGCCAGGGAATTAATTAAAGAAACTCCCAATAAAAAAGGAGATTACATATCCATTCATATAAAATACGTCTGCATAGCCCTAGCCTCACCGAAACGATCCATATCAAGGGAAGTCGCTGAGATATGGAATCCAAAGCATCACATAGAAGAGAAAAAGACAAAGCACATAAATGGAAAGATTCGAAAGAAATTCGCTTAAAGCAATAGAGCAATAAGCGAGCAGACTCACTAGTTTTTGGCCCAGCCGGATGATTCCAAAGAGCTTGTAGCTTCGAGGCCGCCATGAACACTGTTGATTTCGCGGATTTCCAGGAGGCGCTTGATGAATGACGGCATTTCTTAAGTTGTTGGAGAAAAACCTGCAGAGCGAGAGAGATATAAAACTACTGGAAAATGAAAGTGCGAGAATCAGAGGCAAAATCGCAAACGAAATGTGGAGAGGCAAGGAATGAGAAAGCGTTGGGAACAAAGAGAGGAAGGAAATACTGGAGATCTAGATATAATGAACAAAATCTCCAATAAATGTAGAAAGGACTTCAAGTAGACGTAGATTAGCAACCATAACTTCTCATAATCTTTTTATGTTGGTGTTTGACAGTCGCATCCCTGCTTTCTCGGTATTTCCTTACCACTACCAATGATTGCTCTAGATTTCGGTTCAAACTATTCACAAAAGAAATCATTAGCGAAAAAATAAACACATCCTAGGTGACGGCAGAGATTATTGAGCTTGATTTCGGTGAGTAGATCCCTTACCTTCGGAGCAAATGACTGAGTGAAGAAGAAATATCATCGAATTGAAAGTTGCTCCCGATATTAGGTGTCTATGAGAGAAACTGTGGAAAAGGAGAAAGAGGAGGAGAAGAAAAAAATTGAGAGAACATAAAAGAGAGGAGAGAGAAAAAGAGATTCAAATTTTGAATCTCGCTCATATATGAGACGTGACGTGAGAGGAGGAAAGGACCTCGGGGAAATGAAAAAAAAGAAGAGAAAAAGGGGTCCGAGAAAAAGAGAGGTATGCAATAGAGATGAGATAAGCTCATACGGAGTCTAATGAATATTTACTCGGCTTATGAACAGTAATTTATGAAGGAAGCTGATATACGCCGTTTTTGAAGATAACTTGGGGATGAGATTATATATATATATATTGATGAAATGGGCCTTTTAAGACTTTAACCTTTTGTGTGAAAACCAAAAAAAAAAAAAAACACACACACACACATGGCTGATACTTATTATTCAGGAAAAACAAAACAAAACGTTGTGGTTTTAATAAACTTCGGTATGTATCCAAAAAAAAAAAAAAAAAAACTTCGGTGATTCCATATATAAGGCTAAAGTATATTTTTAGTCTTTTAAATTTTACATAACGTGTAGTTTTAGTCTCTTAACTTCATAAAGTATACTTTTAGTCCTAAAAATCTAACATCGTTAATGTTGCCCACGGAAAATGCTGACGCAACAAACTCAAGTGATGACTAATAGCATTTAATTATATAGATTTTATATATTCTTTAATTTATCCATATTTTAAATTTAAGTTTAATAACATTTAATTATATAGTCATCAGTTAAATTTACACCGTTATCACTTGAGTTTGCAATTTCCTTTAGCATAACTAACGGTGTTAGAATTATAGGACTAAAAGTATACTTTATAAAGTTAAGGAACCAAAAATATACCTCATGTAAATTTAAAGGACTAAAAGTATATTTTAGCCTATAACTTATTATTCAGGAAAAACAAAAAAAAGGTTATAGTTTTAATAAACTTCGATGATTCGATATATAACCAAATTTTATTTTTTTTGAAAAAAAAAACTGCACTGAAACCAAACAACCAAAATAAGCAAAAGGAAAAACCAAAAAAAAGAAGAAGAATTGGGTTCGGTTTGGTCTTTGGTTTCAGTTTGATTTTGCTCATCTCTAGGCAGTGGCGGATTTTAGGATAAATGTTTTGGGTGGCCAAATGTATACTCATTAACTAATTAAGGAAAAAAAATAGTTTGGAGGGCCAAATTTATACATTTTTAGGACAAATGTATAAATTTTGTATAAAAAAATTCATTTTATATTAAATATTTAGGATTTTTTTTTTTTTTGGTCATGGTTCTTAAGAAGCTCTGCCTGCCTAGGTCTTGAAGCATCATTAGAACCAAGGGCAAAAGCTTGAGTTACTTGTTGAGTGGGAGCACCATCTCATTGAAAATGTCACTTGGGAGGAATATGACTTAGTTGCTAAACAATTCCCTCATTTTTGATTTGAGGACAAGTCGTTTTTTGGGGGGAAGATATGATAGTGATCTTTATCCTGATCCTCTCTATCGGTTGATTTATTAAAAAAAAAAAGCATTTCAGAAAAAAAATAATATAAATTATTATTTGTAAACAAAGCAATGCATCAATTAGAATTAAACAAATCAAACAGCTGAAGGCGCTTCATTATTTTGCATGGAAGCCAATGATAAAGGCATCTTAATAGTGGTCTCATGACTTTTATTAATCTACATAAAAATGTCTGAAACATATTTCAACAATGATTAAAGAGAAATTTGACTGAGTCACTTAATACTCACAGTAAACCAAGGCAACAATGTAGACCTCAATTACACTTGATTGAACCATATTTTTATAGGCTTTTTCATGAGTGAATTGAAACTTTTAATATATTCCGGGTTAAATGTCTAATTTGTCCTGAAAGTTTTGCTAAGGGGGCGATCAGCACTCAGAAGTTTTTTTGGTATCAAATTTGCCCCAGAAGTATGAAAAAGGTACCAAATTTACCCCAGAAATATGAAAAAGGTACCAAATTTGCCCCTCCGTTAATTTTAACCGTTAAGTTTAACTAAGTATGCACGTGGCATGCCACCTCATCAACCCAATAAGAGTTAAGTATCATTTTTGCCCCGGAAGTTTTCACTGAGAGCAATTTTGCCCCGAAAGTTTTCACTCAGGAGCAATTTTACCCCAGAAGTTTACAAAACATATCACTTTTGCCTTTCTTTCCCACATATTAAATCTGACTATTAAATCAGTCAAAGACCACACATGTCATGCCTTGAAAAGGTCGAACTTGGAGTCAGAGAAGGAGATCCTTGAAATGTTGAGCTCAAGGCGGCCAGAATTTGTGAAGCCAAACTGCTCATAGGAAGCATCACTTATGATCTAAGCAAATGATTAGTTTATACAAACGTAAATATTATCATTATTGATTTGTTTTACTGAACCAATTTTTGAAACAATTCATTTCTCGTTTTGTGTTTCATTTGCTTAGATCATATGTGATTTTTCCTCTGTGTTTTGCGACAAACCTTTCAGTCTCTGTGAGCAGTTCGGCTTCACAAATTCTGGCTGCCTTTGTGACACCCGTCCTTAATACGCCTTTATTTATCAAAGTATAAGCGCACAGACATCATAGTAGATTGGACGACTTATTTGCAGAATCATATCTATCCCATAGCGGGTTCTTAATACAGTATTCCAAAGTAGACAAACGATAAACAACATAATAAGGTCTATAAATTTATTTTATCATGTAAATCCCTTCTGCTGAAACCCTTACAGCTGCTTCTTTCCTCTTGATCCCGATTCACTACCTGTCTCTTTCATGTGATCTGGAGTTCAAATGAATGAACCCCAGGGGTAACAGTTAATCTCATATGCATATATGAAATGTAAATGGCAGTATAACACATGTATAAGCATAGAAAAATTCGCAGTAAACAAATCACACCGTAACCGCAGTTAACGGCAAAGGACCTCAGCCCTTTAGGACACGTAGCCCTATGAGACCGCAGCCTCAATCCATAGCTAGGACACATATATGCAAAATAATCTAGCAAACATGATCAATCATACACGAAATACATACATACATGCTAATAAGATAACAGTTACCCACCTCAAGTTTGAATCCTTAACTCGTCTGATGATGTTGGGATCAGTAGAGGTGTCAAGGTATGCCTAAAACGTTTATCATTGTCATTAGTCACTTCTTCACATTTAGCAATACTATCACTATATAAATTATTTTAATGTTTCTCATGGTTTCCCAATCCATCAACATTTTCCTTTCTAAATTGCAAAGTATTATCTTAAATACCATTTTTTTTCGTAATTCTAGGAAAAATTCTTTCAGTTGCTATAGTAACTGTATACTGCTACAGTACCATACCGTATACTGTAACAGTACCACTATTGTATTTCGAATTCACTGTAGCAAACGCTCTGTTCGACTCTGTTCTTCATTTTTCTTCCATTTTTGATCCCAAAACTCAAAAACTAACACTTAGGAATTGTAGAAACTAGTAGATATGAAGTCCGGAGACTCACCTTGATCAGTTTTTGGAGTTTTTACGCACGTTTGGACCTTCTTCTTCTCCAACTTTGCTTCTTGTTCTTGAACTCCTTCTAACGTTCTTAGCCTATATTTCTTCTTCTTACTTCGTTTCTTGCCCTTTTCTAATGTTCTATGATCTCAGGTTCAGTTTCCAAACTCACAGGTTCTCAGTCTCATCTCTGCCCAATGTTGAAGATGATGAATAGTAAACGAGTATGGAGTTGAAGAGATAAGAAATGAAGAAGATAACTCACTGAAATGATTGCTTGACGAAAATGAAGGTGTTCTGCAACTCCTCTAACACTCCTCCCTCTTGGTTTCACTCTCTTCGGATTTTCACCCTCGGTTTTCTATGTTTTCTGTATTTTCTCCGTAGCTTCCTTATGCGTGCGTGTGTTCTCTTTATGCATTAAGTGGAAGGAAATTCAAATGGATGAAGTATGTGAGTACGTTGAGTTTGGTGAATAATGGTGAAAGTGGGTGTGGTGTGAAAGTGTGTTTGTTGGCCGCATGGATGTGGGTGTGTTGTGTACATCTATGCTGCAATTTTAAGAGAAGTCGGACAATGGGGTGGTGCGCATGTGTGTACCATTTTGCTGCCAGCTGAAGAGAAGTGTGGAGGTGGATGTTTGGACGAGTGGGTGGTGTTGGTGAGTATGAACAAGCGGACGAGTAACCGGCGTGAGGCGTGAAGAGAAATGAGAGTGATGAAGTATTGTGTTGTGTTGCGGGGCCCACTCAAAAATAATCCCCATTTGTCCTCTGCAAGGCTTTTATTTGCACCCTGGTATTTTTCTATACTAAGTTGCAAATTCAAAATAAGTTTCAGAGATAAGTTCTCAATCCCATATAGGATACTTCTTTCTCAATTAGCTCCTTTAAACAATAAAATATTGACTTTAAAATTCCTTAGCCAATATTTATTATCTTAATAATTGAGAAAATAAGCCTTGAATTTACTCATATAGTCATTCAAACCAAATTTTTATATTGTATACATGAATAGTAAAAATGTACATGTGAATAGTAAATTACTATTCATAGTCCCAAAATATACTGATCCCAAATTTGTCACATTCAAATACTGGGTCTAGTAGTCTTCCAAATATAGACTAATTTCCAAATCTTTAGACCCAAAATTTGGGATATTACAGCCTTGAGCTCAACATCTCAAGGATCTTCTTCTTTGACTCCAAATTTGACCTTTTCAGGGCATGACATGTGTGGTCTTTAACTAATTTAATAGTCAAATTTAATATTGGGAGAAAGAAGGGCAAAATTACTACTTTTGTAAACTTCCGGGGCAAAATTGCTCATCAATGAAAACTTTCGGGGCAAAATTGCTCCTCAATGAAAACTTCCGGGGCAAAATTAATACTTTTGATTGATGAGGTGGCATGCCACGTGTCATGACATAGCATGCCACCTCACATTTTAACGATTTATGTGGACTTTTGTCACTTTTGGGTAAATTTGATACCTTTTTAATACTTCCGGGGTAAATTTGGTACCAAAAAAATTCCGGGTGCTCCCTTAGCAAAACTTCCGGGGTAAATTAGATATTTAACCCATATATTTCCTATGACATTATTATATGATTAAACATTAATTTGAGTTAGATAAATTTATATTGAATTAAGCACTAATTTTAAATAGGGATGATAATTCAAACTCCCTTCTGTTAAAACTTAAAATACCCAAACTAGCTTTCAATATAACCCCTCTAAAAAGTTCATGATCATTTTAACAAATTAGAGCCCATCAAACTTTTATTTTGAAACCACTTTTATTTTGGGACAATGGAATTTTCACCTTTCATCACATCAACTCACATTGGAGGATCCAGCATATCAACGCATGCATTAGTTATTGGAAACATGAGAAATGACTGAATTTCAAAAGCAAAAAATTAAATTATAATCAGAAAAAAGAAGGGAAGGGAAAAATTATCTCACTAAATGTATTATTAGAAAGACATGATATGGTTTGAAGAGCTAGAGCAACATCGTCTCAATGGAAACAGGATTCTAGGAAAGAATCTTTATTTTTGCTATAAAAATTCCCGGTTTCAATCCAAATCCAAAAGAATATCAAATAATCAAGAATTTTAGGACCAATTTTACCGTCTAGAATTTGAACATAAATCATCGTTAGTTCAGTTACCTACTTTCAAAATGGGACAAGCCTATTGAGGTAAGAATCCTCAGAAGAATGCTATGTAATATGGCAAAATGTAATAGACTCTTAACTATACTGTTATACGTTATACCACAAAAGCAGGAAAAGGGGAAAATTGATCTTCACAATCTCAACACGGGCCTTCGTGACTGAAAACTGCATTTTAAATTCAATTAAAACCACAATGACATACTGTTGTCAAGGATACTATATATCCATCTGTTCTATAATTTCTATATGTTAAATATTATCCCGCACACAGTAATATACTTTAATATATACCAGTTAGACAAAACAATATCATTATATTTGGGGAAATCACTGTGAACTCCCAAAAATGGAATGTAATCACCAAAAAATTCTATTAACAAAGGTGTAGAATAAATGATATTATTTCTTGCGCTGCAACTTGTTATTACATGTTGCTTACCTGTTAAAGGATTTCTTGGTGATTACATCTTTTCCTTGTGACTTCATAGTGATTCTCACAATTTATATTCATGACCCATGGTGTCCATTTTTGTTGAAGAAATTTCTGACTTTCCATGTTGGGTAAGCAAAGAGTACCAGACACTAGTTGAAATTTTTTACTGAATATAAAGAGATATGATTAAGGATGTTCAAGTGGGAATCCCATAGTGTTTTCTCTTGTTCTTACCTCGTATACATCTATGGGAGCAGAAGGCGACTGTCTTGATGATATCTAGTGTTGTGGAGTGAGCACTGTCAACAAAAGAGAAAACAAAGTTAAGATTCAAAAAACAACAAATCCAATCACATTAAAATAGAAATAGATACACCCTTATGTTAAATAAACATCATTTAAAAGGTCAATGATCTAATGAGTGGGCAATCAAAAGACAACTATAAAGAAAACAGGAGCAAGTAATTATAGGAAAGAAAATAAAAGGTTAGTTGAGGAGAAATCTAATTAATTTAGCCAAATGGTGACAGAATCATTATGGAGGGATCCAGGGTTTCATGAAAAAATTGTTACTTATCCCAAGCAAAATAGTAGAAAACATTTATGAAAAATTAAATCCGAGTAAAAGAGTATACGACAAGGGAACTAGAATGGGTGGGGCTTAGGAAGCAGGGATAGTCATAGAAAATAGCAAGTTGTCAAAAAGGGAGTAAGAGATGGCACTTTAGAAACAAGTAATCACCAGAGACAAAATTTGGATTTTTCACACTGCCCCAACAAATTGCTTTTAGGTTGACGGGGCTCCTTCATTATTCGGACCCCACTCTTCCTCAAACTCGCTGCCATTAACAAGTACTACACCATCTGTAGAATCAGCATCCACCACAACTGCCTCCTAGCCATTCTGTTCCTCCTGGTTTTCCTCTGCATTGAGCTCTTCTTCATTCTGTTCAACCAACTGTAACAAAATGACGACAAATTACACAAAACAACAGTCTAAGACCAACTCTACATTTGTGGAAATCTACAGCTCCACATTACAAAAATTAAAAAACTAAAAACAAAGTACATCTTTATTTAGTTCATGAATTTTATTTTGCTCTTGTGAACTGATGCATTTGAGGTTATCATTTGTCTCTTGAAGTGCTATACCTCATGATTAGAATATCCATTCTCATGAGGTTCCTCCCCCTCTTCAATCTGCATGATTCTGAAAGCGTCGACTAGGGTAACATGGGACTTTCAAATACGCTTGACATTCTCCTCAGCAGGAGGGTAAACACCCCTAATAAACCAGAAAAAAGAACAAAGAAAGGTTGAACATAATTCTTATTATTCTCAAAAGCTTTGAATAAGAACTAACACAGTCAAATATAAATGGAGCACTCTCCCACCCTAACCTTGTCTCTGCAGCTTTAGATTCAACAGCAACTGAAACTTGCCAGTCATCAAACAAATTAGGATACTCCACAGGATCAGCCAATCACTCAGAAGCTTTGGGGCTAAGCTGCTCGCATTGACATATATACCCAGGAAATATGTTACTTATTTTTAACCAATATGTCTTGTGTTAAGTTGATAAGCCTAATTGGAAAAGGTTCTCGAGAATAAATTCTACATACAATAACAAATGACATTAAGGCGGTTTTACTGCACAAAAAATACAATACATCGGAGTTAGAAATTACCTTGTGGAGATCTTTTCTCCAAATGGCTACTATCTCCGAGACCTTGCTTGGGAGATAAGACTGTGCCATTAAAGCAACTTCAGGAATCCCAATGCTGCAAAGGCACAAGTGAGCTATGTAAAACTACATTGCAATCCAACTTGTGCCATACTTGGATTTTTTATGGAAGCAAAAGGGCACAACTACAGAAGATTATCTCTCTACCAACAGTTGAAGGCAGTCTTCACGTTTACCCAACATGAACATGCAAAGGAATGCAACATTGTTCTTCCCTTGCCCTTTGGCAAGGGTTGCCAGATTCGATATTCCCTCAGCATCTCTTAAAGAAGAACATAGCAGCAACAATCCACTCAAATACATTGCATTATTTAAACATTCTCCAGCCATTTCTAACTGCAACAACAGAAAATACAGTGAGCTGCAGTAAACAGAAACTTCCAACAAGCATCATACACTCTCATTATAAATAACAACGATTATCTTTTACTAAAAGCATCTGAACACAACTTCTCAGTGGAAATTTCACCCAGACTACCTTCATTTGGTCCTAACTGCATGCTCTGTAACTTCTTGCTTGAACCCCAAAAGGCTCAATTTTTAGAGCATACATATACATCAAGAACACATAGGGATGGAAATAGGCCAGGCCAGGACAGGCTTTAGCTAAACAGGCCTAAGCCTGTAATAGGGGTTGAAGGCCTGAACCTGGGCCTGAGCCTGAATGCAGGCTTTTTTTAAGGCTCAGGCCTGAGCCTTCATAAGGCCCGGTAAGGCCTGAAACCTTTTTAAAGACTTACTTACAATGTAGGCCATTAAAAAGGCCTCATCTTATAGGCTTTGGAGGCTATAAAAAGGCTTTGTACACATTAAGCCTATGAAAAAAACTATATAAATTTAAGTTTTTAATAGAATACATAAATAAAAACAATAAATATTTTATTATTGATATTATATAATTATATTTATATTTATTTAATGTGTAAACAGGTCAGGCCTGAAGGCTTACAAGCCAGGCTTTAACTAAATAGGCTTGGCCTATTTATACATTTAGGCCTTTAAATAGGCCTTGGCCTGGCCTTTTTAACAAACAGGCTAGGCCAGACTGTAGGCCGCCTGATAGGGGCCTGGCCTATTTCCACCCCTAAGAACACATCATAATTCAGAAGCCTATTATCAAAATTGAAGACCTTGCAGTTGCACGTACAGGTAAGGACATTCACGGTCCATCTGTTTGAAACTTTCCCATGAAAAAATTGCTTTTGCAAAATTTTACAATGTATATTTAAGCTTTTAAAAGTAATAATATGTAAAAAAGAAGATTTATGCTTAT
Organism: Acacia crassicarpa; assembly: GCA_034222035.1. NCBI lineage: Eukaryota > Viridiplantae > Streptophyta > Magnoliopsida > Fabales > Fabaceae > Acacia > Acacia crassicarpa. The sequence goes on along the minus strand of JAWXYG010000019.1, from coordinate 412,010 downwards.
TTTGAGAAGCTGCTTTGAGTAAGTCTTGAAAATAATCATGATATAGTAAATGAGAGGAAGTGTTCATAAAAATACGGCATATACAAGGATATAATAAAATTTGAAAATCACTAAATAATAAATCATGTTCTATAAACAAAGATAGACGCAGATATTATAAAAACTGAAAATTACTAAATCATAAATCGTTTTTTGGGATTAAAACCAAATGCAAACTAGTTTCTGCCTTTTATAAAATCCCAAGGCAATAAATCACTCCTCTCAATGTTGCATTAAATAAAAAGGCCCTTAGAAAAGCAATTACCCAAGATTATACTAGTTTATTACTGAGGTTTGGAATCATTAAAGCATGGAAAGCAAAATATGATAATGTACAGAGCTTGATACTATATATTCACATAGCTTTGTACTAAGAACAGAGCATACAGCCCAGAATAATGATCAAAGGACATAAGACACAGAGCAATTAATAAGAAAACAGTTTTATCAGTGTCAAAAAATTTTGTAATCACATAAAATGCAATTCCATTTTCTAGCAATTTGGAAAATTTCCTTAGGGGATTAGCATGTACATCCATTTTTCTCAAAAGATTTTTCAAGAAAAGAAAGAGAACATCTCCACTGAATTCCATAAAGTGGAGTGTACAGTATTGTAATTATCTGCTTTTACATATTTCTATGAAGCAAGATTAGGTTATTTAAAGCATCTATCTTTTCCCAAATCAATCTAATTTCTTGCCAAAAAAATAGGAAATTCTTTATCCTCCCTGTGGAAATAAAAAACTGAAGATCACTGTTGCATATTCTCCATTGGAAGACCAAACAATTTCCAGTGCAGAACCGAAGGACCTATTTCTCTATGCCAATGAAGTGTATATAATATACTCACCATCTCCACATACAACAACAAACCTGCCATTCGGATTGTGCCTTAAACTCTGAAATAATATCAGGGGATCACAATTTAAACACCGCATACACAAAAAAACAAATAGCTGATAACCGAAACTGCACATGAAAAACATTCAACCTAAAGCTCATTTCTTTCACAGAAGAATGAAGAGAACACAAGAACAATTCCCGCCACCCATAAAATAAGGCAGTCATAGATATCACTTTCATTGCCCTTGAAGCACAATGTCTAACATCATATAATATAGCCTATGTACGGTTGAACCAATTCTTATCTGTACCAAGAATCCATATTGCATCCATACCATAGCTATTCTATTGTATTGTCTAGGAAGCAGTGGTAACGTTGGTAGAGGTGGAGACATGTGTACTCTCTGACCATTATCCTATGTGGACTGGGCTCCAAGCGCCCTGTCCTTAGACTGTGGGTGAGTCTAACCCCTTTCCTAAAATTTTATTATCAAAAAAAAAAAAACCCTCTACATTACTTATTACTCCCATCGGCCTATAAATAACAAAAATCATTAGCTTAACTATAATTTATTGTCAATGAGAATTGACATAGTTGGCTAAGGCATCGGTTTGCATCCCAAAAAGGAGAAGGTTCGATATCCGCTAGTCGATGTGAGGGCCATGTTGATGGACGATCTGTAAGTACCTATGTAAGCATTCTTTGAGTCTGGAGGTATACCCGGGCTTTGGTGGGGTATCGATGTCTACTTCCACCTAAACTTTTATATATATAAAATATAAATATATATATATATATATATATATAAATTTTATTTATTTATTTTAATCAATAAGCCTACGCCAAATATAAGTCATCTTTGACTACCTCACGTATTTAAAAATCACATTCTTTAATAAAGGTAACATAAGTAAATTTTATCAATTTGAGACATATTTAATGATTTAACTAACATTTATTTGTCCATGTGAATTAGTTTTTTTTTTTTTGGGGGGGGGGGAATATTAGCATACATTTCGGCATTTTTACCAAAATATTGTTTTTTTAAAAAAAAAATTACCAAATTAGAGCACTTTTGAAACTATTTACCGGGATAGGGTTGTTTTGGTTAAGTGCCGCTGGACAGTACGACGCCACTTGCTATTGCGTCAGACAGTCTGACGGACTGGGTGTCGCGTCAAGCTGTTTGACGCGAGCCACACTTAGTGGCGTCAACCATGTTGACGCCACTAAGTGTGGCATTTGATAATTAATTGGATGCCACATAAAAGTGGCGTCCAATTATTTTTTTTAAAAAAAAATTAATGGATGCCATCCATTTATTAAAAAAAAGGTATAATTATAATTAAAATTATAAATAATAATTTTAATTAATTATAAATAATAATTTTAATTAACAATTAAGAGAATTAAAATATTTAAAATTTATTTTAAACCTATGAAACTCGCTTCATCCTATGAGATTTGGGTGATGGAGATCACCCAAAAATCTCTGTGAGGCTCGCCTCACCTTCAAAGATTTACAATTTCCTATGTTCCACACAATTTGTGATCGGTGTGACTACTGCACCTTCTCTATCAATGTTTTTCCCTGGATGACTGGTGTATAGAAATGTGAAGTCAAACTTATTAAAATGTGAATAGAGAAGGTGCAACAGTCATACTGATCACAAATTGTGAGGAACACAGGAGATTGTAAATCTTTGAGGGTGAGACGAGCCTCACAGAGATTTTTGGGTGATCTCCATCACCCAAATCTCACAGGATGAGGCGAGTTTCATAGGTTTAAAATAAATTTTAAATATTTTAATTTTCTTAATTATTAATTAAAATTATTATTTATAATTAATTAAAATTATTATTTATAATTTTAATTATAATTATACCTTTTTTTTAATAAATGGATGCCACTTTAAAAAAGTGGCATCCATTAATTTTTTTTTTTTTAATAATTGGACGCCACTTTTATGTGGCATCCAATTAATTATCAAATGCCACACTTAGTGGCGTCAACATGGTTGACGCCACTAAGTGTGGCTCGCGTCAGACAGCCTGACGCAACACCCAGTCCGTCAGACTGTCTGACGCAATAGCAAGTGGCGTCGTACTGTCCAGCGGCACTTAACCAAAACAACCTTATCCCGGTAAATAGTTTCAAAAGTGCTCTAATTTGGTAATTTTTTTTAAAAAAAACAATATTTTGGTAAAAATGCCCATACATTTCCTTTGAAAAATAAATCTTTGCACTAGACAGCCGTTAATTACATTTTATTCGGTCAATGATAATGTTTCAATTATTCACTTCCCTTTTAATTTTTTTTTTGGGTGTATTATATAGACGATTTTGAGTCAAATACCAACATATAAAGTCTTTTTGTATTTTTTGTTTATATATATATCACACAACAAATTAACTTAGTACGTCCGCAATATCATACGATGTGCACATAAAAACTTAATTTGAAAGTGCACATTATTTGGAAAAAAAAAAATAGTGTGCATATTATATATAAAATATTGTGTACGTAAAAACTTGATCTCATCAATATCCATACTACAAGCTGTCCAATTTTTTCAGTTAAAAAGAATGAATAAATAAATTTAATTAGTAAAATATATGTACAGCATGTTGTTGTTGTTGTCGTCCAAGTTTCAAATAAAATCGATATTCAGGTAAAAAAAAGAAAAGAAAAAGAAATTGATATAATATAATTTTCACACCTATTTGAAAATTGTTAGAAGTGCTTAATTAGCTTGGTTTGAACAACATTGTTTTAAAAAGTTTATGTCGGCCAAGCGCCTCGTAGCGTGATGGCACTAGGGCTAGCCTTAGGAGTTGGCCTTCCCCCTTGTCCGGATTCGAGCTCTGTCTCCCTCTCCCCCACTAGCTGTATCAAAAAAAATAAAAAGTTTATGTCACTTTTGATGTCTACAACAATATGCTAAGATGGCATTCATCCAAAATCACAAAGCAAAATGGTTGAGTTAGAGCTATTTCATCAATATTTTGTTATATTGGTGCGTTTGTGTGTGTTTATCTTTTCTTCAAAATGAATTTAGAGGGCTCAAATTTAAATAGAAATGCCTCACTATAGAAATTTTCTGATTTTAACATATAGTTTTTGGTCCCCGAAGTATTGATATTAACACAATGTACCTTAAGAAGCAAATAGTCAGTGATCAATGGGATGATGTATTGATTTTTGGTCCTTCTTAAAACATAAACACACTGGTACCAACCACGAAGCAAATAATATATATATATATATATATATATATATACACACATGTAAATAATATATATATATATATTTTTTTGTTATAAGGCGAGGGGAGGGGAGATTTGAACACGAGACCTGAGAGAAAATATAAGGCATCTCAATACCACCAGCTGTGCCACTGCAGTGCTGTCCTCAGTGGTTATATCTATATATATATATATATCTATCCAAATTGAGTTTGGGCTTACTTGGGCCTTCTAGGCCTCTGAACATATTCCATTAAAATTGTTTGACTTGTTTGAAATGGTTAGGATCCATTTTAATGTTTACTTATTTGATTGTTGCTTTATTTACTGTTGCTTCATGTCCCACAGGGTTTTAAGCAATTAATACTATTTCCAGTTTTAAATATGATATTCAGTTGATTTTTTTTAGAGATTAAGAAATCTAATTAAATTACTTTAAATTATTTATATTTATCATTTTTTCTCTAAATTAATTTGCTTGACTTATAAATTAATATATAATTTAATCATACACAACATATGATATGATTAAGTAACTTAGTTAGTTTCTTTAATCTCTATAAAAAAATTCAACTAGATTTTATAGTTAGGACTAGAGGTAATACTTATTAATATTTAGTTTTGGTATTGTATTAGAAAGTTCAAATCAACCAGTTATAGGATTTGAAACATTGATAGTTTTTTTTCCCCCAAAAAAAAAGGTTCCTTGCCTCAACATTTTGTATTAGGCAAGCTTTGCTTATGTGTACACAGTTTCTTCAAAATGAACGATGATATCTCCCTAATAACAAAAATAATCAAACTAATCATTTATGGATGGGCTTGACTTGACGTATCTTTATATGTAATTACTCATTGACACCCTTATTTAATTAATTTTAAGAAAAAGAGATTTGTTCAAAAGGCTGATTATTTAGAAGAGTCATATTATAATCATTAAGAAAAGAAAAACTCAAACAGAATGACCACTACTTTGTCGTACTGAAGGAAATGGTCAATCAAAGAGCTCAACGGAAGCAGAAATCCAATCCTGCAGCAAGCCTCATATCTGCCAAAACTTTTGTTTGGAATAAAAAAAAAAGGAAGCCAATTAGCTAATAAAATTAACAATTGCATGAAAGAGAACAAACAAGTGTAATCACATGATGATGTCGGTTAACTTTAGCAAACAAAATTAACTTTTGCATGAAAGAAACTGTTGCAAGACAAGTATTAATTATATGAGAGCAAAAAGAGTCATATTAGAAATGTTAACTTACAACTATATGGCATAGCCGATGGTCGAAATTTTAATTGGAAATGGTCCTTGACAATAGGATCATCCCATTTCAAGTTGTTCCACCAATCTTGTTCTCCATTGATAAGTGTCAATTTACGCATGGCAGAGATAGGATGAAGTGGTAACTTTTTCAGATTTGAACAACCTGCTATTCTGATGGCTTTTAGGGAAGGAAAAGCCAAGAGGGTCTTATGGATGCTCTCAAGCTTTGGCATGCTATCTAGAGTGAGGTTTACAAGAGAAGAGAATATAGAAGAAGAATCCACATTCTCATCTTCCTTTATCACTTGTTCCATTGAGTGGCAGTCGCGAATGACAAGTAATTGAAGGAATGGGGCATACTTGAGCCATGTTACATGTGTTAAGGAATTGCAAAGAAAGATAGACACGCCTTGAAGTAAGGTTAGAGAGTAAGTTGTGTCATAAAAATCTTCTATTACTCTTGTCAAACCCCACATAGCAAACTGTCGTAAGTGCTTCATTTTAGAAATGCATGCCAAAAATAAATCCATCTCAATAATAGTGTCCATCAATCCCTCAAGACGAAGAGTACACATGCAACTTTGCAGCTTGTTTGAGTCAAATAACTTCTTGAGACCATTCTTTGTTGTTATTTCAACATTCAGTTCTTCAATGTTTGGTAGACATTCCACCTCCTTTAGAAATTCTCCCTCCACCTCGCTATCTTCTCCTCCAACTAATGAACTTCCACTGTGAACTCTTAACACTCTTAATTGTTGAAGACTTGATAACACTTCCAATGGAATAATTCCAACATTAGAAATGGCCAAGTGCAAGTTGAGTACCTTCAAATTTTTCAAATTCTTCAACTCCTGGGTATACTCAAATTCAAATAAACTCAAAGAAAGATATTCTAATAGAACTAACCCACCAATTTCTCCAAGTCCATACACATTGGTAGCATGTAGTTCAAAAACCTTTAATTTGCTCATGTATTTGATGTTTTTCAAATCTATTCTACTACAACTCAACAATAGTGTTACCAGATTGGGACAAGTTATAGGTGGTACAAGCCATGTTTCCCGTCCTGCAAAGATTAAAACCCTTTCGACAGTTTTACATGTTTCAACATCATCATGAGATAACGTTATTGCCTCTCCTTGTGCAAGAATCTTTTTAATACTTTTATCTTGATGATCACAAGCTAACCATAATGCCATGTTTCGAATCATAACATGCATCTTAAAGGAACGATTTACAACAATATCATCTTCAACACTCTCCAATAAACAACAAAGCTTTAACTTTGCAATAATAGAATGACCATCATTCCGAATATCATGCATGCTTTTTGTCATAACTTTACAAAGAAGCCCCTCCCCTATCCATTTATCAATGATATCACTGTCTCGAATCTCATGATCTTTTGGATATGATGCGCAATATAAGAAACATTTTTTATGAGTTTCATCCGGCAATCGATCATAGCTCGACTTAAGAATAGAGAAAACCTTTGTCTCCAAACCTAGAGTAGTCCATGGAGAACTTGTTAATCTATTTTTCAAAACCTCCCATGCTTTAATGTTTTCCACATTAGCCATGGCACTTCCTACCACAATTAATGCAAGTGGTAGCCCTTTGCACTCTGCAGCCATTTCTTTTGCTAGGACTTTGATCCTAGGGTGTGAGTTTATTGTCTCCTCACCAACTTTCTTATGAAATAGTTCTAATGCCTCTCCCTCTTTTAAAAATTCTACTTTGAATGATTTTTTTGCTTCCATTTTTACGCACACATCCTGGAATCTTGTTGTGAACAACACTTTGAACTCAAACTCCGTATCTTTTGGATGTGGTACCCCCACTAAACTCAAGTTTAGCCTCTCCCACACATCATCCAATAACAAAACAAATTTTTTCTGTTTTAAAGCACCCAAAATCCTTGAAGATTTTTCTTCTTGATTATTGCAAGAACTCCAAGTACTATCTCCAATCCCTACTAATTTTCTTATATTGTCCATGATTTTATCTAAGTCAGGCTCTTTAGATACCACCACCCAAATCACAAGAAAATCCGGCTTTCTTTTCTCAAGTTTATTTTTAATTTTCTTCAATAAGGTGGTCTTTCCCACTCCTCCTATTCCGTATAAACCTATGACACCAACATCATTTGCTTTAATACTATTCCATACCTCGTCAAAGGTGGTCTCAAACCTCTCAAACCTTTTTCCTACTACTCGTATCCCCATGTAAATTAGAATTTCTACATCATAGAGTATCTTGGCAACTTTCTTTCCAAACTTGTAGCTTGACTTGCAATTCTTTGGACAACATTTACTTAGGCATTTGTATTGGATTTCTTGGGCTCCTTGATCTCCAATCTCTTTTATTTCCTGCAAATACAAAATTGTTAATTAGTTGGATATTTCTTTCCCCACTTTTTTTGGAACCTTTGTACTAATTAACCACACTTTCATACCAAGTATTGATATGCCAGATAAGAACATGCAGATCTTAACATGAATGACTGTTTTTTTTTTTTTTTTTTAAATTTTTGGCCAAATATGATTGACATTGTTTTTACTGAAAAATAAAAATGACTTGCTGAAAATTTTATGGGAAAATGACAGAAAGATGCCACTTGAATTTTAAAATTTTATTGAAAATAATTGTAATGTGATTAACATGAACAGTAAAACAATTGACAACTCGTTTTGTTGGAAAATCATCTATTTAACATTTTTATATTCAAGTGGTATTTTTTTTTTTTTGGAATTTTTCCAAATTTTATTTTGTATAGTAATAATATATAATTAAACTAAAGTTTTGCGTTAAAAGATTTTGTTAAATCCATCTTAATCTTAATCGTTCTACAATAAATGCTTCATGTATTGGTCAATTAATCAGCGGACCAAAACTCAAAACAATTTCTAGGAATGTGAAGCACCAAAATTTTAAGATAAATTACGACAAAAAAATGTTTGATGCTAGAAAACAAAATTTTAACAGTTAAAGGACCAACACCAAAACATTTTGTCATGGCATCAGTGGCAGCATATATAATCTAATTTGTCTACTAATAATACTCTCTATTACTTATTACACTTGTCGAACTTATTTATAAAAAAACAAATAATAGTTTGACCATAAAAAAAAAACTAAGGAAAGTAATTACAGTTGGTTCTGAATTCCTTTGAAAGATTATAATAAAATATATTTGACTCTCTTAATTAGGGAGTAATTCTGTTAATTTTTAAGGTTATTTTTAACTACTCTCAATATTTTGCAAAATGACTTATAAAATGACACACAAAATCCTTCTGGAAGATACATTATAATAGGCAATTAAGGGACTATGGAGTTAATTCACCAAAGCTTTAAAAAAAAAAAAAAAGTTCTCAAGCATTTCACGCAGTAAAAGAAAACGGGAAAAAAAGAAAAGAAAAGAATGAATGCCTGAATTGAACAACAACTAATTAAAAACAAAATGTTGAATAAAACCTTTGAGGGACTTTGGGATAGAGAAGATGTCTTGCCAATAATAATACTAAGCAAATTAATTTGTTATATACTGAATACTATGTTAACATGTATTAGTTTGAAAGCGATTTAAAATTGCAAGAAATCAATTAAAAATAGTAGTCAAAATGAAACTAGATAACAATATATAAGACATGTTGAATTAAACATTCATTAAAATAATGTCCCTGGAATTAATTATATACTTTATATATATACATATATATATATATATGCATTGACTACTGGAGGCAAGAAAAAAAAAATCACCACAGAACTATATAATACTATCTCTAGTTCTAATTATAGGAACACCTTTGTAGTATAATTTGCACTATAAGAGTGCTCTTATAATTAGGACCAGAGGGAGTACTAATCTTCAATATGTATATGTATGTATGTATGCATGGGCGGACCCAAGTGTTGGATTGGGGGAGCAAGTGCCCCCCCTTGAATTTTTTTAAAATAATAATAATAATAATAAATTAATTAATTAATAATTAATACATGTTTAAATGATTGTTCTCCTTAAATTAAGTATCAATCCTTAATATATCAAGATTAAACTTCGTAATCAGATGATAGATGAATGTTTGAATGTTTGTTTAATGCCTTATATTAAAAAAGATGTATTTGATAGCATTGATAATAAGACAATTAGGATGTAATTCCAAAAAATAATGCTTAAAAGAATGACATTATAATTATTTTTATTGTAATATACTTTTGTTATTAAAATATATATACTTGAATCTATTGAGTGTCCATCCTTCATTGTAATTTATGTAGCTGTATTTCTAACAACACTTAACTTTACTTTTCTAAATGATTGGTTTGTAAAACAATTGCATCTCTTATTACATAATCAGTATTCACTTGATTTATTTATTTATTTACCTTTAGCATTGTGCCATTTGCATTTAATTCATATTCGGCGAAACTTATAAAATCTTTCGTATTTATTTTTCCTTACTATATATTTAACAACAAACTTAGTATATATATGCAATATAATACGATGTTATTCACCAAAAAAAAAAAAAACACATAATTTGATAGTATGCATATTATTTATGAAATATTGTGTACATAAAAACTTGATCTTATCGGTATCCATACTACAAGCTATCAAATTTTTTCAGTTAAAATAAATGAAGAAATAAAATTAATTAGAAAAATATGCACAACATATATTGTTGTGGTCCTAATGTTTCAATGTTTCTATACTACTGTGACCCATTTCAAATAAATTCGATATAATAAAAGTTTCATACGAATCTGAAAATTTTTAAAAGTGCTTTATTAGCTTGGTTTGAACAATATTTCTTCAGGAAGTTTATAACTTGAACTAATTAACAATCAAGTAAACAATAACATTACGTACATAGTAAAACACTTTGTAAAAAAAGGACAGATGTAAATGAACAGTATTACCTCTTGAATGTTTTGGATACGTTTGAGCCATAAACTGACTTCACCTGACCTCTGCACCTCTCCTATTTCTTCATCTGCTTCTTCCACATCCTTCTTCATTGCTTCAAGAACATTCCATTTAGCTTCCAGAGACTGAAGGTTCTCTTCAAAGTCACAAATAAAGGCAGCTTCTCGTTTGGCCCAAACACACAAATACTTTGGTAAGTCCCATAAATTGATACTTGCCACTGCCTCCATATCTGCCTCTCACTTTTGATCTTTCAAACAATGCTAAGCTCGCATTCATCCAAAATAACACAGCAAAATGTTTTAAGTTAGAACTCTTTTTCATAAATATTTTGTCATTGTGTGTGTAATTATTATTATTTTTCTCAAAAATTAAAGAATATCGCATGTATAAATTTTTGGGGCTTACCTGGTGCAACAAGAGATTGCAACATTCATGAGTTGGGATGATCGTCGTGGATGCAATTTATAGGATTTGAAATTATATGATGATTCCTTTCTGTAATGTTGAAAAATAAAAATTGAAGCATCTAATTATTCCTTACTTTATCTTTTTTCTTTCAGATGGACGTTTTGATTTATTCTTTATGCTTCTTTTGATTTCTTTCTTTTGCTTTCGTCTACTCTCACAATAATGAACAAGCAAGGAATATCATCATACAAGAGATTTTCATTCACGAAATGGCATTACAGAATTTAAAGTATTTGAAGCAACATGAGTCGTTTTGTTTTCTTAAAAAAAATATGTATTCTATGCTTCAACTTTGGATTAGAGTTTGCTTCCTTAATTTTATAATTTAATATGTGTTTAAGTTTTTCATTGCTAAATATGGAGATAAATAATTAAATTAATGATAGTACCACTCAGAAATTAGTAATGGGTGGTTGACAATCATTTGACTCAACATAGAAGTTTAGGAATAAAAGATATTATATTATTGAGAGAAAGACATTTAAGTCCCAACAAAAAGAAAAAGTTAATGACATTTAAATCCTAAAAATTTGCAATTGTTAGAATCAAGCATTTAGAACTCATTATAATTTTAAAAAAATTATTAGATTCTTAACTATCATTAATTCAGTCACACGCATGGATGCTTCAAATGAAATTAATATAGAATATATCTTTTGCTTAAACCAGATGCATTTCCACACACGCATGGAATACTAAAAATAAATCAAACACGATACCAAGAGATGCTTCTGTACTTTATTGGTTTCATTATTGGGGCAGTGAACATGACATTTACAAGTAGTATTTCTCAGGATAAGTGTAAATGAACACAACACCAAGAGATAAAAAAGAAGAAGAAGAAGAAGAAGAAGAAGAAGTCATTATGGTAAATTAAAGTCGACATAGTCAATTAAAAGAGAAAATGAAATAAAGAAAAAAACCAAGACAATAATGAAGTATTATTTCAGAAGGCTCTATATAATTGTAGTTAATTCCTCCACAAGGTCAAAATTGGTAAATCAGTTTTATTTGCATTAATTTACTTATCAGTTTTATTTACTCCAACGAATAGTTTTAAAATGATCTAATGCCCCTTTTTTCATTTGCTTTTCCTTTTGGATTTCATATACTGTTTTTTTTTTTTTTTAAATTAAAGAAATTAACGCATCAGACTATTAGTTCTATTCTAGTTCTAGCAAATGATTTAATAGAAATCCAGCGCAAATTAATGATTGATCACTCAACAAGGCAATAGGAGTCACATTAAATCCATTTATTTCATTTCTCAACTTGTGTTTGCAGCTTCACACGACATACGATGAAGCTTGCTAGCACCTAAAAATACAGCTTGTGACTTTTCTTGGATCTGCAATAACAAAAGAGTCAAAGTTATACATACAAACATTATGTATGTATGTAGATGTAGATGTAGATGCAGATGTATGGGTATGTATATGTATACATATACATATATGTACATATATATGTGTATATATACACACACTTTCAAATTATCGACATAACAAGTAAATCAAAGGAAAAATTGATGAAAAGTTTCTGTTTGAAAATTGTTTTGGCAAGAAGGACATAAATTTGAATATTAATGTTTTGGCTATAAAATCTTTTAAAATACTAGTATTTTCTATGTATAAAAATATATCAGGTCATTCCCCCCTTTTTTTTTTCCTTTTTCAGTAAAAAATATATTAGGTCATTCTAACTGATAAAATTATCAAATAGAAACTTCTATTAATTTCCCTTAAATTGAATTTCTTATATATATATATATATACTTTTTTTTTTCTTTTTTGACATCATAATTCGAATCATATGTACTTTTTTTAAAAATATATATACATAGTAGGGGAGGGGAGTAAGGTTCAAACCCTGGACATGGGGGAGGGGAGCCAAGCTCCCATACTATTGCACTACTTCGAATCATATGTACTTATTATCCTCTTTTGTTACCAACACTGATATAATCATATACTCTTTTGGCCCTTTATTATAAGACAAGTCTAACTATTTCACCATAACTAAGAAGTTGTTAAGTCGTTAGAGAGTATATGACAAGGGAACTAGAACGGGTGGGGCTTAGGCAGCAGGGGTAGTCAGAAAATAGCAAGGTGTCAAAGAGGGAGTTAGAGACGGCACTTCAGAAACAATTAATCACCAGAGGCAAAATTTGGATTTTTCACACTGCCCCAACAAATTGCTTTTAGGTTGACGGGGCTCCTTCATTATTCGTACCCCACTCTTCCTCAGCCTCGCTGCCATTAACAAGTACTGCACCATCTGTAGAATCAGCATCCACCACAACTGCCTCCTCCCCATTCTGTTCCTCCTGCTTTTCCTCTGCAATGAGCTCTTCTTCATTCTGTTCAACCAACTGTAACAAAATGACGACAAATTACACAAAACAACAGTCTAAGACCGACTCTACATTTGTGGAAATCTTCATCTCCACATAAAACAAAATAAAAACAAAGTACATCTTATTTAGTTCATGAATTTACTGATGCATTTAAGGTTATCTCTTGAAGTGCTATACCTCATGATTAGAATATCCATTCTCAAGAAGTTCCTCCCCCTCTTCAATCTGCATGTTTCTGAAAGCGTCAACTAGGATAGCATGAGGCTTTCCAACATGCTTGACATAGTCCTCAGCAGGAGGGTAAACACCCCTAATAAACCAGCCGGAAAAAAAAAAAAAAAGGGAAAGATTGAACATGATTCTTAATATTCTCAAAAGCTTTGAATAAGAACTAACGCAGTCAAATATAAAAGGAGCACTCTCACACCCTAACCTTGTCTCTGCAGCTTTAGATTCAACAGCAAATGCAACTTGCCAGTCATCCAACAAATTAGGATACTCCTCAGGATCAGCCAATGACTCGGCAGCTTTGGGGCTAACCTGCTCGCATTGACATGTATACCCAGGAAATATGTTAGTTATTTTTAATCAATATAACTTGTTTTAAGTTGATAAGCCTAACTGGAAAAGGTGCTTGAGAGTAAATTCTACATACAATAACAAATGACATTCAGGCAGTTTTACTGCACAAAAAATGGCTACTATCTCCGAGACCTTGATTGGGAGATAAGACCGTGCCATTATTAAAGCAGCTTCAGGAATCCGATTGCTGCAAAGGCACAAGTGAGCTATGTAAAACTTCATTGTAATCCAACTTGTTCCATACTTACGTTAGTAGTTTATGGAAGCAAAAGGGCACAACTATAGAAGATTACCTCTCTACCAACAGTTGAAGGCAGTCTTCACGTTTACCCAACATGAACATACAAAGGAATGCAACATTGTTCTTGCCTTGCCCTTTAGCAAGGATTGCCAGATTCGATATTCCCTCAGCATCTCCTAAAGAAGAATATAGCAGTAACAATCCACTCAAATCCATTGCATTCTTTAAACATTCTTCAGCCATTTCTAACCGCAAGAACAGAACATATAAAGAATTAATACAAAAAAATTACATACATGGAAAAAAGAACACATGTAAATGAAGAGTAACATACCTCTTATACATGTAAATGAAGAGTAAATGATGGGAGGAGAGTTTACTTTGCAGGGGTGGTGACATGGTGGCATTAGAAGGCGACACATGGGAAGCCGTTTTGAAACTGCCGTGTGATTGTGAGATCCCAGAAGTGGGGACGTTTCGGAGATTGGATCAAGTGGGTATGCTGAACCATACGTGGGCTTTGTATTAAACCTTAAGAGTAAAAGTTGGAGGATGTTGGAAAGCCCAATGGTCCATATATACTGGCCACGTACAGTTGGATTGTCCCTTCGAGATTTCGGATTCAAACTCATACTTGGGCTTTGTATGTAAATATGCATTATTTTGACTTGTTTGACTTAATTTGACCTTCTAAAAAGATCTCGTATTAAATTTAGAGTGCTCAATTTTAAATACCAATGCCCTACTAAAGAATTTTCTGTTTTTAACATATATGTTTTGGTCCTTGAAGTACTGATATTAACACAATGTACCCTTAAGAAGCAAATAGTTAGTGATCGATGGGATGATGTATTGATGTTTGGTCCTTTTTAAACCATAAACATGAAGGTACGAACTACGAAGCAAATAATATATATATACATACACGCATATATATAAAATACTGACCAAATAATATGTTTTGGTATATGAATACCACAAGGATCCATCCAAATTGAGTTTGGGCTCACTTGAGTTTTCTAGGCCTCAGAACATATTCGAAAGGCTAGAGTCATATTATAACGACTAAGAAAATAAAAACTCAAACAGAATGACCATTGCTTTGTCGTACAGAAGGAAATGGTCAATCAAAGAGTTCAATCGAAGGAGAAATCCAATCCTGAAGCACGATCTGCATCTGCAAAATTCACTATTTGAAAAAAATGCTAATCAGCTAACAAAATTAACAATTGCATGAAAGAGAACAAACAAGTGTAATCACATGATGATGTTGGCTAACTTCTTCCATCAAGTAAATAGATAAGTATTAATTATGTGAGAGCAAAAAAGAGTCATATTAGAAATGTTAACTTACAACTATATATATCTAACCAAGTCGATGGTTGAAATATAGATTGGAAATGGTGCTTGGCAGAAGGATCATCCCATTCCAAATTGTTCCACCAATATTCCTCTCCACTGATAAGTCTCAATTTATGTTTGGCAGAGTAAGAATAAAGTGGTAACTTTTTCAGATTTGAACAACCCTGTATTCTGATGGCTTTTAGGCAAGGAAAAGACAAGGCGGTCTTATGAATGCTCTCAAGCTTCAGCATGCCATATAGCCTGAGGTTTACAAGAGAAGAGAATATAGAAGAAGAATCCACGATCTCATCTTCCTTTATCACTTGTTCTATTGAGTTGCAATGATAAATAACAAGTAATTGAAGCAATGGGGCATACTTGAGCCATGTTACATGTGTTAAGGAATAGCAAAAACCGATAGCCACGCTTTGAAGCATGGTTAGAGAGTAAGTTGTGTCATAAATACGAGAATCTTCCACTGCACTTGTCAAATTCCACATAGCAAACTGTCGTAAGTGCTTCATTTTAGAAATGCAAGCCAACAATAAATGCATCTCAATAATGGTGTCTATCAATCCATCAACACGAAAAGCACACATGCAACTTTGCAGCTTGTTTGACTCAAATAACTTGTTGAGACCATTCTTTGTTGCTATCTCAACATTTAGTTCTTCAATATATGGTAGACATTCTACCTCCTTTAGGAATTCTCCCTCCACCTTTCTATCATCTTCTCTTCCAACTAATGAAAAATGACTGTGAACTCTTAACACTCTTAACTGTTGAAGACTTGATATCACTTTCGACAGAATACTTATAATATTAGAACGTATAAAGAACAAGTTAAGTACCTTCAAATTTTTCAAATTCTCCAACTCCATGGGATACTCAAGTGCATCTAAATTCAAAGAAAGATATTCTAAAAGACCTAACTCACCAATTTGTTCAAGTCCACACACATTGCGAGCACTTAGTCTTAACACCTTTAATTTGCTCATGTATTTGATGTTTTCCAAATCTACCGAGCTGCAACTCAACAATAGTGTCACCAGATTGGGACAAGTTATAGGTGGTACAAGCCGTGTGTCTTGTTGCGCTATGATTGAAATCCTTTCAACAATTTTCCATGTTTCAACATCATCATGGGATAATGTTACTACCTCTCCTTGTGCAAGAACCTTTTTAATACTTTTATCTTGATCACGAGCTAACAATAATGCCATGTCTCGAATCATATCATGCATCTTAAAGGAACGGCCCACAACAATATCATCTTCAACACTCTCCAACAAGCAGCAAAGCTTTAACTTTGCAATAATAGAATGACCATCATTCCGAATATCATATACGCTCCTTGTCATATCTTTACAGAGAAGCCCCTCCCCTATCCATTTATCAATGATATCACTAGCTCGAATCTCATGATCATCTGGATATGATGTGCAGTACAAGAAACATTTTTTATGAGTGTTATCTGGCAATCGATCATAGCTCAACTTAAGGACAGAGAAAACTTGTCTCTCCAAATCTGGACCAATCCAAGAAGAACTTGTTAATCTATTTATCGAGCCCTCCCATGCTTCAATGCTTTCCACACCAGCCATGGCACTTCCTACCACAATTAATGCAAGTGGTAGCCCTTTGCACTTTGCAGCCATTTCTTTAGCTAGGACTTTGATCCTAGGGTGTGAGTTTATTGTCTCCTCACCAACTTTCTTATGAAATAGTTCTAATGCTTCTTCCTCTTTTAAAAATTCTACTTTGAATGATTTTTGAGCTTCCATTTTTGCGCACACATCCTTCAATCATGTTGTGAACAACACTTTGGACTCAAACTTAGTATCTTTTGGATGTGGTACCCCCACCAAGCTCAAGTTTAGCCTCTCCCACACATCATCCAATAACAAAACAAATTTTTCCTTCTTCAAGGCACCCAAGATCTTTGAAGATTTTTGTTCTTGATTAAAGCAATCCTTCCAAGTCTTATCTTCAATCTTTACTAATTTTCTTATGTTGTCCATGATTCTATCCAAGTCAGGCTCTTTGGATACCACGACCCAAATCACAAGAAAATCTGGACTTCTTTTGCCAAGTTCATTGTTAATTTTCTTCAATAAGGTGGTCTTCCCCACTCCTGCTGTCCCATATAAACCTATGACACTAATCTCATTTGCTTCAATAGTATTTCAAACCTTATCAAATATGAAATCTTGCCCCACGGTCTCAGTAAGAGGTATTTGATCAATCGGCTTACGTGGCAGCTTGTGAGTAATTTGATAATCCTTACCAAACCTTTGTCCCATGGTGTTTAGATCATCTACATCATGGAGCATCTTTTTGGCAACTTTCTTTCCTAATTTGTAGCTTGACTTGCAATTCTTTGGACAACATTTACTGAGGCATTTGTTTTGGATTTCTTGGGCTCCTTGAACTCGAATCTCTTTTATTTCCTGTAAACATAAAATTGTCAATTAGATGCATATTTCTCCCCCCCTCCCTCTTTTCTAGAACCTTTGTACTAATTAAGCACACTTTCATACCAAGTATATTGATATGCCAGATAAGAACATGCAGATCTTAATATGAATGACTGATCGACCAAAAAAAAAAAAGAATGACTGATTTTTTTTTTTGGAAAAATTAGAACCAAGGACCTAGAGCCGATGATATTTATTGAGAAAGACCGTAAAAATTGTAATTATTCAAAAGGACCAATCGCCAAAACATAAATTTAAAAATACTAAATTGTCCTTGATTAAACTTCTTACATTCCCTCCTTCAATCTCTCCCACATTCTACTTTAAAAGTAATTTAAATTTTTATTTTCCACGGAAATTACAACCACCAAAATTATCATTTTTTAAACCTTAACTAACATCTACATAATCATATCATCAATATACATAATCATATCATCAATATATTATTTAATTATTAACACAAATATTTTCCCATTTAAATCATTAAGTTTTTTTTTCCCTGATTTATATAATCTTATATAAAATAAACTCAGAGTAAAATAGACCAATTGAGAAGATGTTAAATTTTTTATCTAATATCTTAATCATTAAAAAAGATTTATCTCAAAAAAATTAAACATTATTGTTATTTGAATATTGTAGACTTTATTGATTATATTAATAAATTCCTACATAAGTCCTAACAAAATGAGAGAAATTGCGTTTAATATAATAAAATTTAAAAATTCATCTTGGTTCTAAAAATGAAATATGAGAGAAAATGTAAGAGGTTTAAATAAGGTCAATGTAGTATTTTTAAATTTTTATTTTGACAATTGATCCTTCTAAATAATTACAACTTTTACGGTCCTTCCCAATAAATATTATCTCTTCTAGGTCATTCTTCCTAATTTTCCCTTTTTTTTTTGGGCAAATATGATTGACATTTTTTTGACTGAAAAATATGAATGATTATGTTTTTTTTCAATATATGCCAATAATAAAATATATTTGACTCTCTTAATTAGGGAATAATTTTGTTAATTTTTAAGGTTATTTTTAGGATAAAAACTTGAACACCTCTCAATGTTTTGCAAAATGACTTATAAAATGAAACACAAAATCCTTCTGGAAGATATGTTATAATAGACAATTAAGGGAGTATGGAGTTTATTAATATCGTTGTGAACAACAATAAAATTAATATCGTTGTGGCCCTAATGTTTCTATACTACTGTGACCCCATTTCAAATAAATCCGATATAATATTTTAAAAGTGCTTAATTAGCTTGGTTTGAACAACATTTTTTCAGGAAGTTTATATCACTTTTGATTTCTTCTAACAAATTTAAATTAATTCATGAGAAACTATTGAGCTAAATATTTATGACTTTGTGAACTAATTAACAATCAAGTAAACAATAACATTACATACATAGTAAAACACTTAGTAAAAAAAAGGACAGATGTAAATGAAGAGTATCACCTCTTGAATGTTTTGGATACGTTCGAGCCATAAACTGACTTCATTTGTCCTTTGCATCTCTCCTGTTTCTTCATCTGCTTTAATTTTTGCTTCCACATCCTTCTTCTTTGCTTCAACATCTTTCCATTTAGCTTCCAGATACTGAAGGTTCTCTTCCAAGTCACGCATAAAGTCAACTTCTTGTTTGGCGCAACCACACAAATACTTTGTTATGTCCCATATGATATTCTCCATATCTGCCTCTGACTTTTGATCTTTCAAACAATGCTAAACTCGCATTCATCCAAAATAACACAGCACAATGTTTTAAGTTAGAGCTCTTTTTTCAGCAAAATATATTATAACTAAATAAGAAGATACAGCTTTGCTCGGAAAAGCTTGGACAAATACTGAGCCTTTGTCTTATTCAAATAAGCAGCAACCTATATAAGAGAGCAACAATTCAATTTAATCCTATATGCGCTAAATCAACTTGTTGCATCAAATCAAATCAAAGTGTATATTGAAAGGCAAGCAAGCCAAAAGGATTTAATAATAATACAGATGCCATGTTTGGACCTTTATTTTGAACAAATGAGACATGAAGCCTCAAGGACGATAAATCAACATGGATATGCCATTGCAAGTGTATGATAAGAAAAGCCAATATGCAAATAATACAGAGTCAATTAGAAACAGGACAATTGAATGATTGTGAGAAAAGATTATATATACTTCAACATGTTTGTGTTTTCAAAACGAAAGACCTTATATACTTCACATAATTTTGAGGGCTTACCTAATCACAAGTGATCACTTTAAATTTATGGACTTATATAGGATTCGAATCAATGATTCCTTTCTTTAGTTTTTTTTTTTTTTTCCCTTACATGTTCATTTGCCTCAATATTTTCCTTCAGTAAGGCTCTATTTATTGGTCGTTTTGCTTTCAGTTTGGCTTTGGCTTTTGTTTTTGTCTGTTCTCACGTTCATAAACAAGTTAGAAATTGACCATGCATTGTGGTTCAATATTCAGAGTCTTATTATGACCACCAAGAAATGATAAACTCAAACAGATTGACCATGCATTGCTTTGTATGTACAGAAGGGTTTAATGGTCAACCGAAAAGTTTGCATGGATAGGGGGAAAAAAATCTAATAATAATAAATCAATAAGAATACACATGTCATGTTTGATGGTCTTTTATTTTGAACTACAGAAGCAAAACCAAATCAAAGCTCTCAAAGAACGGAAGAAATCAAATCGTGCACCAGCATATGCATCTACAAATATAAAAAGCCAATCAGCAAACAAAACAATTAGAGCTGGATCAGCATTTTTCATGTCAAAAGCAATATGCTTATTTTTTATAACAATAAAGCGTAAAGTCATATTACATCATGACAATTAAAAGAACAAAATAAAAAAGGAGGAAAGAATCCTATTTCAAGACAAGTATTAATTATATGAGCCAAAAAAAGTGTGCTAATGTCAGAGAGCTATTTACCATAAACAAACATGAAATCTAATGAGGGTTGAAATTTTGATTGGAAATACCCATGAACATCCATTATAGTCAGATTTCTTCAACATTTTTTCTTTAGAGAAAAAATGACAACCATTAAAAATGCCTAACATCCTTACTTTTCATGGTGGGACACACCTGTAAGAAATGTCTCATGTGGCTGTGATAAATATATATGATTTAATAATTAATGAAGGGCTAAATGATTATTGGTAAATGACTTTTGGGAAGAGGTTTCTTGACTACTTGATGGGAGCAGTCATATTCATAGGATGTACATGTCTTTTGGATACAAAAGTTATTTAAAGGATAGAAACTTGTCCGTTCACTCTCTAACTGTAAGAGACGCCTCTAGTTTTTTATCAAGAAGAGAGAGCGTGTAATGAAGGGTAAAGAGAATGATAAAGGTTTCAATTATGGTGTTGCAAGTCACACATTCTAAAATATAAATTCCACAATTATGGATAGAGGTTAGTACGTCTTGAATTAAACCTATGGTATTGTGAAAATCATGAGTTCTTAAGATCCTTGTTCATGTTCTTATTATTTGATGTTTGAGCATGAAATTATAAAAAAACTTACATGTGGTATCAAAGGTTTTGGTTTTTAGAATTTATGGTTTTTCAATTATGAATGATACTTTTGAATTTGTTCTTGAATGAATTTATTAATTTTCAAGAATATGTAAAATGAGTGAAATGAATTTATTTCAAACAAGTAATGTTGATTTATTGAATCAGAAGTACACATATTATTGTTTTATGTGGGATTTTTGTTTGAAATAGGAATGCATATGATTGCATTTATTTTTTGTTTTATGAATTATTTAGAGTTTATTGTGTGCCAAATGAAAGTATATGGAAATTTTGAAATTGGGTGATGAGAAAATGATTTTATTAAGCCCTAAAGTCAGTTTCATTGAAAAGATCTTGAAAAAAATGAAGAGATAGACACAAAGAATGTGTAAATCCGACTTTGGGAACGTCGGTTATTGAGGAAAGAATAGTTGGGTCTGACGGATCTAATCCATGGATTTATATGGGTCCGGTTCGACCTGGTTGGAGGTTGAAGATGACACCCCAATCTGAAAGGTGTCTTTTTATAATCGTATCCGTCACCCCCTTACAATGAAAAGGTGCGTAGCTCAACTGGTAGAACACCAGGCTTCAAGTTGCGTCGCGCCCTTATGTCCACGGTTCGAAATAGACGCCTATCTTTTTTTTGGTCAAAGGATACTTCTATTGATACTCGAAGCAACATTACAAGCAACAGAACAAAGACAAAGGGTACAGAAATAGACGCCTATCCATTGAGCCACAGGGCGTTTTATTAATAATTTCTCCCGACTTTAATTATTTAAAGAAATTTTCTTGGGCTTAATGGTTTCAGGCCAAAGGGAATGAAACGTCCAGAAAAGGTGTGGGCCAGTATGTATTTTGGGCTTGGACCAGAATTATAGAATAAAAAAAAAGAAAAGATGCTGAGCTCAAATGGAATTTATTTGGGTTGCACAGCATTATTTTTGGTCCGAATTTAATTAAAAAAAAAAAGGTGTTCTAAACTCCAATTTTGGGTCATCTATTTTTTTTTTTTTTTTTATAACTAGATATTATTGATGGCTTAGAAAAGAAACAAATTATTTTTGTTAAAGCCTCTATATGTTGATCTAAAATTAAATTATTTAGATGTTTTGAATAGAAATTATAGGAATGTTAAACATTTAAGTTTTGGAATTAAGTATAGTGGGATTGTTAGTCACCAAAGTGGCCAAATTCTTATGAATTATTTTAATTCCAATTATTATTGTAATATTTCAAATTACCCATAACCTTGATGCTATAAAATTATGTTTTGTGTTGTGTGTAAATTATAGTTTATTATTATAGGGCAATTATGATTCAACCCAAAGGTTGATTATTTGTCTTTATAATAATTAAACATAAATGTTGATATTGTCCATATACTTATAGTTTTATTTAGACATCCAAAGATGATAAATATTTTAGATGGGATTTGCATTATTGCCAAATTATGTGAAATCTTTATAGCATCATTATGGTTGAATGTTGTATATTATTGGGTCCCCAAAGGTGAACATTGATATGCATTGAATGAATTATGTCTGAATTTGTGAAGCATGTTATTATGTGTTATGTATAACTCGAAGCGTTAATGTTAAGTTGCTGTTTCTTGTGTTATTGAATTGATTAATATTAATTGAGAACAACAAATGAATGATCCACTACTCATGATGATATTATTGTTAATGAACCATGAATGGTGACAAGGGGTTAGATGTCATGAAAGATGAGTTGAAATCTATGAAACAGAATGATGTTTGAGACCTTGTTGAGTTACCATAAGGGTGTAAGAGAGTTGGTTGTAAGTGGGCCTTTAAGACCAAACGTGACTCTCATGGTAACTTAGAACGTTACGAGGTTAGACTAGTTGTAAAGAGATTTACTTAGAAAGATGACATTAACTATAAAGAAACCTTTTCACCATCAGTTTCTAAGAAGGATTCTCTAAGAATCATTATGGCATTAGTGACTCATTATGATTTAGAGTTACATCAAATGGATGTGAAAACTGTCTAGAAAAAGAAAAAGAGCACATGGTGTGCAAATTGAAGAAATCAATATACGGAGTTAAATGATACCGTTGTTTCCTTTGGAGATAGAGAAAACACTGTTGATCAGTGTATACATCTGAAGGTCAGTGGGAGCTTGATATATGCTCAGACTTTTAGGAGAGTAGATATTGACTTTGCAATGTTGGAAGATACCATAGTAATCCTGGTATAAATCATTGGAAAGCTGCAAAGAAAGTTCTGAGATATTTGCAAGAAACTAAAAGTTACATGCTTACTTATAGGAGGTCTAGCAACCTTGAAGTGATTGGATAGGCAGTCAGTAATTGCTGCATCCATTATGGAAGCTGAATTTGTGGCATGCTTTGAGGCCATGGTTCAGGTTAAATGGCTACAGAATGTTATTTCAGGGCTTGGATTAGTCGACAGTATAGCCAATTCGCTGAAAATTTATTGTGGTAATTCCGCAACAGTCTTCTTTTCTAAAAAAACGACAAGTATTTTAAAGGTGCTAAGCATATAGAATGGAAATACTTTGCCGTTAAAGAAGAGGTTCAGAAACATAGAGTGTCAATAGTAAAGCCGGTAAAACGGGCCAAGCCCATCGGGCCAGCCCATTTAAGCCCTGGCCTGCCAAGGGCCGGGCTTGAAAAATAGACGAAATATTTAAAATTGGCCTTGGAGGGCCGGCCCTTAAGGGCCTCGGGCTTAGACGGGCCAGCCTTGGAGGGCCAGGGCCGACCCTGCAGGCTCTTTTCACTGTAGCTTTTACTTTTTTTCCTTTTTAAATTTATTAATTTATATATTTTTTGTATTTGTTATAAAGTTATTTATCCATTTAATTACAAATATATAATAACTATACTCTAATTTTATGATTTGGTTTATTATTTGTTGCAAATAAAGATTATGGATGTGTTCATAATGCGGGAGAAGGAATTCATAATATGCTTTTTATGTTTTATGTGAGTTATTTATGAACATAGTTTGCTTTTGATTATAAATTAGTGATTATAGTTATTTATTGGATGATTTGTATTGTAATTTACTAATTATATTTCTTTAAAAAAAGCAGAGGAAAAATAGTTAAAAATTGGAATAGTAATTTTCGGGCCCTACGGGCCGGCCCTGGCCCTGATGCTCTCGGACCGGACTTTGAAAAACAGGTGTTTTTCTTACTCCTGGCCCTTCACGGGCCGGCCCTAATTCCCAGCTCTAGTCAATAGAACATGTTAGCACCAATCTTATTATAGATGATCCCTTAACAAAGGGATTACTACCCAAGACATTCACTGGTCATGTGTATAGTATGGGTATTATGTCTGCTAGCGAATGTTAAAATTATTGTTATGTATTGGTTATTGATACTTTGAGCTCATTAGTATATATATATATTTCTGAGATTCTCCTATTTTCAACTTTATGTATGCATGCATAAATGATGTTGTTGGAAAATAGGATTTGTCTATTATGAAAACGTTATTGATAGACATTAAAGTTACTTCTATTAAAGTGTCATGTCAAGGAGAAAGACTAATAAAGTAGTACATGAAAGGGACTACGTCGATATACTGATGTACAACCGCCATAACTCGTATTAGTTTTATCCTTAACCATGACTTATGATGTAACCAATATATAAGGAATCTTTTAGCCAAAACTATGCACGTAATTATTGATATTTTGTTAAATAATAAAATGACATATATCACATGAGCCAAGTGGGAGAATGTAAGAAATGTCTCATGTGGCTGTGATAAATATATATGATTTAATAATTAATGAAGGGGCTAAATGACTATTGGTAAATGACTTTTGGGAAGAGGTTTCTTGACTGTTTGATGGGAGCAGTCATATCCATAGGATGTACATATCTTTTGGATACAAAAGTTATTTAAAGGATAGAAACTTGTCCGTTCACTCTCTGACCATAAGAGACGCCTCTAGTTTTCTATCAAGAAGAGAGAACATGTAATGAAGGGTAAAGAAAATGATAAAGGTTTCAATTATGGTATTGCAAGTCACATATTCTAAAGTATAAATTCTGCAATTATGGATAGAGGTTAGTACGTCTTAAATTAAACCTATGGTATTGTAAAAATCATGAGTTCTTAAGATCCTTAATCATGTTCTTATTATTTGATGTTTGAGCATGAAATTATAGAAAAACTTACAACACCGTCCACTTCAACAGTAAATAACGAACGATCGGTGGTTTAAATGGTTAAGTCATTTTCTCTCCAATTTTAAAGTTCACAGGTAATTTTACACTTTATGTATAAGTTTTTGCACTTTAACCCAATAATTAATCAGAAAATTTGAAAAAAAAATGAAACTTAAAAACTCATACATAGGCCAATGCTCTGTTGTGTCAGAGAAGAATATAACAGAGAATCAAAGTGTGGCAGCCAAAATCGAATAATAATAATAATACAGATGACATGTTTGGACCTTTATTTTGAACAAACAAGAGACATTAAACCTCATAAAACTGGTTCCGTTTGCTTAAAAAAGACAGAGACACGAATCCCTCAATTTAACACAACTGTGGGAATGCCATTGTGAATGATAAGAAGGCCAATATGCAAATAATACAGAGCAAATCAGAAACAGAATAATTCAAAGATTATGAGAAAAGATTAAGTTTGTTCCAAACAATTGTTCAATATATGGTCTTGTTGAGTTTCACTAGCAGAATTGCTCATTTCAATTTCATCAAATATGAACAGACAAACCATTTAACAAATAGAGCAATGCATCAAATCGATGTGAACAAATCACGCAGCCATAGGTGCTTCATGTTTCGCATGGAAGCCTATAATAAAGGCATCTTAGCCGTGGTCTCATGACTTTTGTTAATCTACGTAAAAATGTCTGAAACAGACAAAATGCTAGCCCAAATATTGACTAATCTAAAATCTTCAATGGCTGAAAATAGAGCTATTTTCTTTTTGCATGAAACTGCCATTAAAAATCTTGAAGTTAAATGAGGCAACTAGCATCACAAGTGAATGCTATGTTAAGAAGTAATCTTCCTGCAATAGAGTTAATTTGGATTAGCTTTTGAAGAATAGCTTCGAGAGAAAAAGTGGTAAAAGTGCTTTTTCATAATAAATTCTATGAAAAAAGTAATTTCCATAAAATGATAGTGTTTGAATATTGTGATCAGAATAGCTTTTTCATTGTCAAATTTACCAAAAAGGACATTAGCTTTTGTTATAATTGCATATAAAGGATAAAGTTGTATTTTAAATATTTTTAACATTAATGGCATAATAAATACTAAAAATTACATAAATTTGTGTACAAAATTAAATTTATAATGTTAGTAAATTATGCAACATGACAAAGATCAAACATATATGTTTTAATAAATTGTATAGACAAAAATCATTTATAAATAGTAATTATATAAAAAAATATCTTTGATATTAATATATGTTATTTATTCAATAGTTAAATGTTGGATGGCTAAAAATTGGAACCTTAATTTCAGCAATTATCCTCACTTACATCATATGCAAGTAGCCGCCTCAGTAGTTCATGAGCTAATATGCACATAAATTGAAAAATCAGTTCCTTCACAAATTTACCAAAAAGCTAATAGGAAACCTATCTTTGAAGAGACTCAACAGCAGAGGATTCCTAGCCACAGAACAACAGGCACAGTAGTTTCTCACAATAATCAACTGATCAACAACCTAAAGTAATGCAATTATCAACCCAGTAGGCAAATTCAGCAAGCACGAAACTGATCCAGGGGCAAGCCACTTCCAGTATTGAAACTGATAAACATAGCAAATTGAACTCCAAATGCAAAAATCACAAGCTCAAATCAAACTTTCACAGAGTCTTAACAAGAGTGACATAACCAAAACAATGACAGCAAAATGAATCCAGAAAATTCTACTACTATTCTTAACAAGAGTGACATAACCAAAACAATTGGCCGTGCAGTTAGACTCTGATATCATAAGATCAACAATTTGGTATCAAAGGTATACATGGCGCTGAAATTCATGACAGTAACTACCAAGCATCCCATGATTTTAAATATTTGTTATGAACAAGCACCTCTAACAAATTGGTGAAGAAGTACCGTTCTTTAGCCTAGACTTTGATGTCTGAGAGTTGAAAATCGTGGGGAAAAAATTGAAATATAACTAATATGCATAATGCAGTTAGAAAACAATGAACATAGCATTACTGTCATCGATCAATTGAGCAAAGGTTAGCAGAAAACCATTTTCCCAAGTCACAATTTAAGAAGCGGGAACCAATCATTAGCTTAAGGGAAAGCTACGGATGCTACATTTCATTTTGTTTGTGTTAGTTTTCAGCTAACTGACTCATGCTCTGTACTCTGTAACTCTAGTCTAGTTTGTATGCGGGAACAAATTACACTAATCTGTCTAACATATTCAGAAAGAAAAGGGCAAGGATTCATTTCGGTATACATGCCCTGTTCTGCAGAGCACTTTGCAGCTCATGGGATGTAAAGCAAGACATGCCTTTAAGGTGAGAAATAAACAGGACAAATCAAAGAATCCTACCAGAAATTCTCTCTGAAGGTTGATTCACCCCGCTGCACCGTCGACCTTCTCCGATCTCGGACAAACTACCACCAGCCACGACAAACACAGGATCCGCCGAAATGGGGACAAGCACGGCTTCAAGCTTCGAAAGAGAAGAAAAAGAAAGACACAAACCACCACCAGCCACCACCTTCGCCAGACCGGCCGAAGCCAACCACGCGGACGACACTGTTAACTTCCGAGAGTTTGAACGAGGAAATGGCGACAATGATGGCTTCAAGATTTGAGAAGAAAAAATAGTGTTCTAACCACCAGCAGCCACCACCTTCTCCGGATCCGCCGAAGACAACCACGCCGTCACAATCTGGAGCCGAAGACAACAACGCTGAACACTCCGAACGACCAGCAAGCCTCGAGCAACTGTTGAAGCTTCGGTTTTTGAAGACAAGAGAGCGAGAGACAGAGGAAAGTGATAGAGGAAGGGGGACAGCGAGATATGTCCCATGTCTGTTGTGGGTAATAATTAGGCTCACCTACACATCATTGCCTCTCAGAAAAAGTCACAAAAGTCGAGATTCTCCAAATCTATGGTTTTTTGTTTGATACATATTGGTAGCGGAGGGGATAGAGTTTGAATCCTAGATATGAGGGAGGGAGGCCAGTTAATACTGGCTCCCATGCCACTGCTCTATAAAGGTGCTGGCTCCAAATCTATGGTTTTGGCTATAAAAGTTTTTTATTTTATTTTATTTTTTATTTTTAACCAGGTATTTAGCTGATAAATTTTAAAGCTAAGGTTTATCATGTAAAAGTACCTTTTTTTTTTTTTTTGGTTGGCAAACTAGTGATACCATCCTCAATCCAAAAAGAGGAGGAATGAGGAGTGCTATGCAATCAACTTGAGAAGTGGTCAAGTGTTAATAGATGTGTCTAACTCAAGTAAACCAAGCCCTAAGAAGAAGGATCATATGGTTGTTAACATTGATGATGAGGAGGTCGACGAAGAAATTGTGGAAGAAGAAGAAAGTAAAAAGAAGAAACAGGCTTAGGAGAATCTTGATAATGTGCTGAAAAGTAAGCCGTTGCACCTGAAAAATATAGATGAGAAGAAGAGGATGACATTCACCTTTAATGTGTGCTGGCGCGCTCAACTTGCAGAAGTCAACTTGGTACTCTGTCTCCTTCCCTTCACCGTCAACTTCGAGCTCCCTCTGGTTGGATTCTAAGCTCTGAACTTACAGAAGCTCCAAGGTGTGCTCGCAACGCTCAAACTCTCGTCATTCCAGGTTTGTGTTTTACGCCAGGAAGAAGATGAACCTAATTGGTTCATGATCAAAACGCCAGTACTTGATTATTTTCAGCTTCAAACCACATACGAAAAAAATCCATCAGAAAAAAAAATCCAACGAAAAAAGCACATCAAAAATTAATTCACTTTTTCCGCCGCTATCCCAAACGGGCTCCTAGCTATACATGATGTTGCAGAAGCTGAAGCACCTATTTTTTTTTTATTTTTTTTAACAATAAAGCACCTAATTAAAAGTACAGCTTTCAACTTTTTTTGGATATCCAATAACAAGAGTGTATATATATATAATATATTTTTTTCTCCTTTTAATTTATCAACTCAACAATTAAATTAAAGGAAAAATTGGTAAAAAAGTTTCCGTTTGAAAATTGTTTTAGCTAGAATGATATGAATTTGAATATTACTATTTTGGCTATAAAATCGTTTATTATATTAAGTGATAGGTTATTCTGTCTATCCTTATTTTGCCTACTTTTGTCTATTCCTTTCAATACCGTTAGATTATAATCTAACGGTAGAGATTTGAGGGATAAAATAAACTCTTTTATTCCTTCTTCTCTCCCACTGCCTCCCACCCCCTCTCGCTCTCTCCTCAGCTGGATCCCTGGATTACAATTTTCTAAGAGCGGGTTTCTAGTATTCTTGTTGTAGGGTCAAAGAAGTCTGCATATTTAGATGTCAAAATGTTTTCAATAGCGTGGGTGGTTCTTGTTTATTCGTCATCTATGAATAGAAAGATTTATTTTTTTTCGGTTTTCAGAATATAATATCATGATTTGAAAAATTCGATACAGATGTAATTGGAAAGGCAAATCTACTGTTGAATAGTGTATTTGAATCCGGAACTAAAATGCGATGATGGGGTTGAGGGGTTCTTTAACAGCGAATTCACGGTGGCATGAACAAAATGAAAAGGCAAAAAGATTGGAAGCAACAGTTTCATGAAATAAAGACCTAAAATCAGATCGATAGACACACTTTCAACGCAAACAGAAATCAGTTGGTCCCGAGTGAGAGTGGAAAAGATAAATGAGTTTATTTTATCCCTCAAATCTTCACCATTGAATGAGATTATAATCTAATTGTCTTGAGAGAGGTAGGCAAAATTCCCTATCCCCAATATTAGTACCTTTTCTGTATAAAAATATAGGGATAAGTTATTCTGTCTACCTTTACCTATCCCTTTCAATACTTTAGATTATAATATCATCTTTTATCCCTTCATCTCTCCCACCCTCTCTCTCCCTCTTTCATCTACTCGCATGAACATATTTTTATATATATATATATATATATATATATATATATATATATATATATATATATATTGTATTATTTAAATTTAAATTATATGTGGCTTTCTGAATTTTTTTTTGTACCTATTATCTCAAATTAATTAGTTTCTATGATACTAGTGTTACAAATAAATATAGAAATGTGAACTAATTAATTTGAAATACTGGATGTAAAAAGATTTCAAAAAGCAATATATAATTTAAATCTAAATAAATACAATATATGTGTGTGTGTATATATATATATTCATCCTTCTAATAGAGGTGTGAGTATATAATTGAACACCTAATATAGACTCTCTAAAACACTCAGCAACTAGACTCTTCAAACAGGTAATTATAAACAAGGTGTGGTACTACCGTTGGGAATTAAGAAAACAAAGCAAATGCTTATTTGACTCAAATCCACGTTTAATCATTTTGTTGTTGTTGTTTTTTTTTTTTTAAATTTGATTAAGGGTAATAATAACAACAGTTTTCAAAATTTTTGCCTCTCTTAAGTGTGCTTCCCGATATTTAAATTTATATTCTCCTTCTTACAAACTCATATATGCTTCTCGATATTTAAATTTGTATTCTTCTCCTTACAAACTCATATATAATACACTTTTTAAAAACCATTAAACTGATTTGATTAGATTAAAGCAAGTAGGTAATTTAATAAAATATAATAAATTGAATTAAGTTAGTTTAAATTTTTATAGTTGCAAAATGCTTTAAGTTAGTTTATAGATTTAGGTTTAACTTTTAATATGCAGAAATTCTTTTTTCTTTTTCCTTTGAACACTGAATTTCTTTTTTTCTTTTTTTTACTAAACTGTTTTTAAGTTAAAATACTTTGAATAGCTTTTAATATAACCCCTCTAAAAAGTTCATGATCATGTTAACAAACCAGAGCCCATTAAACTTTGGGTAAAGATGCAAAAATGCACATATGCTTTACTTTTAGAAGCGTCCAGCACAGTGGCGGAGCCACACTTGTGTAAATGTCTGCAAGTGCAGACATAAACTTTGATATTATATATATATTTGTGAAGGAAGGTTATGACAATTTGTCTGGGGTAGTGTAGTGGTTATCAGGTTTGCCACACATGAGGTTCCCTGTTCGAACCCAGCGTTGGACAGCATAATTGTTTTTGGATGGTTTTTCAGTTTTGTTTTTGGATGGACTTGCGGGAAATAGAGTGTGTTTCTAAGCATCATAAAATTTATTGCTAAAAAAATATCTACCCAAAACGTTTAATTACATTTATATTTATAAAAGAAAAATTTGTTAAAAAATTTCTTAGCATCATAAAATTTATTGCTAAAAAAATATCTAATAGCCTAAGTTTTTAGCAGGTGTAGCTCATATTCAGATATATATAATATATTTTCTCAACAAAGTGTAAATATTTTCCATTTTATATATAGTTGAAGATAAGTTACACATGATTAAACAATAACAAAAAAGGTAGAAAAAGATAATTAAAATTGGTAAAAGATAAATAAATATGTTGAATTTTAATAATTCTAAAGGAACTGATTTGAAATTTTGAAATGTTACAAAATTTGAAAAATTATCTAACCACCTTACTTTTTTTAAATAAAAATTCAAAAGGCCGCAATTTAAAACTTTAGTATCACTATTAACAACTCAAGTATTTGTAATGACAATTTTTGCTTGAGAAATTCAATATATATATATATATATATATATATATATATATATAGGGGTTTACTTTTCTCATGTTGCATGAGAGAAAGAAGATTCCTACACACACATAAAATGGTGGGACCCGCATATATATATAATAATTATATATATATGCGGGTCCCACCATTTTATGTGTGTGTGGCATGAGAAAACATTTCTCCTACAACATGAGAAATGTTTTTCCCACACACACACACACACACACACACACACACACACACATATATATATATATATATATATATATATAATAGGCTGTTGAATGGGTGCATTATTTAGCCGTCTTCATCTAAAACCCAAAAAATATATGTTTATGAATTCGATAAGCAAACTATACTACAAAAGTTCTCCTATATTTAGGACCGGAGATAGTATATATATATATATATTTTCTTTCAGAAAATGTCAACGATACAATCTTAATGTATTTAAAATTTTCTTTAAAAAAAAAATTCGGGGGCGCTGCCCCCAAATTCTTGAATTCTCCAACTAATTATGCACCCATAAACATAAAATCCTGGCTCCGCCACTGGTCCAGCATCACATATTTTTTTTAGATACAAAAATACACATGGTTACAATTTATCTCACTGTTAAAATGGATAGAGTTGGCTGTGAAGTTGGATGATTTGACTAAAATGTGTGATGGTGGGGCCCACGTCTCCGTCTCCATCTCCATCTCCAGCTTTCCCTTCCCACTCTCCATCTCCATCTCCATCTTCGTCACCGAAACTGTTATTCCAGTTGGCAAAACAGCTTTTGAAACTGAAGGTGATGGTTTTGCTGCCACTTCTCTTGATTCTATGGTATTGAAGCTTGTCAAAACATCGTTTGCTGTGAACTGAGAGAGACCAACAAATGAGATCATCTTCCATTGGCTTTTAACTCCTCGCCTGAAATAAACAATTCCAAAAGCTAATGCTGCAATAAGGAAAATAAGCAATCCTGCACACAATAGCACAACACTTGTAAGCTTCCATGTGCCTTCACTTCCCAATATTCCTACTGAATCAGAACATGGTTGTAGAGGTACTCCACGTAGCCCTGGATTCCCAACAAATGCACTGGTATCCATGAATCTGAATAGTACCACAGAACCTGTTAGAGTTAATGTGGAACAGAGCAAGATCAGCAAGAAGCCCAAGCTCTCGAGGCAAGTAGCCGGCAATGTCGTCGTGGTTGAGATCAATGCCGGAAACTGTACGGATCCTACGATTATCCGGCGCGCGAGCACAGTAAACGACAGTGTAGATGCAGACATTGGGTCCAACCCAATCAGCAGTGAAATTTCTGGGATCAAAGTGAATGACTTCCTTCCAGGCTTGCAAAGCGATGTAGGCATTTCTGATGCGATCATTTTTGAAAACCAAAGAAGGGTCTAACACGTATTTTATAAACTGAGAAAATAAAGTTGGGGAGAAAAAGTGTTTTCTCATTAATGAACTTTGGTAAGTACATTGGGTCTCTTTATACAGAGAAGACTAGCTAAGTAGAACTACATCACTATACATTACTAATTAGTTATAACTGACTAGTTTTGACCAAAAAAAAAAAAAAACTGACTAGTTGTATCTAACAAACTAACAAATATATAATTTACAACAAATAATATTTAACAAACTAACAAAACTATTTATTTATTTATTTTGCTCTGTTACCCCCACAAGCTGGAGTGTATATGTTGATCATGCCAAGCCTAGAGAGAAAACCATGGAAGGGTTGAGGATCAAGGGGCTTGGTGAAGATGTTTGCAAGCTAATTAACACTTTGAATGGGAAGAAGTCGAATAAGCCCAACTTGAACCTTTTCATGAACAAAATGACAATTGATGATCAAGGTGTTTAGTTCGTTCATGAAAAGTTGGATTAGAGGCAATATGAATTGCTGATTGGTTGTCACAGTAAAGAACAGTAGGAGAAGGGTGAGAAACATGTAAATCAGCAAGAAAATAAAGGAGCCACTGGATCTCACAAGCAACACAACCCGTAGCTCTATATTCAGCCTCAAAAGAAGAAAGAGAAACTGTTGTTTGTTTCTTAGAACGCCAAGAAACCAAAGAATTGCCAAGAAAAATACAATAACTAGATAAAGAACGTCATGTATCAGGGCAACCAGCCCAATTTGAGTCACTAAAAGCTTTCAACTGTAGAGGAGATGAGGCTGAGAAGAAAATTCCTTTGCCTGGCCATTTCTTGATATACCATAAGACCCGGAGGGATGCCTGATAGTGCAAAGTAGTAGGAGCATGTGTAAATTGACAAAGTTGCTGAACAACATAAGATAAATCAGGCCGTGTAGTAGTAAGATATAAGAGACAACCAACCAATCGCCTATAAGGGGAAATATCTGTAAGCAAAGTGCCAAGGTCTTGGGATAATCAAGTGTGACGAGCCATAGGAGTAGAAAGAGGCTTGCAACCAAAATAACTAGCATCATGAAGAATATCAAGAGCAAACTTACGCTGATTTAAAGAAATACCAGCAGAGGAACGAGCAACTTCAAGACAAAGGAAAAATTTCAGTTTGCCAAGATCCTTAATCTTGAATGTAGTGTCAAGAAAGGATTTGATGCGATTGATTTCAACCAAATCATTACTAGCCAAGATGATGTCATCAACATAAACCAAAATAGAAGTAAAAGAATCACCAAGTTTCCTAGTGAATAAGGAATAATCAGACTTGGATTGTACATAGTCACAAGAAAGTAAAGCAACAGAAAGCTTAGCAAACCATTGACGAGAGGCTTGTTTTAAACCATATAAAGATTTCTGCAATTTACAAACCAAGTTAGATTGAGGTGAGGAAAACCCAGGAGGGAGAGACATATAAACATCTTCATTTAGATCACCATGTAAAAATGCATTATTGACACCAAGTTATTCAAGATGCCAATTTGAAGAAGCAGCAACAGCAATCAATAACCTCGCTGTGGTCATTTTTGCAACAGGTGAGAAAGTATCAAAATAGTCAACTCCCTCAGTTTGGGTATAGCCCTTTGCTACTAACCGGGCCTTATACCTTTCCAAAGTACCATCAGCATGAAACTTAGTCCGAAACACCCATTTGCATCCAATAGGAAATTTACCTGGAGGTAATTCAGTCAAAATCCAAGTGTTATTTTGCTCTAAAGCTTTAATTTTTGTTTTCATAGCCTGCTGCCATTCAGCATGTTTAAGGGCTGCTTTATATGTTTTTGGTTCAGGGAGAATAGAAATGGAACAAATGAAGTGTTTATGGGAAGAAGAAAGATTACTATAAGATAACACAGAAGAAAGAGGATATCTACAAGATCCAGACATGGAATTCGATGGTGCTGATGTAAGTTGAGAGCAATGATAGTCACTTAGGTATGTGGGATGCTTGTGAAGTCTGTTGATAGGGCAAAACTTTATAGCCTATAAACTCCGCAAGTGCACGGGCCGTATCAAGTAATAAAGTGATAAGAAAAGTATCGTTCCTACGAGGACTTAGTATCACAACTTTAGTTAAGCATTAATTTCACAATTTCATTTAAGTTGAGCAAAAAAATTGAATTTAATCAAGATAATTAAAGGAAAAGAAAATCAAAACTAAAATAAAAATAAGAAAACTACCACAATAATCAAATGAGCAACACAAAGTCACTAATCCATTATTAGCTTCATAAACCTTGTTTTCACTAATTTAATTAGCTTTAATATCAATTTTGTTAATCTCGAGTATAAATAGCTATAAGTGCCTATCGGTCCACGTACAACCCTCTCTTGAGTATAACTTGTTATGTCTAACATAGTTACTCAAGAGGCAATAAAAATCGAACACACTCTTCAACAATTATATGGGGCCATTAGGTATATGTCTATCTTAACCACAAATTAAATCGTAATTTAATCCCATATTACTTAATCTCAAGCCTAATTAAAATCCCCTTCGTCAAGGTAAATCCTAATGCTCAAAATCATATTCAATGATGGTCAATCACTAAATAGATAAAACTAAACAAGATTAAGTAACCAAAATTAATATCAAATTTAACTAAATAATGAAAACAAAATCCAATTCACCCACAAGTTCATAGGTCCTCTAGGTTGCAAAACAAACTAGCCACACATGGCTCTAATAAGTTCTTTAACAAAAAGATAAGAATTCAGGTTCAAAAAATAAAGAGAGAGAGAAGAGAGAAAGTTTCTCCGTCGCCTCCACAGTCCTTCTGTCCTTCCGTGGAGATGATGAAGAGAATCGAAACGCTCAGCCCCTACTCCTCTGCTTCCTCGTTCTTTCCTTCTTGTTCTGCGTCTCCCGATCTTTTTTTGTGTCTCTCACATCTCTTTTTTGCTTCTTCTTTTTTTCGTATATATAACCTAAATATAACTTAGGCCGCAAGTCAATGATTCTCCTTTTTTTTTTATTAAAAAGATATCTTATTCCTTATAATCTACTCCATCAGATCACGTAATTAATTTTGTTTCTATTTTTCTTGCGGGAGAACATTGAGTTTGGCTAATTGCATATCCTCTTAATTGCTTTTTCTACTTCATTCCAAATCAGCTAATATTTCCTACACAATAAAAATAGGATATGAGTAGATTTTATGTTGATTTATTCTTTGATCCTAAGTTTGATTCAATGATGGAAAAGTGAGTAAAAGATAATTAAATAGGTATATAATATCAATAATTCCAATTAATTCTCATAAAATATACACCTATTTAATCATAAAATATATACTCATCATCTGTCAGATCTGCGAATAGGAATATTGTGAACTGGAACAGGAGAAACTGAAATGGTGGAAGGAGAAGAAGAGGAAACAAAGGATGATGCAGAAGTAGGTGATGTAGAAGTATCAACTACAGGAGAAAAATGAGTAGTAGAAGGAGGAAGAAGATTTAAGAACTGGCTGAACCCAAGAGGGGGGTGAATTGGGTGAAGTATAAAAATTTAAGAACTTTGAAACTCTTTTCGTAACTCCCTGAAATCAGTTTGGAAAGCAGTAAACACATTCAAACATATATACTGGAAATGTAAGAGATAAGGGAAGAGAATGTGCAAACTGATTTATACTGGTTCGGCCTTATCCTTGACCTACGTCCAGTCCCCAAGCCTCACTTGGGATTTTCAATCCACTATCTTCTTTCAACTTGATTACACGTTCTGTAACTGAAGTAACCCTCTCATTAGGATTCACTCCCCCTTACAAACTGTAATCAACACACTGCTTGATTACACACTCTGTACTCGAAGTAATCCTCACTCTAG
Organism: Acacia crassicarpa; assembly: GCA_034222035.1. NCBI lineage: Eukaryota > Viridiplantae > Streptophyta > Magnoliopsida > Fabales > Fabaceae > Acacia > Acacia crassicarpa. The sequence goes on along the minus strand of JAWXYG010000019.1, from coordinate 374,577 downwards.
GATTCACTCCCCCTTACAAGCTGTAATCAACACAATGTGTTTCCCACTCAAGATCACCCAATCTTGAGTAACTCACAGATAGAAGGATAAGATGTTTACAATGAATCTTCTCTCTCTCAGAAGTAGATGAATAAACACTGAAGCACAATACAAATCATTTCACTCTCAATGATAAGCTATGTAAGCATTGAAAACAGAGAGTAAATGATATGAAAAATAGAGTATTAGCATGTTGAGGATGTAGGCATGTGTGCTGCGTTTTTCTGCTCTGTGTTCTATGTTTTGAGACTTTAAATCTTCATGTATTTATGCTAGATCAAGCTTGATGACCGTTGGAATGATTTGAATTCATGGAGAATCTAGCTGTTGAGAATATAGCTGTTGAGAGTGTTTGAATACAGCTTTTCAGATTGTCTCCCATGTGGTCATGTTTGGTAGATGGTTAAGATGTTCTGATTCAGTTGGTAGGAGCCTTGTTGTCTGCCTTGAAGAACGGTTGGGCTTCTTTCCAGGTTGTCATCCACTTGTTTTTGTCCAGAAGATATATTTAAATAATATGAGTGTTGTGAATAGTAACCTGTCATGGACTTGATATTTGAATATTGAATATGTTGAAGCTTTTGTCCGTTGGAGCATTTCACCATTGAATATTCGAATCCTATTGGAGAAGATTACAGTTGAGCATTGATTCAAGTTCCTTGTTCAAATCTGCCTTCTTTGTCATTTCTGGAAATTCTTTTTGCTTTTCCTCTAACCTTCAATTAACTTTCGTTAATCTGTCTGAAACTCATCAAAAAAATGGTTAAACATAGCCCAAGAATATATAAGAATGATAGATGGAAGTATTAAGATCAAATAAGAAAGTTTCACAAATTCGTTAGATTTGATTTTCAAGTTTGGCGTTCAATACTTGAGTATGTTCATCAATACTTGAGTATGTCACTGTGCACTTAAGTCAATACTTGAGTATTGTCATCAATACTTGAGTATGTCACTGTGCACTCAAGTCAATACTGGAGTATGCAAACTGATACTTGAGTATGTCACTGTTCACTTAAGTCAATACTGGAGTATCCAAACTGATACTCGAGTATGCAGCTTCCAGAGGCAAACTATCGTGACTTGAACTTGAAAACCAAAGTCTATACTCGAGTATGTTAGTACTATACTCGAGTATGCAACTGTTTGTGAGAAAAATTTTAAGTTCAAAAATCTCAATACTTGAGTATTCATTTCCATACTTGAGTATGCAAGTCATTGACAAATGGATAACCTCTCTGTATGGCCAATACTCGAGTATGCATTCCTATACTCGAGTATGCAACTCAATTTTCAAAAAGTGTGAAGTTATACCATGTCAATACTTGAGTATACAAATCAATACTTGAGTATCCAAGAACAAGTGTTGAGTTGAAAATCAGTGTAAGAGCCCAATACTCGAGAATCTAAAACCTATACTCGAGTATGCAACAATTATAAAAGTTTAAGGACTCTCTGTAAGACCTATACTCGAGTATGTAAGTGTCATACTCGAGTATTCACTCAAAGTGAAAACTCATTTGCTCTCTGTAAGTTCAATACTCGAGTATAGCTTCCTATACTTGAGTATTGACTCAACTTGAAAAATTTGAATGCTCTCTGGATAACCTATACTCGAGTATGTTAGTACTATACTCGAGTATGCACTTAAGTTCAAAACTTGGTTGCTCTCTGTGACTTCAATACTCGAGTATTGCTCCAACACTTGAGTATTGCTTTGTAAAATGCATTTGAGCAACTTCTTGAACTGACTATCAACTTCTGAGAGCCATATCTCTCTGGTATGAGCTTTGTTTTGGTCTGTTCAACTCTTGATGGAAAGCTCTGTGAGTCTACTTTCATATGCCACTGATTTTAGCTCAATCGGATTTGTCGTTTGTGAGATATACTCAAAATACCGACGGTGGGTCTGGACTGTGACGTTGATTCTTGTGGCAATTTGTAAAAAACATAGCTCCTTGATCTTAACTCCTTTGGGCTTCAATTTTATATCAAAATGACTCATTTGGAGTCTAGTTTCATATGCTTTTGGTTTCGTCTCAATTCAATCTCTGGTTTATGAGATATCATTGAATTACCAGACGTCGCCCGTGCTGAGCGTGAACAAAGTGGAGCTGAAGAGCTGATCACGTTGCATACTCGAGTATAACACTTACATACTGGAGTATTGCTTAGTCCAGAGACACCAGAAATGCTGAAAACTCGAGTTTTGAGTCCCATACTCGAGTTTTGAGTCCTAAACTCGAGTTTTGACTTGGAAACTCGAGTATTCTCATCCTGAAGCTGATTTTTGCTAACTTTAACTCCAAATTGAGCCATTTGAACTTCCATATGATCTGGGAGCCTTCTAGCATCAATATAAGAACTTGAATATTTATATTCTCATTCCATTCAACAAGTTCTTCCTTCTTTAATCTCCCATCTTGATTATTCTTCATAACTCAACTCTTTCTTCCTTCTCTTCTTCACATCTTCTTTGATTCAATTTCTTCTTCTTGTAATCTCTTATCTCCTTCTTGTTTAATCTCTATAATTCAACTTGGATTAATCTACATTAAATACAACAATTAGTCAATGTAGGAGATAACTATATTACTCAATCTTTTTGCTTATAACAATGGCATCTATATAAGACATCATCAAAACTAATCATAACTAACAAAGATGAGAACCAAAAAGAGGGATCATCATAAACAAAAGCATCTGAATTAACAGCAGAAAACAGAGGAATAGAATCCAAAGAGGGAATGGAAGAGGGAGAAACATTATAAGGAAAAATGGATTCATAAAAAATAACATGCCTAGATAAAAAAAAATTTGATGAGTATGAATGTCAAGCAAAACATAGCCCTTGGTGCCATTGTTAAAACCAAGAAAGACACAATTTCTAGCTCTAGAATCAAATTTGGTTCTATGAGCTGAAGAAGTACAAGCAAAACATAAGGAGCCAAAAACTCTAAACTGAGTGTAATCTAGATTTTTATCATGTAAAAGAAAAAATGGAGAATTGGTAGTTAAAACTGGAGTGGGAAGGCGATTTATAATATATGTAGCATGAGAAACAACATAGCACTAGTAAGAAAGAGGTAAGTGAGATTGAAACATTAAAGCACAAGCAACATGCAAGATGTGTTGATGCTTTCGTTCCACAACACTGTTTTGTTCTGGAGTTTCAACACATGGTGTTTGATGAGAAATGCCTTTAGATGAATAAAAAGAGTGCATTTGAAATTAACACCGTTATCAGTTCTAATGATTTTAACTTTTATGTCAAACTGATTCTCAAGTAAAGAAATGAGGTTTTGTAAAGAAGTACGAGCCTCAGATTTATTTTTCAAGAACCTTACCCAAGTAAAACGTGTGAAATCATCTACAACCGTTAAAAAATAACGATGACCATGAATAGAAGAGAGTTTATAATGACCCCAAATGTCAGCATGTAACAATTGAAGACAAGAGATAGTTTTAGATGTACTAATGGGAAAAGGGATCTTTCTTTGTTTTGCAAAATGACATACATCACAAGCACCAGAGGAATTACAAGAGACAAAAGGAAATTGTTGCTTCAAAACATTCATAACAGTGGAAGATAAATGTCCAAGGCAAAAATGCCATAAAACAAAAGGGGAAGTGGAAACAAAACTAACACTAGCATTAGCATTTATAGGTAAGTGACTATGTAGCTTGTATAATCCTTGAGAGAGGTCAGCAATACCAATCAGGTCATGTTCTTGTTGAACAATCAATGAAAAAGCCTTACTAATGGAAGGCAGAGGATCCATTAACAAGATTTGAGATCGAACATTAGCAAAATGGTCATTGAGTCCCTTCAAAAATCTAATGACATAATCTTGACGAAAATACTCTTTTGAAGAACAAGAGGAATCAGCAATAGGACGAAAATTGAGGAGTTCATCCCAAATAATATTGATTTTAGTAAAGTAATCAGACACCGAGAGATCACCTTGCCGGATTTGGAAGAGCTCGTCCTGTAACTCAATGACTTTGAGCGCATCACTCTGACTGAATCTCTCTTTGAGGTCGTTCCATACATCGACGGCACGATTGAGCCACATAACACTTTGACTGGTCGACAGAGATATTGAGCAGAAGAGCCAGGTCAAAACCATGGTATTGCATCTCTGCCACGCCGGAAACAGGGGATCAGTGGCGATCCGAATTGCTAGCGAGCCATCCACAAACAGGTGCTTGTTCTTGCTCATGAGGGCGATCATCATAGCTCTCGCCCAATGATGATAATTAGAACCGACCAGGGATGGCGACACAAGAATCAGTGAGGGATTCTCATGTGGATGCATAGAGTAGCAACTAGTAGGGTCCTGAGACGGAGCAATCGACGGGAGCGATATCGCCGATGAACTATCGGTAGCCATATTAGAAAAGGAAAAATAGATCTCGAAATATGAAAGATGATCGAGAGACAAAGAATCAACAAATTACGAAGAGCAAATCGGTGGTAACGAATTTGCTGGAGGATTTTGGATAAATAGAGATGAATAAAAGAAGAAATTGAGACGAAGACGAAGCTTTCGAGAAAATCAATTTCAGATGAAAAGGAAAGCTCGAAATGCACAGGAAAAGAGAGAAAAAGGGCAAAAGCGGAAGTCTAAAAAAAGCTCTGGATACCATAAAACGTATTTTATAAACTGGGAAAATGAAGTTGGGGAGAAAAAGTGTTTTCTCATTAATGAATTTTGGTAAGTACATTGGGTCTCTTTATATAGAGAAGACTAGCTAAGTAGAACTATATCATTGTACATCACTAATTAGTTATAACTGACTAGTTGCATCTAACAAACTAACAAATATATAATTTACAACAAATAATATTTAAAAAACTAACAAAACTGTTTATTTATTTATTTTTGATCTGTTAGGGTTGACGGTCATGAGCTCTCCTCAATCACTAAATTGGTCTCTATAGTAGAGAAGTTGACATTGTGTGAGAGTGGGAGCTGCATTGGTGGTGGTGTGAAGATGTTGTGAAGCAGAGAGAGAGAATGTGGCTAGAAAGAAGGGAAGAAGAAGAAGAAGTTGAGAATAGAGTCAAGAGAAGTGGCAGCAAAACCATCACCTTCGGTTTCAAAAGCTGGTTTGCCAATTGGAATAATAGTTTCAGTGAAGAAGATGGAGATGGAGATGGAGATGGAGAGTGGCAAGGGGAAGCTGGAGATGGAGATGGAGACGTGGGCCCCACCATCACACATTTTAGTCAAATCATCCAACTTCACAATCAACTCCATCCATTTTAACGGCACATGTGACTTTCACTCTTAAATTGTAACCACATGTGTATTTTTGCATAAAAAAAGAACATGTGCTGGGCGCTCCCAAAGATAAAGCACATGTGTATTTTTACACCTTTATCCTCACACTTTTATTTTTAAACCACTTTTTGATGCTTATCTTCGTTTTGTCAGGTGAAGGTGTGTATTTCAGTTGGGAGATGTGTGTGAGAGAGAGTGCGCAAAATAGTATATATAGCATGTGCCTTGCGGATTTCGTTTTGATGACTCTTCACTTATACATCACCAATTTCTCTTTCATGGCCTCTTGCATTTTCTCATCTCTCTTCTCTTTTTTTCCCCCTAAGAAACGAGAATGGTACATTATTGCCTCAAAAATAATAATAATTCATATGAGAAATTGCTTGTTGGAACAATGGAATTTTCAACTTTCATTACGTCACCTCGCATTGGAGGATCTTGCAGATCAACGCATGAAACATGAGAAATGGCTGAATTTCAAAAGCAAAAATTTAAATTATAATCAGAAAAAAGAAGGGAGGGGAAAAAATTATCTTACTAAATGTATTACTAGAAAGACATGATACAGTTTGAAGAGCTAGAACAACATCGTCTCAATGGAAACAAGATTCTTGGAAAGAATCTTTATTTTTTGCTATAAAAAGTTCCTGTTTCAATACAAAAGAATATCAAATAATCAAGAATTTTTGGATCAATATTACCATCTAGAATTTGAACAATCAATCATCATCAGTTCAGTTATCTACTTTCAAAATGGGACAAGCCTATTGAGGTAGAATCCTCATAAGAATGCTCTATAATATGACAAAATGTAACTGACTCTCAACTATACTGTTATACGTTATACCACAATAGCAGGAAAAGGGAAAAATTGATCCCCACAATCTCAACATGACCTCCGTTGTAACATTCCCAATTTTTATGTATATTAATTAATGGAATACAAGAATTTTTCACCAAGTAGTGATCAATGGCATATTATTTTTCTGAAAAGATAAATTAATTAATGGGAAAATGATGTGGAATTATTTAAAAATGTGGTTAATAAATTTGGTTATAAATAAATTGAGGTAAATAATGTCAAAGAAACTAAATATGTATTTTACCTCATTATTTATTTATTATTTTCGACTACAAGAAGGAAAACATGATACCATGTTATGGTACAACATAACGATTTAAGAGAAGATGGAAGTGTACAAGAAGACATATTTTTATTCTGCCTTCAGATTTCGAATAATAGGAGAGGGAAGAAAGAGAAAATTTAATCTAAAACAGAAAGGCAAAGTTTTAGCCAAAAAAAAAAAAAAGGACTGTGTACTTAATGAGAGGATAAAATTTAAATTATTCATCCTCTCCCATCTGCACCTTGGTGTATTTGAGGGGTTTTTTTTTTCCTAAATTACCCCTTATTAAATAACTAATTACCGAAATGCTCCTATTTCCAAACTATTTCTCAATCTGCCACTGTTTAATCAACTAAACTCAAGTTTAGTCGATTAAAAAGCGGGGCATTGAATTTTTTGATTTTCCCCGTGATTTAGTCGATTAAGCATTGTGGCTTAGTCGACTAAATTGCGACAGAGGGATTTTTTAAAACTCTTATCACGTTAAACACCACAGATTTCTACTTTTATTCAGCCATATTAATTAAAATATTAACAATATTATAGGAGAGATTATAGGAGATTATAAATTATCAAAAAAATTAGTATCTCCATTGATAAATTCCCCTTTCATTCTAATTAATTAAATTAGAGTTTTTCAAATATATAACATCCTATAATTTAAGACTCTATACTATCCTTTTTAAATAAAGCTCATCATTTTATTATTAAATATATTTGCTTTCTAGAAACCAAGTATGTACCCAATAATGATCTCATCAAAATTTAATTTCCCTATGATGAATAATTTAATTCAAGATATTTACTAATAAAACCAATAAAGTCTCTTGATGAATTTAAGGATATAAGATATACATTATCTTCCCTTTATTAATTTAATATTCATCGGAGATATACTAGGAGATTTATTAACTACCATATCAATCAAATCTAATATATTTATTAACTAAAGATATTCAAAACTTCAATGAAAATAACTTCATCGGGGAAGTAATCAATAATTAAATAAAATATTGATTTCTATGGGCACATCCAATATTGAAAGTAATAATCGCATAATTGAATTTTTAATAAATGCCCACCAATATTCCAATTATTATTAACAAACGGGCGAGGAATAAAAATAGCTTCAGAGACTGCACCGGATTCCTGGACATCCAAGGTTAGAAGTGACAAGGAAGAAGGTGTTGGTTGCAAAACCCACCCAACAGGGCACACCTTCTTATAAGGATAAGCTGCACATAGATCAGCTACACAATTACCCTGATATGGGGCAAGAATCAGAAAAAACCCAACCTTAGAAAGAAAACAAATGAAGTCCTTAAGAATACTTCTTCTCCTCCAATCAAGTAAATCTGGCAAACACCTACCGAACAAACTAAGGCAAATGCTAGTAATTTGGATTCGCCACCATTGAACAATCCTAATAATGGCCCTCTGAGAAGTAAAACATTTATCAATAAAGACCATTAACACAACCCTATCCCCAAAAATGCGGATTTGAATCACAACAAAATACACCACCACTAAAAACCAAAAACATAAATAACTAAGAAGAGGACCTTCCCCTCTGCCGTCAGAAACCGCCGAGTCACCAGAAACCAGTTGAACGCCGGAAAATGCCAGTGAAGAAGAAGCCCTAACAGTAAACCCCACCCCATCAAGACAGATCTGGAGAGGGAGAGGAAAAGGACCACCGCCACTGCACAAAGAAGACAAAGCGACGCCACAGCTGGAGTGGTGGTGAGGACGGAGACCAGAGGATAGCCGGCGCCGGTGAAGACACGAGGTCGTCGCTACATGTCCCTGTTCCAAACTAAAACCCACATGCTCCAAGCTCTTCAAGCCCCGATTTGCTTCCATACGGTGGATATGGTACAGGAGGAGGCTCGTCGGTGGCAAGGACACCGCTGGCGAGCCAGAAACCCTAAAGTTGAGAAGGTAGAGAGAGAGCGTCGTGAGAGTGTAACATCCTCATTTTTCTAAAGCGTTTTCAAAATGATTTTATCAGAGTTTAAAATAGTTTAATCAGAGTAGAGCATCAGAATGATTTAAAAGAGTGAGTATCTGATATATATTCCCTGTGGTTGAGTTTGGGTACTTATCATACAGTGGTACAAATACCCGAATACAGTATGTAAATAAAGGGAAAAGTCCTCCACCCGTGACCTCACACGTGCTGCCTATCCTTGCTCTTGGTCCTAGCTCCTTCGGACCCTGATGCTATGATAAGAGCTGAGGTTCAATTCCCATTGAACCTCAGGTAACGGTTAACCTCATGCTTATGTATCAGTTATGTATGACAGATATTCATGACAATACAACAATATTCACATACGATATTCACATACTCAAGATAATAACAACCACAGTCTCCACATATTCATGTCATTCTAGTTTGCACTATTCACTAGTGCCACGGTGTACATCCGTGTCCTTAGCGCTAGGAAAACTCAACGGTGTTATCATGACTATAACCCGTAGCTGTATGTGTATGCACAGCTTTTTTTATTAAAAAAAAAAGAGTCTCAGACTATCTATCACATATAAGTATACAATAAGCATCAGAGTTAGTGTTATAGTACGCGTCCGTACCTTTGTCAGCGATATCGGTACGCTGTCGTTCGGACCGTGATCACGTTTATCCTATAATGGTAATATCGTACTTATTAATTGACAAATAATATTCTAGAAGGTATCCTAGTCACTAATGACCTTTTTACCCTTGGTAGGATTATTTCTCAACTTATCACCCTTAGTTCTTTAAAAAACGCTGGTCCAGAATTTTGGACAGATTTTTGCCTAACTTCAAAAAATCATAACTAATTCTAGAAAAATCAAAACGAGGATCTGTAAAATTCCCTGGATTCCTCAGAATGTCTAATTTCAAGGAAAAATAATACCTTTTACCCAGATTACACGGTTCATTCCCAGGTTTTAAGTTTTGAGTATCTGCCCAGCGTTTTCCCAGAAATTCGTAGCCTAACTTACTGGATTTTTATCTCACTGTACAGAAATCATTTTGACATTTTCTTTACATATTTAAAAATCCATATATGTCTATTTTAACCATGAATTTTCCCAGAGTTTTCCGACCACGTTTTCAACATAAAATATAAGCATTTTTATCACTGATTTAGAAATTCCCTAACCGATGAAATTTCGCCAGAACTTCGTTACTTCGATGTTTCTTTTCCATAAATTTTGCTATAACCCCTTCTTCATCAATTTTTCGAAATAAAGCTGATTTTAACCATAAAAACATGAATTTAAAATTATGCTAGAATATTTAAGATCTAAACTACTTCTATCTAAGAATTTAAACTAGAACTTCAAAAACTACAAAAGCTAAAGACTAGAGACTAAAAGCTTGCTTACCTCTTGAAGAACTTCCTCCTCCTTCTTGCTTCACTCTTCCCTTAAACTCACCTATTTGGTTTGAGTTTGGTGTGAAGAATATGAAGACCCAAGGCCCCTATTTATAGCAATTTGTGGGTTAACTTCCTAACATCTTTTATTCATTCTCAACACTTGAATTTAGGTTAAATGGAAGCACAAATCCTAGCCCTACACCTCTTCCTTCTAGCCTCTTGTAACATCCTGAATTTTGGACCTAAAGTCTTGAGAATAAAGCTATTTTTGGAGGACTACTAGACTCTATTTTTGGAAAGTGATAAATTTGAAATCAGTATTTTGTGGGACCCGTGAATAGTAATTACTATTTGTGCATAGTAATTTACTATTTGCATAGTACCATGCGGGACCCACGGCCAAAATAATTCTCTTTCCCGACAGAAGCCATCCGTGAGTGTTGAAAATTTTGGTGCGGGACCCACATTACTATTTGTATAGTAATTTTACTATTTAAATAATAATATTACATTATAATAATATAATAATATATAATATATTATAATATTAAAAAAAAATATTAACGGTTACACGAGGTGGCGCACGAGGGAGAGAATAAGTTTTTATATTTTGGAGAAAATTACGTAGAATGACCCAGAGGTGGAAAATTACACTTAAGGACCTATTTTCCAACATTATATAAACCTTCAGTTTTTCATTCATTCACTGTAGAGAGAAGTGAGAGGAGAGAGAGTCTAGAGAGATAGTTATTGTGGAGCCTTATAGTAGCTTGATGGTGATTTGGAAATTAGCAAGTTATAGGTAACTCTGAATATTCTTCCTTATACTTGTGAATTATGTATGATTATAAATTTGTTAATTTACTATTTTGACAAGAATATATAGAAAATATTTTATGGTTTTAAGATCTGGTGTGGGAACTTTGAATTGCAAATCTGCAGAGGTACTATTTATGCGTACGTTACTATTCACGTATACATACTGTATTTTACTATTCATTTATACATAGATTTACTATTCATCGATTACGTATATTTTCCGTATTCTACTATTCACTTATACATACTGAATTACTATTCACGTATATGTACCGTATTTTACTATTCACATATACGCATAGTATTTTACTATTAACAAATACGCATAGTAATTTACTATTCATAAATACGCATATTGATTTATATAATTTTATTAATACAAATGGTAGAATAATGCATTATTTTTTAGTGAACACATTTATCATGGCGGTTGAATTGTGACGGGTGGAGTAAGGAGGGATTTGAATGATAAGAATTGTTTATGCCACCACTCGGTGCACAGTGGATGGTACTTGTTTCAGGGCCCCATCTTCCATGTTTTCCTCTGGCCGGGATTTCACTGGAGTTGTGGGACATGTGACACCTCCTTAGTTATTTTAAAGGAGGGGAGCCATAGTCCAGATTTAAGCTATATACCTTTGGCCGGGTGTATCTTAAGTTTTGGTGAGCTTGGAACAATTCAGTCAAATGAATAAGTTTCTATTGGACTATGTGTTAGCCTATGGCTCCAATCAGCGGTATATGGTTGGAAGGTGATATAAGGGATGGTGCATACTGCATAATGCATTTCTGAACAGTTCAAGAATTTGATATAATGATGAATATTTTGTAAAGACATGTGATGAGAACTTTTGAAATATATATGTTTTATTACCTTTTATATTGATGACTACTAGTACAAATAATTTTGTATGAAAAATTATGGAATTTATACATATATATAATTGAAATCAGCCCATACCTTTTTGTCATATATTATTTGCTCGTGTACGGTAGAAATATTCAGTAGTTACTGAGACGTGGAATCTCACCCCCCTTATTAACAATTTTACAGGTGGATAACCTAATAGGGAACAAGGGAATGCACCTATGGAGTGAGCTTTGAAGGCTCTTTTATACTCCTATAGCTTATGTTATGTTATTTTATTTGCCATGAACCTAAGATTTCCGCTTCGTATTGAACTCTGAAATATTTTTCTAAAATTTATTCTGATTATGTATTGAGAACTTTATTTGAAATGGTAATGTAATCTGATGATTTGACTATTGAAAAACTATCATGGAGGTGTTACTAATATTTTGGCCAAGTTTTGGGTATTGAAATTGAGGTGTTACACCTCTTCTATTGCTTTATGACTCATCCTCCTTCTTTGACAAGTCCATGATGTCATGGATGACTTAAACAATGCTTAAGTCACAATTTCCTCCTCCTTCTCTTCTTGGCTTTGCTCAAGATAAAAATATATTTGGGGATCCTAATGAAGTTGTATTCACATTTTCTCATTGGATTTGAAATCTTGAAGTTCTTGGCTTCATTTTAAGACCACAAACACCCATTTTCTCAATTGGTATCAATCTTCAAAAGTTGAGGAAATGGCTTTGGTTATACTCATTCTCAAGCTTAGATTATGCTTGTTCATAATCTTTTCTTATATTTGATCTATGGTTAATGGATTTCAAGATACAATTTAGTTTGTATAGGTTTTCATTTGCTTATGTCTAGAATGAATTTCATGGATTTATCTAATTGTTCATTTATATAATTTTCCTATTGGCTATTACCTTGACTTCTCTTTCCTTCTTCATACTAGGCACACACACATGCACAACAATTGCACACACTCACAACACTCTCTCTCTCTTACACCTCATCTTATCCTCTTCCATTTTGCCTTGAAAGTCTTCATTGTGTTTATGTTGGTTCATGACTCATTCTTGTTTGTTTGTTTTATTTATTTAGCAATTCCTTCTTCCTTTCCTATATATAAAAACCGTCCCCCTCCTCTTAATATTATTATTTTCTTTTCATTTTTATTTATCTCACACCATTTAGGAGAAAGTCTCTCATTGGTTAATTTTGGTTCACATGGATTGTGTTTTATGAGAGTTAATTTAAACCTTAGGATTTAACTTTACTAGATTTAATCCAAACCTTTAATTTGTGTTAATCTCTTATTGGTCCAATTAATTTTATGAGGATTAAGAACATTTTCTTGATTTATCATTGGCCAATTCAATTTCACAAGGATTTGGCTTTATGAGGCTTAATTAAGGTCTTTAGATTTAGCTTTATTAAATTTAATCTTAGCCTTCCATTACTAATTTTAATTAGCATCCCTAATAAAGTGGTTTAGTGAAGTTGTCAAATTATGATTGGTCTCTAACTTAATTATGGCCCTTAGAGACTCTACTTATGCTAATCTTAATCCTTATTTACCATTGGTTCTTAATTAGGGTCATAAACCCTTAATTATGCTTATTTAATTTTGCTATTAAATTTAGTGCATTTATTCTAATTGTTGCAACTTTAATTGCTCATTATTTGTTGATAATTACTCCCTACTTGGTCTTTGTATTTTGATAATTCTTTATAACTTTTTATGAACTAAATATGAATTTAGGTATTAGTTTGATAATTATAGAGCTTTAGAAAATTTAGTGTCTTAATAACTAATGAAAATTGAGCTTTAAGTCTTTATTAATTAATCCCTTGATTCATTATGAAAATTTACACAATTATTTAGTTTAATGAAAACCTAGTTTGTTTATTAATTCTTATTAATTTCTCCCATTGGTTTAAGTATTTTCCATAACACTTTCTTGCTCCTTTTGATCCTATAAGAACCCTAATTTAATTTGGTAATTATTTGTATTTTTATGATATTTTATAATTCCTAAGAAAATTCAATCATTGGTCACCTTAATTCTAAATAAAGATTTCTAGAAAATAGAATAAACATACCTCATAATTTGATACCACATATTCACCTATGTTAAATAGGTGTCATTTATCAAAATATTGTATTTATGAGAAATAATAATTTTTGGGGTATTATAGAGAGAGAGAGAGCGTCGAGTACTTCAATGTTATCCAAGAGAGGTGGCACGGGAAGAGGAATTGAAATGAGTTTTCCTTCACCCACATAGAAGACGCTGGCTGAGAGTGAGGGATAGATCAAAGGAATGAAGGGAAAAAAAATCTTTTGCTTCTAATTCTCCATTAACGTCAGACCTAAGAGACCAGAGCAATCAGAGAAATATTTTTTAGCCAAATCTAGACGCAAGTTGGATCTTGGGGGTTTATTTAAGGAACTCATCTCCTTCCCTTTTGAGTTGCTGGACGCATCTAGTGAAGAAGCGAAGAAGGTGATCAAGAGAGGAAAGACTAGCTGAAGACACAAGGAATTTCAAGCAAAACGTCCAGGGGAAGGTAAGGATTTTGAACACTTATTCCACCTCCTCTATCTTCTTCCACGTGAGTTAGAAATATTTTTATGGAAACTCCCCTCTTGCTGTATGAAGGACAAGGTTGAAGGAAGGAAGAAGAAACATTAAAGATTAAAGCTTAAGGTGGTAAAATACCAAGAACAAGTAAGTGATTATTTTAACTACCCATAAATTCATGATTACTAAGTTGGAAATGGTAGTATTTTGTGAGATGGGTTGATTAATGAATCAAAATGATTGAACAAAAAATCAAGTTATGATGTAAGATCTAGTTGGAAAGACTATGTTGATGTAAGGAAAAAGTGATTGAATGCAAATGAAAACTTGTTGCATGATTTTGACCAGCTACAAGGTCGTGAGGAAACTGGTTCATTGTTGGAGTGATTAATGCTTTTCACGTGTTCAAAACAGAATTTTGGTACAGGAACTTAAAGATTTATGTTATGTATGGTTGAGGAAGGCTTATTTCTCAAATAAATATTTTAAAGAATAGTTACTTATATTTATATTTTGGGTTATTTTAGGGTCACTTTGTTTTTGTGCGCCCAGATAAAAAGTATACTGATAATTTTGATCAACTACCAGGTAGTAACCTTAATCCTCATGTGTTTTGTGTTTCTTTGTATGTTTGTATTTTCCATGATTGTAGACCCGTGTTTCCTGAAAAGGGACATGCGATTGTGTGCATTCAGTGTGATCTGGGTTCAGAGTCCAATTACTGTGTCTTTCCTAGCGCTGTGGATCCGGGGCTTGCTTTGTTGAGTAGTCCTGCGTTTGCTTCTAGGACATGTAGTCCTTCCGCAATTAGCACGGTATACTTGGTATGTTGTATTTGTTTAATTGTGCGTTTATCACTAAATGTTATTATTTGGTGTTTTCCTAATTATGGTTACATACATACACTGTTTATGCATTACAATGAGATTAATGGTTACTCTGGGATCCATTTATGAATCCCAGATTTTTGTAGAGCCACTGGAAGTTCCTTGAGAGCAGATTTTGGAGATAAGGGTAAGACTGCTGGGTAGGAGTAGATGGAGTCGTTGGTTACGGTGGAAAACTATTTTGTTATTTAATTTGAAATTGGATAACTGTATATTCTTTTGGCCTCATAGGAGTTGATGGATGACTATATATTCAACCCTTCGGGGATTACATTTTGTTGCTTACTTTTAATTATACCAGTATTGTCTGAGATCCAATCGAGAAATGCTCTGTCGCGATAAAAATCTAATGCATGTTAATAAATAGTAATTAAATGATATATGGTAATTATTAAAAGGGAATCCCTCTATTCACCACCTGAAAGAGCGAGGCCGGTAAGGGTGTCACATCCGTGACTGAAACCTGCATTTTAAATTCAATTAAAACCACAATGACGTACTGTTGTCAAGGACACTATCCATCTGTTCTATATTTTCTATATGTTAAATATTATCCTGCACCTAGTAATATACTTTAAGGGGCTGTTTGGTAAGAACGAATTGGGGGGGAGGTAAATTTTTTAGGACTTGGATTTAAAAAAGGTTAGAGTAGGGTTAAAAGTTTTTAATTAGTTTTTCTTACCCTTTTATTTTACATCTTATCTTTGTTAACATTTTATAACCACACTTTTCCAATTTTTAAAATCCAACTCATAAATTTTTTTTCCTCCCCTCATTTTCCTTCCTACCAAACAGGCCCTAATATATACCAGCCAGACAAAACAATATCATTATATTTGTAGAAATCACTATGAAGTCCCAAAAATGAAATGTAATTACCAAAAAATTCTATTAACAGAGGAGCAGAATAAATGTTATTATTTCCTACGCTACAACTTGTTATTGCATACTGCTTACCTATTAAGGGATTTCTTGGTAATTACATTATTTCCTTGTAACCTCATAATGATTTTCACATTTTATATTCATGACCCATGGGGGGAAGCACCAAAATAATTTTTTTTAAAAAAAAAATTACTAAATTAAAGCATATTGGAAACATTTTACTAAAGTAATGTAGTAAGTGGCGTAAAAGGGGTTCACGCCACTGATACAATTGTAGCGTCTGATTCACACCTAGTGGGGTGAACCTTCTTTATGCCACTGACACAAAAAGTATACTTTTGTGTCAATGGTGTGAACCCCTTTTACGCCATTAGTGGCATGAATCCCCTTTTACGCCATTAACTGCATTACTTTGATAAAATGTTTCCAATTTGCTCTAATTAGATATATTTTTTGTAAAAAAAATAGTATTTTGGTGCTTTTCCCCATGGGGTCCTTTTTGTTGAAGAAATTTTTGACTTTCCATTTTAGGTAAGAAAAGAGTACCAGACACTAGTTGAATTTTTTTAATGAATATAAAGAGGTATGATCAAGGATGTTCAAGTGGGAATACGATAGTGTTTTCTCTTGTTCTTACCTTATATACATCTATGGGAGCTGGAACTGATTGTCTTGATGAGACCTAGTGATGTGGAGTGAGAACTACCAACAAAAGAGAAAACAAAGTTCAGATTCAACTAACAACAAATCCAATCATGTTAAAAAGAAATAGATATCACTCTGGTCCTATTTATAAGTTCATTTTGACCAAATCTTACATACCAAGGAAAAGTAGTTAACTCAATGATTATGGGAGAAATTTTCAATTTTGTCTCATTAATAATTGGATATTTTTCAATTGTTTCTTCTCTCTCTATCTTCATGAGTACAATTAATATGGGTAAAATTGTCACAATCTCATTTATTACATGAAACTGGACTTATAAATGGGATTACATTTTTTTGGTCAAAATGGACATATAAATAGGACCGGAGTGATATGCTTTATATTAAATAAACATCATTTAAAGGTCATTGACCTCTTGTATAAAAAAAAAGGGTCAATGATATAATGAGTGGACAGTCAAAAGACAGCTATAAAGTAAACAGTAGCAAGTAATTATAGGAGAGAAAATAAAAGGCTTGCTCAGGAAAAATCTAATTAATTCAGCCAAATGGTGACAGAATCATTATGGATGGGTGGAAAAGGGAAAAATTGATCTCCACAATCTCAACATGGCCTCCAGAGTTTCATGAAAAAATTGTTACTTATCCCAAGCCAGATAGTAGAAAAAATTGATGAAAAATAAAATCGGATTTAGAGAGTATATGACAAGGGAACAAGAATGAGTGGGGCTTAGTGTCACGGTCTTAGACAAAATCCACCCAAAATAGTTCCGGCCTTAGCTTGATCACTCCCACGATCTTGGCTAAGTCAGCCGAACCCTCACACGTAGGCAAAGAGCACAAGAACAAAGAGAACTTTTAGAGAGAGAAACACTTAGAGAGAGAAGCTCTGGAATGCAAGTAGCTTGTATTACTCTTGGATGGTTACAAATGAGGGTGGCACCTCCTATTTATAGGCATCCCCCTCCTCAATAAACGGCTAAGATCAAAAGGATCCTACGGTGGAGAATAGCTCTCCAGAACCTTCCCTAGAAATATCTAGATATTTACATGTTTCATGAGAGTTGTAGAGATTTCCATACAATTCTATATCTATGTACAAGTATCTACAATAATCTGAAGTTCTCTAGAAACCTCCTTAAGAGTGTATTGAGCACAAAAGATCTTGTGTTCCCTACAGTGCGTGACACTCTCCCCCACCTAATCCGGTGACGTCCTCGTCACTGACTTGTCTTTGTATCGTTGTACGTGGTCTTCGAATTGCCAAAGATCCTCCTGAGGTTCCCATGTGGCTTCGCTCTCTAGCAATCCTTTCCATTTGATTAAGTATTGGGTACTTGGTGGTACCCCTTGTCGCCGTATTACTCGATCAGCCAGCAACTCTTCTACCTCTCGAACGAATGACTTGGTCATGGTCGGAGGTGCTCTCATTGAGATGGCTCGATCAGGATCATCCTTGTCTTCATGGAATGGCTTGACCATACTAACGTCATTGAAGCTCATGTTTAGCCCAGTTTTGAAGACTGTCTATGAAATAGAACAACGTTTCTTCACCGGTCAAGTTGGGGATCTGCAATATGAGGGTAGTGAAATCCCTTACATAGTCCGTAATCGTGGTCTTGTGTTTGAGTTCCCTCAACTTCTTTCGAGCCTCATAGACCACATTCTCAGGATAGAACTGCTTCTTCAATTCTTTCTTAAAATCTTCCCATGTTGCAATAGTGCAAAGGCCTTTATCCATATCTGCATGCTTCCTACGCCACTATAACATAGCATTATCAATAAGGAATAAGGAAGCAGTGCGTACCTTGTCCGTGTCATTGGCCAAGTTCATGCTTTCCGCGTATCGCTCCATTTGGCACAAGAAGTTCTCAACCTCTTTGGCATTATGGACACCTTTGAATTCCTTCGGCTTAGGGAGGTCCAGCCTTACCTCCTTCCCTCCACTGGTCCTAGCTACCAACGGAGTTCTAGCTTGACTCTCCAAAGAAGCCTTAAGAGAGTTAAGTTGATCCTACATGGCGGTAATGGCATCCATTACCTTAGCCTCGAGTCGCCTCATAAACTCAGCTCGTTCCTCCTCGACATTGAGGTGCGAATCAAGATCCGACCTCACATTGTCCAATTGCTCTAGGGGTGTGACTTTCAAGAGTGGCAAAGTCACCTTCCATTTTGTCCACCCTAGAGACCACCTCTTACAAGGCCTCCTCCAAAGCCTCAACCTTTACCGTCAAGGTGGCAACACCCGTGGCTTGGCGAGACTTGCTTGTGCCTTAAACCTTCTTAGGTTGGTGAAGAGGTTGAGTCTCCCTACCCCTCTCTTCTCTAGTAATCACAATACCCTCAGTTGTGCCCGACATTGTTGCTTACACAATGGCTCCCATGAACCACGCTCAAAGCTTCGAACCTAAGCTCTGATACCATGTTGTCACGGTCTTAGACAAAATCCACCCAAAACTGTGCCAGCCTTAGCTTGATCACTCCCACGATCTTGGCTAAGTCAGCCGAACCATCACACATAGGCAAAGAGCACAAGAACAAAGAGAACTTTTAGAGAGAGAAACACTTAGAGAGAGAAGCTCTGGAATGCAAGTAGCTTGTATTACTCTTGGATGGTTACAAATGAAGGTGGAACCTCCTATTTATAGGCATCCCCCTCCTCAATGAACTGCTACAATCAAAAGAATCCTACGGTGGAGAATAGCTCTCCAAAACCTTCCCTAGAAATATCTAGATATTTACATGTTTCATGAGAGTTGTAGAGATTTCCATACAATTATATATCTATGTACAAGTATCTACAATAATCTGGAGTTCTCTAGAAACCTCCTTAAGAGTGTCTTGAGCACAAAAGATCTTGCATTCCCTGTAGTGCGTGACATTAGGCAGCAGGGCTAGTCATAAAAAATAGCAAGGTGTCAAAAAGGGAATGTGCTTGAGAGTAAATTCTACATATACAATAATAAATGATATTCAGGTAGTTTTGCTGCACAAAAAATACCATACATCTGAGTTAGAAATTACCTTGTGAAGATCTTTAATCCAAATGGCTACTATCTCCGAGACCTTGCTTGGGAGATAAGACCGCGTGCCATTAAAGCAGCTTCAAGAATCCGATTGCTGCAAAGGCACAAGTGAGCTATGTAAAACTACATTGTAATCCAACTTGTTCTATACTTGTGTTAGTAGTTTATGGAACCAAAAGGGCACCACTAGAGAAGACTACCTCTCTACCAACAGCTGAAGGCAGTCTTCTCGTTTACCCAACATGAACAAGCAAAGGAATGCAACATTGTTCTTCCTTTGCCCATTAGCAAGGGTTGCCAAATCCGATATTCCCTCAGCATCTCCTAAAGAAGAATATAGTGAGCTGCAGTAAACAGAAACTTCTGACAAGCATCATACACTCTAATTATACATAAAAATGATTATCTTTTACTAAAAGCATCTGAACGCAACTTCTTAGTGGAAATTTCACCTAGACTACCTTCATTTGGTCCTAACTGCATGCTCTGTAACTTCTTACTTGAACCCCAAAAGGCTCAATTTTCAAAGCATACATAGACATCAAGAACACATCATAATGTTCAGAAGCACATTATCAAAATTGAACACCTCACTGTTGTACATGCAGGTAAGGACATTCATGACCCATCTGTTGTTGGGATCCGTACATGCAGCGGATTAAAATTTCTTACGAATCCCATTCCGAGGATCACTCATGTGCGTTTAAATCAGAGTTAAGGAACCCGAATCATACCTTACATTGAACTCGTCCGTGTCTCCTTCTCTTTGAACAGGTGGGCTACCTTCTCGATCAGCAGAAGCCGACTCTTAGAATCAGCTTCCTCTACCGGTATCCACACGAACAATCCCCAAACACGACTACGGTAGCGTGCTTTCAATTTTCACTCTAGGGTTTCTCGCGGCTTTCTGTAATACACTCGACTAAAACTCCCGTAGGTTTTTCTAAACCCGATAAGCGTATTATATAATCAAAATTAATCCTCATTAATTTTGAAATTCAAATTTTGAATCTGGATAATATATTAATTAAATCTATCTTATAGATCTAATCTAATATATTAAAAGCCAGATTTGAAATCCGAATCTTGAATTTAGATCAAATCTAAATTAAAAGCCTTTTGATTTAACTTATCTGTATAAATTAAATCCGAGAAATGATATCTATCTATTTAATTAAATCTGAGATATTATATCTCAATTTAATATTAAACAGATATACGATATCTTTATTTGAAATTAAATGAGATACAATATCTTTATTTGTTTCAGATATTTAATTTATCAAATAAATTAAATACAAAACAAATTTTATATATATAATATTATAATCTCCATTAATAATATATATATATATATATATATATATATATATATATATTAATTTCGAATTTAATATATATATATATATACACATACATACATATATATATATATCTCCTAGATTAAATTCAGTATTCATTTAATCTCAGATTAATATGAGATTCAATGACTCTGGACACTTTTACCCGTGTTGGATTATTCTTGTGTGCGACCCTGCAGGCCCATACGAGATTGGCAGTGGGCCAAGACTGTATCAGCCCACAAGTCGCAAGCGGCCTCTAGCAAGACATTGCGACTACCCAATTCAAATGGGGATCGATAACACGATACTACCTATCGTACAACCATGTCACGTCCCTTTTGTTACGCGATAATTTGGTCAAGGATGAGGCATGGATAATGTCAACTTCCTGTTCTTGACCACTACTTTCTCGATTCTCAAGTAGTCTAAAAAATGAAATGGAAACTATTTTCCATCACAGTATGACCATACATTTCTTAGACTCACTCATCGAGGGGGCCAGTATTATCTTTCTACAAATGTGAGGGACAAATTCCATCTTGACCATTCACATTCCTCCACATGAAAACCACTGATCCCGATCCCAACCTTTATCATCACCCGGTCAAAGGTGACTTTTGACTAGGTCAAATACCAGTGACTCATCATGTAGGAATCCATGATGATCTCAGGTCATAGGGCGTCGTAACGCGGTTATACATGAGATAAGCTTATGACTTAATCCATGTAGCTTTCTCATAGTGGGTCGGTCCAGCACCTTATACTCTTACAAGTGCCTATAACTTTGATTCGTATCTCCATACCTCATCAAAGTCATACTGGTATTAATTCATCTTCACTCCCGCATAGATGACCGACCAGGGACATTTAGGATAATCTATAAGATGTATCCAGGGATGCATTTATCAATACAAACATGCAAACGAAAATGATAATAAAAGAGAATACTTTAAATAACTTAAATATTTAAAGTACAATGAATTGCCCCTAGGGCATAATTTCCAACATCTATATGAACCTTTTCCATGAAAACATTACTTTTGCAAAATTTTACAATGTATATTTAAGCTTTTTAAAAGTAATAAGAATATGTAAAAAAACATATTTATGGTTTTTTTGACAAGCTGCCACTACAAAAAAAAGTATCTTTTGTCGCGGTTACCTTGTAGCGGTCAACAAAAACTGCTACAAACTTATTAATTTGTAGCGGTTATTAGCCAAACCGACACAAATTAGTAGCACAAGCATTGGCGCCAAATGGTGACCATTTTGCTTCGATGTTTGTAGCAGTTACACAAAACATAACCGCTATAAATGTGGTGCCACATTGGCGTGCAATGGCGCAAATGTTTTTGTCGTGTTTTTTGTTGCGGTTTTTATGGATGAACCGCTACAAATATGGCGCCAGCCTTGGCGCGTAATGGCGCAAAGCCTATTGCTGTTGGTTTCGTCAAATTAACCGATACAAAAATTCGAAATGACATAGTTTTGTCACGGTGAGATGAAACCGTCACCTTGACCGCATCAAATTGTAAATATTTTTAGCGGTTTAGTCCATAACCACGACTAAATTTATTCTATAAATAGCAATTTACCTCTGTACAACAACTATAATTATTCAATAATGCACTAAATCTTGCTTGTCACTGAATGAACATTCTCGGCTTGGTTCTCGAAGACATGCTTATGTCTGCAGCGCTTATCTCAGGAGATAAGAGCGACGCTTATCTCGGGAAATAAGAACTGTATTGCCTCCCTTCTCATCATTTAAGCCGAGGAGGTTCCTTCAGTGACAATCTAGATTTAGTTATTCCATTGACTTGAAGACTTCTACTCTTCTGAATATTTTCCAACATGCCACCGAAGATTGGGTCTAATGTAGCCACCAATCTTTCTGGGAAATAGCTTTGATCAAAATGAGTCAGTGAGTTTTTCTAGGAAGATCGGTGGCTACACTGAATCCAAATCTTCTGTAAACTTATTATTCCTAAATTTATTAACCCCGACTCTTTTAGGGAAATTTAAGAAAATAATCAAATTAATTGAGAGACTTTTTATTGAAATAAACAAAAAATCCAAACTAATTAGTTTGACTTATAAACTAATTAGTTTGGAATTTTTTTTAAAAAATATTAAATTTGTAGCGGTTCTTAAAGAAACCGTTACAGAATGTCATTGGAAAGTTATTTTGTAGCGGTTATATGACCGCTACAAATTTTCATGAAGAACAAGGCATATTTATAGCGGTTAGGGTAGCGGTTTTTGTTAATCGTGACAAATTTATTTACTTTGTAACGGTTATTTGGATTAACCGCTACAAAGTGCAGCAGTTTTTATACTGTTCCTCTCACTTTTGAAATTCACACACGCGAGTTTTTACTTTTTACCTTTTAACCTTTCAACTTGTACTTTCCAACATCATGGTTTTTGAGGACAGAGACCCCTGAAAAGGGAAAGCTCCTGTACCCCTTAAAAGGTCTATCAGGGGTAGTAGTAGTAGTAGAGGGGACCGTAGAGCAGGGCGTGGGCCGCAAAATATCCCCCTTGAGCCCCCTGAAAGGGGGAATGAGTTTGATGAGCTCTTTGCAAATGACCCAATCCCAAACCCAGAGACCCTAGAGACCGTAGGAGGAGATCGAGGCACAAGTCTGTCGTTTGATGACATCTTGAATGAAGAAGATGAGGAGATTCAGTTTGACATTCCCATATCAGAAGCAGAGCGGTTTCTCGACTAGGAGAACGAGTGGGACCATGGGAACCCCTGACCGTCATCTTCTCATTCCACCATATTTGTGGTGGATGTCAAAGGTAAGTATAAGTAGTTTATTGGCAAAAAATAATATTTAAATTATGTTAAAAAATTATGAAAATTTATTTAAAATGCAATACAACAATTTTGTTATAATTGTGCAGATCTACATGGGAACATCAGCAGGAGGACATTAGATGTTCCCACGCTCAGTTAGCTACAGGACTACCGGGTGATAGTCCCCTGGAATATGTAGATAGACCAGCTGATCGGCAGCAATGGTCACCTGTTGAACCGATTCCTGTCACAATTTGGCGTGAATTGGGTATGGTTCCCGATCTATTTCCACAATTGGAAAAAGGTCCCGAAGGACAACATGGACAAGGCGTTTGAGGACGTTGTGCAGGTAAGTTGTGTTGTGTAATTAAATTATTTTTTTTAATAGTTATAAGTTGTGGTTAATTTAGTTATCTATTTCTTGATTAATTATTACTTAATTACTAATCATTTTATGATATAGAAAAAGTTTAAACTACGAGCCCACGCTCTGAGGTACGTAAAGATGAAAATGGGAGAAGCATGGAAGAGCCGGAGGATTCATCTCTACGACCGGCAGAATAGAGATGGGACTATGCCTCTGCAGCAACTGATGGAGAAGTGGAGAACGTCCCAGACGGTGTGGAGGCAAATGACTAGGCAGTTTTTGTCCAATATAGGAGGAGTGCAGGGGGAGTGGTACGTTTTTTAATTAATCATAGATTTGGTTTAAATTAATTAAAATTAGAGTAAAATATATTGACTACCCCTCTATTTTACCTAAATTACACAAACATCTCATTTATTTTGTAGGCTTTATCGCAGTGGAACACCAGATGCAGGGCACATCAAAGGGTCAATCACACGGTAGGATCCAAGACGTTTGCTGTGACCTACAGTGAGATGGTATGTTAAAAGTTAAGTTAATTTTATGTTTAAATGATTATTGTTTTGTTTTGGGAATCATAAAGTTTATATTCTTTTAACTCCTTCAGCAAGAGAAGGCTTAGGAGGAGAACCGTTAGACAGACTATGGGCAGTTGTGGACACACACACATAGACACCGTGATGGGACGCCAACCTCTGAGGCAGTAGAAGAGATAATAGTACGTTACAAAAAACTATTAATTTAATTTAATTTCCTGATTAATGTTTTATGAAATATGTGCGTCAGGCCCGGATTGAGCAGAGCCAGCAAGACCTGCGAGTGTCACAGCCCCCGGAGTCACAGGGGTCTGTTGATCCTACAGCCTCATTGAAAGCTGCTGTGGGCCCAGTCGAGCATCCTAGCCGGGATAGGGGCTTTGGGCTGGGCGCCAGGCCTAGCATGGTATACGGCAAGACCTCATCCTCTAACGCCAGAACCTCTGGCTCGAGAATACCACCACTGGAGGTGGTTGTACGATGATTGCCGAGAAAGTTGCCGCGAAGGTTGCCAAGCAGGTTGCTGTAGAGAGGGCCATGAATGAGGCCAAGAATAGGCGCATGCAGGATTGTCTCGACCGTTGGTACGCTAATCAGAGACATAGCTGGCAATCAATTACCAGGCCTTGACAAAGCTGCTACCTAATAGACGGTTTCCATCTCCTGAGTCTCCCCCTCCGGATCCTGCTGCTGGTGAAGACGACGGCGTTGTTAACTCTGGTCGTGTCTACGCCTCCCTGAGAGAGACCCCCCTGAGACAGCCCCCCAGAGACCACCCCCCAAAGACAGGACCTGATCATTAGGCTCCTCATAGTTAGTTTTTATTTTCTGAAGTAATTAATTTTGTACCGCTGGATGTTTGTTCGCCTTTGTTATCTTAATTGATTTGTTGACAATTTTATTAAATTTCAATATTTGTTATCTTTTTTTTTCAGTAGGTTTTTGATATTGTAATATCTTTCAAAACTTATATGTCATTTGTAAAATAATAAACGGAGTTAATAATTTGTGAATAAAAAGAAATGTTTTCAAAATAATAAACAGAGTTAATAATTTGTGAATAAAAAGATATGTTTTCAAAATAATAAATGGAGTTAATAATTTGTGAATTAAAAGATATGGATAAAAATAATTTTTGTTGTGGTGTTCATACTATAACCGCCACCAAATATATTTGAGTAAATACCCTATTTGGTCCCTGAAAAAAATCACGGATCCCTTTTTGGTCCCTCAGTAAAAATAACTCATCCCGTAATTCCTATAAAATCCAAAAACCGTCCACGTTAGTCCTTCCAAGTTGAAGTGGACACATGCAGTGAATTGTCCCAAATGTGGTCAGGGATTACGGAATGAGTTATTTTTACTGAAAGACTAAAAAGGGGTCCGTGATTTCTTTCAGGGACCAAATAGGGTATTTACTCAATATATTTGTAGAGGTTATATATAAAGAAACCGCTACAAATATGAATTTCAAAGTAAATAAATAACCGCCAAAACTTTGTTGCTGTTCTAGCGTTAACCGCTACGAATCTCAAACAGTCATAATTTAGTAGCGGTTGCTGTAGCGGTTTTGTAACTGCGACTAGTGCATGGCGGGGATTTTCAATTCAAATTTGTAGCGGTTGGAGAACCGTTACAAATTTGATTCTCCATTTTTGTCACGGTTAGAGTCGCAGTTCCTAACCGCTACAAAGTATTTCAAGTTGCATTTAAAGATCTCAAGTGCTGGAATGAAGGTAATCAAATATTGTCTCCACATTTATATACTATCCTAGCTTTGTATACTACAGATGGATAAGTCATAGATCAAGATGCCGCGCAGTTCTCCTGTATATTTAGCGGGATTGAAAAATTTCTTAGATTTCGCCTTCTCGCACGCTAGCATTAATGGCAAGATCGTGTATCCTTGTTGTAGATGCAAGTTTAAGAAGTGGCAAACATGAGAAGGTGCTATGGAACATCTTCTTATGAAGCCTTTCCCAGAAGCATATACATTCTAGGGTGTTCATGGTGAGAAACATGGTATGAGATATGGGGATCATCTTCCTCAAACCTCACAAGTAGGAAATCGACTAAATCAAGATGATCCAGTTAATGAGGCTGTTCGTGAAAGCAGGAGCTTTATACCCAAGAGGGGGGGTGAATTGGGTATCTTTAAAATTTTCGTAACTTGTTCTGTTTTCGATCACTCAAAACAGAGCACAACAGAGAGGATAAGGAGAAGAAGCTAAACACAATACAATTTATACTGGTTCGGTCCTTTCCTGACCTACATCCAGTCCCCAAGCCTCACTTGGGATTTTCAATTCACTAACTCAACAATATTGATTACACACTCTGCACTAAGAGTTGTTCTCTCACTAGAACACACTCCCCCTTACAAGTTGTAATCAATACACCTCAACTACCAAGTCCCCTGACTTGTAGTTATCTCAATCAATAAATGATTTACAAATATTTAACTCTCTTACAGAGTAGATATGATGAACACTGAAGTACTTGTATCAAGTATGATACTCTATAAGTGAAAGCTGATACACAATAAATGAACTTAATAGAAATTCGCTCAGAGTAGTTCTATATATTTTGAAGATGTTAATGAACTCTATTTATAGCTAGAGAACATTAAATGACCGTTGTAGCTTGAATCAGACCGTTGGAGAAGCTGCCCAAGTGTTCTGAAGTGGTTTTTGGGGTCTTCTCTCTCTTGTTTTCCCTTAATCTAGTTGGTCAAGACATCAGGGCTGACTTTCTGCGAATTAATCCGTTGGAGAGGAGTTTTCTTGTTTCAGCTAACATCCTTAAATGCTTTGTAAGCGTGTGCAGAAGGATTTGGGTAGAAGGAGTAACTTTTGTGCTTTGCAATAAATGCTCTGAGTTGCTTTTTGCTTTATACTCTAACCTCTCACCAAACATTCTTTAATGCTCTGAAATTCACTAATAAACACGTTAAACATAGCAGGGTATATCAGAGAATAATATTGGAAGAAAATAGGATCAAATAACATTGATTTCTGAAATGCCCAAATTCAAAAATTATGAACCAGCGACACGAACTCGAGTTCAGTTCTTACAGGCTCGAGTTCGAGGCTTTAGTGTTCAAAACTGTGCAAGTTCAAAAAGTGTAAACCTGAGGTTTGCTTTACAAACCTGAGGTTTGCAGATCATTGAAAAACTAAAATGCTCTCGGGTTGAAATGAACTCGAGTTCATTAATGTCAGGCTCGAGTTCGAGACACTTTTGAACAGACTTCGTTTTAGCTTGAAAGCACAAACCTGAGGTTTGCAAAACACACTCTCGAGTTTAAAAACATATCCAAAAGTTCTTTGCTCTCTGGAACTTTTAGGCTCGAGTTTGTAAGTCTCAGGCTCGAGTTTAAATAGCTTAAAAACAGTTCTTTGCTCTCGGCCAAAACTAGGCTCGAGTTTAAATATGTTAGGCTCGAGTTTGAGCATTGGTGAACTTTTCAAACCGAAAAGCTTTTCTTTCAATGAAACAGTGCAGAGTTTGAAAATATCTTTAAGTTTCAAACAACTTGGCCCGCCAGAGATGAACTCGAGTTTGCCATGACAGGCTCGAGTTCATGCTCTTAAAACTTTCTTTGGATTCTTTCAAACCTGAGGTTTGAAGAAAGCAAGTGTAAGGTTTAACATGTTTTTCAAAGGTTCAAAAAAAAAACTCTCTGGAAAGAATGAACTCGAGTTTGACCTTAGTAGGCTCGAGTTCATGTGATCTTTTCAAAAGTTTAATTTTAAACTTCAGGTTCAGTCTCGAGTTTGGAAATCAACTGGACAAGTTTGTGTTCTCTGTCAAATCCAGGCTCGAGTTCAACACTAACAGGCTCAAGTTTGATTTTGACAGATTGAAAAATACAAGTTTAAATTATTCTAAACTTTGTCAAACCTTTTCAATATTGTTTCCAATTGTTGTTAATCATCAAAACACTCAGAGAACTAACATTCTCCCCCTTTTTGATGATGACAACACTTTGTAAACAATTTGATTTTGAAATTTGAAAGAACTCTTTTGAAGTCCAATTTTAGAGAAAAAAAAATTAAGTAGATTATAAGAGAGTGTAGTACGTTATCAGAGTCTAAGTCAAAAATACAGCAGAAACACAAACCAATCATATGCAATTGAAATGTCATATTTCATATAGCTCAGTTTTGAACAATATAATACAAACTGAGAACACAAAATCCTAAACTAAGAACACAAAATCCAAACAGTATGAACACTTCCCAACAAAATCACTCATATGAACACTTCCCAACAAAATCACTCAACACTCTCTCCCCCTTTGTCATCAGCAAAAGGTGGGGAAGAAGAAGGTTGGGCTACTGGCAGAGGGTCAGAAACTGGAGGTTCAATGGGAGGTGTAGTGATAGGATTAGTGACAAAGGGTGTGGACATAGGATCAAGGTGAGGTTCAGGGACAGGTGTAGAGTCTGAAGGTGCAGGCACAGAAGTAGAAGCATCCGAGGACTGAGTCTTCAATATTTTGTCCATCTTGTCGCTCAAACTCATCATCGTAACCAACATAGTTGAGATAGTGGAGGCTTGATCACTGATCTGGTTCTTTAGAGCCTCTTGTTCTACTCTGAACCCTTCTTGAATGTCCACCAAATCACTGTGGCCCTTGTTCACCTCAGCAACCAGCTTCCCTACTGCTACTTCAATCCCCTCAATCAAGTTAGAGACTGCTTTATCCACAATCTCTTGAACTCTAGCATCCAAATCAAAGGGAGGAGGAGCACTCTGAGCTTCCTCGGCTCTGGACTGTGTAGCTCTTGATCTTGCTTGCCGGGATCTCTTAGGAGCTCTAGATTGGTCAGATCCTTGGGGCTCATCCACTCTCATGAGATTCATGATGTGTTGCCCAAACTCAATTGGATATTGTGGAGGATCATTCTCAGCCAGGTACCAAATCTTCTCGTGGTGAAGGATGACTGAGACCAAGCTTGGGAAGGGTATCTGAGAGGTCAGTCTAGAGTGAAAAGCGAACTTGGCCATTTCCTGAAAAATCCAATTCCCCACGTTCTGAGGCTGCTTGTCCAAGATAGAAGCAAATATGTTGAAGTCCTTCTTGGCAAAATGGGTGAAATTGCCTCCTTTCTGCAGTAAGTTTCTTGTGTAAATGTACCAAATTGCCCGGTTTCTTGGAGGCATAGAGGCAGGTGTGAAGTTGAGGATTTCCAATCCCTCAGGAATAGGCACATCTGGTCTGAGCAAACTAAATGTGGTTTGTTGGCTATATCGATGAGTCTCAGTTCTAGGTGGATTGGCAATTTGAAGAAGGGAATTGAGGTAAGCTGGGGTGATGGTGATTTTCTGTCCCCTTACTTTGGTCACAATTCTCTCTTCCACTAAATCTCCTTCTGAATTTAGGACATTGTCAGACTGCATGTGAAAGTAAAAGACTTTCACAAGTTTAGGACTGTAGGGGTTTTTGATGGAGATGAGAGATTCAAAAGGCTTCAACCAAGTGCTCAAGTCCAGGCTACACTCTTCTTTTAATTTTGCCATGTCGACAGAGACAATTGGGCAAAATTTCCTTTTATCGTCAAACTTCTTTCTAAACAGAGTTCCCTCCTCAGGAGTCATCCTACAGGGATTCTCATTGAAACCAGGGGGACACCTCTTATGATTGTAAATGTCCAAAATAGCAGGCAAGGGCTGAGATACCTGAGGACCACCTTGGTCCTGAGATTGAGGTGAAGGTTGAGGTTGGCCACTGCCTTGACCGGGGGTAGGAACCGAATGAATGCCAGCAGTCTTTTTCTTTTTGAAAGGCTGCTTCTCTCTCAAAGGGACCGAAGGTTGAGGAGCTTTTCCTCTTCCTTGTACTTCCGGTTCAGGGTCATGCCTCTTCTTTGTTCGTTCTTCTCCAATCACTACTCCCTTTGGTCTAGAGGGAGGAACCGCTGGGTTGCCACTCAGAACTCCTCTGATTTCTTTGTCGATGCCATACCGTAAACGAGTGGACCGAGACTTTGTTCGAACAGGACGCTCAGATTGAGCTTGAGAGGAAGTTTGAGAGGGATTAGGGTTAGGTTCTTTGGGGTTTGAGGATTTGGAAGTCATTTTCGCAGAGATCAGAGAATGAAGAAGATGAAGAAGATGAGAGGAATTAGGGCAAACCGGAGGTTCGAGTGCAGTGAAGTGGAAAGTTCACAACTGTAGTATATATAGGGCACACGATGAACTCGAGTTCACAACTTGTGGGCTCGAGTTCGTCATAGAAATCCACTTACCTGGACTTCAAGAGTGTATTGTGAACTCTTGAACTTCCTCGTGAACCTGAGGTTCTCACTTATGGGCTCGAGTTCAGAATGATTTCTCAGCAGGATTGCTCTCTGTGATTTTCGAACTCGAGTTCGTTATTGATGGGCTCGAGTTCACTTTGTCTGAGTTCCATCGTTGTTCTCTGTCAGAAATGAACCTGAGGTTCATTCACTAATGAACTCGAGTTCGTTCACGATTTGCCTTTCAACTCCTATTTGCCTCTCTCGAGCTCGAGTTCACCTTTCTTAGGCTCCAGTTTGTCCAGACTTAAACTCTCATTTCTTCTCTGTCTCTTTTGTGCTCGAGTTCACCAAGTGTAGGCTCGAGTTTGTCCCCAATTTCAGCAAGTTTTAGACAAAAACATCCTGCACAGAACCTATCTAGAAACTCCGATGCTTAAGTCAGTATTGGTTAATCATCAAAAACATATCTAACATTAGATTTAAGAGAGTATTTCTTACAATTCATTGGGATTTACCATTCCCAATTCTCTCCTTATGAAAGTGAATTGTTCCTTGGCTAGAGGCTTGGTGAAGATGTCAGCAAGTTGAAGATGAGTTGGAATGAACATCACTTTGACATCTCGCTTCTGGACATGGTCCCGAATGAAGTGGTGCCTCACATCAATATGCTTGGTTCTTGTATGTTGCACGGGATTTTTGGCCAAGCTTATTGTGCTTGTATTATCGCACAATATCGGGATCTCCTTCAAGTATACTCCTAAATCAGCAAGTTGTTGCTTCAACCACAGCACTTGAGCACAGCAACTTGAGGCGGCCACATATTCAGCTTCGGTTGATGACACGGCCACAGTTGTTTGTTTCTTGCTGAACCAAGACACAAGTGAGTTGCCAAAGAACTCGCATTGACCACTTGTGCTCTTTCTATCCGTCTTGTAGCCAGCATGATCCGAATCTGAATATGCTACCAAGTGCTCCGGCTGACCTTTGGGAAACCATAGTCCAAGAGTTTTTGTATCTGAGAGATATCTGAATATCCTCTTTACATGTTCAGCGTGAGACTCTTTAGGAGCGGATTGAAATCGTGCACACATCCCTACACTGAATTGGATGTCTGGGTGGCTTGCGGTTAGATAGAGCAATGATCCAATCATTCCTCTATACTTGGTGATGTTGAAATCCTTGCCCTCTTCATCAGCATCCAAGGAAGTGGTTGTGCTCATTGGTGTGTCGGCTCCATTGCACTTGTCCATCCCAAACTTCTTAAGCAAATCATTTAGATACTTGGTTTGGGATATGAATATCCCATTTTTTCGTTGCTTGATTTGCAGTCCAAGGAAGTAGTTGAGCTCACCCATCATTGACATTTCAAATTCACCCTGCATAGTCTTGGAAAATTCCTCACACAAGGAGTCATTAGTAGCACCGAATATGATGTCATCAACATAAATTTGAACAATTAAAATTTCATTCAATTTGTTTTTCTTTATGAAAAGTGTTGTATCAGCTTTGCCTCTGATAAATCCTTGATTGAGTAAAAATTGACTCAATCTTTCATACCAAGCTCTAGGAGCTTGCTTAAGACCATACAAGGCTTTCTTAAGTCTAAAAACATGATCGGGAAATTGATCATTTTCAAAACCTGGAGGTTGTTCAACATACACCTCCTCTTGAATGAAACCATTTAGAAAAGCACTTTTGACATCCATTTGATAGAGTTTAAAACCTTTTGTGCATGCAAATGCTAGAAGAACTCTTATTGCTTCCAATCTAGCTACTGGAGCATAAGTCTCTTCATAGTCTATTCCTTCTTCTTGATTGTAACCTTTGGCCACTAATCTAGCCTTGTTACGCACAATGATGGCTGACTCATCACGTTTGTTCTTGAATACCCATTTTGTCCCAATTACCGGATGGTCTTTGGGTCTAGGTACCAAGTCCCAAACTTGATTTCTATCAAATTGATGTAGCTCCTCTTGCATAGCAATCACCCAATCATTGTCTGAAAGGGCTTCTTCTATCTTAGAGGGCTCTATATGTGAAATAAATGCAGAAAATGTAACTTCATTCAGAGTACTATTTCTGGTCCTAACTCCTTGATTCACATCACCTATGACTTGGTCTAAAGGATGATTCCTTATAAATCTCCAAGCCCTAGGTTGAGACTGGTCAGGATTTTCTAAATTGTTTTCAGGATCAGCCTCAAAAACATTTTCAGAGTTTTCAGAAGGAGTAGGAGCATTTTTCGAAAAGAATTTGTTTTTGAAAATAGTCTCCTCTTCATCATCCAAGGATTTATCAGATTCAGATTCACAAAATACAACATGTATAGATTCTTCAACAATCTTAGTTCTAGTATTAAAGACTCTATATGCTTTACTCCTATTAGAATAACCAATAAAGATAGCTAAATCAGCTTTAGGATCGAATTTACCAAGATTGTCTTTACCGTTATTGTGCACATAGCACTTACATCCGAAGACATGTAGGTGACTGAGGTTTGGCTTTCGGTCTTTGTAGAGTTCGTACGGGGTCTTGTTCAACTTCTTTCTCACATAGGCTCTGTTGGAGATGTAACAGGCCGTACTCATGGCATCCGCCCAAAACACTTGTGAAGTGTTATATTCGTTCAGCATTGCCCGGGCCATTTCCGTGAGTACTCGATTCTTTCTCTCCACAACACCATTCTGTTGTGGTGTTCTTGGTGCCGAGAAATTATGGTTGATCCCCATACTATCACAAAACTCAGCAAAGGCATTGTTTTCAAATTCTCCACCGTGATCGGTCCTTATACCTGAAATTGAAAGACCTTTCTCGTTCTGGACCTTCTTGGCAAAAACAACAAACTGATCATATGTTTCATCTTTTGATGATAAAAATATAGTCCAAGTAAATCTAGAGTAATCATCAACAATGACCAAAGTGTATAAGTTTCCACCAAGACTTTTCACTCTAGCTGGTCCAACTAGATCCATGTGAAGAAGTTGAAGAGGTCTGTTTGTTGAAATCTCATTTTTAGCTTTAAAAGAAGATTTGGTCTGTTTTCCCTTTTGACAAGCATCACAAATCATATCATTTTTGAAATTCAATTTGGGAATGCCAATAACCAAATCCTTTTTCAATAACTTGTCAAGTTGATACATATTGACATGAGCTAATCGCTTATGCCATAGCCAACTCTCATTCAGGTTACTGACAAAACAATTTTCAGAAACAGAAGCATTGCTAGAGAGGTTCAAAGTATAACAGTTTCCATCTCTAGGTGCTCTAAATAAGGCTTTGTTTTTCAAATTATTCATAGAGATCAAATCCTTTTTAACAATAAAACATTCATCAGAGTCAAATATTACCAAATTACCCTTATCGGTGCTTTGGCTCACACTTAGGAGATTGTGACACAATCCTTCTACAAGGTAGACGTCTTTGATGAGTGGGCCTTCATTGTTGCCTATCTCACCAATGCCAGCGATTTTCCCGGATTGATCACCTCCAAATGTGACTCTACCTCCATCTTTTGGCTTTATTGATAAAAACTTTGATTTGTCTCCAGTCATGTGTCTTGAGCATCCACTATCAATGTACCACTTGTTTGGCTTTGATGCTCTTAGACATACCTGCATATCACAAGAGATCAAGTTTTAGGTACCCATCTTTTCTTGGGTCCTTTGGGGTTAGCATGTACCTTGGGAACATATGTTCCTTTTGGTACCCAGACATAATTTCCTACAGGTTTAGCTTTTCTTTCTTTTCGATGAAAACAAGATGAAGTAGAATGACCCTTCCTATTGCAATATGTACAATGTGCAAAAGGGTTTGAGGAATGAACAGATTTAGTAAAATAATTCATATAGGATTTTTGTCCATTCTTTTTCTTTCCTTTCTTCTTATCAAAGTCTGGTCTATAACCAATGCCCGATTTATCGTTTGTAAAACGTTGTTGTTTCAAAATCACATTGAGCATTTCACTTCCCTTAGTAAATTTCTCAAGTGCTTTTGTAAGTTGTGAATTCTTTTTCTCTAGGATAGAGCATTCATCACAAATCAGAGATTGAGGAGAAGAGAGGTTTACAATTTGCAGCTCAAGAAAGGAATTTTTCCTTTTCAATGACATATACTTGTCTGCAAGTTTTTCAAACTCCTTTTGAACAACATTGTATTCAGCAAACAATTCATCATAGGAAGGAAGAGATTCATATACCTCATTTCTTTCATTGTGTTGCTCTTCTTCCTCAGCGACTAGGCATATGTTGGCTTTTTCGCTTTCGTCTTCGTCAGCTTCATCCTCATCCGATGAGCTATCTCCCCATATTGCTGACACATATGCCTTCTTTTTGAATTTCTTGAACTTCTTCTGTTCTTTCTCTTGTTTCTTCAGCTGAGGGCAATCTGCCTTGATGTGTCCAGGCTTCTCACATTCATAGCAGATGATGGGTTTTTTCGATTCATAACTTGAGCTTCCCTTCTGAAACTTCTTGAAGCCTTGATCCTTCTTGTAAAACTTTTTGAACCTTCGGACCATCATGCTAATTTCTTCATCCTCATCTTCATCTTCATCATCTTTTTCGACATTCAGAGCTACCCCTTTATTTCGATTGTTGCTTCCATTAACATCTTCCAGGTCTTTCTTAAATTTCAGCTTGCTCTCATACTCAGACAGGCTTCCAAATAACGCAGCAACAGACGTCATAGACTCACCACGAGCCTCTTCAATAGCAGTGACCTTTGCTTCCCAATCTTTAGTGAGAATGTTAAGAATTTTTCTCACTTGAGATCGTTGGTCAAAAATCTTTCCCAATGCAGCTAGCTGATTTGTGAGGTGAGTATATCTAAGCTGAAACTCTCCAATACTTTCTCCTTGTTTCATCCTCAACAAATCATATTCAGTGGTCAGAATATTAATCCGATTCTCCTTGATCCCAGAAGTTCCTTCGTATGCGATCTCCAGCGCCTTCCACATTTCTTTTGCTGATGACAGATTGCAGACACGAAAGTACTCCTTTTGGCTAAGAGCACTCTGAAGCATTAGGATGGCCTTGCTGTTGAGAGTGATATTCTTTTTATCATCATCGTTGAACTCAGCTTCGGTCTTTGGAACAGTGATCCCCTCTTCGACTTTGACCGGAACATAATCTCCTGTCTCGAAGACTCTCCACAAGCCATATTCGGTAGCCATGACAAACACACGAAATTTTGCCTTCCAGAAAGAATAGTGTTCGCCATCGAAACCGGGAGGTCTGTTGATTGAAGCTCCATCTGGAAGAATCCCTTCCATAGTGATCCTTCTCGAGCTGTTAGACTCTTCTGAGAAGACCGGCTCTGATACCAAATGAAAGCAGGAGCTTTATACCCAAGAGGGGGGGTGAATTGGGTATCTTTAAAATTTTCGTAACTTGTTCTGTTTTCGATCACTCAAAACAGAGCACAACAGAGAGGATAAGGAGAAGAAGCTAAACACAATACAATTTATACTGGTTCGGTCCTTTCCTGACCTACATCCAGTCCCCAAGCCTCACTTGGGATTTTCAATTCACTAACTCAACAATATTGATTACACACTCTGCACTAAGAGTTGTTCTCTCACTAGAACACACTCCCCCTTACAAGTTGTAATCAATACACCTCAACTACCAAGTCCCCTGACTTGTAGTTATCTCAATCAATAAATGATTTACAAATATTTAACTCTCTTACAGAGTAGATATGATGAACACTGAAGTACTTGTATCAAGTATGATACTCTATAAGTGAAAGCTGATACACAATAAATGAACTTAATAGAAATTCGCTCAGAGTAGTTCTATATATTTTGAAGATGTTAATGAACTCTATTTATAGCTAGAGAACATTAAATGACCGTTGTAGCTTGAATCAGACCGTTGGAGAAGCTGCCCAAGTGTTCTGAAGTGGTTTTTGGGGTCTTCTCTCTCTTGTTTTCCCTTAATCTAGTTGGTCAAGACATCAGGGCTGACTTTCTGCGAATTAATCCGTTGGAGAGGAGTTTTCTTGTTTCAGCTAACATCCTTAAATGCTTTGTAAGCGTGTGCAGAAGGATTTGGGTAGAAGGAGTAACTTTTGTGCTTTGCAATAAATGCTCTGAGTTGCTTTTTGCTTTATACTCTAACCTCTCACCAAACATTCTTTAATGCTCTGAAATTCACTAATAAACACGTTAAACATAGCAGGGTATATCAGAGAATAATATTGGAAGAAAATAGGATCAAATAACATTGATTTCTGAAATGCCCAAATTCAAAAATTATGAACCAGCGACACGAACTCGAGTTCAGTTCTTACAGGCTCGAGTTCGAGGCTTTAGTGTTCAAAACTGTGCAAGTTCAAAAAGTGTAAACCTGAGGTTTG
Organism: Acacia crassicarpa; assembly: GCA_034222035.1. Lineage (NCBI taxonomy): Eukaryota > Viridiplantae > Streptophyta > Magnoliopsida > Fabales > Fabaceae > Acacia > Acacia crassicarpa. The sequence goes on along the minus strand of JAWXYG010000019.1, from coordinate 337,368 downwards.
CTTTACAAACCTGAGGTTTGCAGATCATTGAAAAACTAAAATGCTCTCGGGTTGAAATGAACTCGAGTTCATTAATGTCAGGCTCGAGTTCGAGACACTTTTGAACAGACTTCGTTTTAGCTTGAAAGCACAAACCTGAGGTTTGCAAAACACACTCTCGAGTTTAAAAACATATCCAAAAGTTCTTTGCTCTCTGGAACTTTTAGGCTCGAGTTTGTAAGTCTCAGGCTCGAGTTTAAATAGCTTAAAAACAGTTCTTTGCTCTCGGCCAAAACTAGGCTCGAGTTTAAATATGTTAGGCTCGAGTTTGAGCATTGGTGAACTTTTCAAACCGAAAAGCTTTTCTTTCAATGAAACAGTGCAGAGTTTGAAAATATCTTTAAGTTTCAAACAACTTGGCCCGCCAGAGATGAACTCGAGTTTGCCATGACAGGCTCGAGTTCATGCTCTTAAAACTTTCTTTGGATTCTTTCAAACCTGAGGTTTGAAGAAAGCAAGTGTAAGGTTTAACATGTTTTTCAAAGGTTCAAAAAAAAAACTCTCTGGAAAGAATGAACTCGAGTTTGACCTTAGTAGGCTCGAGTTCATGTGATCTTTTCAAAAGTTTAATTTTAAACTTCAGGTTCAGTCTCGAGTTTGGAAATCAACTGGACAAGTTTGTGTTCTCTGTCAAATCCAGGCTCGAGTTCAACACTAACAGGCTCGAGTTTGATTTTGACAGATTGAAAAATACAAGTTTAAATTATTCTAAACTTTGTCAAACCTTTTCAATATTGTTTCCAATTGTTGTTAATCATCAAAACACTCAGAGAACTAACAGTTCGCGACGATTTTGGTGTTCAAGACGACAACTTCACGGCAGAAGTGCAGGGTCCAAAACCAGTTTTCCTCATGAATGAAGCAGCTCGGGAATTTTTCATCCTCATGGATGAGAGCGATTGTCCTTTGTATCAAGGTTGTCAAAAATACTCAAAATTATCCTTTCTGATCAAATTGTACCATATCAAGTGCATGTGTGGGATTACTGACAAGGCAATGTTGATGTTGTTGGAATTACTACGAGATGCTTTCCCTGACGCGGACATTCCCACAACCTTCTACGAGGCCAAGAAGATAATCAACAGATTTGGCTTGAACTACGAAAAAATTGATGCCTGCCCCAACGACTGCATGCTTTATTAGGGGGAGGATGCTCGGAGGGAGACTTGTAAGAAGTGTCACACTTCGAGGTTCAGGACAGTTCAGAAAGGAAAAAAGCTGAAGAAGAAACCCGCAAAGATTTTAAGGTGCTTTCATTTAAAACCTTGCTTACAAAGATTGTTTATGTCATCTAAGACAGCTGAGCATATGAGGTGGCATGAAGCCGACAAGAACGAAGATGGTAAACTCAGACATCCACAGGATGGTGAAGCGTGGAAAGCGTTCGACTCAGCCTTTCTTGATTTCGCAGCGGAGCCTATAAATGTTCGTCTTGCTTTGGTTACCGATGGTTTTAATTCATTTTGGAATCTTAGCACAAGTTATAGTATATGGCCAGTTGTTTTGATACCTTGCAACTTGCCCCCTTGGATGTGTATGAAACAAAGCTCCTTCATTATGTCCATGATCATATCAGGCAAAAAGGCACCGGGAAATGACATCGATGTGTATCTACAACCGCTTATCAAGGAGTTGGTGGAATTACGGAATGTAGGCATCGAGACGTATGATGCGCACGAGAAGACATTGTTCAACTTGCGTGCGACTTTGATGTGGACTATCAGTGACTTCCCTGGACTGGGAACATTATCTGGGTGGAATGTGCATACCGGCCTTGCGTGTCCAGCTTGCAATTTTGACTCTTACTCAGTGCGCCTTCCCCACAGTCGTAAGTGGTGCTTCATGGGTCATCGTAGGTTTCTCGATGGTATGCACAGGTTTAGGTTGCAATGTAATCCTTTCAATGGGCAACAGGAAAAAAGAGGACCTCCTCAAAATTTATCCGATGCAGAAATCATAGAGCAGCTTGTTGATGAGGACCTTTTGTCATTAGCCTTGGGGTCCACAATCAACAATTAACCAAGGATTGCGTATAGGTAAACCTAGGATCGTTCTCTCTTTTTGAGGAGCCTTTTATTGAATCCTAAGTAATCTAAATGTCATGCAAATGCAATGAAAACAAGGGGGATTGGGTTTTGGATTTTTAAATTAATAAACTAAAATAGAAATGCAATTTAAATGAAGCAAAGATAAAATAGAATATAAGAAAACGAGAAGAAACAGATTAAAATCGATCAACCCAACGTTCAGATTCCAGAGACTTCCATCATTGAACGAAATATAAATAACCCACGTTTGGCTCTGGACGAACCGAGATCTCTGCATTCGCCCAGAAAACCCCTCGACTAGATGATCGCCTAGAATTTGTCCGAACAGCGGCGTCCCACTGTGCGATCGCACAACAAAACTTAAAACCTAGTTCGAACTCAGTCCTTGGGATGAACCAAACCGAATATTAAATCTAATATTCGAACTATTTCCAGAAATCGGATCCGATAAGATGAAAATAGAAACAAGTTAAATTATCGATAAAGCACAAGTTCTCTAGACGAATCATGGAATCCTCAACGTTGGATCAATCAAAGAAGCTTAGCCAAGCATGGCTAGGAAAAACGCAGAAGAAAAGATGAAGAAGAACATGAAGAACAACTAAGAGAAAATAAAAAGCTTCTAATTTAATCTGAAAATCCCATAAAGGGTAATTGAGAATATGTTTGTAGCCACCATCTTATTTTCCTTATATAGGAAAGATGATTAAAAATAAGAAACCTCTAATAAATAGAAAATTCTAAAAAATAGGAAACCTCTAATAAATAGGAAACCCCTAATCAATAGGAAATCCCTATAAAAAAGGAAACCTCTAAAAATTGGTCTTTTATTACAAAATTCGAGCCAAATAAAAATCCAGAAAAATAGGTCTGTCTTTAGCTCCAATTTCGTCCATCTTCTTGTCCGAATCAGCCTTCTGAGTCTTAATAACAATTGTAGCTCTCTGAATCATCTAAAAAAGGAAAGAAGAATCAGGCTAATCGGATATCTAGATCAAAAGTTATGGCGAAAATACTAAATCACTGTAAATCTGGAATTTAATTATAAAAATGAAATCAATCACAATAAAAGCTCAAAGCTCGATTAAGTAATAAAATCCATTATTTATTAACTAAACAATCCTAAATTTATTCACCAAGAGATACAATTAAGTGTAATAATATTCAATCATCAAATTCCCCCACACTTATCCTTTTGCACTCCTGGGCAAAATTAAAAGAAAAAGACTAAAATGAAAAATTCTTCCTTTCTAACAATTGCTAACAATGCAAAAATTTAACAAATGACACAAAGCTTCTAAAGACCAATCAATCAAGACCAAAATCCTTTCATCTCAAATTACAAATCCTGGTAATCTCAATCAATGATGCTAATCACACAAGATGGTCTCTCAAGGGATGCCCTCAATCAATCTCTCAAATGTATAGGATAAATAAGTGTATCGCTCAAATTCTGCTCAAGAAAATAGTCCTACCATAGGCTTGCTCAATTTCTACTTCTCCACCACTTATGACACATGCATGCAAAAATCAAGAGAGCTTGTTATTGAAGGCTGTAATGGGGTTAGGGTATAGGTGTGAATAAGTATGGATATGATAGGCTAAGCACCCAAGAAATTCAAAGAACATCAGTTAATAATAGCAAATCACCTCAATAACATTCCTTTTTATTTCTCCTTCTTTACATTGCTTCCTCTCTCTTTCTTTCTTTCTTTTCTTTTCTTTTTTCTCTCTCTCTCTTTTGTATTTTTTTCTTTTTTCTTTTTGTATTTTTTTTTTCTTTTTTGTACTTTCTTTTTTGCTTTTTTTTTTTTTAGAATAACAATGACCAAAATCAATGCCAAATGATGGATGATACACAATCAAATACTCCCCCACACTTAAAATGTTGCACACCTGGGCAACCCCCACACTTAAGCACAAAACTAAGGTGAAACCAATGCTCAATAAATTTCCAAGGTGCGGGATAAAATGGTTTTACACTTAGGCTTGTAATGTGGCTTAGAAAAGAATGAGTCAAGAAGGCACAAAGGGGCTAGCAAAGGAAATATAATATAAGGGAAAGGCTATTTGGCCAAAGTGGGAAAATGAATGAAAGAAAACAAGCTTCCATCATGCTTATGCACGTAAGTGAAAAATTAGCTTCAAAAAGAAAAGGAGCAAGTTCTAGAGAACACAAATCATGAGCAGATGCACACATGAAAGAAAGAATGGTAAAAGATGAATTCCATTCATACAGGCCCAAAACCTCACAAAGGTTAATACCAAATCATGCAACCAGCATCCCAAAATTAACTACCAAGAAATATAATCCAAGAATCCAGAAATTCAGCCTAAAAAAGAAGGATCCATCAAAACCAAGATGTCAAGATTCACAAGAGGTAGAGCAATCATAGAAAGAGAGCGTGTTATTCATAAAAACTTTTTTTTTTTTACCTACTAAACTACATTATTTCTACTTTTCTACTGAATTGTGTCCCTCCCCCACACTTATCTTCCTCATGCAACAATTAAGCCCAAGTAATCATATGAATTAGGAAGAAAATAAGTAAGGAAAGAGACAACCTTTGTTAGAGTATCTTGAGTCGCTTGAAGGAGAAGTTCTCATCTTTGATGAGAATCATGAATTTTTCCCTTGGAACATCTTCTCCCGCATTGAATTTCCTTGGTGGAGGTGGCTCAGGATCTATTGGAAGAGGTCCAAGAATGTACGGTGGATGTTGGTTCCATCGACAACCTTTCCAACAATGTGCCTGCAAATAAGACAAGCAAATAGCAGTATCCCATCCAAAAATAGAGACATGGAGAGATTTTAAGTGAATGAAAGACATGTTAAGTTCCAAACTCTCCAAGTAACTATCACATCCAAGGAAATCAATGATACTCCCATCAGTAGGAGTCAAGCAACCAGTCATATTGTGAAAATTCTCTTGTGCTTGTAAAATGGAAGGTGTGGAATCCAACTTAGTGTTGGAGTACACCACAACATCATTGCAATCACAAGAGATGGAAGGGAAAAGAGTGGAAGAATGAAGAGAATTTTTCAAATCATCACGACCTGGACTATGTAAAGATTTAAAACAATTATCTTGTTTTTCTAAATCAGGTGGCAAATCACAAGAAAGTACTTGTTGGAAAGATTCATCAACATGCAGGATTTTATCAATCAAAATTTCAGAATCTTTGGCACCAACAAGACTACAAGGAAGTAATCCAACAGGAATTTCGTGCATTTGACATTCCAGGCTATGATTGTTTTCACTCACATCAACAACAGAATCCACAATCAATATAGAATCACTAATCAATTCAGAATCACCAAATAATGCAGCATTAATCTCAGTGCAAATAGCGCAGCATTCATTATCAGAATATGCACAATTGGCAGAATTACTTCTCCAAGCAAAATCAGGATAATCAACATACCATTGAGCAAGAACATCATCAACAACATTGTCATCCATGCTTAATTCAACCTTTTCAAAATTGACATGCTTACTATCATCAATAGTACAAGAGGGTGCATTTTGATCAATGGTAGAATCAACCACTTCACTAAATGCTTTCTTTTGAAGCTCAACAAGTAAATGACATTTTTCATGATAACAATCTACACATATTTGATATTCTTCACAACAGCATGAAAATATGTCATTCAAGTTATTGCAATCATCACTAGTACTATGAAGAGAAGCATTTTCATCAGTTAAAGCATCACATAAAGAAATAGGAACACACTCATCAACAAGTACAATTGAATCACTACTACTAAAGCCAATTGGTTGAGCAATTACATTTCCAAACAATTGAGGGGATTCAACAATGATTTCCTCGTCCACCTCATTATCACTCAAATCATGAATTGCTTCATTGGTCAAAGTAGTAGGAGAGTCTACTTCTATAAGGATATGATCATTACCAAATGGGAGAGAGGACTCTTCATTGCGCTTTTGTAATTGTCTCACTTCTTGTGCATGTGTGCCCATGATAGAAGGAAACTTCATTTTCAACACTTGTGCCTCCTGCTCAATTTCCTTTGCTAATCTCTCAGACCATTTCACTTGTTGTTCCATTATTCTACAAAGAGATTCCATTTGTTGATGAAGACTGTCCTTATGTGACCACTCCTTATTTACAGCCCAAGCTATTTGATTTTGGTGATCTCCAATGACTTCACAAAATGAAGGATCTTGGTTGGGCATACATGGTTAAGAATGAGGTTCAAAAGGTGGGTCAAATGGGTATTGGGATTCATGAGATGGATGGCATGGTCCTGGAGTGGGATGGAATGAAGGATGGTATGGTAAGTGAGAGGGTTGATGATATTGTTGAAATGGAGGTTGGTGATATGGTTCATGTAATGGGTGGTGGAAGGGACCATGATATTCTTGATTGCCTACAAAAGAGTGAGAATTGAAAGGTAGATTATGATTGCCATAAAACCAAGCCATGAAATTTCAATACAGTTAATTTCCAAGGAATTACAAGAAAACTATCTAACTATAAACTATAAAAAAACTAAGAAAAGGAATCTAATAAAATACAAATGCAAGTGAAAAAGAAAACAAGATTTTTTTTATTTTTTTGAAAATGATTAAAGATGCAAGTACGCTATGAATTAACTTGGAGACATGGTGAATTCAAACAAATAAGCCTAAAATCATATCGAATTTGATACAAACACACCACACAGAAACTACCAAGTCAAGAAAAAGCAATGAATTATATGCAAGCTACCTAAATGCAAAAATCCTAAACTACATGCAATAAAAAATCAAAAAAGCAAATCTAACAAGCTTCACAAGAGAAACCCCTTGTCAAAAGTGAATTTGACAATTAAATCACCTAGGGAGCCAATTACTTAGCTCCCCGGCAACGGCGCCATTTGATGAGGACCTTTTGTCATTAGCCTTGGGGTCCACAATCAACAATTAACCAAGGATTGCGTATAGGTAAACCTAGGATCGTTCTCTCTTTTTGAGGAGCCTTTTATTGAATCCTAAGTAATCTAAATGTCTTGCAAATGCAATGAAAACAAGGGGGATTGGGTTTTGGATTTTTAAATTAATAAACTAAAATAGAAATGCAATTTAAATGAAGCAAAGATAAAATAGAATATAAGAAAACGAGAAGAAACAGATTAAAATCGATCAACCCAACGTTCAGATTCCAGAGACTTCCATCATTGAACGAAATATAAATAACCCACGTTTGGCTCTGGACGAACCGAGATCTCTGCATTCGCCCAGAAAACCCCTCGACTAGACGATCGCCTAGAATTTGTCCGAACAGCGGCGTCCCACTGTGCGATCGCACAACAAAACTTAAAACCTAGTTCGAACTCAGTCCTTGGGATGAACCAAACCGAATATTAAATCTAATATTCGAACTATTTCCAGAAATCGGATTCGATAAGATGAAAATAGAAACGAGTTAAATTATCGATAAAGCACAAGTTCTCTAGACGAATCATGGAATCCTCAACGTTGGATCAATCAAAGAAGCTTAGCCAAGCATGGCTAGGAAAAACGCAGAAGAAAAGATGAAGAAGAACATGAAGAACAACTAAGAGAAAATAAAAAGCTTCTAATTTAATCTGAAAACCGCATAAAGGGTAATTGAGAATATGTTTGTAGCCACCATCTTATTTTCCTTATATAGGAAAGATGATTAAAAATAAGAAACCTCTAATAAATAGAAAATTCTAAAAAATAGGAAACCTCTAATAAATAGGAAACCCCTAATCAATAGGAAATCCCTATAAAAAAAGGAAACCTCTAAAAATTGGTCTTTTATTACAAAATTCGAGCAAAATAAAAATCTAGAAAAATAGGTCTGTCTTTAGCTCCAATTTCGTCCATCTTCTTGTCTGAATCAGCCTTCCGAGTCTTCATAACAATTGTAGCTCTCTGAATCATCTAAAAAAAGAAAGAAGAATCAGGCTAATCGGATATCTAGATCAAAAGTTATGGCGAAAATACTAAATCACTGTAAATCTGGAATTTAATTATAAAAATGAAATCAATCACAATAAAAGCTCAAAGCTCGATTAAGTAATAAAATCCATTATTTATTAACTAAACAATCCTAAATTTATTCACCAAGAGATACAATTAAGTGTAATAATATTCAATCATCACTTGTGGATGTTGAATTTGAGTATGGGAAAAAAGACGATCCAACAAAGGCCGGGACAAAGACGGCCAAGGCTTTTGGTTCTGCAACCCATCAATGGCAGAAGATAAGTGTCTTCTTCACTCTTCCATATTGGACAGATAATTTGCTCCGACACAATATGGATGTCATGCACATTGAAAAGAATGTGTGTGACAATATGTTGTACACGATTCTGAATGAACCAGGTAAGTCAAAAGATCTTCTTCAATCGAGGAAAGATTTACGGGAGATGGGAGTTCATGCAGATGCGTGGTCAGATGAGCATGACAGATTTCAACCGGAAAATACACCCTGACAAAATCGAATAAGGAAATCTTCCTCGCGACGTTGAAGAATATAAAAGTTCCTGACGGGTATTCAAGCAACATTTCACGATGTGTTGACGTGCAGGCTCGAAAGGTTACTGGGTTGAAGAGTCATGACTCACATGTGCTTATATAGCAGTTACTTCCGCTAGCCATAAAAAAATACACTGCCTCTCGATGTGTCGATCGTTTTGGTCAAGCTTTGTACTTTCTTTCGGGAGTTGTGTTCCAAGGTTTTGATTGTGGAGGAGCTCGACCAGCTGTAGCAGAAAATCATTCTTACGTTGTGTCATTTGGAGATGATCTTTCCTCCGTCATTTTTCACGGTCTTGGTTCATCTGACAGTACACCTTGTTCATGAAACTAAGCTTGCTGGCCTAGTTCACTACCGATGGATGTATCCTATTGAGAGGTACTGATTTAAAATTAATTACTTTAGCATTACTCCTCTAGCCGCACGTTTAACCATTAATGTATCGACATTTTTCCTCATTACTTTATAAGTTTCTTGGGAAACTGAAATCTTACATGAGGAATAAGGCGTAGCCTGAAGGTTCAATATCAGAAGGTTATATTAGGGATGAGGTCATGTAATTTTGTTCCAAGTACTTTGATGACATTGAGACGTCATTCAACCGACCACCTCGTGTAGACGATTTTCCTGAGCCAGAGCCAGAGCCATTAGCAATAGAGTTGTTATTCCCTCGTGTTGGTAAACCAGTTGGTGGATGTGAGAACTTCAAACTCACGGCACTTGAGAAGTTTCAATCACATAGCCATGTCTTGATTAATTACACTAAAGTTGAACCGTATCTTTAGTAAGGATTGCACACAGATATATATATATATATATATATATATATATATATATATATATATATATATATATATATATATATATATATATATATATATATATATATATATATATATAATTCAGAGCTCTCGTACTCGGCCCACTTGACCACGCCCAAAGATTTACAGCATACAATGTCAATGACATCAAGTTTTGCACTGTTTCACGAGATCGAGGATTGCTTACCCAAAACTCGGGTGTATATGGCACATTTGAGATGAGGAGTTATGCGAGTAGCAGTGATGGGAACATGCAGTTCGGTGACGTCCCGTATTATGGAAAGCTGCTTGATGTGGTCAGGATAACTTACCAAGGCCTTTTCTCTTGACGCTCTTCAAGTGTTTGTGGGTGAATACGACAACGTCCCGGGGACTCACGACTGATGACTTAGGCATCACATCAGTGAATTTCTCCCGGCCTATTCACACTGGTAAGCCTAAAGATGACGAGCCGTATATTCTTGCCTCAGAGGCCCATCAGGTTTATTTTGTCGCCAATGAGAGGCACAGGGATTGGAATATGGTGGTTCACTTAAAGCCTCGGGACCTTTACGACATGGGCGATAGTGAAAACGTCACCTACGATTGTGAGCCGCTTGAGCCCGCCAGTTTCGAAAACTTCTTCCTAGACGGCGATGACACTTTACGTATAGTTGGATACGTTTTTTAATATACGCAATATGAAATATAATAATAGCATTTAACTAAAGTTTTATATGTGTTATTACATATTAAACTCACACGTAACCTTTTATACAAACTTTCTTTGTAGGGATGCTGACGAAGATTGAGAGAAAAAAATATCCCTACTCTTCATTTTACTTTTTTTTTAAAAAAAAACAAAAAGCCCCACAAGTTTTTGTAGCGGTTTATAACCGCTACAAAACCCACAAAAACCGCCACAAATGTTCAACGCTACAAAAGCTCGATATAACCGCGACTAAATATAACCGCTACAAACACTGACACGTCAACCGCGACTAAAAAAACACCAAAAACACCGACACGTCAACCGCGACTAAATAAAACCGCTACAAACACCGACACGTCAACCGCTACAAAGTGATGCGTTGATATCAAAATAAATACCCCCACCAAACCACATTTAATATGCTTCAGTTTTGTTTTCTACACACGTTTTCTCTCATATTTTTACGTTTTCTCAACGAGGTAAAGTGTTTGAATGAGGTAAGTGTCATTCAACCGAATCAATTTCAATACTTATTGGAATATTTGTTTTTTCGTCTACCCTATTGATATATTAACTTCTGTTATTTTACAGGTGTTTTTTGTTAATTTTCAACTTTCTTTTTACTTTCACATACATATTATTTTACAGGTGCTTTTTTCGTCTACCCACACTTTTGTTTTATAATTAATTTTAATTTAATTAACTCATAAATTGTTGTTATTATACATATATATTCTTATTGTTCTACTAACCTTATACAATCGAATATCATATTTTAATATCATTTATCTTCAGTATAAATATAAATAATTAATAATATAACATTTTTTAATTACATTAAGAATTGTTAATATATATATATATATATATATATATATATATATATATATATATATATATATATATATATATATATATATATTCAATTTCATCCATTTGTAGCGGTTATGAAACCGCTACAAATAACAAAATACCAACGCACGCGCCAAAGCCGCTTTTCAAACAAATGACGTCAATATTTTGTAGCGGTTAATTAACCGCTACAAATATAAAAATGTTTTTTTAAAAATGGCGGGAATTATTTGTAAAGGTGTATTCTAGAAGTAAATTTTTTTTTTCTAAAATTTGGATTTGTTAGTATCAGTTTCTTAACCGCTACAAAATATTTCGAAAGGTTTAGTATCAGTTATCGAACCGCGACAATTTTATTAAAGTCATCTTGTAGCAGTTTCTGTACCGCTACTAATGTGTATGTAAGTTGTCAGCACAGCCTTATGTAGTGGTGGTCATTTTAAACCATGACAGATACAGTAGCGGTTTCCAATGATGTAGTAGCGGTTTATTTTAACCGCTACGAATCGCTTTGTTTCGGTAGTTTTCGTAGTGGTTTCTCTAACCGCGACAAATGTCGTTAGTAGCGGCAAAAACCGCTACAAATGTGCGATTTTAATTAACTGCTACAAATGGCCCTTTATTTTGTAGTGTGCTTTGAGTAAGATTTGAAAATAATCAGATATAGTAAATGAGAGGAAATGTTCACAAAAAATATGGGATATACAAAGATATAATAAAATTTGAAAAATCACTAAATAATAAATCATGTTTTATAAATGGAGATAGACACACATATCATAAAAAACTGAAAATTACTAAATAATAAATCATTTTTTGGGATTAAAACCAAATGCAAACTAGCTTCTGAGTTTTATAAAATCCCTAGGAAATAAATCACTTCTCACAATGTTGCATGAAACAAAGAGGCCCTTAGAAATGCAATTACCCAAGCATTTGAGCTAAAAGAAATGGTGCCAACTCATTTCATTTAAAACAATACCTTTCCAGTCGACATAGCCAATTCTCCCAACTGCTTCCATTTAGACTCATTTTGCACTTCTGTTGCAATACTCTGCAAAAAGAATAATATCATTGTATGCATATTACAAATCAAATTTCTTCCATAAAGACAAGAAAATTCAGTGCCCAACTTAATTTTACACGCCTATAGATAATCTCATTGTATGCATATTACATGAAATTACCTTTGCCACCTCCAGTCTTCCAGGCTGCATGGCTAACTCAAATCTGTAGTCATGATCAGTTGCTACTTCAAGAGCATCCTCTATCATCCCTCGTGATTCCAGGAAATGAGCCACACTATCATTTGATCTCATTTACAATTATAAAAAAGATGTCATTTGGCCGCCATGTTTTAAATCTATGGGAATTATAAGCACTATCATTTTGCATAAAACTAAGGAAAACATAGCAGCAGTAGATTACACTAGTTTATTATTGAGGTTTGGATTCATTAAAGCATGGAAAGCAAAATATGATATTGTACAGAACTGATACTAAATTTATTTATTTATTTATTTATTATCAATAAGGCTACGTCAAATATAAATCATGTTTGACTACCTCACGTAGTCTAAGTTAAATAATTACAATTCCTTATAATAGTTCCCTTGAAAGATTCTACTATTTCAATATATGCGCATAGTTAAATATAGTTGACTCTCATAAAATGAAGTAACTTTGTCAATTTTTAAGGGTAATCTAAGGATAAAAACATGAATTACTCTCGCCATTTTACAAAATTACTTATAAAATGAAACACAAAATCGTTCTAATTAAACATACTTTATAATACGCAATTAAGGGAGGTATAGTATGTGGCAGATATGGTATTTTATTTTTAGTACGGATGTTAATCATACCCATTATATTAACAAGGACTAAAGTAGAAACATCAAAACTTTGTAAAACATAAATATCAATAATTCAAGAATTCAAATCCGCTCTCAAGCATTATACACCCAAAAGTAAAAACGGGGGAAAAAGGAATAGATGATTGATTTGTTAGTTCTCTAAGGGTTTTGATGATCTCCAATAATTGTAAACAAAGCATGAAGTTTTGCTGTCAAATGTGTAAAACTCATTGTCAGAGCAAAACTTGAGGTTTGCACAGAAACCTCGAGGTTTAGCCTTATAGAGACAATTTCAAGATTTCTGAACTGAGTCAAGACTTGAGTTTTTCAGAGAAAACTTGAGGTTTCAACTGATGAGTACAAATAATACCATATTTTCCCTATATTTCATGACGGAATTGAATGGTAAAAATGAGCTTGACTGTGATTCAATCGAGCAAAAAGGCATGTATTCATGATATAGGGACTGAGAGATAGAAATCATCCACATGTGCTAATAACAGCGTAATTTGCGATGCTATTAAGGGAAACTGTGTAGCAGAGTTGATACGATGCTATAGCATTCTGATAGCAGATCAAAGAGCAATACAAAGCACATGAATGTTATGGCAAAGTAGAGGACGCAATGATATGCGGTCGATATTCTTATTGTTTTATTTAGATGATTTCAGGAATTAAAGAAAAGGGCGATATTGACAGATAGGTTGCTGACGTAATAAATTAGAAGATGCGGAGGATCACAACTGAAAGATTTGGAAGAATCTCGTAGAATCAGCAGAAGCAATCTAATCTAATTTAATCAGAAGATACTGAAGATCCCAACGGAATAGGAAAATCTCAACTCGCTGCAACTTGCGCCACAAGAAAGTCTGATTATAAAAGGCAGCTGAGGAAACCCTAAGAGTTGAGCGGCACTGAGCTTAGAACGAGATTACATATTTAGCCGACTCTAGAGAAGAGTGAGAGATTTCACAAGGCACGGGAATTCCAGGACAACCCAGCATCCTCCCCTGTGGCGCGACGGAGAGAAGAAGACATGGAGTAGCAATGTGACAGGGCTCCTTCCACGCCGACGGAATTTCGTCAAGCTTTCTTTTTCCTTCTTTATTTTAGTATTTTTAAATCGTGGGTCATTCTGTTATTTTATGTTTCGTGTTTCCCTCGTCAGTCATGAACTAATTTACCTAAGGCTGAACGAGGATGATTTCTTAAGTATTTGATGAACCCAGTTGCATGCTTTTAATTCAATAAATTTGGTTTGCTGTCGGTATTTTAATTACTAGTCGGTTAACGGAAGTTAAGGGCTAGATCAGTGGCTTCACTTACTGGCAAGGAGTGGAGTTAGACCTCCGAGAAACAGATGCTTGCTAGGTGACCCGTGCACTTCATGGTCTATATTGTAGACTTCAGGAATGGGTCTACCGCTCGTCACCCTGAACACCCTGTGCATAGCAAAGATTTATAATTGAAAGTTACCATAGGAATATGGAATGAGTACAGGTAGCATCCTACGTATCGGACGCGGAAGCTTCGGTAGACAAGAGAGGTGGGGTAACTAGATAGCTTTGTGAGTAGCAACTATGCTGTAGCATGCGGAAGCTGCACTGTATGGATGTCGTAGCATTGTGTAAAGCAATTGGGGGATTGAAGCACTTAAGGACGATTTTGAGTCCAGCCTAACTTATCACTGATATCTTCTCTCGTTTATTGTTATTTTGCTAGTAGCATAGTACCAAAACCTCTCAAACCATATTATTTACTTTCTGTTTCGCAACTATAGTAGCAGTTGAGCGTCACTCTTTGGTATCACAGTCTCTGTGGGACGATACTCTACTTTCACTTTATTATTTGTTCGACTGGTTCGCCTACCATAAGGGAATTTGACCAACAAGTTTTTGGCGCCGTTGCCGGGGATTGCTGATACCTTCAGTGATGACACCCTTTTTGCTCAATAGTTGCGAATTATTTAATAAGAGCTCACTTCTTCTCTGTTCTCAATTGACAGGTACATTCTGTAGTGCATGCGCAATTCGCCCACCGCCAACCTAAAACCTTACGATCCAGAAATTGAACGCACTTACAAGCAAAGGCGCAGGAGGCAGAAGCGAAGAAGCCAAACTTTTGACTCAGCATGCATGGCGGATATACCTGTCAACCACGAACGAGAACAATGAGAGCGCATAGAGGTGCACTGGGATAACCAGGACCCTCCACCTCCATCTCCAGACCCTGATGCCAACAAGGTCGTCCTTCCCGTGGATTTCATAATCTTGGACTATGAAGCAGATGGCGATATCCCAATTCTTCTAGGAAGACCTTGCATGGAAACTGGGGGTGCGCTAATTGCTGTGGAAAAAGGAGAACTTTCTACGCGCATGAATGATGATCAGGTCACCTTCTCCGTACTTAAGACTGTGAAGTTCAAAGCCCCAATGGAGAAGTACCTACCCTCTCATGATAGCAGAAAAGGCACTAAAGAGGCAGGAAGCAGTCCTGCACCACCACAGCATTAACTTGCTATAGCAAAGTCCGGCTGAAGACTTTAAAGCAAGCGCTACTGGGAGGCAGCCCAATTTCATGATTCGTTAGCGTCACAGCAGGAGGGAACAAGTCCAACAGGGTCCTTGCTACGGCACGCAGAAAGGCATTACGGCCCCAGAATAGCAATATGGCAAGAGCCCAGCACTAGTCAGGTACACTCCTTATCTCTCTCTCGTTTCACTCTGCCTCTGCAATGGGGGGCATTGCATCGTTCAAGTGTGTGTGGGGGGGGATGACTAGATATAATCTGCCTTGAATGTGTTTGATCTGATTTACCCTGACCCTGCATTTAGCTTTGTTTGCACATACTAAAATTTTTTCAAATTGCATGATAGAGCATGAATAGAATCTTGTAGCAATGGAATGAATGTCTGTATAACTGAGCATAGCACAAGGGCCAAGGGGAACTGAACCTTTAGGCTTGGGAAATTGACGGTGCTAGCCAATCCGATGCAGGGTAGAGTGATAATGAGGAAGTTTAAAAGGAAGAACCCCTAATGGAAGGATTAATTGAGCCTAATTGTTTTATTCTGTGTACATGTCTGGCCGCCTGTGTTTGATCCTTGATTTGTCCTAGTTCTTAGATAAGCTACTTGGCGTCTGAGTTGAAATTCATAGAATAGAGGCATTCATATCATACCCATTGTTCCCATACACACACCATTAGTCATCATCTCCACATTGCTAACCCCTTTGAGCCACACAAGTATGCTATAGCAGAACAGGTTAGGTAAGAGAGCTGAAGGAGACTGTGAAAAAGTTGCTACAGCAGAGTATTCCCAAGAAAAGAAAGAAAAAAGAGAGAGAGAGACTGAAGAGCTGTTGATAATTCAAAAACAAAAAGAAGAAGAAGAAGAAGAAGAAGAAAAAGAAAAAGAAACCCAAGAAAAAAAAAGGGCTTGGAATAAAGAAACAGCATGAAGTACAAAGTTCAAGCAGGAACACTCGGATGAAGCCAACAGAAGAATAAGGAAATGACCTGCCCGAGCTGCTATAGCAGCCACCATCCTTTCTTACCTCATAACACTAAGCCATCCTCACAGCACAACCCAAAAAGTCCTTTTGATGAACGAATACTCAGATGCTAGGAGTAATCTTAGAACTCTGACAAGGCTATGGATCTTCCGGGCCTGCTAGACAAGAGAGAAATCAAAACCCCTTGGGTGAGAGAGTGCAAACACTGAATCCTGAGAGCCCCTTGAGACTTCCTCATTGGAACAACACCACGCTGATGAGCGATTGGCACTAGGCAGTAGGATTGCCGAATAGGGGATGGAAACTGAAAACAGGCGTGCAAGCAAGGTTATATGGGCAAGAATACTACAGCCATGAGCTTTTGTTCGCTTTATCTTATTTTTGCCCGGGAGTGCAAAAAGTTAAGTGTGGGGGTATTTGATGAGCACAAATAATACCATATTTTCCCTATATTTCATGACGGAATTGAATGGTAAAAATGAGCTTGACTGTGATTCCATCGAGCAAAAAGGCAAGTATTCATGATATAGGGACTGAGAGATAAAAATCATCCATATGTGCTAATAACAGCGTAATTCGCGATGCTTTTGAGGGAAACTGTGTAGCAGAGTTGATACGATGCTATAGCATTCTGACAGCAAATCGAAGAGCAATACAAAGCACATGAATGCTATGGCAAAGTAGAGGACGCAATGCTATGCAGTCAATATTCTGACTGTTTTATTTAGATGATTTCAAGAATTAAAGAAAAGGGCGATATTGACAGATAGGTTGCTGACGTAATAAATTAGAAGATACGAAGGATCACAACTGAAAGATTTGGAAGAATCTCGTAGAATCAGCAGAAGCAATCTAATCTAATCTAATTAGAAGATACTGAAGATCCCAACGGAATAGGAAAATCTCAACTCGCTGCAACTTGGGCCTCAAGAAAGCCCGATTATAAAAGGCAGTCGAGCAAACCCTAAGAGATGAGCGGCACTGAGCTTAGAATGACATTACATATTCGGCTGACTCCAAAGAAGAGTGAGAGATTTCACAAGGCACGAGAATTCCAAGACAACCCAGCATCCTCCCCTGTGGCGCGACGGAGAAAAGAAGACGTGGAGTAGCAACGTGACAGGGCTCCTTCCACGCCGTCGAAATTTCGTCAAGCTTTCTTTTTCCTTCTTTATTTTAGTATTTTTAAATCATGGGTCATTCTGTTATTTTCTGTTTCGTGTTTCCCTCGTCAATCATGAACTAATTTACCTAAGGCTGAACGAGGATGATTTCTTAAGTATTTGATGAACCCAATTACATGCTTTTAATTCAATAAATTTGGTTTGCTATCGGTGTTTTAATTACTAGTCGGTTAACGGAAGTTAAGGGATAGATCAGTGGCTTCACTTACTAGCAAGGAGTGGAGTTAGACCTCCGAGAAACAGATGCTTGCTAGGTGACCCGTGCACGGCATGGCCTATATTGTAGACTTCAGGAATGGGTCTACCGCTCGTCACCCTGAACACCCTGTGCATAGCAAAGATCTATACCCGAAAGTTACCATAGGAATATGGAATGAGTACAAGTAGCATCCTACGTATCAGACGCAGAAGCTTCGGTAGACAAGAGAGGTGGGGTAACCAGATAGCTTTGTGAGTAACAACTATGCTGTAGCATGCGGAAGCTGCACAGTATGGATGCCGTAGCATTGTGTAAAGCAACTAGAGGATTGAAACACTTAAGGACGATTCTGAGTTCAGCCTAACTTATCACTGATATCTTCTCTCGTTTATTGTTATTTTGCTAGTAGCATAGTACCAAAACTTCTCAAACCATATTATTTACTTTCTGTTTCGCAACTATAGTAGCAGTCGAGCGTCACTCTTTGGTATCACAGTCTCTGTGGGACGATACTCTACTTTCACTTTATTACTTGCTCGACTGGTTCGCTTGCCATAAGGGAATTTGACCAACATCAACACACAAAGACTTCTCAGCTTTTTCTGGGAAAATGCAAAACCCGAGGTTTCTGGTAAAACATCAACTTGAAAACCTCCAGTTTTTATCTAAAACGTCCAGGTTTTGGTTTTGACTTGAAAATTCCAGTTTCCACAAGTTTTGTGAAAACTTGAGGTTTGGTAAGAAACCTCGAGGTTTTGACTGGCAGAGAAAACTCAGATTTAACCAATGTTTCAAAACCTCCAGTTTTGTGAAAAACCTTCAGTTTTGAGTTTGACAAAATTTTCTCAAAGCTTTCACAATGAGTGAAAACTCGAGGTTTGGGGACAAACCTCGAGTTTTGTCCAGACAGAGAGCATCTATGTTTTCTCACTTTCCAAAACCTCCAGTTTTGCTTCAAAACCTCAAGGTTTCTGCCTTGGCGCAAAATTTCAAAGTTTTCTCATTTGAACAAAACTCGAGTTTTGGTGAGAAAACTCGAGGTTTTGGCAAACAGAGAGCAAGAAACTTTTCTCTGATTTGAAAACCTCCAGGTTTCAAGAAAATCTCCAGGTTTTCCCTTTAGCGCGATTTTTCAAAACTTTTATAGTTCTATGAAAACTTGAGGTTTGGTGAGAAACTTCGAGGTTTTGTCAACCCGAGAGCACTGAACCTTTTGAAGTTTTGAAAACCTCCAGTTTTGGTTAGAAACCTCAAATTTTGATGTTTTGGACATAAATCAACTTTACAAGTTCCAGTCCAAAACTCGAGGTTTGGAGAACAAACCTCGAGGTTTCAGCGCTGTATCAGAATTTCAAATTCTGTGATTTTGTAAATCACTCTTGTTTGATCTTAATACTTTTCAGTATTATTCTCTACTATTCCTAACTATGTTTAACCACTTTATTAGTGAGTTTCAGATGAATTAGAGAATATTTATTGAAGGTTTAAAGCAAAAGCAAAAAGTGACGTCAGTACATTAAATGCAAACCCAGAAAGTTGCAATCTTTTGGGTAATCTGTCTGCACACGTCTAGTAAAGAATTAAAGAATGTTTTCCACATCTAGCACCTGCTTTTCCAACGGATTAATTCACAGGAAGTCAACTCTGAACTTTTGCACAGCTGGATTAAGTGAAGAATAGAGAGAGAAGAAGACTAAACCACTCCCTAACCTTTGCTAAATATCTCCAACGGTTCTATTAGGAAAATCAACGGTCATTTAATGTACTCTGAGTATAAATAGAGTTGCATTCAAGTCTTCACAAGAACCACAACAACTGAAAACGAATTGCATTCAAAGTTCTTCACCTACCTTCAGTTTTCACTTGTAAAAGTATCTTTTGATATATAAGCTTCAGTGTTTATCATTATTCACTCTTAGAGAGAGTTTTTTTTTTTTATCTGTAAATAATTTATTGTAAAGAATCACAAGTCAAGGGGACTTGGTGATTTGGGAATACATTGATTACAACTTGTAAGGAGGAGTGAGTTCTAGTGAAAGAACTACTCTTGAGTACAGAGTGTGTAATCTTGTGATAGTGAAAATCCCAGAGAGTCTGGGGACTGGACGTAGGTCAAGTGGTTAGAACCGAACCAGTATAAATCTCTGTGTCTAGCTGCTCTTTTCCTTACTCCGTTCATCTCTGTTTTTGCTGCTTGAAAACAGAGTTATTTTTGAAATTTTTGAAATACCCAAGTCACCCCCTTCTTGGATATTTAGCTCCACTTTCATGATTATTGTGTTTTACAAAAGTAAAAGCAATGAACACGAAATTATCTTTCTTTACTTCATAATATTTCAGGAGATTAAGATTAATGTGAGACAACAGTTTTAAGGGAAAAAGAAAATTCATGCCTTCTTTTTATGCCAAATATGACAATTGAAAACTATTACGTGCAAAACTGATAGACAAGAATGCCCCACAAGGAGGAAAACAACGGAAACTAAAGGAGGAAAACAACGGAAACTAAGGGCATGTTTGGTTTCCTATTTTTAAACAGTTTTTATTTTGAAAATAAATAATAAAAAATATTAAAACATATTGAAAAAATATTAAAATTTGATCTGACAAACAAAACATTAAAACATCCTTTTCATGTTTTGTTACTTGTTATTTTATAAAACTCGGGGAGAGATAGAGAGCATTGTCTTTCCATCAAGAACAAAACTTAGGTCAAGTCAACTAGGTTATGTATTTCCATCAAGAACTTGCTTGGTTTGAATAACATTTCTTTTAAAGTTTTTATCACTTTCGAGTAGCAAATTTAAATTAATTTATGAGAAATTATTGAGCTAAGTATTATCAACTTTAATACAAAAGTATTGATGTTTAATTTAGAAATTATCTAATTCATTAACAAAAACAACCTCTTGAATGTCTTGGATGCTTTTGAGCCAAGCGCTTACTCGATGTGACATTTGCATCTTTCTAGTAATCACATATCGTTTGATATGTGTGTCTACATCCTTGTCCATTGCTTCAAGCCTTTTCTATTTAGCTTCCAAAGATTAAAGATTCCCTTCCAAGTCATTAATTGATGGAACCATATTTTAATGTGTTATTTTATGATTAATTTGGGGATTTAATCTAGTTAATTGGGCCAAAAATTTATTATTTATGATTAATTTAGATTAATGAGTGATTACATGAAAAATGTTAAAAAAGATAAAATTATCATAATTATTGAAATTACTCTTAATCATTGTTTCTTAGGTGCTTGAAGAAATTTGGCAATTGTAGTAAGCAATGCACTCACCAAAATTTGCAAAATACCACTAGTCACATTTTTTAAACAGTCTCTACAAATAAATAAATAAATAAGGCTTTTAGAGCCTTTTTTTCCCCCTAGTAATGAGAAGTGGGCATATTTCTTTATCATTTGGTCTTGTTGACTTTTCTTAGCAAAATTGCTCATTTCAATTTCATCAAGTAGGAGCAGGCACCAACAACCATTAGGAGTAAATGGTAAGGAATTTATTTTCCCACCACCATTTTCTCGGTTCAAGGCGTGAGAATGGCAAAAATGGTGTTGGGACTCTTCCCTCACGACCGTGGGCCTAACGCGGGGCAAAATCCTGATTAGTTGGAACCGAAGGTACCGATGAATCGGATGGGATACTAAAAAAAAGAAAGTATAAACAGGCAACTATTTAGGAAATAGAGTAATGCTCAGCAACTTGCAGAAGAAAACTTGCCCTGGGTTGTCTAAGGCATGCAAAAAGAATGGAGAACTCACATCCTTACTTGAAACCATCTCTCTCAGTGTTTAAACTCTTTTTCTTGGAACTTGGCTCTAATAACATAATAAATATGATGGAAACTCTCAAACATCATGCATTGAATAATGACGACAAGTACATACACATAAATATATAAGTGTGTATGTAGATGACGAAATTACATCATATCTCTAACTGGAAATATATGAATCTATCGTGATCGAGATTTGGGATACTAATCCTAGCTACTCAAAGACACTGACAGTAAATAATAGTGATAATATATTATTCTAATAACAATATGATATTATTCTTCAATTAGATTAAGGAAGTTAATTGAGTGAATTAATATGATAAGTATTTTCTTAAATGTTTTAGTCATCTTCCTCAATTCCTTCATTTCCTCCACTTATTGATTATGGTTGAGAGAGTATCAAAAAGCGTAAATTATGATAAGATTTATAAATATGAAAGACCAATTTTTTAAATATGTCTTATATTAAAGACGAGAGAGAATAGTAATTTTCTCAAAAATAATACTTAAGACTTATAACATATATATAGTTGAATATATTATTGATAAAAGCTTATTTGTTTTTCTTAGTTGTGTTCAACGTATTTTGTTCTTTTGTGCTCGTGCTCTTTAACATTATGTAATTTTTATAGATTTCACTCAATGATTTAGTGACCCTTGGTTTAACCACTCATAATTGTACGCTTAAGATCTTAATTAAGTAAACAACATGGTCCATTATATAGGAAGTATTCAAGAATAAAATTTTCGTCAAAAATAAACGAGGTTGCCATGGTAATTAATAATTGTTTTTTACTTTTACTCCTTACAGGAAAGAGAAAAAAGTGACAAATATTAAATATCTATTTAAAAATCACATTCTTAAATAAGGGTAACATAAATAATTTTTATCAATTTAAGATACATTAAATGATTTAACTAACATTTATTTGTCCATGTGAATTAGTTATATCATGGACTGAGAGAGTATTAGCATAAAATTTCTTTGAAAAATAAATCTTCGCACTAGACAGCCGTTACATTTTATCCGGTCCACAATAATGTTTCATTTTATCCGGTCCACGATAATGTTTCTTCTTCTTCTTCGCATAAAATTTCTTTGAAAAATAAATCTTCGCACTAGACAGCCGTTACATTTTATCCGGTCCACGATAATGTTTCATTTTATCCGGTCACTCCTCCTCCGCCCCCCCCCCCCCCCCCTATTTCTTCTTCTTCTTCTTCTCCCTACTTCTTCTTCTTCTTCTTAGCATAAAATTTCTTTGAAAAATAAATCTTCGCACTAGACAGCCGTTACATTTTATCCGGTCCACGATAATGTTTCATTTTTTCCGGTCACTTCTTCTTCTTCTTCTTCTTCTTCTTCTTACTAGACAGCCGTTACATTTTATCCGGTCCACGATAATGTTTCTTCTTCTTCTTCTTTATTAGATAGACGATTTTGAGTCGATCAAATACTAACATATTTTGAGTCGATCAAATACTAACATATAAAGTCTTTTGTATTTTTTTTTTACTCTTTCTTCTCTTTACAATGGGACCCACTCACTTGGGTGTATTATATAGACGATTTTGAGTCGATCAAATACTAACATATAAAGTCTTTTGTATTTTTTTTTACTCTTTCTTCTCTTTACAATGGGACCCACTCACTTTTATGTGAGTGTGTCAGAAAAAATATTTCTGCAGCAAAAGCAGAAACATTAAACGCTATATATATATATATATATATATATTACTCAACAAACTTAGTATGTACGCAATATCATACGATACATAAAAACTTAATTTGATAAAGTGCATATTATTTGACCCCAAAAAAAAAGTGTGCATATTATATATAAAATATTGTGTACGTAAAAACTTGATCTTATCAATTTCCATACTACAAGCTGTCCAATTTTTTCAGTTAAAAAGAATGAATAAATAAATTTAATTAGAAAAATATATGTACAGGATGTTGTTGTTGTCCTAATGTTTCTATATATACTACTTTGACCAAGTTTCAAATAAATTCGATATTCAGGTAAAAAAAAATTGATATACTATAATTTTAGAAGTGCTTAATTAGCTTGGTTTGAACAACATTGTTTTAATTGGTTTAAATCACTTTTGATCTCTAAAACAATATGCTAAGCTGGCATTCATCAAAATCACAAAGCAAAATGGTTGAGTTAGAGCTATTTCATCAATATTTTATCATTTTGATGTGTTTGTGTGTGTTTATTACTTTTTTTTTCTTCAAAAGTAAAGAACAACCACATGTTTGTTTTTTTGGGCTTACCTCATGCAGCAAGAGAACGCAACATTCATGAGTTGGGATAATAGTCGTTGATGTAATTGATAGGATTTGAAACGATGATGATGATGATTCCTTTAGTTAGTTTTGAAAAATAAATAGAAGCATCGAATTCCTTGATCGATCCTTTTGTAAATGGACATCGATGTGCTTTTGATAGATGTGGTGTTTTGATTTCCTTCAGTTTCTTTCAGATGAACATTGATTCATTTTTAATCCTGATTTTGTTTATAATTAATTGATATTGTTTTGACTTGTTTCTTTTGCTTTTGTCTGTTCTCACATTTAATTTAATTCTTAATTAGATGTTTGTTGCCCAGGTCAAGTCAAGAATCATAACATTTTTAATTAGCACTATGAAGGAATAGTGATAGCTCAACCAATGCAATAAACATCTTCCCAAGCATCCAAAGAAATCAAGAAAAGAACAGTTTAAGAATTGAAGCGATGCACTCACCAAAATGAATAATAATTTTTAAAAAAATTATAATATTTATTTAGCGATTCAAATTAGGTTCAGCCAAGTGCTCGAAGACTTGCGTGGACAGTGGTGATGGGAGGAGAGTTTACGGGTGTACATCGTAACGCTCTTAGAATGAGTTTTTCTTTTATCTCTGTTTTGGGGAATAAAAATGAATGAGAATCTCTGTTCTAAAAATGAATGAGAATTGTATTAGGTAAATTCGGTTTTTTTGTTTTTTTTTATTATTATTATTTTTTTCTGGATGAACCGATTTATTTTTTATGCTAGGTATAAAAACAAGAAGCAGAAAATTTCTGCTTCTCTACTGCAGGGTACAAAATCAAAATCATTTTTCTCAAAAAAAAAAAAGACTCCTTCCAAGCTCCAACGAACGATCAATCCTGTGTCACTTTCCAGTCTGCTTCATCATAGATATTCATCAGTAGTGACATTCTCCTCCTCTTCCATTTTTCTCTTGATTCCCCAAACACTGTTGTTTACTTGCTGGATTTAACTCTTTGAATTATTCACACCCTTTTCCATATCTCCATGTGAAACCTCACCGCTTCTTCCAAAAAGGCTTGAGAAATCTTGTCTCATCTTTTTCCATGCATCACTGCTCTTGAATTTTCATTGATCTATGTGGGCTGAATTGCTGAAAGATCCTTCAAGAACATGCTGGGGTTAGGGTTCGAAGATTGGGGGTTGACCCTGTAATTGTGTTGTTGTGGTTGAAATTTTTGGATCGATTCTATTGGTGGGACTTTTGTAATCTCTCTTGGATTTAAGAAATTGGAAAAAAAATTAAAAATTTAGGGTTTAAGGTTTATCTCTGTCTAGTGAATTCAGTATGCAATCAAGACGGAGTCAAGATCATATTATTGTATCTCCAACATTGCAGGCTCAACACCGACTTGAACTAGGTTCTCACTCAAACTGAAGAAAGGATGGGTTGGATCAGAATATTGGAGGAACTTGAATCCTCAAATGATTGATGGGTTGGAAGGGTTGCGGGTGCAAACAGGGGGCGAAGATTGGCATTCAGAATTGGAAAAAAAAAATGGTGTTAACAACCATAATTCTAATTTTCAGAGTAAATATAAAATAAGTTAACAAACGTAATTCTAATTCTTAAAATTCTTCTAAAGCACAGAATCAGAAAAAAAATTGTTTCATCTTAGAAATAATGCTGAGAAACAAAATGGTTGCCATGCGTACATGTGCAGCGGCGGTGACATGATGGCATGAGAAGGCTACACGTGGCAGTGGGTATGTTGAACCATACGTGGGCTTTGTATTGGACCTTAAGAGTAACAGTTGGTGGATGTTGCAAAACCCATCGGGCCATACGGGCAATGCTCCATACAAATTGATTTTGGGCTCACTTGGGCTTTCTAGGCCTCTGAATATGTTCCATTAAAATTATTTGACTTGTTTAAAATGGTTAGGATCCTTCTTAAAAAAAAAAAAAAAAAAGGGTTAGGATCCATTTTAATAGATATCATGAATTTTTACTTGTTGCCATTGCGCCTCGTGCGCCACTGGCTCCTAAGCTGGTCTTAGGAGTCCCAGCATCCCTTATGTAGCGGGATCGATCCCGCACCCCCCTCCCCTCTCAAGTATCAAAAAAACAAAAAACAAAATGAATTTTTACTTGTTGGATTGTTGCTTTATTTGTTAATTGCTTCATTTCTTTCGATGTCTTAAGTAATTAATGTTACCACAAGTCTTAAATATGCGACTTAGTTCAATTTATTAGAGAAATTAATAAAGCGAATTGAATTACCTCAAATCATTTATATTTATTATTTTTTCTCTAAACTAATTTGTCTAACTTATAAATTAATATATAGTTTAATCATAAACAACATATGATGTGATTAAGTAATTTATTTAGTTTCGTTAGTCTCTTAAAAAAAAAAAAGGTCAAAATGGACTACATACTAGAAAGTTCAAATCAACCGGTTATAGGATTTGAAACATTTCTAGTTTTTTTTTTTTTAAAAGAAAAAAAAGGCTTTCTTGCCTCAACATTTTGTATCAGGTAAGCTTTGCTTGTATGTACACAGTTTCTTCAAAATGAACGATGATATCTCCCTAATAACACAAATAATCAAACTAATCATTTATGGATGGGCTTGACTTGACGTACCTTTAATATCTAATTACTTATTGACACCCTTTTTAAATTAATTTTAAGAAAAAGAGATATGTTCAAAAGGCTAATTAATTTTACAAGAGTCATATTATAACCACTCAGAAAAGAAAAACTCAAACAGAATGACTATTGCTTTGCCGTACAGCAGGAAATGGTCACTCAGAGTTCAATTGAAGGCGAAATCCAATCCAGAAGCAAGCGTTATACCTGTAAAAAAATTTGTTTGCGAAAAGAAAAAAAAAAAAAAAGGCCAATTAGTTAACAAAATTAACAATTGCATGAAAGAGAACAAACAAGTGTAATCACATGATGATGTTGGCTAACTTTTTCCATTAAGTAAATAGATAACCAAAAACAAGGTGCTTATTAAAGGAAAGAAACTATTGCAAGACAAGTATTAATTATATGAGAGCAAAAAGAGTCATCTTAGAAATGTTAACTTACCAATATCATGCATGGCCGATGGTTGAAATTTAGATTGGAAATGGTTCTTGGCAGCAGGATCATCCCATTCTAAATTGTTCCACCAATCTTCCTCTCCATCGATAAGTGTCAATTTATCTTTGGCAGAGTTAGAATGAAGTGGTAACTTTTTCAGATTTGAACAATCATATATTCTGATGGCTTTTAGGGAAGGAAAAGGCAAGGCGGTTTTATGGATGCTCTGAAGCTTTGGCATGCCATATAGATTGAGTTTTACAAGGGAAGAGAATATAGTAGAATCCACTTTTTCATCTTCCTTTATCACTTGTTCGATTGAGTGGCAATAACGAATGACAAGTAATTGAAGCTTTGGGGCATGCTTGAGCCATGTTACATGTGTTAAGGAATTGCAACAAAAGATAGACACGCTTTGAAGGTTGGTTAGAGAGTAAGTTGTGTCATAAATACAAGAATCTTCCACTACTCTTGTCACACCTGACATGGCAAACTGCTGTAAATGCTTCATTTTAGAAATACATGCCAATAATAAATGCATCTCAATAATGGTGTCCCTCAATACCCCAAGACGAAGAGCACACATGTGATTTTGCAGCTTGTTCGAGTTAAATAACTTGTTGAGACCGTTCTTTGTTGTTATGTCAACATTTAGTTCTTCAATTTTTGGTAGACATTCCACCTCCTTTAGGAATTCTCCCTCCACCTCGCTATATTCTCCTCCAACTAATGGAGTTGCACTGCAAACTCTTAACACTCTTAGCTGTTGAAGATTTGATATCACTTCTAATGGAACAATTCCAATATTAGCAAGGCCCAAGTTCAAGTTGAGCACCTTCAAATTTTTCGGAATTTTCAAATTCTTCATCTCTTGGGGATACTCTTTGGGATACTCAACTTCAAATAAACTCAAAGAAAGATATTCTAACAGAACTAACCCACCAATTTCTTCAAGTCCATGCACAGAGCCATAGGGAGAATTTACTTCTAAAACCTTTAATTTGCTCATGTTTTTGATGTTTTTCAAATCTATCGTAAAGAACCTCAAGAATAGCGTTACTAGATTGGGGCAAGTTATAGGTGGTACAAGCCATTTTTCCCGTCCCGCTATGTTGATTGAAATCCTTTCGACAATTTTCCATGTTTCAACATCATCATGCGATAATGTTATTGCCTCTCCTTGTGCAAGAACCTTTTTAATTCTTTTCTCTTCATCACAAGCTAACCACAATGCCATGTCTCGAATCATATCATGCATCTTAAAGGAACGAATCACAAAAATATCATCTTCAACACTCTCCAACAAGCAGCAACGCTTTAACTTTGAAATCACAATACGACCGTCATTACGAATATCATGTATGGCTTTTGTCATATCTTTACAAAGAAGCCCCTCCCCTATCCATTTATCAATGATATCAATGACTCGAATCTCATAATCTTCTGGATATAATGCGCAGTATAAGAAACATTTTTTATGAGTGTCATCTGGCAATCGATCATAGCTCAACTTAAGGATAGAGAAAACTTTTGTCTCCAAATCTGAAGCAATCAATGAAGAGCTTGTTAATCTATTTATTGAGCCCTTCCATGCTTCAATGTCTTCCACACCAGCCATGGCACGTCCAACCACAATTAATGCAAGTGGCAACCCTTTGCACTTTGCAGCCATTTCTTTTGCTAGGTCTTTGATGTCAGGGTGTGAGTTTATCGTTTGCTCACCAACTTTCTTATAAAATAGTTCTAATGCTTCTTCCTCTTTTAAAAAATCTACTTTGAATGATTTTTGAGCTTCCACTTTTGCGCACACATCCTTCAATCTTGTTGTGAACAACACTTTGGACTCAGTATCTTTTGGATGTGGTACCCCCACCGAGCTCAATTCCAATCTCTCCCACACATCATCCAATAACAAAACAAATTTCTTCTTCTTTAAGACACCCAAAATCTTTGAAGATTTGTCTTCTTGATTATAGCAAGAACGCCAAGTACTATCTCCAATCCCTACAGATTTTCTTATATTGTCCATGATTTTATCCAAGTCAGGCTCTTTAGATACCTCCACCCAAATCCGAAAAAACTCTGGCCTTCTTTTCCAAAGTTCATTGTGAATTTTCCTCAATAAGGTGGTCTTTCCCACTCCTCCTGGCCCGTATAAACATATGACTTCAACCTCATTTGCTTCAATACTATTCCATACCTTAAGAAATATGGAATCTTGCCCCACGGTCTCAGCAAGAGGTATTTGACCAATCGGCTTACGTGGCATCTTTTGAGTAGTTGAAGAATCCTTACCAAGCTTTTGTCCCTTGGCGTTCAGATCTCCTACCTCATAGAGCATCTTGGCAACTTTCTTTCCTAACTTGTAGCTTGACTTGCAATTCTTTGGACAACATTTACTTAGGCATTTGTTTTGGATTTCTTGGGCTTCTTGAACTCGAACCTCTTTTATTTCCTGCAAATATAGAATTGTTAATTAGTTGGATATTCCCCCCCCCCCCCCCCCCCCCCAAACCCTTTTTTGGTGGAACCTTTGTACTAATTAAGCACACTTTCATACCAAGTATTGATATGCCAGATAGTAAGAACATGCAGATATTAAATGACTGAACTTTTATTGGCCAAATATGATTGACATTTTTTTTTTTAACTGAAAAATATGAATGACGTTTCTGAAAATTTTATTTTGTATATTAATAATATATATTAACATTAAAAGATTTTGCTAAATCCATCTTAATCTTAATCATTCTACGAGAAATGCTTAATGTATTGGTCAATTAATCAGTGGACCAAAACTCTACAATTTCTAGGAATGTGAAGCACCGAAATTTTAAGACCTAGCGACAAAAATGTTTGATGCTAAATAACAAACTTTAACCAGTTAAAGGCCCAACGCCAAAACATTTGTCATGGCATCTGTGGCAGCATATATAATCTAATTTTCGACTAATAATACTCTATATTACTTATTACACTTGTTGAACTTATTTATAAAAAAACAAATAATAGTTTGCCATCATAAAAAACAAAGTAAAGCAATTACAGTTGGTTCTGTATGCCCTTGAAAGATTATAATTTTTTCAATATATGCCTATAATAAAATATATTTGACTCTCTTCATTAGGGAGTAATTTTGTTAATTTTTAAGGTTATTTTTAGGATAAAACATGAACTGCTCTCAATATTTTGCAAAACGACTTATAAAATGAAACATAAAATCCTTCTGGAAGATACATTATAAGAGGCAATTAAGCTTTTTTTTTAGAAAAATGTTCTCAAGCATTTCACGCACTAAAAGAAAACCGGAAAAGAGGGAGAGAGCAAAGAATGAATACCTGAATTGAAAACAACTAATTAAAAACGAAATGTTGAATTAAACCTTTGACATCCAGCCTGATAATAAATAAATAAATAAACCTTTGAGGGACTTTGGGATAGAGATGTCTTGCCTATAATAATACTAAATTTTTTTTTTTATATATTGAATAATGTTAACAAGTATTTGTTTGAAAACAATTTAAAATTGCAAGAAATGAATTAAAAATAGTATTCAAAATGAAATTAGATAACATTATAAGACAACATGTTGAATTAGACATTCATCAAAATTTATGTCCCTGGCATTTATTTTATACTTTATATATGCATTCATATATATATATATATATATATATTATATATATATATATATATATATATATATTCTTTTAATATTAATATTAATACTCCGTCCATTGATATATCCCTCAAGGTGATGATCTTATAATGTTGATTTTCGTGAAAATGATACTTGAGACTCATAACATAGAGTTGAATGCTATTTATTTATATATTCTGGACAAAAGCTTACTTATTTATTTTAATTGTTTGGGACAAGGAGTAAAAATACACACAACCTTTTCCCCCAGGAGTACCCAGGACCACGACCTTCAACTGGAGCAAAAATACACACGACGTTACGTTTTGGGAGCGCCCAGCACCACGGCCGTTAGTCAACCGTTAGTTGACCATTAACTTGGATGGAACGCTGACGTGGTGATGACGTGGCGCTGACACGCTGATGTGGCCGCTGACGTGGAATAAAAAATTCAAAAAAAAAGGGAAAATTAAAAAAAAATAGGAATTTTTTTTAAAAAATAACTAAAAAAAATGTAAAAATTCCAAAAAAAAAAATACAAAAAATGAGGAAAAAAATTTAAAAATTCGAAAAAAATTAAAATAATTAGGAAAAAAATTAAAATATTTATTAAAAAATTAAAAAAATTAGGAAAAAATTAAAATAATACAAATTCAAAAAATTAGAAATAATTAAAATAATTAGAAAATATTCAAAAAATTAGGAAAATATTCAAAAAAAATTAAAATAATTAGAAATAAATTAAAATACTCCAGCCAATGGGCCCCACCACTGACCACCCTACCGTCGGCCGCCGGCGGTGATCGGTTGCCCTTTATTATATACTCCCTCCAGTCGTAATTATAAGGCAACATTTGAAAGTCTTTTTTGGTCCTAATTATAATACAACATTCTGATTTTTGTCAATTTCTTCCTAAAAGATGCCTACTGAAATTTATTTCTATTTATTTTAATTTTATGAATTTTTTTCCTAATTATTTGATTTTTTTTCTAATTTTTTGAATTTTTTATAATTTTTTTAATTTTTTTCTCAAATTATTTTAATTTTTTTCCTAATTTTAAATTTTTCTTCCTCATTTTTTGTATTTTTTTCTAATTTTGTACATTTTTTTCGAATTATTTTAATTATTTTAAAAAAATTTCTAATTTTTTTGAATTTTTCCTTCTTTTTTTTTGAATTTTTTATTCCACGTCAGCGGCCACGTCAGCGTGTCAGCGCTATGTCATCACCACGTCAGCGTTCCATCCAAGTTAACGGTCAACTAACGGTTGACTAACGGCCATGGTGCTGGGCGCTCCCAAAACGTAACGTCGTGTGTATTTTTGTTCTAGTTGAAAGGTCGTGGTGCTGGGCGCTCCTGGAGAAAAAGTTGTATGTATTTTTGCTCCTTGTCTCTAATTGTTTTGAAAGCATTTTTCCTTTTTTGCTCACTTGCTCTTTATTTATTTACCTTTAACATTGTGCCATTTTTATGAATATGATTTCACTTGTTGATCATTTGATCGATTGACCTATGGTTTAGACCCTCATAATTAGACGCTGAATAACATAATTAAGTAAACAACATTATTAGCATAAAACTTCTTTGAAAAATAAATCTTCGCAATGCACTAGTTGCCGCTACGGTTAAAGTCTTTCGTATTTTGTTTCAATGATTACACACACACACACACAACAAACTTAGTATATACAGGCAATATAATACGATTTCACCAAAAAACTTAATTTGATAGTATGCATATTATATATGAAATATCGTGTACATAAAAACTAGATCCTATCAAATTTTTTCAGTTAAAAGAAATGAAGAAATAAAACTAGTTAGAAAAATATGTACGACATATTGTTGTGGTCCTAATGTTTCTATACTACTGTGACCCCATTTCAAATAAATTCGACACAAGTTTCATACGTATCTGAAATTTTTCAGGAAGTTTATATCACTTTTGATTTCTTCTAACAAATTTAAATTAATTCATGAGAAACTATTGACCTAAGTATTTATAACTTGAACTAATTAACAATCAAGTAGACAATAACATTACATACATAGTAAAACACTTGGTTAAAAAAGGACAGATGTAAATGAAGAGTATTACCTCTTGAATGTTTTGGATACGTTCCTGAATGTTTTGGATATGTTCGAGCCATAAACGGACTTCATGTGTCCTTTCCATCTCTCCTGTTTCTTCTTCTGCTTTAATTTTTGCTTCCACATCCTTCTTCTTTGCTTCAAGATCATTCCATTTAGCTTCCAGAGACTGAAGGTTCTCTTCCAAGTCACAAATAAAGTCAGCTTGTTGTTTGGCACAAACACACAAATACTTTGTTATTTCCCATATGATATCTCCCACTTTCTCCATATCTGCCTCTCACTTTTGATCTTTCAAACAATGCTAAGCTCGCATTCATCCAAAATAACACAGCAAATGTTTTAAGTTAGAGCTCTTTTCCAGAAATATTTTGTCATGGTGTATGTGTTTGTGTGTGTTTAATTATAATTTTTGGGGCTTACCTGGTACAACAAGAGATTGCAACATTCATGAGTTGGGATGATCGTCGTGGATGCAATTTATAGGATTTGAAATTATATGATTCCTTTCTTTAATGTTGAAAAATAAAAATTGAAGCATCTAATTATTCCTTACTTGATCTTTTTCTTTCAGATGGGGATTTTGATTTGTTCTTTATGCTTCTTTTGATTTCTTTCTTTTGCTTTCGTCTATTCTCACAATAATGAACAAGCAAGGAATATCATCATACAAAATATTTTCATTCACAAAATGGCATTACAAAATTTACAGTATTGAGATATTGAGATAAACGAGCTTTTACTTTCCCCGTGCGTTATACGAATGATAGTATTTCATGGATTACTTAAACATATTTTACTTCCGAAGTGATGTTACTTTCTTCTCTTTAAAAAATATTAAGACATCATTATCAATAAATTACTACCGATTAAAAATGAAACATCAATAATGTTAAACAAAAATATTCTTCAATCGATTTAGAATACATATTACAAATAAAATTTCAACACATTTTTGAAAGAGCGCTTATCACGTATCTGGTAGTGAAGAATTTACTCATTTGAGGAGATATATTGTATATCATAATCCCATTCATTCCAAAGCAACCAAATTCCCCCAACAAATCCAATAGCTTCAACATGAATCCAATTATTGAATCTAAGTTTCCTCACCACTCAGTCAGCTTTGGAACCATTGATACATCTTCATGATATCTGGTGGTTTGGGACAAAGATGAAGACTTAATTGATCCTTCTTGTCTGATAATCCCATTGAATGCAACGTCTCCCTCCTATCTGAAATTTCGATTCTAGCCTGATCACAATTGCTCAAGTCCCACTAACATTATGATGTGATATTTGTTTTGTCACAATTGGATTTCATCTATCCATCTTCCCCACTTTTCATTAAGTATAAAGTTTTTTCTCTGGCTTTCCCTTTTAATTTAATATTTTCTTTATCTTAAATTACAAATTTATTTTTCCCCTTTTCATATTAGCTTAAATTTGACTGATTATTTAAAATAAATAAATAATTAAATTCAATTGCTTTCATCTTGTTGCATTCTTCTTTATTTGGTGTGAACTTCATTTTACTTTGTCTCATATGGACAACAATTTTTGAAAATCAGAAAGGATCAGCTTCTCTCCTTTGCCACTATTCCCTACTACCATCCGCTGCTTTAAAACGCTCCATTTTCTATGCAAAATGAACATGAGAAGTTTAACTTGGGTGAGAGACACAATGAAAGAGATAGTGTAATATCATACCACATGTATGGGAAAGGGTTAAAGTTGGGGTAAATTAAATTTTCACTTTAAGTTATTTTAATATATTTTGGAAAATAATTTTTCTTAACCTAAAAACTCTAGAAATTCCAAAGAAATTTTGAGAAGCATAAATAAATCTTTTTTTAGTTCGTCAAAAAAGTCCAAGATAATATTTAAAATATTAGATATATGCAGTAAGTAAATGAGATAGAATAATAATGATTTATTTCAAATATTACATATGTTAAATTTTTTACATATATGAATATATAATTGAATTCTGTGATTTTTTTTCCTTATGAGAAAATAATTTTTTAGGGTAAATAAAAGAAAAATAATTTACCTTAACCTAAAAACACTAAAAATTCCAAAGAGATTTTAAGATGTTAAATAAATCTTTTTTAGTAAAAAGAAACTGAGATAATACTTAAAAAATTAAATACATGTAAGTAAATGAAATAGAATCAATATATATATATATATATATATATATATATATATATATATATATATATATATATATAAAAGTGTTTAAATTATAAAATGTCTTTCTTCTTGATATGTCTCTCATTAACAAAAGTATTTGTGAGAAATTTGATATTCATAAGGTCGAACGTCCCATTAATTAAATATATAAATAATGTTTCAAAAGAATACTTTATAAACTTGTAAATACAATCTAACCCAAAAAATAGATATAAAAATAGACATTTTTGTTTTTAACAATCTAGCAATTCAGAAGTAAGGAAAAATAAATATATATTGATAAAAAATCATGTAACTTTTGTGACTAAAAAATTATCTCAAGTAATACCTGAATCTAATTGAAAACAAAAGTTTATCAAAAAACATATCTTAGTGTATATTGAGATGAAAATAGTGACATCACAAACACATACTAAGATAAATAGTTTTTCCTCGACAATGCCACTTTTTTAATGCTACTGGGTGTCAAAATGCACAAGAGAAAATAGAATAGCTTGAAGATAAGACAGATCACTTACCCATAACAAAACTGAGAAGAAATGGAACAGCAGCATGCAGTTCATTAGGCATAGCCTCCAAGATAGGAAACAAAGGCTGCAATTGAGATCTGCCAAATGATGTAGCTAGTTTGGAAAGCCATACTGTAAAATTTTAGTGGAGGATTGACCCAAGACAAGAACAAATTTTACAAAATGAATAGAGTATCTCAGATTCACCAGGATGAGTTAATATCAGTACTAGGTCAACTGTTGGATTACGAGAAGCAACAGCAAGTGCTAAGCATCCTCCAAAAGAATCTCCCACCAAATAAATTGGTTTATTTGGAAATGAAGCATGCTCTAGATTTACAGCTTCTTCAACAATTTTCACCAGTCCTTAATATTTGTGAAATTCAAGAAAATAAGTTTCAGTTAAGTACTGATAATAACAACAACTATATGACACAATAATGCTTTAAAACATTAAGACCTTCGAATGAAGTTCGGTCATGAACAGGAATATGCAAGCAGCGAACTTCGAAAGCCCTGCACTGGTGGAAGAAAAAGTAAAAAGAAAAGACTAATGCTTCTACAAATATGTCTATAAGTCAATGTCAAATTGGTTGTCGTCATTTATTTATATATATAAGGAATTACAAGCATCCACAAGAAGCATAACAATCTAGAATGGACTCATCAAGGATTGCTACAGTATTCAGTGAAAGGTCTGGACAGTACATAAAAAACGTGAAGGCATTGAAATCAATATCACCACATTAACATGATCTCCAAAATATGTAATTAACACACACCTCATTCATTACTGACGGCAACTGATCAACAAATTTAGTCAATGAAGTTAGAACCTCCCGCTCAGTTTCTTGTACAATTGATCCAACAACATTCAACATTGTCTTCCATGCATCTCCTGTATATAGGATGACCAGTACATGTATCAAACATACACAAGTTCAAAACACATGCGTATATATACGTGCACTAAATTATTACAAGAGATGGACAAGAATTTTGGGTTTAACGTAGTGCTGATGACTTTTGTCCTAATCAAGGAACTTGGGGATGAAATGGCTTGGCCATGTTTAACTGGTCAGAAATTCCAAAGCCAGGAACCGGGGTGACCTTGACAAGCTTCTTCTAGCTTTGGCAATTGATACCCCATCTTAAGCAAGGTGATGCAATGTCTATTGTCTACCCAGCCAACAAAGTGAGGTGAGTCCAGCCCCTCGGAGATTCACTTGATGAACAACTATTGTCAAGAGCCTTACCATGCCACTTCGGCCTTTTCAGTGGGGGAGCAAACATGACTACAATATTGATAAAATTGTTGACAAGTGACCAGTGAAATGACAAATTAGTGGGGTCATAAGTTGATAAAAGTGATGTGTTTAAATTTTAATGCCGAAAAGAGTAAGATATAAGCTTTCAAGTTGAGAAATATATAGCTTATACAATTACACTACACCTCTGCAACGCAAACCATCATAAGCAAGCTAATGAGCTACCAGTTGTATTTGTAGCCATTGCATATGCAGGAGTTGCTACCACGGCTGGCATCATCTGACTGACGACAGGACCCAACTGCAGAATAGTTCAAGCAAACCTTCAGAGCACAATTTAGACAAGAAACTCAACACAAAAAGCCCAATTTTATCAAAATTTGATTATGAACATTAG
This sequence comes from Acacia crassicarpa, assembly GCA_034222035.1. Classification (NCBI taxonomy): domain Eukaryota; kingdom Viridiplantae; phylum Streptophyta; class Magnoliopsida; order Fabales; family Fabaceae; genus Acacia; species Acacia crassicarpa. Next base: position 300,393 of record JAWXYG010000019.1, on the reverse strand, counting down.
AAGGCCTTTGCACCACAGCTTCTCTATCCGACAGCCATATGAAGCGGGTGAATGAAGCAATTTACTCCAGTATGTTTAATGCTATACAGAACAGGGTATATATAGGAAACTATCAACTCCATTACAATTACCAACGTCATTGATTGTCCTTAACCAACTAGATATTCTATCTAGATTGCTTGTAAGTTTGGTGAATGAACTGAACTTTATGGTGAGTATGAATGCTGCACTTAGGGCATTACAAAAGACTAAGGAATTATCTTAAAAATGGAATTGGTTGCTTAACTGCTTAATGCTTCTACATGAATAAGCATCGAACTCAATAAGTTGTTTCAACGTATAACCTTCCATGGTTATTGTATTATTGAGTTAAAGCCCCACACCATCAATTCTTCAACCTAAAAGGTAAACAGAGCATGAATATCATATATTTATTATATACCATCCACAATATACATACATCAACAATACAAGATATATTGGCCAAAACATAATAAGCATGTCTGCAGGTAAAGAATTCTCTTCTCCATTGTGACTTGAAGAGAGTGCAATAGATACAACATCCGCAGGCAAGAGATCAGTGCCAGAGAGTTTTACCCATCTATAATTTAGAGCAAAATCCAAGTATATAAGCAACTTCAGAGACCATACTAATAAAACCTAGTATAAGCTTATTTAGGATGCAACAACAAACTTGCCACAGCGATGAACCATTGAGTTCCGACTATCAATACTAACACGTCTCAACTCAGCTAGAGTCTTCAGTGGGATTTTTGCCATAGTCAACTCAAACATAAACAGCATAAATAGAGTAAACAAACTGTAATACTATTATTCATCCAAGCACCAAAGACCCACACAGAAAACCTGTCCTCATTTAGAAGGTTATGGGTAGGAACAATGGACCATAGGAATGAAGAATGAAATATTGGAAAGAGAAAATTTATTTGGCTTTGTTGTAAATTTTTTTTAATTTTTTTAATTTTATTTTTTTGCTCAAGGCTTTGTCGGTAAATCAAATATAAAAAGAGAGCAAAAGGATGAGCTCAAGTATCTACCTCATCGATCGCAGATGCAGGTGGGGGTGGAGATTTGGTTGGTGGCGAGCTCAGTGGAACAGGAGAAGGGGGAGAAGAAACAGGAACCGGTTGATATACAAAAAAGTTCAGAAAAATCACAAAAACGTGCTCTAAAAGTAGCTAAAGCATACCTGGCAAAGGAAACCTCTGATTCTATTAACTCTCACAACGATGATGTCCACACATACTCCCGAAGTAAGTTCGAAAAATAGGATGAGAAGCTGGATCGAAAAATAAGATGAAGGGGACATTCATGATTCTATCAACTTCCACCATCCTCACACTTTTCGTGAAACCCTTACCTCCAGATCCTCTTCGAACCTTCTTCCCTTCGTCAAATAGGAGCTTCAGATGATCGAAATTTTGAGAGAGAAGCTGGATCGAAATTTTGAATTTTGAATCTGAGCAAAGACGAAGGGCACAGACGAGAATTGTGATTTGAGAGAAGAAAGGTCTGGGAAGTGAAAAAGGGAGGGAGCATCAGAGCCATCGAGAAGGAAAAAAGCAAAAGAAAGGAGCGCAGTAGCGTCTCGTGAACACGCACGGAGCCCGGAGCCCGGTGCCGGTGCAAAAGAGACGGCTCATGAACAGTAAAATGTATCTGAAGCCAAAGATAAATCATATAAATCATATAAGAGTTGGCTTTGGGGATGAGTTTTTTATTGATATATATTGATATATTGATGATAATTAAATTAGTGCTCAGAAATTAGTAATGGATGGTTGACAATCATTTGACTCAACATAGATGTTGAGAAATAAAATATATTATATTAGGGATTTATTTTTCTCATGTTGCATAAGAAAAATAAGACTCCTACACACATATAAAATGGTAGAACCTACAGATATATATAGTATTAATTATATATATATGTGGGTCCCACCATTTTATATGTGTGTGGCATGAGAAAACATTTTTCCAGTAACATGAGAAATGTTTTTCCCATTATAAAATACCAAAAAAAAAAAAAGAACAAGTTAATGAAATTCAAAAGCCACTGGCGAACTGATCAGTCACTTTTGAAACTTAAATATGTTATTTGCAATTAAAATTTCTAAATTTGCAATTGTTTGAATCAAGCATTTATAACTCATTATAATTAAGAAAATTATTAGAAACCTAACTATCATTAGTTCAGTCATTTCGGATCTTACTGATATTATCTCATTATTATCTTAAAATACTAGTCGATAATGGAATGCTAAACTCATCTTATCATTGATACTTCAAATGAAATTAATATAGAATATTTCTTTTATTTAAACCAGATTGATTTCCACATACGCATGGAATAGGAAAAATAAATCAAACAAGATACCAAGAGATGCTTCTGTCACTTTATTGGTTTCATTATTGGGGCAGTAAACATTACATTTACAAGTAGTATTTCTTAGGATAAGTGTAAATGAACACAATACCAAGAGATCCCCAAAAAAAAAAAAAAGTAATTATAGTAAATTAAAGTCTACTTAGTCAATTAAAAGGGAAAATAAAATAAAGAAAAAACCAAGACAATAATGAAGGATTATTTCAGAGGGCTCTATATAATTATAACTAATTCCGCCACAAGGTCACAATTGGTAAATTAGTTTTATTTATTCCAACAAATAGTTTTAAAATGATCTAATGCCCCTTTTTCGTTTGCTTTTCCTTTCAGATTTCATGTACTGTTTTTTTCTTATTAAAGAAATTAACGTATTAGACTATTGGTTCTATTCTAGTTCTAGCAAATGATTTAATAGAAATTCAGGGCAAATTGATGATTGATCACGCTCAACAAGGCAAGAGGAGTCACATTAAATCCATTTATTTCATTTCTCAAACATACAATGTAGCTAGCTATAGTACTTGATGTTGCAGAAGCTGGAGCACCTAAAAATACAGCTTTTGACTTTTCTTGGATCTGCGATAACAAAAGAGTCAAAGTGTGTGTATGTGTGTATTCTTTTTTGGCATCATAATTCAAATTGTATGTACTTGTTATCCTTTTTTGTTATTAAAACTGATATAATCATATAGTCTTTTAAGACACATTTAACTATTTTTTTTTAAAAAAAAAATCAATTTAGGTATCTTCATTACTCAAAATCAGAACAATTACAGACGTACTGGAAAGCGTAAGCAAATGAAGCAACACAGAAAGCAAACTACAAGACAGAAAGCACGTAACATAGGAATCTAATGGCTACTGGAAATAAAAACCAGAGACAAAGTGAATCATCCAGGATCGAAAGTGCTGGGTTGCATGGAGGCTTGAACCCACTGATGCCTGATGCTCTACATATCAGTTTCCAGCACATGTGACAAAGGAGGTAAGGGTATTTCTACCCACCCAATTGGACACACCCCCTTATTGGTGTTTACAACAATCCAATCTGTTGCATAGTTCCCCTGACAAGGAGTGAAGTGAAGAGCCAAACTGGAATCAGATTTAAGAGCATGGAAGATGTCGTTGAGAATGCCACAAGATTGCCATTCACAAAGATCATGGTGATTCTGTTCCACACAGCGACTGAGTAATTGGTTGTCAGTTTCGAAAATAAAGTTCTTATTACCTAGGTCATGAGCTATCATCAAAGCTCTTTTTAAGGCTAGCACTTCGGTCATGAAAGCCGATATTGATTTAACCTTATCAGCAAAGGTCCACTGTACACAGCCTCGATGGTCATGACATACTAAGCCTATGGCGGCAGAAGCAGACGATTCAAAGAAAGAACCACCGAAGTTGACTTTTAGCCTGTTTGCAACAAGGGGAACCTAGCAGATATCCTTCTTTGAATGCACGTTAATAGCGGTGTCGGTGAGGGGTGGATAATTTGCATCCCAGTAACTACGAATGGCCTGGTTGGCATTCTCTATCACTCCACTTGGATTGGGTTGAACGTCGTTGAAGACCCAGTCGTTCCTTCCCTTCCATATGAACTATAACAGCCAACTGATGAGAGCTGTGTCGTAATCAGTAGGAGGTCAATGGCTTCATAACTTCAGTCCACCAATGTTTGAAATTGTGGATATTCATCAACTCACTCTTTATGGATAGGCTACTTCCAAACCACATGCATCGCACCCATTGGCAATGAAAGAAAAGGTGTTCCAGTGATTCATTAAGAACATGGAAAAGTGGGCACATCTCCATGGGGCCCCTCTTTCTTTTAGCAAGGGCTTTATTAGTGGTGATGGCATCTGAGAGACAACGCCATATGAAATTGACAACTTGTGGGATGGCTTTGATACTTCACTTGAGATTTGGATCGACAGACCTGCGGTCTGGGGAGATACCGTGGGATTAGGAGGTGTGAGATAATATCCTAGCTTCACAGAATAGGCTCCATTTGTAGCAAGTGTCCACCTCAGTCGATCATCTGTGGGCCTCCGAGGTAATGGAATTGCTATGATAGCATTGCTGGCTTGATCATTAATATCTCGCCTAATAGAGATGAGGTTCCAATTCCTGCTATCCACATCAATTAAAGAAGCAACCTGTAAATCTGATTCTTTGAGCCTTTCTTCATTGGTCTCTAGTATGAGATTAGGTAGAGAGGGAATCCAATTGTCCTTCTAGATATGAGCAGTCTCTCCATTGCCTATCTACCAGCATAAATCTTTTTTAATAAAATGTCTCCCTTCTAGAGTGCTTGATAAACACCATGAGGCTCTATGTCCTTTTTTCGCATCCAAGAAGACGCCATTAGGGAAATAGAGACTCTTAAGGACTTTTACCCACAGATCATTGGAGTTTTGAGTTAGCCGCCAGGTTGTCTTGGCTAGGAGGGAATTATTAAATGTGATAAGTCACGAAAGCCCATACCTCCCTCAGTCTTAGGCCTTGTGAGTTTTTTCCATGCCAGCCAATAAGTTTTATTTTGTCCTTGCCACCAGGAATTTGCCACTAGACTGCTAAGTTCTTTATAGGTTTTGACCGAGAATTTGAAGTATGTCATGAGAAAGATTGGAATAGTGTTGATGACAACTTTGATCATAACTTCGCTTCCTGCAAATGAGAGGTGTTTGCAGCTCCATCCAAGGACTTTTTTGCTCATCTTCTCACAAACATATGCTAGCACCTGATACTTGGTTTTCCCTCAAACACTAGGGATCCCCAAATATTTGCCTTGATCCAAGCTTTCACCAATGCTAAGGATGTCGCAGATATCCTTTCTAAGTAGATCTGGGGTATTGTGTGAGAACACAATGCTTGATTTCTCCAGGTTAACTGCCTGACCTTACGCCACATTGTATTGATGTAGAGTATCTGCTAGGTTTTGATAGTTCTGGGGGTCTGCATGCATAAAAAACAAGGCATCATTTGCGAAGAAACTATGAGATAACACCGGGCAATTATTGTTGAATTTAATCCCATCTAAGCGACCCTGCAATAGAGATTTGTTAACCACGCATGTGAGGACCTCCAAGGAAAAAATAAAAAGATATGGAGATAAGGGGTCTCCCTGTCAGAGTCCTCTACCCAGTTTGATGGATGCTATTTTCTCCCCTACAATACATAAGGTGGACGGTTTCCACACAATTCATAACCAAGTTGACCCACTTTTGTGTGAAGCCAAACTTTAGCAGTGCCTTCCTCAAGAAATCCCTTTCAACCCATCATAGGCCTTGCTCATGTCCAATTTAAGGCGAATTCAAACTTATTTCGAGTTTTCCGTTGTCTTAAATAATGAAACACTTCATTAGCTATGATAATGTTGTCCTGAATTAGTCGGCTTGGAACAAATGCCCCTTGATTAGGAGAAATACATTTGTCAAGGCAACACTTCATTCTATTGGATAACACTTTGGAAATGATTTTATATGAAAAGTTACAAAGGCCAATAGGTCTGAAGTGTGAGACTGCTTCAGGCTTGTCAATTTTTGGGATGAGAGTGATGTTGGTACCATTAATATCATCAAGAGGAAGATTCATTTCAAAAAAATTATTTTACCATTTTAAACATAGATTCACCCACCTCTTCCCAAGAAAACTGGTAAAATTTACCTAGAAAGCCATCAGGGCCTGGGGCTTTCGAACCTTCCAAGTCAAAGGCTGCTAATCAAACTTCTTCCCTTGTAATGGGGTGGAGGAGGAGTGTATTTGTAGCATTATCGACTTTTGGGTCAATGGATTCCAGAACTTTGACAAACTCCCTATGCCCTGAAGGGGAGAACAGGTTAGTGAAGAAACCTGCAAACATATTATTTATGATACCTTTGTCCTGAGTCCACATTCCATTTTCGTCTTTGATACTTAAGATCGAATTTCGTCTTCTCTTGATTAGGGTGGTGAGGTAGAAGAATTTAGAATTTTTATCACCAGCTGTGAGCCATGAAATGTGTGAGTGTTGCCACCAATAACTCTCCTCTTGGTTTAGTAGCTCCTCTTGCTCCTCTATTTTCTCTCAATTCTCTCCTTCATTGAGAGCTCTAATTCCTCTCCTTCGTTGAGAGTCACCCCTTCCTCCCTGTGGAAGCCCCCTTCCCTTCCCCTGCTTTATAACCTTCTCATCCGAAACACCAACTTGAGTTCCTATGAGTTCTACCTCTCTCTAGAATTTGTGCCTTTTGAAACTTCAATCCTCAGATAACGGAGATGGGCTCGAACAGCAACAATACTAGATGCACCAAGGAAGTACATCTGAACCTCAGGAATTCTATCAATGTCCAGAAGGGTCATGCCCTTGTAGGGCGATTGGAGACTGACAAATCTCTCAATAGAGGCATTGTGATATCTATGATCAAGAAAGGTTAGGGAATTGACAAAGGAATGGAGATCCATGAGATGTCCAGTAATAAGGCCTTTCTTTTTCGATTCACAAAGCAGGAAGACTATCACCAAGTATTGAAGGGGCATCCGTGGTCCATTCAAAGTGCTTTGCTTAATCTTCAACCATGGGATGACTATATGTTCTTTTAGGAGGTAAACTTTGATTGGTGCCCGTTTTGGATTCAATTCCATGGTCTGCCGCATGTTGCCTTTGATTGTGAGAACGCTATCACCTTGGGTAATGCTATAGGGAAAACCCTGATGTATGAGTCACCAAAGATACAGGGTCACCTTTCTCGAACCTTCATCCGAACCCGTGTCCTCATCAATATTCTAAATCCACTTATTGCAGATTTCTGAGTTCCTAGACCTCAACAGGACCCGATCTGGGTTTCTATTCGGTATGAACGATTGCAAAATTATTGTTTTGACTGTGGGAGAATTGGCCATGAAGCTAGAAATTGCAAATTCCCAACAGAATCCACCAATGATGCTATGACTGATGAGCAAGTGGGGAACGACTTGGGCACACAACATGTGAAGACCATTGAGGATGCTCTTGTGGCTTACGATATGGACTGGGTTGAATCGTCATCACTGAACAAAAAGCCCTCGTCGACAATTGAACAAGGACTCAACTGGAGATTGGTCAGCAACGACTCCCAACAGGGTATCACCCTTGATCGCGGCAAAAATTCCGCCAGTCATTTAATATATCCCAAAGATAAAGCTGGAATTGGAAAAGTAATTTTAAAAATCCCATCTACTGTGCAAAATCAGGAAAGTACCGAAACATCCTCTCCCTTCATGATCACGGCACCTGCTGCGGAGCCATTAACCAAAAATCCTGGGCTTAATGGAAATCCCCACATTCAAGGCTACAAAATCCCTATCGGACTATCAGGCAATGATCTTTCAAATAACGGCACGTAGATTTATGGGGGCTCTGATTTTGAGCCAAGCAAAAGGGGGATCCGAATAAAGGAAATCCTTAATGATATGGCCCTACATCGTGTGTAATACCCCAGATTTCTATGAATAGAAATAACCTATTTATTTTATTTTATTTTATATAAATTTGGGGGGCTAAATACTCCTAATCCTAATTGTCTAGGAATTTTCTGCTTATGCACTAAGAAAAACTAAGTCACATTAATTCATATCATGATTGATTGAATTATTGTGATATACACTATCACATTAAATTCACACCATGATTGATTGATGACCATTATTGTTTTTAGGTAATAATTCCATTACTTGTCAACCAAGTCATATTAAATTCACATCATGGTTGATTGATTTAATTTAATATACCCTATTAATGAGTTGACAGGAGTTTTTTTTAAAAAAAGCCCAAAGCTAAACCCTAATTTTAAGTTATAAATAGAGGTCTAGCCTAACCCTAAATATTCATCTTCTATTCTTCTTCTCTTCTACTACCTCTTCTATTCTTACTCTGAGTCAATTATTTTTCAAAGAGGTTAGCAAAAACGAAGACTAGGTAATTCTAATCCCCAGAACAACCTTACATCTCGTGCTTCTTCTTTTTCTCTACATCTTATTTTGCTAATCCTAATTCCTATGAGTCTTAGATTAGTTTTATATAAGTTTTGATAGAGTTGTTATATATGAAATATATTATATGTAATCATAATCCCTAGGTTAATAGGAATTAATTACTATATGTCGTTTCTCTAATCTAAACTGTGATCTCATTCCTCCTTGTGATTTCCATTCGGTACCATTAATTTTGCATTTGTCTTTCCTTGTGAGAAAATTGTTTTTCACAAATTACACAAATTTTCCCTTCTTGATTGTGTGATGAAATTTTTTGTAAAAACCATTTACCATTGCATAAATATATCTGTACATGGTTGCTTTGGTCGCTTCAGTTTTTGTGATTGAAACTTATAAATACTTTTATATATATATATATATATATATATATGTATGTATGTATGTATGTATGTATGTATGTATGTATGTGTGTGTGTGTGTGTGTATATATATATATATATATATATATATATATATATTCACAGAATTTTTGTGACGTATTCTCTTTGTCACAAGCATATGTATTTTTTTTAAAATTATCACAAACCCAAGTTATTAACTTAGATAAGTATAAATTAATATTCTTCTTTTTGAATATCATGGAACTAAGTATGTATATATATATATATATATATATATATATATATATATAATATATTTATTGAGAAATCCATTTATTATGTGAGTGTAATTAAAATAATTTAAATCGTAGGAGGATAGCTTTGGGATGGTACCTCCTAAAGTGACGAACACAACCTTTGGGCTTTATGCCTCCGATATATTATTTGATGTGAACCGATTATATCCGTTCTTCTCAAAGTAGTGTTTGGCAGGGTTTCCCGGGACACTAGTAGCAACTTTGGGAAGAGTTGTGCATATTAGGATGAAATGTTTTATGGCCAATTTGATTGATTGTGACTGGCAGGGTTTCCCGGGTCACAGGGTAGATTGGCAGGGTTTTCCGGATCTACCATGGTTCTCTTCCTACTAAACTAAATAGACTAGCAGGGTTTCCCGAGTCTAAATAAATTTAAAAGGATAATAAATAATATTTGATTCGATGAGAACGTGTAGATATGATGAGTATTGAGATTGATATTTTATAGTATAAATATGTATATGGTATTTTCTTTTATCATCATGTAAATATCTTATTTATTGTTGTTGTTATTATTGTTGTTGTTGTTGTTGTTGTTGTTGTTGTTGTTGTTGTTGTTTTCTATATTATCTTTATTTATTAGGATTATCAGCTTTTGCTGATGTTTGTGTTCATTGGCTGCGACGATCCTTCGGGGGAGCAGATTTTCAGTGAAAAATATTTCAAAGTTGAGCTGTTGGGGCTAGCAGTGAGAAGTGAGGAAGACCAATGAACAATTCTAGCTAGTTTTATTTTATTTTATTTTTACGCTTTGAATAAGACTTTTTATTTAAGTATGGGTTTATGTTATGGTAATAAGGTAGCCTTGCACTTGTCTCGGTACAAGTGCGGCAGTAACACTTCCCAAATTTGATTATTTTGAATTTAAGTATTTATTCATAAAAGTCATAGCAAATTTTATGTTACTATAATTGTTAGAAATTTGGGGGTTGGGCTGTTGGGGCTAGCAATGAGAAGTGAGGAAGACCAATGAACAATTCTAGCTAGTTTTATTTTATTTTAAATTTTTTTTTTACGCTTTGAATAAGACTTTTTATTTAAGTATGGGTTTATGTTATTGTAATAAGGTAGTCTTGCACTTGTATCGGTACAAGTGCGGTGGTAACACTTCCCAAATTTAATTATTTTGAATTTCAGTATTTATTCATAAAAATCATAGCAAATTTTATGTTATTATAATTGTTAGAAATTTGAGGGTGTTACACTGTGCAATTGCAACCTATGACTCAAGCGCAAGACTCTCCAAAGATTTCAAGGGCAGAGATAGAACCTGAGCTAATTAAGTCCTCGGTTGATCTGGAAAATTCCCCAGATTATAGCTCTCATTCCACGCCGTCAAAGTCGCAACCTCAATACCATGTGGATTTTCCAATGAACAATGTGGAGGACTCAATGACTGTTATCCCCTTTGTCGATCTCTCTCCAATCTCTGCCGTCACTACTGGGCTTTTTCATAGAATTAATCTCAAACACCCTCAAGATCCATTGAATAATGACTGACCCCTCGACCCACCAAAGAAGATGCTACTCTTTCTGGAACCAACTTCGCAACCACAGATTGCTACAAGTAGCCATAAAGCCAATTCTGATCCACCACGTGTAAATATCAGAAGTATAAAGAATTCCTTAAGGGGCAAAAGAACAAACCCAGTGCTAAAAAGGTAATAGCATCAACTCAGGTAGGCCCAAACTATTCTTACTTTCGGGGACCTGATCGTGACGCTCCTTCTAATATTCAAGTGCTCCCTGTTGACCGTGATGCTCTACAAAACGCCGATGGCTGTCACCAAGCAGCCATCGATTCGCCATGAGTTTATTAGCTTGGAACTGTCAAGGGTTAGGGGTTCCCCTGACAGTCAAACATCTTAGAGAGGTCTGCAATAAGCAAAACCCCATATTGTCTTCATCATGGAGACCAAGAAGAAACATCATTATGTCAGTAAGATACGGCGGCGGTGTGGGTTTAAGGAAGAATGGATCATTGACCCAATCGGGCTGAGTGGTGGACTTGCATTATTCTGGGATAAAGCAACTGTCGTAAACATCATATCTTCTTCCAGCAATGTCATTCATACATCTGTTTCTGACCCATTAGTTGTACTCCCTTATTATATCACCTTTGTCTATGGGGGCCACCAACAGAGAAGGAGAGACTCACTGTTTATACAAGCATCATCAACTTTGCCTCCCAACGGTCTGAGAGTTGGATCTGCCTAGGGGACTTCAACGATATCACATCTCACCAGGAAAAGCAGGGAGGCAATCCAAGAGCCATCCGGAAGATCCTTATTTTCCAAAAAATTATTTTTGATTGCTCCCTTATTGATTTGGGCTTTCATGGATCATGGTTTACATGGTGCAACCGCAAGCAAGAAGAGGCTGCCATCAGAGAGAGAATTGATCGGGCAATGGGGAATGATCTCTTCTGTCACAATTTTCCACTTTGTCAAGTTTTTCATATTGAACCCCTCGGTTCGGACCACCACATCTTGCTTGTCAGTTTTAATCATGTTTCTTCAAATAAAGTAAACCATTTAGGTTTGAGGATTATTGGACTACTCATAGTGACTTTATGCAAGTGGTTCATGATAGTTGGAAGGTTGGAGAGCCAGAGACTAACTTTGCCATATTTCAATTTGTTTTTAACCTAAACAACTACAGGAATAACCTAATAAAAGGATGATAGATGCTTTGAAATCCTGCCTTACTACTGTTCGACATTTAACCATTTGACCATAACTAAGAAGTTGTTATGTCATTAACTTTTGATGCTACCCAAATCTAACTAAGCACCGCAAGTGTACGGGTCATGAAAATAGGAAGTGGCAAATCAAGGTCATCCCACAGAGACTCAATCAAATTGGTGATTAGGTGTCAAATTTCCTTTTTTTAATTTAAGTTGAGCAAATAAGAATTGTTTTCAATAACAATAAAACAAAAGAATCTAATAAAAACAAGACTTTCAAAGAGAGAGAGAAAATTCAAATATCAAGGAGGACAACCTAGAGATAATAATCCCTTATTTGTTTCTTAGATTTTATTCCCACTAAATTAATTCTAACTTCATCAGTTAATCTAGAGTATTGATGTAATTATGCACATACCTTAAATAATTATGCAATGTCTCACATAATTAATTAAAATGTAATTCAAATCGGGCTCACTCTAATTTGATTATGCGGAGCTTCTAGGTATATGTCTATCCTAGACGCAAATTAGTTTAAAACCTAATTCCACATTATTTAATCCAAGGTCAATTTAAGATTCCCTTCGTCAAGTTCAATCCTAAATCCCCAAAACATGCTTAATGATGGCCAATCACTAAGCAATGAATAATAAAAACAAGATTAATTAAACTAGATTAAAATTAAGCAGGACTAATGAGTGGGAACAATTTCTAAGTCTCAAACAAGTTCACAGTACTCTAGGTTGAAAAGAGAATTAGCCACACATTGCTATAAGAAAATCCATTACAAAAAGAAGAAATTCAGATTCCAGCATAAAGAGAAGAAGAAGAAGAAAGACAAGATCACAAAATTGTGGAGCCTTCTCCTTGTACAACACGTACTACAACTCTTCTCCAATTCCTCAGATCCGTGTCTTTCTTTTTTTCTATTCCAGATCGTGCTACTGTGTGTGTGTCGTCAATTCCTCCTTTTTTTCTCTATCTCCGCACGTCTATCTCCCTTTTTATTCTCTCCAACCGCTCTCTGTTGATTTTAGGTCTTTAGGTATTTCAATTTGGTGGGCCCAATTACCTTCAATCACATGGTCTAAAGCGTTGAATCAGTAAAGAAAAATCATGCTGATCCTTACGCCAATGAAAAAGAAAAGGAAATTATATGGTAATAATAATAATAATAAAACTGAATTTATTCAAAACCTCTCATTACTATGATTTATTTCCTAAACTCCAGAAACTTTTATTTTAAATTGAAATCCCATAATTGATGCATTTAAATTGATTTCTCTAAAAATCTCAATACATGTCTTTAATTTAGTATTGATGACTCCCCAAATATATTAAAATATGCCTCAAATCTACTAAAATGGGAAGTCATCGCACCCCCACACTTACATTAAATCATGTCCTCAAGATTTTTTAAATTCTAAAACAACCAATTTCAAGAAAACCATGGAAGCAAGAATTTTGAAGCAAACACTATAAAATTGATCGGTCAATTCAAACTTTCAAGAATCAAACTTTCTCAGAAATCTTTTCCACCTTCCAAAAAATGTGAGTAGTAAGGTAATTCCTTTGGCAAGATAAATCACAATAGAATGTCTCTCACAAGTTAAGTGTTTACACTCATCTCTCAAGATATTCAAGGGCTTGTGTTTCACTCAATTCCACATATTGCAACTTATCTACCATAGGCTTGTTCCTCATCTCATTCTCCACTATTTTATTCCCTTACATACACAAATCAAAAGGACTTTGACACTAGATAAATGCATTAGTTAGTGCCAAGTAATTCCATGAATAATATGAAGAATGAAGGATTTTTTTTTTCAACTTTTTTTTTTCCTTGAGCAGTTGTAGGTCCCCTTGTTACGCGACCCTGCACATGGGTAATGCAGCACCGGTTACTCAGCTACTCCAACAGGCACTTCAAGAGGTTCTTTTTTCTTTTTACCCAACTCATAACCCTCTTTGACTTAACCGTTTGACTCGAGTGCCAACAGTAGTGATGAAGTGCCCCTGGTTACTAAGTCAAGTCTAGAATGTCAGTGGAGTTGTTATCATGGGTCTTATTGATTCTCTCTCTGTTTTTTTTTTCAACCCCTTCAATCTTCTTCTTCTTCTTCTTCTTCTTCTTCTTCTTCTTCTTCTTCTTCTTCTTCTCTCTCTCTCTCTCTCTCTCTCTCACACACACACACACACTTAGCACTCACTAGAGTAACCAATAAAAAAAAAACGAATGCCTAAACATCTTTATGTATGTAAATGATTTTTTTTAATATTTTTTTTAAAGAGATTCAGAACAAGTTCTAGAAATAAAATTACAATAAGTGTACTCACTCTTAAAAGGATAAATATTTGGGCTCAAATTCCTCACAAGTTCCTTGACATCCTAAAGTAAAGTACCCAAACCAAATCTTTACTTCTTTACTGACATTCAAAGAACATAGAATCAATTCTCAATCAAATTCACTTCTTTTCATGTTCAAATTAACCCAATTGTGACAATGAAAAAAAAATGAAGAGAAAGCAAGTTAAAATCAAGGATACTTTCACCTCCACACTTAAATTCCTCATTGTCCTCAATGTGAACAAGTAATGGAAGTGAAGAGCAACCATATCTGAAGTGTAAGGGTAACACCAATCGTAGAGATTTCATATTTCTACCAGTGGAACAGCTCAAGTGCTAGCAGTCACTCAATAGTTATCACAAGCAGTCATACATGCATATCCAACTAAGAGGAGCACTCATTCCCAAGCAATATATCATCAACAATCAGTTAAAACAAATCAAAGAAAAGTAGAAGGAAACTCCCCTATTTGTCCTTGATTGTGCTTTCAATCCTTGCTACCAAAGTGAACCACATCATCAAGGGCTATCAACAGTCCAACAATCTAAGTAGGTGATGACAAGCGGTGAACCATTGTTTGCCGGTTCACTTCACCACCATGGTAATGCTTCAGTCTTTGCCCATTCACTTTAAAGCAATCTCCTGTTCTCTCATCTTTAACTTCAATTGCACCTTTTGATGACACTGAAACTACTTTGAAACGATCAAACCACCTTGATTTAAGCTTCCCAGGAAATAGTTGTAGTCTTGAATTGAAGAGAAGCACAAACTGCCTTGGCTCAAAAGATCACTTCAAGATATGATTGTCATGTCATTTCTTTGTTCTTTCTTTATACATTCGTGCACTATCATATGCTTGAAGTCTAAATTCTTCTAACTCATTCAGTTGCGGCAACCTTTTTGAGCTTGCTTGGTTGTGATCCATATTTAACTTCTTGATTGCCCACCATGCTTTATACTCCAATTCAAGTGGTAAATGACATGCTTTCCCAAAAACCAAACGGTATGGTGACATGCCAATTGGAGTACGAAAAGTTGTCCTATAAGCCCATAAAGCATCATCAAGCTTGTCAGACCAATCTTTTCTAGTTGGACTCACAGTCTTCTCAAGAATCCTCTAAATTTCCCTGTTAGTCAACTCACACAAACCATTAGTTTGTGGATGGTATGCAAGTGACATTCGGTGGTGCACTCTATATTTTTCCAAGAGAGCCTTGAAATTCTTGTTGTTGAAGTTGGTCCCTTTATTAGTAATGATTGCTCTGGGGGTGCCAAATCTTATCAAGATATACTTCTTCAAGAATCGAATCACTATGTTGGCATCGTTAGCTTGGCAAGCCATAGCTTCAGCCCATTTACTCACATATTCCACAGCAACAAGAATGTACTTGTTTCCTCTTGAAGATGGGAAAGTACCCATGAAATCTATCCACCAAACATCTAACAACTCCACCTCAAGAATTCTAGATTGAGGCATCTCATGTCTTTTAGAAATATTATCTGTTCTTTGACATCTATCACACTAAATTGGTGAGCATCTTTAAACAAAGCAGGCCAATAAAAATCAGATTCAAGAACCTTTGATACATTTCTTTGCCCCCCATCATGTCCCCCATATGCAAATGTATGACATGCATTCAAAATTTCCTCTTGTTCTACCTCAGGCAGACATTTTCTAATAATCAAATCAACACATCTCTTAAAAAGAAACAGTTCTTCCCAAATATAGTAGGCAACATCATGTAAAAACTTCTTTCTTTGGTAGAAATTCAAATCAGGAGGTAATACTTCACACACAAGATAATTCACAATATCAGCATACCTTGGCAAACCACAACTACTTACAACAAACAATTGCTCATCAAGAAAACATTCATTCACCAACAAATCATTCACATGATCAGAAGGGTTCACAATTCTAGACAAATGATCAGCAACTTGATTTTTAATTCCTTTCCTATCTACTATATGCACATCAAATTATTATAGCAACAAGACCTATCTAATCAGTCTAGGTTTAGACTCTTTCTTTCCCAACAAATATTTAATGGCAGCATGATTAGTGGGAACAATAACCTTAGCACCTATCAAGTATACCCTAAACTTTTCAAAAGCAAATACTATAGCAAGCATTTCTTTCTCAGTGGTAGAGTACTTTACCTGAGCTGCTATTAGGGTCCTGCTCGTATAGAAGATAGGATGGAAGATCTTCACATGCCTCTGTCCCAACACAGCTCCTACAGCATAGTCACTCACATTGCACATTACTTCAAAAGGTAGTGACCAATCAGGAGCTACAATGATAGGAGCTGAAGTCAATCTTCTCTTCAGTTCTTCAAAAACCTTCATACACTCCTTATTAAATTGAAAAGGAGTAACTTTCTCCAGCAACTGTGAAAGGGGCTTTGAAATCTTGGAAAAATCTTTAAAAAATCGATGATAGAAACCAGCATGGCCTAAGAAGCTTCTCACAGCTTTGACATTAGAAGGAGGAGGAAGTTGCTCAATCATAGAAATCTTGCCTCTGTCAACCTCTAAACCATTTTTAGAAACTTTATGACCCAGAACTATGCCTTTAGTCACCATGAAGTGACACTTCTCCCAGTTGAGTACTAAGTTTGTCTCCTCACATCGCTTCAACACCTTTTCCAGATTGATCAAGCACTCTTTAAATGATTCTCCAAATATCGAGAAGTCATCCATGAATACTTCCATTATATGTTTTATCATATCAGAGAATATACTCATCATACATCTCTGAAAAGTGGCAAGAGCATTGCAAACCAAATGGCATTCTTGTAAAGGCAAAAGTGCCACAGGGACAAGTAAATGTTGTCTTCTCTTGATCTTCCGGAGAAAATACAATTTGATTATCCCTGAATACCCATCCAAGAAACAAAAGAATTCTTTACCAGTCAATCGGTCCAACATCTGGTCAATAAAAGGCGATGGGAAATGATCTTTCTTTGTAGCATCATTCAACTTTTTATAATCCATACAAATACGCCAACCAATAACTATGCGAGTGGGGATAATCTCATTTTGCTCATTGGTAATCACTATCATACCCCTTTTTTTAGGAACACATTGGACTGGGCTGACCCATGAGCTATCAGAAATGGGGTAAATGATCCCAGCATCTAACCATTTGATAATTTCCTTCTTAACCACTTCTTTCATCATAGGATTTAATCTCCTCTGATTCTGGATAGATTTCTTGTGATTACCTTCCAAGAGTATCTTATGCGTTACAATGGATGGGATTATACCTTTTATGTTTGCAATTATCCAACCTAAGGCACCTTTATGGCTCTTGAGAACTTTCAACAACTGTTCTTTTTTTATCTTCAAATAAGGAAGAAGAGATGATAATAGGTAGTGTCTTAGACTCACCCAAGTATGCATATTCAAGATGCGGTGGTAAGGGTTTAAGCTCTAGAAGTGGTGCTTGTTCAATGGAAGGCTTCAAAGAAGTAGTTTGCCTTGATTCTATCTATAACAACTCAAACTGTTGTGATGATTTCCTGTAATGAGGAGAGGCTTCAAGTAACTTCTTACATTCAACTATATGCTTTTCTTCAATTTCATCAGTTCCAAGTAAAACAGATGCTAACAGTTCTTTTATAGAAAATGACTCTAAAGTCTCTTGAATCATCTCATCAAACATGTCAATTAGGAAGCAATCTGTAACATCCCTAGGATACTTCAATGCGTTGTTCATGTTGAATATAACTTCCTCATCATTCACCCTCAACTTGATCTCTCCCTTTTCAATATCAATTAGTATTCGAGCTGTAGCAAGGAAAGGTCTTCTCACAATGAGCGGTAGATCTCTATCTTTATCACAATCCAAGACAATAAAGTCAGCAGGGAAAATAAACTTGTCAACTTTAACCAAAACATCTTCAATGATACCCTTTAGAAAAGCTAAACTTCGATCAACTAGCTAAAGTGTCACAGAAGTTGGTTGAGCTTCACCCAGTTGCAATTTTCTGAACACAGATAGTGGCATCAAGTTGATACTTGATCCTAGATCACATAATGCTCTTCCCTGAAATTTTTCTCCAATTATGCAAGGTATAGAAAAAATGCTTGGATCTTTCTGTTTAAGGGGTAGCTTGTTAAGAAGAATAGAACTACACTCTTCGGTTAAAGCTACGGTTTCATAGTCACAAAACCTCATCTTCTTACTCAACATCTCCTTTAGAAACTTCACATATTGAGACATCTGCTCTATCGCCTCAAGGATAGGGATGTTAATGTGCAGTTGCTTGAAAATCCCCAAAAACTTCTTATATTGCTCATCTAAAGCTTTCTTCTGAAATCTTTGAGGGAATGGTAAAGGCGGTACCCATTTAAGATTATACTGGTTTTCCTTCTTTTTCATTTCATCCTGTTTAGACTCAATCTCAACTTTCTCTTCATTAACTTTTTCCTTCATCGTCTGTGCAACCTCTTCATTATTCTCTATCGTGATTGTAAGATTCGTTTGATCAGTAGAAGCTGAAGGTTTCTTCTTTGGTTGAGGAATCTCATGTAATTCCTTTCCACTTCTCAATGTAAGAGCTTTGCATTCCTCTTTCCCATCTCTACGAAGATTAGACACAGTATTGTTTGGCAATTCTCTCTGTTGTAAAACATTCACAGTATTTGCAAGTTGTCCCATTTGCACCCCCAAGATTTTTGATAGATGAGTCTACTCTTGCATTAATAGAAGCTTGATCCTGAGTACTCTTGAATTGAAAACTTACGAGTTGAGATATCATTTCCTCTAGATCAGATTTAGGTTCTTGGGTAAGAGTGACTTCCTTTTCCAATGGATAGAACCCAGGAGGTGACACTTGCTTTGTACTAGAGGTTGATGCTTCATTAAGAGTTGCACCATATTTCCAAGAGAGGTTGGGATTTTTACGCCACCCAGAATTGTATATATTTGAGTATGGATTGTTCTGGTTATTGCCCCGGTAATTTCCTACATAGTTCACTGGTTCCACCTGTTGAGATATGAGGCATTGTCCATTATTATGGTCATTTCCACAGTAATCACAAGAAGCATGAATAGCATTGACTCTCATCTGTCTCCCATTAGATTGGTTTACTTGAGCTTCTAGAAGGTGGAATATCACTTAAAGGGGGGTGAATAGGTGATCTCAAATTCTTTTCATGAATCACAAGAGCATAAATAAAAATTAGAGATAAGAAAAGCAAACAGACACAAAGCAATTTATTCTGGTTCGGTCTAATACTTCGACCTACATCCAGTCCCCAGAACACCTGGGATTTTCACTATCTTTCAAGAACAATTACACTGTACTCAGATGATCCTCTCACTAGGACTCACTCCCCCTTACAAGCTGTAATTGGGATCTAACCATATTTTTACATGATTTTTGGAAATTAAATGGGGATTTTTAATGCAGTTTTCTCATAGCTATTGAGCTTTAAATGCTTTTCTTGTGATAAATTAGTATTAAGAGTAAATATGTTAAATTAGGACTAAAAGGGGCAAAATTGTCAAAAAAATGTAATTACTCTTAATTATTGATTTTTATGAGTACTTGATGTTAGAATAATTATTTTATTTGTGGATGACCGAAAAGATTAAATCAAAATTTAAAATGAAAGATTTAAATCAAGTTTTTAACTTTTCACTTTGGTCCTTCTGTGAAACTTTTTAAAAGTTGCAATTTGGTCCCTGCACTTAAACTCTGCGTTTTGGCATAAAAGGGGGCAGCTGAAACTTTGACTTTTTTTTTTTGTTATTCATTTAAACCAGAAAAAAAACTCAGCTGACAGAACTGAAACAGAAAAAAACGCAAACACAGATGAAACAAAATCAACGCATGGATCATCGGGGAATCACCAAGAATCAGAACAGACACAAGAATCACGCAAAAAAATCAGAACTGAAAAAAAAAAGGGAAGAGCTGCAACGAAATAAAGGAGGACCAGAGGGAACGAACGAGAGGGCATCGATCATCACCTACCTCCTCTCCCTTTGTCGCCGGCGGTTCTCAATTTCCTCACCTTTGCCGCCGGCGACCAACCTCCAGCCACCACTTCCAGCGAATCACTAATCACCAGCGAGCGTCATTCACGCGGAAGAATCAGAGAGCAGCACCACACACGCACGCCTTCACCATCGGTCCTTCCCTTTCGTTTCAACCTTCATAATCATCCTCCACTCCACCGTCACCTCCTCTTCCTCATCTTTCACCACCGTGATCTTTCTCATTTAAATCTGTCTAATTCCACCTCCAGATTTGAAATGCTTGTGTGGGGGTTCTCTAATCTTTATGGGTGACTGATTCTTTTGTTTTTCGGGATGGAGTAGCCTTGAGTTCAGAGCTAAAAGAGGGGAGTTTATTTTGTTCAATTTATTTTCTCTATTGCATTTTAATTTCCTAGTTTTAGGAATATTATTTTGTATTTTTTTTTAGACTTAGTTTGTCCGTTTGGAAAACTTTGTGGATTGAACCTATGTGATTAGATTGAATTTTGTGGTTTGTTAGAATTATAAATTTATATTTCCTTATTGATTCAGGGAAATTATGCTTTCTACGTGTTATTATTAGATAGTATGATTGAATTGGATTAATTGAGTGGCGTGTTATCGCATTCTTATCTAGAGGAAGCAAGCTACATTAATTTAATCCTAATCACACACTAAGTGGTTTTAAACAATATCTCAAGTGGTAGTAGTTAGCTACGTTAGTAGGAGCTACTATTAATTGAAAATATTGGACTCAAGTGTTATATTGAGGTTTTTCATCTAGACTTAGTGAAAATTTACTCCTACATTTAATTGAACTATGATAGTCACTATTCCATTCCAAGAGCAATCATTCATACATTTCATTAAAAATACCAAAAATATTAGTTAGCATTTAATTTAATTGCAAATTTATTTTAGTTTATTGATGATTGAATATTATTACACTTATTTGTATCTCTTGGTGAATAAATTTAGGATTGTTTAGTCATTAAATAATGGATTTTATTACCTAATTGAGCTTTGAGCTTTTAATGTGATTGATTTCATTTTTATGAATAAATTCCAGATTTACTGTGATTTAGTATTTTCGCCATAACTTTTGATCTAGATATCCGATTAGCCTGATTCTTCTTTCCTTTTTTAGATGATTCAGAGAGCTACAATTGTTATGAAGACTCGGAAGGCTGATTTAGACAAGAAGATGGACGAAATTGGAGCTAAAGACAGACGCATTTTTCTGGATTTTTATTTTGCTCGAATTTTGTAATAAAAGACTAATTTTTAGAGGTTTCCTTTTTTATAGGGATTTCCTATTGATTAGGGGTTTCCTATTTATTAGAGGTTTCCTATTTTTTAGAGATTTTCTATTTATTAGAGGTTTCCTATTTTTAGTCATCTTTCCTATATAAGGAAAATTAGATGGTGGCTACAAACATATTCTCAATTACCCTTGATGGGTTTTTCAGATTAAATTAGAAGCTTTTTATTTTCTTTGAGTTGTTCTTCATGTTCTTCTTCATCTTTTCTTCTGCGTTTTTCCTAGCCATGCTTGGCTAAGCTTCTTTGATTGACCCAATGTTGAGGATTCCATGATTCGTCCAGAGAACTTGTGCTTTATCGGTGATTTAACTCGTTTCTATTTTCATCTTATCGGATCTGATTTCTGAAAATAATTCGAATATTAGATTTAATATTCGGTTTGGTTTATCCCAAGGACTTAGTTCGAACTAGGTTTTAAGTTTTGCTGTGCGATCGCACAGTGGGACGCCGCTGTTCGAACATATTCTAGGCGATCGTCTAGTCGAGGGAATTTCTGGGCGAATGCAGAGATCTCGGTTCGTCTAGAGCCAAACGTGGGTTATTTATATTTCGTTCAATGATGGAAGTCTCTGGAATCTGAACGTTGGGTTGATCGATTTTAATCTGCTTTTGAATATTTTGTTTTGTTTCTTTTAAATTTTGTTTTAAATTTGTTTCAACCAAAACCCCCAATTTTTATTGTTTTTTTGTTTCGCTGTTATTCTAATCAGACCCGCTGCGAATTCTTTGGGAAAACGATCCAGGTTCCCTATTACTGCAAATCTTTTATTGAATCTGGTTATTTTGAGAGACACGGCAAATCTCTATCATTTATCAACTGAAAAAAATCCAAAACCTATTTTTCCCCTTGTTTTAATTGCATTTGCATGTCATTTAGATTACTTAGGACTCAATAAAAGTCTCCTCGAGAAGAGAAAACGATCCTAGATTTGCCTATACGCAATCCTTGGTTAACATTTGATTGCTCAGATGATCCTCTCATTAGGACTCACTCCCCCTTACAAGCTGTAATTGTATATCCACTTAAGGTTCCACAACCTTAAGATTTTACAACACTAATCAAAAAGGTGTTTTGCAACTCCTCACGAGTAGATAAAGATAAACACCGAGGTACACGATATCCGAAGATATCAATGGAATAGACAGAACTGTTGAATACAATAAGAGTAGAATGCACAACGTTTTTCGGTGTTTGATGAATTCAAAACTTTAGGTATATATAGTTGATCTCATGACCGTTGAGAAGCTTGAAGAAATATCCGTTGAGGCTCTTTAAAATGAAGCAGAAGGGTCGAAATAATCACCGTCATTATTCCTATAATGGTGATTATGACTGTTGAATAATCGCGGTCATTATTCATGTAATTGTGATTATGACCGTTGGAATCCAGCAAAGGAAAATATTCTTTCCCAGTATGTTGCAGAGATATGTCTGTTGTTGAGTTTCTCGAATAAGCAAGTTTAATAAATGCCGGATTTGCCTTTATCAATATCCTGTGTTAATCTTCATTCTAATAATCTGTAACTCATTAATAAATTGATTAAATGCAATTAAGAATAATAATGAGTAATGATTTGAAGCAATGAAATCAAAATCAATTGATTTTGATTTTCCGGAGACGGTGATTTGATAATTAAAAAGATATGACTGGAGGAGCATGACTGGAGGCATATTAATTGACTAGAGGTAAGAATAAAGCATTTGAAGATTTTGCCTTGAGTCAAAAATATGATGCCTTGAACCCAAGAGGGTGTAGCTGAGATGGTAAGGGTCTCTGCTAGCTTAACTTGAGGTCTCGTGTTCGAGCCCAAGGAATGCAGCTGCATTGAAACTCTTGAGGGAGAGCTTTGCCACCCTAACGGGTCCTACCCGGCTCGAATCCGGATTAGTCGGCCCAGTGGGGTTCGGATACCGGATGATTTACATCAAAAAAAAAATATGATGCCTTGAGTTATCATGACTAGAGGTAATATCTTTCTGACTAGAGGCAAATATGATATTAGTGTGAAAACAAGCAACTTGATAATTTGCCTAGAATTAATTAATAGGTGACTGGAGGCAAAAACGAAGATAGCGTGGGTGAAGTAATGTTTTGCCTTGAGTCTGGATGCCTAGAGTCATTTGTGCTACAGTGAAAGGAGTGCCTTGAGGCAAGTCATAATTGCCTAGAGGCAAATGGGGAAAGTTTAACAAAATTACAATTTTGCCATTTAAAAAAAAAATTCATCCGGAATGACTTGCAGGAGTGACTTCCATGACTTGAGGCAAATGAGGAAGTCAGCGTAATTACAGTTTTGCCATTAGAAGTGAATTTCAAAGTAATTACAATTTTGCCATTATATGTGTATTTTCCAAAACTTGCGGCTGAGGCAAAAACTAATTGACTAGAGGTAAAGAGTGAAAGTTCAACATATTTACGATTTTGCCA
Source organism: Acacia crassicarpa (assembly GCA_034222035.1). Taxonomy (NCBI): domain Eukaryota; kingdom Viridiplantae; phylum Streptophyta; class Magnoliopsida; order Fabales; family Fabaceae; genus Acacia; species Acacia crassicarpa. The sequence continues at coordinate 276,559 of JAWXYG010000019.1, read as the reverse complement.
TCACAGTGAATTTTCACCATAATTACGATTTTGCCATTTCAAGTGGGATTTCGAAACATATGCCTAAAGGTAAAATATTGGATGACTAGAGGCAAACTAGAAACTCCAAATTTTCATCTAAAATTAAGATTCAATTATATTATAATTGTTATCATCAAAAACATGAGAACTAACACTTCTAAGTGATCAAATCTCTTGTTGATTGTACTCAACATTGTCATCAACTGTGAAGAAGGTTCCTCACTAATTTTATCAATTAATTTCACAGGTCTTCTTTCATTGTTGTTTTGTATAAAGTTAGCTGATAAGTCATCCAAGCATTTCCACACATGATTCACTGGTTGCTTTGTGATTCCCTCGTTAGTAACAGCTATAATACCCCAAAATTTGTATATCTCTTGAATATAATATTTTGGCCATTTAGGACCCATTTAAAATAGGAGAGTATGTTGTCTCCAAATTAGTAAGTATATTTATTCTAATTCTTGAATAACTTGTCGGTAGGACTTAATAGGGCAAAATTCAACTCCCTAAATTTTTATTAGGAGTCATAAAATATTGTAAAATACCATAAAAGCCCTTAAACCAATTGAATGGAATTTCCAACAATTTAAGAACAATTAAACTCACAATTAGTGATATATTGTCATATAATTCACATATTGGCAAAGTTAAGCCGTAAAGGGATAGGAGGAGGTCTAAAATAATTAGAGGACACTAAAAATAATTAGTAAACATCAAAAATTAATCTTAATTGAATTAACATGCATAATTAATTTAATGATAAATATTTACAACAATTTGCAATATTTTGGCTAAATTCAACAATAAAGCCTAACAAGGGATCCATAATTGTAACAATTGGACTTAGTAGGATCATAATTGAATTGGTAATCAATAAAATCATTTCAAACTGAACCTAATTAAGCTTAATCTAATAATAAGCAAGAAAGAATTAATTTAGGGCTTTTTGGCACAACAAAAACTCAATTGGATCATTTTTGGTAACCCAAACAATTGCCCAAACCACCAATAAAGCCCACAACAACAACCCAACCACTAGGACCAGAGGGCATTTCGGTTTTGGGAGGCTTCAAAGGGAAGGGAGTGATTTTCAACATGTGCAATTAGTCAAAGGCTTGTAGAACACAATCTACTATTCCATTCTTGCACTTCAAGTTTGTTTAGCTTCTTGGAGAAGGGAAGAAAAAGATGAAGGGAGAGAGAGAGAGAGGAATTTCGGTTTTTGCTAGTGGATGGAGAGGATGTGAGATTTCAATTTTAACCTAGATCCAATGGTGTTTAATTGACAAGAGCAAAGTTGCATTTTATTACCAAATTGCCCAACCTTTTTCCTATAAATAGGGACCAAAGCTCTTCACTTTTCTTCACACCAAGCAATACAATACTTGCTTATTTGAGAGAGAGTTGAGAGAGCTGAAGGGAAGGCTTGAAGGAGGTCAAGCTCTAGGTAAGAAAAGTTCTTAGTTTTTGAGTTTTAAATTCATAGCACTACAAAAAAATCAGTTTTTTGCGGCGGAATTTTTCCCTCGCAAAATAGCAAATTTCCGTCGCAAAAACGTTTTGCGGCGGAATTTGCGACGGAAAAAGGTCCCTCGCAAAAACAGCCATCGCAAAAAAATTTTCCGTCGCAAAAATGCACATTTCCGTCGCAAAAATTGGATTTAGCGGCGGAATCATATTCCCTCGCAAATTTCAATATTTGCGAGGGAAAAATATTCCCTCGCAAAATTTTGGATTTTGCGAGGGAATTTAGTCCCTCGCAAAACCTTGACATTTTGCGAGGGAAGGAATCCCTCGCAAAAGTTGATTTTTTTGCGAGGGAATTTGTTCCCTCGCAAAATTTGAATTTTTTGCGAGGGAACTTTTTTCCTCGCAAATTCGAATTTTTTGCGAGGGAACTTTTTCCCTCGCAAAATTTGAAACTTTTGCGAGGGAACTTTTTCCCTCGCAAAAGTTTCAAATTTTGCGAGGGAAAAAGTTCCCTCGCAAAACCTAGAAAATTTGAAATTTTTGCGAGGGAATTCAATTCCCTCGCAAAAGTCAATAGTATTGTAATTTGTGACGGAATAGTATTCCCCCGCAAAATTCATATCTTGCGAGGGATCTTTGAGGGAATAAAATTCCGTCGCAAAATTCAATATATTAAATTTTCGCCAAAATCCCAATTAAATTTTTTTAAAAATAAAATGATTTTAAAAATGTAATTAATTTCATAAAAAATATTAAAAATTAGAAATTAAAAAGACTTATATATGATAAAAAGATATTGTAACAATCATCAAAATTTGCATAAAAATAACAAAATATTACAAAGTATAATGTTTCAACAAAAATAAACTAAAAAAAAGTCTAAACTGTAGCAGTCTAGGCAGGATCACCATTGGTATCGCCATCACCATCAGGAGGCGGCCTCGTACCCTTGTCCTTCATAAGGGAGTTGAGAAGTTCCCGCATCTCTAAAATCATCTTTCCTTGCTCCTTCATCTGCGCTTCTTGCTCCTTCACCTTCGCTTCTAACGTCTTCACCCTCTTTATTCATAACACAGGAGATCAAGGCGGAAAAGAAAAAATCAACATCACATGTGATTGAATTGTAGTCGTGAACCCCATATAAAATATTTTTACCATGAGCATCGCTTATTTATAGATAAAGTTTAATAAGTCAAATCATCAACCAATACACAATAAACAGAGGCAGTTTGATAAACATTTGGTTGTTATGGGTGATTTCAATCAACTTATATAAAAATTGTAGAAGATACCCACAACATTAGTTAACTATGTCAATTGATAGCTACACAACCAACTGCAATGTCACATTAGTCCTCCACTGGTTAATGGTTATTGCACACCCCCTATCCAAATTGTAACATTAATCTGATTTATGACACAGATGTAATTACTCATAATAATCACTATAAGAGTCGAGAGCAAATTTTCTCATGCAACTTCACCTACAATTAGTATCATATAAAGTCAATTAAATTAGGGACAAGCCATAACAACCAATAAAATTACCATCAAGTTTTCGACTGAAATAGAATATGTTCATATACTTTATCAGTAATTATTATGTGCTATTTGTCAAGTTAATACAAAAAAGGGAATACCCTTTCGCAAAATATATAAGAAACCTATTATATTCAACACAAATAGAGTTTAATCAAAAAGCAGGGAGAAGAGTAAAAGGTATGATGTAAGGCACAAGCAACATCTGAACATCAGTATACATGCTGATGACAAGAAAAGGAAAAGAAAGAGTAATTTAATAATGTTGTTGCAAAAGACAAAGTAAATCACGGTTGGAACTGGAATAATGTTTTGGCACTCATGTTCCGCGTATATGATTCATCCACAGGTGATGTTTTATTTTATGAGCAATTTAATAAGCTTTCACATTCAAGTCATGAAATATCCATTAGATTTTGCTGTCACTTTAGGGAAAAAGAAGAGAGCTATAAAGGTGAGCCTAGCTTGCCTGGACAAACTTTCTAAGGGTCGACTTCTCTTATCAGAACTCTTTTTTTTTTCGGTCAATGGGGAAAATCGTGACATTAAAAGTAGACAATAAGAGTGCAATACAAACCGAGGAAAAATAAAACCACAACACCGAAAAAGCAACAACACAAAACAGATACAGCAACTGGAGAAAAACAACAAACCCCAGCAAAAAACAACAAACAAGAAGAGAATACAACTACCCACCATCCAGATAACCATCCAGATAATTATCAGAACTCTGTTAAGCACTGATGAACCTTTTCAGTTTTCTGTCCATTCTTCAATTAAATATCCATTTTAAGGACTACTACTTTCTTGCTTTTCACACTGCAAATTTAACTTTCTGCCCCACATTTAAACATTAAAAAAAAAAGGACAAGCAGCAACTGAGCAAAGTAGTATCAAACTATCAATGAATAATATGCCTCGCCGATATATTGGCACAATTAATGAATCGGATCCAAACTTAATTGAGAGAGAGAGAGAGATACCACTTTCAGATTCAGAGAATAATATGTTGCAGCAGTACTTGATCAAGAAATTGAGAAAACGATTAAGAGTCGACCCGGCATCTTGAGCACAGTCCTGTTATGGAAAACGATTAAAAGTTCAGAATATGTGTAAAAGGAAAAAGAGGGAAAAGAGGGAAAAGAGAAATTGCTTCAACAAACCCGGCATCTTGAGGGCTAATCGGCGAGAGAATGAGATTGCACAGGGCTAATAGGCGGAGGAGGATCTGCCGGCGGATCTCGGAAGGAGAAGAGAGGGCGTGGGGGACGGAGACGAAAGTGGGGGACGAGAACGAGAGAAATCACGAGAGAGTGAGGGCTTGCGGCTTGGGTCAGAAACACGCTGGTGTGTGGAGGTGTAGGCTGGAGGTTCTGCGCTGGTTCAAGGTTCTTAGCTCACGTGGTTCAGTCCGATGATGGCAACGGCCAAGGTGAGTGGTAAACGGTGAAGGAACGGTGAAGAGGACTAAAGGAGATGATGAAAGAGAGGAGAATCGAAGGAGTGCTGGAGGTGGCTGTGTCTCGTGGTGAGTGACGTAGGTGACGGTGGAGAGCATTCAAGGACCCATCGATTTTCCAGGTCTCTCCATCCTCCAGAAGTTTTCGACCCTATTCAATCCAGATGCCTCAAAATGTCGGACTTCCAGCTGCTATCTCGGGTCTGCTGAATCCATTGAATCTGTTGGGTCCAAATTGAATTATAAATCTGACCTAAAAATCCAAAACACAGTGTTTCCGAGTTGGTCCTTCTCTGCCATGAATTTCATTTAAGGTCCTTCTCTGATATGAATTATGGTCCCTCTCTGATATGCTTTCAGTTTTAGGTCCTTCTCTGACAGTAATTGAGGCCCTTCTCTGACATTAATTCTGGTCCTTTCAAAATTCCTAAAATACAAAATTAAGCACAAGGTAGCATCAAAAGTACTATGAATCATTTGCATGGGTAGTTAATAAATTATGACATTTTTACCCCTAATTTTACTTAATTCAATGCAAATGTCCATAATTAAAATTAGTGCTTAATCATGCAATAATATCACAGAAAGTGCATTAAGAATCCCAATTTTATTATTAAGAATCATATAAAAATATGGTACAATCAGGAGGGGAGGTATTTCATTCTTTCATTTAAAATTTAAAAAAAAAATTCAGAAACTTTGTAAAAAGATAATGTGGCAGGCTCTAAATACTTATATCACAGTATGAGGAGTTAGGCTCACATACATGTTAAAGGTAGCCAGACCATGGACCAAAATGATAGAACTGCTAATAAGTACAATTTGTGCCAAACTTCTAACCAAATGCCTTCGTTGATCAATCAAGAAAACGTTTATAAATAATCTTTTCTTCTTTTCTGAATTTTACAAGTGTGTGCTAACTTAACGGTTAAAATAATCCTCATTTCCAACCTTTGCCTTTTGCATTTATCAGTAAAACTTCATCGTCCTCGATCACGTTTTACCTATAAATTAATTCATGACAATATCGCAAGTTGAGATAACTATAAATCAGAGATAAGATTACAATGGTCATATAGTTCATGATTTCAATGGCTTTTATTCTAACATTTACTAGCAATAATTATTCGCTTATTTAAACATTTTTAATCATGTCATTTATAATTTTTTGATATATTTGTTATGAAGGTTTTTATTAAGTTACATTTTTTAAAAATATGTCATATGTTATATTATATTTATTTGATTAAATGGTAAAAAGGAAGATATATAGAAATATATGGTCAATTTACTATTATGAGAAGGACAAAAATGATTTTTTATGACTTATCTAGATTAAAATATCATTAAAAAATTCATATTATTCTTACTCAAAGTTTTTCTCTTAATTTTCTTTTAATTATCGATTCAATTCATAAACTTTAGTTTTAAACAATTTAGTTGTTATGATTTATTGAATTAGAAATTATACTGAGTGAATCATGCTCCAAGTCAAGGAATAATAGGGACCGAATTTTTTTAAGAATCCAGACGATATCTTCCAACTAATAGCTAGAGACTAATCTTATCAATCGGGGCATATAGATCATACGAGTTTTGCCTCTCCTAACTAAGCATTTTCCATGCATATGGCTTGGTTCAAACCACAACATCATGTTTAAGAGACTCAACAATCTATCGACTGAGCCAGGCTTTTGTTCGTACCATTGTTTAAAAGTTGATACCTTGTCAGAAAGTGTATATTGCATTTAGATAGCTGGAAAAGATATAGTAGCATTATATTTGACTTTGCTGAAGATTCAAATCATTTCAATCTAAATAAATAAATATTTGCACTTTAGATGGGATAAATCGCAGCACATTATTTATTAATTTTGATTTCGTATAATTAAATATCAAGAAGTTAGAACCATGTTAGAACATTTGTCAGTTCATAATTTTGTAGAAATATTTAAGAAAGTATTTGATGTCGATTATTTAATTTTTGCAAGATTTTTTCTCATAATCAAACTAATTACAACTTATTGATAGTTCAATTGTGACCAAATACTAATTCCTAAACGGATATTCATGCTAATTTGATTAGTGGAATTAAAACTTATTGATAGTTGAATTGTGACCAAATACAAGTAAGTAGTGTCTTCAATCATAAATATAGGATCTAATTGAAGAATTGATATTGATTTCATATATAATATTATCTCTGATTTTAAATATAAGATAGTGTTTGCAGTATGATTTATTCTAAAAGCTTTGTCTTATCTTTTAAATCGGAGGGAGTAGTTTTTTTTCATGTTGGTCAATTTTTTTTCTTTATCCCTAGCCTATTGATACACAATCAACTGTTATCAGGTATGAGAGGGAATAAGAAAAAAAAAAGGAAGAGTGGTTGGTAAGATCAAAATGGATAGAGTGCATTGGAAAAGGTAATGTGGTAGGCTCCAAATACTTATGTCGCAGTGTGAGGAGTTAGGCTCACATACATGTTAAAGGTAACAAAAAAGGAAGATATATAGAAATAATATATATGTTAATTATAAGACAAATGTTTATCAATATATTTTAAAATACTATTCTTTGGAGGAAAATTGTCTTGATTTTAATCAATATGCTACTTAGTTGAATAGAGGCAGAAATGAGTGAGAGACTTAAATTTATTGGTTTTAATTGCTTTGGGTTTACTTTGCAGAAATATTTAACAAAAAATATATATATATTAATATACTATTTTGCGAGGGAAAAAAATTCCCTTGCAAAATGTAAGGACTTTTGCGAGGGAACAAAAGTTCCCTCGCAAACTGCAATGATTTTTGCGAGGGAAATAAAAATCCCTCGCAAAATGTCTATAATTTTGCGAGGGACCAGTTATTCCCTCGCAAAATTCTAGACATTTTGCGACGGACTTTTTATTCCCTCGCAAAAGGCCCACAATTTTGCGAGGGATAAACTTTTCCCTCGCAAAATATGTCCTTTACAAAAAATTAGGGGGAAATTTCCCCCCAAATTTTAGGGATTTTTGCGAGGGAACAAAATTCCCTCGCAAAATTGAAGGATTTTTGCGAGGGAACTAAGTTCCCTCGCAAACTGCAATGATTTTTGCGAGGGAAATAAAAATCCCTCGCAAAATGTCTATAATTTTGCGAGGGACCAGTTATTCCCTCACAAAATTCTAGACATTTTGCGACGGATTTTTTATTCCCTCGCAAAAGGCCCACAATTTTGCGAGGGATAAACTTTTCCCTCGCAAAATATGTCCTTTACAAAAAATTGGGGGGAAATTTCCCCCCAAATTTTTCGGAATTTTGCGAGGGAGGAAGGTTCCCTCGCAAAATTTCCCCCCAAATTTTAGGGATTTTTGCAAGGGAACAAAATTCCCTCGCAAAAGTGAAGGATTTTTGCGAGGGAACTAAGTTCCCTCGCAAAATGTAATGATTTTTGCGAGGGAAATAAAACTCCCTCGCAAAATGTCTACAATTTTGCGAGGGACCCGTTATTCCCTCGCAAAAATTCTAGACATTTTGTGACGGACTTTTTATTCCCTCGCAAAAATCATTACATTTTGCGAGGGAACTTAGTTCCCTCGCAAAAATCCTTCACTTTTGCGAGGGAATTTTGTTCCCTCGCAAAAATCCCTAAAAAAGACCCACAATTTTGCGAGGGATAAACTTTTCCCTCGCAAAATATGTCCTTTACAAAAAATTGGGGGGAAATTTCCCCCCAAATTTTTCGGAATTTTGCGAGGGAGGAAGGTTCCCTCGCAAAATTGGCAAATTTTGCGAGGGAACATTTCATCCCTCGCAAAATTTGCCCATTTTGCGAGGGAACCTTCCTCCCTCGCAAAATTCCGAAAAATTTGGGGGGGAATTTCCCCCCAATTTTTTTTCTATTTTGCGAGGGAACTACTGCTCCCTCGCAAATTCACCAGTTTGCGACGAATTCTTTCTTCCCTCGCAAAATAGCGGAAAAATTGGGGGGGAATTTTCCCTCCAATTTTTCGCCATGTGCGTAAATTTGTGAGGGATCGACGGTTCCCTCGCAAAATGTCTACAATTTTGCGAGGGAATAGTGTTTCCCTCGCAAAATGAATATTTTGCGAGGGAAGAGTTCTTCCCTCGCAAAATTATGGGAATTTTGCGAGGGAATGTTTTTTCCCTCGCAAAATTTCGTTCTTTTTGCGAGGGAATTTTGTTTCCCTCGCAAAAATCACCATTTTGCGAGGGAATTCAATTTCCCTCGCAAATTGTCTAAAATTTGCGACGGAATTTTTTCCCTCGCAAAATTCCGTCGCAAATTTCACATTTTCTTGTAGTGTAGGTAGAAGTAGTTTTAATCTTTAAAATTCTAGAATAATTTTAGTTTCATGTTTTTATAGTTTAAAATAGCTTCATTTCGAAAATATAGTGAAGGAAGTGGTTCTGCAAAAATTTCCAGGTCAAGAACACTGTTGCAACGAAGTTCTGGGGAAAATTCGTCGGTTAGGTGATTTCTGAACTAGTAACAGAAACACTCATATTTCATGTTTAAAATGCTATTGAAAAATTCTGTGAAAATTCATGATGAAAGTAGACATGTAGAGATTTTTAAATATGTAAAGAACATGTTGAAATGAGTTCTGTACAGTGAGAAAGAAATTCTCAAAGTTTGTGTTGCGAAAATGCTGGAAATTCTGGGCAGAGGATGAACACGTGAAATCTGGGAATGATTTTTGAATTCTGGGCAAGGCCTGATATTTTTTCTGGAAAATAGACATCCTAAGGAGTCCGGAACTTTTTACGGATCTTCGTTTCGATTTTTCTAGAATTAGTTATGATTTTTCAAAGATAGGCGAAATTCTGCCCAATATTGCCCAGCGTTTTTCCACGAATTTTGAAGAAATAAAATAATAATTTAGTATACCAAGGGTAGAAAATTTAGTAGTGGCCAAAATATATTCAAGAATATTATTTACAATTAATAAACGCAATATTCCTATGATAGGACGTCTGCAAACGTGTACCGATCGTCGACATACCGGAATTATCAACCCAGGTACGGACGCGTATTGTAACACTAACTCTGATGCTTATGGTATGCTTATATGTGATAGATAGTCTGAGATTCTGTTTTTGAAAATTGATCATACACATACATCTTGATACGGGTTATAGTCGTGATAATGCCGTTATGTTTTCCTAGCGCTGAGGACACGGATGTACACCGTGGCACTGGAGATAGTGCAGACTGTAATAACATGCATATTGCAGTGGCTGTGTTATGTTATTACGTGAATATGTGAATATTGTATATGATTAAATGCTGTTTTGCCATAGATATCTGTCATACATATTTGATACATAAGCATGAGGTTAACCGTTACCTGAGGTTCAATGGTAATTGAACCTCAGCTCTGACTTTAGGCCCAGGACCCTCAGGAGGTCAGACCGAAGAGAAGGGTAAGCAAATAGCATGACGGAGCGGACGAGGAGATTCTATTGAAATTTTTATTTTACCGTCTTTTTGAATATTCGGATATTTTGGATGACTGTAACAGTACACAGATACATCATTATTGAATGTTATTCAGTTACTCATTTTCACGACTATTCCGATGCTCTACTCTGATAAACCCTTTTTGAACTCTGATCATTTTATTTCGAAAACGCTTTAGAAAACGGGGTGTTACAACAGCATTTAATTCTGATTTAGATTCAGAAGTCAACCGAGCACTGAAGATTTGAAGTAAGACCCACTTCTCTTGATTGTGACCAGGACTTTGCCTAACAAGCAATGTAAACCTCTCCCAGGCTTTATACAGATGTTCCCCAAATTGTTGACAGAAATTAGTAAAAGCGGCTCTTGCATCCACCATCTTGTTATGTGGAAAAAATCGTGACCTGAACTTTTCTTCCAATGTCTCCCAAGAGGTTATACTGCCCTCTTCTAAATTGTTGAGCCATTCTTTGGCTTTCCCTTGTAGAGAGTAAGGAAAAAGCCGAAGACGGATCACAGCATTAGGAACTCCATTTTGCTTGAATGAGTTGTAAACATCAAGGAATTGTATCAAATGCCGATTTGGATCCTCTGAATAGTTTCCTGAATACTGACCCTGTAGTTCAAGCATCTTAAGCATTGTCTGCTTGATTTCAAAATTGTTGGCTTGAAAATCAAGCACTCTAATTCCTGACTGATAGCCCCGAGATTGTCTTCCCAGAAAATCATTGATACACATATTGTCATTTTCATGCTCAGCCATCTCTCCAGCTTCAGTATGTATTACTTCCTCCTCTTGGATCTGAGGTGTTGTAGCTTCCAAAAGCTCTTGGATATTCCTTGTATTCTGTGGTGTTTTAGTAGCTTTGGATCTAAGAAGCATGTACCAAAGTACCTACAAAGCCAAATAAATCTCAAAGTATCAAACTAACACCAAAAGCTATAAAAAAAAAAAAGGAAAGGAAAAAATGGATTTTTTTTTTTAAAAAAAAACACTCAAACTAAAACTACTAAAGGATTTCTAATACTAATTACCAATTGCCTTGAGTCCCCAACAACGGCGCCAAAAACTTGATGCTACCAAAATTTAACTAAGCACCGTAAGTGTATGGGTCATGAAAATAGTAAGTCGCAAATTAAGGTCATCCCACAGAGACTCAATCAAACTGTTATCTACGTTGCAACCTTCTCAAAGGCAACCCACTGCCACAATAGTTCAAAGAGGTAATTTTTCTAAAGCTTTATCTGCCATCAAAGGTACGAGTATTGGGCCTTGTTGGATTGTAGACTCTGGCGCCTCTGACCATATGTCAGATGATGCTTCACTATTTCTAAACTATACACCAACACCCAACAAAATGACTATTAAAATTGCTGATGCCTCTGACTCTACTGTTGCTGGTTTTGGGAATGTAAAAGTCTCTCCCACCCTAGTCCTACAAAATGTGTTGCATGTTCCGAATTTGAAATGCAATTTATTATCTATTCGTCAGTTAGCCAATGATGCAAGATGCCATGCTGACTTCTTTACCACTCATTGTATTTTTCAGGATCTACTCATAGGGATGACGATTGGCGTCGCTAATGAACGTGATGGACTTTATTACCTAGATGATAGTAACCTTCGCAGTATCAGTTCTTGCAATAAAGTGTCTCTCCCTAGGACTAGTAGTTTGGAGTTGTGGCACAAGCGATTAGGCCATCCTAATCTTGATTATCTATTAAAACTGTTTCCTTCAATTTATTCCAATAAAGATCTTTCTTAGTTTTATTGTGATACGTGTGAACGTGCAAAACATCACCAAACATCCTTTTCTGGCATCCCATATCGTGCTTCCCAGCCATTCACTACCATCCACAGTGATGTGTGGGGACCACCCCACATCCCTAATTGAACAAACTCAAAATGGTTTGTCACATTTATCGATGACCACACCCGAGTGAGTTGGGTTTACCTTTTAACTAGCAAATCTGAGGTTCCTCAAACCTTCATTACGTTTTATAACATGATTCAAACTCAATTTCAAACCAAAATTCAAATTTTACATTCTGATAATGGAACTGAGTATTTCAACACCACCCTTACCACTTTTTTCCACAAACATGGCATCATTCATAAAAGCATCTGCCCAAATACACCTCAACAAAATGGTATTGCCGAGAGAAAAACTGTCATATCCACGACACCGCAAGAGCACTCATGCTCAACTCCTCTGTTCCACAATACCACTAGGGGGATGCCATCTTTACTGTTGTGTTTCTCATTAATCGCATGCCCATCAAAGCTCTCTCTTTTAAAACCCCACTCCAAGTCCTCCATGAAAACTTTCATATTCCCTACCTTGAAAATACCCTTCCGCTTAGAGTCTTTGGTTGCACTACATATGTTCACCTTCACCACACATCCAAACTTGATCCTTAGGCTGTTCATTGTCTCTTCTTGGGCTACTCTGCTTCTCAGAAAGGCTATAAATGCTATGATCCTATCACCAAAAGTCTCCTTGTCTCTTGTGATGTTACCTTCCATGAGCATGTCCCTTTTTATTCACCGTCCTCCATTCAAGGGGAGAATTGGAGTGAATGTCAGACCCTAACAGCATTTGAACCCTCACCAAAACTCTCACCTGAACTTGCATTCCAGACACCACTCTCTATATTTCCAACCTAGAGCCATATGAGGAACCTATTACCCAAACAACTATTTCTAGGGGAGACAAGATCGACAACCCTAAGAAATGGAAGAACATCTGTACACAAAGCCTATCAGAAACAGGTGGTAATAAAGTACCTCAAGCTCATAGCACACGCCCTGAGTCGGAACCAGTGATAGGTCCAGAAGATGAACATGGTGAAGAGCATGATTTACAAATAGCAGCTGATGACAACTCTGATAATTCTGATAGTCTGGATTTACCAATTGCTATGAGAAAGCAACCCAGAGCATGCACACAACATCCTATAGAGAAGTTTGTTTCATAACAGGCTCTATCGTCTAAATATCATGCGTTTGTCTCTCAACTTGATGGTGTCATAATACCAAAAAATGTAGATGAAGCACTAGGTGATCCTGAATGGAAACAAGCGGTATTAGATGAGATGGAAGCACTAATCCAGAATGAAACATGGGAATTCATGGATCTACCAAAAGGGAAGAAAATAGTTGGCTGCAAATGGGTCTTCACGCCAAAATACAGAGCCGATAGAAGCCTTGATAAATATAAGGCACGACTTGTGGCAAGAGGTTTCTCTCAAACCTATAGGATGGATTATACTGAAACATTTGCCCCTGTTGCAAAGTTAAACACAATTTGAATTTTGTTATCTTTAGCTACAAACTTAGATTGGCGCCTACACCAACTGGATGCAAAGAATGCATTCCTTAATGAAGAACTAAGGGAAGAAGTATACATGAAACCTCCTCCAGGGTTCCCAGGAGAGAAAGCAAACCAGGTATGCAAACTCAAAAAGTCACTTTATGGTCTAAAACAATCTCCCCGAGATTGGTTTGAAAGATTTACCAAAGTCTTGAAAAATCAAGGATACAATCAGGGACAAAGTGATCATACTATGTTCTTCAAGCATACAAATGGGAAGATAGTTGTTTTAACAGTCTATGTAGATGATATTGTCTTAACAGGAGATGATGAAGAAGAAATTGATCAGATCAAACTAGCTCTAAATCGGGAATTTCAAGTCAAAGACCTTGGAGAAATGAAATACTTTATTGGAATGGAGGTAGCCAGATCAAAAACAAGCATCTACATCTCTCAAAGAAAGTATATTCTGGATCTCTTAAAGGAAACAGGCATGTTGGGTTGCAGACCAAGTGATATTCCTATACGGGCTAACAAAATTGGGGATGATGAGGAGTTGGGAAAACCTGTCGATATAGGTAGATATCAGCGTATGGTAGGAAGGTTAATATACCTCTCACATACCACACCTGATATAGCATTTGCAGTCAGTATGGTGAGTCAACACTCTCATGATCCTAAACAGAAACATCTGAATAAAGTCTACCGAATTCTCAGATATTTGAAGGGCTCTCCAGGACGTGGACTATTCTTTAAGAGATCCACTCAACGGATCGTTGAAATGTTCACAGATGCAGACTGGGCGGGTGACCAGGAGGACAGAAAATCGACCTCAGGTTATTGTACGTTTTGTATGATAATTTGGTTACTTGGAGAAGCAAGAAGCAGAGTGTGGTAGCAAGAAGCAGTGCAGAAGCAGAATTTCGAGCAATAGCATTGGGAATTTGTGAAGGAATATGGGTAAAACAGGTACTTGAAGAATTACGGATGAATACAAGTCTCCCAATTAGGCTCTATTCTGACAACATGGCGGCTATTAATATCTCACACAACCCAGTACAACATGATCGAACCAAACATGTTGAAATAGATCGACATATCATAAGAGAGAAGATTGATAGTGGGATTATCAATCTCAAGTATGTCCCATCCAGAGATTAAACTGCAAATATGTTGACCAAAGGGTTAACCAAAGACAAGTTTGAGTATCATGTTAGCAAATTGGACATGTTCAACATCTATGATCCAACTTGAGGGGGAGTGTTGGAAGTTTTAATTTAATCAGTTAGCAGATTAGTCGCTGATTTAATTTAAGTTGTTGAGATATTGTGTAGGAATTAAGTTAGTAGAGTATCTTTTTGAGTTGAGATATTGTGTAGGAATTAAGTTAGTAGAGTATCTTTTTGAATTTAGTAGTTAGATTTCCCGATTGCAATCTTGGAAAAGTCGCGTCTCTACTTAGTCACTGTTTAGTTGCTGATTTGTCGCAAGAGTCGCGTCTGTGCGTCTGTATATAATTCTCTTTTAGTGAATGAAATAATTACCACTGTTCGGACGCATCACAGAGTCAGCGTCAGCCTTCATCTTTCTTGGCCTCTTTCATTTTCTCATCTCTCTTTTATTATTTGTTTAGGGTAACATATAATGAGTTTTCCCTCTTTAAGAAACGATAACAGTACATTATTGCCTAAAAAAAAAAGATAAATTGGTTGTTGGGACAATGGAATTTTCACCTTTCACTACATCACCTCGCGTTGGAGAATCCAGGATATCAACGCATGCATAAATTATTGGAAACATGAGAAATGGCTTGAATTTCAAAAGCATGAAATTAAATTATAATCAGAAAAAAGAAGGGAGGGGAAAAAATTATCTTACCAAATGTGTTATTAAAAAGACATGATACAGTTTGAAGAGTTAGAACAACATCGTCTCAACAGAAACAAGATTCTGGGAAAGAATATTTATTTTTTTCAATCCAAAAGAATATCAAATAATTAAGAATTTTAGAACCAATAATACCATCTAGAATTTGAAAAATCTATCATAATTAGTTCGGTTATCAACTTTCAAAATGGGACAAGCCTATTGAGGTAAGAATCCTCAAAAGAATGCTATGTAATACGGCAAAATGTAACTGACTCTTAACTTTACTGTTATACCTTATGCCCCAATAGCAAGAAAAGGGAAAAATTGATCTCCACAATCTCAACATGGCCTCCGTGACCAAAACCTGCATTTTAAATTCAATTAAAACCACAATGACATACGTACTGTTGTCAAGGACACTAACCATTTGTTCTATATTTTCTATATGTTAAATATTATCCTATACATAGTAATATACTTTAATATATACCAGTGAGACAAAAAAATACGATTATATTTGGGGAAATCATTAAGACGTCCCAAAAGTAGAATGTAATCAGCAAAAAATTCTATTAAAAAGGAGCAGAATAAATGTTACTGTATTATTTCTTGCGCTACAACTTGTTATTGCATGCTGCTTACCTGTTAAGGGACTTCTTGGTAATTACATTCTTTCCTTATAACCTCATAGTGATATTTCACATTTTATATTTATGACCCATGGTGCCCATTCTTGTTGAAGAAATTTCTGACTTTCCACGTTAGGTAAATAAAGAGTACCAGACACGGGTTGAAATTTTTCTGTGAATATAAAGAGGTATGATCAAGGATGTTCAAGTGGGAATCAGATTGTGTTTTCTCTTGTTCTTACCTCATGTACATATACGGGAGCTGAAATCGACTGTCTTGATGAGACCTGGTGATGTGGAGTGAGCACTGTCAACAAAAGAGAGAACAAAGTTAAGATGACTGTAACGCCCGTCCTAAATGTGCCTTTATTTATCAGAGTTATAACGCACAGGCATCAAAGTAATTTAGACGACTCAAATGTGGAATAAAACTTTCACAAAATAACTTAGTTGACAACATGAGGATAAATTTTTCGCAATTCGAAATCTATTCCATAATAGGATATTAATACATTAATCCAAAAATAGATAAGTGAAAAACAAATTACTACAGTTTGTCTACTAATATTTTCCAAAGGTTCCTCCTGCTGTAATCTTTACAGCTACATCTTGCCTCTTAATACCGAACCACTACATGTTTCTTTCATGAGGTCTGAAGTTCAAATGAATGAACCCCAGGGTAACAGTTAATCTTATATACAAAAATGAATGTAAATGATAGTATAACACATATATAAGTATAGAATAATTTACAGTAAACAAGTCATATCGTAACCACAATTATTTATTATTATTTAACTATTTTATTATTACTTGTTTCCTTTCCTAATAATAATATATTTAGTTTATAATTATCATTATTATTTTACCAATTACTTATTATTATTTATCACAAATTGTAACATCCCAATTTTCTAAAGCGTTTTTGAAATAATTAATCAGAGTAGAGCATCGGAATAATTTTAAGGAAGCGAGTATCTGATAAACATTAACTGATGTAGTATCTGGCTGCTTACATAGCAGTACAAATAAAGTCAAAATAAAAATCTCTCCGTCTGTGTCCTCACGCTGTCTCCTTATCCTTGTCCTTGGCTCTGGTTCCTCTGGACCCTGAGGCTATAGCAGGAGCTGAGGTTCAATGGCCATTGAACCTCAGGTAACGGTTAACCTCATGCTTATATGTGACAGTATATGACAGATATTCACGGTGTTACAGCAATATGCACACATCAGATGTATCCCAACAGCACATAAACACACAGCAGATGTATTCCAACAGCACACAGCAGATGTATCCCAGCACACAGTAGATGTATCCCAGCACACAGCAGATGTATCTCATAAGCACACAGCAGATGTATCGCATAAGCACACAGCAGATATAAAGTTATCTACCACATATAAGCATATTATAAGCATCAGAGTTAGGGTTATAGTACGCGAACGTACCTTCGTCGGGGATCGCGGTATGTACGTCGGTCGGTATGATCACGTATATCTTATAATGGTAATTTCGCTTTTACTAATTCACAAATAATATCCTAAAAGATATCCTAGTCACTAATGACCTTTTTACCCTTGGTAGGATTATTTCTCAACTTATTTCCCTCATTTTTTGAAAAAACGCTGGTCCAGAATTTTGGACAAATTTTCGCCTAATTTTGGAAAATCATAACTAATTCTAGAAAAATCGAAACGAGGATCCGTAAAATTCCTCAGAATCCTTAGGATGTCTATTTTTAATTAAAAATACTCAATTTTCCCCAGATTACACGAGTCATTCCCAGTTTTAAGGTTTTGAGTCTCTGCCCAGAATTTTTCCAGAAATTCGCAGTCACACTTCAAGAATTTTTATCTCATTGTACAGAAATCACTTTAACATGTTCTTGACATATTCAAAAATCCCTATATGTCTACTTTAACCATGAATTTTTCCAGAATTTTCCAACCACTTTTTCAACATAAAATATAGGCATCTTCGTCACTAGTTCAGCAAGAGCTTAACCGATGAGATTTCGCCAGAACTTCGTTATATTGATGTTTCTCTTCCAAAAATTTCGCTAAAACACCCTCTCTATCAATTTTTCAAAATAAATCTGATTTTTACCATAAAAACATGAATTAAAATTATTCTAAAATATTTAAGATCTAAACTACTACTATCTAAGAATTTAAAGACTAAAACTTAAAGACTTTAAAGCTAAAGCTAGAAAACTTACCGAAAACCTTGCTACTCCTCTAAAAAGCTCCTCACTATCACTCTCTACCTTCTATATGAGATTGTTCAAGCTTGTTTTGGTGTGAAGAATATGAAGTCCAAGGACCCCTATTTATAGTAGTTTGGTGTGACAATTTTGCAATTAATTCAAACCTAGCTCATCTTGAACCTTGGCCATTGGATCTAGGTTAAATTTGAAGCTCGAATCCTCACCCTTTAGACCCCAAAACCGTGCTCCCTCTCTCTCCCTCATCCTCTTCCATTTTGCTTTATGACTCATCCCATGACTCATCCCCCAAGTACCCTTTCCTCTTCCAAAAGTTGAGAATATTATTCCATGTGTTTTTTAAGAAATTCTTGGCTCCTTCTCCAAGCTACAATCTCCTCCTTCTTATATTCTTGGTTTGCATTTCACTAGATAAAAATATTTTTGGGGGTCTTCATGAAGTTTTATTCAAGTTTTCTCATCGGTTTTGTAATCTTGGGACTTAGGGCTTCCATTAGAACCCTCAACTTCCTTTCCAATTTATCCTCTTCCAACTCATGAAGAGCATTAAACTCAAAGCCCCTAAAGTCTTCATAAGTACACTTATCTTCTTCTAAACATTAATGGCCATTTATCATCTAATTAGCCCATGTGTTTGTATGTTTATTTAAAACAATTTTCTCTTCTTCTTCTAGCAATGAAAACCGTGGCCTCTTCTATACTTGGAAGAATTTGTGCTTCTTTAAGTCTTTAAGGCTTTCCAATTGGTTCCTTACATTTTACATGGATTAAGATTAATTAGGTAATTATTTGGAACCATTAGATCTAGCTTTATTAGCTTTAATCTTGACCCTTAGATCATAGTTGCAATTGTTGACTTTTCAAAGCTTGATTAAAATTTAATTAACATCTTAATCAAAAGTTTAATTGTCCCTTGATTATTATTTTATTGGCCCTTAGAGTAGTTTATGATCATTGGTAATCTAGTTTAGGCTAATCTTAACCCCTTATTGGTCTTTGAGTTTTAATTAGCTTTACACACCTCTAAATGATGACCACTAATACTAATCATAAAGAATTACCTAAATATTCTATTAGTGTAATTTAAATTACTCATTAATTGTTGGTAATTGTCCCTTAATTGTTCCAAGCATTTTGATAATTCTTTATGGCCTTTTATGAATTAAATATGAACTTAGTATTAATTATAGGTTATTAGAAAATTTGGTCTCTAACACAATTATAAAAATTGGTGTTTAAGACCCTTTGATTAATTATAAAATTAATACAATTATTCCAATTATTGTATATTTAATTGTTCCTTAGTTGTTGGTAATTTCTCCTAATTGATATAAGCATTTTCAAGCCATTTAATTGTCTCTTATGATTAAATTAGGATTATACTTAGTTTTAGAGACTTTAGGGTATTTTATAACATTTTATGATCCATAATGTAATTTATAAAATTGGGTTTTGCCCTATTTAAATTCTAGAGAAAATTTGCCCAAGAAATAAAATAGACTACAAAATTGGAGACAACATATTCTCCTATTTTTTTTGTCAAAATATAATATTTTTAAGGAATATGAATTTTAGAGTATTACACAAATAGTTTAATAAATATTGCCACCACATAAATATATTTCATGAAATTTTGAGTTACTTTTTAACACTAAAAAAATGACTTATATGTATATATGTAACATAACTATATACAATACAACAACACCCTTTTTTTTAGAAGACCTCCAGATGCAGCGATAATAATGAGACTTTTGAACTCCATACTTGAGCAAATCTCCTTATATATATATATATAGAATCAGCAAAGTTTTCATTTCTTTCTCTCCTATATAGTGCAATAATATATATATATATATAAGCATTTGTGACCGTACATAGTTGCATAGTAGAAGCTGGTTGGTTTCATTACAGTATAGAAACCTTGGAAAATGGAACTAGAAAACAACCACTTGAACCACTAGCACTCTTGTGTTTCAACCCCACTATCTCTATATTATTCGTTATCTAGGGACATACATACAACGTTTTTTTTTTTTTTCTTTACTCTTTCATATATAAAGTATGACAGCATGCATTTGTAGTTCTCTTCATGTACACGGCGACACACACACATATATATAATACTTTGATTTCAATCATACGGTTTGTGTACAGTGAAAATATGCTCATGAATGACAACACAGCTACAAAACCGATCCTGTTTCATCGTTATATAGTAGCCACTTAGAGCTACAACTTATAACTCGTCATTTTGCATTGGAAGTGACATAATTCAAAAGAAAAAGGAAGTTCTATAACTTGCTTTAGTTTCTGGTTGGTATGCTATGATTCTCTTTGCTACTAAACCACCCCCTGATTTTCTGAACTTCAGTAGAGAAAACGCATACAGTAGCTCCCACCTCCTTCTTCGACTCTCCCTCTCTCTCTACACGGCTCTTCCTGCTAAGGGTGGAGTCAAGTGAATGAAAGCAAAGAAAGTATGGAATATATAGAGGGGGAGGGTCCAGTCCGAGGAAGTAAAAAGAATGGACCGGTGTTGGGTTCAAGAACTGTTGCGTGTGGCTCTACTGTTGCGATTGGAGGCTGGAGGAAAACGGCGCTGTGATCTCTTCCGATCTTGCCTGTTCTGACCGAAGAAACAAGGAAGATTTGAGGGAGTATATGACCTTGCTTATTTTGGTCCGTTTTCAGTTTATCGCCGAAAGTGATTTGATCAGTTTTGCTCCATCGTGCTTTACGTGATCTGTTTGTGATCTTTTTATTTTTCTTTTCTTTCTTAAAAAAAGTATTACGTATTCTGACGGAATAAATGCTTAATTCCATATACGGACTTTTGTTTCTAAATTAATTCTTCTAGGCCTTAACATATTATTCCTAAAATAGTTATGCCAAAGATTATTTTCCCTAATTTTCCAATAATTATTTTCATAACTATTTTAAACTAAAATTTCATAATTACTTTCTATATATTATTCAAACTTTAAAATCCTAAAATTTGGGATATTACTCAACAAACAACAAATCCAATCGTATTAAAATAGAAATAGGTACACCTTTATGTTGAATAAACATCATTTAAATGTCAATGATCTAATGAGTGGACAATTAAAAGACAGCTATAAAGGAAAAAGTAGCAAGTAATTATAGGAAAGAAAATAAAAAACTGAAGTATTAAAGGATCACTGTTGGCCTCTAACCTATTATGTTGTTATTAGGAATTGAAGGTATAACTTCATTGGCCCTACCCAAATCAGCACACATTACAAGAGTCCTGTACTAAATCAAGTTTAGAAGAATGTGTAAGCCATGAAATTAAAAAATAAAATAAAATAAAATAAATAGAAGTATTCAACATGACTGCTAGATGTGCCTTTAAATAACAAAAAACAAAAGGACCATTAACTTGAACTCTTTGTTAACAAAAAAACAAAACAAGGTATCCCAACAAGTACATAGGGTGTTCCAAATGAAACATTATAGTTACCTACACCATAATATTAAACACAAATAGACTTCATAAGATTCATGAAGTTTTAAATAAAAAACATGCACTTCTTTCAAGCATAGAAGGTAAAAAAACTAAATACCTCGTCCCCAACACATTAATTAAGCCTCCAAGAGGAATTGTTGTAAATAAAACAATCTCCGACCCAGATGCCTGTGCTGACTCGTTTTAAATAATGCATCTTCCACCCCTTGCTCGTTGACAGGTCTTCCACCATCCAAGGATGATGCAACTATGTCACGCGCGCAATAGTGAATGTTACAATGTTTATAGTGCCTTGTATTAACAAATATAAACAATACATCATTTAATTAACAAATATATCATCAAGTTGCCGGATTTATATTATTAATTATCAATGTTGATATCCATTATAAAGCTTTTTTTATAAAAATAAAAATTAAACTCATTTTATTTCTTTCCGAATATAATAGATTTTTTTAAGATTAAATGAATTTTTTAACTTACATAAATTTCTTCTAAAATAAAAATAAATCATATAATTTTTTTTGTTTAACATATATAATAAACTATAAAACACCTTGAGTTTTATTTAAATCATATAATTATATTTTTAATTAAAACTTTTGTTTATTTGAGCAAATTATTATTTTGACAAAATTGAAGAATGAGTAATTTTTGTCCATAGATATGTATACAAGTAGTTTTAAAAAATGACAATTAAGAAAAAAAAAATTATTTAATTTAGTAAAATTTAGAATTTTGTGCTAGGCGCTCTTGGAGTAATAGTTTATTGTGTTGGACGCACCTTAAATAACGGACGTTAACTTTTTGCTAACGGCGTTGTGCTAGGCGTTCCTTTTTAAAAGTTTGTTGTGCTAAGCGCTCCTTTTTAAAAGTTTGTTGTACTGGGTGGTCTACTTAATAGTTAATTGTGTTGGACGCTCCTGAGCCAATAGTTTGTTGAGTTGGATGCACCTCAACCCAAAAAATTAATATAATATAATTTTCACACCTATTTGAAAATTTCTAGAAGTGCTTTTTTTTTTGTTTTTAGTACGATTCTAGAAGTGATTAATTAGCTTGGTTTGAACAACATTGTTTTAAAAAGTTTATGTCACTTTTGATCTCTAAAACAATATGCTAGACTGGTATTCATCCTAAATCACACAAAGCAAAATGGTTGAGTTAGAGCTCAACCAATGCAATATACCTTCCTAAGCATCCAAAGAAAACAAGAAAAGAACTGTTTAAGAATTGAAGCGATGCACTCACCAAAATGAATAATAATTAGCGATTCAAATTGGGTTCAGCCACGTGCCGGAAGACCTGCGTGGACGGTGGTGATGGGAGGAGAGTTTACATGTGCAGGGGTGGTGATGTGGTGGCCTTAGAAGGCTACATGTGGGAAGCTGTTTCGAAACTGTCATGTGAATGTGAGATATCGGAAGTGAGGACGCTGTTGGTGATTGGATCAAGTGGGTATCCTGCACCATACGTGGGCTTTATATTGGACCTTAATAGTTATAGTTGGAGGTGTTGGAAAGCCCAATGGATCATACGGGCCATGTCTAGTTGGATTTTTTTTTTTTGGAGATTTAGGATTCAAACTCACACTTGGACCCTCTATATACCTATGCATAATTTCCGCTTGTTTGACTTAGTTTGACCTTTAGAAAAGAGCTTGTATTAAATTTAGAGTGCTCAATTTTAACTACAAATGCCTTACTATAGAAATTTCCTGTTTTTAATATATATGTTTTGGTCCCTGAAGTATTGATATTAACACAATGTACCCTTCCGAAGCAAATAGTTACTGATGAATGAGATGATGTATTGATGTTTGGTCCTTCTTAAACCATAAATACAATGGCCCCAACTACGAAGCAAATGATATGTTTTGGTTTTGTTTTAGAATATGAATACTACAAGGCTCCATCCAAATTGAGTTTGGGCTCACTTGGGCTTTCTAGGCCTCTGAACATGTTCCATTATTCTCCTTTAATCTGAATGAGGAGTTGGGAAGAGAGAATTCATCTAACTAGAATTTGATTTGGGGAGTTGCGATTTGGCTAATTATGGTTATGGAGGAATAATTCTATCTTCCAAGAGGAATTCTGGAAACCAATCAATCCTACTGAGTTTATGAAAAAATCGTGGAAGCTATACTGTGTTGAGGTTAATAGGGAACAGGACATAGCAGGAACATGAATGAATACAGCCAGCAGGTGGACTCCTCCCCCGCCTGGCTTGGTTAAACTAAATACAAACAGAGCAGTTCACTCTAACGGAAGGAGAGCAGGTTGTGGGGGTGTAATTCGTGACCACAGGGGACTGTGGATTTCTGGATTTACTCAATTTTTAGGACAATGTGAGGCCTCTGAAATTGAGGAATGGGCACTCTTACATGGTCTTAGGATGGCATGGGACGAAGGGTTTAAAAAACTACAGGTAGAATCTGATGCGAAGCTACTTGTCGATAAGATCTTGCGTGGCATTGAAGAACCAAATAGCAGTATGGTATTCTTGCAGATTCAAAGTATTCTTCTTAACAATTGGGAGGTGAAGATACAGTATATTCCCAGGGTCAAGAATACACTAGCAGATGTTTTAATTAAAGAGGGTCTTTCACAATCTTCTCTTTTAAATGTATGTCCAGCTAAGTTTAGGATTGTGCTTATGGTTGTATAGGACTTGATTCTTTTAGCCAATAATAATAGATAATGGCTTATGCCTCTTTTTGACCCAAACAAAAAAACATGTCCCATTAAAATTATTTGACTTGTTTTACCTGTTGGATTATTGCCTCATTTCCTAGAGTATTTTAAGTAATTAATACTACTTAGTTCTAAACATGAGATACAGTTCACTTTTTTAAGGAGATTAAGGAAACTAATTAAATTATTTTAAATTTATCATTTGCCTCCAAACTAATTTTCATGACTTATAAATTCATTAAATTAAATCATACACAATATATGATATACTTAAATAACTTATTTACTTTTCTTCATTTTAAAAAAAAAAATCAATTGGGTTTTAGATTTAACACCGGAGGTAGTACTTATTAATATTTAGTTTTGGTATTGTATTAGAAATTAAAGTTTAAATCAACGACAATAGGATTTGAAACATTGATAGTTCTTTTTTAAAAAAAGAAAAAGAAAAAGAAAAGGGGTTCCTTGCCTCAACATTTTGTTTCAGGTTTGCATGTGTATACACAGTTTCTTCAAAATGAATGATGATATCTCCCTAATAACACAAATAATCAAACTAATCATTATGTAATTACTTATTGACACCCTTTTTTAATTAATTTTAAGAAAAAGATATTTCAAAAGGCCAATTAATTTTAGAAGAGTCATATTCTAATCAAGAAGAAAAGAAAAACTCAAACAGAATGACCATTGCTTTATCCTACAAAAGGAAATGGCAAATCAAAGCAGAAATCCAATCCGTTAGCATCCCCAAAACCTGCAAAAATTTTTGTTTGGAAAAAAAAAAGCTAATTAGCTAACAAAATTAACAATTGCATGAAAGAGAACAAACAAGTGTAATCACATGATGATGTTGGCTAACATTTGCCATTAAGCAAGTAGATAACCAAAAACAAGGTGCTTATTAAAGGAGAGAAACTGTTTCAAGACAAGTATTAATTATATGAGAGCAAAAGAAAGTCATAATAGAAATGTTAACTTACTAACATATGAATATAACCCTGGTTGAAATTTAGATTGGAAATGATGCTTGGCAGTAGGATCATTCCATTCCAATTTGTTCCACCAATCTTCCTCTCCAGAGATAAGTGTCGATTTATGTTTAGCAAAGTTAGAATGGAGTGGTAACTTTCTCAGATTTGAACATTCATTTATTCTGATCTCTTTTAGAGAAGGAAAAGACAAGGCACTCTTATGGATACTCTCAAGCTTTGGCATGGAAAATAGAGAGTTCTACAAGAGAAGAGAATATAGAAGAAGAATCCACGTACTCATCTTCCTTTATCACTTGTTCCATTGAGTGGCAGTCAACAATGACAAGTAATTGAAGGAATGGGGCATACTTGAGCCATGTTACATGTGTTAAGGAGTTACACTGAATGATAGACACGCTTTGAAGCATGGTTAGAGAGTAAGTTGTGTCATAAATACAAGAATCTTTCACTGCTCTTGTCAAACCCCGCATGCCAAACTGCCTTAAGTGCTTCATTTTAGAAATGCATGCCAACAATAAATGCATCTCAATAATGGTGTCCCTCAATCTCGTAAGACGAAGAGCACACATGCAACTTTGCAGCTTGTTTGAGTCAAATAACTTGTTGAGACCATTCTTTGTTGTTATCTCAACATTTAGTTCTTCAATTTTTGGTAGACATTCCACCTCCTTTAGGAATTCTCCCTCCACCTTTCTATCAAGGAGTTCTCCCTCCACCTTGCTATCTTCTCCAACGAATGAAATTTCATTGTGAACTCTTAACACTCTTAACCGTTGAAGACTTGATATCTCTTCCAATGGAATGGTTCCAATATTAGCATTTTTCAAGAACAAGTTGAAAACTTTCAAATTTTTAAAATTCTTCAAATTCTTCAACTCCTGGGTAGACTTAGATGTAAGTAAACCCAAAGAAAGATATTCTAACAGACCTAACTCACCAATTTCTCCAAGTCCATACAAATGGGTAGCACTTAGTTCTAAAACCTTTAACTTGCTCATGTATTTGATGTTTTTTAAATCTATGCTACTGCACCTTAACAAAAGTGTTACCAGATTGGGACAAGTTATTGATGGTACAAGCCATGTTTCTTGTCGTGCTATGATTGAAATCCTTTCGACAATTTTCCATGTTTCAACATCATCATGGGATAATGTTATTGCCTCTCCTTGTGCAAGAACCTTTTTAATTCTTTTCTCTTCTTCACAAGCTAACCATAAGGCCATATCTCGAATCATATCATGCATCTTAAAGGAACGATCCACAACAATATCATCTTCAACATTCTCCAACAAGCAGCAAAGCTTTAACTTTGCAACCACAGAATGACCATCATTACGAATACCATGTATGCTTCTTGTCATATCTTTACAAAGAAGCCCCTCCACTATCCATTTTTCAATGATATCACTTGGCTCGAATAACATAATCTTCTAGATATAATGCACAATACAAGAGACATTTTTTATGAGTGTCATCCGGCAATTGGTCATAGCTCAACTTAAGGATAGAGAAAACTTTTGTCTCCAAATCTGAAATAGTCCATGAAGAACTTGTTAATCTATTTTTCGAGCCTTCCCATGCTTCAATGCTTTCCACACCAGCCATGGCACTTCCTACCACAATTAAAATTGAGTACTCTAAATTTAAATATTATAATTTAGATAGGAAGTGCCATGGCTGGTGTGAATAATCATTAAAAGTCATACTTGGGCTGTGTATGTAAATAAGCATAATTTTGGCTTGTTTGAATTACTTTGACCTTTAAAAAAGAGCTTGTATTAAATTTAGAGTACTCAATTTTAAATAAAAATACCTTACTATAGTAATTTTCTGTTTTTAACATATATATTTTGGTCCCTGAAGTATTGATACTAACACAATATTGTACCATTAACAAACAAATAGTTAGTGATCGATGGGATGTGTATTGGTGTTTGGTTCTTCATAAACCATGAACACAATGGTACGAACTACCAAGCAAATGATGGGATAGGCTTCTCTCCTTTTTTATTGTTGTCCGCTGCGGTGAAACGCCCCGCTTTTTTGTGCAAAATTGAACTTGTGTCTCTTGGGCTTTAACTTAGGTGAGAGATAGATAGAGAGAGAGACGATGTCATAGTGAGGCCAAGGTGAGGAGGAGTGGGGATTTTTTCACAAAAGAAAAAGTTGAAGTAAAATAAGTTTTTACTTAAAAGGAATTCAAAATACTCTTAATGAGAAAATTATTTTTTGAAAAAATTAGCTGTGAAAAACAAGATTTTACTCTAAAGAGATTATGAGAAATTGTTAGATAAAACTTTTTTAGTAAATAGAAAAAAAAACTGAGATAATATTTTTAAAATATTAAATATTGCCTCAATATCTTCAAGTCTACCCAGCATTTCCTCCTCTTGGTGTGCTGCTTTCGTTCATCTCTCGAACAAAAACACCATAACATATCATGAAAATGTTCTAAATTTATTAAAATATTATCTCAGTTTTATATATATATATATATATATATATATATTAACAATTTGTATCAGGTAACATCTGCTTGTGTGTAGATTGTTTCTTCAACATGAACTATGATATCTTCCCAATAACAAAAATAATCAAACTAATGATTTATGGATGGGCTTGACTTGACGTATCTTTATATGTAATTACTTATTGACATCCTTTTTTATTTAATTTAAAGAGAAAGAGATCTGTCCAAAAGGCTAAGTAATTTTAGAAGAGTCATATTATAACCACTAAGAAAAGAAAAACTCAAACATAATGACCATTGCTTTGTCGTATAGAAGGAAATGGTCAATTAAAGAGTTCAATCGAGGATGAAATCCAATCCTGCAGCAAGTGTATCATCTGCAACAACTTTTGTTTGAAAGAAAAACAACCAATTAGCTAACAAAATTAACAATCGCATGAAAGAGAACAAACAAGCTTAATCACATGATGATGTTGGCTAACTTTTGCCATTAAGTAAATAGATAACCAAAAACAAATGCTTATCAAAGGAAAGAAACTGTTGCAAGACAAGTATTAATTAAATGAGAGCAAAAAGAGTGATATTAGAAATGTTAACTTACCATCATCTGGGTCGGCTGATTGAAATTTAGATTGGAAATGGTGCTTGGCAGGAGGATCATCCCATTCCAAATTGTTCCACCAATCTTCCTCTCCATTGATAAGTGTCAGTTTATGTTTGGCAGAGTCAGAATGAAGTGGTAACTTCTTCAGATTTGAACAACCATATATTTTGATGGCTTTTAGGGAAGGAAAAGACAAAGTGGTCTTATGGATGCTCTTAAGCTTTGGTATCAAAAATAGAGTGAGGCTTACAAGAGAAGAGAATATAGAAGAATCCATGTTCTCATCTTCCTTTATCACTTGTTCCATTGAATTGCAGCCAAAAATGACAAGTAATTGAAGCAATGGGGCATACTTGAGCCATGTCACATGTGTTAAGGAATCACAATCACTGATAGACACGCCTTGAAGCATGGTTAGAGAGTAAGTTGTGTCATAAATACGAGAATCTTTCACCACTCTTGTCAAATCCCACATAGCAAATTGTCGTAAGTGCTTCATTTTAGAAATGCATGCCAATAATAAACGCATCTCAATAATGGTGTCCCTCAATTGCATAAGACGAAAAGCACACATGCAACTTTGTAGCTTGTTCGAGTTAAATAACTTGTTGAGACCATTCTTTGTCGTTATTTCAACATTTAGTTCTTCAATTTTTGGTAGACATTCCACCTCCTTTAGGAATTCTCCCTCCACCTTGCTATCTTCTCCTCCAACTAATAGAGTTTCACTATGAACTCTTAACACTCTTAATTGTTGAAGACTTGATACCACTTCCAATGGAATAATTCCAATATTATCATCTTCCAAGTACAAGATGAATACCTTCAAATTCTTCAAATTCTTCAACTCCTGGGGACACTCAAATTTACGTAATCTCAAAGAAAGATATTCTAACAGAACTAACCCACCAATTTCTTTAAGTCCATTCACATAGCCTCTGGGAGCATTTAGTTCTAACACCTTTAATTTGCCCATGTGTTTGATATCTTTCAAACTTATCGTATTACACCTCAACAATAGTGTTACCAGATTGGGACAAGTTATAGGTGGTTCAAGCCATGTTTCTCGTCCCGCCATGATTGAAATCCTGTCGATAATTTTCCATGTTTCAACATCACCATGGGATAACTTTATTGCCTCTCCTTGTGCAAGAACCTTTTTAACACTTTTATTTTGATCACAAGCTAACCATAATGTCATGTCTCGAATCATATCATGCATCTTAAAGGAACGACTCACAAAAAATCATCTTCAACACTCTCCAACAAGCAACAAAGTGTTAACTTTGCAATCACAGAATGACCATCATTACGAATATCATGTGCGCTTCTTGTCATATCTTTACAAAGAAGCCCCTCCCCTATCCATTTATCAATAATATCACTTGCTCGAATCACATAATCTTCTGGATATGATGCGCAGTACAAGAAACATTTCTTATAAGTGTCATCTGGCAATCGATCATAGCTCAACTTAAGGATAGAGAAAACCTTTGTCTCCAAATCTGGACTAGTCCATAAAGAACTTGTTAATCTATTTTTCGAAACCTCCCATGCTTCAATGCTTTGCACACCAGCCATGGAACTTCCTACCACAATTAATGCAAGTGGCAGCCCGTTGCACTCTGCAGCCATTTCTTTTGCTAGGACTTTGATCCTAGGGTGTGAGTTTATTGTTTCCTCACCAACTTTCTCAAGAAATAGTTCTAATGCTTCTTCCTCTTTTAAAAATTCTACTTTGAATGATTTTTGAGCTTTCATTTTTGCGCACACATCCTTCAATCTTGTTGTGAACAACACTTTGGACTCAAACTCAGTATCTTTTGGATGTGGTACCCCCACTGAGCTCAAGTTTAGCCTCTCCCACACATCATCCAATAACAAAACAAATTTTTTCTTCTTCAAGGCACCCGAAATCATTGAAGATTTTTGTTCTTGATTATAGCAAGAACTCCAAGTAAGATCTCCAATCCCTACTGATTTTCTTATATTGTCCATGATTCTATCCATGTCAGGCTCTTTGGATACCACCACCCAAATCACAAAAAAATCCGGTCTTCTTCTCCCAAGTTCATTGTTAATTTTCTTCAATAAGGTGGTCTTTCCCACTCCTCCTGTCCCATATAAACCTATGACACCAACTTCATTTGCTTC
The DNA here is from genome assembly GCA_034222035.1 of Acacia crassicarpa. Taxonomy (NCBI): domain Eukaryota; kingdom Viridiplantae; phylum Streptophyta; class Magnoliopsida; order Fabales; family Fabaceae; genus Acacia; species Acacia crassicarpa. Next base: position 246,152 of record JAWXYG010000019.1, on the reverse strand, counting down.
AATACTATTCCATACCTTATCAAATATGAGATCTTGCCCCACGGTCTCATCAAGAGGTATTTGATCAATCGACTTACGTGGCAGCTTGTGAGTAATTTGATAATCCTTACCAAACCTCTGTCCCTTGGTGTTTAGATCATCTACTTCAGGGAGCATCTTTTTGGCAACTTTCTTTCCTAATTTGTGGCTTGACTTGCAATTCTTTGGACAACATTTATTTAGGCATTTGTTTTGGATTTCTTGGGCTCCTCGAACTCGAATCTCTTTTATTTCCTGTAAATAATAAAATTGTTAATTAGTTGGATATTTCTTTCCCCTCTTTTTGTGGAACCTTTGTACTAATTAATTAAGCACACTTTCATACCAGATAAGAACATGCAGATCTTAATATGAATGACTGAAATTTTAATTTTTTTTGGCCAAATATGATGAGATTTTTATTTATTTATTTATTTTTACTGAGAAATATGAATGGCGTTACTGAAGATTTTATTTTGTATATTAATAATATATAATTAACCTTAAGTGTTGTGTTAAAAGATTTTGCTAATGCTGAACGAATGAATGCCTGAATTGAAAACAACTAATTAAAAACAAAATGTTGAATTAAACCTTTAACATCCAGCCTAATATATAGATAAATAAAGAATAAATACCCTATTTGGTCCCTGAAAAAAATCACGGACCCCTTTTAGTCCCTCAGTAAAAAAAATTCATCCCGTAGTCCCTGACCACATTTGGGACACTTCACTGCATGTGTCCTCTTCAACTTGGAAGAACTAACGTGGACAGTTTTTGGATTTTACAGGGATTACGAGATGAGTTTTTTTTACTGAGGGACCAAAAAGGGGTCCGCGCTTTTTTTCAAGAACCAAATAGGGTATTTACTCATAAATAAACCTTTGAGGGACTTTGGGATAGAGATGGCTTGCCTATAATAATACCAAACAAATTATTTTGCTATATTTTGAAAACGATTTAAAATTGCGAGAAATCAATTAAAAATTGTAGTCAAAATGAAATTAGATAACATTATAAGGCAACATGTTGAATTAAACATTCATTAAAAATATGTCCCTTGCATTAATTTTATACTTTATAAATGCATTGACTAGTGGTGGCAAGGGGGAAAAAAAGCACGACTGAACTATATAATACTAATCTTCAATATATATTTGTGTGTGTGTGTGTGTGTATAATGGTTTAGACCCTCATAATTAGACGCTGAATGACATAATTAAGTAAAACAGAGGCAGAGAAGATTTTATGATTGGCATAAAACTTCTTTGAAAATAAAATCTTCCCAAAGCACTAGATAGCCGCTACGTTTAATTCATATTCGGCCAACGATTATGTTTCAATTATTTTGAGTCAGATACCAACATATAAAGTCTTTCGTATTTGGAAAAATTCTATATAAAGCTGCTTGAAATAAGAAAATTCTAAATTAGGTTGGTAAATTCAATAAATCCTTAATTAAGTTATCGACCCAATTAAGAATTTCAAAATTTAGATTAAATGACGTTACTGCCCTTTATAGTCTCCTCTCTCATCTCAAAAAGGTTTCAACACTTTTTAATTTATTTTTACAATAAGTGTGAATAAATATAAACACAAATATATAATAAAATAAAATATGATTAACTTAGATCAAATAATTTTGTGAGTAGAAGAATGATCAGGAATATTTCCAAAAAAAAAAAATTATCAGCCCCAATATTAATTAAATGTTTTCTAGTTGAACATTAGAATAAAAAAATTATTTTTTACTTGATTTTTTGTTCATTGAGAAAAAATGTTAATATAAAAAATAACTTGTTTGATATAACAAACTATATATCAAAGATTTTCATTAATGATTTTTTCGAATAAAAGATATTTAATAACATAAAAAACATAACATATATATCACATAAATAAAATTGTGTGATTAATGAAGATTGATTTTTTTTGTTGACAAAAAACTAATTTGAGTTCTTTCAAAAATAAAATTTTATTCAAAATATTTAATAAAAACATTTAATTGAAAACGATGTTATACATTTTTTTTCACTCAAATCAATAAATCATTCTTCCTAAATATAAAACTCATTTGATTTAAATGAATCATATTTTATTTTATTATGTATCAATGTTAATATATATGCACACTTATTAAAAAAACAAAGTTAAAGAGCAATTAAATTCTTTAAAGAGGAAAGATGATAGAGAAGATTAGGAGAGTATATTAAAGTTAATTTACCTATATCTTAAAATACTAAATTGAATCTATAACTTAATTAGGGAATTGTCAGGTTTAACAACTTGATTTAGAATTTCTCCATTTTAAATAACTTTATATGGGATTTTTCCTTGTTTTTTTACGTTAATAAATATCTTTTCTTTTTAAAAATCATTAATGAAAATCTTTGATATGTAATTTGCTATATCAAACAATTTATTTTTCATATTAATATTTTTTCTCAATGCACAAAAAATCAAGTAAAAAATAATTTTTTTATTCTAATGTTCAACTAGAAAACATTTCATTAATATTGGAGCTGATACTTTTTTTTTTTTTGAATTATTCCTGATCATTCTTTCACACACACAATTTTTTTTGATCTAAGTTAATCATATTTTATTTTATTATATATTAATGTTTATATATATTTACACTTATTATAAAAATAAGTTAAAAAGTATTGAAACCCTTTTAAGTTGAGAGAGGAGACTATGAAAGGGCAATAACGTCATTTAATCTAAATTTTGAAATTCTAAATTAGGTCAATAACTTAATTAGGGATTTATTAAATTTACCAACCTAATTTAGAATTTTCCTATTTCAAGCAGCTTTATGTGGGATTTTCCCTTCGTATTTATATATATATATATATATATATATATATATATATATATATATATATATATATATTTGTGTGTGTGTAACACAACAAACTTAGTATATATATGCAATGTAATACGATGTTCACCAAAAAAACTTAATTTGATACCATCAAATTTTGTCAGTTAAAAGAAATGAAGAAATCAAATTAATTAGAAAAATATGAACAACATATTGTTGTGGTCCTAATGTTGTCTATACTGCTGTGACCCCATTTCAAGTAAATTCGATATAATATAAGTTTCATAGTATCTGAAAATTTTTGAAAGTGCTGAAATAGTTTGGTTTGAACAACATTTTTTCAGGAAGTTTATATCACTTTTGATTTCTTCTAACAAATTTAAATTAATTCATGAGAAAATATTGAGCTAAGTATTTATAACTTGAACTAATTAACAATCAAGTAAACAATAACATTACATGCAACAGTAAAACACTAAGTAAAAAAAAAAAGACAGATGTAAATGAAGGGTATTACCTCTTCAGTGTTTTGGATACGTTCGAGCCATAAACTGACTTCATTTGTCTTTTGCATCTCTCCAGTTTCTTCGTCTGCTTTGATTTTTTCTTCGACATCCTTCTTCAATGCTTCAAGATCATTCCATTTAGCTTCCAGAGACTGAAGGTTCTCTTCCAAGTCACAAACAAAGTCAGCTTCGTGTTTGGCGCGACCGCAGAAATACTTTGTCATGTCCCATATGATATCTCCCACTTTCTCCATATCTGCCTCTCACTTTTGATCTTTCAAACAATGCTAAGCTCGCATTCATCCAAAATAACACAGCAAAATGTTTTGAGTTAGAGCTCTTTTTCAGAAATATTTTGTCATTGTGTGTGTTTGTGTGTTTTAATTATAATTTTTGGGGCTAACCTGGTGCAACAAGAGATTGCAACATTCATGAGTTGCGATGATCGTCGTGGATGCAATTTATAGGATTTCAAATTATATGATGATTCCTTTCTGTAATGTTGGAAAATAAAAATTGAAGCATCTAATTATTCCTGACTTGATCTTTTTCTTTCAGATGGACGTTTTGATTTATTCTTTATGCTTCTTTTGATTTCTTTCTTTTGCTTTCGTCTACTCTCACAATAATGAACAAGCAATGAATATCATCATACAAGAGATTTTCATTCACGAAATGGCATTACAGAATTTAAAGTATTTGAAACAACGAGTCGTTTTGTTTTCTTAAAAAAATAAGTATTCTATGCTTCAACTTTGTAACACACTGTTTTTCAAAAGCGGAATAATGTATTTTTATCAGAGCATCGGAGCAAATAAGTGAATAACTGATAAGTATTAGAAATGTAAATTATGGTGTATTTAGCTGGTTATAATAACGGTACATTTATCCGAGTATTTAATAATATAACAATATACATTCCAAAATAAAAATCTCCAGTCGGGTCTTCACGTGTGCTACTTACCCTTGTCATCAGCCCTCGATCCTCTAGACCCTGAAGCTATAGTAAGTGCTGAGGTCCAATACCCATTGGATCTCAGGTAATAGTTAACCTCATCTTCAAGTATGACAAAATATGTATGACAGATATTCATAACATTACAGCATTAACTAATACATAGCACACAGCACATGTAAGGTTACAACGTAATAACAGTACATAGCACATGTAAAGTCAACCACGTTTGCACTAACCAGTGTCACGACGGCTTATCGTGTCTTCAGCGCTAGAAAAACTCAACGGCATTATCAAGACTATAACTTATATAAAGCTGAATGTATAAATAGTGAACTAAGGCAGAGTCTTAGCCACGGTACATGACCCAAGACCAAGTCTTGTCCATGACCCTATGAAATTATCTATCACATATAAGCGTACAATAAGCATCAGAGTTAGAGTTACAGTACGCGTCCGTACATTAGTCCGTAGAGCTTAGTGGTACGTTCGTCTATCGGTACGTTTTCTCGGATATCTTATAATAGTATCACCACATTATTCCCTTATAAATAATATCCTAAGAGATACTTTAGACACTATTGACCTTTTTACCCTTGGTGGATTTGTTATTCCAATTATATCTCTTATTTTCTAAAAAACGCTGATTTAGTATTTCTGGGCAGATTTTCAGGTAAATTTGCAAAATCATAATTAATTCCAAAAAAATTGAAATGAGGTTCCGTAAAATTTCCCGGAATTCTTAGCATGTATGTTTTTGAGTAAAAATAATGGTCTTCACTGGAAACATATGAATCATTCCCAGTTTAACATTTTCCAAACTCTGTCCAGAATTTTTCCAGAAAATGTAGCCTTATTTCTAAAATTTTTATCTCCTTCTACAAAACTCAAAATGATACACTCTATGCATTTTTGGAAAGCTCTAGACGTCTACTATAACCATGAAAAATTTCAGAATTTTATAACCTCATCTTCTACACAAAATCATAGCCTCTTTATGACTGACTCTAGAGAACTTCTAACTGTAGCTAAACTTTGCTACTTTGATCTTCAATTTCCAGGAATTTTGCTCCACCACATTTTCCATCAAATTTTCGAAATAAAGAAATTTTTAACCATAAAAACATAAAAACCAAATTATTTTGGAAGATTCAAGATCAAAGCATATTCTAACTATGAATTTAAAATCTAGAACTTTAAGAACTCACCTTGCTTCTTGCTTCAACTCCTCCAAGCTTTCCTCGCTCACTCTCTACTCTCTATATTTAGATGCTATTGCTTGTGTTGGTGTGAAGAATGAAGTGAACCAAGGTCCCTATTTATAGGAAAATTCCAAGGCCTACTCCATTACCAAACACTCCTCTTCCATTTACCAAACACCCTCTTCTTCTCTTCAATTACCAAACACCTCTTTCCCCTTTAACAAGATTTCCTCTTCTTCACTCTTTCACTCGCACATCCGTCCCTCCCACTCTCACTCTCCTTTTCTTCATAAATGCCTTATCTTATCTCTTCCAATTTGTCCCCCCATTAATTCTCCCATGTGCTTTTAATTAATAACATAATTATAATACATTAAATCAAAAATAACCCCCCCCCCTCTTCTTACTCAAGCAACACCGTCCCCTCCCCCTCTTCCTTGGCTAAAGATTTGTGTTTTCATTGAGTCTCATAAATGAAACCCAAGCTTCCTATTGGTTCTCCTAAATTCACATGGATTTAGTTTATTTATGTGATTAATTAGAACCATTAGATTTAGTTTTATTAGATTTAATCTTGGCCTTCCATTTTTAATCCTAATTAGCATTCCTAATGTGGTGGTTTATATGTTGTTAGGTGTAATTGTCTAAGCGTGGTTGGTTCTTAGATTAATTATGATAATTAGTAATCCATTTTATGCTAATCTTGAGCTCTTATTGGTCCTTGATCTTTTAATTAAGCTAAAATATCCTAAGTGATGCCTTTTAATTTGCTACTTAATTTATTATGAAAATTTATACAATTATTTTAATTAATGTAAATTTAATTGTCCATTAATTGTTGTTAATTTCCTTTAATTGGTTTAGGTATTTCCATAACATTTTATTACTCTTTTTGATTATTTAAGAACCATAGTTTAATATAATAATTATTTTGTATTTTATGATCCTTAAATGTGGTCTTCAATTTAATCTTTGGATTATTTAACTCCAAGGAAAAATTTTCTAAAATCTAATTAATAATCCACAAAATTTAGAGACAACATATTCTCCTTTATTTTAATAGGCATTATTTATCAAAATATAGTATTTATGATAAATAGAAATTTTAGGGTATTACAAACTTTGGATTAGAGTTTGCTTCCTTAATTTTAAATTTGTTTCTTATTTTCAAATTTAATATGTGTTTAAGTTTTTCATTGCTAAATATGGAGATAAATAATTAAATTAATGATAGTAACACTCAGAAATTAGTAATGGGTGGTTGACAATCATGCGGCTCAACATAGAAGTTGAGAAATAAAAGATATTATATTATTGAGAACGACATTTAAGTCCCAACAAAAAGAAAAAGTTAATGACATTTAAATCCTAATTGCAAACTGAGAGTCACTTTTGAAGCTTAAATATGTTATTTTCAATTAAATTTCCTAAATTTGCAATTGTTATAATCAAGCATTTAGAACTCATTATAATTTTTTTTTAAAAAAAATCATTAGAAACCTAACTATCATTAATTCAGTCACTTTGGAGCTTACTGACATTATAATGGAATGCTAAACTCACCTTATCATTGATACTTCAGATGAAATTAATATAGAATATATCTTTTATTTAAACCAGATGCATTCCACATACGCATGGAATATGAAAAATAAATCAAACACAACACCAAGAGATGCTTCTGTCGCTTTATTGGTTTCATTATTAGGGCAGTGAACATTACATTTACAAGTAGTATTTCTCAGGATAAGTGTAAATGAACACAACACCAAGAGATCCAAAAAATAAGTAATTATGGTAAATTAAGGTCCACTTAGTTAATTAAAAGGGAAAATGAAATAAAGAAAAAACCAAGACAATAATGAAGGATTAATTCAGAAGGCCCTATATAATTATAATTAATTCCTCCACAAGGTCACAAATGGTAAATTAGTTTTATTTGCATTAATTTCCTTATCAGTTTTATTTACTCCAACGAATAGTTTTAAAATGACCTTATGCCCTTTTTTTCATTTGCTTTCCCTTTCGGATTTCATATAATGTTTTTTTTTAAAAAAATTATTATTAAAGAAATTAACGCATCAGACTATTAGTTCTATTCTAGTTCTAGCAAATGATTTTTTTTTTTTTTTGATAACTAGTTCTAGCAAATGATTTGATAGAAATCCAGCGCAAATTAATGATTGATCCCTCAACAAGGCAATAGGAGTCACATTAAATCCATTTATTTCATTTCTCAACTTGTTTTTACACCTTCACACGACATACGATGTAGCTAGCTAGCACCTAAAAATACAGCTTGTGACTTTTCTTGGATCTGCAATAACAAAAGAGTCAAAGTTATACATACAAACATTATGTATGTATGTAGAATGTAGATGTAGATGTGTATGTGTATGTATACATATACATATACATACATATATGTACATATATATGTGTGTGTATACACACACACTTTCAATTTATCAACATAACAAGTAAATCAAAGGAAAATTTGATGAAAAGTTTTTGTTTGAAAATTGTTTTGGCCAGGACATGAATTTGAATATTGATGTTCAGGTCATTCTTTTTTTTTTTTTTTTTTTTTTGAGCAAAAAATATATTAGGTCATTCTAACTGATAAAATTATCAAATAGAAAATTCTATTAATTTCCCTTAAATTGAATTTCTTATATATATATATATATATATATATATATATATATATATATATATATATATATATATTCTTTTTTGACATCATAATTCGAATCATATGTACTTATTATCCTCTTTTGTTACCAACACTGAGATAATCATATACTCTTTTGGCCCTTTATTATAAGACAAGTTTAACTATTTCACCATAACTAAGAAGTTGTTAAGTTGTTAACTTCGTCTGAAATTGAAATAAATTTTGGATTATACCCATATTTAAATAGGGATAATTTTTTAGTACAAAAGTAATCAAAGAACCATCTATCTATTTTAGAATTTGTCTTAGTCTCTTAGAACTGTGGAAGTAATTAAAGAACCATCTATCTATTTTACATTCTGTCCAATAGTTGCTTGTTGGGACAACGGAATTTTCACCTTTCATTACATCACCTCGCATTGGAGGATACAGCATATCGACACATGCATAAATTATTGGAAACATGAGAAATGGCTTGAATTTCAAAAGCATGAGATTAAATTATAATCAGAAAAAAGAAGGGAGGGGAAAAAATTATCTTACTAAACGTAGTATTAGAAGGACATGATATGGTTTGAAGAGTGAGAACAACATCGTCTCAACAGAAACAAGATTCTGGGAAAGAATCTTTATTTTTGCTATAAAAAGTTCGGGTTTCAATCTAAAAGAATATCAAATAATCAAGAATTTTAGGATCAATATTACCATCTAGAATTTGAACAATCAATAATCATTAGTTCAGTTATCTACTTTCAAAATGGGACAAGCCTATTGAGGTAAGAATCCTCAGAAGAATGCCACGTAATATGGCAAAATGTAACTGACTCTTTACTATACTGTTATACCGTTATACCACGATAGCAGGAAAAGGGAAAAATTGATCTTCACAATCTCAACATGACCTCCATGACTGAAACCTGCATTTTAAATTCAATTAAAACCTCAATGACGAACTGTTGTCGAGGACACCATCCATATGTTCTATATTTTCTATATGTTAAATATTATACCACACATAGTAATATACTAATATATACCAGTCAGACAAAATATAATTATATTTGGGAAATCACTATGAAGTCTCAAAATGGGAATGTAATCATCAAAAAGTTCCATTAACAAAGGAGCAGAATAAATGTTATTATTTACTGCACAGCAACTTGTTATTGCATGCTGCTTTGCTTAATTGTTGAGGGACTTTTTAATGATTGCATTCTTTCCTTTTAACCTCATAGTGATTTTCACATTTTATATTCATGACCCATGGTGTCCATTTTTGTCGAATAAATTTCCATGTTAGGTAAGTAAAGAGTACCAGACACTGGAAATTTCTGACTTTTCATGTTAGGTAAGTAAAGAGTACCAGACACTGGTTGAAATTTTTTAATGAATTTTGTGGTATGATCAAGGATGTTCAAGTGGGAATATGATAGTGTTTTCTCTTGTTCTTACCTCATATACATCTACGGGAGCTGGAACCGACTGTCTTGATGAGACCTAGTATGTGGAGTGAGCACTGTCAACAAAAGAGAAAACAAAGTTCAGATTCAACACAAAATCCAATCGTATTAAAATAGATATAGTACACCTTTATGTTAAATAAACATCATTTAAAGGTCAATGATCTAATGAGTGGACAGTCAAAAAATAGCTATAAACGAAACAATAACAAGTAATTATAGTAAAGAAATAAAAGGCTTGTTCAGGAGAAATCTAATTAATTTAGCCAAATGGTGACAGAATCATTATGGATGGATCCAGAGTTTCATGTAAAAATTGTTACTTATCCCAAGCCAAAATAGTAGAAAAAATTTATGAAAAATTAAATCGGAGTTAGAGAGTATTTGGCAAGGGAACTAGAATGGGTGGGTTTTAGGCAACAGGGGTAGTCATAGAAAGTAGCAAGGTGTCAAAAAGGGAGTTAGAGACGGCACTTCAGAAACAATTAATCACCAGAGGCAAAATTTGGATTTTTCACACTGCCCCAACAAATTGCTTTTAGGTTGACGGGGCTCCTTCATTATTCGTACCCCACTCTTCCTCAGCCTCGCTGCCATTAACAAGTACTGCACCATCTGTAGAATCAGCATCCACCACAACTGCCTCCTCTCCATTCTGTTCCTCCTGCTTTTCCTCTGCGATGAGCTCTTCTTCATTCTGTTCAACCAACTGTAACAAAATGACGACAAATTACACAAAACAACAGCCTAAGACCAAAAAAAAAAAATTGTACATCATATTTAGTTCATGAATTTACTGATGCATTTGAGGTTATCTCTTGAAGTGCTATACCTCATGATTAGAATATCCATTCTCAAGAAGTTCCTCCCCCTCTTCAATCTGCATGTTTCTGAAAGCGTCAACTAGGGTAACATGAGACTTTCCAACATGCTTGACATAGTCCTCAGCAGGAGGGTAAACACCCCTAATAAACCAGAAAAAAAAAAAAAACAAAGAGAGATTGAACATAATTCTTATTATTCTCAAAAGCTTTGAATAAGAACTAACGCAGTCAAATATAAATGGAGCACTCTCACACCCTAACCTTGTCTCTGCAGCTTTAGATTCAACAGCAACTGCAACTTGCCAGTCATCAAACAAATTAGGATACTCCTCAGGATCAGCCAATGACTCGGCAGCTTTGGGGCTAACCTGCTCGCATTTACATATAGACCCAGGAAATATGTTAGTTATTTTTAACCAATATGTCTTGTTTTAAGTTGATAAGCCTAATTGGAAAAGGTGCTTGTGAGTAAATTCTACATACAATAACAAATGGCATTCAGGCAGTTTTACTGCACAAAAAACACCATACATCTGAGTTAGAAATTACCTTGTGGAGATCTTTTCTCCAAATGGCTACTATCTCCGAGACCTTGCTTGGGAGAAAAGACCGTGCCATTAAAGCAGCTTCAGGAATTCGATTGCTGCAAAGGAACAAGTGAGCTATGTAAAACTTCATTGTAATCCAACTTGTTCCATATTCGTGTTAGTAGTTTATGGAAGCAAAAGGGCACAACTATAGAAGATTACCTCTCTACCAACAGTTGAAGGCAGTCTTCACGTTTACCCAACATGAACATACAAAGGAATGCAACATTGTTCTTGCCTTGCCCTTTAGCAAGGGTTGCCAGATTTGATATTCCCTCAGCATCTCCTAAAGAAGAATATAGCAGTAACAATCCACTCAAATCCATTGCATTCTTTAAACATTCTTCAGCCATCTCTAACTGCAAGAACAGAAAATACAGTGAGCTGCAGTAAACAAAAACTTCTGACACGCATCATACACTCTAATTATACATAAAATGATTATCTTTTACTAAAAGCATCTGAACACAACTTCTCAGTGGAAATTTCACCCAGACTACCATCATTTGGTCCTAACTGCATGCTCTGTAACCTCTTGCTTGAACCCCAAAACGCTATATTTTTAAAGCATACATAGACATCAAGAACACATCATAATGTCCAGAAGCACAATATCAAAATTGAAGACCTCGCAGTGGTACATACAGGTACATCCATGGCCCATCTGTTTGAACCTTTTCCATGAAAAAATTACTTTTGCAAAATTTTACAACGTGTATTTAAGCTTTTAAAAGTAATAAGAATATGTAAAAAGCAGATTTATGGTTATTTTGAGAAGCTGCTTTGAGCAAGTTTTGAAAATAATCAGATATAGTAAATGAGAGGAAATGTTCATAAAAATATGGGATATACAAAGATATAATAAAATTTGAAAATCACTAAATAATTAATCATGTTTTATAGACAGATAGATGCAGGTATCATAAAAACTGAAAATTACTAAATAATAAACCATTTTTTGGGATTCAAACCAAACGCAAACTAGTTTCTGCCTTTTATAAAATCCCTAGGCAATAAATCACTTCTCGCAATGTTGCATTAAACAAAGAGGCCCTTAGAAATGTGATTACCCAAGCATTTGAGCTAAAACAAACGGTGCCAACTCATTTCACTTAAAACAATACCTTTCCAGTAGACATAGCCAATTCTCCCAACTGCTTCCATTTAGACTCACTTTGCACTTCTGTTGCAATACTCTGCAAAAAGAATATTATCATTGTATGCATATTACAAATTAAATTTCTTCCACAAAGACAAGAAAATTCAGTGCCCAACTTAATTTTACAGTCCTATCGATAATATCATTGTATGCATATTACATGAAATTACCTTTGCCACCTCCAGTCTTCCAAGCTGCATGGCTAACTCAAATCTGTAGTCAGGATCTGTTGCTACTTCAAGAGCATCCTCTATCATCCCTCGTGATTCCAGGAAACGAGCCACACTATCATTTGATCACATTTACAATTATAAAAAGGATGTCATTTGGCCGCCATATTTTAAATCTATGGAATTATAAGCACCATCATTTTACATGAAAGTAAGGAAAACATAGCAGTAGATTACACTAGTTTACTATTGAGGTTTGGAATCATTAAAGCATGGAAAGCAAAATCTGATAATGTACAGAACTGATACTATATATTCACATAGCTCTGTACTAAGAACACAGCATACAGCCCAGTATAATGATCAAAGGACATAAGACACCAAGCAATTAATAAGAAAACAGTTTTATCAGTGTCAAATTTTTGCAATCACATAAAATGCAATTCCGTTTTCTAGCAATTTGGCAAATGTACTTAGGGGATTAGCATGTACATCCATTTTGCTGAAGATTTTTAAAGAAAAGAAAGAGAACATCTGCACTGAATTGCATAAATGGAGTGTACAGAATTGTAATTATCTGCTTTTACATATTTCTATGAAGCAAGACTAGGTTATTTTCTTTTCCTGAATCAATCTAATTTCTTACCAAAAGTTAGGAAATTCTTTATGCTCCCTGCGGAAATAAAAAACTGAAGTATTGAAGGATCACTGTTAGCATCCTACCTATTATGGTGCTCTTTAGGAATTGAAGGTAGAACTTCATTGGCCCTACCCAAATCGCCACGCATTACAAGAGTCTTGTACTCAATCAAGCTCAGAAGCAATGTGTAAGCCATGACACTAAAAAAAAATAAAAAACAAAATAAATAAATAGAAATAGTCAACATGACCGCTACATGTGCCTTTAAAAAACAAAAAAACAAAAGGACCACTAACTTGAACTCTTTGTCTATCAGATAGACCCGGCTTTGGCTAGCAAGATATCCCAACAAGTACATAGGGCGATCCAAATGAAACATTGTAGTTACCTACACCATAATATTAAACACAAATAGACTTCATAAGATTCATGAAGTTTTAAATGAAAAACATGCATTTCTTTCAAGCGTAGAAGGTACAAAACTTAATACCTCGCCCCCAACACAGTAATTAAGCCTCCAAGAGGAATTATTGTAGATAAAACAATCTCCAACCCAGATGCCTGTCCTAACTCGTTCATTTATTTCATGAAGGAGCTCAAATGCATCTTCCACCCCTAACTCATCAACAGGTTTTCCACCATCCAAGTGTGACGCAACTATGTCACGCTGCAATGGTGAATGTTACAATTTTTATAGTGCCTTGGATTAAAGTATGCCACACATATTAGGACAAAGTTCTTCAGGGAAAGGAAACAATCATAATAAAATAATCAAGTCACTAGATTATCAAAATCCTCACATTGTACTTCAGAATGTAGAATGATGTATCACTAGCAATTGTCACTAGATCACCACTATCAGCCCAGTAGAGGTTCTGTCAACATAAAATAAACAAACAAAATAAAACTACAAATAGAAGGAGGAAGGAAAAAGCATAAATTATTCATCATATAATGGAAGCACCTACTTTCACATTAACATCAATGCGACGGATTAACCTGCATTCACTCCAATCATAAAAGCAAATGAAATCATTTGAGCACATTGCTAATAAGGTGCCACCAAACATTCGTTCAGCAGAAAAAGTTGGTCGAATACTCTTCTTTTCCTGAAATCCATTAAAAAAAAAGAAGTTATTTCGTTTAGCAAATAACTAACATGATTACTCTTCAAATTTTCAAATAAAATGAAGAGCAAGAACCAAGGCAGAAAATGTTTTGGTACTATTGGTAATAGAAGCAAACACGCTTGTCAAAATGTTCAGCCATAATGGTTCACTTGAGAAAAACATATAGCCAGCTGAATTTTATCAAACTCTACTTATTGGAAACATTACAGCAATGGAAGAATTGAGTCTGCTTTCCTCATTTTAGAAATTAGCAAGAAATTATTGGCTCTTACCATCTTATTTAAGGTATTACAAACCTGGAAATTTTTTGAGAAAATTTTTATCTTTGATGTACTTTCTCTGACAGCATATTCTCCGTCTGAAGACCAAACAATTTCCAGTGCAGAACCGAAGGACCTATTTCTCCATGCCAATGAAGTGTATATAATATACTCACCATCTCCACATACAACAACAAACCTCCCATTCGGATTGTGCCTTAAACTCTGAAATAATATTAGTGGATCACAAGTTAAACACCGCATACATTAAGAAACAAATAGCTGATAACTGAAACTGCACATGAAAAACACTAAACCTAAAGCTCATTTCTTTCACAGAAGATTGAAGAGAACACAAGAACAATTCCCGCCACCCAGAAAACAAAGAGTCATAGACATCACTTTCATTGCCCTCGAAGCACAATGTCTAACATCATATGATAAAGCTAGCCTATGTATGGTTGAACCAATTCTTATCTATACCAAGAATCCATATTGCATTCGTACCATAGATCTAAGGGAAAAAAGGTGTCCAGGATAATAATTATACATAGAGGCCCTCACCCTTGTAAAAGCATCTAATTATCAGAATATAGTTCTCCACTCTCCTCTGATCACTCCTTGATCATTCTTTGAAATCATTCTATTACAGAAAGATTGTTGAAAAAAGGAAAACAAAAACCAAGAAGCATCTCAAAAGAACGCGGTCTAATACAAAATCATGATTCCAACTCACTTGTGGGTAGAGATCACAAGTGCCCAACTCCTTAACAGCCAAAGGTAATCTTTCTCCATCAGCAACCTGAGAAACAAAGTAATTGTACGCCACTCAGTGATAAAATTCCGTACCCAACTGACATTTGAAGATGTAGTAAGCATGTTTTATAGAAAGTAAAGATGATCAATTCAAGTCATAATAAAGCTTTATGTTATATGGGCAAAAGTAAACTCTAAATAACCATAGCCAGATTTAAATAACAATAATTATCAAATGTATTCAAAGTTGAATGGCAAACATTTCATTAAAAAAGGTAAAGGATACAAGGTCTAATTTTTCAAAAGAGCGTTGGGGCTTGAAAAAATAAAAAATCCAGGTCAATGAAAAAGGGTTAAAAAAGGAGATGGGTCGATGATATATGGACTCCATTTTTGCAGTTATTCCTTGCTAAAGATCACAAGGGGGAAACGGTAAATTAAAGACTATTGCAATCAGATTGCATGACACTCAATGCACAGTTTCAGACATTATGCAGCCTCACTACATCTCCAAAACCCCATCTCATTAAAATCAATGGGATTGCATGACTCCAAGGATTCCTGTGATTCGACTCAGGAAAACAAGACTTGCATAATAATCTAATTATCTAAAATGTTGAAGTTCCAAGTGATATTGAATCATAAAAATCAAAACAGAAATAATATAATCATGATAATCATGCTTTTCAATTTTTCTTCACATATTTAGAAAAAGTTAAGGGTAGAAATGAGGCCAAACCTCCACATCTGCCCCAACACTCTTTATATTGACTGTCTGAATTTCATTGTGTTTAGCCCAAATAATTTTCCCACTATTGTCCATGCTGGCCACTGGCTCTTCACGGCCCAATTTGACCATAATAGATCCCTCATCATAGCCAAGCACAACCCTGTAGAGGAAGAAGTTTTGATGTTCTATGCCATGAGGACAGAATGAAAAGAGACCATTTACAGCTTAAGGATAATAAAAAGTGGAGGAAAATATCTGTTGATTGAAAGATTGAAGCAAACAAGTTTTGGGACACACAGTTTCTCAAATCAGTCATCAAATGCGCAGACTTCATAAAGAAGACTTCAAACTATCATCCTACTCTTCATAATTTCACGGCCAAGAAAAAAAAATCATTTAAGAAACTACAAGCAAGAAGACTCACCGACGTGAACCTTTAACGTATCCAATAGCCCAAACTCTTTCAAGACCATAATTCAATGTGTTCTCAAGTCTGTAAGCGGATCAAATCAACATAAAATATGAATAGCAATGGTCAATATACTATTAATAATTTTAATTGAAATTTTAAATTAGTCTAACATCTTATAAAGTGCACCACCATGAGCAATAAAATTTAAAAAAATAGAAAAAGAAGAATGGACAACCTTGTCCAATTTGGAAGTCTCAAATTCAAAGCTTTTTCAAATAAACATCCAATCTAGACATTTACATTCACCAAATGAAGTAACGAACACTATCAAAACTTAAGCTAAATAATAAAAGTGGCAAAAAATAGCATATGAAGAAGGCATTGCAATGACGTGATGTTCAGAACCAAAAGACAACTTGGCTTAAAGACTCATCCTCTACTAAAAGTCTGCCAACACTGCAGAAGAAAAACTAATGTGTTCTTTTAAAGGGGAAAAAAATGGAAAAATCCCTGATAAAAGAGTGATCAAATGGGAGCAAAAATAAGAGATGAATGTGCATATCACATCAAGTATTACCTATAAGTTGTTGAATGCCATATGCGCACTGTACCATCCTCTGAACCAGTAATAATTATAGGAAGATCAGGATGAAAGCATACAGCAGATACATTGTGCGTGTGACCATCTAGTGTCTGGACACAACTTTTGGTCTGGTAGTCCCATACCTGTTTCACAGATTTTATCCATGAAAATATTTCCGATTCATTATTCATACATATCACATTTCTGTAGGCAAGTAAATCAAAGATAAAAACAGAGAAATCAGAAATGAATGCAAACCTTGGCAGTGTGATCATCAGAACCCGTAATCAGATAAGGCTTGTCACCACCTGTAAAGTAATCAACACAATTTACTCCTTTCTGATGGGCATCCAATGTAAAATTGGGGTCAGGAGACCCAAGATTCCAAATCTGGAAAAACAAGGCCAGAGGAGCATTAAATCATGCAAGCATGGAATTTAACAAAGAATATGCAAAAAATAACTTTCAACAAGAGCATGAATATACCTTTATGGTGCGATCTAGAGATGCACTGGCAAATGTATTGGTGTCTTTAGGATTAAATGTCACTTGCATGACATAATGAGAATGTCCCTCAAATATCTGAGTACAAACCCAACCTTTCTCCCAATCCCAAAGCCTTATGAGCATATCATCAGAAGATGACAGGACATAAGGAAGGGTAGGGTGAACTGCTACACACCTTATGTAATCTGTATGTGCTTCAAATATTTTAACTTTATCCATTGTGTTGTAATTATATACACGAATAAACATATCATCTGCTCCAGCAACAACCCACTGCTTGCGTGCAATAAACTTGGCTGACCTGACTGCAAAATCACACTGTAGCTTAGCCCCAGACCGGTCTTCTTGAAGCAAGAAAAATTCAAAGAAAAGGTATTTCTTTGTACCATTCAATAAAAATATGGCAAAAATCAATATGAGAGAATATGTACCTGGTAACTCAGTGACCTCAAATGACTTTGCCATGGTCTGAAATAGCAGCAAAGACATTTCTTTTGAGCGCATGTTTCACAAGAAATCCCCATAGAAATTGATATGCGTTCATTTAAGTAAGCCAGGCTAGTAAATGACTTCAACATACAATAGAAATTTAAAAACAGGAAACTAAAATCTTTTAACACCAATCAATAAATTCATATGGCTCACATCAGAAGCCATACAAACACATAATTTCATGAAAATTTCAAAACCTGCTTCAATCCAAATAATCACTTGAAGGTCCAATTTTATTCGTTCTTTTTATTATTATAACACACTCCAGAATTCATGATTTGAAGTAGTACATCCACCATCAGAATTCACAATTGCATCAAGTTTGGGTAAACAATACACAGTATTCAATTATACGATGAAACTAGTTAGAGGTAAAAATTTTAGTAGGTTCCTACATCATGATTTGAAGTAATACATACACCATCAGAATTCACAATTGCATAAAGTACATGTAAATAATATACAGTATTCAATTATAACTTCACATACCTGAGACTGGTAGTTATAAATACAGACAGTTCCTGAGTATAAACTTGCTAGAATCCTGCATTAACATTCATATTCAGAAACACGTTCAATACTCCAGCCTGTAACTAAGAACCTACGGCTCTACAGGAATTGAATAAGATCTAGAGTAGGCCCCCATAACAAACATTACTATTAATGACAAAATACTCCAAATGCCACATTAGAATAAATAATCGATAGAAGCAAGTGGACATGCAGCCTCCTCAATAGAAAAAAATTATAATTTTTATTGACAAGAAAGGAAGAAAGAATGAAGAACTACCATGGTTCTGTAGGATGTAGATCCACGGATTTTACTCTTTCTGATCTTTGCGCAAGCTTTCTCTGATCGAGAAATGGAAAAAACGTCAGTTAAGTAATCAGAAGCTAAACACTATTTAGAGTGTGCTTGGTTGCTGAGAAATTTTAACTGAATAAAGAACATAGCTGACAAGCCAGTCAAGCATTTCTCAGCAAACAAACACATCTTCAAGGAAACAAGCGTCAATTAGCTCCTAGATATTGATTGAATCAGTAGGCCAGATATGAGTACCTTGATCTCGAGTCTGAGAGGCTGCAAATGCAAGTAAAAAGAACAAAACAAACACAAGTTAATGTAGATTTCGCTGTTAGTTCGCATTGGAATTAAAAACAAATAAACTACGAAAGAATTAACAACATGATCAGAAAATATCAAATCGAAGCGAATTCGCTCCAGATCTAGGGTGTTCAGAAATTCAGAATGCAGAAGATCCTGAAAAAGAATAGATCAAAGAAAAAGCTCACCATTTTTACAGATTAGAGAGTAACTAGCTTCGGAAGAGAACAAATCCTCCGAGATCAGAAACCGAGTTACACGAAGCCAATATAGATCGAGTCGAGCTATGAGAGACGAGAGGGGGAGACAAATTTTTGTATTGCGAGACAGAACTGTGAAAATGTTACGTGGGAAGAAAAACGGAGGGAGCGAGCGAGCGGTGCTTTGCAGTAAATGAATAAATTTACGAAAATGCCACTAGCGGACCCTTGTCCCACGAAGATCGATGGTGAAAAACTATACGGTGGAGATTCAGTGGGTAGGCAAAAGTGGGGTCACATGTTGCCACGGTGGCTTCGTGTGTCACTAATGAGACGTTGGGCGCCACGTAGGAAATGCCAAGTTTAAAATTAATATATATACACACACAATGATTTTAACTTCAAAATTGTGACTGATTCCAAAGTACTAATTTTTTTATAAAAAAAATTATTAATTTTTGGTAAGAAAATTTATTAGAAATAATTTTTAAATTTTATTTAACATAAATAAATCAAATTTAATATTTACAACCCAAACTTAAGTATTTACCAGCTGAGTTACGTTTTTTCACAAATAAAATTTATAAATTAATGGATTTACCAGCTAAGTTACGTTTTTTCACAAATAAAATTTATAAACTAATTAAGGTTTACAAGTTAAATTTTTATATTTACAAATCTTTCACCAGTGAAAACTTATAAATATTAAATATCCTGTGACCTGTTAATAGCAAATAAAATTCCGATAACATATCTATAATTATTATTTTTTTCCTTTGGTATCGATAATTATTTGCGATTGCATGTACTCACTTAATTGATTATATAATTATTATTTTCTGTGATTATATTTTTAGGCGTTTGAACACCAAAATTTGTCCCAAATAAATCATCATGACTTAACTACTTGCCTTTTCTCTCTGCATTTGACTTATTATGTGATTATTAACTATTTATAACTTTCTTATTGCTACTTGAAGATTCATGCTCAAGAGAAGTGGATACTTTTCCAGTAAAGGTACGTTAATATTAAATAAACACAATATATTACAACACATTACAACATAAACACATCAATGAATGGAAGACATGAAATAAAAGTAACTCGTGGTGAACACTTCACAGGCACAACTTGCTCCAAACTATGAACAAGTGTAGATAGTTATTAGGATTAAATAGCAAATTTGTCTTGAAAGTATATACTTAGGAACAATGTTGTTCTGAAAGTCTTTTTGATCTCAATGTTGTCTCAGAAATCTAAAAATATAGTAATGTTACCCTTTTCCATTAAAAAGTTAACGGATAATATTACTATATCTTAAAACTTTCAGGTGACATTGAGACCAAAAGAACTTTCAGGAAAATATTGCTCCTAAACGTATATTTTCGGGGTAAATTTACTACTTAACCCTAGTTATTATATAGAAAAGTTATTTATTTTTATATTTAGATATATTGAAATGCGCTTCACCTAAAATGAGAAGAGAGATAAACACAAAAAGGTTGGCCTAACTTTCAATAATGTGAGCGTCTTAGAAGTGAAGGCCACCTTTTTATATCTGTCTCTATATACTTAAAGCGAAGTGTAAAAAAGGATTCAAATCAGTCTTTTTCTTATATAGCCTTTGGTTGAAAGTCTCATAAAAGCGTGGTTTTTTCCTTTCAAGTTCATCCTGCTAGTCTTGTTTGGCAGCACCAAGGTTTTGAGAAGAGCGATCAATCTTCACTATGATGAATCCTGTGTCACAACCAAACGCAAGCCTGCAGGAAGAAGCGTTCTAAAAACTTAGTAGTGATGTGATGAATCAGTAACAATATTAATAACTTTTGAGAGTTCTGTATATTGTTTTGCCCTAGCCAAAGAAATGTTCAAACAAAGAAAAAAACTTACTGATGTGATCCTTTCTTGTATCCAATGCTCCATACTCTCTCTAGACGAAAGTTCAAGGTGGTTTGAAGCCTACAGGTCAATGATGACAATTAATTATTACACATTCATATCGCGGGTCAGGTTTAACTCTGGCTCCCACAATAAAGTGGGCTATAAAAACAACCCGTGTTATAGTCCAATTTGGGGATGGACACAAATCTAAATGGAGTGTCCACCCTTAAAAACTAGCTTGTTAGATGGGAGAACCTCTCTTCAACTTATAAACCTCAATTCACTTATATGATTCTCGAATGTGGAACTGATAATAATGACTTGGTCTGGCATCTTGTCAAATAATCAAAAAAATAAAAACTAAAAAGAGAAGAGAACAAAAGAGAGATAGATTAACTATGGTTATTACCTATAAGTGACAGAATCCCATATTTTAACAGTGTTATCCTTTGAATTTGTGATTAGAATAGGAAACTCAGGATAGACACAGACTGCTGTGACATTGTTTTTATGTCCTTCCAATGTTTGTACAACGATTTTAGTATGATAATCCCAAACCTGTTAGAAAAAGTGGATTTAAGTGTTAATAAAAAAAGCTTTCAAATCCTTAAAAAACAACAAAAATAAAGAATAATTTTTACTGACTGACCTTAGCAGTGTGATCATCAGAACCACTTAATAAATACTGTTTGTCATTGCTTGTGAAATACTCAACACAATTCACCCCTTTCAAGTGTCCTTCCAAGGTCAAGTTTGAAGTTGAAGAGTTTAGATTCCAAATCTATACAAGAAGAGAAAAGAAACACAATAGAAGCACAGATTGAGTTGATGAAAATTGTAGATAAAGAGATTCACCACTAAGATACTATATTAGAGTATATTAGGTCCCACATCCCTAGAGGTAAGTCTAAATTAAGATAATTTCATAGAAAGACAAAACTAATATACGCCCAATATTCACTAAAATCTGATAGATAGATACCTTCAAAGTGCCATCAAGCGAAGCAGTTGCAAAGGAAGATTCGTCATTTGGATTTAGTGCAACTTGCATCACATAATGAGAGTGACCTTCAAAGTTCTGAATACTTGACCAACCATTGGTCCAATCCCAAACCTTAAGAACATGATCGTCAGAAGCTGATATCACATATGGCAAGGTAGGATGTATGACCAAACTCCTTATGTAATCTTTATGAGCCTCAAACTCTGTCACCTTCTCTGTGTTTTGGTAATCGTAGACGCGGATAAATTGATCGTTTGTTGTAGCAACAATCTAGTTTTCACGAGCTATGAATTTGGCTGATCTCACTGCAATATTTAAAAAAGGGCACAAAACAAAGCATAAGGTGACCAAGTCAGGTGTGAAAAACCACTAAGTTCTGCATTATGCATCATCCTTTACCTGGTGATTCACTGATCTTGAAAGACTTTTCTTCAGTCTCTGAAAAGATAAAAAATTTACTGTAGCCTTAAGAATGAGAAATTCAGGTGTTAATGAAGATGGTAGGAATATGAGTTCTTGTACTTACCTTGGTATGGTAGTTCCAAATGGAAATGGTTCCTGAATACAAACCCACTAGAATCCTGCATGAGATAAATTTATCATTTATAAGAAATACTATTATTTAACATTATAATTCATATTCTAGATTTTATTTGTGTAGAATAATATTAAGAAGGTAGAGGAGCTGGTTGTGTTGTTACCATGGCTCAATGGGGTGCAGATCAACAGACTTCACTCTCTCTGAGTTCTGAACAAATTCATTCTGATCCAGAAAAGATTAATGAGCAGCATAATGTTAGAAAGGTTTTATATTGAGAAGCAAAATTTGATGAATATATACAAGCACAAGTAAAGATATAGCTCTGAAAAATCGGTACCTCAATTTGATGGGAGAAAGCCTGCTCGGACAAAACCATATGGAAAACAAAAAGCACAATCAGTCCATATATAATTTGTCAAAGTAAGATTTTATTTTATTTTACTTTTACTTTTTTGTGTTTCCTGGGGGGCAGCAAATTTTTTTGGGTAAGACAAGAGTTACAGTATGGCATGGCATAGGGAAAAACTTTTTTTAAAGAAAATTGAGGAATAGATACTATCCGCTGAAGTTATAAGCACCACTTCGTACTTATAAGTTACAAGGGGCCTTTATGTTACTAATAATAAGAAGACACAGCCACCCCAAGCATCTTGATCAACTGGTTGGGAATGTTCCAGCTTAATTAGAGGTTTAGAGTTTGAGCTCTGGGAATACAACAATGTTTGATAGTAGAGCTTTCCGTCCTTGTGGTCCAACCCGGCTTGATCTGGATTGGTTTGGACCCTGATAAATCCTTCGAGTTAAAAGAAGGTAGCTAGGTCCAACCTGGCTTGATCCGGATTAGTCTAGACTCTGATAAATCTTTTGAGTTAAAAGGAAGTAGCTAGGTCCAACTCAGCTTGATCTAGATTAGTTTAGACCCTGATAAATTCTCTGAGTTAAAATGAGGTAGGTCCAATATACCGAATACTCATGCAAAAAAACAAGAAGACAGGGCCCTTCTAAATAGATTTGTTTCGTATGCAAAACCGTTATATCTATTTAACATCGAATGGCTAGAAATAGAAATTCCAACCACTTGTTTGATAGAACAGAGAGAGCTCCTAAAAAAATGAAATATTAAGGATATGTAGAATAATGATGACCTACCATTTTGAAGCAGTAGATGTGTGAGAGCAAATATGATCTGAGAATCCAAAAATGAAGTATGATCGATGATTTTGCTTGAAGTTGCAGTGTGGGAGGATAAAGAGGGAGGTTGGGTATATATATAAACACGCGCGTGTGTAGGGAAGAGATATACTTAGCAGCTAAGGAAAAATGGCCCCTTCTTCGTTAGTTCGTTAAAATGGACAAAACTCAGAATAGTCTTCCATGCATTTGAGTCCGTAGATTGCTCCTGCGCGTTGGAATGGACGGCGGATATTATGAGCTTCCATGATCGTCATCGTCTCACAATAGACAAGGCCTATTTTTCAATGAATCAAACGTGAATTTCAATAATATATTCCCTCGTAACGTTCAACGAGTCAATTTCTTAGGGTTTTTTACCATTATAATATAAAATTAGAAAAAAATTACCAGAATGCTACGTGTCAGAAACTATTTCCCGAAGTACTACGGTCAATGGCGTGCTTGAACGCACGCCATTTAATTCGCCAACCATCACCCGCCACCTGGACGTGGCGGGTGATTTCACACGCCACCTGGAAGGTGGCGTGCGGTCAGACACGCCACCCATAAAGTGGCGTGCAGAAAAGCACGCCACAAATGTGGCGTGCTTTTCTTATTTTTTTTAAATTAAAATAATATAATTATATTTAAAAATATAAATAATAATTATATATAATTATAAATATAATTATTATAGGATAAACTCAGTTAGAGAATAATTAATTAGTTAGTTAGAGAAAAAATCTCTAACTAATAATTAGTTAGAGAATTTTTTTCTAAAAAATATTTATTCTAACTATTTAACATAATAATTAATTAGAAAAATATTTTTAGTTAGGATAAACTTAGTTTAGAGTAAAATAATAATTCAAAAAGCAGAAAATAAAGTTGAAAAGAAACAGGTTGCTTCAATTGACAAACTCTGAAACAGAAGCCGAACTCCAAATCTTTTTGTTTTTTCAGAAGAACAAGAACATCAAAAGCTTTATGTGAATTGAAGAGAGAAATGATAGCGAAAAAGCAAGAGCACTGAGAATGCAGAAACTGGCTCGTGTGGAGAATGAGAGGGGGGGATTGGCATGAATGGAGTAATCAGCCCCAGTTGATTCATACATTATTTGTTTATTTGTTGTTCACTTTGTTTTTTAAATTCATTAATTGATTTTTTGTGTAACCACCCATGATAGACTGTGCCTTTATTAATTATTCTATTTTGTGCCTTTATCCTAACTAAAAATATTTTTCTAATTAATTATTATGTTAAATAGTTAGAATAAATATTTTTTAGAAAAAAATTCTCTAATTAATTATTAGTTAGAGATTTTTTTCAACTAATTAATTATTCTCTAACTAAGTTTATCCTATAATAATTATATTTATAATTATATATAATTATTATTTATATTTTTAAATATAATTATATTATTTTAATTAAAAAAAATAAGAAAAGCACGCCACATTTGTGGCGTGCAGACTTTATGGGTGGCGTGTCTGACCGCACGCCACCTTCTAGGTGGCATGTGAAATCACCCACCACGTCCAGGTGGTGAGTGATGGTTGGCGAATTAAATGGTGTGCGTTCAAGCACGCCATTGACCATAGTACTTCGGGAAATAGTTTCTGATACGTAGCATTTCGGTAATTTTTTTCTAATTTTATATTATAATGATAAAAAACCCTAAGAAATTGACTCGTTGAACGTTACGAGGGAATATATTATTGAAATTCACGTTTGATTCATTGAAAGTTTATTAGGTTATGGTCAGTCTATTAGGTTATGGTTTGCTTATATAAAAGTTTCTTTCTACTCTCATTGATTTAAGGATTTGCAGTATTTTTGATCAAATTTTAACATGACATCGGAGCTATGAGAAAGGAGGTACAACAGCTAAATGGTGCAGCTGATACCAATGGCCACATTTTGTTCTTAATTGAATTTATAAAAAAATTATATTCTTAAATATATAAAACTACTATTACTTTTTAAGTTTGTTCTTAATTAAATTCATTGTACCACAATATAATTCTGTTTTTTTATTTTTAAAGTGAAAGAGAAAGTCAACAAAACAATTTCTAATACAAGAATATTTTTCAAGGGAAAAGTTAATAATGCTCTGAACCATTTGTAAAGTCACTTGTATATTTAGTACCAGAGAAACATTTTACATTGAGTTATAATGAGGATAAGAGGTGGTAAATTGTTATTATTCTTGTTCAATAAAAAATTACTCTATGTTAATCTATTACAATTTAATAATAAAAAGGCAAAAGTACATTATAGTATCTGTGAATGAATTTGGAAGGAAATCGAAAAATGATAATCAATATATGACTATATATATGTACAAAGCGTGTTAATATATATTTGCGGGTATTCTAAATGTTGATTAATTGTAGTGTACGAAGTTGATGAGTAGTGGACCCTTGCTATATTCCATATTTATATTTGTGTTTATATATACGACAATTGTGTGTGACTAAATTCCCATCGTGTTTCTTCTTGATAGGGATGTTTAATCAATATAAGTTGTGTGTCTCTTTCAAACTACAAAGCAAAGAACTTAATGAACTGGTATTTAACTATTTATTGTAGAAGAATGGTTAAGTATATCCTCACCAGATCTAAATATAGAAAATACTAGCAGACTACTTTATAGAGATTAGGGAATTAGTTATAAATATTGGCACAGGAATTCATATTTTTAATTAAAAAAACTGTGTTGGATGAGATTTTTGAGCAAAAATGTTCATTTGTAATAAATATGAACAAGTACAACTATGTGATTGTTACTCATGAAATTTATTTATTTTTGGGCGGAATACTCATCGAATTTAATAACAACTTTATTTAACTTTCTTATTGTCGTCTTGAAGGTTCATGCTCAAGGGGTGGATACTTTTATAATAAAGGAATGTTTATTAAGTAAACTATCACAGCACATTACAACAGAAGCACACGTTAATGAATGGAATACATGAAATAAAGTTATTAAACACCTCACAAGCCAAACTTGCTCCAACTATGGACAAGTTCAGCAAAGTGTATATTAAAGATTATATTATAGTTATTATACTTAGATTTACTGAATGTCTCATGCATAAAGTGATTTTTTTTCATTCAAGGTCGTCCTTGCTAGTCTTGTTTGGCAGCACGAAGGTTTTGAGAAGAGCAATCAATCTTCACCATGATGAATCCTTTGTCACAACCAAAAGCAAGCCTGCAGGAAGAAACGTTCTAAAAACTTAGTAGTGATGGGATGAATAAGTAACAATATTAATAACTTTTCAGAGTTCTGTATATTGTTTTGCCTTAGCCAAAGAAATGTTCAAAAAAAAAAAAAACTTACTGATGCGATCCTTTCTTGTATCCAATACTCCATACTCTCTCTAGACCAAAGTTCAACGTGGTTTGAAGCCTACAGGTCAATGATAACAATTAATTATACATTCATAGGGCAGTTTAACTCTGGCTCGGGCAATAAAGTGGGCCATGAAAAACAACTTGTGTCATAGTCCAATTTGGCGATGAATACAAGTATAAATGGAAAAGACTAGCTTGTTCGGTGGGAGAACTTCTCTTTAACTTATATACCCCAATTTAGTTATATGATTCCCAAACGTGGAACTCATAACAATGACTTGGTCTAGGTCGCATAATCAAAAAATAAAAACTAAAAAGAGAAGAGAATAAAAGAGAGATAGATTAACTATGATTATATTATTACCTATAAGTGACAGAATCCCATATTTTAACAGTGTTATCCTCCGAAGCTGTTATTAGAATAGGAAATTCAGGATAGGCACAGACTGCTGTGACATTGTTTTTATGTCCTTCCAATGTTTGTATAACGTTTTTAGTATGATAATCCCAAACCTGTTAGAAAAAGTGGATTTAAGTGTTAATAAAAGAAGATTTCAAATCCTTAAAAAACAATAAGAATAAATGAATAATTTTTACTGACTGACCTTAACATTGTAATCATCACCACCACTCAACAAATATAGTTTGTCATTGCTTGTGAAATACTCAACACAATTCACCCCTTTCAAGTGTCCTTCCAAGGTCAAGTTTGAAGTTGAAGAGTTTAGATTCCAAATCTATACAACAAGTGAAAAGATACACAATTGAAGCAAAGATTGAGTTAATGAAATTTGCAAATAAAGAGATTCACCACTAATATACTATATTAGAATATATTAGGTCCCACATCTACCAATCAGAAGATGGATTTGAAGATATATAGCCTTGAGGTAAGTCTAAATTAAGATATTTTGATAGACAAAACTAATAGACGCCTAATATTCACTAAAATCTGATAGATAGATACCTTCAAAGTGCCATCAAGGGAAGCAGTTGCAAAGGAAGATTCGTCATTTGGATTTAGTGCAACTTGCATCACATAATGAGAGTGACCTTCAAAGTTCTGAATACTTGACCAACCATTGGTCCAATCCCAAACCTTAAGAACTTGATCATCAGAAGCTGATATCACATATGGCAAGGTGGGATGTATGACCAAACTCCTTATGTAATCTTTATGAGCCTCAAACTCTGTCACCTTCTCTGTGTTTTGGTAATCATAGACGCGGATAAATTGATCGTCGGTTGCAGCAACAATCCAGTTTTCACGAGCTATGAACTTGGCTGATCTCACTGCAATATTTTAGAAAGGCACAAAACAAAGCATAAGGTGACTATGTCAAGTGTGAAACACCACTAAGTTCTGCAGTATGCATTATCCTTTACCTGGTGATTCACTGATCTTGAAAGACTTTTCTTCAGTCTGTAAAAAGATCAAAACTTAATGAATGAGAAGTTCATATGTTAATGGAGATGGTAACCGTATGAGTTCTTGGGCTTTACCTTGGTTTGGTAGTTCCAAATGGAAATGGTTCCTGAATTCAAACCCACTAGAATCCTGCAAGAGAAAAATTTACCATTTATAAGAAATACTAGTATATATTTAACATTATAATTCATATTCTAGATTTTGTTTGTGTAGAATAATGTTAAGAAGGTAGAGGAGCTGGTTGTGTTTTTACCATGGCTCAGTTGGATGCAGATCAACAGACTTCACTCTCTCTGAGTTCTGAACAAATTCATTCTGATCCAGAAAAGATTAATGAGCAGCATAATATAAGAAAGGTTTTATATTGAGAAGCAAAATTTGATGAATATATACAAATAGAAGTGGAGATATAGCTCTGAAAAAAGCAGTACCTCAATTTGAAGGGAGAAAGCCTTCCCGGACAAAATCATATGGAAAAAAAAAGCGCACAAATCATCAGCCATATATAGTTTGGCAAAGTAAGATTTTATTTTACTTTTTTGTGTTTTCTACGGAGGCGGCAATTTTTTTTGGGCAAGACGAGTTACAGTATGGCAAGGCAAAGGGAAAAGCTATTTTAAAAAAATTAGAGAAATAAATACTTATGGTTGAAGTTATAAACAGGACTGAACCCACTTCATACTTATAAGTTACAAGGAGCCTTTCATGCCACTAATAAGAAGGCAGAGCCCTTCTAGATAGGGATTTAGTTTCCTTGTCTATCCTTCTTGTCTACTGTAGACCGTCCAGATGAGATACACATAGTCCACATTTAATTTTTTCTATCAATGATTTTTAAATAAAAAAATCATTTTTTTGTAAAAAAAAATAGATGGGAAATTATCTTTATTTTAGATGTTCTACCTATTAAAAAAATTTTTTTTTAAATAACAAAAGGTAAGAAAAATTACAAAGTGGATGAGCTCCCCTTATCTATCCAAAGGATAGACAGGGAAACTGAATCCTTCTAAATAGGTTTGTTTCATATGCAAAACCGTTAGATCTATTTAACATTAAATGGTTAAAAATAGAAATTCAAACCACATGTTTAATAGAACAGAGAGCTCCTAAAAAAAACAAAATATTAAGAATATGTAGAATAACGATGACATACCATTTTGAAGCAGTAGATGTGTCGTGAGAGCAAATATGATTTGAGAATCCAAAAATGAAGTATGATCGATGATGTTGCTTGAAGTTGCTGTGTGGGAGGATAAAGAGGGAGGTTGGCTATATATATAAACACGTGTGTGTGTGTGGGAAAGAGGTATACTCAGCAGCTAAGGAATAAAGGTCCCTTCTTCGTTAGTTCGTTGAAATGGACAAAACTCAGAATAGTCTTCCATTTATTTGCGTCCGTAGATCTCTCTTGCGCGTTGGAATGGACGGCGGATATTATGAGTTTCGATGATCGTCATCGTCTCACAAGAGACAAGGCCTATGGTTCAATGAATCAAACGTGAATTTCAATAATATATTCCCTCGTAACGTTCAACGAGTCAATTTCTTAACCCTCTTATCTCATCCAGAGTATTAGTACACGCATGTTAGATTTAAAATAAATTTTTGTTTTTTTATTTAAAAAAATAGATGCTCTCCATGCAATACAGTATTACACAATGTTTGACTGTTTGAGAGAACTAGTGGACAAATAAACAAATATGGCTTAGTTTTTTTTTTTAAAAAAAATCATCTTTCAGTATGTCTACCTTAGACGAAGAACCCTTCATGTGTGCAAATCAATAGAGATATGTTACAAAAAAATTATAAACTTGGGAAATAAAATAAATTGAAGCTTTATATTTAGGGTTAAGGTGCATTTTTGCCTTTAAAGTATGTGCCCAAGAGCAATTTTGCCCCTAAAGTTTTTGGCGTAACAATGTTGCCCCTGAAGTTTAAAAATGGAGTAATGTTTCCCCTCCGTTAAAAACCCTAACAGTCAATGTTAAGGTTTTTAATAGAGGGGCAACATTGCTCCGTTTTTAAACTTCATGGGCAACATTGCTACACCGAAAACTTCAGGGGCAACATTGCTCTTGAGCGCATACTTTAAAGGCAAAAATGCACCTTAACCCTTATATTTAATATCAAATTTAACCCAACTAGGTAAATTAAGGACATGTAGCATATAACTAGGTAAATTAATCATTTTATGTTTGTAGTTTTGACTTGATTGTAATTTAGTATTTGAAATTAACTCAGTGCAATTCAGTTGCTATAATTTTAACTCGATTCAAACTAAACTTTGACGCTAAATTTTAACTAGTCCAGATAAAGTCAGCCCCTACATTTTAGAAAATAATTAATATTATAAGGACTGCAGTTATTTTTTAAACTTTAAGGGCTAATGTTTTAAATGGTTAAAAGTAGAGAAAATTTGGAAATAGTTCCCTATTAAAAATATTAATGGTAAAAATAATCTAAATCAAAGTATTCATATTCTGTGTGTATAAATTTTGTAGAATACCAATGTCTTCTTTATGTAAATATTTATTAGGTCTTTCTAACTAATAAAATTCTTAATGGAAGATTTTTTTTCCCATTTTTCCATTTTAGGTTCTCTAGGTGAACAAAGTCAAACTTCATGAACTGAATTTCAACAGAAAAGTATAAGAGTTGAGTTGCACTAAGTTAGAGTTTAGCTAGGGATTAACTTACAATTGAGATGGAATTATATGGATCAAATGATTAATTTTTTCCTATAACTTATTTTATTATATATTTGATATTATATATAATTCTTAAATCATATCGTTAGTTTATATTTTTTTACCATAATATTTTGTTATATTTTATTAAGAATATATGACTTTATTACACACAATTCAATTTAACCTCGTCCAATGAGTGAACAGTCAATCAATTTCCTCAACTAATTCAAAGAATGTTGGTCCAATCTTATTAAAATTGATCATCATTTACCAGCATAAAAAACAAGCTTTTATATTTTGATTTTGGTCAATATTGCCCTTCATATTTTAATCATATTATATTCCTATTTGTTCCCTTCACACAATCTTTTACTTACAGTTCTCTTGAATTTTTACAAAGTTTAAGAGAGATATTACAATGCTTTCCAAGTATAATCAAATCGATCGAGGTAAGAAATTTTTTAAAGATAAATAAAAACCTATATAATTGCAATAAAATTCAAAAGAAATTCATTTGTTACATTATATATATATATATTATATATATATATATATATATATATATATATATATATGTTATATGAGAGAGAGAGAGATAGAGCGCGCGCGTCTTACACAAACAAACAAGATTTATAATTACATATTTACATTTAGGAGTAGTTGATTTTAATTTGTTTGCGACATCGACCAGAGTTTAGAGAGACTATATACTTCAGTCCAAAAGAGTATTAACAGGAAATAAAACACTACTAAGTGATCACCCAAGTATAATACTACTTATTTTTAATTACTAAAATAATTTACACAACAAGATCTTATGTTTAAAAATTATGCATTTAATCGTAATCAATGATATAGAAATACACAAAACTGGGGTAAACGTGAACAAGACGTAAGAACTTATTCGTACATATGCATGATTGTTGCATTTGAGCAAGCCGTTAACATACTATAAAATGCTTAATTCCAAAAGGTTGATTTATAAATATCTTTTTTTTTAAAATGTTAACATGCTATAAAAGCCTTTGTTTTTGCAATAAAGAAATTCATTATCTTCTAAAACAATGATTGATACATAAATATCCTTTTTTTAAACATACACGTATACACATGCATGATGACTGGATCATCACTATGGATATTAATTAATTAATTCATATTATAATTCGATATAATGATCATGTACTTAAAAGGTTTTTGTATCTAATGAGTGTGTATAAATCTCTAATCCAACATAGAAAAATTTGCGAAAGAGAATCGTGATATACTAAACAAACCTTTCAAATATTCAGTTTTTCTTATTAGCTTTTAGCCATGGTGATGGCAGCTACAACAAAAACCCTAATCTTGAGGGTACTTTTCGTCCACTTCTTCTCTGTAAAGTTCGAAATCATGGTTCAGCCTCAAAGCTTGCCAAGTGGAGATCTTTCTATCGCTAAAAACTACCTCGAGGCATTCGGATATCTAGCCAAGAATACTGAATTAATGACTGGAAGAGGCTTCTAGAAGATATCGAACAGCAACGAGAAAGTTTCAGGAATTTTATAACCGGATGCTGAAGCGTCCGGTTTCTCTACACGACGCCTGCTCTCCCTATTCCTCACAGTCCAATCCAGGCCGTCTAAATTGTAATACCCTAAAAATCCTATTTAGTCTAAACCACTATATTTTGCTAGGAAATACCTATTAAAAATAGATGAATATGTGGTTTCAAATTTTGAGATATAATTATTCTATTTTCTAGGAAATCTTTCCTTAGGATTAAGGCAACCTACGGCTGAATTTTCTTAGGAATCAATAAAATACCATAAAATGTAAATAATAACCATATTAAGGTATGGTTCTCAGGGAATTAAAAAGAGCAATAAGGTACTATCGAAAATTATTGAACCAAATAGGGGAAAATAATAAAATCAAAGAACAACTAGGTATTCATTAAATTAAATAATTGTGCAAATCTTTATAAACTATCAAGGGATTAATTTAGCACCATTTAACTTATTAACAGGCTAAATTTACTAAAATACCCTTAATTAACACGCTAATGCTTAAATTCATAATTAGTTTATAAAAAGCCATAGAGAACTATCATAACACTAAAACCAATTAAGGGGCAATTATCAACAAATAATGAGCAATTAAAATTGCAACAATTAAGACACTAAATTTAATAACTAAATTAAATTAAGCATGATTAAAGATGTATAATCCTAATTAAAAGTCAATGGCTAATTAAGATTTGTTTGAATGAATTTCTAAGGACCACAATTAAATTAGGGTTCCTAAAATATTATAAAATATCATGAAAATACCTAAAACAATTAGAGAGAATTTCCAACAATTAAAGAACAATTAAATCTATATTTAAGAAGATATTAACATTAATTCTTATATTTTCAAGAATAAGTCGTAAAGGAGTACGAAAAGGCTTAAAGTAATTAGAGAATACCAAGAATAATTATTGGGCAAGTCTTCAAACTTCTTGAGTAAGTTACTTAGTGGCAGAGAATTTGCCGTGTTCTCCCAAAATAACCTGGATTGAAAGATTTTGTAGTATAGTGTAACCTGGGTCGTTTCTCTGATGAATTCACAGCGGGTTTGATTGGCAACAGCGAAACAGAAATAGAATGGTAAAATGGGGGGATTTTCAATTCGAAAGGAATAAAAACGTAACTAAACAGAGACAAAACGAAACTAAACAGAGACCAAACAGAGGATTAAAGGATTAAACAGAAACAGATTAACAACGATCAACCCAACATTTTGATTCCAGAAACGTTCATCATTGAGCGAAAAATAAACAAACTCGCGTTTGGCTCTGGATGAACCGAAATCTCTGCGTTCATCCAGAAATCCCTCAACTAGACGATCGCCTAGAATATGTCCAAACAGTGGCGTCCCACTATGCAATCGCACAGCAAACTTTAAACCTAGTTCGAACTTAGTCCTTGGGATGAACCAAACCGAATATTTAATCTAATATTCGAACTATTTTCAGAAATCGAATCCGATAGATGAAAACAGAAACGAGAAACGTTACCAATTAAGCTCAAGCTCTCTGAACGAGTCATGGAATCTTCAACGTTGGGTTAACCACAGATATTTAGCCAAGCATGGCTGGAAAAGATGAAGAAAAGATGATGAACGCGAAGAACATTGAAGAACAGTTGAGAGAAAATGAAAGCTTCTGTTTTGATCCACTAAAACATAAAAAACATGAATGAAAAAGGTGTTTGTGGCTGCTGCCACACTTGACCTAAAATGGAAAAACGAAAATGGGGCTCCAACCCACAATTCAGGCCCAAAATGGAAAATACTAAAAATGGGCTTTAATTACAAATAAAAATCCAGAAATTAACATATAACTTCGGCTCCAAAGTCAACCGCCCTCTTGTCCGAATTTGCTCTTCATGTCTTCATAATAATTGTAGCTCTCTGAATCATCTGAAATATGAGACAAAAATGAGGCAAATCCGATGTTTGGTTCAAGAGTTATGGTGAAAATAGTGAAGCAATATAAAACTGGAATTTATTATTAAATAATAGCTAAAATATAATAAAAGGCCCAAAGCCCAAATAAGTATAAAAGCCATTATTTATTAGCTAAAAAGTCCTAAATTATCAATCAAGAGACAAAAAGTAGTGTATGAAATATTCAATTATCAAATTCCCCTACACTTATCTTTTTGCACTCCTGAGCAAATTTAAAGAAAAAGACCTAAAAGAGGAACTCTTCTTTCCTAACAATTGCTAACAATGCAAAATTTGAACAAGGGACATAAGCTCCAAAAGATCAATCAATCAAGACCAAAATCCCTTCTTCTCAAATCACAATTCATGGTAATCTCATCAATGATGCTAATCACAAAAGATGGTCTCTCAAATGATGCGCTCACTCAATCAATCTGTTAAGTGTATCTCTCAAGTGTTTAAGGTACATAAGTGTATCGCTCAAATTCTACTCAAGAAAATTGCCCTACCATAAGCTTGCTCAATTTCTACGTCTCCACTACTCATAACACATGCATGCACAAATCAAGAGAGCTTGTTATTAAAGGTTGTAATGGGGTTAGGGTGAAGGTAGGTAAAAGTATGGAATGAGAGGCTAAGCACCAAAGAAATGAAAGAGAGCACTGATTAACACAATCATTCCCCATATATGAAAACTTCTAATTAACTCACATACCTCCTTTCCTTCTATGTTTTGTTTTTGTTTTCTTTTTTTTTTTCAATTTCACTTTTTTTTTTGATTTTTTTTTAACGCGAAGAACTTTGCTATATACATGGTCATAATGACAAAATCAAATATCTCTCCCCCACACTTAAACTGTTGCACTCCTGAGCAACCCCCACACTTAAACACAAAACCAAGGTAAACCAATGCTCAATAAATTTTCAAGGTGCGGAATAAAATGGTTTTACGCTTAGGCTTGTAATGTGGCTTCGAAAAGAATGGGCAAAAAGGCACAAGGGGGTTAGCAAGGGAATCATAATGTAAGGGAAAGGCTATTTGGCCAAAGTGGGGGAAAATAAAAGAAAGAAAACAAGCTTCCATCATACTTATGCATGTAAGTGAAAAATGTAGCTTCAAAAAGAAAAGGAGCAAGTTCTAGAGAACGCAAATCATGAGCAGATGCACACATGAAAGAAAGAATGGCAAAAGATGAATTCCATTCATGCAGGCCCAAAACCTCACAAGGTCAATACCAACTTAGGCAATCAACAACATCAAATCAACTACCAAGACATGTAATCGAAGAGTCAAGAATTGCAGACCAGACAGAAGGATCCATTAAAACCAACATGTCCAAGTTCATAATATGTAGCAATCATAGAAAGAGAGACTGTATTATTTCAAAGAGCAGAGTAGAAAAAGGAAAACAAAGAAAAGAGAAGGAGGGAGAAGAAGGAAGAATACTCCCCAAGGGGTTTATGGAGGATAAGTGGCATCAATGAGGAGAATCTCCGCTTCCTCGGTTTGCTGTTGGGATCCCTCATGAAATGGCTTAAGGCGATGCCCATTGACCTTAAAGGTCTGTCCTGTGGCTGGATCACACAACTCAACAGCACCAAATGGAAATATGTTAGTGATCTCAAAAGGGCCATCCCATTTAGATCGAAGCTTACCTGGCATAAACTTCAAACGGGAGTTAAACAGAAGAACTTTTTGGCCCACAGAAAATTCTTTCCTCAGAATATGCTTATCATGGAATGCCTTAGTCTTTTCCTTGTACAGCCGTGAACTCTCATAGGCATCCAATCGCAGCTCATCTAACTCTTGCAACTGTAGCTTCCGCTCCATCCCAGATTTAGCCAAATCCATGTTACACTGCTTAATGGCCCAATAGGCTTGATGCTCTAACTCAACTGGAAGATGACATGCCTTCCCAAAGATAAGCCGATAAGGAGACATCCCAATCGGAGTCTTGTAGGCGGTGCGGTATACCCATAAAGCATCATCTAGTCGCTTACTCCAATCTTTCCGAGTAGAGTTAACAGTCTTCTGAAGGATTTGCTTAATCTCTCTATTCGAGACTTCAGCTTGACCGTTTGTCTGAGGATGGTAGGCTGTGGAGACCTTGTGGAGCACTCCATACTTGCGTAACAAGGCACCCATGCTTCGGTTGCAAAAATGGGATCCCTGGTCACTGATAATGGCTCTAGGAACTCCAAACTTGCAAAAAATGTTAGACCTAACAAAATCCACCACCACAGAAGAATCATTAGTCCGGGTGGCTTTCGCCTCAACCCATTTCGAGACATAATCAACAGCTAGCAGTATGTAAGTATAACCATAGGAAGCAGGAAATGGACCCATAAAATCAATACCCCAAACATCAAAGATCTCACAAAACAATATAGGGTCCTGAGGCATCTCATGCCTATGGGAAATACTCCCTGCTCTCTGACAGTTATCACATGACTTACAAAACATATGGGAATCATGAAACAAGGAACGCCAAAATAATCCACTGTCTAACACTTTCCTAGCAGTTCTTTGGGGTCCAAAGTGACCACCACAAGCAGAAGCATGAGCAAAATGCAATATAGAGTGAAACTCATGATCAGGCACACATCTCCTAACTACTTGGTTACTACAAAATTTCCACAGATAAGGGTCATCTCAAACATAATATTTAGACTCACTCTTTAATTTAAGGGTTTGGGCCTTAGTGGAACCCACAGGCAGAATATCAGCTACCAAGTAGTTAACCAGATCAGCATACCATGGAAGCTTACCTTGCAGCTGTAAAAGCTGCTCATCAGGGAAATCATCCCGAATAGAAGAGAGGTGAGAGGGGAAATGGGTGATGCGACTCAAGTGGTCAGCTACCCAGTTTTGTGCTCCACTTCGGTATCGAATCTCAACATCGAACTCTTGGAGCAAGAGCATCCACCGGATGAGCCGTGGCTTAGCATCTGCCTTTTTCAGAAGAAATTTCAATGCTGCATGGTCAGAAAATACAACAACTCTACTTGCTAGCAGGTTTGATCTAAACTTATGAAAAGCAAATACAATAGCCAACAACTCCTTTTCAGTAGTGGTGTAATTAGACTGGGCAGGATCCAAAGTCTTAGAGGCATATGCAATCACATGAAATGCTCTGTCAACCCGTTGTCCCAAGATAGCACCAACCGCATAGTTAGAAGCATCACACATCAACTCAAATGGAAGGCACCAATTGGGGGGTTGGATCACTGGAGCTGTAGTTAGGCAACGCTTCAAGTGATCGAAGGCCGCCTTGCACCCATCATCAAATACAAAGTCAGTGTCCTTATGCAGAAGGTTGGACAAGGGTCGGGCAATCTTGCTGAAATCCTGAATGAAACGCCGATAGAAACCTGCATGACCAAGAAAAGAGCGAACTTCCCTCACAGATGCGGGGTAAGGCAAAACAGTAATTACATCTATCTTAGCAGGATCTACCTCAATTCCTTTCTTAGACACTATGTGTCCCAAAACTGTACCCAACTCAACCATGAAGTGACACTTCTCATAATTAAGAACAAGATTAGACTCAATGCATCTATGCAAAACTCTAGACAGATTAGCTAAGCATGCATCAAAATCAGACTCATATACAGTGAAATCATCCATAAAAACCTCCATGCAGTCCTCTAGAAACTTAGAGAAAATGCTTACCATACAACGCTGAAAGGTGCCAGGTGCGTTGCAAAGGCCAAAAGGCATCCTTCGGTAAGCATATGTTCCAAAGGGGCATGTGAAGGTCGTCTTCTCCTGGTCCTCAGGAGCAATATGGATCTGGAAGTATCCGGAGTAACCATCCAGGAAGCAGTAATGAGACTTGCCAGCCAACCGCTCTAACATCTGATCAATGAAAGGTAGAGGGTAATGATCCTTGCGAGTGGCTTGCTTGAGTCTCCTATAGTCCATACAAACTCTCCAACTATTCTGAACTCGAGTAGGAATGAGCTCATTCTTCTGATTGGCTACCACAGTGACTCCGGATTTCTTAGGAACCACTTGGACCGAGCTAACCTACTAGCTATCAGATATGGGATAGATGATACCAGCTTGCAGAAGCTTAGTGGCCTCCTTCTTCACCACATCAAGGATAAGAGGATTAAGGCGTCTCTGGGGTTGCCTCACCGGCTTAGAATCCTCTTCCAACAGAATTCGATGCATACACATGGAAGGGCTGATGCCAACAATGTCAGCTAAAGTCCACCCAATGGCTTTCTTATTTGACCTCAATAAGCTTAGCAGCTTCTCTTCTTGGTCAGGAAGAAGATTATTTGCCACAATGACTGGCAACTGTTCATCCACCTCCAGAAATGCATACTTCAGGTGATCTGGAAGGGTTTTCAACTCAAGTTTGGGTGGTTGCTCAGTGGAGGGTAGAAGCTTGGGTGGTTGTTGCAACAAGTCTGCTGTCATCACATTAGAAATACCTAAAACCACATTCAAAGAAGCAGAAGAACTGTGTCTATACAGCTCAATGTTAACATCAGAATTCAGCTCATCAAAATTAGAGTCAAACTCATCAAAATCAGAATCAGGATGCACATTAGGATCAGGATGAAGCTCAAACTCAGAATCAATATCAGAATCCACATGCAATGTAAAATCACCAAGCAAGCCAGAATCGCCAAATAGTGCAGCATTAACCAAGTTAGTGCAAACAGAGCACCATTCATTATCAGCACATGCACAAATGGCATAATCACTCTCAGAGGATAAATCAGGATAATCAGAACACCAATCAGCAAGAACATCATCCACAGCATCATCAATAACATCAATGCAGAAAAGAGAATGCTCTTCCCTAGGATGTTTCATGGCATCAAAGATATTAAAATTCACAGATATATCACCAAACTCCATGGAAAGAGTACCAGAATAAACATCTATCTTAGTCCTAGCTGTTTTCATGAAAGGCCGCCCTAGAATGATTGGTGACCTACTACTGGGAGACTCATCCTCCATCTCTAAGATGTAAAAATCAGCAGGAAATATCAGTTCATTAACCTTGACTAATACATCTTCAACTACACCAGAAGGATGAACATTGCTCCTATTAGCTAGCTGAACAACAACACCAGTAGGACGTAAAGGACCAAGACCAAGAGATTTATAAACAGATGCAGGCATGACATTAATAGAAGCACCTAAATCTAGCATGCAATCATCAAATCTATAGCTACCAAAACAGCAAGGGATAGAAAACATCCATGGATCCTTGCACTTGCGAGGCATTGTAGGCTGGATGAGTGTTGATACATTCTGGTTCAAACTCACTCGTTCCCCCTTTAGTCGCCTCTTGTTGGTGCACAACTCCTTCAAATACTTGGCATATTTAGGAATTTGTTTGACGGCATCTAAGAGAGGAATGTTGATCTTTACTCTTCTGAATGTCTCAAGTATATCCTTCTCTTGTGCTTTTTCTGCCAACTTCTTGGACTAAACCGCTCTATGAGGGAAGGGAAGAGGAATGGGGATGTCTTCCTCTTCAACCTGCTGCATTGCCTTTTTATTTTTAGAGTCAATCTTCACATTGTCTGACTCTTTTTCTGATGTGGAAGTCACATCGGCAACTGGTGTAGGTTCCTCCAATTGTTTGCCAAACCGTAGGGAGATAGCACTCACATTCCCCTTAGGATTGGGAATGGTCTGTGAAGGAAGAGTGT
The DNA here is from genome assembly GCA_034222035.1 of Acacia crassicarpa. Classification (NCBI taxonomy): domain Eukaryota; kingdom Viridiplantae; phylum Streptophyta; class Magnoliopsida; order Fabales; family Fabaceae; genus Acacia; species Acacia crassicarpa. The sequence goes on along the minus strand of JAWXYG010000019.1, from coordinate 205,723 downwards.
TGGATCCTTGAGGTTGAAGCTGATTCAGTGATGTTGCCAATTGGCCAATCTGAATTTGCAAATTCTGAAGGGAAGTCTCAGTTTGCTGTTTGAACTGCATAGTGTCTGTGGCAAATTGCTTCATAATATCCTCCAATGACGAACCACTGCTACTGGCATGCTGTTGTGTGGCCTGTGGAGGTGCACATATGGCTGGTCGAGGAGGTGGTGCAAGCAAAGGAGGTGCAGATTGTTGTTGGAAATTTTGTGGTCTGTACTGCCTCTGCTGGTAATTCCCAGAATTCTGCTGATACTGGTTACTTTGATTCTGATTCTGGTTCCAACGGAAGTTGGGGTGATTTCTCCAACCAGGGTTATAAGTGTTGGAGAAGGCATTGTTCTGCTGGTATTGTGGCTTCCCTGGGAAAACACCCACTGCAGCTACTGACTGGTCTTAATAAGTAGGATCATGCAAGGTAGAGCAAGAGTCAGTAGGATGATAAGGGTCAGAACAGAACCCACATGAGTACCCAACCTGAGGAGGAGGAGACTGTACTGTCTGAGTCACTGCCAACTGCCTCACAAGGGAGGTCAGATCATCAAGTCTAGTCTCTAATCTCTGAGAATCATACTGGGTTGGAGGTGTTTGTATCTGATAAACAGGAGTACTATTGGCTCTGGTGCCAAATTGCTGAGAATTAGCAGCCATAGTAGATATCAATTCTCGGGCCTCTTCAGGTGTCTTTCTATCTAAAGCCCCACCACTAGATGCATCCACAAAACTTTTATCCAATGGTAATAAACCAGAATAGAAATATGTAATTAGAAGCTGGTCTGAAATCTGGTGGTGTGGACAGCTAGCACACAATCGCTTGAACCTTTCCCAAAACTCATACATGGTCTCCCCATTGATTTATTTAACACTAGTGATCTCCTTCTGAATAGCAATGGCCTTTGAGGAAGGAAAGAACCTCACTAGGAATAACTTCTGCATATCATCCCAACTCCCAATAGATGCTAGTTGCAAATTGTATAGCCAATCCTTCTAGGGAAAATGGGAAGGCTCTCAGCTTAATGTGGTCTTCATCAATTGCTTGAGGTTTCATCGTGTTGCATACCACATGGAACTCCTTTAGATGCCTATGAGGACATTCACCTGCAAGACCATGAAACTTGGGCAACAAATGGATAAAACCAGATTTCAGTTCAAAGTTAGCAGCAAGTTTAGGATACTGAATACACAAATTTTGATTGCCCACATCAGGGGTTGCTAATTCTCTCAAAGTACGATCTGCTTACTCTGCCATAATTTCTGAGTGAGCAAAATTGCTACTAGAATCAGTGAAAACAACAAGACTATCAGAAGTACTATCAGAAACACAATCAGAAAGATCAACAGAATGGACACAATCAGAATGGTCACAATCAAATTCAGTGTTAATCCCACGACTTTGCCTAACAACTCTTCTAGCAGTAAGAATTGTTCTTTGTATTTCAGGATCAAATGGCAACAAGTCTTTTGGGTTGACAGTGCTCCTAGTACTCATGCAGCATAATCACAAGGCAGAATTTGTAGAAAATCCAAAATCACGAAAATGCCACTGTAAACTCAGAATTACAAAAATGCCACAATAAAAGTGGTAAAAAGTAGAAAAACACTAAGACACACAAAAGCAAACACAAAGAAAACAAGAACCTATGGTAGAAATTGACCAAAATAAATCCCGAAACACTATCAAATGATTTTTAGAATTTATGGGACTTGGACAGGGCAATTCCTAGACCATTGGGGAACCCAAAAATGGAATAAAAAAACTTCAAAAATTGAAAAAGTGGTCAAAACGATGGAATTTGGCGAAACGGAGGTTTGCACATGGAAAATGGATGTGCCCTGCGCGATTGGCCATTTTCTATCACTGTACCAAATTTCAACCAAATCGGAGATACTGAAAAAAAAAAAAAAAAAAGTCCCAGTAGAAATCAAAAAAGTGAAACTTAAAACAGTGAAAAAAGTGGTCTAAACGTTTGAATTTGGGCAAAATAGGGCAGACCTCACTCTCTATTTGAGAGTGACTCTTTCTCAGAATGCCCAATTCCTTGTGAATAAGACCTGGGTTGAGTGATCTAGGTTAGAAAAATTTCTGCCAGCCACCCAAACCCCTAACCGACGCTATTTACACTACTGTTACTAATCAAACCGATGCAAAGTCCCCGGCAGCGGCGCCATATTTTGGCAGAGAATTTGCCATGTTCTCCCAAAATAACAAGGATTGAAAGATTTTGTAGTATAGTGTAACCTAGGTCGTTTCTCCGATGAATTCACAGCGGGTTTGATTGGCAACAGCGAAACAGAAACAGAATGGTAAAATGTGGGGATTTTCAATTCGAAAGGAATAAAAACGTAACTAAACAGAGACAAAACGAAACTAAACAGAGACTAAACAGAGGATTAAAGGATTAAACAGAAATAGATTAACAACGATCAACCCAACATTTTAATTCCAGAAACGTTCATCATTGAGCGAAAAATAAACGAACTCGCGTTTGGCTCTGGATGAACCGAAATCTCTGCGTTCATCCAGAAATCCCTCGACTAGACGATCGCCTAGAATATGTCCAAACAGTGGCGTCCCACTATGCAATCGCACAGCAAACTTTAAACCTAGTTCGAACTTAGTCCTTGGGATGAACCAAACCGAATATTTAATCTAATATTCGAACTATTTTCAGAAATTGAATCCGATAGATGAAAACAGAAACGAGAAACGTTACCAATTAAGCTCAAGCTCTCTGAACGAGTCATGGAATCTTCAACGTTAGGTTAATCACAGATATTTAGCCAAGCATGGCTGGAAAAGATGAAGAAAAGATGATAAACGCGAAGAACATTGAAGAACAGTTGAGAGAAAATGAAAGCTTCTGTTTTGATCCACTAAAACATAAAAAACATGGATGAAAAAGGTGTTTGTGGCTGCTGCCACACTTGACCTAAAATGGAAAAACGAAAATGGGGCTCCAACCCACAATTCAGGCCCAAAATGGAAAATACTAAAAATGGGCTTTAATTACAAATAGAAATCCAGAAATTAACATATAACTTCGGCTCCAAAGTCAACCGCCCTCTTGTCCGAATTTTCTCTTCATGTCTTCATAATAATTGTAGCTCTCTGAATCATCTGAAATATGAGACAAAAATGAGGCAAATCCGATGTCTGGTTCAAGAGTTATGGTGAAAATAGTGAAGCAATATAAAACTGGAATTTATTATTAAATAATGGCTAAAATATAATAAAAGGCCCAAAGTCCAAATAAGTATAAAAGCCATTATTTATTCGCTAAAAAGTCCTAAATTATCAATCAAGAGACAAAAAGTAGTGTATGAAATATTTAATTATCACTTAGTGAACAAGTTACTGGGTGGACAAGTTACTAGGCAGATAAGGTTACTTGGCGGACAAGTTACTTGGCGGACAAGGTTACTTGGCGGACAAGTTACTGGGCGGACTAGGTTACTTGGCGGACAAGTTACTGGGCGGACTAGGTTACTTGGCGGACAAGGTTACTTGGCGGACAAGTTACTTGACAGACAAGTTACTAGGCGGACGAGGTTACTTGGCAGACGAGGTTACTTGGAGAGCAAGTCAGGAAAACTCGGGGAGCAAGTCGGGAAAACTTGGAGAGCAAGTTGGAAAACTTGGAGAACAAGTTGGAAAACTTGGAGAACAAGTTGGAAAGTCAAAACACATGTGGCATTAAGGGACACCTAAGCCTTGATTAGGTCATCAAGATGACATCACAAGGATGACATCACAAGAGCACATGGAGGGTGAGGATTAAAACTTCTTTACTAAGTCTAGATCCAATGGTTGAGAATTGATAAGAGGAAGCTTGTGGAAGGTGTTGAATTTTCCCTATAAATAGAAAGCTCACCTCTTCATTCTCCTCACACCAAATCAAACTCCAAGAGTTGATTTCTAAGAGAAGCAAGAAGGAGGAAGGAGAGCAAAAAGCTTCAAGAGGTAAGCTTGTTCTTAGTTTCATAGTTCTTAGTTGTTCTTAGTAGTTTTTAATGTAGATATTAGTTTAATTTAGTAAATAGGTAAAGTAATTTCTCATAATTGTTTTCAGGCCTTATTGCATCAAAAGATGCCTAACAAGGTGGAAACATGTTGGGAAGTGACTTTTAGGATTAAGGGAATAAGTTAGAGTAAGATAAAAGAATTCTGGAATTTCTAGATTTTGGGAGTTAACTGGATAGGGAGCATTATTTTATACATCAAATGATCTTTAAAAATCACGAAATTTTCCAGAAATAAAGTAGACATGTAGGACTTTCCAAATATATAAAATATGTAACGTTTGGATCTCTGGACAAGGAGATATGAATTTTTGAAGATTAGGCTATTTTTCTAGGCGAATTTCTGGGCAAGGTATGAACACATGAAATCTTGGAATTGTTCTTGAATTCTGGGTGAAAACTGATATTTGTCCTCACAAATAAACATCTTAAGGATTTCGGGAAATTTTACGGATCTTCGTTTCAATTTTTCTAGAATTAGTTATGATTTTTCGAATTTAGGTGAAAATCTGTCCAGAATTTCTAAACCAGCGTTTTTTAAGAATTAAAGTTGATAAGTTGAAAAATAAACCTACCAAGGGTAAAAAGGTGATTAGTGACTAGGATACTTTCTAGAATATTATCTGTGAATTAATAAAAGCGACATTATCATTATAGGCTAAACGTGATCACGGTCCAAACGACAGCGTACCGATATCGCTAACGAAGGTACGGACGCGTACTGTAATACTAACTCTGATGCTTATGGTATACTTATATGTGATAGATAGTCTAAGACTCTGTTTCAAAAAGTTGTGCATACACATTCAGCTTTACTTATACGGGTTACAGTCTTGGTAATGCCGTTGAGTTTTCCTAGCGCTGAGGACACGATAGGCCATTGTGGCACTGGTGAATAGTGCAGACTGGGGGTAACGGACATATTGCAGTGGCTGTGTACAGTTATCCAGATGAATCAGTTATGAGTTTTTATATTGATTATTGCTATAATGTCATGAATATCTGTCCTACATATCTTGTTTACATAAGCATGAAGTTAACCGTTACCTGAGGTTCAATGGGTATTGAACCTCAGCTCTTACCATAGCTTCAGGATCTGGGGAATCGTGGGCCGAAGTCAAGAGTAAGCAGAGTAAACAGCACGCATAAAGACCCGACTGAGGATCCTCTTCTCAGATTTGTACCGTTATGACATTACTCAGATAAATGTACTTTACATTATGAGCAGACAGTTACGGCACAGTTAATGATATATCAATTACTCATTCTTTTACTTGCTCTGATACTCTACTCTGATGAAAAAAAAAATTCCGCTTTTGAAAATTGGGATGTTACACAAATCTTGATCCAAGGGCCCAGAATGTTTTTTGAAAAAACCGCATGTGGTGTAGTGACCGCATGCCGTTTTTTCAAAAAACATTATGGTCCCTTGGATCAAGATTTAGACAACCTGGATTGGACTGTGAGAGATGAGGAGAGGGAGAGCTGGGCAGAAAATCCACTTCCGATGCTGAAACCATGAAGGCAATGTCCAAATCCAGATGTGGAGTGCGTGAAATAATCATCCAGGACAACAACATAGTACATGGCCTCCTACTAAGAGACATCTTACCTACAAATTCATCAAATCCAACGTTGAGGTTGTGCCCCTTGATATATTGAGACATGTTTTCCAACAGGCATTCTAAGTATGCTCTCAGGTCACTGGTTTCACGTTTTCTGAGGCGGCCAATGGAGCCGGATGATCATCGCTCAGACCTCGTGGTTAGGTTTTATCGCGGTGATCATGGCGACGGTTTTCCATTTCATGGGCCGTGAAAAGTGGTGGCACATTCTTTTCCACCAACAGATGGGAGGCTTCATTATGATGGTGATGAACAATGAAGCAGTAATGCTTCGCCGCCTGATAATTCATATGATTTGGTTTGGGTGACGATTCATGAAATAGGGCACCTTCTAGGACTTAAACATAGTAATGATCCGAATGCGATCATGTTTGCTGTAATTGAAGCTGGAAAAAATAAGAGGACTTTGAGTGCTGACGATATCGCAGCCATCAATGCCTTATATCCTCATACGTGATTATTACTAAATTATAATTTAAGCAATTGTGAATGGATTATTGATCGAACCATATTTTTATATGATTTTTCATAATTAAATTGGGATTTTTTTATATATTTTCTTGGATTTTATTGCATGATTAAGAACTTATTTGAGTTAGGGACATCTGTATTGAATTAAATGAAATTAGAGGCAAAATGGTCATAATTTATTAATTATTCATGCAAATAATTTTTGAACTTTTAATGCTACATTGTGTTTAATCTTGTATTGTATGTGTTTAAGAAGATGGAGATTTTTACGAATACCAGAATTAATATTAGTGAAAGACCAGAATTAATGTTAGGGAAGGACCATAATTAATGTCAAAGAAGGACCTAAAATGGAGAAATTGTCAGAGAGGGACCAACACGTAAATTCTACGTTTTTTACAGCAACTTTTGGTCAGTTAATTTGAAATAAAGGAGCAGATCCGAGATGCGTTGAGGGAGCTAGCACCGCGAACAGAGAACATTCCTTCGACCTTTGACTACACGCTCAACCTTCACCATCACTTCATTGTCGCCAGTGAACTCCCACTACTAGAAAAAAGCTTATTAACGACAGAATTTGAATTCCGTTGCAAAATAGTAATTTTTGCAAACCAAGGTGATTTGCGATGGAGAAGGATTCCGTTGCAAATTTAATAATTTTTTTAAAAAAATTAATTTTTTCAAAAAAACAATTTTGCGACGGAATATCAATTCCGTCGCAAAACCTCGTTTGGGTTTTGCGACGGAATTGGATTTTCGTTGCAAAACCCAAGGGGATTTGTGACGGAAAATTATTCCGTGCAAATCCCTTTGGGATTTGTGACGGAAACAGATTCCTTCGCAAATTTAATAATTTTTTAAAACATAATAAGAATTTTTTGAAAAAAATAATTTTTCGACGGAATTGGATTTTTGTCCCAAAACCCAAGGGGATTTGCAACGGAAATGGATTCCGTCGCAAATTTAATAATTTTTTGAAAAAAATAATTTTGCGACGGAATTTCAATTTTGTCGCAAAACCACGTTTGGGTTTTATGACAGAATTGGATTTTCGTCGCAAAACCCAAGGGGATTTGCGATGGAAACGGATTCCGTCGCAAATTTAATATATTTTTTTTAAAATAATTTTTTTCAAAAAAATAATTCTGCGACGGAATTTCAATTCCGTTGCAAAACCTCGTTTGGTTTTTGCGACAGAATTGGATTTTCGTCGCAAAACCCAAAGGGATTTGCGACGGAAATAGGTTCCGTCGCAAAACCCAAACGGGGTTTTGTGACGGAATTTACAAAATTTAATAATTTTTTTAAAAATATTTTTTCAAAAAAATAAATAATTTAGCGACGGAATTAAAATTCCGTCTCAAAACCCAAACACGGTTTTGCGACGGAATTAAAATTCCGTCTCAAAACCCAAACGCGGTTTTGCGACGGAATTTCAATTTCGTTGCTAAATTTAATATATTTTTTAAAAAAAAATAATTTTGCTACGAAAATCCAATTCCGTCACAAAATCATTTATAATTTCCTAGCCCCGTCTTCCTCCTTCACTTTCACGATTTCTCCTTCTCTGGCTCTTCATTTTCTCTCTTCACTATCCGTCCTCCACCTCCTCTGCCGCCGCCGCGGCCCCCCAGTCTCCACCGCCATCCCTTCCGGTCTTCACTATCGCCGATTTGCCAGGTAAGTTTGATTTTTTTTTTTCAGTTTTTTTTATCATATATTGTTAGATAGTTGCTAATGGACATGTTTGCTGTAGTTTATACACTTGATTGAGATTCTTTGGTATAATACTTTGATTATATATATGTAGTGGAGTTGTTTTTCTTTTTAATTTGTGGTTTAATTTTTTACCCTATGCTATCAATATTAATCTTTCCTTGTGTAACTTTATTTTGTTTATCATTCTTTCAAGGGATGTGATTCTGGCTCACTGGCTTTGTAGAATTCATTTAACTAGTGTTGATAATCTACATCTTGCAACCTATGTCATGTTGTTATATTAAATTAAAGTACTCACATTTTTGCAGTATGCTTTTGAATTTGGTTGTCGAATCTTCATTTTTGGGGATTAATGTGCAAGTGTTTTTGTTTTTGTTTATGCTTTTGCTTTTGCTTTTTTGCTCAAAATGTGCAAGTGTTAAAATACCAAATACTTGCAAATGGTTTGTGAAAGTTTCAACTAGTGTTGGTGATCTACATCTTGCAACCTACAAATTATTTTTATATGTATTAAAACTTAATTACTCCTATTATATATATATATATATGTATGTATGTATTAAAACTTAATTACTTCTAATATTGACTAAAATATGTGTTAATAATTAAATAATATATTTGGTGATATGATTATGAACTTTTATATTTTTTTATGAATTTTTATATTTTTAAAAATAATTTTTCTATTTTTAATGATTTTTTTATATTTTTAAATAAATTTTTATTTTTTTAAAAAAATTATATTTTGTGATGGATTTCAAATCCATCGCAAATCCTATGGGATTTGTGACGGAAAAAAAATCCGTCACAAATCCGATGGGATTTGCAATGGAGGGGATTTGCGACAGAATTGTGATTTTCCATCGCAACTGCGACAAGGTTTTTTGCGATGGACCAAATCTGTCGCAAACGCGTTTTGCGACGGAAAAATCCCGTCGCTAATCACGATTTTTTTTTTTGGGCAGTGTCCACTGTGATCTCCATCTTCGCCGATGACCTCCACAACGTAACCACCACCCTTTTAGCTGTCAGACCCGAGAGATCAGAGTCGAGAAGGAACAGAGCAGCGGGATTTGCAAAACTCCGACCACCACCGACGACGTCTTCCTCCTTCCATCATCATCGTCACTCTCTAACTCTTACCATAGCCGGAGTTGGAACTGAAACCTTCTTCATTCTGAATTTTCTAATTCATTTCATGGATGTCCTGTGAGATTTGAACGATTTCCTGCTACCTTATGTTCATGAGTGGCTGATTCCTTTTTCTTGGTGATGGAGATTAATACTTGAGTTCAAAGGACTTCATAGGGGAGTTTTATATATAAAGAGATACTTCGCAGCTAAGGAACGAATGGACATGCTTCGTTAAAATTCACGAAACTCAGAAATAGTTTTCCATATGCTTGGTCATCACTCATTCCATGAATTTTTGTCCGTAGATTGGTCTTGCGCGTTGGAGTGGACGGTGGATATTATTGAGTTTCAAAGATCGTCACCGTCATAGAGATTATTATTAATTATCACTAGCAGTCACAAAGGGAACGAGACGCTTCCATGAATCAAACGTGAATTTCAACGTTTATATAATATATGTGTGTGTATTATAATTCACGTTTGATTCATTGAACCATCTCTTTCCCTTTGTGTCTGCTAGTGATTATTAATAATCTCTATGACGATGACGATCTTGGAACTCAATAATAACTACTTAACCCTCATATTCAACGTTCACCGAGTCAATTTCTTAACCCTCATATCTCAGCTAGAGTATTTTTAAAAAATTTATTTTTTCAAATGTATCTTAAATTTGTTTAAGGACACAAGTGCAACCAATTTTCATATGGTGCAACTCTTCTTCAATTATATGCAAGCAACTATCTTCAATTATGCGTAAAAAAAAATTGTTTACAGATAATCAAAGACATGAACTGTAGCACACAAATGATAAATAGTTAAATTTCTTGAAGATGAGTTGCACCTGTTTAACGACTTAGGTCTCTACATACTTTGTGCTATAATTTTTTTATGATTTGGTCAAGGATATATAATCATTTTTTAGGCGTAGAATACAAAAGGTTCTTCCAACAAATATACTTCTTAAGATTCAAATTTGTATTCTTCTCTTTCCTAAGTGAGGTTACTTACCATATCAACCAATAGCTTATTGGTTACTTTAAGCAATATTTTGCATTAGAGATTTTTTCAGCTTTAAAAAAAATAATAAAAAAATAGATGCTGTCGATGCATTACACAATGTTTTAAGTGTTATTTCTTTGTCATAATGCTTTAAATGGTTTTCTTCCAATTGCCCTCTAATTCTCGAACGGAAACCTTGATAAATAAAAAAGGTGTAAACTAGTGTTGCTCCTGCAAATTTGAGGAAGTTTCGTTTGGAGAACTTTCTTTTTTTTCTTTTTAATTGGATGTGAATATTTAAATCTTATCGTTCCTATTATTCAGTTTTTATTTTTGTATAATATTTTGTTATAGTTTATTAAAAATATATTGACTTTATTTCAATCAATTTAACAATGTCCAATGATGAACTGGAATCAATTTCCTTAACCAATTCAACTATTGGTCCAAGATTATGATGTGCTTTATGCGGATAAATGATAATCAATTGGTCAATAAAGCCCTTCATATTTTAATCATATTCCACTGTTCCCTTTATACAATATTTCACTTACAGTTCTCTTCAAAATTTTCAATGTTTGACAAGCGAGATCTTACAATATGTTTTTCATGACTGTATCAGAGATCTATATAAAAATTTAAAAAAAAAAAGATTAAAAAAACCTTATAATTTCAATAAAATTTAAAAGTAATTCATGGGTTATATGATATATACATATATATACCATCTATGTATAGGAGTAGTTGATTTTAATTTGTTTACGACATCGAAAAGAGTTTATAGAGCCTATACATATTAAGAGGAAAAACACTACTAGATGATCACCCAAATATAACGTTTACTTACAAAAAAAGTTACACAAGCACCAGGTCTTATCTGTGAGAAATTCTACATTTAATCATCATCAATGGTAGAAATAGACAAAATTGGTGTAAACATGTACAAGACGTAATTAAGTACTTCATACAATATGGTTTAATTTGTAGTATTTAAGCTCGCAACTCGTTAACATACTATAAAATGTTAACTTCCAAAAGACTGATATATAAATATCGTTTTTTAAAATGTTAAAATATTATAAAAATTCCCTTTGTTTTGGTGATAATGAAATTTATTATCTTCTAAAAATGATTGATATAAAGATATCCTTTTTAAAAAAAAAATTACATGTATACGTGGATCATCTCGCACTGATAAGTATATATTTTATGATTAAATAGGTGTATATTTTATGAGAATTAATTGGAATTATAGATATTATATACCTCTTTAATTATCTTTTATTGATTTTTCCATCATTGAATGAAACTTGGGATCAAAGAATGAATCGACATAAAATCTGCTCATATCCTATTTTTATTGTGCAGGAAATATTAGCTGATTTGGAATGAAGTAGAAAAAGCAATTAAGAGGATATGCAATCAGCCAAATTCGGTGGTCCAACGCAAGAAAAATAAAAACAAAATCAATTGTGTGATCTGATGGAGTAAATTACAAGATATGAGATATCTTTGTAATAAGAAAAGGAGAATCAGTGACCCAAGACCTAAATTATAAATAGGGAGGCAAAGAAGCAAAAACAGAGGAGAAGATCTGAGAGAGGCAAAGAAGCAAAAACAGAGGAGAAGATCTGAGAGATACAGAATGAGAAGTAACGAAGAAGCAGAGGAGTAGAGGCTGAGCGTTTCGGTTCTCTTCATCATCTCCACGGAAGGACTGTGGAAGCGACGGAAAAATTTTCTTTCCTCTCTCTCCTTCTTCTTTGAATCTGAATTCTTATCTTTTTGTTATGGATTTTGTTAGAGCCATGTGTGGCTAGTTTGTTGGCAACCTAGAGTACCTATAAACTTGTGGATGAATTGGATTTTATTTTCATTTAGTTAAATTTGATATTAATTTTGGTTACTTAATCTTGATTAGTTTTATCTATTTAGTGATTGGCCGTCATTGAATATGATTTTGAGCATTAGGATTTACCTTGACGAAGGGGATTCTAATTAGGCTCTGAGATTAAGTAATATGGGATTAAATTACAATTTAATTTGCGATTAGGATAGACATATACCTAATGGCCCCATATAATTGTTGAAGAGTGTGTCCGATTTTTGTTGCCTCTTGAGTAACTATGTTAGACATAACAAGTTATACTCAAGAGAGGGTTGTAAGTGGACCGACAGGCACTTATAGCTATTTATACTCATTTGATTATTGTGGTAGTTTTCTTATTTTTATTTTAGTTTTGATTTTCTTTTCCTTTATCTTAATTAAATTCGATTTGTTTTGCCCAACTTAAACGAAATTGTGAAATTAATGCTTAACTAAAGTTGTGATACTAAGTCCTCGTAAGAACGATACTTTTCTTATCACTTTATTACTTGATACGGCCCGTACACTTGTGGAGTTTATAAGCTATAAAGTTTTTTCCTATCACGCACTTAATAAAGTTTTTGGGATCTAATGTGAGTGTGTATATATATCTGTAAGTTAACATAATAAAATTTGAGAAAGAAAACCGTTCAATATTCAATTTTTCTGCTGGTTTTAGCCATAATGGTGATGGCAACTATAACACAAACCCTAATCTTAAGCGTACTTTTCGTCCTCTTCCACTCTCTAAATTTCCAAACCATATTGGTTCAGCCTCAATACTTGACAAGTGATCAAGATCTTGCTATAGCCTAAAACTACCTCGAGGCATATGGATATCTAGCCAAGAATAACAATGACTCGAAGAACCTTCTAGAAGATATTAAATCAGCAAGAAAGTTTTAGGAATTTTACAACCTTAGAGTTTCATGGAAACTTGATGCTGAAACCATGAAGGTAATGTCAAAGTCCCGATGTGGCGTGCTTGATAATGTCATTAATTATCGAAGACAACCTACGTGACCTCCTAATAAGAGACATCTCACGTACACCATCAGATCCTACAACAAAGTTGTGATTAATGTGTCCATTATATATTAGGACCAGTTTTGCAACAGGCATTCTCACAATGGTCACAGGTCATGAGTTTCACGTTTACTGAGGTGGAATCGGGCATGGCGTCAGACCTCGTGGTCGGGGTTTATGGCGGGGATCACGGCGACAGTGTACCTTGTGACGGCCTGCGAAATGAGTTGGCACATGCTTTTTATCCAACAGACGGGGGGCTTCACTATGATGGTGATGAACAATGGAGCAGTCTTGTTCCACTCCCTGATGATGGTTCATATGATGTGGTGTGGGTAGGGATTAATGAAATAGGGCATCTTTTAGGACTTGTTCACAGTAATGATCCGAATGCGGTCATGTTTCCTTGGGTTGAACCTGGAAAAAATAAGAGGACTTTGGCTGCTGATGATATTGATGCCATTAGAGCCTTATATCCTCAGGGATGATTAAATTAATTCTCTGATTTAAGCAACTATACAAATATGAATAATATTATTACCTTTAAACTATATTTATGTAATCATATTCGTCCATATGAAACCCCAATTTTGGTTCTTTAGATTAACTTTTATCCAGTGGACTATTCAAGTTTCATTATATTTCTCATTTTGCACACACAATTGGGGAACTGGTTTTAGTTGCTACTGATGAGCACTGGAATTCGAACCGTTCAAATTTAATATGAATGATATAGATTTTTTTTTCAACTTCTTATTTTCTTAAAATTTTATCTTAATGGGTCCAGAATTTAAAATAATGATTATCCAAAAATATTTTTTTTATTTTAAAATTATCGGTTAAAAATTTGAAATCTAGATTACTGAAACTGTGTTTGGAAAGTGCAAATCTCACTGCCGCGATGAACACAATGATGTCTATTTCTGCAATGAACATTGAAACTGGGTCCATAAAGTTTAAGACTTAATTTTACTGTGAGGTAAAATAATACATCTCCTTACAAAACCATTTAGAGGAGATTTTTAAGCGTTGATTAAAGAAATATAATTAAGTGCATTCATCAAATGATTTTATTTCGTAAACTTTTTTAGATGTGGTCATTATTATTGACTTAAATCAATTTTCTTAAAAAAAGAAAGGAAAAAAAAAACACACCCACAAAACCCCTATGATCTTAGAAGAGCCCAACAAAACATCTACACTAAGAACATTTTTTTAATACTCTAATTTTTGTTAAAACTCATGTAGATTAAGAAAAGTAGTTAAGAATAATTTATATTCTTAAAATTTTCAAAAATTACCATTATTTTTCAAGATTGACCTTAACTAAATTCCATATCAATATATTTTGCCCCAAAGCCGCGCGCACACACATATATTCAGGACTATTATATGTGACTCAAATCCCCAACGTGTTTCTTCTTGATAGAGATATTTTAATCTAATATAAGTTGTGTGTCTCTTTCAAACCACACACAGCCATCCTCTGGTGATGGAATTCTTGTTTCTTACTCTATAAGGACAATAGTTTTTAATTTTGAGTGCAAGTGGTAGCATACGGTATTATTGAAACCATAAGGGCAAACTATATGATCATTAGGACATAAGTTTACCGGCTTCCACAATAAAGAGCAGTTAATAACAGAAAAGATGTCAAAAGACCTTCATGTAGAAGGGTGATAAAAGATACCCTATCATGTCTTAAATATAGGAACTCAATAACTAATTTGTAGAGATTAAAAAAGTAGTTAAGGTAGTTACTTATTAAAAATATATGTGTTAGTTTTTCCTAAAGTATCTTATTTACTCATTTTCATTTACTAGAACTGTATGAAAATTCTTACAATTAATTAATAGAGCTTATTCGGGAAAACTAACCCCAGTATTTAGGATTCCAAGGTGTAATAATTATCAGATTAAATTACCACATAATAAAGCAATCCTTCCCTATTATCCCTCAAAAAATCGTTTTCTTTCTTTTTTTTTTTCCCTGCTATAATCTGGTCTTGCCACTCTCTTCATGGATCATGTCGGTTGTTAAAACAACCATGATTAAAGTGGCACCATAAAAAGGAGGAAAATAAAGAAATAGCAGATAATATCAAAGGCTGACAAAAACTGTAGTTTTGCTACCTCAGCAAACACTTCTCATCATCATCTTCTTCTTTCGTTATGTCAATGAAATTTTCTCATTCTCATTATCATCTCAAATCAAAGTTGACCTGAAAGACCAAAGTAAGTGGTACAATATTGTGATTGATCAATCAATCGTAAAGTTGACCTTCACCACTACATATGTGGAATATTCCAAGAATATACCCCACTCTCAACGTTTCTCAATCTTCCTTCCCTTCAACTTCATCTCTTACTATAGGAATTCTCTGTGTGTTTGTGTGTGTGTGGACCTAGTCAAGCATCACTACTGTAAATAGATATATATAGAATGACATACATGATGTTTCATCGCTAATGCTTGTAATCGTGTCTGGAATTGTGTATTGTGGTTACGCATTGGATTAAGTATGCGTTCGTTATGATGTATTTTCTGATTCAAACTTGATTTGAAGTGTCGTCCTTTCGTGTATTATTATAAATATAATGCCCTTAATGTATTCCTTACATCACAGGACACTCTTCATACTGATATAACTTTAGAGCATTATTATAAATTACTATCCCTAGTAAAGGTGAAATTGGTGCAACACGTTTTTTTAACTTATCAATTCATTATAAGAGGTTCTTTGAATGAGTTTGCATTTTCTTGTACAAGTTGTTATAATAATCCCTCAATTTTATGTCCTGATTGGCTATATATTTGAGGATAATCTGTAAGAGATGCTACCTCCCGTGATTAATTAATATAAGAGCTAGATAATTAATTTGTGAATATTAAAAAATTAGTTATTTGTAACACATGAGTGTTGGTTTCATTAAAATGCCCTCCTTAATCATGTACATTGGAACTACCCCTTAGTGCATGTGTATAAGGATATTTTGAGGTAAAACTGATAAATTTAAGAGATAAAATGAATTAAAGTATTATATTTAGGATTTAATTAAACTTCTCATCTATCTCTTATATTAGGGATTGAAGGAGTATATAATTTGATTGCCTACAAAAGTTGGTTCTATATAACTCACAACTTATAAAGTTGAGTTCAAATCTCATTGTTAATGTGAGGATCTATTAATGAGCGATTTATAACTATTTCTGTAAGCACTATATGAGTTCACAAACCATTGTTGGTCAAGTTGTTCATTTACTGGCTTACTCATCCAACCTATAATTAATTTGTATTGAAAAATTAAGGAAGTTGGTTATTTATAAAAGATCCACGTTGATTTTCCTTAATTTTGATCATATATTGGACTCTAAATTGTTCATATATAAGATTTATAATAGATTGGATTTTACTACCTCCGCTCTTTATTATAAAATATACTTCAATTAAAAAAAAAATTGAACTTCAAAGTAGTCCTTACATTATTTGGATTAACATTAATTAATATAAAATCTCATTTAATAAAAAAAAATCAACTACAAAGTATTTTTTGCATTAAAGACCGGAGGTAGTATTAAATTATATTAGATCAGCTCAAAAACCGTTCACATTTGCGTCCATGGTTGACATGTGAATAATGCAACAATATCTTTTTATATAAAATAAACGGGAAATTATTATAAGGTCCCAAAAATATTTAATCACCTAAAAATTCAATAACAATTGATGAGGCAATGACAAGAACTAATGCTAGAAATGAAAACATGTTTAAGTGGCTCACTTGTTATGAAGACTTTTTAGTAATTCAATCCCCTCTTTAGAAATTCACAATAATTCTCCCTAAAATAAAATAGGGTGTTGGAACTAAGTATATTGGATAAAATTTAAGATAAGCCTATACTATTTGTCGTCATCACTTATAAATGATACAAGTCTCTCTACAAGATTTAGATAAAACAAGATATCTCGTCGTGCGATTGCACGAAAGGTGTTTTCCCACAATTGTGATAATGTTATATATGATAATGTTATTTATTTGAATTGGGCATATAAGAAGAAAATTTAATTAGCTATCATGATTAATAAAAGTATATTGAGAAGGTCATCAGCATGTGGCATCAAAGTTAAAGAATAAGTCATAAAATAGATCTTATACTAAGGATTAGGTGGGAGCACATAATTCCAACTTAGACAGGTTAAATATCAAATTGGACCCTTCCCAAAAAAAAAATGCTTCAAAACTTTATTTAAATCTAGATTTGAATACTCTCATCTTTAGTTTAAAAATTGAATTATTAATATTCAATATCTTATAAAATTATATTACAATATTACATAAAATTTAAAATAAAGGGATATTTTATAACTATAACAGATCCTTATTTCCAAACTCATCTTGCATAATGTCCTACTCCCATCTTCAATCTATGTAGTTCAATTTTGCATTACTTATTCTTGCTAGATGGAAGAATCTGCTGTTTCTGAAGCCCTCTGCCGAATGCTCAGTTGTATAAAAGCTTGATTTGGAATTCCAACACAAATGGGAATCAAGCAAACATTGCAATTGGTGTAAATATAACCAACCCTATTAGATAATTGTACCCTCTTGCTAATGCTCTCATCGACAACCACATTCCAATGCTCTTCACCACGTGCCTGCATGCTTCTACTATCCACTGGTGCCACCAACTCATTTTCAACTATATAGTGATTTTTCAATACTATTTAATTAAAATAACTAAAGATTTTATTCATATACACACACATGAAAAAGAGATAAATAGATAAATATCACATGACGAATGCCCCTAAACGGAGATATTATTCATCTTTATATTGAAGCACCGTTGAGTACTATGTGAATCCAAGTAGCAAAGAAGAAGATTACTTGAAAACACTATCTGTTCACTTCCTCTTTGACAAATTCCTATTTTTATTATATATTTTTATATTTTATTTGGGGGTTTTGTCATAATAATTGAGCTTAAAATGCTTTCCTTTGGATCAATTGAGATTAAAAGTAAATACATTAAATTAGTCTACAAGTCAAAACTGCAGCGTTTTGACCTGAATCATTAGGTCAGAATTGGGGGGACCACCTTCTTCAAATGGAGACCAGAGGCGACCTTAACATTCACCCACCACTCTTCCATACTTTTCTTTAATCTATCTGTCGCTTTCTTTGTGGATTTTTCAGGGCTGGGTGCTCGAATCTGAAGATAATTTTGCGGAAAAATGTATTTAAGGGCCCTTTATATAGAAAAAATCCTAAAAAGACTCTAAGATTATGAAAATCCTAAAAAAGACCCAAAGGCCTTTTCTGATATAAATTCATTAAAATTTAACAACTAAATCAGTCACATTAACAATAAAATCAATACCCGTTAACAACTAAACCAGTTGCATTAACAACAATATTTTAACAACTAAATCAGTCACATTAACAACAATATTAGCCCCAGTTAACAATTATATCAGCCCTGTTAACAACTCACGGGCCCTTTTTAGGTTTTTTCCCTTAAAAGGGCCCCATATGAATTTTCTCTAATTTTGCTCTTTGACGTTATTTCCATGAATTGCTGTGCCTAAACCTCTGTTCCATAGAGCAGTTGAGCTTTGATCTTTACAGAGGAGTGGTTCACAATTTTAGTTGAACTCTAGGTTTAGAGTTTAATTAATTATTAGACTTAGATTTTGTATTAAGGTTCTTTACAATTTATGAGATTCTCAGATTAAATGTGTATTTGGATTTTAATATTAGAGTAAAATATATGGACTGCCCCTCTATTTTATTTTAATTATACAAATCTTCTCTCTATTTTAAAAGCATATGTAAACTTCCCTTAAAATTAAAAAATTAAATGGGAAGGTATAGAAACCCCCCTTACATATTTAAGATTTTATTTTTATGCACTCAACCATTATTTGACTACTACAAATTTTATTTGACCAAAATACCCCTCTTTTAACAAATAAATAAACATTTATATTTGCCTAAAAATAACTTTTATGTGAACAAAAAATAATTTTAATACATATATGTTCACAATTCCCACTATATTATAAAATTTATTATTTTTATTATATTATAAAATTTAAAATTTTTATCACATTTATTGAAGTTTATTTATTTAGTATTCTTTTAAATGACTAAAAATATATTTCTTTCTTTGTGTTTTTTTTTTTCAATGACACCATGATTGAAAAAAATATTTGAAAGACATATTTTTAATCATCCTATGTTATTAATAATGTAAATTTGATATATTATATAACTTATATTTATTTAAAAATTTAATTTTTTAAATGCATTTTTTTCACAAACATTTGTAAACACATTTATTTAATTATTAATCAATTAAAATAATAATCATATTTTAATTAATTTTTCTATGTCTGCATTAATTAAATTAATTATGTTTATCTCAATATGGAAAAAATTAGCAGATAATAATTTGAAAAACTAAAAGAAATTAAGAAAAAAATATTAATTATATTACTTGAAATTTTTCGCCAAAATTAGATAAATAATAATGATGAAGGGTAAATTAGTAAATAAAATTCATTTCAATATTAATTTTAATTAAAAATAAAAATCCTTAATGGAGTTAATGGTTTGGACTTAAGTATATATTTTCAAAACAGAGGGGAGATCCATATAATTAAGGCAAAATGTAAGGGAGGTTATAGTATTTTCATCTTAATATTATGTATTTTACACTATTTATGTTTTATTAGTAGCAAATTTCATGTAATTGACTTGGTATATATTTTACTTAAAATTATTATGAATATATAATTGTGATTGTAATGCAATGGTTCTTGGTTACTTGTATCATTGTATTTCCTTGATTCAAATTTCTAGTATTTAAATTTGGTTTCAGTTAGAAGGATTAATTTTACCCGGTATGGAGGAATTAATTAATTCACTGAATTCAAGCTAGCTTAAAGGGTTTTTTGTGAATTTTTGTCAAACTAGCGCACTCCTAAAATTATTTTGAAGCAAGGATGGATAAATTCATTGTTCTAGGAGGTTTTCATTATATTTCAAATCTAATTTCGATTTCACTCCACTTTTATTTTAAAATGTAAAAATATTTGTTTTAAAAGCATATTTTGGTTTAATTACAACTTAGTTAGTAGATAAAAAAAGCTCAAAATCTTTTTTAACGTTTGATGTCAATCATTGCACTTAGTTTTTAGATAATTAATAAAAGGCTTTTCAAGAGACAATCTAGTGATCGCACCGCGCCTTTATTGCAATCCTTGGTTTAATTTTGAAGAATTTACCAAGGCATAAGCTGACACGCTCCTTCACTCTTCTTCCCCGACAATTTTTCATCAACTGGTTTTGCTCTCTCCATTTCAACCAAGCTTGAAATCATAATAGAATAATCTTTTTTCCACAATTGTTTGCCACTCAATGCCCGAATGATTTAATAAAGAAATAGGTCAACAACCAAGAACACCCCATGAACCATATTGAGCCTAGCACAAGGATGCATGGTGTCGGACCTCAACGAAGACATGAAAAAAATAGAAGGAAACTTAGTATCACTATTGACATAAAAGGGATTATTCATTATCCTGGCATATAAATAAAGGAAATAAGAGAATAAGAATATTTAATGACATTAAAGTATTTTGAAAATACAATTTCTGCATATTTAAAAAATCAATTAAACATCATTAAACACGATATTAAAAAATCTCTGCATATTTCTATTAATCCATTAATTATTATTAATTTGTTGAATTTCTAAAAATGTCTCTGCAAATTTTTAGCAATCTATTAAATATCATTAAAAGTTTAATAATTGTCCTTAATAATCTCCTAATTTTTCAGCTACAAATTTAAATGTTATAATTATGTATTACGAATCACAATTTTTAGAAAATGTCTAAAGTTTATCAAGAGTTGAAATTATTATTTCTAAATCAAATCATTATAATTAGAACGGGAAGAAAAAACCAAATCATCATTATTTATGGGGATATGAAAAGATAATTTTAGCACCTATATTGCCATTTTTTAGGAAGTTTTTTAGTTTGTTCAAATGGAGGAATTTATAAAATAAGGAAAATTAGGGAATATAAAAATTATCAAATCATTTTCAAATATAATTGATCAACCAATCAAATATGAAAAACATGAATAAATAGAATCAGAAAATATTATGAAATAATGATTAAGAAGGGGTGTTTAATGACATATGTTTGACCTGTTTCTTTCTTTTCTTTTCTTTTCTTTTCTTTTTTTTTTTTTGATACAGCTAGTGAGGAGAGGGGGAGGCAGGGCTCGAACCCTGGACAAGGGGAAAAGCCAGCTCCTAAGGCTGGCACTGGTGCCATCACGCTACGAGGCGCTTGGCTGTTTGACCTGTTTCTTATAGAACCGGTATTACAAGTTTTTAAGAATGAAATTGACTGATTATTACTACTACTGCTACATTCTTTTACAATTGCCAGATCATTAATAACCTCCCTAAATAAATACAAATAAAATTTAAAAATATGATTTTATTTGTTTTGAGATACTTTATAGGAAATTGTAATTTTTAATCAATAAATTTTTGTCTTAATATCGGTTTAGTCTTTAAATTTTGATTTCGAATAAATTTAATTTCTATACGTATAATGTTTTTAATGAAAAACAATTCAATCCTTGTAACTTTTTATTCAGAATAATTCCGTCACTGTCATTTTTTTTAAACTTAATAAATTACACGAATTGAGATATTCTGAGTAAAGTTAAATGAATAAATTGAGAGAAAATTCAAGTAATAATTTTTTTATTAGTCAAAGTAGACATTATAAGAATATTATTTAATAATTTTTCTTTATGTTGACGATGATTCATCAGTAAGGATTTCCATCCAGCAATATTATATTCTACTGTTAAGAAACCTGTCATGGATCGAATAAATGAGCATAAATTCTTTAATAAAGCCTTTATTATAAAGCACAGCCCAAGGGAAACTCATTATTACAGATACTCTCATGATCTTTTTTTTTTTTTTTATCCCTTATAAGTTCATCTGGGCGTTGATTGGAAAGAAGAGAAAAAAGTCAAAGTAGTATTGTGACATTTCAGATTAATTAAATGGATATAATTTAAAAAGGATGAGGGATAATATGAAAAAAAAAAAAAAAACAATAAGAGAAACCTAACCCATTATCCTGAAAACAAGCTTTGTTCTATCTCCAACCCACAAAAGGATACTGCAAATAATTTATTAAAAAATCCGATTTTAGTGCTGGAAAAAGTAAGAGGCTTTAAAAGAAATCTATGTGAGTGTGACTATATGTTATATCATTTATAAAGGAATAAGAATCGAATTCCTCTAAGCTAAAACGCTGACCTAATATTGAAAAGAGTCTACAGAGAAAGGTACGTGGTAGCATATGCTCCATCAATTGTGTTCCCCTTTTTTCTAAATGCATCAGAATCTGATCCGTCCATTCATTCTTATAATTATATATAAATAATACTCCCCTTTATTTATAATTATCTATAATGTGTTATCTCATAATAATCCATTTTTAGGCTTTAAATCATACTTAACTAACTCCATCTCTCCGCGTATTCGTGTGTCTCTTAAGACTTTCCCCTTCAGATTTCGAATGGGGAAAGGGAAAGCATTACGTACAGGGTTGGTTGACTTGTTCGATTAAAGAAACAAATTTAAGGGGGGGAAATAATAGTTAAGTCCTGAAAAAAATAATTTAATATATAACAGTTGATTCCTTAACAAAACTTTTTGAAAAATTATTTGTAAATATCAATTCAAACAATTACAAGAGAATATTGTTGCAATCTTAAAGTTACTTTAAAAACTGAAATGCTTAATTTGTAATTGAGACTCCAAAATTTATAACAGACTGAATTGAAATTTGTAATTCATTTTTTAAGAAATTTAAGCAAAATTAATTCACAAGTCTTTATAGTTTGTCTCGATTCTATGAATGAAGTTTCTATAGTTTATTTTGTTTCTTTCTTGCCTTTATCATTAGATTTGATAATTTTAATTTATAACCTTTATGAAATTTTATTTATAGAATTGCAATGTGTGTTAAAATTGTGTTAAACGATATGATGAAAATTCCATAAAGCTCATGAAATTATATAATTAAAAATTTGTACATTCAAATAACATGATCCTTGTTATTAGTATTATTCTATACAATTTTTTTTTTTTTAATCAGAGAAGCTGACATTCACGCAGTACATGAGATTGAACCCATGACCTACAACTCATAAAGGAATCTTAAATGTCACTTAGGTTATGAGACTATTTGTATTCTATTGTATACAATTGTTAGTATAACTATGTAATTAACATGCTTTTTTCCTTTTTTTTTTTTTTTTTTTTTTTGGATTTTGATCAAGGGTTTTCCCCTCAAGGTTTAGAAGGTAAAAGGTTTTCACATCTCCTAACAAAGATGCTCTCCAAGATTTAAACTTGCGTTCTTCTTTTTACACGATAAGGCTCCTCACCATCTTAACCAACAGAGTTATTTTTACTTTTTGGTACATCTATTTTTAATAATTATATTCAGGATTTGGATAAAAATGAAATAAAAATTTTATGAAAACGTTCATAGTATTTATGTTATTAACAAGAACGGCACATGCGATATATATATATATATAATTTTCAGAAATCCTTTAAAGTTTTAAATTCCTCTTTTATATTTTTAAATTCTTGTTTTGAGTAATCAAATAAACAATTCTGAAGTTCCAAAAAAAATGAATATGAATATTATAGAAACATCTATTCCCCTATACGTTCCTAGCATGCATATTTTTCTTTCTATTTTTTTCCCCCAAAAAGTCTTTGTATCCGCCGCACTTCAAACTTACCCTATTATTTTATGACTAAACTAAAGACAACCACATCAACTTCATATCACGTATACCTCTTCACCTTTTAAAACTTTACAATATAAACTCCTCAAACTTCTGTATTTATCCAAATAATTCCCATGCTATTAGTTTTATTAACAACTTATCTGTCAGCAAATAGCTTAAAGTTTAAGGAGTTATCTGCATATAACTCAAAGTTAATTAGAAACTATAAACACACAAAAATAAAGTTTAAGGGGTCATATAATTGATGGCTGAATGCTCTCTGCATAAATTTGCGAACTGACGAAAGATCATTATTAAGTCATAAAGATTAAGGGGTTATTTGTACATGATCCAAAATTCAAGGGATGCGAGAGTTTTGTATAATTTTTCCATATTTCATATACACATAATAAAAAGCTCAGGTATTGAACATTTTTGTGTTTTGAGAGGGTAAAACCATTATATAAGTACCTATACTTCTCCTCAATTTTTATTTTGGTACCTATGCATTTTTCCCCTCTTAATTAAATGCTTAACTTTGTTGTGTTAGCAAAATTAGCTATTGCTCAGGGGTTAATAGTACTAACTAAGTAAAGTTAACAGGGCTAAAGATGCTAACAAAGCAAAATTAAAATATTTAATTAGAAAAACACATAGATACGAAAGTAAAAATTGAGAGAAAATATATGAACCTGCGGAATGGTTTTACCTAAACATGCATCAAATAGAATCTGGATCACTCTAGCAAGCGCATATATATATATATATATATATAACCCTAATATACAAGAAAACTACTTGACCTCTCGCAAATATGAATGATCATTCATTAACGAGATTGATGCGAGAACAAGAATCACTAGCTGTTATAAACTAGCAGAAACTTTTGACTCTGGCTGATCAGATTCTCTGCAGTGTGCCAGAATTACAGTTTAACTTTTTTCGTCAATTTGCTTAGCGACTTGCCGATGAGGATATTCTCATGGCAAAATAGAAACGACAAAAATGAATTCGTATCCCAAAAAAAAAACTCAGCAACGAATTTGTCCCTATGAAGTTTTCATTAGGTTCGATGCAACGAATATTGGAAGATTTTTGTCGCGGATCTTCAACAACTTGTTCATCAATTCATTGAATCTTCTATGGTCACAAATTACCTACATATAATGTCATGAGAAACAAAAAAGAAAGATAAAATGAGCATAAAAGTATAAATAAATCTTGACCGAAACTCAACTCCCCAAAAACTTTTAAATTACAAAAAAGGATAATAAACCTCTTGTTTATGACCTCTAATATGTCTCTTTCTAACGCTGTCTAGTTCACTTTGTAATACCCTACCAATTTCCTAAATGTTTTGTTCATCAATTCAGTTTTGATTTAATTCCTTTGAAAATTTCTGAAAGGTTCAAAACTGCATCATTTTATCACCATAAGATATCAAAATGCACTCATTTTACGTAATACCTAATGATAAAAAACTGAATTTGGACATTACAAAGAGCATTAGAGGAATGAACATTAGACGCCCTAGACCCATAAATCTCATATACAATTAACGAATGCTTAACTCTATTCATAGAAGGTTGTGTTATCTTAACTAATGATTTTGGGTACGAGCTAATAAATTTGAAGTTATATTGTAAACATTCTCTCGTTGTCATAAATAGGATCAAAAGAGTAAAATATTTTGCATTGATCACAAGTAGTCCAAATTTGAGTATTGTAATTTACAAGGTTGAAATTCACGATTTTGTAAAAGTGCATCGAATCATTGTGCATGTACAGCTAGGTGCGTAAGGAACCGAGGATGAATCAATTGATGGGGTTTTTGGAAATGATCTTTCCAATTAAGAGAGAATTAAGTGTTCCAATCAAAAGAGACAATTTTGAGGTAAAAAACGAGTGATATTAGTGAAATGGAATTAATTTTATGATTAGTCTATGGGATTCTGAAACCATTAAATTGATCAGTGGGCAAATTATTGATACGATCATAATATTAACATTAATTATATATGTTCCCTTTTCCTCCCTTTATAAGCTTTCATCCAGAGGTTGTCCTTCTTTTTTGATACAGCCAATGAGGGGAGGGGGAGGCAGGACTCGAACCCTAGACAAAGGGGAAGACCAGCTCCTAAGGCTAGCCCTAGTGTCATCGCGCTACGAGGCGCTTGGCAGAGGTTGTCCTTCTAATGGCGAATCTACAAAGATGAGGATATAGATGGGCACTTTATATATTGCCGACCTTTATTATATAGTATGAAACAGAGATTCTTAAAGTTTTGTGCTGTGTTAAATTGAAAATTTAAACACTTAAGTTGTATGAATGAACTTTCTAATCAATTCAGCCTATAGAATGAAACTAATAATTAAAAACACATAAGCATATCAAATATGTTTTCGAGTTAAGATATAAATATAATCTATTCATGAACTTTTCACAAATGTGCACATAACACGATAATATTTTTTGGGGTATGAAATTTTCAAAATGGTCTAAAAATATCATGGCCGTTAGATCAATTATAACTTTGATTTTTGGGTTAAGGACAAATTTGCCTTGAATTTTTTTTGCTAGAGAGCATTATTACCCCGAAAATTTTTTAAGATTCCATATTGCTTTGGAAGTATTAAAATATTGGAGCAATGTTACTCCTTATCATTAAAATGTTACATTGCAACGTTTTGAGATTTCTGATGTGATATTAAACCTAAGAAAGCTTTCAGGATAATATTGGCCCTCAGTGAAAACTTTTAGAGTAAATTTGCACCTTAACCTTAATTATTTAGTAAACATGTCAATCAAATGGTGCAAATTAAAATGTCTATGGAGTTTCAAAAATGGTGCAAAAATGTCACGGCTATTAATAAATCAACCAACATTGACCATTTAATAAATAGTCTCGCATGAGTTGCACAACGTTTTTGCTTCCAGTGGCCTTTTTAGCCACTACCGGTCTTATGCAAGATGCAATGGCTGCACAACCCTCTTTTGAGGATTTGATTAAAGGGTATGATGGAAGATACCCTTTCATTTGACCCAATTATATGTATTAATATGATTTATACCCAATTTATTAATAACCAAAAATTTATTTCACATATGCTTAACTATCAATTAGGGATTTAACTGTATCCAAGCTGGTCAATAAATGCATCTCGATCATGAGTAGACAAGTTGGGGTTAATTAACTGTTGCATGATGATCAATATTACAGACTAATATTTCTGGTAGGAAGGTGAGCGCATCCATTTGTTTTTTCCTTTTTTTTTCAATATGTGACATTATTGAGTCAAATTCAAGCAGGATTGATCCCAAATGGAGTTAACTTTAATAATCAACTTAATTTGTTTCTGTCTACAATATTTAATATTATGTTCAATCTATCGAATATTTTGATGAGAATTAAACTATCGATTTTTTTGAATGAGAATTAACTAAGTTAATTCTTTCCATGCCACATCATTGGTCGAAAAGTGTTTATAAGAATAAAAGCTAAGATAAAAACCTGCTTTTTGTTTCCA
Source organism: Acacia crassicarpa (assembly GCA_034222035.1). Lineage (NCBI taxonomy): Eukaryota > Viridiplantae > Streptophyta > Magnoliopsida > Fabales > Fabaceae > Acacia > Acacia crassicarpa. The sequence continues at coordinate 178,440 of JAWXYG010000019.1, read as the reverse complement.
TGCCTTTGGCTCTTAGTAAACTATGCAATCTACTTTTGTCAAGAGTTTATATCCACAGAAAATAGAGCCTGATTATCTTGTTTGATTAATATATGCCTAAATTCATTTTACCTATTTTTAGTAAAAAAAGGTGACCAAAAAAAAGGAGTGGCTTGAGAGAGAGAGTTCAATCAGACAAGGCAAGCACTTATTTAAAGTTCAACAACTTTATAATGCACGACGAAAAGACAACATTTCATCTCCAAAAAAAGAAAGAAAATACAACATTTAAAGAATTTAAAAAAAAAAAAAACATACAGCTTAATTGTGAAACGAGGTGTCACTTGTTAATAGTATTTATCTAGTCTTATTTATAAGTCATTTTTAGTATGTTTAATTGCAATTAAGAAAAACCTTAAACCTCAATAACTTTGTCTTAATGTTTAATAACTTTTCAACTATAACATTATTTAATATACACTATACCTCAAAAATATGAAGTATATACACAATAAAATATGAAAGATAAAACTATATATCATGCTAAATATAATTTAATGATGAAACTTATAAATATGACCTAAAAAAATCTTCTTTCTCTACCTTATAAACAGAACCATAAGAGTAAAATGATTCTTGTATACACATTTTTCACCAGTCTTTTTCCAAAATAACATCCACATAATTTGGAGAACTTGTTCCTTCTTTATTTTCCCTAATGAATATAGAACTTGTTCCTCTTTTTTGATGATATAAAAGGGTCAAATTTTTCAGTCCAGAAGGTGGGCATGTTTGAAAAGGGATCTAGTTGACATATTGATTTGATTAATTAGGTAGCTCGTTTTGCCTCTTCTCACGCAAGTGCCTTAATAGGGAGCCAAAAGCAAAAGCACTTTTTAGGGTTTGGTTCTTCATGCCATGGAAGAGTTTCTGAATAAAACGAGAGAAAAATGAAACATAAAACTGTAAAAGTAAAGCCAACTCATCAACATATAAGTATAGGATTTTGTTCAATTAGAAATTTGCTGTAGTTAATAGGGCTATACATCAACCAGACCGGACCAGGAAGGTCATTAATCTGTGGTCTGGTCCGAAAAGTTGATCGGGTTGGACATTCAAGCCCAAAGCCCGGTCCTACCTGGGAAAAAACTCGATGGCTTCTGGGTTGGATAGACTGGTTTAGACTGCACCAGGTTAGTGGTCTAGCCCAAGTGAGGGAAAATCTAAACAGAGCATAGTTGATTGAAACCAAAGATTTCCAAAACCTAAAAACAAATAGAAAACAAAGATCCAATTGGTTGAAATGAAAATTTAAAAAAAAAAAAAAATCCAGAAACAGAATGATAACGATTTACAGGGAAAACAACTCAAAAGATGATAACGAAGAAATAAAGCAGATGAAAGAAAAGCTTTATGGAACTACTTTATGAGGGAAAAAAATGAGAGGGTTAAATAGACAATACAGTCACCATGCATGGGTCATCGCCAGTGGTTGGGGGTGAAGCTTTCCGGCTAGAAGGAGAAAATGGCGTAAAAATGGAGGACGATGGCAACCCAGGCCAGATTGGAGTGAAGAGGTCGCTGTCGTTGTTGCTGTTGATGAGTGAGCATAGGCCGCCATGACGATAACCCAAATCTTCTTGCGACGATGAGGTGGGACAGATGATGGAACTGGTTGAGGAGGAGAGTAGGAGATGATGGTGAGAGCGAGATGCCAAATCAAGAGAGTAAGAGATTTTTGTGTAGAAGGAGATTGAGATTGGGGATTCAATCATGAAAATTAAGGCAGGTTTAAAGTTGCTAAAAAAGTAATAAGGGATAGGATATTATCACTTTCATTTTTTGTCACTACCAATGTCAATACCACTTTTTCACCGTTAGATCAGAATCTCATATACCTTTATCATTCATCTCTTTTATTGAAATTCTGACCTAATGGTGAAAAAGTGGTAGTAACATTAGTAGTGACAAAAAATAGTAGTGACAATATCTTATCCCAATTAATAATAATAAATAAATACACACACACAAATATACATATACATACATACATACATACATACATACATACATACATACATACATACATACATACATACATACATATATATATATATATATATATAATTATCCGGATAGGACTGGGCTTATTGATCCTAAACTCGAGCCCGAAACACAGTCTTACATAGACTTTGAGTCAGACCCGGTCCTATCCGAATATTTTAGGGTCTCTTCACCTTTTTTCGGGACTAGACCGGGTCGAGTCGGGTCATACCTGATTTCCAGGTTTGACATACAGCACTAGTAGTTACCGTATTAATGGTTAAGCCGAGTAAAAGACATTCCATTAGAGAAAAATTAATGGTTGAGAACTACCCTTTATTATATATTGGTAAATGTATTTAAATATGATCCATGATCCATTATATAACATAAAAAAAAAAGGTGGGAAAAGGTATATATATATGTGTGTATGTCTCTGTGTGCGTGTAAGTATGGATGAAATATGAGAATATCAAAGTCATCCTTTGAAATGACTTAATTAATTCTTGGTATAAAGTTTTTGGAACTATTTTGAAATTAATTTTTTTTAATGAAATGAGATTTAATTGTCCTAGTTTATTCTCAAACTGTTGTTGTGTGAAATTAATTGTTAACGCCTTAGTTATTGTTATTGTTATTATTTGATAAATTAAAGTTGTATTATTACATTGTTGTTGTCATTTTATTTATTTGTTTTTCATATTTCATCAAATGAAGGGCATATAAGTAATTTAGCTTCATATTTTGATCTCATATTTAATATCTTCTTAAAAGGGGAGTAATTACACTGTTTGAGGATAGGCTTCAGGGTAATTACACTATTTTCGGATCTTGAATTGCAATTTACATATTTTGATATTTTTCTATCTTTTTTCTCTAAAGTAGTATTTTAATAAAAATATAGGGGGGGAAAAAAAAGTATGACATGACCATTATGAAATGAAATTCGTCCACTGCACTCTTATATTCCTGCATAGTATTATAGCAATTGTGGAGAATCCATACTGAACAGTTCTCTGGATTCTACCTTCTCTTTCTTGCAGGTCCCCCAATCAAGTATAACACAATTAAAATGTGCTAAATATTTATTTTCTTGGATAAATGCTATTTTTAAAAAATATATATATTGAAAATATTGACTAAATTATGTTTGATAATACTAGTTGAAAAACAGTCTCTTAAATTAGTAGCATTATACACCTCTGATCTTAAATATAAGGCAAAATTAATTTCTTTTAGAGAGATTAAGAAAGTTAATTAAATTACTTTAGAGCATTTTTGTTTTATTTTTTGTACCAAACTAATTAATTTGACTAATAAACTAATATATAATCTAATGATACATAACATATAATATGATTAAATAAATTATTTAACTTCCTTAATCTCTCCAGAAAAATCCAATTACATCTTATATTTAAAATTAGAATACTTTATATCAATACTTTAGTACGAACCTCTGCATATTGTCCAAACAATGGAAGAAGCAAATTAACGAACTTTTAAGGATTGTACTGAAAAACCTTTGATCAATTAACGAGGGAAAGTGCAAGGAGGGGGACAAATAACTATATGTATAATTGCAATGAAAGCAAAGATGGAATTTATATTTTCACCATTTGTAATTTATTTGCTATTCCTGTTATCTTATTTATAAGGTTTTAAAAAAAACAGATTTTTTTTTCTATTTATAAGTTATATCATTAAATTTATAAATTTATTTTTTTTATTTATTATTGTATAGTCTTTCTACTCACAAGGTACCATTAAGGAGGGGGACAAATAACTATATGTATAATTGCAATGAAAGCAAAGATGGAATTTATATTTTCACCATTTGTAATTTATTTGCTATTCCTGTTATCTTATTTATAAGGTTTTAAAAAAAACAGATTTTTTTTTCTATTTATAAGTTATATCATTAAATTTATAAATTTATTTTATTTATTTATTATTGTATAGTCTTTCTACTCACAAGGTACCATTTTCATCTTTACTCTAAGTGATTTCTATTTATGTAAAAGTAGCATGTATCGATAAAATAGTTTATACAATTAAAATCAACCTAGTCTAGGTACTTTTAATTTCTTTATTTTATAATGGGGTTTACTTTTCTCATGTTGCAGGAAAGAAACAAGATTCCTGCATACACATAAAATGGTGGAACCCACATATATGTGGGTCCCACCATTTTATGTGTGTATGACATGAGAAAACATTTCTCATATAACATAAGAAATGTTTTTCCCTTTTAATAATTTCTCTGCAATTCAATTAACAAGAGCATTTATGTGGAAAAAAAAGTGTAATGCTTTTTTTATTTCCAAATTGACTAGAGATTTTTTTTTTTTACAAGCGATTTATAATAGGTTCCGAAATGACATAATGTACATTAAATAGGGATGAAATTATAAAGTTATTAAATTTTAAAACGGAGTTAATAAAATTAAAAAATTTTCTTGATTTCAGTAAAATATATTGAAAGTGATTTATAAATATAATGAGACAAGTAATTGATAACTATATTTATAACCCATCTATATCTTTCTAAAGCATAGTATTCTTATACATGTTTCTTGTTTTACTGTAATCAAAAAAACCTTTAAACTTTGTTAACTTTGTCTTAAAATCAAGAGTAACAACTTTGTAATTTTGCTACTGATCATTATGTATTACACATTATGAGAATAAAGTCAACACGATAATAAATAAAAGGGTGAAATTGTACTTTCATAGAAAAATAATAATAAATAACTTATAAATATGGGGAATTAGTATGAGGCGGCAAGTAATAGACTTAATTATAGAGGTCTTTTTTAATTAATTATGCACATAAAACGGGAATATAATATCACTATAAAAATGTAAAATGTTGAACAATTTCTATATTTAAAAAAGCAGATCCTTTTTTAAGAACATGATTAGATAAGTTAGACCCAACTCCCAAAAACTTAAAGCAATTTCACATCTTAATATTTTGTCGATTCTTACGTATCATCAATTAAAGTCCATGCATCATTAGGGAAAAAACTTTTATAAATTGTTGGCAAGATTTAAACTCGTTATAGTAAGATTTGAACCAATTTTTATTAGCCAGACAGGTTTGTTTTAGAAAGGTTATTTTAAATATTATTAATTACTCTATATTCAAGTACATACAATGGGTCTAGGAATTAACTCTTCTATTTTATGTTCTAATCCGCGAAATTTATACCCCTAAACTTTTTTAGGGAGTATTAAGTTTTACGTTTCAAGTTTATTAAATCATGTTGAGTCGTTGGTAGACTCATCATGGTTATAGACTTATTTAAATTTACAAATTTACACACTAAATTTATTGTTTTTATATTTTTAATTTACAAAAATATGTTAACTATCTCTTTCGTGTTCACTTTTTGATATGACCATACTTTATGGCTTTATATATGAATAAATATATTTGTTTAATATAATATATAAACTATGAATATTGATAGATTTAATTTCAATTATTAGAATTTAAAATATATTTAAATCAAATTGTTAGAATTTTTTATATTTTAATTATTTAATTATACATTATTAATAGATATTTAATAATATAAGTAAACTCTTACAAATTTATGATCTGAGTTCATAATAATAATTTATTTCATTATTATGAATTTGCTTAATTAAATTCGTAAGTTTGACAACTTTAAACTTAATAACTAATAATATAATAAATCTAATCAATATATATAATATTTATAGATTTGGAGTAAATAAATATTTAATAAAAAAATCACAATGTTAATAAATTATCAATATATAGCACAACTTATTTCTCATATTGAATAACTAATTTTTCCCTTGTTCTCATAATAATGGCCCTGTGTATAGTATAAGTAAAATCTAGTAAATACAGTGGGGAAAAAAAAAGAAGAAGAAGAAGAAGAAGTAAATTCAAGTAATTGCAGGCCCAAAAAAAGTGAATTCAAGTTAATTTATTATTCATGAACAAATTAATATGACTAAACTGCCCCTAGCATGCTATCAACGACAACTACCTATAACCTCCACAAGAAAGTTACCTGTCATCTTCTTCCTTCTCTTGTATAAATTCCAAGTTCTCAGTTCTCTTTGTTCTTCAGAGAATCAGAGACTTCAAACTCTGTTTTGCACAACAACAACCAAAAAAAAAAATGGTGTTGAACTCCAATAACAGAGTGGATCATTTTGAGTGCCTTGAAACCACTATCAGAATCCAAAACACCCACATGCCTCTGCAAATTCACTCTGTTCTCTTGCCTCCTCACCAAACCACTCTTCAAAAATTAAAGCATAGGATCTCAGAGATATTCTTCCCTGATGATCCCTTCTTCAGATTCAAGAATCAAACTTGGTTCAGAAAATTGCTTCTTGGTATTCAATTTTTCTTCCCCGTCTTTCAATGGGCGCCTCAGTACAATCTCTGTTTTCTTCGTTCTGATATCGTCTCTGGCCTCACCATTGCCAGCTTGGCCATTCCTCAGGTCCCAAACATTCTTCACTCTCTCTCTGCTCTTCATTCTCTCTCTATCTCATAAATTATGATTTGTGTTCATTGTTGATACTTGAATTTGATCATTCATGGTGTTTTAGTACCATGACACATTTCATTCTTCTGAAAACTATTTATGTAACTTCCCTTGTTTTAATTTACAGTGCCCTGTTTCAACAGGGCTACTCTTAATTATGCATCTATTATTCTATATACAGTGCTCTGTTTCAAATATGAATGTCTCAGTCTTCAGGAAACATGGCACATGCGAACTACATATGTAGCTTAGTGCTCTGTTTCAACAAAAACTGAAAAAAGATTGAAAATTTTTCAACTTGTGTTCCTGAAATGATTGTTGACATTGTTTTGGTTTCTGTAGGGAATCAGTTATGCGAAGCTTGCAAATTTGCCACCTATAATTGGACTGTGTTAGTATCCTCTGTTTCCAAATGGCATTTGAGTTAAAGAGATTGTGTTAATATGGTGAATATGTTATCTCAAGTTATATTTATGAATATCATTATGCAGATTCCAGTTTTGTGCCTCCATTGATATATTCTTTGCTTGGGAGCTCTAGACATATTGGTGTTGGCCCTGTTTCAATTGCGTCTTTGGTTATGGGATCAATGTTAAGTGAATCTGTTTCTTATAGTCAAGATCCAATTCTCTATCTCAAATTGGCCCTTACTGCCACCTTCTTTGCTGGTGTATTCCAAGCTTCTCTGGGCATATTAAGGTATTAAATATTTGCTCTCTCTCTTTTTTTTTCTTTTCTTTTTTTTTTTTTGTCCCTTTCATTTATATTTTCAAAAAGTATCATATCTCTCCTAAAACCTTTATTACCCAAAAAAAAAAAAAAAAGGTCTAATGACATTGAATATATAGTCTAAAATGCTTCTTCTATCTCAATAATTATTTTCATTTAGATGGTTTTTCAACTCTTATGTGCCCATCATGAGATCTTAATAGTCATGACTCTTTTTCTTTATCATTTTTTTTAATTCCCTCAGTCATGACTTTAAAGTTACTTATGAGACATTGTAAGAAAGTCAAAAGCGGAGTTGGGTATAATAGAAAGCATAATTATTGAAACGTCAACTCTTTAAGGATAATTAGTTAATGGACTGTCTTTTAGTATAAAATGTACAGTTTAAACAAAGCTAAATTATTATATAATACTCCTTTATGTCCTTTTAATTAGAACCCAAAATTTGAATTACTTTAATCTTTTTTATAAGAGTATAACAAAAGTTGTCTAAATATTTAATAATTTTTTCCACTTTTACCCCTTCTTCATTATATAAATTACATTAATTAAAATGTTTGTAATACTTATGTTTACTCTATTTATTTCTCTTACTTATCCACTCAAAAATATGGGTATACTTAAAAATAAAAAGTTATTTTAGACACACTCATTGTTTTTAACTAATTTTAACCACTTTTTTAAATTTAGTAATTCAATTATCGGCCTTACTTTTTTAAATTTAGTAATTCAATTATCGGCCTTTTATAAATAGGACTAGATTGAGTATAAGATTTCTATTTGAAATAAGTTAGGGTGTTGCAACCCACCTGACATCAAGCATGTTCCTTAAAGCTTTGTTAAGTGTAAGTACTGAGTCCTAACCATTTGTGGAGGGCATTTTTTAACCATGTTTTAAAGGTCATTGGGTTTATTTAAGTAGAAAAATTTAGGAGGGTTGTATATCATATTATCATTAGACTAATGTGAAATTTTCAATAAAACACTAAGTGTTTCAATTCTCACCCCACTAAAAAACTAAGTGGGGTAAGTATTCACTTAAATGCTCTGTAGTTGACGAATAAAAAGTTGAGCTCATTAAACATAATTGAGCAATTCTTGAAGCGACATGAAACTTGTGTTTGATAACAATTTTGCAGATTAGGATTTATAATTGATTTCCTCTCAAAAGCGACGCTGCTTGGTTTCATGGCGGGTGCAGCCATTATTGTTTCACTTCAACAGCTTAAAGGGATGCTTGGAATTGCGCACTTCACAAACCAGATGCAAATAGTCCCTGTTTTGACCTCTGTTTTCAAACAGAGAAGCGAGGTATCTCTCTCTCTCTCTCTCTCTCTCTCTATATATATATATATATATGTATATATATATGCACTGGTCAATCAAATTATTCAACATGCTTCTGATTCTGATACCCTTTTAAGTTAATAGCAACAAACAGTAAAACTTGCAGTGGAGATACACTGAACTTTTAAGAGTAAAGTTAACTTTAAGAAGTCATGATTATGCTCTGGAATTGTGAGCCGAAAGTAAGCTAAATTTTAGATATGTTTTTTTTTAGATAAAAAAATTTGATATGTTTTACTTTAGAATTATATTGGAGAATCAAATTCTGGCTTTCTTTTTCTCCTGGAGAATTCAGTGATCTTTTTATTTTCGTTTTCAGATTCTCTGCTTTTTCAGTAAGTGCAGAAAAGAGTCAAATTTAAAAAATATATATTTATATATTTTAATGCTATGATAATTTACAAAGAATATTCATTAAAGTTAGTGAGCATCTTGTTCAGTGGTCATGGCAAACAATTGCCCTGGGACTCAGCTTCCTGACCTTTATGCTGACAACAAGATACATTGTAAGTCTGTACAACTACACACACACATATACCCAGTGTTATTTTATTATTTATTTATTATTTAGCCTATCAAAATTTGAAATTCCGAAACATTGAAACAGAGCTTGAAGAAACCAAAACTATTCTGGGTTTCAGCAGCAGCCCCGTTGACATCAGTTATTCTATCAACACTCTTGGTGTTCTGTCTCAGAAAAAAAGCTCAAGAAATTGCAATTGTAAGAAAGCACAATTTATTTAGGATTTGTAGCACTAAAACAGATGTAAAACTCTGATCTTTTCCTCTCTTGGTTTCATGTTGCAGATTGGCCACTTACCAAAGGGAATTAATCCACCTTCATCAGGCATGTTATACTTCAATGGTCCATATTTAGCACTTGCTATCAAAACTGGGATTGTTACTGGAATATTGTCTCTCACTGTAATGTCTTATACCATGAAACTTTTTTATGTCCTATAAAAGTTTGGAAAAACTAGTGAAAAGTCCCTATTTAAAAATTTTATTGGTTAAAAATACTTGAATTCAAGTAGTGATACTTTTTGTGTGAAAATCTTGTATAGTATTGCTATTTTCTGTATATAAAAACATATCAAGTCTTTTTTACCAATGAAATTCTCAAATGAGGACTTTTCGTCAATTTTACCAAAAAAAATTTGATAGACACACAGGCTAGAACATATAATCTTTTTTGTTTCAGGAAGGAATAGCTGTGGGAAGAACATTTGCCACTCTTTACAACTACCAAGTGGATGGAAACAAAGAAATGATGGCCATTGGTCTTATGAACATGGCTGGTTCTTGTTCTTCATGTTATGTCACAACAGGTAACAATTTTAATTCTCCTTATGTATGACCCAGTTGAATCTTAGTACTTGTTTGGTTTCACATTGAAAACCACCAAAACCTACACCCAAACCCGCTCTTAGTCATCTTGAAATCATCGGCAATATTTGAGAAAATCTCCTTTCTAATACAAAAAAATTAAAACTTGCAGGATCTTTCTCTCGATCGGCTGTTAATGTCAATGCTGGAGCAAAGACGATAGTTTCAAACATAATCATGGCTTCAGCTGTTCTAGTGACACTTCTATTTCTCATGCCACTGTTTTATTACACGCCAAACGTTGTCTTAGCAGCCATTATAGTCTCTGCTGTAATTGGACTAATAGATTTCCAAGCTGCATATAAACTGTGGAAGGTTGACAAGATTGACTTCTTAGCTTGTTTATGTTCCTTCTGTGGTGTGGTGTTCATCTCAGTACCTTTAGGCCTTGGTATAGCAGTAAGGTTTCTAAATCCATTTAGATTATTAATTTATCACTCTCATTAATATGAAAAATATGTATTGATTCATTGGCTTGTTCAATTTGTTCAGGTGGGGATATCTATTTTCAAGATCCTACTTCATGTGTCTAGACCAAACACTGTGGTTTTGGGAAACATACCAGAAACAGAGATATATCATAACCTTAACCAATACAAAGAGGCTTCAAGGATTCCTTCATTTTTCATTCTAGCTGTTGAATCACCCATTTACTTTGCTAATTCAACTTACCTGCAAGAAAGGTAAGGGAAAAGACTTTGTGTAGAACTTGAAAGTTTATTACATATAGGCATATACTTCTCTTTTAGCAATGATGATAAATTTTTTACATATTTCCCTCGTAAATTGTAAAACTATTCAAAAGTTAGCCTAAATATGCACTTTTTCCTATTTCAGAATACTAAGATGGGTACGAGAAGAGGAAGAGAGAGTGAAAGCAAACAAAGAAAGTACATTGAAGTACTTAATTTTAGACATGACAGGTATACTTTCTCTGATGGACCAAAATACAATGTGGGACCCACTTGTTATAAGCAGGGTTACTTTTATGTGTCTATTTCTCTCTACACTTTGGAAAATTTCCCTTAAAACGGATCCATATTGAGATGTTACTTGTTGAGGTTTTACGGTTATTTGGACTAACCATATTAATTTTAACAGCTGTTACAGCCATAGACACAAGTGGCATAGACACACTAGGTGAACTTAAAGATATGCTGGAGAAAAGATCAATTCAGGTATATTTTGTCGGTTAATATAGCATATGTTTGAGGTAGGAATAATATAAAAAGATGAAGCATAATTTTCACGCTAAGTAGTTATTATGGTTGGAAAATGTTATGCAGTTAGTGTTGGCAAATCCAGTTGGAAATGTGATGGAGAAGTTACATAAGTCAAAAGTTTTGGAATCTTTTGAGGAGAAAGGACTGTATCTTACTGTGGCAGAAGCTGTGGCAGCCATTTCAATTCCATGAGAAGCTTAGTCTCTTGTTCCATTGATGGCTTTTAAGGAGATTGATTGAAAACTAACAACATCTTTATTATTCTGTTGGCTCTCTGCCGAGATTTTGATCTGTATGTGACAAATTCTGGGAATCCGAAGTTCGTAGCAAAGATAGTGAGAGGGCAAGTCTTGTGGTTCAGGAGTGATTTTTCTGTGGGTTAAAAGGAAAGAGCATCCAAAAGGCCATTGAAGTGAAATATTTGTAGGACTTCATTCCTCTCTAAATTTTGAGAAATAACGCCTACAAACCATACTAGTAACCAATGTAATTGTTCACAAATTTAAAAAACCTAATCAAATTTTATCGAAGGTGACATAAGTGGTTTTAAGATTACAAGCAAAATTAAACTCGTGACATTTCATTAAGGGTTAAGGTATAATTTTAACAATGAAGTTTTTCGATATATGGCGTTTTTTTTTTTTTTTTTAATTTGAAGGGACTGATACGGGTGGTTTTAAGGTTACAGGCGAAATTAAACTCATGACTTAGGGTTAAGGTGCAATTTTAACAATGAAGTTTTTTCGTAAGAGCATCTGACACAATTAAGTTTTACACAAACTTTTTAGGGCTTGTTTAGATTCTCGGGTGATAAAAGTAACTTTTTTCCAATATGACTTTTGTAAACTTAAAATAGAATAAAAGTCGGATTGCAAATGTAATTTATGTTTGGACTGATGGTGATAGAAATCTATTTATACTATGAAAAGCAAGCCTTAGTGACTTTTTCTTAAAAGTAGCTTTTGATTCAAAAACTTATTTAGAAAAACTGTCAAACCTAAATATTTCATTTTACTCCGACCATGCTTTTTTGCTCCATCCCTCTGCGGCCTTCCCAAACAGCCCTTAAAAAGGAGTGCAGAAAGGACAACTACGCTAGTTTGGGCAAACGTGCGTCAATGTGTTTCTTCTCTCCCTCTCATGCCAATTGCATGTCGGTCTTGTCTCGAGATCAGAAATTGCGTCTTCTTCTCTCCCGGTTCAGTCCCTCTTCTCTGATGAACAAGAGGATAAAAAATCGCATTATTCTCCGCTCTGCTTCCAACAATTGTGTCATCTGGTTTGGTGGAGGAATATATGGAGAAATTAGGGAAAAGCAACAAAATAAAAAGTTTTTAAAAAAATTATACTGAGGTGAGGTACTTTTGAAAGTAATTATAGAATTAATGTAATTAAATACGTTGACTGATAGGGTACTACTAATCACGTAGAAAAGCCTAACATCACTAGCGTGATACTGTATTACGCCACCAGTGCCGTAATACATATTCACGCCACTCTAGTGGCGTGAGTCAAAGAGTGGCATGAATATTGATTCATGTCACTCTAGTGCTGTGAATCATACTCAGGCCACTAGAGTGACGTGAATCATACTCACACCACTAGTGGAGTGGCGTGATACAGTGTCACCACTAGTGGCATGATAAGCCCGTACGTGATTATCTAGTGGTGGCATGACAGACCCATACGTGACTAGGTGTTAGGCTTTCTCATGTGACTAATGGTGCTCTGTCAGTCAACGTGTTTGACTGCATTATTTTAATAAATTCTTTCTAAACTGCTCTAATTAGGGTTTTTACTATAAATCGTTATAGATAAAATTTTTTATCCTAAATATATATTCACTTAAAAGTTAATAATTATTATTTTTCATTTTTATCCTTACTTAACTCTTATCGAAAATACGGGAAAAAAATTGAGAAATATGTAAGAAAATTAGTTAAAATAAACTTATAATAAAGATGCCATAAACATTGCCTTAAATTCTTTTTAGCCTGATGATAGTGCAAACTTTAAACTCTGTAAGTGTACGGGCTGTATCAAGTAATAGAGTGATAAGAAAAATATCATTCTCACGAGGACTCAATCTAACTAGCGATTAGATATTAAATCTCCTTGTCTCGTTTAAGTTGAACAAGTCAGAATTGTTTTCAAAGAGGAAAAAAAAAGAACTAATAGTAGCAAAAAAACTTTTCACAAAAGTGCAAATTCCAATATCAAAAAGTACAACCTAGAGTTACTAATCCCATGTTTGGCTTTTTAAAATTTTATCCCACTAAATTAATTTCGACTTAACCTAAACAGCTAATCTAGAGTATTAATGTCTATAAATACCTTCCAGTCCATTTATCTGTCTATCTTAATCAATTATGTGTCACAAAACTAAATAAGATGCTTTTTAAATCGGGCTCACTCTAATTTGATTATGCGGAGCTTCTAGGTATATTCCTATCCTAGACACAATTTAGATTAAAACATAACTTCATGTTAAATTTAAACTTAATTCTACATTATTTATTCCCAATGTCAATTTAGGATTCCCTCTTCCAAGTTCAATCCTAAATCCTTAAAACATGCTCAATGGTGGCCAATCATTAAACAATAAATAATAAAAATAAGATTAAATAAACTGATTAAAATTAAGCAAAACTAATGAGTGGGAACAATTTCTAAGTTTCAAACAAGTTTATAGTATTTTAGGTTGAAAAGAAAATTAGTCACACATGACTATAAAAAAACCCAGTACAAAAATAAGAAATTCAGATCCCAGCATGAAGAAAAAGAAGAAAGACAAGATCACAAAACTATGGAGCCTTCTCCTTATACAACATCCTTGCTTTTCTTCCTGTGCCGTGCGTCTTGTTCTTTGCCTCCAAAAATTGTTCTCTCCGTTCCTTCTTCTTTTTTTTTTTTTTTTTCTAGCACACCCCTCCTGATCTTGCTTCTAATATATATATATATATATATATTAGTTAGGGTTGGCTTTTGGTGTGGGCCCTACGCATCTCTCCTTCAATTCCTTGAAGATTTGATATATCATATCTTTTTTATTCTTTGTTCACTGTGCGTTTTGCTTCTTTCTTGTGTGTGTGTGGTCCTCACGTATCAATTGAATGGAATCAATCTTCTTAAATTGCCAAAAACATGTGTGGCTGTGGAAACAAAAGAAAAAGAATCAATCATACTAATGATAATAAAATTGATTTTATTTTTAAACTTCTCATTACTATTACTTCCTAAACTCAAACTTTTATTTTAAATTAAAATCCCCAAAATAATGTATTGAAATTGATATTTCTTGAAATTATCATAAAATCTCTTAAATTTAGCATTGATAACTTACTAAATATATCAAATTATATCTCAAATCAATTAAAAATAGGAAGTCATTACCTGAATAATTGAAACATGTGGAAATAAATAGACACTTCATCCGGGAGAAAATAGAAGAAGGGGTCATATGTCTCACTTATCTCCCGATAAATCTTCAAGCTACGAATGTGTTAATAAAAGGATTGCTTAAACCTACATTTAAAAGTCATATAAGCAAGTTGGACATAATTAACATCTATGATTCAACTTGAGAGGAGATGTGGGAATATTGTTTATTTATTTTGGATTATTTAGATTTTTTGTTAATTAATTATTAAGCTTGATATTTATTTTATTTTAGGATAAGATAAGGATATATTATGTCTTAGTTATTTTGATGTGATTAGATTAGATTAGATTATATTATAGGGTTAACTTCAGGTTTACCTATATATATAAAGACTTATATGTACTTTTTTTTATAATAATATTTATCTTTTAAATTGTCCATAGTTTCTAAAAGAAGAAAAATATTGTTGGGGAAAAACAGAAAGAAAAACTTGTTGACCAAAAGAAGAAAAATTCTAACCATAAACACATGAACATATTTCTCCTGTACATTTCATTTAAAGTTGTTCTTTTCCCTTTATATAAATTAATGTGCCTTCCAAACAACCTCCAAGACTAAACAAAGGCAAGACTAGAGGGGTTATTTGATGAATTTAATGGCAATGATATTTGCTTATATCCTGATCGCACAATGCAAATTCATTTCAAGCTCTAAAACACACCATTGGTAGTATAAGAATATCACTCACCAGCTATAACCAAAAGTTTGAGAATCCAAAGGGACATCACACAGCATTTTCAATATGTTCCCGCTTTGGGATGTTGTTTCGTTATTTCTAATAATATTGGCTTGATTTTTATGCTTGATTCCGACACGAAGTTTACGATCGCATGTTGGAAAAACTTTTTTTAGAGTATCGGTGCTTCATAATTGCAGAACATCAGCGCAAAAATTAACATATGCTCTAAAGATCTTAAACAGATCAGAAAACTGGCAAAAGAAAAGGGGGGGGGGGGGGGGGGGAAACACCTTCCATTAAAGTTTTGGAGTTCCTTGAAAAATGGTGTACAAGTCTAGTGGGATTATGTATGTTTGGCTCTATAGGAAAAAAAGTAAGAATACGTTGGAAAAAGTAATTCTTCAAGTAGCATGAATAATCATACAATTCATGGGCTTCATCTTGGAGATCATCCAAACTCAAAGCAGAGGACCACCTGCGGTTATGATCCCCGAACACACAAAAATTCTCAACTTCAACTCACTGTCAATCAAACACCTGCAAGGAACTCAGTTACATCAAAATAATTTGGCAAAACATGGAACTGATTGCTTGCCAATGCATCTATATGTGTCCAAATAATCTTTGATATGCAAGAGGAAGAAAGTTTTGCAAAACAGAACTACAAATTAACCAACATCGTTAGTTCAGTTAGATCAGAGAGAAAGCAACTCAGTTTACCATGACAAAAACAGAATTCCAATGAGTTCTAACATTGCAAAAATGTTCAGACCATATAACCGTAAAAAATTTCAAAGGTAAAAAGATCTCCAGTCAGTGTATTCAATTCATCAGGCTGACTAACTGATACAATATTCTTTCTTTTTTTTAATGATAACCCAACTTATATAATTATATTTGGTTAATGAAGTACACCGTTTACCACCAAAATAAGCAGTGTTTTGCCAAGGACTGCCCAACCCAAGTCCAGTTCTAAAATGTTCATAACGTTACTACCAAACACATCTGAGATTTGACCCAACTTATTGGGGTTTGTTTGGCCAAAATCCTATCCAAACCTGACTCTGTTACAAATTAAATGTAATATAAAACAGATAAAGGACATTTATAAGACAACATATTATGAGCATAAACAGATCTTCAAATGGCATGCATATCAATTAATCAGCCATACAAGTCAACAAAATCAAGCCAGCCCAACGGCCTTAAACGACAAAGTTCTTACATGAACGTAATCGTGTTATTGGTATCTCCTGGAGCTCACGTCTGATGCACAGATATTCACCTACTAAAGCCATTACAGCAATTCCAGCACCATTCACAGTCCACCAAGTGATAGAAGATGGCCAGCCACCATACACAATGCATATAAAAAGATGGATGATGTAGAGGGTGGCTGAAAAATCCAAGCATTTCTTTGCCCTTTCAATTAAATAAAGCATATACACAGACCTGCAAAAATAAGACTGTAGATTAAGTACAATGCAAAACAGCCATAAAAGTGCAAGTTTACAAGCCAATTTACAAGAGATATACAAAACTCCTGACACCCCATAACTGCCACGAAGGTCTTTCCTAATCCCTCCTCCAAATACCAACCCAAAAATATCATAAAACATCAATAGAAGCATCAAATCTCACAATAAATGAGAAATGAGCCTCAAAATCCAATTCTTGTTTTTATGTTTCTATAAGCTAACAAAGACTAACTTGTTGACGCTTGGTACTGGAAAAAGAAAACCCAAAGTTTTTATTTCCTTATAAAGCTGTGATAGTATAGAAATTTTCAGTTAACAAGATATAAGCAAACATAGAGGTCAACTAGGTTTGACAAACAAGATGTCAATATTCAAGTTCAACCTATTATAGCATGCAACTCTTTGAAAGATTGACCTACTGCTGAAAAAGGAACAAGACAATTAATAGCCATAGGTTATATTTCAAAGACAAGTGACAGAACAAGTAAAATCCCAGTGGACACTCCACGACTTGACATGGCAGCCAACAATGTTTTAGATGGTGGAAAAAACCCCTTGATTTTAAGCTTCTTTACATGACTATAGCCCTCACTTGAAAGATATGGAAGACACCAGATATCACTCTGTATATAAAGAGGGGAACCTACACATTTAAAGACATTTATTCACAATAAATGAGAAAATGCAATTATGCAATATACAAAAGTAGAATGGATTGATGGATACTCTTACTTTGCTGTTTCAATGAATTATATGTAAGGGAGCATAGACACAACAGACACTCAAAACTAAGTCATTAACGATAACCTATTGATCAAAATATAATTAGCTATAGCTAATTGAATACATGATCATGGATTCGGATCTCAATAAACTTATTAAGACAAGAAAATAAAATATGATATTTACCCTGCAAAAGAGCTTAGCAGAAATGAGGCAATAACACACCAACCAGTAACGGTAGAGGTAGTGATGGTAACATAATCAAAGAAATATACGAGGCTTAACCGAGATACGCGAGTGCCGACAAGTATCGACAAGAACACTCCAAGAGTTATATAATATGAACATTGAAGACAAACAATTTGAGCAACGATAAGCCAAGGGTGCCAGACCATCGCACCATACAACATCGAATTAGCCTTGGACAAGCACATTCGTGCATGCGAAGACAAAAAACCTTTCACGTTTGAGAAGCACGTTCTTTCATGCCCAGAGAAAAATCCTTTCATGTTTGAGAAGCAAGTTCGTGCAAGCCAAAACAAAAATCCTTTCATTTTTGAGAAGCACGTTAGTGCAAGCCAAAACAAAAATCCTTCCACGAACTTATCTCTTATCCCGGAAATCACGTTGTAAAAACAACTTGTAACGCTAACCCAGGGATGCACCATGACAGCGATTTCTCAGACACCTGATCTCCCAAAACTTGAGAATGAAATTTTTCAATAAGAATCAATCTCAATCCTTATAATTGAATCGTGCCCAAAAAACGCATCCGCACAAAGGGCTTCAAATCTAAACAATTGAAGCCGGGCCACTTGTCCTTCAAAAGAGTGATCAATTTTTAGGAACCCAGATTCTCATAAAGCATCATCAAGCTTAGATATATTCAATCTTCAATTCCAATCATTGGGTAATTCACCATCCAAACCCGAAATGTTCGCAAGTAGATACTCAGATCTAGATTACGGAAGTGATAACTGTTTGACAGAGAAACGAGTGCAATAAAGTCACTAAAAATTCCCGGAAGAAAGAAAAACATGATTAAAGAAGAGTAAACAAAACAGAAAAAATAGGGAAAGATTCCTACTTTCTTGCGGAGGCTGATACAGCATCAAATGCCTACTAATAGTTTAGACATACTCCAGCGTCGGAAGAGAAACTTACCCAGAACCTGAACAGGAAAAAATTATCTGACTTACATTTTGTAAATTGTTGCATTAAGAAATGTTTTAACTTTTTTTACGTGGTCCCTCTTGCTTTTAATTTGTTTCCAGCCTGTAGAAAGTTAAAGTTAATTTGTTTGTTTAGGATTAGGTTTGAAACCCTAATAGTTTCCATTAGTGTAAATTGAGACAAAACTTTCTACACACTATACCGTAAATTACGATTAAGAAACTGTTTTTAAAGATTCTAGTTTTTACTCCGAACACACATGAACGTTTCTAGCCATTTGTGTTTGGATGGGTCCTTTTTTTTTGGTCAACAAGAGGATTCATTAACTTAAAAGAACAACAGTACATCAAGCGCCATACAGGATAACTGAAACTAACAGCGAAAAGAAAAACCATACAACAATAA
This sequence comes from Acacia crassicarpa, assembly GCA_034222035.1. Classification (NCBI taxonomy): domain Eukaryota; kingdom Viridiplantae; phylum Streptophyta; class Magnoliopsida; order Fabales; family Fabaceae; genus Acacia; species Acacia crassicarpa. The sequence continues at coordinate 159,295 of JAWXYG010000019.1, read as the reverse complement.
ACTACACAAAGAAACCACAACCTAAGGAATTACACACAAACACACACAAAAACACAAAGACAAAGATGAAAGGCCACCATCCTAGAAATAATCAGAAACACGAAGTAACCTCCACATCCGCACCAATCTTCTGAGCATCCTGAGTTAGAAGAGATAACAAAGCGGGTGTTAGTGTTGAAACCCACCCAATAGGGCACACCCCTTTATAAGCATCAGCTGCTAGCAGATCAGCAGCACTGTTGCCCCCTCTCGGGGAAAAGGACACGGAGAACCCAACCCTAGAATTCAGAAGACAAATAGCATCCTGGATAATACTTCGGCATCGCCAATCATACAAATCAGGGGACCCAGAATCAACACAGGTTATTAGTGGAAGACAATCCGATTCAAAGACCACCTTATCGTGACCTAGGTCCAGAGCCAACAACAAAGCCCTTTTGAGAGCTAAGGCTTCAGTCATAAAGGCGGAGATAGACTTGACCTTGTCCACAAAACCCCAAACGAAGGAACCATAACAGTCACGACAGATAACCCCAATAGCAGCACCATTTTCATGGGGAAAAAAGGCTCCGTCACTATTGATCTTGAGATTACCGCGATCAGGAGGGGACCATCCAGGGCCAGGACTATCACAGCCCCTCGACCCTAAAGGATCCTCCCCACATCTCGCATGATTACCGAAAAACTCAAGATTGCTTCTCTGGGCCAATTTAATAACCGTGATAGGATTTGGCTCCTTATGGTCGAAAACCATTTCATTGCGACCCTTCCATATATACCACAAGAGCCAGCAAATGAGAGCAATGTCATGCTTACTTAGAAGGGGCGATTCAGACGTCTTCATCCACCATTGATTGAAATTTGATATTGTGGAAACATCAAATCTAGCACAGAGAGAGCAGCCAAACCAGATGCATCGAGTCCATGGACAGTGAAAAAAGACATGCTCGATAGTCTCCTCTGCATTCGCACATACCGGGCATAAGCTATCTCTGGATCTTTTTCTCCTCATCAACCTATGTTTCGTGGCAACTGCAGAGTTCAAAATTCTCCATATAAATTGCTGAACCCGAGGGATTACTTTAATCTTCCAAACCTTATTCCAACAGCGGGAGGGGATTACAATCGAAGATCCTGGACGATCCACAGTAACAGAGCTCCGGTCCTTCCTCTTCTAGTAGCCCAACTTAACCGTATACACCCCATCCCTGGCGCCCATCCACACTAATCTGTCTTGCAAACCATTAGAAGGAATCGGGATATTATGTATTGCCTCCCTGATTTCAGTAGAGATATATGGGCTGATGGGTGAAAGGTTCCACTGGCCATCAACAATCAGGTCACAAACTCTACCCTCTGCAATAATTGGAATGTCCGTAGTACGAGGTCTCGCCGGAAAAATATCACCAGGAACCCAAGGGTCGCCCCAAATTCTGATAGTGGCTCCATTTCCAATATCCCACCTGAGGTCCTTCCTGAGAACATCTCTGCCAGCCAAAATACTTGACCAACACCAGGATGCCTTATAGCCTATCTCTGCATCCAAAAACTCCTGATTAGGAAAATACACACTCTTGATCACCTTAGCCCAAAGCTCATTAGGCCTCTGCAGTAGTCTCCACGCCGTTTTTGCCAAGAGAGCATCGTTCATCACCAGCAGGTCCCGAAATCCCATACCTCCCGTACTCTTACTCCCGGTCATAGCGCCCCAGGATTTCCAGTGAGTCTTGCCACCAGAGGCACTACCATCCCACCAGAAATTAGCTATGAGGCTATTGATCTCCTTGCAGGTCTTAATCGGGAATTTGAAACAGTTCATGGGATAAATAGGAATAGCCTGGACAACAGCTTTGATCATCACTTCCCTGCCGGAGAACGAAAGGAGGGAATGACTCCATCCATGGATCTTATTCGCCACTCTTTCTCGGATGTATGCCATGGCCTGGGTCTTAGTTTTCCCCCATATGCTAGGGATGCCTAGATATGTACCAGGGTCTTCCGTAACTGGGATGTGAAGCATACCACTCACCATACTCTTCACTGCAGGAGAACTGTTAGAGGAGAAAAAAATACTAGATTTATCTAGATTAATCACCTGGCTTGAAGCTGCACAGTACAAATCCAGAATATTAGCGAGGGAGATACAATTTCTATGACTAGCACGCATATATAAGAGGGCATCATCAGCGAAGAAACTGTGAGTAAGGACAGGACATCCATTACTCAATTTAATACCTATCAACCTCTTGTCAGCCTGACTCTTGCTAATCATAATAGAGAGAACTTCTGCAACCAAGATGAACAGATATGGGGAGAGGGGATCACCCTGACGAATACCTCTACTAGGTGTAAAAGATTTAATATTTTCACCAGATAAGCATATATTCAAACTGACTGAACGCACACATTTCATAGTAAGAGCCACCCACTCTGAACAGAAACCAAATCTTAATAAAACATTCTCTAAGAAATCCCACTCGACTCGGTCATAAGCCTTACTCATATCCATCTTAAGTGCGAATTCATACCTACCACCAGAATACTTACGACGAAGGTAATGGTAAACTTCATGCACAATAATGACATTATCGTGAATACAGCGGCCGGGTACAAAGGCACTTTGATTCTGGGAAATACACACATCAAGTAAAGGGCGCATCCTATTGGCCATAATTTTTGAAATGATTTTATATGAAAAGTTACATAGGCCAATAGGACGAAACTGCGAAACATGTTCCGGCTTGTTAACCTTTGGGATCAAAGTGATATTAGTCATATTAATTCCATCTAAAACAGAGCGACCTGCAAAAAAATCATAGACCATAGAACATATCGTATCAGCAATTTCAGACCATGCAGAATGATAAAATTTACCAGAGAAGCCGTCAGGCCCAGGTGCCTTTGTACTCCCAAGACTAAACGCCGCCGCTTTAATTTCCTCCGCAGATACTGGCAGCATAAGCATTTGATTCATTTCCGCCGAGATTTTGGGGTCAATAAAGTTCAAAACTGCATCCATTGAATTCGCGCCCGAAGAAGAAAATATATTCTAAAAGTAGTTGGCAATGTTTTGTGAAATAGCTCCTTTCTCTAATAACCAGCTACCGTCATCGTCCCTGATACAAGAGATCCGGTTCCTTTGTCTCCTTTTAATAGTCGATACATGAAAAAACCGGGAATTCCTGTCACCGGCAGCAAGCCAATTGATCCGAGAGCGCTGCCACCAGTACTGTTCCTCCAGCTCCAATAATCTCTCTAGTTCCCCTTTCGTCTCCAGAATCCCTTTAGTGACATCAGGAGTGCGATGTCGAAGCGTCAAATCAGCCAGATAGGTCTTCAAGAGTTCAATACGCTTAGCATTATTGGGAAATTCTTTCTTACTCCAAGAAATTAAATTCATTTTGCACCGCGTCATCTTGCTTAAGAAAGACTCCATAGAAGATACATCTTGCCCAGGGGGGTTATGCCAACTTTCTCTGATTAGCTTAGTAAACTTAGCATGGGAGGCCCAAGCAGCTTCAAATCTAAAGGCTTTATTCTTCTTGTAGTTCTCATACTGGCATTGGATAAACAACAGGTGATGATCAGACGCCTTTGCCGGGTCAATATTAAATACCTGGAGAGAAGGAAATTCCTCTCTCAATTGTAAGTTGCCCAGGGCCCTGTCTATTCGTTCATAGATAGTATCTGGATAGTCACGATTATTGCACCAGGTGAAGCAGGGGCCATTAAAACCCAAATCCTCTAGCTCACAGTCATCCACAAAGCCCTTGAAATTAAGAATCCTCCTCCAAGGCCTAGGCAGCCCCCCACTCTTCTCTTCTTGAGAAAGGATATCGTTAAAATCCCCCAAGCACAACCAAGAGGTCCTAATGTTGTTACTGATTCTCCTAACCTCCTGCCAGCATAGCCTTCTATGCCCCTCATCTGTAGGGCCGTAAATACAAGTGATATATGATGGAGTGGAAAAAACTTCAGACATGACACTTGCATGAATAATATTTACTGATGAAAACATGATATTAACCTTAATCACATCAGACCACCATAAAGCCAGACCACCACTTTTCCCAACCGGGTCAACTATCCATTCTTCATCAAATCCACATCTCCTTCGCACCTTTCTAACATACCTTGCCTTTTGTTTAGTCTCCATCAAGAAGACTAGATGGGGTTTCCTACGGAAGCACTCTTCCTTTAAGTTTCTAACTGTCAAGGCAACCCCTAAACCTTGACAGTTCCAAGCTAGAAGATTCATGGCGAACCGGTGGTTAGTCCCATCCAACCACCGGCGTTTTGGAAATCAGCCTGATCAAGCCCCTCTTTACTACTACTGTCTACATCCATCAAACTTTTAGCGGAGACAACATCAATCAGGGCCATCGTCATAGCAATACCAGACTCCTTTTGATCACTATTATCATTCTGCTTTCGAAGAAGTCTCTTTACAGATTGAAAGTTTGTATTTCTCTTTTTATGAGAAGAAATCATAGTGCTCTCCCTCCCATTAATTTCATCATTAACATCCAGACACAATTTTCTACACTTCTTTTCATTTTCCAGCCCATATTCATCATCAAGTTGGCGTTTGAGGCTAATCCCTCTCACACCTAAAGTAATAGCAGCAATAGGGGAAGTATTCATGCATGGAACAATATCTAGAATTGTAGAATCCTCATCAGGGAATTCCACTTTATAAGGTAGACCATCAGCACTCATAGTAGAAATTCCATTTCCTTTGCCAATGGAAGATACACTTGATTGCATTAAAGAAATAGCCGGGGAGTGATCAGTAGACCATGAAAATCCCCCATCTTGCACGCCAAGAGAATCCGTAGCCTCCACCAATGGATATTTGAATTTAGTGGCCAACATAGAAGGCCCACCTCCCGCTTTCAATTCCTGCCTCAACTCATTGGGCCCTTGCGTGTTCGTTGGGGTGGAAGGCTCATCCAATGGATAATTAACCTTAGAGGCCAACAAGGAAGGCCCACTTCCAACATCTAGATTGTAATATCCTGAATTTTGGACCTAAAGTCTTAAACATCAGTCTATTTTTGAAAGACTATTAGACTCTGTTTTTGGAAGTGACAAATTTAGGAACAGTAAGAGCCAAGAGTTGTATCTATGAATATTTAAAAAAAAACGGTGAAATTGTGGAATAAGGTTGAATTAGAACCTTGTGAATATTGATAAGATTTCCACTACACTATTTTAGTCAGATTTATTGACTCAATAAATAATGTGGAGGTACCATGAGGAATTGAGTATGGAAGCAATATGTGTGACATCCGTTGCTTAATATTGTGGGACAAGAAGGTTTTCTCTATATGATAAACTAATACCCACTTATTTCCATTTGTCTTCCACTTAGAATTATTATAATCATGCTAAAATCATCACCGCTTTAATTTATTGCACACTATCTCTCATTTGTCATCCGTGAATAAATGTGCAAGAAGACATTAAACATATCATTTCTTCTTTTCCCATTTTAATTTAGTGGGACCAAATGATTTCTCTTGTCTACCACTTCTATTTCCATGCCGACAACACTTTCCATTCTTTATTTGTTTATTTGGCAATAAAGATGATTCACATATCACATGATATGCTCACGCTAAGGACAGCCTATGTTCTGCAATCATCCGAAATAAATAGAAGAAAAGGAAGGATGACTCATACGCCACTTTATTTCATTTCATTCTTTGTCATGTTATCACATACGACATGTCCATTAGGTAGGAAATTTCAATCATCCGGAACAAGCATGGATAAGGTGACTCACATCGCACAAATTAATGGGTATATGAGTGATTTCTTTGTTGCTCACGGGAGAATCATTACGCACACTAAATATATATTTAGTTATGCATTTCATTACCGGTCAGTCTTCATCTCACATCCTCGTGTATTTCTTAGTCATTTATATTGGCTAAGTATAGAAAGAACACAAAGAGACAGAGGGTGAGAGGAGCGAGTGAAATATTTTCATAGAATATTTTGGAAGTGTAATTCAGGCGTCTTAAGAGGCAATAAGGAAGGAGAGGTTGCTCAAGTCCAAGAGATCAAGACAAGTAAGTAAAGGTTTTAACTTGTCTTAAGTTATTTCATGAAGTTGGTGTCAAGACGTTGTTTATCACTTCTTAAATATTATTTTGGGTTAATTAAGAAGTGGTGAAACCATAAGGATTTTGATGATTTTAAGGTTACCAAAGTGTTTACCACGAAAAATGGAGTAAAATATAGTTGGAAATGATTTTTAGAATCAAAAAGAATTAAATTATATAGGTCACTAAAACTGCCAGTTTTAACGTTTTGGAAGGCAGTCGAATTGTACATGGTTTTTGGTCAAGTGAATGATGTCTAAAAATCATGAAATTTTCCAGATTTGAAATAGACGACCAGATCTTTCTTTTGATATATAATATGTAATTTTTAGAGCTCTGTACAAGGAATTATGGATTTTACAAACTGGCCTAAAATACTGGAAGTATAAACTGGACAGCGAAGTGATTTATTTGAACTGGGAATGGTATGGATATTTTTGGCTATTGAGAATATTTTTCGGTGAAAATAGACATACCAAAGGACATTTAGGTTTTGGAAGCACATCATTTGGAGTTTTGTACAATTAGTTGTGAATTTTTCAAAGGTTAGTGAAAATTCTGGACAGAAAAGGGAATTAATCCGAAAATTTCTACAATAAGAATTTTAAATGGGTGAATTGTCATTTAAGGATCACAAGGATTCTAAATGATGAAAAGAACCCTTTTGGATATTTTTGGAGAAATCGAATATAGTGAAAATTAATATTTATGATGATACTATTTTAGGAGTTGAGTTCCAAGAGGTTCGAGCACTGGTGAATTTCTTATAGCTAATCGGAGTTGAGGTAGTAACTCTAATCTTGCATTCTTTGTATGTCTTTATATGATTGTATGTACCATTCAATATGTATAAATATGTACTGTATGAATTGTTTGTGCTGTATGTGCTGAATGTATATGTGATGGTTATCTGTCATATACTGATCTATGCTTAGAATGTAAGATTAACATGTTACTCTGGGAACCTTCGGGGTCCCAGTAATTGTTGCTACCTGTGGATTGTTCAGTTTAGAGAACGTGGCTCACAAGGCAAGGCGGTACTCACTGTTGAATAGTGATGCTGGGACGGACCGAGAAATGCTATAGGTTATTTTTATTAGCCTATTTTAGAGACTAGAAATTTATCTGTATAGCCCTATGTGGATTTTGTTATGTAATCAGAATTTAATATCAGTATTACTATGCTAGAATGACTATGCTCATTAGGCTGTGCGCTACAACTCTGATAATAATTGATATATCAAGGGGTGTTACATAGATCCTGCACACAAACGTTAGGCCCAAAAGGAATGAGAATATTTAATAGATCCTTACCTCCTTCCTCCTTCCAGCACACATCCGGCCCAGCAACATTGTCTAGCTTCATCGGTCCATGGGATTCCTCTGCCACGTGTCTCCTTTGTTCAACGCTTTCGTCATCCTCTGCACTCCCTGTCTCAATCAACGCAGGTGCTTTCGGCGTTGACTGTTCCATCGCCGTGCCTGCCACCTTTCTTTGCACAGAGCTGACCGTTAGGGGTTAGCCGCTGACGCCCTTCCAAGATCGCCTGAGAGGTGTTTTCCGGTGATGCAGTTGTCCGGCTGGTCCAAGAAGAAGCCTCTCCAGCAGTGTGTGAAAGCAAACCCTTCATCTTTCTTCCTTCTTTTTCCGGTGAGGTAGCCTTCCACCCTCTTCGGTTAGTTGAGCTAGCTGTGTTTCTGATGAAGGGAACCTCGCACCATGTCTCTTCACAAACCTCCACCGCTTCCTCATTAGTTATGACAGTAGCAGCGCTTAACCAATTCCCAAAACTCTTAACCGCTTCCCTTCCATTTAGATCCTCTAAGTTCTCTTCACACCGACGAGAATCATGATTCAAACGACCACAAGAATAACAAAAATTCGGTAGCCTTTCATACTTCACAGTTATCCAAGCAGGATGCATCTCCTTGCGTGGGATCCAAAAACCCGAAACCAATGGACAATTCATTTTGACAAGCGACCGAACTCTTATAAAACTTCGATCAATTCTACCATCCACCTTCGGTTTTTCAAACATAATCGTTCTTCCTACAGTGTCGCCGAGAGTTCTAGCGTTGGCATCATTGAAAGCCTCAACCGGAAGGCCATGAAACTGAACCCAAAAAGGGGTCTCTTCAAAGTTAATATCTTGTAGCACCATAAAGCTTTTCCAAACCTGAAGGTTCAAGAGAAAGCCCTGGACTGACCAAGGTCTACCCTTTAGAATATGAGCAAAATCTGCAGCCTTTCTGAACCGAAAACGGAAAATCAGTTTCTCCCGATCAAGTTCATGAATCTCCAAGTCTTCATCTAAGTTCCAGCCTTTCTTGATCATAGAAGAAACCGCAGTAATATTAAGCTTCTTAGTAGTAGCTATCTGTCCAACAAGTGCACCGCCACATTCTTCTGTTCCTTCTTCAAGATCCAAAACTACTTGATTTAACTCCCTTAAGCCACTACTTTGTCCTTTATCCATGCTCCCTGAACACAGAGCAAAGAACGAACGCACCTCCAATAATAACAACACAGAACCAGGAAAGAAAAAAACAGGGAGAGGGAGAGAGAGCTTCTCCGGTGATGAAGACGATGAAAAAGAGGGTTCCTTGGAACCAGGAAGACTCACAGGGAGCAAGATACTCTCACTCACGGAGAGAGGACAAGAGGAGGACTTGAAATATGTCAGAACTTGGATGGGTCCTTTGACTCTCAAAGTTATATCATACATATCAAAAACTGGATACGCTCACGATAGCTGGGTTCGCCAACAATGAAAAAGTAGAGGAATATTGGGGTGTGTGTAGTTTGAATTAGAGCCGTCAAAACGAGCAAGGTCCATCGGGCCGGCTCGTTTAAGCCCTGGCCCTTTAAAGGTCGGGCTTGAAAATTAGAGGAGAGAGGTGATGTTTGGCCCTGGAGGGCTAAGAGCTTACACGGGCCGGCCCTGGAGAGCTACGGGCCGGCCCATTAGGCCCTTCAATTTTTTTGTTCTTTATTTTTTAAATTTGAACACTTATTGAAATTGGATCTTTTAATAATTTATATGTATTTTTTATTTCTTATAGACAATAATAAAGGATCAACAATCAAATGTCGCTTGAAACTGATGATAGTAGCGAAGATGACGACAATAATAGTCATTGTACTAATGTCACTTAGTAATTAATAGTATGCTTTTTATATTTTATATAAGTTATTTGTGAACATAATTTGCTTTTGATTATGAATTAGTGACTGTGTTTATTTGTTAGAAGATTTATGTTGTAATTTACTAATTATATTTCTTTGAAAAAACGAAAGAAAAATAATTAAAATTTGGAATAATAATTTCCGGGCCCCGTGGGCCAGCCCTGGCCCTAGTGCTCTCAGACCGGACTTTGAAAAACATGTGTTTTTCTTACTCCAGGCCCTGGAGGGCCGGTCTTGTTAGGCCCTGGCCCTTCACAGGCCGGCCCTGATTGACAACTCTAGTTTGAATGCAACCCATGAGTATCTATTTTGTTGAAATTATCTTCACTTCGCTCTGATCTGTAAGTTGTTTGTCATTGAGTCGTCTCATTTGCTGTATTCCATAGAATAATAGTCTGAGTGCACTTTTTAAAACCATGGTGTCAAAATATGGTTTTGAGATATTGTTGCTTTGATTTGTGTTGGGAGAATGCTCCTTACTTCCTTTCACCTTGCTGTTGAGGGTTGTCGGGTGTCCTCTCCAGTCTCCACCATTAGCTAGCTTTTTTTTAAAATAAAATAAAATAAAATAACTAAATAAATTATTTAATCATATGTATCATTAGATAATAGATCAATTTAAATATAAAATAAATTCGTTTGGAGAAAAAATATAAATATAAATACTTTCAAGAAATTTTTTTTTTGGTAAAGGCTTTCAAGAAATTTAATTAGTTTCCTTAATCTTTTTTAAAAAGTCAACTGAATTTTATATTTATAATTAGTACCGAATATTTCACATTGTCTCTCCATGCTATATTACCAAAGTTTGAGAATCCAAAGGGACAGCAAAAACAAGCCATGCTCCATCTTTTTCCTTTGCTTTTACTTTTGGGTTGCAGAACATCAGCGCACATAATTAACATATGCCCTAAAGATCTTAAACAGATCAGAAAACTCGCAACGGAAAAGGGAAATCGAAAAAAGAATTACTTCCATTAAAGTTTTTGGAGTTCAAAGGTAAAATGTTGTACTAGTCAAGTGGGATTATCTATGTTTGGCTCTCTAGGAAACTAAAGAAGAATACGGTGGAGAGAGTATCTTCTAGTAGCATGAATAATCATATAATTGGGCTTCATCTTGGAGATCATCCAAACTCAAAGCAGAGGAACACCTGCGGTTATGATCCCCGAACACGAAAAAATTCTCAACTTCAACTCACTGTCAATCAAACACCTGCAAGGAACTCAGTTAGATCAAAATAATTTGGCAAAACATGGAAATGATTGCTTGCCAATGCATCTACATATGTCCAAATAATCTATGATATTCAAGAGGAAGAAGAAAGTATTGCAAAACAGAACTACAAATTAACCAACATTGTTAGTTCAGTTAGATCATAGAGAAAGCAACTCAGTTTACCATGACATAACAGAATTGAAATGAGTTCTAACATTGCAAAAATGTTCAGACCATGTAACCATAAAAAATTTCAAAGGTAAAAAGATCTCCAGTCGGTATTCAGTTCATCTGGCTGACTAACTGATATAATATTCTCTCTCTTTTTAATGATAACCCAACTTATATAATTATATTTGGTTAATGAAGTACACCGTTTGCCACCAAAATAAGCAGTGTTTTGCCAAGGACTGCCCATCCCAATTCCAGTTCTAAAATGTTCATAACGTTACTACCAAACACATCTGAGATTTGACCCAACTTATTGGGGTTTGTTTGGCCAAAACCCTATCCAAACCTGACACTGTTACAAATCAAATGTAATATAAAACAAAGAAAGGACATTTATAAGACAACATAATATGAGCATAAACAGATCTTCAAATGGCACACATATCAATTAATCAGCCATACAAGTCAACAAAATCAAGCCAGCCCAACGGCCTTAAATCACAAAGTTCTTACTTGAACGTAATCGTGTTATTGGTATCTCCTGGAGCTCACGTCTGATGCACAGATATTCACCTAATAATGCCATTACAGCTATTCCTGTACCATTCACAATCCACCAAGTGATAGAAGATGGCCAGCCACCATACACAATGCATATAAAAAGATGGATGATGTAGAGGGTGGCTGAAAAATCCAAGCATTTCTTTGCCCTTTCAATTAAATAAAGCATATATACAGACCTGCAAAAATAAGACTTAGAGTAAGTACAATGCAGAAAAGCCATAAAAGTCGAAGTTTACAAGCCAATTTACAAGAGATATACAAAAATCCTGACAACCCATAACTGCCACAAAGGTCTTTCCTAATCCCTCCTCCAAATACCAAGCCAAAAAAAAATCATAAAACATCACTAGAAGCATCGAATCTCACCAAAAAAAAAAAAAAAAGAGCAAATGAGCCTCAAAATCCAATTCTTGTTTTATGTTTCTATCAGCTAACAAAGACTAACTTGCCGGTACTTGGTACTGGAAAAAGAAAACCCAAAGTGTTTATTTCCTTATAAAGCTGTGATAGTATAGAAATTTTCAGTTAACAAGATATAAGCAAACATAGAGGTCAACTAGGTTTGACAAACAAATTGTTGATATTCAAGTTCAAACTATTATAGCATGCAACTCTTTGAAAGATTGACCTACTGCTGAAAAAGGAATAATACAGTTAATAGCCATTGGTTATATTTCAAAGACAAGTGACAGGACAAGTAAAATCCTAGCGGACACTCCACAAATTGACATACAGCCAAGAATGTTTTAGATGGTGGAAAAAACCCCTTGATTTTAAGTTTCTTTACATTGCTATACCCCTCACTTAAAAGATATGGAAGACACCAGAAATCACTCTGTATATATTCATGTCACTAAAGAGGGGAACCTACAAATTTAAAGACAGTTATTCACAACAAATGAGAAAATATAATATACAGAAGTAGAATGGATTGATTGACACTCTTACTTCGCTATTTCAATAAATTATATGTAAAGCAGCAAAGACACGAAAGACACTCAAAACTAAGTGATCAACGATAACCTGTTGATCACAATATAATTAGCTATAATTTGATCAGCTACAGCTAATTGAATACATAATCATGGATTAGGATCTCAATAAACTTATCAAGACAAGAAAGTAAAATATGATATTTACCCGGCAAAAGAGCTGAGCAGAAATGAGGCAATAACGCACCAACCAGTAACGGTAGAGGCAGTGATGGTAACATAATCAAAGAAATATACGAGGCTTAACCGAGATACGCGAGTCCCGACAAGTATCGACAAGAACACTCCAAGAGTTATATAATATAAACATTGAAGACAAACGATTTGAGCAACGATAAGCCAAGGGTCCCAGACCGCCGCACGATAGAACATGACAGCGAGTTCCCAGACACCCGATCTCCGAAAACTTGAGAATCAAAATTTTTCAATAAGAATCAACCTCAATCCTTATAATTGAATCGTGCCCAAGAAACGCATCCCCACAAAGGACTTCAAATCAAAACAAGTGAAGCCTGGCCACTTGTCCTTCAAAAGAGTGATCAAATTTTAGGAACCCAAATTCTCATAAAGCATCATCAAGCTTAGATATATTCAATCTTCAATTCAAATCATTGGGTAATTCACCATCCAAACCCGAAATGTTCGCACGTAGATGCTCAGATCTAGATTATGGAAGCGATAACTGTTTGACAGAGAAACGAGTGCAATAAAGTCACCAAAAATTCCCGGAAGAAAGAAAAACCATGAGTAAAAAAGAGTAATCAAAACAGAGAAAATATGGAAAGATTCCTACTTTCTTGCGAAGGCTGATACAGCAGCAAACAAATAGTTAAGACATGCTCCAGCCTCGGAAGAGAGAACTTGCCCAGAACCTGAACAGGGAAAATTTGACTGAATAGTTTGAGATCGAGACGAAACAGAATATTTCGGATTTCGAGGTGTCTCTCTGGCCAGAGACCTTTTTACGCGATATTGAATTGAGAGAACGATCTGCAGAAGAACCTGACCAGAGAAAACGACTGCTGTGCCGTTAATTAATACTCGTCGTTTTGAGAATATTCCGAAAGCAGTATGGGCTAGGGTGTTAGTAGGCAAGAAAATAGGTCAGGCCAAGTTTTGATTAAATAGGTCTGAGTCTGTAATGAAATTAAAAAGCCTGAACCTAAATGTAGGTTTTTTTTTAGACTCAGGCTTGAGCATTCACAAGGCCTGATAAGGCCTGAAGTCTTTTTAAAGGCTTACTTACAATATAGTCCTTTAAAAAAGCCTCATATTGCAGGCCTTCAAGGCCATAAGTAGGCTTCATGCAGTTTGAACCTACCAAAATCTACATAAATATAAGAATAAAACAATAAATATTTTGTTATTATACGATATAAATATTAATATATTTATTTAATATGTAAACAAGTCAAGCCTTAACAAAATAGGTCTGACCTCTTTACACATATAGGCCTTAACTTGACCTTTTTCATCAACAGGCCAGACCTAATCAGGCCCTAAACAAGCCAGGTTGTAGGTCACCTGATAGGGGCCTGGTCTATTTCCATCCCTAGGTGTCAGGGTATTTTACTCTAAATTTTAAATATTCCTTCTACAATAATTAGTAAATTTTAACGATTATTTTGAAATAATTTTTCTTATAAAATAAAAATGGTATAATATGAATTTTATTTTCTTAAAAAGTATATAAAATATATATAAATTCAAAAATATGATACTCTAACCTCCCTTATATATTGCTTAAGTACACCACATTCCCTCTGTCTTAAAAACATACAATTAAGTACAGACAGTTAACATAGTAGAGAATAGTCTAAACAATATTTTTTATTATTTTTATTAAAATAAATATTATTTACTAATTTACTCTTCATGATATTAAATCTCTATTTTTAACCAAACCATCCAAACATATATGAGGAGTAACAACTAATGTTAGAACGCTTGAAGATGAAATGAAAGACTTTTCTGTAAGGATTGACTTTCATCTATTTAGCCTAATAGTAGATGCTCTAACTGAGTACATCAAAGAATAAAACTGCAAATTTTTGCTGATGATATAGTTTTGTTAGTTGAATCAATGAAGGAGATTAATTTAAAACTTAAGATATGGAGAAGGTATTTGCAGTCAAACGGCTTTTGTTGGAGTAAGAGCAAAATATAATATAGGGTTAAAGTGAGATTTGGCCCATAAACTATTAGTTCAGAAACGTCTAATATAATTAACTATTAAGTTGACTAAAAATACCAATAAATTTTTAAAAAGGAGCGCCTAACACAACGCCGTTAGTAAAAAGTTAACGTTCCTTATCTAAGATACAGATTGGCCAACGAACTTTTACTCCAAAAGCGTTCAGTACAAAATTCTAAATTTTACTAAATTAAATAATTTTTTCCTCAATTATCATTATTCAAAACTACTTGTATAGATATCTATGGATAAAAATTATTTATTCTTCAATTTTTTTCAAAATTATAATTTGCTGAAATAAACAAAAGTTTTAATTAAAAATATAATTATATGATTTAAATGAAACTCAAGGTGTTTTATAGTTTATTATATATGTTAAAAAAAATTATATGATTTATTTTTATCTTAGAAGAAATTTATGTGAGGTAAAAAATTTATTTAATGTTAATAAAATTTAAAAAATCACCGGCACTACTAGTAGTGCAGTGGTATTGGGAGTAGTCTCTCCACCCCCTTGTACTGGGTTTGATCCCCCCTCCCTTATCGCCTATGTATCAAAAAAAAAAATTTTAAATCTATTATATCCTAAAAGAAATAAAATGAGTTTAATTTTTATTTATATATATATATATAAATCTTAATGGATATCAACGTTGATACTTAAAAATATAAATCTGGCAACTTGATGATATATTTATTAATTAAATGATCTATTGCTTATATGGATATGGGACTTGTAACACCCCAAATTCAACACCCGAAAACTTGGCCAAAATAATTGAAATACCTCCAACAGGGATGATCAATATTCAAATCATTAAAATATATATTCATTTTAAATAAAATTCATAATACAAAGAAAAATAAGTTTCCAAAATATTTCAGAGTTAAAATACAAAGCGGAAGTCTTAGAGTCATGGCAAATAAAAATAACATAATATAAGCTACAGGAGTACAATAGAGCCTTCAAAGCTCACTCCATAATTGCCTTCCCTTACTCTTTACCAGAATGTTCACCTGAAAAATATTAATATAGGATGAGATTTCACGTCTGATTAATAACTTCTGAAAGTTTCTACCGCACACAAGCAAATTATAAATGACAAAAAGCAGGAGTTTAACACACACACACACACACATATATATATATTTGTACATATTATAATTTCTTATACAAAATTATTTTTCAAAAATAATCATTATTATGTCAACTTGTAAATTATACAATATGTAATATGCAGCCTCTCTTATATCATCGTCCACCCTTGTACCGCTGATTGGAGCCATAGACTAACATATAGTCCGACAGAAACTCATTCATTTGACTGAATGGTTCCAAACTCACCAAAACCTAAGATACACTCGGCCAAAGGTATAGAGCTTAAGCATGGACCATGGCTCCCCCCTTAAAAATAACAACTAAGGAGGTGTCACGTGTCCCACAACTCCAATGTAATCCCGGCCAGAGGAAAACGTGGAAGATGAGGTCTTGACAAGTACCAATCACTGTGCACCGAGTGGTGGCATAAATAAATCTTATCATTTAAATTCCTCATTACTCCAATACATCACAGATGGTCGCTATGATAATTGTATCAATAAAATAAAGTATATCAAAATACGCTTTCATTTATATCAAACATCATAAAAAGGTAAATCAAACATATCATAAAACATCATCGGACCGATCTGTCATTCTTGAACTTTGAAGGACTAAATAGTCATTTTGAAATTCGGGACTAAACTATCATTTTTTAAATTCAGGGGCAAAACCGTAATTTTTTCTGGGCACAAACTGTAATTTTCTTGGGCGCAAACCTGTAATTTTCATGGGTACAAAACTGTAATTTTCACGGGTATAAAACTATAATTTTTGCGGGTACAAAACTATAATTTTCCTGGGTATAAAGCTGAATATTCAGTTTTAATAATAATAATAATATTATAATACATATACTTATAGATCAGTCTATAAAAAATATATAATTTATAATCATACGCAATTCACAAGTACATGGAAGAATATTTAGAGTTACCTGTTACTCGCTAATTCCCAAATAATCACCAAAAAGCAACTACCAGTATCCCCAAATAATTATCTCTACGTTTTCTCTTTCTCCTCTTTTTATTTTTTCTAATCGCTCGGATTGTTCTGCCTGAATACGTACCCGAAGATACGTATTTATAGTAGTTGGGGAGGGGGTAATTGAGTAAAGTTAAGGGGGTGAAAAGAATAAATTGGGGGTGAAAAGGGTAAGTTGGGGAGGTGAAATGTTTTTGCTCCCTCCCCTTTTAATATTTCATGTGACCACATTTTCAATATATATATATATATATATATATATATATATATATATATATATATATATATATATATATAAAATAATAATAATAATAATATTTTATAATATTTATATATTATAATAAAAATTATTATATTATTACATCAGACAGTTTTACTCCAATACTAAATTTTCTTGGTAGATTAATTTCCATCAATCTATTCTATAAATTTCAGGATGTTACAGGACTTTCGTAGGCCAAATTGCTCCTTAACCTATTATTAAATTGTTCTTTTTCAAGTCTCTTAAGTTATCTTTTTTTTCAACAAATCTCGTATTTATATAATCAATAAGTCATTTAATTAACAAATATATCATCAAGTTGCTGGATTTATATTATTAAATATCAATGTTGATATCCATTAAACTCTTTTTATAAAAATAAAAACTAAACTCATTTCATTTCTTTCAGGATTTTTTAAATTTTATTAACATTAAATGAATTTTTTAACTCACATAAATTTCTTCTAAAATAAAAATAAATCATTTTTTTTGTTTAATATATATAATAAACTATAAAAACACCTTGAGTTTTATTTAAATCATGTAATTATATTTTTTAATTAAAACTTTTGTTTATTTCAGCAAATTATAATTTTGACAAAATTGAAGAATGAGTAATTTTTGTCCATAGATATCTATACAAGTAATTTTGAATAATGACAATTGGGAAAAAATTATTTAATTTAGTAAAATTTAGAATTTTGTGCTGAGCGCTCCTGGAGTAAAAATTTGTTGGCCAATCTATACATTAGATAACGGACGTTAACTTTTTGCTAACGACGTTGTGCTAGGCGCTCCTTTTTAAAAATTTGTTGTGTTGAGCGTTCCTTTTTAAAAGTTTGTTGGTGTTTTTAATCCACTTAATAGTTAATTAAGTTAGACGTTCTTAAACCAATAGTTTATTGGATAAATCGTACCTTAACCCTATAATATATTGTTATAGTTTTGATAAGAGACAATTGGAAAATAATGTCAGAAGTTAAGTTAGGAAGATGGTTCTTAAAAACTCGTTTTATCACTGCGATTTTATGTTTTTACAAATTTTTTTATTAAAACGATTTTACTAATTTTCCACACGCTTTTATGTTTTTACGATTTTACGTTTTACGATTTTTTATTCTCCTTCCATTTTTAAGTAAAAACTCGTTTTTAAGAACCTTGATTAGGAGAGCAAGTCATTTAACAAATGGTAAAGTTTAAATATTTAGAATCAATTATACAAGTATACAACAAAAACACGGTGAAATTTGAGACTTATCCAAGGAGAGCAACATTGTGGTAACATTCTAATATTTACACACACACACTCTCGACTCTTGCTCTCTTGTAAATATTAATACTTGTCGCGGAACAATATTCTTTCCTTTTTGGTTTTTTAATTTTCAGGGCCTAATATAATTTATATTTTATTAATATAAAACATAAACATAATGCTATGGTTGACATCAAAATGCTGAGCCAGCTTTATTCTCTATTTTCATCATGTGATTATGGGAGGCCGATGCTCTTTTTTTTTGTCAACAGAGGATGTAACATATATTTTAGAATGTTAGACTGATAGATTTTGGCTGCTACAAGAATAATATTTTAGCATGGGAGGTGGTACTGGTTGGTAATTTTTTTTTGTAAAATGAATACTCCCACCAGTCCTAATTATAAGATAACATTTAAAAGTTGATCTTAATTAATCCTACTTATAAGAAAACATTCTAATTTTTGTCAATTTATTTCTAAAATATTCCTATTAATACTTTCTCATTAATAATCAAATACGGTGGTAATTTAATAATGCACATATATTTTATAAAATAAGTAATACTTGTAACTCATTAATGTCATATACACCTCAATTCTACTGTTTTTTTATGAGAGCTTGGAGAAGTTGACGATTGATGAAGACCTTTTGTCATTAGCCTTGGGGTCTACAATCAACAATTAACCAAGGATTGCATATAGGCAAACCTAGGATCGTTCTCTCTTCTCGAGGAGCCTTTTATTAAATCCTAAGTAATCTAGATGTCATGCAAATGAAATGAAAACAAGGGGGGATTGGGTTTTGTTGGATTTAGAACAGGAATTAAAGACAGAATGGAGAAAGATGAGATTAATCAAATTGAAATGGATCAACCCAGAATTGGGATTCCAAGAACTTCCATCATTGAACAAAAATAAAATAACTGAACCTGTGATTGATTCTAGACAAACCGAGATCTCTGCATTTGTCCAGAAACTCCCTCGACTAGACGATCGCCTAGCATTTGATCGAACACGTGGTGAGCTCGTTGCACAATCGCACAACGTTCTCTGCAACCCGGTCCAACCTAAGTCCTTGGGATTTCAATCTGGATATTAAATCTAATACCCAATCCATAATTATAATCGGATCCGATTAAAATTAACAGAAACAAGTCAGTTACTGATTAAAGCACAAGTCCTCCGGATGACACCATGGAATCCTCAACTCATGGGTCGATCACAGAAACTTAGCCAAGCATGGCTGGATAAAATGAAAATGCAGAAGTAAAGATGTTCATCATGACCACGAAGAACATGAACAAGTTCAACATGAACATAAAGAACACAAAGAACAATTAAAGAAAATGAAAGCTTCTATTCCAAAATAAATCTCAACAACATAGTGAATCCATACAGAAAAAGATGAAGAACATAAAATCAAAATAAAATAAAAAGGAAAGATTAACACTAAACCATTCCAAGAAGGAGGCTAGGAATACAAAAGAAAAACAATACATAAAACTAATAAAGAAAAGTAAAGCCTTCCATGTAGGAGGCAAGAAATTAAAGACAAGAATTAAAGACAATACATAAAGCAAAACTAAAACCTTCCATGTAGGAGGTAAGAAATACAAGAAGGAAGTTAGAATGGGAGAGAAGGATCATCTCCAAGGTGTGTCTTGCTCTTCACAACACTCTTCTATTTATAGGCAGCTAGGAGCATCTCATCCATGCACTTTACAACCCAAATTCGTCACTTTAGTTAGTGGCCAACTTGGAAGCATCTTTGAATCACTTTACAGCTCCAAAACCGTGTCTTCTTTTCCTGCCCATGTTAGGCCACGAAATCATCCGAATCTGGCCATGTGATCTTAATATGAAATGTAGCCCCGGATGTCAGCTTTCCAGTCGTTCAAACGGTGCCCCATTTGGAGGTCTGTAGCTCCAGATATGGGCCAAATACCGAACGTCATTCCAGAGTCCAGTGAAAGCAGCCTGTTTCGGTTTCCAGTCCAATTTTGGCCCTCTAAACGTCTGATTTAGCTTTTGGGCTCTTCATAGGAGTTGTAGGGCTTCCTCTTAGCTTTCTGGAAATGCAAATTGGGGATCAATTGGATTTACATAACTCAAGTTATTCCCAAAATACCGAACAGTGTTCATGACCCAACTGCAGTAAGAATGTGACAAAAGTCCAATTTTGAGTCCAAACTCAAGATGTGACCAAGATTAATGCAAATAAAATCTAAAAACTCCTTATGAAGATGAAATCACATATTTGACTAATTGTTCCATTAAAGCATGATAATGACAGAGTTTATAGCTTCTTTTTGCATTTAAAATAATATGAATTCAATGATTATCAACGATGCCAGACTTAGAGAAGTTGTGTGAAGTTGGAGAGGTACATATGTAGGGGACGGCTATTGATTCAACAATCCTTTTCTAATGCCATTTTAAAGATGTATAGTTTTTTTCTTAAAACTTTAGAGGTGTATATTTTGTCATCAGCCCATTTCTACACACTTTTTGATTGATACGTTTTATTATGATCAGTCCATTTCTACACACTTTTTGGTTGGTACGTTTTATTTTGACTTATGAAGTCACACATACATATCATATCTTGTGTATCATAAATTATATATCAATATATAAGTAAAACAAATTATTTTGGAAAAAAAATTAAAAACAAAAATAAAAATACTTTAAAATAATTTAATTAGTTTCCTTAATCTTTTTTTAAAAATCAACTGAGTTTTATATTAATGACCAAATGTAGTATTTCACATTTCCTCACCATGGATTTACAAGTATTTTTTAAACGTTGTAACCTGTTGAACAATCATTTCAACAATGTTGTCATCTTTTTTAGGTTTAGTGGAAGTTGCAAAATGTCCCTGTGCAGATTACATGTTACTCCCTCCTGTCCTAATTATATATAGGAACACTTTTATAATGTAATTTATATTATAAAAGTATTATTATAATTATGACTAAAGGTAATATCAAGTTTGCTTGGTATTGGTACTCTTAGAAGGGGACACTTAAATCTTGCAATTTTTTAGTGTCCTATTCACACCTGGGAAAATTTGGGAGATTTAGAAAATGTTGTAAATATTGTATATGGGTGTGTCAAAGAAAAAGTCTTTCCAATATTATGAAATATGTTTAAATGAAGAGATGTGTTTTGAGAAGTCATGTTTTTACAAATTAAGGGATATATGTTGATTCATGAATCAACATGGTTCATGAATTAAACAGATAGTTATGACTTTCTGAAGAGGTGTAATGTTTAAGAGTCACCACTTCAAGGCATTGATTCATTATTTATAAATACCCTAATTGTGACACCATTTAAAAAAAAAAGAATAAGAAAACATCGGTAATCTCTTGCTAAGTTATCTTATCTTCCGTCAGTTCTGCCGCCTTGATTTAATCAAGAAGAATCTGTTTAATCTTAGGGAGTACCGCTTCTTCTTTATTGATAGTTGCGGAATAACTCTATAGGACAGTGTTTTCGGACACAACTCAAATTATCCTTTTCACTGTTTTTCCATATCGTTTACGCCAACAGAAAATCACACTGTAAAGATCAATAGAGTACCATGACAAAGTCTGATTTGAGTTTGCCTTGACTATAGGAGCTTTCCATGAGTATTCAGGTTTGTTTTTAAAAAATAAAAATACAAGTTTGTCAACCACTTAAGTTAGCATTTTGTTGTCATAATGAAAATACAAGTTTGTCTTCTTTTAAATAAAAAAAAGTAGCCTTTGCAGGGTGAGAAGATTAGTTCTTTAGAAAGTCAATGAATAATGTATAGTTCACATGAGAGATTCCAAGATAATTATGAAATGGTTTGAAATATAATTCATATAAATAAAGAATAAAAAACCGATTATATTTATTGTTTTTATTGGTTAAAATTTTATTTTAATTTTGAAATAATTAAATAATTTTTTGAAATATTATTGATAATTTTTTTTATAATATTTTATTTTTTAAGTATAAATTTATAAAAATTAAACATTAAATTATACCATCCATATATATTACATTTCATGATAGTACTAAAAAATAATATAACATGATATAAATTTATTTTTTAATTTATTTCAAAATAAAGTATCAATTTAAGCATGATCCCTATAAAAAGTGAAATTCATGACCTCATTTTCTTATGATAAATAGCATATTTAATATAGTGAGATGTTAAATATTATATGTAAACCAAAAAAGAACATCACATTCCTTATTATTGAAGAATTGCTTTTAGAAATCCTATCTTTAAAAGGTATGAATTTTAGCGGCAACTCAAATAAGACATTAAAGGTATGGCATAGTCGCCACTCAAGTGAGACTTTCAGCAACCACAAAAAAGGTCACACTTGAAAGCTTGTCTTTCAAGACTTGTAGCAACAACTTTTAGAATTGCTATTGTGATGCTTGTATAAGTCACCAATGAGAGGCGGACTTTCAAGTTTCAATAGCGATTTTTTTAGCCACCTCTAAAAGTTTTTTTTTTTTTAAAGTGAAGATTGAAAACATGGTTTTTAAAATTTAGAGGTCAAACTAAAACTTTGTATAAAATTTAAGGGTCATATGCATGCTTTTACATGTCCCAAAATTGTGTACTTTATATACATTATCCTATTAATTATATATTTATTTTACTAAGCACAAATATTAAAAGTAAGCATATTTCAGATTAAAAAAAGTAATCATGTTTGAGACAATATCCAATAATACTAAACTAAATGTGGGATTATTTATGGGCGATGAAAACAATGAGAGACGCTATGATTGGACCACAAGAACCCTGCAGGCCTCATAACAGCATAAGCCCAAATGAGATATGAGGGAATCTACAGGGTACAGAGGCAAGACCCAGTAGTAACTCCGATGCACTTTCCGGTTCCCAACAAACGTCCAGCTCTAAGTAATAATAATAAGACAATTTGAGAGAAATAAAATCAAGAAAATGTCGTAATGGAATAGAAGTTGCAACTTGCAAATTCACCCAGCTCACGTTAGCATCAATCATCTTTCTCGCCGGGTTTACTCTGCAACTTCTTTCCCTACTTTCCCAATTCACATCCTCTTCTTTTTATTCTTGAATTTTATTCCCTTTTTGTTCTAAAATTTACAGAACTTGTATTTGGGAAGCTCCGTTCTCGTGAAAAAGTTTGGAAATTTGGATTCTTTCATATCTGGGAACTATCAAGCTGCGTTTTTTCAGGTAAAATTGATGTGCCTTTGATTTGGGCTTGTTGATTTAGGGTTTTCCTCTGATTGGAACTGTAGTGATTGTCTTCGTTTCCGAGAAAGAGTTTGTCTTTACAAAGAAACAGAATTTGGTGAGTTCTCTCGGGGGGGAAAAATCACTTTTCTTTGCATGATGAGTAGTTGGAATATTGGTTGAAAGTTGATATTTGGTGATGATCTGGTTGTCCTATAATATTTTTCAATCCATGCCCTTACGAAAAACAGGAAAGATAGATTTTGGGGGCTGATTCAGGAACGTGGACCATTGACTTGGGACTGAGAAGTTAATGATCTTGCTGTCTTAAGGGCTTGCTGTTAGTTCTGTGGCTTTACTTCTTGCAATCGTATTTCATTTCAAAATGGATGACACTGAAGATGATGCAAAGTATGCTCCTAACCCATATGATGTAAGTCATCACCAAGATTATGGTTATTCAAATAGTCACAAACATCCAGTTGGGAGTTCTCAACATTCTCAGCCAGTTAGAAGTGAGTCTGTTGAAGAAGATAATGATTATGAGGAAGAAGACAACGGAGAACAGTTAGAACAGGAAGAAGAAGAAGAAGAAGACGACGAAGAAGAAGATAATGATGATGATGATGATGTTGATGTTGATCAAAGTAACAGCAATCAAGTTCCCCAGAAAGATGGCAACAACAATGGTGATGACGAAGAGGATGATGACATTGATGAGAATGGGGATGAGGATGAGGATGATAGTGATGATGACACTGCTGCTGCTAATGATGATAAGCTGAAAAGTTACACCATAAGGATTGGAGATGATTTAGAATCTCACCCAAAAAAGAGAAAGCTGAAGAGTTTGATTTCAACTTATGAATTTGCACCTCGTGTGCCTGCACCAGCAGCTGCAGCTCCTTCAGCTTCTAAACCATCATTTGGTGGCAGAAATTCCCTTACTGACTGGACTGAGCACGAGACATTTGTTCTTCTTGATGCTTGGGGTGAGCGGTTTATTCAGCGTGGTAAAAAGAGTCTCCGATCTGAGGAATGGCATGAAGTTGCAGAAAGGGTAAAAGAAGTTTCAAAAATTGAGAGGACAGATACTCAGTGTAGGAATAGACTTGACACGTTAAAGAAAAAGTACAAAAAGGAGAAGGCCAAATTTGCTGAAACGGGTAGCGGAACCAGCAAATGGGTTTATTTTAATAGGCTTGATAAGCTGTTGTCCTCTCCTCAACAACAAGCTGGTCTATCTTGTGGTTTGGACTCAGGAGAGTATGTTTTCTCGAACCCTCGAGTTTATTTGAACCGTGCAAATGTGTTTGATGAAATGAGGGATAGTCCAGGGAATTCAGAGTCTAATGGTGAGGAAGACTCAGTTGGACTTCAACCAAAGAATAAAAGTTCTAGAAGGAACAATGACGAGACTTCTTCCTTCAAATTACTTGCTGATTCCATTCAGAAATTCAGCGAGATATATGAGAAGATTGAAAATAACAAAAGGCAACAGATGGCGGAACTAGAAAAGATGAGGATGGAGTTCCACAAGGATTTGGAAATGCAGAAGAGGCAAATTTTCGAGAGAGTGCAGAAGGAGATTGTGAAACTGCAGCAGAGAGATGAGGAGGAAAAAGACGAATCTGCTGAGAATGGTATGTGATGTAATGTTTATACATTGTAGTTCTGTTTGTTATGTTGCATTGTATGTAGACAACTAGCTTTTGTACTTGGTATCTTATTCAGGGTGTTTTACCCCTTCAAATTTATGATAAGGCAAGACATTTTGCCAGGAATGTTACATGTTACCGAAATGAATACCGAGAACTACATAGTTCATACTGTATTTTTATTACCATGTTTAGGTTCATTTATAGTCTAGTCATTTGCATATTTCATAAGTAGTTGCCTGTTGTTGGCTTATTATGGGGGAAGGTTATTTCCATATTTCAATCTTTTTTGTACTATATAGATGCTTCTTTTGCAATCATTCATTCTGATTTCCATTTCCCTTACTGGAGTTTTGATAAAGTGGTCACTGGTCAGCTTCCACAAGAAGAGATATTTGTGAAAGAAGAAGACTTGTAGATCCCTATTTCTTAGAAGAAGGATGTTTGAAGATGTAGTTGATGAAATTGAATACTAACGAGGGTCTGTCTGGTTTCTAGAAAGATTGGTAATGGAGTAGAAATGGAATATCTATTATCATGAATGTGTTTGGTGTGATATTAAGAATATGGGAAGGTTTTTTTTTTTATTTTGGTTAAATGAATGTACCAAAATGCCCTCAGAATACGCATGATGGGGAGGGTATAAGTTGTGTGGATGAGAGGGATGGGATTGAATATTGAAGGTATCCCCATTACATGAAATCTAACAGTGAGTATTTCCATGAGAAAGATGATTTAGGTATGAAGGAAGTCAGCCAAACGGGTCTTTAAGTGCCAGTGCCTTGCAAATTCAACTTCACCAATTCAAACATTTTCAACTTCAGAAGATTTTCTATGTCTTCTTATTTTAATCAAAGTAGTTGCTGTTTGGGTCTCTTTCACAGCTTTAAAGGACATTTAATTCAGTCAAGTAGCCTTTTCAGACTGTTGGAAAAGAGTACCCTCCAAGGCAAGCTATGACTCAGTTTGATATATGTCTGTGTGTGATTAAAAAAGAATTGAAAGAATTATAAAGGATGTTTCTTTTGGGAATAAAAAGATTGGTCGGAAATTGTCAGTGAATACCTGCCATAGCATGTTTCTTGATTTTCGATTGTTCATTCATGGCTAAAAATTTCATGAAGACAGATTTTCACAATAAAATTCAGAGAGTTTACTCTTGCCATGCCAATCTGCTGCGTCTCAGAAAGTCATTTCTACGTTCACTTTACAGCTTACAAGTGAAAGGTCAGATCAAACCACGACCCCGCCCCAACAAAGGCTATCAATGTGTTGTGTTGGTGTCATTATTAATTTTCTTACAAAACCTGAGTTGATAGTGTGTTTGTTTGAGTTAGCAGTAAAAATTGTTTCTTCAATATGATTTATATTGTACGAGGTAAGTATGAGAGATGGGTTTTATTTTAACATACGTTAACGTTCTTTTCTAACGCCAACGCAAAGAGGTACTGTATTTCTTTAAAATTTGAGCTTTTGCTCTAATAATTAATTTCCTTGTCAACTTTTTCAAGAAAAACCAACTCATGCGAGGAATAAAAGCCTGCCTGATAATGAACATATCATATCCATACAATTTAAACATAAACACATCAAATGAGTCAATATCCTTAATCTGCCCAATTCCTTTGCTTTCTCCACAAACTTCACTCTGTTAATAAGTTCAACTTGAGATGTTTTTTATCCTGAACGAATGACTAATATACTTCCCAAACTCTGAACAAGGTATTAACTTTTCATGAAATAAATTCTTTTTAAAACAAGACAGTAACGAACAAAATGCTTTTTTAAAAAAAAAAAGAAAAAAAAAGAAAAAAAGAAATAGGGTTAAGGTGCTTGAATATCCATAAACATTTACCAAAAGTGTGCCCTGTTATACTCTTTGGAGGTGTAAAAATACCTATAAACATTAAAAATATGAACAAAAATGTCAACACCATTTAAAATAACCTAACATCATAACATGCATATACAAAAGGGCCATCGGCCCCAATAAAAAGACATTAACAGTATTAAGTTAAATTTAATGGTGCCGATATCTTTACTCCAATTATAAATGTTCATGGACATTTTTGCTCTTGAGAAAAGTATACGTCATTGGACGCCCTTTGAATAAAAAATATGGTAAAAAACATAATCAAGGTGCACTTGCAAGAAAGAAATGGAAGTAAATTCTTTGAAACAGCCGTCTAACATTAACTTCAGAAACCATACACAAATAAGAATAACCTTCAGTATCCCCGAGAGAATCGGCCTCCTGCCATCATTTGGGAAAAATAGACAACTAGCACTATGAATTTCCCTTGATAACAAAAAGAAACAAAAATTGGATTCCAAATACAGCCACAATAATAATAACTAAATATCTGTAACCACGAAACCAAGAGGGCAGTAAACCAAACATCCCAGAAGTAGAGCCACTCTCTCTCAACCCCACCTCATTCATATTCTTGTATAGAAGTGAGAGACTAAACCAACAAGTACACTTATGCTGCGCCTGAATTTTCTGACTTATCAGTCTCCATTGGTTCATCAGTCGACTCTGGTGGGGCCTGGTCTGTGTTGTCGCCTGCATTAGCGTCTTCCAGAGGTTGCTGGTGCTCACCACCCTGAGGAGGAGGCTGAGGTGTTGCTGGCGCTTCAGGAGTAGCCGGCTTGGCTGGCCTTGGTTTTGTCATAATTGGCTTAGAGAACCTGTCGAAACATTCAAAAAATTGGAACCCATAATGAATGAAATATTAGATGCATGAGAAAATTACCTTGCAGCGAAAGAAAGGGCACTACAGAATAAATAAGCAATTTTAGTGGTAGGTTCAATCCTCCCCAAGACCCCAACTCCAATAGTTCACAAGCAGCAATTAGGTTCGGTCTCAATTTAACTACTACCTCCGGTCTGTAATATGAGTGCTAGTAAGGGGGTTAGATTTGGTACTAAATATAAGATACTAATCTATTTCATCTCTCATATTTATCATTTTTTCCTAAACTAATTTACATAACTTATAAATTGATATATAATCTACTGTTACACATTGGTATTTTAAAGAGATCAAATCACACTTGTTATAATTAACTAAATTGCTTTATTTTCTTAATATAATCAAATCAGTTAACTAGTGCTCTAATATCAAGGATCAAAGGGAGTACTACCGAATATACTGAGTAATGATATCAGTGACACAATGGTGTCAGGGAAAAAACCTACAGTATGCTGCTAACCTAACATTTGACCAAGTACAATGGCCAAGTGAAGAAAACCACAGAAATAGTATACAGGCAGGAGCATGCCATCTAAAACACCTGAAAAGAATGCCATCAAACCAGCAGAATGAACAAAATCATACATACCTATCGACTGCCTCGGCTTTCTTTCTTACTTCAGCCGACAAGAGTACAGGGTTAGCATATTTTGGAAGAGAGTCCTGCTGCTGCTGCTTCTCCCTAAGCCAAGCTTCGGCTTCAACACATTCATTGAGGACCTACAAACAAATAATTAGATAAACAGTTTCAAACGCCAATAACAGAGGGGTGTATAAGAATAGACAATTTACCTTCAGTTTCTCAGAAATGTCAATGTGATCAAATTTGGGATCGTTTGACATTGCAGCTTCCCTGTAGCTAGTAATACAATAAATCAACTGATTGATTACTGTGCCCCTCTCCATGTACTCCTTGTAACGCTCTTCAATTGGATCACCTTGCTGCAATTGGATACAAGTCTCTAATTATATTGCAAATTCAAGCCACCATGAAAATGACTCTTTGCCACTCATTTTTGTGCACAAGAACAAAGGTAAGGAGGACTTTTTAATGCTACTGGTTATTTTTGTTTCTTTTCTTATGGCGAGGGGAGCAAGGTGATGTAAAATTTAATTTCTGAAACTTTCTTACCTTCTTCAGTTCCTCAAGTTTGGCAACATAGACACCTTTAGTTTCATCCTCACCATCTTCATATAACCAGTCTTCCACCTCCTGAAGTCTAGTAGTAAGTGCCTCTTTCTCCGAGTCAGCGACAAAATCTTGGTATTTGTCACAGAGCTGAAGTGATAAGAGTAATGTTAGATCCAGAAATCATCGAAAGACAGGCATTTACATCAGATGTAAGGATAACTAAAGGAAGAATAATCCCACCTTGTTTCTCATGTCATAAACATAAGCCTCAACAGCATTCTTCTTTTCTTTTGTTTCTTCCATAACTCGATCTTGCAAAGCCATTTCAAACTCCTTCTCTACAGCTTTCTGGACATCTGAATGACTCAGTGCACCATATACCAACTCTGTCACATGTATGTTTGTTTTCTTGACCTTTTTCTTTGGAGCCTCAACCTGCAATTGAAAAACATCAAACAAGAGTCAGTCAAGTCATAACATCTTATTCATTAATGATGCTTAAACACATATCTGAAGTACAAACTTTAACCAGTGAAGAGTATATAAGGCAATGCATGATTCTGCTTCGTAAAGTAGTTGATGTGAAGAGTAGACTTCAATCCCACAAAAGAAGGAATTCATAGTTAACATCCATTACAGAAGCATTCAAACACGGAAAATTCAAAGTAAAACCCAAAAACATAAGCCTCTATTAATAATTGTTGAATTAGAAAAAATTGTTGAATTAGAAAAGGCAATTATAGTATTAGTATAAGTGAATTATCAGGCTGCTCATTAAAGATAAATCAACTACATAAACTTGAAACTCATTTTATTACCTGATGATGATGGGAATATGCATAGTATAAAAAGAGGTTAAAAAAAAGCATGGTGATGGCATGCAGAAGAGATGTAATATAACAGCAACTTATCATAAACGGAAGGCAGTTCCTAAACTGTCAGTGCCTTCCTCCAGTGCAGCATTGGACAGATGAGCCATTCAGGCTGTGTGAGAGACAATGAAGCACAAGGGGCTTTGAAGCATTAAATACACATCATTGAACATTGCTCATATGGCTGTGGCACAACCATACGAGAATTTTAATACCAGAACTGTACTATTGCCCAGCACGCCATGGTGCACCATTGTTGACTATGATCTCACCATCAACTCATAATCACCAAGCATTCTATTAAAGTAACAGCTAATCCTTACGGGTTGCATTTTTTATTGTGAAAAAACTCCAGAATTCGGGAAACCACAAGATATTGATATAAGATCATAGCAACATAGATCCTATTGCAGATTCTGAAATAGCTTTAATTAAAATCAAAGATCTGAAAATACTGGAATATTCCAGTTATGAATACCAACCTTGGTATCAGTCTCCATCTGCACAGGCTTATCCCCAGTCTCAGAATTGCCATTTTCCAATCCAGGGGCATCAGCAGTTGCCTTGGCATCTTCCATATCAGCATCAGCATCATTGGAGCTTGGAGGGGCTGCAGCGGCCTCAGCAGCAGCAGCGGCTTCAGCAGGAACTTCATCAGTGTCCATCTTGGCACTTTCTCCAGCTGTTACTTTGACAACTGGAACCTCAACTTCCTCCTCCTCTAGAAGCTAAACAGAATAGAAAAACGTTAAACTAAATTAACAAATATTCTATACTTTAATACAGTAACCTCCCAATAGAAGTCATAGAAGAGGAAAAAATTAGCAATCATAGCCACAATCATCCTTAGCCTAGAAACTTACAGTTGCCGAGTCAACGGATACAATTCCATGCAGATTCAATCGTACTCTCAGTTTAATTTTTGCTTTCTCAACTTTTGTAGACGGCAAAGGACCAATCTGCATACAGTCAAGGGTCAAAGATTATCCAAAAAAAGGATTTACATAGCATAAGAAGGAGCAAAAGCCTTACCGTATATGTGCTGATCTTTGGAGGTGCCTGCACCTCACTCACATCAGCATACTGTATATCAACAGAAAATGTTTCTGACCTAAAGAATGTCAGAGCCTTGATGCTTGGTATGATATTTCCTTTAGAGAAAACAACAGTATTCATCTGCTTATCTGGTTCATTCTCCTGTAGATCTGGACCAGAACCTTTCCATGATAGAAAAATTGGGAAAGGAAAGCTTTCATTAACCTTCATATTCATCAAATAGAGAGATATATCAGATGTAAAACCAAGCTTTTGGATAATTCAGTAAGAACATTAGCCACTAAAGAGCATGATAAATTCTAAAATCATAATTCCTAAAACAAAATCAAAATGGGCATGCACAATCCCTAAAGGCTAAAACACGCTAGGGAGTGGGGGGAAATTACCTGAAACTCTCGTACTTTAAATGTTGGACTAAGAATAGCACATTGCAAGGCACAACCCTTGGCAACACACTCACTTGCATTCATTGTCCGCCTAGGTTCCTTCTTGAAAAACTCAGTCAATATCTTGTTTATAGCTGGTATGCGAGAAGCTGAACCAATTACCTCGACCATATGTACATTCTCAACTGTAAGACCTGCTTCTGCAAGAGCCTTCTCCAAAGGTTTTTTAACACGTTCCAATATTGGAACACTTAATTGTTCAAATTCGTCACGCTTGATCAAGCCCCTAACGTCTTTCTCGTCCATCAAGCATTCAATATTAAGAGGTGCTTCAGGATTTGCACTGAGCACCTTCTTCAGCTTCTCACAAGCAGCTCTTAGCCTTAGACAAGCCCTGGCATTCTGGAAAACATCAATCTTGTACTCTTCCTTGAACTTTGCAGAAAAGTGATGGAACAAAACCTCGTCAAAATCCCTACCACCAAGAGATCTATCAAATGAATGAGCCAGAACTTTCAGCTGCCCCTTCTTAAATCCAGCAATGCACACTTGCATGCTGGCATGCCCAACATCCACAAATGCAACATTTAGTTGATCATTTTCAGGGAGATCTGTCTTATAAATTCCATAGGCCAAGGCAGTCGCTGTTGTTTCATGAATCAGGCGAAGTGGGTGCAAACCTGCAATGGTAGCTGCATCCAAAACCGCCCTTCTCTGAAGATCAGTGAAATAAACCGGAATTCCAATGCAACAATCAACAACTGCTGCCTTCAGATTCTTCTCAGCTATGCCTTTAAGATCTGAGAACACCATTCCCAGCACTTGTGTTGGTGTAAATGTTTTATTTTCACCCAAATACCTCACATGAATTAATGGATAGCCATCAGGCCCTTCAGTCACCACAAAAGGCAATGACTTCAGATCCCGCTGCAACTCTGGGTCAGAGAACTGTCGACCAATTAGTCGCTTGATCTGTGAGATTGAATTCTTTGGGTTCATCATAGTAGATGCAGCCCCAGCTGTTCCAATAAACCGTTGCTTATCACCAAAACACACAACTGCCGGAGTTTCTCGTTTGGACTCATCATTGAGCACGACATCGATCCCTCTCTGCCTTGCAACAGCAACAATGCAGCTCTCATTACCAAAGTCAAAACCGACCACGCTCATTGTTACAAAAACTGAATTGATCCCTCAGAATTAGGTCTGCCAGCCAAGAAGAATACCTGGACCAAAAAAACCATCATACTTACCTCCCATAAATGTCCACTAAAGTAAGGAAATTGACGAAAAGAGAAATGACTATGCAGACATAAAGAAAACCGTTTGAGAGATAGTAAAGGAATGACTATTAATTAAATGCCTCATAAAGTAGGTAACATTTTGTCTGGGAGGAAGGAGGCGTTCTTAATCACTTTATAATGACGAGATCACATGCCTAAGAAGTTCTATGTCCCTAACATCGGTCAGAAGTTGCCAACATCAATAAGCCTAGCACGTAAATAGCAATTTTAAATAAGCAATTCTACCAGTTCACGTGCTTATCACTTCCATCAAATCCATCCAATCAAAATCGAGCAAAAGAAAAACGATACTTTGAACTAAATCCTGCTCCCAGCCCGTACTTCCAACAATGAACCAGAAAAATACAACGCATGATACCAGGTGCCGCAGACGAAGCAGAAAACCAGGTAAAATTAAAACTTCCAATCAATGCAAACATTATCAGATACGACCAATTAGTAATTATACAGTAACTCGACAGAGTCCAAACAAAATGCACACAAAGACATGAACACAACGAAGTCGCAGATCTACAATCTCAAGAGGGATCAAAGTAACCCAAAGCTATTTGGCAAAAAGAAAAAAGAAAAGGAAAAAGAACCCAAAGCTATACGAATCCTGTAGAAATTGGAATAGGGTTTACCTGGCGTAGGGATCCAAGGGATGAGGAAAAGAGAGGAGGTTCTGGAACAATCTGAAACCTTAGACGACCGAAGGTCCAATGAGTCGACGAGACTTATAAGAAGGCCAGAGGAGTATATGTGTGGACGGCTTGTACGGTGATGTAGAGTTAAGGTTTTAATTTACATATATTAAAAAGGAAAAACAATTCTCATGATGATAAGAGAAGTATTTTTTCATGTCATACATAAAATAGTGGGACTCATATATATATATATATATATAATTAGCATTATCTATATATGTAAGTCCCACTATTTTATGTGTATGTAGGAATTTTCTTTTTCTTATGTAACATGAGAAGTTTAAACCCCATTAAAACAATATATAAATTAATTATTTGTAATTGATATGAAAATTACCACTATTGATAAATTTTTTTTTAAAACAATAATAAAAACTCTCTTTTCTAGGTAGTTTAAGGGGGGAAAACTATAAATTTATGAGAGAAACAAACTGTGGCTTTTAATTTACATATATTATAAATACATTTAAATTTATTATTTGTAAAGATTGGTATTGATTTTCTAAAATCTATCCCATAAATGAAAATTAATATTGATAAAAAAAAATTGATAAACAACTCTCTTTTATAGGTAGTTTAAGGGAAACAAAATATAAATTTATTATACACTGTGGATTTTAATTTACATATATTAAAAAATATATAAATTAATTATTTGTAAAGATGAGCATTGATTTTTCTAAAATCTATCCCAAAAATGACAATTAACATTATATAGAAAGGTTCTATAAGAGAGGTATTGTTAAGCAATTTTGGTTGTCTGTGCTTGTTTTAACTTTTTACAAATTAGTGAAATAAGTTTTATCTCATTTTTTGAGAAGTGTTTAAATTAAAAGCAAAAAGGAAGCAACAACTATGGACTACATATTGAAACCTCGTCATAATCCCTTACATCTGATTGCAACATGGGTCGGTCCGGATGTGCCTAGGCTTTGCTATAATAATCATTTCATGTTAAGACTAATAATCATTTTATGTTATTTAAGTTAGGTATCACTAGTTCTGCTATCATTGATGAGTGCCCCAATTATTTAAGAAACTGGGTTGAGCATGAGTAGCCAATGACAGAGGTTCCAATGCGTGTAATTAGTGATGACCTTCTAATGTTAGTTGTCTGATTCCTAAGTAAGGTTTAAAAAAATTGAATTTTTGAACTTGCTCCATTTGTGTAATTTTCTTCTGTTATGTCGGCTTCGTGCCATCTTCTTTATCAAAAAATAATAATCATTTCATGTGTAAAGCTAGGGGATCAAATTAAGTAGGGAAAATACCCCTTAAGGCCCAAGTAATAAAAAACAAAAAATTATAAAAAAGACTTAAAAATAGTCACATGTCAAAAAAGACCTAAAGACTTTTTCTGGTATTATTTCATAAACGTTAACAATTATATCAGTATAACATTCACAATTAAATTAGTAGACGTTAACAACAATATCCTAACAACTAAATCAGTATACGTTGATAACTATATAAACATACGTTAATAACTATATCAGTGCATGTTAACAGCTATATCCGTATAATGTTTTCTGAAATAATACTTGAAAAGGTTCTAAGACATTTTCTGACATCTAACTTTTCTTTTGGGGGTTTTTTTTTTTTGACAATTTTTTGGTTACTTAGACCCTGAGATGAATTTTCCCAATTAAGTAGGAAAACTTTGAAGGTGAATTTAAATACGTTGCAGAATTTTCAGTCGTAGCACTCAAATATGTTCGTGTATGGGATACGTTATATGGCAATTGGATTGTGGAGTAACGCCACATGTACAGAAACAATATGAGAGAATGACTTTTAGGTCCTAATCAAGAGAAATAATATCAGAAAAGCCCTTATTAACAAGTGAACAGAGGAAATTAACAAGTGAATTAGTTACCATTAGTAACTTATGAGACTTGTCAATATATTATTTTCTTTGGTTGAGACCTATATATCATTGGATCTGGATTGTCTCAGTATTGGATCCCTAAGTATCGTTCCATCTAGGTCGTCCAAAAGTTGATATAAAGGTCTAAAATCATTATGTCAAAAACCGTGCGCGGTTTTTATAAAAATTTTAAAAATCTCTTTCTGGCCGTCAGATTCATTTTTTGACAGCTTAGATTTACTTCTGAGGGATACTGAGGCACTTGGGAAATCTACTTCCATATATCATTCTCTCATACAATATTAGATGTGCGAATTTTTTTGGCTTGGGAAGGTCACATAATTACTTCTCAGAATTGGTGTTGGTACTAGTCATTCCAAATGGTTTGCTTAAGCTTGTTTTTGGAATATAAGCAAGGATCCTGCTAAATCTCTGTGTGGGGTCATGGGAATTTCTCCTATTGTTTGTAATGCAAGCCTGCCTTTTCATTATTTTTGTTTTTTTTAAAAAAATTAAAGCACCAATACTATGTACATTTTCTCAACACATAAGTACTCTGATTTAGGTAAATCTCATTGATAAAATACTCAATGCAGACATTTAATTTCCCTAATATTACTAATTAAATAAACATATAATTCAAAGGTATTCGAATTATTGTATTTGAAACAATTATCGCTTTAATCAACAGTAATTGATTAAGGGTTGCAAGAAGTACCTAAGCATTACTTATGCATATGTCATCTTAATCACATGTTTTTTTGGGGGATAAATAATCAATTTTTTAGCGACAAAAAAAAAAGTGAATTTTTTTAGTAATGAAAAAGTGTATTTTTTGTAATATAAGAGCCCCAAACAGGATGCATGAATTTGAAGCATAAAAGGGAGGAAATTAGTTGATTCTAAGTAGGTGTTTTGATAAACTTATTAGTTATTTTGTAATCTACAATGTTTTTGTCTTGTAAAATATAGAAGTACTTATTTTACGGCACGTTTGGAATAGCGGTGGTAAGAGTAGCTTATATTTTTAATAAACTTTTTTATTTTTATGTGATTTGTGTTTATAATAGCGGTGGTAAAAGTGACCTTTTTTTTTTTTCCTGATGAACACTTGTTTGGCATAGCTTTTAAAAATATAGATAGAATGAAAAATGACTAAAAATGACATGAATATCTAACACACACATGTATATATATATATATATATTGTATAAAATGTGATAATTTAGGATAAAAATTAAAAATAAATATAAATTTGCTAAATAAAATAATAAAATTACCATTAAAAAATTATAATACAATGAAGCGCTTAAATAAACCTATCCTCTATAAGGTGGTTCCTGTAACATCCTGAATTTTGAATCTAATATCTTGAACATAAACCTATTTTGGGAAGACTAGTAGGCTCTATTTTTGGAAAGTGATAAATTTGAAATCAGTATTTTGTGGGCCCCGTGAATAGTATTTACTATTCACGTATACGTTTTTACTATTTACAAATACGTATTTAAAAAATATATATATATATATGTTATTCGCAAATACGTATTTAATACTTGAAATTTGTGAAATATGAATAGTGTTCACTATTCACAAATACGTATTTACTATTTAAAAATACGGCATTTACTATTCCTAAATACGTATTTACTATTCATGCGGGACCCACAACCAAAATAATTCTTCCTCCCGACACAAAACTCTCGTGAACTTTGAAAATTTTGTCAGCGGGACCCACTCAATAATAATTTATTATTTAAATAATATTATATTATAATAATAAAATAATATATATTATATTATATTATTAAAATATTATTAAAATTTTTAAAAAAATGTTCACGGGGCGGCTAAGAGTCACGGGAAAGTTTTCTTTTTATAATTTTGGGAAAATTACGTAAAACGACCCAAAGACGAAAATTACACTTAAAGACCCATTTTCCAACTATAAATAGACCTTCCATTTCATTTCATTCTTCACAACTTCTAAGAGCCATAGAGAGAGGTAGAGAGAGAGAGAGAGAGAGAGTAGAGATATTTGCTTGAGAGTTATAATAGCTGGTTGGTGATTCGGGTATTAGCAAGTAACAGGTAACTCTGAATATTCTTCCTTATACTTGTGAATTATGTATGATTATAAATTTGTTTGTTTACTATTTTGGCAAGAATATTTAGAAAATATTTATGGTTTTAAGATCTGGTGTGGGAACTTTGATTTGCAAATCTGCAGAGGTACTATTTATACGTACGTTACTATTCACGTATACCGTATTTACTATTCACATTTACTATTCACGTATATCGTATTTACTATACACGTATACCGTATTTACTATTCACATTTACTATTCACGTGTACCGTATTTACTATTCACATTTACTATTCACGTATACCGTATTTACTATTCATTTTACTATTCACGTATACCGTATTTACTATTCATAATACTATTCACGTATACATACCGTATGTACTCTTCATTTTTACTATTCATGTATATATACCGTATTTTACTATTCACAGATACGCATAGTATTTACTATTCATAAATACGCATATTGATGTATAAAACTTTATGGTATAATAATGCATTATTTTGAGTGAACATATTCATCATGGCGGTTGTATTATGATGGGTGGAGTAAGGAGGGATTTGAATGATAAGAATGATTTATGCCACCACTCGGTGCACAGTGGATGGTACTTGTTTCAGGGCCCCATCTTCCATGTTTTCCTCTGGCCGGGATTTCATTGGAGTTGTGGGACATGTGACACCTCCTTAGTTATTTTAAAGGAGGGGAGCCATAGTCCAGATTTAAGCTCTATACCTTTGGCCGGGTGTATCTTAAGATTTGGTGAGCTTGGAACAATTCAGTCAAATGAATAAGTTTCTATTGGACTATGTGTTAGCCTATGGCTCCAGTCAGCGGTATACGGATGGAGGTGGTATAAGGGAGGCTGCATACTGCATAATGCATTTCTGAACAGATCAAGGATTTGATAGACTGATGAATGATTTGTAAAGACATATGATGAGAACTTCTGAAAAAAAATATTTATATATATAAAGTCATATTTTATTATTTTTTTTTTGTATTGATAACTACTTTTACAAATAATCTTTGTAAGAGAAAGTATGGTATATATTTATATTTATGAAATAAGTTTATGCCTTTTTATCATACATTATTTACTTGTATGCGGTGGAAATATTCAGTAGTTACTGAGATGTGTAATCTCACCCCATATTATCATTTTTCAGGTGAATAACTTAGTAGAGATCAAGGGAATGCACCCATGGAGTGAGCTTTGTAGGCTCTTCTGTACTCCTTTAGTTTATGTTGTGTTATTTTATTTGCCATGAACCTAAAAGACTTCCGCATTTTAAAATAACTCTTATTTATTGGATTTATTTTGGCCATGTATAAATGGATTTCTACCTTTGGCCATATTGTAAATATGTGTTTGAGTGTTGAATATCCTATATTTGGAGGTGTTACTAATATTTTGGCCAAGATTTTGGTATTGAAAATGAGGCGTTACAGTTTCTGATTTGATCATGAAGTCACTGTAAAGCAGTAGAAGCTCTAACAATGAGCTTCAACAACAAACCTACCTCAACCCAAGAAACCCATCAAACAGTAATGACATCCCAAACACTCAATTATCAGGGTTTTCCTCTCGATGGATTTTTCCCCCCTCTTGATGGAGTTTTTTTTTTCCTCATTAGATATTATCCCAAATACACCCATGAAAAGAAGAATTATTATAAAGCCTTAAAGACGTAATTTAATCACCTAAAAATTCAATAAACTATAAAGCATGTAATGACATGTTTTAATAGAGTAAATGACAACAAGCTAGATTTTGCTACTAACTTGCTTTTGTTGAAGCTTATTCTTTGACATTATTGAGCTTGATGAGCTTTTCTGAAAATTGGGATTGATTTAGGGAAAATGAAGAATGAAGAAGGCTATGGGAATGTAGCAAGACATTTATAGATGAAGGAGAATTCAGAGAAAAGCATGGTTTTTGTTGAAATTCATGCTTGTTGGTGAACTCCGAATAGACATTAAAGTGAGATTAAAATATGAATGATGGAATGGATTCCTTGACTTTGATTCGATGCTAAGCATCCATTCCAACATGTTTTAGGCCTTTCACGCACCACTCCTTTCGTTGACCTTTCTATCCCACTCCTTTTCATCCATATATTAAAATTTTAATTACGTACCACTCTTGTCCTTGTTACTGTTGTTAAAGAAATTTTGGGTTCTAAATAGGGAAAATCTATCTTAGGGCTCAAATAAATAAAAAATTATCAAAAAAGACCCAAGAAAAAATCACATGTCAAAAAATGCTTAGGACCTTTTCTGGTATTATTTTATAAAACGTTAGTGGTTAACGTGTACTGATATAGTTATTAACGAGTATTGATTTAATTGTTAGGATATTGTTATTAATGTTATTGATGATTTAGTTGTTAATGGTCTACTGATATTGTTGTTAATATTTATGAAATAATATCAGAAGAGGCTTTAGAGCTTTTTTTTGACATGTGACTTTTTCTTAGACTTTTTCTGACATTTTTTTATTAATTTGAGTCTTGAGGTAGATTTTCCCTTCTAAATATAAGTCCACTTAGAAGGCTATATTAATGACACTTTTTTCTTCCAAATTTATCCATATTGAGTTCTTGTTGGAAACAGAGAAATACAATAGAGATGTGAGAATGATTTATAAATTTGGAGAGAGAAAATTTTAATAAGAACAAATAAGAAAATTTTTATCAATTTAAGACATATTCAATGCCTTATCATTAGTTACTATTAATATGTCAGAATTAATCAAAACCAACTTATAATAAATATCAGAGTGCTAAATGATACCCTGCAAAATGTTTTGGAAGCATTAACCTTTCAGTTTGGTGTGGTTAGTAAGTCATTTGAAAGATTCGCAATGACGTTATAATATACAAGCATGAAAACTTTCTTATAAAAATTAAAATGTGAGAGGTAAAAACTAACAAGTTCAAATCCGTTTTTAATTCAAATCATTAGTGTCTACCCTTCTAAATAAATTAAAAAAAAAATCTATTACAGATAAATAGGTGAGTATTATCTATTTATAACTTTTATATTTATATTTGCTCAATGTTTATATCACCTTAGTCCAATTTATAACTCCATTTTAATTTAAAATTTTGATATTTATTATTAGTCTAGCTTTAAAGTAATAAATGTGTGTGTGTGTGTGTTTTTTAAACTTTTTTTGGCCCCTCTTAATTACAATAAACAAATAAAAAGAATTTATTCATATTGACTTTTGGAATCAATCATAGATAATTACAAAATTGAAAATTTAGCCTATAATTAATGAGTTAATTAACTCTCCTCGATATGTGAGAGTTATTTCATTTAGATTTATAAATAAAACTAGAGTTGTATATTTGTACTAAATGAGAAAATGTTGCTTTTATATAATATTTTTATTAAAATATTGATATTATATTAAAATGCAATTAATGCCAAGGTTTTGAAACCCGGATCGATGACTGAATCAGTCGGGTATTGGGTTAAGGGTTAGTGGGTTAGACCAGAGTCAACCCAGGCTAGACCGGTGAGGTATAAAAAAATTAGAAAATAATTAATTTCTTATTACACAAACCTAAATTTCACATACTATATACCATTTCAATACTTTAGATTAGTCATATACTTCAATACTTGTGACATATTTAGATATTTAAATCAAATTGCCTTAAAAAAAAAAAAATTACTGGAACCGAGTTGATCCTTGTAACCCGACCGGTTTACACCGTTTCACTAAGTCAGTCCAATTTTGCACCAAACTAAACCGGTTCTACAGCCGGTTGACCGGTTCCCGGTCTGAACGGCGGATTCGGTTCGATTTCACAAACCATGATTAATTCATGAATTTTCAAATGCTTTTTATGAATTTGTTATCTTTTATGTACCATGACGAGGAATAATATGAAATATTAGTGTTTGTGTGCATTAGTTTTTACAATTTTATATATTTTTCATATCAACGACTGGGATCAACGAGAACTGTAACGATTGTAACTATAACGATCTTTGACCAACTGATTCTTTATTGCAGGTTTCGATTAACGCCTAAGCATTTTTTTTTTAATAAAAAAAGCATTGAGAAAAAAAAAAAACAGAGAATAAAGTTCTTCTCGAATCAGTCCTGTTTCTCTACTGCTCGGATTGCAACTTTGCTTTTCCCGATCTCCCTTCCAGTCCTAAATGTTCGAACACTCCTCGGCTTCGCCGTCGCGGTCGCCGCCGGAGCTCGCTCCAACGAGCTTTCACGAAAACCGTTAATTAAATCCACGTAAGCACTCAGTACATACTTGTGCAACTTCTTCTCGTTCAGGTTCAAATAACAGAGCAAGAGCTCCTCCATAAATCCCCAGTCTACCATCCCGTGAGTTCTCAATCTCGCATCCACCATTCCCTTCATCGATCGCCGGAAGTCCTCATACTGGTTCGCCGACCAAGCCAATAGCACTATGCTCTCCCCAGAACCAGAAGACTTGCAGTCACCGAGAAGATCCGGAAAATCCGGGTTGCCCCGATCGGATCCTGGTATAGGATCTATTTTATTTTCTTCAGAAACTCCGTCATCGGTACTGTTGCTATCGTTATTCTCGGTAGTATATTCGTCGTCGCCGAGGAACAGAGATTTGAAATTCTCAAAGAGAAAACGATCAACATCTGATAAAGTTGCTGCGTCGTCGTCGCTTCCTCTGGCGACGGCGAACGAAGTGGTTTTGGGTTGCTTGCAACCCGAGAGCATCCGTTTGATCGGAGATGAAGAAGAAGATGAAGAAGAAGCTGGGTGGATCAGGGGACGAGACTTTTTGAGCTTGGAGAGGAAATAGGTAAAGAATTTTTTAATCTTCTCCGACATTGTTGAGCTTGACATGATTTCTAAGGAGTGAAGGGAGATCAGAGAAGAAGGATGAAGTAAGTCTGTGAATTTTGTTGAGCTTTTAAAGACATGCACTTGACTTGAAGGAGAAAGGGGTGATGAAAATCATGATTATGGTTCATGTTCATGTTTATCAGCAAATCCTCATATATTAATGTGGGATTGGATTATATTAATTGAGGTGGATTTCTTCACAGTTACTCTTTGACTTTGAACAAATGTTTCCAAACACGTGGAAACTAAGATCACCACGAAAATAAATCAATCACCCCTATTTAATACTCCTTTTAATTGGCTCTTAATATAAACCATATTTATATATTTATATTATTAAATTCGCGAATTGATTCACCGAATTTATCATTTTTATGTGAGCGAATAGTAGGTAAACTCGTACCAATTATAAACTTAGTTAAATTCACGAGTTTACACATTGAATTTACGGTTTTTACATTTTTAGCTTACAAAATCGTATTAATTTCTTCTTAAACTCATGTTAAGTTTTTTGATTTGATCATGTTTAGAGGATTTATATATGAATTTTATGGAATTTCTTTATTAAATATGAGAAATTATGAATATTGATGGATTTAAATTTAATTATTTGGATTAAAAATATATTTAAATCAAATTGTTATATTTTTATATTTTAATTATTTAATTATACACTATTAATACCTATTTAATGATAAAAGTAAACTCTTATAAATTTACTATTCAAGTTTATAATACGAGTTTACATCACTGTAATGAATTTATTTAAACTCGTAAGTTTGACAACTTTGCATATTTGATCATATTAAGAAAGTTAGGTAAAATAATTAATATGATATGTTATTTTTACAACTTTTTCATTTTTTTTCTTATTGGATTAAGGGTTTCCCCTTTCGAGGTTTAGAACATAAAAAGTTTTTACTTCTTTCAATATAATAAGTGTGCTTCGCAAGTTCAAACTTGTGTTATATTTTTTTTACGGAAGT
The DNA here is from genome assembly GCA_034222035.1 of Acacia crassicarpa. Classification (NCBI taxonomy): domain Eukaryota; kingdom Viridiplantae; phylum Streptophyta; class Magnoliopsida; order Fabales; family Fabaceae; genus Acacia; species Acacia crassicarpa. The sequence goes on along the minus strand of JAWXYG010000019.1, from coordinate 116,383 downwards.
GAGATTGTTTACCATCTCAGCTAACAACTTGTTGGTCTCATTTCTTTTTTCTTTTTTAATTATTGTTGAGTGAGCATTAATAGAGATAAATTAGGAAAATATTTTCAAAAATAAAAATATGAATTCTATTTAGGACTAAGATTAACTTCAAAATATATTTTATATTTATAAAAGAGTATCAATATACTTATATAAAATACAATTTTTTTTTAAATCCATTATTCATAAGCTACTGAAAGTGCTTATTGTAATTGACACACATTCAATGAACTTATGAGCCCCATAAATGATACAGAAGACATAGGTCACATTTTAAAAATACTAGTAACTTATTTCTTTAAGATTATTAAAGTTTTTTAATTCTTCAGACTAAGATTTTTCAAAAATCTTCATTGATAATTTTGCTTTAAGCATTGTCCATCTATGTTATATTTTGAATCAAGAACTTGCTAAAAGCATATAAGAAACTGCATAATAATTTGTTTCTAAATTATTTATGCTTTCGATGAGCCATTGCTTTAATTAATGGAGGTAAACAAATCCATTTCTTTAATTTAATGTCATTATTTAGAGTTTGAAGAGGAGAAAAACTATTTAATTAGAAAAGTTGTTAAGTGTCTGTTAGTAACTTTGTTAATATAAATATGATAATACATAAGATTTATGATTCAAACATTAATAAAATCTTGAAAAAAATCCCTATAAGTCTTGAAATCTGATTCATTAAAAATTGGGTATAATATAAAAGCCATCTGATTCAATAATTATATATGGAAATAATGAATAAGCATGGTGTTATTGTTATTTTTGTTAACTCCTTTCTTCCTTTGAGCCACCTAATTTCTTGTTAAGGAGAATATGATGTCTCAGTTTTTGTAAAGCAGCATATTAATTATCACTAGCTATTGAGATAATAGTAATTATTATTATTATTATTATTGGAGAAATGTCACTAACTAAAGTACCAAAAGTTCTTTAATGAAATGCAAAATCAGAACATACTTATTTTATTTCAAAAAAATTGCTGCGTCGTCTTTCCACCATATAGTTGCCGATAAGTCCACCAATAAACTATGGATTAAAGCAGAGCCGTGGTAAGTGGCCAAAGCCATTATCTTCAGTGGCTACTGTCACCACTCACCACTATATATATCGGCAATACTAAACCAGACATTTTCTTATGTTGATGCATGTCACTTGTGCATAAATTTCAATAGCCTAATTATGAATATGCTACAAACTACCATAACCACAAAAAAAGTCATTCTTATTGGTTATTTTTTGTGTTATTTGGCGACTAATGACAATAGTCAAATATGTAGGCATCATTTAAATTCCGAGACTATATATAATTTGTAACATCCCAATTTTCTAAAGTGTTTTCAAAATAGTTTGATCAGAGTAGAGCATCGGAACAATTTAAAAGAGCGAATATATGATAAACATTTACTGCTGGTGTATCTGGTTGCTTTAAACAACGGTACAATTATCCGAATATTTAAAAGTACGTTAATACATATCAAAAAGAAATTCTCCGGCCGGGTGCTCACTGATGCTGCCTACCCTTGTCCTCGGCCCTGACACCTCCGGATCCTGAGACTATAGCAAGAGTTGAGATTCAATACCCATTGAACTTCAGGTAACGGTTAACCTTAAGCTTATGTAACAGTTATGTATGACAGATATTTATGACATTATAGCAATAATCTCATATGAAAGATAATAACAGAACACAGCCACTACCTATACATGTTACTATAGTCTGCACTATTCACCAGTGCCACGATGTATATTTGTGTCCTCAGCACTAGGAAAACTTAATGGTATTATCAGAATCATAACCCTGTATAGCTGTATGTGTATGAACAACTTTTAAAAGAGTCTCAGACTATGAATACATCTATCACAGATAAGTATACAATAAGCATCAGAGTTAGTGTTATAGTATGCGTCCGTACCTTAGTCCGTTTGGATAGCGGTACGCTTGCTTGGTCGGTACGTCTCCTGATTTTTCCCGGATATCCTATAATAGTATTATCACATCATTACCTCATAAATAATATCTTAAGAGATATTTTAGCCACTACCGACCTTTTTACCCCAGGTGGAATTATTATTCCAACTATATCCCTTTTATTTCTCAAAAATGCTAATTTCAGTATTTCGGGTAGAATTTTCATTAACTTTGAAAATTTATAACTAATTCTAGAAAAATAGAAACGAGGATCCGTAAAATTCCTCGGAATCCTTAGAATGTCTATTTTCAAGTAAAAATACTCACTTTTGCCCAGATTACTTGAGTCATTCCCAGTTTTAACGTTTTGAGCCTCTGCCTAGAATTTTTCTAGAAATTCGTAGCCCAACTTTGAGAATTTTTATCTCACTGTACAGAGCTCATTTTAACATGTTCTTGGTATATTTAAAAATCCCTATATGTCTACTTTAACCATGAATTTTACCAGAATTTTGCAACTCCATTTTCAACATAAAATATTGGCATTTTTATCACTGACTTCAGAAATCTCTACTCGATGAATTTCCGCCAGAGCTTCGCTACTTTGATCATAATTTTCCAGAAATTTTGCTATATCAAGTGGCTCATCTAATTTTCGAAATACCACTATTTTTTACTATAAAAACATAATATTAAAATTACTCTATCATATTTGTAACATCCCAATTTTCTAAAGCGTTTTTAAAATATTTGATCAGAGTCGAGCATCGGAGTAATTTAAAAGAGCGAGTATCTGATAAACCTTTACTGCTGATGTATCCGGTTGCTTTAAATAGCGGTACAATTTTTTTTTTTTGAATATTTAAGAGTATGCTAGTACAAATCCAAAAAGAAATCCTCCGGCCGGGTCCTTACGCGTGATGCTTGCCCTTGTCCTCGGTCCTGGTTCCTCCGGACCCTAAAGCTATAGTGAGGGCTGAGATTTCATAACCATGGAATCTCAGGTACGATTAACCTCATGCTTATGTATGACAAAATATGTATGACAGATATTCATTCAGCAACAAACAACAATACATATCACATGTAAAGTCATTTATGTTAACAGTACACATCGCATGTACAATCATCTATGATATCAGTACACATCACATGTACAATCATCTGTGTTATCAGTACACATCACATGTACAATTATCTATGTTATCAGCATATATCACATGTACAAACATTTATGTTAACAGTACATATCACATGTACAATCATCTATCACATATATATATACAATAAGCATTACGCGAACATACCTTCGTCGGAGATCGCGGTACGTACGTCGGTCGGTGTGGTCACTTATATCCTATAATGGTAGTATTGCACCCATTAATTCACAAATAATATCCTAGTAGATATTTTAGTCACTAATGACCATTTTACCCTTAGTGGACTTATTTTTCATCTATTTCCCTTATTTTCTAAAAAAACGCTGGTTGACAATTTTTGGCAGATTTTCATCTAACTTCAAAAAATCATAACTAATTCTAGAAAACTCGAAACAAGGATCCGTAAAATGCCCCGGACTCCTTAAGATGTCTATTTTTTAGGAAAAATATCATATTTTACCCAGAAATTAAGAAAAACTTCCAGTTTTCACGTGTTCATATGCTGCCCAGAACTTTGCCAGAATTTTGTAACTAAACTTTGAGAATTTCTTTCTCACTGTACAGAACTCCTTTTAACACGTTATTTGCATATTTGAAAAGCCCTATATGTCTACTTTAACCATGAATTTTCCCAAAATTTTTCAACCATGTTTTCAACATAAAATATGGGCATCTCCGTCATTGGTTCAGCAAATGCTTAACCGATGAGATTTCGCCAGAACTTCGTTACTTTGTTGATTTTCTCCCAAAAATTTTGCTATACGACCTTCCTCATCAGTTTTTCGAAATAAAGCCAATTTTAACCATAAAAACATGAAATTAAAATTATTCTAAAATATTTAAGATCTAAACTACTTCTACCTAAGAATTTAAAAACTAAAACTTAAAGAACTTAAAAGTTAGAGCTAGAGAACTTACCCTTGAAGAGCTTCCTCCTTCTTGATTCCCACCAATTCTCACTTTCTCTCTACTCTTGCTCTCTAAAACTCACCTATTGTGGTTGAGTTTGGTGTGAAGAATTGTGAAGAACCTAAGCTCCTATTTATAGTAAATTGGTGTGGCATTTTGGTAGTTAAATGGAACTTGCCTCTTCTTGCTTTTGAGCCAAAGGATCTAAACTTAGTTAAGAAGTTTTAATCCTAACCATCCATGTGATTAGAAAACCCTAGCTTAATCAACAAGTTTTCCTACTTCTTTGACAAGTTGATGATGTCATTGATGACCTTTATTTATGACTTCATGTGCTAATTATCTTATGTGTGTTATACTAATTCCTAGCTTTCTCTTCTACCACTAGATAGAACCACTAGGTAAAAATATATTTGGGGATCTTAATGAAGTTTTAGTAAAATTTTCTCACTGGTTTTGAAGTCTTGAAGTTCTTGGCTTTATTTAGAGACCATAAACACCTATTTTCTCATTTGGTATCAATCTTCAAAAGTTGAGGAAATGACTTTAGTTATAACCATTCTCAAGCTTGAATTATGCTTGTTAATAATCACTACTTATATTTGATTTATGATTAATGGATTTCAAGATACAATTTAGTTTGTATAGATTTTCATTTACTTATGTCTAGAGTTAATTTCATGAATTAATCTATTTGTTTTAATGTCTAATTTTCTCATTGGCTCACACATTGACTTTTCCCTCTAGGCTCACAACATTTGCACTCACAACACTCTCTCTCTTTCTCACACACCCACACACAACCCACACCACATACATACATACGCCACAAACACACACATACTCTTCCTCTTGTTTTATTCCTCATTATCACATACACTCAACACACACACACATATGCGTTACATACATACACACTCCATCATCATCAAAATCATCCCCCCCTTTGCATCTCTCTTTACTTCATCAATTTTCCATGTGAACCCATAAATGCATTCTATCCTCTTCCATTTTATTTAAGAGCCCTATCCTCTTCCATCTTATTTAAGAGCCCTATCCTCTTCCATTTGCTTTCCTCTTTTGTTGACTTAATTTCCCCCATGTGTTTGATTCAAATAATATCTAGATATTATGAGTTTAAATTCCTCCCATTGGTTCTTTTATTTTCACATGGATTAAGCTTCTTAATTATTTAAGCCCTTAGATTAGCTTTATGAGGTTAAATCTTGGCCCTTAGATCATAGTTGTAATTGTTGACTTTTCAAAGCTTGATTAGAGTCTAATTACCATCTTAATCCAATGCTTAATTGTCCCTTGATTATTGTTTTATTGGCTCTTAGAGTAATTTATGATCATTGGTAATCTATCCTAGACTAATCTTAACCCCTTATTGGACTTTGAGCTTTAATTAGCTTAATACACCTCTAATTGATGATTACTTAATATTAAATGTATATAATTATCTAAATATCCCATTAGTGTAAATGTAATTGCTCATTAATTATTAGTAATTGCCCCTTAATTATTTCAAGTGTTTTGGTAATTCTTTATGACCCTTTATGAATTAATATGAGCTAGGTATTAGTTATAGGGTTTTAGATAATTTAGTTCCTTAATAAATTATGAATTTTGAGATTTAAATCTCTTTTAGTTAATCCCTTGATTAATTATGAAAATTTATATAATCATTTAGTTTAGTGAAAATCTAAGTGTCTACTAATTTTTATTATTTTCCCTAATTTGATTAATGTATTTTCCTAACATTTTCTTGCTCTCTTTTGGTCTTATAAGAACCCTAATTTAATTTGGGAATTGTTTGTATTTTTATGGTATTTTATGATTCCAAACAAAACTTAGAAATATAAAACATTGGCTACCTTAAATTCTAAGGAGAAATAATCTAATAGATAGAATAAATATATATCAAAATTTGAGACCACATATTCACCTATTTAAAATAGGTGCCATCAACCAAAATATTGTATTTATGAGAAATAATAATTTTGGGGGTATTACAATATTTAAGATTAATGCTACTTCTAACTGAATTTAAGAACTAAAACCACTACAAAAAAAAAAATCAATTTTAGCGACGGAAAAAATCCGTCGCTAAAACTGATTTTTCCGTCGCAAAAATGAGTTTGCAACGGAATTTGCGATGGATTTCGTCCGTCGCAAAAAAGCTCGTCACAATTGCGACAGAAATTAAAAATCCGTCGCAAATTTCGAATTTTGCGACGGAATTAATTTTCCGTCGCAAAATAGCGACGGAATCCAAATCCGTCGCTAATCCTGGGTTTAGTGACGGATTAAAATGTTGGGTTTAGCGACGGATTTTTATCCGTCACTATAGCGACGGATTTACGTCCGTCGCTATATCGAAGGATAATATTCCGTCGCTAATTCCCTTGGATTAGCAATGGATCGTATTCCGTCACAAAATTCAAATAAAAAAATAATTTTTTTAAAATTTTTATTTTTATAAAATTTGAGTTTTTTAAAAAAATTGATTTTTTTTAAAATTATTTAATCCTATCGCAAATGTGGATTTTAATTATTTTTTGAAAAATTAATTAAAAACATTTAGAAATATGATAATAAACCCGTATATTATAAAAACATCAGAAAGAGTTTACACATCGAAAACAAAGTATAAATCATATTGTTTAAAAGAAAACCTACTAAAAAGTAGTCTAAACAGCAGCATTATCATCATTATCATCAGTGCCACCATCATCATCAGCACCACTAGGAGCCGGCTCCTTGCCCTTGTCTTTCATTAGGGATAGGAGTTGAAGCTACATCTCCCTCATCATCTCCTGTTGCTGAGCTGCTTGCTGCCTCATCTGCTCCTTCATTAGCTGTTGTTGCTGAGTCAGCTGCTACCTCATCTGCTCCTTCATCATCTCTTGTTCCTAAAGCATCTGCTGCTTCATCATCTCCTGTTCCTTAATCATCTGCTCCCTCATCATCTCCTGGTCCAGAGTCATCTGCTGTCGTGTCTCAGTAAGCTCCTCCACCAATGCTTTCATCTTTTTTATCTCATCTGCAAATGTATTAGGGAGTACATTTATTTTTTGTACATCATTTAACATCATCTTCATGCCTAAGCTGTGCTGGTTCCCCGTGGAAAGTGAAGCCTGCAACCTTATTCTGAGATTCCTTTGGTACAACAAGACCTTGCAAACAGTGCAATAGTATATAGCTCAAACCTTGAGAAATTAATGATAATAAGAATATAATTAATAGCAACATGGGAAAATCACCATTCAAAGAAAATGAGCAATTTTGATGAGTTAATGGTTTTCCTGAAACACAAAGCGGATAAAGCCCAGTATAAAACTCAAAATAATTGATTATGCCAAGAGTGTACCATCATTGATTGTTATTGCTGGCTTCATATTTCCAGCTAGCTTTCGTAGCTGTTCCACCAGCACCAAGCTCAACCAGCAGAGCTTTTACAGAGGGGATGAATATTTCATTGTAAAATGTGATGATATCAACCTGCTCCTGTCCAGTTCTCTGTTTCAAAATCATTTATAAGGTCAGAATTTTCATAAGGCAAGGTAGGAGATAAATTTGATTACTTACCCCATTGCAGTGTGTTGATGACCGGTCAATAAATACACCACAAAAAACTTGTGGTTTGCATTGTGGTTGCTTCCTATAGTTGTAAATGATCTCCCTAAAAGTTAAGTTCAGTTGAGAAATATGGAAAAAGAATAGAATGAGAACAAAGTAATAAATGAAGAAAAGTTTGAATAACCAACATTTTCAGTGCAATAATCTGGATTAAATAGATGTTAAGAACATTACTCACAATACTGTGTGAAAAAATTCAATATGCACTTAAGGTGATGTCAACTATGTCCCTCCCAATTGCTGATTGAAAGTGATGAAAGCTTCATGATTGGTTAAGGAGAAACCTTAAAAAAAAGTTGTTAAGGGATAAGGTCAAACTAAAATTCATACAGCAAAACACATGTGTCATTGAGACACAACCCTCAAATGGTTATTTTAGCATTGAGATAAGGATACTTCCTTGGACAACAGGTAGTATGTACGGGTCAAGCTGAAAAACCAGGGCCACACATGCTTATTAGTTGGCATTATAAAATGTATAGGTACTGAACAAAGGGGGAAACATGAGCAACTAACAAATTGGTAAACAAAAATAATACCAAGTGAATCTAAATAAATGCAACTAACAAATTGTTAATACAATAATCAGTAATCTAATTCCTGTTCCTATAGAATGTAAGGCACAAAAAGCATCATACACAAGACTCAACAGAAAGTATGCAGTAAAGGAGATTGAAATTGCAAGAGTAAAAAAATAAATTGAATAAAAACCTGAGAATGGCCAAGGTTAAGCCAAGGTGGTTTGTTTGATCCTTCTTTGGTGTGTTTGTGACCTGAATTTTGCAAGCAGAATAGAATAAAAGATATTAAATCTCTCCTCACAAACACAAACACAACAATAATAAAAAAAGGCCTTGGTAGCACGGAGATGGATCAGATTGCATTAAATAAAACGACTATGAAATACTTCAAAAATACTTTATTGATTAAAATGAATCAGCCTTGTGGGTAACCAATATTAAAACAAACATTAACAAGAACAAAAGCATAAAATCTTAAGTACTCTGTATAGATTTAATGTCAACTTCGAGCTTCATGTTTGATGTTGGATCATTAGGCTTAAAAAATAGCTTCTCCTCAGTCTGCATAAAAATGCAGAACATTTCATCAATTGCTATGCAACAAGAGCTAGTAACAATTATGTCTACAACAAATCTATGACTTCGAGCCATTGGGAGTAAAAGATAAATTTCAAAAACAATCTAGTCTTTATCAAACAAAAACTGAACTTCATTAATATACTTACAAGACACCATATCAAGATTTGAAACATATTTTGTTTCAAGTCATTTTCCAAGGTATAATAACGAATAATGGGAACAGCAAAGAAAAAAAATGAGAGAATGTTAATGGTGCTAAAAATGATCATACCAATTTCAGCAACCCATCAGTGCCAGGATCTTTCAGGGAAGTTTTGTATTTGGCGCGCTTAATTACTTGTCCGGTAGACATATTAACCCAAAGCTACTGAAGTTACATATAAAATCCATGGAAATTAATTCCCCACATCAAAGCCGTCCGATTCGGATGGAGATTTTTGGTCGTCGAGTCCAAGGAATTGCAGAGCTCTAATTCCACCGTGCACAGCAGTGACTGCGATTTCCCAAAACAGAAAAAATCTTCAGCCCCAAACACACATAAACAGAAAAACAAACAACGAAAGTCCTATTTTCCTTTCCACACACACCTTTACAAGCTGAAATCCTGAGCAAGCGCTCGATGATTTTCCGATCGACGAGGCTGTCATCGATGGTCAAGACATGAACCTCGTCAGAATCTGCCGGCAAGAGATCACAGACCTCCACCAGAAACATTGTTCTTCGGTGGGAGTATGTGATGGACGACGGTGAGGAGTGAGGACGAATCACGGCCTGAGACGTGCAAGTACGCGACTGAGAAGACGGTGAGGCCGATCGAAGAGATGAAGATGCAATAGTGAAAGTAGATCTAGGGCTACTGAGTTTTATTTTGAATTTTTGCGACGGATTTGATTTCCGTCGCAAAATTTTGCGGCGGATTTCATTCTCCATCGCAAATTGTGACGGAATTTAATTTTTGTTTCAAAATTTTGCGACAGACTCTATTTCCGTCGCGAAGTTAACATTATTACGGGATTTTATTTTGAATTTTTGCGTGGATTTGATTTCCGGCACAAAATTTTGCGACGGATTTCAGTTTCTGTCGCAAAATTTTGCGACGGATTTCATTTTCCGTCACAAATTGCGACGGAATTTCATTTCCGTCGCAAAATGTTGCGACGGATTTTATTTCCGTCGCAAATTTTTGCGATGGAAAATTTTTTTCGTCGCAGATTGCTACGGAATTTAATTTCCGTCGTAAAATTTTGCAACGGATTCTATTTCCGTCGCAAAATTAACATTATTGCAGGATTTTATTTTGAATTTTTGCGATGGATTTGATTTCCGGCACAAAATTTTGCGACGGATTTCAGTTTCTGTCGCAAAATTTTGCGACGGATTTCATTTTCCGTCACAAATTGTGACGGAATTTCATTTCTGTCGCAAAATGTTGCGACGGATTTTAACAAAAAATTTTTTTCGTAGCAAATTGCGACGGAATTTAATTTCCGTCGCAAAATTTTGCAACGGATTCTATTTCCGTCGCAAAATTAACATTATTGCGGGATTTTATTTTGAATTTTTGCGACGGATTTGATTTCTATCGCAAAATTTTGCAATAGATTTCATTTTCCATCGTAATTTGCGATGGAATGGATTTTTCGTTACAAAATTTTGCGACGGAAATCAAATCCATTGTAAATTCCGTCACAATTGCGACGGATTTTTTTCCTTCGCAAATTCCGTCGCTATTTTCGTTTTTTCTAGTAGTGAACTTAAAGAACTTAAAGCTAGAGTTAGAGAACTTACCAAGAGCTTTGCTCCTCCTTCTCCAAGACTCTTCACTCTCACTTTCACTCTCTATATTAGATTTCTAAGCTTGTTTTGGTGTGAATAATGAATGAACACAAGAGGCCTATTTATAGTAAAATGCTATGGCACTTTGGTAGTTATTTCAAACCTAATCCTCTTGAATATGAGCCCTTGGATCTAGGTCATTTTTTAAGCTCCAATCCTCACCTTGCACTCCCCAAAACCGTGCCCCCCTTCTCTCTCCCCTATCCTCTTCCATTTATTTTATCCTCTTCCATGTAATTAATCCAAAGTACACACCATCTCTCCAATTTGTCTCCCTTCATCAATGCTAAAAATGCATGTGTTGATAAACCAATTATCCTACCCCTTTTCCAAGCCAAAAATTCTCCTTCATCTTTCTTTGATTTGCATTTCAATTACTAATTACCTTAGGTGCCTTGTAACTAGATGAAAATATACTTAGGGGTTTTTATGAAACTTATTCAACTCTTCTCATTAGCTTTGTAATTTAGAAACTTATGGCTTTAATTAAAAGTCCCTAATTTCTTTTTTATCATTTTAAATCAAATTTCAAAAATTGAGGAAAAGATTTTGGTGATAACCTATCCCAAGCTTAAAATATGTTGGTTCATAATAACTCATTATATTTGATATATGATTAACGTATCTCAGGATACAATTTATTTTGTATAAATTCTCATTTATTTGTGTCTTAAATTAATTCCATTGATTAATTCACATAGGATTTATGCTCAATTTTCCTATTGGTGGACCAATGGACTTTTCTCTCATACACACACTAGACTCACAACTCTCAGAACACTCACAACTTTTATACTACACACACACACACACACACACACACACACAACACCTCTTTCTCTTTCCAATTTATCCTCTTCCAACTCATTAACTCAAAGACTCCAAAGTCTTCACAAGTACCCTTATCTTCTTCCACAATTTATGACTCGCATGTGCTCAATTTGCATGTGGGTTTTGCTTAATATTAAACAATTTTTGCTCCCCTTTTCAGCACCAAAAACCGTCCCCCTCCCCTCATCTTTTTGATTTTCCATTTGTATTTTAATTGACTCACAAATTCAAGAAAATTTCTTATTGGTGGATTTTACTTCACAAGGATTTCACTTTATGAAATTGAATTAAGGCCTTAGGATTTAGCTTTATTAAATTTAATCCAAGCCCTCCATAACTAATCTTAATTAGTATCCCTAATATGATAGTTTAGATGTTGTTAAGTGTATTTGTCATAACATAATTGGTTCCAAGATTAATTATGATCATTAGAAACCACTTCTATGCTAATCTTAGTCCTTCAATGGCCATTGTTTCTTGATTAAGGTAATACATCCTTAATTATGCCTTCAACATATGCCACTAAAATAATTGTGATTGTTTATAAAAATAATTCATATCCACTAATTGTTGGCAATTTTCTCTAATTGGTTGAATTATTTACTCACAACTTTTTAGCTTTTCATGGCCATTTATGCACCAGGTGTTAATTTAATAATTATAGGGCAATTTATGATCTCTAATTGAAAGTTAGAAAATTGGATTTTACCTCTTTAAATTCTAAAGAAAGTTTGCCCAAGTAATAGATGCTCAAAGCTCTCTCATTGGTCCAATTAATTTTATGAGGATTAAGAATATTTCCTTGATTTATCATTGGCCAATTCAATTTTACAAGGATTAAGATTAATTATTGGTTTAATCACAACCATTGGATTTCATTATGTTTGTTTAGATTAAATCTTCTCCCTTGATTGCCTTTGATATTAATTAATTGATTTATTAACTAATCATGAAAATTAGTGCTTAATTAGGCAAGTATTATTTTAGCCTCATTTTATACTTTTTATTTTGCCTCTTGATTATTTTGCAACTAATCCCAATTAGTGCAAGCTAAATTGTTCATTTATTGTTGCTAATTCTCATTAATTAGCTTAAGTGTTTTCATTATATTTTCTTGCTCATCTGATCATATGAGAATTATGGTTTAATATGGTATCTATATCATATTTTATGATCCTCAAATTCAATTTCAAAATTGGTCCTTGATTCTTTATTAAATTAAAATATCCCTAACTGATGACTTTTAATTGCCACTAGATTTATTATGAAGATTTATAAAATTATTTTAATTAATGTAAATTTAATTGTCATTTATTTATTGGTAATTTCCTTTAATTGATTTAGGTATTTCCATAACATTTTATGACTCTCTATAATTAAATAAAAACTATGTTGAATATAATAATTTTAGGGTATTTTATGATTTCTAAATGAAATTAGAAAATTTGGATCTTTGGTTTATTTAACTCTAGAAGAAAATTTCCTAAATTAAATTAAATAAGCTACTAAATTTTGAGACTATATATTCACCTATTTTTAATAGGTATTTCCTATCAAAATATAGAGATTATGCTAAATAGGATTTTTAGGATATTACATAACCATTGTCAACTGTAAAACAAGGAGTAATTTATTATTTAATTGTTAACAATATAAAGGAAAATAAATCATAAACTTGCTTAATGATTTTTAATATAACTGTAAATTAAATGCTTAATATTTACCCTCTTTCCAAAATCAAATTATTTATACATAATTTTTTTTAAGTAGTTAGGGATTTTTTGAAAAGGATCCACTTTAAACCATATATATATATATATATATATATATATATATATATATATATATATATATAGACAGACACACACATACGTACACAAACATTAATCAAATAAATTCTAAGAAAAGGGAGATTTGCGATGAATGAACACTACTATAAAAAAGCCTTTTAACGTTTATTTATTTATTTTGCCTATTTTCGTCCCTTTTCAGGGGGCGCTTATGTGGGGGACATAGTAAGAGAGACTTAAGGCTTCCTAAAAAAATTGGGGACGTGTAAAGTTTCTTTTCTTTTCTTTTTTTTTTTTTGAAAAATTCTTCACACGCCTAGTGAAGATTAGAAGAGTGTGGGGGGAGAGAGAGAGAGAAAGAGACTTTTGGACAGAAGCTGAGGCACCAAGGAGCTCCCAACTGAGTTGAGGCACCGTGAATTGAGCTTAGATCACCACCACCTTCGGTCTCCTTCCATCGCCGACCTGTATTCACATCCCTACACTTCCTCCATCTCAACTAGTTGTTCTCCATCAAGAAAACAAAGTCATGATTGACGACCTTCGCAACCTACACGCCAGACAATCCATTCACGGCACCATCTTCCTCCACCTTCACTGTCTTCCCTCTTCTATTTTCTCTACCTCCAGGAAGTCTTCAAGAATAGAGCAATTTAGCACCAAAAAAGGCGGCACCTTCCACTAATGTAGTCCAAGAAGGCACCGTTCCAAGAGTCCTTACTGATGAAGTCCATAAGGGAGAAAAAAGGTGGCACTTTTCACGGCGAAATGATGATAAGGGGCAGCACCTTTCAAAAAAATAAAGAAGAAAGACGTACGGTACATTTCAAGACTGGAACTGAAGAACAAAGCAAAGGTAGCACCTTTCATAGCGAAACGACGACGATTATGGCTCATGGCTGAAACTTGGCTCAATTGGTAGCAACGTTGGCGGTAGCACTAGTAAGGATGAGGGCGACGACTTTGGGCACAAGTGCAACAATAGCAAGCAGATGCTTCAAGAGCTGAGAAGTTGCAGAGAGAGAGAGAGAGAGAGAGAGAGGCAATTGCAAGACTAAGAGTCTTGAAGGAGGAGGGAGAGAAAAGAAATGAGAAGACAATCTTTATTAGGTGGTTTGTGTTGGTTTAATTGGGATTATAGGAACACTTTATGCTTCCCAATTTATGAGTGGGACGCATAAAGCCACTTTAGGCTTCCTAATTATAAATTGGGATGACTATAAAGTGTCTTTAAACCCAGTTTAGGCGTCTTTAATTTTGAATTGGGGACGCCATAAGACTATGTTTTTATGCCCTTTTACTAAATTGGGACACAGAAAACCTCAACAAAATTACAAAAATATCTCCGCCTTTATTTTTTACATCCTCTTTTAAAAAAGGGACTTTTTTAAGGAAGTAACATTTATATTTTGTAGCAGGGGAAGAAGAGAGAATTGCAGCTGAGAAGAGAGAATCATAGAGAAAGAATGTTGTATTTGGGTTAATCCACCACTATTAGATGTTGCTAGCAATCATCTAGTCTAGTTTGTAGGAATGTAGGCCCAAAATGGGGAAAATATATTGTTACCTCCAAGTAATTATTGTGGATGCATAATTAGAGCTCAAATATGAGACTACTAGTTAAGTTGGAACTACCTACAACCAATTGATCCAAGCATTTGGTGGTGTTTAGAAAAAAAAAGAAAAGAAAAGTAAATGGCTAGGGGATTCAGACTAATTTAAATAAGACTAACTTATTACAAAAAAAGAGACTACTTTTTTTGCCAGGAAAAAAAAACTATTTGACGATTATTTAAAACCAACGATGGTGCCCCATTGTATTTATAAGTATAATCAATTTATCATCTCAATAAGTTTATCTTAGAAGGTAGCACAAAAATTGTTTAGTTAAATTATGTGAGTCATCACTTATTATTTGATAATTATTACATAATCTTTATCTCATTTGATAATTATTACATAATCTTTATCTCAAGATCACTTTATTCATTTTCGTGAAATAAAAAAAGGAAATTCTGGTAACAAAAAGAAAAAATGAAGAACCCACAATGGAGGGAAATCAATCCAGAACGTAAAGAGGAGCACCAAAAACAGATCATGTCCAGAAAGACTCTGAGTGAAATGGTGTGACTGGTGGTTTAAAAAGAGGAAGAAGATTAAAGCTAATGCATCAAATGTTAGTAATAGTGGAGGCAACGGTTTCGAAATGAAAATGATTTTTTTATGATAAGTTTCTAAACACAATATAATTACCAATAGATGAAGTTTGACGATTTTTTATAGGTTAAACTCCATCTATTACCAAGAAGTAGTTGTTCAATTGAGTCTACTACTCAAGCATTTTTTAGTCTATCCAGTATTCTAAAGTATTTTGTTGTGTAAATTTTCTCTTAAAGTATTAATTTTTATAGGAGCAATTCTGAGATTGCTGTTATCTCCTCAAAAAGAATATTAAGTGAAAATATGCATCCAGCATCATAAAGCATTTTTCACTATACAACATCCGAAAAAATATTTCAGAATGCTAGATGAAGCATAAAATACTTTAAGGTGTTAGACATCACTCAGAAATTTTTTTAGGATGCTAGATTAACCATAACTCATTTTTTTTAAAAAAATAAAATTGTGTTTGACGGTCATTTATTTTAAAAAAACTGTCATATAGTACGAAGTTTAAAAAAATAAATAATTGGTAAGTTAATTTGATGGTTAAGTTTATAACTATAAAATAAAGCATCAAGTAAGCTCAATTCTATAATAGATCGTATGGAATTGGGTAAGATTGTTAGATGTTAAAGTTTGTACCTATATGGCATATGGGTGATTTCAAAGTACTTTATAGGAAGTTATTTAAACGTAAAGATGAACCTTCAACGGTTCAACCAATGACATTTTCATACAATTGTCTGGTATACTGGTATTATGTAAAGTCATGTTCAAGTATTGTTATGTTTAATTAAAAGCAATTAAAGTAAAGATATTTGGCCATGGAAATATAATCCTTTTAAATTGGGCTTGATAACAATGAATTAAGATATTTATCAGTTAGAAAGCAAGAGTACGTTTAATTACTCAAGCACAAATATTAGCTTGTGTTGTGGTTGGCAGCTCCTAAAGCTAAAGGAGTATATAATTTATCATTATCTAAAATTATATACTCCTTCAAACCTTTTTATATGAGCCTGATAACTAAATTATACAATTTAAGAAAATAATTAAAATTGATTAATTAAAAGTAATAGATACGCATGAACTTTTTTCCAAGCATTCTCTTATTTAAAGGGGGGCAAGTAAGAGAGAAATAGAGTAGTAATGAAAGAAATTATTAAAGAGAATGTAGTGTGAGAAAAAAGATAAAGATGAAAATGAAGCAAAGAATTAATTAGGCGTAAAAATAGTAAAAATATATTAAATTCTTAAACAGACTTAAGTAGAATATTCTTCTGAAAAGGATTCATACAATTTAAATTTTAGGCTTTCATATGGAAGACCATAGGGAGTACTTGATTTGGTTGTGTCTTTGCGCTTTTAGGTCAAATGCAAAATATATTAATAAAAAATTGCAGTAAAGTACAACACTTGGGTCCATTGTTGTCAAACTCGCGAGTTGACTCCCCTAGTTTACCGTTTTTACGTTTCTACCTTATAAAAACGAGTTGAGTTAGTAGTAAACTCGTGTTAGTCATAAACTCGGTTAAACTCACAAGTTTATACACCGAGTTTACCGTTTTTACGTTTCTAGCTTACAAAACCGTATTAACTTACTCTTAAATTCATGTTAACTTTTTTTTTATTTGATCATGCTCAATGGCTTTATATATAAATTTTATAGAAATTTCTTTATTAAATATGATATATAATGAATGTTGATGGATTTGATTTCAATTATTTGGATTTAAAATATATTTAAATCAAATTATTTTTGTTTTTATATTTTAATCATTTAATTATACACTAGTATTACCTATTATTTAATAATGAAAGTAAACTCTTACGAGTTTACGATTCCAGTTCATAATACGAGTTTACATCATTGTCATGAGTTTACTTAAACTCGCGATTTTGACAACCTTGCTTGGGTCGTTCTCTTGAGGAGCTTTTACTGAGCTACCTAAATTAGCTAACTAAGTATACAAAATGCAAGAAAACATGGGGTTGATTTTAAAAATTATTTTTTAACTACAACTAATTGGATGCAATAAAATTAAATAATAAGCTATTAGTTTTAGTGTTTTCTTTATAAAATGGAATGGTTAATAATGGAAAGGATATGGATGCTCTTTGAAATGGATGGATGGCTATCATAGTTCCATTAAAATGATAGGATTTAATTTTCTCCAAGTCTTGAAAGTAAAACGTCAAAGGAACGGCCGTATTTAGTGTTTTTAATTAATAGTTACTTCTGCGAATACAACTAATAACTATCCCCTAAGGCACTATTAGGAAACACTTAGAGTGCAATTAAAATGGGATTAATGTAGTCTATTCCTCTAAAGAAGAATGCTCAAACGAGAGACACCCCAAATCACAAATTGATTATTTTAACTAAACAATAACAGCTAGCTAATATAGTCTCATTGAACTCAAAAAAGGAAATATATATATCAAGCATTCAAGTAACACAATCCAATCCAGTCACAGTGGTTCATTCCATAGAGATAATCAAACGAAACTTCAGTCTCAAGCCACATAATAAGTTAATAACAATCCTATGTGAAAAAAGATGAATGAAGAAGAAGGAAAAGCCGAAGATGTGATGAAATGGAGATGAAACTAATTAATGATGACGGACTGAAATCGAATGGCGAAGGTGATGATGGGTGGATGTAGGAGGCCGTCGATGGTGATGGAGGGGACGGCAGAGTCAGAAGAGTGCTGAAGGGCTGAGATGATGATGGTGTTCGATAACATGCTGATTCCAAACCTAAGTAAAAAGCATGGTTTCATCTGGTCCTTTTTGTCATTTGAGATTTTGAGTCCCCTTTTTTCAATTTTCATATTCACCAAAAATTCTTCATGAGTTCCTAAAATGCAAAATCAAGCTCAAAGTAGTATCAAAAGTCTAAAGAAACAACTGAATGAATAAATTAATTTATAACTATTTTACCCTTAATTGGATTTATTTCAATACAAAGCCCCTAACTCAAATTAGTGTTAGGCTTAATTCATATTCAATTAATTCCGGTTTCAATGGCTAAGGAAATGCAACAAAGTCCCCAAATTAATTAACTATGAAAAAGTGTATCAAAATATGGTTCGATCAGTACCATCTTAACTAATTTTCACATGCTATGAAATGACTGTTAAGTTGTAATTCAATATGCCTTAAATTGATAAAAAAATTTAAGTTTAGCCCTATAAACTTTTCTCTCTCTCTATATTTACAAATTATTCTCATCTCTCTCATATTTCTCTCTTTTCCATGAGAATTAAATAAGGTTAACATTAAAAAAAAACTTCGTTAATAACTCTAAGTATATTTATATTTAGGACAAAAAATTTCTTCAAGAATTAAAATTATGACAAGGACTAGACTATCAACAGGAACATGTCATTAAAGTAAAAGCTTTTCATATTTAAATCTATATTTAAAATTAAAATGTCACTCTTTTTTCTCTGACCTCTTGCTATATAAGAGAGAAAAAGACAGGCATGAATAAAAAAAAATGTCAAATTCCATAATATGCAATATATATGCATGACAGTTCATTAAATGTTGGTGATGGGTGAAACATTTAAAGCGAGACATCAGAACGGGACGAAATAATATTGGGACAACCTCATTCAATTTCCTCTTAGACCCCACCTTCGATTATCATTTTGTTAGGTTTCGTATTAAAAGCCTCAACAATTTGGCCTAAAAAAATATAAATTAAAGCTCCCTTCTCAACACATTCCCTTTAACGCTTTTGTTCGATCAATTTCTATCACTTACCTCTTGTTTTATCAATTTCTTCTTCCTCAAGATGGTCTTTAATTCCTTTTGAATATTTCAACTTGCTTTTTCATATGTTTATGGGTGCTAGCTAATGTTTCATCAATTGCGCCCAGGCCAGCTTTTGATTCATTGTAATAACTTGCATATTTTCTGTATAATCTTGTCAGAACATCGTGGTCTATGTATAATTTGTCTTAATTTATTACTTTGTCATGTGACATCATTATCCAACTTGAGAAAATGGCAGACTTTAGTTTGTGGTTGGGTGGGGGTCAAACACATTATGCTTTGGTCAAAACTCATGTTGGACAATTCTGAAACAACATTATATTTTTGTATGTCTATTGTGATCCCACTGAAACTCTCAACTATCCTCTTATTAGTGGTCCTATTAAGAAGATCAAATATCTCATCTTGCGTTTGTTACTTTGACTTACCCGGCCATAGTTTTATATTACGAAAATTAACTTCATAGTCATGATTTAGAGAAATACTTACATATTTCAGGAGTTCCATCTCATTTGTACTTTAACTAATTAAAATATAACAACTCATCTCATTTTAGTCTTACATGGCAAATGAGTCACATGGAGAAATTCAAATTTTATGATTTTAGGGATCATGGGAGGGAATTGCTTTTTTCGTGTTTCAAAATTAAGAAGCTTATGTTTTAAAAAAAAATCATAAAATTTGAATTTTTCTAGATGACTTATTTGTCATGTAAGATTATATGAGATGAGCTGTTGTATTTTAATTAATCGGATTACAAATGATATTGTACTCCTGGAGTATGTAAGTATTTCTCTATTATTTATTTGAAAGGCCACCATTGGGGTACTGTGATTTTGTTTGTTAACAATAACATCTCTAATTTGTTTTGATTTTCTGGCAAAAATTACCGTGGGCTTGTATTCTTAACTGTTCACTTAGAATATTATTCTATGTAACTTGGAAGTTGATACGAACACTTATAAAAAAAAAAGTTGATACGAACAATAACAAACGTACAAATCAAAGCCAGGTGAAAATAATCTCAACAAAATAGATGAAAAACTCATGGGTTGCACTGAAACAAACACCCCCCCCCCCCCCAAAAAAAAAAACTCTACTTTTCATTGTTGAAACCTTACTCCCCCTATATATAATATAGGTCGCTTTTAGAATAATGTTTTAGTTCAAAATACAAGTTATGTGGAGAGTAATTAACGCTTAATTGTCAATTTTACTCATGTAATTAATGCTTAAATGTGATTTTTCTTATATTTTCTCGCTCGTTTAAAACCTAATTTAATATAAGTAAAGTGGGAAAATAGTTTCAATTTATGGTATATTTAGTGAGTTAACTACAATTTTTTTTTTAAAATTCTGACGAATTAGTTGAAGTGACTTTTATTGTGAATTGTAGGGAGTATTATATTGTGGATCCTACAGAGTATTGTGATGGTATATAGTTTGATATATAATTTGGCTAAAAAGTTTAAGCTTGTGAGTCTTTTTTTTTATTGCTCTGAAATGTCCATAACGGTTAGAAATGTCCATAAACGGTTTTTTTTGTGAGTCTAAGTTCCCATCCCAACACAAACGGTTAGAAATGTCCATAACCTCCTGCCCCATCTGAAAAAAAGTTGGAAAAGTAAGAGGGACCATGTAAAAAGTCAAAAGAAAAAAAGATTTGTTTTTTCAAAAGTGTTATTAATTGATGAATATCTTTACGAATCTCTCATCCTAATCAGACGCGGTTGTTAGAAAAAAAAATTATTATTTAAATAGTACAATTCAATATCATAAATCTGATATGTTTTTATGCAAATACATTGGAAGAAAATTTATAATAACATGATGAAAACCATCAACAATTCCATTACGCTAGCAGAAAATGTCCTTTATATAACCACATTTTTTTTATCACATAAAGCTAGGATCCAAATCAAACAATTTCTTTTCTGGGTTTATTCGTTGGATGGTTTCATCACTGAAGATAACCATTATCAACAGTATATAGATGAAAATTAAGAGAAATTAAAGTTAAAAATGAAATACATATAAAAACTTAATAAATTAATTGTCATTTCAACTACAACTTAAGTCAATAAGATTTCAATTCACAACCCATAATCCCATAATACAAAGTATTGGAGATTTGTACAATTTCCGGTCTAAAAGAACTGACCATATAATAATCATGAACTCATTTCGCTGCTATTATCATCATCACTGCTACTCACTTCACAACCCTTATTGTTTCCTCTGAGTTTATTGTAATAATAGTAAGGAATAGCAAAACGAGCAGAGAAAGTTCGAGAAGCATTATCTGGGTCCGAGGAATAGCCATCGTCGAAGTTTTGAGAATAAGAATCAATGTCATACTGTACAATATGAACTCCAGGAGATGAACGCATGAACAGCCTCTTCTTCTCCTTCTTCACCTTCCTCCACAACTTTCTCATCAAGCTCACCATCTTCTTCTGCTTAATTACCCAATTATTGCTTCTTCTGGTTCTCACTACAAGGGAAGAAAGTGATTGAGATAGACAAATGGATGAACGAGAGAGAGAGAGAGAGAGAGAGAGAGAGAGAGAGAGCGAGCGAGCGATTAGGTTTTGGTAGCAATGTTGTACTATGTTTGAAATTCATGCAGGTTATTTATAGACAAGTTACTTAATGTCGACAAAAATTTTGAAGCACGCATGACGTGTCATAAATTAGTAATTGAATTGACATGCAAATATATTTTACTGTCATTATGCTTTAAGGCCAAATTCACCTTTACGATCATTAGTTTTTTTTAATAATAGGATGAGGACAAAGCATGACATGTTTTAGTTTATTGAAATTAATTAATGAAGAATCGAAATTGATTTGGTGGTGCAAATAAATGATATAAAGTGTCTTCTGCTTTGTCACAGCGACTACACACAACTGTCTCTCTCTCTCATACACACACACTCATGTAAACCTTGTCACCTTATGAAGTCGGATGCAAAAAGGCTATTTGTGAACTCAATTGGGAGAAAGTATGTTGGCTAGTGAGATGAAGTACATCAAAATTGTTTGAATATATAAAATTTGTTTTTTTCCAAAAGAGCTGTGTTTGTTAAAATAAAACATTCTGTTTTGAATCCTGTAGAAGAAAACTAAGGGATGGCACAAATTTTAAAAAGTAATGGAACATGATTCTAAGGCTAATGATATGTTTAAAATGAAAAGCCGAACATGAATCTATGGTGAATTAATTATAAGTTTAAATATCATTTGATCTATATATATAGTTAGCCTCGATTAGTTAGTTGGAGGCATGATTGTTATATGTTTGTTGTTGTATTTGGAATCTTAGCCTTTCATATTGGGAAAGGACAAGAGGAAGAAAGTAAGAGAAACAGTGTGGTACAGCAATATAATAAATGTTTTAACTAATTTCTTCACTGAGAAATGGGAGACTCAAGTACTCAACCGACCTTTTGGTACAAAAGAACAGTATAATAATAAAGCAACTGCATAGTACACCCCTATTGCCAAGATTATAATTTATTGTTTCTGGCTGCGACCCCATACTCCCAGCCAATACGGAAGTAATTAAAGACCATTCCTTCACTATCCTTAATAACTCCATCTTGGTCTTGTTATAAGACATCTTTTAAAAATATAGCGCACTTTAGTTAATTAACTTAATAAATAAGGACTAAATTGAATTTTTTTTGAATTTTGTTCTCAATTATAAGTGAGTATTTTTTACCTCTTTCTTCCTTCTCTACCTTTCACACGAGTGAAATTATAACTCTTATTTATTACTTTAAAAATGACTTATAATAAGGACCATTTTTTTTTTTCAAAACTTACAAATAGGTGGGAGTAGGACCAAAGTGGTAGTTTTTAGGTCAATAAAATGGCTTTTAATAACGACATGGGGAGTATAAATTATTTCTAACTACTTCACTGTAATTAAAAAAGTAGTTCATATCTTTAAAATGGTAAGAAATTATTACTATCCAAGACTACCCTCCAAATCAAAATCAATGTGTTGTAATTATTTAAATTTCTTTCTTGCATGATCTCTCTCTACAGTACGATTATTGGGGCATTTGTAACGTTATTGACTTTTTCTAATAAAGTGACGTATATTTAAGACCATAAAAGCTTTCCCGAACAAGTCTATATTAAAGCATCAAAGCCGTAGCTTGTAGTTCTACTATACGAAATCTTTGAAATTCAATACCTGTTCGTAGGGGTTTACTAATACTATAGGCGCCATGCATTACCCAAATAATGTTTGATGAAAGAGTTCAATTGTTCATATAGTTTTTGATGCATGTCAAATTTTACAGTTCACAAATCAAAATTCTGTGTGTACAGTACAATAGAGATGCTAAAATTTCTGAACAATAAAAGAAGATTTAAGGACTGATCATTACATTGCTATCATTAATCACTTCAAAGCCTTAGCTTTTGGAACTAGGAATTGCAAAACGGGCAGCGAAAGATCGAGAAGCATTATCCGGGTCGGAGGAATAACCATCGTCAAAGTTCTGAGAGTAAGAATTAATGTCGTACTGTACTACGTTGTAATGAACTGTTGGAGATGAATGTAAGAACAACCTCTTCTTCTCCTTCTTCATCTTCCACCACAACGTTCTCAAGCTCACCATATCTTCGATCCACACACAATTAACTTCTTCTGTTTCTGCTTCTGTTCTCACTTCTATAACCTTGAAGAAAGAGATAGAGATCTACACAGTGGCGGAACCAGACAAATTGTTTAGCCCGGGCCAAAAGATAAATATATTGAACTACTTCATTTAGTTCTTATTATAAGGCACTAACTAATAAGTATATTTAGTCCACTTGGAAGTTATTTGTGCTCAATACTCTTAAAATAAAAGTTTGTTGGCCAATTTATTTCTTAACCCTTTATTGAATATGTTATACATGACAATTATTGTAATTATATAAAATTTAATTTCCTTTCTCAAAGTAAGACCTTTATTTTCAAAGTAATTATCTTCTGAGTTGTAGTATTGTCACAAAATAATTGTCATTTTAGAATTTCAGTAAATTAATACACATACAGACATGTGTGTGTATATATATGTATATATATAATTGTACTATTTTATTTTTGGGTTAAGGTGCAAAAATACATATGTACTTTTCTCCGAGGAGCGTCCAGTAGCAAGTGCTTTTTTTGGGTACAAAAGTGCATACGTGGTTGCACATTAGGTGCAAAAATACCGTTTGACCGTTAAGTTTGACTTTGACCGATGACGTGACATTTCAAAGGTGCAAAAATACACATGTGATTTGTCAAGAAGAGCGCCCAACAACAAATTTTTTTCTAATTTAATAATTTTATTTTAATTACTACTGGGTGCTAAAAAGATATTTAGAATACTGAGCTGTACTGAAAAAATACTTCATAATCTTGAAAAATTATTTTTAGATCTGAAAAAAAATATTTCAGGATACTAACTGGTACTAAAAAGATATTTTGATTTTTTCTGTACTAGTCAGTATCCTGAAAGTACTTTTTAGTACCAGTCAATACCCTGAAATATTTTTTTCAGTATCCTTTTACTACCGGTAAACACTTGAAATATTTTTTCAAGATCCTAAAATAATTTTTCAAGATTATGAAGTATTTTTTCAGTATCCTTTTAGTACCGGTCAATACTTGAAATATTTTTTCAAGATCCTAAAATAATTTTTCAAGATTATGAAGTATTTTTTCTGTACTAGTCAGTATCTGGAAAAAAATATTTCAGGGTACTGACTAGTACTAAAAAGTACTTTAAGGATACTTACTGGTACAGAAAAAATACTTCATAATCATGAAAAATTATTTTAGGATCTTGAAAAAATATTTCAAGTATTGACTAGTATTAAAATGATACTAACTGATACTGACAAAATATTTCAGGGTATTGATTGATACTAAAAGTACTTTCAGGATACTGACTGGTACAGAAAAAATACTTTATAATCTTGAAAAATTATTTTAGGATTTTGAAAAAATATTTCAAGTATTGACCGGTACTAAAAGGATGCTGACTGATACTAAAAAAAAATACTTCATAATCTTGAAAAATTATTTTATGATCTTAAAATAAAATTATTAAATTAAAAAAAAATTGTTGTTGGGCGCTCTTCTTGACAAATCACATGTGTATTTTTGCACATTTGAAATGTCACGTCATCGGTCAAAGTCAAATTTAACGGTCAAACGGTATTTTTGCACTTAATTTGTAACCACGTGTGCATTTTTGCACCCAAAAAAAGCTTTTGCTACTGGTTGCTCCTCGGAGAAAAGCACATGTGTATTTTTGCACCTTAACCCTTTATTTTTCATTAATAAAAATAATGGTAGATAAAAATCAATTACAACAAAATTTTAATATTTTCAAATGAAAGAATATTTTAAAAACCTTAACAATCATAATCCGTATATGCATAACCTTAAACAACATTTATTTTTAATTTTTCACAGCAAACAATATTGTGAAACGAGATTAGGACTAAATCATCCAGTTTCTCCATAGGTCAATAATGTCGCCAGCTAGTTGTAAAACAAAGTAAAATTCTTATACTGAAGGTGTTTGGAGAGAGACCAACACACATATATATACAAATTCATGGTGAGGGGGAAAAAACTCCTATATGCTAGCCAAAGACCTATAGCTACGTTTAAAAGCAAGACAGCATGGACCCACGTATTGGGAGGCAGGAATGGTTGCACAAAAGGGCAACCTCACTCAACTGATTCCATATAGCCCACCTTAATTCGAACATTGCTGTCTAAAATGTTTATGGGTGCTAGCTAATACTTCAATTGCTTTGTGACTTGCTTCTTTCTCTTTTTAATTTTTGTTCGTTCATTATCTCTAGTCTTGTCACTTTCCCTGTCTCTTTTTCATTCAGTGTGACGCTTAGATTTTTTCAGTATAATATCTTATCTTGTCAAAAAC
This sequence comes from Acacia crassicarpa, assembly GCA_034222035.1. Lineage (NCBI taxonomy): Eukaryota > Viridiplantae > Streptophyta > Magnoliopsida > Fabales > Fabaceae > Acacia > Acacia crassicarpa. The sequence continues at coordinate 90,267 of JAWXYG010000019.1, read as the reverse complement.
TTCTTTTTCTGTTTTGTCTTTACATGTTACTTTGTTATATATGCTACGCCTGCATAGCCCTTAATGTTAACAACGATTTAACTAATTTGATTAAATTAATGAAGATAGTTAAGTTAGTTATTATAATAAATGTGACATGTTTTTCCTAAGCTACCCTTATTTAAAACTTAATTTTTCAAAAGTTGTTAATATATAGCTGATAAGTATCGAGTAATTTGAAAAAACATAATAATATAGAAAATAATTCTTACATTTAAGATCAAAACCATTTTCCTTGTTAATTCATACATTAAAAACTAGTAGAGGAGTACAATAACATATAAATTAGATCACATCTAGAATCATGTAATGGTTCTAAAACAACGTTTTGGCATGCCTCTAAATTAAAAGGGTTAATATGTATTTTTGCCTCAGAAATAAAAATTTCTGAAGTTTTTTTAAAAGCAATTTTATTTTGAAAGTAACTAATAGTAGCAATTTTACCCAATCACTATTCAATGTTAACTTTGACCACTAACTAACACGACACTTAATATGCCACCTCATTGCTACCTGGCACTCAATATATTATACCTATAATTTTTTTTAAAATTTTTTTATTTATTTTCATTTTTTTAAAAAAAATGCCTCACACCTTTCCTCCCTCCCTCTCTCCCTCTTAACACAAAAAGCTTGTTCTTCCTTTCTTCACCTCCATGCTTCACCCACCGCCGCTGCCTCCTCTTCATCATCCATGATCCATGGCTTCGACTCCCAGACCCCTAGGCCCTAGCGAAGGGTCGCTCACTGAGAGAAAGAGCGAGACGTCATGAGCTGAAGTGAGGAGAGGGCTAGAGTCACGTTTAGGGAGTAGCTATATATTGTTCATCTTTGCTGTCATCGGTGTTACCGGCGTCGTCAGGTGAATCCTTTCAATCCTTGTAAAAAAAGAAAAACATAGATCCGCTGAAATCAAACCCCTAAAGCTACCAATCACCATTGCCAAGCCCAAGGCCATTGTTCTTTGATCTTCCTTGTGGCTCTAAGTTTTAGAAACGAGAGATCTGGGAGAAGGCTGCTAGTGCATTCAAAGAAGACGACCATCGCTGGTGCGTTCAAATAATAAGGTTATCGCTAATGCGTTTGAAGAAGACGGCGGCCGCTAGTGGAGCGATGATTTATTAATTTTCCAATTAATGTGTTAAATGTTTTGTACTTATTTTTTTTTGGCTTTGGGCTTGTATTCTGGTTTGCATATTGCTGATCGGGGGGGGGGGGGGGGGGGGGGGGGGAATGTATAGCTTCCTTACGATTTTTTTTTTGGGCAATAATGTTGTGTTTATATCTATCATTCTTAAACATATCATAAAATAAATTCTTTCTCACAATACCCCCAATTTAATACTTGAATTCTTACCTGATATTTAACGATTATATCTTAGTTATTGCTCCTAATTAAATAAATAAATATTTAAAATAACCTAATTGACACATCAAGAATGAGCTTTTGATATAGTGAAACACCTAAACCGTAGTTTCAGAAGCCATTTTCCCGTAAGTTGAGACAAACTCTTTTCACAAAAATTATTCTATAAAAACTAATCCAAATATGCACATAGTGAATGATTTTAATCAGCAATGTAATATTTTTAGGGGACACCTGACAACGTATTTCTGATTAAGTTGGAGAGGGGAAGGGGGATGAATCCATTGGTTGAATATGGAGAACAAGATTTTGGATCACGTTGTACGTAAAATGCAACCTTATATACATACATACAGCTGATGACGAGCACTAGCTATAGATTTCTAGCGTACATACCACACTGTATTATGTGTTGTACTCGTGCGGTAGTTTTAATATTAATACCAGGCCATCCAACATAAAACACTTCATTCATTATTATATTAAATATTTAAGTGGCTAATGGCTATGGCCTATTACATAAAATATCTGCCTTCCAATGCATCATTATTTACCCATTGTTGTTTGTTCCCATCCAACTGGACCACGGAAAGCGGTTGCCCTACGCCCCACCATGTGATCCTCCATAGACGGAACCACACCTGGAACCTGTGATCCTCCATAGACGGAACCACACCTGGATCCTGGGTCGAAGCCATAGCCGTAGCCTCTACCGAATCCGGAGGGAGAGAGGCCAAAGCTAGAACCATAGCCCAAGCTAGCATTAAGTCGTATATGATCACTTCCAGACAGGCCTTTCATCTCTTTCCTCAGACATCAATGATGTGCCGAGCGAGTGCACGGGGTGCGGGGGAGGGAGAGAGGCCAAAGCTAGAACCGTAGCCCAAGCTAGCATTAAGTCGTATATGATCACTTCCAGACAGGCCTTTCATCTCTTTCCTCAGACATCAATGATGTGCCGAGCGAGTGCGCGGGGCCCCCCAGGGGGGGGGGGAAGTAATGTTGATGATTGAAAACCACTACAATTTTTTTTTTTCGGAATATTTAAAATAATTAATTGTGAGGGCAGTGTAGTCCAAAAATAATTTTTTTTCTTAAAAAACAATTGTCTCTTCGCAGTTCTTAGTAAACAACTGTTACTGATTTGGGTATTTTACAAGGGATGTTCACTGTTATTAGTAAATAATTGTTACTTATGTTAACCGATACGTTTGGCTCTATAGCATAACCTACCTTTCCATTCCAAAGAACACGATCTGTTGGAAAGCCCGTCACTTTTTAGAATATCATGTCGAATATTTAATGGTTATTAAGTATAATACCCCAAAATTTGTATTTCTCCTAACTATGATATTTTGGCAATTAGGACCTATTGAAAATAAGAGAGTATGTTGTCTCCAAATTTGTAGTGCATTTATTTTATTTCTTGAGTAAATTTTTTTTAGGACTTAATAAGGCAAAATCCAACTCCCTAAACTTAATTTGGGATCATAAAATGTCATAAGATGCCATAAAAATACCTAAACTAATTAGATAAAATTTCCAACAATTAAAGGATAAATAAATCTATACTTAAAGATATATTGACTTATAATTCGTATATTATAAAAAATAAGCCGTAAAGAAGTATGAAGAGGTTTAAATTAATTAGAGGATACTAAAAATAATTATTGGGCACCAAAAATTAATCTTAATTGAATTAACATTCAAATTTAATTTAGTGACAAATATTAACAAACAATTTGAAATATTTTGGCTAAATTCAATATTAAAGCTTAACAAGGGATCAATAATTATAACAATTGGGTTTAGTAAGATCATAATTGAGTTGGTAATCAATTAAATCATTACAAACTAAACCTAATTAAGCTAAATCAAATGATAAACAAGAGGGATTTAATTAAGGGCTTTTTGTCACAATAAATCACCATTGGACCAATTTTTGTAGCCCAACAATTGCCAAACAAAACAATAAAGCCCAAAACAAAATTAAAAACAAAAAGTCCAGAGGGGGGGGGGGCGGTTTTTGGTGAGGCTTGAAGGGCAAGGATTTTTATTCAACCACATGGGTCAATTGTGGTCAAAACTTGGGCATGAAGGAAACACTATTCATTACTTGAGATGCAAGTTCTTTGGCTTCTTGAGGAAGGAGAAGAAAAAGATGAAGGAAGAGAGAGAGGGGAAGTTCGGTTGGGGTGGATTTAATGGTGAGGATGAGAGATTTAATTTTCTAACCTAGATCTAATGGTCAAAAACTAACAAGAGGGAAGTTGCAAATATTTACACAATTGTCCAACCTTTCCACTATAAATAGGGGCATGGGTCATTCACAATTCCACACACCAAGAGCAAAGCAACATCTGAATATTTGAGAGAGAGTGAAAGAAAGTGGGAGAGCTTGAAGGAGTTCAAGCAATAGGTAAGCAAGTTCTTGAGTTTTGAGTTTTTAAATTCATAGATAGAAGTAGTTTTAATCTTAAAAATTCTAGAATAATTTTATTTTTTTATGGTTAAAAATAGCTTTATTTCAAAAAGTTAGTGAACAAAGTGGTTTAGCAAAATTTCCGGAAGAAAAACACTGAAGTAACGAAGTTCTGGCGAAAATTCGTCGGTTAGGCGATTTCTGAACTAGTAACAGAAATGTTCATATTTCATGTTGAAAATGATATTGAAAAATTCTGGGAAAATTCATGGTCAAAGTAGACATATAGGGCTTTCCAAATATGTAAAGAACATGCTGAAATGAGTTTTTCACAGTGAGAAAGAAATTCTCAAATTTTATGTTGCGAAAATGCTGGAACTTCTGGGCAGAGGATGAACACGTGAAATGTGGGAGTTATTTTTGAGTTCTGGGCAAATACTGATATTTTTTCTGAAAAATAGACATCCTAAGGAGTCCGGAACATTTTACGGATCTTTGTTTCGATTTTTCTAGAATTAGTTATGATTTTTCAAAGTTAGGCGGAATTTTGCCAAATAAATTCCAGCGTCCTGCAACGAATTTTGAGGAAATAAAGTGACAAATAAATGTACCAAGGGTAAAATAGTCATTAGTGGCCAAAATATCTGTTAGGACATTATTTATAAATTAATAGGGCGATATTACCATTATAGGCTATCTGAAAGAACGCAGACCGACCGACTACGTACCGAGATCACCGACTCAGGTATGGACGCGTACTGTAACACTAACTCTGATGCTTATTGTATGCTTATATGTGATAGATAGTTTGAGACTCTGTTTTGAAAATTGATCACACACATATAGCTTGATACGGGTTATAGTCTTGATAACGCCGTTATGTTTTCCTAGCGCTGAGGATACAGATGTACACCGTGGCACTGGTGAATAGTGCAGACTATAATAACATGCATATTCAGTGGCTGTGTTCTGTTATTATCTTGAATATGAGAATATTGTATGTGATTATTGCTGTATTACCATGAATATCTATAATACATATTTGATACATAAGCATGAGGTTAACCGTTACCTGAGGTTCAATGATAATTGAACCTCAGCTCTTGCCATAGCCTCAGGATCCGGAGGAGGCAGGACCAAGGACAAGGGTAAACAGGCCGTGTGAAGACTCGAACAAAGAATTTCTTTTTGATTTTTTTGTATTTCCCTATTTTTGAAGATTCAACTATTCGGATGACTGTAACAGCATACAGATACACCATTGATAAATGTTTATCAGTTACTCGTTTTTAAAACTATTCCGATGCTCTACTCTGATAAATCTTTTTTGAGCTCTGATAAAATTATTTCGAAAACGTTTTAGAAAATTGGGATGTTACATCAAGAAAACCTATAACTTTTTAGAATATAGAGACCTAACGACTATTAAGAAAACCTGGCACTGTTTATAAATATCCTAATGATTATGATGTTAAAACCATGAACTTTTGTTCAAAGGTTCATTAAGAAAACCCATAACCGTTTACCTAAAGTTTGTGATTTTAAAACCATGAACTTCCATTTAAAGTTTCATTATGGTTGTTAATTAAGGACCATAAGAAAAAGACCACCTTTCATAATGGTTCAAAATTTATAACGTGAGTAAGTATCGTCAAGTCTTTTAAGACATCCACTTTCTTGTGTCTCCACTTTCCCAAGTTATTATACTTAACAACACTTGTCTCTTTAGTCGAACGTTACCCACCATCATCGGAATCCCACAACTCCAGTAGACTTTTTTTGTCATCAACAGTCGCTTTTAGACAAACCACATCCTCCATTGCTTTCTTTGAACTTCGGTCCAACAGTCGTGCAAGTCACTTTGATTTCCCTAACTTTCTTTTTCATTTTGTAGCTTTAGCTAGGTTGCATTTCTTCTCATGCATTGTTCTCCTTATTTTAAGTTACGATTTCTCTTCTACATTTCGCATTCTCCATTTTACATTCCGCATTCTCCTTATTTTTCACTTCATCTTGCCTAGGTATGTTTTGATCTTAATCATTCATCGTATTTTTCTGGATAACCTATTGCTCTATTCCTTATGGTTCATTGAGTTTTCTTTTTAAGTTAAAATGGCTAGTTTTACTTCTTGCAACACTGAAAGTGCCCCTAGTTCTAACAGTGTTCTTAGTACTAGTATTCCCACTGGTATTGATGTTGTCCCTATGCAACCTAGAAACAAGACCCCAGAATAGGTGTTAGAATGAATGTGGGATATTGTAAGGAGGGGCCGTTGCGCCTTAACTTTTGTTAATGAAGCAAAGTCTTTGGGGAGAAAACTTCATGTGACATGGAACAATGAGAGTTAACCTCTTGAGCCGTCACACTTTATTAGTTGCCTTGGCTTAACGATAATGACCAACGTTCCCATCATGGAGGGTAACTAGCACTTGGTACAGGGAGATTACCTAGATGTATTTGGGACAATGTCAGGGTAAGGTATATATGCCTGCTAATTACTTGCAACAAACTTGTAAAAATTATTAACTTGAATTGTGTGCTTTGTAGTCAGCATATCATATAGATGGAAATTACATGAATAAATTTGTCATCAAGAAGGCTGGCCAATCACTACGCACATTCCGTCATACATTGACGAAGGCGTATTTGCAGAATCTTAAAGAGGCTGATGAGACAGAAGTTTATGTGGATCTTCGCTTCACCATCAAACCGAATGATTGGAGAGATTTTGTCATCTCACTTTATAACCCAACATTCCAAGTAATTGTTATTCACAATTCATAAGACTTGAATGTATCTATTTAATATTAACTTAAGTGTTGTGTGTTTTTGTAGAAATTAAGCTGGGTGAATAGGTGATCTAACCATATTTTTACATGATTTTTGGTAATTAAATGGGGATTTTTAATGTATTTTGTCACAATTATTGAGCTTTAAATGTATTTCTTTTGATAAATTGAGATTAAGAGTAAATATATTAAATTAGGGCTAAAAAGGGAAAAATTGTCAAAAAAATTGTAATTACTCTTAGTCATTGATTTGTTTGAGAATAGTTGATGCTAGATTAATTATTTTGACTATAGATGGTTGAAAAGATTAGATTAAATTTGAAAATGGAAATTTAAGTTCAAGTTTTAAAAGTTTCAGTTTAGTCCCTATTTCAGAACCTTTATAATTTGCAATTAGGTCCCTCTGATGCAGCTGTGCGTTTTGACCATTGGAAAATTAGGAGTTCTGATTTAAAAACACAGCAGATCGTGGAGAAAAGCCCAAGACGCAGTTGGAGGTATGAAATATTCAGAAAGGATCCAGCGCCGGGGAGGAGTATTATTCATTGAATCAATTGAAGGTGTGGCGCCGCGCAAATATAGGAATAACCAAAGAATCAAAAAGAAACAGATCACACTAACGGAAAAAAGGAGGGAATCATGTAGAGGATCAAGAACTGAACAAGAAAAAAAAAAAGATAAAACACGCAAGAATTAGAGACGCAAAGCTGGATCTGGATCGACTTTCACGCCTTCCTCCATCCCTTTCCTCTAGTAGTCGGCGGCTTCCATCACCCTCACCGTTGCCGCCGCCGACTCTCTCCCTTTCACCTGCATTCCTCCATTATTTCCGATAGGTGCCTCATGAGTTGCTGATTCCCTCTTTCTTGGTGGTGGAGATTTGTACTTGAGTTCTAAAGCTTCACAGGGGAGTTAATTTGTTCATTCTATTAGTCTAGATTTATACATTTAGATTGCCTAGTTTTAGGGATTATTGTGTATAAGTTCTGGAACTGAGATTAATGTTTATTGTCTTTGTTAGATTGATAATTGTGATTGATTTTGGATTTTGCAATGTGAAGATTATATTTACTTTAATTTCTTGTGGTTGCAATGAGATTAAATTAATTAGCGTGTTATTGTGTAATTAATTTAGTTGATTTGTGCCCTTTGAGGGACTGTTATGTACTCAATTTCAAGAAGACTCGTATTGCATTATTCCAATTTCAATTGCATATCAAGTGGTTTTTAACAATTTCTCAAGAGGTAGTGGTTAGCTATGTTTGTAGGAGCCATTATTAATTGAGAATATTGGACTCAAGTGTTATCTTGGGGTTTTTCATAAAGACTTGATGAATTTGAACTCCCATAATCTTTTTGAACAAGGATAGTCATTTCTTCATCATCAAGAGCACCATCATCCATATTTTAATTCCATATCATTTAATTCACTCATTCACCAATTTTATAAAAATACCAAAAACATTAGTTTAGCATTTAATTTAATTGCAATATTATTTTAGTTAATTAATTGAAAAATCCAAAACCTATTTTCCCCTTGTTTTAATTGCATTTGCATGTCATTTAGATTACTTAGGATTCAATAAAAGGCTCATCGAGAAGAGAGAACGATCCTTGGTTTGCCTATACGCAATCCTTGGTTTATTTTTGATTGTGGACCCCAAGGCTAAAGATAAAAAGGCCCTCATCAAATGGCGCCGTTGCACAATAATTATCCCTACAAGGGAGGGGAGAACGAGATATGCTTAGATTTCCTAAAAGTTGGCTACTGAGAGTGGGGATGGTAGTAGATCTCTACGTCATGAACTTTGGTTGGTGGTAAGGAGAAATAATAATGGCTCTTATGACTATCTTTAGGTGAAGGAGGTTGTCGATAAAATAGTAAGTATTAATATTAGCCCATAATTCATGAAAGTAATGTGTTCAATTAATTATCGATATTAACATCATTATATTATTATGCACAACAAGCTGTGTTCTAGGAAGGTACAACACAAGGGGCTACCTTTTTGTGAGTGAGGACATATTGGCTAAGACATGGGGCTTGACCATCCTGATCTTTTTTAAGGGTGATGGCTTTGGATTAACCAAGACAAAATATTATAATTAGCGATAACCTTGAAGAAACAACTAGGACAAAAAGAATGAAAAACTCCAAAAACACGTGAAATGCAGGAATAAATGCGGTTTCTCAAACAAGAGTTGATGAAGGAGAGTTCTAAGAAGCAACAAGGGGGAAATGGTGGCCCAATTAATAGAGGCAGCTACACATTCCCCCCCGCCCCCCAAAAAAATGATATACCTGAGGGTTTGGCGGATGTTGAGTGTATTGCTGATATATAGCCCTAGACACCATATAGTTACAAAGGGCAGCATGTTCAACCGTCTGGAGAATTACATGCTTCATAACGAGCCTATCCCTCTTAAGCATGTGAAGGTTCAAATCAACATCAACATCGACCCGAGTTATTTGCTCCTTATGCCTACCAAAGACATAAGTACAGTGGGAGAGGCTATGGGGAGCTTCGTTGTATGGCCTCGCCATTGCTTAGAGTATGGAATCCCCTCACTCAAAAGAAGTCGATCACTTAAAAGAAGCTACCCATCAAGTCCAAGCCCTTACTCACTCCAAGCTACTTATTGATCAGTCCAAGACAACCACTTCTAAGACCCCCAGCTAGTCTAAGACTTCCACTTAGAGCCACACCCAATGATCAGTCCAGTAAGAAGTCTTCCTCACAGAATAAGACCATTGGTCAATCTGCCTGAAAGTCCCTCCAGGTGTTTGCTAACTAGTTCTTTGTTTCAGACCAGTTTCCAATGATCAACTTTGAGAGAGTGTTCTTTGACCAACCAAACTAAGAGGAAGTTGTAAATGAAGAGTTTGTTTCTGAGGTCCTGAACAAGTACATGACAAGTTCAAGCTTTGTCAACTTCTTTATAAGGTATTTCTTCAATTGTGTGATTGAATAGTTAGCTACTTAGAACTTTGATTACATTTTGATATGTTGATTTCAACATTTCAGGCACTGTACCATAATTAATTACCTCGTCTCCTACGACCTCCAGGACAAGATTAATTTCATTTGCCCTAACCATCTCAATCACCAGGGTGAAGATATAAACGAAGTATTTGAACCATATTTTTATAGGTTTTTGCATGATTAATTTGGGGAATTTAATGTATTTCTTAGGCCATTATTGCATAATTAAGCACTAATTTAAGTCAAAGACATTTGTATTGATTTAAATCTAGTTAGGGGGTAAAATTATCATACTTTGTTAATTATTCTTGCAAATAATTTCCTAAACTTTTGCTGCCACCTCGTGCTTAATTTAGAAGATGTCAAGCAACGACACATTAGGTTTCTGGGGGATGAATTCATCAAGAGGCCGCCAACTAGAGGTTACATTTACTTCTCTGTGTCTTACGTTTAAGGGTGAGAACATCATTAACTCTTCTTAAATTAGTGTTTATTTATTTTGTAATTATTTTGATAGTGTGTTCTATTATTGTACTTAGGAACCACTGTCATAAATCTAATATGCAAAAGGATTTGGTATTATGACTCTATTAGTGGGGTTCCATAAACAAGACCATACAGTTACCGCACTCAAAATAGTCTTTAGTGCATGAAAAACAAGATCACTGATGGCACCTACAAACATGCCTTCCAATGGCTACGTTGAAGGTATATATTATATTCAGTAATGACTATAATATTAATAAATTGATGAACCACACAATATAGTTTATATAATATTATTCACTAATGACTATAATATTAATAAATTGATGAAGCACACAATATAGTTTATACACACATGTGTATCTATGATTGACAAATTTTTATTCTTATTTCTTTATAGTGCCCAAAGAAACCAAACAACATCAATGTTTGTGGGTACTGTGTGATGTAGTACATGAAGGATTTTATCGCATATGGTTATGAAAATATTGATACAAATAAGGTATATTATATACTCAATTCATTCACATATATATATTCGATCAGCTATATATTATAATATCTAACTTCCATCTATTGTTTCTTTTTGCGCACAATATTTTAATGGATCCTACTTGATATTTAGCAACTCACAAATGACAGTGGCTGAAGAGTTGATGACATTTGTGCAATATCAGTGGGAGAATATATAAAATGACTGTAAATTTTTAAATACTGATATTTTTTTTTTGTTTTAAAGTTTTGATTTTAATATTGTGCATATGTACATGAGTGAATGTAGATATATATATATATAGTGATTTTTTCTTTACAAATGTATTTGCAGGGGGATATCGAAGCGGAAACCCCCCATATTTTATTTTATTTTATTTTATTTTATTTAAAATTTAGCTTCGGTAAATTACGGTTGTTATCTAATAACCGTTATTTATGTCAACTATATATCAAGGTTATTAAAGTAGAACCGTTATGTATGATGCAAACATTATTGTGATAGTTGTTTATGTATACCAGTTAATTATTATCAGAGCGATATGCATATTACGGCCTTACCAAGCCTCAATAACTTTGATATGAAAATATATATCGTTATGCATTACAGCCAAATTTTAATAATACGTAATCCTTATCTTATTAACTTTATTCGCTTTTCGTCAAAAACATAAAAGTTAAAAAATGTGGTTTGGGTCATATTTTTTTGTTCTGTAAGCTTTACAGCCAAATTACAATCTTGTAAGAGATGCGATGACATGAAGATACCTTGCTTGGTAGGATTAAGGTGTCAATGTCATAAATCGAATAAAGATTAAGGAATTCTTATTTATTTATTTTTATTTGATCAAGGCTATCCCTGAATCATTTTATACTTGAGATCAACCCCTTTCAAGCTTAATTAGGGTGTAAAGGCTTTTCGCCTATGCTAACAAGAGCGCTTTAGGGTTTGAACTTATGGGTAAGGTTGTTTACCATCTCAATCAATAGTTTATGACGGTTTTTTAAAAACATTATACATGTTAACTATATATACTTTTTTCCATGAGATACATGTCAACTCTATTAATTGTACAAAAATTTAATTTTCTTTTCTCAAAGTACGACTGATATTGTCAAAATGATTTTATCTTTTGAGTTTTTGTATTGCCACAAAATAATAGTCATTTTAGAATTTCAATAAATTATAATTTTGTATTTTTTAATATTTTATTTTTCATCATAAAAATATATGGTAGATAAAACTTAAGTACAAGAAGATTTCAATATTTTCATATGAAATCATATTTTAATCAAATACTATTGTATTATACTAAAATTTAAAATTATTAATCCGTTTATGCATAACCTTAAAAAAATTTATACCTAATATTTTTTTACAATAAACAATCTCTATTTTCAAACAAGAGGTTAGAATTTAATGATCCAGTTTCTCTATAGGTCAATGTTGACAATTTATTTGTAAAACAAAGTAAAATTCCTATATATTGAAAATGTATAGGGTTGGACAGACATACATACATATTCATGATAAGGGGGAAATTCATATTGGGAGGCAGAAATGGTTGCAAAAGGACAATAACCTCACTCAATTCCATTGGAGCCCACCTTAATTCGGTCATTTTGTTAGGTTTTGTATTACTGCAAAAAAAGCCTCAACAATATTACTTCAGGAAAAATCAGTGAAAAGTCATTAAAAAATTTAATTGATGAGAAGGACTTGAATCTGATTATCAAAACTTTAATTTTATGCATAAATTTTTGTAGAATATGGGTACTTTCTTTATATAAAAACACATCAAGTCCTTCGGATCAATAAAACTTTCAAATCCGACTTTTGATATATTTATTCTATTTAATTATAAAGAACACATATAAAACTCCAACACACACACATATCTTGTCACCATTCACTCAGATTTAACGCAATAATACAAACCAATGCCCTTTTCTTCAATTTATTTCTTTTTAAGTGGTCTTCAATTCCTTTTGGGTGTTACATGTTGCTTTGTAGTAACGTTTATGGGTGCTAGCTAACACTTCAATTGCTTTGTAACTTGCTCCTTTCTCTTTTTAATTTTTGTTCGTTCTTTACCTCTAGTTTTGTCCCTTTCGCTTCGTCGTCTAAACTTGCTTTTAAATGTTCATAGGTGCATGCTAGATAATACTTCAATCCCGCCCCACTTTGAATTCAGAGTGACCCTTATATTTTCAGTATATAATCTCATCTTGTCAGAAACGTCTTTTTCTGTTTTCTTTACATGTTAGTTATATGCTAGTCCTGTGGTTCTTAATGTAAGAATTATTTAACTAATTTGATTAGATTAATGAAGATAATTAAGTTATTAGTTAAATGTGATATATTTTTCCTAAACCACTCTCATTTAAAACTAAATTTCTCAAAAATGATTAATGATTAACATATTGTTGGGGAAATATCAATAGGGGGTGATTTTGAAAAACATAATGAATGTGGAAAATAGATCTTACGTTTAAGATTAAGACAAAATCCCTAATTAGATCCTAGGTTAAAGGATAGAGGAGTGCATTAACATCTAAGTTCGATCACATCTAGAATCAAGTAATGGTTCTAAAACCACGTTTTGGCATACCTCTAAATTAAAATGTATGGTTTCAAAAAAAAAAAAAAAAAAGGTATGTGTGTGTGTGTGTGTATGTATGTATGTATACACACACCACACATACAAACACATGTATGTATGTATGTATGTATGTATGTATGTATGCACTACTTAAACTATTATTTCGTTTAATTCAGAAAATGATGTGAGGCAATAATGAACAAAAATCAAAGGCAAAGTGATGAAATCTCAACAAATTAAATTAGATGAAGAATTCAATGCTTTCTTTGAAATTGTGTGTGTATTTATTCGGGATGGTGTAATTCATTGTTTGGAAGTCTATAATTAGCTATATGTGAGTAATTAGTTAGATTATTGTCACCCATTTGACCAAAAAGGTTTCATGAGCTTGTGAGTCAAAGGTTCCTTCCAACAAAGATGGCTAGAGAAGTCTATAATCGATCTTCTACTACATGTGAAAAAAGCTGGAAACAAAAGCTACAAGGACCAAAGAATTTTTTTTTAAAAAAAGTTCTTTATTTTCTTTTCGCTTTTGTAATATATGCAACGATTTATAAGGCACATAATTGTTTCAAAAGATGATCTTGTAGCCTATTATTGGCATGTAAGCTTCCCTGCAAGTGGGAGATCGCAGATTCAAATTTGTTTACAATTTTGCTATATTTTCCATATAAAAAAGAAGTTCAAAAGTGTTATTAATTGTATTCATGAATACCTTTAGGAATCACTCATCCTGATCAAACCCAATGATCAAAAAAAGAAAAAAAAAATCAAATTCATTTAAATTACACATTTCAATATCATCATTATATTAGTATTATTGTTTTAATACTATCAACTGTTATCTAACGCCTTATTTGGATCTTATTACTAGGTATCTAAACAATCAATTATTCCAGTTTTGAGGTTTGTAGTTGCCCCTCTCAGGTCTTAGCATAGATGTTTCTTTTGGGATTTAAACTCGAGATCAATAGGGCTTTAATGAGGCTTTACATCGTTAGACCAATTTTGTGTTGGTCATCATTATATTATTTTCATACAAATGATGTTTTGAAAGAAAATTTATAACAACATGGTGACTACAATATATCAACAGCGCACGTAATTACATCCACAGAAGATACCATTTAAGAATTTTTGTAATCAGGTAAAGCAAGTAAGGATCCGACTCGAACATTTTCTTTTTCGGGTTCAACAATGATGGTCGGTTTTACCAGTGAAGTTAACTCTTCTCAACAGAAGCACACACATATATAGAACAAAATTAAGAGAAATAAGCTTAAGCTAATAGTGCTCCTATCAATATCAACCAAAGATGGTTTTGGGATGCAAACCCCAGTAACGATGCTAAAAACTGCACCACAAGTGCACTGGTCATGCCAAGTAATAAAGTGATGAGTACAGTATCCTTCCCACAGAAATTTGATTCCAAAACCCGGTTAAGTGTCAATTATTATACTTTTGCCTCCAACAATAAGTATTGGAATTTGAAATGTTTGAGAAAAAAATTTTAATTGTTCGTGATTTCTGGGATTTCTAAAGAATCTTAGTGGTTCATCTCAACTAGATAGCTCTAATAAGTGACCCTAGATTAAGGTATAACACCTCTCATGTTTAACAAATGCATGAGAATATACATATACATCAGCAAAATCATGGAGCAAGAGTAGAGAAAGCAAGATGGAGAGGAAAAACCAAGGAAAGAAGCCCCTAACCTCTTCAAAGCTCCAAAGACTAGCTTAATCTCCTCCAAGAAGCAAACCCTAGCACATCAAAATACTCCCAAATGCTCCCCAAAAGTCCAGAATGGCGGCCAAACACGATTTGGGAGCTTTAAAACCTAGATTTTTTCTGACTAGGCGCTATTGTACATGAGTTTTGTTGCCAACAACTTTGCAGCAGCCGAACTATTTTGAGCTGCAGCCGAGTTTGCCTCTGTTATGGATTTGGCTACGGCTGAACTATTTTGAGCTACGGCCAAGTTTCCTCTGTTTGGGATTTGGCTGCAGCCGAGACAAAGTGTGCTGCAGATTATTTTACTTCTAGAAAAATGAGTTCTTTTTTCTCAAATGCTGTGTTCTTCTCATGATTTTGGTCTCAATTTGTGCTTCCAAAACATTGCCAAACTGACTTGAAATATACTTTATAAGCTCATAATTAACAAGGTCAGGATAGAAAATATGCACAATTGTATGAAAAAGTCAAGGAAAGTGTACTGAAATGACATGAAATCCTAGAGGCTAACATAACCAAGATTTGTAGTCCGGTATTGCAATTTTTTGTATATAAAAAAAATAATAAATTGATGATAAAAAAAGAACAAACTCATTATTAAGTCAGAAATTTCTCTTAAAAGCTGTTTGGTATGAGGGACTGGGAGGTTAAGGGAGGAGGACAAATTTTTATGACCCAGATTTAATCATAAAAATGAGTTTACTAACTTTAGACTTGGAACGTTTGATGACTTAACTATTTTAGTTTTTATGATTAATGTGGTCAGAAGTGTCTTATAATACTGACCAAAAGAAGTACAAGGCATTCTAACTACTTATTCACGAGGTTAATAAAAGTAGTTAGAATTAATTTGCATCATTAAAATGTTAAAAAAGAGAAAATAATTCCTACTTTTCAAGATTACCCTCCAATCAAAATTAATGTATCTTAATTATTATTTTTCTTATGTAATCTCTCTCTACTATATAATTAATAAGGCCATTTGTGAAAATAAAAATAAAAATTTAATGTTACTGACCTTTTGCAAAATTAGTTATATTTACGACCATAGAAAGTTTCTACGAGATATCTTTTATAAGTACACCCGAAGGGGCAGGCCTGTGAAATCTCTTTGATAGATATTCAATATTCCTCCAGTCTTATTTATAAATTAAAGCAAAGAGAAAATTTTTATTTTGGTCTTATTAGGAAGTGATCTCAAATCATTAAATTTTCATATAAATTTATAATTTCACTCTTCATTTATTACTATTATTAATTTGACTTTATTTTCATGTAGTATATTGTATATATTAAATAGAGCTAAAGTTGAATCTGAAGGTAAGGATAATAATATTAAAGGCTTATTTCTTTTAGGGAAAATTCCAAATAAATATCAAATGAATTTGCAAAACCTCTAGAAGTCCGTCGAATTTGCAAAAAAACTGAGAGGTGACAAGGATTTTTGGGGGATATGCAAATTCGAGCGAAATGACTATTTTGCCCTTAGTTGTAAATAATTAAAAAAAGAAAAGTAAATACCCCTCGCGGCTCCTGGGGTGGTGGCTGCCGGCGGTGGGGCCCACCACGGGGGGTGTTTACTTTTTTTTTAATTAGTTACAACTAAGGGCAAAATGGTCATTTCGCTTGAATTTGCATATCCCCCAAAAGCCCTTGTCACCTCTCAGTCTTTTTGCAAATTCGACCGACTTCTGGGGGTTTTACAAATTCATTTGGTATTTATTTGAAATTTTCCCTATCTTAAGGAATATATATATATATATATAAATGACTTATAAATAGGATTTGAATAGAATGTGTTCGTCGCGGTTATCAATACTGAATACAGGCGCCATGCATTACACAAATGTTTGATAAACGATTCCAATTTTCACATAGTTCATAAATTGTACAATTAATGTCACCGAGCTTACATCAAATCACATTAGTTTTTGATGCATGTCAAGTTTACAGTTCACAAATCAAAATTCTACGTGTATAGTACAATAACAGAGATTCTAAAATTTCTGAACAATAGAAGAGCTTTTACGGACTGACCCTTTCATTGCTATCACTAACCACTTCAAACCCTTAACTTTTGGAACTAGGAATTGCAAAACGGGCAGCGAAAGATCGAGAAGCATTAGCTGGGTCGGAGGAATAACCATCGTCAAAATTTTGAGAGTAAGAATTAATGTCATACTGTACTACCCTATGATGAACCGATGTAGGAGATGAATATAAGAACAACCTCTTCTTCTCCTTCATCACCTTCCACCAAAAAGTCCTCAAGCTCACCATATCTTCGATCCACACAAAATTAACTTCTTCTGCTTCTGCTTCTTGTTCTCACTTCTAGAACCTGGAAGAAAGAGATTGAGATATACTGATAGATGAGAGAGATAGGGATCAGGTCTCGGTGATCAATGTTGTGTGTGAAGTTCATGCAGACCAGCTAGGTATTTATAGTATAAATTGCTAAATGATGTCGAGAAAAACCAAATTGAATCGACATGAAAATATATATCGTTATGCGTTACAGCCAAATTTGACAATAACTTTGTTTACGTAATCCTTATCTTATTAACTTTATTCTCTTTTCTTCAAAAGTAAAATTTTTAAAAAAGTGGTTGCGGTCATGTTTCTGTTGTGACCTTTACAGCCAAATCACAATGTTGCAAAGATGCGATGATATAAGAATATGGTCAAAGTTCAACCTTTTAAGTTATTCAGGCGAATCTGCAATTCTGGCAGAACTATTTAGTATTTACAGTTCATGGATACCTTTCTGGTAGGATTGGAGGCGTCAATGGCATAAATGGGATAAAGATTAGGGATTTTTTTTATTTTTTTTATTTAATTTCATCAAGGATATTCCCAAGCCACTTTATACTTGAGACCTATCTGATCTGTCTCAGGCTTTGGGTGCAAATGGTTTTTACCTTCAGAAGTGGAATTCTTCCTAGGATTCGAACTTATGGGTAACCAATAGTTTGTTAGTAATTTCTTAAATGTATTATACATGTGAGCTATATTAATTGTATAAAATTTAATTTCCTTTTCTAAAATAGCGACTGATATTTTCGAAATAATTTTATCTTCTGAGTTTTGGTATTGTTAGAAAATAATTGTTATTTTCGAATTTAATTTCAATGAATCATGATTTAATATTTTTTATAATATTTTATTTTTCATGATAAAAATATATGGTAGATAAAACTCAAGTACAACAAAATTTCAATATTTTCATATGAAAGCATATTTTAATCAAATACCATTGTATTATACTAAAATTTAAAATTATTAATCCGTATATGCAAAACCTTAAACAACATTTATTTTTAAAATTTTGTACAATAAAAATATATATTTTGAAGCAAGAGATTATAATTAAATGATCCAGTTTCTTTTTTTTTAAAATAAGTGTGGTCCAGTAAAACAAAGTAAAATTCGAATCTATTGAAAATGTAGAGAGAGAGAGAGAGAGAGAGATTTTTTGCTCGGAGAGAGAGAGAGATAGATAGATACACATTCGGATGTGGGGTTTTGGGGGGAATAAAAAACTCCTCTATGCAAACTGAAGTCCTATAGCTCCGTTTAAAGCGAGGCAGCATGGGCCCACATATTGGGAGGCAGACATGGCTGCAAAAGGACAATAATCTCACTCAATTCCATTGGAGCCCACCTTACCTCGAGTAATTTCTTAGGTTTTGTATTACATAAAAAGCCTCAACAATATTTACCCAAAAAAAAAAAAAAAAAGCCTCAACAATATTACTTAAGGAAAAATCACTGAAAATTTTCATTAATGAGAAGGACTTGAATCTGAGTACTAGCACGTTGATATTGTGTATCAAAATTTTAATATATCAATTCCTTCTATCAAAAAAACTTTGAAATGGGACTTTTGATATATTTCTTCTATTTAATCATAAAGAAAATATATTCATGTTGGTGGGTTGGTTCTTTGAGGAGTACAAGAATAAGAGATAAAGAAGAAAGTAGTACACAATGTCTTTAATTCACCCCCACATATTCCTATTTAATGGAGTGCAATTTGGATTAACAAATGAATTTTCTTACATAATACAATTAAGACCTTTGAGTATGAATTGCACTAACAATACTCAAACCAAGGGAATCGTGGATTTTATAGAGTGATAACTTGAGTTTATCTTTTTTGTACACTCCAGGACAAATGTAATGAGCTTGATCTTTTGTTATTATGTGATTTTTCTAATTTTCTATTATTTGTCACAAATGAAGTGATGGTACATGGTATTCATATATAATGAAGTGATGCCTTAAAGTGATATCTCTTGAAGTAACACATCTTTAATTAAAAGTTATAACTATATGTTAGATTCATGAATATTCATAAATCGACATAAATTCAATAACCAATTGTTATTTAAAATAACTTTTCCATGAAAGGCTACACTTTTATATTAGGCAGGGTTTTCTTAAAAACCAACACAACCTTCCACTAAGTAATAGTTACCATACATTTTCATAGGTATCTCTAGATATTAAAATGAAATGACCTTGGTGACCTTTAGTATTATAACCTCATACACAATCATTCACATAAATTCCTTTATTTATAAGTACATGACTTTCCAACAAACACATCTCTTCATTTTATAATATTTCAACAATATATATATATATATATATATATATATATATATATATAAAGCTCCAATATTTATATATATCTTTTGTCATCATTCACTTTAACACAATAATACAAACCAAGCCCCTTTTTCTTCAATTTCTTTCTTTCTAAGTGGTCTTCAATTCCTTTTGGATGTTACATGTTGCTTTGTAGTAATGCTTATGGCTGCTAGCTAATAATTCAATTGCTTTGTAACTTGCTTTTTTCTCTTTTTAATTTTTGTTCGTTCTTTATCTCTTGTTTTGCCCCTTTCTCTTGTCTAAACTTGCTTTTAATTGTTTATGGGTGCATGCTAGCTAATACGTATGTTCCCGGCTTTGAATTCAGTGGTACCCTTATATTTTCAGTATACAATCTTATATTGTCAGAAACATCTTTTTCTGTTTTCCCTTTACATGTTAGTTATATGCTACTCTAATATCATTTTAATGAGATCACATCGATCTCTAGAATCATGTAATTAATTCTAAAACCACCGATGCAAACTATAGAGCCACAGACTCCGTAAGTGCATGGGCTATATTAAGTAATAATAAATAGTGAGTAAGATATTGTTCTCACAAGGACCTGATACTAATAATGCAATTGAGAAATGACTTTCCATTTTTGCTTAAGTTGAGTTAATACAACTTGAATTATAAATAAAAGCTAACTAGGAAAAAAATAGAAAAAGAAAAAAAATCAAATCTAACTATTGTGAAATCTAAAGATGATTATAGATCTTAACTGGTGATTTAGATTATGTTATGGCTTTAGTTATTTCTTAGTGTCTAACTTCTCCATTTAATTATATTTAAAGTTATATTTGTTAATTTATGACTTACTTACCTAAGTGTTTTTTAATTCACTAAAAGGCATTCCAATTATATTAACTTCTAATGTCTTAGGCGATTAGTATTTAATTGAATTAATTTAAATGCAAGCCTGATGAGACTGTAACATCCCGTCTTTTTTTTAAAAAGTGGTTTTCAAAAGGGAATATCAGAGAGTTTGAGAAAATAATCAGAGTGGCATCAGAAAAAGTTTTCCCTTCAAAACAAAACGAGTAACTGATAATCATCTGTTGTTGATATTAGTATAGTCATCCGAGTAATTCGAGTATTCAAAACTAAGCCGAAAACAAAACAGAAAGACAATATCAGCAGAACAATCCCCCGCCCGTATCCTTAAGCTGGCTGCTTACCCTTGTCAGCAACTCTGCCTCCGCCAGAACCTGAGACTATGGTAAGTGCTGAGGTTCAATTTTCATTGAACCTCAGGTAACGGTTAACCTCATGCTCATGAACAGTTATATATGACAGGTATTTCATGACAGTATAGCATAATCACATATCAATTCAATCATCACATATTCATATATTCACATTAATCCAGTCTGCACTCTTCACCAGTGCCACGATGGCCTATCGTGTCCTCAGCGCGGTAGGAAAACTCAGACGGCATTGCCAAGACTGTAACCCGTATATATTCAAATAATTTTCAAGCAAAGTCACAGTCTATGAGAATATCTACCACATACAAGTGTACAATAAGCATCAGAGTTAGTGTTACAGTATGCGTCCGTACCTTTGTCGTTGGTCACGGTACGTCGTCGGTTGCGCAGCGATCACAGATTCCTATGAGGTAATATTTCATTTATTAATTCACAACCAATATCCCAATAGATATCCTAGCCACAAATGGCTATTTTACCCCTGGTGGATTTATGAATTTATTATTTCCTCTTTTTTTTTTTTGAAAAAACGCTGGTCCTTAAATCTGGGCAGAATTTCGCCTAACTTTGAAAAAGCATAACTAATTCTAGAAAAATCAAAATGAGAATCCGTAAAATTCCTCAGAATCCTTAGGATGTCTAGTTTCAAGAAAAAATAACAGACTTTGCCCAGATTCCACGGTTCATTCCCAGGTTTTTAGTTTTGAACATCTGTCCAGAATTTTCCAGAAATTCGTAGCCCTAACTTTGGGAATTTTTATCTCTCTGTACAGAAATCATTTGGACATGTTCTTTACATATTTAAAAAGCCCTATATGTCTACTTTAACCATGAATTTTTCCAGAATTTTTCAACCATGATTTCAGCATAAAATAATAGTATTTTCATGACTGGTTCAGAAATTCCAGAACTGATGAAATTTCGCCAGAACTTCGTTACTTCGGTGTTTCTCTTCCGGAAATTTTGCTAAAACCCTTTCTTCACTATTTTTCTAAATAAAACCAATTTTAACTATAAAAACATGAATTTAAAATTATTCTAAACTATTTAAGATCTAAGCTACTTCTAACTAAGCATTAAAAAGCTAGAAATTAAAGAACTTGCTTACCTCTTCTTGAACTCCTTCAAGCTTCTTTCACTCTCTCTAATATTCAGATTGCTTGGTTTTGGTGTGAGTTTTGTGAAGGGCCAAGGACCCCTATTTATAGTAAAAGGGTTGGGTAGATTGGTAATTAATTGGAACTTCTTCTTAGCAATTCTTGGCCCTTGGATCTAGGGTATTTTGGAGCACAAATCCTAACCCTTCAAATTGCTTTTGAGTCACCTACATGAGTCATTACCCTAGTACATTATCCTCTTCCACCATTTATGTCTATTATCCAAAGGATTTGGCTTGCTTTCTACTAATTAGAATCCATAGAAAAGAATGTGTTTAGGTAGTCTAATGAAGTTGTTTGCTCAATTACTCATTGGTTTTGAACTCTAGGAATTTTTAGCTTCATTTTGAGACCAATTTTGCCTATCTTTCCTATTGGTTCTATTTCTCAAACAATCATGAAAATGGCTTTGGTTATACTTGTCTTCATGCTTGATTTATGCTTGTTATGAATCTCAACTTGGTTTTCATACTTAGTTCAAGGATTTCAAGATATGATTTAATTTGTATAGGTTTTATTAGTTTTTATCTAGAATTATTTTTATAACCCAATTTAGTTATTCTAATTATCTTTTATCTCATTGGTCCACCTCTACTTCCTTACATCACCTTCTTCCATCATCCCTTACATCATCTTATCTAATTACGGTTGTGATTCACCATGTAGGTGTGTGACTCATGCAAGTTTAGATTGGTGATTCATTGGTTAGAGTGGTGATTCATGTTTGTTAGATTAGTGATTCATTCATACTAGGTTCATGACTCATCCTTTAGGGTGGTGATTCATATTGTAAGTGTGTGTTGATTCATGGAACAATATATCTTCTTCCCTTTTCTTTTAAAAAAACGCAGCCCCTCCCCCTTTTATTATATATATATTTTTTGTTTTCTTTATACCAAGTATTAGAGAAAGTTATGTGATTGGTTATTCTTACTTCACATGGATTAAGCTTTATTAGGAGTAGTTAAGGCCTTTGGATAAGCTTTATAAGATGAATTCTTAGCCTTTAGATCATAGTTGAAATTGTTGACTTTTCAACCCTTAATTAGCATTTGATTACCATCTTAATCCTAAGCTTAATTATCACTTGGTTGTTGTTTATTGGTTCATGGGATGCTTTATGATTGCTTAACAATTCTTTTAGTGTTAATCTCAAGCCTTGTTGGTTCTTTACTTTTAATTAGCCAATCATCCCTCTAATTAGTGATTCTAAATAATTAACTAACCCTTTCTTTAGTATTAATTAATTGCCTATTAAATGTTGGTAATTAGTCTTTTATTTGTTCAAGTGCCTTGGTAATTTATTATGGCATTTTGTGAATAAATATGGGATAGGTATTAATTCTAGGGTCTTAGAAAATATAGTGTCTTATTTAATTATGAATTTTATGATTTATGTCTTCTTTATTTAATCCCTTGATTAATTATAAAAATTTACATAATCATTTTGTTTAGTGAAAATTCAAGGGTCTACTAATTGCTATTATGCTTCCCTTTTTATTTAATGTGTTTTCCTAATTTTTCCTTGCTTTCTTTAGGTCCTATAAAATCCCTAATTGAATTTGGGAATTGTTTTTGTATTTTTAGGATATTTTATGATTCCATGCAAAATTTCGAAAAATAAAACATTAGTTACCTTAAATTCTAAGGGAAAATATCCTAATAAATAAAATAAATATATCTCAAAATTTGAGACCACATATTCACCTATTTTAAATAGGTGCCATCAAACAAAATATTGTATTTATGATAATTGTTAATTTTGGGGTATTACAGAGACTATGTAGAGCCGGTAGGTATATGTCTATCCTACAAGCAAATTAACTTAGAAAAACTAATCCTATATGATTTAATTGAAGGTCTATTATAAATTCCCTATGTCTAGGCTTTTTTAGAATACCAAAATAATTTCAATAAGATGTCTGTTGTTTCAGGATAATCAAGCATATAATTAAATCAACGAATATAATATTAAAGGAATTTAAAAAAGAAATCATCATCCAATAATCCATAATCAAACTAAATAATCCAAAACTAAGGTTTAGTTACATAAATTGAACATTCTCATGACTCAAATAATAGCTATATGTTTGCATCCCAAGTGCACAAGTCGCGTCAAGTCATAAAGTTATATGTAGAGATTGTTCCCACGGATATTTGATTAACAAAATGATCAAGGAAAAAGGATTACTGTATTTAATTAAGTTGAGCCAAAACAAGTTTTTGATATGGAAGAGAATTTTGAATAACTACTTTTAAAACTAGAAAGTGATAAAGAAAAATGATTCTTTAATTTCAAGGATTAAATGGAGCCTAAGATCTTTTTCTCCTTTGTATTTCATAAAACTTGATTAAATTCCTCTCTACTAGTATTTCAATGCATATGTGTTAGCCAGAGGTTCAAAAGAACTTGACAAGCTCTCTCAAGCCAAAAGCAATTTTCTCTTTTCATTAAAATGCATAATCTTTTGCTACAATGAATAAAAATCAATCTTTTAACAACAACCTTAATGTGACAATGCAATGTTAGTAAATACATCTTTATTTTGCCCACAAACGACCATTTATTTATCAAGTAAATTTCAAAATAAGCATGATTTTAACCAAGTTTTTCACCTAAATTAGCCATCTCAAGTCAAATACAAGTGAACAAATCAATCTAATGGTGGCCAATCACTTAGAAGCATTAAGCAAAGGATAAAATCGATGCATATATATCATTATCTTCCAAAAGAGAAGAATATTCATGTCTTAATCCATAGAAATGTTCAACGGAATCCTTGAAGAAGAGATACTTAGCTATTCATGTCCAAATATTCCCAAAAAAAAAAAAAAAAAACACTAAGCCAAACTACAAACTACATGGTAAACTAAGTAGAGAAGGGAAGGAAAGTAGAAAAACCAAGGTAGAACTCCCAAAATCTCTCTTAGGATGATCTCCTATGCCTCTAAGCTCTTCAAGAACTCTCTCCCAAGCTCTTCCTTTTTGTGCTCCCAGGTTACCAAGTGTAGAAATTGTTTTTGGCACTCTTCCCTAGGTTAAATAGTGTTTTACAGCTTCTAAAATAAAAACACACAGCTGTAATTTTTCAAGACTTGTTATGGCAAGTTTGTCAACTTGCAGCAGCTAGTGACACAAGGAGTCAATTTTTCTTCAGATTCTTGACTTGCTATAACAGGTTAGTCAACTTGCTGCGGCTAGTTACATAGAGACAAACTTCTTGTGATTCTCTTGTTTTATTGCATTCATAACTTTCTAAAGTCAAGTTGTACAAGTTCTTCTTTTAACTTTGCAATGCTTCACTTTCTTTGTTCTTTCCTTGCTTTTTGGTTCTTACAGGGCTTCAAAACTTTTCTCCATTTGATGAGGGCCTTTTGTTTGTTTGGTTTGAAGTCCACGATAAAAAAGTAACCAAGTATTGCATATAGGCAAGCCTATGATTGTTCTCTTTTATAGAGGAACCTTCTATTAATTCCTAAGTAATATAAATGCTATGCAAATGCAATAAAACAAGGGAAATTGTTTTTGGGCTTTCAAATTAATAACAAAAATAAGGATGCAGTTTAATTAAATGCTAAGCTTTTTTTTTTTTGGTATTTTTATAAAAAAGGAGTGGTTAAGGGAGTATGAATGAAGCCAATTCTATTGAGAAATTGATGAAATGGCTATCCTAGCTCACTAAATGATATGAGAGTTTGAAATACATCATGTCTTAATTAAAAACCCCAATTAATCAATTGGGTTTAGCACTCCTAATCAGTAGCTACTCCTACATGACTATTGCTTATAAATATTATTCAAAAACCACTTGATGTGTGACATAGATTGAATTAATGCACGTATTTTCTCTAACATGAATGCACAATCATGACACTCAAATTAAGCCAAATCAATTACAAAAACTAGGTAATCACATAGAAAGCATATCTCATTGAATTAATAGGAAATACATGACTATAAATCATCCCATCACAATAATTCCAATCCAAACACAATATAAGCAATTATAGTTCAACAATATGGAATTCAAATAACTCACAATAAAATCCTACTGAAACTACCTTTGAACATAGCTAGGAATTACAATAACAATAGGAAATTCATAAAGGAACTAAGAAAAACTCCCCATTGAAGCTCTAGAACTTAAGCCAATTACCCCATCCTCAAGAGTCAAGAGTTGAAAACTTTGCCACTCATTGGAGCTTCAGTAGTATTGACAGCAACTTATTTGGAACTTTGAAAATCCATGGAAACTTAGCTCTCTAGAAAACTCAAAGACTTCCCCAAAAACTACAGAAAGTTGGCCAGAAAACCATGGAACTTCGCTGGAAAATGCAAACACCCACCGGAAACTGCAAACACTCGTTAGAAATCTTGAATTAAAGCTTTAGTGAGAAGCTGAAGATGATAGTGGTGGTTTTGACCATGAATCTGATTTGGTGAAGAAGACAGAGATACGGTGGTAAAGAGAGAGATCCGGTGATGTTGATGGTAGTGGTGACGGTGAAACTCGTCTCGAACTCCCTCTCTCTCCTTTTCTTTTTCAAAGTCGACTTCTCCTCATTTTCTCTAAGAACTGTTGGGCTCTCCTTCCTCCCCCAAGCTCCGGTTCTGAATCTTGACTCTTCCTAGTTGGCCGGCGATGATAGGATCGACAGAGGTGGGTGAAGGTGAAGGTAATAGTGGTGGTTGCGGCCTTGCGGGCGACGATGGTGGTGAGGATGAAGGCCACCGACGATAATGATGGTGATGCAAGGAGAAGAAGATTTCAGGGTGAAAGTCTTCTCTAGCCACGGCGCTATATTGTCTCTTTTCCAAGCTGGGAATGATAGAGACACATTCTTCAGCTTGAGGGGTATTTGTGTATATGTTTGTAACCTTTTTAAGTTATTGTAACAGATTTATTAGCTGTAAATTTTTAGTGTAACTACTGTAGTTAGTTGGTTGTAACAACGAAATAGGATCTAGTTGTACACAAGAAGTTAGATATTTATCTATATAAGCACATGTACGAACTTCAGAGATTCTAATTTCAATACATTCAAATTTCCATTTCTCTTCTCGCTTACTGTAATAATGTTGACTAGCTATATATCAACAAGTACGTAATTACATCCGCAGAAAATGCTAAGAGTTTTTGTAATCAGGTAAAGCAAGTGAGGATCCGACTCTTCTTCTTCTGTTGAGGGTTCAGAGAATTTTCGTAATTTTTTTGAATGACTATAGTCTTATGGATATTCCATCGCAAGGGAGCTGGTATACGTGTCAAATAATAGAAAAGGATCTGAACGTGTAATGGAAAAATTGGATCATGCTGTGTGTAATGTCCATTGGATTCAGCTATTTCCCTGTTCTGTTGTGCAAGTTTTGCTGATTGTGGCTTCAGATCACTCGCCAATTTTATTACAAACTCAATGGGTTACGATGGGGAAAAAACCTTTCGGGTTTGAGAATTTTTGGTTCTCTTTCCCCCAATGCTATGAAATTGTGAAGCAAGAACAGCTGAAAGAGCACTCAGGTTTTTGGGCATTTAGGAATAGCATGCATTTGAAAAATATTCGACATGTAATTATCAAATAGTTAAAAGTTCAGTTCGTCGGACATCATCAAATATAAATGAATTAGAAAAAGAACTGCAGTTTTGGCATGAAAAAGGGATATTATCTTTGGATGAAGAACATCAGGTGAATTTTTTAAAATTGTCTCTGGATATAATTGTGAAGAAATGTTATGGTCTCAAAAGGCGAGGCAGAACTGGTTATTGCAAGGTAACAGGAATACTAAATATTTTCACAATTTTGCTTCGTTCAGAAGAATGAAGAAACAAATTTTTAGAATTAAAAATCTTGAAGGCCAGTGGCTTGAGGATCATGAACAAATTCATAATGAAGCTACAAGATATTTTAAAGAGATATATCAGGACATGGAGGCCTAAGATGAGTCCTGCGTAGAGCAAACTCTGAACAATATAAATCTGCCAAAACTACCTGATTATCATATTCGCCAGCTTAATCTCTAACGAAGAGATTGGGCAGGCGGTTTCTGAGTTGAAAGCTGATAGTGGATGGTTTTCATGCAAGATTCTATAAGAAGTCCTCGGCTTTACTCAGAAATGATATAATTGCGATGGTATATCAAATCATTGACGGAAGCTACATGCTCAAGGAGTTGAATAGATCTTTGATTGTTTTGGTTCCTAAATGCCACAACCCAGTTATTTCCAAAGTTCTGTGCAATCGGTTGAAGGAAGTCCTAAGTGATCTGATAACGCCCAATCAGAATGCATTCCTACGAGGCAGGTTAATCACTGATAATATTATTCTAGCCTCGGAATGTATGTCAAAAATTCATAAAACTCACAGAGCAAGGATGGATGGTGTGCAATCAAATTAGACACTGCAAAAGCATATGACAAATTTTCATGGTCCTTTCTAAGAAAAGTCATTGAAATGATGGCTTTTCTTCAATGATTGATTCATTTAATTAAGCAGTGTGTATCGACGGTTTCTTATCAAGTTCTGGTTAATTAATGGCTAGCCGGGTTCTTTATTCAAACTTGATCGTGGTCTAAGACAAGGAGATCCCATTTCCCCGTACTTAATCTTGTTGTGTGCGAATGTTCTGTCAGGCACGATTCATCAGGTGGAGAACTATCAATAGTGGAGGGGTATTTGTGTTTCTCGTGTGGTCTAGCCATTAACTCACCTAATGTATGCTAATGACACTATTGTTTTGCCGTGCAACAGAAGCAGATTGCAGAATAGTCAGAGTCCTTCTTAATCGGTATGCACTCATTTCTGGTCAGCAAATTAATTATCAAAAGTCAAGTCTTTTGTTTAGCCCATCAGTACCGTATCGGATGAAGAAGTTATCAGAATTACTTGGAGTAAGATTTCATTCTCGCCAAGGCAAGTATTTGGGAACTTACATTGATTATCCATATTCTGACATAAGAAAGTATGAGGAAGTGGTACAGAAGATTGACAACAGACTAGAATAGGATGGAAAAGTTATCTGCTCTCTTAGGCGAGACGATTGGTACTAATAAAGAATTCTCTTTCATCCTTGATTGTATATCCTTTTTCTTGTATGAAGTTTATGCAGTAAATTTGCTATAAAATTTACATGAAGATAGCACTTTTTTTTTTTTTTGGGGGATCATCCTCTGGTTCAATTAAAGCTCATTTTTTGTGATGGGAGATGAGCTATGTCTTCCAAGAGATCAGGGGAGAATTACAGATCATGCAGGTGGAATTGTTTAATAATGCGCTATTGGCTAAGCATATGTGGAGAGTCGTTTCTAGTCATTCCAGTTTGCTTAGTCAAATCATGCTAGCAAAGTACATGGACCCACACCAATGCAAGTCATAAGAATGGCTCGGGCTAAAGCAATTGCCTTACATCCAAACTCAAGTAGCAGATGGACTGGAATAGGTGATCTAACCATATTTTTACATGATTTTTGGTAATTAAATGGGGATTTTTATTGTGTTTTCTCATAGTTATTGAGCTTAAAATGACTTTCTTGTGATAAATTGATATTAAGAGTAAATACATCAAATTAGGGCTAAAAAGGAGAAAATTGTCAAAAAAAAAAGTATAATTACGCTTAATCATTGATTTTTCTGAGAATATTTGATGCTAGATTAATTATTTTGATTGTAGATGCTTGAAAAGATTAAATTAATTTTGAAAATAGAAGTTTTAATTCAAGTTTTGATAAGTAAATATTTTATAATTAAATAAGTATAGATTTTGAGATATATTGATTGATTTTATTAATATCTTATACTTATCTAATTATCTTTTATATACTTATCTATCTTTTAATTAAATATAGGATAAAATGTGATTACAACAGAAAATCTATTGATATCCTATTTATTTGGCAGGAAATATTATGTGATCTAGAAGAGAAGCAACAAATTAAATTGAAAAGGATATAATAGAATATATTAATATATTATATTATAAGAAAAAGATATATTATATTATATTATTTTATTATACTACCTATCTCTATTAAAAAGATGCATCAGAGATAAGGAATGGAAGAACACACACGGAGAAAAAAAAACAAAGAAAGAAAGAAACACGCTGGAGAACGAGAGAACGCCGAAACAAAACAGAAAACACGCAAAAAGAGAGAGCAGAGATTCAGCGCTGGAGGATTTAAAGATTTAATAGTTCATTGAAGGAGGGGACCAATCAAAAAGAAAGGAAACACGTGAAGGGAAAAGCTGAATCAGAGGAGCAAGACGCAAGATTCAGACAGGAGAAGAAAGAGGCACGCTGAGCCTTTCAATTGAAATTGTTGTTTGATCTTATTCATTCATTATCAATAATTCCCAGCGTTTTTAATCCACGGGCCTACACCCATAATCCATCAATTCTTCTCATCTTTTCATATGGCTGATTCATTTGTGATGGACTCCTCGATGGCTATGTGTGGCTAGAAATCTTGTTTCTT
Source organism: Acacia crassicarpa (assembly GCA_034222035.1). NCBI lineage: Eukaryota > Viridiplantae > Streptophyta > Magnoliopsida > Fabales > Fabaceae > Acacia > Acacia crassicarpa. Next base: position 59,853 of record JAWXYG010000019.1, on the reverse strand, counting down.
GGTGATGGAAATTGTGGCTTGAGCAATTGTTCTTCAAAGGGGAGTAATTTAATTTAATCTTTTGCTTAAACTATTTTTTTTATTTCCTTGTTTAGGTTATTCATTATTTAGTTTTAAGACTTGGATGACTGTTATGTGTCCAAGAGGATTGAATATTGTGATTTTTATTGGATGATTATTTTGATGTTTAAATTTCCAAATTTCTTTATATGCTTGATAAAATTATGTTTGCTGTCATGTTTGTGATTAGTAATCATAGTTGATTTGAGTATTTGAATGGTTCGTCAGAACATTCTAATTTAGAAAAATAATTTACATCATTCCAATTTTAATTACACATTAAGTGGATTTTAACAATTTTTCAAAAGATAGTGGTTTGCTACGTTAGTAGGAGCTATTATTAATTGAGATTATTGGACTCAAGTGTTATCTTGAGGTTGATCTTTAGACTTAATGAGAAATTAACTCCCATATATTTTTCTAGCAATGATAGCCATCTTCTTCATTACCAAGAATATCCATAATTAATTCTTTTTAATCCTAAGCATTCTTCATTGTTTTCCAAAAATACCAAAAAAATTAGAATTAGTTTCTTTTTATTTGTTTTATGAATTTTAGTTTAGAGAAAATCAATTTCAAAACCCTTTCTTTTTAATCATTTTTTTTGCACTTAGTTTAACCTAGGGAATTCAAAATAAAAGGCTCCTTGATAAGAGAACGATCCCGAGTTGTTTGCACTATATTGCATTTTAATTCGTGGTAAATTGTGATTTGACCCTGAGACGACTAAGGTTTTTGTCAAATCAATGGCGCCGTTGCCGGGGAGTCAATTTTGACTCCTTTGGTTTACTAAGTGTCAATTGGTTTAAGATTAACTAGGGTTTGCCCTTGTGAGCCTATTAAGTTTTCTTTCATTTTTTTCATAATTAAAAAAAAAACTTGATTTTCTTTGTTTCTGCATTTGCATTTGCATTCTTTCTGCATACATTCATATTTGCACATTTTCTTGTTTGAATTTGTGTCTAAGATAGTTCTGGTAGCCTTATATGTCCGACCAATTTGAGGAGACCTCTATTCATTCTCCTCAACTTGAATTTTTCATTGACTTAAGTGATTGTGCTTCACAAGGTACAACTATGGAGGGAGAAAACAATGGTCATCAAAGGAGGAGGACTATAAGGGATGTGACAAGATCAAATGTCACTAATGATCCATTCAACGTTGCATGCCCTAACCTAGAGGTCAATTTCGAGCTTAAGGGTCCTTTGCTTAATTCATTACCACGCTTCCATGGACTTGAAAAGGAAGACCCATGTAGCCATCTCAATGCCTTGCATGTGGCTTGTTCAAATATGAAGCCTGTTGGTGCTCGCCTAGATGATGTGAAATTAAAGGTGTTCTATTTTACTTTAGAGGGGAAGGCTCAAGAATGGTACATGATGCTACCTAGGCATGTTAATGATGCTCTTCATTCATGGGCTAACATGAAGAAAGCCTTCTTGGAAAAGTATTTACCTGATTCAAGGATAGGGGAGCTTAAAAAAGAGATTTACTCTATCAAACAAGACCCTTTGGAGTCCTTCTACGAATATTGGTGCCGCTTTCAGGAGCTTTTAGCTAAGTGTCCACACCATCAAATTGGTGATGAACAATTGATTAAATACTTTCATGATGGTCTTTTGCCTAATGAGAAAGGCATTATAGACGCTGCAGCTGGAGGTTCTTTGGAAGATTGCACGGCTGCAGAAGGATGGGCTCAAATTCGAACAAGGGCTAGAAATACTCAACAGTATAATGCGAGAGAGATAAGAGGAGTTTGTGATATTGGTTCAAACCAAAGAATGGTCTCACTTGAGTCCAAGATGGATACAGTTGCTTCACAACTTTCTCTAATCACATCTGAACTTCATAATCTGAGTATTCAACGAAGACCTCCGTCCCCTACTTCACAAGCCCTTGTTGCACCTAGTTGTGATGGTTGTGGTTCAATGATGCACATTACAAGTTTATGCCCTAATCATCATGAGGAAGTTAATGCCATGTATCAGGGGAGGTCTAATCAACAACAGCAAAGGTGGGATTCTAACACAACCACCTACAATGAAAGTAGAAGACCTAATCTTAATTTTGGTTGGAGAAATCAAGAAGGATCATCATATCAAGTCCAACCATATGGGTCAAACTGTGGGCAAATGGTACCTATTCAAGAATCTAAGGGTGATGAGAACACTCAATTGTTGAAGAGTATGGTTTCTCAACTTACTAGTATGAACAACCGGATGATGGAAGATAAAGCTGTAAATGAAAATCAATTCTCTTCTATTTCCAACACCCTACAAAAGCTACAAAGTGATAAAGCAAGTGATGGTAATCAAATGGCTTATATGTGCAAGAAGTTGGAAGAATTGGAGTTGAAGCATAACAATGTGCAATCCCACTTGACTCAACTCTCTAATTCTGTGAGTGATGTGCATGCTAAGACAAGTGGCTCTATTCCTTCAAACACAGTCATCAATCCTAAGTCACTTAATGCTATTGAGTTAAGGAGTGGTAAGAAAGTACGGTTTTCTGAAGAGGTCGACAGTGATGTGGATGAAGAAGTAGAGGTTGAAAGTCCACCATTGAGCCCAATGAAGCTTCCTGAATCTGAAAGCGTCAAAGAGAAGGCTATCCTTGCGAAGAAGAATGGCAAAGCAGTTGAGCAACCTCAAGTGGAACAACAACCACTTCTGAGAGAGGTTGGCTCCAAGGAAAGAAGCACTTTTAAGAAAGGTGAGACAAGTGAACAAGGCATCTTATCCAATACTAATGGTAAGGAGGTAAAAATTTCTCAACTCCCTTTCCCTAAAGCTTACTTTCAAGGCAAGAAAGTGCATGATGAGCAAAATGAGAAAGAAATGTATGATTTGTTTAGCAAGCTACAAATCAATGTTCCTTTCTTCCAATTGGTTAAGTCTATGCCTAGTTATTGCAAATTCTTGAAAGAGCTGTGTACTAACAAGAGGAAATTTAGGCCTAATGAGAGAGTGCAAGTTAGCTCTAATGTGTCTGCCCTTTTCAAACCCCAACTCCCTGTTAAGTGCAAGGATCCCGGCTCATTCACTATACCTTGTACCATAGGTAATGTGAATGTAGCTCAAGCCTTGTTAGATTTAGGTGCAGCCATTAATGTCATGCCTAGTGCCATTTTTAAATCTCTTGGTGTCAAGGAGCTTAAGAGAACTAGTGTGGTTCTCCAACTAGCTGATAGGAGCATTAGGTATCCATTAGGCATCATCGAGGACTTGCTTGTGAAAGTTAAAGACTTGGTTTTCCCTGCCGACTTCTATGTGTTAGACATGTCTCATGAGTCTAGTGAATCTACCCTTATCTTAGGGAGACCCTTTATGAGAACAGCCAGTACCTTGATAGATATGAGAGATGGTTCAATCACTATGGAAGTGGGTAACAATAAGCTGAGTTTTAATATGTATGAAGCCATGAAACATCCTTTTGAAGATTACTCTTTATTAGGTTTGAATTCAATTGATTTGGCTCTTGATGATGTGGTTAATGAATATGAGCTTAATTTGCACATTAATAATTGTGATCTTAACTGTGGAATTTCATTGGATTCATGTGATAATAAATCGCCCCCTCCTTCTGTTGATACTTTTGATTCTCTTGGGAGTGAGATCTCTAACCTTGACTCATCGATGGTTGATTGTTGGTTATCATCCCTTGATGATTTTTCTCTTACTTCTCTTAGTTCATTTGAGCTTAATTCTTCCAATGATTCATTACCCAGTGATGATGCTTGTGAGGGAGGTGTTGTTGTCAATGTTTCAGGTCACAAACTGGTGGAGGAAGCTGAGTTTGAAGTCGGTAGCCAAGATTTGGATGATTTGTTCTCTAAGGGGATAGCCCTCACACCGACGAAGACATCCTCTCATGTGACTCACTTTGGACCTCAACACAATGTGGTTAAAGGGCCACCTTCTAACTCATTGCTTAATCGTAGAACTAAGATCACTCCGCATACCTTGAGATTTTTGAATGAGCTAATCACTCCTTGTGAAGTGGGTATGGAGGAGGCTACTTTCCCCAAGCCTGATGCTGCTGTAAGCCAACTTAATGTTGGTTCAACACTTGGGAAGACCAATGAACAAGTGGTAGAGTCTATGGAGCTTAGCACAAGCCATGCACCTCCTAAGCTCGCAAAGGGAAGTATTTCTCCTTCCCTTGATCTTCCGAGATTAATTCCCTCTATTGTCCAACCTCCTGATTTAGAGCTTAAACCCCTCCCCTCTAATTTGAAATATGCTTTCCTTGCTGCTGATGGAAAATTGCCTGTTATTATTTCAAATTCTTTGTCTGTGAGTGAGGAGGAGAGATTGCTTGATGTTTTGAGTAGAAATAGAAAGGCTCTAGGATGGACTTTAGCTGACATTCCTGGGATTAGTCCGGCCATTTGTACCCATAGGATTCTTTTGAATGAGGAATCCAAACCCCTTAGACAACCCCAAAGGAGACTCAACCCCTTAATCTTAGATGTGGTTAAGAAAGAAGTAACCAAGCTATTGAGTGCGGGAATCATCTACCCAATTTCTGACAGTGAGTGGGTGAGTCCGGTGCATGTAGTGCCTAAGAAGAGTGGAATAACTGTGGTCAAAAATGAAAATGATGAGTTGATACCTACTAGGGTGCAAAATGCTTGGAGAGTGTGCATAGACTATAGGAAGTTGAATGAAGCATCTAGGAAAGATCATTTTCCTTTACCTTTCATAGATCAGATGCTTGAAAGGTTAGCGGATAAGAGTCACTATTGTTTCCTAGATGGCTATTCAGGATACTTCCAAATTCCATTAGCTCCTGAAGATCAAGAAAAGACCACTTTTACTTGTCCATTTGGTACCTATGCCTACAGGAGAATGCCATTCGGATTGTGCAATGCACCTAGTACTTTCCAACGTTGCATGATGTCACTGTTCTTTGATTTTCTTGAAAATTGCATGGAAGTTTTTATGGATGATTTTACAGTGTATGGCAATTCATTTGATGCTTGTTTAAATAGTCTGGACAATGTTCTTGCTAGATGCATTGAGAAAAATTTGGTTTTGAATTATGAGAAGTGCCATTTCATGGTTGATCATGGAATAGTACTTGGTCACTTGATATCTAGCAAGGGCATTGAGGTTGATAGAGCTAAAATTGAGGTGATTTCTTCCTTGCCCTACCCCACTAATATTAAAACACTTCGTTCTTTCTTAGGGCATGTGGGTTTTTACCGGAGATTCATAAAAGATTTTAGTAAAATAGCCCTACCGTTATCCAAACTATTACAAAAAGATGTTGATTTTGTCTTTGATACTTCTTGCAAACAAGCATTTGATGAATTAAAAGCACACTTGATATCTCCTCCTATTTTGCATGCACCAGATTGGACTTTGCCTTTTGAACTAGCATGTGATGCCTCCAATTCTGCTGTGGGGGTCATGCTAGGACAAAAGCATAGCAAGTTATCTCATGTGATTGCTTATGCATCAAAAACTTTGGATAGTGCACAAAAGAATTACACAACCACAGAAAAAGAACTTTTTGCTATCATATTTGCATTAGATAAGTTTCGCCAATATCTAATCAATTCTCAAGTGGTGGTGTACACAGATCATGCAGCGGTGAAGTTTCTCTTCACTAAGCCTCAATCCAAACCAAGGCTTATTAGGTGGATGCTTTTGCTACAAGAGTTTGATATAAGCATTAAGGATAGGCCTGGAACTGCGAACCTTGTAGCAGATCACCTGAGTAGACTACCAGATGGTACAAGGGGAGTACTTGACTCTGATTTTATTTGTGATGATTTCCCTGATGCATCCCTTATGTCTATCTCCCTCTATGTTCCTTGGTTTGCTAATCTAGTAAATTATATTGTGACTGGTCTCATACCTGAGCATATGTCTTCTTTTCAGGCTCAAAAACTTAAACGAGAAGCTGAACACTACATTTGGGATGAGCCTTATTTATGGAGACTATGCAATGACCAAGTTATCAGGAGGTGCATTTCAGAGACTGAGTCCAAGGACATACTTTCTGCTTGCCATTCCATGGTTTGTGGTGGACACTTTAGTGCTCAAAAGACCTCTAGGAAAGTGCTAGATTCTGGGTTTTACTGGCCTACCCTATTTAAGGATGCCTATTTATATTGTAAGGCATGTGACAAATGCCAAAGGTTTGGGGGGTTAGGTAAACAGCATGAAATGCCACAACAACCCATGCTCTTTTGTGAAGTATTTGATGTCTGGGGTATCGATTTCATGGGTCCTTTTCCACCATCATCTGGCTTTACCTACATTCTTTTAGCCGTAAATTACCTCTCTAGGTGGGTAGAAGCCATTCCCACTAGGAAAGATGATGCCCAAACGGTTTTAAAGTTTCTTAAGTCTAACATCTTTTGTAGATTTGGAGTACCGAGGGCTATAGTGAGTGACAGAGGTACCCATTTTTGCAATAAGGTTATTGATAACTTACTTGTTAAGCTTGGGGTAACCCACAAAATGTCCACCCCTTATCATCCACAGACAAATGGGCAAGCCGAAGTATCCAACCGAGAGATCAAACACATATTGCAAAAGATTGTCAAGCCTTCAAGAAAGGATTGGAGCTCAAGGTTGGAGGAAGCACTATGGGCTTATAGAACTGCTTTCAAGACACCAATAGGAATGTCTCCTTACCGACTTATCTATGGTAAAGCATGTCATATTCCGGTGGAGTTGGAGCACAAAACCTATTGGGCTGTGAAAATGTGCAATATGGATGTGGAAGAAGCTGGCTTGGAAAGGAAGCTACAAATGCAAGAACTTGAGGAAATGCGCCTGGAAGCTTATGAGAGCTCCCGCATTTACAAGGAAAAGACCAAGTTACTTCATGATAAGAAGATTATGCGAAAGAATTTCAAAGTTGGTGATCAGGTGTTGCTATATAGGGCCCGATTCAAGTTGTTGGATGGGAAGCTTAAAGATAAATGGTATGGCCCTTTCACTATCACCAAAGTGCATTCATTTGGCATGGTAGAGCTGCTTGACGAGACTACTGGAAAGGAATTTCGAGTCAATGGACACCTCCTCAAGCTCTACTATGATCCATCATCAAAGCCCACTTAGGGCCAGGTTGTCTCTTTCCTTCACTTACATTTTCTGATTTGAATTGTTTAATTCATTTGTGCTTTTGAATGCTTGAAATAAGTGTGGGGGAGGGACTATCTTAGTAGTAGTAGTAGTAGTAGTAGTAGTAGTAGTATAGCTTAGTAATTAGAATAAGAACTCCCAATTTATGCTTTGCATCTTAGCCACAACCCCGCTTAATCACCATTGTGCCTCTTCACTCTAATTTTCTCTGTTATTATGACTTGTTTCTTCTCTCTTCTCTCTTTATGATGTTGATGTGTTGTGCTTCAATTGCAATTGGACTTCACAACTTTCCACTTCACTAAGGAACAAGTTAGAATAATAGAATTGCTTTACAAACATTGAGGACAATGTGTTGATTAAGTGTGGGGGAGGGAAATACATTTTAAATCCCAATTAATTGGTTGTTTTTAAATGAGAATTTCCTAAAACTAGAAAATTTTTCAAGAATGACTTGCATTAATGCATGCCCTAAGTGGTAAAGGGTCGCATTTGTCACTTTGGAAGTGTATAATTTGTGAGAAATTCATTCTTTGAGCTTTCATGAGATCTAGTGTTTTGGCAACTTTTTAAAACCATGTCTTGTTTTTCAAGTGAATGGGAAGAGAAATGAACCCACAATTGGATTTTTGCTTACCCCTTATTTTGAAAATGAGATGTTTATAAATCATTAGTGCATTTAATGGTTGAGCATTGTTTGAACTTATTGCAATGTTTTGATTGGTTGTGTTTGGTAAGGTTAGCACTTGGAATAGTTAAGCAGATGTTTTGTGATCGATTAGCTTACTATACAATTGATTGTGTTGGAATGAGCATTGGAGAAAAACCCTGTTGGAAGGATAATTGAGCCTTAAATTCTTTTCATGTGTGCATGTTCACTTGGTTTTTCACTTTCTAGAACTTGTTTCAACTCTTTTTCGAAGCAACATTTGCATTAGTGTGATGAAAATGAAAGAGGCATTCAATTCTAAACCATTTTCACCCAAACACAAGCCTACATTCATCTACCCTTTGCTTACCCCATTTGAGCCTTTCTATTGTTTTATGCATGTCATTACTCATAGAGTTCATAGTATTCTAAAGATCAAAAGAGAATTGCCAATAAAAATTTGAAATGCCATGTATGTGAAGGAAAAAAAAAAGAGAAAAACAAAACAAAACAAAAAATTAACAAAAAACAAAAAAGCAAAAGAAAAAAAAGTGAGTATTATTTGAAAAAAAAAGAAAAAAAAAAGAAAAAAGAAAAAGCAGAAGAGATATCAAGAAGGCATTTGTTCATAATTTTCAAAAGAATTGGCAAAAGTTTGTAAAGTTATTTAGATGCTATGAACTTGCTCCTTAACTTTGACTTGCATATCAACTATTCATTTTCTAATTAACTCATTTCATCTAGCCTTCATCCAACATTACAACCCTTAAAAGCCCTCTTGATTCATTTCATTAATTGCCATTAATAGTGGAGATGTTAGAGTTGTTACAAGCCTATGGTAAGGTGTTGATTCAGTGAGCTTGAGTGAAATTATCCCAATCAATGAGGTGAGATGAGTGAAACACTAATATCTTGAGAGTCCTCTTGTACTTCTTCCAATATTTTGAAGTTGTGAAGTCAGCTAATTCCTTTACATCACTTAACTATCACTGGTGTTGGCTTGAAGAATTTGATTAATTAATTCATTGTTTTTTTTAAATTATGAAATTGCTCATCTTTCAAATGCATGCATTAGTGGTTTAAACTTGAAATTTGGTACTCAATTGCCTTTGTTCAGGAGTACAAAGGTCTAAGTGTGGGGGAATTGATCTAACCATATTTTTACATGATTTTTGGTAATTAAATGGGGATTTTTATTGTGTTTTCTCATAGTTATTGAGCTTAAAATGACTTTCTTGTGATAAATTGATATTAAGAGTAAATACATCAAATTAGGGCTAAAAAGGAGAAAATTGTCAAAAAAAAAGTATAATTACGCTTAATCATTGATTTTTCTGAGAATATTTGATGCTAGATTAATTATTTTGATTGTAGATGCTTGAAAAGATTAAATTAATTTTGAAAATAGAAGTTTTAATTCAAGTTTTGATAAGTAAATATTTTATAATTAAATAAGTATAGATTCTGAGATATATTGATTGATTTTATTAATATCTTATACTTATCTAATTATCTTTTATATACTTATCTATCTTTTAATTAAATATAGGATAAAATGTGATTACAACAGAAAATCTATTGATATCCTATTTATTTGGCAGGAAATATTATGTGATCTAGAAGAGAAGCAACAAATTAAATTGAAAAGGATATAATAGAATATATTAATATATTATATTATAAGAAAAAGATATATTATATTATATTATTTTATTATACTACCTATCTCTATTAAAAAGATGCATCAGAGATAAGGAATGGAAGAACACACACGGAGAAAAAAAAACAAAGAAAGAAAGAAACACGCTGGAGAACGAGAGAACGCCGAAACAAAACAGAAAACACGCAAAAAGAGAGAGCAGAGATTCAGCGCTGGAGGATTTAAAGATTTAATAGTTCATTGAAGGAGGGGACCAATCAAAAAGAAAGGAAACACGTGAAGGGAAAAGCTGAATCAGAGGAGCAAGACGCAAGATTCAGACAGGAGAAGAAAGAGGCACGCTGAGCCTGTAACATCCCAATTTTCTAAAACATTTTCGAACTATTTGATCAGAGTAGAGCATCGGAATAATTTCAAAAGGGCGAGTATCTGATAAACATTCACTGTTGTGGTATCTGGCTGCTTACACAACGGTACAAGTATCTGAATATAGTTCGAAAGTCAAATAAAATTCTCTCCGTCTGCGTCCTCACGCTGGCTTCTTATCCTTGTCCTTGGCCCTGGTTCCTCCGGACCCTGACGCTATGATAAGAGCTGAGGTTCAATTACCATTGAACCTCAGGTAACGGTTAACCTCATGCTTATGTATCAAATATGTATGACAGATATCCATGGCAAAACAACATTTAATCACATACAATATTCACATATTCACATAATAACATTACACAGCCACTGCAATATGCATGTTATTATAGTCTGCACTATCTCCAGTGCCACGGTGTACATCCGTGTCCACAGCGCTAGGAAAACATAACGGCATTATCAAAACCATAACCCGTATCAAGTTGTATGTGTATGATCAATTTTCAAAAAACAGAGTTTCAGACTATCTATCACATATAAGCATACCATAAGCATCAGAGTTAGTGTTACAATACGCGTCCGTACCTGAGTCGGTGATCTCGGTACGTAGCCGGCCGGTCTGCGTTCTTCCGGATAGCCTATCATAGTAATATAGTCCTATTAATTTAAAATAATATCCTAAAAGATATTCTGACCACTATTGACTATTTTACCCTTGGTACGCTAGTTTATCATTTTATTTCCTCAAAATTCGTTGAAGGACGCTGGAGTATATTCGGCAGAATTTCGCCTAACTTCAAAAAATCATAACTAATTATAGAAAAATCGAAACGAAGATCCGTAAAATGTTCCGGACTCCTTAGGATGTCTATTTTCCAGAAAAAATATCAGACTCTGCCCAGATTTCAAAAATAACTCCCAGATTTCACGTGTTCATCCTCTGCCCAGAAATTCGCCCAGAAAAATAGCCTAATCTTCAAAAATTCATATCTCCTTGTCCAGAGATCAAAACGTTACATATTTTATATATTTGGAAAGCCCTACATGTCTACTTTATTTCTGGAAAATTTCGTGATTTTTAAAGATCATTTGATACAGAAAATAATGCCCCCTATCCAGTTGACTCCCAAAATCCAGCAATTCTAGACTTCTTTCATCTTACTCTAACTTGTTCCCTTAATCATAAAAGTCACTCCCCAACATGTTTCCACCTTGTCAGGCATCTTTTTGATGCAATAAGGCTTGAAAACAAATATGGGGAATCACTTTACCTATTTACTAGATTAAACTAACATCTATATTAAAAACTTCTAAGAACAACTAAAAACTATAAAACTAAGAACAAGCTTACCTCTTGAAGACTCTTGCTTCTTCCTTCTAGCCCCAAGAGAACTCTCACTCTCACTCTCTCAATCAAAGGATTAGAGGTGTATGTGGTGATGGTGTGAAGAAATGAGGAGGGGAAGCCTCCTATTTATAGGAAAATTCCCAACTTCTTCAACAAGCCTCTTCTTAAATCCTAACCATTAGATCTAAACTTAATGAAGAAGTTTAAATCTACACCCTTGATGTGTTCTTGTGATGTCATCCTTATGATGTCATCTTGATGACATAAGCAAGGCTTAGGTGTTATTTGTGTTTAGAAAACCCTAGCTTAATCAGCAAGTTGTTGACTTCTTCTAGAGCATTCTAGCCAATTCTTACTTGCTCTCCAAGTTTTCCCGACTTGCTCGACTTACTCTCCAAGTCTTCCCGACTGGTTCTCCAAGTCTTCCCGACTTGCTCTCAAAGTTTTCCTGACTTGCTCTCCAAGTTTTACAACTTGTCCACCAAGTAACTTGCTCGCCAAGTAACTTGTTCGCCAAGTAACCTTGTCTGCCCAGTAACTTGTCCGCCAAGTAACCTCGTCCACCCAGAAACTTACTCGCCAAGTAACCTCGTCCGCCCAGTAACCTGCTCGACAAGTAACCTCGTCCGCCCAGTAACTTGCTCGCCAAGTAACCTCGTCCGCCCAGTAACTTGCTCGACAAGTAACCTCGTCCGCCCAGTAACTTGCTCGCCAAGTAACCTCGTCCGCCCAGTAACTTGCTCGACAAGTAACCTCGTCGGCCCAGTAACTTGCTCGCCAAGTAACCTCGTCCGCCCAGTAACTTGCTCGACAAGTAACCTCGTCCGCCCAGTAACTTGCTCGACAAGTAACCTCGTCGGCCCAGTAACTTGTTCGCCAAGTAGCTTGGTGACTTGTTCTCCAAGTCACCCAAAAATCGCCCCCTACCTTCTTCCTTTCCTTTTGTTCATTTTATGCTTTAATATGGTAATTTTGTGGTATTTTATGATCCCAAAATAAAATTCGAGAATTTGGTTTTTGATTACCTTAATTATTAGAGAAAATTCCCTAAATTAACATAAATATGTTACTCAATTTTGAGACCATATATTCACCGATTTTGAATAGGTATTATTTATCAAAATATAATATTTATGATGAATATGAATTTTGGGGTATTACATTTCTCCCCCTGTTAAATAAAATTTCGCCCTCGAAATTTGAACATATAACGTTGAAAGGTTATCTAGACTTCCAGTCTATTCCTTCCCTATGCAAGCTTACCTAGCATGCATCCTACTATTCAAAAGTCTCATTTATCTTGTACCCAGGTATAGTACTAAATTACAGGACTCGCTGGTCTATTCTCACCGTACTCGGTTTCACAGGCCTCACTGCCTAACTTATTTAGCCTCTCGGCTTAACACATATTGGCCTTCCGACTTGATCTATTACCATAGCACTGAAGATTCTAGCCTTACTAACTAGGAATTCATCCTCAGGCCTTAGGTATCTTAACTGCTACCTGGTACAGCGAATGTTTCTCTAGTCCTAAGATGTATTCTAGTCTTAGTTATTATGTCAATTAGCATTTCACACAATACTAAGTATCATTGGTCTTATGGCCTAGGGACACCGCCCTGTGCATACTTGCACACTAGGTCTTATTGCCTTGGGTCTCTACCCGTCTATTTTATCTAAGCCTTTCCCATTCAAGTTCTCAGACTACTTTCACTCACTTAGCACCATAGCTGACAATTACTATCTGGCTTAACTGGTTTAGTCTTCTAGGCCTTTCTAATAGTTTCTGTTCCTATACCATAATCTCCAACTACACTACTTTTCTTTTCAACACAATAGCATCGACAATCATGTCATTGCTACCCAAAACCATTTTGTTGTCTCATTTTCAAATTTTGAAACACTGAAAATTATTCGTGGTCGCAGTAAATTTCACAATCTGCACTATACCAAAAAGTAATAGTGTTATCACATTTTCAAACTTAATCGTTGCTATCACAAATTCGTGAAAACATATTCACTGCCGGATCATTTTCAAAAACTTTTACTACCGGTACATATCTGTGAGGGAGTTACTTCATCTTACAAAATTTTACAATTGGGAGTACACACCATCATTTTAACCATTTGGTACAGTGAGTGCCCTCTCCCAATCCCCAAATCCATTCTCAACAGTATTATCAACAATGTGGGAGAACCTCCGCCCCTTTCACAAGAGACCCAGTGTTCACACTGGCACATAAAGTAGCAACCCTATCTAGCGGAACTCAGTCCAGCCATAGACAGTCAGGTTTCAATAAACAAAACATACGCCCTCGGCGAAATGTTATGGATTGGGTGCGTTCACTGCTGGTGCGATTTCCATTTTCTCAAACAAAATCCCTCCAAAAACTTTTTGCTCAAAGAGAACATTTATCAAAGGCCAGCGATTTCAAACATTTTAAAACATCTGGTAAGACCCAGTAAACTATGTACATTTACAACAGCTTTTGTCCTCCCAGTTTTGTACTGACTTTACCACACATAGTTGAAAACTTAGTTTCAAACTCTGGGTTCTAAAAAAAATCCTTTTTACAAGACAACATTCTTTCAAAATAACCATCACTGTGGTCTCAAATTCTGTTGAAAACATTTCATTCGAAAACTCTGTTTCAAAAATTCATAAGTTCGAAAAATCTATTCCGAAATTTCACATACAGCAGGTGTATTGGCAAGTTCAAAATTCAAGTTTTAAAACCTTACTTAGGAACAAGACAACTAACATTAGAAGGTCATCACTAACTACACGCATTTGGACCTTTGTCCTTGACTACTTAAGCTATCCGTAGAATTCTTAGTCCGTTCTACTTAAACCATCCGGCCATTCCGAACATCGCTCGCTATCCTCGGGTTTCACAAACTTCTCGGATACCTCACGTATTCGTTGTCTGACAATTGTGGGCTTCTACAGCCTATCGACACAATATATGCTATACAGCACTGGAGCAACTCATGGTGATATACTAGATTACTTAAACCTTTGCTCTAGGGAACCTATTCGATGTGAGACTCATTATAATGTACTTACCTTGAGAATCGATACACTGGTAGCTCTACTCCATGGTTCGTTGTCACGGCGGCTCCACTCTACGGTTTGTTGTCACGGTGGCTCTGCTCTACGACACTTTACTCGGCGCTTCACTCAGTCTTCTTTGACTGGTCAGCCTCTCCGGTTAGCATCCTCTGTAGGTAAACCTCCTTGATCAGAACTCCCCGTAGGTAGCCCTTTCCGATCAAAACGTTCCATAAGTAGCGTCAGTGATCGTCTCTGAATCATTACAACGAGAACTCAGATCTTATCAGGTTCCTACCCTTTAGTGGTTTCACAAATCATTGTCTCTATGTCTGCCATCTTATCTAGGGTCATTCTATTTGTGGTCTTTCACTATCTATTTAGCTCCAGGCATTATCCTTAACTCAACTTTCCCTATTAGGTAACCACCTACTTCTTAGGGAATCGATTAGCCACTATGGTTATTGGTCCCACCTAGAAACCATAACCCGTAGCTACTGAGGTTCTAGCTTTCATATGGTTCCGTTAAGGAATTATCTCTCAACTAAGGCAACCTCACTCATACTTCCTCAGGGTTCTTATTCTTAGGCACTCGAACTTAGGCAATGCTCAGTCATACATTGACCTAAGCATCGTCTATGCTTTGATTAGATTCGGGATTACTCTATCTGTTCTTATGGTATTCCAAAGGATTGCTATGTTTCGTACCTCTAGGTATTCAGGCTTTAGCTCAAAGGATATCAAATCCTCCACCTATCTCACAGGGGTCATTCTTCTGAGATTTCTCTCGTCTAAGCAAAATGGGTACGGAAATACGCGTCAAGAGTTCCCCTACATGAGTCAAATACTGCATGTACTTATCTTTATTGATCCCGGAGTTTCATTCAGCGTAGCCCAGCTTCACATATAAGCTCTGGGTTAGAATGGAATTAATGCCTAGTACAAACTGGAGATTATCAGAATTATCAGGATTATCAGAATTATCAGGATTATCGGAGCCCTTTTTTTTTTTTTTTTTTTTTTGAGTGGTGCACCAACAAAGGGTGGTACACTAGCCTAGGGTTGCATATCACTGTTAATTTCTTTTGGACAGCCCTCCACGCCGTATATCTTACTCGTCTATCTCCGTTTATAACTTACTGTACCACATCAAGGATATATCAGTACTCTTTTTCAAAATATGCTCTAAGGCTACGGCTTAGAGCTCAACTCAGTTAATCAACCGATTGGCCAGGTAAGTGTCTATCATGGGGGTCTCACCAACTCTATGGCGACTGCTTGACCGATCCACATAGACTAGCCTTGCCTTCGGCACCAATGGTTTCTTATAACTGAGCCAAGTTCTAGCCGGAAAAATACTTTTTGAAAAACTCCAAACCTAACTCCGTTACTCAAACAGTTTGGCCAGGCCGGTGTATTTGTGGAAGGCTCGCCGAATTCACGGGGACTGATTGCCAACCACAAAACCCTTTCTAGACATCAAACTGTCTGGAGTAACATAGTTAACTTTGGGCCAGAATGTCTGCTCTGATACCAAAATGTAACATCCCAATTTTCAAAAGCGGAATAAATTTTTTTTTCTTTTCCATCAGAGTAGAGCATCGGAATAATTTCAAAAGAGTGAGTATCTGATAAAACCTTCACTGTTGTAGTATCTGGCTGCTTACACAGTGGTACAGTAGTCTAAAAATTGTTTAATAAAATAACGTTGAAATAAAAATTTCTTCATCTTCGTCCTTGCGCTGGCTCCCTCCTCTCATGATTCAAGGCATTGATTTAATTATTCAATTGAAGCCAAACCTATCCATGTGCTTGTTATCTTGAATTAAATAATACACTTCCTTCTTTCATGCATGTGTCATCCGAAATTCCCTTTCTTTTAGCCTAAATGTTTGACTTTTCAACTCCATCTTTTTGCTCTTATTGGTTCATGAGTTACCACTTGGATTTAACTTATGTAATTAATTTAAACCTTTGGCTAATTATTTCTAACAAGGTGTTCTTAAATATTATTAGGCTTACTTGATTGGTTACAATATTAATCATAATCATTAGAGGCTACTTATATGCTAATCTTAGCCCTTTATTAGCCATTGGTTCTTAATTAAGGTCATATATCCCTAATTATGCCTTTAACACATGTTATCAAATTAATTATGAAAGTTTATGAATTAAATTCAATTAATGTAGATTTAATTATCTACTAATTATTGGCAATTTTCTTTAATTGGATTAATTATTTTCTCAAACTTTTGGGTTCACTTTGGTTATTAATGCACCATGCATTAATTTAATAATCATAGGGCAACTTATGGTCCCTAAAATAAAATTGGATTTTTGCCTCTTTAAATTCCAAGGAAAATAAACAAATATATTACTAAAATTAGAGACAACATACTTTCCTATTTTAAATAGGTATTATTTGGCCAAACTATAATATTCAAGAGACATATGAATTTTGGGGTATTATACCATTATTTTAATTAGTGCAAATTTAATTGTCTCCTAATCGTGGTTAATTCCCTTTAATTAATTCAAGTAGTTTCATAACACTTCCTTGATTATTTTAGTTACATAAGAACCATGTTTTAATATGATCATTTTATCATATTTATGTTCCTTAATCATACTCTTAAAATTGGCCTTTCAACTTTAATTAATCTCTCTTAATTAATTTTAGTATCTCCATAGCATTTTATTGCTCTTATGATTATATAAGACTAGGCTTTAATATGGTACTTTTGTGGTATTTTATGATCCCAAAATAAAATTAGAGAATTTGGTTTTTGATTACCTTAATTCTCAGAGGAAATTCCCTAAATTAACATAAATATGTTACTCAATTTTGAGACCACATATTCACCTATTTTTAATAGACATTATTTGCCAAAATATAACATTTATAATGATTTTGAATTTTAGGGTATTACATTTTCTAAAACATTTTCGAACTATCCCAATTTTCTAAAACATTTTCGAACTATTTGATCAGAGTAGAGCATCGGAATAATTTCAAAAGGGCGAGTATCTGATAAACATTCACTGTTGTGGTATCTGGCTGCTTACACAACGGTACAAGTATCTGAATATAGTTCGAAAGTCAAATAAAATTCTCTCCGTCTGCGTCCTCACGCTGGCTTCTTATCCTTGTCCTTGGCCCTGGTTCCTCCAGACCCTGACGCTATGATAAGAGCTGAGGTTCAATTACCATTGAACCTCAGGTAACGGTTAACCTCATGCTTATGTATCAAATATGTATGACAGATATCCATGGCAAAACAACATTTAATCACATACAATATTCACATATTCACATAATAACATTACACAGCCACTGCAATATGCATGTTATTATAGTCTGCACTATCTCCAGTGCCACGGTGTACATCCGTGTCCACAGCGCTAGGAAAACATAACGGCATTATCAAAACCATAACCCGTATCAAGTTGTATGTGTATGATCAATTTTCAAAAAACAGAGTTTCAGACTATCTATCACATATAAGCATACCATAAGCATCAGAGTTAGTGTTACAATACGCGTCCGTACCTGAGTCGGTGATCTCGGTACGTAGCCGGCCGGTCTGCGTTCTTCCGGATAGCCTATCATAGTAATATAGTCCTATTAATTTAAAATAATATCCTAAAAGATATTCTGACCACTATTGACTATTTTACCCTTGGTACGCTAGTTTATCATTTTATTTCCTCAAAATTCGTTGAAGGACGCTGGAGTATATTCGGCAGAATTTCGCCTAACTTCAAAAAATCATAACTAATTATAGAAAAATCGAAACGAAGATCCGTAAAATGTTCCGGACTCCTTAGGATGTCTATTTTCCAGAAAAAATATCAGACTCTGCCCAGATTTCAAAAATAACTCCCAGATTTCACGTGTTCATCCTCTGCCCAGAAATTCGCCCAGAAAAATAGCCTAATCTTCAAAAATTCATATCTCCTTGTCCAGAGATCAAAACGTTACATATTTTATATATTTGGAAAGCCCTACATGTCTACTTTATTTCTGGAAAATTTCGTGATTTTTAAAGATCATTTGATACAGAAAATAATGCCCCCTATCCAGTTGACTCCCAAAATCCAGCAATTCTAGACTTCTTTCATCTTACTCTAACTTGTTCCCTTAATCATAAAAGTCACTCCCCAACATGTTTCCACCTTGTCAGGCATCTTTTTGATGCAATAAGGCTTGAAAACAAATATGGGGAATCACTTTACCTATTTACTAGATTAAACTAACATCTATATTAAAAACTTCTAAGAACAACTAAAAACTATAAAACTAAGAACAAGCTTACCTCTTGAAGACTCTTGCTTCTTCCTTCTAGCCCCAAGAGAACTCTCACTCTCACTCTCTCAATCAAAGGATTAGAGGTGTATGTGGTGATGGTGTGAAGAAATGAGGAGGGGAAGCCTCCTATTTATAGGAAAATTCCCAACTTCTTCAACAAGCCTCTTCTTAAATCCTAACCATTAGATCTAAACTTAATGAAGAAGTTTAAATCTACACCCTTGATGTGTTCTTGTGATGTCATCCTTATGATGTCATCTTGATGACATAAGCAAGGCTTAGGTGTTATTTGTGTTTAGAAAACCCTAGCTTAATCAGCAAGTTGTTGACTTCTTCTAGAGCATTCTAGCCAATTCTTACTTGCTCTCCAAGTTTTCCCGACTTGCTCGACTTACTCTCCAAGTCTTCCCGACTGGTTCTCCAAGTCTTCCCGACTTGCTCTCAAAGTTTTCCTGACTTGCTCTCCAAGTTTTACAACTTGTCCACCAAGTAACTTGCTCGCCAAGTAACTTGTTCGCCAAGTAACCTTGTCTGCCCAGTAACTTGTCCGCCAAGTAACCTCGTCCACCCAGAAACTTACTCGCCAAGTAACCTCGTCCGCCCAGTAACCTGCTCGACAAGTAACCTCGTCCGCCCAGTAACTTGCTCGCCAAGTAACCTCGTCCGCCCAGTAACTTGCTCGACAAGTAACCTCGTCCGCCCAGTAACTTGCTCGCCAAGTAACCTCGTCCGCCCAGTAACTTGCTCGACAAGTAACCTCGTCGGCCCAGTAACTTGCTCGCCAAGTAACCTCGTCCGCCCAGTAACTTGCTCGACAAGTAACCTCGTCCGCCCAGTAACTTGCTCGACAAGTAACCTCGTCGGCCCAGTAACTTGTTCGCCAAGTAGCTTGGTGACTTGTTCTCCAAGTCACCCAAAAATCGCCCCCTACCTTCTTCCTTTCCTTTTGTTCATTTTATGCTTTAATATGGTAATTTTGTGGTATTTTATGATCCCAAAATAAAATTCGAGAATTTGGTTTTTGATTACCTTAATTATTAGAGAAAATTCCCTAAATTAACATAAATATGTTACTCAATTTTGAGACCATATATTCACCGATTTTGAATAGGTATTATTTATCAAAATATAATATTTATGATGAATATGAATTTTGGGGTATTACAGAGCCTTTCAATTGAAATTGTTGTTTGATCTTATTCATTCATTATCAATAATTCCCAGCGTTTTTAATCCACGGGCCTACACCCATAATCCATCAATTCTTCTCATCTTTTCATATGGCTGATTCATTTGTGATGGACTCCTCGATGGCTATGTGTGGCTAGAAATCTTGTTTCTTGGTGATGGAAATTGTGGCTTGAGCAATTGTTCTTCAAAGGGGAGTAATTTAATTTAATCTTTTGCTTAAACTATTTTTTTTATTTCCTTGTTTAGGTTATTCATTATTTAGTTTTAAGACTTGGATGACTGTTATGTGTCCAAGAAGATTGAATATTGTGATTTTTATTGGATGATTATTTTGATGTTTAAATTTCCAAATTTCTTTATATGCTTGATAAAATTATGTTTGCTGTCATGTTTGTGATTAGTAATCATAGTTGATTTGAGTATTTGAATGGTTCGTCAGAACATTCTAATTTAGAAAAACAATTTACATCATTCCAATTTTAATTACACATTAAGTGGATTTTAACAATTTTTCAAAAGATAGTGGTTTGCTACGTTAGTAGGAGCTATTATTAATTGAGATTATTGGACTCAAGTGTTATCTTGAGGTTGATCTTTAGACTTAATTAGAAATTAACTCCCATATATTTTTCTAGCAATGATAGCCATCTTCTTCATTACCAAGAATATCCATAATTAATTCTTTTTAATCCTAAGCATTCTTCATTGTTTTCCAAAAATACCAAAAAAATTAGAATTAGTTTCTTTTTATTTGTTTTATGAATTTTAGTTTAGAGAAAATCAATTTCAAAACCCTTTCTTTTTAATCATTTTTTTTGCACTTAGTTTAACCTAGGGAATTCAAAATAAAAGGCTCCTTGATAAGAGAACGATCCCGAGTTGTTTGCACTATATTGCATTTTAATTCGTGGTAAATTGTGATTTGACCCTGAGACGACTAAGGTTTTTGTCAAATCAATAGGGTGGTACAAGAAAGTACTGGAACTGAAACGAATCAGGCTCCTTTGCAAAGGGACAACATACAGTCTTGGGTCTTGGACTTAAGGATTAGAAAGACTAAGTCTGGAAACCGCTGCATTCAGATTCAGATACAATTCAGCCAGAGAGTCTGTAATGCATGGACCATGGCTCCGCCCATTCGATTGGGTCCTCTTCACTTGCCGTTGGTGGCTCTTTGGGAAGCGTTGGTGTTTGTGCAGAATCAGCCTTATATAGCTTGCCCTCAATCCTTTCCTTTGATCTGTAGGCTTGTCAAGAAGTCCCATATAAACATTGTTAACAAATTGGAACCTTTCTTTCATTTTGCAGAATATTTCTAATATTTTGCATGCTTTTGTAAGTTATCATTTCGTTTCATGAATACAAATTTATGGTTTTTATCGAAAAAAAAAGTGAGGATCCGACTCAACAATTTTCTTGTTTTGGTAAATTAATGTTGGTCGGTTTTACCAGTGAAGTCAACTCTGATCAACAGAAGCCTACACATATATAGAAAAAAAAATTAAGAGAAAGTTAAAAAGGTCAATAAATTAAAACTTTAATTTATTAAACGAAATTAATTAAGCTTATGAAGTCTGATGTACATGGGCTAACTTGTCCTGTGTGAAGTAAGTCAAGTAGAAGACATGGGAACATACGTTGTTTCCAAGAGGGCTGCTTATATAATCAAACATTATGCTGCTAAATCCTTTGAATCCAAGGAGTCAAAAAGCAAAATAACGTTAATAAGAAATTAAGCAAAAGCAAAATGAAATTAAACTTGATATGTTCTATCTCTATCTTTAATTTATTGCATAAACTTTAATTAGGAAGCACAGAATGCCAAGGAGAAGGTGGTCTAGCTTGTTGGTAAGATCAACGCATGCCTCACAATGAATTTTGTTACTGATATTAAACCCTTGTTAGTGAAAAAACTCAAAGTATCTCTGTAGAGGTTCATTGAATAGTGAGGCCTTAAGCGTTAAACATACGTTTCAATTACCAAAAATTTAAAAAAGAAATAAAATAATGAAAGTATACAAATAATATAACCAAACCACATAAAAAAAGTTAACTCTGTTTTATGTTTTATATTTAGTAGCGAAGGGAGTATATTATTTGGAGAATCATTCAATTGTGGCTGAACTCGAACAATTATAAGTATGTTTGTATGTATGTATTTACAGGTAAGCTACACCTACCTACGCAACGGAGACTCTCAAAATTTCCGATAAAAAAAAAACATTAAAACTATCATCATCACTAATCAATTCATAATCCTTGTTGTCAACAGCCTTAGAATATGGAATAGCAAAACGAGCAGAGAAAGATTGAGGAGCATCATCTGTCTCTGTTGAATAAACATCGTCGAAGTTTTTATAGTAAGAATCAATGTCGTACTGTACTATTATGTTATGATGAATATAAGAACAACCTTTTCTTCTCCTTGTTCATCTTCCTCCACAACGGTCTCAAGTTAACCATCTTCAATCCACACACAATTCAACTTCTGCTAAAGTCGCTAATTGTTTCTTCTCTTTCTGCTTCTGATTCCCACTAGAACCGCGAAGAAATAGATATACAGAAAGATAGAGTGAGAAAGAGATAGCTCAGGTTTCGGGAGCAATGTTGTGTTTGGAGTTTATTAATTATTATGGCCCTAGCTAGGTTATTTATACTATAAATTTACTTAGTGTCGAGTAAAACTTTGAAACACGCATGACGTGTTAAAAAGTAATTGAATCGACATACAAATCTATATATGCCCCTACACAAATCTATATAGGATCATGATAAAACTTGACGTGGTATATCTTAATATGAATAAAGTATCAAACCAGATTGGGGGGCGTGGAATACTGGTATAAAATTTCTTGCTTTGTCAGCAACGACACACACACATCTATGTGTAAGACCCTATTTTTGAAAATGGGTTGTGACTGTACTTTATCAGCTTTTGAAGTCAGATGCAAATGGGTTTTCGTGTGATGTCTAGCGGAAAAAAAGTATGTTGGTTAATGAGACCAACCATGGAAACAAACTTTGTTTACGTTTGAAGCGTTTGTTGTTTACAAAAAGAGCTATAACTGTTTATAAAAGAGAACATCTGTTAAATATTGAACTTAATGCATCACAATATTGAAAGAGATTTCTTTAGTCTTGACTTATGGGTCCAAGGAGTGAAAAACAAAAGCATGTTAATCAAGGGATAAGGTATAATAAAAATATGGGTTAAAGTGTACAAATATTCATGAGTTTTTATCTAAACTACACCCAACACCATATGTTTTGGAGATGCAAAAATACTGTAAACTTTCAAAATAAGTGTATACAAATATCATCACCGTTAATTTCAGTCATATGGACTATTAGGTTGACCAAAAACACTGTCAAGGAAGCTCACTCAGCTAATTTAGTTAATTTTAGTCTAGTTGGGTGTGGAGGGAGAAAGAAGAACTTTGCAACGACATTACAGGAGAAATCAAAACATAAAACCATCAAAGAACACATCAACAAATTCAAAAATCAAAATAAAAAAGACAAATCAAAACTAGAACCATCAATTGAAGGAAACCTGCTAAACTTGCAGGTTGGAAACTTTGCTTTCTTTTTTTCTACCATTGCACAATTTTTTATTGTGGACCCCAAGCCATGAGTTGTGAAGCAGCAATCGATCTCTGTTTTTGCTAAACACTTTTTTATCTGAGAAACTGCTGAACTTGCAGATTGGAATTTTTTTTTTAATCATAAATTAATATTTGTGGCTATATGTGGAATACTTTTATTTTTTAATTTTTTCTCCAATGCTAGCTAGGTCATTATTTAGCCAACTTAGCTTACATGTCACTACTTTTAGTCAAACTAACGGTCAATATAACTGAAATTAATAGTGATGATATTCTTACACTAATTTTAAAAGTTTATGAGTGTTTTTGCACCTTTGAAAAACATAGAGTGCTAGGTACACTATTTTTGCATTTTAACCCTACGGAATATTTGTGAATCAAACTGATATATTCTATCTTTATATATATATTTAATTATTGCATACAATATGTGTGTGTGTAGTTTTTGGGCTCATTTTTTCGGCCAAAGTTTTAGGCCTCATTTTCAATCTTTAAATATTTTATCTTGTTCAGGAAAAATCTTGATGATTAGAATACACTCATCGGAAATATGATAATTAATGTTCAGAATTCGACGGTGATTCATGGCATTATGATCCCAAAAGAAGAAAAAATGATATACAGAATTAAAAATCTACACAAAATTGAAATATTCATAAGTTATGTATGAGTGATAGGGATCGTTTTATATAAATCATTAGCCCAAAGCCGAGTTTATTTTGATACAGAGAAAGCTATACAGGCACTTGGTGTAACACACCTACTGGCCTCGTCCTTTCAGGTGGCGGGTGGTGTGGTGCTTTACTTTATTTCAATTTTGAATTATTTTTCCTAGGTTAATTTACGTCATACATCATAGTTTAAGTAGCAGAGATGCACCAGTTTGGACAAGGTATACTGATAGAATAAAAATACGGGAAGATAAATTTTCTGCAGAGGGATTAATATACAGTCATCCAAATAATGGTGCCTAACATGCTAAAATAAAATAATACAGTTATCCAGTAACCAAAACAAATATCCAAAAATAACAATCACCAACGTTCACCTCCACACTACTCCAGCTTCGGAGCCTTACCTCTGTCTCCCTGCTCCGATCTCGATGAACTGCCAGATGGCTTAAAAGGGGCTGGGATTCAAAATTGAATCACAGAGTAACCGTTAATTTCATATAAAATATATAACAAAGCATGTAAGCAAACTACGAATAAAAATTCAAACCACATCTCATTTAGTATCATGCACACAGCAAAGCACACAACCAATTCAGAACTAGTAGTTCTAATAGCACACAGCACAGACTGCAGCAGTCCTAACAGCATACAACATAGACTGCCGGGCACGGCACACAGCAAGGCCCGTTTATGCACACAGCATGTTCCTGTTCCACAATTGGAAAATGAATGATAACCGAACGTATGCAATATACATGAAAAAGCATACATACACAAGTCACACATAGTATATGAAGATTAAAATTACTACTTGGCAGTCGACTACAGCTAAAAATAATTTCTCCGGCGCAAAAGATTACAATTAAAACTAAAATAATAATAAAATATAAATCAGATTAATTCCATCTCAATAAATATTTTCTTTAATAATTTAAAATAAGCCCAATTCATGGGTCCATTTTTACTAAATTCCTTTTCTTCTTAAGGAATTTAATATGAGCCTATATTCTCTTAATTTTCGTCCTTATTCTGAAATTTGTAGAAATAAAGATCCAGTTTCAAAAATTCATAATTAAATCTAGAAATATCCTTTTGGGTTGATTCCGTAGCCCAAATGACTCTTAATATGTCTATTTTTAACCAAAAATACTCACTTGGGCTAGACTAAGTCGAAAATTCAACCATGGCCCAAAACACCACTGCTGGTCCAGAATATCTCCAGGTTTTAGGGTCAATTTTCAAATATTTATTTCTCTTAGCACAAATTCATAAAAATATGAATTATATATCAAAATAATCCTTGAGATGTCTACCTTCTCCCTGTAAAATTTCATAATTTAAAAATTCATTTACTAGGTCAAATATCATGAGAAACCCAAATGACTCCACATGAAATTCTGGAAACAAGGGTAAAAAGGGAAAATATAATATGTTTGACTTCCATTGTCATCTCTTATGCATTTTTCCCAAGGGTAAAAGGGGAAAATATAATATGTTTGACTTCCATTGTCATCTCTTTCTTGAGGTTGTCCCTAACCCTAATTATTTAATTACACATAAACAAATAATTTCACATCCTCATCCTATTTTGATTATTTGATGCAAATAAATATTTATCATGCATAACTTCACACAAATTCATATATACAAATAATCTTTACATTAATCACATGAAAAATGGGGATGTTACACTTTGTTGTTCGAAACAAAAATCTATAAAGTATTTTACCAAAAAAGAAAATCTATACAAGTAGTAAAAGTCCGGTTTAGTTCTTTAGTAGTTTGGGATAAAAAAAAATTACTAATTATTAATTTCATTTCAGCTACATGTGGCTTTTATTAATTTGATATGAAAATTTTTATTGCAAGGATAATAGAAAAAGTAATGGCAATTTGTTTTAGAAGGTTAATTTCAAAGTTTGAAGTACTACGAAGGACTAAAATAAATAATTAGGTCAACAAGGTTTTGTAATTTATATATATATATATATATATATATATATATATTTATTTATTTATTTATTTATTGCATATTTAATAGTGGCATCAAATTTACAATAAAATCTCTTCATTCTTGTACATCAATTTTACAATCAACAAATCACCATTCCATGTATGTCAATGTATTTACATTTGAGCTACACGTAGGTTTACAAAGCAAATTCTGATATTTCTGGCCTTTAAGAACTTTCGGCAGAGAAAGATGTACATGCGTAGTGTGGAGGAAAATTCTGAATTACGCATGAAGAGTTAATTAAAAAGAAATCAAATCAACATTATGCTTATACAGTCAGATTCAGCTTCATCATTAGTTATGATAGGATCAGGATAAAGCGTGCATGACATGGTTTTTGAAATGAATAAAGAAGAATCAAAGTTGACTTGGGGTTTCGGAGAATATGCTTTTAAAAGTTTCTTGCTCTGTCAGCAACTACAAGGGATGTCTAAAAAACCCGGCAGTTTAGGTGGCCTGGCCCGGCCCGGCCTGACCCGACCCGGTCCAAGATCGTTCACCTAGACCAGTCTGATCTGGTCTGGTCTGGTCGGGCTGGACTGGACTTCGGTCAAGGGATTCAGATCCTATATATGGATGGGTTCGGTCTGACCCGAAAATGTTTTTTAATTTTTTTTTAAAAAACCAGTGCCTATATTGGCTCTGTTTGGGTTGGCGGTAGGAGCGGTGGCTTAAAAGCTACTGACTTTAGAAAAAGCTCGGTAGGAGTGGTAGCTTAAAAGCTATCTAATTTGTGTTTGGATTGATAGTGGTAGAAGTGGCGGGACCCACGTCAAAAAGCTGAGAGCGTTTTAGAAAAAGCTGCATGATGGAGCTTTTAGCTTAACGGGCTTTTTGAGCGTTAGGAGTTTTTTCTTAACGCTCAACCCAAACAGACCAAATAAGCGTTAGTGGACTTTTTTTCAAAATTACTGGTTCTAACGCTCCTAACGTGGTGCATTCCAAACAGAGCCATTTTATATTGTATTCTTGTTCAATGTCATGTTGTTGGAGATTATTATGGATTTAGGATTGGATTTAAGATGTTTGCATGTTTATTTATTGTCCCATACAGATGGTTCATTGATTTAATTATTGTTCTAGAAGTGGAAATTTTTTTTTTAAAAAAAAAAACTAGTTCTGGACTGGTCCAGGCAGTCCCCCTGGACCGGTCTGGTCCAGCCCGAGCTGGACCAGACCAGACCTTAGGCTGGATATTCTAGCCTGAGGTCCCTCCTGGACTAGGCCCTGGGCTGACCCCCAACCCAGTTTGGTCTGGTCCATGGACATGCCTGTCTACACCCACACGTGTAAGTAACACTTTATTTTTTGAAAATGAAGTCAGATCGATGAACATGGGCTATTACTGTGTTAAGCATTCAAATACTCAAATTTTATATTATAGATTCAATTGAAAATTTAGTTTAGATTTTCTATTCCTATTGAATACTCTCTCCGGTACTTAATAAAAGACATGCTTGAAGAGTTGATATTAGTATCAAATATAAGATATATTTTTCATTCTTTTAATCTTTTCTAAATTTACCAATATTGATTCTCCCTCAATAATAATCAAGGATGAAAGGAAATAAGAGAATTAAGGAAGATGACTGGGATATTTTATCCTAATTTTCATATTTGATTTGTTATCCTGTGCCATCAATAGCATTGGAAGGCCCGCTCTAGCTGAATATGACCCTGTGTTATTTTTTTTTTTAATAAAAATAGATACTTATAACATTTCTTTAAGATTTATAATAGATTATAAAAAATTTGAAGCTTCCTAAAGTGTATAATATTATTTTCAATTAAATTTTACGTCAATTTTAAAAATAAAATCATAAATTTGACAACTGAAATATGTTTGTGTTATTTTTTTTTTTATAAATATCTATTTAAGTGGTAAAAAATTAGAGAAATTGTGTTTAATTTTATTAAATTTAGAAATTCATATTAGTTTTAAACCCAGGGGGTGGGAGAAAATGTAGGAGGTTTGATTAGAATAATTTAGTACTTTTAATTTTTTTTCCCCCTCATTGGCCTTTTTAATAATTACAACTTTTATAGTCTTTTCCAATAAATATTATCTACTTTAGGTCCTTTGTTCTAATGTCCCCTTTTTTTCACCAGATGAACTGTAAGGATCCGACTCAAACATATTCTTTTCTGGATTAAAAATCGGTTGATTTTATCAGTGTGGTTAATACAAGTATATAACTGTCAAAAGCATAAGCTTAGATGAAAATTAATATAAATATAAAAAACGAATAAATTAATAATAAAAGCTACAATTAAGTACAACATAAGAATCAACAAGATCACAATTAATTCATAATTTACAATTCCATATATGTGTTTACAAGTAAGCTACACCTACGATTTCTGGTCTAAATAGAAGAACTGATCATATCAACAACTCATTTGGCTGCTGGTATCATCATCACTGCTAGTCGCTTCACAACGCTTGTCGTAAGAAACCTTCGAATTAAGAATGCCAAAACGAACAGAAAAAGATGAATAAGCATTATCTGAGTCAGAGGAATTATAACCATCATCGAAGTTCTTAGAGTAAGAATCAATGTCGTACTGTAACGACCTCTTCTTTTCCTTCTTCATCTTCCTCCACAATTTTCTCAGGTTCGCCATCTTTTATCCACAGAGAATATAACTTCTGCTTCTGCTTCTGCTTCTGGTTACCACAACTAGGTTGAACTGGGAAGAAAGAGATTGAGACAGACAAATAGATATCAGAGAGAGAGAGAGAGAGCAATGTTGTGTTTGAGGTTCATGGAGAGTAGGTAGGTTATTTATAGACAAATTAATTGATGTGGACAAAAAGTCTGAAGTAGCGCATGATGTGTTGAAAAGTAATAGTAATTGAATGGACCAACTTGCAAATCTATTTTACTCTTACTAAGCTTTACAGCCAAATTCATTACCTTTGTCGTTAATTTTGAAAGGATGAAGATAAAGCGTGACGTGGTTTTAATTTATGCGAATGAATGAAAAAGAAATCGAAGCTTATTTTTGAAATAATGCTATAAAGTTTCTCGCTTTGTCAGCAATTACATATGTATCTAAGACTCAATTTTTGAAAGTGGGAGTGTGACTGTACTTTTTCACCTTTTGAGGTCAGATTGAAATGGGTTGTCGTGTTATGTCAAGTGGAAAAAAAGTATGTTGGTTAATGAAACCAACCATGGAATTTGAACAAACTTTGTTTACGTTCAAAGCATTTGTTGTTTAAAAAAGGATCTAACTGTTTATGAAATAGAACATTCTGTTAAATCCTTTGAAACTAATGCGCCAAAATCTTGTACGAGATTTCTAGACATATGAGTCGTAGTAGTCAAAATCCAAAGAACATATTTTGTTTTTAATTAGAGGACCAAAACTTCTTATTTGAAATTTAAGGGACGAAAATTAAAGCGAGAGTAAACTCGACTTTCAAAAATTATATTATCCCATTTAATATTTCACAAGTCATAATGAACAACATGGATATTTTTCCCTGAAAGTTTTTACCGGGGACAATTTTGTCTTAGAAGTTTGTTAAGGGGCAATTTTACCCTGGAAATGTAAGAAAGGGGAGCAATTTTGCTATGACTGATACCCTTGTTGATTTGGGCTATTAGTTGACCAAAAGTTCTAAGCTAGTAGTAGAGTTGGGAAAACATGTTGAGCCCATCGGGCAGGTCCTTCAAAGGCCAGGCTTGAAAATTAGAGGAGTTTAATGAAATAAGCAATAGAGGGTCGGCCCTGTAGAGCTTCGGGCTTAAAAGGGCCGGCCTTGTAGGCCCTTTTAATTTATTATTATTATTTTTTAGATGCATGGATTTACATATGATGGTAATTTACTAATTTATGTGTATTTTATATTTGTCATAGAATTATTTATCCATTTAAGTACAAATACATAATAACTATACTCTAATTTTATGATTTAGTTCATTATTTGTTGCAGATAAAGATTATGGATGTGTTCATGATGCAGGAGAAGAAATTCATGATATTCTTGCTCATGAACTAGAGCCTACTCAAAGCGAAGCACAATCAAATGTTGTTGAAATTGATGATAGTGGCGAAGATGACGACAATAATAGCCATTGTACTAATGTCGCTTAGTGGTATGCTTCTTATATTTTATGTGAGTTATTTGTGAACATAATTTGCTTTTGATTATGAATTAGTGACATTTGTTGGATGATTCGTGTTGTTTTGATATTAATGTTGACAACATTTATTTGATAAATTAGAACTTTAATTGTTATAATTTACTAATTATATTTCTTTGAAATTAACGGAGAAAAAATAGTTAAAATTTGGAATAGTTACTTTCGGGCCCTAGAGAGCTGGCCCTAGCCTTGGTGCTCTTGGGCTAGGCTTTGAAAAACAGATATTTTTCCTACCCCGGGCCCTGGAGGGCCGGCCTTATTAGGTCTTGGCCCTTCACAAGCCAGCCCTGTAGGGCTAAGCTGGCCCTGATTCCCAACTTTAGCTAGTAGTCCACTTGTCATCCACATCATTTTTGTTAAGGTGTAAATTTTCCCCCAAAGTTTTAAATCTAACTTTGAAAAAAAAAGAAGAAGAAGAAGAAGTAGATGATGCATAGCCTTTCAGGGGAGAAATACTTACATACTCTATTAGTGTTACCTCATCTGTACTTTCACTAATTAAAATATAATCACTCATCTTATTTTAATCTTACGGAAAATGATTTTAAAAAACAACAACTCGTGGGAGAGAATTTCATTATTTATTTGTTTTTCTAAATTATGAAGTTTATGTTTTTTAAAATAAAAAAATTTGAATTTCTCCATATGACTCATCTACCATTAGGATTAAAATAAGATCAGTTGTTGTATTTTAATCAATCAGAGTTCAGATGGGGTGACGCTCTTGTAGTATGTAAGTAATTCTCCTTATGAGGATTTGCACCTCAACAAAAAAGACATGAATGATATGTGGACTGTTAGTTTATCATATTTGGTCATCTAATGATCAAAATTAATTGGGATAATAGCTAAGACAAAATTATTCATTTTTAATATTTTTGAGGTAAAATTGTCTTTCGGTGAAAACTTCTAATGTAAAATAGACCCTTCACCCGATTTTAAATTTCATATGAAGCATGAACTAGCCCGTATACGTTGAGTGTATCTTGATACATAGGAGAATCTAAATAAAAGCACTCTAGTTTTTCCAAATGAAAATCTATAATTAGTAAGTATGAGTTCTGTTTATCTTCTTGGGGGTTTCAGGAGAAAAGAGGGGTGATTTTGGAGAAATGTCTCCAATGATCTCTCTTCATTTAATATCTCCATCACTAGATCAAGTTTCAATGACTGAGATTTATTCTATTTACCATGATACATTTTTATTATATTATAATAATATTCTTATGTACTATCAAAACTTAAGCTAATGGTAGAAACATTAAATGAAGAGGAAACGGCGAGAGATCAATAGAGACATTTCTCTCGGGAGATTTTGGCATAGGGAGATTCGTAAAATAATAATAATAATAATAATAATAATAATAATAATAATAATAATATTAACTCTTAATTTCATTTCAGCTGCTGTTTAGCTTTTATTATCGTGACATGGAAATTTTTATGAGAGAGATAATACAAACAAGTAATAGCAAGGACTTCATTATTTAGCAGGTAAATTTTAATTTAGGTAGATTACGGAACTAACACATTGTCAATTTTGTAAAATTTAGCGTTTCATTATTCTATATTGATCACGCCTATTAAATTTAACAGTTGCATCAAATTTACATTAAATCACTTTATCAATTCTTGGACATCAAATTTACAATTAACAAATCACAATTCTATATATGTGTATGTAATAACATATAGTAGTTGCATTAGTTAGTTCCCTATTATGTGATGTAACATCTTGTTATGTATCCACCATGTATATATATAAACACATCTTGAGCAAAAACAAAAAGTATATATATATACACATCACTCTATCAATAATATTCAGATATTCATTTTCCCTTCACAATATTGCGTCACGCATTACACTGCTACTATAATCAATAAGCACTTCACAACTACCCTTGTCAAAAGACTTAGAATAATAAATAGGAAAACGAGCAGAGAAAGTTCTAGAAGCATCAGCTGAGTTGGTTGAATAACTGTAACACCCAATTTTTCAAAAGTAGAATAACATCATTTTATCAGAGTGGCGCATCAGAGCAATTCAAAAGAATGAGTATTGATGAGTATGTTATAAAATATTAATCATGGCTGGTTATAGTAGTGGTACATTTATTCCGATAATTAGAAATAATATTCAATCCAAAAACAAAACTCCAGTTTGGTCCTCATGCGGGCTGCTTACCCTTGTCGTCGGCCCTTGGTCCTCTAGACCATGAAGCTATAGTAAGGGCTGAGGTCCAATGCCCATCGGACCTCAGGTAACGGTTAACCTCATGCTTAAGTAATACAGTATATGTATGACAGATATTCATGACATTACAGCAATAATTAATACATAAGTACATAGTAGATGTAAGATTAACACATCAACAATACACAGCACACAGCACATGTAAAGTCATCCACAACAATACATAAGCACACAACAGATGTAATGTTACCCATATTTGCACTAACCAGTGCCATGATGGCTCCTCGTGTCCTCAGCGCTAGGAAAACTCAACAGTATTACCAAGACTATAACCCGTGTACATAAAGCTGAATGTATAAACAGCGAACTAAGACAGAGTCTTAGATATGATGCATGACCCAAGACAAAGTCCTTTCCATGACTCTATGAAATAATCTATCACATATAAGCATACAATAAGCATCAGAGTTAATGTTACAATACGCGTCCGTATCTTAGTCCGTGCGGATAGCGGTACGTCAGTCAGTCAGTATGCTTTCTCGTATAGCCTATAATAGCATTTACCGCATTATTCTCTTATAAATAATATCCTAAGAGATATTTTAACCACTAATGACCTTTTTACCTCTGGTGAATTCGTTATCCCAATTATATCCCCTTAAGTTTCAAAAATGCTGATTTCAGCATTTACGGCCAGATTTTATGCTAACTTTGAAAAATTATAATTAATTCTACAAAAATCGAAACGAGGTTCCGTAAAATTCATACGAAACCTTAGCATGTCTATTTTGAGAAAAAATCATGGTTTTTATCCAGACTTGATGAATCATTTCCAGTTTTCACGTTTCCATCCTCTGCCCAGAAAAATTCCATAAAATGTAGCCCTTATTCAAGAATTTTTATCTCTTTGTATAAAATTCAAAATGACAGATATTATACATATTTAGAAAGGTCTGGATGTCTACTTTACTTATGAAAAATTTCAGAATTAAATGACTTCATCTTCTACATAAAATCATAGCCTCTTTATAACTGACTCTAGAAAACTTCTAACCATAAATTTCACCAGAATCTTGCTACTTTGATCTTCAACTTCCAAAAATTTTGCTCCATCATATTTTTCATCCAATTTTTGAAATAAAGCTATTTTTAACCATAAAAACATGAAATCAAAACTATATTGGAAGATTAAAGATCAAAACACAATTTAACTATGAACTTGAAAGCTAAAACTTCAAGAACTCATCTTGCTTTTGCTTCTACTCTTCCAAGCTCTCCTCGCTCACTCTCTACTCTCTATATTCAGCTTATTCTTGCTTGTGTTGGTGTGAAGAATGAAGTGAACCCAAGCCTCCTATTTATAGCCAAAGTCCAAGGCTTGTGTTTGGTTCCAAACACCCTTCCTCCTTTACCAAACACTCCTTATGCACCCTCCCAAACACTCCTTCCTCACTCCTCAATCCTCCAATCCGTCCCCACCCCCTTCTCTCTCCTTTATCCTCTTCCAACTCATTAAAACTCTATCCGAAAGTACATCATCCTCTTCCACCTTGTTCCCTTATCCTCTTTCATTTATTCAATGCAATTATCCCATGTGTGCTTAGCTTAATATTAAACAATTGTTCCTCTTCTTCTTGCTCAAGCAAAACCACAGCTAGAAAAATGGAGATTAGTGACGGATTTGCGACGGAATATTTATTCCGTCGCAAAGTCATAAAATTTGCGACGGAATAAGAATTCCGTCGCAAATTTGCGACGGACTTATTATTCCGTCGCAAATTTGCGACGGAATTCTTATTCCGTCGCAGAATGGCAGTCAAAAGGCTGCCATTCTCATTCTAATTGCGACGGAATAAGCTTCCGTCGCAATATTTTGCGACGGACTGGTTAGTCCGTCGCAAAATGGCGGCATTATTGCCGCCGTTGGCTCCAAATTGCGACGGAAAGGCTTCTCCGTCGCAAAAGTGTGACCTTTTTGCGACGGAATTGCAATTCCGTCGCAAAAAAATTTCAACTTTTTGCGACGGAAATACATTTCCGTCGCAAAAAAGTAAATTTGCGACGGAAAATAATTTCCGTCGCAAATTTCGTTTTTACCCCCCCCATTTCGTTTTCCAGCCACTTCGTCTTCCCCGAAAACTTTTCCCACAGCTCACAGCTCGCGCCCCGTCAACCCTCCGCCGAGCTCCTCAACCCAACCCCAGCCCGCAGCTTCCCCCCTCCCCTCGCCTCCAGCTCCCTAACCCCAAGCTCGGCCGGCCTTTCCCTCCCCCCAGCTCCGCCAGCTGCCCCCCCGCCCCCAGCTCCCCCCTCCCCCAGCTCCCCCCTCGCCCCCAGCTCCCCCCTCCCCCATCGCCCCCAGCTCCCCCTTCCCCTTTCGCCCCCCAGCTCGGGTCCGCAGGTGTGCTGTATTTTTTTTTTTAATTTTTCAGCTATCTAATTTCATTTGTGTTCCTCTCTTAATTTTTTGTCCTAATTTCTTTAACCTGGTTGCAGGGTTGGGACAAGTGCAATTAAAATTGGGAGATTTTAGAAGTGCACTCTCAAATTTTGAAAAGGTTTTGGAGGTGTACCGGATAGCTGTGAGACATTAAAAGTAAGTGCCCAGTTTTCTAAATTCTAGATATAGTTTAAGGGAAAGATCAGAAAATATGTTTGTTTTGTTCATGACATTTGTGGGGACAGCCTTTGGAGTTTATGATATGTTTTGCATTATTTTTTATATAATTTGTGTGGCACTTGTTTAACCCTTCAGTGCTGTCTGTATAGTGCTTCTCCCACATCATTCATGGCTTCCTAATAGATATACGGCTTCCAAGGATAAAAATCAATTCATTAAAAGCCACTTTAATTTCAAATAATAGATATTAATCATTATCATACAGAATTGCTATAGTATACACTTGATATTTATGAAATTGATTCTTTGTCAGTTATATTGCTCAATGTCTTAACCTATACATACAGAATAACTACGTTCATGAAGAGGGTCTATCTTCTTGGATTGAAACCTATTCGAGACAAAACTCACTACAGTATAAAAGTGACTACTATAAGAAAACTTGTCATATTTTACACTTATCATAATATCTGTAGGTAGTAAAAGACAATCCCTTTTAGGCTAATACTATAAAACAATAATAGCCACTATATATAAAAAAGCTAAGGAATAAACAAACACATATGAAAGAGAACAATTGTAAATCCTAATGGTAGAGAACCCTAAATTAATTAATTACTGCAGTAAGAAAAAAGGACGATAATTTTTTTAAAGGCTTTGACACATAAATCAAGAAATATAATTACAGTATTTTTCAAAATTTCTAGAGAGGTGTAACATAAACTCTAGCTTAAATGAAAAAGGTAGCAAGAAATAACAATAAATATTAGAAGGTGTAAAAATGAAAATTGAAAAAAAAGGATAAATTTTCAGAATATCTTATAAACATTAGTAAAAATAGCAGTAAAAATTATTCGCTTAAGAATTCTTTTTAAAAATACCTTATAAATATTACTAAAAAGTATACATGGAAAAAAAAACAATTGCACTTTAAAATTTCAATTCAATGATTTTTTTTATTAAAATAATTTGTACATTGATAAATTTTATACTAAATACTTATTCTGTTGAATTGACCACTTTTATATATTTGTGCCATGTTGAGATTTTAATTAAGTTAGTAACTGAACTAGCTAGGAAATATGGAAGACAACCAAGATAGAAGTTGGATGTACAATCGCCTAACTGAGAGAAGAGAACTAA
Source organism: Acacia crassicarpa (assembly GCA_034222035.1). Lineage (NCBI taxonomy): Eukaryota > Viridiplantae > Streptophyta > Magnoliopsida > Fabales > Fabaceae > Acacia > Acacia crassicarpa. The sequence goes on along the minus strand of JAWXYG010000019.1, from coordinate 23,708 downwards.
CTCAAGCATTCTTGGCGGGTTTGCCCATGTTCATCAATGTTGCTCTGGCACATTCAACTAATTCAAGTAGGGAGATCAGGTGTCCATGTGTCAAATGTAGATGTATAAGATTTGAAGATTTTGAGGAGGTCAAAATCCATTTGTGTAGAAGGGGATTCATGAAGGATTATGAGTGTTGGGAATATCATGGCGAAGTCCGACAGACACCGACACCTAGTGGTTATTACGGGGACAGTAGTCATCGAGACAACCTTAATCAATATGAGCAGTTGGTTATGGACGCTGCTGGACCGTCGATCGGCCGATATTTCGATCTTGTTACTCATGCTGAGTCGTCATACATGGGAGAGGAGACCGATACACATGCTCAACCATCATACATGGGAGAGGATCCTCATCCGGAAGCCGATAGGTTCTATAAAATGCTTCAAGAAGCTCAACGTCCGTTATGGGAAGGTTGTGAACACTTTGAAAATAGTGAATATTCATCGCTATCGGCTACCCTAGCAACACTAAGCCTGAAGACTGATCACCATATGAGTGAGAGGAATTACAACGAAATGATGCAGATCATAAGCAAGGTTGTTCCCAACGACAGTAATTTGCCGAAGGATTTTTACCAAGCAAAAAAAAAGGTGAAAGAGCTTGGGCTTGGATGTGAAAAAATTCATTGCTGCCCTAGGGGATGTATGTTGTATTACAAGGATGATGCTGAGCTGACCAATTGTAGATTCTGTGGACATGACCGATATGAAGTTGTGAGGAAAGGAAGGAAAATTACCCGTCGAGTGTTAAGCAAGATGCACTACTTTCCTCTGGTGCCTAGACTTCAGAGATTGTATGCATCAGAACAAACAGCTGCTCACATGAGATGGCATCGGGAGCATCACAGGGATGAAAACTTTGTGACGCATCCTTCAGATGCTGAAGCTTGGCGTAAATTTGACGAGGCGAATCCTTTCTTTGCTATGGATCCCCGTAATGTCCGTCTTGGTCTATGTTCGGATGGGTTCGCTCCTTTTGATAAAACGGGCAGGAATTATTCCTGTTGGCCTGTCATTGTGACACCGTACAACCTCCCACCTTCTATGTGCATGAGAAGAGAGTTTTTGTTCCTGAACGCGTTAATCCCTGGGCCATCCAACCCAAAAAAGAAGATAGATGTGTACCTCAAGCCTTTGATAGACGAGTTGAAGATGTTGTGGAGTGAAGGGGTTCTTACGTATGATATATCATTGAGTCAGAATTTCACAATGCGTGCTGCCTTAATGTGGACGATAAGTGATTTCCCTGCATATGGGATGTTGAGTGGCTGGCAAACGTCAGGAAAGCTTGCATGCCCGGTATGTCTTGAACAGAATATGGGTTATAGCTTGCAACACAGTCACAAGGTCTGTTGGTTTGACAGGCACCGGCGATTCCTACCCCCCAATCATCCGTACAGGACAAATAGAAAAGACTTCACGCGGAATGTTGTCGAACGAGCAGATCAACCTCTTCGTTTAAGTGGCCAAGAAATATGGGATAGAGTCAAGCACATTCCAAGTGTCGAAGAGGGGGCTGCTTCTAGCGAACCTGAGGGATATGGTGTTGATCATCATTGGAACAAACGCAGCATCTTCTGGGAACTACCATATTGGAAAGATCAACTGTTAAGACACAACCTCGATGTCATGCATATTGAGCGGAATGTGTTTGACAATATTATGTACACCGTGATGGACACCAAGGGCAGGACGAAGGACACAGTCAATGCAAGACTGGACATACAAGAGATTTGCAGAAGGCCTGCTTTGCATTTGGTGCAGGATGGCAGGGGACGGATTTCCAAACCTAGAGCACCGTACACATTAAACAAACAGCAGAATTCAGAATTGTTGCAATGGGTAAAAGAATTGAAACTCCCGGACGGTTATACGTCAAACTTGAAAAGATGCGTCAACATGCACGAGGGGAAGTTCTTCGGGATGAAGAGTCATGATTGTCATGTTTTTTTTCAGAGATTGTTGCCTTGGGCCTTCAAAGCACTACCGAAGGAAATATGGTCTATTCTAACGGACTTTTCCGTGTTCTTCAGAGAAATTTGTGCTTCAGAGCTTAATGTTGAAAAGTTACGGCTTCTGGAGGCGAGTATGCCTATAACGCTATGCAAGTTAGAGAAGGTGTTTCCTCCTTCCTTTTTTGACTCAATGGAACATTTGCCCGTTCACTTGGCTTACGAAGCAAGGATAGGAGGCCCACAACAATATAGATGGATGTATCCGTTTGAGAGGTAATATATATGTCTTTCGATCTGTTATTAATTGAAAAACATGGTACTTTAGTTTATAAATACCCTATGATATTCCATTGTAGGTTTTTACGCACACTTAAGCAGAAGATCAAAAATCCAACCCACATTGAAGGATCTATCGCTGAAGCATATCTAGTCGAAGAGGCCGCTAAATTTTCGTCATACTATCATCCCCCTGAAATGATGTCAAGATGGAGAAGGGTACCTCGCAACGATGCCGGTGATACAAGGGATCAAAAATCAATATTTAATTATCCAGGGCGAGTCGTGGGAAAACATTGGAAATCAACTCTTGACGGAAGAGATAAGCAAGTAGCGGAGTGGTACATTCTAAACAACTGTGAAGAGGTCGCCCCGTACTTAAAGTAAGATTTTTGTTTTTCCGTTTTACTATTACGATAAGTATTAAAGTATTAACTTCATATATATATATATATATATATATATATATATATATTTTTGCAGTTACTTTTCTAATTGGGTCCGATCGGAAAATCCTTCAATGTCGGTGTCCCAGGTTGATCAATTCACGAACTCTGAGTTTCCAAAATGGTTTCGAACCTATTTCGCGAAACATCGAGAAGATCCCAATGAAGTTGCATGGAGTTTATCTTATGGAGCTCCAATTAGTGTTACTCAATGCAGCAGATATATAATCAATGGGTATCGGTTTTCAACTGTTGACACGGATGCAGGTACACAATGTTGCAATTACGGTGTATGTTGTCGAGGTGACCAAGTTGACGGGGTGGAGACTGTCTACTACGGGAAGTTACGTGACATAATTCAATTGAAATATCCGTGGGACAATGTGGTGACCCTTTTTAAGTGTGAGTGGTTTGATAATAGTCCGCGTGGGACAAAAATGGACGAGCATGGAAATATTGAGATCCATTGGACAAGGAGATATGCGGTTGGTTATGACCCATTCATCCTTGCTCAACAGGCGGAACAAGTTTATTATACATTATATCCCACATCCCGCCAAGGGTGGAGGGGGGTTATTAAAACCAAAGCACGAAATATCATACCGAAGTCGAAAGAGTCGGATTCAAATGACGGTATGGCTGAACCGTTCCAAGCTGATGTGGAACATCTACTGCCCATAAACATCGAAGACAACGAAATACCAAGCAATCTCTTTGATTCTGCTGTGGATTTAGAATTGATTCCTATACAAATTGACGATGAGGAATCAGACGATGAGGCAGCATTGATTTACTCTGACAGTGAATCTGAGTTCGACGACTATGAGACTTCAGAGGAAGACGGCCAAGCAAAAGTCGATGAACAGGAATCGTCCGGTTGAGATTTGTTAGTTCTTTGTTTTTGACGGTCTGTTATACTACATACTTTGTTACTTCACTACTGTAATCAACCCTAAATATATTTGTAGTTTTTTTTTTGACCTAATGTCTATAAGTGTTCAGAGATGGAGCATCAAGGAGGATCTTCAGGTAGTGGACGTGGTGGTGGTCGATCCCGGCCCCGTCCTATCAGAGGTGGTAGGGCGTCGTCATCTGCCCATTCTGTAGGCAGAGAGCGGGGCGGTGCCCCAGAGGTGCCACCATTTAATATGGCATCGTCACCGTCGGGTTATTTCGCATCTTCACCGTCGCTGTATACGTCGCCGTCGCCTCCTACCTCCACTGATCCGCAGCAAATGGGACAACAGGTTTACTAGCCTAATTCTGATTGATTTACATATGTTTAGTTTCATGAAACCATCTATGTACAATCATCTTTAATATTTCACATTTCTTGCTTAGCACACCCCGTCGCCTTAGAGCCACGTCGGGGAAGAAGGTAGTTCCTCCAATACACCGATCTGGGGCACAACAGATCCTGAGACAGGGCTACTTTGGATCTGTCCTGACAACGAGTAGTAAGTCATGCCAAGTTACCAGTAATGTTACTAATCCCATATCTAATTGGTTTTATGCTAATAATATTTGCATGATGTCCTCTGGCTTTAGCTTTGTGCCTCGTGATCCGGTGATGGATTTCATCTCGGACCAATTATTCCGTAACTACAATGAAGCTTGGACCAGCTGGACAGCGATTCCTACGGAAAATCGAAATGCTTGGTTCGATGAGTTTATGGTAAGTTATTTATTTATGGTTTTTAATTAAGTACTTTTATAAATTACCGCACTAATTGTTTGTTGTTGATTTTCAGAGGAAGCACATGTCGTTGCCTGAACATCGTGCAGCTCTGAGAAAGGCTTATAACGCCAGGGCAGCCCGGTGGTTGTCTCAAAAGCTTTATAACTTGAGACATGGTGGAAGAGGCAGGCGAGATTGGCTTCCACAGGACACTGCAAACCAATTATTTGACAATTGGGCCACCAATGAAAAGTTTCAAGAGAAGAGTGTGAAAAATAAGCAAAATAGGGTCAAAATGGAAGGCCCGTCATATGTTGGCGGCTCTATTCCGATGACTGAGTGGAAACGGAAACTTGTGAGTACACGTTATTTTCTATTTAGGTAATCAATATTTTGTACTTTGAAGTAATTAACTATGATCATCATTTGCGTTTGCAGGCAGAGACTGGGGTTCCTCCAGAGTCGGTAGGTTGGGCTGCCTTTGAGCGGACCCATTCCCGGCAGTCTGAAGGAAGTGATGAGAGGGAATGGATTAACTCAAGGGCGCACACAGTAGCGGTTAGACATTTATTGCATTTATTACTTGTTTTATGCACCACAATATTTATTTCATTTTATATGTCTTATTTGTTATGTATTTTTGTCTTTGTAGGAAAATTATACGAAGCTGTCGCAGGAGAGAGACTCACAGCATGAGACTGACCCGTCATCCTCTGTGTGCGATAATGATAGTCTGTTCATTCAGGCTGCAGGTGGATTTGACAAGAAAGGGAGAGTCTTTGGATACGGTGCCGCTGCTAGCCGACTGAAGCCAACAAAGCGCTCCTCATCCGGCATTGGAGATGTTTCTGCAGGTAAACGTATTTGATATTGAAAATTTCCATTCTCTTGTCCATTCAAATGAAGTCCAAATAATAAATGTACTTGATATTGTTTTTGCAGATGAGATGAAGAAGATGAAGGCTTTGACAGCACAGATGACTCAGGAACAGGAGCGGATGGTTGAAGAGCAAGAGAAGATGAGGCAGATGATGATTCAGGAACGAGAGATGATGGAGGAGCGGATGGCTAAGGAACGAGAGATGATGGAGGAGCGGATGAGGCGGATGCAAGAGGAGATGATGAGGCAGATGCAGATTCAACTCAAGTCCCTAATGAACAAGGGTTCGGGGTCGGCTCCTGGTGATGATGACCATGCTGGTGATGATGATGATGATCACAATGCTCCTGTTTAGACTACTGTTTAGAATTTGCCCTTTGTAACATTGTTAGACTACTTTTTAGTATTTGGTATTTGTTAGATTACTCTTAATGTGCACTCCTTATAATTATTATTATATCCATGAATCACTACTTTTTGTACTCAATTTTTTAAAATTAAAAAAAAATAACATTCAAAATAATTATTAGTTTTTCTAAGAAATTGTTTCTGTAGCAAACGATCAAATATGGGGAAATTTGTAAAATTTCTAGTTTGCTATAGAAAAAAAAAATAAAAAAAAGGAAAAAAAATAAATTTAAAAATAATAATAATTTGCTACGGAATAGAATTCCGTAGCAAATTTGCTACGGAATTATATTCCGTAGCAAAATTCAAATTTGCTACGGAATTATATTCCGTAGCAAAATTCAAATTTGCTACGGAATGAATTCCGTAGCAAATTTGCTACGGAATTATATTCCGTAGCAAAATTCAAATTTGCTACGGAATGAATTCCGTAGCAAATTTGCTACGGAAAGGAAATTCCGTCGCAAATTGCGAAGCAATTTGCGATGAAGGATTTTGCTACGGAAAAATTCCGTAGCAAATTCCGTAGCAAAATCATTTTGCTACGGAAAATCCATATTTTTCCGTAGCAAAATGATTTTGCTACGGAATTTGCTACGGAATTTTTCCGTAGCAAAATCTCAAAATTTTTGTAGTGAACCGTGCTCCCCTATCACTTTGACTCAAGAAATTGTATTTCTTTTGTCTCTAATAATTAAAGAGCTAAGCCTCCTATTGGTTCTCCCAACTTCACAAGGATTTAGTTTAATAATGTGATTAAGGCTATTAGATTTAGCTTTATTAGATTTAATCTTGGCCTTCCATTTGTGTAGAAAAATCCTACTTACCATTGAAGATTTTTTCCTTAATATCACATGTGCTCTTAATATATTATTGTTTAATCTTTTTATCTCTCCTCCCATGTGCGTTCGTCCCACACTCTTGACTTTGGGGAATGGATTTTTAATCCTAATTAGCATCCCTTTGTGTAGTGTTCTAGATGTTATTAGGTGTAATTGTCATTGTATGATTGGTTCCTAAGCTAATTATGATCATTAGTGACTCATTCTATGCTAATCTTGTCTTTTAATTGATCCTTGATCTTTAATTAAGACATTCCCTAATTGTTTCTTCTTAATTTTCCCCTTGATTAATTATGAAGATTTACACAATTATTTAATTAGTGAAAACTTAATTGTCCATTAATTTTTGCTAATTCCTTTTAATTTGTTTAAGTATTTTTATAACATTTTCTTGCTTATTTTAATTATATAGGAACCATGATTTAATATGATAATTTTGTTGTATTTATGATCCCTAAATGAAAATTAGAAAATTTGGTCTTTGGTTACTTTAATTCTTAGAGAAAATTCCTTAAATTAAAATAAATAAGTCACTAAATTTTGAAACCACATATTCACCTATTTTTAATAGGTATTATTTATCAAAATATAATATTTATGATAAATATAAATTTTAGGGTATTACAATAACCATTGTTGAAGTTCTGAGAGTAAGAATCGATGTCTTATTGTACTACATTATGAGGAACCGGAGGGGAAGAACCCCTGAAAAACCTACTTTTGTCCTTCTTCACCTTCCTCCACAACGTTGTCAAGTTCATCTTCAATTCACACACAATTCAACTTCTTCTGCTTAATTCGACAATTGCTTCTTTTGGTTCTATTTCTGATTCCCACCAGAATCTTCAAGAAATAAAAATAGATATGGAGAGAGTGAGAGAGCGCGCTTAGGTTTTGGGAGTAATAATGTTGTGTTGGAAATTAATGCATACTGGATGGGGGAACACCTTTATACTAAAGATAATGGGTGGAATTTTCTTGAAAAAATAACCCGGAGGAAGCCCCAAAAAAAAAAAAAAGTGAATCCAAATGTGAGGCCAGTGAGAAGTGGGAAAGAAAGTCAACGTAGGCGAAGAGTACAGAGAAGGGAGGGAAAACAAAAAATGTGGAGCGAGTTGGGTGAGAGCGGGATTGGAAGGTACTTGTCGTGTGAGGGGCTTTGGATCTGTGGTCGCTGTAGGCCATGGCTGAGAGAGGCTGACCAACCCTGCCTTCCACTTGCCCTTTCCCATTTCATTATTGCCTTTTCGGATTCCTCCTCCTTGCCTCTTACCTATTTTATGAAAAAAGAAACTCGCACATTATTTTTAAATATATATATTTTGATGCGAGACAAAATGATATTTAAATATGAAGTTAAGTTTACATGTTACCGTATATGTCAATATGTGTAACATCCCAATTTTCTAAAACGTTTTCGAACTATTTGATCAGAGTAGAGCATCGGAATAATTTCAAAAGAGCGAGTATTTGATAAAAACCTTCACTGTTGTAGTATTTGGTTGCTTACACAGCGGTACAGTAGTTTGAAAATAGTACAACAAGATAACGCTGAAATAAAAATTTCTCTGTCTTCGTCCTTGCGCTGGCTCCTTATCCTTGTCCTTAGTCATGGTTCCTCCGGACCCTGACGCTATGTTAAGAGCTGAGGTTCAATTACCATTGAACCTCAGGTAACGGTTAACCTCATGCTTATGTATCAAATATGTATGACAGATATCCATGGCAAAACAGCATTTAATCACACACAATATTCATATATTCACATAATAACATTACACGGCCACTACAACATGTATGTTATTACAGTCTGCACTATCTCCAGTGCCACGGTGTACATCCGTGTCCTCAGCGTTAAGAAAACATAACGGCATTATCACGACTATAACCCGTGTCAAGATATATGTGTATGATCAATTTTCAAAAACAATATCTCAGACTATCTATCACATGTAAGCATACCATAAGCATCAGAGTTAGTGTTACAATACGCGTCCGTACCTGAGTCGGTGATCTCGGTACGTAGCCGGCCGGTCTGCGTTCTTCCGGATAGCCTATCATAGTAATATCGTCCTATTAATTTAAAATAATATCCTAAAAGATATTCTGACCACTATTGACTATTTTACCCTTGGTACACTAGTTTATCATTTTATTTCCTCAAAATTCGTTGAAGGACGCTGGAGTATATTCGGCAGAATTTCGCCTAACTTCGAAAAATCACAACTAATTATAGAAAAATCGAAACGAAGATCCGTAAAATGTTCCGGACTCCTTAGGATGTCTATTTTCCAGAAAAAATATCAGACTCTGCCCAGATTTCAAAAATAACTCCCAGATTTCACGTGTTCATCCTCTGCCCAGAATTTCGCCCAGAAAAATAGCCTAATCTTCAAAAATTCATATCTCCTTGTCCAGAGATCAAAACATTACATATTGTATATATTTGGAAATCCCTACATGTCTACTTTATTTCTGGAAAATTTCGTGATTTTTAAAGATCATTTGATACAGAAAATAATTCCCCCTATCCAGTTGACTCCCAAAATCCAGCAATTCTAGACTTCTTTCATCTTACTCTAACTTGTTCCCTTAATCCTAAAAGTCACTCCCCAACATGTTTCCACCTTGTCAGGCATCTTTTTGATGCAATAAGGCTTGAAAACAAATATGGGGAATTACTTTACCTATTTACTAGATTAAACTAACATCTATATTAAAAACTACTAAGAACAACTAAAAACTATAAAACTAAGAACAAGCTTACCTCTTGAAGACTCTTGCTTCTTCCTTAACTCTCACTCTCACTCTCTTAATCAAAGGATTAGAGGTGTATGTGGTGATGGTGTGAAGAAATGAGGAGGGGAAGCCTCCTATTTATAGGAAAATTCCAACACCTTCAACAAGCTACTCCTTATCAATTTTTGGCCATTGGATCAAGATGAAGGTTTGACCCATTCATCCTCACCACACCCTCCTCTCTTCCTTCCTCTTCACTCTTTTTCTTCTCCTTCTTCAAGAAGTAAAGGAAGCTTACTCTTGAAGCTTGGAAGCTTCTACTTCTTGGTGAAGTTGTTGACTATTTCAACATGTGATTAATCAATTTCCTTGGCCTCCCAATTTACTCCAAAACCGTGGCCCTCCCATCAGCTCCCTCTTTTTTTTTTTTTTTCCTTTCTTTGCTTGTTTGCTTTGGGCTTTAATTACTAACCTAGATAATAATTTGGGGCCAAAACATTGGTCCTTTGATGACTAATTATGATAAAATGCTCTTAATTAAATTCCTTTGTTTGCTATTTGATTTAGCTTAATTAAGTTTAGTTGCAATAATTTAATTGATTACCAACTCAATTATAATTTCTCAAATTCCACTTGTTACAAATATTGGACCCTTGTTAGGCTCAAATATGTAATTAAGCCAAAATATTTCAAATTGCTTTTTAATATTTGCCATTAGATTAATTATGAATGTTAATCCAATTAATATTAATTTAGGTGCCCAATAATTATTCTTTAGCATTCCCTAATTACTTTAAACCTTTTCATACTCCTTTATGACTTATTCTTGAAAATATAAGAATTAAATGTTAATATCTTTTTAAATATAGATTTAATCGTTCTTTACTTGTTGGAAATTCCCTATAATTGTTTTAGGTATTTTCATGATATTTTATAATATTTTAGGGACCCTAATTTAATTATAATCCTTAGAAATTCTTTTAAACAACTCTTAATTAGTCATTGACTTTTAATTGGAATTATACATCTTTAATTAATGTACAATTATTTGTCCAATCAATTATTGACACATTCCGCTAATTTGTTTGATATTTCAATAACATTTTATGCCCCTTTAAAATTTAAATATGAACTATGCTTTAATATGAAAATTTATAGGGTATTTTATGATCCCTAAATGAACTTAGAGTATTTGTTTTGGTTTATTTAACTCTATGAGAAAATTCTCTAATTTTAAACTAGATGAACTATAATATCTTTGAGACCACATATTCACCTACTTAAATAGGTATTATTTAGTAGTTATGCTAAATAGGATTTTTAGGGTATTACAATATGAGTTAAAACGAGTCAACTAAATCTATTGGTTTTCCTTGAGATAGTTAAATGTGACCTATAATGTGTGTGTGTGTGTGTGAGTACATATGAAGACATATTTCAATTTGTTTTCAAGTTCCTGGCAATATTCAATTATTTGCTTGGCCGGTGATGCAATGATTAGATGATATATGTGATATTAGATATTTTAAAGTGAGTTAGCTGAATAATCTAACACTAGTTGCATATGGGAATATAAAAAAGAGGCCTTACACAATAGAAATAATTTATACTTTTTGTATAAACAATACTCTCTTTGGTCTATATTATAAGGCACCAACTACTAATGAATATTAATTATCTTTTTTCAATGTATAACCATAATTAATAAGTGTAATGGATGAGAGTATTAATTAATATAATATTAGAGTTTAGTATAATTGACAGAGGTTATATTATAAATGACTTAAATTTCATGACAACGTATTAAATTTAGTTGTTTTTATTAGTTTGTGAGAATTGTTAGTTGATACTTTATATAAGGATCATAAAGAGTATAAAAGTGTTAGCGTTTGTGAAATAGGATAATTGGGTGTGATTGGGATGAGGTTTGATATAATGTTATTTATACTAAAGATTACTTAATGTCGGGGGAACACTACTCTGAAACACGCATGACATGTTCAAAAGTAGCACTCCCTCTATTTCTAAATGTAAAACCCAGTTAACTTTGTTTTTAAAGATGCTAAGAAAGTTAAAAAATTACTTAATGATAGTATATATTGTGTATTATATTATTTATCAATTTATAAGTTAGACTACTTAGATTGAAGGAAAAACGATAAATACAAATACTTTAAGATAATTTATTTAGCTTCCTTAATTTCTCTAAAAAAATTAACTAAATCTTATATATATGACTATATATCAATATTATGCAAATCTTATGCAAATATGTGTGTGTGTGTGTTTCATTGACATTACGCTTTATACATTCAGATTCAGCTTCATCATTAGTCATATATAATAGGATCAGGAGAAAGCGTGAGATGGTAGTCGAAATGAATAACGAATCAAAATTGATTTGGTGGTTCGGAGAATATGCTTTAAAAAGTTTCTTGCTCTGCCAGCACTTTATTTTTGAAAATGGGGTGTGACTATGCCTTATCGCTTTATGAAGTCAGATGAACATGAGATGAACCAAGTGGTCAACTAAAAAGTTAGTTGTTTATAAAATGGAACATTCCGGTCGTTAAATTCCCTTGAACCCAATATGTCATACACTCATAAGTATATAGCAATTTGCTGCTATGTACTTTTTTATCCTATTGGTTTTCAATTATTTCAATTTGAGATCTCATGAAAAGAAGGTGAATGGAGGCGGCGGTAGTGAGAACTGAGAAGAGTTTGTCCTATGGACACTTGAAAGAAATTAACTTACCCTTTTTTTGGCTGGCGAAAAAAATTACCTTACTTTATAAATACCAAAGGTAGTTAAAATTAATTGATGTCTAAAATTTTAATTGCAATAAAAGCTATTTGCTAATTAGAAATTTTAATTATTTATTAGCATTTTTCAACCTACTTAGAGAATTCCAATTATATTAATACCTAGTTCTTACTTGTGGTAGATATTTTAACAAAAGTAGATTGGTGGTGTAATGAGCTTGAATATGAATGTGTGTGTGAGTTAATTAATATTTTAATTATTTATTGTAGATTGGCAATAAAGTTAAATCGGTAGCTCAATGGCATGGCTGATTAGTAAATGAGAAGAAGTCCATATTTTATCATATTTTTCCATATCTTATAAGGGGATTTTATCATATTTATTGAGCTTAAATCGATTATTTATCATAAATTTGGATTAAATGTGATTGCATGCAATTAAGAATAAAAAGGGTAAAAATGTCATATTTTATTATTTCTTTTAAGTAATTGACTTTGGGAATGGAAGACATTATATTTTTTTTAATTTTCTTTGTAGGACACTTGAGATAAATTAAAGAAAAATGCAAAAAATAAAAATAATGAGTTCAGAATCAATTTTGCAAAAGGACTGAGTCAATTACAGAAATGGGCCCATAAATTTATAAAATTTTAGAAAGCCCCAAATTTCGATATTCAGCCTTTTTCCCTTCTATAAACCAGATTTTAGGGCTCAGAACAAAACCCCCAAAGGCTCCAACCGGAAGGTTCGACCAAACCCTTCTTAAGAATACCGAAATCGATGCTCTAGCATTGTGAATCATCATTGATCTCTTTGGCTTCACGCACGATATGACGTAGGAGGGAAGGAAATTTGGTGCGTTTTTCTTCCCCTGTTTTGCTGCTATGTGTGTGTTTTCAGGAGTCTCATTCGTTTGTCTCTACTCTATTCAATATATGTGGGTTGTGGTGGTAATTTATGAAAGTTCTCTCTTTTCCCCAATTGATGTGGCTGTTTTGGAGTATGGGTATCTATGTTTAGGTTGAATATATATTTGATATTTTTGTGGTGGTGTGTGGTGCAAGGATGATGGAAGTTTAAATAAGCTTAAAAATTGAAGTTTGTTGAATTGTTTGAAAGAAGAATGAGGCTTGGGAGTTTTGTTTAACCAAGGTATGTGTAACGCCCCTAATTCCTACGTCCATTACGATGTTTATTTATGTCCTAAATTCCTTATTAGACTAATTGGTGTGAAGTTATCAGAGTGAAAGCGTTAACAGATTAGAGTAAGTCACAACAGAGAGCATGCTTAACGTTTGGACGAATAAGTGACTGATAACATATGCCCAGACATATGTTGGTTAATTAAAATTCCTGGAGGAATATAAGTGTGATACAACTTAAATTCTTTGCGGTGTATCCGGCCGGCACATTAGTAGTACAATTATCCAACTATTCAAAAAAAATTATACATAATACTATCCCAAAATAAAACTCCGGCTGAGTCCTCACGCATGCTGCTTACCCTTGTCTCCGGCTCCCGATCCTGAAGCTAGGGTAAATTCTGAGATTCAATACCCATTGAATTTCAGGTAACGGTTAACCTCATGCTCAAGTATAAACAATATATATATGACAGATATTCATTACATTTCAGCAATAACCAACACATAAGCACACAGCAGATGTAAGGTTAACACAACAACAATACATAGCACACAGCAAATGTAATGTTCACAACGTTTGCACTAACCAGTGCCACGACGGCCCTTCATGTCCTTAGCGCTAGAAAAACTCAACGGCATTATCAAGACTATAACCCGTATAAAGCTGAATGTATAAATAGGTGACCTTAGTCACAGTGCATGACCCAAGACCTAGTCTTGCCCGTCACTTCATGAATCGTTCCATCACATATATGCATACAAGACACATCAGAGTTAAAGTTACTAGTATGCGAACGTACCTTAATCTGCGTAGCTAGTGGTACTTTCACCTTTTGGTACTGATTCTTGACTTTCCCGGATATCCTATAATAGTATCACCACATTATTTCCCTTATAAATAATATCATAAGAGATGTACTTGTCACTGTTGACCTTTCTCCTCCTAGTGGATATGTTATTCCATTTATACCTTTATTAACTACCATTAATTAATAATAACACTCTTTCATTTATTATTAATTAATAACTCCCTTTATTATTTATTCATTAGACCTCCGATTGGGGTGATTTAAATTTCTATTCAAAGTTCTATAAATCTAGTTTAAGGGAAGAATAGTCATTAAACCAATTTATGACTATATAATTCCCAAGAATTCAAAGAGTAGACGTTACTTAAATCTGTGATAGGATTTTCCTGATTTTCTGAACAAACTTGGAAAAATCATATCTCTCATTCTACAAGTCCGATTTAGGTGTTCTTTGTCTTTTTAGAAAGCTTGAGATTTATACTATTTACTGTAAAAATTTCAAGGAAAAGATCAGACGTTTTCCATTTCAAAATCAAGCCCGAAAATTACTGTTCACCGGAGGTGCAGAAAATATTCCAGATTTTGGCTAAACTTTGGAAAATCATATCTCACTTTTTACAAATCCGTTTTAGTTGTTCTTTGGCTCGTTGGAAAGGTTGAGATGTCTACTATTTACTGTAAAAATTTTAATAAAAAACTCGAATCTTTACTTGGTACGAAATACAACATCATTTTGTTGCTCCAGAATCATACCAATACTTCCCAGATTTTTAGCTCAACTTCTAAAAATCATAACTCGGGTTATAGACCTCTGTTTAAGGTGATCCAAAGCTTGTTTTAAAGATTATTATGTGTACTATATGCCCACAAAATTTCAGGTTCAAAAGAGTTCGTTTACCCTAGTTTTTCCTCATGTTAAATTCGGTGCTCCAAACAGAATAGCAAAATATAACAGACGCTACAGTACACGCACAGTAACTTTAATTGCTACAGTGACATGCGTGGAGTACTGTTCATTCATTCACGATTTTACTGTAGCAACTGCTCTGTTTTAGTGCCCACAACCAGAGAACCAACGTGCATGCTTTTTCCCTTAACCCAAACAGCAGGAGCTAACATGCAGAGACAGCGAAAGCTAGAAAGATGAAGCTTACCTTATTCAAAATTCTTGTATGCAACATTTTACATTTCCTCCGACTCTCAGCTCCCTTTGTCACGCTCTCGGCTTCCTCTCAGTCTCGCACTTTCACCCTCTCTTCTCTGCGTTTTCTGCATTTTCCCTGCCTCTCACTCTCTTCTGTGTTCTGGTTGAACCAATTAAGAAAGAGTGGAGTATGCGTGTGATCGAATGAAATAGGAAAAGTTTAGTGAAGTTGGTAGATAATGATAAAAGAGGGTGAGGTGGGAAGATGGTGTTGGCCGTGAGTTTTGCAAGAGAGTGTGTGTACAAGCTGCTGCAACTTCAAGAGTAGTGTGAGGGTAGAGTGTTCATACGTGATCCTCCATGCTTCTTTCTATCAGCTATTCTTTCTCTCTCATTCTCATATTGGTTTGCCGCCTCCATTTCTCTCTGTGTTCCTGTGTTCTAATGGTGAAGAACTATGAGGATGATCTTAGTTCAACTCTTTCTCACCTATTCTCTCTCAACTCTCTCTCTCTCTTTCATGGTTTCAAAGTCCTCTTCTCCGTTCAAATGCTAAACGAGGAGTGAAATATACAGACATGCGCGTTTTGACCGAGAAGGATTCACAGTCAGAAGAGGACGTGCTTCTGACTTTGCTTGGCTCAAGAAGTATGGTGCAAGATCATTTTTGCTGATCTTCCGCTGCTCATGTGTCTGTCTCGGCGCTGTGATCTCTTCTGATCTTGCGTGTTTTAACCGAAGAAATAAGGAAAAGCTGAGGCAGTATGCGTGTACAGAGGGAGTAAATCAGGTTAGCATAATTATAAGGTAGTGGGTTGGGTCTATGTGATATCAAGGCTGGATAATATGACGAAACCGAAGGAGTATGTGCTGTAGTGTGATTGAATATACTTATCCACTTTTATCACGTTTTTTTTTTTGGTCAAAGACTTTTATCACGTTTTGGGCTGATGAATATTATTGAACAAATGAGAGAGTATGGGCTGCACATGTACACGTACATATTTATATATACATGAATACTCAATTCCCACACTTATATAACTTTTTTGCAATTTGTTTTCAACATCAAATAATTGATGAGAATTAATCCTTATTTTCATTCAAGGGGTTTTTTTTTCCCCTTTCTCAATTAACTCCTTTAGGCCTTCAAATATTATTTCTAAAATATTTATGCCAAAAATTATTACCTAGTTATTTGTCCTTAATTTATGAGAAAAATGCCTTAAATTCTAATAATTAATTTCATAATTATTTTAGGGCAAATTTTACAATTTAATTTCTTATATAATATTCAAATTTCAAATCCTTAAAATTTGGGATGATACAGTATGAGGGAGGGAAGTATATTTGAATAGGTTTATAGTACTTCTCTCTAAATCTTACTAGAAGCATGAAGTGGATTGGTGCTATTTATTTGAAACTTCAAGAAGAATTGTGTTAATAAACTTAGAAAATCTAGTAAGACTGCTTAGATATTCATAAGTTGTGTAGTTGATCATTTATGAAATATGATGTTTGTAAGAATCCAAATTTTATTAAGTATTTCAAGCAAGGTTTATTAAGCATTTTGAGGTTTAAATGAGATAAAGTATAGAGTTAAAATATATATCTATATATATGTGTGTGTGTGTCTTATTATAATATTATTATATTAAAATATTATATTATTATACTATATTGTATTAATATATATGGAGGCGCGAAAGGTGGAAGAAAGTGAAAAAGTATATTATTAAATACAATATAATTTTATTATATTAAGGGAAAAGGTGACCGAGAATGAAGAAAGAAAGAGACAAGAAAGAAGAAAAAGAAAAGAAGAGAGAGAAGGAAAAAAAAATGGGGCCCACTTCTTTTGAAAATTGAGAGGGGGTGCCTACCATTTGAAATTTTTTTGGGGGGGGGGGTTAGCAGTGCCACATTTTGCGGGGTTGCCATTGCCACCCATTGAAAAAGGGGTGAGGGATTTTTCCTATAAATACCTCCATCCCAATACACAAACACACACACTTTCATCGTACGCAGAGAAGAGTGTGAGAGAAAGAAGAGAGAGAAGGAGAGTAAGGTATAATTATTTGGGAGCCTTGTAGGAGCTTTTTGATGATTATTTGGGAATTAGTGAGTAATAAGTAACTCTATATATTCTTCCATATACTTGTGAATTGTGTATGATTATAAATTATATTATTTTTATAGACTGAATTATGTGTATATGTATTATATTATTATAATAAAAGTTGAATATTATAGTTTTGTACCTAGGAAAATTACAGTTTTGTACCCAAAAAATTACAGTTTTCTACCCACAAAAATTACAGTTTTGTGCCCAGCAAAAATTACGGTTTTGCCACCAAATTTCAGAAATGACATTTTAGTCCCGAATTTCAAAAATGACAGTTTAATCCCAAATTTCAAAGTGACAGTTTAGTCTTTCGAATTTCAAAAACGACAAATTGGATCGATAAGTTTTATGAGATGTTTGGTTTACCTTGTGATGCTATTTTATATAAATGGAAGCTTGATTTAATATACTTTATTTTATTTATATAATTATCATGGCGGTAGTATGTGCGATGGGTTGGAGTAAAGAGAAACTTAAATGACAAGATTTGTTTATACCACCACTCAATGCACAATGGAAGGTACTTGTCAGGGCCCCATCTTTCATGTTTTTCCTCTGGCCAGGATTGTATTAGAGTTGTGGGACATGTGACATCTTCTTAGTTGTTATTTTTAAAGAGGGGAGTCATAGTCTAGACTTAAGCTCTATACCTTTGCCAAGTGTATCTTAATTAAGTTTTGGTGAGCTTGAAACCATCCAGTCAAATGAATGAGTTTCTATTGGACTATGTGTTAGCTTATAACTCCAGTAAGCAGTACAAGGGTGGACGGTGATATAAGGGAGGTTTCATATTGCATATTATATAATTGTATAGTTCACAATTTGACATAATGATGATTACTTTAGCAAAAATAATTTTATATGAAAAAAATATGATATATACAAATATATTTGAAATCAGCCCCTACTTTTGTATATTTGCTATAAGACTTAAGAAAGATAGAAAAAAGAGTGTAAAAGGAAAACGCGTTATGAGGGCCATCACTTTTTATTTGACGATAACTTTCTTAACGGAATTCTTGTCGTAATAACTTTATTCGCTTTTTGTCATAAAAGTAAAGAAAGAAAAAAAAAAAGGTTTGGGTCATACTCCTATCAAATTAAAATTCTTATATTTAATTAAAATTAAATATCAATTTCTTGTATACAGATAGTATGTAACACCCCAAATTTTATACCTCAAATCGTATTGGTGACACTTAGTTTTAGAAAAATCGATAGAGTTTGAGGTACTACAGCTTAGAGTAATGCGGAAACGGAGAGCATGCACTAACGTTTGGACAATGAGTTTCTGATATAAAATGCTCAAACATATGATGATGTCCCAATATAAGCTGATATATATAAAAATAATTCCAAAGGAATATTCATGTGATACAACATTACAGAGCTTGTATAATTACAATTCTTACGTAGTAACTATACAACCTTAAACCAAACCGTAGCTAGAATTGGGACAATGAGCCTAACTTCGTTAATCAAACAGATTGGCCAGGTAGGTGTCTATCGTGGAAGTCTCACCTAATTCACGGCGACTTATAGACTGATCCACATAGACTAGCCCTGCCTTCGGCACCAAACTATTTGGGGTAACGTCGTTAAATCCGTGCTAAAAAGAATGCTCTGTTGATGCCCTTCCGGTATTTTCCTTGACCGGTGCCTCTTATTGGCTTCTCCCTTCGGTGCCTTTTCACGGCTCCATCTACTGGTGTCTTCTTTGACCCTGGTTCCTTTCCTGAACCTTAGACAAATCTGAAATTCAATCTAATTGAATTTCAGGTAATAGTTAACCTCATATGAAAAGTATAAACAATATATATGACAGATATTCACAGTTTGGAAAACAATCAATCATGAATCAACCAATCATATCAAAGTCATACAAGACATATGAGAGTTAAAGTTACTGTACGCGGACGTACCTTTCACCGCATCATTGTCAAAACGCGGACCTTTGAATCCGCCCCCAGACTTCCCAAATATCCTAACATATCACCATATCACTTAGAATAATACCTTAAGAGATATTTCCATCTCTATTTACCTCTCTACCCTTGGTGGATTTGCTATTTACAATTTTGTCCTTACATTTATTTAAAAACGTAGTGCAGTATTTTCTGGGCAGATTTTTTGGTAACTTTGAAAAATCATAATTAATTCCAAAAAGATTGAAATGAGGTTCCGTAAAATTCATCGGAAACCTTAGCATGTCTATTTTTGAGAAAAAATAATGGTGTTCTCTGGAAACATGGAAATCATTCCCAGTTTAATGTTTTCTCAACATTGCCCAGATTTGAGTTCCGAAAATAAGGCTTAACTTCAACCAATTGTATCTCTTTGTACAGGGATCAAAACGCTACATATTATATATATATTCGGAAATCTCTACATATCTACTTTATTTCTGGAATTTCGTGATTTATGGACTTCATTTTCAACATAAAATATTAGCATTTCTATCGCTGTTTGCCCAGAATTTTCACCGAAAATTTCGCCAGAATTTCGCTACTTTGATCTTCAACTTCCAAGAATTTTGCTCTATCATATTCTCTATTATATTTTCGAAATAGAGACATTTTTACTCATAAAAACATGAAATCAAAACTTCTTAGAAGATTTAAAGATCAAACATAAACTAACTATGGACTTAAAACAAGAACTTAAGAACAAGAAAACTTACTCTTGAAGAACTTCCTCCTCCTTCTTGCTTCCCACTATGATTCTATCTATTCTTGCTTCTCTAAAACTCACCTATTTGGTTGAGTTAGGTGTGAAGAATGAAGAACCCAAAGTCCCTATTTATAGGAAAATGCTATGGCACTTTGCTAAATTTTCCAAACCTAACTCTTTTTGAATTGGAGCCATGGGATCTAGGTTAATTCATTAAACTCTCATCCTAGACCATTGGATCTTGACTTGGAGAAGAAGCCTAGATCTCACTCTCTCATTCACCTCCCAACCGTGACTTCCCTCTCTCACTCTTATCCTCTTCCATTTTTTTGCATTTAATTACCCATGTGAACCCATGTGCTTATGTCTCCATGTGTGTATATGTTTATTATTTTCCTTTCCTCTGCACAAGCCAAGTGAACCGTGCTCCTCTCACTTTTAGGCAATTAATATGTTATTTTATTGACAAAACATCGTTTGCTTCAAGCCTCCTAATTGGTTAGTTGCTTTATTTGACTTTTCAACTCTTAACTTTGTGCTTTATTAATCTCTTCTCTCCCTTCCCTTATCCTCCAAGCTAAAACCGTATTCCCCCCTCTTCATGGCTCAAGAAATGTGTTTTCTTTGTGTCTACAACAAATGACTTAAGCCTCTTTATTGGTTCATCCATTTTCACATGGATTTAGCTTATTTGTTTAATTAATTAGAACCTGTAGATTTAGCTTTATTAAATTAAATCTTGGCCCTCCATATCAAATCTAAATTAGCATCCTTAATATGAAAATTAGAAAATTTAGTCTTTCAATTAATTATGAAAATTTAATACTATTACTCTAATTATTGCAATTTTAATTGTCCATTAATTGTTGGCAATGTTCTCTCTAATTGGTATAAGTATTTTTATGTCATTTAATTGTCTCTTATGAATAAATTAAGACTACGCTTAATTATGATAATTTTATGATATCTTATGATCCCTAATTTGAAACCTTAAAATTTAATTTTAAACCTAACATTTGGTTTGTTCCATCTTTTGGGAAAATTGCCTAAAATTATAGAAAATAAATTACAAAATTAGAGACCACATATTCTCCTATTTTTAATAGGTAAAAATTTTCCAAAATATAACATTTAGGAGCATTATAAATTTCAGGGTATTACATAGTATATATTGGAAAAAATATATAGAAATAGTATATAGACAGACACACACACATGCATAAAAGGACGACCTCATTTAATTCCAGTGGTGAATTATCTTTAGGAATATAATCACCCAAACTAATTCAAACGGGTTGTTAGAAAATTTTAATCTTTAAACAATACAATTCAATATCATCAATCTCATGTATTTATATGCAAAAAATGTTGAATAAAGTTGATAACAACCTGGTCACAACTATCAATAATTACATAAAATGCCATTTAAGATTTTCTTCATCAGATAATCTCATGAGGATCGGACTCAAGCATCTTCTTTTCTGGGTTTAATTTCGGTCGACTTTGTCAGTGTAGTTAGTATAACTGTCAACAACATGAGCTTAGATGAAAATTAAGAGAAAGGTTTAGAGAAATAAAAATACAAAAAATACTTTTATAAATTAACTATAATTTTAGCTATAACTTAAGAATCAACAAGATCAAAATTCACAATTTACAATTCTTTGTATACACATGTTTACAGGTAAACCACACCTACGATTTCTGGTCTAAATAGAAGAACTGATCATATCAACAACTTATTTCGCTGCTGGTATCATCATCACTGCTAGTCTCTTCACAACGCTTGTTGAAAGAAACCTTGGAATTACGAATGCCAAAACGAACAGAGAAAGATGAATAAGCATTATCTAAATCGGAGGAATAACCGTCGTCGAAGTTCTTAGAGTAAGAATCAATGTCGTACTGTAACGACCTCTTCTTCTCCTTCTTTATCTTCCTCCACAACGCTCTCAAGTTCACCATCTTCGATCTGGGAAGTAAGAGAGTGAGACAGACAAATAGATGACAGAGAGAGAGAGAGAGACAGAGATTAGGTTTTGGGAGAAATGTTGTGTTTGAGGTTCATGGAGATTAGTTAGGTTATTTATAGACAAATTGTTACTGTTAAATACACCTTTATCATTAGTTTTGATAGGATCAGGACAAAACAGATATGGTAGCTTGGAATAAAGCTATAAAGTTTCTTGCTTTGTCAGCAACTACACACACACATGTGCGAGACTCTATATTTGAAAGTGGGTTGTGACTGTACTTTTCTCCTTTTGAAGTCAGATTCTGATGGGTTTTCGTGTGATGTCAAGTGGAGAAAAAAAGTATGTTGGTTAATGAGACCAGCCCTGGAAACAAACTTTCTTTACGTTCAAAGCATATGTTATTTACAGAAAGAGCTAACTGTTTATAAATAGGACATTCTCTTAAATCCTTTGAACCCTAATGAGCCACAATCTTGTAGAGATTTCTTGACTCATGGATCCTAGCTACAAATCAAAATTGAAAAAGAACGTTAATCAAGGAATAATGCAAAATGAAAATTTGTGATTGAATTTGATATATTCTATCTTCATATAGTTAATTATTGCATATAATACAATATAAATTGTAGTTTCTGGGCACAATTTTAATATGAGAATATTTTATCTTTAACAAGCCATGTCGTGGGGGCTATCAAATAAAACAATACTAACCTTGCGCTATAGTGATGCTAACTTAAGTCGATCTCTTTGAAGAGCCGATTATTTAGTCCCTAGCTAAAAGTATTCATTAACAAATTAACCAAAGAGTGTAATAAAATTAATTAACTATTCTAAACTAGGCTAAGCTACTTGTTTATAGATTTTTTTTTTTAAAGTGAAATGGAATGATATGAAATGAGAATATGAGCTCCCTTGATGGGTGAATCCACTAGGTTTCCTTGTTCCGACTTAATTTGAGTTCAATTCCTTTGTTAAGTACTTAGGCTGGTAAGAAGAGACCTTCTCCAAACAATTCCTCGAATTATAGCTAAACCCACCAAGACACGTAGCTTGAGTTTAGTACATTAGACTCATTTTAGTTACGTTGGTACTTAACTTATATTAAATCTTGCAAGAGGCATTCTCAACTCAAATTGACAATTGCTAGAGAGTTAGCCGACCAAATAAGAGCTTCAAATACATGAGAGATAGAATCAGGCTAACATTAGGCTAGCAATCATTCTACCACATCATTAAGGGCCCATTTAAATGAGCTTTTAAAAAAAGTATTTTTTTTAAGTGTTTATTTTTTAAGCTCCAAATTGAAGCTTTTAAAAAAAATAAGCACTTTGGCTTTTTTTTTTTAAAAAAAAAAAATATCATCTAAATACATAAATTAATTTAAAAAGTATTTTTTTGTGCATTAAAAAAGGGCTCTTTTACTCAAAAAAACCCATCCAAATGGGCCCTAAATCTCAAAAGTCTTATACAAATCTTATTCTCCTTGTGCAACAACCAGAACACATCTCAGTACAGCCACAAATCACAATCCTAGAGACTTAGGTATCACAGTATACAACCCCTAATAGCTTGAAGAACTCCAGCTAGCTTCATCAATCACCAAGGAATTCAAACGATCAGTTGCTCATAATGTTGAGAGTCGCCTAACCGAAGCAGCTCACAAGCTTGGCCCCATCGAAAAGGGACGAGGAGATGAACGGAGATGGAAGAGTGGTGCAACGAGGAGAGGAACGGTGATGATGATGATGATGATCGGCGGTGGAGGTGGAGATGGAGATGGTTGAAGCCGAAAGGAGAGGGCAGT